>BSYR01000003.1:76579166-79562500 GCA_030270665.1 Hibiscus trionum | reverse complement strand
ACTAAACCTAAAAATAATTATATAACCCTAAACCCTAAAACTAAAATATAAAATTAAAACATTGAAAAGGAATACCCTAAACTATAACCCCAAACCCTAAATTAAACACAAACCCTAAACCTTAAAACTGCAATAATGACCAAATTGAAATTAAAACAAAATTATCAGCTCAATTTCACAGAAAAAAGGATGAAAATGAAAGAAATGAAACTACGAGTGCTTGCGGAGCAAGACCCGTGCGACCCGTATAATGACGCACGGATCTTTTGACCCGGAATGAGCTTATAAATAGACCCTCACCCCCCTTCAATTCAGGTTATTTTCCCCTACCGTTACTCTGCCAAAATATCCTCTCGTCTCCTCTCTCCTCTAAAAACACGAAATTCTCAGAAATTTCCCATCTTTTCGATCAAAATCTTGGTTTTTTACCAAGTTCTTCCTTGTTCATCCACTTTCCCCTCTCCAGATCCTATACAAACACCTTAGCCCACCAAAAATCTGTTTGTTCTCGATCAAAACCTCTTTTTTTCTCAAGAACAACCATATGTTCTTCCATTTCCATCTTTTCAATCCTTCAAACCCTAATCCCCAATTCAATTCTGTTTTACCCTAAACTCTAATTACCAAACCCTAAACCCTTATTGAGAAACTCTAAACCCTTACCCTTGATCCAAAAACATAAACCATAATCCACAAACCCTAAACCATATTCCATGATCCAAAAACCCTAAACCCTTATTTAAAAACTCTAACCCTAATTCCCAAATCTCTTCATATTCTCCACTAACCTCTTTAGATCCTCTCTGACCCTTCTCATTCCACGGTCCAGACTGTTCGTATTCTTCATCTCTCTCTCGGTAAGTACATAACCCTTTCATATTTCCTTTAATCATTTAGTTGTTTTAATTTCTTTTTACTAACTGTGTTATGTTTTGATCTCATGATCGTTTTTGGGTTTTGTAAGAGTGTTCTTCTACATCTGCGTTTGGGCTTAGGGTTTATGTTCTTCCTCTGATCTTTATTTTTATAAATGTTTCTGTGTTAAGCTGTTCTCTGCTTTTATATATATGTTTGCATGTTTATATATCATTGCATGTTTCTGTTTGTTATTATTATTTGTATATATGCTTTCATGTTTCTGTTTGTTATTATTATTTGTATATATGCTTTCATGTTTCTGTCTTGATATATGTTTGCATGTTTCTGTTTTTTTATGATTTGTATATATGTTTGCATGTTTCTGTCTTGATATATGTTTGCATGTTTTTGTTTTTATTTATTTGTATATATCTGTTCATATTTCTGTTTTTATATTATTTGTATACATCTGTTGCATGTATTGTTTCTGTTTGTAAGTATGCTTTGTGTTGCATATGGGTTAATCTGAGTATAAAAGGCTGGAAACCCGTCCTGCGATGCTACTAGTGTCAAAGGAGGTTCTTTTTTAAAGAGCTTTGGGGGCTGGTGTAACAACGTCATGTACGAGGATTAACCCTTTCTTTGTTTTGTCAAGTGAGTCCTAGTTGGGTTCCACCTTTCCAACTCGGGATATAACTTTGTCATCATGGAATTTAGTGCCGAGATTTCCCGGTTGGCTACGTTTCCAGAAGGATTTTATGTTTCTGGATATATCTGCTACAGGGATCGTTGACACAGTTCCTGGCTGGTTTTGGAACTTGTCATCTCAGTTCTTTTATATGAATCTTTCTCCCAATAGAATCCGAGGGAAAGTTGTTGAAATTATCAAAACATATCATCCTGCGGGTTATGCATCATCCATGGATCTGTGCTCTAATTTCCTCCGGAGTTCGTTACCCTGTTTGCCATCCAATGCTGGTACATTAGACCTTTCGAACAATTAGTTTTCGGGGTCGATGTCACCCTTGTTGTGCTGCAAGATGGAGGAAACAAAGAGCTTTGGAACTCTTCATTTAGCCTCTAATCATCTATCTGGAGCAATTCCCGACTGTTTGATGAGTTGGCCAAACATATTTTCCATGAATTTGAAGAACAATTATCTAAGTGGTAGCCTTCCTAGCTCCATCTGTTCTTTAAGCTCTCTTCAGTCTTTACACCTACGCAAGAACAACCTTTCCGGAGTTTTGCTATCGTCGCTGCAGAATTGTTTGTTGCTGGTGGCTCTTGACCTCAGTGAAAATACATTTGAAGGGAACTTACTGAGCTGGATTGGCGAAAAGTTGTCGAAAATCATGATTGTCAGTCTTCGTTTGAATAATTTCCAAGGTGATATTCCTCATGAACATCTTTTGTGTCCAACTTAAACTATATATTTTGCAAACTGAGCTGCTGCAATTATGTTCCTATACATACAAGTAAATTGATTTATATGAAATGAATAAGTAAATATGAAGAGGAAAAATTTTCCAGGTACACTTCCAACGCGATTTAAAATCAGAGGATCCCGAGCAAACCATCCTAAATGAGAACTTGGTGTCAAAAGAAATACCAGATTTATGCTCTACCAGCTATGTAGTAGAAGGATCATTTCAACTACAGAATATCAAAACCTAAAGTATACAATAAGAAGCTTCATCCATAAACTCTGCATAGGAACAACTTCTAAAGTAGAGAGAAAACAAAACAGTGTTGTGACAAGCAAGGCCCCCCGGAAAACAATTTATCTGCCGAATCCCTGTCAGAATAAGGTTGCTCTTGCGTTTCTCGAACATGGCTAAGAACAATTTAACAGGGAATATTCCAACAAGCACTCAACTCCAAAGCTTTGGAGCATCAAATTTTTCTGGTAACAACATTAATGGACTTAAGTCAATGATAACTGCAGCATAAATAGTGTGAAACCTGATGATACTGTGAATAGTGAAGGATCAGAAGGTAGACTTGAAACAAATTGGGTAAAGTTTTCTATGTTGCTTCAGGATATGTTGTAGCGTTTTGGAGTATTGCAGGACATTTTCCGTTTAAGAAATCATGGAGACTTGACTAGTTCAAAGTGCTGGATAGCATGGGGAGCAAGACTCAAGGTGTTTCCGACTATAGTCTAGGAATCCAAAGAGGCCAAATGATGAACCAGTCATGTCTTTGTTTATCTGGTTATCAATTATCGCAATGTGTATCGGCTTATTGTAATTGGTTTGCATTTGTTTTTTCTTGGAGAAAACAAAATCACAGGAAATATTGTGTTAAACAATAGCTTAACAGCGGTTTCCAAACATAAACTATATATTATACAAACTAAGCAACAATACAACATTATATCAAACAATCAAGATAAAGCATTCCTTTGATTTCCTTGGATGAGCAAACAACACTTGGAATACCTTCAATTTATTTTCACGACTAAGTTCTGATGTACGTATTGTCAACTTCTCTGGAGCTCCACCATTCTCTAGGATGTACTTCACCTTTCGGATACATTCTTTGTCATCTCTAAAGTTTGAAATGTCGATCGCCTTGACTTTAAACAACAAACAAGGCGGCACTTCTTCAGGCTAAGAGTTGAGAACATCCTGAAACCAGAACATGAACAATGAGTCAGCAAGAATGGGAACAATGTACTTGAAGTTGGATAGATATGGCGTATCAAACACAGACCAAGAATGGGAACAATCACCTATTCAATCTTTTGAGCAAAGGATGTGAAATACTAAAGCTCCTTACACTCTTCATGCTGCAGTTATCTATGACCATATCTTCAAGACTACTGCAGCTAGAGAAAAGACTTTTTACTGAATTATCATCAAAGAACTTAACCGACCTGAGATGAAGAGTCTGTAGGTTCAGAAAATGAATGTCCTCTGGAACCTTCAAAACTAAACATATATCCAATTTCAAAGTTACCAGTGTCCTGCAAGTAAACAGATCATCCGGCAAAGTGAACTTGCCAAGGGAGATGTTCAAATCAAGATGTTTGATCCCGCGCTTAAGTGCACCTGATATCCACCTAGAAGCACTTCCAGAATAAATCAATATCCGGCATTTCAGGCGGAATTTCAGCTGGAACGTATCCACATCTGTCATATCGTGAAAAAAACAACACTCTGTCAACAAAGCACGTAAGGCTGTTAATGGTGGAGCTGTTAGTGGCAAAATTGGTCAACTAGGCAAACTTAAATTTTTGATTAGAGAACTAGGGTCGTTTGGGGTTTATTTAGGGAACTAGGCCAAAAGCTACAGTGGACGAGGTGACCTCGCCACCTGCTCTTGGCGAGCTCCGACAACGCCACCTCTACATGGCGAAGTGGTGTGAAAAAGGCTGATTAGCTCAGTGTGAAAGCCGGTCATGGCTAAGCCAGCCAGCATGCGCGCAGATCTGAAATCAGCATGGGAGACCTCGCCATTTTTACATGGCGTGGTCCTGTTTGGCAGACCTGCATGCATGCACTCCTACCAACTTTCACGTGAAAGCTGGTGAAAATTTAATTTTTTTTACATTATTTGTGCATATATAAGATAGGTGTGAGTTAAAATTTTAGAGTTTGCGATATTTGTGAAGAGAAGAAGAGAAAAAATTTGGTGAAGAATTTTTTGTAGAGTTAAAATTTGAGAGAAAAATTTCAGAGTTGGTGAAGAGTTAAAATTTTAGAGTATATTGGTGAAGAGTTTTTTAAAGATATATTCGAAGAGGGTGAAGATCGTTGAAGTGTATTATTCTGTAGATCTCTTCTAGGTTTCTCAAAAGTAAGTAAATGGTTTTTTAATTAATCTGTTGTTTTTTTAATTATGGAGTGTTTGCAGATTATTTTGTGTGATTGAAGATATATTCGAATGGTAATTATTTTTTATTGTTGAAGGCTTTAGAGCATATGTAAAACCGAAATTGATTTTGATATAACACATAATCTTAAGGACCAATTTGCAAAACAATAAATTTTTAAGTACTCTTTAAAGTCTCTCAATTGACAAGTGTTTTTAAAACAAAATAATAATTAAAGACCTGCTCTTAAATCATATATATTTTTCAAAGTCCTTTTCTATGTTTTCCAAGCACAAGTATGCAAAATCGCCCAGGAGTATCGATACCCTTAGCGTATCAATACCCTATTTTGCCACTGGAATTTTAATGAACATACCGTACCGATACGCCTTGCAACCGTATCGATACGATATGCATCTGGGCAATTGTTTTCATGAACACGTACCGATACACATGGTAACCGTATCGATACGCTAAGCATATCTTTGAAAAATCCGAGCATTTAATTATTTGACCGTTACTTGTCAGTTGGTTTGTTTCCCAATTTTCAAAAGGTAGTTATACCGTACCGATACGTTTGATATGCGTATCGATACACTTTTCATACAAACATAACTTGGGATTCCAGTAACTTTGGACCGTATCGATACTGCCCTCGTATCGATACGCCCCTTAAAACCGTACCGATACGCCTTATATGGGTATCGATACGCCCTGTTTTCAGGCACAACGGCTCTTTCCTCTTTGATGCAGGTATCGATACGCCTTTCCCGAGTACCGATGCGGTAGGCTGCTGAGCTGCATTTAATGCGAGAAAAATGTCCACAACGGCTCTATTGATGATCCTAACTACCCAAACGGCTAGAAATCAATGCAAGGGTATAAAAACAAGATTCATTTGACCAAGCAACAACTATTGAACCTTCAAGCATCATCAAAGCAAAAATCCAAACCCTTGAGCTATTAAAAGTCAAATCTTGTACCCAACTCTAGTGTATTTTCAAATTGTCAATTTGTATTGTGAGTTTGGGATTGTTTGAATTGTATTTGGGTAGACAATCATTCTTTTGAGAGGAAACATTTAAGTTTACCAAAATATCTCTTGTATTTGAGTGGATTAAGCTTTGGGTAGAAAGCTTAATCGAAATTGTAAGATTTCCTCCTCATCCAAGAAAAGGGGACGAATTCTAGTAGTGAATTGTTTGAAAATCCTTAGTGGTAGCTAAGGTAGTGGATGTAGAGTTCAATTGGAGAACTTGAACCACTATAACCCCTTGTGTCACTTTTATTTTCTATCTTTCACTTCACCAAAAATTTTAATTGCCAATTCACCCCCTTCTTGGCCATTTGCAAGTGTTCGATCAACTCAACAATTGGTGTCAGAGCTACACTCATTGGAAGGATTACAACCCTCTTGAGTCGATTCTTGGAGAGTTTGATCAACAACAAGTCAAGCAATGGCATCCACCTCCAACTATGAGTCTCAATCCACCACCAAGCCACCATTCTTCAATGGGGATAACTATCCTTATTGGAAGAATAGGATGAGGCTCTTCATCAAGTCTACCGACTACATGGTGTGGGATGTGGTTGAAGAAGGTCCATACATTCCCACGAGGAGAGATGGAGAAAGGCTCATCCCAAAGATCAAAGCCGAAATGACCGATGATGAAAGAAGAAGGATGCAAGTGAATGACAAAGCTCTTCATGTTATATTTTGTGCACTTGGTCCGGATATCTACTCCAAGGTGTCTTCAATAGAAAATGCCAAGGAGGTTTGGGACACCCTCGAGACAACATACGAGGGAACTAGTGATGTCAAGGAGACAAAGATTGGGCTACTCAATCTAAGCTATGAGAACTTCAAGATGGATCCCGAAGAAAGTGTCTCTAAGATGTTTGATCGGTTCTCGGTCATTGTCAACGGGTTGAAGGGTTTCGGTGAAATCATTCCCGAAGACAAGCTAGTGAGAAAGTTGTTGTACTCTCTTCCGGAGTCATGGGATGGCAAGAGAACGACCATTATTGAAGCTAGAGATTTGAAGACTCTCAAGCTAGATGCTCTTGTTGGATCCTTACTCACACATGAGATTATGAGGAAGGGAAGAGAACAAGAGAAGAAGATAGTGGAGAAGAAGGAAGTTGAGAAGAAGAAAGTTGGAATCGCACTAAAGGCTTCACAACAAGAAAGCGATTCTAGTGAGGATGAAGATGAGGAGATGGCTATGTTGGCCAAACGTTTTACTCGGTTTATGAAGTCAAATCGTGGAAGAAAATTCATTAGAAAGGGAGACTTCAAGAGTAAGAGCAAGGAAGAGGAGAAGGACCAACTTACTTGCTATGAATGCAAGAAACCGGGTCACATCCGTTCTGAGTGTCCTCAATTGAAAAAGAAAAGCTTTGGGAAGAAAAACAAGCTCAAAGCACAAATTGCTACTTGGAGTGACGATGAGTCTTCCGAGGAAGAGGAGGAAGTGGCCAACCTATGTCTCATGGCCATCGATGATGAACCTAAGGTAAACTCTCACTCATCTAATTTCGATTTTACAATTGAGGAACTTCAAGATGCTTATGATGAACTGCAAGAAGTGTATGATGAGTTAGTAGGAAAATACAAAGAGTCCATTTTGAAAAACAAGAAAACAATTTCCGATTTAAAAAATCAAAATGAGACATTTTCAAAAACTAACTCCGAATTGGAAAAGAATGTATTGTTTTTAGTTAATCTTTCTAATGATCTTAAAACTAAAAATATTGAACTTGAAAAACTTCTTTCCGATTTTCAAGATTATCACACAAAGGAAGTGGATAATCTTAAAACGTCTATTGCTATTGGGAAAAATAATTTTGAAAAAGGAAATCACGTTAAAACCCAATATGTAAAAAGAAAACCTTTTGTACCTAAACAAAGAAATTTTAATAAGCAAGCTAGAGGTCATAGAGTTAGGAGTGTTTGGGTTCCTAAAGAACTCATTATTTCTAATGATTTGAATGCTATTGCTTCTTGGATTCCTAAGGGAACCAAATTGTTGAAGGCTAACACTCATGGACCCAAAATGATTTGGGTACCAAAAACCAAGGCCTAATTTCTTTGTTTGTAGGGGGAGCATTGCTACAAGGCTAAAGCTTCAAGCAAAAATTCTTGGTACCTTGATAGTGGATGCTCAAGACACATGACCGGTGACAAGAGTCGATTTCTGGAACTAAAGCCTAAAAGTGGTGGAGTGGTAACATTTGGTGACAACTCCAAAGGCCATATTGAAGGAATAGGCTCCATTGGTAATCACTCTTCTATTTTCATTGAAAATGTTTTGTATGTCAACGGTCTTAAGCATAATTTGTTGAGTATTAGTCAATTGTGTGACAAGGGTTTTAATGTTATATTTGATAAAAGTGGTTGCAAAATTGTTAACATTAAAACAAACCAACTAATGCTCATAGGACATAGAATAGGCAATATTTACATGGTGCATTTAGATGACATTCAATCATCCCATACATGCTTAGTTGCACATGATGAACATGACTCATGGCTTTGGCATAGAAAATTAGGACATGCTAGCATGAGTGTCTTAGAGAAATTAATTTCCCTTAACCTAGTTAGAGGTTTACCCAAACTTAAATTTTCCAATGATAAAATTTGTGACGCATGTTCAAAGGGTAAACAACATAGAAATTCTTTTAAATCCATAAATGATGTCTCTACTAGTAGATGTTTACAATTGATCCATATGGATCTCTTTGGGCCAATTAGAACAATGAGCTTGGGTGGAAAATCATATGCTTTTGTACTTGTAGATGACTTCTCTAGGTATACTTGGGTTCTATTCTTAAGTACAAAGGACGAGGCTTTAGAAAAATTCATCACATTTTCTAAAATAACTCAAAATGATCTTGAACTTAAAATTTCTCACATTAGAAGTGATCATGGAACCGAATTTCAAAATCTAGGTTTCGATGAGTTCCTAAATGAAAATGGGATTAGCCACAATTTTTCTGCACCTCACACTCCTCAACAAAATGGGGTAGTTAAGAGGAAAAATCGAACTTTAGAAGAAATGGCTAGAACCATGCTTTGTGAAAATAATTTACCTAAATATTTTTGGGCGGAAGCCACAAATACCGCTTGCTATATTATAAATCGAGTAATGATTAGGCCAATTTTGAAGAAAACACCTTATGAGATTTTAAAATCCAAAAAGCCTAACATTAGCTATTTTCACCCTTTTGGTTGCAAGTGTTTTGTTTTGAATAATGGTAAAGAAAACTTAGGTAAATTTGATGCTAAAAGTGATGAAGCTATTTTCTTAGGGTATTCTTTAAACTCTAAAGCCTATCGTGTATTTAATAAAAGAACTCTAGTTGTTGAAGAGTCTATACATGTTGTTTTCGATGATAACCTCCTTCCGAGGAAGGAATCTTGTGATGATGATGATGTAGGAATCATTGATGCCATTGATGGAGGACAAACGTCAAAGGTGGATGAGATTCCAACCAAAGAAGAGGATTTACAAGATCCACCTCTTGAAGCCTTGAAGGACTTGGCTCTTGAGGAAAGGGAGGTGTCTTACCCAAGGGAGTTAAACTATGTCAAAGGTGGTGAAATATTGGGTGATCCATCCAAGGGGGTAACTACTAGATCCTCTCTCAAATTAATGAATCATGTTGCATTTATTTCATGCATTGAGCCTAAAAATATTAAAGAAGCTTTAAAAGATGATTTTTTGATTTTGGCCATGCAAGAGGAATTAAATCAATTTGAGAGGAGTAAAGTTTGGACATTAGTTGAAAGGCCTAATGATCAATCTACTATAGGAACAAAATGGGTTTTTAGGAATAAATTAGATGAAAGTGGTAATATAGTGAGAAACAAGGCTAGGCTTGTTGCTCAAGGCTATACACAAGAAGAGGGAATTGATTTTGATGAGACTTATGCACCCGTAGCTAGGATGGAAGCTATTAGGATGTTACTTGCATTTGCATGTTATCATGATTTCAAGCTTTTTCAAATGGATGTGAAAAGTGCCTTTTTAAATGGTTTCATAAATGAAGAGGTGTATGTTGAACAACCACCGGGTTTTGAGGATTTAAAATTTCCAAACCATGTGTTTAAACTTACAAAAGCTCTCTATGGTTTAAAACAAGCTCCTAGAGCTTGGTATGAGAGACTTTCAAATTTCTTAATTGAAAAGGGTTTTGAAAAGGGAAAGGTGGATACAACACTCTTCATAAAAAGATATAACAATGACATCTTAGTAGTTCAAATTTATGTTGATGATATTATTTTTGGTTCTACTAATGAGTGTTATTGTAAGGAATTTTCTAAGCTAATGCAAGGTGAGTTCGAGATGAGCATGATGGGGGAGCTCTCATTCTTTTTGGGACTCCAAATCAAGCAAAGGAAGGATGGCACCTTCATAAATCAAGCTAAGTACGTGAATAATATGCTCAAGAAGTTTGGCTTGGAGAATGCAAAACCTCAAGCCACTCCTATGAGTTCTTCCATAAAGCTTGACAAAGATGAAGGAGGTAAGTGTGTTGATTCTAAGCTTTATAGATCCATGATAGGTTCTTTGCTTTACCTTACCGCAAGTAGACCGGATATTATGTTTAGTGTTTGCTTGTGTGCTAGGTTTCAAGCTAGTCCTAGAGAATCACACTTAGTTGCCATTAAGAGAATTTTTAGATACCTTAGAGACACACCTACTTTAGGCCTTTGGTATCCTAAGGATTCTTCCTTTAGCCTTCATGCTTTTTCGGATGCGGATTATGGGGGATGTAAGATAGATAGGAAAAGTACTTCCGGGACATGTCAATTCTTAGGTAGTATGCTCGTATCTTGGTTCTCTAAGAAACAAAATAGTGTAGCCTTATCTACCACCGAAGCGGAGTACATATCCTTAGGGAGTTGTTGTGCTCAAGTCCTTTGGATGAAGCAACAACTCTTAGATTATGGTGTTAAAATAGAAACCATACCCCTTAGGTGTGACAACACTAGTGCCATTTGTCTCACTAAGAATCCCATCCAACACTCTAGAACTAAACACATAGAAATTAGACATCATTTCATTAGAGATCATGTTTTGAAAAATGATGTTGTTATAGAGTTTGTTGACACCTTGAACCAATTAGCGGATATATTTACAAAACCTTTAGATAAAGAGCGCTTTTGGACCCTTAGGAGAAAGTTAGGTTTAACTAGCCTTTCTTGACACCTTTTTAGTCCCAAAATGTCAAAACTTGCTTGAAATTGTTTGTGATTCATGCCTATGTTAATTTTGTCCTTCTTGCTTATATGCATGTTGCTAGGGGGAGTATATATTCAATTTAGCCTTTAAAACTTGTTCATATGACATGTACATGCATTTAGGGACGTTTCAAATTGGTTTTTTGCACTTAAATCTGTCAAATTTGCACAAACTGGTAAAGGTGTATCGATACGGATAACGCGTATCGATACAGTATGCTTTCTGGGAATTCTTGAGAATAAACAAGTATCGATACGACCCCTCGTATCGATACGGAACAAGTCAAGGGAAATAGTCAAAGTCAAGCGTACCGATACGTCCCCGCGTATCGATACGGTAGTATTGACGCATATAAAATTAGGGTTAATGGGTATCGATACGCGTGTATAGCGTATTGATACGGACTCGACGGAGAGGCTATTTAGGGCTGCTATTGTTAAAAATCTTTAAAACTCATAACCCCTCTTTTCTCTCCACAAACCCTAGCCGCGAAACCCTATATAAACCCCCTCAATCCATCAAATTTTACCATCAATCTTCAAAATTTCTTGAGGGTTTTTACTCTACACATCAAGGCAAACCTTGGGCATCAAATCTTGTGCATTCACATCCCCTCTTTCATCCATTCTAAGATTCAAGGTATAAAATTTTTCTTTTTCTTTTTTTTATTATTTTCGTTTGCTTTTAATTGTTGTTTCAACTGAATTTTTGTACAAACCTTGTTTAATTGTTTTGGGTTTCACTTTTTTTCACAAATTTTTTTTCAAAAGTTAAATTTTTTTTAATATATTTTATATTCGATATATTTTTAAAACTTTTTTTTTGTTTTTGTTTTGTGAATATTTTTTTTAAATTCTTTTTAACAAATTACCTTGAATTATCAGATTTTATTGGATCAAATAGGATGTTAATTGCATACATATTCCAATCCTTTTTGATGTATTTTCAGGATTATGGCACCGTAAAAGGGGACTAAGCGTCATCGCTCTACTTCCAATCCTACCGAGGATGTCGAGGGTAATCCTACACCTAACCTTCCTTATATCATCCAATCAAGTTTTCTCGAACCTCTTGATAGGGAACGATATAAACTTTTTCTAGGAATAAACCTTAGGGAAGAGCGAGTTGTGTCCATTCCTTTTTTAAGTTTTGCCCGTTTCAAATTCAAATACCTACCTTTGATTAAGCAATGGAAATTCTTGACCTTTTTGAATATTCCTCCTATCCTATATAGGAACCTAGTCATTGTGTTCTTTTCTAATGCCGTATGTATACATGATGAATCTAGGGAGCATGTTATTGCCATTGAATCCTCCATTATGGGCAAACATTTTCAAATTGATCAAAAAGTTTTATGCAATGTCTTTGGTTTTGAAGATGTTGGTATTGATGATGAACATTCCTTGGGTACGGGTTATCTAGGTCCCGCAAAAGTTTTAGATGCTCATGACCGTATCCTTCATCTTCTTGTTTCTTGGTTTCTTCGTCCATCGGGTGGGAAATATTCAACTGTTCGTCAAACGGATGATTTTTGGCTTAAGTGTTTTAGAGAAGGTAAACGTCCAAATTTGTGTCAAATCATGTTTGCCGACCTTGTCTTTTTAGTTCAATACGCCCATACCAAACAAGTCTCATCCTTTTACTACTCCACGGCCTTGAGTTTTCTATTTCATTCCATTGGCATTGATTGTTCATATGATTTTCCCGAAACCCTTGGCCTACCTATTGATGAGCGTTCCCTAGCTCGCTCCGGTTTCACTTATGTTGATAATGAGTGGGTTCGCACTCCTCAAGATCCTCCGCCCGTTGCTCCGGTCGATGCCTCTCGTGCTTCTTCGAGTTCTCATCGTGCTTCCTTTGATTCCTCCTCCATGGATACTCTCACGACCTTCCTCAATGAGAAGTTCACCGCGATGGATGCTCGTTTCACATCCTTAGAGGATCGCATTCAAGGCATGGACAAGAAGATCGATACCATGGTCGCTCGCCAAGACTCCATGGATATCTCTCTTACCGCCTTCCATGGTGCTTGGATCAATCAAACCCGAAGGAATCAACCCTCTCAAGAAGATGAAGAAGAAGATGATGAGGACGATCATGATGACGAAGGGGACGAGTAGTTCATGCATCTCATCTTAGGCCATTTAGTCTTTCATTATTGTTATTGCATTTTTTTGTTTTTAGGATTTGAAGTTTATGCCTATTATCTATGTTTTTTTTTGGATTTTAAGAGTTTGGATTATGATGGTTGCTTTGACATTTATGCATTTGAACCTTTATGCTTATTTTGAAGTTTATGAATTTGAACTCTTTGCTTGCCTTTAGTTTAATGAATTTTTGTTGCTTTATATTCTTATTATCCTTGTATTCTATTTTGATCTAACAAAAAGGGGGAGAAGGATCATAGAGTCAAAATATTTTTGTTTTGAAAATCTATCTTAAAGTAAGAGGGAGAAAGCTTTTCAAAGTTTCAAAAACTTAAAAATTTATTTATGATTTTGTTATATCAAAAAGGGGGAGATTGTAAAACCGAAATTGATTTTGATATAACACATAATCTTAAGGACCAATTTGCAAAACAATAAATTTTTAAGTACTCTTTAAAGTCTCTCAATTGACAAGTGTTTTTAAAACAAAATAATAATTAAAGACCTGCTCTTAAATCATATATATTTTTCAAAGTCCTTTTCTATGTTTTCCAAGCACAAGTATGCAAAATCGCCCAGGAGTATCGATACCCTTAGCGTATCGATACCCTATTTTGCCACTGGAATTTTAATGAACATACCGTACCGATACGCCTTGCAACCGTATCGATACGATATGCATCTGGGCAATTGTTTTCATGAACACGTACCGATACGCATGGTAACCGTATCGATACGCTAAGCATATCTTTGAAAAATCCGAGCATTTAATTATTTGACCGTTACTTGTCAGTTGGTTTGTTTCCCAATTTTCAAAAGGTAGTTATACCGTACCGATACGCTTGATATGCGTATCGATACACTTTTCATACAAACATAACTTGGGATTCCAGTAACTTTGGACCGTATCGATACTGCCCTCGTATCGATACGCCCCTTAAAACCGTACCGATACGCCTTATATGGGTATCGATACGCCCTGTTTTCAGGCACAACGGCTCTTTCCTCTTTGATGCAGGTATCGATACGCCTTTCCCGAGTACCGATACGGTAGGCTGCTGAGCTGCATTTAATGCGGGAAAAATGTCCACAACGGCTCTATTGATGATCCTAACTACCCAAACGGCTAGAAATCAATGCAAGGGTATAAAAACAAGATTCATTTGACCAAGCAACAACTATTGAACCTTCAAGCATCATCAAAGCAAAAATCCAAACCCTTGAGCTATTAAAAGTCAAATCTTGTACCCAACTCTAGTGTATTTTCAAATTGTCAATTTGTATTGTGAGTTTGGGATTGTTTGAATTGTATTTGGGTAGACAATCATTCTTTTGAGAGGAAACATTTAAGTTTACCAAAATATCTCTTGTATTTGAGTGGATTAAGCTTTGGGTAGAAAGCTTAATCGAAATTGTAAGGTTTCCTCCTCATCCAAGAAAAGGGGACGGATTCTAGTAGTGAATTGTTTGAAAATCCTTAGTGGTAGCTAAGGTAGTGGATGTAGAGTTCAATTGGAGAACTTGAACCACTATAACCCCTTGTGTCACTTTTATTTTCTATCTTTCACTTCACCAAAATTTTTAATTGCCAATTCACCCCCCTCTTGGCCATTTGCAAGTGTTCGATCAACTCAACAGCATATACAGGGTTTCTCGTCTAATCCAGTAACTTTTTCTATTTTTTAAATTTATATTCACATAGATCAAAATTTTTGAATTTAATACATTTTTCGGTTGTATATATATTCGAATGAATTGTTTTCCAGATCTGCAACTAGAAAATGGCATCCGGAGGAGTTCTGTTGTACCATGACTATGAGCACATTTCGTCTCATATTGATGAAGACAAAGTAAGTAATTTAAAAATTTTTATGTCATGTAATACGAATATATTATAAGAATATATAGAAATAGCCAAATTTGGAGGATAAAGAGTAGAGTAGTTTAATATAATTTTATTTGGTGTTAACTATTGGGATTGTCACTTTTGTTTTTCCCTAGTACAGAGTTAGTCACCGATTTTGAAAGACGACCAGTAAGGTCACTTACGTTTTCGGGGCGTAAACTTTTGGTCACTTAGCCGTTTGGTACCGTTAACCTTTGACAGGACGTTGATCTGAAACAATAAAAAAGGATAAATTACCTAGACAGTCCCTAAACTATTACTTCACTCCTATTTTGACCACTGAAATAAAAATAATTTGTATAATTATACATTTAATCCTCCACGTTTACAATTTTTTTTATTTCTTCTCTCCTCCACCATCTTCCATATTCTTCTTCATCTAACTCAATCTCTAGTTTTCTATTATATTAATTCTTAATTCACACCGTATATTATAATCCATCACCGTCTACATCCATGTTTCAAATAATGTTTGTAATTCTTATTATGGTTCAGTACAAAATAATACCCAATTTACGTGCAACAATGTTTACATAGCATATTCGAAAGGCTTAAATGAATATAGGTGCCTAAAGTATACATTTTTTAACTTTAGGTGCCTAAGGTACTTTTTTTTGTAAAAATGGGTGCCCAAAGTTTCAACCGTTATAATTTTAGGTGTCAGACCGTTCAAGGGATATTAAAAAATTATAAACCAATCAATGCTCGACATGTGACACTATTTTTATTTTTTAAAATCAATTTAATGAAAAAAACTCAGAATTTTTCATAAAATCCCGAATTTTACATTTTTTACAAAACAGTCCCCAAATCCCTAAAGTCACCCAAACTCAAACCCCTAAATCTCCGCCACCAATCGCCACCTCTGAGCACACCCCTTTGGTTGCCGGACAAATGCGGTCATTTCCCCCAACACGGCGTCGCCGAAAACGACGAACGACGTGTCAGCCAAACGTCGATTTTGCATTCGACGTTCGGCCGCACATCGTTCGTCATTTTCAGCGACGCCGTGTTGAGGGAAATGATCGCCTTGATCCGGCGACCAAAGGGGTGTGCTTAGATGCGGCAATCGGAAGTAGAAGCGATGGCGATTTGGGGGTTTGGGTAATTTTAGGGATTTGAAGACTATTTTGTGAAATTTTTAAAATTTTGGGATTTTATAAAAAACTAAAATTTTGAGGTGTTTTTCTTTAAAAACATTAAATTAGTGCCACGTGTCAAGCATTGATTGGTTAAGTATATTTTTTTAACATCCATTAACCGTTAGACACCTAAAATTCTAACTTTTGAAACTTTGGGCACCTATTTTTACCAAAAAATACTTTGGGCACTTAAAATTAAAAAAAAGGATATACTTTGGGAACCTATTTTTCATTTAAGCCTTTATAATAGTATTGTATTAATTGATTGCAAAGTTTTAGTGTTGAAAAATGAATTTTTAAAAATTCAAGAGTGAAATTAGAAAGAAACATTTTTAATAGTGACCATAATGTTTATTTTTTAAAATCGGGGACCAAAAATATACATGGGATAAACGTTAGTGGCCATTGCAGTATTTTACCCTTATTTTTTCCGCTGCCAGGTCAGCAAGCCGTCAAAGGTTAACGGCACCAAATGGCTAAGTGACCAAAAGTTTACGCCCCGAAAACGTAAGTGACCTTACTGGTCGTTTTTCAAAATCGGAGACCAACTTTATACTGAGGAATACAAAAGTGACTATCCCAGTAGTTAACCCTTTTATTTATAAAAATCGGAAAAATATATTAATTTATTTAATTTAATTTTATATTTAATAATAATTTAAAATGTATTTATCAATTTGTTATGTCATGTACATACGAATATTTTATAAGAATTTATTTTAATTATACGTACTGAAAAAAATAAATAGGCTAATAAATTTGATTAATTAATTAATTGATACACATTCATTTCAATTTAATTTGAATATTATTATAATAAATTAATTATAGGGTGTAGAGCATAGCATACGCCGTCGAGGAATGAAGATTAAGAACCTTTTGATCGCTTAGTTTATTACCTACAACGCGCTGGTTTTTATAATGCTTCATTTTTTCGTGGATTTAAGATAGTCCCGGGGTTGATTACCGCATTGATTGAACGGTGGAGATCAGAGACTCACACATTTCATTTTCCATTTGGCGAATGCACAATAACTCTAGAGGATGTAGCAGTACAGCTTGGTGTCCCAACAAATGGGAAAACATTGGTTGGAGAAAATAAGTATAATGCATATGAGCTTTGCAGGCAGTACCTGGGCAAAGCTCCTCCTCAGTCATGTGTGGACGGTCTACGTCTCAGAATGTCATGGTTGCAGTAGGAATTTATGGTAACTGATGAAGATGGTCACCGAAAACTTGAGTATGCAACTCGAGCGTATATACTGTAACCCCCTTAACCCGGCCTAGACGGTTGGCCCGAATTAAGCAGATTACACGGGGAAAACCAAAGTCAACCCGAAAGTCAACCTTGATTAACGACCCTTTTTTTTCTCTTTAATCTTGTCTAGATGCTCATTAACCCTAGATATGATCACACAAACATCATGCTCAAAGATCATAACCATCAGAGATCATTCAGGGACCCAATTGCACAAATTACAACTTTAGGAACCAAACTGTAAATTCAGGGAATTACAGGGACTTAACCCAATTAAAAGTTACCAATATGAAATTAGTCAGGTTTCATGCTTCACTGCCAAATTTCAGCTCAAACGGACATCCAGAACTCATACAATTGCAAAAACATGATTTAGGACCAAAACGCAAACATTTCGAAACACATAACCGCCAATGTCAGCCCCCAACGGTCAGGTGTTCCGAAACAGGTTCACCCTGTTTCGAAACGTGGGGCCGTTCCGCAACTGGTACCGAAACGGGGGTCTGGCAGTAGCATATCCATTCCGGAACGGTTCCTCCCGTTTCGAAACGCCCTGGCCATAACAGGCCCCTGTTCCGAAACGGTAGTGATCGTTCCGAAACGACCTGCCCAGATCGCAGCAACCTTGCTGGTTTAACTCACGTTTGACCCACCAAACATGCTCCGATGGCAACCAAAACACACCTTTTATATTCGAACCGTAACCCGACCGGTCCGGTCCAAAACCCAAAACTTCTAAGCCCAAAACCGGGGCGTTACAACTCTCCCCCCTTAGGAAATTTCGTCCCCGAAATTTCAACTGGCGAAAAGAGCACAACCAAACTTCTCAAGCAACACGCAACCACACAAGAGACTTAACCACCACAGAACACTCTCTCCACAAACTCCACCCAAACTCAACACCACCACATACTGTTCACAAATTCCAGAACACTCAGATGTTAACCACATCTTAACTTTTCACACTTCCAGACTGCACATAGCCTCATCAACAACCTGAAGAACCTCAAACTTTTTACAACATATTCCACCTTAACACACAACTCCCAAAACTTGTTCACACGGTGACACCAACCAATTCAATCAGCCACTATGTAACACACAACCTTCACTGCTTCTAACACTCTTTACAACCTCCCCGACCTCTTTCAAAGATTTCTCAACAAGCAAAAATTCTTAAGCAACAACTGCTTACCCAACTTCTCAACGTATTACTGTCCTTACTTCACATCCACCACAATCTTTACCATCGACTCACCAGAACCGCTCACTCATCGACAGATAATCACGTCACTAACCCCAACCTTGGCTTCGCCCACCATTCCACACACCACCAGCTGAACCCAAAAAGAAAATTCACTTACTCACAACCAACCAACTACTTCCCACAAGAACTCATTCAACCAACAATGGCCTTCCATCTTTCATTGCCTTTCCACCACAAGCTTTGACCACAACACTTGCCTTACTAGAACACCGCCCAACTTAACCATACATATCCTCTTCTCAACTCCTCAAAGGTTGCTACAAACCAACACTTTAAGAACGCAACCACTAACCTGCTACATCACCTAGCACCAAGGAACTACCCCTTCCACTAGCTATCCAAAACCACATGACCGATTCTAACTTCAACCGGTACCCCTCACCAACCCACTAAACTCATTAAGCACCAACACCTTCCTTCTATCACATGCTATACCGCACTCACTATTACTAACAACTTGCTTACTACCCTCCATTACTTTTATCCTTCACTCAGCACCAAAACAACCTCCAAAAACCCATCATCCAACCTAACCCTATCACAACACTAACAGACTCGATTAGTTATTAGCGAGTGTGAACGTTCGTATGCATGGTCACCAATATGCCCTACTAATGCCTAATGTACATGTATGCAAAACCTCTAATGTCATGCCACATGTATGCATGGACCAGCACATATAAAATATAGCATATAACAATGATTTTAACTGTGCATGAATGCCGGTTCACACCCTCCAATAACATCCTCAGAGTCCGTCTAAGAACAACCCCTCCAGCTCACTTCTATCTTGACCCATTCTATCATTCTAACAACTCATTAACCACAAGATACTCACTAAAGCCCTCTTCACACTAAGGGTATTCCCAAACAGCAACATCAACTATCTCAACATGCTAACAACAAAACCATACTCACTACGCAAGAAATCCAACAGATACCAAACTAGGACACTAGAGCAAAGGCTACTTTACAAGGTTACCTGAAAACACCTCACTGCCCTGAAGCTTCAACAGACGAGCTCTCTTCCACGCAGAACCTTCACCCTCCAGCCGTACCGCTGTAGCATCAACTTGCACACTAAGATCACCACCATCTCCCTGCGGTAAAGAACCCTGGCGGTTCCTAACCAACATCAAACAATCACGTCTCATGTGTCCAACAGACCCACATTTCCAACAGATTTCGTTTCCCAAACTCCTTACAACTTTCTGCTCTTCCTGCCACCTTCGAACTTTGCCTCGGTCGTGCCCACGACCCTTCTAAGACTCTTTGGCTACCACAGAAGCTGACTTCACCCCAAGAGAACAATTTTGCTTCACATGCTCTTTAGAACCACAGTTCCAACAAGCACCCGCGCCCCAGCAACCTCCAACATGGCGCCTTTCCCAACGATCACACACCGGTAGCTAAGCCCTCACTCCTTGATCAAGCAGCACTTGCCCCAGATCTGCTCTACCTTCAACTTGCTTAACCCTTGGGAATTTTTCCCCAAGATACCTTTCATAAAAGGCAGACACAAAGAAATCCCAATCAATATCGTGGATGTGCGATGCCACCGCCACAGATGTCCACCAGGCACATGCATCCTCCAACATCAAAGAGACAACACTTCCCAGCTTACAGGCATGATCACAGCCTTCCTGATCCAAAATCAGAACCACACTGGCCAACCAGGCCTCAAACATCTCCGGTGTTGAACCATGATACTCCACAGCACCCAAATCATGCAACCGCTGCTTCGGCAAACCCACACATCCCACAGCCAGCGTATCCACTGACTTTACCTTCACTACAGCCTGAGATGTTCCCAACACCTCCTGCACAACAGATGATGAACTCTTCATCACAGAACCAACTTCTTCCTTCTACCTTACCATCCCAACCCCAGGCACAGAAGACTGAGACGAAACATCTCCACTAAAGGGTGAATTCCATGGCTTAACAACCTGCCCTAAGGAAGCAACCATCTCACCCAACTGCCATTCTTTCATCGACTTCGCCATACTATTAACAACAAGCAATCACAACAAAACAAACAAAACCATTAGACCAGCTTAAAGCAAGGATTCAAACTCCAACTCCAAAATAACACAATAGCTATAATAATAAGGCAATGGGTATCCCGAATCCTCCCCTTTTTCATGACATAACAGTCAGCAAAAGCATGGGTATCACAACATCAAGCATATCAAACAACATATTCGATCATGCTTCCATCAAACAACATCCACTTGCAACAGCATAACATCATCAACATATCATACCCATTACACTTTCATCATGCATAAAATCAACTCACAACATCAGCATAAACCACATGAGCTCAATGAAGATTCATAACCACAAAGCATGCTTGAAAACATCATCAATTTGCTCAGAAACATGTGTTTCGACCAACTTTCAACCACACATCAGGGTAACATCAAACACACATTAAAACAACTTACCGTTTTCCCCAAGCATTCGCAACTCAGCTCTGATACCACCAAATGTAACCCCCTTAACCCGGCCTAGACGGTTGGCCCGAATTAAGCAGATTACACGGGGAAAACCAAAGTCAACCCGAAAGTCAACCTTGATTAACGACCTTTTTTTCTCTTTAATCTTGTCTAGATGCTCATTAACCCTAGATATGATCACACAAACATCATGCTCAAAGATCACAACCATCATAGATCATTCAGGGACCCAATTGCACAAATTACAACTTTAGGGACCAAACTGTAAATTCAAGTAATTACAGGGACTTAACCCAATTAAAAGTTACCAATATGAAATTAGTCAGGTTTCATGCTTCACTGCCAAATTTCAGCTCAAACGGACATCCAGAACTCATACAATTGCAAAAACATGATTTAGGACCAAAACGCAAACATTTCGAAACACATAACCGCCAATGTCAGCCCCCAACGGTCAGGTGTTCCGAAACAGGTTCACCCTGTTTCGAAACGCGGGGCCGTTCCGCAACTGGTACCGAAACGGGGGTCTGGCAGTAGCATATCCGTTCCGGAACGGTTCCTCCCGTTTCGAAACGCCCTGGCCATAACAGGCCCCTGTTCCGAAACGGTAGTGATCGTTCCGAAACGACCTGCCCAGATCGCAGCAACCTTGCTGGTTTAACTCACGTTTGACCCACCAAACATGCTCCGATGGCAACCAAAACACACCAGCTAACCATTCAACATATAAGGAACATATATGCATCAAAACTAGATTCATGATCACCCCTAGGAGCATCAACACATTTAACACATTCAAAGCTCAATCATGCTTTTAAACAAAAAGCATAACATAGCAACTTAAGCTCAAGATGATTCAAACATTACAACATTAATCCACATGGTTCAAAAACATAAACCATACATGTCCAACATACACAATCTCATGAATCATCAACATAGAGATTCTTTCCCCCCATTGCCTTTATTATCTATAGCTATTAACCGAGACATACATCTCAAATGGAGTCCTCCTTGAATCCCTTGCTTCTCGCTGTCCAAACTTCAAATATCTGCATTGATGGACAAAAAGGAGCGTAAGCACATAATGCTTAGTGAGGAATGCTCAAAACCAAAACACCATCAATGCAGCGAGTCATAAAACCACTATTAAAAGCAACTCGATTTCTTAAACCAAAGCCTTGTTTGAAAACCCCTTTTCAACAACGTGCTTAAAACCATGCATTGCTCAATCATGAAAACCAACCCTTAGCTTAGAAAGCTAAGCAAACCTTTTCAAAGCGCAAACTTGCAAAATCACCAATTTAACCAATCCATGCATAACACCATATGCAAAGTTAAATTCAAAACCTTTGAAAGCACTTCCACTCCATATCATACCTTGCTCATACTTGAATATCATACTAAAGCAAGAAACCTTTAAAACCACTTACTCATTCAATTTGACATATGCATTAAAACAAATGCAACCTATGAATCACAACATCAACATTTGCATCACATGCCTTTTTAAAACAAGTCTTCACAAGACTTCAATGCACTAAAGAGATTTCATGCACACATGCACCATTCTCAATAGATAATCAACACTTGTTCAAACCAACAAGTAAACATGCATTCATAATACATTATACACATCTCATGCAACCATGCATCATTTCAAGCATCTCATGCTTCATTACTATCAAGATCATATATTGGCTTCCAAGTGATACACCAAATCCACTTTTCAACTCAACATCAAATCGGATACGCGGATCACAAGCGTTGTCCCCACGCTTCATACACACTACCAATCCAAGGTCTCCCAAATGGACTTTTAAACACCATTTGACCTTACCATTCCCAAGGTTCCCATGTATGGACTTTTAACCACCATACAACCTTAACATTCACAAGGTTCCCATGTATGGACTTTTAAACACCATACAACCTTAACTTTCACAAGGTTCCCATGTATGGACTTTTAAACACCATACAACCTTAACTTTCACAAGGTTCCCATGTATGGACTTTTAAACACCATACAACCTTAACATGCACAAGGTTCCCATGTATGGACTTTTAAACACCATACAACCTTAGCATCACCGATTGGTAGTTGTATAACATCACTAACGAGATCCGGGACACCCTACACAAGATCCACACATGGACTTTACACCACCATTGTGATCTTACCAAGCACAAGGTCCTCAAATGGAATTTTAACCACCATTATTACCTTTGCTTAACCAAGGTCCTCGAATGGGATCCCATCAACCATTATGACCTTAACCATCTCGTTAGGAAACTTGGATGGAGTTTACCGGTTCACACTTAACCACTCCACATCCAAGGCGACTTAATTCACGGTGCACCCAATCCTATAGCCGGCTAACTATATCCGATCAAAGAACCAAGAACCACTTACATCACTTGCCAATATAACCATCTTACCACATTAGTCCAATGATTCACATGCATAACCATAATGCAAAAACCATCATTTACCACCATCAATTCACTGTTTTTAAAGCATTACACAAAGCCATTAAACAACATGCAACACCATGCATCAAAACCACAATTTCCATGCGCAAAACCAAGGATCTCTTACCTTGAGCATCCTTCACATATGGCTTTCAAAACCAGCATTAAACCATGCTAAAACATGCTTCCAAACAGAATTTAAAACATGCAAATCATATGCATTGCAACCATCAAACACAATTGCTTAAAAAGCCAATTCACAACACAAACCAAGAGCGAAAATCCATTTACTTACTCTTGAGCTTAGCAAAGTTGTTTAGACTTAAACTAAGCTCCCAAACCTTCAAACCCTGGTTTAAAAGCTGAAAACCCAACTTCACTCACCGATACACAAAACAAGGCTAGCCAACAAGCCTTCCAAGCATCCGAAACCTTCCACACCACCTCAAATGCTCACGGATCTTTCTCCCCTGTTTCAAGCACATAACAACAGAAGATTAATGCATCATCATGCATTAAAACACCAGCAACACAACTAAACTCGCTGCTCATAGCAAAAACCACAATTCGGCTACCAAACACAACCGAAAACACCTCCAAACACTTCCGAAACTTAACCCAGCCAAGATCCATCACTTCTAACCATTTTTAAACATCAATTAACATCCAAAATGATCACAATCACGTCCTTATACCTCCAGCTATAACAGATCATCAAAAACACCCAAAAAACAACCAAAAACATCAAGCAAAACTTAGGAAATTCAACCTATTCGGGATTGCATTGATAAAACCTCAATTCCTTATCAATTTAACATTCATTTAACATCAATTTTACACCTCAAAACACTGCCCAAACAGATCTCACGAAATTTCACCAAAAATCACCAAATCTTGCATTTTAAAGCCAAAATCAAGATTACCATTGTAAAACCTTTAATAAATCATAATTCAAGGATTGAGAACTTGGGAATTTCAGTAAAGAACTGAGAGTTTAGAGGAGAAGGACGTTCTTACCTCCAAACTTGAGTTTCTCCCTTTTTGGAACCAAAATCTTGAAAAATCCACTTAGCAAATGGTGAGGTTTTGTTGAAGAAATGATTAGAGATCAAAAGAGAATTGAAAAGAGATGTTTAGGTGACAAAATCAGAAGAAAATCTCTGGAGAAAAGATGTTTGGGTTGAGAGAAAATGAGGGAAAAGAAAATAGAAGATTGAGAGAAAAGTTAGTTAGAAAATGACAAAATATCTTCCCTCCACTTTTCTTTTATTTAAAAACCATTTAATAAACCTTTAATATTTTAGAAAAATCTGGAGAAACTCCCATTGGGTAAATAGCTCCTTAAAGATTCAAAGTTTCAATCCTTTTTAAAACAGTCACACAGTTTTCAAAAATTACATTTTGGTCACCAACCCAAAATGTCACTCTTCCAAACCTCATTTTGCAAAATTGATTTCACCTTTCTCTTATATATAATAAAAGAGGATTTTAGAACATTTTTCCATATTTTTAATGCAACCCGAACTAGGCTTTCCTAAAAATCACCTTTTATATTCGAACCGTAACCCGACCGGTCCGGTCCAAAACCCAAAACTTCTAAGCCCAAAACCGGGGCGTTACAACTCTCCCCCCTTAGGAAATTTCGTCCCCAAAATTTCAACTGGCGAAAAGAGCACAACCAAACTTCTCAAGCAACACGCAACCACACAAGAGACTTAACCACCACAGAACACTCTCTCCACAAACTCCACCCAAACTCAACACCACCACATACTGTTCACAAATTCCAGAACACTCAGATGTTAACCACATCTTAACTTTTCACACTTCCAGACTGCACATAGCCTCATCAACAACCTGAAGAACCTCAAACTTTTTACAACATATTCCACCTTAACACACAACTCCCAAAACTTGTTCACACGGTGACACCAACCAATTCAATCAGCCACTATGTAACACACAACCTTCACTGCTTCTAACACTCTTTACAACCTCCCCGACCTCTTTCAAAGATTTCTCAACAAGCAAAAATTCTTAAGCAACAACTGCTTACCCAACTTCTCAACGTATTACTGTCCTTACTTCACATCCACCACAATCTTTACCATCGACTCACCAGAACCGCTCACTCATCGACAGATAATCACGTCACTAACCCCAACCTTGGCTTCTCCCACCATTCCACACACCACCAGCTGAACCCAAAAAGAAAATTCACTTACTCACAACCAACCAACTACTTCCCACAAGAACTCATTCAACCAACAATGGCCTTCCATCTTTCATTGCCTTTCCACCACAAGCTTTGACCACAACACTTGCCTTACTAGAACACCGCCCAACTTAACCATACATATCCTCTTCTCAACTCCTCAAAGGTTGCTACAAACCAACACTTTAAGAACGCAACCACTAACCTGCTACATCACCTAGCACCAAGGAACTACCCCTTCCACTAGCTATCCAAAACCACATGACCGATTCTAACTTCAACCGGTACCCCTCACCAACCCACTAAACTCATTAAGCACCAACACTTTCCTTCTATCACATGCTATACCGCACTCACTATTACTAACAACTTGCTTACTACCCTCCATTACTTTTATCCTTCACTCAGCACCAAAACAACCTCCAAAAACCCATCATCCAACCTAACCCTATCACAACACTAACAGACTCGATTAGTTATTAGCGAGTGTGAACGTTCGTATGCATGGTCACCAATATGCCCTACTAATGACTAATGTACATGTATGCAAAACCTCTAATGTCATACCACATGTATGCATGGACCAGCACATATAAAATATAGCATATAACAATGATTTTAACTGTGCATGAATGCCGGTTCACACCCTCCAATAACATCCTCAGAGTCCGTCTAAGAACAACCCCTCCAGCTCACTTCTATCTTGACCCATTCTATCATTCTAACAACTCATTAACCACAAGATACTCACTAAAGCCCTCTTCACACTAAGGGTATTCCCAAACAGCAACATCAACTATCTCAACATGCTAACAACAAAACCATACTCACTACGCAAGAAATCCAACAGATACCAAACTAGGACACTAGAGCAAAGGCTACTTTACAAGGTTACCTGAAAACACCTTACTGCCCTGAAGCTTCAACAGACGAGCTCTCTTCCACGCAGAACCTTCACCCTCCAGCCGTACCGCTGTAGCATCAACTTGCACACTAAGATCACCACCATCTCCCTGCGGTAAAGAACCCTGGCGGTTCCTAACCAACATCAAACAATCACGTCTCATGTGTCCAACAGACCCACATTTCCAACAGATTTCGTTTCCCAAACTCCTCACAACTTTCTGCTCTTCCTGCCACCTTCGAACTTTGCCTCGGCCGTGCCCACGACCCTTCTAAGACTCTTTGGCTACCACAGAAGCTGACTTCACCCCAAGAGAACAATTTCGCTTCACATGCTCTTTAGAACCACAGTTCCAACAAGCACCCGCGCCCCAGCAACCTCCAACATGGCGCCTTTCCCAACGATCACACACCGGTAGCTGAGCCCTCACTCCTTGATCAAGCAGCACTTGCCCCAGATCTGCTCTACCTTCAACTTGCTTAACCCTTGGGAATTTTCCCCCAAGATACCTTTCATAAAAGGCAGACACAAAGAAATCCCAATCAATATCGTGGATGTGCGATGCCACCGCCACAGATGTCCACCAGGCACATTCATCCTCCAACATCAAAGAGACAACACTTCCCAACTTACAGGCATGATCACAGCCTTCCTGATCCAAAATCAGAACCACACTGGCCAACCAGGCCTCAAACATCTCCGGTGTTGAACCATGATACTCCACAGCACCCAAATCATGCAACCGCTGCTTCGGTAAACCCACACATCCCACAGCCAGCGTATCCACTGACTTTACCTTCACTACAGCCTGAGATGTTCCCAACACCTCCTGCACAACAGATGATGAACTCTTCATCACAGAACCAACTTCTTCCTTCTGCCTTACCATCCCAACCCCAGGCACAGAAGACTGAGACG
Source organism: Hibiscus trionum (assembly GCA_030270665.1). Classification (NCBI taxonomy): domain Eukaryota; kingdom Viridiplantae; phylum Streptophyta; class Magnoliopsida; order Malvales; family Malvaceae; genus Hibiscus; species Hibiscus trionum. The sequence goes on along the minus strand of BSYR01000003.1, from coordinate 79,534,886 downwards.
AAACATCTCCACTAAAGGGTGAATTCCATGGCTTAACAACCTGCCCTAAGGAAGCAACCATCTCACCCAACTGCCATTCTTTCATCGACTTCGCCATACTATTAACAACAAGCAATCACAACAAAACAAACAAAACCATTAGACCAGCTTAAAGCAAGGATTCAAACTCCAACTCCAAAATAACACAATAGCTATAATAATAAGGCAATGGGTATCCCGAATCCTCCCCTTTTTCATGACATAACAGTCAGCAAAAGCATGGGTATCACAACATCAAGCATATCAAACAACATATTCGATCATGCTTCCATCAAACAACATCCACTTGCAACAGCATAACATCATCAACATATCATACCCATTACACTTTCATCATGCATAAAATCAACTCACAACATCAGCATAAACCACATGAGCTCAATGAAGATTCATAACCACAAAGCATGCTTGAAAACATCATCAATTTGCTCAGAAACATGTGTTTCGACCAACTTTCAACCACACATCAGGGTAACATCAAACACACATTAAAACAACTTACCGTTTTCCCCAAGCATTCGCAACTCAGCTCTGATACCACCAAATGTAACCCCCTTAACCCGGCCTAGACGGTTGGCCCGAATTAAGCAGATTACACGGGGAAAACCAAAGTCAACCCGAAAGTCAACCTTGATTAACGACCCTTTTTTTCTCTCTTTAATCTTGTCTAGATGCTCATTAACCCTAGATATGATCACACAAACATCATGCTCAAAGATCACAACCATCAGAGATCATTCAGGGACCCAATTGCACAAATTACAACTTTAGGGACCAAACTGTAAATTCAAGTAATTACAGGGACTTAACCCAATTAAAAGTTACCAATATGAAATTAGTCAGGTTTCATGCTTCACTGCCAAATTTCAGCTCAAACGGACATCCAGAACTCATACAATTGCAAAAACATGATTTAGGACCAAAACGCAAACATTTCGAAACACATAACCGCCAATGTCAGCCCCCAACGGTCAGGTGTTCCGAAACAGGTTCACCCTGTTTCGAAACGCGGGGCCGTTCCGCAACTGGTACCGAAACGGGGGTCTGGCAGTAGCATATCCGTTCCGGAACGGTTCCTCCCGTTTCGAAACGCCCTGGCCATAACAGGCCCCTGTTCCGAAACGGTAGTGATCATTCCGAAACGACCTGCCCAGATCGCAGCAACCTTGCTGGTTTAACTCACGTTTGACCCACCAAACATGCTCCGATGGCAACCAAAACACACCAGCTAACCATTCAACATATAAGGAACATATATGCATCAAAACTAGATTCATGATCACCCCTAGGAGCATCAACACATTTAACACATTCAAAGCTCAATCATGCTTTTAAACAAAAAGCATAACATAGCAACTTAAGCTCAAGATGATTCAAACATTACAACATTAATCCACATGGTTCAAAAACATAAACCATACATGTCCAACATACACAATCTCATGAATCATCAACATAGAGATTCTTTCCCCCCATTGCCTTTATTATCTATAGCTATTAACCGAGACATACATCTCAAATGGAGTCCTCCTTGAATCCCTTGCTTCTCGCTGTCCAAACTTCAAATATCTGCATTGATGGACAAAAAGGAGCGTAAGCACATAATGCTTAGTGAGGAATGCTCAAAACCAAAACACCATCAATGCAGCGAGTCATAAAACCACTATTAAAAGCAACTCGATTTCTTAAACCAAAGCCTTGTTTGAAAACCCCTTTTCAACAACGTGCTTAAAACCATGCATTGCTCAATCATGAAAACCAACCCTTAGCTTAGAAAGCTAAGCAAACCTTTTCAAAGCGCAAACTTGCAAAATCACCAATTTAACCAATCCATGCATAACACCATATGCAAAGTTAAATTCAAAACCTTTGAAAGCACTTCCACTCCATATCATACCTTGCTCATACTTGAATATCATACTAAAGCAAGAAACCTTTAAAACCACTTACTCATTCAATTTGACATATGCATTAAAACAAATGCAACCTATGAATCACAACATCAACATTTGCATCACATGCCTTTTTAAAACAAGTCTTCACAAGACTTCAATGCACTAAAGAGATTTCATGCACACATGCACCATTCTCAATAGATAATCAACACTTGTTCAAACCAACAAGTAAACATGCATTCATAATACATTATACACATCTCATGCAACCATGCATCATTTCAAGCATCTCATGCTTCATTACTATCAAGATCATATATTGGCTTCCAAGTGATACACCAAATCCACTTTTCAACTCAACATCAAATCGGATACGCGGATCACAAGCGTTGTCCCCACGCTTCATACACACTACCAATCCAAGGTCTCCCAAATGGACTTTTAAACACCATTTGACCTTACCATTCCCAAGGTTCCCATGTATGGACTTTTAACCACCATACAACCTTAACATTCACAAGGTTCCCATGTATGGACTTTTAAACACCATACAACCTTAACTTTCACAAGGTTCCCATGTATGGACTTTTAAACACCATACAACCTTAACTTTCACAAGGTTCCCATGTATGGACTTTTAAACACCATACAACCTTAACATGCACAAGGTTCCCATGTATGGACTTTTAAACACCATACAACCTTAGCATCACCGATTGGTAGTTGTATAACATCACTAACGAGATCCGGGACACCCTACACAAGATCCACACATGGACTTTACACCACCATTGTGATCTTACCAAGCACAAGGTCCTCAAATGGAATTTTAACCACCATTATTACCTTTGCTTAACCAAGGTCCTCGAATGGGATCCCATCAACCATTATGACCTTAACCATCTCGTTAGGAAACTTGGATGGAGTTTACCGGTTCACACTTAACCACTCCACATCCAAGGCGACTTAATTCACGGTGCACCCAATCCTATAGCCGGCTAACTATATCCGATCAAAGAACCAAGAACCACTTACATCACTTGCCAATATAACCATCTTACCACATTAGTCCAATGATTCACATGCATAACCATAATGCAAAAACCATCATTTACCACCATCAATTCACTGTTTTTAAAGCATTACACAAAGCCATTAAACAACATGCAACACCATGCATCAAAACCACAATTTCCATGCGCAAAACCAAGGATCTCTTACCTTGAGCATCCTTCACATATGGCTTTCAAAACCAGCATTAAACCATGCTAAAACATGCTTCCAAACAGAATTTAAAACATGCAAATCATATGCATTGCAACCATCAAACACAATTGCTTAAAAAGCCAATTCACAACACAAACCAAGAGCGAAAATCCATTTACTTACTCTTGAGCTTAGCAAAGTTGTTTAGACTTAAACTAAGCTCCCAAACCTTCAAACCCTGGTTTAAAAGCTGAAAACCCAACTTCACTCACCGATACACAAAACAAGGCTAGCCAACAAGCCTTCCAAGCATCCGAAACCTTCCACACCACCTCAAATGCTCACGGATCTTTCTCCCCTGTTTCAAGCACATAACAACAGAAGATTAATGCATCATCATGCATTAAAACACCAGCAACACAACTAAACTCGCTGCTCATAGCAAAAACCACAATTCGGCTACCAAACACAACCGAAAACACCTCCAAACACTTCCGAAACTTAACCCAGCCAAGATCCATCACTTCTAACCATTTTTAAACATCAATTAACATCCAAAATGATCACAATCACGTCCTTATACCTCCAGCTATAACAGATCATCAAAAACACCCCAAAAACAACCAAAAATATCAAGCAAAACTTAGGAAATTCAACCTATTCGGGATTGCATTGATAAAACCTCAATTCCTTATCAATTTAACATTCATTTAACATCAATTTGACACCTCAAAACACTGCCCAAACAGATCTCACGAAATTTCACCAAAAATCACCAAATCTTGCATTTTAAAGCCAAAATCAAGATTACCATTGTAAAACCTTTAATAAATCATAATTCAAGGATTGAGAACTTGTGAATTTCAGTAAAGAACTGAGAGTTTATAGGAGAAGGACGTTCTTACCTCCAAACTTGAGTTTCTCCCTTTTTAGAACCAAAATCTTGAAAATTCCACTTAGCAAATGGTGAGGTTTTGTTGAAGAAATGATTAGAGATCAAAAGAGAATTGAAAAGAGATGTTTAGGTGACAAAATCAGAAGAAAATCTCTGGAGAAAAGATGTTTGGGTTGAGAGAAAATGAGGGAAAAGAAAATAGAAGATTGAGAGAAAAGTTAGTTAGAAAATGACAAAATATCTTCCCTCCACTTTTCTTTTATTTAAAAACCATTTAATAAACCTTTAATATTTTAGAAAAATCTGGAGAAACTCCCATTGGGTAAATAGCTCCTTAAAGATTCAAAGTTTCAATCCTTTTTAAAACAGTCACACAGTTTTCAAAAATTACATTTTGGTCACCAACCCAAAATCTCACTCTTCCAAACCTCATTTTGCAAAATTGATTTCACCTTTCTCTTATATATAATAAAAGAGGATTTTAGAACATTTTTCCATATTTTTAATGCAACCCGAACTAGGCTTTCCTAAAAATCACCTTTTATATTCGAACCGCAACCCGACCGGTCCGGTCCGGTCCAAAACCCAAAACTTCTAAGCCCAAAACCGGGGCGTTACATATACTGCAACTTATTGGTGGGGTATTAGTGCCAGATACATCTGGTAATATGGTTCACACACAATATATGTCGTTCTTGGCTGATTTGGACACAACTGCTACATATAGTTGGGGATCTGCAATCTTGGCATTTTTGTACCATGAAATGTGCAAGGTCACAATTATGAATGATGAAAAGAAGAATTCAAATATGGCTGGAAGATAATATTGTAATTACAGTTGTATAAGACTATTTTATTGATTTAATATTTATCTGCAATGACTTAGAAATATAATTTCAAAATCTTTGCAGATGGAGACATAAGTTGAGGAATGCGGGGTGGTGCACAACACTGTCAGAGATATAAGACTAAAGATCCAAACAATAGGAAAAATCAGGTAACATAATATTACTTTTTTAAAAGTAATATGTTATATTTGTTTGTGTGTGAATTAATATTAATATTTGTGTTTGACAGTTTATTTGGCAACCGTATGCGAATGACACAATCAAGACTTGCCTACCAGAAATTGTGCTTTAATGTTCATCATTCTGGGGGTGCAGTTGTTCCTTTGATCCATTTTTCTATTGTTGAGTTGCATTGTGCTGACAGAGTGTTGCAGCATTTCAACTTCCATCAACCCATTCCTAGAGCTCCACCTGAACGTATTCATATTGTTCGTAGAGGTAGATTCAATAAGAATTGGAGTGTGAAGCAAGACGATTTCATTGAATTGTTCTGTAACCCTTTCGACTCGGCCTAGCCGCCAGACCGTATCGAATGGGTTACACAGGGAAAACCGAAGCGAAACCCGTTAAGGCTCCACTTCGATTAACAACCCTAGAAAATTTCTTTTAAAGTTATATTGTCTAGATGTTTTGTTATATCCTATGTGAGAGGACACGCAACGGAAAACACACATGGAAACAAAACACGCAAATCAGACAATTTAAACAACCCTTTTTAGATTTTTACAACAGGTCATATCGATACGCTAGAGGACCGTATCGATACGCCTGGATTTAGGCAACTCCCCAAAGTAAACCTAGGGAGACCGTATCGATACGCTCTCAACGGTCAACTTCCCAAGGTCAAACTATGAAGACCGTATCGATACCCTCATGACCCGTACCGGTACGCCAAAATCTCGTCAATTTCTCATATTTCCAGAGAGCTTTTGGCGTATCGATACACCCCCGTGTATCGGTACGCTTAGCCTAAAACAAAGTTCAAGGCAGGGGACCGTATCGATACGCCCTGCACTGCAACACTAGTTTTAGCTGATAAAAACACAAGGGACTCCACACAAGGGATATTTAAGACACATTCAAGCCTTTAACATACACACACATATTACATGGCACACATGGGTAAACGTACGAGGCAATTTAAACACTTAATAAGGCAACATTCATCATGATAAGATTCAAAAGGGAAACATGCATATAAAGCATTCACCGACATGCCCAAAACCAAACCAAAGCACATAACATCATGGCATAAGGCATTACAAGCCCAAAACATCTAAACAACCTTGTCTAAGCAAAAGAACATGCCATCAACATCACAAAACACAAAGGTCCTATCCCATTGCTTAAATACTAATTATCGAAGTCTAAACCATACTTGAGCAAACTGAATTCCCTTGGAATCGCCCTTATTCCCCGAGCCGCTCCAAAGGTCTAAGGGCCTGCATTTTTGGAAAAGAGAGCGTAAGCGTTTAAGCTTAGTGAGCGGTGCTAAAAAAGGTAGCTACACCAATGCAGTTTTTAAAACATGGTTTGCTTGAAACCCAAAACCGTTTCCAAATCATTTCCACATGCTTGCACACATAATGTCATGCTTTTACCTTCACGTGCATTTACCAAATGCAACCACAAGCCATAGGCTTACCATATGCTCATTCTCATAACACAAGCAAAGTAAACGACAATGCATAACTATAAGCATAAAGAAACAATAACATGCTTAACAAGAGAATTTGAGCAAGCATGGGTATATTGACATTCAACGTTTTACTCGGATATGCAGATAACTTTCTCAAACCCACTAGACACTTCCGGTGGAATCTCATATCACCGTACTCACCCGTCTAGTAAAAAGATAATTTCTGGTGGAATCTCATATCATCGTACTCCTCCTTAGTGGAATCTAACATCACTAAGGCCACGCGCGAATTTCACCTCGAGTGCACTCTAATCCTATTGATCGATCAATTATATCTGGTAACAACCAACACATGTCAATATACTCAAACACAACCACAAGCATTACCGATGCTAGGACCACTTACCAAGTCTAACTTCCATGCAAGACATGTACTCACAAATGCAAGCATAAAACAAGTCTCACATTTTAACATGCATAACAATGCAATTCAACACGTAACAACATAGCTTGTTCATCTCACATTCAAGAAATCGTAAAACACAATTTAATTGCATAAACCTTTAAAACTTACTCTTGAGCTTGGATTGGCCTTTCAAGCTCAAACCAAACTCCCCAAACATTCCCTTAACAACGTTAAGGCTTTTAAAATCAATCCACTCACCAGCCAACACACAAACGATGTCCGAGATGCCGAAATCAAGCCTCTGAACTACCCGGATTTCCGTCAACAAAGCCCGAATCTGATTCCTCTGTTCGAGCAACCCAAAATCGAGCATTAGAACACAAATACACTCACAAACACATCAAAAACCCGGAACTCAACAACCTTGCATCAATACACATCAATTCAAGCTCAAACTACACCCGAAACACAATCATTTCAAACCCAAAACACTAGCAGCCATACTCATCGAGTTTACCATAAAAAATCTACCTTTTTACATCCCAACACATCAATCCAAAACCACCAAACCCCCAGCTGCCATTTTGAGACAAAACCCAACCAAAAACTCAAGCTTTCTAACTCTTAAAATCACCCAAAATACCCATTTCGGGTTTCCATTAAAAACCCACCATTTTTATGTTATTTTAGTGTTAAAACAAAGATAAAAACACTCCCAACTCAGCCCTAAATCAACCCAACGAAAATCCATGATTTCCCTTCATTTTCAAGCCAAACTTAAAAAATCTAAAATGAGTTAAAACCATGAGTTTTACAAAAATATCAACATTTAGGACTTGAGAAAGATGAAACTGTAACCCCCTCGTCCCGGTCTGGCCGGATGACCGGTCCGAGTGAGCCACACGGGGAAAACCGAAGCGAAACCCAAAGGATTCCCCCTCGGTTAGCAACCCTATTTTTTTTCTTTTTATATTAATCTTGCCTAGATGAATATTAAGTCATATGTGATTCACAACAGCGGAAAACATTCAAAGGAAAAACACATTCGAGCCACGGCCATGCATAAACAGTCAATTTTAAGCTTATAAGGCAGGCAGTATCGATACCCTTGACAGGGGTATCGATACCCCCTTTCTAGGTCAACCCAAGAAGTCAACACGAGAAGACCGTATCGATACCCTTACCAGGGGTATCGATACCCTCTTCCTCGGTCAACCTCCCTTGGTCAACAGAATAGATCCGTATCGATACTCGGGAACCCCGTATCGATACGCTCTACTCTCACTCAGAATTCCAAATTCCAGTAACTTTGGAGGGTATCGATACCCTTAGGGTATCGATACCCCAAGCAAAATCTGAGGCCTTTGGGCAAGAGAGTATCAATACCCTAGCTAGGGGTATCGATACCCCTTGCACTGCAATTCCTCAAATTCAACCTAAACGACCCCAAAACGACTCTAAATGCATTTCTCGACTCACCTAAGCATATACAACCATGTAAGAACACATATTTAAGCCAAAGGAATCAACCATACATGAATTAAGGCATTCATACATAACATTCTAATGAGAGAGCAATTTAGGCCATAATATGCATACTCAAAGGCTCAAATGGCCATAATGCCACAAGTCAAACAAAAGAGGTTTGCACTCAGCATAAGACAACCTAAAACATCCTAAGGCATGCCATCATACACACCAATATTCATCAAAGTATAACATACTTACAAACCATGATCAATCCAAAACAACATCATATTGAAGGAGTCATACAAGGCTCATACAAACACACCCTATTGCCACATTGCTTAACTACTACAAAATTAACCATACTTGAGCAACAACTTGGAAAGCCCTTCTTGCCTTGCCTCGAGCTAACACCACGCTAATGATCTGCATTGTTGAACATAGAGAGTGTAAGCTATAAGCTTAGTGAGGGTGCTCTAAAACGAAAAACATCAACAATGCAGGATTCAAGCATGTTAATCCTAGTCTTACATACATCAAGCATAGGCATAAAATCAAGTAGACCTAGCTAGTCTTTCAAGTGACATGTATGGTCTCTCAATCCTAACAAGTTTAAACATCAATATTAATCATCATGCAACAACATCATATACCACAATCACATATCACCATCATATATCACAATACATAAACAAGTTTAATTGGCCACTTTAATTACCCCGATTGTGCGGATATAAACCTCAACAACACTTTACCTCGGTGGGATTACACTCATCACCGGACCTTGCATGTGCGGGATTCCACTCATCGCCACATGCCCTACGGATGGGATTCCACTCATCATCCCGTAGAAATAAATAAAAGCTTCCGGTGGAATGTTACATCACCGTACTCCTCCTTGATGACTTAACGCCATCAAGGCCACGTACGTTTTGACTCAATTTGTGTGCACACTATCCTAATGATCGATCATTTACAACCGGTAATTATTTTAGTGCCAATTATCATTATCACAACACATATCATCAACCACAATACATGCTCATCACATATCTACTCATCATGATATATATACATGTACCAATTAACCACAACACAAGAGCATAGCTAGTAAGCACAATAACATATGGATATCAAAGGCTAAGCTAACAACTTGAATCAACTAGAAGTGGCCTACCAAGCACACTTCACCCACACACACACACTCGAACCAAACTTTAAAACAAGTTGAAACCACTCACCGCCCTTCCTTAGCAATTTCGAACCAATCCTCCTACGAACCCGGATTCGGTCCCAAAGCCTCTTCAACGCTTCCTCTTGTTTCTAGCCAAACAAAACATATGCATTACTTCTCAACTCAATGCTAAACTCAACCATCAACTTGCTTCACAAACATAAACCAAATTCCACAAATTCCCAAACCACATAATCTCCCAAAACCCAATTTTTGTGCTTCCCAAATCCCTTGCTGAAATCTCAATTTCCAAACACCCAAATGACTCCAAAACATCCCAAATCACCCTCCTAACATAGGTAGACCATCAGCCCTTCAATTTCAACATAAAACCCACCAAAAACCCAAGTTTTAATACCTTAAAATTTGCCCTAAGGACCCACTACGAATTTTCATCCAAAACCAACCAAATTAATATATATTGTGTATTTCATTATGCTTAAACAAAACCCCAACATAATTTATCAAAACAATTTGAAAAACCCCCTTAAAAACCCAAACCTTGATATAAACCCTAATTTCCAAAACCTCATATTTTTGAAATCTAAGACAATGGTTGGATAGGGGATAAAGAGGAGATTTAGAAAACACAATTACCTTTGTAAAACACCTTGGATTGAAGAAGAAAATGAATGGAATAGTAACTTGATATTTGAGAGGTTTTGAAAGAGGGGAAGGGGAGTTTCACGTGGGTTATGAAGGAAAAGGAGAGAAAAAGATGAAAATATGGAAAGTTGTCATCCTTTTTCAAATAATTTGGGTAAATTACAATATGAGTCCTCCTCTTTTTACTAAAGCTCAATTAGGTCACTATTTAAGTTGAATTTGATTAAATTAAGTTTCATTGACTCGAATTATAAACCCGGTTAACTCCTAGGCCCGAAACACGGGTGTTACAACTCTCTCCCACTTAAGGAATTTCATCCCCGAAATTACCTGACTGAAAGAGATACGGAAATTGCTTTTCCATATCCTCCTTCCTCTCCCAAGTGGCCTCGTCCACACCTCTACGTTGCCACCGCACCTTCACTAACTCAATCGATCTACCCCTCAACACCTTACTGTCAGAAGCTAAGATCTCAACGGGCTCTTCTTCGTAAGTCAAATCCGGATTCAATTCGATTTCTTCTACGGGCATAACATGTGATGGATCGGACCTATACTTGCGAAGCATCGACACATAGAACACATCATGTATCTTCTCAAGCTCGGATGGCAAACGCAACTGATAAGCAACCGGACCAACCCTTTTCACAATCTCATACGGTCCTATGTACCTCGGACTCAACTTTCCTTTTCGGCCAAATCTCATCACCTTCTTCCACGGAGATACCTTCAAGAATACCTTCTCACCCACTGAGAACTCAACTTCTTTCCTCTTCAAATCGGCATAGGACTTCTGCCTATCCGAAGCAGCCTTCAAGCGATCACAAATCAATTTTACCTTGTCGGTTGTCCCCTTGAGCAAATCTGGCATAGGTAACAGTTTCTGTCCTACCTCGGCCCAACATACTGGAGTTCTACACTTCCGGCCATACAAGGCCTCATACGGAGCCATCTGAATGCTCGACTGAAAACTGTTATTGTACGCAAACTCTACCAGAGGCAAATGCTTCTCCCAAGTACCCTGAAAGTCTATGATACAACAACGCAACATATCCTCTAAGATCTGAATAACCCTCTCTGACTGACCATCTGACTGAGGATGATAAGAAGTGCTGAAGTTCAAACGGGTACCCAAAGCTGTATACAGACTCTCCCAAAATCTAGAAGTAAACCGCAGATCTCTATCTGATACAATGGACTTCGGCACACCATGCAGCCTAACTATCTCACCAATGTACAAGTCGGCCAATCTATCTAAGGTGTATGTAGTGTTGACTGCCAAGAAGTGAGCACACTTCGTAAATCGATCCACTATCACCCAAACTGAGTTCTTCTTCGTAGGAGTCAAAGGCAAACCCGAAACAAAATCCATGGTGATGTTCTCCCACTTCCATTCCGGAATTCTCAACAGCTGTAACAAACCTGAGGGAACCTGATGTTCCGCCTTCACTCTCTGACACACTAAGCACTTACTCACAAAGTCGGCTACATCTCTCTTCAAGCCAACCCAAAAGTACTCATTCTTCAAATCACGGTACATCTTCGTACTTCCAGGATGCATAGCAAACGGACTGCTGTGGGCTTTAGTCAAAATTGTACGTCTCAAATCACTGTCTTCTGGCACAACTATTCTGTCTTTGAAACACAAAACCCCATCGGTGCTGAAACTGTAGTCTGAAGATCTACCCTCGGCTATATCTTGCACGTGAGGTGCCAAAGATCTATCTAAGAGCTGTTTCTCTCGAATCAACTGACCTAGAGTGGGTCTAACCTGAAGCTCGGCTACTAAGCCGCCATCTCCGGACAAACTCAATCTAGCAAACATAGCTCTCAAGTCCACGGCCACCTTCCTACTCAATGCATCGGCCACTACATTTGCCTTACCCGGATGGTACTCAATAGTAAGATCGTAGTCTTTTAGTAGCTCTAACCACCTACGCTGTCTAAGATTCAAATCTCGCTGAGTCATAATGTACTTCAAACTCTTGTGGTCGGTGTATACTGTGCATTTCTCACCATACAAATAATGCCTCCAAATCTCCAGAGCAAACACAACTGCAGCTAACTCTATGTCATGGGTCGGATAGTTGCGCTCATGGGTCTTCAACTGTCTTGAGGCATAAGCCACTACTCTTTTGTCTTGCATCAGAACACATCCTAACCCTACGTACGAAGCATCAATATAAACTACATAGTCCTTCCCAGACTCAGGCTGAATCAAAATCGGAGCTTGGGTCAAAGCTTCTTTCAATTTCTCAAAGGCTCTCTGTCTTGCATCTGTCCACTCAAACTGAACACTCTTCTGAAGTAACTGTGTCAATGGAGCGGCTAATTTAGAGAAACCCTCTACAAACCTCCTATAGTATCCGGCTAAGCCTAGGAAGCTACGTACCTCTGTCACAGACTTCGGTTGCTTCCACTCAACAATGGCTTCAATCTTCTTCGGATCAACTTTAATGCCTTCAGCTGACACTACATGTCCTAAGAAGACTACATCTCGGATCCAGAATTCACACTTGCTGAGCTTCGCATACAACTGATGATCTAGCAAAGTCTTCAAAACAAGTCTCAAATGTCGGTCATGGTCTTCTTCAGTTCGCGAGTACACCAAAATGTCATCAATAAATACAACCACAAACTGATCTAAATACTGATGAAAAATCATATTCATCATGTCCATGAAAGCTGCCGGTGCATTAGTCAACCCAAATGGCATGACTAAAAACTCATAGTGTCCATACCTAGTCCTAAAGGCCGTCTTCGGCACATCAACCTCTCTAACCTTTAGCTGGTAGTAACCTGATCTCAAATCAATCTTCGAAAAGACAGATGCTCCTCCCAACTGATCAAACAAGTCATCAATTCTAGGCAACGAATATTTGTTCTTCACTGTCAACTGATTTAACTGTCTATAATCTATGCACATTCTCATACTTCCATCTTTCTTTTTTACAAACAAAACTGGTGCACCCCAAGGTGAAGAACTAGGCCTAATAAAACCTCTATCTGTCAATTCTTGCAACTGAGTCTTCAACTCTTTCAATTCTTTCGGTGCCATACGATACGGAGCAATCAAAACAGGAGCTGAACCAGAATAAGTCTCAATGCTGAACTCTACCTCTCTGTCCGGTGGTAACCCTGGCAATTCTTCTGGAAACACACTAGGAAAATCGCATACTGTCCGGATGTCCTGAGGTCTAACCTCAGTCATGTTAGGGTTCATCACATACGCTAAGTATGCTTCACATCCCAACTCAACTAATCTCTTAGCCTCTAGCACTGAAACCACATTGGATAAGAACTTCACGTTCTCACCCACCACAACAATTTCATAATCATCTGTGAGCTTCAAAGAAATCCGCTTAGTTTCGAAATCTATCCTAGCTCTATGCTCCGTGAGCCAATCCATACCCAGAATCACATCAAAACCATAGAAGGGAAGTTCCATCATATCCACTGGAAACACATGCCCCTGAACCATCAACGGACACCTTCGGTACATCTTCCTAACCACTACCGTGTCCCCAAAGGAACTAGTAACACTAACTCCTACCTCTAACAATTCACAAGGCAAATTCAAAGACTGTGCATGCTCACTCAATATGTAAGAATGTGTAGACCCAGAGTCAATCAAAGAAAGCAAACCCAAAGACTGTATCGAGAAGTTACCTGCGATCACATCGGTGTCATGCTGCTCCCCGCGCTGAGCGTAAACCCTAGCCTTTCCTCCGCCCTCCGGCTGGACTGCAACTACATGAGCTAAGTTTCTCTGACCATCGTTCCTCGGCTGGAAATTACCTCTACCGCGCCCGCGGCCTCTCTGAAAATCGTTGGCTCTAGCAGGAGCCTGAGCTGGTGCCTGTCCCACCTGATGTGGACAGTCACGTCTAATGTGGTCTCTAGCACCACAACTCCAACAGGAATGATAATTTCCCCAACACTCTCCGGTGTGGTTCCTCCCGCAAGTAGCACATGTGGGCAACTTCCCACCAGCTCTCTGACCCTGATGGCCCCTACCGTGGTTACCGCCACCACGCCTATGATCATACTGATGTCTGTTGTCCCGATGCCTCTTGGCATCACCTCTATCAAAGTTGCTGGACCTCTTACCCGAACTAGATCCACCTGACCGCCTGGTCAAACTCAAACTGTGCTCCAAGTCCTTGGCCCTCGAGACCAAGACATCAAAATCAGTGTAGTCTGAAGCTAGTGTATAAGTCTTGATTTCCTCATTCAGCCCATAACGGAAACGGTTACAACGCTTCACCTCAGTGGGTACAAGCTCGGGTGCGTACTGACTCAGTCTCACAAATCGGATCTCATAATCGGTCACTGACATACTCCCCTGAAGCAATGCCATAAACTCTCTCTTCCTCTCATCGAGGTATCGCGGACCCAGATACTTCTTCCGGAATGCTGTCTCAAAGAACTCCCATGTGATCTCGGCCTCATACATCCCCGAAGTAACGGTGACCCACCAGGTGTAGGCATCACCCTGAAGTAGCGACTCAACACATCCCAACTTGCGCTCACCAGTGCACCCCATCTGAGCAAGAATACGGACAGTCTTCTCAAACCATAGCTCTGACCTCTCCGGAGTAGCACCTCTGAACTCTTCGGCCCCAAGGCCCCGAAGTCTCTCTAAAGGTAAACCAGTGCCCTCACCCTGATGGTGTGTTGCCTGACCTCCAGCTACAGCAGCCTGAAATGCCCCGGCTATCGCTTGAACCAACGGAGCTAAGTCAATCCCGGCCGGTCCTTGGCCACCCTGGCCACCTTGGCCTCCTTGTGGTCCCTCTCCTTCGGCCCCGGCCTCACCTCCCACTCCCGGTGGAGGAGGTGGTGGTGGAGGTGGTGGAGGAGCTCCAACTCCAACCACAGGCTCTCCCACTTGAGCCTCAACCCTAACTACTGGCTCTACTCTTGGAGCCTCTGCCCGTGGTTCCGGTTGAACCATCCTAGGCCTCCCACATGGTCTCATGCTTCAGCTAGCAAGGTTTAAACTACAACAATAAACAAATAGGATTACGTTAGCCAAAGCAAGGGTCCAATAGTGCTCAAGTATTCCTCTTTCCAAAAATCTTTTTAAATTAAGTAATAGTAGCAATGGGCACACACTCTAAACTAGACACAACAGTTCATGCATTCAGAACAGCATACGATCAAGCAAGCATCAAGGGTTCATGGCAAAACATGCATCGAACAACATAAGCATTTAACACATTAAGCTTACCTCACTTACCAGCTCGAGGTCTCGGTAACCTCAGGCTCTGATACCAACAAATGTTACATCACTGTACTCCTCCTTGATGACTTAACGCCATCAAGGCCACGTACGTTTTGACTCAATTTGTGTGCACACTATCCTAATGATCGATCATT
The DNA here is from genome assembly GCA_030270665.1 of Hibiscus trionum. Classification (NCBI taxonomy): domain Eukaryota; kingdom Viridiplantae; phylum Streptophyta; class Magnoliopsida; order Malvales; family Malvaceae; genus Hibiscus; species Hibiscus trionum. The sequence goes on along the minus strand of BSYR01000003.1, from coordinate 79,519,269 downwards.
TACAACCGATAATTATTTTAGTGCCAATTATCATTATCACAACACATATCATCAACCACAATACATGCTCATCACATATCTACTCATCATGATATATATACATGTACCAATTAACCACAACACAAGAGCATAGCTAGTAAGCACAATAACATATGGATATCAAAGGCTAAGCTAACAACTTGAATCAACTAGAAGTGGCCTACCAAGCACACTTCACCCACACACACACACTCGAACCAAACTTTAAAACAAGTTGAAACCACTCACCGCCCTTCCTTAGCAATTTCGAACCAATCCTCCTACGAACCCGGATTCGGTCCCAAAGCCTCTTCAACGCTTCCTCTTGTTTCTAGCCAAACAAAACATATACATTACTTCTCAACTCAATGCTAAACTCAACCATCAACTTGCTTCACAAACATAAACCAAATTCCACAAATTCTCAAACCACATAATCTCCCAAAACCCAATTTTCGTGCTTCCCAAATCCCTTGCTGAAATCTCAATTTCCAAACACCCAAATGACTCCAAAACATCCCAAATCACCCTCCTAACATAGGTAGACCATCAGCCCTTCAATTTCAACATAAAACCCACCAAAAACCCAAGTTTTAATACCTTAAAATTTGCCCTAAGGACCCACTACGAATTTTCATCCAAAACCAACCAAATTAATATATATTGTGTATTTCATTATGCTTAAACAAAACCCCAACATAATTTATCAAAACAATTTGAAAAACCCCCTTAAAAACCCAAACCTTAATATAAACCCTAATTTCCAAAACCTCATATTTTTGAAATCTAAGACAATGGTTGGATAGGGGATAAAGAGGAGATTTAGAAAACACAATTACCTTTGTAAAACACCTTGGATTGAAGAAGAAAATGAATGGAATAGTAACTTGATATTTGAGAGGTTTTGAAAGAGGGGAGGGGGAGTTTCACGTGGGTTATGAAGGAAAAGGAGAGAAAAAGATGACAATATGGAAAGTTGTCATCCTTTTTCAAATAATTTGGGTAAATTACAATATGAGTCCTCCTCTTTTTACTAAAGCTCAATTAGGTCACTATTTAAGTTGAATTTGATTAAATTAAGTTTCATTGACTCGAATTATAAACCCGGTTAACTCCTAGGCCCGAAACACGGGTGTTACAGAAACTAAGTTAGGGAATCATCTACCTTGAAGAAATCACTTGGTTGAGAGCTTGTAATCCAATGGAATAGTAGAAAGGGGTTTAGGGAGGTTTTAGAACGTGAAAAGAAGATTGGGGAAGATGATAGCCTTTTGAAAATCTTTTTGGAAACACAAAATCCCCATTTTGCCCTTCACCCTTTTAAAACTCTTTTTGGTGTATTAAAATGGTTTTCTTCCAATTTAATTAACCCGACTCGGTTTAACAATTCCGATAACTCCCGACCTTAAACTCGGGGCGTTATATGTTCAGGCACTTGTTTCTTGAATGACCCGGCTCCCTACAAATAGTACAATGTTTAACTTGAACCCCCCCCCTCTCTATCATCTGGGTCATCCATATTCGTATTAATACGAGTGGCCGTCGATCAACCCTTCAACTTTCTACGAAGCTTTGGATTTGGTAACCATTCTTCATATATTGGCTCTACCGGCCAATAGTCTTGGTTCGGGATCGTGTTGAACTGAATTCTATATATATATGCAATATTCTTCAGTTTATAACACTCGTTCGCAAAACCGTAAGGGTCGAGACGAAAATGCAAACATGCAGCGTGTGCGTGAGAGTAAGGGTATCTAAATGCTTGGAATGCACCACAATCACACCATCTCTGATGAAGGTTTACAGTGAACATTGCTCACCTCAGACTGTAGCTTCGACACAAAATTTCCATCCATGTGGGTCAAATGATCTGATTCGCATAGAGGTGGCTTTGCCTTGAAGTTCGATTATTCTATCCTGCAGGGTTTTAGACCAATATTGTCCGATGTTTATTCGGGAGTTAACTTCATGTCCTTTGTCGGGCCATACTTTATCCAATCTGAAGTAAGTCTCCCACAAAATACTTGCAATTGATAGATGGCATGTTCCTTTAAGCACCGAGTTTATAGCCTCTGCAAGGTTAGTTGTCATATGACCATAACACCGACCTTCATCATAGGCTTGTGATCATCTTTCCTTCGGGATGTCATTTGCAAAATTAAATACATTTACACCGTGTCGCCTCAACCTTCTTATTCTCTCTTTGAATTTTGGTTGAACTAGTTCATACCCTATTTAAAAAAATAAGTTAAATAAATCAACATTATCAACTCAAAAAAATTAATTTTTTTATAAACAACAAATAACAACTTACTCGCGCCTAAAATTTCTTTCCGGATCTGATTGTTTCCGAACCGCGTCTTCGCATTTGCCGCAATATGCCGTATACAATATGTTGGATATGCATGTTGAGGTTTCCATAAACTCCCACGTCTGTCAATTACTAATAAGAGCGCAGTCCCTCTATCAGAAATCATGCAAATCCCGTCTTTTTTTTACTACATGATTGCGTAAATACTTCAAAAAGAATTCACATCCATCCGCGTCTTTCTTTTCAACTATGGCAAAGGCAATTGGGAATATATTACTGTCTCCATCTTGTGCAACAGCCACGAGTAATATATGACCGTACTTCCCATACAGCCAGGTACCATCCACTTGAATCATGCGTTTGCAGAATGGGAACCCTTCAATGCACGCATTGATCGCCCAAAATAACTTACTAAATATTCTTTTTATCAAGAATTAATTCGCCTTGTAAGTTGAACGCCGGTTTTGTTTCGTATTCTACCATGGTTCCCGGTATGAATAGTTGCATTGCTCGTAAAAGAGCTAATAGCTCATTATACGATTTATCCCAATCACCATACAGTTGCGCCATCGCCTTCTACTTTGCCATCCACTAGGGGTGGGCATAATTGCCCGACCCGGTTGACCCGACCCAATTGCCCGATGACCCAAAGCAAATTAAGCGGGTAATCTTATAAAAAAAATTACCCGACCGGACCGGGTACCCGACCCGGTAATTTTTCCGGGACACGGGCCGGAAGTTTTCTCTTACCGGGTACCCGACCCGATAAATTTTAATATATATTTTTTATATTTTAAATTATATTTTTATTTTAAGTTTCTTAATATTTTTACTCTAAAACTAAGTTTAAATCCCTAAATTCTTTCTATGTTTGTATTATATACTTTTAAGTTTTAAGTTTAATTTTTTTAAAATATATTTTTGTGTTTAAATGTTATTATTTTTTAAAATTATAGAATTAAAAAAATAAAAAAATATGAATCGGGTACTCGAATGTGATGGGCCGGGACACGGGCCGAACAATGAGGTACCCAGATTCAAATGATGTGAAATATCGAAGCTACTTATGTCGTCATGTTGCATTCCTCTATGACCACATCTTCAAGACCAATGCAGCCGGAGAAAAAAACTCAACTTTATAGAGCTGAAGAGTCTCTAGATTCGCAAAGTGAACACTCTTTAGAATATCCAAAACAAAACCTGATGAGTTCTCAAATGTGACATATTTCATTTGCTATTTTTCTAGTTATTAGGACTTCTTGCTGCTTAATACAGGCTGTTTTCGTTATATTTTGTGCAAGAACCAAATTCTGGAAATAGCAGTGAAAATGGGGCATTTCTGCAGTTTTTATTATAATTCTGTCATGATTGGCATCATGGGCACGACACCGGGCACGACGCGTCTGACGTGGCAATGACGTGGCGACTTCTAGAAGCTTCTAGAACGTTCTGAGAGATCTTATCAGATTATCTGATTAGATTTCCTGCATTTAAATTTCAAAACATTTGAATTGTTTTATCTTTTGTTTATTATTTTAAATTATCTCATCACCTTATCTTTGTAAATCTAAGCCTATAAATACCACCCTTGGTAAAGGCTTAGATCATCAATAAAATCATCTTCTAGCTTTGAGTATTTTTTATCTTTGTAAACATTTTCAGTTTTAATCCAAGCTCTTTTTCTTTATTTTCTTATTTCATTTATTTTATGTTATTTAATTACTTTTCTAAAATCAAGTTAAGCATGATAATCAATATCATGCTTAGCTAAATTTCTTGAGCCAAGAGCTAGCCAAATCAATCTAATCATGAGAATTGAACATTGCCTAAATTCCTTCGGGAATACATTTTTATCTTTCTGTTTAGATAGTTTGGCAATCGGCCTCACTAAAGTTTTTAATCGTTTTTCAAATCAAAAAGAGCTCGTTGGTCTGGAATCGTTTAAAGACATAGTTGGGAGGAAGGATCGGCCTGTGGCATTTTCGACTTCCTGTGAACACTCTTAGCGGCGGTCCGCTAAGGAAAGATAAAATCAGAAGCGATTCTTTTTTAGACAATTTCTGAGTCGGACTTTTCCTGCTTTCAAAACTAAATATTTTAACGGCGATAGACGTGGTTAATTTGTTTAAAAATCAACCTTCGAAGATAGTCTTGGGAGGATTGGTTACTCGAGAGAGAAGCAAGTTGCGACGGGTTGGGCCTCGCAGACTGTAACCGACATGATCCCCGGAGTAAAAATCTATTTCAATGATCGAGGGAATTGACAAGGCTAGCTCGAGGCTAATTTGCATATTTGGTTTTTTCTACTATTTTCTTTAATTCTTGCATTTTATCTTATTACTTCACTCAATATCAGATCACCCCCTTTTTATTTCCTTGTTTTGCAGATATTCCTGGAATTCAAATCCGACAAAAGTCAAGTCAAAAATCTCGACTAATCTCCCTGTGGATCGACCCTCTTTCCCTATACTACTTAATTTCTTTATTTTATTAATTGTTGAAAGAGGTTAATTATTTATTTATTTTTGACCGGTTAAACGACGACTTGTTAAAACCAGTTTCCAATTTCCAAGTTAACAGTGTCCTGCAAGTAAACAAAGCACATGGCAAACTGAACTTATCATGAGAGATGTTTAAATCAAGATGCTTAAGCATTTAAGCTATCTAGACCTTTATTACTGTCCCAACATCAAGAAGCTTCCCGACTCCATTTGTAAGTTGCAGAATTTGCAAACTCTGTTTTTTCCATGGTTGTAACCAAATTGAAGAGTTGCCTAAGGATATTAGGTACATGATCAGTCTGGGACTTTTATCATTAACTACAAAACAACGAGATCTTCACGGTCATGGATTAGAACACTTGAAATGTCTTCAAATCTTATTTATTTCAGAGTTCGGACTGTCTTCAAATCTTATTTGTTTGATGGGATTCAAGAACTCACATCCCTTCATACATTGTGTACTCTTGGTTGCAAAAACTTGGTATCACTGCCACATGGTTTGGAATATCTAACTGCACTACTGTCTCTTGCTATTTGGAATTGTCGAAAGCTCGAGTTGAGTACCACACAGGAATTCAAAGAGGAGGAGGATAATGGTTTCAGCCTTCAATCATTGTCCATTGGACATTTACCAAAGTTGGAGGCTCTACCCCGATGACTTCTACGGGGATGTGCCGACACCTTAAAGAATCTGGCCATTGTAAACTGTGAGAGCCTCACAACTTCACCAGAGTGGTACAATCTCACATCACTCGAAAATGTTGAGTTCGTTGATTGCCCGGGATTATCAAGTCTTCCAAAAAGCATGCAACACCTTAAACAATTGTCCTCTTTTAGGTGAAAGGTGCAAACAAAAAACAGGGTGGCAATACAATTTCAACTGAAGATAACTGATCAACCTCAGGATTCTATGTAAGACTTCATTTCTTTTTTCAATTTCCTTTCCTCCAATTCATGTTATAATTTCAGTGGGTAAAACCAACTGGGGGCTACTATACATTTTCTATATATGTGATGTGAAAGACTCCTTGCATTAAAGAATCGATAAACATAACTGTTAATGACTAAACTACTTGTATTGAAAGCATTTTTTCTTGAGAAAAAAGATATGAAAGTATTGGCCATATGATATAAAGATTTCATACCTAAAATAATAAAATAAAACCAGAAAGACTCTTCCATGCTACACCTCTAATGCAGGATAATTTGTTGTCTATAAATTAGCTTCAAGATGAAGTGGACAAATTCACCAACTCCACTTTCTTCATTTAGCATGATCATGGGTGATTCCAAGAAAATTGGAACTATTGTTTTCTTAGAGTTGTTTTCCCTCACTTTTTTAGTTTTTAGCCTTTGCAATTTGAACTCCGGTGCTGCATGTCTCGAACGTGAGAAAAAAGCTCTTTTGAGGTTCAAACAGGACCTGACAGATTTTTCAGACCGGCTTGACTCTTCAAGCAGCACTGGGGGCAACTGTTGAGACTGGACCAGACTTCTATGTGACTACGTAACCGGTCGTGTCATTGAGCTTCATCTCAGAAATCTCCATAATCCAAGCAATGATTACGCCATTCCAGGCAAGCCATTCAAGCAATCTAGATTGAATGGTAAGGTAGTTTCTTTGCTTGATTTGTTGCAGTACCTCAACCTAAGTGGCAACAATTTCGAAGGACAAATTCCTGGATTACTAGGTTCTCTGCACAATCTGTATAAAGAGAATCTCCAATGGCTTGCCAATCTTACAAAGCTGAAATTCTTTGATTTGAGTGGCATAACTCTCAGCAAAGCCTCCGATTGGTTCGAGGGGACAAATGCTCTCCCTTCTTTAATTGTCTTAAGCCTACCCAATTGTGATCTTGATCCTGTTCCCGCGCTTAAAAATGTTAATTTTTCATCTCTGGGAACGCTGGATCTTTCCTATAACACATTTAGTAACTCTATTTTTAGCTGGATTTTTACCATTCCCCTGTTTCACATGATCTTGGTTATAACAGTTTCTGGGGTCAACTTCCTTGTGGTCTAGAAAACATGACCTCTCTCGGCTTATCAAGCAACCAATTCAATTCACTGATACCCGATTGGATGTATGGTTTGTACCGGCTTGACAAATCTTGTTCTGTCTGGTGTCAAATTGAGTCCTGACATATCACAAGTCATAGAATCTGTCAGTATACTATGCATGTATGATAGATTCAAGTTCTTGTTTCTGGTTAACTGTGATCTTTCTGATCACCTGAGCAATCAACTTGGTCTATGCAGAAATCTAGGTATATCAAATTTGACAATTTAACGGCAAAAATTCTAACAAGCACTAAAATCCGAAGTTGTGATGCATCAAGTTTTGCTGGTAACAACCTCTATGGACCTCCACTAACAGGTAACTGCAGCATAAATGCTGTGAAACCTGATGATACTGGAAATCGTGTGGGATCAGATGGTGGACAAGTAGATTGGTTTTGGTTTTATGTGAGTGCTGCACTGGGATTTGTTGTTAAGTTTTGGACTATTGCAAGGCCTGTTTAAGAAATGGTGGAGGTCGGACTATTTCCGGATGCTGTATAGCATGGGGAGCAAAGCACGGCAGTGTTTACGTCCATAGTTTCAGAATCTAAAGAAGCTGATGATCTGTCTTTGTTTGTATGGTGATTGATTGCCTCAATGTGTTTCAGCTAGTTGTACTTTATGCTTTTCATGGATAAAGAAGACAATATTATATCAAACATTCAAACTATAAAAAGAGAATCGAAAAGAGAAGACAACATAGCAACAATACAATATTATATATCAAACAATCAAGAAATTGCAGTGGTTTGATTTCCTTGGGGAAGCCAACAACACTTTGGATATCTTCAATCTCCTTTCTTCACCGACGTACGTATGTACTGTAAAATTCTCAAGAGCTCCACCATTCTTTAGGATATACTTTGCCTTTTGGATACAAACTTCGTCATCTTCGAAGCCCAAAATTTCAATAGCCTTTAGTTTAAACAACAAACAAGAAGGAACTTCTTCTGGCAGTGAGCTAAGAACAACCTAAAATCAGAACATAAATTGGAATCAATGAGTAAGAGTCTGCAGCTTAATTAAATGAAAGCATAAACTTAGAATAATAATACCTGAGGAAAGGAAAGCTTTTCTAGTTCAGGCGACCTTGACAATAAACTTTCAAGTCCTTCATCCATTGAACTCGGCCGCCAAGCATTTTCTGACCATATCTTAAATATCTTCAGTTCAACCATGGTAGAAAAAACAGGGAGTGTTTCACAACCTAAAAGAAGCTATGCTAATAAAAAAGATTGCATTATCAGTATATCATTAACAAAGACATTTTGGTAACAGAAATTAGATCAAGGGTTTGTCAAGAAATAAACCTCCAGAGAATGAAGTGATAGAACAAGTGAACGAACTACACAGATCCCTTTAAAGAAAGCTGTCATATCAGCAAGAAGATCCTCATCGTCATCATCGCATACAAATTCAATATCTGCCCAGATGATAGATTCCAGATTCTCCAGTGAATACCCTGCTGCTACATTGTCTTTGTATTTAAAGTAGGATAGATTTGGAGTATCAATCATTAACCAACAATTGGAACTATCGAACGAGTCAAGTATAGTCAATTTTTTGAGGAAATGATGCGAAATATTGAAGCTACTTATGTTCTTCATGTTGCATTTCTCTATGACCACATCTTGAAGACCAATGCAACCGGAGAAAAGACTTGAAACTGAATTACCATTAAAAAACTCAACTGATTTGAGATGAAGGGTCTCTAGACATGGAAAATGAACAGCCTTTGGAACATGCAAAACAAATCCAGAATCTAGTTTCAAAGTTACCAATGTCCTGCAAGTAAACAAGCACCCGGCAAAGTCAAGTTATCAAGAGTGATGTTTAAATCAAGATGTTTAACCCCTCGCCTGAGTGCAGCAGATATCCACCCATAAATACGGTCAGAATCAACCCTTTTCCCGCATTCCAGACGGAACTTATCGACATTTTCTGTATGGAAAAACAGCACTCTGTCGACAAAGCACATGAAGCTTTTGACGGTGGAACTTTTATGCCTCTTGCGCCATTGTATATGCTGCTCATCAAATTTAAAGTTGAGATTAGAAACTAAAGTAAAAAGATTTCTCCACCTGGTCGATAAAACTGAGGTTCGAACTGCTGCTTCTGTAGAAAGGGATGAAAGAATGTCACTTAAAATTGAATCAGGTAAACCACTAATCCTGTCCACACCCTTCATTTGTGCTTTCTTAGCCATTAAAAAGCCTAAAGAAGATGAAGCCGTGAAAGAAACAAAATCTCAGATACTTTAGGTAAGTTTTTACTGCAAAAGAAAATGTTGTTTTTATGCAACTTGTAGAGGTGCAAATTTATAGTAAAAAAAAGAGATCAAATCCAAGAATCAAGGGAGGCTGTTCATTGGATTTTCAGTCATTACATAAATGCAAGCTATGGAATCCAAGCGTCCAAAGTTATTAGAGATAAATGTTCATTATTTCTGAAATGTATCAGCCTTTACATTTTGGACACATTTATTACATATTTAGTCCTTACAACTTCCAAGGGGTAAAAATCTTCTGCCCCCTAATCATGCCTCCTTCTATGCCCCTGCCTAAAAAATAGATAAAATTAAATCTTGCCCCATAACCCTAATTTTTCTATCATAAACCTCAAACCCTAAACTCTAAAAAATACACCATAACCCTAAGCCTCAACCTTAAACCCTAAACCCTAAATCCACTATTTTAAAGTGGGGGCACAAATGGGGGCATACTTTGGGGCAGATGATTTCCATCCCTTCCAAGGTGATATTCCTCTTGAACTATGTGCTCTTAGTTCTCATACAATTTTAGACCTCGCGATGTAGAAAACTTTATATACCCACTGGGTAGATTACCCGGCTGATGTGATAGATTGGGTGAAAGATAATAAATTATGTGTTTATTATTCTTATATAAATAACCATAAAAGACATTAAATGAATCATTCAAACACATTCAATTTTAATTTACTATTTATCTCTCTTAACCTTTTACATGATTTTAATTTTATAATATAGATATAATCATATAAATGAGAAAGTTCAACATGTTAAGATGAATTTTTTTAACTCGTGATATTTGTTAAACACTTAGATTTTAATCATTATCATGATTTTAGTATTTTAAATATTTATTTTTTTGTAGAAATTTTTTAACTCGAGATATTTGTTAAATACTGACATTTTAATCAACATCATGATTTTAGTATTTTTAAATTTATATTTTTCTTTATACATTGTTCAATTTAATAAATGACATTAGGTTTGTCTTTTCTCTTTAATTTAAAATTTTCAATTCCATTTTCAGCTCTTCAATAACCTAACAAACAAACAACAAGGTTACTATTATTTTTAATCAAATTAAAAATAAAATATCATATATGAACCATGAATTATTAAGCTTTATCTCACCTGAGTTTCTATTATTTTAAAAGCATCCCAAAATAGTCCCAAACCACTAACACTAAACCTCCAAAATTGTCGTCATTGCCACCGTCGATAACCTCGTCGAACCTGACTACTGTCTTCGTCGAACGTCGTCGTCCATTTCCTCTAATAACATTTCGCCGGTAACCAATAGGAGACATGTCAATCGAGCGTTGAACAACAAACACGAGAGATTTTAACCGAACGACATCCGATTGACACACCTACTAAAGATGGGTGGTTAGGGAAACGAGTGGCGACGTCCGACGAGGTTATCGACGGTGGCAACGATGAAAATTTTGGGAGGTTTTGGTTTAGGGATTTGGGAGTATTTTGAAAGATTTTGAGATTTTTTTTTAAATTATTATATTTGCTGTTAAAAAAAGAAAATTAAAAACAAAAAATTAAATACCGCGTGTCTAAATCTGATTGGGTGATATATTTTTTAACAACACAACCTTAGAACTGTAATTGATTGAAACTTTAGGCATCTAGAATTAACAAAAAGAAACGTTAGGCAATACTTTTATCAAAAAAATATTTTATGCACCTAAAGTTAAAAAATGTATAGTTTAGTCACTTATTTGTATATTAAAGGACAATTTGTGTGTTAAAAATATATATTGATATAAGTATTATTCTTTATTTTCTGTTGGTTTATATATATATATATATATATATATATATATATATATATATATATATATATATATATATTTGCCCAAAATATATATTTGCCAATGAATTTCACGACATTAAGAGCACTAATGACATTAAGTATTAAATTAGAAAAAAAAATATTAGAGGACTTGTTTGACTAAAGACGCGAGAGGGCTAGGCGTATCCAATTTCAAAGTGCTGAATCGTTCTCTCCTTGGTAAATGGAGTTGGAGGTACGGTAATGAAATCCACAGCCTGTGGAGAAGGGTGATTGAAGCCAAAACCTCTAATGGGAGGGTCTCGCTGCTGCCGTTGAAGACCACACGGAAACAAACGACTTGGATTTGGTATGACATTACATGCTCTTTATATAATGAAGATAATCTGGGTAACTTGATTAGGAGAAATCTGGCTATTAAAGTAGGGGATGGTGTTAACATTCGGTTTTGGGACGATGTTTGGATTGGTAATTTTTCGCTTGCAGTACGCTTCCCTCGGATTTATGCGTTGTGTACTAGAAAAGAAGCGTCAGTCAGCGAAATGGGCAGGGAGGAGACTGATAGCTGGCGGTGGGAAATCCCCTTACGAAGGCCGCTCTTCGGCTGGGAGGTCGAGCAATGGAGGGAGTTTTCAGCGCTCGTAAACAGTTTCACGTCGAGTGGAACAAAAAACGATTGGTTATGTTGGGAAGGTTCGAGTGACGGGAAGTTTTCGGTGAAGTCATGCCGCGACCTCGGAAATGCAGAAAATTCCAGGAGCAATTTCTGGAAAAAAATGGTTTGGTCGGGATTTGCTCCACCGAAGGTAGAAGTATTTTTATGGAGAGTGATAAAGGGTAGGGTGCCGGTGTTAGCGGAGCTAGCAAAGCGTGGGGTGGGGAATATGGTAAATGTTTTATGCCCCTTGTGTAAGGAGGTTCCAGAGTCGGTTAGTCACCTGTTTTTCACTTGTCTACAGGTTTGGAAAGTGTTTAATAAAGTTTGCTGCTGGTTAGGTGTATCCACTGTTTTCAATGATAAACCGGTGGTCTTCCTTGAAGCTTGGAAGGAATTGGCTCCGAAGAAGGCGGAAGTATGGTGGTCTTACATCCCTAGTGTGGTAATATGGTCTGTTTGGTTAATTCGCAATGAGATCGTTTTTTAAAACAAAGGTTTCGATGGAGGTCAAGTGGAGTTTATCATTCGGTATCGCCTTGCCAGTTGGTTGAAAGCTAGATACCCTGAAGGTAAAATCGTGATTGAACAGTTAGTCAATAACCCGGCAGCTGGTTGTGACGCGATCAAAGGAGTGGTGGGGAAGACGACTATGCGGAAAAGAAAGCCTATTCCAACCGGGTTCGTCAAATTGAACATCGATGGGGCAGTATCGTTTGACTGTGCGATGGGAGGTATCGGAGGGGTTCTTAGGGACGACAAGGACAACATTCTTTTCAGCTTTTCGAAATCCACAAGTAAGATTCCGCCAGCCATGGTGGAGCTTGCGGCCTTGAAAGCGGGAGTAGAGATGTTCTTGGATTCGGAATGGGCGAAGAAGCGGAGATTAATCATAAAGACAGATTGTAAAAGTCTTTGCGATTGGGTGGATGGGGTTAGTTGCCCAGTACCGGCACAGCTAGCATGGTGAGTGTGTTAAAGGAAATATTTGGTAGATATGGAATGATATTAATTCATATTCCCATGTACTTAAACACAGAGGCTGACTCACTAGCCAAACAAGGGATAGGGTGAGGTTGACTTTTTAGCCTAGCAAGGACTTGGTTTTTCCGGCGGATGATGTTTTCTTGTTTATTGGGCACATGGCTTTGTAACAATCTCCTTCATATGTAACGTCTTTAGTATTAATAAAAATTGTAGTGGGGCACTCTTTTCCCCTTTCACTAGGAAAGGGGTTTTTAACGAGGCCCATATTTACCTTTCAAAAAAAATATAAGTATTATTCTTTATTTTCTGTTGTTTTTTTTTATTTCTGAAATAATTAAAATTTCAACCATGTTTAGCTATTTGGTTTAATATCATTTATGTATGGTAAAAGATGTATTAATTGCATTGTATTTATGGTCTTGAAAATTGTTTATTGATAAAGAAACATTAATTGCTTTGTATCACCTAATCAAACTTTTAAAACATATTTTAATTTTTTTTCTTCAATCATATTTATTGAAATTGTTATATCATATGTCACATCAGCTGGGTAGATTACCCAGTGGGTAGATGTAGCATTGCCCCATAATTTATTATTTTCGGAGAAAACTTTCTCTACTCAGTGGGTAACTTACCCACCTATGTTTATTTAATAGTTTTATAGAAAACATACATGCTGATTAATACCTTAGTTAATGTTCATTATTTTTGTCTATTCAAACATTTTTAATAATATTTTCAATTATATTTTCATTTATAAAATATAATTTTCAAGAAATATAATCTTATGTTTTTTTAAGTTTATTTATTTTTAAATGATTAAAAATTATTTTATTTTCATAGATGATTATATAATTTTATTTTTTTAATTTAGACAAAATTATTGTCTAAAATAAATAAATCAAACACTCTTACATTTATATATGAAAGGAATTTGTGTACCCTCACTTTCTATCTTATTCATTGTCTCGTTCACGGATTATTGTCACATAGTTGTAATTAAATTTTTTTCATTATGCCTTATTTACATCTAACAAAATTTATTTTTTTATTTTTATTATATAATAATTACGAAACTTATTAAATTGAAATTTTCTATATATTACATGTTACTTATAGATTTAGGATGACGTCCTGAATGATAGTGGCCGTGTGAGAGAAGAGTTGAGGATGATTGCATCGCTCATGTCCTCCTCTGTTTTATGTTATATTCAATTCCTATAAAGTCATTAACAAAAAAGCCAATTTGGTCTAATGGTTAACGCATGAATTTTGATTCATTTAACCTGCCAACTTTAAAAAAATTTAAATTTAAATTAATTGAAGGTTGTCAGGTGTCAGCGTTCAATTAGTTGCGATTAATTTAATAAATGTAATTTTTTTTACAAAAAGAAAAAACCCGTTGGCGTGATATAATGCCATGTCATCATTAACATTCATGTGGACATGTTATATTATTATTGCAGTCCATGTGTGCCTACCCCAGTTAGCGAGAACTATGACTAACGGTTTTCATCTAACGAGGTTCCCTTTTGTTAAAAATGAAATGTTGAGGACTAAAATACTTAAAATAAAGGGGCCAAAGTGACAAATGTGTGAAATGTTAGGGACATATTTAGGCATTATGCCAAATGTATTTGTATGCCTATCAAAATGTTAAAAAAGTATGAACATTATATTATCATGTAATCACATCAATTTTATTTTTAAAAAAATACATGAAACGAAACTACCAAAACTAGAATATATGAACTATTGACAATTTTTTTTGTTTTAATAGAACAAAATCTAACTATTTTATCTTAATTTTGAAATATTATATTTTTTTAAGGGTTATTGTTTGAAGCAATGTCACACTCATTGATCCAGAAACTAGCGGAACATAATATTACGATGGATCAAGATACTTTTTTAATTAACTTAGTTTCTTTTCTCATTATATTAAAAAATAAAATATTTTATTAATAAATGTAATATTTTTTTACAAAAAGAAAAAACTCGTTGGTGTGATATAATGAAATGTCATCATTAACATCCATGTGGACATGCCACATTATTATTACAGTCCATGTGTGCCTACCTAGTTAGCGAGAATTATGACTAACGGTTTCCGTCTAACGAAGGGCCCTTTTGTTAAAAAAATGAAATGTTGAGGATTAAAATACTTAAAATAAAGGGACCAAAGTGACAAATGTGTGAAATGTTAGGGACATATTTATGCATTATGCCAAATGTATTTGTATGCCTATCAAAATGTTAAAAAAGTATGAACATTATATTATCATGTAATCACATCAATATTTTTTTTAAAAATACATGAAACGAAACTACCAAAATTAGAATATATGAACTATTGGCAATTTTTTTGTTTTAATAGAACAAAATCTAACTATTTTATCTTAATTTCGAAATATTATATTTCTTCAAGGGCTATTGTTTGAAACAATGTCACACTCATTGATCCATAAACTAGCGGAACATAATCTTATAATGGATCAAGATGTTTTTTTAATTAACTTAGTTTATTTTCTCATTACATTAAAAAATAAAATATTTTATTAATAAAGTATTAATTATATTACAGTTATAGTTATAAAAATTGTTTTATGGGGTAAAGATGTATTAAATGTATTGTAATTATAATATTAAAAATTATTTATTGATAAAACTTAAAAGATGTATTAATTGTATTGCATTTATTGTTTATTAAAAGATACATTGTATAACATTTATTAATTATGTGCCACATGTAACACCCGGGTTTAGGCGTTAGGTGAAAATAATATTTTAATATTATTTTGGGTTCGGTTTTATGATTTAAATAGTGGTTCGAGTTTTGTTTTCAAATTAATTAATTTGATGATTGACTATGCTTTGGGATTAAACCCCAAATAGCCATTGATGGTGTGCCCTTGTGAATACCCCATTTCATTAAGGGCAAGATGGTCTTTGGGCCTTTAAAATTTAAAACAAAACAAAACACCCATTTTCTCACCATCTCCTACTATTCACCTTCTTCCTCCAACGTGAAAAGGGTTTCCCTCTCCCATTCACTATTTCATTCAAAAGCTTCCCCATTTCAACTCCAAATTGAAAGGTAATGGTATTTTTTACCTTCCCTCATCTCCTTCTCCATGAAAGTACCTTTTATTTTCGTTTTCATGAAGTTTTTAGGAAATGAGAGTTTTGAGCTTTTTGATTAAAAATGAAAGCTTTATGTTGTTAAAGTAAATGTGTTGATTTAATATGTTTAGTTATGTTATATAGAGGTCAAATGGTATGACATATGTGAATTTCAAAGGGTTTTGAGCAATTTTCGGAATTGGGTTTCCAAGGGGTTTTTGGAGGGTTTTAAAGTGGTTTTTGGGGTTGTCTAATGTTGGTTTTTGAGGGCTGGTGTTAGTATGATATATGAGGATCACTTTGGGTGTTTTTGATGGTTGTTTGGATGTTTGAAATGGAAGTTTCCAGAGGGTGTTAGGGGCTGCTCGGAATTCTGTTTTTGGGGTTGATTTTAAGTGTTGAATACTTGATAATGTTAATCCGGGTTGGTTCCGATGATGAGTTATTGATTTTGAATGTTTTGTTTGTGTTTGAGATGATTAGAATCGGGTTTGGACATCGGTGAAGCGTCGGAAGTGAATCCGGGGAATTGAAGGTGGTCGCTTGCTTGGTTTTTGAGCTTGGAAGCTTAGGTGAGTGGTTAAATGTTTTAAATGGATTTAAAATGGTTGGTTCGAGTATATGGACTAGGTTGGGCTTGGTAGACCCACCTAGAGTTAGGATTAGGGTGGTAGCCTAATCCTAAACTTGATCTAGAGCCTTTGGATGAACTCATTTGTGTGTGGTGTATGTCTCGTATGAAATGTAATATGATTGCTATGTATATTGTGTTATACATGTGAGATGTGACATGAATTGTGATGCTTGAGACATGCATGATGATGGTTGTTGGTGGATACGTGCTAAGCACGGAATTGATTGAAATGAGTAATGTGAAGTGAGTAAATATTGGCACTAGTATACTTAAATACAAATGATCGATCATTAGGATGTTAGTGTGTACACATGAGTCAAAAGTCGCGCGTGGCCTTGGTGGCGTTGAGTCACCAAGGAGGAGTACGGGTACGCCCGGAAATTGTATTTAACTATAGTCGGTGATGAGTGGAATCCCATCGACGGGGCGTGAGGATGAGTGGAATCCCCTCCGCGAGACCGGTGATGAGTGTAATCCCACCGTCAGGTAATGGTTGTGTTGTTGGATGTGAGTTCCAACGGTTATCCGCGTATTTGAGTCATAGCTAGGTGCCAATGTTGATTGATAAATGTATCAATGTGATGTGATAAATGATCCTTATTTGGATGTTTGATGTGGCTACTTATGTTGAGGAGTTTAGAGCTTGTTGATCATGACATTTACTTGTATATATTGCTCATGCATCTTATCTTGTGGCTCTTGTGGATCTTTGGTATGTTTGTGTAATGCCTTGGCTAGATCGTGCTCGGACCCTGCAATGTTGAGGTTTGTTTTTAGAGCTTACCCTCACTAAGCATCATTGCTTACGCTCTCTTTGTTCAACATTGCAGATCCTTAGTTCGTGGGTTGCTTGCGCAAGTGGAAGGCTCCAAGTGTGGTTGTTAGCCTTAAGTGCTTCAAGTATGGATTTTTAATGTTTGGACATGTAATAGTTTGAGCAATGGGACATGTATGGTTTTGTTGGATAGTTGTAGGTTGTTAGGAGCATGTTTAGACTCCTTAATGCCATGCTTTTGTATGGTTTGTATTGCCATGATGAATGTTAACTCATGCCTAAATTGCTCTTGTTGAATGTTAGTCATATGCCTAAGAGGTTACCTTTATGCTTGAATGATGTTGTGTGAATGCATGCCTAGTGAGGTCTTGCCTTAGTGTTAGACATGTCTTAACCTAGTCAAAGCATGCTAGTATGGTTGGGGTGCCTTGAGTTCTATTTGTATGGTGTGGTGTGGTGTTTTGGTGGTGTTTTGGGGCACCCTTGTGCCTTGAAACAACCAAAACGAGTCTGCAGACAGGGGGCGTTTCGGAACGGGTCCCCCTGTTCTGATACGGATCCTTTGCAAATGGCATGCCGTTTCGAAACGGATGAGGGTCATTTCGGAACGTTTTTGCTACTGGAATTTTGAGAAATTGGCGAGATGAAGGCGTTCCGAAACGGGCCTTTGAAGTTTCGAAACGGTCAAATCTCGTTGACCACGAGATATTGACCGTCAAGGTCGTTTCGATACGGGTCTCCCCTGTTTCGGAACGGTCACCTTATGGTTGACCCTGGTCTGTTAACCGTCAAGTTCGTTCCGATACGGGTCACCCCTGTTTCGAAACGGTCACCCTAAGGTTGACCCTGGCCTGTTGACTAAGTCAAGGCATTTCGGAACACCCTAAGGGCGTTTCGAAACGGCCTGCTGTAAAGGTGTAAAATGAGCTGTTTAATGTTTTGGTTGGTCGGTGTATGTTTCAATGTTTGTTTTTCCCGCTGCTGTGCTTCACATAGGTTTTAATTATGCCTATAGACAAGATAAAATAAAAAGAAAATTTTAGGGTCGTTAACTGAGGGGAAACCTTCACGGGTTTCGCTTCAGTTTTCCCCGTGTGGCCCACTTGGACCGGTCATCCAACCAGACCGGGATGAGGGGGTTACACTTGTTGGTATCAGAGCCTAAGGTTACCGAGACCTTGGGCAGGTATGTGAGGTAAGTTCGAGTTTTTGATTAATGTGCAAGGTGTTTGCTTGCTTTGTAAGAATGATTGCTTGTTTGACAAGTATGTTGCTCGTTTTATTCAAAAGTATGTGTGTGTGAGTCCCATTGCTACTATTACATTGGAAAAATGATTTTTAAGTGAGGGAACGTACTTGAACACTTGGAAGCCTTGCCTTGCTAACCCAACTTATATGTTTTGTTGTTGTGGTTGTAGTTGATATCTGTGAGAGCGATGTCTAGACCGAGAGGTAGACCGAGAGTGGTTCGTCAGGAACCACGGGTTGCGGCTCCTGTTGAGCCGGCTGATGGTGTGGAGGCTCATCTAGAAGGGCCGGTGGCCGCGGGAGTTGGCGCTCCACCACCACCTCCACCACCACCACCACCTCCTCCACCTGGAGCTGGAGGTGAAGATGGAGCCGGAGAAGATGGACCTCAAGGTGGCTAAGGTGGCCAAGGTCCAGCTGGAATTGATATGACTCCGCTAGTGCAAGCGATAGCGGGAGCTTTCCAGGCCGCAGTTGCGGGAGCTCAGGCTGCAGCTCAGCCTAGGTGTGATGATGCTAGTCTACCTTTGGAGAGGCTCCGTAGCTTGGGAGCCGAGGAGTTTAGAGGATCTACTCCAGAGAGATCGGAGTTGTGGTTGGAAAAGACGGTTCGTATCTTGGCTCAGATGGGTTGTGCGGGCGCACGTAGATTGGGCTGTGTGATATCGTTGCTTCAGGGTGATGCCTACACCTGGTGGGTCACCATCACTACCGGGGTTCCAGAGGCTGAGATAGATTGGGATTTCTTTGAGTTTGCATTCAGGAAGAGGTACTTGGGACCGAGGTACCTAGATGAGAAGAAGCGAGAGTTCATGGCTCTTACTCATGGAGATGCTTCTGTGACTGATTACGAGATCCGTTTTGTCCGCTTGAGTCAGTATGCTCCAGAGTTAGTTCCTACTGATGTAGAACGCTGTAACCGATTCCGCTATGGATTGAATGAAGAGGTTAAGAGGTACACGTTGGCTTCTGACTACACCGACTTTGATGTATTGGTCGCGAGGGCCAAGGATTTGGAGCATAGTTTGGGTTCGGCCCAACGAGCTGGTGGTTCTAGTTCTGGCAAGAGGCATAACCACTTTGATGGTAGAGATGCCAAGAGGCACAGAGGTGGCAGACATTAGTTTGATCAGGGACGTGGCGGTGGCCACCATGGTAGAGGCCATCAGGGCCATAGAGGAGGAGGGCGCTTGCCCGAGTGTACCAGTTGTGGGAGACAGCACACTGGTGAGTGTTGGGGTAACTTCCATGCTTGTTGGAACTGTGGTTCGAGGGACCACTTTAGTAGGGATTGTCCGCATCAGGCGGCTCAGGCACCGAACATTGCTCAGGCTCCTGCGAGAGCGAATGATTTTCAAAGAGGCCGTGGGCGCGGTCGTGGCTACTTCCAGCCTAGGGCTGATGCACCTAGGGGAAATGCTCAGAGGAACCTTGCTCATGTTGTGGCTGTGCAGCCATAGGCGGGAAGACCAGCGAGAGTTTATGCTCAGAGAGAGGCTGGGAACGACACCGATGTGATAGCAGGTAATTTCGAGTTACAGTCTATGTCTTTGCTTTCTTTGGTTGATTCGGGTTCTACGCATTCCTACATTTTGAGTGAGCATGCACAGAAGTTAGATATCCCTGTTGAGATCTTAGATGTAGGTATGCATGTTACTAGTTCTTTTGGTGAGACAGTTGTGGTTAGACGTATGTATAGGAGGTGTCCACTGAAGATTCAGGGTCATGTGTTCTCAGTTGATATGATGGAACTTCCTTTCTATGGTTTTGATATTATTCTGGGTATGGACTGGTTGGTTGAGCATCGGGCTAGTGTGGATTTTGAGACAAAGAGAATTTCTTTGAAGCTTTCTGATGACTACGAGGTAGTAGTAGTAGGCGAGAACATTAAGTTCTTGTCTAATGTGGTGTCAGCTTTAGAGGCTCATAGGTTTATGGACTCAGGATGTGGGGCTTATTTAGCTTATGTTATGAATCCGGATATGAGTGAAGCTAGACCGAAGGATATCAGAACAGTGTGTGACTTTCCAGAAGTGTTTCCTGAAGAGTTGCCGGGTTTGCCTCCTGACAGAGATGTTGAGTTTGTGATTGAGACAGTTTCAGGGTCTAATCCAGTTTCGATAGCACCGTATCGTATGGCTCCGAAAGAGTTGAAAGAATTGAAGAGTCAGTTGCAAGAATTATTAGACCGTGGTTTCATTAGGCCTAGTAGTTCCCCGTGGGGTGCTCTAGTGTTGTTTGTGAAAAAGAAAGATGGTAGTATGCGCATGTGCATTGACTATAGACAGTTGAATCAGATGACTGTGAAGAACAAGTATCCGTTGCCTCGTATAGATGATTTGTTTGATCAGTTGAGAGGTGCTTCAGTATTCTCGAAGATAGATTTGAGGTCCGGGTACTATCAGTTGAAAGTGAAAGAGTGTGATGTTCCGAAGACAGCTTTTAGGACTAGATATGGTCACTATGAGTTTCTTGTGATGCCATTTGGGCTCACGAATGCACCGGCATCATTCATGGACATGATGAACAGAATTTTTAGGGACTATCTAGATCGTTTTGTAGTTGTCTTCATTGATGATATACTTGTGTACTCGAAGACGGAAGAAGAGCATGATGAGCACTTGAGATTTGTTTTACAGAGATTGTTGAGCAATCAGTTGTATGCGAAGCTTAGTAAGTGTGAGTTCTGGATTCGAGAGGTTGTGTTTCTTGGCCATGTTGTTTCGGCCGAAGGTATCCGTGTTGATCCATCGAAGATCGAGGCTATTGTTGAGTGGAAACAACCTAAGTCCGTGACCGAGATTAGGAGTTTCCTAGGATTAACCGATTACTATAAGAGGTTTGTTGATGGCTTCTCTAGAGTAGCTGCTCCTTTGACTAAATTGTTGCAAAAGGGGGTTAAGTTTGAATGGTCAGATGCAAGACAGAAGGCTTTTGAGAAATTGAAAGAAGCTTTGACGAATGCTCCAGTGTTAGTGCAACCTGTTTCAGGCAAGGAGTTTGTGATTTACAGTGATGCTTCCTACGTAGGTTTAGGATGTGTTCTGATGCAAGATAGGAGAGTTGTTGCTTATGCTTCTAGACAATTGAAGATTCATGAGAAGAACTATCCTACTCATGACATAGAGCTAGCCGCAGTGGTGTTTGCATTGAAGATTTGGCGTCACTACTTGTATGGTGAGAAGTGTATTGTTTACACCGATCACAAGAGCTTGAAGTATCTGATGACACAGAAAGAGTTGAACTTGAGACAGAGAAGGTGGTTAGAGTTGCTAAAGGATTATGATTTGACCATTGAGTATCATCCGAGTAAAGCAAATGTAGTAGCCGATGCTTTGAGTAGAAAAGTGGCCGTTGAGCTGAGAGCTATGTTTGCTAGATTGAGTGTGTCCGATGATGGTGGTTTGATCACCGAGTTGCAAGTGAAGCCTTCCTTGATTCAGTTGATTAGAGAGAAACAGTTGCAAGATGCGAGCCTAGTTCCTCATGTTCAAGACATAGCCGAAGGAAGACCGACTGAGTATAGTTTCAGTGGTGAGAGCTTGTTGTGCTTTAGAGATAGAATTGTTGTACCGGAAGATGTTGAGTTGAGACGTCAGATTTTGAGTGAAGCACATTCGAGTCCCTTTTCTATGCATCCGGGTAGTACCAAAATGTATAGAGATTTGAAGAATGATTACTTCTGGGTTGGTTTGAAAAGAGATGTAGCCGAGTATGTGAGCCGTTGTATGGTTTGTCAGAGAGTGAAGGCAGAACATCAGGTTCCTTCAGGTTTGCTACAGCCTTTGAAGATTCCGGAATGGAAATGGGAGAGGATCACCATGGACTTTGTATCGGGGTTGCCTTTGTCTCCTTCGAAGAAGAACTCAGTTTGGGTGATTGTTGATAGGTTCACTAAGTGTGCTCACTTTTTAGCAGTGAACACTACGGATTCTTTAGACAAGTTGGCAAACTTGTACATCCGTGAGATTGTGAGACTTCATGGGGTTCCAAAGTCCATTGTTTCAGATAGGGATCCTAGGTTTACTTCGAGGTTCTAGGGTTGTTTGCATAGTGCTCTAGGTAGCCATTTGCATTTCAGCACGTCTTATCATCCGCAGTCCGATGGGCAGTCAGAGCGAGTGATACAGATTCTAGAGGATATGCTTCGTTGTTGTGTGATTGACTTCCAGGGTTCTTGGGAGAAGCACTTACCGTTGGTCGAGTTTGCGTACAACAACAGTTATCAGTCTAGCATTCAGATGGCACCTTATGAGGCTTTGTATGGTAGACGGTGTAGGACTCCGATTTGTTGGACTGAGACAGGTCAGAGGTTGTTACCTATGCCAGACTTGCTTAAGGGAACCACAGAGAAAGTGAAGTTGATATGTGACCGCTTGAAAGCAGCTTCCGATCGTCAGAAGTCTTATGCAGATTTGAAGAGGAAAGAGGTTGAGTACTCAGTGGGTGAGAAAGTATTTCTGAAAGTATCTTCGTGGAAGAAGGTAATGAGATTTGGCCGGAAGGGCAAGTTGAGTCCGAGGTTCATTGGTCCGTATGAGATTGTTGAGCGGATTGGGCCTGTAGCTTATCGTTTGAGATTACCTTCTGAGTTAGAAAAGATCCATGATGTCTTTCATGTGTCTATGCTTAGGAGATATAGATCGGATCCTTCTCATGTGATGCCCGTTGAGGAGATAGAGTTAAATCCAGATTTGTCTTATAATGAAGAGCCCGTTGAGATACTTTCTTCTGATAGCAAGGTGTTGCGTGGCAAGACCATAGAGTTGGTCAAGGTGTTGTGGATGCATAGAGGTGTGGAAGAAGCCACGTGGGAGAGAAAAACAGATATGGTTGAGCAGTTTCCGCATTTGTTTCCACCAGGTAATTTCGGGGACGAAATTTCCTTAAGTGGGGGAGAGTTGTAACACCCGGGTTTAGGGGTTAGGTGAAAATAATATTTTAATATTATTTTGGGTTCGGTTTTATGATTTAAATAGTGGTTCGAGTTTTGTTTTCAAATTAATTAATTTGATGATTGACTATGCTTTGGGATTAAACCCCAAATAGCCATTGATGGTGTGCCCTTGTGAATACCCCATTTCATTAAGGGCAAGATGGTCTTTGGGCCTTTAAAATTTAAAACAAAACAAAACACCCATTTTCTCACCATCTCCTACTATTCACCTTCTTCCTCCAACGTGAAAAGGGTTTCCCTCTCCCATTCACTATTTCATTCAAAAGCTTCCCCATTTCAACTCCAAATTGAAAGGTAATGGTATTTTTGACCTTCCCTCATCTCCTTCTCCATGAAAGTACCTTTTATTTTCGTTTTCATGAAGTTTTTAGGAAATGAGAGTTTTGAGCTTTTTGATTAAAAATGAAAGCTTTATGTTGTTAAAGTAAATATGTTGATTTAATATGTTTAGTTATGTTATATAGAGGTCAAATGGTATGACATATGTGAATTTCAAAGGGTTTTGAGCAATTTTCGGAATTGGGTTTCCAAGGGGGTTTTGGAGGGTTTTAAAGTGGTTTTTGGGGTTGTCTAATGTTGGTTTTTGAGGGCTGGTGTTAGTATGATATATGAGGATCACTTTGGGTGTGTTTGATGGTTGTTTGGATGTTTGAAATGGAAGTTTCCAGAGGGTGTTAGGGGCTGCTCGGAATTCTGTTTTTGGGGTTGATTTTAAGTGTTGAATACTTGATAATGTTAATCCGGGTTGGTTCCGATGATGAGTTATTGATTTCGAATGTTTTGTTTGTGTTTGAGATGATTAGAATCGGGTTTGGACATCGGTGAAGCGTCGGAAGTGAATCCGGGGAATTGAAGGTGGTCGCTTGCTTGGTTTTTGAGCTTGGAAGCTTAGGTGAGTGGTTAAATGTTTTAAATGGATTTAAAATGGTTGGTTCGAGTATATGGACTAGGTTGGGCTTGGTAGACCCACCTAGAGTTAGGATTAGGGTGGTAGCCTAATCCTAAACTTGATCTAGAGCCTTTGGATGAACTCATTTGTGTGTGGTGTATGTCTCGTATGAAATGTAATATGATTGCTATGTATATTGTGTTATACATGTGAGATGTGACATGAATTGTGATGCTTGAGACATGCATGATGATGGTTGTTGGTGGGTACGTGCTAAGCACGGAATTGATTGAAATGAGTAATGTGAAGTGAGTAAATATTGGCACTAGTATACTTAAATACAAATGATCGATCATTAGGATGTTAGTGTGTACACATGAGTCAAAAGTCGCGCGTGGCCTTGGTGGCGTTGAGTCACCAAGGAGGAGTACGGGTACGCCCGGAAATTGTATTTAACTATAGTCGGTGATGAGTGGAATCCCATCGACGGGGCGTGAGGATGAGTGGAATCCCCTCCGCGAGACCGGTGATGAGTGTAATCCCACCGTCAGGTAATGGTTGTGTTGTTGGATGTGAGTTCCAACGGTTATCCGCGTATTTGAGTCATAGCTAGGTGCCAATGTTGATTGATAAATGTATCAATGTGATGTGATAAATGATCCTTATTTGGATGTTTGATGTGGCTACTTATGTTGAGGAGTTTAGAGCTTGTTGATCATGACATTTACTTGTATATATTGCTCATGCATCTTATCTTGTGGCTCTTGTGGATCCTTGGTATGTTTGTGTAATGCCTTGGCTAGATCGTGCTCGGACCCTGCAATGTTGAGGTTTGTTTTTAGAGCTTACCCTCACTAAGCATCATTGCTTACGCTCTCTTTGTTCAACATTGCAGATCCTTAGTTCGTGGGTTGCTTGCGCAAGTGGAAGGCTCCAAGTGTGGTTGTTAGCCTTAAGTGCTTCAAGTATGGATTTTTAATGTTTGGACATGTAATAGTTTGAGCAATGGGACATGTATGGTTTTGTTGGATAGTTGTAGGTTGTTAGGAGCATGTTTATACTCATTGATGCCTTGCTTTTGTATGGTTTGTATTGCCATGATGAATGTTAACTCATGCCTAAATTGCTCTTGTTGAATGTTAGTCATATGCCTAAGAGGTTACCTTTATGCTTGAATGATGTTGTGTGAATGCATGCCTAGTGAGGTCTTGCCTTAGTGTTAGACATGTCTTAACCTAGTCAAAGCATGCTAGTATGGTTGGGGTGCCTTGAGTTCTATTTGTATGGTGTGGTGTGGTGTTTTGGTGGTGTTTTGGGGCACCCTTGTGCCTTGAAACAGCCAAAACGAGTCTGCAGACAGGGGGCGTTTCGGAACGGGTCCCCCTGTTCCGATACGGATCCTTTGCAAATGGCATGCCGTTTCGAAACGGATGAGAGTCATTTCGGAACGTTTTTGCTACTGGAATTTTGAGAAATTGGCGAGATGAAGGCGTTCCGAAACGGGCCTTTGAAGTTTTGAAACGGTCAAATCTCGTTGACCACGAGATATTGACCGTCAAGGTCGTTTCGATACGGGTCTCCCCTGTTTCGGAACGGTCACCTTATGGTTGACCCTGGTCTGTTGACCGTCAAGGTCGTTCCGATACGGGTCACCCCTGTTTCGGAACGGTCACCCTAAGGTTGACCCTGGCCTGTTGACTAAGTCAAGGCGTTTCGGAACACCCTAAGGGCGTTTCGAAACGACCTGCTGTAAAGGTGTAAAATGAGCTGTTTAATGCTTTGGTTGGTCGGTGTATGTTTCAATGTTTGTTTTTCTCGCTGCTGTGCTTCACATAGGTTTTAATTATGCCTATAGACAAGATAAAATAAAAAGAAAATTTTAAGGTCGTTAACCGAGGGAAAACCTTCACGGGTTTCGCTTCGGTTTTCCCCGTGTGGCCCACTTGGACCGGTCATCCGACCAGACCGGGATGAGGGGGTTACACCACATCAGCGGGGTAATCTACTCACTAGGTAGATATAGCAATGCTTATTATTTTCCATCTAATCTGTCACATTAGCTGGGTAATCTACCCGGTGCGTAGATAAAGTTTTCTCCCTTAATCAACACACATCATCATTGTCGTTGATGTTGGCGCCATTATGATAAAGATGGATAAAAATATTGTATCCAATGAACAAAAACCCTAAGTAAAAATCATTTATTGTGTTTCAATAATTCTATCGGGTGCACAAGGATTTATGGGAGTGTCATAATGAGGAACTTGCAGTGGTTTGATTTCCTTGGGGAAGCCAACAACACTTTGGACATGTTCAATCTCCCTTCTTCATCGAGGTCTGTACGTATTGTAAAATTCTCGAGAGCTCCACCATTCTTTAGGATATACGTTGCCTTTCGGATACAATCTTCGTATTTGTTAAAGCACAAAATTTCAATAGCCTTAAGTTTAAACAACAAACAAGAAGGCACTTGTTCAGGCAGAGAGATGAGAAGATCCTAAAATCACAACAAAAATTGGAATCAGAGAGTAAGAATCTGCAGCATAAACCTAAAATAATAATAATAATACCTGATTAAAGGAAAGTTGTTGTAGTTCAGGTGTCCTTGACAATAAAGTTTCAAGTCCTTTATTCATTGAATACGACCAATAAAAATCATCTATCTTCATTTCATCCATCCTCAGTTCAACCATGGCAGGAAAAACTGGGAGTGGCTCACAACTTAAAAGAAGCTATAACAATGAAAAAGATTGCATTCTCAGTATAACATTTTCTAGACACGACTAACCAATGGAAATGTAATATATACCTTGAGAGAAGTAGGCGATAGACTAAGTGAAGTAGCCATAGAGATCCCTTTAAAAAAAGCTGTTATATCAGCCTCAGCATTATCATCATATTCGATTAGAAATCCAACCACAGTTGGCTGATAACGAATATCTATGGTCAGAAATCGAATATCAGCCTTGACAATAGATTCCAGATTCTCCAGTGAATACCCTGCCACTCTATGGCCATGGTATGTGAAGTAAGCTAGATTTGGAGTATCAATCCTAAACCAACAATTGCAACCATCAACTGAGTAAAGTATAGTCAATCTTTTGAGAGAATGATGTGAAATATTGAAGCTACTCATGTTCTTCATGTTGCATTTCTCTATGATCACATCTTGAAGAGCATTGCAGCCAGAGAAAAGAGTGGTGGCAGAATTATCATTCAAAAACTTAACTTTATAGAGATGAAGAGTCTCTAGATTCGGAAAGTGAACACCCTTTGGAACATCCAAAACAAAACCAGTTTCCAATTTCAAACTTACCAATGTCCTGCAGGTAAACAAAGAACATGGCAAAGTGAACTCAGGAAGAGGAGGTGGGAAAGGATCCGTGGGGTAATAGCACGGCTCCTCTCTTCTCGGTAATTCAGTGATGCTTAAATCAAGATGTTTAACCCCTCGCTTGAGTGCAGTTAATATCCACCCATAAATATGATCAGCATCAACCCTATCTCCACATTTCAGACGGAACTTATCAACGTTTCCCGTATGGAAAAACAGCACTCTGTCCACAAAGCAGATGAAGCTCCTGGCGGTGGAACTGTTATGCCTCTTGTGACAGACAATATGCTGCACGTCAAATTCAAAGTTGAGATTAGAAACTAAACTAAAAAGATTGCTCCACCTGGCAGATACAAAGGAGCTTCGAAATGCTTCTTCTGTAGAAAGGAACGAGAGAATGTGACTTAAAATTGAATCAGGTAAATCACTAATCCTGTCTACACCCTTCATTTTTACTGTGAAAAAGCCTGAAGAAGATGAAGCCGTTCAAGGAATAATCTCAAATACTTATGCAAGTTTTTTAGAACAGAAATCCTCCCCTTTTTGGTGCCCTATATATTCCCCAAAGCTAAAAAATTAGGGTTCAGTTAAAAAGGATGAAGCCGTTCAAGGATTCCCTAGTTCAAGACTTCAAGTGATCCACCATTAAAGAGAAAAAAAAAAAATTAATCTTGAGCCTAATGTTAACCGACAGAACCAAGAAGAGTGAACACCGAACTGAGCGGAATAAATACGCTAAAACCCTAACAAACTAAACTAAACTATTATATTTGGGCTTAAAAAGTGGGCCCAGTTTTTAATTTATTATTATTAGTTCAAAATTAATAAAAATTGATAATGATTAATAATTAATTTTCTCTTAAAATTAGTTTTAATAAATAAAATATTATTTCAAATTAATTAATGGGTAAATTACATAAATGGTCACCGAACTTTTGGGGTAGATTCATTTTGGTCATCGTACTTTTAAAATATTTGATAAGGTCACCCAATTTTTAATTCGTATTCGATAAGGTCACCCAACTTTTAAATTACATTCGATACGGTCCCTCCCGTTAACTCCGTTAAAGTTCACGTTCTTTTCCTTAATAAAAAAAAGGTAAACTACATCAATCATCACTCATATTTTGGTCACTAGAGTTTAACAATTTAATAAATTAACTTTCGAATTGTTCATATTTTGGCAACTCTCAAATGACATAGTTATACAAATAGAAAATTTTGATTAATTTTTTAAAAAATTCGGGTAATGATTTTTTTTTACTTTGCTTATTAAATTTACCATATTTGATATTTTAATAAGCTAGGTAAAAAATATTACTCGAATCAAATATTCCAATTAACCGGTCAATCGATTATCCGATTTAATTGGTACAATATAAGATCGAGAATTGAATAATCTGAATTTACTATTTAACCAAAATAATTTTTAAGCAATCGAATCCGATTCGGTCCCAAAATAAAATAATATATTTTAAAATTTTGTATCGAAATCAGGTTCGATTAATCTTTAAAAAATATTTTGGTTAAAAAAAATTATTACCCGGACTTTTTAAAAGATTAATCGAACCTGATTTCGATACAAAATTTTAAAATAATTTTTAAGGATTAACCGGACCCGATTTCGGTAAAAAAATTTAAAATAAATTATTTTATTTTGGTACCAAAATCAGGTTCGATTAATCCTTAAAAATATTTTGGTTAAGAAATCATTACCTGGATTTTTTAAAAGAACAATTGAACCCGATTTCGGTGCAAACTTTTAAAATAATTTTTAAGGATTAATCAAACCCGATTTCGGAAAAATAAATTATTTTATTTTGGTACCGAAATCGAGTTCGATTAGTCCTAAAAAATTATTTTGGTTAAAAAAATCATTACCCGGATTTTTTAAAAGATTAACCGAACTCGATTTAGGTACAAATTTTTAAAATAATTTTTAAGTATTAATCGAACCCAATTTTGGTACAAAAATTTAAAATAAATTATTTTACTTTGGTACCGAAATCGGGTTCGATTAGTCTTTGAAAATTATTTTGGTTAAAAAATCAGTACCTAGATTTTTTTAAAAGATTAATCGATCCCGATTTCGGTACAAATTTTTAAAATAATTTTTAAGGATTAATCGAACTCGATTTCGGTAAAAACATTTTAAAATAAAATATTTTATTTTGGTACCGAAATCGGGTTCGATTAGTCCTTAAAATTTATTTGGTTAAAAAATCATTACCCGGATTTTTTAAAAGATTAACCGAACCCAATTTCAGTACACATTTTTTAACCAAAATAATTTTTAAGGATCAATCGAACCGATTTTGGTAATTTTTTAAAATAAGTTATTTATTTTGATACCAAAAGCGGGTTCGATTAGTCTTTAAAAATTATTTTGGTTAAAAAATCATTACCTGAATTTTTTAAAAGATTAATCGAACCCGATTTCGGTACACATTTTTTAACCAAAATAATTTTTAAGGATTAATCGAACCGATCGATAATATTTTTAAAATAAATTATTTTATTTTGGTACCGAAATCGGGTTCGATTAGTCCTTAAAAATTATTTTAGTTAATTTCTAAATTCAGATTATTCAATTCTCGATCTTATATTGTACTAATTAAATCAGATAATCTATTGGCCGATTAATTAAATTATTTTATTCGAGTAATATTTTTTTTACTTTGCTTATTAAAATATCAAATACGGTAAATTTAATAAGAAAATTAAATAAATCATTACTCGGATTTTTAAAAAGATTAATCAATTTTTTCTATTTGTATAACAATGTCATTTGAGAGTGGCCAAAATATGAACAATTCGAAAGTTAATTTATTAAATTGTTAAACTCTAGTGACCAAAATATGAGTGAGAAGAAAGTTGAGTGATGATTGATGTAGTTTACCCATTTTTATTAAGGAAAAGCACGTGAACTTTAACGGAGTTAACGGGAAGGACTGTATCGAATGCGAACTAAAAGTTGGGTGACCTTATCGAATGCGAATTAAATATTAGGTGATCTTATCGAATATTTTAAAAGTTCGGTGACCAAAATAAATCTACCTTAAAAGTTTAGTGACCATGTATGTAGTTTACCCTTAATTAATTTTTCTATAGAATGAGGAGAACTAACTATATAAAGGGTAATTATACATGAACTGTAGCGGAAAACAAAATGTTTTGATAAGTGCCCTAATTTTAAGGGAAGAAATTCAGTTTAGTGTTCATACTTTAGGGTTTAGGTTTATGAGCTTAGAATATAAAAATTATGGTTTGTATTTAGAGTTTAGGGTTAGAATTTAGTGGTTATAAGTAAACAACTAAATCCCTATCATATTACCCTAAAACCTAAACTCTAAACTCTAAACCCTATTTCTAAACTATAAATTTTAACTACAGATCCTAAATTTTAAACCCCTACGCCTGAAATTAAGATGTTTGTGAAAATATTTTGTTTCTACTGCTAACGCATTGTATATTTTTCCTTATATAAAATACTAATGTATTATTAAATGATCGATAAATTCAAGACCGTAGAGATAATAAATGTGATATTCACGGAAAGAGCACAGTATGAACAAAGCACCTAAAGCTTTTAGTGGGGGTTCTGTAACTCTTCCCCCATCCCCCGGAATGGACACTCTTCATCCAAATCAAAGTAAAAAGATTTCTCCACCTGGACCTGGCGCATATCTCCAACGTTGAGCAGAATCTAAAATATGAAAAGAAAGCTTAATATACACAAATGCAATGCCATTTCACCTAAAGTCCACACTCTTCTTCTGCATATCCTTGAGTTCCTTGTTATTCGTTCAAAGTTGAATCTTTTGGAGCTTCTCTGGATATGCGGCCATTCATGGCACAACTGGAGATGTATTCTAGGTGACTTGTACAATTCTGGGGTTTGGCAATTTAGGGCGGATTGGTATAGTATTCTCGATATAGTCTCCCTATATATAGTATCTGTTAGGTTAATTTTAAATAAAAGTTACACATATAATGAGACATTAATGATCTATTTTATTTTAAATCTAATTGTTGACAGTACACAAGTTAAAATCACCCCTAATCTTAGCAACATTACACAAATTGGACCATGAACCTTTCTTCCATCTTACTGGCCCTTAATCTTTGCCAGCTTGGTCAAATTGGCCCTTGAAATTTGAAAACAAAACACAAAATGACCCTAAAATTAATGAAGTTTCTTTTTGGATATTCTATCAATGTTGACCACTAAGGCGGTGACATTATCCATGGAGAAAGGGGTTTTAAACTTTATTTAACGTGTTAACCTTATGGGCATTTAGAGTTGTACTTTTAAAACTTCATGGGTAATTTGATTGAATTTGTTAAATTTAAGGGTAATTTGACCAACTTTCCAAGTTTAAGAGTAGATTTGAACTTGTCTTCTTGGATAAATATCATTCGCTTTTCCATTAAGATACTTGTTGAGTTCAAATCACAATTAGTTGAAATGCCATTAATTAATTGATATTCACCTATGAACACAAAACTAGCTATTCCATAATATGACTTAACTAGGTAATTTTCAATTAATACTTTGGGTTACATATTTGTTAGTAAGGGCCTTTAAACCTTAAGCAACCATGAAGCATGTATGGAACATCTATTGCCTAGTACTTTAAACAACCAGATTTTAGAAAACAATAATTTCTACTCATTAGATATATAATCAATTTGATTCTCACTTATCACATATCACTAACTTATTGGAACATCCCTTGATATTCACACACATGCGCGCGCACACATATTAAGTTACTTAAAATTTTAATCCTAAAACAATATCTAAATCGCTAAATTTTATGTTTTTTATTATGCTCTATGAACTTTTAAGTTTTAAACTTTTTCCGTTTATTTTTTAAACTGTAAAATATAAAAACAAGAAAGAAGTTATAAACATGAACTGGGTACCTTATGATCATTTTTTTAAAATTTAAGTTTTATTTTCTATTTACAAAATTAACTTCACATCCCTAAATTTTATTTTTGAAATATGTATTATAAATTTTATGATTTTTTGTGATTTTTCAAAACTATTTGATTTCAAAAAGAAAAAAATAAAAACCGATTAGCATCTGTGTTTTGCGGGCATACGATTAGCGGGTACCTAATATACATTGGCCGAAAATTTTAGTGCCTAGGGAACCGAGTACCCAAAAATTTGGACACCAAATTATGACAATGTCAAGTCTAGAGGTGGCAATCAAATAGTTCAGACCTTTTGGTTTAGGTTCGATTTAGGTTGGATCAGATTTAGTTTAGAATTAATTTTGGTCTATGGTAAGTCGAGTCAAGTCAATATCAAATTGAACAGTTTTTTGATCGGGTCAATATCAGATCGATTGATTTCGGTTCGGATTAACCTTTGAATCTTCAGATCATTTCGAGTTAAGTTGGGTATGAATCTAATTGAGTATCTATAAAATTATTGATATATTCTTATAAAAATGTCCTTTAATTTTTAATCTTATCATTTAGACTCAATTTCTACCCTTCAATGTTTCGAATTCAACTATCATTTAAGGATGCTAATTTAACACAAACCTGATTCTATAAGACGTGTCAGAGTTTGTGACATAAATTTTCTATTAATTCACCTCGAAAAGTTTGCAATGGGCCTATTTGTTGAAGAAATACAATTGCAATTGTAATTTTTTTTCAACTACAATTTTCAACTAAATGTATAATTTTTAATTATAAATTATAATGAATTTAAATAAAATACATTGGTTTTATTTAAATGAATATTGGTGTAAATAATTTTATGAATGATATTAACACGACAACAATTTTTTTGACAAATTTTAAATCTAATTCTAATCCTACTTAGAGGGGAGGGGAAACGGGGCTCTAGGGAAGGAAAGAGAGTGCTCATAGTGGGTCACGAACCCATGACATACGAGAATATAAGGGAACAAAGGTGAGCAGCTTGACCAACCGACCAAATGTGCTTGCTCAACCCGACAACATTTTAATTACAAATCGCAAATTAAATAAATATTTGCATATTGTAAAAATAAAATTAAAAATTATCGTATTGTATATTTGTATGTTGTGGCCCGATTCGCCCGTGCTCGCCGAGACTTGGTATATGTTGGGAAACGCTGTAACAATCCAAATTTTAAAATTCACGAGTCGGTTTAAATCGAACCGTGAGCTTGGTGTTGTGGGCCGAGAGTTAGGCCCCTAGTGGGGGCTCATAAATACGTTAGTGGGCCTTCCTTATGTTGTGAGGCTTGCCGGGACTTGGTATGTGTTGGGCAACGTTGTAACGATCACAATTTCGAAATTTGAGAGTAGTTTTAAATCAAGCAGTGAGCTTGGTGTTGTGAGCCGAGAGTTGGGCCCTTGGTGGGGGTTCATGGATACCTTAGTGGGCCTTCCTTATGTTGTAAGGCTTGTGTGTTTGGGTTAAGAGGTTGATGGAGGGGTAAATTCCTTTAATTTGAAGAATGAGAGAGGTTGGTTCTTTTAATTTTTGCAGAAAAGTGGAAGTGATGAGCTCATCCTTTGTCTCCCCTTGCCTTCTTCATCTCTCTTCTCCATCTCCCTTGAGAACTCAAAGACAAAGATCTAATCTTTATCACATTGAGTAAGAATCTCAGATTTTAGTTTGAGGAAGTTGAAATCAGCACCAAAGGATCTATCTTTTAAGGTAAGGATGATTAAGTTTGGTGGTAGATGAAGAATGTGGGTTTTAGTGGGGGTTTGGAGAATGTAACCCCTTAGACCGACCTATGCGGAATGACCATGTCTAACAGGGAACATCTCAACTTTAAAATCCAAGTAGAAAACATGTCAAAAATTTAAGCATCTAATTTGAAAACATATTTACGTAAACCGATATAGGATGATGAAAATATATGTATAAACATATAAGATGATAGTTACAAAATAAGTAATATCTAGTATGGTAGCAAAATACTCATAACATAAACTCCACACATCCTCAAAATATAGGCACATGTCACCCTGTAAGAACAAAACAGTGGATAGAAACATTAAAAATTAGATGGTGTACCGAATGTGTCGATCCTCCGAGTGACAAATACAAGATAGCCTATCCAAAATATCTGAAAGGAAGAGAATTTGGGGAGTGAGCTATGGAGCTCACTGTGTTCCAACAATGCAAAATTAAAATATATACTATAAACAATGCAGTCAACATTTTATCTAAAAACATAGGTTTCAATTAGTTGTAAGGTTCATTTTAATTCTCTATCTACCCTCCAACCGAACTATAATATCCAGTTCCCCAGAACTACATCTATAAAGGCGTTAACCCATGCCCATTAGGCATAGGTACCATCTTAAGGGGATACCTTAGGCCCAATAGGAATCACCCTAGCCAAAGTATAGGAACCTGATACAGTAGGAATCACCCTAGCCGAAGCATAGGAACCTGATACAGTAGGAATCACCCTAGCCGAAGCATGGGAACCTGGTATAGTAGGAATTACCAACCGGATCAGGGCTGAATATGTAGAGACTTTATATCTTATCCCAAGTACCCTAGTAAAACAATCTAGGCAGTAATTACAATAATCATTAGTGAGCAGAAATAATAGTGTATATAAAACAGATAATTATTTTCAGTAAAAAAAGTAACCATATAACATGCTATTCAATCAGGTACTTAAGCATAAAGTCAGACAGATAAAATGACCATGCTTAAAATTAGGAAGCATATTATGTTTTCGCAAAATCAGAGAATATTAGAAATGTGCGCATGAACAGTTCAAACAAAAAATTTGAAACATGTATATAGCACACAAGAAACACACCTCAAAAGATCAAATCGGTTAGATGACCTACTAAGCACTAGTATTATGCTCTGATGCCATACTAGAACCTAAGACACAATGGATCTTTTATCAATACGAGAATAACTCTCTTCTATGATAATTCACAATGTATTGATATATATGAGTCACAATGGGTTCACACAGTCGAATGTATCGGGAGGAGTTAGGTTGGGCAGATGTACGATCAAGAGAATCTCTAGTACCTTTAAATAAATAATATCATGTGTATGTCCTTTATTTAATAACTTCTCTTAAAGAAAATAACTTAATACATATGCATGTTCAGGTTCAACATCAAATTCAAAGGCTTTTGGGTTGGAATTTCTCAAGATAGACTTCAAAATCAGACTCAAGACGTTGAAAACATAAGATAAGGGTTTTTAGAAAAAAGTTAACTTTTTGGTCAAAGTCAACGGCTAGAGCCAGTGAATGATCAAAGTCAACAATCAAAGTTAACGGCCAAAGTCAACTAAGTTGACTTAGATGAGTTGACTCGCCTGAGTTGACTTAGTTAATAGGTCTGGTTCGGGTCAGTATGGGTTCGGGTCGGATTCTAGTTTTGGGCTTTGACCAACCAAGTATGGGGCCTTAAATAGGCTGGCCCAATAACCCTTATAAAGTCTAATCTAGTATGGTCGGTTCAAGGCCAACTGGCTTGGTCCAAAGTTCAGATCGGTTCTGGCTAGGCCGACTCAAGGGGTGAACCGGTTCGGTTCATGGGCGAACTAACTACGGTGGTTGAAGTTTGCATCTAGTGGCACGTGTGAGCCACACGTGACCTAAAACAAATGCAAAGCTCACCGGAACAAGGCCAAAATGCTAAATAGCACAACCATTTCAGCTATAGAAGGCTTATCGAGTGTTAAAACAATGAAACCACAACGAGGGAAGAAGAAACCAAACAGTTTCTTAAACTTGCGACGACCTTAGAAACTGCAACCAAACGATGATCGACGATATGAGTCTTGCTCGCCCTACAATGGGGAGTCTAGAGGCGGTGGCAGTGTCTCACATCGATGCCATATGGCGGCAAAAACAACGAAAAACCATAATGGAAACCAAAGGTTTCAGTCGAACCTTCAAACCGATTTTCCTGACGAACTGTGGTAGCTTGCCGCGAGTGGTGCTCAAGGGTGAGGTCGGGACGAGACGAAATTTCAGATGGTGATGATGGTGGTGGCTACGACAGAGTAGTGGTTCCAGTCAAGAATGACAGACAATGATGGGGATAAGATTTGGTGAGAGCTTCTTGGAGTCTAGAACAATATGATATTTTTAGATTAAAAAAGAAGCATTTATGAGGCAGATGAGGGGTTGGTCGGCTTTAATTATTATTTGATATTAGATATGTATATAATATATAACATTATTTAAAAGGAAACTAATGCAGGATTTAACTAGATGTGATCCTTAGCCCAACTTGTTAAGGCTTGGGTTTACCAAGCATGAGTCACGGGTTTAATACCCCTTTACTGCATGATTTTCATTTTCATTCATTCCATTCATTTTTCCTCTAAATAGCCTTAATAAATTAGGAGTGTTACAGAGAGGATGAACATGAATAGAAGTTTTAACCATGTTTCTTGTTAGTAAATCACCCCCTTATCATTTTTACTCCTTCTAGCTATGTTGTAACTCATTTTACAACATTTGTTTGTAGTGAAAAAGGTTGGAAAGCATTCCAAGGAGCAAGGAAAGAGGAAGGCTTGAGCTTTGGGAAAGGGGTTGTTTTTCAGCTTTAAAAGAAGGTTAGTACACTTCCAACTCCTTTGTTTCATGCATATTCTAAGGATGATGCTTTGCATGCTTGATTTGATGATTTGTATGTTGAATGCTTGGATTTTGGTGTTAATGATGAAACTCAGATTTTGTGTTAATAACTCGAAAAATGATAGTAAGCCACCCTAATAACTTCCATAAGATGTAGGCTTGAGTTTAAGAGTTAAAGGTTATGTTTTAGGGGCTTGGGAAGTGATTTCCCGAGCCTAAGAAGCCATTTCTGGGCTGTGGTATTAGTACACAAGGAGGTAATACCGATACCTTATTGTTCTGGATTTAAGAACACTTAAGATGAACTTTAAAGGGGTACTGCTACAGTTTTCAACCTATATCGGTACGCCATTTAAGAAGGTATCGGTACTGGTCGACTTGTATCGGTACGCTAAATCTCTAAGAAATTCCAATAAGCTAATTTCGTATCGGTACACTATTAGTATCGGTACCCAAGGGGTATGTTGTGTGTAAAAGAGTCTATCACAATAGAGTGCAAGTGTACACGACGCAAGTAGTAAAGTGATACACGAAGTATCGGATGTCGAATCCACAAGGACTGTAAATAGCCTTATCCTTGAATTACTGCACAAGAGAGAGAGAGAAAAGAGTTTAAATGTTTGTCACGAAATAATAAAGAATACTGAAAATAAAAGAGGAAAATATTCAGATTAAAGAGTAGGCTGGTATTGATTTGCTCAGTAGTGCAGGTGTTTGCACTGTCTAAGACTTCTCTGTTCTATCGTAGCATTTGTCGCGGCAGCACCTGCTGTGGCAGCGGTCTGTTATTGTCGCGGCAGTGAACACACAACTCAGTACTTCAAGCTTGGCAAGAATCTCTGCTATGCCTTGTCCTATCCCTAGGTCCAAGTCTGTCGATGAACACATCTTTGATGATACCTCCCGGCGTGAATCAAAGGATGAACACCGAAGTTGTTGAATTCTTCCTTAGCCACTTAACATCGTCCTATCCCTAGGTCCGAGATAGTTCAACCATAAACTAGAGAACCCGTACTTATTCCTTCTCGTATACTTAACTCTCCCGATATTAAGTAAATGTATAATCTCACAATGCTCTCCCGATACTCTTGCAAGATGTTGAAAACCAGAATAAGCAAACTTGAAGTCTATTTTATTGAACAGAAAAAAAATCCTAAAACAGTACAATCCTTGTAACTACTTTACAGAACCAACCCTTAACCCTAGGGGAAGTTTAGAACATGATGTGATGGGGGAAAACGACTAGGGTTTAGAGGAAGACGGTTAGAGAATAAGATGTCCTTCCCTAGGTCGAATTACATGCCTATATATAGGCCTTTGGTTCAAGTTTTCTAATATGGCAAGAATACAAGTTTAAATTAAAGTACAACTTTATTAAAGACTAAATCTTCATAGTAGATGTCTTTAATTCATCCTCTTTTCTTGCTTGGAGTTTTTTCCTTGAACTTTAGGCTTGGCCTTCATTCTGATCTAGAGCTCGGAAAAATATATGAGTGCTCCACGACATATCGGCTTAATTTCCTCTTTCTATCGAGCTCCACTTCACTTTTTACCTCCAACATGACTGTCGTCATTGGCTGCCGCGGAAGCGGCCACGACAACATCTTCCTTCTCGACTGCAGTCCTGTGTTCCAGCTCTGCTTCTCCACTGCCCTGCGTCTGCTACAATAGCTACCTGCAAAAGTAACCAAAATCAGTAGCAACTATGCCTTTTAATATAATTGTGATGTATAAATGAAATCTATCCTAAATACAATGAATTATGCTTGAATGCATAATAAATATGGGTTAAATAGGGGGTAAAATATATAACTTTTACACACTCATCACACCCCCAAACTCAAGTTCTTGCTTTCCCTCAAGCAAATATTACCTAGCATAAAAAGAATTTTTTTTTTGTTTTGGCTTAAATCAATGAACCTTACATTACCCACCACTTATATTCTATCAAGACCAGTATCTTTTCGGGCATTTTTAGATTCATTCATAACCATGCTATAATTCTTGTGCAGTGTGTGCATGTTTTGTGAACACTTATGCATCTTGACTACCTTAGTATACCAGAATAGCTATGCTTACAAACTTGAGGATATGCCAATTCAATTTTTTCTGGAGGCAATTCTTAGACTCCTTTAGTTTTTTCTGACTCATGATTTCACTGCATCTTTTCTGGAGGCAATTCTTAGGCTCCTTTAGTTTTTTCTAACTTAGCTCAAAAAAGAAATCTCCTAAAATAAATGCAAGGTGGTTTTGCACACAGTTGAGTCTGAATTTTTTTCTTTCTTTCTTTGTTTTCCTAGAGCCAGTGATAGGCACCTCTAGGGACAGTTTCAAGCGGGTAAACATTCCTATTCCAGGGTACTAAGGTGATCTAGAAAGCATAAGAGTCACAAAGTAGTGATGTACAAAGTAGAATCATAGCAAGGCTCTAAACAAATCCTAAAATTTCCTAAAGGCACTGTCACGACAGCATATGTCGCGAGAAGTAAGTTAAGTTCACTGTCTTAAGCCAAAAAAATTTTAAGCAAATATAAACTAACACTTAGACACAAATGTAAACATAAAAGACACTTCATTACTAGAGGGATGCCACCCCCAAACTCAAGGGTTGCATTGCCCTCAATGCATGATGACAAATAAGAAATGAAAATAAAAGCATCACAATTATAATAAAATAGCAAACATCAAAGATAAGATAAAAACTTAAATTTTTAAGTGATGTCGTCGATGTTGCTGCTGCTGTTGACCTGTATCTACCGGTGGGCAGTAACCTTCACTGTTGATGCCGGCAGACGGCTCGGAGAGGTGGAGGTAGTCTATTTCTTGGCTTCCCTCGGGGGCTGGACTCGAGTAGGTGAGATCTGGGATGGTCTTGCCAGCACTTGAACCTCCTCGGAAGAGTTGCTGTTGCGGCCAGACTTTCCTTGACCGGATGGTTCGTCTCTGGTGTTGGGTTTCTGCCGCTTCATTGGGGTGAATTCTTTGGACAAGTTCCTCTTGACAGAGGGCTCGCCGTCGGATTCCTCCCAAATTGAGGAAGATGAGAAACCAACAATATATTCATCGAGGTCGGACATTAGCTCCTTTCGCTTTTCTCCCCTGGCAGAGGCAGTGGCGGTGGGGCTGCCACTTGGAGCTGTCGTGGCCGGGGTTGGGGTGGATGCAGCAGAAGGTGTTCTCGGTGTGACAGTAGGGGTATGGGTATGGGCAGGGGTGGGTGCAGCAAAATAATGATTGGGGAAAACAGGGAACTATACATTTGTAAAATTTAAATTACTTTGAATGAAATGTACCGTTGCTGTTGTGAAGTCGCGGACAAAGCTCATCACGCCCAGCTGTCGTTCCTCTATTTTCTGCAGAGTGGCATGGATTTGAGCGGATGAGTCTGTTGGGGGAGCTGCTGCTGTCCTGCGGTGGCAAGGTTTTGCTGAGTGGGCTCTACCAGATCATCTGTTGCGGCAGTGGGGTTGAAGGACGATAGGGGTGTGGCAGCTTTCAGTTCCATCAAACTGAAGATGTTTCGCTCCGTCCATCCCTTACCTCGAACCTTGATGTCTTCAGCAATTTCAGGGACGTTGTGGCTGCGGTAGATTGTTGTGATAAGGTAAGGGAAGACAAGGGGTCCCGATGGCCGAAGTGTACACTCCAAAATCCCCTCTCGAATATAGCGGCTAACATTAATGGGTCTCTCGTGTAAAATGGAATAAACGAGAGCTAACCTGGGTTGATCCACTATGCTGTTGTGTGAGGACGGCATGATCCTCTTTTTCACGAAGGCGTTCCACAGTTTCGCCTCGGGAGTTAGTTGAACTCATTTCACCGTTCGTGGGTGCTTGGGGTCTGTGTTCCACTGGGTCCCTTTTCCTGTCAGTTCTGCCATGACAGCGTCATAATCTGCTGCCGATAGGTTCTCCACGAACCACTTATGCCCATTTTTCTTTCTGCCGACGTAGAGTCCATATAGGGTATTAATGTATTTCGGTTCAAGAGGGACTTCTTTACCACGTACTGTCACGACCGGCATGTCTTTGCTGTCGACGACAATGTAGAACTCTCTGACCAGAGTAACATTCATTTCCTCAGGTTGGGCAGCAAACATCTGCCATTTGAGTGCTCTGATTTTGCGGGCGATGAATGGCTGGAGTCCGAGATTCTCCATTCGTTTGGTGTAGATGAACCCTCTCTCTTCCCACATTTCCCTTTGTTGGAAGGAATTGTAGTAACGATCTTTGGACTCTTCGGTGGCAAATCAGGCTGGGAGTTTGTCATGGCTGGGTGTGTCTTCTGCTGGGGCAGAGCTTGAGGCATCACTTCTTCTGGTGTTTCTGGTACTTATAGTTGCAAGAGACTGTAGAAAAAATGAAAAGAAATGTAAATCTAGAGAGAAAGCAAGTAGAGAGAGTAAAAGTGAAGTGAAAAATGAATAGTAAAACGGAGTTTATATAGATGAAGAGTTTGCTGCCCGTTGGAGCTGTAACGGCATGCGCGAATAACGGGGCCAGTTGTTACGCGGTTTCTGACGTGTTTGTCACGTGTTTCCGTGTCTACTGCGTGTCTGTTACGCGTTTGCGTGTCTGCCGCGACAGTGTATTGATAGGCTGTATTTTCCGCGTCTGCCGTGACAGCTGTTGACATGCTATGACGACAGGCTCCTCCTTTGGGCTTTTTGGGCTGTTGGTGAGATGGTGGGCTGGTTCACTTCTTCTCCTTTCCTTGTTTCCCTTATTTCCTAAAAATAATTAAAACAAAAACTTAGTTCCTAAAAATAAAAAAAAGAATAATTCTAAATTCCTAATAAAATACATAAAATTTAAAATAAAAATAAAATTAAGTTAAATTAGGGATGCCTTGAGGGGCATCTCCTAAAGTAACCACTTCCTGCATCTTTGGGGCTTCAGTCCCCTGATAATGTTTCAGTCTCTGTCCATTGACTTTGAATTGGTGTCCGTCCTTTAAGGATTTGATCGTGATGGCACCATGTGGAAAATCTTGCACGACTTGGAATAGGCCGGACCATCTAGATTTCAGATTCTCTGGGAAGAGTTTCAACCTAGAGTTGAATAACAACACAAGCTGCCCTGGGCAGAACTGTCGTGGCAGCAACTTCTTGTCATGCCACCTCTTCGTCTTATCCTTGTAAATCCTTGCGTTGTCATAGGCCATTGCTCGAATTTCTTTAATCTCATTCAAGTCAAGTAACCTTTTCAGTCCTGCTGTTTCCAAGTCCATGTTTACTGCTTTGATGACCCAATATGCTATGTGCTCTATCTCAACAGGTAGATGGCATGTTTTTCCATATATCAGCCGATAGGATGACATTCCCAATGGAGTCTTAAATGTTGTTCTGTAGGCCAGAGTGCATCATTGAGGTGTAAGGACCAGTCCTTTTGAGTTGGTTTAACCATCCTCTCAAGAATGTTCTTTACCTCTCTGTTGGATATTTTGGCCTGTCCATTGGTCTGAGGGTGATAAGCTGTTGCAATCCGATGTTTGACACCATAATTCTTTAAAGCAGCAGCTATTACCATGTTGTCAAAATGCCTCCCTTCATCACTGATGATCGCCTTAGGGATGCCAAATCTGGAAAAAATGTTCTTGTGCAGAAATCTCTGAACAGTCATGGCATCGTTTTTCAGTGTGGCGATCACTTCAACCCATTTGGACACATAGTCCACTACCAGGAGGATATATAAATTCCCACATGATGCTAGGAACGGTCCCATGAAATCAATCCCTCATACGTCAAAGATTTCGACTTCAAGAATGTTTTGTAGCGGCATCTCGTGTCTCCTTGAGATGTTTCCAGTCCGTTGACACTTGTCACAGCTTTTGTAGAATGCTTGGGCATCCTTAAAGAGTGTGGGCCAATAAAAACCAGACTGCAAAACCTTGGCATCAGTTTTGTTACCACTTAAGTGTCCTCCATATGGTGAAGCATGACAGTGGTGAAGCACAACTTCCTGTTCATCCTGTGGTACGCATCTCCTGATAACCTGATCTGCACAACATTTGAAGAGAAGAGGTTTGTCCCAATAATAATGCTTAACATCATTTTGGAACCTCTTCCT
Organism: Hibiscus trionum; assembly: GCA_030270665.1. Lineage (NCBI taxonomy): Eukaryota > Viridiplantae > Streptophyta > Magnoliopsida > Malvales > Malvaceae > Hibiscus > Hibiscus trionum. Next base: position 79,476,042 of record BSYR01000003.1, on the reverse strand, counting down.
GGCTTGATAATTTAGTTCAGTAGGAAATATTCCGCTAACTATATAATTAACGAAATCAGCATACTAGGGGAGTTCAGAAAACTTACATGCCGCCATGGCTGTCGCGGTAGTGCTCGTGGCAGCAAACAGCTGCTCGTCAGGGAAGGTCTCCAATATGTGTGTCTTGTCTGTCGGTAGGTTCCTTCCCCTCTCTAATCTTGACAAGTGATCTGCAACTTGGTTTTCTGCCCCTTTTTTGTCCTTGATTTCAACGTTGAACTCTTGCAACAGCAGAATCCAACATATCAGTCTAGGTTTTGCATCCTTTTTAGAGAACATATATTTTAGTGCAGAGTGGTCTGTGTGGACTACCACCTTCGTTCCAAGTATGTATGAACGAAACTTGTCAATTGAGAACACCACACCTAACAGTTCCTTCTCAATTGTGGTGTAGTTCACTTGGGCGTCGTTCAGTGTTTTGCTGGCATAGTATATAACGTGGAAAAACTTGTCCTTCCTCTGCCCAAGTGCTGCCATAATAGCATAGTCACTAGCATCACACATGATTTCGAATGAAAGTCTCCAATATGGTGGCTATACTATCGGTGCTGTTACCAGCTTTTCTTTCAGAACTCTGAATGCCTCAGTACATTCAGTATTGAAGTCGAAGGGACGGTTCTGCTCCAGTAAGTGGCACAAAGGCTTGGTGATCTTCGAAAGTTTGCGATAAACCTTCGATAAAACCCAGCATGCCCTAAGAAACTCCTGATTCCCTTGACTGTGGTGGGTGGCGGCAGCTTTTCAATTACCTCAATCTTGGCTCTGTCGACTTCTATACTGCGTCAGCTTACTTTGTGGCCTAGGACTATCCCTTTATCCACTATGAAGTGACATTTCTCCCAGTTTAATACCAAGTTCACTTTTTTCGCATCTTTCGAGTACCTTCTGTAGGTTGCCTAAACAGCTTTCAAAACTATCTCCAAAGAAGGAAAAATCGTCCATGAATATCTCCAGGAAATCCTCCACCATGTCGGAGAATATTGCCATCATACACCTCTAAAAGGTTGCTGGTGCATTACAAAGTCCAAATGGCATCCTCCGAAAAGCGTAAGTACCGTATAGGCAAGTGAAAGTCGTCTTCTCTTGATCCTCCGGTGCGATGACTATTTGGTTATAACCTGAGTAACCATCAAGAAAACAGTAATAAGGCTTTCCCGCTAATCTGTCAAGCATTTGATCAATAAAAGGAAAGGGAAAGTGGTCCTTCCGGGTAGCTTTGTTAAGCTTCCGATACTCCATACAAACCCTCCAACCGCTCACAGTCCTGGTTGGGATTAATTCATTTTCTTCGTTGGTCACCACGATTATTCCTCCCTTCTTAGGAACGCATTGCACCGGGCTCACCCACTTACTATCCGAGATGGCATAAATGATTCCGGCATCTAGCCATTTGATGATTTCTTTATGAACCACCTCTCGCATAGCATCATTTAGACGTCTTTGTGCATCAATTGTCGGCTTATAATCATCCTCTAGGAGAATTTTGTGCATGCATAGTGCCGGACTGATGCCCTAGATATCAGCTATCATCCATCCAATAGCCTTCTTGTGCTGCTGCAGCATCCTTATCAGCCGATGTTCCTATTCTTGCATCAACTTGGAAGAGATGATTACGAGCAACATATCATTTAATCCAAGAAAAATATATTTGAGCTGCCCTGGCAGTGGGCTTAAGGTCTAGAACAGGTGGTTCTATAGCTGATGGCTTTTGGATGATGTGTTCATTCGAGGTATAGTTTAAGGGCTCGAATAACTTACATGTATGATTGCCTATCCAGTTTACCTCTTCATGACCTTTAGTGTCAGATATATCTGAATCTGAGAAGCTGTCGTCGTTGTTACTGCCGTGACAGTCTTCTAAATGGCTACTGGGGCAGTGCCCAAACTTTGTGTCATGGCATCTCGACCTAATGCAAGGTTGGTCAAAGATTATTTCAGTGATGGCTTTGCACTCCTCCTCTGCATCAGCTTGTTTAATTGCCTGGAGAACATTGAGCTTTATCTCTTAATCATTCACTCTCATAGTAAGTTCTCCCTTCTCTACATCGATCACAGTTCTGCCCGTGGCTAGGAAGGGTCACCCCAGGATGATCGGTGCATTCTCATCTGCTTCACAATCTAAGACAAGAAAGTCAGCAGGAAAAATAAACTTATCCACTCTTACCAGGATATCTTTTATCTTCCCTTCCGGATGTACGTAAGAGCGGTCTGCCAGCTGCAGTAGGACTGTTGTGGGACGTGCTCGTCCAATACCTAATTTCTGAAATACAGATTTGGGCATTAAATTTATACTAGCACCAAGATCACAAAGTGTCTTACCCATAAATTTTTCGCCGATGATGCATGGTATGATGAAGCTCCTAGGATCCTTCTTTTTCTGGGGTGGATGCTTGTGCAAGATAGTCATGCATCCTTCTATCATTTTTACCGTTTCAAATTCCCCAAGTCTGGATCTTTTAGACATAGCATCCTTGAGAAATTTTGCATAGCCGGGCATCTGCTTGATGGCATCCAACAACGGTATATTGATGTGCACCTGCTTAAAAACATCATAGATCTTTCTAAGCTGGTACTTATGTTTCTGCTTTTGTAGTCGCTGTGGAGAAGGAGGTGAAGGACGATAATCTTCCAATCATCCTTCACATGGTATACGGATCTGAGGAGGTTTAAGTTTTTCATCATCCTTATCTGTCTCCTCTGTCCCTTCTGCTGCCGTGACAGGATTGGCGGCAACAGGTTGCTTAGCTTCTACCGGGGAAGTGTTCTCGGCAGGTAAATCTAGGATTGGTTCTTCTATCGGCATGGTTTTCTTCTCCGGCCCTTCCAGTTGTTTCCCATTTCTAGTTGTAATAGCCTTACACTGCTCATGTATGGGTTGTCTAGCGACCTCAGTATCGCTGGGGAATCCTCTGTTCTGCCTTGGCTTAATATGCTGGGAAACCTGACCCATCTGTGTCTCCAATGATTTCGGTGTAGCTTCATGGTTGGTCATTCTCATCTCTGTTTTATCCATGAATAACTCAGTCTTTTTAACGAAGTGATCCATGTTTGCCATGTAAGCTTCTGTCTGGGACATAAATGTGGCCAGTGTCTGCTCTAATATACTAGGTGCGGCTACCGGCTGTTGTTAGGGCTGTGGTTGCTGCCGTGTCAGTAATCTAGGTGCCCCCTAGTTTTAAGTGTTCTGCACTTGAGGATTTAGTGCGTTGTTTGGGTTACTCCATGAGAACTTAAGGTCCTTTCTCCAGTTGGGATTGTAATTGTTGGAATCGTAGTTTCTTGGCTTGTTATAGTTTCCAACGTACATCCCTTCCTCCAGCTGTAACGGATAATCTTCCGAAATGTGATTCCCATCGCAAGTTTCACATACCTCTTCCGCAGAGTAGACAAGTTTTGAATCTTTCTTTAATAGCTTTTCCACTGTCTTTGTGAGATATGCGAACTGTGTTTTTAGGGAATTATCGGCCTCATAGTCTTTCACAGCTAGCACTCGTTTACCCCATCTCCTTGCTGTAGAAAACTGTTCCTCGTTCTTAGCCATATTTTTCAATACCACCATTGCTTCATCTGGATCTTTATCCAACATCAATCCATTCGCTGCAGAATCAATTCTCATACGAGTATGTAGGTTAGCAGCATTGTAAAACTTGATGACCTGGTTCCAAACGGGAAATCCATGCATCGGGCAGTTACTTAGAAGAGTGGTAAATTTGTCCCACGCCTCGTACATTGGCTCTTCATCTTCCTGTTCAAAAGTAGCAATTTCATTACGCAATTGCTCAAATAAATGGGAATGATTAAAACGAGATAAAAATTCACGAGTAAGATTTGCCCAAGTTCGTATTGAACCCGGTGTTAGTTTATTCCACCAAGTTTTCGCCCTATCCCTCAATGAATAAGGAAATAACTGAAGCCTTAGTATCTCCGGATTTACTCCTGGTAGTCTAAACAAACCACATATCTCTTGGAATGTTTTTAAGTGTTCTCTAGCATCCTATGTAGCAGCACCACTAAATTAGCCAGCGGAATTGATCATGTTGAACATTACTGGTTTCAGCTCAAAATTGTCAGCTTCCACGTCTGGCAGGGTGGTCTCTAGTTCCACATGATCATTGATCATGTAGTCACGGTAGGATCGGCGTGCGCCCTCAGCAGCAGGAACGACATGCCGTCCGTTTCCTCCATCCCCAATGGGATCTTCAAGATTCCTTCGGTTATTCCCCCGTTTTGCATAGCTTCTAATTGTTCCTCAAGATAATCGTTTTTGGTGCTCAAAAGACGGACTCTGTTTCTAAGATTGCACGAGCATTCGATTTCAGGGTCTAATTGATACTCAGGTTCTTTGCCTCGTTTAGATCTGCGCATAAGCAAGCGAAAAACCTTGTGAAAAGCACAGGGTGAATAATCCAAATAAAAACAGTAAAATTAAAAAGATGTGCAGTAAAAGTAAGGGTAAAGATATGTTGCCAGTCCCCGGCAACGGCGCCAAAAACTTGTTGCGTGTAAAAGAGTCTATCGCAATATAGTGCAAGTGTACACGACGCAAGTAGTAAAGTGATACAAGAAGTATCAGATGTCGAATCCATAGGGACTGGAAATAGCCTTATCCTTGAATTACTGCACAAGAGAGAGAGAAAAGAGTTTAAATGTTTGTCACGAAATAATAAAGAATACTGAAAATAAAAGAGGAAAATATTCAGATTAAATAGTAGGCCGATATTGATTTGCTCAGTAGTGCAGGTGTTTGCACTGTCTAAGACTTCTCTGTTCTGTCGTAACGTCTGTCGCAGCAGCACCTGCTGCAGCAGCGGTCTGTTGTTGTCGCGGCAGCGAACACACAACTCAGTACTTCAAGCATAGCAAGAATCCCTACTATGCCTTGTCCTATCCATAGGTCCAAGTCTATCGATGAACACGTCTTTGACGATACCTCCCGACGTGAATCAAAGGATGAACACCGAAGTTGTTGAATTCTTCCTTAGCCACTTAACCTCGTCCTATTCCTAGGTCCGAGATAGTTCAACCATAAACCGGAGAACCCGTACTTATTCCTTTCGTATACTTAACTCTCCCTATATTAAGTAAATGTATAATCTCACAATGCTCTCCCGATACTCTTGCAAGATGTTGAAAACCAGAATAAGCAAACTTGAAGTCTATTTTATTGAACATAAAAAATCCTAAAACAATACAATCTATGCAACTACTTTACAGAATCAACCCTTAGCCCTATGGGAAGTTTAGAACATGATGTGATGGGGGAAAACGACTAGGGTTTAGGGGAAGACGGCTAGAGAATAAGATGTCCTTCCCTAGGTCGAATTACATGCCTATATATAGACCTTTGGTTCAAGTTTTCTAATATGACAAGAATACAAGTTTAAATTAAAGTACAACTCTATTAAAGACTAAATCTTTAGAGTAGATGTCTTTAATTCGTCCTCTTTTCTTGCTTGGAGTTTCTTCCTTGAACTTCGGGCTTGACCTTCATTCTGATCTAGGGCTCGGAAAAATATATGAGTGCTCCACGACAGATCAGCTTAATTTCCTCTTTCTATCGAGCTCCACTTGACTTTTCCCTCCAGCATGGCTGTCGTCATTGGCTGTCGCGGCAGCGGCCACAACAACATCTTCCTTCTCGACTGGAGTCCTGTGTTCCAGCTCTGCTTCTCCACTGCCATGCGTCTAGTACAACAGCTACCTGCAAAAGTAACCAAAATCAGTAGCAACTGTGCCTTTTAATATGATTGTAATGCATAAATGAAATCTATCCTAAATGCAATGAATTATGCTTGAATGCAGCAAAAATATGGGTTAAAATATAGAACTTTTACACACTCAACAGGGTATTGTACTGATACGCAAAGACCAGTACCGGTACATACTAGGCAATCTACCCAAAAATGTTGATTTTTTCCTAGAAGGCTGAAAAATCATATTGTTTGATCCAATAGACCCTGAATAGCCTGAAATAAGTTGTGAAATTGAGAAACTGAGAAATCTTCTTATACTCGAGCATAAAACTTAATAATCCGGTAAATGCATTAGGTGACTTATATGTTGATAGAAACCATAGGGCGATATGGTTATGTGTTGATGTTGTGTGTCATATGGAAACTTGTTTGGTGGGATTCGAATACCCAGTGAGAGTGTTGCAACATCATGGTAAGTTATATTCCCAAATGTACATTCTCGACCTTGTGTGGCCTGGGGTCTCATTCGAAGGTACTCGATAGGGGATTTCTAGTATAAAGCGTATGTTCCTGATGCTGTGTGGCACCGAGTCTCACTGGAGTATACATTCCTAATGTCGTGTGGCCTTGTGTCTCACTCCAAGTTTGTGGTTATGATTGTTATGAGATGTTTTGATCCCATGCTATATGTGTATGAATTATGGTAATATCATACTTGTTTTCAATGCCATGTCATCTTTTCTAGCTACATACTTATGTTTATGATTTGCAAGAAGCATGATAGAGTATAGGTGTATCCATTGAGCTTTATGAGCTCAACGTTTGGAATCATTGTTTCTGTTCGTAGGTTTTTAGATTGCAGCGTTGCATTGAAGGAGCCCCATCGGAGTAGGACTTTATCTCATTAATGTGATCAAGAGTACAATACTTAGACTTGTTAGACAATGTATTCATAGGACCCTTGATTTATTTATGTAACCCTTATTTTGGATTTATTTGATCATGACGAATGATTTTAAATTATCTGGTTTTAAATAGGTGCTACATGTAAACGATTTAACTATTCTGTATTGTCTTTTTTCAAAATGTTGTTGGATTTATGGAAATGCTTATGATTTGGGCTAAATCTAGTCGAAAAATGTTACTAATGGTTTGGGCTTGAGGCCCAAATGTGACATTGGGTTTGGGGTGCTACAAGCACCGTCCTATGGCATGCTTAAGTTTAATGTAAATGGGTCCGTTCGGGGTAAGTAGGTCATGCAGGTTTTAGGCATGTTGCGGGATGATACGAGTAAGATTATGGCTCTATTTTCTGGTCCATTAGGTGTATTGGATTCTAATGTTGACGAGGTCCGCACAATTGAATTTGCCTTGTCTTTATTGTTAAACTTGCCTTGGGTTGGTAGTTATGTGGCCTTTGAATCAGATTCTTGCATTGCTTTGAATTGGGTGTTGCATGTTCAACGTCGGCCTTGGCTTCTTTGGGAGCTTTTTGTTTCTAATAATTCATTGTGTGCATTGTTGCCAAATGTTTGTTTTCACCATATTTATCGTGAGGCGAATTGTCTCGTTGGTGCCTCAGCCAAAGAGGGTGTGAGCGATCGAGCGTGTTCATGCGAGTTTATGGATTTTTTTAGGTATGTTGGTTATGAGGATGGGTGTGTGTGGCTTCGATCGGGCAAAGGGTGCGATGTGATTGGCGACCTAGTTGCTTCGTTGGCAGGAATGGTGTGTGTTTGGTGCGCCTTTGTGTGTGTTGAGGTGCATGGTGTTGCATGCTACTTTAAGCTTCGTTAGGCTATTGGATTCTGTTGTGATGGTTCGAGTATGAGACGTAGCTACAATTTTCTTTTATTTTGGCATGGGTTGGTGTTTGGTGTGGGTTTGATGTTGTTTCTCATTGTTTTGTTACTTGATGTATGTCTTGTTGTGGGTACTCTTTTCCAGGGGCGGAGCTGAAAATTTATTTAAGGGGTGTCATTTTTTGAACGATATTTAAGAGGGGCTAATTATTTATAAAGGGGTGTCAATTTATATATAATGAAGTGCCAATTATATATATTTTAGATTTTGCATATACAAATTATATAGAGAAATATAAATTTCTAAAAATTTTGACACCCCGCCTTAGCATGTGGCTCCACCCATGTTCTTTTTCTCCATCTAGTATTAAGAAAATTTTTAACGAGGCCCATAACATAGGCATAGGTTGTAAGATTTCCTCTATATTCCATACTTTGCCGAGCCAAAAAAACTATAATAAAACGTGGTGGTTAAGTAGTATAATATAAGGGTAAATTACACCCAATACCACCAAACTATATTCAATATATCATTTTACACCACTAAACTTTCAATTATTCTAATTTTAGCATTAAACTTTGAATTGTTTTCAATTATGCCACTTAGCCGTTAAATCCTGAACGACATAATGATGTCGTTGACGGTTGTTGATGTGGACGTCAACCTAAAACGATGTCGTTTTGCTGAAAAAATAATAAAGAATTTGCAATTAAGGGAATATGAACTTAGGTCCATCAATAACAAAGGTCAATGTTTAACGGCTATGCTAACTCGAAATTTAGAAATGTTTTAAGACAAATAAAATATATGTCAAATTTTATTTGAGATTAATATGGTTTTATTTTTTTCTATTTAATCCCTAAATTTTTTATAACCTAAAATCGACTCTCACATAATTTAATTTTTTATGATTTAGTCCAAAATTTTCTGTACAGTTTTTTTGTTTAGTTTAATACCTACATTTTTTTATTTAATCCAAAATCGTATCATATTTTTCCTATTTTTTATAGTTTAGTCCGGTTTTTAGAATATTATTTTATTTTTTTCAGTTTATTCCCTAAAATTTTCATAAAATTCAAAATATACCGTACTTTTATATTTTAATAATTTAGTCTAATATTTTAAATATAAATTTATTTTAAGGGATATTTTGATGATAAAAGGGTTCATGGTCCAATTTGACTATGCTAAGATTAGGGGTGATTTATGTTTCAAACAAATAAATTTACCATTATTTATGTACTCATCATTCTATTTATTAATTAAAAATAATTAAAAAAAAAACAGAATTAACTATAAAATTATTTTAACCATTTGGCTTAAGAGGTCATTTTGTCGTGTAGTAAATTCAAATAAGCAATATTGCCTTTAATCTCATTTAATTGCACTAGTCTTGTCCTTTGGCCAATATTGACCAATACAGTGCGAAAGTGGTAGTTAACTGTACTAATGTTACGGTGCACAGTGATAGTGTGGTGGCTCACGTGTGAATGGTAATGTGATAGAACAACTTATGTATTTTTCGCCAAAATTTAGGACATAGTTGATTTTAATTGAAAGTTCAATGACTTATTTAACCTTAAAGCAAAAGAATTGAAATTTTAAGAAATTATTAAAAATTTAAAATATTTTAAAGTATTAAAAATTACTAAAAATAAACATACTATTAAAAATATAAAACAATGTAAACACTAAAAATATATCGAAAGTTGTAATATGATAAATTATAAATTATTAAAGAATCAAAATTTAAAAATATTTATATAGTATCAAACCTTCTTTTAACAAATTTACAATGAAATCAAAGTGTAACAATATATTGAAAGGTTCTTTCATATAATTTAAAAAAGATGAATAAAGTTTGAATCAAAATAGTACCACAAATCTTATTTTGGATCTTATTTCGAATATTATTGTGGACTTTCTCGAGGAGTTTCCAGGGGACTTTTAGAGAGAAACGCTCGAACTCCATTATTCCATACAAAGCCCTACATAGTTCAAACTTTATTTTCAAAAAATTAAGGTGTTAACTTTAGGGGCATTTAGTGTAACGCTTTCAAAGTTTAAGGGGATTTGATCAAACTTGTTAAATTTAGGGGTAATTTGACTATCATTCCAAAGTTCAAGAGTAAATTTGAAGAAGGTTGCATTGCTTTGATCCAATTGGAATCTTGCAAGGCCATCGAGTTGATGCGGGCAGCTCCTTCTACGCAGAGTCGACAGCGTTGGATGCAGTCGCGAAGGCAAACTCCCGCCCTCGGCTGGAACAAGCGGAATACTGACGGGGCACAAAGTGGACTGAATGGTTCTCCTGAATTTGATAACGCGGAGGCTGTCCGAGGACTTCAAGGTAGCGAGGTATTCGGGATCCCCCTTATGATCATTCAACATATCTTTGCTATAACGGATAGAGAAAGGGAGGTCTTGGTTCAACACACGTTTCGGGAGAATAATAAAGATTCGGATCATTTGGCGAAAGATGCAAGGAAGAAGAATGGTGTTGATCAGGTTTATTTTGCTCCTTCAGACACGGTGCTATCTTGCATAGCAGCTTGTAGTTGATTAGCTGCTTGTTTAATCTCGTTCTTATCGAAAAGAAAGAAAGAAAGAAAGAAAGAAAGAAAGAAAGAAAGAAAGAAAGAAAGAAAAGAAACATTGATTTTGAAACATTGTTTTCTACCATCTAAATCAACTAGTTGAAATGCCATTTATTTGAACACAATGAAATGATATTCACCTATTAACATAGAAAACTAGCTACTCCATAAACTGCTCAGTTGTAGACTCCAGTATCAATTTCTAGACAAAAGTTGGAAACTTTTTAGATAACATATTGTTGTTAATGCTCAGTATAAACATTTCAATTATGACAATTTAATTATATTATAAATAGAATTAAATTTGTTGTAGAAATAATGATTTTGCCCTCACTATTTAGCCTATAAATAGTGGGTAATTTCATTCATTTGAGACATATCCAAAAGCAAATGTTTGCTTTGGAAACACTCTCATTGGATTTTCATAAACTTATCTTAGTGTTGTTTTTTGAGTTGAAAGAAGAACAATACCAACATAGTCCACTACATCTTTCGGGTGTACGAAATTTGGAGAATTGTGCTAACTTCGGGGGGCCATTCGTTGTAGCGATTACACACATCAGGGTGAATTCGCTTCTAAGGCAGTGGTTAGTACCACGACATGGTTTGGTTTGGTTTAATTATTTTATAATTTCTCAGTCAGTGTTAACGCCTCGTTTTGCAGCAGTCTATTTTTCTTAGAATTTAGAAGCAAATTCGAATACTGTTGTACAAAGTTCGATAGTATGAAGCATTGTTGGATTTGATTGTTGGTCTAATCTCGCATCAAAATGGTTTGTAATGGTTTGATATAGATTATCATTCTTATGATCGTACATGATGGTATGGAAAATTGGTTTATTTTCACAAATATGAATGCTTGATCTAATTCAATGCTCAGAAAACATGACTATTTCTTTTGAAAAAACGGCAATTTTTATTCCATAATGGCCAGTTTTTAACTCGTCTTTTTGATGAATATCGTTTTATTATACAAACGTTTAAACCAGAGTTTAATGGTTTAATGGCTTATAATATTGGTTACTATAATTATGATATTAATGTTGAGTGGTTACCAACGTCTAATGATTTTGTAATTATGTTGGTTTAATGTTTTTATTCTATAATGATTAAACGTTCTGAAACGTTCATGTTTTGGAAGAAATTTTAAATTGTGCTTCTGAATTGATAATAATAATGACTAAAATGTTTATATTAAATGGTGGAGCATTTATATGTTACACATTTTATAAAGTTAAGTATTTAATAGTATACATTTATTATTCAAAGCTTTGCTTATTATGGATTAGTTTCGAGTATGCCACGTTTCCTTCATGGAAGTTACAAGATAACATTTGTGGTTTTGGATTTAAGGGAGAAAACTTTATCTACCCATTGGGTAGATTACCCTGCTAATGTGACAGATTGGGTGGAAGATAATAAATTGTATGTTTATTATTCTTATATAAATAACCATAAAAGACATTAAATGAATCATTCAAACACATTCAATTTGAATTTACTATTTATTTCTCTTGACCTTTTACATGATTTTAATGTTACAATATAGATATAATCATATAAATGATAAATTTCAACATGTTAAAATGAATTTTTTAACTCGTGATATTTGTTAAACACTTAAATTTTAATCATCATCATGATTTTAGTATTTTAAATATTTATTTTTCTTTAAAAAAAATTATCTCGAGATATTTGTTAAATACTGAGATTTTAATCAACATCATGATTTTAGTATTTTTAAATTTATATTTTTCTTTATACGTTGTTCAATTTAATAAACGACATTAGATTTATCTTTTCTCTTGAATTTAAAATTTTCAATTGCTTTTTCAGCTCTTCAATAACCCAACAAACAAACAACAAGGTTACTATTATTTTTAATCAAATTAAAAATAAAATATCATATATGAACCATGAATTATTAAGCTTTATCTCACCTTAGTTTCTATAAAAATAATTCCTTAGACTACTTATGGTTGTATAGTGCCAAAAGGAAAATGGAGTAATTTGGTTGTACAATGCTAAAGATGTGAATTTTCTATCTTTAAAATAAAATTTGTTTCGAAGAATAAAAATTAAAATAATTATTCTAAAGGCTTGTTCAAACTACTTTTTTAACTTTATGTGTCTAAACTATTTTTTGGTTTTCTATTTTTTGGACATTTTCAAAAAAATATTTTTTGGTAAAAATATGCGACTAAAGTTTCATTTCTTTGATTTTAGGTGATTGACCGTTAATGATCATTACAAAAATTCGTTATCTAATCAAAACATGACACGTGACATGTTTTTTATTTTTATTTTTCTTCAACATATAAAAATAAATATATTTTAAAAGTATCCCAAAACAGTCCCAAACCACTAACATTAAACCTCCAAATTTGTCGTCATTGCCATCGTCGATAACCTCGTTGAACCTGATTACTATCTTCGCCGGACGTCATCGTCCATTTTGTAACGCCCGTGTTTTGGGGTTAGGAGTTAGTGGGGTTGCGGTTCGAGTCGGTAAGAATTTAATTGAAATATTTTGGTCATGACATGAGTTAGTTGAAATTAAATAAAAAGGGGAGGGACCAAAGAAGTAATTTAACCATAAAGAATTTAAAAGCAAGATCACTTTTAAAGAAAAGTTGTCTTATCTTTCCCCCATCTCCCTTCCAACGTTAAAACCCATTCTAAAACCTCCCCAAGCTTTGTCTACTATTCCATTGATTTTCAACTCCATTTCAAGACCATTTTGAAAGGTAAAATCATATTCTCACTCTCCTCTTCACCCTTTATCTATCTATGGTTTTAGAATTTAAAACTATGAGCTTTTGAAAATTAGGGTTTGGATTAAAGTTTGGGTTTTTATGGGGATTTTCATCTTGTTTTGATAAATGAAGTTGGGTTTTTGTTTATTCATAATAAAAGGTACAACATATGTTAATTTGGTTGAGTTTTATTGAAAACCCGAAGTGGGTTCTTGGAGCCATTTTTGGGATGTCAAAACTTGATTTTTGGGTGGGTTTTAAGTGAAAATTAAAGGGCTGGTGGTTTATATAGGTTAGGAGGATGTTTTGGGACCTTTTGGGGGTCATTTGGGTGATTGAAAATGGAGATTTCAGCTAAGGTTTGGGGGAGCACGAAAATGATATATTTGGGGATTAATTTGGTAAATTGGTTGGAGTTAGTCTAAGCTCAAAGGTTGAGTGTTGATTGAATGTTAGCATTGATTGAGGTTGTTGGTTGTGTTTTTGGTTGGCTAGAAGCAAGAGGAGACGTCGAATGAGCGTTGGGACCGAATTCGGGCTCGTAGGAGTTTTACTTGGTTGCTAAGGAAGGGCGGTGAGTGGTTTTAATCATGGTTTAAAGTTTGGTTCGAGTGTGCGTAGTGTGTGAGTGAAATGTGAAATGTGCTTGGTAGGCCATTTCTATTTAATTCAAGTTGTTAATTTAGCTATTGATTACCATGTGATGCTTTGTGTATTGCCTATTCATGCTCTTGTGCTATGATGGTTTAATTGTACATGTGTGCCATGATGTGTATATGTGATAAGCATGAGAAGTGGTTGATGGATATGTAATGTGTAAATGGAAATTGGCACTAATTAAATTACCGAGTGTAAATGATCGATCATTAGGATTAGTGTGCACACAAATTGAGTCAAAACGTACGTGGCCTTGATTGCGTTAAGTCATCAAGGAGGAGTACGGTGATGTAATATTCCACCGGAAGCTTTTATATATTCTACGGGATGATGAGTGGAATCCCATCCGTAAGGCATGTGGCGATGAGTGGAATCCCGCACATGCAAGGTCCGGTGATGAGTGTAATCCCACCGAGGTAATGTGAATGTTGAGATTTAAATCCGCACATCCGGGTAACTAATAGTGGCCAATTAATCTTGTTCATATGGTTGTGATATATGATGCTGATATATGATGATGTTACTTATTTTCGAGCTTGATATGATGTGAGATGTCATACATGACTCTTGAAAGACTAGCTAGGTCTTCTTGTGACTTTATCTATACATGTTAGATATGAGGTTTAGGGATACATGCTTGGACCCTGCATTGTTGATGTTTTGGTTTTAGAGCACCCTCACTAAGCTTATAGCTTACGCTCTCATTTTCAACAATGCAGATCATTAGCGTGGTGTTAGCTCGGAGCAAGGCAAGAAAGGCTTTCCAAGTTTGTGGCTCAAGTACGGTTGTTAATTTTATAGTAGATAAGCAATGTGGCAAGATCATTAGCGTGGTGTTAGCTTGTATGACTCATCTGTGATTTTGATGTTTATGCTTGACTTGGTTTGTAAGCATGTTCACCTTGCCAAATGCTTTTAATGTATGTCTTTTGAATGTTAAAATTGCTTTGTGGTATGTAACCGTTATGGGATGAATGATGTTTTTGCTTATTAATGTATTCAAGCATGATTTGTATGAAAGGCCTTTGTATATTTGTCATGTTTGTATGATTATGAATATCCATGTCTTGTGAGTGTTTGTGTATGTTAAACCTAGGTTGCATGCCTCTAGATTTGGTTTGATGGTGTTGTGTGCCTTTAGGGGGTCTTAGGGGACCTTTAGACTTGTCAAGACTCTCCTAAATCTGATTTTCAAAGGTTGCAGACAACCAGCGTTTTGAAATGAGGAGGGTCGTTTCGAAACGGGTAGGCTTCAGGGACCCCGTATCGGAACGCACTTTGATACGGTATGGCCTTTGAAACCCCCGTTTCGAAACATGTATCGGAACGTTTTGGCTATTGGAATTTTGAGAAATTCACGAGATAAAGGTGTTTTGAAACGGGCCTGAAGGTTTCGAAACGGTCAAAATCTCGTTGACCACGAGAAATTGATCGTCGTGGGCGTTTCGAAACGGTTGATGTAACACCCGTGTTTTGGGCCTAGGAGTTAACCGGGTTATAGTTCGAGTCAAATAAAATTTAATTAAAACAATTCAACCTAAAATGTGGTGTAATTGAGCTTTAGTGAAAAGGGAGGGACTTATGTTGTAAATTACCCAAAATTTTAAAAAAAAGGATGACAACTTTTAAAGTTGTCATCTTCTCCCCCTTTTCAATATTGCCCAACGTGAAACACTCTCTCCTTTCCCCAAACCCTCTCAAATACTCATGTTACTATTCCATCAATTTGCCACTTGATTTCAACCCCGTTTTAAGAGGTAAACATGTTTTCTTAATCTCCTCTTTATTTCCTATCAACCCATAGTCTTAGATTTCAAAGTTATAGAGTTTTGAAAATTAGGGTTTATATCAAAGTTTGGGTTTTTAAGGGGTTTTCTATTTGGTTTTGATAAATTGTATTGGAGCTTTGTTTAATCAAGTTGAAATACACATTATATGTTAATTTGGTTAATTTTTAATGAATTTCCGAAGTGAGCTCTATTACCCATTTTTGAGTTGTCAAGAACACCATTTTTGGTGGGTTTTAGGTTGGAAACTAAGGGCTGATGGGTAGGGTATGTTAGGAGGATGATTTGGGACATTTTGGAGGTCATTTGGGTGTTTGAAAATTGAGTTTTCAGCAAGGCTTTAGGGGAGCACGAAAATTGGGATTTTGGGAGATTATGTGGTTTGGGAATTTGTGGAATTAGGGTTGTGTTTGCAAAGTAAGTTGATGGCTGAGTTTAGCATTGAATTGGGAAGTAATGTATATGTTTTGTTTGGCTAGAAGCAAGAGGAAACGTGGAAGAGGCTTTGGGACCGAATCCGGGTTCGTAGGAGGATTGTTTCGACTTGCTAAAGAAGGGCGGTGAGTGGTTTCAACTTGTTTTAAAGTTTGGTTCGAGTATGTGTAGTGTGTGCGTGTAAAGTGTGCTTGGTAGGCCACTTCTAGTTAATTCAAGTTGTTGATATAACCATTGATGTCTATAAATGCTATTATGCTTATTTGGCTATGCACCTTGTGATTGTGGTTGATTGGTGTAAGTCTATCTTGATATGTATCTATGAGATTGAGCATGAATGGTGGTTGATGATATTTGTATAATGTGGTTATGATAATTGGCACTAAAATAATTACCGGTTGTAAATGATCGATCATTAGGATAGTGTGCACACAAATTGAGTCAAAACGTACGTGGCCTTGATGGCGTTAAGTTATCAAGGAGGAGTACGGTGATGTAACATTCCACCGGAAGCTTTTATTAATTTCTACGGGATGATGAGTGGAATCCCATCCGTAGGGCATGTGGCGATGAGTGGAATCCCGCACATGCAAGGTCCGGTGATGAGTGAAATCCCACCGAGGTAAAGTGTTGTTGAGGTTTATATCCGCACAATCGGGGTAATTAAAGTGGCCAATTAAACTTGTTCATGTATTGTGATATATGATAGTGATATATGGTTGTGGTATATGGTGTTGTTGCATGATGATTGATATTGATAATTGAGCTTGGTAGGATCGAGAAACCATATATGCCACTTGAAAGACTAGCTAGGTCTACTTGATTTTATGCCTATGCTTGATGTATGTAAGACTAGGATTAACATGCTTGAACCCTGCATTGTTGATGTTTTTCGTTTTAGAGCACCCTCACTAAGCTTATAGCTTACGCTCTCTATGTTCAACAATGCAGATCATTAGCGTGGTGTTAGCTCGAGGCAAGGCAAGAAGGTCTTTCCAAGTTGTTGCTCAAGTATGGTTAATTTTGTAGTAGTTAAGCAATGTGGCAATAGGGTGTGTTTGTATGAGCCTTGTATGACTCTTCCAAATGATGTTGTTGTTTGGATTGATGTTTTGAATTGTAAAGCATGTAATACTATGATGAATGATGGTGTGTGATGGCATGCTTTAGATGCTTAGGTTGCCTTGTGTATGAGTGCAAACCTCTTGTGTTGAATTGTGCCATTTGAGCTCTTGAGCTTCCATGTATGACCTTAAATGCTGAATTTGCTCTTTTGTTGGAATGTGATGTTCGAATGCCTTGACTCATGTTGATTGCTACCTATGGCTCATGTATGATTGCTTAAATGTTAGTATGTGCAAGTCTTATGAGTGTTAATTCATGCCTTTGGTCCTTTTAAGCTCTTATATATGTCTATGCATGATCTTAGTGTTCTTTGTCCATAGGAAGTCCTTAAAGTTGGGAATTAAGTGATCCCCTGCACAATGGTTTCGAAACCATGGGTAAGGTTTCGAAACCTTTGCAGAAATCTGGGCTTCTAGACCTTACTGCCAGCCTAAGTTTCGAAACCTTTGAGGAAGGTTTCGAAACCTTTGCAAAATCTGGGATTCCAGACCTCACTGCCGGCCTAAGTTTCGAAACCTTTGAGGGAGGTTTCGAAACCATGGCAGAGGGTTTCGAAACCATGGGTAAGGTTTCGAAACCTTTGCAGAAATCTGGGTTCCAAACCTTTCTGCCAGTCTAAGTTTCGAAACCTTTTGAGGAGGTTTCGAAACCTTTGCTTAAAACTGCACTGTTTGATTCTTGTTGGCCTTTTTAAAGAGAAAAACTCATAGGTATTAAGATGCCTTTAGTCAAGATTAAAATTTGGCTGTTTGAATGTGGTTTGGGGTTCGAATGTGACAAGATTAAAATGAAAAAAAAAATATATGGTTGCTAACCGAGGGGGAACCCTTTGGGTTTCGCTTCGGTTTTCCCCGTGTGGCCCACTAGGACCGGTCATCCGGCCAGACCGGGACAAGGTGGTTACATTTGTTGGTATCAGAGCCTGAGGTTACCGAGACCTCGGGCAGGTAAGTGAGGTAAGCTTAATGTATTAAGTGATTTTGTTGTTCGATGCATGTCTTGCCATGAATTCCTGAATATTTGACTGTTCGTATGATGTTTTGAAGCATGAATTGTTGTGTCTGGTGTAGAGTGTGTGCCCATTGCTACTATTACTTAATTGAAAAAGATTTTTGATAAAATGAGTACTTGAGCACTATTGGACCCTTGCTTTGACTAACGTAATCCCTACTTGTTTGTTGTTGTAGTTATTTCCTTGCTAGCTGAACCATGAGACCACGTGGGAGGCCTAGGATGGTTCGTCCGGAACCACGGGCAGAGGCTCCAGGAGTTGAGCTGGTAGTTAGGGTTGAGGCTCAAGTGGGAGAGCCTGTGGTTGGAGTTGGAGCTCCTCCACCACCACCACCTCCTCCACCGGGAGCGGGAGGTGAGGTCGGGGTCGAAGGAGAGGGACCACAAGGAGGCCAAGGTGGCCAAGGACCGGCCGAAATTGACTTAGCTCCGTTGGTTCAGGCAATAGCCGGAGCATTTCAGGCTGCAGTAGTTGGGGGTCAGGCGGCACACCATCAGGGTGAGGGCACCGAATTACCGTTAGAGAGACTTCGGGGCCTTGGGGCCGAAGAGTTCAGAGGTGCTACTCCAGAGCGATCAGAGCTATGGTTTGAGAAGACTGTCCGTATTCTTGCTCAGATGGGATGTACTGGTGAGCGCAAGTTGGGATGTGTTGAGTCTCTGCTTCAGGGTGATGCCTACACCTGGTGGGTCACTGTTACTTCAGGGATGTATGAGGCCGAGATCACTTGGGAGTTCTTCGAGACAGCATTCCGGAAGAAGTATTTGGGTCCGCGATACCTCGATGAGAGGAAGAGAGAGTTTATGGATTTGCTTCAGGGGAGTATGTCTGTGACCGATTATGAGATCCGATTTGTCAGACTAAGTCAGTATGCACCTGAGCTTGTACCTACTGAGGTGGAGCGTTGTAACCGCTTCCGTTATGAACTGAATGAAGAAATAGAGACTTATACACTAGCTTCAGACTACACTGATTTTGATGTCTTGGTCTCGAGGGCCAAGGAATTGGAGCACAGTTTGAGTTTGACCAGGCGGTCAGGTGGATCTAGTTCGGGTAAGAGGTCCAGCAACTTTGATAGAGGTGATGCCAAGAGGCATCGGGACAACAGACATCAGTATGATCATAGGCGTGGTGGCGGTAACCACGGTAGGAGCCATCAGGGTCAGAGAGCTGGTGGGAAGTTGCCCACATGTGCTACTTGCGGGAGGAACCACACCGGTGAGTGTTGGGGAAATTATCATTCTTGTTGGAGTTGTGGTGCTAGAGACCATATTAGGCGTGACTGTCCACATCAGGTGGGACAGGCACCAGCTCAGGCTCCTGCTCGAGCCAATGACTTTCAGAGAGGTCGCGGGCGCGGTAGAGGTAACTTCCAGTCGAGGAACAATGGTCAGAGGAACATAGCACATGTAGTTGCGGTTCAGCCAGAGGGCGGAGGTCAGGCCAGAGTTTATGCTCAGCGAGGGGATCAGCATGACACCGATGTGATCGCAGGTAACTTCTCGATACAGTCTTTGGGTTTGCTTTCTTTGATTGACTCTGGGTCTACACATTCCTATATATTGAGAGAGCATGCACGGTCTTTGAATTTGCCTTGTGAAATGTTAGAGGTAGTAGTTAGTGTTACTAGTTCCTTTGGGGACACAATAGTAGTTAGGAAGATGTACCGAAGGTGTCCGTTGATGGTTCAGGGGCATGTGTTTCCAGTGGATATGATGGAGCTTCCTTTCTATGGTTTCAATGTGATTCTGGGTATGGACTGGCTCACGGAGCATAGAGCTAGGATAGATTTTGAAACTAAACGGATTTCTTTGAGGCTCACAGATGACTATGAGATTGTAGTGGTGGGTGAGAACGTGAAGTTCTTGTCCAATGTGATTTGAGTATTAGAGGCTAAGAGATTGGTTGAGTTGGGGTGTGAAGCATACTTAGCGTATGTGATGAACCCTAACATGAGTGAGGTTAAACCTCAGGACATCTGGACAGTATGTGATTTTCCTAGCGTGTTTCCGGAAGAGTTGCCAGGGTTACCACCGGACAGAGAGGTAGAGTTCAGCATTGAGACTTATTCTGATTCAACTCCTATTTTGATTGCTCCGTATCGCATGGCACCGAAAGAACTGAAAGAGTTAAAGACTCAGTTGCAAGAATTGACAGATAGAGGTTTTATTCGACCTAGTTCTTCACCTTGGGGTGCACCAGTTTTGTTTGTGAAGAAGAAAGATGGAAGCATGAGAATGTGTATAGATTACAGGCAGTTAAATCAGTTGACAGTGAAGAATAAATATCCGTTGCCTAGAATTGATGACTTGTTTGATCAGTTGAAAGGAGCATCGGTCTTTTCGAAGATTGATTTGAGATCAGGTTATTACCAGCTAAAGATAAGAGAGGTTGATGTACCGAAGACGGCCTTTAGGACTAGGTATAGACATTACGAGTTCTTAGTCATGCCTTTTGGGTTGACTAATGCACCGGCAGCTTTCATGGACATGATGAATAGGATTTTTCATCAGTATCTAGATCAGTTTGTGGTTTTATTTATTGATGACATCTTGGTGTACTCTCGAACTGAAGAAGACCATGATCGACACTTGAGACTTGTTTTGAAGACTTTGCTAGATCATCAGTTGTATGCGAAGCTCAGCAAGTGTGAATTCTGGATCCGAGAGGTAGTCTTCTTAGGACATGTAGTGTCAGCCGATGGGATTAGAGTTGATCCGAAGAAGATTGAAGCCATTGTTGAGTGGAAGCAACCAAAGTCCGTGACAGAGGTACGTAGCTTCCTAGGCTTAGCCGGATACTATAGGAGGTTTGTAGAGGGTTTCTCTAAATTAGCCGCTCCATTGACACAGTTACTTCAGAAGAGTGTTCAGTTTGAGTGGACAGATGCAAGACAGAGAGCCTTTGAGAAATTGAAAGAAGCTTTGACCCAAGCACCGATCTTGATTCAGCCTAAGTCCGGGAAGGACTACGTAGTCTACAGTGATGCTTCTTATGTAGGGCTATAATGTGTTCTTATGCAAGACCGGAGAGTAGTGGCTTATGCCTCAAGACAGTTGAAGACTCATGAGCGCAACTATCCGACCTATGACATAGAGTTAGCTGCAGTTGTGTTTGCTCTGAAGATTTGGAGGCACTATTTGTATGGTGAGAAATGCACAGTATACACCGACCACAAGAGTTTGAAGTACATTATGACTCAGCGAGATTTGAATCTCAGACAGCGTATGTGGTTAGAGCTGCTAAAAGACTATGATCTTACCATTGAGTACCATCCGAGTAAGGCCAATGTAGTGGCTGATGCATTGAGTAGGAAGATGGCCGTGGACTTGAGAGCTATGTTTGCTAGATTGAGTTTGTCCGGAGATGGTGGCTTGATAGCCGAGCTTCAGGTTCGACCTACTCTAGGTTAGTTGATTCGAGAGAAACAGCTCTTAGATAGATCTTTGGCACCTCACGTGCAAGATATAGCCGAGGGTAGATCTTCAGATTACAGTTTCAGCACTGATGGGGTTTTGTGTTTCAAGGATAGAATAGTTGTGCCAGAAGACAGTGACCTGAGACGTACGATCTTGACTAAAGCCCACAGTAGTCAGTTTGCTATGCATCCTGGAAGTACGAAGATGTACCGTGATTTGAAGAATGGGTACTTTTGGGTTGGCTTGAAGAGAGATGTAGCCGACTTTGTGAGTAGGTGCTTAGTGTGTCAGAGAGTGAAGGTGGAACATCAGGTTCCCTCAGGTTTGTTACAGCCGTTGAGAATTCCGGAATGGAAGTGGGAGAACATCACTATGGATTTTGTTTCGGGTTTGCCTTTGACTCCTTCAAAGAAGAACTCAGTTTGGGTGATAGTTGATCGTTTTACGAAGTGTGCTCACTTCTTGGCAGTCAACACTACTTACACTTTAGATAGATTGGCCGATTTGTACATTGGTGAGATTGTTAGACTGCATGGTGTGCCGAAGTCCATTGTATCAAATAGAGATCCGTGGTTTACTTCTAGATTTTGGGAGTGTCTGCATACAGCTTTGGGTACCCGTTTGAACTTCAGCACTTCTTATCATCCTCAGTCAGATGGTCAGTCAGAGAGGGTTATTCAGATCTTAGAGGATATGTTGCGTTGTTGTATCATTGACTTTCAGGGTACTTGGGAGAAGCATTTGCCTCTCGTAGAGTTTGCGTACAATAACAGCTTTCAGTCGAGCACTCAGATGGCTCCGTATGAGGCCTTGTATGGCCGGAAGTGTAGAACTCCAGTGTGTTGGGCCGAGGTAGGACATAAATTGTTACCTATGTCGGATTTGCTTAAGGGGACAACCGACAAGGTAAAATTGATTTGTGATCGTTTGAAGGCTGCTTCGGATAGGCAGAAGTCCTATGCCGACTTGAAGAGGAAGGAAGTTGAATACTCAGTGGGTGAGAAGGTATTCCTGAAAGTGTCTCCGTGGAAGAAAGTGGTGAGATTTGGCCGAAAGGGGAAATTGAGTCCGAGGTACATAGGACCGTATGAGATTGTGAAGAGGTTTGGTCCCGTTGCTTATCAGTTGCGTTTGCCATCCGAGCTAGAGAAGATTCACGATGTGTTCCATGTTTCGATGCTTCGTAAGTATAGGTCCGATCCGTCACATGTTATGCCCGTAGAAGAGATTGAATTGAATCCGAATTTGACTTACGAGGAAGAACCAATGGAGATTTTAGCTTCTGACAGTAAAGTGTTGAGGGGTAGATCGATTGAGTTAGTAAAGGTGCGGTGGCGACGTAGAGGTGTGGACGAGGCCACTTGGGAGAGGAAGGAGGATATGGAAAAGCGGTTTCCGTATCTCTTCCAGTCAGGTAATTTTGGGGACGAAATTCCTTAAGTGGGAGAGAGTTGTAACACCCGTGTTTTGAGCCTAGGAGTTAACCGGGTTATAGTTCGAGTCAAATAAAATTTAATTAAAATAATTCAACCTAAAATGTGGTGTAATTGAGCTTTAGTGAAAAAGGAGGGACTTATGTTGTAAATTACCCAAAAAATTTAGAAAAAGGATGACAACTTTTAAAGTTGTCATCTTCTCCCCCTTTTTCAATATTGCCCAACGTGAAACACTCTCCCCTTTCCCCAAACCCTCTCAAATACTCATGTTACTATTCCATCAATTTGCCACTTGATTTCATCCTCGTTTTAAGAGGTAAACATGTTTTCTTAATCTCCTCTTTATTTCCTATCAACCCATAGTCTTAGATTTCAAAGTTATAGAGTTTTGAAAATTAGGGTTTATATCAAAGTTTGGGTTTTTAAGGGGTTTTCTATTTGGTTTTGATAAATTGTATTGGGGCTTTGTTTAATCAAGTTGAAATACACATTATATGTTAATTTGGTTAATTTTTAATGAATTTCCGAAGTGAGCTCTATTACCCATTTTTGAGTTGTCAAGAACACCATTTTTGGTGAGTTTTAGGTTGGAAACTAAGGGCTGATGGGTAGGGTATGTTAGGAGGATGATTTGGGACATTTTGGAGGTCATTTGGGTGTTTGGAAATTGAGTTTTCAGCAAGGCTTTAGGGGAGCACGAAAATTGGGATTTTGGGAGATTATGTGGTTTGGGAATTTGTGGAATTAGGGTTGTGTTTGCAAAGTAAGTTGATGGTTGAGTTTAGCATTGAATTGGGAAGTAATGTATATGTTTTGTTTGGCTAGAAGCAAGAGGAAGCGTGGAAGAGGCTTTGGGACTGAATCCGGGTTCGTAGGAGGATTGTTTCGATTTGCTAAAGAAGGGCGGTGGGTGGTTTCAACTTGTTTTAAAGTTTGGTTCGAGTATGTGTAGTGTGTGCGTGTAAAGTGTGCTTGGTAGGCCACTTCTAGTTAATTCAAGTTGTTGATATAACCATTGATGTCTATAAATGCTATTATGCTTATTTGGCTATGCACCTTGTGATTGTGGTTGATTGGTGTAAGTCTATCTTGATATGTATCTATGAGATTGAGCATGAATGGTGGTTGATGATATTTGTATAATGTGGTTATGATAATTGGAACTAAAATAATTACCGGTTGTAAATGATCGATCTTTAGGATAGTGTGCACACAAATTGAGTCAAAACGTACGTGGCCTTGATGGCGTTAAGTCATCAAGGAGGAGTACGGTGATGTAACATTCCACCGAAAGCTTTTATTAATTTCTACGGGATGATGAGTGGAATCCCATCCGTAGGGCATGTGGCGATGAGTGGAATCCCGCACATGCAAGGTCCGGTGATGAGTGAAATCCTACCGAGGTAAAGTGTTGTTGAGGTTTATATCCGCACAATCGGGGTAATTAAAGTGGCCAATTAAACTTGTTCATGTATTGTGATATATGATGGTGATATATGGTTGTGGTATATGGTGTTGTTGCATGATGATTGATATTGATAATTGAGCTTGGTAGGATCGAGAAACCATATATGCCACTTGAAAGACTAGCTAGGTCTACTTGATTTTATGCCTATGCTTGATGTATGTAAGACTAGGATTAACATGCTTGAACCCTGCACTGTTGATGTTTTTCGTTTTAGAGCACCCTCACTAAGCTTATAGCTTACGCTCTCTATGTTCAACAATGCAGATCATTAGCGTGGTGTTAGCTCGAGGCAAGGCAAGAAGGGCTTTCCAAGTTGTTGCTCAAGTATGGTTAATTTTGTAGTAGTTAAGCAATGTGGCAATAGGGTGTGTTTGTATGAGCCTTGTATGACTCTTTCAAATGATGTTGTTGTTTGGATTGATGTTTTGAATTGTAAAACATGTAATACTATGATGAATGATGGTGTGTGATGGCATGCTTTAGATGCTTAGGTTGCCTTGTGTATGAGTGCAAACCTATTGTGTTGAATTGTGCCATTTGGGCTCTTGAGCTTCCATGTATGACCTTAAATGCTGAATTTGCTCTTTTGTTGGAATGTCATGTTCGAATGCCTTGACTCATGTTGATTGCTACCTATGGCTCATGTATGATTGCTTACATGTTAGTATGTGCAAGTCTTATGAG
Organism: Hibiscus trionum; assembly: GCA_030270665.1. Lineage (NCBI taxonomy): Eukaryota > Viridiplantae > Streptophyta > Magnoliopsida > Malvales > Malvaceae > Hibiscus > Hibiscus trionum. Next base: position 79,451,131 of record BSYR01000003.1, on the reverse strand, counting down.
TGTTAATTCATGCCTTTGGTCCTTTTAAGCTCTTATATATGTCTATGCATGATCTTAGTGTTCTTTATCCATAGGAAGTCCTTAGAGTTGGGCAGTAAGTGATCCCCTGCACAATGGTTTCGAAACCATGGGTAAGGTTTCGAAACCTTTGCAGAAATCTGGGCTTCCAGACCTTACTGCCAGCCTAAGTTTCGAAACCTTTGAGGAAGGTTTCGAAACCTTTGCAAAATCTGGGATTCCAGACCTCACTGCCGGCCTAAGTTTCGAAACCTTTGAGGGAGGTTTCGAAACCATGGAAGAGGGTTTCGAAACCATGGGTAAGGTTTCGAAACCTTTGCAGAAATCTGGGTTCCAGACCTTTCTGCCAGTCTAAGTTTCGAAACCTTTTGAGGAGGTTTCGAAACCTTTGCTTAAAACTGCACTGTTTGATTCTTGTTGGCCTTTTTAAAGAGAAAAACCTATAGGTATTAAGATGCCTTTAGTCAAGATTAAAATTTGGCTGTTTGAATATGGTTTGGGGTTCGAATGTGACAAGATTAAAATAAAAAAAATTATAGGGTTGCTAACCGAGGGGGAACCCTTTGGGTTTCGCTTCGGTTTTCCCCGTGTGGCCCACTCGGACCGGTCATCCGGCCAGACTGGGACGAGGGGGTTACAGTTGACCACCGTTTCGATACGGCCCCTTGTATAGGCTCTAGGGCAGTTAACCTGGTCAAGGCGTTTCGAAACTCCTCAAGGGTGTTTCGAAACGGCCGGCCTGAAAGATATAAAATTGGGCTGTTTCAATGTGGTTTGGGGTTCGAATGTTTGTCTCATGTAATTCTTTCCGCTGTTTGATCACCTAGGATTCAATACTTCTCTAGACAAGATTAAAATGAAAAAATAGGGTTGCTAACCGAGGGGAACCTTGACGAGTTTCACTTCGGTTTTCCCCGTGTGGCCCACTTGGAGCGGTCATCCGGCCAGACCGGGACGAGGGGGTTACATATTTCTTCTAATAACCTATCACTGATAATCAATAGGAGACATGCCAATCGAGCGTTGAACAACAAACATGAGAGGTTTTAACCGAACGACATCCGATTGACACACCTACTGACGATGGGTGGTTAGGGGAAACGAGTGGCGACGCCCGACGAGGTTATCGATGGTAGCAACGATGAAAATTTTGGGAGGTTTTGGTTTAGGGATTTGAGACTATTTTGAAAGATTTTGAGAAATTTTTAAAATTATTGAGTGATACATTTTTTAACAACACAACCTTAAAACTGTAATTGATTAAAACTTTAGGCATCTAAAATTAACAAAAAAAACTTTAGGCAATACTTTTATCAAAAAAATATTTTATGCACCTAAAGTTAAAAAATGTATAGTTTAGTCACTTATTTGTATATTAGTGGACAATTTATGTGTTGAAAAATATATATTGATATAAGTATTATTCTTTATTTTCTGTTATTATATATATATATGCCAAAAATATATATTTGCCAATGAATTTCACGAAATTAGGAGCAGTAATGACATTAAGTATTAAATTAGAAAAAAAATATTATAGGACAATTTGTGTGTTAAAAATATAAGTATTATTCTTTATTTTCTGTTGGTTTTTTATTTTTGGAATAATTAAAATTTCAACTATGTTTAGCTATTTGGTTTAATAGCATTTATGTATGGTAAAAGATGTATTAATTGCATTGTATTTATGGTCTTGAAAATTGTTTATTAATAAAGAAACATTAATTTCTTTGTATCACCTAATCAAACTTTTAAAACATATTTTAATTTTTTTATTCACTCATATTTATTGAAATTACCATGTCATATGCCACCTCAGCTGGGTAGATTATCCAGTGGGTAGATGTAGCATTGTCCGGATTTAAGTGTATCTATTTTTAATTGCCATCATTTATAAGAGATGTCAGGAGGATAATAAACTTATCTAAAATTCATATAGGTAACATGACAGATAGAAATTTGTCTGCTAAAGATTATTTTGAGTTGAAGAGGCATGATTCAGAAGATAAAAGTTTACTACTATCAGTAAATTATTTTAATTTTTATTACTGTTAGTAAATTATTTTCGTGACTAACCATGTATAATTTTCATTTGAATTTAGAAGATTCAAAAGAGATATTAATTCTTATGAAGAGATCGAAGATACATATATGATGAGAATGAACAAAGTCTACTTGGAATTGTGGTTCTACCTATAAGGTCATATTATTTAGACTTGTCTATTAATTCATGCTTTTTATCACATGAATTTATATTGAGCCTTTAAGTTAGTCTTTAACTCAGTGAGCATGTTTTAAACTAGGGTAAAGACTAAAAGCTAGAATGAATGACTATTCTAAGTAGTGAGCCTTATATTGTGAGTAAAAGTAGCAAACAAAATTCTTTAAGAGACCTTAATAAAAGAAAGAGAAAAATTCATAAATAGCTTATCGGAAAGCATTATGAAAATGCATGCCTAGTATTGGTTCTATGAAAGACCTGATATTTAAGCGTGCCTATTGCACCACCTCTTTTTCATGATAACCTACCCGGTGCATTGTTCTTTAATGTGTTCACTTTTATAAAAGTACTATAAAAAAATAAGATCTCTTTAAACTTAGTGTAGAAGTTAAAAGAATTGAGATTAATTTGGTTGAGCAGAATACCAAATTTAGTCATAGTAAATAAAATATGTGATGGTCTCTTTAGGGTCAAAATGTTGAATAATATGAACGAGAATACCAAATTTATGAGTTGTGTTGAAATCTCTTGTAATAAACTTGGGATAATTTTCCTCTTGTTAGGAAAAGTTGAAAACTCCTCATAAATATTTGCTTAATATTCCTAATTTCTCGAATTAGGAAAAAGTTGAAATTCTCTCTGAATGAGATTAAAGAAATGTCATAATCGTTTAAGATTATGTATATTAATCTTAATGATTAATATTTCTCAAAACCTTGAGAATATAATCATATGTAAACAAGATTTGAGTTTGTTAAAACATAGTTTTATGGTTAAAACTCATAAAAAAACTTTACTCTAGTATGATTGAGTATTTGTTTATAGGTTGTTCAAGACACTTATAGATTTGTTTCTATCTTAAAAATGTTATAAATGTGGGGTGTCTTAAAATGATGATTAAAGTCAGAAAGGAACTTAGTTGATCCGCTTACTAAAGGTTAAAGTCGGAAGTTGGTTATAGATTCGTTGAGGGGGATAGGTCTAAAGCCCATTGGTTGAGGAATTCATGGTGGATACCCAACTTAGTTATCTAAGTTTAATGTGGTCAAATGAAACCATAGAGAGTACTCATAGTGTACATTTTTACTACCCATCCCTATGAAGAACAATGTACATGCGCAGGTTGAGTTTTATTACTCTTAATAAATTCATAGCCCAGGCTTTGGGTGGTCTTAGTGAGAAAGACTTGATGAATTTACCAGTTTTGGATGAATATCTACTCTTAATAAGTTAATAACCCGATATTGAGTGGGTGATCCTAACGCGAAGGACTAGATAAACTTGTCGCTAGAGAGGATGAGTTTTCCTAAACTCTTAATGAATTCAATCCTAAGAGTTTGGGTGATCATGTTTGAGAATGACTCGTAGAACTCACTGGTTAAAGAGGTTGAGTATTTATTCTTAATGATTTCTTATCCCAGAGTCTGGGTGGTTCATTTAAGATGAACTTGAAGAAATTCACCTTATTTATTGTGATGGTGAGCTATTGTAAAAGCTCTTAATTATTTCATAGCTCGGATTCGAGTAGTTTGTAACACTCGAAAAAAATATGAATGAATGAATGTGGGGGTTATGGGAATCAAACCCACAACCTTAGGTTGGCAATCCAATGTCCCAGCGATCTAAGCTATAAAGCTCTTACTGTCTAAGCTACTCCTTTTTTCCTTTTGAGTAGTGTTAAGTTACCAAGGGGGATTTAATAATCTGAACAGCCTTTTCACCTACCAAAATTAATGCCCAGCTTTCCCCCCATTCGAGAACCTTCTTTTCCCCCCCAAATCCTTCACCTTCCCAGATTCAGACACCGTCATATCTCGGTCACGGCCACACTGTGAGCTTTATCGTCGGTGGCACCGTTGTCCCCTCGTCTACCTAAACTCATCCTCGTTAGCCACTCACTGTTCCCTTGCGCCGATAATATCAAATCACAGCCCTTAATCGCTTCAAGGAGGCCGTTTTGTTATCTTTGATTTCCGGCCATCATCGTCGTTGGTTGGGGGCTTCGTTGGTCTAGTCGTGACCGGCGTGGGAAGACGCACAAAACCCTTCCGGCCGATCTTCGTTTCAACACCGGGAAGGGCTTCATCGGAGCACTGTGTTTTCTGGCGAGTTTCGAACCTTAAAGGTAAGATCCGACGATATTCTGGCGAGGTTCGAGTGTGTTCGAATGTAGTTCTTGGATCGAACGATATAGCAAGGATTCAAGGTAATACATTACTACCTCTTGTATGCTTTATGAACATGTAGGTATTCGATTGATGCGTGCATTCTGATAATGAGGTAATATCGTTAACGCTACTTAAGTCGAATCAGATACAAAATCTAAGTATGGTAACTCAGATAAGTTTGATATATTCGATCGAGAAAAATTTATAATTTGGAAAGATCTGCAGTTCTTTAATTAATTTGAATAAGACCTGAATAATAGGAATAAGGAATTGATGATTGATGAGAAATATGAGTTCAATGATTTACTCGATAAAACAGTTCACCTCGAAACTTCAAATTTAGTTTATTTCTTTCGAAAAGATGTTTTGATGTGTAAGAAAGACTAAAATACCCCTGTCAATGAAAGCGACTTAGAAGTCTACAATAGATCTGGCAAAACAATCGATTCATCTAAAAATCTCATTTAGCTTGGGAAATCATGATGTCAAGACTTAAGCCCTCGAAATTGTGAAGCACTTAGACTATCCTGAATTCTAATTAGACCTTTGAAGATAAGGTTACGGGAAACTATTCATATGTCTAGATTAATTTTAAATGGCGTAAAAGGCTTGAATCGATTGAAATGCTGATAGGACTGTATTGAATGAAATGACCAAAAAGGCTACAATATCTTCGGGCGCTAGATGCCAAATTAACCAAAGTGATAGATATACCTTCGATTCATGAAACGAATGAATATTTGGAAGGATCGAAAGACTCGATATAATTGAAACACCTTCGGGCATCGATGTGTCTGGAATACCTTCAAACATTGAAATGACTGAAAATACCCCTAAGACTCGGATTATGAAATACCGATAAAGCTAAACAAGTGTATGGCTCTAAAAGTGGTAATACACGACTCGTGTTTGCTGGTCGTTTTTTATACACATGTGAATTTGGATGAATACCATATAAAGGCATATTCAATCTATTTGGGGGAAATACATGGTTAGCAGTAAGAGTAATCTGTTTAAGGGTACGTTCAATCTTATGGATTGAGTTTGGGTGTATTTCTCATGTTCGAATACTTGGTATATATCGCTATAATATACATTCGATTGCTCGTTGTAGGTTCAACGGATGGTTGGTGATGGTGAGCTTTTCGGTTATACATTTTAGACGGTTCTAAGAAATGAATGTTTAAGGTGTACCCACCTGGTTAAATAATAACACTGTGTTAATGAGTTTTGATCATTTCGAAGGGAGTCAGAACTAGATGAACAACTAGTCTTTTTGAAACCTGTACGTCAATGTCCTTACCTTATTGGTTTAAATTACCAAATTACCCTTGAAGGTTCGAATGGCCATTTCACCCTCGTAAACTTTAATGTTTGAATCCCTCACGATATATCTGAAATCTCAATGATCTCGATACATCAACTTTTGACGTTTTGGTTTGATCCGTTATCACTGAACTTCCCTTCTTGTAGGGACCCCATTCTGTAATCAGTCCCAAATCGTCGAATGATCTCCTTCGGATAATTACCAAGTGTCTCTGAAAAAATGAACTGAACTATATAGTGTTTATTACACAAGTATATCCTCACTGATCTGAAACTAATCTTCTCTCTGATTCGAATCATGAATTATGTTTGGCTAAATTATATACGTTTGTATCTGATTTGTAACGCATGCTCTTTGATTTCTGATACTCTGAAAATACATGTATGATTACTATCCTTACCTCGCTCAGCCTGTGCTCACTAAGTTATTCTAATTAGGGTATTTCTGAGTTATGTTATGAAGTCTCTGTAGGTTCAGCGCTGGTAATCCCTTATGGAACCGAGGTCTCCCCTTGGGTAGGTTCCGATGCTTCGGCACGGGTAATTCCTTATGGACCTAAGGAAGCCCCTTAGGTTGGCTCCTATGCTCACTAGGCCTAGGGTAAGTCCTTATGGATGTAGTTCTAGGGAATTGCATATCTGTGTATGGTTAGAAGGTAGTTATGTTGATACTTGGTCTTCCCTGTTTCCCTCTCTAGCCTCAGTCAAACTATTGTTGTCTGAAATATCATGTCTATCATTCTTGATCTGTAACTGATGGAACACCCTAAACTCTCTGGCTGGATTTTCGTAATCTATGTCCCCTTCTAAGTACCTGAGTTAGGCACTGTGTCTGGTAATCAGGTAATTAATTCGAAATGAATATGTTACTTTCAAGCGTAACAACTAGACGAATTGTATTTTATATCTGGAACTTGATAATGCTTTCTCCTCCCTTTTGTTCTGATACGCCTGATACTTACGTGTGGCGTGAAACTTCTTTTGGTAGTTTCGTATTACTGAGCTTTTCCAAGATCATGTTGTTTTTACCAGCGCAGGTTAGAAGATCTATCATGGTAATGACCAACATCAGTTTTTGGAGTTCTCTCAGCGTCACTTTGGAGTACGGTACCAGTCCGGTTAGTGAGCATGAACGTCATGTATTATTTTATGATAGTGCCTGTAAAATGTTTTCTGAAATTATTGTTATATGTTTAAACGATTTTCTGGGAGTGTATTTTAAAACAATAGTCAATGTTGTGGTTCAATTAAATGTTTAAAAGAAAAATATTTTTTATGTGAATTTTTACTGTGGATCCCTCTTGTGACCCTAATGTGACTCCCTAGGATCTATGGTAATACATAGGCGAGTCTAGGGGGTTACATTTAGTAATCCTATAAGGTTTTCTCCGTCTATCAATAATGGCATGTAGAAGTTGAAGTGGATGAACTCATGGGCGGAGCCATGTAATGGAATGAGGTGTTTGATGATGCCCAAATTTTTTTGAAAAATATTTTTTTATATAATTTATATATATAAATTATATATATACATATAAATGATACTTATTTTATAAATAAAATGATACCCCTTTATAAATAAAATGACATCCTTTATAAATTTCTGGTTCCTCCCCTAGATGAATTGGGGTTGGGGTGGTTGCTTCATTGGATTTTCATCCATTTTATAAAATGCCAGCTCTGGAACCCAAGCGTCCAAATTCTAATAGAGGGACAGAAGTTCCAAGGTGATATTTCTCATAAACTTGGTGCTCTTAGTCTCTTAGACTTAGTTCTCCCACAATTTTAGACATGGCGCGTAACAATTTGACAGGAAAGATACATAACCTTTAAATAATTAAGAAGCCTTGGTCTTGTACTCTTGTGTGTATATATTAGGAATATAGACTTATTAGCATTTATTCTTTGGTTTACTCAACTTCAAGACTTACTCTATTAAATAATCCAAGATTAGAACAAGGATGTTCTTCATAAATATTATTCTTTTTATATTTCTTTCCAACTCATATGTACTAGTATTTCAACTTTCAAGGATTAGGACGTTTTGCTTATTTTGTTCTTTATTTAGACTTTAATGCCTTATAGGTTAAAGCCAGCAAGAAAATTTTTCAAAGGGCTTAACTAATACATATCCAAATATATATTATATAAAAGAAACTTTGATTGATAAACTACAGGGGAATAGGAACTATGGCTCAGTGTTGGTACACCTAAGTACCCATTGACTAGAAAAAAAAAAAGGGTTTCCAAGGAAATATGTGTACTATTTTAATTTTTCTGTAATTGTCAAAGGGGTCCTCCTATTAAATAATTCATAAACATAATTGTCAGCGGTGATGTATTAAAAGCTTCTTCTTCTTCTTTTCTCTTGAGAAAAAGATATGAAAGTATTGTCCATGTAAGGTTTCATACGTAAAATAAAAAAATAAACCTGAAAGACTCGTCCATGCTGCACCTCTAATGCAGGATTCTTGTCTATAAATTAGCTTCAAGATGAGCAAGACAAATCACCAACTCCACTTTAGCTTCATTTTTGCATGATCATGGACGGTTCCAAGAAAGTTGGAACATATGTTTTCTTGGAGTTGTTTTACCTCTGTTTTCTAGTTATTAGCATTTGCAATGTGATCTCGGATGCTGCTTGTCTTGAAAGTGAGACACAAGCACTTCTGAGGTTCAAACAAGACCTGACAACAGACTCTTCGGACCGGCTTGCCTCTTGGAGCAGCAGTGGGGGCAACTGTTGTGACTGGACTGGACTTGTATGTGACAACGTAACCGATCGTGTCATTGAGCTTCGTCTCAGAAATCTCCATAATCCGGACGATGATACAGCCGTCCCAGGCAAGCCTTTCGAGCGATCTAGATCGAGTGGTAGGTTAGTTTCTTTGCTTGATTTGAAGCAATTGCAGTACCTGGATCTGAGTGGCAACAATTTCGGAGGACAAATTCCTGGATTCCTAGGTTCTTTGCACAATCTCAGATATCTCAACCTCTCTAATTCCGGATTCGAGGGATCGATCCCCCCTCAACTCGGAAACCTTACAAATCTGCAGTATCTTGATCTCCATGATATTTTATCTAGTTCTCTGTATAAAGAGAATCTTCAATGGCTTGCCAATCTTACAAAGCTGAAATTCCTTGATTTGAGTGGCATAACTCTCAGCAAAGCCTCCGATTGGTTCGAGGTGACAAATGCTCTCCCTTCTTTAATTGTCTTAAGACTATCCAATTGTGATCTTGATCCTGTTCCTGTTCAAGCACTTAAAAATGTTAATTTTTCATCTCTAGGAACCCTGGATCTTTCCTATAACACATTTAGTAACTCTGTTTTTAGCTGGATTTTTACCCTTACTTCCCTGGTTTCACTTGATCTTGGTTATAACAGTTTCCGGGGTCATCTCCCTGGTGGTCTAAGAAACATGACCTCTCTTACATATCTCAGCTTATCAAACAACCAATTCAATTCGTCCATACCCGATTGGTTGTACGGTTTGAACCATCTTCAGTACCTCAATCTCAATTCCAACAACCTGCAAGGCAAGATTTCCAAGGATGTTGGAAACTTGACATCAATTATAAGCCTCAGCTTTGCTGACAACAATCTCCGAGGAGCAGCATTAGAATCCTTGCGAAACCTTTGCAGCTTGATAACTCTTGATCTGTCTGGTATCAGATTGAGTCAAGACATATCAGATGTCTTAGAATCTCTTTCAGGATGCTTGTCTGATAGACTTGAGTCCTTGTTTCTGGTTAATTGCCAACTTTCCGGTCATCTGAGCAATCAACTTGGTCAATTCAAAAATCTACATGACCTTTACCTTACCAAGAATTCGATTTCGGGTCCAATTCCAGACTCATTACGAACACTTGCATCCTTGAGACAAGTGGACCTATCCAAAAATCGATTCAACGGATCATTTCCTGAATGGCTTGGACAACTTAGGGAGCTAGAAGTCTTATGGATAGGTGAAAATATGTTAGAGGGTGTGGTTTCTGAGGTTCATTTCTCTAACATCACGAGATTGAAGTTACTTCAGGCTTCGGGAAATCCTGGACTGAGTTTGAAAGTGAGTCCTGATTGGGTTCCACCTTTCCAACTCGGGGCTATAGCTTTGTCAACATGGAATTTAGGGCCGAGATTTCCTGGTTGGCTACGTTTCCAGAAGGACTTTATGTTTCTGGATATATCTGCTGCAGGGATCATTGATACAATTCCTGACTGGTTTTGGAACTTGTCATCTCAGTTCTTTTATATGAATCTTTCTCACAATCAAATCCGAGGGAAAGTTGCTGAAATTATCAACACATATCCTCCTGCTGGTTATGCATCCTCCATTGATCTGAGCTCTAATTTCCTCCAGGGTTCATTACCATGTTTGCCATCCAATGTTGGTACATTAGACCTTTCGAACAATTCGTTTTCGGGATCGATGTCACCCTTGTTGTGCTGCAAGATGGAGGAACCAAAGAGCTTGGGAACTCTTCATTTAAACGACAATTATCTATCTGGACCAATTCCTGACTGTTTGATGAGTTGGCCAAACATATTTTCCATGAATTTGAAGAACAATAATCTAAGTGGTAGCCTTCCTAGCTCCATGGGTTCTTTAAGCTTTCTTCAGTCTCTACACCTACGCAAGAACAACCTTTCCGGAGTTTTGCCACCGTCCCTGCAGAATTGTTCGTTGCTGTTGGCTCTTGACCTCGGAGTTTTGCCACCGTCCCTGCAGGATTGGCGAGAAGTTGTCGAAAATCATGATTGTCGGTCTTCGTTCAAATAATTTTCAAGGTGATATTCCTCATGAACTCTGTGCTCTTAGTTCCCTTACAATTTTAGACCTGGCGCATAACAGTTTGTCAGGGAAGATACCAGAGTGCGTTAATAATTTCAGTTCCATGGTCAGTAAAAGGAACTCGAGTGACCCGATTTCTTATTCTTTTGGCCATTTCAAGAACTCAATAGAGACAACGCTAGTGGTGATCAAGGGGATATTGCTCGAATACAGTAGCACCCTTCGACTTGTGACAAGCTTGGACCTTTCAGACAACAATTTAACTGGCAACATCCCTGTTGGAATCACTGATCTTTTAGGCTTGAGATCACTCAACCTGTCGATAAATCGTTTGTCGGGAAGGATCCCTCGGACTATTGGCAATATGGTGACATTAGAATCTCTGGACTTTTCATACAACCAACTCTCTGGTGCAATCCCTGAAAGTATATCAAACTTGACGTTCTTGAGTTACTTGAACGTGGCATACAACAATTTAACGGGGAAGATTCCGACAGGCACTCAACTCCAAAGTTTCAATGCATCGAATTTTCTTGGTAACAACCTTTGCGGACCTCCACTCACAGATAATTGCAGCATAAATGCTGTGCAACCTGATGATGCTGGAAATAGTGAGGGATCAAAGGGTGGACTTGAAGTAGATTGGTTTTGGTTTTATGTGAGCGCGGCGCTCGGATTTGTTGTTGCGTTTTGGAGTATTGCAGGGCCTTTGGTGTTTAAGAAATCATGGAGAGACGCCTATTTCAAAATGCTGGATAGCATGGGGACGAAGGCTCGCCAGTGTTTCCGTCCATAGTTTCTGAATCTAAACAAATCTGATTGTCTTTGTTTATTTGGTGATTGATTGTCTCAATGTGTTTCAGCTGTTTTTATTGTATACTTATGGTTCTAGGAAAAACAAAATCGCATGAACAAGTTTTGTGTCCAATAGCTTAACATCAGTGTCGAAACTTAAACTATATATTATATATAGTAGCAGTTTTGAGTGATTAAAAGGTAATATTTGTTTGTATATTTTCTTAACTTAAAACATACATCTTGCGGACAAAACTACTCAAACTCATTGGATAAATATTATACTCTTTTTCATTGAAACAATTCATTGGGTTTCTTATATTCTAAGCACCTACCCCTAATAGACTGTTGAGCAAAACAGAAAAAAAAAATAGCATTCATGACTAAAATAGAAGAAAAACGTAATGTCAGTGGTGGTTTTGTCAAATATAATAGTTTGGTGACCAAAACAGGAAAGTGAAAATAGTTTAGTGACCAATGATGTTGATTACCCAATTTTAATTTTAGAGTGAAATTAGTGTGTGAAACAAAACTACTACTGCAATGGAATAATTATCTATAATGTCGAAGCAAAATTTGAAGAGAGAGTTAAATGTTTAATTGATTTAATATTAATTATAATAATTTTGTTTTATTGAATTAGAAAAAAGAGTATGATCTACGGCCATTTTCCAATGCAAGTTTAAGTTTATACGATAACGTAAGCAGAAACCTATTAAAATTAGAATTCAATTTCTATTAAGATTAAGGGTAAATTATATCATATATCACAAAATTTTAGATCCAAAGCATATTCTTCTTTTATTTAAAAGATATTCTGGAAATTGGAATTTGAATAAATGTCGGATTTCTCCTTCCATATTAAAGTCAGTGTTTTCTGTTTTAACCTAAGCCCAGCCCAAATAGGAAATAGGTTAAATTTTTACTATTTTTAGTCTCTTCCTCCTCCATTCTAAGTTGTGGTCAAGCTTCATCAAATCAAATCAGGTTCTCTCTTCTATTTTCCTGACTGCAAAATTTATTTTTTAAATTTTTTATTATACTTTTAAGTATTGCACTTGTTATTTTATTTTTGAATTTATGGTACTTTTCATAGTGAAAGTAGAAGTCAAGCTAAATTGTTTATGTTTTTTATTAAAGATATTAAAAGTCAGAATGAACACTAATCGACTTCACTCCTTATGTTTTAGAAGATAGCGTATGAGTATGCAGGCATGTTATTTTAATAAAAAAATTACTTGAACAATAAAGTCACTGACTTTACTTTCAAGGTTCAAAGTGTAACAAATTGAAAAAAGAAAGTGCAATACTTTGAGAATTTTTTACAGCTGCAATATTTAAGAAATTTCCTAGTTTATTTTCTCATAAATCTGTTTTCCATTGGAAACAGAAAGAGGGAGGATGGCAAGAAAAATTGAAAGAATTAAAAGTTTACTTCGGCCTTTAACCAAGTATGACATCGAAAAACTCTCCGATTCGATGGAGAAGAGCCTCAAGGAAAAAAACTATGTTGGTCAATCTTCTTTCAAGAAGCAAGACACAAATAATACTAACAACGACGGCAAAGACAATGACAAAGGATCTAATTGGTTGAGGAATATCATTGACGGGATGTCAATTACTTTTCAGCATTCTCACACAAGTGACGATGAAGATTGATGCAGGGTCGGTCTTTCTTTTAATCTTAGTTATGATATTTATCAGTTTGAATTGTGAATTGTCGATTAACTATTGAATTCCAGAATAGAATATGGAAAAAACAGTAAGTTTGTATTAAGAAACGGGGATTGGTATATGTTAAGTTATGCTTTAACTTTTAGGTTGGGTTTTTTTTTAATGTTCCATTGTGATTGCATGGTAGTTTTGTTCATATTATTTCTTAGTCGTGTGATAATGCGCGCGCATATTATACATAAAATGTGCTCGAACCTGAATCATTTAAAATATCAAAATTGTCTTTTTAAATGAAAACATGAGGTTAGCAATGGCAAGGATCCAAGTTCTCAGCTCTTTAAACCAAAAATCTATTTTCAATAACAATACCTAGCAATGGAAACACTTGACTAAACTTCAACCAACAATAAGAACATTGAAACATTCTTTCATATACCGTGCAATAACAATCAATTCAAACAAGCAAACTTACCTGACTTACCTTCCCGAGAGGCCTCGTAACTGAGGCTCTGATACCACGAAATGTAACCCCCTTGTTCCGATCTAGTCAACAGACCGAACCGAACGGGTTAGACAGGGAAAACCGAAGTGAAACCCGCTAAGGCCTCAATCCGATTAGCAACCCTATTTTTTCATTTTATTTATCTTTTCTAAATATCACATTTAATCCTAAGTGTGAAACAACAGCGGAAAATCGAAATGAATACAATCCAAGCAGAACATACGATAACTTAAATTTACCAAGTAGGTCAATTGGTTAAGTTCCATGCACACGAGGCAAAACCCTCATAAAGGATACATATAAACTCTGCAAGGAAGCATACAAGCTTTAAGGACTAAAACGTAACATTCAGGAAACCTTTAAAGATGCCATTTAACTGCCAGCGTTTCGGAAGAGGCTTGCCCGTTTCGAAACGCGGGCTCCATTTTAAAAAGCAAGACCAGGTCGTTCCGAAACGGTCCCACCTTGTTTCGAAACGGGAGTCTACAGTGACAAAGTGTGTCGGAACAGGTTCCAAAACGGGGGCTCACAGTGGAGAAACGTATCGAAACGGGTTCCGAAACATGGGCTCACAGTGGCAAATCGTATCGAAACGGCACCACCCCGTTCGATACGAGTTCCCCTGGAGCTACGACCGTTCCGAAACCATATCAAGCGTTTCAAAACGCATGCACACAGTTTGGCCCGAAAACATGTTTTGGCACCCCCAGAGCGTCCCCAAACTCGCCCTGAAACATCAAAGATCACATAGCAACATATCATACATACAATCTGAAGGCAACACATCCTAATCACAACATCAACCATGCAATCAAGCAACAAAATGGATTTCATGCCCAAAGCTCACATGAACACTTAGTTTCAAAAACACTAACAAGTCATAACACAAGGCAATTCATACATGGCCACATCACACCTCATCATAACATAGTGTCAACATCTAAAACATGCTAGCAACATGAACAAAGCCAAAGCCTAGGAGTTTGAACACCAACTCCTTAACATGCAAATCTAGTATACCCATTGTCTAAGCATTATTACACAACATAAACTATAATTTGAACTTAGTGAGAACTCCAAGAATTTCTTCCTTGCCCACTTGCCTCCCAAATCCGTTAACGATCTGTATTGTTGAAAAAGGAGAGAGCGTAAGCATAAAAGCTTAGTGAGCGGAGCTCTAAAACACAACAACAACGCAATTTTAAAATGTAAATCTTAGATTTGAAGCAAAAACCATTAAAGGAAAAGATATAATGAAACACAAACATAATCAGTACATGATATGCACATGCATAACCAAAACCCGGTGGGTCTACACATCACCGTTCACAACAACTAGTAGTTTTTCGATGGGACTACACATCATCGTACTCTTGTACTAGTCACTACCGGTGGGACTACACATCACCGTAGCAACGACAACCATCATGTGAGGCTCGACACCAACAACGACTACACAATAACATTAAACGGAGAGTAAAGGCAATCCGCATTTCACACAACATCGCAAACAATCGCACACACACTAACACTTAACGAACAAGGTGAATTAGCAAACTTACACCAGGGTTTAGGTTAGCCCTCAAGGCTCCACCCAAACCCCCAAGAATCCACTTTGAAATCATTAAAAACTCTAAAACATTACCACTCACCGATTAAGCCCAACGGAAGCCGAAACACCGCTCTCAAGCCTCCGTAGTATCCGGTATCGCACTCGAAGTACCCGAATCAAAATCCGCTGCTTCGAGACAACCCAAAACAAACTATTAGGATGCTAATACACTTGTAAACCAGCAACAACCCGGAAACTCACTCTTGCAACCAACACATCGATTCGAACGCAAATTTTCATCCAAACTTCACCATTTTCGTTCTAAACAAATCCCACACCGAATCCACCCACTTCAACCAACAAAACACATCAAAAATCATCTAGAAACATCCCCCAACATCAAAGGAACCACCAGTCACGTTTTCAACCCAAAACCAAGCCAAAAACTCAACTTTTTTCAACCCAAAAATCTCATTTTTATACCTATTTGGGGTTTCCCACCATTAGCCATCATTTTAACATTTTTAAGACACCCAAACATGATTAAAAACACCCTTAAATATTACATTAGAATACCCACACGAAAATCCCAAAGAAAAGCTCATTTCTCAAACCCAACACCAAATTAAAATACATTTTAATAGCTTTTAAAAGGAGATTTTCAAAGAGTATAAGCTAAATATGTAAGAACTGAAACAATGAAGAGATTACCTTCAAAAATCTTGCTTGGATGAGGGATTTGAGGCAATGGAATAGTGGCTTAGGGTTTTGTAGAGGTTTTGGAGAAAAGAGGATTTTTAAGAAGACGGCACCTTTTTCAAACTCCTTTTCAAACTTTTCTTTTTACTCAAATTCCCAACTCCAAAATTCATTAATGGCATTTTTGAAATTAATGGCAACTTTTATAAAATCATCATTTTAAATCTAAACTTAACCCGAACTAATCCTAGATCAAAACCGATAAACTCTCGAGCCCTAAACCGAGGCATTACAAGACCAACCTCCTAATTGATTAAGTAAACATTAAATATTTTATATAACCTCATTAAAGTAGTATGGCTTCTTCTTCTTCATTAACAATCCCCCAAAAACAGATACCAATATATCTTGAATTACACTTTTAATAAGAACGAGAACCAAGAAACGAGAAGATTTTCATCACCTCACTTTCTTGCAAAGGAAACCACACTAAATATTCAACAAGTGTCTCGATAAAAAAATAGATCACGCTCATCTTAAGAGATATGAGTTCAAATTGTTTTGTCTACAAGGTGTATGCACGTTGTCAAAGGGTTAAGAATATCTTTAAACAGATACTACCTTGTAGAATAAGAGTTGAAGAGGTATAATGATGTGGTCTGTTATATAAATAATTTTGGAGGACTATTTTAATTATTTGTTTCTAAATGATTAAAGAATTTTAATTTAATAAGGACTTATATTCAAAATTTAATAAGGACTTTCATTTTAATGATAATAAAAATAATAAATATTTAATTTAATAAGAATAGATCGTATTGTATAAAAAATAAAATATTAAATAGAAGAATTTCATGATAAGAATTTAATGAGATTATACTACCAATAAAATTCATCAATATTTTGAACTCAACAAATGTCTCAGTGGAAAAGCGGATGGCATTCATCCGATGAGAGACAAGTTCAAATCACTTTGTCTACAAGGTGTATGTACATTGTTAAAGGGTTAAAAATATCTATAAACATATATTACCTTGTAATCATCTTTAGACTATTCAAAAAATTAATCAGTATTTTAATTTAATAAAAATAAAATTAATTTGTGTAAACTACATTGGTTACCCTTTTGTTTCCAGTATTCATATTTTAGTCGCTGATTTTAGAAAAGTGATGATTTGGTGTTAACTTTTCTTAGTTAATGACCACGTAGCACGTCGATAACAAAATTAATTTAACTCTTAAATTTTCAAAATTTTATTTTTTTCACTTTTTGAAACAGAAAAACCTAAAATTTCTTCTAGCTAAGTTTGCCATTTTCAAAGCTACTCATTTTCTCAGTTTATAATCTAGGCATTTCTTTTTATTATTTTGAATTAACAATTTTGAAAATTTTCATAATTTTAGAAATTTCATTCGGCTAAATGTAGATCTACAATTGCAAAAACTATCGGCTAATATACTTAAGGTTAGCGTTTGATCGAGTCGAGTCGAGTCAAAAATTTTTAAGTTATTAGAGCTGATGCGTCATATTTTACAACTCGAACTTTATTTGATTTTTTTTCGATTCAAGTCGAATCGAGTTTTCGAGTTCCAATACAAATTTAATTGCAATTATTTATATTGTTATAGTATAGTTTGATTCTAATTTAAACGACTTTCTCTAATCATTTAAGATGTACATATATATTTCATCATATTTTTTTTCATATGTGGCATATATTTCTTCATATTTTTGGCTAAACTGGTATTTTTACCCCTGGGTTCGACCCAAAAAATCAATTACGCCCCTCGAAGAAAAAATGGACTCAATGTGTCCCCTAGTTCGCAAAATCGATCAAATTGACCCTTTGATCGATGTTGACCGGTACGGTGCTAACGTGACAGTTAACGGTGATGACGTGGCGGTCCACGATGTTGGCGTGGTGGTCCACGGTGATGACGTGATAATACACGTGGGATGATGACGTGGTAGAAAGGGCTGAATTGATTATTTTAACTGAATTCAAGAGCATAATTGATTTTTTCCCGAATTCAGGGGCATGTCTGATTTTAATTGAAATTTCGATAACATACTCAATCGTTAAACTAAAAAATATTAATATTTAAATATTCATAAAAGATTAAAAAATAAAAACACCATAATGAATTAAAAAAATAAGTAAAAATATTAATGTTGTAAATATAAAAAGTTCTCAATATTAAAAAAATCAAAATATTTAAAATATTTATAAACCATTGAAAAATCCTTCGATTGTTTCTCGTTATGCTAAGAGTACTAATGTTCCTTAAACATATTTTCAATTGAAACATCATTGTATTAGAGTAGTAATAATTAATAAACCAATACTTTCTTTCATTTTTGTACATCAAATATCAATGAGCATTAATTTGATGTAGAAAAGCGAAAGAAAATTTAGTTTTATTGTTACTCTAATACAATTTTGATTCCACTGAATTTTTTAACGAAAGTTAATACTCAAACTGACGAAGTCGAAAAAAATTTCGATGAAAGTGTTCAATTTTTTAATATTTTATAAATACTTTTTATTTATTAAGTTTTTAAATTAAAATTTATCATATTATAATTTCTAATACATTTTAAATTTTTATATTTAGAATTTTAGAATATTTTATTTATTTATATTAACTATATGGATTTTTATAAAAAAATTGAAGAATATTTTAGTTTTTTGTGAGAGTTTATTTTGTTTTTTTAATTATCTCCAATCAATAGAATTATTTATTCAGTTTTAATATTTAAAATTTAATAATTTCATAAATTCTTATTTTTCAACTTAAATATTAAATAAATTATCAAACTTTTAATTAAAAACAATTATGCCCCTGAACTCGGCAAAAAAATCAATTATGCCCTCGAATTCAGTTAAAATAATCAATTCAACCCCTTCTGCCACGTCATCATCCCACGTGTACTGCCACGTCAGTACCGTGAACCACCACGTTAGCATCATGGACCGCCACGTCATCACCGTTAACTGCCACATCAGCACCATAACGGTCAACATTGGTCAAAGGGTCAATTTGATCGATTTCGCGCAGGGGGGCACATTGAGTATGCTTTTCGGCGAGTGGCGAAATTGATTTTTTGGGTCGAACTCAGGGGCAAAAATACCCCTTTAGTCTATTTTTTATATTGATATATATATATATATAAGGGAAATTGAGGAACTTGATTCGAACTTAAAAATAAATTCACTAATTATTAAAAATTTTGAGTTATTCGAATTTCTATTTTACAACACAAACTTTATTTGAAAATTTTTCTGAATCGAATTGAGTTTACGTAATTTTGAGTCGAATTTTTTTGCCTCAAGTCGAGTCTTGCTCACCGCTAAATATACTTATAGGTTTCATAGACAAGACGTTACTTTTATACATGGATTAAATGTGTTAAAAAACATTATACACCACAAATGTTGCATGGCATCAACAAAACATCACGTCAGTATCTTTCTACATGTGCATCGTCATGTCAGTGAGTTTTTATGTATGGCATGTCATATCATCGAAGGGCATTAACTATTCTATTTTAACTTAAAAAAACATTAAGGATCAAACTGCTCTAAAAAGAGCTAAAGCGACTATTTCGGTAGAATGGGACTATTATTTTGTCATTAAGCCACGGAAAATATAAGATTAAAATTATGAAACTATGGCCATACCAAGTAAACATCACTTACTAGAAACTATGGTTATCATGTCATTGTCACATACCAACTTCCCACGACCGAACAAGCCACACCCATAGGTGCTTGCCTTAGAGCACCACGTCCTTCACCCGACCGAGTGACCCGAGTAGATGCATGCACCACACACCAAGGGGTCATGCACAACGCCCTATGTGGTGCCCTTGTCCGAGAGTGCCGAGCCGGAGCACTTCCCGCGCACCATGGGGCCGAGACAAGCACCCCATGTGCTGCCCACGAGAGTAGGACCCGAAGGGGCACACTACACGCACCCGAGGGGGCCTTGCCAAGCACCCTTCATGCCGCCCAAAGCATTGAGCTCGAGTCTGCACCCGACGTGGACACCAAGGAGGCCGAGACAGCACCCGACGTGCACACTGAGGGGCCTAGGGGAATCCCATCCGAGGTGCCCACACCTCTAGGGCCTGATTTAGCACCCAGCATGCTAAAGAGGGGGTTTTGGACCAGCCAACCGGGCCTAGCAATGCCCAATCCGCCCAAGAGACCAAAACCCATTATGAGTTGTCATCCTTTGACCAACACACATGGAAAGATATCATCCATGGAGTCATATTCGAGGAAAGTCTTCTATGCCAACAAATATGTGATGTCATAGCCATGTATTCTAGGCAAATTTGTTGTATGAGATAGAGTTGTCATGTTTTAAGAGATAAGATTCATCCATAGCCCTTGGATCGAATCATTCTTAGCCATTAGATCGAGAGGCCAAGGCTATAAATAGAGCCTTCCCCCAACCATTGTATTCATCTTTCATTCTTTGAGTATTTTCTTGAGTAAAGAGTTTTAAGCTTTTCTCTTCATCATTTTGCCTTGCCTTCCCCTTTTTTCCAATCAAACTTCCGCCTATCTTATTTCTAAGCACTCTTGCTTAGCGAATTCGAAGGCTGACTTAGTCTATCGACTTAGTTCGACGACTAAGGCCGCACGGATCAGCTAGTCAGACCCTAACCCCGTGACAAGTGGTATCAGAGCCATTTTCCGCATCCTACCGAGTCGAGATGGCAGGCGACGGATCCGATCATGAACGTAGTGACCACGAGAACTGACGTGTGACACAACAAGCCGAGAAAGCCAAGAGGGCTAGTTCCAAGGACCGAATCACGACACTTGAGGACAAGGTCATCAGCCTTGAGAATGCCACGATCAGAGCGAGAGAGAAGCTCGATGTGGTGGATGTTCAACTATGGGAGTTGGGCCAGCGAGATGACAAACTCAAGGAGGAGTTCCAAGGAATAATCAACGATGTTAATGAACGCGTTGATCTACAAGACGGATCCCTCAAAGACGAAGTGAAAGCACTCAAGAAGATCGTGGAAGATCTTGCTAAACAAGCCGAGGTAGCCGCGCTCAGAAAGGAGATTGAGGATCTCAAGAGTGAGGTGCTTGTTTACAAAGCCGCCGTGAGAAATGGCGTGGTGGCTAGCCCAGCGAGGGTGCTAGTCGATGTCCCGAAGCCGAAGCACTTCGAGGGGACGAGATCAGCCCAACAAGTGGAGAATTTCTTGTGGGGGCTCGAGCAGTACTTCAAAGCATCGTGCATCATCGAGGATGCCGACAAGGTAAGTACCGCGTTAATATATTTAAGGGATAACGCTTTACTTTGGTGGAGACGCAGGTGTTCCGACGAGAAACGTGGAGGCACTAGCGTTCAAACGTAGGACGAGTACCAAATGGAATTCAAAAGCCAATTTTACCCCGAAGCTGCCGAGAGAGAGGCGCGATCCAAGCTTAGACATCTTAAGCAAGAGGGATCAATCTGAGATTACGTTCGGGAGTTTAGCGAGCTATAACTCCAAATTTCCGATCTAAGTGAGAAAGACGCCCTATTCCACTTCATGGATGGGCTAAAGCCGTGGGTATGCACCGAGCTAGAGAGGAGAGACGTGAAAGAACTCTCCAAGGCCATTACTGTTGCCGAGTCATTGAAAGATCATAGTGTTGATCAAAACAAATCACCCAAGTCCAAGCCACGTTCGAGTGAAAGGGATGAGTCATCAAATGGTAGTGGTAAACCATCAAATGACAAGTCCTATCGATTCATGAGGCCTTAGGAGAGGAAAGACCGAGGTCCGTTGAAGTGCTATCATTGCGAGGGGCCACACCTCATCAAGGATTTCTCGAAAAAGACAAGCCTTTTCGCCATCCAAGGAGACGATGGTAAAGTGCACGAGTTTGCCCAACTTGGTTCCATAGTAAGTTCGCTTCAAGCCAAGAGTGGCTGAAAGAAGAAGGGACTTATGCTCATGGATGTGGTAGTTGGCTGCAAAAAGCTAAGCGCGCTTGTGGACAGTGGAGCATCCGAGTTGTTTGTGTCCGAGCAAGCAGCCAAGCGCTTAGGCCTTCGAGTTGAGAAGGTGAGTGGATGGATCAAGACTTTCAATTCCGAAGAAGAGCCAATTGCGAGAGTTGCAAATGGCGTGGATCTTCAAGTTGGAGATTGGCACGGTAAAGCTTCCATCAAGGTAATCCCTTTAGATGACTATGATTTCATTTTTGGTTTATCTTTTCTTGAACGGGTTGATGCACTTGTCTTGCCCAAGAGGGATGTTTTGTGTATTTTAGATCCACGCCAACAATGCGTTGTGCCAGTGAAGCGAGTTGCGGACAAGAACACCAAGGCGTTAGCAACAATCCGTTTTGTCGAGGGAGTGCCCAAGACAAGAGACAACGATGACAAGACCATGGTAGAGTCCATGGAAGTCCCCGAGGCAAAGGGACGAGTCTTTGAGGAGATCAAAGACGAGAAGCCTTTGGAGTTGCCAAAGACTTTGCCACCAAGGAGCATGGTGGTTCGTGAGATGGAGTTCCCATCCGAGTTTGATGAAGTGGATCGAGTTCCCAAGGAAGAGAGGCTAGCACTATTCTACGAAGAGTTGCAAGCCGAGTTTGCCGAATGGTCAAAGTCCATGGACGAGTGGTATGATCCCATGGAACCGAGCCAAAGCACCGTGTTGGAAGTGATGCCCAAGAACATTGACGAGGGGCCAATCCATGCCAACAACACTTGCCTTGGGTATCGACAAGGCAAAGTGGGTCGAGCCAACAAGGAACTTGTGTCCGAGGTAAGTGATCCAATTTTTCAAAATTTGGGCCTAACTTGTTGTGGTTCCGTCCACAAGTTACTTGCGAGGCCAAGCGAGGAATCGAGTGATAAGGTGGTTGGAGCAAGCTGAGAGCATCCAACCTTCATCCAAGCCGAGGGACAAGTGCTAGAGAGCACCGAAGTGGGGCTATTCCACGACCCTTCCATCATCACTTGCCTTAGGTATTGACAAGGCGTAGTGAAGCCACCCGACGAGGACATTGTGTCCATGGTAAGCGAGCCAAACTCTTATGAAAATTTGAGTCTAACTTGTTTTGTTTCCATTAACAGGTTGCTTGGGAGATCAAGCAAGGAGCCGAGTCGAACCAAGGAACAAGTAGGCGGAAAGGCATACAAAGAGGAGTTGCCACCGAGAGCGCATGTAGATCGTGCCAACATGCCTAAGCCATCGAGCAAAGAAGTCGATAGCAAGGAGTGGAGCGAGCGGAGCGATGCACCACGAGGAGTGGAGTTCTCCTATGACGAGGAGGCACCAACCATCGAGACCGATGTAGCAACAAGGCACATAGGCCTTGAGCTTTGGACGACACAACCCAAAGCAAAGTCCGATCCAAGCCTTGCCAAGGAGCCGAGGCCGTTCAAGGAGGAGACGACCGAGACTCATCACCGCCTATCAACGAGGGCGTCGATAGATTCAGTAGGGAGAATGTAACAGACCAACTTCCCACGACCGAGCAAGCCGCACCCATAGGTGCTTGCCTTAGCGCACCACATCCTTCACCCGACCGAGGGACCCGAGTAGATGTCTTCACCACACACTAAAGGGCCATACACAACGCCCTATGTGGTGCCCATGTCCGAGAGTGCCGAGTCGGAGCACTTCCCGCGCACCATAGGGCCGAGACAAGCACCCCATGTGCTGCCCACGAGAGTAGGACCCGAGGGGGCACACTATACACACCCGAGGGGGCCTTGCCAAGCACCCTCCATGCCGCCCAAAACATGGAGCTCGAGTCTGCACTCGACGTGCACACCGAGGGGCCTGGGGGAAGCCCATCCGAGTTGCCCACACCCCTAGGTCCCGATTTAGCACCCAGCATGCTAAAGAGGGGGTTTTGGACCAGCCAACCGGGCCTAGCAATGCCCAATCTGCCCAAGAGACCAAAACCCATTATGAGTTGTCATCCTTTGACCAACACACATGAAAAGATATCATCCATGGAGTCATATTCGAGGAAAGTCTTCTATGCCAACAAATATGTGATGTCATAGCCATGTATTCTAGGCAACTTTGTTGTATGAGATAGAGTTGCCATGTTTTAAGAGATAAGATTCATCCATAGCCCTTGGATCGAATCATTCTTAGCCATTAGATCGAGAGGGCCAAGGATACAAATAGAGCCTTCCCCCAACCATTGTATTCATCTTTCATTTTTTGAGTATTTTCTTGAGTAAAGAGTTTTAAGCTTTTCTCTTCATCATTTTGCCTTGCCTTCCCCTTTTTCCAATCAAGCTTCCGCTTGTCTTATTTCTAAGCACTCTTGCTTAGCGAATTCGAAGGCTGACTTAGTCCATCGACTTAGTTCGACGACTAAGGCCGCACGGATTAGCTAGTCAGAACTTAGCCCCGTGACATTATGCACAAGCTAAATATACGCAATAACTCCCTCATTCTCTTAATGGAACAGTAGTGAAGTTCAAATTATTGCAAGAAGTCCTGAAAAACAACAGGGAAGAGCTAAAACCCAGCCTTGACCTTGCCATATCGAATTGTAGAATATTGTTCTCCATTTGGTAAGCCCCGATTACGATTGAAGCTCGAGTGTCAAAACGGTGACGGAGCTATAGCTTTCATGGGAGGGGACACAGCCCCCCGGTAGGGGGATTTTTTTTACCCTTTAATTTTTTATATTTTTTTGAAAAAATGAGATAATTGTGAATCCCCTTTTTAAAATTTATATCTTGGCCCCCAACTCTAAATCATGGCTTCGTTCCTGTGTCAAATCCTCATCAACAGAGGCAAAGCATGAAACTCCCGGTGCAGCTTCCACCACGGAGTTCGATCTGAAAATCCTCCATACAACATCATGTTTATTCATCTTTTAAGGAACAAAAGATCTAAGAGAAGTGAAACTTTTGATTCTTTGCCTTGTGACACAAGGAATTGAAAAAACCAATGAAGCTATGAATAGACCTGACAAATTTGACCCGAGACACGAAATTCGAACTAATTTACCCGAACCGAGAGCCGAACATGATGATCCGAATTTGACCCGAAATCCGAAATAAACCAAACTGAAACTGACCCGAATTTTTTTTGTTGAATCGAAATGGACCTGAACTGATTTTCAATCGAACCGAATGGACCTAAATCGATTTCACTCAAACGGAAGGCTATCCGAATATTGACCCGATTTTAACCCGATAATTAAGGTAAAGTAAATGAATAATTTGTTTTTACTATTACCTATTTTTAACAATTTGATAAATAGTAAAATGATGTATGTTTTATTATATTTTTGTATTATACTATGGGATCGACCATTGCTCTTTTCAAACTTGTGGTATAATGACTTTTTATGTCATTGTAAGTTTAAATATTAATCAAATGAGTGTTTTTCCCTACTAATTTTTAAAATTTAAATAGACACTTTTATCTCCCAATATTTGATCTTAACTCCATTCTAAACTACACCATAAACCCTAAATCCATTAGTACTAAACCCTAAAAATCTAAAACTTTAAGCCATAGAAATTAATCTTATAAACCATAACCCTAAACTACAACATAAACCCTAAACCATTAACACTAAGATATAAACCTTAAACTATAAACTAAAATTAGGGACTAATTTGACAATTTGAAAGTGAAGAAATTTGAGAGCCTAGTGACCAATTTCAAAATTTTGCCATAAAATATAGCATACAACTAAAATTAGAGAGTAATTTAACAGTTTGGAAGTGGAGAAATTTAAGAGTCAAGTGACAAATTTCACAATTTTACCATAAAAATAATTATGGGTCAATTTCAATTAAAAATTAAATCTTAGGAACTAAAATGAACAAAAATATCAATATATTAAAATTATTAGACTAAATTAAAACAATTAGAAATAAATAGAGGTCAATTTCGACTAAAAGTAATTTTTTAGGGACTAAATATCACAGTGAACAGGGGATTACTATATTTGAAGTCCAAACCGTGGGATACTTCATACTTGTGACTAAATTGAATTAAAATAAAACTTAAAAATGAATATTATAACTAAAATGTAAAATTTTAAATGAAGTGGGACTTAAAAGGTAATTAATCTCTAACTAAAATTGAGCAGTTGATTTCCCTCCACAATTCTGTCTTTTCGCCCTTATTTTTTTCAATTGTTTTTTAACCTTTTTTAAATTAAAACAACCCGCGTTTTAGGTTAGGGGTAATTAATTGTTTAGCGCTTTTAACTTTACATGTTTTTTTATTTAAATCCTGAGTTTTCTTTTATGTTTTAGTTTAATTCAATTGAGTCCCAATTTAGATTAATTTAATTGAAATTCTACATTTAATTTTAGAGTTCTTTTAACATGTGCATTGTTGAGTTGATCACACAATTGCAAATGGCTAAGAGGGGGTGAATTGGCAATAAAAATTTTGGTGGGTGAAAGTATGGAAAAATTAAAATGTGACACAAGGCAATTAGAGTGATTCAAGTTCTCCAAACGAACTCTACATCCACTAACTTAGTTCCCACTAAGGATTTTCAACCAATTCACTACTTGAATTCTTCCCATTTTCTTGGATGAGGAGGAAACCTTACAATTTGATTAAGCTTTCTACCCAAAGCTTAATCCACTCACTTTTACAAAGAAAAGTATTTGGTAAACTCTAAAAGTTCCTCTCAAAGGATGATTGTTTACCCAATTACAATTTCACACTCCTCAAACTCACAATAAAAGATTACAATTGAGAATACAAGAGTTGGGTACAAGAATTTGACTCTAAAGGTACAAAGTTTGGATTTGAGTGCTTTGATGTTGCTTGTAGGTTCAACAGTTGTTGCTTGTTCAATTGAGACTTGTTTTTATACCCTTGCATTGAATTCTAGCCGTTTGGGTAGTTAGGATCATCAATAGAGCCGTTGGGATACAATTTCCCGCAATATATGCAGCTCAGCTGCCTACCATATCGGTACGGCTCGGGGGCGTATCGGTACCTGTCTCAAAGAAGAAAGAGTCGTTGCGACTGAAAATAGCGCGTATCGATACGCTTAGAGGGCGTATCGGTATGATTTTTAAGGGGCGTATCGATACGGAATTTGCTCACTGAAATCCCAACTTTGGTTTTGATAAAAAGCGTATCGGTACGCATACTTAGCGTATCGGTACGGTATAACGGTCATTTAAATTTTGGGATACCAACTAACTTACAAGCCAACGGTCGACAATTAAATGCAAAGATAAGCAAATCGTATCGATACGGTTGCAAAGCGTATCGGTACAGTATCATTTAAAGTGTTGCCCATATGAATATCGTATCGATACGGGGTAATACCGTATTGGTACGCTATTGTCTATTAAAATTCCAGTGACTAAAAATTGTATCGATACGCCTAAGGGTATCGATACGCCTGGGCGTATTAGTGAAGTTTGGCTTGAAAATACATAGAAAAACTTAGAAGATTTTTATCATTTAAGAACGGTTTGTCTTGAGATATAATTTGGTTCAAAAAGACTTGTCAATAGTGAGACTTTGAAGAGTGCTTAAAAATTTATTGTTTTGCAAATTTGTCCATAAGTCTAGGTGTTATATCAAAATCAATATAAGTTTCACATACATGATTTATGCTTCTAGATTTTAGTTTAACTCAATTAGATCCTAAGTTGAATAAGTTAATTCAATTCAGGCGTTATTGTTATGGTTATTATTATTATTACATATAAACTTTGATTTAATATAATTATACACAAAATTTTGATTTGGATGTAAACATGTAATTGTACACATGAAAGTTGAAAATTTAATTTAGTTTAATTGTACACATGAAGCTTTGATTTAAATATTTAATCAATTTAAATGCATAAGTTAGCAAGTTGAATCAGAATTAATCTCATAAACCAATAACTCTAAATCATAAACCATATAATTATACACAAAAAATTTTATTTTGATGTAAACATGTAATTGTACATAAAAGTTGAAACTTCAATTTAATTCAATTGTACACATGAAGCTTTGATTTAAATATTTTAATCAAATTCAAATGCATAAATTAGCAAGTTGAATTAGAATTAATATCATAAACCAATAACCCTAAACCATAAACCTTAAGGAATCAGAATTAATCTCATAAACCAATAACACTAAACTAAACAATAAAGTGTTAATATTAAACCATAAATCATAAACCTTAAGGAATCGTAATTAAAATTGACCCAACTTAAATCGAATTGGCATGAAAATTCAAAGGTTGACCCGACTTGAACGACCCGATTTTGACCTGAACCGAAAGTGATCGATCTGATATTGAACTAAACCATAAACAGTTAATAGTAAACCCTAAAACATAAACCTTAGAGAATCAAAATTGACCCAACTTAAATCGAATTGGCACGAAAATTCAAAGGTTGACTTGACTCGAACGACCCGATTTTGAGCCGAACCGAAAGTGACCAATCCGATATTGACCAGGCCCGAAAACAACCGATCCAATTTTGACTCGATCCAATACTCGAACCGGCTCGAACCGAATCTAAACCGATTTAAAACAGACTTAAAATGACTCGAACCAAAATGACCCGAACGACTCAATTGCTACCTCTAGCTATGAAAAGATGGCAAGGAGTAAAATATGATTAGAATTGAAAGCATCAAAGAAAAGATGAAGCTAGCACCAATGAAGTAAAAAAATGATCGAAACATATAACGCGGTTTTGGACATGTGAGACAGGTTTACGAATGTTCATGTAAGATGATATCAAATGGGAAGATGGTCATGCATGAAAATATGAAAATATATGATACAAGGAATAAGTAACCCAAAATTTCTTTTTGTTTTCTGAGTTTGGAAAAGTGCAGAATTTCAAGAATGAGAATCTTATGACATGTCGGGTATATCTTATAGAACAATACACGAGGAAACTAAATAAAAACACAGCATAATTCAATTCATTTTTCATCTGAGAACTGCTACACTTTGTCTACATCTATAATCCTTTGTCTTGTTCCATTTCTTTACACGGTCCCAACTCCCAAGTTGAAACTAGGCTTAACTGTTAAATAAGTGTTTAAATTATACTTTTTTCAGATAAGTATTTAAAATATTTTTCAAGCTAAATAAGTGCTTAACATTTTCAGAATTTTTATTTAGGTGCCTTGCCGTTAACAACGGTCAAAAAAATTCTTTCAGTGACTAAAAAAATGACGTGTGACATGTTTTATTTTTAAAAATATCCTAAAATTCTCAAAATTCTCATAATAGTCCTCAAATCTCTAAATTCTTAAGTCTCAAATCTCAATTCCGATCGTTGCCGCCGTCAATCGTCGACGGCGTGCCTACCACTTCTGTCACTGGACCCTACGATCATTTCTTCCATTCTCCCGTCGCCGATAGTTGACGGACGACGTACTTATCGTCGAAATAAAGTCGAACTCGCGAAAGAAAAAGAAAACGATCGACAACGAATGGCGACAGATCGACCGATGAACGACGTTAGAGTCTTGCGGCAAGAGAAGAAAATTTCATTCCGTCGCCGGAAGCTTGATGAACGGCGATGATAGTGGCCGAAATTAAGGATCTAGGGATTTTAGGGCTATTTTGTGAATTTAAGTAAATATAGGGAATTTTTTAAGTAAGTTAACGGTGGGGCACCTAAACGGGTAACATTAAAAACGTTAGGCACGTACTTTGCCCAAAAAAACTTTGGGCACCTATCTAGAAAAAAAATGTATAATTTGTTCACTTATTTGACACTTAATCCTTGAAACTGTGGCCATATCAAGTAAATGTCAGTTTTTTGGCATAATAGTATTTGAGGTCCTTTTTAGTTTAAATAGTAATCAAATAAGGTCTTTGTCCCTTCTAATTTTTAAATATAAAGGCTTAATAGATCTTTACTCCTCCTAATGTTCGATCCTAACTCTGTCCATGCTTACTCGAAACTATGACCATGCACAAGCTAAATACATGCAATAGGCTAAAATAAAACTCCCTCATTATCTTTATGGAAGAGCAGTGAAGTTGAAATTATTGCAAGAAGTCCTGAAAAACAGCAGGGAAGAGCTAAAGCCCAGCCTTGACCTTGCCAGATCAAATTGTAGAAGATTGTTCTCCAATTGGTAAGCCCCAATAATGATCGAAGCTCGAGTGTCGAGTCCCCCGTCAACAAAGGCTAAGCATGAAACTCCCTGTACAGCTTCGACCACAGAGTTCGATCCGAAAATCCTCCATACAACATGCTGGTCATGGAGTACTAGGTCGATATTAGGCACCCTCGGTCCGACCCTGCTTCTTTTGTTGATACTTTTTGAGTCGAAACAAACACCAAACGGTTCCACTGGTTTTACCAGGGGAATGCCTGAGAGCTCCTTAGTGAAAAATTCGGCGACTGATTTGAAGATCGAGTGTTGGAGAATGGTGTATGGATTGATTGTGCTGAGCTTCGTGCCTCCGACGCCTCGTCCATCGACTGATAACAGCGTTGCGTTTAACGGAACATCGTCGTTGTTTATTTTGATTGATTTCACTTGTATGTAGTACTCTCCTTGTGGACTAATGATCAGTGGTGTGTAGCTTAAAGGGCGTGAAATATCAATACCGGGATGCATATAATAAGGGCTACCCCCAAAGAAAATGACCCCGTTGGTAGCTAGACATAAGGCGAATGTTGGGGCAAAACTGACGAATCCGAAGTACGAGGCAAGTTGAGAGGATAAAGAAATAGGGGAATGCCCCAATCCAACTACCCCTTGAACGTTCCCTGGTAACACTGTTTGCAGTAAAGGGGAAGGTGCACAAGTGAACAAGAACCGAGGTATCTTAACAAGGGGACCGAGGTTAGACCCTCGAGTCGAATGAATCGACAGAACATCTTGTGCAAGCTCACTCATGGCTGTTTGACCTGTCACGGGGTTCACCGACACGAGCCCACACGTGTTGTTGTGGCACCCCGGTCTGGCCTTGGAGGAGCAAGTGTGGCAATAGTGAGCGTCAGCTCTAGCACATTGAGTCGAACGGCATCGAGGGGCATGGTACGTCGACGAAAGGTAGTTTTCTTCGCAAGCAACCCACAATAATTTCCCATTCAAGTCCACAACAAATGGGATTTGCAATGGTGGGGTTCTCTTATAAACGTCGGCAACATACAGACTGGTCTTGTCATCTTGGTGCACTGGCAAAACAAACTTGTTCGGCTTCAAAGTTGTTCGAGATTCCGATAGAAGGGTGACATATGATACTGAAAGAAAGCTGAGAAGAAAATAAAGGGAAGGAGAAGCCATTGATGAAAATATAAAAGGTAAATTGAGTTATTTATATGCAATTTAGATCTTGAAAGCATTGTTCATGTGAGAGTTCAGGCGTTATTTGCATATGACAGCCTCAAAATGAGTGCTTAAAAAAGCAGGTTCACATGCTAAACCTGACTTTGCTTGGAATTAGATGACATTGTTTTTTTTTTTTTTTTGATCAAAGGACTTTCATTGAATAAAAGGGGGAAACAAACCAACTAAACAACAAAGGAGGGAAACAACCGAAGCCCTAAAAAGGAAAGGTTTGACAAGCTTCAAAAACCTGTAAAACCTTTCTCCTACACCCTAACGGGGAAACAGGTGGCACGCAGGCCCCACCAAGCAACCTAAAGCAACAACGAAGCAAAGAAAAGGACATAGACCGGCCATGCGAGCCCCGGCTACGTTCACGAATGGTTTGGATCAAAACCCAAAACCTAAGCAACAGAACCCACAACGGGGAAAAGAGAAATAACAAAGCATCCCTCCACGCAGAACTCGAACGGCAAGAACCAAAACCAAACTTTTGTCCTCTACTGATGATCACCGTCCACTGATAACGCCGGAGAGCTCTGTCCAGAGGCAGGCTTCCTTCCAGGTATGGAGGGTCCTTATCACGGCAAAGATCAGAAAACCACACCAGCAAGAGAGACGCAAGCTTTGAGGATTCTTGCTCCGTTCTACAGGGGATAAGCAACAGCCAAAAAACAAGGAAACAATAACTGCAAGGTGATAACCTTGGATCATATCCCTCTACTGAAGGCATCGAGATCCCAGGGGAAGGAAGGGTAGCCCGACATCGTCTGTGATCCTTCCTTTCACAGACCAGGTGTGCCCTACACCTCATAAATCTTCCGGATAACCCTCCACGGGGTCATCCGAGTTGTGTCCATCCTCCCACACTTGAGCATCCATTTTCATGTCCTTGTGATTATCTTCATCATCACTGAGTTGAACTTCTTCATTCAAGAAGAAGTTGTCGTCGATACACATCGAAGGAGTTTTCGTAATTTGATTACTGTAGGGGTCGATTCCAAGTTCAATTAACCCTACTTCATCGACCACAATTCTGGACCGTTCCATGGAGAATTTACGACGGGCCGCCTTCCTGATGAGTGTCAAACGCTGAGATCCAAACGTCTTCCCTTTCTTCTTGCTTTCGATATTTTGAATAATCGAAGACGTGTTCAAATACGAGGCAGGGAACAGCGCGGCTTTCAGAATATCCTCATTTGCAGCCCACCCTCTCTCTGATATACACCAATTGTTGGGTGCAACTTGGACAATTTCCTGAGAAATTTGGTTCCATATTTCCCTTTTTTTTGTTTGGCTGAAAGGCTCAGCGTCATCCTCATTTCTTTTCCTTTTTCTGTTTGCAGAAACTTCCATTTTGTCGAGCCCCATTGCTAGGAGAGTGCCCCAAGTCGCCATCTGTCTTGGTGTACTGCATTCAGCTTTTTGAGAAGGATTTTCCATAGGTGAAATCGTGTCCAAGATTTCCTTTGGAACACTGTGCGGAGAGTTGTTTAGACTAGGAAGTCTTGTGCTCTGCTTACCAACGTTGCATGCATGCTCCTTTGCCGTAAAGGGGAATAACGAGTTGACTTCTTGAGCGTTGGATTGGACATCACGTGGTACAAGGTTCGATGTGATCTTCCTTTTAGGATTTACCTCGTACTGGACCGTTGTTGGACTTTGTGTTAATTTGTCTTTTGCGTGAAGGCTAGCATCGGAAGTGTTTGCCAGACTGGAACTCCCCGGACAATGGGGTCTATGTTTGCCGCCGGTAGTAGCCCGTAACCAGGGACCAAATCTTCCTTTGAGATGGAACCTTGTTATGTCGCACGTACAGCTCCCTTCCGTGTGTCCCAATCTGCCACACCGGAAGCAAAATCTCGGCAGGTTTTCGTACTTGAAGGAGACCTCGAGAGGCTTGTCTTTCCTCCGGTTCAGAATGAACCCAGTTTTCAGCGGGTCTTCCACTCTCAGACCAACTCTAATGACAACATTCCCATGCCATTTGGGGATTGTTGGATCATCAAGGGTCGACCCGTAGTAGAACGGAAACAGGTTCCCAATGCGCTGCACGTTTTCAGGCGTCTTTAGACCGATAGGCAGGTTCTCTACCTGGATCCAAAATTCCTCAACGGAGAAGTCAAGTTCCTCGAGGGCTTTGTTAGGTTGCCATTCTTTGAGCACCAAGAGGTAGTCCTGAACTGCCCAAGGCTTAGCCCCCAGCACCTTATGGCGTTCCTCGACAGATTGGAAGAGAAACAGAAAGAAATTGCGTCCAAGCTCGTGGCATTCTAAGCTTTCCAGTTTCCAAGCTTTCCGGAGAATTGCGGCCATAGTGAGTCCCTTAAAGGGGTTAGGAGCCAGTAGTTTACCGATGAGAGCATGATTTTTTAGGGTAAAGTTGACCTCATTGTCCTCGTTTAAGCTCAACTCGTCAATGAACTCCTGGCTATATAAGTTTGGGTTTGTCGGGTGGTTGGGATACCCGTTGTTGACCACTCCCATACTAAGAGTTGAATTTATGAGGGTGGGATCCATGGACATGAGAAGTAAATGCGCAAGAAGAAGGAAGCGAAAGAAGGAAACAGCGGTGTACCAGAGAAAAGGAAAAACAGAAACAGACAGTACCAGCAGCAAGAAGAAAGACTAGACCTTCAGAGGCTTAATCCACCTCCAAGAAGCACTTGGTTCACACTGACATTGTTGTGTATAAGTAACATCTTTATTTCCTTTTATATAAATATTATCTTATACTGCTTTTATATAAATATTATCTCTTAATCTTTCTCGTAAATAATCTTAATAATATTCGAATTCGAATCTATCAATCAATCATAAAACATGACTATACTGCAACTACACTTCTTTAGAGAAAATTCTGTATGAAAACAGTCATGTTGTAAACTCTAAAAAGTGAAGTTGGATGCATCTGCAAAGCCAATAATTGAAGATTGCAATCATAGGAGAAAACTCTGTAGTCAAAAGCTTGAAGAAAAATGGACCCTGATGGGGATTGATGCAAAAACATGTTTTTTTTTTATATTTGAAACCAACAATTCACTAGAAATACATTTGGATACACTTTTTGAGAAAAAAGACTATATATTCATCATATATCCCTCAAACTTTACCTGTATTTTCTTCTACATTGTCCATGGACCTGAAAAAGAGGGTTTGGGGGAATTTGACTAGGGAAAAACTAAACATTTCCCTTGCAAGCTTTTGTATAAAGCACCCTAGAGAAAGCCAATGGAAAAAAAACACCACTAATACTGGGAAAATTTTACATGATACTGCAGCTGTTTGCATTTTCATCACTGAAGTAATGAGCATACGATTCGGAATGGGGTGGATGCATCGGCGGAGGACCGTAGCTTGCTTGGGGAGGATATGGTTGAGCATACATCATTGGCTGATACATCCCCCCATTTGCTCTCTGTTGATTCATCATCATGGCAGCCATATATTGAGGCTGGTTGTAGGGATTCCCTTGCCCCATCCCTTGATAATATCCACCACCATTATTCATTGGTGCTGCTGGTGCTGGTGCTGGCAGTCCTTGAACTGCAGCAAAATTACCCATCTGGTTCATTGGGTAGTTCCCCATTTGACTCATGTTATAACCCATCTGTCCCATATTCTTGCCTCCACCGCCGCCTCCATGGCCATGGCCGGCACCGCCACCCCCACCGCCTCCATGGCCATGGCCGGCACCGCCACCCCCACCACCTCCTTTGCCATGATTAATAACATCAATGTCTTGAAACCCACCACTTTTAATTTTGTTCATCATCTCATGGTGGCCTCCCCCACCACCACCATTTTTGCCCCCACCTTTTTTAGCTCCATTGCCATTATTGCTCCCACCACCACCATGGCCTCCATTTCCATTATGAGGAGAGCCCTTGTTTTTACCATGATCATCCCATTCATTTTTACCCTTCTTACTCGAATCTTTTCCACCTTTATCCTTCTTGAAAAGCCCAAGTAGGCCTCCTCCTCCTCCCCCTTTTTTACCACCATGTTTATCCCCTCCTTTCCCTCCTTTGTTCTTTTCATCTCCTCCTTTCTTTTTCCCTTCTTTGTTCTCCCCCATGCCTTTCATCACCATGGGCATATCAATAGCTCCACCTTTCTTCCCTTTATCCCCACCATCACCACCTCCTCCTCCTCCTCCTCCTTTTTTACCTTTCATGGCATGACCATTAATCATACCATTCGGCGCTCCATGGCCTTTTCCCATCATAGCCACCATCTTGTTTTGCATTTGTCCATGTCCATGACCATGACCAAATTCCTCATCATCAAAATCCTCCTCCTCATCATCATCAAACTCATCATCAAATTCATCATCGAATTCATCATCAAACTCATCATCATCATCACTCCCATCATCATCCTCAGGCAAGTGAAACTTGACAGATTTCTGGTCTTTGGGAGGGTTCAAGTTCATCCCTTTCATCATCTGCTGCATATGTTGCAGTTGCTGCGGTGTAAATTGCTGCCCACCTTTCTGCTGGTTATTCCCACCTCCACC
Organism: Hibiscus trionum; assembly: GCA_030270665.1. Taxonomy (NCBI): domain Eukaryota; kingdom Viridiplantae; phylum Streptophyta; class Magnoliopsida; order Malvales; family Malvaceae; genus Hibiscus; species Hibiscus trionum. The sequence goes on along the minus strand of BSYR01000003.1, from coordinate 79,415,563 downwards.
GCCTCCCCCTCCCCCGCCACCGCCTTTTTGAGATTTGTTATCCTTCCCACCTTTCCCACCATCCATACTCATGTTCTTGAACTGGTTGGGGAAATTATTAGAACTCCCCTTTTGAGCCCCACCACATAGCTGTGCATGTTTCCCTGCTTTCTGCAGCTTCTTGATGAGTACAGCCGGATCGACATTACCGGTGACAGTCACCTTCCCTTGATCTGCACTTATACTAGTTGTATACACCCCTAAACCATAACAACAAACAAATCAACCAAAACCCAAAAAGGAAACTCGAATATCCAGCTAGAAAAACAAACATATATGCAAATACCATCAATTTTCTGCAGCAGCTTCCTTATTTTCTGCTTACACCCATCACAGCTACACTGTATATTCACTTTCAGAACCCATGTCTGAAAACAAAACAGAACCAAAAACAGTGTCGAAAATCAAATAAAAAACATTATTTTTATAATAAAAAAAACATCCATATGTGAACTAATTAAGTTAACAGTACCTGCATCTTCATGACATCTTGTTTATTCATCCTTTAAGGAACAGAGAGAGAAAACAAAAGATCTAAACTTTTGGTTCTTTGTTTTGTGAAACAAGGAATTGAAGAACCCTTTTTTACTACAAGGTTTTAAGAAAGCAAGGAGAGGTTAAAGGCGGTTGTTGGGTGGGGGCATTAAAATGCTGATCTTTTAGCTTTGTGAAAACCCTTTGGAGAAGAAAGCAAGGACAAAGGGAGAGAGATAAGGCGGTTGCAGAAGAGGCAAGGGCTTCAAGATTTAAATATAAAAAAGAAGAAAATTTAAAATAGATAGTTAATAATGAAAAAACAGATAGTGTGAGCTAAGCTAATGTGGTCTGTGTGAAGCTTCCCAAGTGATTTACAGCACATTTTTAAATTAAAATTTAAAAATATATTATGTTAATTATCTAAATTATCTAATTGTGATATTAGTCCCTCTTCTGTGTAAAAATTTGAAATTTATTTTTTTGGTATCTTTTATATTTGTTGTCGTGTTTATATTCAGGATTTAATGTTATTTTTTAACAATATTATTTTTAAAGCTTAAATTTGTTTTTCTTTTTTTAAAAATGTAATGTTGATTGTCAAGAGTTTCTAGAATAAGTGATTAAAGCTCGCATTTGATATCCTTTATTTTTTTTTAGATAGGAATTCAAAACTCATTAGGAACAAATCTTCCCTTCCTGAATAGAAATTGTTCAAAAAAAATACAATGTTCATAATCATTACATTCAACATGTATTCAATCGAATTAAGATTTGATCCATTATAATTTTATTATACTCCCTCTGTCCCACTAAATTGTCACATTTGAGTCAAATTTTTTTAAATTTGACTTCTTATAATTTAAAATTTATTATTGATAAAAATATAAAAAATACATTTTGAAAACCTTGAATCAAGGAGTTTTTAAATATAAATTTTATAAATTTTAATTAACTAGAATTTTTAAATAAATTATAGTCAAAGTTGAACAATTTTGACTAAATGTGACAGTTTAGTGAGACGGAGGGAGTAATTATTTTTAAGGAAGCTTTATAATATTTGTAGTAAATCCAAACTGATGACATAGTTTGTTACTAAGTTTTTTCTTTGAATATATTGGTGTGATTACGAGATAGTATTTGTCTATTTTTTTAACTCTTTGAAAAGATACACATAAGTGTTAAAACTCGACTCTCTTAAGATAAACATCATTTTCTTTTCCACTAGAGCAACTTGTAAATTACCAAGTTAAAGTTATTTAAAATACAATAAAAACATTTAACTGATATATGAAGTTATTATTGATTAAACACAATTGACTGAATATCTGCATTGCTTTAATTGTGTAACCTGATAAATTTTGAGGAGTAAGATGCAATTTGACCGTTCTTTTTAAAAAATTAGAAGATATTTTTTCAACTTTTGGGATGGGGGCAAAGTTATTATCTTCCCTTGCATTCACCCTCGAAAGCAGCCACTCAAGGACTGAACTGGAATTAAACTATGAGAGGATAAATTAATTAATTTTGAAATTAAAAATAATTAAATCATAAAAATTAAAAAAATTAAGACTTAGTTTCACTAATCTTAAAATTGAATGGTCTTAAAAAGTGATTAAACCAGAAAAAATGAAGGGTCAAGGCTTAATTTTATTAATTTTAACTTAAATGGTCTTAAAAATAATAAATAAATAAATAAATAAATAAATAGGAGGGGTAAGGACTTAAATACAAAAGTTTTAAAACTATCAATGACCTAAAAACAACTAAACCATAAAAGTTGGGTTGGGACAATTGCCCTTTCCACCCTCCATTTGGCTTCGTCTCTGCAGCCACTAATAATGTTATCGATTTGAACCTATTAGATCAAAAAAGTATAGAGATTAATTTATGAAAAATTAAAAATAAAAGGACTAGTTGATGAGAGGAAGATTTTGGTACTTTGAGGCCCTATGTTCAAATCCAAAGCAAGAGTGAGTTTAGTTCATAATGATTTTGTGTTGGAAAAAATAATTTTAGTATAAGAGAGGGATTAGAATCAAAATTGGACGAATTTATATAAACAATGTGGATATGGTGCGTTTCTAATCGTGAATTGGAGCCGTATAAGTCCAAGGTGGAGTTCTGTGTTTCGCACTTGTTTGTTGTGGAGCAATGGTCGGCGTGGTCTGGTTTGGTCTCTTTGCACTTTCAGACTTAGCTGGTTTGACTTGCTGAAAGACACATGCACATGCTGTTTTAGTGTTTTTATTCATTTTGAATTTGATTTGTTTGGGCAGATATTTCAATAGTTTACACACATTGGACTTTGGATCTTGGAACATGCAAACATTATTAAAGTATCTAATAAGATAAATTCAAGTAGATTAAACTAGTAAGATAATTATTTAATATATGTTAGTGGAGATTTTCAACTACAAAAAGATTAAATTAGTAGAATAATTACTTAACATATTATTGTTACTACAACATATATATGAGGATGTGTGATTCAAACTTTGATAAAAAAAATAGTTTTGAACTTATTATTCACACAAAATATGCTCCTAACGTTTGACTGAATAGTCATTTTGGCCTATATTTTTTTTAACTAATTTAACCCTCAATATTTTATTTTGGGTCAAAATAACCCCTCTGCGAATGAAAACTGTTAGTCAACTGACGATAAACAGCTTGAAATGACGTGACAAACCTACATGACAGTGCATGCCGCGATAATAATTTCATATAGTCAAATATGCCGACTTTACATAATGACACGTCAGTCAAAAAATATTTTATAAAATATGTTTTTTTAAGCGTCATTTTGTCAAATCATTTCAAGTTGTTTATCGTCAGTTGACTAACAATTTTCATTCGCATAGGGGTCATTTTGACCCAAAATAAAACGTTGACGGTTAAATTAGTTAAAAAATAAGAGCCAAAATAACTATAAATTCAAACATTGCATATATATTTTAGTTGTATGACATACTAAATATTCATACAAATTAATGAATCCAACATACTTATTTATTTAACAATCTTGTATGATTTAAAAATTAAACTAACATACACTATTTTTCCAACCACAAAACTGAAACTCTAATAGCTCCGTGCATCATCTTCTTCTTTAATTTTATATAGCCGGCGGTGATACTAATTTTAATGTTGGTCATTGATCGTTAATTGTATTTTATTTTTTACATGAATTATTTTATTTTTGTAGCACGTTTTTTCTCTGTATTTGTAACACGTTTATCTTGCCTTTTGGCACATTTCTCGTCTTCTTTCTCGGTTGTTTGGACGTTCTTTTTATTTTATGTTTTCTCAGAGTTGGATTTGACGATGCCACGAATGATCAAGATGGAGCTTATTTGTAATCATGCTAATATTCAATGCTCTGAACCCTCGGATTGAAGGATACATGGTTTGCGTTCGTGGATAGTTTCTCACGACACTCGGCTCTGGTTTGTAATTCTTAGTGATCTTTCAATAGCTTAATCTACTTTATGGTTTGTTTGCCGATGCAGTCAGATTTATTTGTATCTATTTTTCGTTCGAATCTTTTGATTAGATTTTTAACATTTTTCATGTATGGTCCTTGTATGATCTAAAGTGGCTAGTGTCAATGTTTTAAGAAAATTTTCAAATTAAATATTTAGTTTAGGTAATAATTGTAAACCTTATTACAATTTTATATATTTTCTCTTTTAATAAAACTAGTGAATTCTATTTAAAAAATAATCGTGTATGATTAGTAAAAAATCTTGTATTGTTTTCTGATAAAGTAATTAATTACTTTATTAAAAGACTTATTCAAACATAATTCAAAATCAAATTTTTATTAAGGCATATGTTATTGCTTAACTAAAATTAAAAAATAACATCAATAATTGTTGGGTGTGTTAGAGTAATAGTAATACTCTTACATAATGAAGTGATAAGGTGCGTTGTATTTTTGATAATATAATTTAAACACGAATCTTAAATATTATATTATTAAAGAAATAGTCATAAACTTTAAACATGAACAATAAAACATACCTAAAAATAATAAAATAAAAAAAATTTCTCTCTATCCTTTCCTTTACGTGGGTTGAGACTTATCCCTACAAGAAATGGGTTATGAAGTGATGCCAACCAAAAGAATAGGTACTAAAGTATACCAAAAATATGTACGGTTATTATGCAAACGAGGACAAAAGTTTTCTTGAGCAATTTTCATTTTAAATTTTGAAATATATAGATATTTATTGGGTAAACAACACCCATTGGTCACTAAATATTCCCACGTTCATGTTTTGGTCACCAAATTATTATTTTTGGTCAAATCTTTTTCCTATTTTGGACACTAATGTTATTTTTATGTTTTGGTCACCAATTGATTGTTTCTTTCCTGTTTTTTGCTCACCAAAGTTTTAGTTTTTTCGTGAGTTTTTTAACGGCATGTGACCAAAATAGAAAAATGTAACGTTAGTGACGATTTTACCAAAAATAATAGTTTAGTGACAAAATAATAAAGTGAGAATAATTTAGTGATCAATGGTGTTGTTTACCCTATTTCATTTTGACATAATTTCATTTATCGAATCATTTCTCATTAAATTCAATCAACTCTTAAATAATATTTTTAAATAAAATTAATACCAAGTTACATGAATTTTGTGATGAATGCACTTTTACATCCCACTCTTAAATAAATTATTTTTCATTCCCTAAACATCAATGGCTCTAAATAAAAGAAAACAAAAGAATGAAGAAGATGTGACATTATGTTTGGACCATATCCTAAATGCCAAAACCCATCATCTAATTAAATAGTTCACATAACTATTTCAATGCTTTTCTCAATAATTCCACTCAAAATATATTAAATTTACTTTAATTATGAATTCCCATTCCCATCACATCTACTATTTTTTAAAATTTTTCATTGTTGTTATTTTGTAGTGGGTGAATGAAATTAAATACAATTCATGCATAAAGGCGTGTTATTATAAATGTGTGCCTAACCTTGTGAACTCTCAGTGGCGGAACTTGGTGGTAGAGTTTGAGGGGGCCAACTTAAAATTTTAAAAAATACAAGTTTAAATTAAAATTTTCAAAAATTTTGAAGAGATCAATTTACTTTTTTTTTCAAAAATTTTGGGGTTTAACTAAAATTTTTAAAAATTTGAGAGGCTTGATGAGAACTTTTAAAAATTATGAGAGGGATTTAATTAAAAAAGTTCAAAAACTTTGAAGTTTAATCTGAATTTTTAAAAATTTTGTGGGGCTAAATTAAATTTTTTAAAAATTCTAAGAGTTTAAATTATAATTTTTCAAATTTTGGGGGGGCCATGGCACCCACATGGCACCATTATCTTCCGCCACTGTGAACTCTTATAAGGTACCATTATAGATTACCAACCTTCTACCCTATATTAATTTTGTTAATGTTCGAAATCATACGACGATATTTCTCAAACTTCTTCGAACATAACATTTGGTAGGGTTATCAATAGTGACTCAGGTGATATCATACATTCTCATTAACAACTTATATTTTGAAGGTAATGAGTTGATATCTCAAATCTATGAATCTATATTAACATTCAATAAATAACACTTCATAAATTTCGTATAATAAATTTCAAAATGATAGATTTTATATTGATTACAAATTATACCAACCTTAACATAATTATTAGTTCATTGCTTTATTATTTCCATTTTCTCTTTTTAAATGATTACTTATTTAATTATGAATTATGAGACGTGTAAGTTTAATGAACAAAAACATTGTTCCACAAGATAGAAAGGGATGCTTTGGCTACTTATCTTTTCATTACAAGATTTTTTTTTGATAAATATAAAAAGGAAGATACTATCATGTACCTCGTTGAAAAAAATCTCTAAATTTAGTTACAAAAAAAAGTGCACATGATCATATTTACAGAAAATCAACAAGCGAAGCTCAACAGACAAGAACAAAAAACACAAACTATAGTCGAGTAATGAGCAAAAATCTTTTACCCCATAACCATACCCTCTTCTATGCCTCACACTAAAAACACTTAAAAATTAAATTCTAAACTCTAACCCTAATTTCTACATCCTAAACCATAAATTCTAAAAAATACACCTTACCCCTAATTTTTTAAATCATTACTACAACGTTTTATTTTAAACCCTAAATTTTAAACTTATTTTTTTAAAAGTAAGACATCAAAAAAGACATAATTTGATCCTCAAGTAATGCCCTGCCCCATCTCCTGTTGAACTAAGTCAACTACTTCCCCCGTGGTGCATCGAAAATCTGTTCACCCAAAAATGATCATCGGAGAATAGTCGCAAGCCTATCTACAACAACATAAACACTTCGGCTGATACTTTGGAATTTGGATACACACCTCCCAATTACGGTCAATCTTAGCACTACAATATTAATAGATCACATTATAGGAATATGCCTTTTTCGTTTTATATTAAAAGAAAAATATTAGTCGTCGGTGAGTATACTAAATAATGAATTTACCGACCTGAATTAATATTTCACTGTACAAATAAATACGTTATTTTATTTTATTAAGAGTTATTTGTACCACATGTCTCTAAATTATATTTTTATTATAAATTAATTTTTAAATTCTTAAATATTTTAATTCCATCCTTAAGTTATGACCTTCGTTCTAAATTAATTTCTAATCGTTTGAGTGTTTCATGCTCCCTAAGATATGACATTGTTCTAAGTTGGCCCCCAAACTTTTGATCATTACAATTTTATCATCAAATTATTGTTTATGTCACATCATATTATTGCATAATACACACCAATGTTTACATATCAATTAACGATTTTTATAACAATTTTATTAATATGAGATATGATTAGCATTTACTGCTAATTTATGGATGAAATTAAAACATTCAAAAGTTTGTTGAATAGTTTAGAATGAGAGTCATCGTTTGAGAATGGAATTGAAATGTTCAAGAATTTGTCGGTCAGATTAGAATGAGGGTATTAGCTTGAGGATGAATTGGAACGTTTAAAATGTTGCGGAATGCGGTCGTCGAATAGAGCAAAAACGCAACTGATAATTTGAGAAAATAATAATGAAGATAAAAGAGACACAGATTTTACGTGGAAAACCCCTAAATAATATAGGGTAAAAAACCACGGACAAAGGTAGAAGAATTTCACTATGAGAAAATAGGAATTACAACTTCTCTCAATCTAACAAGGAGAAAACAATGACAATTCTCTCTTGATAAAAAGGAGAAAACAACTCTATGAAAACTCTCTAATTTCTCTAGTATTGAGAGGAGGTTAGAATGATTTGGGATGTGTAAGAATGGCAAATGGCTAGGCTATTTATGGTTGAGCTTTAGGGACTAAACTTGTAAATAGCCTAAACTTTAGGGACCAAAAATTAATTATCCCACTCCACTTTTTTCAACCAAATTATTACACCCATAATGCACCGAAAGTGCATTGTCTTTTAACCCATAATGCACCGAAAGTGCATTGTCTTTCAACAATCTCCCACTTGAAGATTTGATTGGAACAATCATATCTTCACACCATTCTTTCTACCTCGTACTTTCCATGTTGCTTACGTCTCTAACAAGCCACAAGAGGATCGACACCAAGTAAACTTATCAGTGTTGATTGCTTTTGTCATGAAATCTGCTATGTTGTCATCGGTATGGATCTTCTGCATATCTATCGTCCCTTCTTCCACTTTCTCACGAATGAAGTGGTATTGGACCCGAATGTGTTTTGTTCTTGAGTGAAAAGCAGGATTCCTTGCAAGATGCAAGGCGCTCTGACTGTCACAAAACAAAGAGACATTCTCTTGTTTGTGCCCGAGCTCCTCCAATAGCATTTTCAACCATATTGCTTCTTTACTGGCTTGTGTAGCTGCTACATATTCTGCCTCCGTTGTTGACGTAGCCACAACTGATTGCAGTTTTGAAACCCAGCTTACAGCTCCACCAGCAATTGTAAACACATACCCTGTTGTAGATTTGCTTTTATCCAAATCTCCTGCATAGTCAGAATCGACATACCCGCTGATAAGAAAGTATGATCCCCGTAACATAATGCAACATTTAAGGTCCCTTTGATGTATCTCAGGATCCTTTTCACAGCATTCCAATGCTCTCTGCCTGGATTCGCCATGTACCGACTAACCACTCCCACTGCTTGTGCAATGTCTGGTCTTGTACAAATCATAGCGAACATTAAACTTCCCACTGCTGATGCATACGGTACTCGAGACATCTCCATCCTCTCTTCTTCACTGCTAGGACTCATACTGGAGGATAATTTAAAGTTAATAAGAAGAGGGGTATAAATTGGCTTACAATCTTGCATGCTGAATCGTGACAAGATCTTTTTCAAGTAATTCTTTTGTGAAAGCCAAATCTTCCTACTACTTCTGTCTCGGTGAATTTGCATCCCTAGAATCTTGTTTGCTGGTCCCAAGTCCTTCATTTCAAATTCCCTAGCCAGTCGTGCCTTTAATTCTTCAATATGATCTTTGTTGGGGCCTGCAACCAACATGTCATCTACATACAACAGCAATATAACAAAGTCGTTTTCACCAAACCTCTTGAAGTAAGCACAAGGGTCTGCATTAAGTCTGTTGTATCCAAGGCTCATGATGAAGGAGTCAAATCTCTTGTACCAACACCTCGGCGCCTGCTTTAAACCGTACAGAGATTTGTTCAACCTGCAAACCAAGTTCTTCTTTTCTTTTTCTTCAAAACCTTCAGGCTGGAGCATGTAAATTTCTTCTTCAAGATCTCCATGAAGAAAAGCTGTTTTAGCATCTAGCTGCTCTAGATGTAAATTCAATGTAGCACACATTGCCAGGACAACTCGAACCGTTGTTAGTCGAACCACAGGAGAAAAGATTTCATTGAAATCAATACCTTCTTTCTGAGCATATCCTTTGACCACCAGTCTTGCACGATACATCTCCACTTGATCGTCACCATTTCTCTTGATTTTGAAGACCCATTTGTTACCAATTGGCTTCCTTCCTTGTGGTAGTGGCACAAGTTCCCATGTATTATTTTTATGAAGGGCTTCGATTTCTTCTTGCATTGCCGCCATCCACTACGAAGCATCTGAGTTGTTCATTGCCTCCTCGAATGTTGATGGCTCACCGTCCTCCGTTAAAAGGCAGTATGCAACATTACCTTCTATAACATAATCTGAGTGCCAATTGGGGCGTCTTCTCACATGATCTGATTGACGAGTTGTTGGAGCTTCAGAATTCTCTGGTTCTGATTCCTCGAGCTCTGGTTCTGCTTCAGAACAATCTCTCTGTTCAAACTCATTTTCAACATGTATCTGTGTAGTCTTTGGCTTTTCTTTATCAGTGCTATCATCTTCTTCTTTTCTTTGTAGCTTATCTTCTACAAAGATAACATCCCTGCTGATAATCACTTTGCGGGCAGTGGGATCCCACAAGCGATACCCCTTTACTCCATCAGCATACCCCAAGAATTTACATTTTCTGGATTTTGGATCCAACTTTGAAATTTCTTGGGCATTGTACATCACGTACACAATACTTCCAAATATATGGAGGTTTGAATAATCAACTGGTTTACCAGTCCACATTTCCATCGGTGTCTTCAACTCAATTGCAGTTGATGGAGCCCGATTCACCAAATAACAGGCGGTATTGACTGCTTCTGCCCAGAAAGCTTTTTCTAGCCCTGCAGCTCTCAACATTGCTCGTGTTCTTTCTAACAGAGTTCTGTTCATCCGCTCTGCCACTCCATTTTGTTGAGGAGTGTATACTGTTGTGAACTGTCTTTTGATGCCTTCTTTTCTGCAAAAGTCATCAAATTCATCACTTGTATATTCACCTCCATTATCTGATCTGAAACACTTGATCTTATTTCCAGAATCAAGTTCCACCCGCGCTTTGAAAACTTTGAAGGTTGAAAACACATCTGCCTTCCTCTTGATAGGATACACCCAACATCTCCTAGAGTAATCATCAATGAAGGAGACAAAATACTTTGCTCCACCTAGGGATGTAACCGGTGCTTGCCATACATCAGAGTGAACCAATTCTAGAACAGCCTTGCCTCTAGAATTTGATGTGTTGAATTTTAATCGATGCTGCTTACTTGTAATACAATGTTCACACAAAGGAAGTGATACCTTTGTTAAACCCGGAAGTAGCTTTTGCTCCACAAGGACTTTCATTCCCTGTTCTGACATGTGTCCAAGTTTCCGATGCCATAACATGGTAGAATCTGAACTACATGAGGCAACAGAGGCTTCAGCTTCTAGCAAAGTCTCTCCCTTCAGCATGTACAAATTTGCAGCTATCTTTTCACCTTTCATCACCACAAGCGCTCCATGGAACACCTTCATGATTCCTTTCTGTGTTTCAATCTTGCTTGCATTATTATCCAACAATCCGTAGGATAATAAGTTTTTCTTCAAGCCTTTCACGTGTCGCACATCTTGAACAACTTTGATTGTCCCGTCATACATCTTCAGTTTGATGGTTCCAACGCCAACAATCTCCAAGGCATGATCATTGCAGCTGTACACAGATCCTCCTGAGATAGGTTCATAATTATAGAACCATTCTCTTCTTGAAGTCATGTGATATGTGGCTCCCGAGTCAATAAGCCATATGACTGCAAATCTTTTTCTGCCTTCCATGGCTGTTGCTGCTTCACAACAGAGAGCATCTCCATCATCTGAAGTGTTTGCCATATTTCCTTGAGGATTGGAGTTTTTAGGTAAACTCCAACAATCCTTCTTCATGTGACCCTTCTTTCCACAGTTGTAGCACTTTAAATTCTTCTTACTCCTTAACTTTGATCTACCATGATTGTGACTGCTACTTTGGCCACGTTCTGTTGATCTTCCTCTCATCACCGTTAAGGCTTCTGCTTGTTGCAGATTTCCTTGTCTGTCTTCCTTGTTCTTGCGCCGATTTTCTTCTTCCAGAACATCAGCTGCAACGTCATCGAAGACTAGATCACTTGTAAGGTTGTTGTTTGTCAAGTTGATGATGAGTTGATCATACGAATCAGGTAGACTTTGAAGCAGAAGTTCAGCACGTTCTTGTGACTCTATTTTTATAGCTTAGGGATGTAAGCTGAGAAAATAGAGTATTTAACGTGTTTAAGTGCTCTGTCACTGAAGTAGATTCTGACATCCGAAGAGTGTACAATTTCCTCTTAAGGAAAATTTTATTGTGCAACGATTTGACCTCGTATAATTTTGCGAGGTGATCCCAAATCTCCTTGGCTGTCTTCTTCTCCTCGATGCTTGATAGTACTTCATCTGCTAATGCTAAATGAAGGTCTGCAATAGCATTCTCGTCCATCTCATTCCATTTCTTGTTATCCGTAAAATCTGTCGGCCTTTCGCTGATAGCCGCTAGACATCCGTTTTTTCTTAGGATGGCCTTTATCTTCAATTTCCACAATGAGAAATTTCTCCCATTGAACTTTTCAATATCAAATCTCGTTGCCATAGCTTCTATTTCAGATAGCTCCCACTATTTCACCTTTTTGACGTGAATAGTGCCCACCACCTTCAATGAATGAGTAATATCTAACTTACTTTCTTATGATGGAGGATCCACTTTTCAGTGGCAACCAACAGAGAATACGGTAAGTAGATATACACACCCAAATCTGGCTCTGATGCCAATTGTTGCGGAATGCGGTCGTCGAATAGAGCAAAAACGCAACTGATAATTTGAGAAAATAATAATGAAGATAAAAGAGACACAGATTTTACGTGGAAAACCCCTAAATAATATAGGGTAAAAAACCACGGACAAAGGTAGAAGAATTTCACTATGAGAAAATAGGAATTACAACTTCTCTCAATCTAACAAGGAGAAAACAATGACAATTCTCTCTTGATAAAAAGGAGAAAACAACTCTATGAAAACTCTCTAATTTCTCTAGTATTGAGAGGAGGTTAGAATGATTTGGGATGTGTAAGAATGGCAAATGGCTAGGCTATTTATAGTTGAGCTTTAGGGACTAAACTTGTAAATAGCCTAAACTTTAGGGACCAAAAATTAATTATCCCACTCCACTTTTTCAACCAAATTATTACACCCATAATGCACCGAAAGTGCATTGTCTTTTAACCCATAATGCACCGAAAGTGCATTGTCTTTCAACATAAAAGTATGAAGATCAATCTAAAATGAGATTCATAGTTTGGGGATGTATAGTGAAATTAACTCTTTTATCAAATTATACTAAAATTCCTTGTATCATACCTAAAAAATGATTTTAGTCCTTTATTATAAAAAGGAATGCTTTAATCCATCTACTATCAAAGAGGGATATTTTTGTCAATGTAGTTTAAAAGTGAATATTGTAGTCCAAAATTTTAAAGTTATAGTTAGTTGGCTTAAATATTTTGGTTTAAACGTTCTTTTAAGTCTGGGTCAATTTTTAAATTGAGTAAATTGATCACTCTTGAAAAAAATAGTGATTTATTGAATTACATTTTGAAAGTGAGTAAATAAGAACATTTTATAATTGTGTTGATATTTTTTGTCTGTATTATAGCTAACAAGTGTCTAACTATGATTTCATAATTTTTAAATAAAATAAAACAAATATTTTATATAACTTGTAATAAAAAAATTATGAAATATTTTAGTTTAAAATTTTAAACTTATAGTTAGTTGACTTAAATATTTTTGTTTAAAAACTCAGTAAGTTTACGTCAATTTTTAAACCCTAAACCCTCTTAAATAAAAATAATTTATAATTGTGTTGACATTTTTCGTTAGTACTATACATTACAAGTGTCCCACTCCGAGTTCATAATATTTTCTAAATAAAATAAAAACTGAACATTTTATATGATTTATAATATTTTTCATACTTCTAAAAAATTTATGAAGTATTATAATTTTTATATTTAATCAAACTAAGTTCAAATTCAAATTGTGCTCTCAACAACAACAAAAAAAAAGTTGTTTTAGTTGTTCACCTTAAAAGCCTAACTTATGAGACAAACAGTAATTGTTGTCCCCAAAATATCTTCTTCTACTACCTTTTCCTTGTAAAAGATGTTTGGATGGTGACAAAAATACCCCTCATCATAGGGTACGTGCCCTTAAAAATCTAAACAACCCTAAGATTTTTTTGGAAGATGGAATTGAGTATAATAATAGGGTTAATTCTATCAAATGTCCCTAACTTATTGTTCAATTTTTAAAATAATATTTGAACTTCAAAATATTTTAATTGAGTCCTCAAAGTATCAATCATGCCATTTTATATATCTATCAAATCGTTAATTTAAGCACTAAATGTCAGTTCAAATATAACATGGAGTATACTTAAAACACATCAAATTATACACTAGTGTATACCAATCTCGTGGAGAATTTAAATTTGACGTATTAAGCATCAACAAAATTCCAGGAGAATTATTTATTTTTCAACACTTTATATATAAGTTGTCGATGCAAAATTCATACGTGCTTTTATAATTTGACCACATGTTTCATATATACTCCACATCAAACTTAAGTCAGAGTGTTAATTATTGGCTAACCAAAAGACGTCATCGATACAATATAGATACTTTGAGAATTGAACTAGACCGTTCTAAAATTTGAAGAATGACTTAAAATGTAAGAACATCCACTACATTTAATCATTTGTGATAGAAAACTTTGTGAATAGTAAACCTTGTTTGTTTACTAAGAAAAAAATAGTTGGACATCTTACTTGTAAAATGTGCATATCTCTAATGTAAAGACGTGAAGTTATTTATAAAATTAGTTGAATAATGGTAGATTTTTTATTATTAAATAGTGAAATATTACATTCATAACGTGATTTAAATTCATATAAAATAAAATAAAATAAATATTTTTTATTATTAGATTAATTAGTAAATCTCAAACAGTGGTGATTTTAAAAGAAAACATTGCTTAAAAGCAATATTAAATATATAAATTTATATTAGCAATTAAAGTAGATCAGATCAAATCAAATTATGATGATGAGTATCAAAGTGGCAAATTGTTGTAAAGTTGTTTTTTGATAACTATGTATATTATGATTACATTAATGCTTTTGGATCATATAAGCACCAGATTTACAAATTGCTTTATTTTCTTTCCCTAGAAAACAAGAATCATTCGATAACCTTTTGGATCATATAATGAGTTGATGTTAAATTCGATCTAAATTACTCGATTAATAAATAAAATATTGATAATTAAAAAATAGGGCCCTGTTTGGTAAAGAGAGGTTTGGGCAAAAAATAGAAGTTTGAGGCATAATTAGAGGTTTGACTAGTCAAATCTGCTAATATTGTTGTTTGGTGAACAACGGATTGAAAGAGCGGATTGGGCTGAAACCGCTAATTTTGAAAAAGCTCATAATAGGAACTTTTTGAGATTAGAGGTTTGATATTAAAGTTGTAAAGACTCTTTTACTCTTACCAGTTACCAAAAATCTCAAAATAACCTAAATTAAATATTTTTTCACCCTATTTATAAGCTAATCCTATTTTTTTCGAATTAAAAAGAACTGTAAAAATTACAGAGAGTTCAAAGCATCAAGATCAACAAGGTGCAAAAGGGAATCAGGAGGAACATCGAAAGTAGTCAACGAATAACAAGGAAGATTGATGAACTTGGCAAGGCCATCTGCAAGCTTATTCACAGAGCGTGGGATCCATTGGGTTTTCGTAACCCAGCATCGACTTCGCAGCTTCACAATAGCACGTACTAGCGAGCAAGGGTCTGCATGAGCATTTGCACTGTTCAAGCGAGTAAGGGCTTCTTTACTGTCAGATTGGATCAGAAGTCTCTCAAACCTGTTTTCCCAAGTGATTTGTAGCCCGACAAGGATGCCCCAAAGCTCCGATTGGAGAGGGTGAGATATTCCTATTGTCTTATTATAACCAATAATCCACGTACCATCATTTGATCGGAATACACCACCAACTGAGCCGATTCCAGTTCGTTGAGCAACCGCACCATCCGTGTTTAGGCAAGTCCAGCCAACATCTGGTTTCGGCCATTGTAATAAAGACGGAGTAGGCAGTGATGAAGGCAACGTCACAACAGACTCCGAATAGTATCGAGCCCAAGTCACACCCCGTTGAAGAATTTGCGAGGCACAGCAGTGGGAACCTGTTAATACTCTCTCGTTTCGGCTTTTCCAGATATGCCAAACTGTGGACACGAAGAGGATTGACCATTCTACTCCCCACGACGTAGTAATCGACGCATCTGAAATATTCTTTAGAATCCACGATTGTGGATCCGCGTAGGAAAACGAAGCATAATCCTGTGGTTGAAGTAAATTCGTCCAAACCTCCTTAACATAGGAGCAGTCACGAAGCATGTGGATTATTGTTTCATCTGCCGAGTTGCAGCATGTACAGTAGGGACTGTTGCTTAAGGCACGGTGGCAACGTTCAACATTTGTCAGCAATTTGCCATGCAAAGCTAGCTAGAGGAAAAATCGAACACGCTGTGGTACGTCTAATGACCATAATCTTTTCCAGATTGTCGATTTTGGGTTCCAGTGTTCACTAGTCCGGAGTGAGTAAGCGGACTTAACTTTGAATGAGAGACTTACTGTTAGGCCCCATGTTGGCTTGTCAGGAATATCAGAGCTATCGGGACAACGGATGTTTAAAATGTGATGAATCACCTCCATACTGAAAATTGCTGATAACTTGTTCATGTCCCACTCACCATGCATATCAACTAGGTCCTTCACGCTCTGGATTTGTAGCGCAGCAGTCAGTTGTCTGATGTAGGGTCGCAAAGGGCCAAGAGATGGAACCCAGTTATCGTCGAAAGGATGGATTAAATCTCATGTTCCCAAGGACCAGGCAAGACTGGTTTTCAAATCACTCCACGCAGAAGACACAGCTTTCCACAGTGGTGTACTATTTTGACGATACACTGTGCATGGGCAAAGTTCCAGTAGTTTGTACTTTTCACGTAGGATGCAAACCCAAAAAGAGTCCAAAGCAGTAACCAGCGCGAAGCCAATTTTAAGAACAAAAGCCATGTTAAAATCAAAAACCTTTCTAATACCCAAGCCACCATTTTCTATAGGTTGGCAGATGGAGTCCCAGTTAACCAAAGAAATCTTGCGTGTTGCTTCACTTGAACCCCAGATAAATTGGCGCATGATCTTCTCAATCTCCGAGCAGACCCTTTTGGATAAACTACAAGTCTGCATGAAATAAACCGGTATTGCTGCAAGAACTGACTTTTCCAGTGTCACTCGTCCCGCCAATGAGAGCGTACGACTGGCCCAACCATTCAGCTTGGCTTTGATTTTGTCTAAGATGAAATTAAAGTCAGCACATTTGGCACGGGCGTGAAGCACTGGCACCCCAAGGTACTTTGCAAACATTTCTACACGTTGATACTCAAGCAAAGCACTAATCTCATATTGGAGCCAAGGTGCCGTATTATGCGAGATAAATTTATGTTTTCCTCTTGTTGACCCGATGTCTGGAATACATACCAAAAATTGATAGAACACGTTGGATGGTTACAACTTGCCCTTGAACTGCTTTGGCATAGAGGATAAGATCATCTGTAAAGAACAAATAGGACACCAGAATTTCATTTCGAACAAAACGGAACGGTTGCCAGTCCCCGGAAGAGACCGCCTCATTAATCATGTGACCCAAACGCTCCATCACAAGGACAAACAGGTATGACGATAGTGGGTCTCCTTGACGGATGCCCCGTTGTGGCCAAAAAGGTCGCGACAGGCCTCCATTCCACTGGATCTGGAAACTAGAGGAAGTGACTGAACTCATGATAATACGTCGGATGTTGGGCGGGAAACCAGCATCAAGTAGAGAGTCCGAGATAAAGTCCCATCGCACTCGATCAAATGCTTTTTCAAGATCAACCTTTATTGCCATCCACCCATCCTTGTGCTTAGACAATCTCATAGAATGGATCACTTCTTGGTTAATTATCACATTCTCAGTGATGTTTCGCCCCGAGATGAAACTAGTTTGGTTGTGTCCGATGAGTAACGGGAATATGGGCTTGAGCCGGTGGACTAACACCTTCGATAGCAGTTTATAAAGAACTGTGCATAAGCTTATAGGGCAAAAATCCGCAAAGGTTGTCGGATTAGCATTCTTGAGGAGAAGCACGAGGATGGTTCGGTTTAAATCAGGTTCTATTGAATTACCTCGAAAAACGTCTTGGATCATGGTCACGATCAAGGTTCCTACCGTGTGCCATTGCCTCTGAAAGAAATCCGCATGCAATCCATCCCACCCGGGAGATTTCAAAGGAGCCATATCTGTAAGAGCTGCATGAACCTCTTCCATAGTTGGAGTGTCATCTAAATGTTGTAATAACTCACTTGGAATAGGTGGGAAACTACCATGTATAGGGAACAATCCCCTGTTAGGTTCAGTAACGACAAACAAGCTTTGGTAATAGAGGACTGCCTCCTCCTTAAGGGCTAGATCATCGTCACTCCATGTCCCATCGCTGAGTTGGAGAAGAGAAATTTTTTTATGTTGTTGGCGTGCAATAGCTCTACGGTGGAAGTAGCGTGTGTTACGGTCCCCATGCGCAATCCAATTCGAATGCGACTTTTGTTTCCAAAGGGTTTCTTCTTGATCGAGGATATGCTCAAGCTCTATTAGCAACTCAGCCTCCAAATTTGACAAAAAGCGAGACGCGCGAGAGCTGAGTGCCTTCTGAATGCCTCGTAGACGAGCCATAAGGGTCCTCTTTTTAGTTCCCAAGTAACCAAAGACGGTTTTGTTCCATGTATCGGCAGCTGTAATGAAAGTGCGGATGGTGTCGGACATCGATGTACCTTGGACCCAATTATCCGCGACCATCCGAGGGAAGTCATCGTGAGATAGCCATCCAGAAAAGTAACGGAAAGGGCTAGAAGAAGTACTACGACCCATGGCACCAATCTGGAGAAGAATTGGTCGGTGGTCGGAGCGCATGCGAAGGAGATGTTGCACCATAGAGATTGGATATGTTTCATCAAAATAGGAATTGCATATAAAGCGATCTAACCGGATTGCTGCAAGCCCTCTAGACCACGTGTAGCACGGACCATTATAACCCATATCCCTTAAGCCATTATCAAAGAGCAGCCGTTGGAAAGCAGAACATGGCTTCGAAGACGGAGAGCAGCCCTTGCGATCTGCTGGGCTAAGAGTGGCGTTGAAGTCGCCAAAGATTATCCAGGGGCTCCGTATGGATGAAGCAAGATGGTCAAGATGAGGCCAAAGATGACGACGGTTCGAAGCTGAAGGAGAGGCGTAAACCCCGTTGCAAGAAGAGATGAGTTGCCGCTGATGCTTGTAATCCGGAAGTGGATGAACTGGAAGTGTGTACAAAGGACATTGACGGTGACAGTGTCATACCATGCAACCCAGATACCCCCTGAGAAGCCAGTTGCTTCAACCCGACACGTATGCGGGAAGCCTAAGGATGCAATAACAGAAGCTGCATGTTTCCCACTAATGCGAGGTTCAACAAATAACACAACATCGGGCCTGTTATCCCTTAAAAATTACCGGGCTGCAAGTAAAAAACGCGAATCGCCACAACCCTGCACGTTCCAACTGAGTATTTTAATATCCATAAAAAACAGAAAAACTGAAGATAGCACCAAACCGCGGTCATTCTAGCATAGCCACTGCCTGGCTACTGCTCGATGTTTGTTCAATGTTCTCAACGTTGGTAGATTCCGTTGGTAATGACTCCATTCCCTGGGCACGATCTAGTGTAGGGGTGAGAGTTTTGGAGCTGTCAGGTGGGTCCTCATGGAGGGATGTGTCAACGATATTTCCAGGTTGGTTCCCTGTAGCTGCTACGGTTTCAGTGAGACCATGAGTAATGGGTATCACATTGGGGTCTGCATTTTCCTTCATCACTGTGACCGTGTGCCTCGAACTATCTAGGGTTGTTTCTTGGTTAGGCGGCAAAGTTGATCGGGAACTGGAGGCTTTCGCACTGAATTTGGATAGGATCGAAAAATCAGAGAAGTTGATTGTGAGAGGCTTACGAATGGGAGTTGATTTGGATGTGGGAGGTTCTGCCAACTTCTTTTTATTCTTGGCTTTCAAGGATGGTTTCACAGGTGGTTTGCGGATGACCAGGGGTTGTGGCGGGTGAGAGCTAGGATATGCAGCTAGTGGGATTGGAGTATCATCTTTCTCAGTAGCAAAAATAGGATTAAACTGTGAGCCTTGCACCGGCATAGAGACATGAGGCTTTGAGGTATTCTGGCATTTTTAGAACGGCAGAGCCGCCGCTCAGCCATCATCCAGGGACCAAAGGAGTCTTCACCATCCGTGTTATTACAACATGGGGCAATTGGAACAGTGCTGGGCTCAGAGTTAGTTGTAAAAGGCGTTTGCAACGGCAGTTGGACTGAATTAGTGTCTGCTTGCTTCTTGGCGTGCGGACATGATTCCTTTGAGTGGCCATAAATGTCACATTGAAAGCAGATTATAGACAATGATTCATATTCAACTAACTGCACATCTCCGTTGACTATGATCTTCGAAACCAACGGCTTGGACAAGTCAATCGAAATCGACATTCGTGTGAAACGGCCACGTCTACCCCATTCAGTTTGATAGTCTAGTTTAATCACCGGACCAATGGTTTCACCAATTTCCTCTATTAGACTTTTCTTATATAGCGTGACCGGCAAGCCAGGGAGGCGTATCCATACCATTACATCAGTCGGGAACGGGGTAGTTGTTGAGAAGTCAGATGACCATTTTTGCACTGTAAGATAATGGCCGAAAATAGTCCAGGGACCATCTGTCAGAGCTTTTAGATAATCCGATTTCAGACGGAGCGTCACCAGAAAGTAATCGTTTTCATTGTCCATTAAACGAATTGCCTGTTTTGGTTTCCAGATTTCGTAGATTTTGGAGTGCAGGGTGTTGTAACCAACCCGTCGACCCAAGAGCTTCACAATTAACGTCTGATCGAGGCTCTTTTCGGCCAGAGTTTGAACACGCGGGGAGAAGTCAATAGAGAGGATACCATCGACCATAGAACGGATAACTTCGCCCTCTTGGATCTCTATATCATCATCTTCATAGATTTCTTCATCTCCTGCCATAGTACCCGATGTGTCTTTCATGAGGGAATCTTTGTAAGAAGGGCTGTTGTTTACAGCGCCTGTGGTGTTGCGAGCGACACCGCCGCCGTCCCGGGGGTCATCGTCAAGACGCCTATGTTTTCTAAGGTTACGAGGGAGATTAGGGTTTAGGTCGGAGGTTTCCATAGGATATCTTAACTCTCGGTTTCTAACTCTAATTTTAACACTTTAATTGCTAAATATTAATTTAAATGTATTAATTAATTAAATTATATTAAAATAATTATATAAATAATAAATTAATATATAAATCATTCGAATATGTTTAAAAAGTTATATTAAAAATAATTTTATAGATCTAATTAATATTAATTAGATACAAAATATTAATAATTAATAAATTATTCAAACAAGTATTGAATATAATCATGTCCTTATATGTCATTTTACTTGTTTAAATAATCTAACAGCTATCAACTATCAGTTAATTTTACCAAACACTTTTATACAATCAGCTAATACAATCCGCTAGTCAAATCAGCTAATGTAATCAGCTATCAGCTAATGTAATCCGCTATTTTTTAGTCTACGTGTGACTCTTTTCCTCCGTTAGGCTTAGGGAGGTTTTTAATGAGGCGCACGTATGACTCGCGTTGTATATTTGCCCTTTAATATACAGCGTTTTGTCGATAAAAAAAAATCTGCTATCAGCTATCCGCTAATTGTCAAACAGGGCCTTTAAGTCAACCCGCCAGACAGAAAATTGGTCTTGTTAATATATATCATCCAACTGAATATATTTCGAATTAGTTAAAAACCAATTGAACCGGAAAAGACTTAAAAATCAGAAAATTGGATTTTATTTTTTAATGAAAATTTATTATTAACGGTGTCGGTGAGCTTTCATTTAAAAAAGAAGAGCCATTGTGAGAGGTAAGGGACACTATTGGACAATATAAAAGGCATTTGGGAAGCCTTGCCGAAGAGAAGAATGGAGAACTAATCAACGAGTAATAAAGAGTTGGGTAAACTACAACGATGTTACTCAATTATGAGTAATATTATATTTAAGACGTTTAGTCACTAAATGTTGTTGTTTAATTGGGTATAACAATAATTTTAGTCCTCGAAACTTTTATATCCTATCAATTTAGTCTAAATTTAAAATAATTTAATAAATTTAACCCTTAATATTTAAAAGATCTGATTTGAAAGGAGCTTATATGGTTGAATGGTGTTTTTTGGAGCAAGTGTTATTAAGAATGGGTTTTTTTAGCATAAAACTTAAGAAATATATTTTATAATAAAAATGACAAAATTGATGTATATTTTTATGTATGATGAGTTAAATTTATTGAATTATTTTAAATTTGAACTGAATTGATGGAATATAAAAGTTTCGAGAATTAAAACTGTCAATATGCCAAAGTAAACTACAACATTTAACGCTTGAGTGACCCAAATATAATCATAATATTAATTGAGTGACCCAAATATAATCATAATATTAATTGAGTGACCCAAATGTAACTGTACTCATAATTGAGTGAATTCATTGTAGTTTACTTTAAAGAGTTTAATATTTTTATATTTGAATCTTAAATTTAATTCGACTTGAATCGACCTTAAATATAAATATGACCTAATGTGATTTTTTGGGTCATAATGATCTAATGTGAATTAAGGAAATGCATTTGCAGAGGCTGAATATAACAGAGTGGTTTTGGACAGACAATGTTGTATCTGATGGTTTGATGCAGTCAACCTAAGTTGATCAGATTCAGTTGGTTGTGAATTTTGGTTTGCCATTTATCCTACTTTAAAATCAAAATGTAGAAAACATAGAATGAGCAGTAAAATTGAATTTACTGACATTCAAATCAGTTTCAGAAACCCTAATCCAGGCTTCCCAATTTTCTATTAATATTGCACTTTTTCTTTAAAAAAATATTCAGAAAGTAAATTTATTAAATTTTCAGAAGGATAAAAAATGAAAATAAGGATTAAATTGTAGTAGAATAGAATGATAAAAAAAATACTAATAAGAACTAAAACGGTACCATTTAACTGAAGAATTTTTGTATAGTATCCATAATTTGTGTGTTAAAGACAAAATATGCTATTACGAGGGCGCTACTTTAAATTCAAGTTTTTCTATTTACAATGTTATACGTAAAATCAATTATTTGATGGTTTTGAATTCAAACATATTCTTAACTTTTAACATGGATATTAGATTTGAAATTTTATTAAATAGAAAGAATGACCGCATATTTAACTTTTTTTTTTTTTGAATAAACCCGAAACCGCATATTTAACTTAAAATTATAGGTTGAATATAAAAATATTTTAAAAACAATCTTTTGTTATTTTTGAATAATAAAACAATCAATCAAATCTATAGTTAATCCTAGTATACCATATCAAGACTTGATGTACATAAAAAGATTATGATGGTTTATTTGAATAACTTTGGAAATTATAAGGTTCAAATAAGTGGAGCAAATTGCTTGCCAATCTATAGCCATTTGTCATCTTCACATTGAAGCAAAAGGGAAAAGAAAGAAGGGAATTGAGCAAAGCAAGCAAGAAACAAAAAGGCAAAGATATTTTTTTTATTGAAAACCAAAAACAAAAAGTGCTTAAAAATGTTATTAGAGGATAGTGACACATGTACTCACAGCTGGGTTGACAATTAAGTTGGGTCCCCCAACCACAAGGGTGAAATCGGTGCAATATTGTAATTAATTTGTTTCCAAAAATGTTGCACCTCCGAAATTATATTTTTCAATTTAGTGCAATTATTACGGTAATTTTAAATTTGAATTGCTTATAATTTGAGTTTGAATAGTGTTTTTATTTTTTTGATTATAAAATTTAAACCGGCTTGAATATAATCCGAGTATGAACATTAAGGGCTTTAATTTTCCATGCAGATTCAGATTTCACTGTTCATACTCAGCTTCCTTTCAAAGGGGTTTTAAATTTTTAATGAAAAAAAATATTGTTCATACTCATATTGTAACCAATCCGAAATTAAAACCACTGTAAAAAAACTACAATAGTTTGAAAAATAATTTCGAGAGTGCAACATTTTTGGAAAAAAAAAATCTTAAGTACAATATTGCACTAATTTTACCCAACCACAAGGGTCTCTGGTGGGTTACCCATAAATCAGGGGACACAAAAAAAACCCTTCGGCAATTTCACTATAATACACCTTATATTAGAGATGGCAAACTGACGCGTGTTCGATTTGAGAGTTAATATTTGACTGAATATAATGATATGAACTTGACCCGAAACTCAAAGCAAATCGAAGCAAACTAAAATTCACCTGATATTTAGTTGAACCGATATAGATCCGAGCTGCATTTTTTTAGTTTTTTCTAAGTTTGGAGACAAAGATATGCAGCTTAATTTTACAGTGGTACTAAAGTTCAGAGGAAGACGTTGTCCGAAAATGTGAGAAAATTGTGTTAAAAATGCTATCAAAGTAACATTTTCCAAGAAAAAATGTGTTCATAAGCATGTTTAAATAGATTTTGCGATATATTTCGCACAATTTTTTGCGTTTGTCTAATATTGAAGGCCTAGTCATGTAACATATGTTTACATCGGCGCGAAAATGGGCGTGAAAATTGTGTCCTTAAGAGTCAGAAAATCGCATTAAAATGATATCTAATGATGTTTTTAGAAGCAAACATGGGTACATAAGGAGGTTTAATTGGATTTTCGGGTATGGTCGGAGTATTTGTTTGCTTTTGTCTAAGTTGGTCTCCGTAATTATGTAACATATGTTTATAGCGGCAGAAAAAATATCAGGAATACGTCGTCATAACATGTATGAAAATCGCGTTAAAATTGCAAGTAAAATATACAACAGAGCAGAAAAGATCGTTTAAATTAAAATACGATGGAAGACATCACACATAGGTTGATCTAGTTTATTCGGGGGCCTGTCTTAAGAGGACATTTCCTAATATAATGTCCAGTGTTCCCACATTTACTGCACCGCTTAGGTTGTCCAGTCTTTTCTCGAGGAACCATATTCTCGGCACAGTGAATCCTCGTTGATTTTGGCCGACCTGTTTTCTTTCGTCGCAGGGAGGGATCTGGGCATATCTTTGGTTCGTTGTTGATTATACGATGGTGACGTGCATTACCGATGGGAGAGAACTCATTTCGGTAAACCTTGAAAATGGTTTCGAGCCTGTAGACAGAATCAATGAGTGTTATTGCATCAAAATGAACCGATGCACATACTACGAAAGCATGCGAACACAAGAACATGAACGTCTAGAACACCCCACAATCACACGTTGTTTTTTGCAAATCAACTACGTAGGTGTATTGTGTTATTCATTGCAGCGGTTGTGAAAATTTCGTTACCTCAAACATGTGTTCCCGACGAAAGAAGCACAACGCACCCATCGAGTTTGCATGCGCAATGGACGCTTGGATTTTTTGCTAGAGATCTGGATGAAATATGTGACCACCCGCCATCCAGTTTATTACTTATTTCCCGAGGGTTGCGAAAAAGGGTTGCCAATCGGTAATACGTTGCTTTGACAACAGACATGAGAGGTAAATGTCGTGTTTCCTTAAGAGACGAATTGATCGCCTCAACCAAGTTTGTTGTCATATGACGGCGACCCCCGTCATAACATCACAACCATCTCTCCTTCGGGATATCTATAAGATAGTTATACCCTTATGGATTCCTTAATTGCAACTCTTCCAGCAGCTCTTCAACTTGGTTAACCCGGTGTGCGTTGCCTGTTGAATAAGACATGCAATAGTTAATTGGTAATAATAATAAATGGTGGACGTAGAATAAAAAAATGTAATGGTTGCATACCCATACGGAGAACCATTATACGTTTATCGCCGTTCTTGAACCTCTGATAGTAGTTTGCTGCTATATACCGCAAATAGTACCAGTGATGTATATATGAGGGTTTTCATGAATCTCACAAACGTTGAATTGCTCCCTAAATCCCTGCGTCTTTATCTGAAATAATAGCGATGTCATCTTCACGTGTACGTAAAACCCGGCGCAGGATATACTTGCGGAGGTTGTAAAGGAAAAACTCCCAAGAAGGGGTATTTTCCTTTTCAACAATCGCAAAAGCAACTGGGATACATACATTTTCTGTTGCCATCCTGGCAACTGCAATTAGTAAGATCTACATGTACATGCCGTATAAAAATGTACCGTCGATCTGGAGCATATATTTGCAGTGACGGAAAGCCTTTACGCATTGGGGAAACATCCAGAAAAGGCGATGAAATTTGACCCCCCTAGTACAACACGATCATTGTAGTACTTCAGAACAGTATCCAATTCCACAACCGTCCCTGGATTGTATTCCTACATAACTTGAAGTCATGATCGCAGATCTTTGTATGATTCCTCCCATTGCCCGTACAGTGTTTGGGTGGCACGATATCTTGCATACCATGCCTTATCGTATTTGACGGTGTACTTTTAAATGGATTTGATGGTAGCTATACACACTAGCACGGGTACACGTGGGTTTGCTTTCACAAGTGGAAGGATTGCTTCAGAAAGCACGTGAACATCTAAGTTAGGATGGTCTTGGCTCAGGCTCCCAATGGATCATGTATGAGGCCCTTTATATCTCGTTATTTTCTATAGGTCATTCAGCCTTTTCAATTGCGACACATGAAACCCTCCATTTACATCCGGCGAACTTGTGAGGACACTCTGCAATATATTTCCTGACCTCGGTCTTCCAAATGGTGGACGTAACTGAGCGTTCTATGTTGTAATGCTTGATGGCAGCCTCCGCGAGTTTTTTTGTCCTAAAGACCATTCCAACATGTAGCTCAGTCGAACCTACATTCCATTGGTTGAAATGATCTAACTGTGGATATTCTGGGAATTCAGTATCGAAGAAGCCATCCATATCCACTATTGTGAAGTGTGAAGGTGGCTCGTAGTACGTTGCGCAACTGTTTGGTCCATGCAGATTAGTCGAAAGAACATCGTCGTCCTCATCATCCTCTATATTGTTGTCAGAAGAGTTTTCTGCGCTCTCCTCTAATTCGACCGGCTCGTCAAGGTCAGATGGTTCAGGAGGAAATAAACACATCTCGTCACCATCGGGCCCAACCTGTGTACGTGGCTCTTCAGCGGAAATAGCCTCATCAAACAGGTAAAGTTCTACTTCACCATTAACTTCTGCGTGAACAGGTTCTGAAGTCATAACCCGATCGACAGTAGCGACGGTTGAATGTCTCCCTACGAATAACATATCATCTACATTTCGGTGACTTGGGATGTATGTTGAGTGGCGTCCGGTAGAGAAATCATCGATTCTTGGAACGTATGGATTGTATGACGAATCTTGGGTTGGTGGCAAGTTAAGGTCAAATTCGAACCTTGGAACGGAAGAATGTCGTTGCCGCGAAGACGAAGACGATGAAGCTTCATCATTGCTCGTATGTATAAGGTTAAAGTAACATCGTAAACTTGATGTCAGACTAATAACATTTGGATTGAACTCGATATTTTCTCGTAACCAATTCGGTACCACATTATGACTGCCAACGTGAACTTCAAAAAATGTTGCAAACAGCTCAATGACCCATCCCATTGAGTACTGACGATGTGTATCTATCATCAATTCTACATAACTGTCGTCTTCAACATCGAATATTGTGTAATACAATGGATCTATCGACGTTGGACATCGATACTTCAAAGACTCCAACTCCCTCCCCGTGTGATTGGGAACCTTCCTGGATATTGAGGTCTTAAGTGACTGAAATGTGGTTGATCGCCTCGAAATGTTGATCTTAACAGTGTTTTTAGATTGAAATATGATCCCAATGTATGAATTAGGGACCATCTGACCATCGTAGTATATTATAACCTCAATTCGCGGTGCCATTTCTGAAAATCGATGAGCTTTGTAATTCTAAGTTTTGTTAAGGTGCATCTAGAAATTCTGAGCCCCTTCATTTATAAATATAATTGCGTTTGTTGAAGTAACATACCAATAATTTAGAATTCTAATAGAAATGTCAGCAAAATTCATGCGACATGATACAATTGTCAGCACAAGTCCGACAAAGCAATAATTTGGAATTCACGTTATGTAGAACGTGAATTCTATAGGAATCTAATGAATTCGAGTTTTGTAGAACGCGAATTCTATAGAAATGTAAGGAATTCGCGTTTTGTAAAACGCAAATATGATCCCTGCATGCCTACCACCACCAAAAGATAAATAGGCTGCATTTCTGCCTTAGACATCCCATCAAACTTCTTACTTTCGTATCATCACAAAACTTAGAGCGAGTATGGCTCGATATCCAGCTACTGTATTTTTTCGTGGAACACACTTCTACACATATTTTAGTGAAACTATCACAAGAAATGAATTATTTAAGTTGATCTCAAAACGGGTTAAAGAGTCGACGAGCACAAAAATAGAGGCCTTGCGTGTCAAAGTACCAGTCAATGAGTCCGACCCCGAGGAGCATTATATGCTCACACTATCAGATAAGAAAGATATGCAAAAGATGTTTCGGGCATACAAACGTGCTGGGGAAACAAACATCGAGCTTAGCGTGAAATTTGATGACGGGTCAAGTTCTTCAACGAATGCGTTAGCTGGCCAAGACGAGAATGACATGTTCATACAAAATTATCAGAGACGTCAGGAGAAAGAACAAATAATTGAGGAACTAAACTTAACGTCTGACGTAAGTACCGACTACGATTAGTAACGTAATTTTGATGAAGTTATGTAAGTTATTTATCTTGCGTACTTGTATTTTGTGAACTGAGTCCTTTCGATGTAGTTTTCAGAATTGTAGGATGTTATTGCAAGACTATGAAACTTGAGGTGTTTAATGTTAATTGTTAACATTGAAAGGCAGGAAGTTTAAGTTAGAGATTTGGTTTGGACGTAATTGTAAGTTTTTAAATATGAAAGTATCATTTCAATATGAAAGTATCAATTACTAATTTCGAACATATAGTACTTCAATTAAGAAAATATATATTAACATTACTTATAAAAAAAACTAACATTAAAATAAAAATTTCGTTTTACTGACATGGCACAGGAATTCGCGTCCTGCGTGACGCAAATTTCGTTTTACTGACATGACACAAGAATTTGCGTTGTGTGTAACGCGAATTTCGAATTCTCGTTTTCTAAGGCGTGAATTTGTCCTACATAACGTGAAAGGAGATATTTTCCAAGTAACCAATAGAAAAAGTACTTTTTCAAATTAAATTCCCTAAAAAATATTCCCAAATTGGCCTTAATCCTAGGCGTTTGAAATGAGAGATATGTCGTTACATAATTTTGTGGAAGAATGATTTTGAACAAATAATTAATATAAAAGATAGTATATTAGAGTGAATTTGCCAAACCCATCTGAGGGCAGTGGTCCTTTATGAGCTTAGACAAGCTCTGAAGGGTCCCCAATTCCCCTAATAAACAATGGACATTGTTAGACCACCGGTAAGTGTAACCATTCTGTTGGACTGTCACCTCATGCTTTTTTTCCCTTTCTCGAGAATAGCAGTGATTAATGTTCATTTCGAAGAGGTAAATATTTCATTATAAAATATTTGGTGAATTTACTTAAATACTACACTCAACTTTTTTTTCCGTATGGCACAAACTGTTTTATTTTTATAAATATTATAATTGCTACAGTAATTTTAAAAATGATGTAACTTGAATTCGTCTTTGAACAATAATTTAATTTATTAAACTAAAAAAATAGAAACATTGTTTAAACTCGAAATCTCTTACCACTGACTTTTATGTATTTATTGTTCACAGTTGGATTATATTT
Organism: Hibiscus trionum; assembly: GCA_030270665.1. Lineage (NCBI taxonomy): Eukaryota > Viridiplantae > Streptophyta > Magnoliopsida > Malvales > Malvaceae > Hibiscus > Hibiscus trionum. The sequence goes on along the minus strand of BSYR01000003.1, from coordinate 79,386,115 downwards.
TTAATGGATCTGACTTTATTTTTTATTCAAAAAACAAAAATATTGTTCAAAGTCGGATTCTAATGGTTCCGACTTCACTTTTACTGTAGAAAATGCAATATTTGTAGAAATAAAATGGCTTGTGTTCCCGAAATATTGTATTTGCTACAATACCCTAGTAATTGGATTCATCTGAATTCGACTATGAACAATGTTTTTTCCCAAAAAAAAAAACCCAACAATACCCAAAGTCGAAGCCTCTTGAACCTGCCTTTAGGGGTAATTTTGGAATTTTTAGCCTAAAATAATGTTCAAAGTTGGAGTCATTTGAATCAGCCTTTAAAGTACTGTAGCAATTGCACTATTTCGAGAAAAAAAAGAAGAATCATACCTCGAGAAAAAATAAACTCTAAAGCAATATTTATGCATTTCCTCCAAATTCTGTATATTTTATTCTAATAAATATAAATCTGTTTTTCGATTTCATGATTTCAGACCGACGCGAGTTAGGAATGAAACTAAAACCTGGTTGAGAGTAGTTGTGAATATTTGATCGAGTTGATTTAAAAAAAATTAATTAGTCTAATTGATAAATCTTTGTCTATAATTTATATTCTATTTGAAATTTTTCGAATCGAGTCAAATTATTCGACATTCAAATTTAATTGTAAATATTTATAATGTGATAATACTAATTGATTCAAGTCAAGTCTCAAAGCAAATGTTATATTACAATTAAAACTTAAAAACTAATATACTAACTAATAAAAATTTTGAATTATTTGAAGTCACATTTTATATCCCAAATTTTATTTAAATTTTTTAAAATTAAGTTTATGAAATTAAGATTCAAGCCAAGTTTCAAAGTAAGTGCTGATATATAAACCCATATAAAATGATACAACATAGACATTTTAATCTTTCTATCAATTAATGAATCTAATAGACTTTCAGCCTCTTTTGTTTGAGATAAGATTTGTGGTATGGTTGGTGGGGTGACAGCCAAATGTGAGTAATTGATAAGGTTCAGTTGTTCAGCCCGTGTTGGACCCATGACCATGGCTACACAGCTATGATTTGTTTCTAGTGTTTGATAAGATATACTAATTAATAATTCCCAACTAATCCCACTGTTCCACTACCAATTTTTTCCATATTATTTATGGGTTTCAGGTTGACTAAGACAGGGTCTGCATAAACCCAGAATTTAAGAACTAAAACTGTTGAAATTGACTGTACCTGTGCTTGATTTTGAAGATTTTCCCTTTTCTCTTGATGTCCTCCTATTACCTAATTTCACTGTACGCAATGGACAAATCATACTTGTTTATATCTATGGACCATAGTTATGTAATCTTTCTTCGAAAAGGTATGAGTTTGATCTTCATATTAAAAAAAAGTAAGATGTATGAAATGATGAACACGAGTTTTAAACACGGATACTTAAGCAAAAAGTGTCCAATAATAACCTCAAAGAACTAATTCAACTGCCCTAACTGGACGACTTATTAATTGTAGTCCTAAAATATATTATACTTTCAAAAAAAGAACTTATATTCGAATATCCGAGAAGAACAATCACGAATTTTTTTCGAAAGCTGGTTTGATTGTATTAGTATCACAACGAAATCTGTACATCCAAACTCTTGACAGAGCAACAACCTACTAATACATATTATCAAACAGAATATCTCACTAAACACAAAGTGAGAAAAACCAGCTAAACACAAAAGAAGCCTCAGAGTGCATCTAAATATGCTGAATCAGTTTAAGTCCGAGAAAATCAAGGATGACATTGGAACATCTCACGGTCCTTTTCAACAACTGCAGTTGTTCTTTGTGGAGCTTCTTCTATCCAATACCTGGGATTATCAATCATCTTTCCCTCTTGTGCCAGGGTATGGGCAGCTACATTTGCCTCACGATGAACAAACTGAAAACGGACATGCACAAACATCATAGTCAAGCTCTTGATGTCCGCTATCACCGGGCTGAGAGGGGATACATCGCAGGTCTCTGAATTACATTTCTTGATTATTGTCAAAGCATCCCCTTCAATGATCACGTTGTTGAACCCCAGATCCCAGGCAAACTTCATCGCTTCTAAGCACGCTAAAGCTTCCGCAAGAAAAGGATCTGCTACATTAAGATGTGGAACGGAACATGCTGCTAGAATATATCCCTCATTATCCCTGCAAAGCACCCCAGCCGTAGCCTTCATTGACTCTTTATCATATGCCGCATCGAAGTTCAGCTTAATCTCATTCAGACCGGGTGGTTTCCAGGTGGCTCGAGGTTTACCTTGCTGTGGTGGTTCTCGCACAATGTTGGTCTCGTTCTCCTTTAGGAAAGCCATGATAAAAGATGCAACTTGGATTATTGACGGTGAGATTCCTTCATGGTGCACCTTGTTACGGACACCCCACACTGCCCATAAAGATACTATATACTGTTGGCGATGTTCTCTATTCAGACTAAGGAAAGCCTGGGCCAACCACATCTTCCACTCAGCACTAGGGTGGGGAGCATTAACGTGCAGACCCTGGGCACCAAAAACTCATGCTATGAAATCACAATCCCTCATTGCATGTTCAATGGATTCCTGAGCAGACCTGCACAGAGGACACTGGTTGTCTATATTCAGCCTTCGTGTTTGCAGGTTAGCTAGCGTTGGTAGATAATTATTAGCTACTCGCCAACAATTAATTTTAATCTTAGGAGGCAAGTCGAGTGCCCACATCTCCTTATAGAAACGAGATAGTACCGAATGCTGCTGCCCAGTTGAGTTTAAGTTATGAGGCTCTGTACATTGAAGTAGCCTGTAGCCACTTTTCACCTTATATACGCCTGAACCATCAAACCTCCATACCACCTCATCAGTTAGGCCCGCTTTGGACAAAGGAATGGCAGATATCTTTTTCACATGATCATCGTCAAAGATGAGTTCCAAGTCCCTAAGTTTCCACGATCCAGAATTTGTGTCGATCAGGTCCTCCACATTCGTGTAGTTGTAGCTAATGGATTGGCCTGCAAGAAAGCCTCCGTTAGGTCCCGGGAGCCATGGTTCACTCCATATGTTAATGTGCTGACCATTGCCAATTCTCCAACCTCTCCCCTTGTCAACCAAACCTTTTGCACTCAGAATGCTTCTCCACACATAAGATGGATTGGACCCCCAACGTTGCATTTAAAAAACTTTCATTAGGGTAATACCTGGCCTTTAGAACTTGAGCTAGCAGGCATTGTGGCTGAGTAATCAACCTCCAGCACTGCTTTGCTAGGAGTGCCACGTTGAGGTCAGTAAAGCTTCGAAAACCCATACCTCCGTCTTGCTTAGGCATGGCTAGATTATCCCAAGAACACCAGTGGATTCCTTTTCCGGAGCTGTTATTTCTCCACCAGAATTTCGACATTAACTGTTCCAATTCATGGCACAACGAAGCAGGCAGCAAGAAACAGTTCATGGCGTAGACAAGGATAGCTTGAAGAACACTTTTGATGAGAACTTCTTTGCCTCCCATGGAAAGAAACTTCACTCCCCAGTTGTGCATATTCTTGTTGAAGCGATCAAAAAAGTACGAGAAAGCTTCTTTCTTCCTCCTCCCAATCAAAGTTGGCAGGCCCAAGTATTTTTCTGGATTGGAGGAAACTCTTACTTCTAGCAATGCTCCAATTTGTTCTTTGAGGTCTTCACTAACATTACCACTATAGAAGATTAGTGATTTGTCATAGTTCACACGTTGGCCAGATACATTGCCAAAAACTGTCAAGATATCCTTCAGCTTTTGAGCAGCATTGACCGTTGCTTCACTAAACAAAATGCTGTCATCAGCAAACAACAAGTGCCCCACTTCCAGCCTTGGTCTTCCAATCGTGACACCTCGCATGGATTTGTCTAAATTGGCTGCGTTGATCAGGGTAGATAAACCTTCAGCGCAGATCAAAAATAAGTACGGACTCAGCGGGTCACCTTGACGTAAACCTCGCATTGGCTTAAAAGATGGTCCAGCTACATTATTAAAACCCACAGTATAGGATACAGTACTCACACAATTCATCACCAGGTTTACCCAATTCTTCACAAACCCCAAACGAAGCATCATATTTCTCAGGTAAATCCACTCCACTCGATCGTACGCTTTGCTCAAGTCAGCTTTGAGAGCAAACGTTCCTCGTTTCCCTGTGCGTTTCCTGTGCATCACATTTAGGACCTCAAATGCCACAATAACGTTATCAGCAATTTGTCTATTAGGGATGAAAGCTCCCTGAGCTTTGTCGATGCAACTATCAAAGACGCTAGCAAACCTGTTTGTCAACATGTTGAGTGGATCACACGAATGATAATAACCAAGAGGGGGGGTGAATTGGAATTTTAACGATGTTGTAACGGAAATTGCAACTTAAAAATATTGACACGGGAATTTAGAGTGGTTCAAGTTCACCAACCGAACTCTACATCCACTACCTTAGTCTCACCAAGGATTTCCAACAATTTCCACTAAATTGTTCGTCCCCTTTTTCCAGGACAAGGAGGCAACCTTTACAATTTCGGTTAATTTTTCTACCCAAAAATTAACCCAATCCTCACACAAAAGAACAAAGAAAATTTGGTGGCTAATAAGGTATCTCTCAATACAAATGATAGCCCGATATCAAGCACTCAACCCAATTGAACAAAAATGTAAATGAAGGATACAATTGGGGTTTCTAGATAAAAATGGGATTTCAACACAAATGCTTGTATTTGATGAAAGGATGTATGCTTGTAGCTTAATTGTTGATTGCTGGAGCTTCTTGGGGTCTTTTTATAGCCTCTAGTAGATTTCCAACCGTTGTGGGTGATGGGCTGAAAATTAGAGCCGTTGGGGTGTTTTTCTCACAACTTTTCAGCTTCCAGACGCCTACCGTTTCGGAACGGGGTCACCTGTTTCGGAACGGATTTCAAATAATATAGCCGTTGGAGCGTCTACGAGAGCCAGTTTCGAAACGCCTAGTGGCCGTTTCGGAACGGTTATGCCACTGCCAAAGGGGTGTTTCGAAACGTCCTTGCCCGTTTCGGAACAGATTTGCCACTGTCAAAGGGGTGTTTCGAAACGGCCTAAGCCCGTTTCGGAACGCCCTGTTTATTTTCAAATTTCAGTTTATAGCCGTTGTCCTTGTTCGTTTAAATGAAGAACAGTTTCGAAACGAGTCATACCGTTTCGAAACGCCTTGACCCGTTCCGATACTCGTTTCGGAACAGGTGCACATCGAACTGAAAGTGTTTCGAAACGCCTTGGGCCGTTTCGAAACGGGGCTTGAAAATTCCCTGTTTTGACTTTAAAATACTTAAAAAAATATTTTGTAAGTCTTTGGTTTTAGCTATGAAGTGGTCTTTAACAAGATATAGGAAATTTTAAGGACTTTTAAAATTTGTTTTGATATTTTCATTTTAGTCCTTAGGTTTTTAGTTATATCAAAATTAAAACATATGTTTCACAATCTCCCCCTTTTTGATATAACAAAACCAAAGTTAGAATTTTTTAAGAATTTTGAAAGTTTTGAAGATATTCTAACTCCCCCTTAATTTAAGATAGGTTTTGAAATTTAAAACTTGTGACTTTTGAAATCAAGGATCAAAACCTTAAGACAAATTTAAAAATTTGAAAATTTTAAAAGTTTGAAAATTTTTGGTGGCATGGCATGGCATGGCAATTCTCTTAAATATCTTCTCCCCCTTTTTGTTAGATCAAAAAGAAACAAGCTCATAAAGAAGATTAGTACCAATAAGCAATAATAAGCAATCATAATTAATATCATCAAAATATCTAAAGCATAAACAATAAGTTCATAATCAAATCCCAAAATAAAAGATCATAAGCATAGGTTCTAAAATATAAGGATGCAAACTTAATCCTAAATGCATAACTATTATGATAAACATCCTAAGCCTCGTCATCCGAGTCATCATCATCATCCTTGGCTTGCGAACGATGAAACTTCGTCCATTGCCCATAAAGTGTAGAGAAGGAAAGATCAAGGTTGGCATGCGAAGTTGAAAGAGTATGAAGACCTTCTTCAACGTTCTTCAACCGATTGCCCATAGATTCAAAACTTGAAGCAATGCGAGTGTCCATAGTATCAAGTCTAGAATCTAAGGCATTGAATCGCTGGGTAAGGAGAGTAGTGAGAGCATCAGTGTTTCCCACTTGATCTTGAGGCGGAGGAGCAACAGGAGGAGGAACCGCTTCCCTATCAACCCTTTCCCAAATACCATTCACATAAGTGAATCCTGACTTGCGAAGAGAGGACTCTCCAATCTTGGTCTTGCGAGGTTCCGGGAAGTCATAGGTACAGTCAATATTGAGATGATGGAAGAGGAAACTCAAAACAATCCCATAGGTGAACGAAATTAACTCATTCGTGTCAATAAGCTTAATGTTATTGACAATCTCGGCAAAAATAATTTTAGGGACATTTGGGCGCTCACCCCTACGGAAACACTCTAGCCAAAAGTGATCTTTTTCTCGGATGTGGGAGTATTTACCCCCGGATGGTCGAATAAACCAAGAAACAATGAGATGAAGCACTCGATCATGCACATCTAAATTTAGAGCTTTCCCGGTAAAAGTGCCAAAATGGCGTTCATCTTCAAGACCCTCATTTTTGAGTTTAAGGGCAGACTCCAAAGGAGCAATATTGATAACAAACTTCTTTCCCAATAAAGATGACTCAATTCCTACTATCTCGGTTTTGGTTTCATCGTAAAGAAAACGAGCATTAGAGTAGAAAAGGAGTACCATGTTTTTGTAGCAAATATCTTCGATGCTCAAGAAGAAAAGAAGATCCCACTCATCCAAACGACCAAGATACCGAAAGAGGAATCGCTCGGAATTAAGGAATTCGACATCAATAACTCTTTCCTTACGAACTGCAAAGTCCTTGACATAAGCAAAACGAGCACGCTGGTCTGGAGTTCTAAGAGATTTTTGAAAGAGCTGAGTGATATTTGGACGAATGCTCGATTCACCGGATTGAACGGCTTTGCGCTTTTTGTTCGATTGATCCGCCATCTAAGAATATTAAGCAAGAGTTTTAAAATTAAGTGTATGCATTGATTTTTAATATCATTCCAATGATAAATCCCACTTAGGTTTTTGAAAACAAAATTTAAAAAAAAATACGATTAAAAAATTTTATATTCGAATCAAAATTTTGAGATTTTGAAAATTTTTTTACAAGATTCGAATAACCCACAACTAAAAACATATAATGTATATAAGAATAAATTTTTCTATCCTATGATTCGAACATAATTTGAAAAAGAAGAAAAATAAGAAAAATTACCTTAGTTTGGGATTTTGGATGATTTGAGTGAAATCTTTGCACAAGATTGATGAAGCTTGCTTAGATATATGTTTTAGAGCAAAACCCCTCACAATTTTGTGAAAAACAAAGGGTTTGAGAGGGTATTTATAGAAGGGGGTCGGTTAGGGTTTTTAGGGTTTTAAGAGTTTGATAAAAATTAGAATTTTGAACTTTTAGAAGACCTAAATAGGGCTGTTCGCGAGTCCGTTTCGGAACGGTCACGACCGTTTCGGAACGGGGCGGCTAGGGTTTGACCCTTCTTAAAACCTTTGACAGATCGTTTCGAAACGGGGATGACCGTTTCGAAACACGTTTGACCCGTATCGGAACGCGTTCCGATACACCCTTACATCGAACCGAAAACGTTTCGAAACGCCTGGGGCCGTTTCGAAACGCCCTTCTCTCAGGACAAATTTTAAGGCATCCGTATCGGAACGGGTTAACCCGTTTCGATACACCTGGGCCTGGAAGTGCAGATGAGGCTCTAAAATGCAAAAAAAATGATTTTCTAAGAGGCCAAACATGTATAAATGATATGAATGAGCAGACAAAACATGTTTAGGCATAAGCATACTCCCCCTAACTATATGCATGGAAGAAATTGGGAGTCTAAAACATATAAACATGATATTTCACAAATTCAAGCATATTTAAGATTGAAAAGAGGCCCAATAAGGTTAAGATAGGCTAGTTAGACCTAACTCTCTTCTAAGGGACCAAAAACGCTCTTTATCTAATGGTTTTGTAAAAATATCTGCTAATTGATTTAAGGTGTCTACATATTCTATAACCACATCTTTCTTAAAGACATGATCTCTAATGAAATGATGTCTTATTTCTATGTGTTTGGTTCTAGAATGTTGGATGGGATTTTTTGTTAAACATATTGCACTAGTATTATCACATTTTAGGGGTATGGTTTCTATGTTTACACCATAATCTAAGAGTTGTTGCTTCATCCAAAGGACTTGAGCACAACAACTCCCTAAGGATATGTACTCGGCTTCGGTGGTAGATAAGGCTACACTATTTTGTTTCTTAGAGAACCAAGATATGAGCATACTACCTAGGAATTGACAAGTTCCCGAAGTACTTTTCCTATCGATTTTGCAACCCCCATAATCCGCATCCGAGTAAGCATGTAGGTTGAAGGTAGAGACTCTAGGATACCAAAGGCCTAAACAAGGAGTGTCTCTAAGGTATCTAAAGATTCTCTTAACGGCTATAAGGTGAGATTCTCTAGGACTAGCTTGAAACCTAGCACACAAGCAAACACTAAACAGTATATCCGGTCTACTTGCGGTAAGGTAAAGCAAAGATCCAATCATAGAACGATAAAGTTTAGAGTCAACACACTTACCTCCTTCATCTTTGTCAAGCTTTGTAGATGAGCTCATAGGAGTGGCTTGAGGCTTTGTGTTCTCCAAGCCAAACTTGTTGAGCATATCCTTTATGTATTTTGCTTGATTTATGAAGGTGCCATCCTTCATTTGTTTGATTTGGAGTCCCAAAAAGAATGAGAGCTCCCCCATCATGCTCATCTCAAATTCACCTTGCATTAACTTAGCAAATTCTTGACAATGACATTCATTAGTAGATCCAAATATAATATCATCAACATAAATTTGAACTACTAAAATGTCATTTTTATACATTTTTATAAAGAGTGTAGTGTCCACCTTACCTTTTTCAAATCCTTTTTCAATCAAAAAATTTGAAAGCCTTTCATACCAAGCTCTAGGAGCTTGTTTTAAACCATAAAGTGCTTTTGTAAGTTTGAAAACATGATTTGGAAATTTTGAGTCTTCAAAACCCGGTGGTTGTTCTACATACACTTCTTCATTTATAAAACCATTTAAAAATGCGCTTTTAACGTCCATTTGAAAAAGCTTGAAATTATGATAACATGCATATGCAAGCAACATCCTAATGGCTTCCATTCTAGCTACGGGTGCATAGGTTTCATCAAAATCTATTCCCTCCTCTTGAGTGTAACCTTGTGCTACAAGTCTAGCTTTATTTCTCACAATGTTACCACTCTCATCTAGTTTGTTCCTAAATACCCATTTAGTTCCTATTGTAGATTGATTACTAGGCCTATCAACTAATGTCCAAACATTACTTCTCTCAAATTGATTTAACTCTTCTTGCATAGCCATAATCCAAAAATCATCTTTCAATGCTTCTTTGATATTTTTAGGCTCTATGCATGAGATAAATGCAATATGATTCATTAATCTAAGAGAAGAACGAGTGGTTACCCCCTTGGATGGATCACCCAAGATTTCACCATCTTTGACATAGTTCAACTCCCTTGGATAGCTAACTTCCTTTTCCTCAATAGCCAAGTCCTTCAAGGCTTCAAGCGGTGGATCTTGTGTGTCTTCTTCTTTTGGTTGAATCCCATCCTTCTTTGAAGTTTGACCTCCATCAAAGGTATTTATGATTCCTACATTATCATCATCACAAGAATCCTTCCTAGGAAGGGGATTATCATCGAATACAACATGAATAGATTCTTCTACAACTAAAGTTCTTTTGTTAAATACTCGATAGGCTTTAGAGGTTAAAGAGTAACCTATAAAAATAGCTTCATCACTTTTTGCATCAAATTTACCTAAATTATCTTTTCCATTATTTAAAACAAAGCATTTACATCCAAAAGGGTGGAAGTAGCTAATATTAGGCTTTTTAGATTTTAAAATCTCATAAGGTGTTTTCTTTAAAATCGGCCTAATGGTTACACGATTTATAATATAACAAGCCGTGTTTGTTGCTTCCGCCCAAAAATATTTTGGTAAATTATTTTCGCAAAGCATAGTTCTAGCCATTTCTTGTAAAGTTCTATTTTTCCTTTCAACTACCCCATTTTGTTGAGGAGTTCGAGGAGCTGAAAAATTATGGCTAATACCATTTTCATTTGAAAAATCTTCAAATCCTAAATTTTGAAATTCGGTTCCATGATCACTTCTAATATGTGAAATTTTAAGTTCAAGATCATTTTGAATTAATTTTGAAAATGTGATGAATTTTTCCAAAGCCTCATCCTTAGTACTTAAAAAGAAAACCCAAGTGAATCTAGAAAAATCATCAACTAATACAAAAGCATATGATTTGCCACCCAAGCTCATAGTCCTAATTGGCCCAAATAAATCCATATGGATTAGTTGTAAACATCTACTAGTAGAAATGTCATTAATGGATTTAAAGGAAGATCTATGTTGTTTACCCTTTGAGCATGCATCACAAATTTTATCGTTTGAAAATTTTATCTTGGGTAAACCTTTAACTAGGTTTAGAGAGACAAGTTTTTCTAAAACACTTGTGCTAGCATGTCCTAGCTTCCTATGCCATAACCATGCATCATTTTCGTTTTGAGCAACTAAGCATGCATGAGATGTATGTATGTCATTTAGATGCACCATGTATATATTCCCTATGCGATGACCTATGAGCATAATATTATTAGTTTTAATGTCTACAATTTTACAACCGGTTTTATCAAATATAACATTAAAACCTTTATCACATAGTTGACTTATGCTCAATAAATTATGTTTAAGACCATTGACATATAAAACATTTTCAATGAGAGTAGTAGAGTGATTACCAATGGAGCCAATACCTTCAATGTGGCCTTTGGAGTTGTCACCAAATGTTACTACTCCTCCACTTTTTGGCTTTAGATCCATAAGTCGACTCTTGTCTCCGGTCATGTGTCTCGAGCATCCACTATCAAGGTACCATGAGTTTTGACTTTGTGCTTTGGCCTTGTAGCAATGCTCCCCCTACAAACAAAGATATTTAAACTTTTGTTTTTGGTACCCAAATCATTTTGGGTCCATGTGTGTTAGTTCCTAAAACTTTGGTTCCCTTAGGAATCCAAGGTGACATAGCAATAATATCATTAGATTTAACAAGTTCCTTAGGAACCCATACATTTCTAATTCTTTTAACTTTACTATGTCTAGGATAGTTATTTTGTTTGTAGTAGTTAGTCTTTTTCTTATATTGGTGTGTTCTAGAGGATTCTCCTATGTCATGTTTAACACTACCATTAATTTTTAAAGACTTTTTGAGCTCATTTAGCTCACTTAACACCTTTTGGTGTTCACAATTATTTTGAGATAAAAGATTATTAAGATCAATATTTTCTTTTTGAAAGAATTTAAGTTCATCTTCTAATCCTAATATCTTTTTCTCTATTTTAGAATTAGTTTGAGTAAGTGAGTCATTTTTCTCTTTTAATTCTATAATAATTTTTCTATTCCTAATAACCGACTCCCTATACTTCTCAACTAATTCATCATATACCTCTTGTAACTCATCATAAGCATCATTTAATTCTTCATATGAAAAATCTAAAGTAGATGAGTTAGAGGTTACCAAGGAGGAATCTTCCTCAAGTGCCATGAGGCAGAGGTTCGCCACTTCTTGTTCGTCATCCTCCGATGACTCCTCATCACTCCAAGTAGCAAGCTTGGCTTTGAGCTTTTTCTTCTTCTCAAAGCCCTTCTTCTTGAGTTGAGGGCACTCCGAACGTATGTGGCCGGGTTGTCCGCACTCGAAGCAAGTGATTGGATCCCTTCCTTCTTCTTTGTTCTTGTTTTTAAAGTCCATTTTCCTTTGGATTTTTCTTCCTCGGTTGGACCTCATAAGGCGTGAGAATCGTTTGGCTATCATAGCCAATTCTTCAAGCTCATCCTCATCACTAGATGAACTTTCATCAAGTTGGGATGTTTTAGCCTTGAGAGCTATTCCCATTTTTTTCTTTTTCTCCCCTTCAAGCTTCTCCATTCTTTTTTCTTCTTTCTTTCTTTCATCTTCTCTTCCTTGCTTCATGATCTCGTGAGTAAGGAGAGAGCCTACAAGTTCATCAAGCTTTAGAGTTTTTAAATTCTTTGCTTCGATGATTGCGGTTCTCTTCCCATCCCAAGATTCGGGAAGTGAATAGAGTAGCTTTCGGACAAGCTTGTCTTCCGGTATAACTTCTCCATAGCCCTTTAGACCATTTACAATTGTGGAGAATCGATCAAACATCTTTGACACCGTCTCATCAAATTCCATTTTGAAATTTTCATAACTGAGATTGAGAATTCCAATCTTAGTTTCTTTGACATCGTTGGTGCCTTCATAGGTGGTTTCAAGAGTGTCCCACACTTCTTTGGCACTTTCAATTGATGAGACCTTTGAGTAGATGTCCGGACCGAAAGCACAAAATAGCATGTGAAGAGCTTTATCATTTACTTGAATCTTTTTTCTTTCCTCTTCACTCATTTCCGTTCTTCTTTTAAGCACCATCTTGCCATCAACATCTTGCTTCAATGGAATATATGGTCCATCCTCAATGACATCCCACACAAGGTAGTCACTTGATTTAATAAATAGACGCATTTTATTTTTCCAAAATGAGTAGTTCTCACCATTGAAGAAAGGAGGCTTAGTGGTGGATTGTGAGTCGTACATGCCGGGAGCGGAGGTTGATGCCATCTCTTGATATTTTGATGATGATCACACTTCTTCCAAGGATCTCCTCTTGTGGTTGTTAATCCTCAAAGAGTTAAGCTCTGATACCAATTGTTGAGTGGATCACACGAATGATAATAACCAAGAGGGGGGGTGAATTGGAATTTTAACGATGTTGTAACGGAAATTGCAACTTAAAAATATTGACACGGGAATTTAGAGTGGTTCAAGTTCACCAACCGAACTCTACATCCACTACCTTAGTCTCACCAAGGATTTCCAACAATTTCCACTAAATTGTTCGTCCCCTTTTTCCAGGACAAGGAGGCAACCTTTACAATTTCGGTTAATTTTTCTACCCAAAAATTAACCCAATCCTCACACAAAAGAACAAAGAAAATTTGGTGGCTAATAAGGTATCTCTCAATACAAATGATAGCCCGATATCAAGCACTCAACCCAATTGAACAAAAATGTAAATGAAGGATACAATTGGGGTTTCTAGATAAAAATGGGATTTCAACACAAATGCTTGTATTTGATGAAAGGATGTATGCTTGTAGCTTAATTGTTGATTGCTGGAGCTTCTTGGGGTCTTTTTATAGCCTCTAGTAGATTTCCAACCGTTGTGGGTGATGGGCTGAAAATTAGAGCCGTTGGGGTGTTTTTCTCACAACTTTTCAGCTTCCAGACGCCTACCGTTTCAGAACGGGGTCACCTGTTTCGGAACGGATTTCAAATAATATAGCCGTTGGAGCGTCTACGAGAGCCCGTTTCGAAACGCCTAGTGGCCGTTTCGGAACGGTTATGCCACTGCCAAAGGGGTGTTTCGAAACGTCCTTGCCCGTTTCGGAACAGATTTGCCACTGTCAAAGGGGTGTTTCGAAACGGCCTAAGCCCGTTTCGGAACGCCCTGTTTATTTTCAAATTTCAGTTTATAGCCGTTGTCCTTGTTCGTTTAAATGAAGAACAATTTCGAAACGAGTCATACCGTTTCGAAACGCCTTGACCCGTTCCGATACTCGTTTCGGAACAGGTGCACATCGAACTGAAAGTGTTTCGAAACGCCTTGGGCCGTTTCGAAACGGGGCTTGAAAATTCCCTGTTTTGACTTTAAAATACTTAAAAAAATATTTTGTAAGTCTTTGGTTTTAGCTATGAAGTGGTCTTTAACAAGATATAGGAAATTTTAAGGACTTTTAAAATTTGTTTTGATATTTTCATTTTAGTCCTTAGGTTTTTAGTTATATCAAAATTAAAACATATGTTTCACACAACACCTTTGCAATGATTTTGTACAAGACATTGCAAAGGCTTATCGGCCTAAAGTGAGCCATGTTCTGTGGATTAGCATTTTTAGGAACTAGCACTATATGTGTGGAGTTGATGTCATCGAGAGGCAGATTTTCATTTAAAGTAGAGAGGCAAAAAGACGTGACATCTTCACCTACTATGTGCCAATACTTTTGGTAAAAAAGTGCTGGAAAACCATCTAAACCTGTAGCCTTCAAAGGAGACATTTGTTGAATTGCCCTCCAAATTTCTGAAGCTTCGAACGGTTGTACCAAGGCATTATTCATTTCTGTAGCCACTCGAGGTTGGATTTTGTCTAAGATACTTGCTGCATCATCTGGATTTGAGGTAGAGAATAATTCAGCGAAGTAGTTAGTTGCCAGCGTAGTCAGCTCATCATCTCCACTTACCCAATTTCCACTGCTATCAAATAATCCCTGGACAGATTTTTTCTTTCTTCGATACGTTGCATGACTATGGAAGAAAGGAGTGTTTTTGTCCCCATGTTGAAGCCAATTGGTACGAGATCGTTGCTCCCAATATCGCTCTTCCCTGTCCGCTTCTAGATTTAATCCCAACTTTACCTCTATTAATTCATGTAGAGCTTCATCATCAGGGTCAGAGTGAGATAGCTGCTCTAGTTTTCTTTGGAGAGACCTTTTATGAGCACTTGAAGTTGTTTTCTTGTTCTTCGACCAAGTTGAGAGAGTGGCTCCTAATTCATGTAGTCTGTTAGGAACTGCCAGAGTAGTATTTTCCCACACTTGGCTTATAACTTGCTCAACACCATCTTCTAAAATCCAGCTAGCTTCAAATCTGAAATCACGATGCCTCATGTTGTTTGATTGAAAAACTGCACCTGCTGTGTCTAGGAGCAATGGACAGTGATCAGATATGGAATGTTGTAAATGGGTTACTAAATGGCCAGGGAACAAATCCCACCAACTTGGATTGGCTACAACTCTATCTAACCTTTCTCGAACGTTAGTCGATGGCAGCCTCCCTCTCTCCCATGTGTACCAGGTTCCCCTGAAACCTAGGTCTGACAAGCGACAATCCTCCAACGTATCTCTGAACGTAGCCATGCGTGCTTCCGATCGCAACCGTCCACCTTGCTTTTCGAAAGCATAGGTAATTTCATTAAAATCTCCGGCAACAACCCACGGTAGCGTTTGGTCTCTTCCCAACTCTCGAAGTAAGCTCCACGAAGCGTGCCTCTCATTCTCCACCGGGTTTCCATAAAATCCGGTGAAACGCCAACGAACACCTTCCCCCTCTTCAACAACAACATCAATGTGGAATTGCGAGTAACTTTGCAGCGTAACATCTATCTCTGGTTTCCACCCAAGTGATAAACCTCCTCGTGAGCCAACTGCACTTACATCAATCCCAAACAGGTATCCACATCTACGACGAACCCTTTCCATTCTTCTACTATTTAATTTTGTTTCCATAAGAAACAAAAGTTAGGGATGGCTACCTCTCAGAGAGTTTCTGAGTCGGTTTACCGCCCGTGGCTTCCCCAGTCCACGGACGTTCCAGCTGGTTAACTTCATTGTAGTCGGCTGCCCTGCCTTGCAGAGCCAGCCGTTTGATCATTGTTACCTTCATGTGCAGCAGAATCAGAGGTAGCAGAAACTGAAGCCACATCACCCACAAGGCGTTGTCGTTTTTTTCCATCCAACACAGGTAAAGCATTCTCCTCAGTGTCAGATCCTATTTCCATTTGTCCACCTGGCAGTGCAACAGTTGGATAAAACAGTTTCTCCTTTGCAGCAAGTAGTTTTCCACGTGGGGAATCCATGTTGTGTTGCACGTCCCCTTCAATGTCATGCATGGTTAACTTCCCATGCACGTCCGTAACTGCCTTGATGTCCACTAAGGCGGTTCCTGAGATTTCCTCCCTCAACCATATGCTTGGTGGTTGTAATGCACGCTTGACCGGTGCCCGGAGCGATAGATCCCAATCAAACGTGACGGCAGACGGCTCCAATGTAAGGCGTAGCGGGCAGAAGCTTTCCCCGTGGCCAAGCTTCCCGCAGATAAAGCAAAACAATGACATCTTCTCATATTGAAAACGTACATAGGTTGTTCTGTCTTTGCCCAGGGATATTTTTTTCCTTCGCTTCAAGGGTAGGTTAACGTTGATCATAACCTTAATTCTCATGAAATGTTTTCTTCTCGATATCAGTAATTTGGAATCATATTCCACAAATTGACCCACAAAATTTCCAAACTACCGAGCCATGGGTTCTGACATCAGTCCAGGTGGGAGGTCATGCACTTGTACCCAGAAATTCACATGATCTATTGGAACCAACAGTGGGTCTTCCCCTGGCAGCAGGCGGTGCAGTAGGAGCAAATGATTATTGAAAAACCACGGGGATCCTTCTAAGACCCGTGAGATATCAATCTCATGGTAGAATTTGAAGCATATTCTCTTTTCTCCAATATCAGTGACTGAGATTCCCCCTAGGGGGTGCCACACATCCGCCATCGTGTTTCTCATGGCCAAAAAGTGAATGACACTCGATGTTAAGAACCGACCGACCAAGCAAAGATCGTATGGATCAACCACTTCTTGTACTTCGGGGGGTAGTTCAAGTATTTCCTCTTCACCCTCTTCAATGCTGAGAGCAGCCAATTCAGATTCCATAACACCCTCGCAAAGAAATTCAACAGAAAGGAATGAAGACGAAAGACTAGCGTGCAACAATGCAGACAAAACGCGTGCAACAATGCAGACTTTTTACCTTTGAATTTTTAACTACTAGATCAATTAATAGATCTCAAATTATTTGCACATTTTAAAGGGGTTCTTTTTTCTTTGAAAGAAAGTTAAAAAATACAATCACGAATTTTAAATATAAATCATAAAATATATATTTTTTTCTCTCTCCTTAGACCAGTAGCCTGTTTGTAGGTAGAATTGTGGTAGCTAGCAGTCTAAAAAAGCAAGACTGTAACCTAAACAATGAACATGGACAATTCCAATGTAAAGGGGCAATACAATAAGCATGGGAATCAGGAAATATATATATGTGAGAGAGAAAGAAGGGATTCTCAGGTCATTCAAATGCTGCAGCTGACAACATTTTTTCACTTTTAACATGCTATTTCAAAGACAGTTTGTCCCCCTCTTCTCACAACACATAAAGCAAGCTTCACCATAAACTTTAAGAAATTCCAAGCATCTTCTTCTTTTTTTGCTTGATTGTACACAAAATATTCTCTCTGCCTTTTCTGTTCCACCAGCTTTAAAAGAGGGACATGGGCAGTGAGCATGGGATGAGACACCAACAGGTTCCAGATATGACTAAGTTTAAGAAACATGGTTTGATTTTGTTACATTCCTAGCAAAATAAAGCATAGGTTTTCTTTGTTTTGCCAGTGTCTGCAATGTGAAACTGCACCAAAAATTTGAAGTACTACAGTTAGGGAAAATGTTAAATGCCATGGATATGCCCCTCTGATGAGCCCTCTACGAGGCCGATGGCATAGTCTCGACTCGCGACAGAAAAAATATTGTAAAATCTAGAACCATGGACTGTCTTTTCTCAGACACAACCGTACTAAGGATCAAATCATCATGTAATGCGTATTGGTTATGGATGTGGATAATTTAGTTGGTGAACATACTGACAAGGATCTCAAAAGATTTACAAGGTTCGATACGGAAAATCTTTTCGAAGACATCATCCCTAACCTAAAGATTAGTTTCATTACTGTTAAAAATCCCTGACCTCATTTTGTAGTTGTCATTGAGTAGTTCTGGTGCAACAATACATTTGATTTGGTAAATTCTGAAAAATAAAATGATACTACATTGTTTCCAACTGTTCAAATCTAAGACCCTGCAGCTTGGTAAATGTATGTTTGTGCTGATCCTCCTTGAATACTCACCAGTAGCCAAATTTCTTGGTTTTTTCACAAGATTGATGGGACTGGTTTTCAAAAGACTGTGGTCACCATGGATATCACGATCGTGAATTTCTTTTAATAACATATACTATTATGGACATAATAGTTACGAATATTATGATTTCAAATATTATTTATATTTCTATATAACAGCCGTTATTATAGTTGCGAACCACTATTTAAATCCCTCTATAAAAAAGTGAGAAGGCCAAGGTAAAAGCTCATGCTGTATTTTATTGGCCAATATTGCAGGTGCGGGAATTTTGATGTTCATTTGTTAAACCCAATGGGCCTAACCCTGAAGATTTCTTTTGCAATATATCTTCTCCTTGGCAGATCACAGTGATCATATGTTCTTACATCAGTTACATGTTACCCATGTGGGAGATGGCCTAAAACATTTTCAAAATTGTGTAAAGATTTTATAATATGGATAAATTTTCTATACACAGGCGGTGGAAACTGAAAGTTTCCACAAGCGCCTTAGTTTTATGGTATAAGAAGTTAGTTTAGAGTATAAGGTTTAGGGATTTAAGTGGAGGGGGTTAGAATTGAGGGATAGTTGTTTCAATTTAAGGTTTAGGGTTTTGATTTAGGGTTTATATGTTAAAACCTAAATCCTCACCATATTACCCTAAAAACTAAACCCTAACCTATAAACCCTAAATTATAACCCTAAACCTTAAATTGAAACAGATATCCCTAAATTCTAATCCCCTACACCTAAACCCCTAAACCTTATACCCTAAACTAACTCCATATACCCTAAAACTAAGGCGCTTGTGGAAACTAAAAGTTTCCACCGCCAGTGTATAGGATATTAATCCTTATAATATAGGATGTAATCTTATTACCGTCAAATTTTAAAGTTATTTTTTTAATAGTCTAAAGTGATTATAATGTAATATATGTTTATAGATATTTTTAATTTTTTGACAATGCATATATACTTTACAGATAAAGAGATTAGACCCAAGTCTTAGAGGATAAACATCATATATTTTTTCATTGAAACTACGTATTGAGTTCAATTTCTAAAGTTATCTTAAATTACAAGAATTAAACTTATTAAATAGTAATTAAATTATGCTTTTCCCTAGCCGCTAAAAACCCTAGCCGCTCTCTCAAAATTATTTTAATTTTAGCCGTTTTTTCTTTTGTTCAATCCCTTTAATCCGTGGTCGGCAGTCAATCTTCATATTGGTTGTCGACCACCGATTTTATCAGTTTTCTTGTTTTTATTTTAATAAGAATCTCTGCTTTTGTAGCACGCTCTTTCTCTGTCCTAGTGACACGCTTCTTTTTCTGTCTTTGTGACATGTTTTTGTTTTGTTTTTTTGGTTTGGTTCATTTGTCTTCGTGGCAGGTTTCAGCATACCCTAGCGTTCGATTTTTGTTCGTAGAGAGATTCACTCGACGCTAGTTTCTGATTCATGGTGTTGTCGGTGGTCACTTGGAATGTTTTATCCCCACTCGTTGATGGTTGTTTGCCGATAAAATCAGTCCTAGGTAGCGGTACATTTTGCCCGACAGAATGGATCGCGCACCACTCCTTCCTTCTTTATGCATCTCGTTTGGACAGAGACAAGGAGATTCATGAAGCTTTTGAATTTTCGTTGGTATGCGTATTTCTATAGAAATTTTCGTTTTCATTATTTTTGAGTTGTAAGAATTTTTTGGGTTATTTTAACCCAAGTTTTTTTTCTCTTAATTGCATTGTAATTAAATTTTTCTATAGTTTAATAAAAATTCAGTAGCTATTTCAAAAAAAAAAATTAAACTTATTCAAAAAATATAACAAAGATAATTTTTAGTGAAATATACATATGAATAATCTTATATCACTTCGACAAGTGATTTGACCAATATCTCTTGATGAAGATTATTCACTTTTCTACTAGGACAATTAATTAAAGTTATATTAAATTTAATATATAAACCTAATTTTAGCGCATGTGATAATTATAAACTAAAATGTTCAATTAGAATAATTACTAATCTAATTAAATTAAAATTAGTTTATACAATTATAAATAAAATTTAAATCGATTAAATTCGAATATTATTTAAAAATAAACTAGTTTTGATTCGATTAGGATAATTATAAATTAATCTATTTAAAAATAAATAATTTTAATGCACGAAATAATTATAAACTAAAATATTCAATCAAGGTAATCATTAACCTAATTGAATTAAAATTAGTTTAAACAATTTTGGAGGACCTAAAGGGAGGTTGTACTCTGAAAAAATTTCGCCTGTAATTTAAGTTTTTCTTTATATTTTATTGATGATATATTTTTATAAATATGAAGGGTAATTGTTCTATACACAAGCGCTTGTGGAAACTTTTTTACACAAGCGTCTTAGTTTTAGGGGTTAGGGACTCTGTTTAGGTTTAAAATTTAGGGCTATAAGTGTAGTAGTTTTGAATTTAGGGATTGTTGATAGAATTTTGGGTTTAGGGTTAAAATTTAGGGTTTATAGGTTAAAACCTAAATCCCTACCCATATTACCCTAAAACTAAACCCTAACCCTAAACCCTAAATTCTAACCCTAAATCCTAAATTCTAAACATGAACCCTAAATTCTAAACATTTACACTAAAACCCCTAAACTTTAAACCCTACCCCTAATCCTAAACCCTATAATTGAGGCGCTTGTGGAAATAAAAAATTTCCACCACCAGTGTACAGGATATTAATCCAAATATGAATTTGGTTTAAGAATAACTATTCAAATGATAAAAGGTAAACTACACGAGAGACCACTTAACTATGAGGGTATACCTACTTTGACCACCAATCTTTTATTTTGTTAAATCACACCACTTAACTATGGAGTACACATTTAGTCACCATTTTTTTTGTTATCAAAGACTCATTTGACCGATGCCTCATTAAAAAACCTCCCTAACTTAGATTGGAGGAAAAAGAGTGCAATCGGGACAGGGGGGAGTAACATAGAAACCTGTAAAAGAAATACCAAACTGCAGCATATTACCAGAACCATGTTTGCCCATCTATCTAATGCACGTTGTCACTCATTTACCGGAAGAGCCCGATTGCCCCTTGTACTACAGGCAAAACTTGTACAAATTGGGGTCTCCAGCATTTCTTGTCCTACTACGCATCTTTTCCTACTTCAACCCATGATTAAATCAAAAACCTCATCACATAAGTCCTCGGCTGACTGTCAACTCCAAAAACAAGTCCTGCTTCAATTCACTCGAACCACCATGTCCCTTAATTGCAGTAACTACGCCATATTTCAGAGTAAAGCTTCGCATGCCATTCCATCCATTTGAGATCATTAGAGGCGTTAACCGATTCCTTTCTTTGCCAAACCATCGGCTATGACGTTAATGCATCGCGGAACAGATCTGAAATTAACGCCTTTGGTCGAGACAAGCTTACCCAGCTCCTTTATTAGTGGTACTAAATTTGCAGGGGGAGACAAGATTCCATTTATCCAGTCGATAGCTATCTTACAATCTGATTCAACCACCAACCTGTGTGACAATGCCCAACTCCATTTCATGAAAAGGGAAACACTCACCATTATTGCTTCGAGCTCAACTATCGCTGGCGGGCCTCGACCGGCTGCTTCAGAAAATTCAAGCAAGATCCCACCTTCTGCATCCCGTAGAATACCTTCTATTCCACAAGCTCCGGAAGATGAACTCACCGCTTCGTCTACATTGAATTTTAGAAAGCCTTGGGGGTGGAGACCATGTAGGTGCTGGTTTCTGTTTTTTTCCGGCAGCCAATAGGTTCCTTGCTAGCTTTGGGTTCATCACAAGATCTGCTATAGGAAAATCCTCATTGCTGACTTTTGCTTTCAACCATGAAGCCCAACGGTATTTTAGCAAAAAGCTCAACTGCCCCCAGTCGAATGTTTTGCCATTGAATTGAATTTCATTACGCATCAGCCACATCGTCCAAATGACTGCGAAAGGGGCTGACAAACACCATCTCAAGCTGGGAATATCAAAGATGCCACTCCAAGCAAGAAGAAAAAGACGTGGAGATTTCGGCCAAACTGTTTGAACGCCTGCCATTTCACAGAAATTCATCCAAATTCTCCATGCTTTGTCGCAACAAAAAAAGAAATGCTCCACTGTTTCCTCCTCACATCTGCAGAATGAGCAGCTCGTGTCACTAATCGACTCCATACCTCTCTTCTTTAATTCTGCTAAGACAGGGACTCGGCCCAATACTAGTTGCCAAACGAAAAATTCCACCTTCCGGGGGGGGGGGCGAATCCCAACTAGACTAAATCTTTCCATTCGAAATTAGAAATAGAGGGTCTATCGAACTCCTTTCGTATTGCTTTAACTGAAAAAGCTCCATCGCACGCTGTTTTCCAACTAATCCAGTAAATCGGTAAATTAGGAGACTTAAAATTGGAGAGCAGATTCAGTAACTCACTCCACTGATCTCTTTCCCAATCTCTTAATGGTCGACGTAAGGGGATGTTCCAAGTCCAGCCTTCTCCGACTTTGGTGCCAAATTCACATATAAAACCCGACTTCTTGACGGCCAAGATGTATATGCGTGAAAATTTTTCTTTCAATGAGAAGAGTCCAATCCATTTATCAGTCCAAAAATGAATCCTAGAACCATCACCTACTTGAAGAACTAGATTAGTTCTTAAATGTTGTCCAAATAAATCATCGGAGTGAAAAGAGCCCGTGATTCCTCTCCAAACCCATGAGGACTGTTTCGGAGAGGGTTGCAGAGGTAAGAGGCTTGTAGAATTACCTGGTATGCGAGCTGCGATGACGCGTCTCCATAGACTCGAAGTTTCATTCCCGAATCTCCACACCCATTTGCCGAGAAGCGATCTATTTAAAGTTTCCAGATTAGCTACTCCTAAACCTCCTGATTCTTTCCGTGAGCAGACATTAGACCAACCTACCCAATGTATTTTAGAGGCCTCATTCGAATCCCCCACAAAAATGAAGCCATCAAACTATTTAATTTCCTAAGAACAGTCGTAGGAATCTTAAACAAGATAGGAAATAAATCGGTAGACTTGTTAGGACTGATTTAATCATTATGAGTTTGCTGGCCTTTGACAAAAAGCCCGTTTTCCACCCTTCCAATTTCTTCGAAAAATTATTGATAACCGGTTCCCATATTGTGAGAGAGTTTCTGTGAGCCCCGAGAGGCAAGCCTAAATACATTGTAGGCAAATTTCCAGAAGCGCAACCTATCGATTGAGCCCAGGCATCAGTAGTTTGCTGAGGAAGGTTCACCCCGAAGATTTTGCTCTTTGCTATGTTAAGTTTCAAACCAGCTGCGATTTTAAATACCCGTAGCACTCTCTTCACGTTCTTCAACTGCCTTTCCTCTCCACCGCAAAAGATAAGGAGGTCGTCGGCAGAGCCGTTTTTGAGATTTTAGTGGCCTAGGGGCAAATCTAAAAAATGGGCCCCTAATAACAAGTAATAAAAAAAATAATTCGAAGAGTATAAAAAATAAATTAATTTGTTTGTAAATTATATTTTTTACTACGCTCAATAATTATCAAATGAAAAATATCAAGAAATTTTATTAAATACCGAACAAGTTACACAAAACAACTTCTACGAGCATTTCTAGATGCAAAATCATTAATAATAGTGTCTACATCAATATGATCTAACATATTTTTCTCAATACATAAAATGGCTAGACCATTCAACCTTTCTTGTGACATTGACGATCTCAAATAGGTTTTCAACAATTTTAACTTCGAAAAACTTCTTTCGGCAGATGCAACTGTCACCGGCATAGTTAAGAGGATTCGATAAGCTATTGAAATATTTGGATAACAATCCGCAACTTTGACAAACTTGAGAATTTCCAATGCTGACATTAACTCATTTGGCAAAGTCACCTGCAACACTTTCAATTCTGAAAAAAGATCATCTGCATCAATATCAGACAAATCATTATGAGAAAAAGTTGTCCTAAAATTTGTGCAAGATTTTTTTAATTCATCATTATCTAAAGATTTTAACCTTTTGGAATCAAATAAAAATCCGAAAATATTGTCAAATAACTCTAATTGTTCAAATCTATTTTTCAAAGAAGTTATAGCCAAATCAACAACCACAAGAAAATAATTTACTCTAAAAGATTCCTCGGGTGATTGTACTTCTTCTCCATTAGCATTTTCGTCAAATTGTCTTCTCCTAAACACATGACGTTTTATTGAAAATGTTGGCTCTATATCCATATCAAATGCAAGACTTTTGGCAATGTTCATGCAAGACTCAAACCCTTCACTTCTATATTTTTCAAAGAATGATGTTACACTTTTTACTTCATTAATTGTAGTTCTAATGCACATAGATTTAGATTGCAATTTCTTACTCACCTTGTTAATAGTAAATAAAATCTCATACCAAATTACTAAACTAAGTAAGAACTCAAAACTTGCAAGAGAATTAGCTAGACTTTCCGCTTCACTTTTTGTCTTGGCATCTTCGCCACTAGAATTATACAATGCCAACAAAGCTAATTTTATTTGAGGTGCTTGAAATCTAATAGCTTTAACACTTCTAATTCGACTTTCCCATCGAGTATTACACAAAGATTTCACTGTAAAACCTTTAACATTATCAACTAAAATCTCCCATTTTTTGGTAGAACTTGCAAATAATGTGTATATGCGTTGCACAATTCCAAAAAAAGAAATAGCTTTCACACAAGAATGTGCCATATCCGATATAGTGAGATTAAGACTATGACAAGCACATGGCATATATAAAGCCCTTGGATTTATTTCAAGTAACCTCTTTTAAACTCCTTGATGTTTTCCTTTCATATTTGAACCATTGTCATAACCTTGACCCCTAATATCATTAACATCTAAATCAAGTGACTTGCATACACCTAATAATTCATTAAAAAGGCCAAATCCGGAAGTATCATTTACTTTTAAAAACTCTAAAAAAAACTCATCTATTTTTATTTCGTTACTTGACACATTAACACATCGTACTATTAAACTCATTTGTTCTTGATGGCTCACACCCGGGGTACAATCAAGAATAATAGAAAAATATTTTGCCTCTTTAATAATTTTTATTATGGAAGTTCTAACACCATGAGCCAAAAGAGAAATCAACTCATTTTGGATTGTAGGCCCAAGATAGTGGTAATGAATTTCTTGATTTTGAATACGTCTAACATGATCTTGCATTATTAAATCAAATTGGAGTGAAAAACGAAATCCCGAAATCTATCGATCAACCGTTGATTAAGGTTGATCCCAAATTTTTCTTCTTGGTCAAGGTCATGTTGAAGTCTCCCGCAAAACACCATGGAATTTTCCAACTCCTGACAACATTTAGTAATTCCACCAGAAAAGCATCCTTTTCAGCTTCGACGACTGGGCCGTATACATTCACCAAACCCACAACGGAATTCTTCGACTTAATACACCCAATGAGACATATAAACCTGTTGTTTATGTTGATATCGGTTACCTGGATGAAAGAGGAATCCCAACAGCTAAGAATGCCCCCCGCCGATCCAACTGCTGGAGAATAAGCAAATTGAACTTCTTTGTTTCTCCAGAATTTCCTAATTTCATTTTCTGTAATAACCTTCATCTTTGTTTCTTGAATGAAGACTATCTTCGAATTAAGCCTTTCAATAACATCCCGGACTGCCTTAGATTTCTCCGGCCTTCTCAAGCCTCTAACATTCCATGAGAGAATTTTTAGACCCATAAATTAGAGAATCAAATACCAGAAAATTACCGAAGCTCCCCATCAACAGCAACCATTCTCCAATTCTTTCACCCGACTGATTACAACATCTTTGCCACCTTTAAATGATATCTCCAGTAAATTGCATATTTCCCATACCGATTCCGCCTCTAACCCAGCGACTGAATTATCCATTTGGTTCGATTGATACGAGACACCATTGCCTTCACTGTTTCTTGGTTCATCAAGGGATTCCCGAACCAACCTTCGAATAATTCTTCTTGAGTGAGCTCTGAAGAAACCCCTCGGAACTAGCGACGTCGGCGATAACACCGGATTATTCTTTGGAAATAGATCGGAGAAATTATTTGAAATTTGCATGCTTCTCCCTTCAAAACTGTCAGGAACCATATCCCGTGAAGGATCCGGATGATGTGTTTGTGCTGGGTCCTTATCGGAAAAAGTTCTAACTCCCAAAACAGAGGGCTCATTCCCCCTGGACCACTTAGCACCATCAAGTGGGCTAGGCGTATTTGCCACCTGCACTGGCCCAAGTGTAAGCCCACCCGAATTGATGCCAGCCCCTATATCCTCTTGTTCACTATTTTCAACCCAAAATTCAACAGCCACAAAGTCATTGAAGTTGTTGGACCCACATGCATTTCCCGAGATATTGGGATCTGAGGGAATCTCGGTCTACCCGTCCTCTTGATGAACCATGTCGCACCTTGCATTTGGAGACCGTTGTGCTGCCACCCCGATTGGGACGCCCTGCGGTGGAGAAGGGCAATCGACGCCAACCTGGAAAACTGGATACGGATTCTCTCTCAAACTTGCTTCAGATGAATCAGACCAAAAGCCCGCCATATTATCGTTGAAATCCCTGTTAACCGGAGAAGAGCTATCCTCCTTAGGGCACCCCAGCCTAACTTTAATGGTGTAATTTTTGCCCAATGATTCCAATCTGAAGAACTCCAGAATTTCAGCCATACTAGCTATTCTAAGAGTAAAACATGCAAAGTCCAGTCTATTCCTCCTACTTGTGTCGTCATCAATACTAACAAAAGTGCCCCACCGCTTTCTGATCATTTTAAAGAATTGATCATGCCAACAATGTAACGGGACTCCCACCAATGAAATTGAACAGAAATAATGAGGGATTCCATTCACTAAAAGTTTGTCGATGTGATTAAACCAGTAGCTCAACTCATCATTCTTATTTGCTATTATGTTTTCCATCTCAGGGATGGAGTTGAAAAGAATTACCTGAGAATTGAAATGGACACCCATTGCATTATCTTGACTTCAATACGTCATGTAGAAGGGCCTGCTGAACGAAATCAATATCGAAGTCCTTCTTGATGACCCCAACCATACATCGCTGGAGCCACTCTATTTTAGTGGACTTGACGTTAAAATTATTGACCTTTGGATTCTCCTCCCCCATGGAAGCAGGATGAACTGGATTCTCTGTTTCTAATGGTGGCGGATTGACACCATCTAGAATAACATCTCGGAAAGTTCTCGGACCAATCCACTCTCTATGTGAACTTGACCCTCCAGGATTCGATGTGTTTCGAAAATTCTCCTTGTGTGCCACTCCTGATTCCCTGTGTGCCATTTCAGACTTCCTAACCCATCTCGGAGCCTCTTGCTGACTCATCGGATCTTTCTTCGAAAATTTGGCCACTGACGCCTTGATCATTAAGCCATCAACCTTCGTTCCATTCAGTTTGGCTATTGCTCTGTCCATTTCAGGCTTGGAAGCCATAGAGACAAAGGCAAAGGTGGTCTCTCTATACTTCTTTCTATTGTTTCTCAACGGGATAAAGACTCGCAAAACCCTTCCATAAAAGCTGAAAATCTCCCTAATTGCAGAGTGTTGTACTCTTCTACTTAGATTGTCTAAAAACACCGTCCACTCGAAAGGCCCTGACTGGAAGTTCTTTTTATTCGACGAAGATGATCGATTCCAATTCCCCCCAAAGCCGCCGCGCTCCGGTCTATTGGACTCATCCACTCTCCTGTTCGCCGCTGCACCCGCTCTGTAATTTCCCCAGTAGGCTCCCACTCTGTCGACGAAGAACGTCGATTGGGCTCCCGCTCTGATCTCCATAACAATACGTATTTAAAAAATATCAAACTTAAAATTTTTATATTTAGTCACCATTATTTACATATTCTATCAATTTAATTATAATTATAATTATAATTTAAAATTTAATCCTCCGATCAGAACGATTTGTCGGGCTTGATGATGTGATAGACATATGAAAGGGAGAGCCTGTTAGATATTGAGCATTATAATGCAGTATATATTGTTTTCATTAGTTTGGCCTCGGCCCTACCTTTGGCAATCAAATTTGTCAGGCAGCCAAGGCAATGGTTAAAATGTGACAGTTCACATGCAAAAACACTGTTGCAGACAGTTACACATGCCATATACTTAATCAATAACAAATAGCTTTCGGTTCATATAATTGCATGCAGATTGTTTTCAGTAATGTTCCATTTCATGGTTTCACTGAATTTTATGGAGCCATTGCTGTTTCTGGTTTGTTCAATCATATGTGCTTCAGGATAGAGCCAATGGTTCCATTTCAGATACCTTTGGTTCAGCACTGACTCATCTGATTGGACCATTTTGGCTAAGAAAGCTCAGTTAATTTCCATGCAAATATGTTCAAACTACAATTTGGTTGGTGCTGACAAAATCCACCATAGCCAAATCATTTTCAAACCAACCAAGCATAACAAATGAGATACTTTCATATTCATATCTATGATTCTTTTCCTTCTAGCTGGCACCTCTATACGTGATGCAAAAGTATTATGTATAATGCGACATTAGTTTAAAATTATTTAAATGTTGGGTTATATGGGTAATTATTTCATACACTGGTAGTGGAAACTAAAAGTTTCTACAAGCGCCATAGTTTTAAAATTTATAGATTCGATTTAAGGCATATGACTTTTTTTTACTAAAGATTTAAGGCGTAAGACTTAGGGCTTTATGTTTAGGGATTTAGAATTTAGGGTTTATAGCCTAAATTCCTCACCATATTATCTTAAAAATTAAACTCTACACCCTAAACTAAATACCTAAACACTAAAATTAAAGCATTTGTGAAAACTTTTTTAGTTTTCAACGCCAGTACATTAAATATAAATCCTTAAATTTTAGGGATCTTTATACTATTTTGGAATTTAAAATTTAGTGTCATTGAGTCCTTATATTACTTTCTATTTGAAAATTTGTGTACCCTCTTAACTTTCCTCCACTTTTCTGTTAGTTCCTGATGTGATATTCATGAAAAAAGGTAAAATAAATTTTGTAGTCCTCTACCTTTACAATTTTATTTTATAACCTCCCTAGGATGCACTTGCATCCGCCACTGCAGTCCAAAGTTGTTCATAGCATGACGCAAAACTCCCGAAATACAGGTCTATATATATATTTTTTTTTTATTAAGTAGTGTTACAATAGTAATATTTCCAAAACAAATGTCCAGGTTCAAATCTACTAAGCCAATTAGTGTATCCCAATCCTGGTTGATAATTAGCAAGTGATTCGGATATAATGAGTAAAATGGTGGGCAAAAACATCCACAATTGACAAAGACAAATGATTAGAAAATTCCAAGAGAATGGAGGAATGAAGTACATGAACACACTTGTTCCATGACCTCCACCACAAGGAAGAAGAATGAGATGAGAGAGAGCTGGTTTTTGGCCATACATATCCTAGGAAGCCAAACTTCCCTTCCCCAACACCTTCCTTTCCTCTTTCCCTTTCATTGTACCCCTTTTATTCCCTGTGTTTTTTGTTTTGCTTTCCATGGATGGTAATAGTAGCGGTGCTACTGCAATGCCACCGGGGCCTGCCTATCACCACATTCATACTCCTTTGCATTCCAACTTCCTTCCCTTGAACTCCATCATCATAATCGTCGTATCAATCGTCTCACTTCTCCTGATTCTCGCCGTCTTTCTGATTATCATAATGCTTCGTAGGCTGAAATCTGTCAGGAAAAGCGGCTGCTGCAATGAAAGTAATGGTGGCATCCACAATGCTACTACCAGTTGCAGGTTCGTTGCTCGTACTGCCATAGACTTCAACTCTAGTCCAGGTAAGTATCCGTGTTCGAAACTCGTGTAGTGTAATATAATGTGCATAATTTGAAACACACCATTAACAGATGTGAAGGCGAATTGTTTATACGGAGGAAGTATGCGTAAGCCTGCTATAAGTCGATGCAGAGGGGTACAAGTTTTCACTTACAAGGAGCTCGAATCAGCCACCGGTAACTTCAGCGAAGCGAATGTGATCGGGAATGGAGGGTCGAGCGTGGTGTATAAAGGGGTCCTTGTTGATGGTACCGTGGCAGCCGTTAAGAGGCTTCGCCTTGATCGAAAGCAAGGGGAACGTGGTTTCAGGATGGAAGTGGATCTGCTAAGCCGGTTGAACTCTCCTTATTTAGTGGAGCTATTAGGCTACTGTGCTGACCAGCACCATAGGCTTCTGATATTTGAATTCATGCCTAATGGTACTCTGCAACAGCATCTTCATCATCCCGGCAGAGAATGTAGGCCGTTGGATTGGGGAAGCCGGTTAAGGATAGCCCTTGACTGTGCCAGAGCCCTCGAGTTCCTCCATGAGCATGCTACCCCTACTGTTATCCACCGTGACTTTAAATGCACCAATGTATTACTAGACCATCACCTCCGAGCCAAGGTGTCCGACTTCGGATTGGCCAAAATGGGGTCAGACAAGATCAACGGTCAGATTTCAACACAGGTTCCGCGGTCCACGGGATACATAGCCCCGGAGTGAGTGCCTCAAATCATGTTCCATGCACATGCATATCGATTTCGTTATCAGAATTATCACTGTCATACTAACGAATATGCAATCAAAGGTCCTTATTAGGCTGCTGTCATTTTCTTATACCCCATACCCCTGGACCATTTGGAGAATGACTCTGCAGAATTTTATGAATTTGCAGATATGCATCAACAGGCAAACTCACCACAAAATCCGACGTCTACAGCTACGGGGTCGTGCTTTTACAGCTTCTAACCGGTCGAGTGCCAGTCGATATCAAGCGGCCTCCCGGAGAACACGTCCTCGTTTCATGGGTAAGTTGCCAACAGCTCATAAGCCACATTCCCTGAGCCCTCTAAGATATGATTCCAACTTTTGATGATTTGATAGGCACTTCCAAGACTAACAAACAGAGACAAAGTGGAAGAAATGGTTGATCCAGCAATACAAGGACAGTATTCCAAGAAGGATCTAATTCAGGTGAAGTTTCGTATCAATATATATCATCAAATTGAACAGCTGAACTTGTGATACATCTTCCTTTATTTGTTCCACAGGTGGCTGCTATTGCCGCCATGTGTGTGCAACCGGAAGCCGGTTATCGACCTCTGATGGTCGACGTTGTGCAG
This sequence comes from Hibiscus trionum, assembly GCA_030270665.1. Taxonomy (NCBI): domain Eukaryota; kingdom Viridiplantae; phylum Streptophyta; class Magnoliopsida; order Malvales; family Malvaceae; genus Hibiscus; species Hibiscus trionum. Next base: position 79,354,950 of record BSYR01000003.1, on the reverse strand, counting down.
TCACTGATCCCTTTAGTTAAAAACTTCAATTCGGTTAATTCCCCCGGCTTTTCTAGATTCAATCGTCGAAGCACCAGTCCGAAGTATTAGTAATATCTTAGGAAATAACTAATAAGAATCAACATTGCCAATGATGATCTGGCATGGCATGTAACTGTGATTTTTCCCATTAGACATTCATCTTGCTGTAAGAGGATTAATAAAGGCAAATGTTATTGAATATGCATGGTGCAAAGGCAGAATCAAACTAGCTTGAATATTATGGTGCAAAGCCATAATCTTCAATCAGTACAATTTGTCTGATGCAGTTGAAGCTAGTATGGTTCAATATTTACACATCATATTATTTGGTCCTAATTATAAAAAAACAAATTTAATTCTCAACATTTTACAAAATGTGTAAATTATGTGTTCGAACTTTTGTATGTTTGTTGGATCGGAATCTTAAAAACGACAACTATTTTCTCTATAACCAAGCCACGGGGCTTCACGGATCCTTTAAACTGGGAATCTACAAGTGTCCCCAGGGCCAGAAGACAGAGACAAAAATGGTGGTGAGTGGAGCAATGCTGATTGCAGAAGACAGAGACCTATGCGTTAATCAAAATGGTTTGGTGTCGAAAACAACAAGACCTAAGGCAGCATAATGGTCTGTTCACAAAACACACAGTGTTTTGGTATAATGGACACCATTGAAATAAACACCGTCCGTGAGGAGAGTGACTTAAGCAGTGGAATGGGTTGCTTTTAACATTCTTGTTGCTCCACCATTTTCACTTGTAATTCGGACATGGTACCCAGAGGAAACTTCCCATTTATTACACCGCACACGCACACCCTATAAAACCATGATGTCCTATGGCTGTTCATGGTGGACAAAAATGATTTCTCTCTCTTCCGTGTTTATTTCTATGCCTCAACATTAAAAAATCAAATTTTAAGCCCTAAATTGTAACTATAAGTTTTAAATTCTAAATTTTAAACCTCAAACCCTAAAAATACACCAGACACCAAATTCTTTAAATGCTAAACCTAAACCCTACCATTAAACCTTAACCATAAACTCTAAACCAAAATTTTTAGTATGAGAACATAAATAAGGACACCGAAAAGAGACATTGGATTTCTATTCGTTCATGGTTAACCAAAATACTATAACGATTAACTTGTAGGTTTTGTTCTTAGTGTATTTAGAACACATTATCTTTAAACATTATCATTTAATTACACTACGAGCATAACTTACAGGTTAATCGTTGTAGTGAAACATGATTTGACAACCCTTAGCCAGCACTTAGAAAAATTATTAAATGAGCATGACTCACCACGTCATCTATAGTCTCATCTAATAATATTTTTTCATGTCATTTTTTTCAAGTTGAGTCTTCGCCTGTTTCCTACATGTAACTAAAATTGTGTAATTACTTAAAAATTACACTAAAATAAATAAATATAAATAGATGAACCATGTATGATGTGATGAACCGAGTCCTTCTAATAATTTCTCTAACACTCAACGTTCATGGAACTTCAATTGAAGCTGAAGTAAAATTGGGCTTCTAGAGCCCATTTAACAGACCATACTACAAAATGTACGACCCAAGATTTCAATTTGGATTTGGAATGGTGTTATTCGGAAATCGGAAACATGCCAATTAGTCCACCTCATGCTTAAGTCCCTCCAATAGAGATAATAAATCGGATATCTAATTTTTTTTTTTAAAAATCTACATCCAAATTAGTAAATATGTTTTAAATATGAATTTATATGTTAATTTTATATAAAATTTAAGTCTTGTTATTTGAATTAATTATATCATCTGCTTGAATACCCAAATTTAATAAGTTCAAAATTTGTAAAAAGAAAGAAAGAAAGATGTAGCGCATATTTTTATCCTTGCACGATGGTTTAGGTTTCATAGTGATTGACTGATTGGGTCTTGAATTCATTGAAAATGGGTTTTAAACGGGAGATTTGAGCCAACTTAAAATTTAATTTAGAGATTAATTTGAAAAGTTTGGTTTTAATTAAGAGAAAATCTTTGATATTCAAGTTTGTGTAATTGTTAGTTTAGATAAATTTTATTAAACTAGAGTTTAGAGATTTGGTTTATGATTTAAGTTTTAAGAGTTTAAAATATAGGGTTTAGGATTTAAGATTTGGGGTTAAAATTTAGGCCTTAGAGTTTAGGATGATGGGTAGAGATATTTTTATTTTAGATTGTATAGTTTAACTATGAATAATTGTGTAAATTTTTTTACACATTATATATCAAAATATATCCCTTTAGTTAATTCTTAAATATAATTTTAAATAATCTCGATTTAATCGTTGTAGTCGAAAGTGATGATATATATTTGTTAATTAAAGCAACTAATTTTATTAAAAGAATAAAATATTCAAAATTACAATGAAGTCAAACTAAAAACATAATCTAAACATTTTACTATAACCATTAAAATAAAAATTAGTCACTTAAGATCATACAAGGACCCTACAATAAAAAGGTTCAACCCAACAAAAAAACTCAAACAAAAGATAGATATGAACAACACCAGAAATCGATGATCTAAAGATCACACCGTCAACACTAACATTAAAAAATGCATATAACCCTTATAGCATGATGACAAAATACTTATTATCACAATTCAATCACGAACACGAAGCGGTGATTGTAAACACATATTCAAATCCAACCCGAAGGTCCAAAACAAGAAAGATCAACATGATAACAAATAAATGACATCTTGATCAGTTACGACGTCATCAAATGAAACCCTAAGAAAATATAAAATGCAAAGAATGACCAAATAATTGAGAAAAAAGACATAAAAAATGTCACAAAGACAAAATTATTCTTATAAAAAATAAAAAATAAATATAATAAAGCAAATAAAAAAGAAAGACTATCTGCAGTCGACGACCATAATTAAAATTAATTTTGTCATCGGTCAAACAAGAATAAAAAATAAAGAAAATGAGCGATGACTAGAGAAAAAATATCAAGGTTATTTAATTCACAGAACTAAAACTCTGAAATGGATGATATTTTTTTGAATATGCTTGGTGTGATTATAATGTAGTATTTGTTCGATTTTTTTAGCTCTTTAATAACAAAGTACATACCGTGCACACATAATATTCGAACCTGAGTCACCTGAATAAAATACATCATCTTTTATTACTGAGACCATCCCACGAGTTGTGACATGGATGATATTTGGTTTGTCCATTTTAAAGATTAATCCTATATGATCTAACTTTGGTACACTCTATAGAATAGATTATTTCTTTGTGAACCGGGAGGCGATCATTAAATTATAATTTATAACAGTACGCCCAATTTATGCAGCACTAAAGGAAATTCAATTGAAAGTGCCCGGTGAAGAGGGGCAATCGTTTTGAAAGGTCATCAGTTGAACTATGGAAATTTCAAGGTTGGTGCTTGTGGAAATTTGGGTCACATAATTTCCCATTCAACAAGTGGAAATGCTAGTGGTGGAAATATGGGGAGCATTCATTTCTTCATGTGTTAATTAAATTGAGCAGCTTACAAAAAGTTTAAATTTAATTCGATCAAAACTTCATTTAAATTAATTTAAATAGTAATTTTTATTCGACTCTAAATCTTAACGAGTCGAGTAAAATCTAACTCGACTTGATAAGTTTGCGAGTAACTCGTTATTTTTTATATAATATGTTAGTTTGGTGTATTTGTGAATTGTTATTTTAGAATTTCACACACTATTTAATCATTTTTTGGTTAAATTTCTTACTTATGTTTATATTAAGCTCTATATAGTATTACTATATTTTACATGTATTACAAAAAACGTAAAAATATTGGCAAACTTAACTAACAACAAACACGAGTTGAATTGAACACAAATTGAATCGTTTTTGAGTCGAGTAGAGCTTTACTTAGCTCATGATCGAGTCGCTCGACAAGCACCCTTATTCATTTGCTATATATACACGGTTGTCTAAGTAAGACGGTGGCATCAGTTCTTGTACTTAGCTTTCCTCTCATGGCTGAATCCTCTGGTGTGGCTGCAAACTTTGGTTTCATGGCTTCGAGAATGCTGCTTTTTGGGCTGTTCATGGCAGCCTTACATACCACAAGTATGTGTATTAGACAAGAAGGAAAACATTCGCTTTCACAACTAGATGTCTAATTTGTTGTTATATACTGCCTGCAGGTGCTCAAATCGGTGTTTGTTATGGACAGCTCGGCAACAACTTACCGCCCCAGCGCGAAGTGATATCGCTCTTCCAGCAGAGGGGCATCGGAAGAACGCGGCTCTATGATCCAAACCAAGCTACCCTCCAAGCTCTTAGGGGCACCAACATTGAGCTGATGCTTGGCGTTCCGAATTCGGACCTTCAACGTGTCGCGGCTAGTCAAGCCAACGCAAACACCTGGGTCCAGAACAACGTTCGGAACTACGGAAACGTTAGGTTCCGCTACATCGCTGTTGGGAACGAAGTTCCACCTTCTGATCCTGTGGCTCGATTTGTCCTCCCTGCAATGCAAAACATTCGCAACGCGATCGTTTCTGCTGGACTTGGTAATCAAATCAGAGTTTCCACAGCGATTGACATGAGGGCCCTGGGGGAATCTTTCCCTCCCTCCAGAGGGGCTTTTAGGTCCGACTACCGCTCGTTTCTCGATCCCATCATTCGTTTCCTGGTGAACAACCGAGCCCCATTGCTCGTTAATGTGTACCCGTATTTCAGCTACGATGACAACTCCGCTATCAGTCTAGATTATGCTCTGTTCAGATCACAAGGCCCCGTCGTCTCCGATCCTCCCTTGACATACAGTAACCTTTTCGACGCCATGTTGGATGCTGTTTACGCTGCCTTGGAGAAGGCCGGTGGCGGTTCTTTGGAAATCGTCGTATCGGAAAGCGGATGGCCTACTGCCGGAGGTCGGAAAAGGGGAGCAACAAATATTGAGAATGCAAGAACTTATAACCAGAACTTGATCCAGCATGTGAAAAGAGGGACTCCGAAGAGGCCTAATAGGCCTATAGAAACTTATATTTTTGCCATGTTTGATGAGAATAACAAACAGGGGGAAGAAGTTGAAAGGCACTGGGGACTCTTTTTTCCAAATAAGCAGCCTAAATACTCCATCAACTTTAACTAAATCATAAATAGGTCCTGAACCTGGATCACCCAAGCCTTTCCCTATAGTAATTTGCCACATAAGAGCATGTAACTCCTACAAGATACTCGAAATAATAAAACATTACTTGCATGGGATGGTGATTGCTAAGTTGATTCTAACATATCTTAACAATTATATAGCTATAGATATCCTAACTCTTTCAGAAAAAAAATTGTGAAATATCGTTACAAGTGGTTCAATCTCTAATAATCGATATTGTATTCTTGAGGTATATGTCTCTCTGATTGTCCGTGTATACTATTTATGACTCTTCACACAGTTTGGGACAAAATCTCAGGCTAAATTTAACATATACACCTTAACAACACAATATCAATTTTTTTTCTCAACAAATATATATTTTATTAATAAGGAATGGTTCCTAAAAAAGACAACACAATATCAATTGTTGAATATGAATATTAAAAGAAAGTGAGATTTATATTTAAATTAAGACCATCATAATAAGAAAATATAGATTTAAATAAAGTTTACACATGAATAAAATACAAAAAGCACAACAATTTTCCATAATCCATAGCAGTTTTCACAATGTTTGCAGTAAAAACTTTGTAGATTAAAGAAAACTATGTTGTTGGATAAAAATCATCTGCCTCTTTTCGGTGCCCCTACTTATGCCTCAACACTAAAAAATACAATAAAATTAAATTTTAAGCCTTAACCTTAAATTCTAAATCCTATACCTTATATCTTAAAAATACACCTTACCTTAAATTCTCTAAACCCTAACCTAACCTTTAACCCTTAACCCTAAATTTAATTTTGAGTGTGAGTGCATAAATAGGGGCACCGAAAAGGGGTAGAAGATTTCCATCCCTATGTTGTTACACTAATGAATGGTGCATAAATAGATAACATGTTTGTGCAAAAGGAAATCAATTAATCATTACCTTTTTTATACAAAGGATAGAAAACAACAAGAATGTTAAACTTATTAATTTAATGTTATGATTTCATAACAATTATTTTATTTGGTAACTTAACTATATAAACAAATGCTTATATTTTGATACAATAAGTATAAAAAATACACAATTTTTCTTTAAAATTTAAAACTCTAAAATTTAACTTCTAACCTTAAACTCTAATTTTAAATCTGAAATCTTAAACTATGTGTCATAAGCTCTAAACCCTAAATTTAATAATCTTGTGCTCATGTATTTTTTTTCTATAAACAAATTAAACTAAAAACAAAATTACACCATCAAAACTAATTGAGTTTAACTCAATGGATACTCTTGTTGATACAAAATATAGGACAACAGGAGATCTAATATACTTAAACATTCAATATTTTTTTGATTTAACAGTAAAAATAAACCATAGAGCGTAAATGTTGTAATTGCAAAAAAACTAAAACACAAGATATATTGAAGGCGGGTGAAGAAAAATTGCAGGTATATGGGCTTAGATGAAGTGGAGTTGGATTGGGCTGTCCCCAAAATGGATGAGACATGAGAGTGTGGGTAGTTCAATCAACTCTACATAATAGTATAATTTACGAATGGATAAACATAAACCCATATTTTTTTAGTTAAGAATATACTGTTGATAGCAATGATTAATTTTCTCGTCATAAGTAGACTTAGAAAACTTGACCCGAGATCTAAAACTCGAACTGAATTATTCGAACCGAGATTCGATTTTGACTTGAACATGATGATTCAAAGTTGACCCGAAACCTGAAATAAACCGAATCGAACCGAAATCGACCCAAATTTTTTTGTTGAACCGAATAGACCCGAACCGAATGGACCCAAACCGAAATTTGAACCGAATATCGACCCGATTTTAACTCGAAAATTAAGGTAAAACAAATGAATAATTTATTTTTAATATTGTCTATTTTTAACAATATAATAAATAATAAAATGAAGTATGTTTTATTATCGTTTTGTACTATACCATGGAAGAGACCGTTGTTCTTGTCAAAGTTGTGGTATAATAACATTTTATGTCATTTTGGCTAAAAATTTAATCTTATAAATTAAAATGAACAAAAATATCATTATATTAAATTAATAGACTAAATTACAAAGATTAGTTAATTTCGACTAAAAGTAAATTTGTAGAGACTAAATATCACTACGGGGAGGGGATTTCTATATCCGAAGTCTAAACTGTAGGGATACTTGTGAGTAAATTAAATTAAACTAAAACTTAAAGTTGAATATTAGTACTAAAATGTAACATTTTAAATGCAACATGACCTAAAAAGTAATTAATCTCTAGCTTAAAAAATTTGTGGCTTATTTCCCTCCAAAATTTTGTTCTTTTCCTCTCTATTTCTACCAATTGTCTTTTTCTTTTTCTTTTTTTCAATCTAACTTAAAAAATTGGTGGCTTATTTCCCTCCAAAATTTTGTCTTTTCTCTCTCTATTTTTACCAATTGTCTTTCTCTTTTTCTTAATTTAATTGAGTTTCAATTTAGATTAATTTAATTAAAATTTTACATTTAATTTTAAAATTATTTTAATTATATTCGTGATTTATGCTTCTAAATTTTAGTTAGCTCAATTAGATCCTAAGTTTAATAAATTAATTCATTTCAGACATCATCATCATCATCATCATCATTATTATTATTATTATTATTATTATTATTACATATAATAAACTTTGATTTAATATAATTATACACAAAAATTTGATACGGATACATCAAGCTTTGATTTAAATATTTAATCAAATTCAAATGCATAGATTAACAAGTTGAATCAGAATTAATCTCATACAACATAACTCTAAACTAAACCATAAATACTAAACCTCAAACCCTAAACCCAACTCAAACCAAATTGACCAGAAAAATTTAAATGTTGACCCGACTCGAAATCAACCCGAACGACCCGATTTTGACCCGAACCGAAATCGACCGATCCGATATTGCATGGCCCAAAAACAACCGATCCGATTTCGACTCGATCCAATACTCGAACCGGATCCGACTCATCACAGACCCGAATTAGACCCGAACCGAATCTAAACTGATTCTAGATAGACCCGAACCGAACCGAAACGACCCGAACCGAACGACTCGATTGCCACCTCTAGTCATAAGTGTAGGGGTGTTCCTGGTAGGTTAACCGTACCGTTTAGCTTAAACGGTTAGTTAACCGTTATAGTTGTTATTAATCGTAACCTAACCATTAAAAAAACGGTTAACTGTTAATTTTTTAAATTGTTAACCATTATAGTGGTTAACTGTTAAGAAACGATTCGATTATAGGTCAACCTATAACCTATTACAATTTTATTTTCAAATGTTCATTATTTCTTTTTACAATCATAAGTCTAACTCTGCGATAAATATTGTATTGAAATTTTCAAAAAAAAAAACTTAAATAGAGAGATTTTAAACACAAACTTCATACTTAGTTAAAAAAGTAAATATAGGTTAACCATTAACCATCTTTTTTAACGGTCCGGTTAACTAAAATCGTTTAACTTTTAATAGTTAGGTTAATTAACTTATAAAATGAATGATTACGCCGGTTAACGGTTACAGTTTATTTCACACACCCTTACATAGGTGTTCACATAAAAGGTAAATGATTGACTATAAAATATATTTCAGTTTCATGGATAGAGATTAAACTCCTAACCTCAGAGTTAAGAGATGAGATAAGCAATCACCACGCTCCATCTCATGGTTGGTTAAATCCATATCAGTGTTGATGTTAATAAACCTATAGGTTTTGGACCGGATTGTAAATCCGTAAAAACAAGTTTTAAATAGTCTGCTTTCACCAGTGGCTAAGATGTGATCACTGTACCAACTATCGGTTAGTATAGTGTGACTAAACACTTGGTTTTTTATTTAAAGTCAATGGTTCGGATCTTAGTATTGTAAATGGTTAAGATTTAAAGTAAGAAAATAGTTATAAATTTTTACCATTTGATTTACAATTGATCATCGCGTCTGTATTGTAAATATGAAGTTATGAATAATCCAGCCAAATTAATAGGAATTAGACCTAAGACGATTCCAAATAAAAAAACTTAAATCTTTCATCCTTATTCATTTTCATTCTTCATATCAAGCAAAGTCTTAATGTGGTCTCATGATAATATATGTTCAATTTAAATATATTATTTAATAAAATTTACATACACCTTACAAATATAACTGCTCAAACCTAAAGTCATTTTTGTGTATGGCCCCTATAAATTGCATTGCATGGCTTGCGATATTCAATTGGGATATTGGATGGTGTTAATTTGCCCAAGATAAGGAAACAGGTAATGACCGAACAATGTATAAGGTCCCTCATCAAAGAAAACATGCCAATCAGTCTAACCCATTCAGCTCAGGGATGCTACATGTGAAGTTCAAGTTGGAAATATATGATTTGAAACTACGAGACGGTGTTGAATGCAATGTTAAAATATATTTTATTTTCGATACTCAAATTACGAACTTCACCAAGTTTGTAGAGAAGCTTAAACCTTTAAACCGGAAATCTATAAGTGCCCCTCAGAAGTAAGAAGACTCGTAGGGAAGAGACGAGAGTTCTGGTTAGTGGAGCAATGTTGATTGCAGAAGAAAGAAAGGAAGTTCTGATATACGGCACTTTAAGGTGCGGTTAAATTAAGGCGGCCTCCAATATAATTTTTTACCCAGTTAATAAGAATTTGTGTTCTAAATTTTTACCAACTTGATAATAATTTAGGTTATAACATAAATTCTTACCTAGTTGGTAAGAATTTCGGTTATACTTCAATTATTATCTAGTCCAAACTAAATTCTTACCAAAATTATAAAAAATTATGTTGGTCGTTTTTTTTAGCAGCACCTTAAGGGTACCTCATCTTCGTTTCGCGTAAAGAAATAGACCTCTACTTTATGTTTGAAGGCATAGTAGTGTCCATTAATCAAGGTGGTTTGCAGTCAAAAACAACACCACCTCCGGCAGCAAAAATGATTGTATCAAGGCATGCATGTGTTGGAAAAAGGGAAAAAAAAGAACAAAAATGTTGCAAATTAACAGCATGACACATTGAAAATTACTAAATGTTTATGCACTTCCATCAATACTAAATGTCCACCACCCGTGAGGATAATGACTAAACACTAAAGTCTAACCCACGAGGTTCATGATTTAGATTTGCTACAAGTTGAATAATAAAAACAAGAATTAAATGGAAATTTTATAATTTTGGTCCCTCGACAAGTTTTTAGTTTCTTTTGGACCACCGACCACTAGCACAATAAACTTTCTAACTTCACCTCGGTTAAGTTGTTTGAAGTATATGGACCATCACAACGTATTCGGCACATCTCCACAAGAAAAGCAAAGCATTACTTGGCTACAATGGCAATGGCTTTTGTCTAAAGCAACACCTTTTTGTATGGCGTTCAAAGCCTTTGCATTACAAGTTTGAATCATTGTTTCAAGTTCACCCATATTTCAATGAGGTTTCAAGTTATGCTTATTATTCTCATTTCTTCTCTATCTCTTCTTATCTTATCTAAATTTTATATCATCAAGAATATTATGTGTCAATTTATTGTCCAAAAAATATCATTAAATCAAGCACTTTGATCAACAAGGGCTTATCACGTTGATAAAGGATTTTTTTTTTTGCATGTTCTATGCATGGAACAAAGATCTTATGCCTTTTTCGGTGTCCTTACATATATCGCAACACTAAAAAACTAAACCGTGTACTCTAACTCTAAATCGTGAATCTTAAATTATAAATCTCATCCCTAAACTTTAAATTTAATTTTTTAATATTAGAGCATACATAAAAACACCAAAAAGAGGCAAAAGATTTCTATTCTTATGCATGGACCAAAGTCATGAATGAAAATTCTCTTCTCCTTTTTAGTGTCCATATGTATGTCCTAACATTATAAAATTGAGTTTGTATGGTTTAGTTTTTAGGGTTTGAGATTTATGATTTAGAGCTAGAATGTAGAGTTTAACTTTTTAGTGTTGGGTATACATAGTGAAACAAAAAACCCCAAACTATAACTTTATATTTTAAATCTTAAACCTTAAACCCTAAAAACTAATTCTTATTTCGTAAGCCTTATTTTTTTAGTCTCGAAACATAGATAGAGGCGTTGAAAAAGAGTAGAAGATTTTTATTTAAACACCGAAAATGAATTAAAAATATGAAAATATTGTTTATAGATAATCAATAAATCAACCAAAATTTGCTTAAAAATAAATAAAACATTGTATAGACAATGTACATATCTACACAAAGGTCGTGGCTTTTAAGTCGAATGTAATATTTATAAACTATTAAAAACGTTAAAACCTTAAACCGGAGGACGGCTTGAGTCAGGCACGGGTCCAACCGGAAAACTTGAGGTTCCTTCACCATCATGCGCGGCCACCTTTGGTGATTTCATGGAGGATACTCGACTAAAAAATGGTGGTTTGTTATTTAACACCCACCGGTCCGACTTAGCTCCACGGTCCAGCTTCCCTCGACTACTCCCTCCATCTTCGGATGTCCGGTATCCCCGACGCGAACTCCTCTCCCTAGGCAACACCAAGCTTGTCGCCCGATTCAACTTCCGGGTTATCAATTGCTTCCGAACATTATCCGGTAATCGCAAAGTGAACCGGTCTGTGTTCTTACCCGGTTGGACCAAAGAATGTCCGGTCGAGTGAGAACGTAGGAAAGAAAGTTTACGTTGACGGTCAGCTTGAGCCGCTACCTCACTATTAATATCGTCATTATTTGGTGTACTTTGCTCCTCCGGTTCCGAGTTGCCGCCGCCGTTCTGGGCCTCGAGGTCCAACTCAGCGACGGTGGTATCCGAGGCGGCGAGTTGACTCACGGGGTCGCCGGGTTGAGGAATGAGATTAGCTCTACAAACAGGGCAAGTAGTATGAGAAGCCAACCAAGCATCGATACATTCCGGGTGGAAAACATGGTCGCATTTGGGTATCAAACGCAGCGTTTCGTCGTCTTCGAATTCATTCAAACAAACGGCGCACTCCAATGCTCCTTTCCCGATCTTATGATCCTTAACCTCGGAGTAAACCATGATTGGGAAAGTCTCGATCACCGCCGCTTCCAGACCACGCCCACGCATCGAACGCCCGGGTCCGCCGTTGAGGGAGCGGATGCCGCGTCTGGTGCCGTTGACGTCCGAACAGTTTCGGATGTAAATGGCGAAAAGGCCGACGAAGAACAAGGCCGCGATTAGAACGACGATGATTATGGCCAGGGAAGGGCTGAAACGGGCGTAGGAGTAACGCTCGTCGTTTTGGTTGAATTGAGCGGCGGAAGGCGGCGGAGAGAGGAGGAGAAGGAGGAGTGAGAAGGAAAGAGAGAAGATTCCATGGCGGGGGGCGTACGACATGGTGAGGAGTAGGAGAGGAGCATTTGTGAAGTGAGAGGAAAGAAAGGGTTTTAAATATGAAGATTCAAAGTAAGCTAGGGAGCGTATTTTCCACGGTGCTTCTTTGGTGGCAGCCACAATGGAAGGGTGGTGGTCGTTTGTTTGACGATAATGGAAGCTTCACAACCAGACTTTTCTCTATGTGGGAAATCACAATTTACATTTAAATTTGCATTTCATTCTCATTCTTTATTTTCATTTTTCATTTTTTGACCGGGAAATTAAATATTATTATTTTAAAAAATTTTAGTTTAAATCGTTTGTATTTAAGGTGTGTACTTCATAAAAAAAATTAAAAAAAATGAACATATACAATTGTAATATTACATCAGACGTTAAAAAACATTACACGCATTCTGATTGTGTAACATTTTAATCATATTTATACACTTGTAGAATCTTTTTCATAAACTGTTTTAATGGACCGTCCCTTGTTTATTTAAATAATATTTAAAATGTATAATAATAAACATTTTTTTAAATAATATGAAATTTCCTAACAAAGTTTACTCAAATTATTTTCTTCTCTAACGAATTACAAATTAGTAAATATACTAGCAATTGACCTTTGTCATGGTTTCTATACAAGCTTCAGAAAATTCGTTATCCTTTGGTATAAAGTCAAACTTATTTGGTCTCTAGCGAGGCTAACTTTTCTAAACGTTAGATTTTTTTTTTAATAATGTTCAAATTTTAAATGTTGACATTTATGATTAATTGATAAATGTATAAAAGGAATTATAAAAAAGTAAAGTTGTATTTGTAGTTAGATAAAGTATGTGATTTAATCTTGGAAAATTCTACGACGGGCGACGAACGTTGATGAACACCATTAACGATGAACACCGATGAACATTATTAATTTTTTTTAAAATTTTAAAAATCTAAAAGATTAAAATTATAATTAAAATTATCTCTTAAAAATAAAAATCAAATTTAATAGTTACTTTATAATATTTTTTTAATAGGTTAGAATCAAATATACTCAATTCTCCTAAACACTAACAAAATCAATCTCTTAAAAAAATAGAAATCAATTTATAATTTTTTAATAGATTAGAATCAATAAAATGAGAATTTGGTATATTTGATTCTAACCTATTAAAAAATATTATAAAGTAATTATTAAATTTGATTTTTATTTTTTAAGAGATAATTTTAATTATAACTTTAGTCCTTTAGATTTTTAAATTTAAAAAAAAAATTAATGATGTTCATCGGTGTTCATCGTTAGTGGTGTTCATCAATGTTCGTCGTACATGGTAGACTCATCCTTTAATCTTTGTATGTAAAAGTAAAAATTAGTTTTATTTTTTTATTAAAATAAACTATCATTGATGTCGTTAGTATTTTCATTAAAATCCATCATCAATACAATCATATCAATTTTAGAAGCAAATAATGCCAAACCATTATATATAGACCAGTAAGCATATTTGTTGTTAATCAAATTTTGATTTGAAAAATACTGAAAATGTTAATAATAGGATTATAATTTCAAAATCAGAAAAGTAAGAATATTTCATTTTTATTTTTTTAGCATAAGGACTAAATTTTAAACTTGAATAAAATATAAGGCTCAAAACATATTTTGACCTTAAAAAATAAATTGGATTGTAAACTTGTAATTACATTAACACTCGTTCCATTTCGATTTGGATGTGCTTAAAGTAATTAATTTTGTAGTTTGTTTTTATTACTGGCATGGCATCTAATTTTTAATTGTTTTAATAATTATAAAAGATATACATCAAAGTCAAAAATCAGCTTTAAACTTTGATAAATATTATACATGTATATCCTAGAAGAATCAAATTCCAAAATTAATGGTGCGTCGAATATAATTAATTAGGCCTTTGGCAGCTATGCAAGGACCGTCACATTCATTGGACCCACTGTTAGAAATTGAAGCTACCCTCCATTGATTTCTAGAATGGCTTCGATTCTCTTCCATTTATTATTTTTAATATAATTTTTATTTTTATATTTCATTTGTGACTTCTTTGTAAACCAATGTGTATTTTTAATGTTTTATGAAATTTAATGACAGAGTTTGGGATTAATTTTTTTATAAAAAAAAACAGATACTTGAACTAACATGGTTAAAATTTTAAAAGGTTTAATTTATATATTTTAATAATTTTGAGAGATTTTATAAAAAAATTAAAAGTATGAAAGAAAATTTAATTAAAAATATAAATTTTAAAGGTTAATGTGGATTTTTAAAACTTTAGAGGGTAAATTGTTTTTTATTTTATTCTGAGAGGTCAATTTTTCTTCTTCTTATTTTTGGGGGTCATGGCCCCTTTGGTCTTATTACCTTCTGCCACCACTGATTTATAAAGACTAATTATTTTCTGAATATGTATTATCTTATTAGAGTACAATGTCTCTTAACATTGCAACCAATATTTATTGAAAGACAAATTAATTATAAGAATTATTTTTTATTATATATGTATAGTAAAAAACTGATTTAATGAATTGTTTTATAAAAATAAATTAATTATATATTTCTCCTTACTGTCATTATATATAAGAATATCGACAAATATCGGATATAATAAATATATACCTTATACTCCCAAATAGATAATTTAAATTCGAATATTATAAACAATATTATTGAAAGATCAAATAGTTGCATGTTCTTTTTTTTATCTGATTATAAGATAGTATTGTGTTCGATTTTAAATTTAGATAAAATTATGTACACCTGGGGTCTATGTTACTCGAATATGATTTACCTAAGAAGAACATATCATCTTTTACCTACTAGAACTACTCATCGGGTTTAAATAGTCATGTATTCCGAAGACACCCCAAGAAAAGAAAAGAATAGTTATTGATTTCACACGTTAAAAAACCTTATAAACGTGCTTGATGCTAGGTATTTGAGTTTGATATATTTAGATATAATGAAGTTTAGATTGTTAATTAATTAATTTCCAGGGATTTAAATTAAAGTAATCACACAAGGGCTGCCGAGTGCTGAAATTATCCCTAAAAGGATAAAGGAAAAGAGCAACTAAATTATGTGATTGACGAGGTGATCATAGGGAGTTTTTGGCATATTAAATTAGATAAGCAGTTAGCAAGTGCGTTTACTGGTAAAATTGTGAATAAGTCCCTTAAAATTATAGAACTTTAAGTTAATACATAGTAAAATTACACTATTGCATCTATATTGCAGAGATGTTGAAATAGTGTTTTGTGATTCATCCAATTTAGAGATATCAATACTGGATTATGAGATACATATATGTCATGTATTTATATTCTTTGTGAGTTGATCTCTACGTTTATAGTGTATTATTTATTAATCTCAGATAAACAAGATTGAACCACGTTAAACCTTGTCTTTTTCAAATTCTTATTATAAGTTAATCTCGTGTTGTTTATTTTTCTGCTTATAAATTTCCTGACATTATATATATATATGGGGGGGGGGGGGGGGGAGTCTCTTTATTTGGCATCTCTCTTCATATTAGATCATGATTTATGATTAAAAAGAATAAAACTTTACCGAGTTTTCAAGCAAATAGACTGCAAAGTAATGTGAAAACTCGTTATACCAAACTAATGATTGTGCAACATTTACTCATAAAAGTTAACACCCCACGAACCGTATCAATTGGTCGGGTATTCTCATTTTTGGGAATCGCTTCACGTTGGTGTCATCACCATAATATTGATTTGTCATTTTTGAGCATCCATCGGTTCTCAAAATTTTATTATCTTCAGATATACTTCTTAGGATGGTCATGGATTAAATTAGATTGTGTTTTTGGCTAATCTGTATTTGATTGAAAATTTTAAAACCTCAACCTAAGTTAAATTTGACCCAACGTTAAATGATATTTTATTTGAGACAAATAAAAAAATTTATTTTTATTCGATAAAATAAGGAGATATTTGAAAAAATTATAGAGAGAGACATTAAAATACTTATCCTATTTTTATTTGACGAAATAGAGAGATGATTGGAAAAAAGTACGATAATATGTGTATTATAACAATTATCCCTAAATAATTAAAATAAAAATATATTATTATATCAGATCGAGTTTAATATTTTTTACCCTAAACTCGAACCCGACATAATCTTGTGCTCTACAAAACCGACCCAACCCAAATTTTCAAAAAACAAACTCGACCTAATATGATCGTGTCAAAACCCATCGAGTCCGAGCCAAATAATCATTAGCTACTATTTGTAAATTGTTGTCCTTAGATATTCATCGTTCCATAAGGATTTAACATCCTAAGATACATCTCACAAAGTTCAGACTCAGTACCTCCTGACGTGGGGAGAGGTGTCATTGAGAGAGAAAATTTTGAAAGAGAGTAGATATCCAAAGAAGACAATACCAAGATTGTGATAATAATAATATTAGGTTGATAAGAGCATACGTTTTTATAAATTCAAAAAATACAGTATTCAATTCAAGCCTTGAAACATTCTATGATTATGACAATCAAATTGTCTAGAAGTTGAATTTTTGTTGTTAAATTAAATTGCAACAATTGACAATTTTGGGTTATTCTTCCTTTCACGGCAACCATCGATGACCATATTTACTTTCTCCTAAATTCCAATTTTATTTTAAGTATTCCGCTTCCATTTTTATCTTACATCATACGTGATTCATGTATGGGTAATGGGTTATTTTCATATTTTTTCTGGTTAGGGATGAGCATTTTACCCGTCCTGGTTTGATTGGGTCGAATTTTTTCAAAGAAAATTCGAGTTCGGGTCGGGTCGGATTTTTTAAAGGGTAAGGTCGGGTCGGATTCGGGGTAAAAAAAATCCAACCGACCCGACCCGGGACTAATAGTGTAATTTTTCCTAAATTTTTTTAGGGATATATACAATAATGCTCACTCTTTATATATTTTTTACAATGAGGTCATTAAAATTACTTTTTTTACAATCAGGTCCCTAAAATTTATTTTTTTACAATTAAGTCCCTAAAATTTATTATTTTTTAATAGCTCGGGTCGAGTTTGAGTATATAATTTTCGGGTCGGGTCGGGTCCGTATTTGAAGTATATATTTTCGGGTCGGGTTCAGGTGGGCCAAAAACCCGACCCGTGCCCATCTCTAGTTCTGGTTTAAAAGTTTTCATATATATACTTTATGGGTCCTTTTTAAATGTATTTCGATTCTTTGTTCGAAGTAAAGTTTTTATGACAATCGAATAAAAATGCTAATAATGTTATGCATGGGCCATGGGTGGAGCCATTTAACTAAAGAGGTGTCAAATGACACCCAAAAATTTTAAAAATTTCCCCTATAAATTTAATATAAAATAATGTTAAAAAAATAAAATCAACACAAATTTAAATGATATTGACACCCTTAGGAGAAAATTAAGGCTCATTATTGTTCACACCTATTAAAAAATTCATATAAAATTTAAATTATGATACCCAAACTAAATTTTCTGACTCCGGGTTGGTTGTTATGTACATGTTTTTTTTACGTAAAATCATATGATTAGACATGCATATGGTGGAGCATTTAGCAGCCAAATCCGGTGTTTAAATTCTAGCCCTTTGAATTTATAGTTTTGAAAGAATCAATACATTTTTATTTTTAATACTTTTAGTTAATTCAAAGGCATCTCCGAATTGGTTTCTCATTAGATACTTAAGGAAGTCCCCAAGAAATTGCGGAGTTTGGCCATTCTTCTTTCTTTCTTTCGTTTTTTTTTAGGTTTAATACACTTTCCCTCTAAATTTTACATGTTTTTTAACTTGCTCACTAAAATTTATTTTGACCACTTTCATCTTTTAACGTTTTTGCCGTTACCAATATTACCCCTACCGTTAAAAAATCTATCTTGACCAATCAAAACACGCCATGTCATTTTTCTTATTTATTTTTAAATTTTAAAATAAAATAAATATATTAAAATATTTATTAATTTAATTATATTTCTTAAAATACCCCATTGTCTTTTCCCCCCATTTTTCATTCCATTTTGCTGTCGAGTTTCTTCTTCCAACAGGGTCGGTCCTGGGCAGGGGCAACAAGGGCGCCCGCTCAGGGCCCATCGCTCAGAAAAATTAAATATTGTATGTTTTTCGAATTAAATTTAAAGATTTAATTTATTTTAATATTTGTTATTAGGACCTATTTTTTTTAATATTTATTAATAGGGATTAATATTTTTCCAACATTTATTATTAAAGATTTACTCTTAATATTTAATTTTTTCTAATACTTGTTATTAGGAGCCTATTTTTTAATATTTGTTATTAAAGGCGGAGTTTTTTTTCAATATTTATTAGTAGGGGTCTACTCTAAATATTCATTTTTTTCTAATACTTGTTATTAGGGGCCTATTTTTTAATATTTGTTATTAGAGGCTGGGTTTTTTTTTCAATATTTATTAGTAGGGGTCTACTTTTAATATTTATTTATTTTCTCTAATATTTGTTATTAATGGCTCATTTTTTAATACTTGTTATTAGGGGCTGAGTTTTTTTCCGATATTTATTATCAAGAATCTACTCTTAATATTCAATTTTTTTTCTAGTACTTGTTACTAGGGCTCTAGTTTTTTCCAATACTTGTTATTATGAGCATAGTTTTAAGGTGAAATTTTGATATACAGGCTTGTAAAACTAATTTTACACAAGCATGCTTATTTACATTATAAAACTCAAATCCTAAATTCTAACCCTAACCCTAAAAAAACTAAAGCATAGACCTTAAACCTTATACCCTAAATTCTCAACACTAATCTTAAATTCTAAACCCTACAACATAAACCCCTACACTTTAAACTCTAAACTAAAACCTTAACCCCTAAAACTAAAAGTCACATGTAAACTAAAGTTTACACGGCATGTGTATCAAAGTTTTTCTAATAATTTTAAAATTTAGTTTTTCAATGCTTGTTATTAGGGGACCAATTTTTTCAATACTTGTTACGATGGACCAACTCTTAAAATTTAATTTCTTTCATTACTTGCTATTAGGGACAAAGATTTAAATAGCGGCATGCAATCACAACAATGACCGTTATATGACGGTAGTTGCATCATCTAAAACTGCGATATATGCTATCATGTCCACAATAGATATGTTACTAAAAAATTTCATAACCGCGATACTCACAATAAACAAAATAACATCTATTATATCTACAATCATGATAAACACAATACAACCGAAAATACGACTGTAACTATAATTACAATTTAAATCTTTAATTTAAGGCTCATTTATTAAGTTCGCCCCGGGCCTCCAAAAACTCAGGACCGGCCTTGTCTTCCAAAAATCAATATTAGTGCTTATGTCTTGTTAAAGCAAGAAAAAAAAGCAAGAAAACAGAGCAGAAACAGCTTGACCATGGACATTGGTATGTGGGAGGATTAAGATTTGACGTAAAATATATGTATGTACTTGGAGGGGTGATTATGATTAGATGACCTAAAAATAATTTTGTATTAATGAAGATGTAAGACACTTGTCTTCCCAAAGTTAATCGAAAGGGTTTTAGAAGTGTGAGGGGTGAAGGGTTTATTTGCCTCACCAGTCACTAGCAGACTTCACCTTCACTCACTCCTCACTAACTCTGTTTGTTGAAAATCATCAAATATAGCATGGTGGTTTGAATTTGAACTAACTTTAAAATAAAGGGGCTAAAGGTAAAAATGATACGGCGGCCGATGACACAGGGTTGACAGAAAAATATGGGCTAGGGTTTTGGCGAAGAAGAAAGAAGAAAAAGAGGAAATTTGTAGTTTATCCCAAATAAATTTTATTTAATGATTCTTTTATTATATTATTATATTTATTTTAAACATTATTTTTGAAATTTTATCTGAAATTAAAAAAATAGAGGCTGATGTGGCGTAATATAATTGGTCAATTTTTTTATTTTAACGGTGTTAAATTTTTGGGTTATATGGGTAACGACGACAAATTTAAAAGGCAAAAATGGTTAAAATAAACTTTAGGGGACAAGTTGAAAAAACATACAAAGTTTAGGGGGAAGTGTATTAAACCTTTCTTTTAAGAAAAGCAATTTGTGATTTTTTGGAATCTATTTGAGAAAGTCAATCTTTTATGTCTTTATATTCTAATTTATTCATTTTTAATTTTGTAAATTTTAGTACTAAAAATAATTTTGTACTTTTAAAATTTTAAATTTTTTATCTTATTCAAATAGTAATTATAAATTTTAGGCTTAGGTGGCAAATAAGTGCCCAAACTATACCTTTTTTTTAGATAGGTGTCTAAAATATTTTTCGGGCCAAATAGGTGCCTAACGTTTTCAACATTACTCAAATAGGTGCAAGCCGTCAACGTCTGTTAATTTTCACCGTTAAATGACACATGTCAGCTTTTTAAGATTCCAAAATTATATTTAAAAATAAATAAAAATTAATAAAAACAAAATATTTTCTTTATTTTACAAATTAGCCCCAAAATTTGAATTCCCTAAAACCCAAAACCCAAATCTGGATTTTACTTGATTTCGTCACCGATTGTCACACCGCCGCCCACAACATCCGTCGCCGGACCATCACGAGCATTTACCCCATCACATCGTCGCCGAAAATCGTCGAAGGGTTCATTCGAATAATTCGCGACGAATGGCGACATAATGGGCGATGAACGGTGGGTGGGTCGTTCGGCAAGGGGAGAGTGCTTCACTCCATCGCCGGAAACGCGACCAACGCCGGTGGTAGTGGCCGAATTTGGGGGGTTTAGGGATTTGGGGACTATTTTAAAATTATTTAAAAATTTTAGGATATTTTACAAATTTTGATTTATTGGTTAAAAATAAAATAAAAATATTTAATACTGCCACGTGTCATGCTTTTATTGGTTGACAGAACTTTTTTAACGGCCAGTCACGACGAGCACCTATTTGAGTAACTTTGAAAACGTAAGACACCTATTTGGCCCGAAAAATACTTTAAGCACTTATCTGGAAAAAATGGTATACTTTGGGCACTTATTTGCCATTTAAGCCTAAAATTTATTAAGTCAAATTTTAACATTAGTCCTTGTAGTAAGCTATTAATTTAGTTCACATTCTCCAATTTGATTAATTTAAGTTCTTGTATTACTTGAGTCACGACCAAAATTCTGAAAATTCAAAAAGTACAAAGATTAAGAATAACCGAATTTAAATATAAAGATTAAATCCACAACTTATACATAATATATAAACCAAATGATAAGTTTTAGCCTTTGAAAAAAAGTCAAAATTATCTTATAAGGATATTTTTGAATAGTCTTGCAAAGATATTTAAATAAATTTTTAGGCGGGTAAAATTTTGATACACAAGATGTATAAAAAGTCTGTATATTTAAAATATAAAATTTAAATCCTAAATTTCTAACTCTAAACTTTAAACCATATACCATAAATTCTAAACACATAAACTTTAAACCCTAAACTAAACTTTTAAAACTAAAATACTTGTGTATCAATTTTTTTTTCTTCAGGAAGTTAAAATCAATTTATTATATGTTGTAAAGTGATTATTCAAAACTAAATATTACCTTGATTACTTCATCAACTTTGCATGTGTGTTTTTAAATTAAAAAATAACATATAAAGAATTTAAATTTATAATAAAAATGATCAGCAAGTAAAGTTTTAAAAAAGAATAATGAAGAACATGATTGTTTTTAGCTGGAGTGGGGTGCAAGTATATATAGCTTTCGTTATTGACATTCTTTTGATTAAATGAAGACTAAGATGCTTTTGAATATTTTTAAGCAAATCTGTATAGTTTAGAATAAAATTCAAACAAGAAATTAAAAAGCTACCCATAATAATAGTACTAGCTTTATATATTTATCATGTCCATCATCCAACAATTTAATTCGTTCGTGCATTCATAATTATTCTTATAATTATCGGTATATAATTCATTAACCGATTAGTTTAAATTGAATATTACAGATATTCATTAAAAATAATTAAAACTTCTTAAAATTTTTCTAAAATGCATAGAGTATATATGTACTGCGGGCATATGTGATGTCATGTAAAAGTTGTTAAAAAATTAATATTTAAGTTAGCGTTTTCAATAAAAAAATAGCGTTTTGACTTTTTCTGAAAGGTAGATGATCGAATTTGATTTTTTAACAATAAAGGAACAAAATTAAACGAAAAAATAATAAAGACCAATTTTACAAAATGTATAAACATTGAGAACTAAATTTATTAGTACGTTCTTAATATATATATATATGTGTGTCTACACGGTGTAAGAGTTTTTAAGTTTTACACGTTTTTTGGATCGTTGGGTGAGTAAAAAGAATTGTTGAAATTAACAGTAA
Organism: Hibiscus trionum; assembly: GCA_030270665.1. Lineage (NCBI taxonomy): Eukaryota > Viridiplantae > Streptophyta > Magnoliopsida > Malvales > Malvaceae > Hibiscus > Hibiscus trionum. The sequence continues at coordinate 79,332,064 of BSYR01000003.1, read as the reverse complement.
GATATATGAAATTATCAGTTGGGAGAAAAAATAAGAAGTTAATTTTATCCATCAATTTCACTCATCTAATGATCCAAAAAATGTGTAAAACTTGAAAACTCTCGTGCTATGTGAGTGGATTATAAACTTATATATATATATATATATATATATATATATATCACAAGCTTTCAAGTTCCACATAAACAACAAATAAAAACTTTCCCATTGGAATATGATGCAATCCATGAAGAATTATAAAAATAATGTAATGGTTTTTAACTTAGCATTTGAAATTCTAAATTCCGTACAGTTTGAGGAATCAACATTTTCACATTAATCTATAAAAAAAAGTTTCACATTAAATTCTTCTTTTTATATATTTATATAGTACGATAAGTTAAGCAATGTAGAGAAATAATGTTTTTGATTGACCAGGTCTTGATTTCATAACTAATAAAATAATCAAAGAGAGATTTGAAGTTGAAATCTCGTTACGCATTGATTTTGTTTGGAAATTTTTGATATTTTAATTATTTATTAAACTATATTAATATAATAATTGATTACATTGGAGTCAAACAATCTGACGTGGAACTTGCACCTCAAACTTTTGAGTCTACGGAACAATATATATGTAAATGATGATGAAATCTTTCATTTTATTTTTCAAATCAATATTTTAATGTCAACTTAAAAAAATTAACTTTGTGGACTTACACTTATTCAAATAATAGTAATAATAATAACCAAACGATAGTCCATGTTTCCATCCAAAACTCACAAACTTAAGTACTTATATAATATATTTTAATTTTTTTAAAGCTAAGGTAATTACAAGTAGTATATGTTCTGAATATATTCTCAACAATTTGACAATGGCTCAATCTCCTTGCTGCAGTTGTTGGTGCTCGAACCTGTGACCTCTAAGAACAACAACCGTTCCTTTAACCACTGAGGCAAGTTGGTTGGTGCATAATATATTTTAATTTTATTATCAAAAAATATAATATATTTTTAATTCTCTGATTCGAACTCTCAACCTAAGTTGAATGATGAATTTCTACTTACTATTAAGCAAATTAATTATAACAATTGTGAAAATTAAATAAAAAGGGAAATTCATCTACCAACAACCAATTGGTCTAGTGAAATAAGACACTAAATTACTTAAACAATATCAGAGGTCTAAATCTTGAAATTGCGAATGAAATAAATTAGATTAAAAGAGTTAAACTTTTATAGTACCTAATATAAATAAACCAGTTAATAAATTAAATATAGTTATATAAAAATATATGTCTAAAAATATTGAATTTGGAGAATTGCAAGTGGTCAAGCCCAAATACTAAAACCAGAAAAACATGTCCATAAAAGCTTGGGCCTATTGGTCGTAGGAGATTTTAATGTGCATTTTTCCTGGGGTAAACCATACACATGATCTCTAAAGTGAATTTTTATTTTTATCACTAAATTTTTTTAAAAAATAATCATAGACTATAAAATTTTTATTACCTACTCTTGTTAAGTTAATGACATGACACATTAATAAAGATAATTAATATATAATTTGACTCCTAAATCATAACTAAAACTTTAATTTAGTTCTCTAATAAATGATACCCTTGTATCACATCAGCATCAAAAAAAATTTAACAATATTTTAGTCAACAACGCAAAATTCATTTTCGTCGACTTTACAAATTTTCAAATAATAATAATAATAGTTCATTTTCCACCCATAATTTAAAATAGATTTATAAGTAGCGCGGAAAAGCAAATTCAATGTAGAAATTGCCTCTGAAATTTTCCGTCACGCTTGCTAAAAAAGTATTTTAATAGATTATTATCAAGTATAATGTTAGTGGGGGCTAACTTGTTAATTGGTAGGGCTATTGTGATTGAGATGGATGGTTCTGTATTTATTTATTTTTGCACATATTGAGGTTTGTGGATGAATAAAGTTTTTATTTATTTTTTAAAAAATATAATATTAGTGGAAAAGAATAACAACCAAATGGTATTTTAAATACGTGAAACATATGTCGCCATTATGTAATTTTTTTATTAAATAGAGAGATTATATATTTTTATGTCGAGATTTGAACCCATATAAGATAAAGTAATATGAGCATCTTTAGTCACTAGGCAAATCAGTAGATCTTGATTTTTTTTTACTAACAACGTATTTGGTACTATTAACTTTTTTCCACTAGCGATATAAATGAAAATTATGTTTCATGCTAAATGTTTTTATATAAATTTTACCGTGTGAAAAATCTAGTATAATATTGATTCTTGGATCGAAACAAATTGTGAAAAGAAAAATCTTTAGACTTTAGAGTTATCACAAGTAGGAAAGCTCAAAAACTAGAACCATAAAACATAGGTCCATAAACATATGGGCCTTTCGGCCTTAGGCAATATAATTGTATATAGGGTAATTGTTTCATGCAGTGATGGTGAAAGCAAAAAGTTTCCACAAGCGACTTAATTTTAATGTTTAAAAATTTAATTTAGAGTTTATGAATTTATGGGTTAAAGTAGAGAGGTTTATAATTTAAGAATTATAGTTATAATTTAGAGTTTATAAGTTAAAACTTAAATCTCTAGCATATTACTCTAAAACCTAAACCTTAACCTCTAAAGTCTAAATTCTAACCATAACCTTTAAATTCTAAATCCCTTAATCTAAACCCCTAAATTAAATCCCCGAAACCCTAAAATTAAGTCACTTGTGAAAACTTTTTGTTTCCACCGCAGTGCATGAAATATTTTCCTTCTACATATTCTTATTATAAATTTTATAATTGAGTTTGATGTTACGAGTTAATTCGATATCTTAAAGTTACTTAAAATTTATATTGAAACCATATCAGTAAAATAAAATAAAAGATAATTAAAACTTTTAACGTTTAACCCTAAAATTGAACTCAACGAGTGATTACAGTGGAAAAGATGATGATATTCATCCTAAGAAACTTGGATTCGAATAACTTTGTCCATACAATGTGCGCCTTGTCAAAAGGTTAAAAAATAGTCTTTTTAGTGTCCAAGCCAAACATACATTGATTCTATTGCCAAAGATTGGGCTTTAGTTTCCAAGCTCAAGTTTCACTAACATAGTTTATATTTTAGGGTTAACTACTAGAATAGTCACTTATGTTTCCCCAATATAACGTTGGTCACTAATTTTAAAAAAATGACCAATAAGGTTACTTACGTTTTCGGGGCATAAACTTTTGGTCACTTAGCTGTTTAGTGTCGTTAAACGTTGACGGCTTGGTGAACTGGCAGCAAAAAAATAAGGGCAAATTACTGCAATAGCCACTAAAGTTTATCTCATGTATATTTCTGGTCTCTAATTTTTAAAAATAAACATTATGGTCACTACTGGAAATGTTTCTTTCTAATTTCACCCTTGAATTTTTAAAAATTCATTTTTCAACCCTAAAACTTTGCAATCAATTAGTACAATAATATTATAAAGGCTTAAATGAAAAATAGGTGCCTAAAGTATACCATTTTTGAATTTTAGGCGCAGAAAGTATTTCTTGTAAAAATAGGTGCCCAGAATTTCAAAAGTTAGAATTTTAGGTGCTTGAGCGTTAATGGGTGTTAAAAAAAAATATTTAACCAATCAATTCTTGACACGTGGCACTAATTTGATTTTTTAAAAAAGAAAAACACCTAAAATTTTTACTTTTTTTATTATAAAATCCCGAAATTTTAAAAATTTCACAAAACAGTTCTAAAATCTCTAAAATTACCCAAACTCAAACCCCTAAATGGTCGCCGCTTTTGCCGTCGATCGCTGCACCTAAGCACACCCCTTTGTTCATCAGATCAAGGCATTCATTTCCCCCAACACGGCGTGGCCAGAAACGATGAACGACGAGCAACCGAACGTCGAATGTGAAATCGACGTTCGACTAACACACCATTCGCCATTTTCGGCGACACCGTGTTGAGAGAAATGACCGCCTTGGTCCGGTGACCAAAGGGGTGTGCTCATGTGCGGCGATCGACGGCAGAAACGACGACGATTTGGGGGTTTGGGCAATTTTAGAGATTTTGGGACTGTTTTGTGAAATTTTCAAAATTTTGGGATTTTTATAAAAAAAAACTAAATTTTTAGGTGTTTTTCTTTAAAAAAATGAAATTAGTGCCACGTGGCAAGCATTGATTGGTTAAATATATTTTTAACACCCATTAACGGCCAGACACCTAAAATTCTAACTTTTGAAACTTTGGGCACCTATTTTTACTACAAAAAAACTTTTGGCACCTAAAATTCAAAAAAGTATACTTTAGGCACCTATTTTTCATTTAAGCATTTATAATATTATTTTACTAATTGATTGCAAAGTTTTAGGGTTGAAAAATAATTTTTTAAAAATTCAAGAGTGAAATTAGAAAGAAACCTTTTCAGTAGTGACCTAATATTTATTTTTTAAAATTGGAGACCAAAAATGTACATGGGATAAAATTTAGTGGCCATTGTAGTAATTTACCCTTAATTTTTTGTTGTCAGGTCACCAAGCCGTCAACTTTTAACGGCAATAAACGGTTGAGTGACCAAAAATTTACGCCCCAAAAACGTAAGTGACCTTACTGGTCGTTTTTCAGAATCAGTGATTAACTTTGTACTGGGGGAAACATAAATGACTATTCCAGTAGTTAACCCTATATTTTATTTTTGATAATTGGGGGAGAGGGTAAGGTTGAATTCCTGTACAAGAGATGTCAATGTCACTATAACATTTATAATAGTAAAATTGTAGACCAGCTCATAGTTTAATTTAATTTAAATGTTATCAAACAAATTAGTTTCACATCGCAATATTTTTTAAAAGAATAATTGAGCCTCGTTAAAACCTCTCTTATAAGCATAATTATTTTGAAGAACGACCCAGGGCGCCAAAGGAGAAAATAGTAACCAGATAAATTATTAACCATCAACCAAAAGATTCATAGTACTCATACATTAAAACATTTAATTTCATTTTTTTTCAATGAATGAGTCAACCTCATTTTGGGGTCCATAATTATAACGAAAGTTTTTATCTCTTTAGGCCTCTCTCCATCTGGCCGTATGTCAATTTTGGAATGTTGTTAAGGTTCAAAGCCACCATTATCATCACACAAATCATAATTATGACAAACCAAATTCATAAGTGAGTTGGTTTACTAAGGTGGTCGGTGGCTTGTGTTTTAGCTTTTGAACATGTAAGAAAGAGAGAAAATAACAATTTAGGTTATGCATGTTTGATTATCCTACTAATAAATTGTTTTGCCGGAAAAAAAATAACAATAACAAAAGAAATAGAAAAGTGATGGACATTTTCCAACTTGAAAGAGTTCTGTTTTGCTTTCTTCTTCTTCTTCTTATTGCCGGAAAGGCCTGCAATGAAAGCAAACGATCCAAGGGATGTTCGAGCTATTAATAATTAAGTTATTAACTTATTATTCAACGATATAAATTTTAGATTAATCAATCAATAAATTGAATAACGGTTAAATAAATAATAATAATAATAATTAAGTTGATACCAATGCGTAGCTTTTTACTTTTAATAAAATAAATTTTGCTGAGAAAAAAAATATACTCAATAAGTATTTCAAAGAAGACAGAAAATATAGAAGCCTATCATAGTTTTATTGCTTTTATACTCGAGTTCTTATACCGTATAATACAAGTATCTTGTCGGTAGACGTATAAGAGTCTTGTAATAAGAATCAAGGATAGAGATTTGTATCTCGTTCCTTTTATACCTAAATCTCTCCAACTTCAGCTTGGAAATCAAACGGCTGAAACTTATTTGAAATTTTAACCCTAGTAATCATTTATAATACTTCACATATTGTCAACAATCTAAAAAAATAAATGGTTGAAATTACATGTTGATAATTTAAAGTTTAAGATTCGAGTTCTGACAATGACTATTTCTATTTCTGAAACCAAAACATTACAAGAAAAAAGAAACAGAAAAAACACGTACACTAAATTATTTGTATAAACCAATAAGTGTACCTTCAATCTTGTTTGTATTCCATTTTATTTTGAGGGATGACAAAATATATAAATTGTCTCCTTATAAATCCAGAACTTGTCTTTCATATATACTCTAAATAATTTTCTAAAGTGCTGAAAATGAAAGCAATGTAGAAGTAATATCATTAGGAAAAAAAATCAGGTATGATGTGGGGAAGAAAAAGAAAATTTAATGACCAAATGGAACTTTTTATCACAATTTTCACCATGCGTGCATGTATGCGCTATATTAATGAAAATAAATTTTGTCTTTTTTATGGTGTCCTTAAGTATGTCTCAACTTCAAAAAATAAATAATAAGTCTTAACTTTAAACTTTAAATCATAAACCTTAAACCTAATATTTTAGTGTTGAGACGTACATAAGTACACCAAAAAGGAGCACAAGATTTCTTTCTAATTTAATTAACCATGTTTAACTAAGAAGAACTCCACATGCTTGCTCCTTTTATGTGTCTTTTTATATGCCCCACTAATAATTTTGTGGCACATGTATTATCAATAAAACAGAAACAATCAATAAAATAAAAAAATAAACCATTAATACATGTATCATAAAATTATTGGTAGGTCATATAAAAAGCGCAAAAAACAAATACTTTGTTTGTTAATCGTACGATTAAATACATCTAAAAAACCAGCATCACCGCTTTAACGATAGTCAACAATATGATTGATTTAAACCTACAATTAACATTATGAAAAGGATTAATATCTTATACACTGGCGGTGGAAAATTTTTATTTCCACAAGCGCCTCAATTATAGGGTTTAGGGTTAGGGGTTAGGTTTAAAGTTTAGGGGTTTTAGTGTAAAGGTTTAGAATTTAGGGTTCATGTTTAGAATTTAGGATTTAGGGTTAGAATTTAGGGTTTAGGGTTAGGGTTTAGTTTTAGGGTAATATGGGTAGAGATTTAGGTTTTAACCTATAAACCCTAAATTTTAACCCTAAACCTAAAATTCTATCAACAATCCCTAAATTCAAAACTACTACAGTTATACCCCTAAATTTTAAACCCTAAACGGAGTCCTAACCCCTAAAACTAAGACGCTTGTGTAAAAAAGTTTCCACAAGCGCTTGTGTATAGAACAATTACCCTTATGAAAATACATATACCAAATTATACAAATAGATTAAAAGTTCTAAAACATAATTAGATTTAGAAATTAATAACCAACGCTGCTTTCTTGTATTACAGTTTGGTGAACAAAAATCTCTTCTTTTTTTTTTTTGCATTTTTTATGCTTCAATGCTAAAAGTCAAATTTTAAGCACTAACTTTAAATTTTAAATCTTAAACTTTAAACCTCTAAACCCTAAAAAATACACCATGATATTCTACTCCAAATTCTCTAAAAGTTAATTCTGAACACTAATCCTAAATTCTATCCCTAAATTCTAGACCTAAATATTTAGTACGAGGTATAAAAAAGAACACGGAAAGGTCATAAAATTTCTATTCCAGTTTGATAACACGAAGAACTTGGAGAATGATGAAGACCCCCACTGATTGGCCACATTTGGAATAGCATGGGACCCCAGTGATCTGGCCGGGGGACCCAATAACAAAAGCTCCAACTACAGCAAATCAGACATATATGAAAGAAGAAGAAAAAGACCGAAGACGAGCCTAAGAAGCAGTGTCTAACTGTTATCACTACATTGCTATGATCCAACCCTTGCTACCCTAGGAGTAGGAGGCTACTACACCACTGCCCTATGTCATCGTCCATCGCCTTCACAACATAAAAGCAAAAACCTATTCCTTGAGAGGTATGGTAACCCCAAACACAAAGGGCCAATTCTTTGACATGGAAACCGCTCTGGTTTTGAGGTCTCCCGCCGTTGTTTCTCAAAATATTGGGTTCCAATGAGAAAAACAAAGGGTGGGGTATCTTTGTATGCCATGTGCATGGCTATGGATCGTCCATGGAGGTGCTCTTTCCAAATGCATGATGACAAACTAAGTTTTCTTTATGTCATTTCAATCCAACAGGTGGGAAATGAGTTATGTGTAATTAGATCGGGCAAACTTGACCCCAGAGACTTGAAATCCGAACTGAATTACCTGAATCGAGACTCGATTTTAACCCGAACACGATGATCCGAAACCCGAAATAAACCGAACCGAAACCGACCCAAATTTTTTTGTTGAACCGAAATAAAGTCGAACCGAATGGACCCGAACCGAAAGTTAAACCGAATATCGACCCGATTTTAACCCAAAAATTAAGGTAAAATAAATGAAAATTTTATTTTTAATATTATCTATTTTTAACAATATAATAAATAATAAAATGAAGTATGTTTTATTATCCTTTTGTACTATACCATGGAAGAGACCGTAGCTCTTGTCAAAGTTGTGGTATAATAATATTTTATGTCATTTTGGCTAAATATTAAATCTTAAAAATTAAAATGAACAAAAATATTATTATATTACATTAATAGACTAAATTATCAAGATTAGTTAATTTTGACTAAAAGTAAATTTTTAAAGACTAAATATCACTACGGGGAGGGGATTTCTATATCCGAAGTCTAAACTGTGGGGATACTTGTGACTAAATTAAATTAAACTAAAACTTAAAGTTGAATATTAGTACTAAAATGTAACATTTTAAATGCAACATGACCTAAAAAGTAAATTAATCTCTAGCTTAAAAAATTGGTGGCTTATTTCCCTCCAAAATTTTGTTTTTTCCCTCTATTTTTACCAATTGTCTTTTTCTTTTTTTTCAATCTAGCTTAAAAAATATGTGGCTTATTTCCCTCCAAAATTGTATCTTTTCCCTCTTTATTTTTACCAATTGTCTTTCTCTTTTTATTAATTTAATTGAGTTTCAATTTAGATTAATTTAATTGAAATTTCACATTTAGTTTTAGAATTATTTTAATTATATATGTAATTTATGCTTCTAGATTTTAGTTAGCTCAATTAGATCCTAATAAATTAATTCATTTCAGACATTATTATTATTATTATTATTATTATTATTATTATTATTATTATTATTATACTTTGATTTAATATAATTATACACAAAATTTTGATATAGATACATGAAGCTTTGATTTAAACATTTAATCAAATTCAAATGCATAGATTAACAAGTTGAATCAGAATTAATCTCATACACCAATAACTATAAACTAAACCATAAATACTAAACCTCAAACCCTAAACCCAATTGACCCGAAAAATTCAAATGTTGACCCGACCCGAAATCGACCCGAATGACCCGATTTTGACCCGACCCGAAATCGACCCGAACGACCCGATCTTGACCCGAACCGAAAGCGACCGATCCGATATGGACCTGACCTAAAAACAACCGATTCGATTTTGACCCGATCCAATACCCAAACCGAATTCGACTCATCACAGACCCGAATTAAACCATAACCCGAACTGAATCTAAATCGATTCTAAATAGACCCGAAACGACCTGAACCGAACGGCCCGATTGCCACCTCTACGTGTAATCCGGGCAAAGATTGTGTCTTTTTTATAATAAAAAAAACTATTGTATGAATGATGATACTATAAATTTTGCATGCATGCATGGAAAATGACAATGTGTATATTCTTCGTTTAGATGTTTTTAACAAGTTGTATTACCTTATTCGTAAGGTACGTACTGTGTTTGGAATGTTATGGAGGACTTGATATATTAATGGAAGGGGTGAGAGAGTGAAACGTGGCAGCTTCAACACCAGAAGTTCAAGTCTATGATATTTGTTTTTGAACTTAGTTTGATCCAGTGCTGTGTGCTAAGAGGAGAAATACCATTTTTCTTGTTCAACCTAGTTTAGGGTTTCTTTGAATTTCTTTACACCATAATGAGTTGGAATCTCATCGGGAATATATTTTTATGATAAAACAACATGTATTTGATTTATAATTAATTAATACAGATTAAATATTGCATAGGTATATTATAAAAATAGTCTTTCTAATTTAGTTTGTTCATTTTATAACGTCAAAACTTAAATCTTTATCTTATTTAAAAAACATAATGCCTCAAAAGGTATGTATTTTTACTTTAACGACACTAATGGTAATTTTTTAAATTCTTATCTTACTGTTATATTTTAAATTTTAACACACGTTTCATTATTAGTATGTAAAAAATTCTCGTTGAGAGAGTCACTCACCAAAATTAAGTGTGCGACGCAAGTCGATTCGAATTAATTAAGGAAAAGTTATAGAAAACTGGAAGAGCAACCTAAAAATGTGCAGAGAATTCTCACATCAAAATCAAACATGTGAAAATAGCGTTATGATCCAACCCATGTTTCCTCACTCGAACATAAAAAATAAAACAAATATGAAATATAATTAAAATGAAGAAAATAATTATAAAATTTCTCACTTGTTTTCCTTAAGTTGTTGTTTCCTAAAACAATTCACACATCAAATCAAACATATGAGAAATATAACTATTGATACTACCCTTTTTCCTCATTTGCATCTCTTACATAATAATGAATCTCTATATTGACTCTCATGTCTTTACGGTGCAATAGCAAAAAAAATTACATGCACGAACGGAGCCAAAACTTTTAGTATAATAGCATTTTAAGTTATTTTTAACTTAAATTTTAGTTAAATAAAGTTTTTATTTTTTTAATTTTTAAATTTAATAAACTTTTACACCTCTCAATATTTGATTCCAGCTTTAGCCCTGACTACATACAATTGAAGGTCGAGAGACATTGAGAAACAATATAGAGATTCATCATTATGTCATACAAAAAGAAGTCTTTGGTCCACATGTAATTGAGATATAAAAGAGACTCGAGAAGAATTTGATTGGAAGTGAATGATAGTCTTTTTGGGTGTTACATGATGATGATGATGATGATGATGATGATGATGATGATGATGATGATGATGATGATGATGATGATGATGATGATGATGCAATGGTACATTTGTGTAGGGTAGGTTGGTGAATGGTGAGGATTGTGGGCACTGCCTATATAGATTTGATTTTGCTTTTAGTGGACAATCTTTCTTGCCCTTTTGTTACGATATATATACACTGATTTTCTTTGGGCCTCTTTATTTATTTAATAATATTCGATGCAACTATCTTAATTAATTCATAGTTTTTATATTTTATTTTCTAAGCCAAAACAATTGTATTGGGAAGATGTAATTCAAAGCTTGTCGGACTATATTGGGCTCAATTCAAGCTAAAAGTAGGGGTTTTGTAATAAGAGCAAGAAGGAAGGGATTTATGTGGCAACTAGGCCATTGTTTGAAAACAAGATTTATTAAGGAAGAGAGATTTTTTTTTAATATGCTGGTGCGATGCAAGGGTAACATCTGTTCAATTTTCTTAGTCTTTTCAAAGACGGCACACACAACATGCATTATTAGTGCTCGAACCTGAGTCCCAAGGGATGATAAACATCAACCTTTGCCACCAGGATACAAGGGGATGAGCATTAAGGAAGAGAGATTTATTTTTGAAGCATAAAGAAGAGATGTTAGTAGATGTGAGAGGGCCGTATTGTGTATTGCTTTTTTAAGAGTGTTAAAAAATATTTTTGAGTAAAATTATATATTTATCCTCGTTTATATACAAATAATTCTTTAATATTTTAAAAGTAATGTCTACTAAGTACTTTATATTAAAACATTTATTGATAACAATATTAAACGTTTAAATTTCAGTATATAATCAAAAAAATCAAAAATACTTTTTTTATCATAATTTTTAAAAATAATGTCAAACTGATCCGAATAAAATCATAAATCATGGAGACCCCACGAATTTGAGTGGTGTATTTTTCACAGGAAGAAAGGAGTGAAAGTAATGAGTCTTCACCACTCCCCACCTTCCAAATATCCTTTTGTTTGTCACATGAAGTAAAGATAAAGCAATATCACCATACTCCTCTCTAGCCTTCCCCACGACACAAAACAGAACAATATACACATATATTACAAGACAGCTAGGCGAATGCATTTGTGCAATCATTAACTTTTGTTGGAAACTTGCGTTTTCCCACGGTATTTCAAGTGTAAAAACGTTGTTCCATAAAGGACGGGAGTGTGTGTGAGGGGAGATTGGGCGGCCATCGCATGTGTTTGCTTTTGGAATTTAATAAGACAGCTTTTCATGTTTGAAAATTGTCTCAAAGTTTTGTCATTTAATTGATGGTATAATGTAAAAAAAAAAAAACACTCTAATGTTTAAATGGATAGTTATTTTACTAACAAGAGTTGGGTGCAATGACAAGATATGTTATTCTCCCAAGGAGAAAATTTGAGTTCAAACCTTGAAGATGAAATTGTTAAAAGGGAAAGTCACGAATCCGAACATGAATCATAAAATAGACATGTGCTTTAACAAAAAGGATAGTCATTTTGACTCATATTCTTCTTTTGGAATATTTTAACCATCAACGTTTTATTTTAGGTCAAAATGGTCTTTCTGTGAATAAAAATTGTTAGTCAACTAATGATAAATGATTTAAAATGACGTGACAAACTTACATGACAGTGCACGCTGACATATCGATGTCATATAAACAAAGGTGATGACTTGACATAATGATATATCGGTCAAAAAATAATTTTATAAAATCATATAAAATATAAAAATATTTTTATGTTGACGTGTCTTCTGTTAAGTCATTTCAAGTTATTTATTGTTACTTGATTAATATTTTCCATCCACAAAATGACTATTTTAACACAAAATAAAACATTAAGAATTAAAATGCTTCAAAAAAATGAACAAAAGTAATTGTCCAATCAAACATTTAAATTTTTTTGAAATTGTGCCTTAATTTGATTCAATAATTATTACTTTTGTTAGGTCTGCTCCAGAGAAAAATCTATTGTAATTACGGAAGAAACATTGTATTGGAAAAGTCGCCATTGTGATGGACCGAGGAGACAATAAAATTAAATGTCAAAAAGAAATTATAATTAAGATGATCAAAAAAGATCTGTTGATAAACCTCGCATTGCTTTTAAGTCTTTAAAGAGACTAAACCACAACCGTCGATATAATAGAGGGACTAGAATCCTAAATTAACCATTTCTAAGTATGGAACCATTATCTTAATAAAGGGGAAATGAGCAATATTAAAGGACATATAATATGATTTCAAGTCCTTGTTTTTCATATGCTATATGAAATCATGTCAAAAGGGGGAGACAGATGTAACATAATCAAAATTTTATTTGACATAAAGTGCAATGGTGTTGGTCACTGCTAATAATGCAAAAAGTGACCAACTTTTTAGGGATCATATCATTAAAAAGTTCTCCCCTTATCTATTCTTGGTTTCTAAAATTTCAACCACCATTCATACAAATATATAGTAGTAATTCATATGGCATGTATGTTACTAGACAAATTCTTAAAAAATAATACAAATTTGAGATAGTTTAAATGTGTGACTTTTACTAATAAGTATTGGGTGTTTCAATAAGATTCGACTACCAGAAACGGTGTTGTTAATAAAAACAATCACAAACTAAAAAGTAAACGCTCTAAAACCGAGATAAAAGATAAAGAAATGTATAATTTTCCTTATAGTAAGTTAATAAAATAAGAGCATGTTTAAGGCGGAGAATTTAAAATAAATAACGATCCCAGCTACCTAGAGACTAGAGTTTGTATCACTTTTCAACCCATAGCATTACATGCTCAAATTTTGGAACAGATGATAGCTTATAGGCTAATCTTCTGCTCAAATATTATATAGATTCTAGCACTAGCAGCTCATTCGTTCACCTAATGAGAAAGCTATATATTAAGAACAAATGCATGAATGGGTTTGAAAAATCAATTTATCACTACTCTTTTAAATTATTTTTTTATCATGTGGCTAAGCCTAAGGGTAGTGGAATTAAATATTTTATAGACCTTTCCTAGAATTATCATAGTAATATAGAGAGGGGGGTTGGAATTCATTTAAACCGTGTAAAATTCATTTAGTTTTACACTAATTTAAAACCATTGAATGAGTAAAATGAATGGATAAAATTAAATATTTCTCTATTCCCCCTAAAACCAGAGCTGAGGAGTTGGAGGGGGATGGCTTTAGTGTTTCCAGCCCGTCGGTAACAACAAAATCTATAACCTTTCACAAATCTTTATCTTGACCGGATACTGACAAAGTCGCCGGTATCTTTATCACGATATATATATAATATGTATTCATTCATGGAACCAAAATCAATGGCCCCCAGTGATTTTATTGCATCTTGCCGACTCCCTGCGGAACGGGGCATGGTATGCATGCATGCATTTGATGAGCTTTCTCTCTCACACACTCAGAACCCTATTTCAAAGGGAAACTTTTAACTCCGAAAATGAATGTACAAAAAGAAAAGTCTTTGAATGGTCGTGTCACGTGTGATGTTTTAATTGGTTTAGTTTCGTTGCACCCCCATTATACTCGGTAATTTGGGAGGTAGCCCCCGAAGCCTTCCATTACCAGAGATGGTAAAACTAAAGGCTTACGTAGTCATGAGAATAGATCTTGTCAGGTGCTACAACATTCCACCTTTATAACTAAACTGCAAAGCTTGATACTTGAAAATTGAGTATATCTCTGCCAATTCGTCTGTAAGCTGTCACTAGTCCTAACATAATTCAATCACTTATAGTTCCAGAGACTATAGATATCTACACAACTGAAAAAAAGGGCTGAAATCAGTTGGGAATGACTCTCATTTTTCTTCTCCCATCTCATCTTTGTTCCGACCACCATATTGTGTGCCGCTTTTCGCCCAAAATAAATAGGGGTAAACCGTCCCGATATCGCCTTCAACCACTTTGATCCTTCTTTCAATCTCTCATATCTGATGTCTCATAATTTAGACATTAACAAGTTCCTATATGCAGATATTTAATTTTGACTTTAAAGATAAGATAATAAGTTCTAAGATATGATCGGGGCGGGGGCCATAATATTGTTCCATTGCTGGCCGAGTCCTATGTGTACCATATATGCATTTGTCTCCTTGCCATGGTAGTAACCGGCCTAAGTTCTTTAATGGAAAAACTATACCGGTGGTCCCCTAACTATGTCTGTCTTCCTACTTTGGTCCCACAATTTTGTTTTTCGGCAAAAGAGTCCCTTCCGTCACATAGTTTTCCTATTTTGGTCCCCAACTTTAAATAACTAACGGTTTTGCTGATGTGACATTTTTTAATATTTTTGGTCCCCTAACTATGTCACATAGTTTTCCTATTTTGGTCCCCTAACTATGTCTGTCTTCCTATTTTGGTCCCCGACTTTGATTTAAAAAATATTAAAAAAATGCCACGTCAGCCTTAAAAAATATTAAAAAATGCCACGTCAGCAAAACCGTTAGTTATTTAACGTCGGGGACCAAAATAGGAAAACTATGTGACGGAAGGGACTCTTTTGCCGAAAAACAAAGTTGTGGGACCAAAGTAGGAAGACAGACATAGTTAGGGGACCACCGGTGTAGTTTACCCTTCTTTAATTCTCACGGTATGTAATCGGTTAACAGCCTTTTAACTTTAGCCAGTTTTCATTATCAGAGCAGGCAAGCTTTCAACTAACTCAATAGTTGGGGGTACTTTGCTACCATTCTTGGATACTCTCTGTATGTAGCAAATCTGTCCCTTGCAAATTAGGTTGTGAGGATTGACTTATAATGAATCTTTATAATACTCGATCCAGATCATACGAGTTAATTATTATTTGGTAATTGAGTTTAGTTTTATAATTTCAATCAAATTTGTTTCTCTAAATTAACATTTAAACTTGATTTTAGGGTTAAAAAATCAGTGGCGGAGCCACATCTTGATTAGGGGGTCAATTGACTCCACTTGATTTGTTGTATTATGAGATTTTCGAAGAGTAAAATGTGGTTTTCAATGATTTAGTATAGAATTTTTCACAGAAAATATTAGAATTGACTCCACTTGATTTGTTGGGTTATGAGGTCAACAATATATATATATATTGTAATGATATAAGAATCCTCGTATCTCATACTGTACTTTGACCCCACTGTATAAAAGTCTTGGCTCCGCCACCGTAAAAGATGTTTATAGTTTTTTTAGTCTAAATGCATATTTGATTCTGACTTCTTTCGCATATTCTAGTATTTTTTTAATAACGTATTCATCAGTTGAGTGTATTAAAATATGTGACAGAAGTTAAGTTCATATCATCAATCGAATTTGCAAGAATGTGTTATATAAATCAAATTCATGTACTAATATATATATGATAGAAATTAGGTATAATACCAAAAAATTATTCTTAATGTTTGACTAAATAATTACCGTTTTGAAATGACATGACAAACTTGTATGGAATTGTATGCTAACGTGACAATATTATATGTACAAATATACAAACTTGATAAAATGACACGATAGTCAAAAAAATTATTTTATAAAATTATATAAAATATAAAATTAATTTTTTGGTTGACGTGTTAATCTATTAAGTCATCTTAAGATGTTATCCGTTAGTTGACTGATAATTTTCATCCACAGAATGTTCATTTTAACCTAAAATAGAATGATAAGATCAAACGTGCTTAAGTGTTAATATTCTTTTATTTATATAGAATTATATGTTAAGAACGAAAAATTATATTATGGGTAATTCGCACCACATCATCCATGGGACCAACCAATGGAAACCACCCACTTCACCATGATTTTTCTATGTCATTTTTTCCAACCAATGAATCTTCACTAAAATTTTTCCATGTCATTTTAAAAACTGTTTTTTGAAAGTTATTCTATTATTAGATTAATGACATGGAAAATAATGACGAAGTGGGTGGTTTCTAGTGGTTGGTCCCATGAATGACGTGGTGAGAATTACTCATGATATAATTTCTCGTTAAGAACATAAACTTTAACATTCATCAAGTTTTAATTCAATTATAATACATTGGTTAATCTTCGATTCAACTTTTAAAACACGATAAATTGAAAGAAAACAAAAGACAAGTTGCGAGGGCAAAGAATGTATATAGTTTGACCAGAAGAGTTGCCATCACAAATTGGCAGCCATCAACACAATGATGGATATATAGTTTGTTCTTTTTAGATTTTTCAAATTTCAGATAGTCCATTAAACATTGACTAACTAATTAAACAAAATTGATTTTTTATGCGCGTGACTAACAATATCTTTGAATTTGTTTTGTCTTTTCCATTCATAAAATCTTTTTGGATTATTCTTCAATACTAGACATCCCATGTTGTTTTAGTTGTATATTACACATTTTCAATGCAATGTCATTTCCCCTAATTTTTACGTCATCATTGGGTTTCAAAGCATGTGGTATAGCGAGATGAGACGTTAAATTATTTAAGTAAAGTTAGAGCTTTGAATCTTGACGTCGTGAATGGAGCAAGCTGAATTAGAAGGGTCACTTCCATAATAATCTTTGCAATACCCGATCTAAATTAGTAAATCAATAAATCAGATACTAATAATTTATATATATATATATATATATATATATAAAAGTTCGATTGAACCAAGTTGACTGAATTAATCAAAGTTGAATTGATTCAGTTGATTAATTTACCACATTTAAAGTTTATTTTTTAAAAATTTAAAAAAAAATCGGCTAATAAAATTTTAGTTTTATTATTAATCAAATCAATATTTCGAACTCCCTAATATTCACAATAATATTGACGAACCAATAACCAAACCGACTAATTCTGACAATACCATTATAATAATTACAAAAAAATAATCACGCTTTCTCTCTTGTCTGCTTCTTAGCACGCTTTCTCTCTGCTTCTTAGCACGCTCTGTCTGTCTTTTGGCACGTTTTCTTCTTCTTTTCTCTTGTCTTTCTTTTATTTCCTTAATGGCAGACCATGTTGAAGAGGATTTGGCTGGATTGTCGATTGAGGACGATGAAGACTTGGAGGTTCCATTGGAGGAGAGTGATCAACAGTTGAACATCTCCTATGATCTTTGTTTGGTTGGCCGTTTTCTTACACATAGTATCGTTCATTTTCAATCGATGAGGACGACCCTTGCGAATCTTTGGAGGCCGCTGGGTAGGACAACTATTTCTGACCTGGGGAACGACAGATTCCTTTTTCGTTTCTACCATGGTGTGGATCTGGATCGTATTATTTCAGGGGGACCATGGACGTTTAATTCGCATCTCCTGCTTTTTCATCGACTTAAAGAAGGCGAGGACCCTCAACGAGTTCCTTTATTTGATGCAACATTTTGGGTTTTAGCACATGATGTCCCGCATGGATATGTATCCGAAAAAGTGGCGAAACAACTAGGTAATTTTATTGGATCTTTCATTGATTATGATGTACAAGCAGTGGGGCTGGGTTACCGAGGAATTATTCGTATTCGTGTTTGTTTTGATACTCGGAAACCTCTTAAAAGGAGGAAAAAGTTTCTGCTCAAGAATGGTTCTTCACATTATGTTCGTTTTGAGTACGAGAAGCTTGCTCTTTTCTGTTTTATTTGTGGAAAGTTGGGACATGGTGAGAGTTTTTGTCCGGTTCGTCTTACAATGCCCAAGGAGGATATTGTGTTCGGCTGGGATCTGAGTCTGAAAGCGGCACCGAGGCGGTCGGCGGGAAATCTGTCGAGTCGTTGGTTGCGTGAAGAGGGAAGACGGTTTGGATACGATGCTACAAATCAGCAGATTAATCCTCAGGCTCAATTTTCGGAATTTTTTGCGGCTGGAGATAAGGGTAAAATGGCTTCTGCTGATTTTTCGGCGGGATTAGATCCTAAGAGTTTATCTATGCCAGCTGGGTCTTCTAAGCAGGTTTTATCTTATCCCGCCTTTTCAGCCATTCAACAGGAGGGTTTGAATAATTTTGGGGACGTTCAGATGCTAACTGTTGAGGAGAATGATGCTGCTAAGCTGGTAGAAGGTTCTAAACGCCAACGTATCAAGGATTCCGGGTTGGATGTTTCCGGTCAGGATTCATCCATTCCTTCTAATGTTTCATCGGCAGGCCCAGATCATCGGGCCAGCCGGGTCCAATGAGGATCCTCAGCTGGAATGTCCGAGGCCTGGGGCAGTCTCGGACTGTTGGACGTTTCCGGAATATGGTTCGGGACGTTAATCCAACTGTAATATTTGTTATTGAAACAAAATTGCAGAGCTCCAATATGGAAAGAGTTCGGAAGAGTTGTGGTTTTCAATCAGGGATTGAGGTTAGCTCTGTGGGACGAAGTGGGGGCCTCTCTCTAGCTTGGAAGTCGAATTGCAAAGTTACTCTTCGTTCTTTTTCGGCACGGCATATAGATGTTATGATTGATGAAGATTTGGATGGATTTTCTTGGAGGCTAACGGGATTTTATGGTGCTCCAGAGGTTGAGAATAGAGCTGAATCATGGGACTTATTGCGGCAACTGGATGTTCTACCGGAAGTTCCGTGGATGGTGATAGGAGATTTTAATGAGCTGCTTCTTGCCTCGGAAAAGTCTGGGGGCAGAATTCGAAATGCCCAGCAGATGGATAGTTTTAGAATGGCCTTGGAAGATTGTTCTTTAAAGGATGTTGGTTATCGTGGCCCTTGGTTTACGTGGGAGTGGGGTCGGCTTGCATCGAATAATATTCGTGAGCGGTTAGACAGAGGTGTTGCGAATGATCCATGGTGGGCGCTTTTCCCACAGTTTGATCTTGAACATCTACCACATTCTTTCTCGGACCACTGTCCTTTGTTGCTAAACACGAACACAACCAATGCCTCTGGTCAAAAAATACACCATTTCCGGTTCGAAGCTACTTGGCTGATCGAAGAAACGTGTGAACCGGAGGTGGCTCGCCTTTGGGATGAATCGGCTGGTACAGTGCCGAATCGTCTCAAGCATGTTAGTGGAGGGCTGGAATTATGGTTTAAAAGATTGAGGGCAGAGAAGAAAGTTTCAACAAGAACTCTGAAGAAAAGATTAGAAGAGTTGAATGATATGCAACCAACAGAAGCTAATCTTGGTGAAATTATGGAGACAAAATTAGCGCTGAATTTAGAGGCTGATAGAGAAGAGCTTTATTGGGAACAACGGGCTCGAGCTAATTGGTTAAGAAATGGAGATCGAAATACTAAGTTCTTTCACAGTTTTGCATCTCACCGAAAACGTCGAAACCGGATTAGAAAATTACGAGGAGAGGACGATTTAATTACTGAAGATACAAATGATTTTTTCCCTATTGCTCTTAGTTATTTTGAGAAGATTTTCTCATCTATTGAGCCGGAGGACCCTTCTGATATTTTGGAGGGGGTCACAACTTGCGTTACTAATGACATGAATGTTGCCCTTCTTACTGAATTCACTACCGAAGAGGTTCTTACTGCAATCCGGTCGATGAGCCCTCTTAAAGCATCTGGGGAGGATGGACTTGGGGCGGTGTTTTATCAACGTTTTTGGCATATTATAGGGAGGGAGGTGTCGGCTTATTGTATTGATGCTCTTCATGGGATGCACGATCTTTCCGATATAAATGCAACTCATATAGTTTTGATTCCTAAAGTGGAGGATCCGATTAGTATGACTCAATACCGGCCTATCAGTTTGTGTAATGTTCTTTATAAGATCATTTCTAAGATGCTGGCTAATCGAATTCAAAGTGTCTTGCCGGTTTGCATTGACGAGGCACAGTGTGCGTTTCTGCCAGGCCGTTTAATCTCGGATAATATTCTAGCGGCTTACGAGATTTTACATTCTTTTAAGCACAAGAGGACGGGAAGAAAAGGGTCTTTTGCTCTCAAGCTAGATATGAGTAAAGCCTATGACATGGTGGAATGGTCTTTTATAGAAGCAATGATGCTTAAATTTGGTTTTGCATCAGAGTGGGTTTCTATGGTGGCTCGATGTTATCGTTCAGTGAAGTATTCAGTGGTTATTAATGGTCTGATTAGCGATAGCTTCTGTCCTTCGAGGGGGCTTCGGCAAGGGGATCCTCTTAGCCCGTATTTGTTTCTTATTTGTGGTGAGGGACTATCAGCGTTGTTGCGGAAGGCTATTTCCCACAATTTATTACAAGGTGCTAGAATTGTTCGGGGTGCACCTTTAGTCTCGCACTTGCTATTTGCTGATGATAGCATTATTTTTGGGAATGCAACAGCCATGGGAGCGGCCCACTTGAAGACTCTGCTGGAAAAATATTCTCGGTGTTCAGGTCAGTGCATTAACTTTTCCAAGTCAAGTGTGTTTTTTAGCTCTAATGTAATTGAAGAAAATAGGAACGATGTTTGTCGAATTCTATCTGTCTCTCATCAAACTTGCCCAGATAAATATTTAGGATTGCCGTCTATGGTTGGGCGGAATAAACGGCAATCCCTCATTTTCCTATCAGAGAAGTGTTCAAAGAGTTTACTGACTTGGTCTCCAAGATTATTATCTATGGGAGGGAAGGAAGTATATATTAAGTCGGTGTTGCAGGCTTTACCGCTCTATGCCATGTCTGTTTTTCTTCTGCCTAAGGCTCTATGCAAGGATTTTGAAAGCAAATTTGCGAGATTTTGGTGGCAGAAGACCAGTGAAAAACGGGGTATTCACTGGTGCTCATGGAGTTCTCTTTGTATTCCAAAGGAAGCTGGTGGAATGGGCTTTAGGGATATGAGTAAATTTAATGTTGCTTTACTTGCAAAACAGGGATGGCGGATCATATCCAATCCTACGTCTTTGGTGGCTAGGTTATTTAAGGCCCGCTATTTTCCAACGGCCGATTTTATGAACTCTAATCTGGGTTATAACCCATCATATATATGGCGGAGTATTTGGGCCTCGAAGCGAACTTTGGAAATGGGCTTGTATTGGAAGGTCGATGTAGGCCGCTCGGTATCGATCTGGAATGACTTCTGGCTCCCTGTTTCCCCTCCTCGACTGGTCTCGTCTCCACAAGTGCCTGGTCTTTTCATGGTGGCTGACTTAATCAATGATGCTCGTCGACAGTGGAAAACTAATTTAGTACGGGAAGTGTTTTCAGACGAGGAAGCTAAATTAATACTCTCTATCAGACTATCATCGGTGGGACAAACTGATATTCGTGTTTGGGGAGCTGAGCCTACAGGTCTTTTCACTGTTAGAAGTGCCTATCGTCTTCTTATGCAGTATACCCCGACGAATCCTACTTTCCAGAAACTCTATTCTAATCTCTGGAAATTGAACTGCCCTTCGAAGATTAGAATCACATTATGGAAGTTTTTAATGAATTACGTCCCTACTTTCAATAATTTGTTTACTAAACGCATTTCCAATTCTAAGTTATGCCCGAGATGCAACATGGCTACAGAGGATGTCTGTCATGTTTTAAGGCAATGTCAATTTGCTCAACAGGTGTGGTTTGCGTTAAATTATCAGTGGCCTTTGCATTCAGTTTATTTAGATTTCCCTAACTGGTTAGTTTGGGTTTTTCAAAATATTAATCAGAGCAGGCACGCAGAGTTTGCTATTACTATTTGGTGTCTCTGGTTTGCAAGGAATAAATTAATACATGAAGGGGTAAGGCAAGACTGTTTTACCGTGGTGTCTTTTGTTCGAGGATACTGCTTGGAGCTTCAGTCTCTTTCCTCCTCTTTACAGCATCCACCGACTAGGGCTGATGTCATATGGTCACCACCGTCCCCTCCTTTTGTGAAGTTAAACTTCGACGCGGGTTATTGTGGTACCGGAAAAACATCCTGGTCAGGCCATATTATCAGAAATGAACAGGGACAGATTTTAGGGGCATCTTACCAAAGGAATGAAGGGATTTCAAACGTCTTTGAAGCGGAGGCTCTTGCATGCATTCAAGGGCTTCGTTTTGCATCTGATTTGGGGTTTTCGGATGTTGTCGCCGAGGGAGACTGCCGCTCGATTATACAGAAACTGAGTAATACGACGGAGGACGTTTCGGTTCTCAGACCGTTGATTGCAGACGCCAAACGGATGGCCGCTCTCTTTCGCAGCTGTCGTTTCAACTTCGTGGGCCGGAATGGCAACCGGGCAGCGCATGCAATGGCGGTTTTAGGTCGGAGAGATCAAACGGATAGATATTGGGTCGAGGAGGCACCGGCTTCAGCGATGTTAGCGGCGGACGAGGATCGCCGGCTACTGGATCCTCCGTAAACGATCGTGACGGAAGGATTTTCTGAGCCAGAAAAGGCTCTCTGGTGTTTTGGGGAGAATATCTAGATGCTTCCCCGTGATTTGAACCGTCTCTTGGCTTTCACATATGGTTATATTTTTCTCTGCCAAGTGGGTTGGGCCACCGATTTCGTTTGTTTTAGCAGGCTTTTTCTGCTTTGTTTTATTTTGTATTTGGATTGTTTTTTTAAGCTTTATGGAATACAGGGTGGCACCGTCTTTTCAAAAATAACCAAACCGACTATGTGAACTTATGTAATCTTCACGATAATATCGAAGCACCTCCTCTAAAAGATTTATTATGGATGAGTTTTACACCTTTTTAGCGGCGTTAGATGGGTGAAATTGATGACTGAGATTAATCGTATAATATGTAAAAATTATTACTTAGAAAAAAATAAGGAGTTAATCTTAGTCATTCATTTTTCCCCGTCCAACGCTCCTAAAAAAGTGTAATTTTTTTTAAGTTTTACACGGTGTATGTGAATCCTAACTCTCTATATAGAGAGAGCGGGGAGTACTTTGATACTCCTCTTTATTTTAGGGTCTAAAGATTTATGTTGGGTTTAGGATAGGGGTGTTCAAACGGTTAATTCGGTCGGCGGCGGCTTAAATTTAAAATGAACAAAAGTTAAGGTTTTGTAATTTATGGTAGGTATTTTGATCTAATTACGTTAAAAAATTAAAAATAAAATAATATATTTTAATTAATTTACTTTTTAATTTTTAAATAATTTATAATTATAAGGTGAATCTTTTAAATTTTTAATCTTTATAAATTAAATTAATAGTGCTTATTATTAGTAATGCTCATCGGTACTCGTCGAGCGTGACAGACTTATCACATTATATTACCACCGTCACGACAAGCCCGATTAATTTGTGTGACAATGATATGATGTATTTTGTATGTTTTTTTTTTGTTTGTTTTTATATTCAAAAGTGATGTTCATAAACGTTGAGTTCACCATTAAAAGGGAAATTATTCCGAAAATTAATGTTGGAATGACCTTGGGAAATCACTCCTAATACCCATTTTTTGTTAATTAAATTCACATGTCATCTAACTTTCTAACTTTTTAACCAAAAAAAATTATTTCAAGAAACTCTCTTCAAAATAACCCTACTTTTTTCATAACATAGCAAGAATCTCTGCAAATGCCAGCCTTTCTAGCTTCATTTATTTAATGGTATTTTTTCCTCTTGTATCAATGTAATTCGTACGTCCGACCGTATTATTACCAAATGACGATGAACTGGTTTTTCCATTGCAATTCCATGCATCTCTCTACAAGCGTGTATTCCACGCGCCATAATTTTCCCAATTTGTTATCATTTTCAATATTAATTCCAAAATGTAATTCTCATATTATTTAAAATGAAAATTGCATTACATAACACAATGAATAGAGAGGGTGCGTCACTAATTAGTTGGTCTAGTATGATAATACACTAAATTTTTTAAGAAAAATAAAATATTCGAACCCTAACAATTTTAATGAAATAAATTAAAATATAAAAATTATCCTATAATTAGACTCCTACACTATTCAATTTAAATTAATAAGTAAATTAAATACCAATGGTTATTAAATAAATAAACAAGGTGTGGCTCACAAGACGAGAGCATGTTGGTTTAATACCCACGATACGAATAATACCAAAAATGAAAATCACATTTTTTATACGCTTTTATTTTGCTTTTTCCTCTTTCAATAAAGGGATAAACTAACCTTTGGTTCATAAATTTGACAAATTTTCAAACTTGGTCCTTAGATTTCTGGTCATTTTGATGATGTGAAACTAAAACTATTTCATGTAGCATGATATCACAGTGTCACACTCACATTAACAAAAAAGATTAAAAACGGAAATCCACTAATTGACTGAGTGGTCTAGGGTCATTATGTTGTTCTATCTTATATCTATTCGAATCTTAAAATTTGTCTTGGGAATGTAAATATCACTCTACCTATTAAAAGAAAGACTAAAACGATTTATTTTACTAAATTTAGAAAATTGCGTGGATAAAAAAACTTCCAGGACCCAATTGAAAAAAGTGTCAAGTTCCTTTTATCTTCAATAATGTATCATATTTTTATTTTATTATCTTGGGGTTCATCCAATGCCTTTAAAAAGCTCATTTAAGCAACCCAAAGTTGAAACCCTCAAGGCTAACATCCCCCAACTCTTTTTGTTTTTTTTGTTCTTGTTTTGGCCTCTGGGTATCTTATTTAAACAATTAATAATAAAATCTTTCTTTTTCTGTGAAAGAGAAAGCAGCAGAGGCAAGAAAAAAAGGGGGGGAATGGCACTAGAAGCTGTAGTTTTCCAGCAAGATTTGTTTGGTTACAACAGTACCAAAGATCTCTACAGCTTGTTAGGAGGGAGTTTGAGCTATGAAGATAAGCATTTTCCTCTTCACAATCAACCTAGCAATGATTTCGTCAACCCAGATTATTGGCTTTCTTCCTCTTCACTAACTCCAATGGCTCCACCACCCGACGGCTGTGGTTCATTGTCCTGCGTCGTCGACGTTTCGGCGACGGTCGAGCCGACTTCGACTCGACCCAAGAGACGTCGACTCAAGAGTCGTAAAAACAAGGAGGAGATTGAAAATCAAAGGATGACTCACATTGCTGTTGAGCGCAATAGGAGGAGGCAGATGAATGAATATCTTTCTGTTCTTCGTTCTCTTATGCCTGAATCTTATGTTCAAAGGGTATTTCTCATTTTTCTCCTGTTGCAGTTTGCAGTGTTGTAACGACCTTAAAAGAAGTTACGATGCGACCGTTATGTATATGCCATAATCATAGGTTTTTTTGGTTTGGTTAGGGTGATCAAGCGTCGATTACCGGAGGAGCAATCAATTTCGTGAAGGAGCTTGAGCAGTGTGTTCAATTGCTAAGTGCTAAGAAGGAGGTGAAGGAAAGGCGAGATGGAAGTACTAGCTTTGCTGAGTTCTTCATGTTCCCACAGTACTCGACTCGGGGCGATAATAATCCGATCCCGATGAAAGAATCGATGGCCGAGACTCAGTCCGCCGTAGCAGACATAGAAGTTAGCATGGTGGAGTGCCATGCAAACCTCAAAATAAGATCGAAGAAGTGCCCGGAACAGCTCTTGAAACTGGTTTCCGGGTTGAACAGTATGCGTCTCAGTATCCTCCATCTCAATGTCACTACAGTTGAACACACTGTACTGTATTCTCTCAGTGTCAAGGTTAGCAAATTACAGAAAATAGTATTCATATTCCATACACAAACACATACGTGTATATATATACGTATATATATGAACATTTACTGTAATTGGTTGGAAATGCAGGTAGAAGATGATTGTAAGCTGAGTTCAGTGGATGACATAGCTACAGCAGTACACCAGTTGCTAGGTAGGATTCAAGAAGATGCTAAGTTGAATTGAAAATTTCCTATGATTTTCATTCCTTAATCCCCACTGTAATTTGTAATTTTTCTAAGTTTTTCTTTTACCTTGAGTTCGTTTCCCTGAAATAGCTTAATATTGCCACTAATTCCCTGTCCAATTTCTTTTTGGTACTGTACTTTGTTCCTTTTTTAGGCAAATTTACCATGAACTGTTTCAGAAAAATTACTGTTGGTTTCACCATAATCCTGTAATTTTCAAATGAATTTACTTTATTTATTCTAAAGTCAGAGGTTATGAAAAATAAAAATTATCTACCACTTTTTAGTGCCCCTATTTACGTCTCACACTAAAAAAATTAAATTTGAAGTTTAGGGGTAAGGTTTAATATAGGAAACTTCACGATCGATTGGATTTTAACCACTGTTATTTAATTTAGGTTGTGCCTAAATTATACTCGTTTTTTAAGATAGGTACTTAAAGTTTTTTTTAGCTGAAACAGGTGCCTAAAATTTTTTTCTAGCAAAAGTAGGTGCATCAGTTGACCTTAAATCATGACAAATATGAAACTTTAGCACCTATTTCAGCCAAAAAAATATTTTAGGCACCTATTGAAAAAATAAGCATAATTTAAGCACTTATTTTGTAGTTAAGCATTTAATTTATTGGTAGACTAACTCAGATTATGTACCATAAAAATGGATGAAAATCCTCTACCCCTTTTCGGTGCCCCTACATATGCCCCCATGTTCAAAATTAACTTTAGGGTTTATGGTTTTAGGTTAAGGGTTGTGGTCAGGGTTTAGGGAATTTAGGGTAGGGTGTATTTTTAGGGTATAAGGTGTAGGGTTTAAGATTTAGAATTTAGGGTTAGGGCTTAGAATTTAATTTTGTAGTGTTTTTTAGTGTTGGGGCATATGTAGGGGCACCGAAAAGGGGCAGACGAATTTCATCCCATAAAAATTCATTATGAGATATCTTTTTAACTCAATTTGCTACATTCATAACGAGACAAAAGATTTTTGTCTCTTTTTGGTTCCCATTTCTATGTCCTAATACTAAAAATTACCTAAAATTTAAACACTAACCCTAAATTATAAATTCTAAACCATAAACCCTAAAAATAACCCAACCCCTAATTCCTTAAACTTTAATCCTAAACTCTAACGTAAGTTCATAATTTAGACCAAGATATCATGAAAATTTGTTTAAAACCTTGAAATTTTACCCTTAATAACAATGATGATATTTGTTTTTTTTCGCTATATTAATATGATTTCGAAGTTGAAATCAAAATCATTTGTGCATGGAGGATAGTCACGGCCCCGTGAATTTTGTACGATGTTCTTGGTCGAATCCCTAGGTGAAAATAAAGTTGATATTTTGTTGGGACTTGGGGTTTTGATTGTCATATTGGACAGCAGCAGAAACATAGAAATATCATTGAGTTCTTTTTATTACATTGGTTATTTCAATTCATGCACTATAAATATATTTTTTTATTAAGAAGACTTTTACAATAATTTAAGTTGAGATTAATCCTGCCAAATCAAGTAAATTATATTTTTATTACATTTTACCTCAAAATTTACTAACATTTAAAGTGGGACAAAAATATAGAAAATAAAGTAGTAAAATGAGTAGCATTAAGCCGAATAAATTGACATGATAGCTTCATATTATATATACACACGTATCTATGTGTTTTCTTTTTATTAATATATGTATATGTGTTTTTTTTTTACAAAATTTAATTCTAATTTTAATTCTACCTAGAAGACATAGAAGGGGAGACTCTAGGAAAGGAAGAGGGAATGCTCTTAGTGGGTCTAGAATCCATGATCTAAGAGAATATGAGAAACAAAGATTAGTATCTTGGTCAACCAATCAAATATGCAGTGAACTTTTAATCTATTGATTTACATTCGAATTTTGGAGATAACATGGGTAGGATGGACATTCATAAAGTGTAATGTGAAGCATACACAAATATATTTATGCTCAGGGACAGAGCTAGGATCAAACATTGACAAGTGCAAGAGTATATTAAGTCTTTAGATCTAAAAATTAGAAGGGGCAAATACCTTATTTGATAAATATTTAAACTTAAAAAATCTAAAATTTTATTTATTATGCTAAAAAAATAGTGAGAAATAAAAATTTTATTTGACATATATTTAAACTGAAAAACTTAAATTATTATTATAACAAAATATTTTGAAGGAGCTGCCCCTCACATCCTATTAATGCCCCGTCCCTTTCTATGCTATTATTAAATGCTTAATTTTAAATTCAAAACAAATTAAAAATCTAGTGGTGGTTTGAGGTATAAATCAAAATAGGTATTATAATAAATATGGGTTAAAGGAACCACTGTAATTGAAAGAATGTAAAATGAACCAAAGAGGATGTTTGATTACTATTTAACTTTACAGATGGGCCATTAAATTAAGAAAAGTAAAGTGGAGTAATATTTATGTCCATTATGCTTAGGGACAATTTTATGATACATAGAGTTTGTTTTTATTTTCAATTTGTTGAATTTTCAGTCTAAAGTCCCCATATGGGTGAAGTATGAAATTATGTTATGTTTGCATATTATACCTCTAAGATTATTTTATTTAAAAAAAAATTCAGTAGAACGCCGAAATACAGTTTAAGATATAATACATGAACTCATATTAGGAGTGAACATACGATTGAGTCTAATTAAAAAAATTTAAGTTAGTTAAATTTACGAGTCTTATTTTATTACTCAAATTTTATTTGAATTTTTCTAGTCGAGTTTTTTTGAGTTTCTATTTAAATTTAGTCGTAGATATTTATAACATTTTGATAATAATTTATTTCAATTTAAACGACTTTCTATGACCATATACCATATACATAGTATATTTTTTTCAGATGTGATATACATATATCAGACAAAGTTGTGAGATTCTACTCGAACTTGAAAACTAATCCACTAATTACTAAAATTTTCATGTTATTGGAGTTATTTAAATGTCCATTTTATAACTCAGACTTTATTTGAAAATTTTTCCAAGTCGAATAAAAATAAATCATTTTTTTTAATTGAATCGAGTTTTGTTCACCCCTAATTACTACGTCACTTTTACTCTCTCTTTTAAAACATACAATATATAATGGAATAAGAAAGTGGTAAAGGTTAGGGGAAAAGAATTAATAGAACTACTACATATATAGTGATTTCCTTGTACCAAACAGAATAAGGAAGCTTTTGAAGAACCATATACATGTAACATGTGATATTTGAACAGAACAAGTAATTTGAATGCAACTTTAAGGTATGGGGACCAAAACAATGTCTCCAATCATAACATTTTTCGCTTTGGAAAAACAAAAACAAAAAACTTTAGTTTTTTCTTCATTTGCAGATGTTTGTTTGTAGACATCAACATATGTTGTCAGAACAAAAGACTTTAAAGAAACTCCAAACTGGAAACCATAGGGTTCTTGGGAATTTGAGAAATCATTCCACTGAGTTTCCAGAAGAAATCAAACTGGAAATTCGCTTCATTGCATGCATGCTTTGAAATGAAATTATATAGATGTCATGAGGCTAAATCGTAGGATGGCATAAAAAAAACACAGTTTCGATAGGTTTCGACTCGATTATTTTTTTAATCTTTTTGCCGACCAACACCAACTTGAAGGACAGAAATGAGCATATAGCTCTACTAGCACTTTTGTTGATCCAACAACTAGTTAGTCTAACAAGATAAGGTTTCAGGTTTTTTAAATAAAGTTATAGGTTCGAAAACAAATTGAGTTGGACGGTCACCCCATATAAATTTTTATAATATTCGATCTAAATTAGTAAACCAATAAGTTAAAATCGGTAATTATAAAAAAAGCATTTTTATCTGTTTTATTTTGATTAATGTTCCTCTTAATGCTTGTGACTGGAGAAAACTTTAGATACCCACCGGGTATCTTACCCAGCTGATGTGGCAGCTTAGGTAGAAGATAATAAATTATGTATTTATTATTCTTATAAAAATAATCATAAATGCACTAAATGAAACATTCAACTTTCATTTATTATTTATCTCTCTTAATCTTTACATGATTTAATGTTATAATATAAATATAAAAGAAAAATTTTAACATGAATGAATTAATTTTACTACTCATCTTAATGTTTTTACAGATAAATTATGTATATAATAAATTAAATTTGTATATTTGGATCATAATTTTAGTAGTTTAATTTTTTATTTTTCTCTAAAAATTATTTAAGTCAAGATATTTGTTAAATACTGAGATTTTAATCGACATCATGATTTTAGTATTTTAAATTTTTATTTTTCTTTAGATATTCTTTAAGATGAGATATTTGTTAAACACTGAAATTTTAATCAATATTATAATTTTAGTATTTTAAATTTGTATTTTTCTTTAGACATTGTTTAATTTAATAAACGACATTAGTTTTTTTCTTTTCTCTTGAATTTAAAATTTTCAATTGATTTTTCAGCTCTTCAATAACCCAACAAACAAACAATAAGGTTACTATTATTTTCAATCAAATTAAGAATAAAATATCATATATGAACTATGAGTTTTTAAGCTTTGTTTCACCTCAGTTTATATGAAAAAATAACTCTTTAGACTACTTATGGTTGTACACTGCTAAAGGGAGAACGAAGTAATTTAGTTGTATAGTACTAATGTTATGGTTTTTCTATCTTTAAAATAAATTTCGTTTTGAAGAATAAAAATTAAAATAATTATTTTAAAGGCTTAATAAAAAAATAAGTGTCAAATCTATACACTTTTTTAATTTTAGGTGTCTAATTTTTTTTGGGTAATGTTCACAAATAGTCCCTTTCATTTGGTGTTTGTTCTAGTTTGGTCACCAGATTTCAAAATAGGTTATTGTAGTCCCTTACGTTTATAATTTATTTTATTTTATTCACTTTTCTGTCATTCTCCGTTAGAGAAGTAACGGCCGGCTGACATGGCAATTTTAAAATTAAAAAAATTCCACGTGTATAATACACGTGTATTATGTTTATACACATGGACTGCACCCTCACATTGCTTATATAATCTCCTTTACTTAACTGAAGAACCCTAAATCAATTTCTTCTTCTTATTCTGTCAAAATTTTAGAAACAACAAAAAAGGGAAGAGGAAATTTGTTGGTTAATCTTGTTGATTTTGTCTATTGTAATAGTGTGGGTTATGAAGTAATTGATTGGGTTTAGGGTTTATTTTTATAGAATTAGAAGGTTTGGGTTATGAGAATGAAGATGTAATTCGACGAGGGAAAATGGAAAATTTCTGCTTGTTCTGATAGCCAATCGTTGAAGTTTCTGAAAATCTGTAAGAAAAAAGAAGCCCGTGAACAAAGTTCAAGAGATTTGGAACTATCGCCGTGTTCTTCTTTGGAAATAATTTTGTTTTTTTTTTGTTTGGCAGATACATTTGGAAGATTACAGAGCTGATTTCTGGGGAAATTTGGACTGAATTCATCTGCAGATAGGCAGATCAATTGCTGACATATTCAAAGGATTATAATCTTGTACCGCAAGAGAGTCTGGAGAATAGGCTGCAAATGTCATTGTTTTGTTGAAATCCAAAGTAAATTTGTGTTCATACCGTTAAGACTGAAGCAAAGGTGTAACGGCTGAGGCTGAGTGATTTCAGGTATGAGATAAGATCGGAAATCTGACTATCGGAATACCGATTCTAAATCCACCTCAAGATTATTGCTCGCAGGTGATACGCCAAGCTTTTTGTTTCAAAGAGAGAAAGAGGAAAAAGAAACGAGCTTCCGTTATTGTTTTCTTCTCCTCAGTTTCTTTTTTATTTTTCAGAACGCTCAGTGTTCTATCAATTGGTTTTTTCAAGCTTGGATTTGATTGAAAATCGAAGATTTTGTTTGACATAGTTGATTTTTTCCCGAGAATGTTACATTCTCAGATTTTAATTTCAGTTTGGAAGTGTTGTTTATTTTGTTTTCGTTTTCTCGGAGTTTGAATCACAGGTGTTTTTTTTCGTAATCCATCAATGAAAGTTTTCAAACTATTTTTAAGAGATTTTGATCTGTTATGCTAAGAATTTTTTCCTCTTTATTGAAATCTTTGTTTGGTTTTTAGTTTTGCTTCCTTTATTCTCCACTGAGAAAGGTTTTTTCTTCTTATGCTGTGATTTCCCCCCGATTCTGTTGAAAATTTCCATTTTCCCTCATCTCGTTTTTGCGTAGCCAATCCCGTTTGGTTACCAGGAAACCGAGAGAAAGTCAACTGAAATTTTGACAGAATAAGAAGAAGAAATTGATTTAGGGTTCTTCAGTTAAGTAAAGGAGATTATATAGGCAATGTGAGGGTGCAATCCATGTGTATAAACATAATACATGTGTATTATACACGTGGAATTTTTTTAATTTTAAAATTGCCATGTCAGCCGGCCGTTACTCCTCTAACGGAGAATGACGGAAAAGTGACTAAAATAAAACAAATTATAAACGTAAGGGACTACAATAACCTATTTTGAAATCTGGTGACCAAACTAGAACAAACACCAAACGAAAGGGACTATTTGTGAACATTACCCATTTTTTTTGGTTTATATATTTTTTGGATATGTTAAAAAACTATTTTTTGTTAAAAACATGTACCTAAAGTTTCATTTTGTTCATTTTCGATGATTGTCTGTTAACAATTATTAAAAACATTAGTTATCCAATCAAAACATGACATGTGGCATGTTTTTATTTTTATTTTTTTTTAAATAAAAATAAATATATTTTAAAACTATCTCAAATCATTAACCCTAAATTCTAAACTTGTCATTGTTGCCACTGTCAATAACCTCGTCGAACGCCATCATTATCTTTATCGGACGTCGCCGTCTATTTTTCTTAGGGAAAATGGGCGGCGACGAAAGTGGTGGGGTCTAGCGAGGTTATCGATGGTAGCAAGAATGACAATTTTGAGAATTTTGGGTTAGAGATTTAGGACTATTTTGGAGGATTTTAAGATTTCTTTTAAAATTATTTTATTTAATTGAAAAAATAGAAAATAAAAATAAATACAACACGTCTAAATTTGATTGGGTGATAAATTTCTTTAACAACACAACTTTAAAATAGTAATTGATTGAAACTTTGTGCACTTAAAATTAACAAAATTAAACGATAGACAACTCTTTTTACCAAAAAATAGTTTAGGCACCTAAAGTTAATAATATGTATAGTTTAGGCACTTATTTCTATATCAAGCATATTTTATATTATACTAATATATTATCATCAATATTTTATTTGTTGTAATTAATTCTATAATTGAATATTTTTAAAAAAAGTATTTATGAGGTAAAGATGTATTAATTGCATTGTATTTATTGTCTTAAAGATTGTTTATTAATAAAAGTTGTATTAATTGCATTGCATTTATAGTCTTGAAAATTGTTTATTGGTAAAAGATATTTTAATTTTTTCTTTCAATCATATTTATCTTAAATGACATGTCATGTGCCATCTCAGCTGGGTAGATGACCCAGTGGGTAGATGTAGCATTGGGAGAAAACTTTATCTACCCACTGGGTAGATTACCCAGCTGATGTGGCAAATTGGGTGGAAGATAATATATTATGTGTTTATTATTCTTATATAAATAATTATAAAAGACATTAAATGAATCATTCAAACACATTCAATTTTAATTTACTATTTATTTCTCTTGACCTTTTACATAATTTTAATGTTATAATATAGATATAATCATATAAATGATAAATTTCAACATGTTAAGATAAAAAAATTTTAACTCGTGATATTTGTTAAACACTTGAGTTTTAATTATCATCATGATTTTAGCATTTTAAATATTTATTTTTCTTTAGAAATTTTTAACTCGAGATATTTGTTAAATACTGAGATTTTAATCAATATCACGATTTTAGTATTTTTTAAATTTACATTTTTCTTTATACATAGTTCAATTTAATAAACGACATTAGATTTGTCTTTTCTCTTGAATTTAAAATTTTCAATTACATTTTCAACTCTTCAATAACCCAACAAACAAACAAACAACAAGGTTACAATTATTTTTAATCAAATTAAAGATAAAATATCATATATGAACCATGAATTATTAAGCTTTATCTCACCTTAGTTTCTATAAAAAAAAAATAATCCCTTAGATTACTTATGGTTGTACAGTGCTAAAAAGAAAATGGAGTAATTTAGTTGTACAATGTTAAATATGTGAATTTTCTATCTTTAAAATAAAATTTGTTTCGAAGAATAAAAATTAAAATATTATTTTAAAGGCTTGTTCAAATTATTTTTTAACTTTAAGTGTCTAAACTATTTTTTGGTTTTCTATTTTTTTGGATGTTTTTAAAAAAAACTATTTCTTGGTAAAAATATGCAACTAAAGTTTCATTTCGTTGATTTTAGGTGATTGGCCGTTAATGACCATTAAAAAACTTCGTTATCCAATAAAAAACATGATACGTGGCATGTTTTATTTTTATTTTTCTTGAACAAATAAAAATAAATATATTTTAAAAGTATCCAAAAATAGTCCCAAACCACTAACATAAACCTCCAAAATTGTCGTCATTGTCATCGTCGATAACATCGTCGAACCTGACTACTGCCTTCGTCGGATGTCGTCGTCCATTTCCTCTAATAACCTATCGCCGGTAATCAATAGGAGACATGCCAATCGAGCGTTGAACAATAAACACGAGATATTTTAACCGAATGACATTCGATTGACGCACCTACTGATGATGGGTGGTTAGGGGAAACGAGTGGCGACGTCCGACGAGGTTATCGATGGTGGCGACGTCCGATGAGGTTATCGATGGTGGCAACGTTGAAAATTTTGGGAGGTTTTGGTTTAGGGATTTGAGACTATTTTGAAAGATCTTGAGAATTTTTTGAAAATTATTATATTTTCAGTTAAACAAGAAATTAAAAAATAAATATTGCGTGTCTAGATTTGATTGGGTGATACATTTTTTAACAACACAACCTTAGAAGTTAGAATTGTAATTGATTGAAACTTTAGGCATCTAGAATTAACAAAAAGAAACGTTAGACAATACTTTTATCAAAAAAAATATTTTATGCTCCTAAAGTTAAAAAATATATAGTTTAGTCACTTATTTGTATATTAGAGGTAGACCTGGCAAACTTGACCCGAGACCCGAAAACCGAACCGATTTACCCGAACCGAACCCGAAACCGAACCGAACATGCTTACCCGAAATTTGACCCGAAACCCGAAACCGAACCGAAACCGAACCGAAAATGAACTGATTTTTAGTTGAACCGAAATGGACCCGAACCGATAGACCCGAACCGAATGGACCCGAACCGAATGGACCCGAACCGAAGACAACCCGAAATAAATAAAAGATATTAATAGAAATAAAAAAAATGAGATATGAACAATCACACAACTCACCAAAAAGTTAAATATATTGGCTTTATAAAGCCATATAAAGGGTGTAAAAAAACTGACCAACCTAAAAACTTGATTAAAACCGACCGATCTCCCATCAACCAGAAATTGACCCGAACCGATCCGAACCGAACTGAACCGAAAATCAACTGAACCGAAAATCAACCCACCCGAAAATCAACCGAACAATAGAACCGAACTGGAACCGAACCGAACCGAATCTGAACCGAATGATATCAGACCCGAAATAACCGAAACCGAAATGACCCGAACCGAACTCGAACCGATTGACCCGTTTGCCACCTCTAATTAGAGGACAATTTGTGTTGAAAAATATATATTGATATAAGTATTATTCTTTATTTTCTGTTGGTTTTTTATATATATATGTGCCAATGAATTTCACGACATTAGGAGCACTAATGACATTAAGTATTAAATTAGAAAAAAATATATTAGAGGACAATTTATGTGTTAAAAATATAAGTATTATTCTTTATTTTTTGTTAGTTTTTTATTTTTAGAATAATTAAAATTTTATCCATGTTTAACTATTTGATTTAATAGCATTTATGTATGGTAAAAGATGTATTAATTGCATTGTATTTATGGTCTTGAAAAGTGTTTATAAATAAAGAAACATTAATTGCTTTGTATCACCTAATCTAACTTTTAAAACATATTTTATTATTTTTTTCAACTCATATTTATTGAAGTTGCCATGTCATATGCCACCTCAGCTGGCTAGATTACCCAGTGAGTAGATGTAGCATTGCCCCTTGTGACTCGATTATAAAAAAATGATTTCGGAATTTGTCGAGACCATTAAAAATACGTTGATATCAACATTCAGACAAGTCGTTTTACGTTGCATATGACGCACGTGGGCCAATAAAAATTAAGGAGAGCCAATGATTTGACCGGGTCCAAAATCAGCTGTTTTGTAAGAATCATATTGTTCAACATATTTGACCATTTTCTCCGTATACTGGGTTTGACTTCTTTTTGCAACATGTCGACTCGTTTGACTTCCGAACAAAAACAGTTCAAATCCATGAATTCGTTATTCGTTACTATATATTCTTCAAACCCATATTTTCCCTGTACATTTATTCTAATCACCCTTCCCAGCTTTGATTCGTCGTTTTTGAAAATATGTCACGAACTTACTCTTCTTGCTTAGCTTCATGCAAAGCTTGGGACGTCGATTTGCAGCGCCCAGATGACGATTTCTGGCCATGCAAGATACTCGAGATCAACGTTAAGGCAACTTTCATCGCCTCCCGGAAACCACCGCAACAAGAAGACGACGACGGAGAAGAAGGAAAGAAGTCAGCAATGGCGAGAAAAACAGTCCGAGAGGAATGCCACAAGGTACCACTCGAGCAGTTATTAAACGACATTGTAACCGAAGATTGGAACGACACCAGCATCTGGGACGTGTTGGACTCCATGCAAATCCCCATTCACCGTTCCACGGTAGATGAAATCGTCCGCTGTGTGCTTCGCATGGTGGCCAGGGAATGTTATAAGGACCGGAATGTGTTGAGAATGCGGGTGGAGATTGAGGCGTTGGTGGACGAAGAGCCGGATTTTGTGGAAGGGGATGTGTATTCTATCGACGTGGAGGCCGATGATTTTCGGGAGACGGCGGAGGCAATTACGAAGCTGAGGAATGTGGTGGTTGAAGAGGCGGTCGTTGAGAATTCGTTATGTTCGATTTGTTTGGTCGAGTTCTTAGAGGGTTCGGAGATTAGCGGCACACCGTGCTCTCATGTGTTCCATGATCGTTGCATTAGAGCTTGGCTAAAGAAATGCAGTAAGAAATTTTGTCCTAATTGTGTTACCATTTTGGCCTGACTATATTGAACATTTAATATTAAATTTGTGACCAGATTTTCATGGTTCTTCTTTCTTTTTTAACATTCATGGTGTTTTTTGTTTCGTTTTGTGCCATATAATAGTAGTTGTTACTTGGATCTTGTTTTTGCAAGCATTGTTTGTAAAATATTAATAAAATTATTATTTGGTTCAAAGAAACTAGAATTATATTTATTAAAAAAAACATACTACAAAATTTAGTCCAAAAAGACAGAACAGTCATGTTATCGAATACAAAGGTTCTTCATTGCCGATAAACAACTTCATTTTATATCATTCAATTTCAAATGCGAGTATCAAATACGAGTATGTATATAATATTTTAAAAAATTATGTACCTCAATTCATCAGAGAAGCGCGATGACCCAACATCACAAGAACAGTCATGGTTGCAACGCATCGTAACGGTTTTGGAGGTCCCCGCGATATCGCAACCGCATCTAGAATTATAGTTATATTTTAGAGAAAAACCACGCCGCAACGGCTACAACTGCGACATTGCAACCGCATCCGCAACCGCAATTTAATACTATAATCCTCATTGCTCTGCTCTCTGCAGCAGCCGGGAATCAAACCCGGGTCTGTACCTTGGCACTTGGCAGGTACTACCATTGAGTATCGGTACTCCCTATTTCATTGATTAATTTTCGTTTTCGTTTGATGACAGACTGGGGCAGCCGCAGGGAAGACATACAGTTTGGAGGTCTGCTGATGGATGCATAAATGTATCCCGTTTCCAAACATCTTGGAATCATGTCATATATGTTTAGAGCACTATATTACTTGTTGCAGTTTTATGATCTGACATTATGTAGATGAAACATTCTTGTCACTTTCTAATACAGTTTGCTCTTTCTTACTGCTAAAGGACTATTTTGTTAATCTTGATTCAACAGAGGGCTTGGAATCAACCTATCAAGATGTTGTTGAGCAAACCATTTCTTCATTGATGAAAGCTGTGGAAAAGCTCAAATCCACTGTTGAGATGGTAGTAGTTTCCACCACCCATTTTTGTGTTCTACAATTTCTTTAGAGCAATCTGATTCAACAACAACAATAATAATAGAGAAAAGAGTTATTTTCTAGACAAGTAGGACCTGCATATCACGCAATTGAAGTTGATTCTGTGCAGGGACGTAGCCAGGTTCGAACATTGAGAAGGGTTAAAATATTAAATTTAAAAAATTTAAGGGCTTATTAAGTATTTAAACTAAAATTTTAGGAAAAAAGATATCTTATATTTAAACCTATAAGGATTTAAATTGTTATTAGACAAAAGCATTTGAGGATACAAATTCATGTTTTTTAGTTCAACCCTTGTTTATTAAATATTTAATAAGTTCTTATAATTTTTAAATTTAAATATTTATTTTTACATGAGCTAAATTACGAATGGACCAAAATTATAAAATATTTAAGACTTATAACTGGGGCTTGAGCTGCAAGGGAGCTCCGCCAAGGGGTGCTTAGGAGTAATCACATTAATATAAATTTTAAATTTTTATATATTTTTAAAAAAATTATGTATTATATATTAAAAATCTAATCTCGCACCTTTAAAATTTTACTTTCATAAAATTTAATCAAGTATAAAGTTGGCACTTTTATCATAAAATTATACGTCTGTTCCAAATTCTATGGAATAGCTGAGCTTGCCACCTTCAGAGAGACAACAAGGCCCTGAAGGAAAAGCTTGTTGTTGTTGAAAGACCCAACGCTCTTCCCGGTGAAAATACTGGTTTTCTTTTAGAAGATTTTGGGCTTTCTAGCTCCTTTATTCCTCGGATGTAAAGATAAAATCAATGATAGAATCTAAAAATATTTTTGAGAGTAAACATACATATATTCAAGTACGAAGTTAAATTTATTTGAGTCGTGTCATTTTTAATGGTATTTAAGAAGGAGTTGAACCCAACAAGTGTCCCAGTGGAAAAGTGTATAACGTTCATCTATGAGATACGAGTCAAATCGTTTTGTCTACAAGGTGTTTGCGTATTGTCAAACGGTTAAGAATTTGTATGAACAAATACTACCTTGTAATCACCTTTAGACCATTCAAGAAAATTTAAGAGAGGTCATTTTATTTATAAAGGGGTGTATATACATAGATGTAAAATTTTTAGGGTAGACATATAAAAAAAATCAGATATCATGTGCTAAAATTATTAAAATAGATAATTAATCGAAGAAATTTCAGATTTCAGAATGAAATTTTGTCCATCCTTCATTATACGTGGTTCTGTCAATAGATGAAATTTTATAGGTAATTATACGATGCACTGATAGTGGAAATATTTTGTTGTATCGTATATTTTTTCAAACTTTATCCTATAAAAGAAAGAAAGATCAAAATTTCCTATAAAATGTTATGGAGTTTCTGAGAACCATCCTTTAATTGGCTTCAGAATAAGTGTCCAAAGTTTTTTCTTTTTTCTCTTTCTTTTTTGTTCATTGAATCCAGAGTTAATGAAATCATGTTGCTTGAATTGCAGTGATAAGATATGATTCCAACCCGTGAAATGCACAAAGTTTTTTGTAATTTTCGTTTGGAGTCGGGCCAAATACATCCACCGGCCTTGGAATGTGTAAACTGTGAAAAAGTCCCATGTAAAGTTTTGCAGAAAGGCACGGGTGGAACTGGCAGTTGAAAAAAAAAAACTCTAACGAATCGGCATCATTCTTTTCCGCCTGATTTGCCGACATTGCGATGTTTTTATTAGAAGTGAATATTCTATTGAGTCAACTTAAAAGTTTTAAATTAGTTGAGTTGAGGAATCATATTTTATATATCAAATTTAATTATAAATATTTATAATATTATGATACTAATTAGTTCTTATTTAAACCGTTTTTCTATAACCATATACAATACATATATATATTTCATAATTTTTCATATGTGATATATACAAGAGAGAATTGAGAGAGTTGACTCAAACTTGAAAATTGATCCACTAATTACTAAAAACTTCAAATTATTTAAATTTCTATTTTATAACTCAAACTTCAATTTAAATTTGTTCGAGTCGATTCTAGTTTATAAAATTACAAGTCGAGTCGAGTTGAATAATTCAAATTTTTAGTCAAATTTTCCCACCCCAATTCGTTATACTCTTTTAAAAGTCATTTAATAAAATGATTTATCCAGTAAATTGGCGGTGGAAACTTTCAATTTCTATAAGTGCCTTAGTTTTAGCGTTTAGGGACTTAGTTTAGGGTGTAGAGTTTAAGGTTTAATTATAGGGTTTTGAATTTAAGAGTAATTGTTAGAATTTAGGGGTTAGAGTTAAGCATTAGGGTTTATATGTTAGAGTTTAGTTTTTAAGGTAATATATTGAGGATTTAGTTTTAATTTATAAACCCTAAATGTTATTCATAAAC
The DNA here is from genome assembly GCA_030270665.1 of Hibiscus trionum. Taxonomy (NCBI): domain Eukaryota; kingdom Viridiplantae; phylum Streptophyta; class Magnoliopsida; order Malvales; family Malvaceae; genus Hibiscus; species Hibiscus trionum. The sequence continues at coordinate 79,290,831 of BSYR01000003.1, read as the reverse complement.
CATAAATTCTATTCACAATCATTAAATTCTAAACTATTAAACCTAAACTCTACACCCTAAATCAAATTTCTAAATCCTAAAATTAACGCGCTTGTGGAAACTAAAATTTTCCATAGCTAGTATTAAATAATTATCCTAAATAAAATCTGTATTAGTACAAAAATTCTTTTTAGCACGGTGCGGTTAATTGATAAAATACTATCTTATAATCATAGAAAATAATTAAAAATATATTTTTTTCTTCCTAATATTTATTTGTAACTTATATATAGTAAAATTTACACTTTAATCATTTTATTATTATTTTAGTTAATTTATTTTTTTGGTAATATGCATGTTCGTTCTATTGTTCGTGTTTGGGGTGCGTGGTTGCCCCTTCCAACAATATTGTTTTCAAGATTCAAACTTACATCCTCTCTTTAAAAGTACAATGTGTCTTACCAATGCACCCAACACTCGTTAGTTTATTTAATTTATTTCTTAAACTTTCATTTCTTCACATTTTTATTAATAATGATACCGACGTGACCAACTTTCTTTTAATTAAAAAATATTAAAAAATCAAACGACATCATGAAATTGTAAAAATTCTTTTAAAATCCATAATCAAAAGAACTATAAACATATTTTTTTTATATTTTTCGATATTTTTACATTTTAATGTTTTTAGGAATTTTGTTTTTTAATAAAAAAATATACTTACAATTTACTAAAAATTTTAAGTGTAAAGACATCAATTATATTTTGTATTTCTTAGCTTTTTATGTTTGTATGATTTTATTCAAGGAAAAACATTGATACATAGTTTACACAAGTATTTTAGTTTTAGGGATTATGAGTTTATGTTTTAGGGTTTAAGGTTTATAATTTGATTTATAACTTAAGGTTAGTGTTTAGAATTTAAGGTATAAAGTTTAGTGTTTAATTTTTAGAGTTTAAAGTTAGGGATGTAAGATTTGAGTTATATAGCGTAAATATGCAGGCTCGTATAAAATAAACTTTAAACAATCTATGTATCAAAATTTTACCCTTTATTTAGATCCTTTGACAATAGATATACATCTTTCAGACCAAGTAATTTTAACTTAAATCTCCTAAAATAAACACCATTTATTTTTCCACTGCGACTAGTTATTGGGTTCTCATATTAATTCATTCTACCTCTCCTAATCATGTGAGACTGTTATCATCGACTTCTCAATCATTTTTATTCATTCTACTCTAGAGATCGAATGCGAAACAATAGTTGGTCTAATCCGCCATCTTAATTCACTTATTGGCAGGGATGGACGCATGCCTTTAGGTTAGGAGGGGCGAACTTATAAATTTTTTTTTGGATAAGTGTGCTTTGTTTATATTATCCAAGAAAACATGCAAAATTCTACACCAGTACAAAACCTATAGAGACTTGAGAGACCGATTAAAGAAGTCCCCAAGCCATACAAATGTCTCTATTTACAGTGTCTATTCTAATGTGTTTACTATGAACTCGTATTCTCACAGTTTCCTTCATACATTCCATGAGATTACCACAGTTTCTATTAGTGCGTCTAAATTTTCTATAATTTCTTTCCTCCCAAATATGATACACATATGAACTCCATGCTAGCTTGAGAATATACACCAGCAAAGATTTGCCCTTCAAATGATTGTACAGCCAACAGATCTCATTCTCCCAATCCAGCATCTCCCTGCGTAAACCACACAACTTGAGTATGTCATTCCAGACTTGCCTCGAATAAGAGCATTCCGCAAACAAATGATTCCTAGATTTAGGAAGAGTAGCACACAGTAGGCAGCAATTTTCAGTACTTAATCCCATACGCTGTAGTCTATCCAGAGTAGGCAAACGTTCCAGGATAGCCATCCAAAGGATCACATATTGTTTTGGTATGTGCAGACTGAACCAAACCAATCTATGCCAAGGCACTTTAGGAACCACCTCCCTGATTTCATCCCATATGCTTCCAGTCTTCATGTCTCCAGAAGAGCTTAGAGATCTAAGAATAGGCCTGAGATTTAAAATTTTTCGGATCCCCCAGCTGAAATGTTCTTTAGATTCTACTTCCCACATTTCTCTTTCCTTAAACACATAAGCTTGGACCCATGCTACCCAAAGAGAACCTTCAGTAAGCAGAAGAGACTTTGCTAATTGCAGTACGCATGTCTTATTCCAAGTTGTGAGATCTTTGATTCCAAGTCCACCCTCACTCCTTGGCTTACAAATGAATTTCCAACTCACACGAGCACCAGCAACAGGTTCATCCTTCCCCCTCCAGAAAAACCTCATACAAAGCTGTTCAAGCTTTCGAACCACACTCTTGGGTAGAATAACCTGCATGTACCAATAGTTTGTAATACTGAATAACACATCATTGATGAGCTGCAATCTCCCAGCATAACTGAGATGTCTACTAGACCATTGCCCCAATCTAGCCTTTATTTTGTCAATAATAGGGGAGCAATCCTTCTCAGATAACTTCCTTGTGACTAAAGGTATGCCAAGGTACCTGACATGCAATTTGCCTATCTTAAACTCAGTAGCAAGCCCCAATTCATTTATATCATCTGGGTTTACCCCTGCCACAAATAATTTATTTTGGCCACATTTAATCTCAAACCAGACATAACATAAAATTGTTCAAGAACACACTGCACACCCACCAATGAATCAAGGTTGTCTTTGCAAAAAATAATCAGGTCATCTGCAAAGCATTTTCTTACATTTTGGATGAAATTAAAATAGCCCATTCTTTGCAACTAAATCAAGCAAGTGAGACAACCCATTCATGGCCATCACAAAAAGGTAAGGAGACAATGGATCTCCTTGCCTTATCCCTCTCTTCCCCTTAAAAATCCCACCAAACTCCCATTTAAAGAAATAGAGAACCTACTACCAGTGAAACATGCCCCAATCCAATCTCTAAAGATCCGAGGTAACTCAATAGCTTCTAAAACATGCATCACAAAATCCCAATTCAAAAAGTCAAAAGCTTTTTGTAAATCCACCTTCACAGCACACCTAGGAGAAATGAGCTTCCTACCATATCCCTTGACTAATTCTTGAGCAATGAGAGTATTATCTACAATGCTTCTCCCTTTAATGAAAGCTGACTGATTTGAAGAGATTATACTAGGCAAAAACACAGTCAAACGCTCAACCAAAATCTTTGTAATTGTTTTATATACTACAGAGCAACATGATATTGGTATAAAGTCCTTTGCTTTACAAGCATTAGGTATCTTTGGCACAAGGGTAATGGCAGTGACATTAAAAGCTGGTAACAAACTAGATGAGGTGAAAAAATACCTCACAGCTGCTGTGAAATCCTCTCCAACAATATTCCAAGCCTTTTTGAAGAACCATGAAGTGTACCCATCAGGCCCAGGTGCCTTGTCCTTGCCCTGACCAAATATTGCAGCCTTGATCTCCTCATTGGTAACTTCACGAGTAAGCAAGTTATGCTCTTCAATTGGAATCTGTGCCTGAAGAATACTTCTCAACTCCTCAGCAGTGCAATTCCCCACTCTACTATCAACAGAGCCAATTTGATTTGTGAAAAAACCAATGAGCTCCTCAGACATCTCCTCAAAAGTGCTAAGTCTTTGCCCCATATCATTTTGTAAGAAGTGAATGATGTTCCTTTTCTTTTTTGTCGCTACTGCAGAATGGAAAAATCTTGTACCCTGATCCCTTTCCTGTAACCAATTGATTTTCGCTTTCTGTTTATAGAACAGAATTTCAGCTTTCTCCAGTTCTTCCAGTTCTCTCATCATACTTTTCTCATCTTTGACAGCATCCCCATTCACAGGTAGTGCCAAATTTAACAACTGCAATGACTCAAGTTGGCTCCTCTTATCAGCAACCTTCTTCGAGATATCAACATAATTATCAGTATTCAATGCTCTTAAGCAAGGCTTCAACCTCTTCAACTTGATGAACAAAGTCTGCAAAGGATTGCCAGTAGCAGGCATAGCCCAAGATTCTGCTACCACTACCTCAAAATCCTTGTGCTGAGTCTAAAAGTTAAAAAATTTGAATGGTTTTGGCTTATGCACAGGAGCCACCACCAATGTTTTCACCACAGCTGGACTATGATCTGAGACCCCTGGTGCTAAGAACTCCACACTTGTGCAAGGTAAACTGATAAACCACTGAGAATTCACCAGCACCCTGTCAAGTTTCCTTGCAAGAAAAAAATCTTCTTGCTTGTTTGACCAAGTAAAGAGTGGACCAGAGAAAGGATGGTCACTCAGACCCACATCTCTCATGCACTCCAAAAACTCTTCCATATCATAGGAGAAATGATGCTCTACACCATCAAAATCAGATCCCTCAGATGCAGATCTAATGACATTAAAGTCTCCCCCAATTATCCAGGGAAGCACTCCCATCATTGCCTCTATCTGCCTAAGTTGTGCCCACAACTCTCTTCTTAGAATACAATCATTGCTCCCATACACAGCAGAAATGAATACCTCCTTATCATCTACTAGTCCCTTAATTGTAACAACTTGAGTACCAGTAAAGACCACCGTGAACTGTAATTGCTTCTTACACAAGATCCAAATCTTCCCCAGATCAATACAATTATAGTTATCAAAACAATTACATGCATCAACATAATGTGAGAAAATAGTACCAAACTTATCTTGCCTTACCCTTGTTTCAAGAAGACAAACTACATCAGCTTGCAAGAGCTCCATCCTTTGCATCACTTTTCTCTTTTTTGGGGGTCATTGAATCCCCTCACGTTCCAATAGGTAACTATCATTTAGCACACTTGACTGCAGACCCCTTGGCCTTCACTTTGTCTAACTTCTCAGATTTTTTAACTTTCATCTCTTGTAACAACACTGCAACACCAAGAGAGGCATTCCTAGGCTTCCTAGGTTCATCAGCTTCAAGCCCATTTAGCACTTCAAACTTATTGGAAGACTGCGCAAACATTCTAGACTTCCCTTTACCCTTAACCTTTCCCCTTTCATGAGGGTTATGCAGGGGAGGAAATTCATTTGCCATAATATCCATAGCTCCCACCAAGACAGAGACATCAATTTTAACCTCAACATTTTTATCCACATTCATCCTAACAGCATCAGTTGTCTTAGCATCGGTGGAATCTACAACGGGAGAAACTCCTGCAACATCAAGTTCACCAGTTGCTGCATCAAGGTCACTAGTTACTGCAGCAGCAGGTTCACCACTGGTACCAGCATCAACAACAACAGAATCCTTGATACTTAAATCATCGCTCACAGAAACAGAATCATTGGTTTTGATTCTCCATTGGGGAACATCTTTGCCTTGCGCAGCATCAGCAGGACTTGTCGCAGGCATCAACTCACACTGCTTATCTGAGTGACCAAAAATACTGCAGTGAGTACATAATGAAGGCATCCATGGAATCCGAACTTTCACAGTACCAATTGAACCATCCCTCAATTTGACTGGAATGGTGCGTGGAATTCGATGTCCTGCAACCACTTCGACGCACACCTTCGCAAACTCAAGCCTCTCCCTAGAAGCCGTAACCGAGTTCATGTATAACGGAATCCCCAATCCACTGGTAATGTAGCTTAATCCCTTTCGCGAAAACAACTCCAATGGAACGTTGTACAATTGAACCCAGATCGGCATCCTCGTTAGATCAAAATCCAGCCGCTTCAAGTTCGGCTCCCACTTCCTAAGCACAAGAGGCTTATGTTGAATGTGCCAAGGTCCATTCTCCAGGACCCAATCCCTAGCGGTATCATTCACGAAGGAAAACACATACAAATTAGGGCCTGCCAGACTAACCTTGGTCAGCGAATCCGCTCCCCACAGTGAACCCACAAGCTTCTTCAAAGCAATGAAGTTCGGAGCAGCTCCGATGAACTGACCCACCAAGGAATGTCTCCAATCAGAAACACCTTCATTGAAAATCTCCGAAGGGGGATCTATCAGGAAAGTATCCTCAGAAGTAACGAGGGAAAAAATTTCAAGAGCCTGTTCATCACCACCCCACAGAATAACGATTTTCAATCCACACGACTCATACAAGACGAAAAACGCAAATCAATAAAGGAAAAACCCCTAATTTTGGTACGAAAGACGAAGAAAAGAAAAAGGAGATCTCTAAGGCCGTTAGGCCTGCTAACATACGCCTCGAGAGAAACTCATCTTTGAACTTATAAAATTTTAAGGGGTAAAATTGTAACACCCGTGTTTTGGGCCTAGGAGTTAGCCGGGTATTGGTTCGAGTCAAATAAAACTTAATTAAAACATTTCAACTTCAAATAATGACCTAATTGAACTTTAGTAGAAAGGGGAGGGCTTATAAGGTAATTTGACCCTAAAGTCTTTAAAAAGCTAGACAACTTTAAACCAAAAGTTGTCATCTTCTATTTTCATCTTCTTCCAACGTTAAAAAGAGGGAAAACACCATTTCTAAAACCTCTCAAGCTTGGTCACTATTCCATTGATCCTACCACTTGATTTCAACCCCGTTTTAAGAGGTAATTACGTTTTCTTAATCTCCTCTTCAATCTCTATCTATCCTTTGTCTTAGATTTCAAAAATATGGGGTTTTGAAAATTAGGGTTTATATTAAAGTTTGAATTTTTAAGGGGTTTTCTAATTGGTTTTGATAAATTGAGTTGGGGTTTTAGTTAATCATGTTATAATGAGTAACATATATCAAATTGGTTGAATTTGGGGGAAAATTCGTAGCTTGTTCTTGAGGTAGATTTTAAAGTATTAAAACTTGAGTTTTTGGTGGGTTTTATGTTGAAATTAAAGGGCTGATAGTCTACCTATGTTAGGAGGGTGATTTGGGATGGTTTGGAAGTCATTTGGATGCTTAGAAATGGGTATTTCAGCCAATGGTTGTTGGGGTCCGAAAATTGGGCTTTGAGATGTTATGTGGCTTGGGAAATTGTGGAAATTGGAGTTGTGTTTGCAAAGTAAGTTGATAGTTGAGTTAGCATTGAGTTGAGAAGTAATGTGTATGTTTTGTTTGGCTAGAATCAAGAGGAAGCGTTGAAGAGGCTTTGGGACCGAATCCGGGTGCATAAGAGGATTGTTTCGAGTTGTTAAGGAAGGGCGGTGAGTGGTCTTAACTTGTTTCAAAGTTTGGTTCGAGTATGTGTAGTGTGTGTAAAGTGTGCTTGGTAGGCCACTTCTATTTCAATTCAAGTTGATAGCTTAACCTTTGATATCCATAAATGCTATTGTGCTATTTAGCTATGCTCTGGTGATTTCGGTTGGTTGGTGCATGTATATTCATGAGATGTGTATATGTGTGATGAGCATGGATTGTGGTTGATGATATATATAAATCATGGTTATGATAATTGGCACTAAATAATTACCGGTTGTAAATGATCGATCATTAAGATAGTGTGCACACAAATTGAGTCAAAACGTACGTGGCCTTGATGGCGTTAAGTCATCAAGGAGGAGTACGATGATGTAACATTCCACCGGAAGCTTTTAATTATTTCTACGGGATGATGAGTGGAATCCCATCCGTAGGGCATGTGGCGATGAGTGGAATCCCGCACATGCAAGGTCCGGTGATGAGTGTAATCCCACCGAGGTAAAGTGTTGTTGAGGTTTAAATCCGCACAATCGGGGTAATTAAAGTGGCCAATTAAACTTGTTTATGTAATGTGATATGTGATGGTGATATGTGGTTTTGACATATGGTACTGTACATGATAATTGATATTGATGTGTAATCTTGCTAGGATTGAGATACCATATATGCCACTTGAAAGACTAGCTAGGTCTACTTGATTATATGCAATGCTTGATATGTGTGAGATTAGGATTACATGCTTGAACCCTGCATTGTTGATGTTTTTCGTTTTAGAGCACCCTCACTAAGCTTATAGCTTACGCTCTCAATGTTCAACAATGCAGATCATTAGCGTGGTGTTAGCTCGAGGCAAGGCAAGAGGGGCTTCCAAGCTTGTGACTCAAGTACGGTGGTGATTTTGTATTAGTTAGCAATGTGGCAAGGGTTGTGTATGAGCTTGTATGACTCATTTACATGTGTTGATTTTGGTTGATTATGGTTTGTAAGCATGGTATGCTATGATGGATGTTGTGTGTGATAGCATGTTTTAGATGCTAGGTTGCCTTGTTTTAGTGCAAACCTCTTTAAGCTTATCATGCACCTTTTAAAGCCTTGGAGTTCTATGTTTGACATTATATGTTAAATTGCCCTTTGTGATGCCATGTATGGATGCTTAGATTCTGTTGGAATGCTTAAGTTGCTTGATTATATGTGTACCTCTTGGTGTTGTTTAATGCCCTTTGGTTCTTGTGAAAGCATGCTTTTATGGTTGGGTTGCCTTAGGGTTGATGATAGTGTGTTGGTTGAGGTTTTAGAGGGATTTAGGGGCCTCCTTGTGCCCTATATCAGCTCAAACCTGCAGATTCGTAGCTGGGGTATCGATACCGTTGGTTTGGTATCGATACTGCCTTTTGGTTTCAGGCCTCGTGTATCGATACTCGAGGGAGAGTATCAATACCTTTTTGGTCACTGGAGCCACTGTCAATTTCGGTATCGATACTGGCCTCTAGGGTATCGATACCGTTATCTTGGCGTTGACCATGGGAAGTCAACTTTTGAGGAGGGTATCGATACACCCGTGTTTTGGGCCTAGGAGTAAACCGAGTTTATAGTCGAGTTAATAAAATTTAATTAGAATCAACTCAACTTAAGTTGTGGTGTAATTGAGCTTTAATAAAAGGGGAGGGACCTATGTTGCGATTTTACCCAAAACTTTTAATTAAAGTAAGATAACTTTAAAATTATATGAGTCATCATCTTCTTCTTCTCTTCTATTTCTTTCTAACGTGAAATCACCATCTCCAAAACCTCTCATCTTTTGCTACTATTTCATTGCTTGTGCTACTTGATTTCAACACCGTTTTGAAAGGTAAATTATGTTTTCCGACTCTCCTCCTTATTCTCTATCTATATTTGGTCTTAAAACTCAAAAATATGAGACTTTGAGAAATTATGGTTTTATGTTAAAGTTTGGATTTTAGGTGGTTTTCCAAATTGTTTTAATGTTTTGAGTTGGGATTTAACTTAATCATGATGAAATACACATTATATGTCAATTTGGTTAAATTTGGATGAAAATTCGTACTATGTTCATATGTTAAATTTTAAGGTGTTAAAACTTGGTTTTTGGTGAAGTTTATGTTGAAAACTAAGGGCTGATGGTTAGGGTATGATATGAGAGTGATTTGGGATGTGTTAGAGGTCATTTTGGTGTTTGGAAGTGGAGTTTTCAGCAAGGTGTTTGGGGAGTACGAAAATTGAGTTTTTGGGATGATTGTGGATTGAGAGATTGAAGAATATGGCTTATGTTTGTGAAGTGAGTTGTTAGTTGAGTTTTAGCATTGAATTATGGTGTAATAAGTGTGTTTTGTTTGGTTAGAAGCAAGAAGAAACGTTGAAGGAGCTTTGGAGCCGAATACGAGGTCGTAGGAGGATTGTTTCGATTGACAAAGGAAGGGCGGTGAGTGGTTTTAAACTTATCCTAAAGTTGGTTCGAGTATGTGTAGTGTGCTTGTGTAAAGTGTGCTTGGTAGGCCACTTATAGTTAATTCGAGTTGTTAGTTATCCGTTGTTATCCATATATGCTATTGTGCTTACTTAGCTATGCTTTTGTGATCTTGGTGGTTTTGTACATGTATATTCATGAGGTGTATATATATGTGATGAGCATGAGTTATGATTGATGGAAAACGTGTTGTGGTAAATGATAATTGGCACTAAATAATTACCGGTTGTAAATGATCGATCATTAGGATTAGTGTGCACACAAATTGAGTCAAAACGTACGTGGCCTTGGTGGCGTTGAGGCACCAAGGAGGAGTACGGTAATGTAATATTCTACCGGAAGCTTTTATTCATTTCTACGTGATGATGAGTGGAATCCCATCCGTAGGGCATGTGGCGATGAGTGGAATCCCGTCCATGCAAGACCGGTGATGAGTGAAATCCCACCGAGGTAAAGTGTTGTTGAGTTTCAAATCCGCACAATCGGGGTAATTTAAAGTGGCCAATTAACTTATTCATATATGGTGATATATGGTGGTGATACATGACTATTGTTATTGATGCTTGGTGCTTAGTATGAGGTAATATGCCATATTATGCCACTTGATGGACTAGCTATGACTACTTGTGATGTTGCCTATGCATGTTAGATATGAGGTTTAGGGATTACATGCTTGAACCCTGCATTGTTGTTGCTTTCATTTTAGAGCACCCTCACTAAGCTTATAGCTTACGCTCTCCATGTTCAACAATGCAGATCATTAGTGAGGCGTTAGCTCGGAGCAAGGCAAGAAGGGCTTCCAAGTTTTGTAACTCAAGTACGGTGGTAATTTTTGTACTAGTTAGCAATGTGGCAAAAGGGTTGTTGTATAAGTTTTTATAACTCTTTGTTATATATGATGTTTTGGGGTGTAAAGCATGAATTACTTTGTTGAATGTTAAGGGGGATGGTATGTTGTAAATGCTTAGGTTGCCTTGTTGTATGAATTCTTGAGATGCATGATCCTTGTGTGTTTGAATGCCATGTGTGTTGACATCTTGGTTGTTAAAGGTTGTTTGTGTGTTGTTGGGTCTAGGGAGGTTTAGTTATGCATTTAGAGTGTGTGCCTTATATGTTTTTGCTGAAAAACAGAGTATTGTAAAGCAGGGCGTATCAATACACCCCTGTGTATCGATACACCCTCAACTCTCTGAGATTCAAATCAGGCTGAGCGTATCGATACGTGGGGTGTATCGATACGGTCCCAACTCTCTGTAATCTTGGGGAGTTGTAGAGTGCATGGCGTATCGATACGGTGTCCAAGCGTATCGATACGGTTCAACCTAGTTGACCAAGTGGTGTTGACCGAGAAGGGCGTATCGATACGCTCATGGGCTGTATCGATACGGTCCTCTTATGTTGACCATAGGGTGTTGACCTTGGTCAAGGCGTATCGATACCCTCTGAAGGCGTATCGATACGTCCTGCTTAAAATGGAAAATTTGGTTGTTTAATTGCAGGCTTGTGAGTTTTGTGTCCGTATTTGTTCGCTGCGTGTCCCCTCACATAGGATTTAATACAAGCATCTAGAAAAGAAAAGAAAAAAAAATTTAGGGTTGCTAACCGAGGGGGAACCTTAATTGGTTTTCGCTCGGTTTTCCCCGTGTGGCCCACTTGGACCGGTCATTCGGCCAGACCGGGACGAGGGGGTTACATTTGTTGGTATCAGAGCCTGAGGTTATCGAGACCTCGGGCAGGTAAGTGAGGTAAACTTGTTATGTTGAGTAATTATGTTGTTCAATGCATGTATTGCCATGAAATCTTTGATATTTGACTGTTCGCGTGATGTTTTGAAGCATGAATTGATGTGTTTGGTGTAGAGTGTGTGCCCATTGCTACTATTACTTAATTTACAAAGATTTTGAAAAGAGGAGTACTTGAGCACTATTGGACCCTTGCTTTGACTAACGAAATCCTTATATGTTTCTTGTTGTAGTTTATACCTTGATAGCTGTACCATGAGACCACGTGAGAGGCCTAGGAGGTTTCGACCGGAACCACGGGCAGAGGCTCCAGGAGTAGAGCCAATGGTTAGAGTTGAGGCTCAAGTGGGAGAGCCTGTGATTGGAATTGGAGCTCCTCCACCACCTCCACCACCACCACCTCCTCCACCGGGAGTTGGAGGCGAGGCTGAGGCAGGAGGAGAGGGACCACCAGGAGGTCAGGGTGGCCAAGGTGGCTAAGGACCGGCAGGGATTGACTTAGCTCCATTGGTTCAGGCGATAGCCGGGGCTTTTCAGGCTGCAGTAGCTGGAGGACAGGCAGCACATCATCATGGTGAGGGCACCAGATTGCCATTAGAGAGACTTCGGGGTCTTGGGGCTGAAGAGTTCAGGGGGTCTACTCCGGAGAGGTTAGAGTTATGGCTTGAGAAGACCGTCCGTATCTTGGCTCAGATAGGGTGTACTGATGATCGCAAGTTGGGCTGTGTTGAGTCCTTGCTTCAAGGCGATGCCTACACTTGGTGGGTCACTGTTACTTCAAGTATGGATGATGCTGAGATCACTTGGGAGTTCTTTGAGTCAGCATTCCGGAAGAAGTATCTAGGTCCACGATACATCGACGAGAGGAAGAGGGAGTTCATGGCTTTGATTCAGGGGCTTAGATCCGTGACAGACTATGAGATTAGATTTGTCAGACTAAGTCAGTATGCACCTGAACTTGTTCCTACTGAGGTGGAACGCTGTAACCGGTTTCGTTATGGGTTGAATGAAGAAATCAAGACATACACTTTAGCGACAGACTACACTGATTTTGATGTCTTGGTTTCGAGGGCCAAGGACTTGGAGCACAGTTTGAGTCTGACCAGGCGATCAGGTGGATCTAGTTCGAGTAAGAGATCCAGTAACTTTGATAGAGATGATGCCAAGAGGCATCGAGACAATAAACCTCATTATGATAATAGGCGTGGTGGCGGTAACCACGGTAAAGGCCATCAAAACCAGAAGGCTGGTGGGAAGTTGCCTACATGTGCTACTTGTGGGAGGAACCACACCGGTGAGTGTTGGGGAAATTTCCATTCTTGTTGGAATTGTGGGGCTAGAGACCACATGAGGCGTAACTGTCCACATCCAGTGGGACAGGCAGCAGCACAGGCTCCTGCAAGAGCCAATGATTTTCAGAGAGGCCGTGGGCGCGGTCGTGGCTACTTCCAACCTAGGATAGATGCACCTAGGGTGGATGCTCAGAGGAATCTTGCTCATGTTGTGGCAGTGCAGCCAGAGGCAGGAGGACCAGCGAGAGTTTATGCTCAGAGAGAGGCCGGGAACGACACTGATGTGATAGCAGGTAATTTCGAGTTACGGTCTATGTCTTTGCTTTCTCTGGTTGATTCGAGTTCTACGCATTCCTACATTTTGAGTGAGCATGCACAGAAGTTAGATATCCCTGTTGAGATCTTAGATGTAGGTATGCATGTCACTAGTTCTTTTGGTGAGACAGTAGTGGTTAGACGTATATATAGAAGATGTCCACTGAAGATTCAGGGTCATGTGTTCCTAGTTGACATGATGAAACTTCCTTTTTATGGTTTCGATATAATTTTGGGTATGGACTGGTTGGTTGAGCATCGGGCTAGTGTGGATTTTGAAACAAAGAGAATTTCTTTGAAACTTTCTGATGACTACGAGGTAGTAGTAGTAGGCGAGAACATTAAGTTCTTGTCTAATGTAGTGTCAGCTTTAGAGGCTCACAAGTTGATGGACTCTGGATGTGGGGCTTATTTAGCTTATGTTATGAATCCGGATATGAATGAAGCTAGACCAAAAGATATCAGGACAGTGTGTGACTTTCCAGATGTATTCCCTGAAGAGTTGCCGGGTTTACCTCCTGACAGAGATGTTGAGTTTGTGATTGAGACCATTTCAGGGTCTAATCCAGTTTCGATAGCTCCGTATCGTATGGCTCCAAAGGAGTTGAAAGAGTTGAAGAACCAGTTGCAAGAATTATTAGACCGTGGGTTTATCAGGCCTAGTAGTTCTCCGTGGGGTGCTCCCGTGTTGTTCGTGAAAAAGAAGGATGGTAGCATGCGTATGTGTATTGACTATAGACAATTGAATCAGTTGACTGTGAAGAACAAGTATCCGTTACCTCGCATAGATGATTTGTTTGATCAGTTGAGAGGTGCTTCAGTGTTCTCGAAGATAGATTTGAGATCCGGATACTATCAGTTAAAGGTGAAAGAGTGTGATGTGCCGAAGACAGCTTTTAGAACTAGATATGGTCACTATGAGTTTCTTGTGATGCCATTTGGGCTCACGAATGCACCTGTAGCATTCATGGACATGATGAACAGAATTTTTAGAGACTATCTAGACTGTTTTGTAGTTGTTTTCATTGATGACATACTTGTGTACTCGAAGACGGAAGAAGAACATGACGAACACTTGAGGATTGTTTTACAGAAATTGCTGAGCAATCAGTTGTATGCTAAGCTTAGTAAATATGAGTTCTGGATACGAGAGGTGGTATTTCTTGGTCATGTTGTTTCGGCCGAAGGTATCCGTGTTGATCCATCGAAGATCGAGGCTATTATCGAGTGGAAACAACCTAAGTCTGTGACAGAGATTAGGAGTTTCCTGGGATTAGCCGGCTACTATAGAAGATTTGTTGATGGTTTCTCTAGAGTAGCTGCTCCTTTGACTAAACTGTTGCAAAAAGGAGTTAAGTTTGAATGGTCAGAGGCAAGACAAAAAGCCTTTGAGAAATTAAAAGAAGCTTTGACAAATGCCCCAGTGTTAGTACAACCTGTTTCAGGTAAAGAGTTTGTAATTTATAGTGATGCTTCCTACGTAGGTTTAGGATGTGTTCTGATGCAAGAGAGAAAGGTTGTTGCTTATGCTTCTAGACAATTGAAGGTTCATGAGAAGAACTATCCTACACATGATATCGAGCTAGCCGCAGTAGTGTTTGCATTGAAGATTTGGCGTCATTACTTGTATGGTGAGAAGTGTATTGTTTACACCGATCACAAGAGCTTGAAGTACTTGATGACACAGAAGGAGTTAAACTTGAGACAGAGAAGATGGCTTGAGTTGCTAAAAGATTATGATTTGACCATCGAGTACCATCCGGGTAAAGCGAATGTAGTCGCCGATGCTTTGAGTAGGAAAGTGGCTATAGAGTTGAGGGCTATGTTTGCTAAATTGAGTGTGTCTGGTGATGGTGGTTTGATCACCGAGTTGCAAGTGAAGCCTTCTTTGATACAATTGATTAAAGAGAAGCAAATGCAAGATGAGAGTTTAATTCCTCATGTCCAGGACATAGCCGAAGGAAGACCAACTGATTACAGTTTCAGTGGTGAGGGCTTGTTGTGCTTTAGGGATAGAATTGTTGTACCAGGAGATGTTGAGTTGAGACGTCAGATTCTGAGTGAAGCACATTCGAGTCCCTTTTCTATGCATCCGGGTAGTACCAAAATGTATTGTGACTTGAAGAATGATTACTTCTGGGTTGGCTTGAAGAAAGATGTAGCTGAGTATGTCAGCCGTTGTATGGTTTGTCAGAGAGTGAAGACAGAACATCAGGTTCCTTCAGGTTTGTTACAGCCTTTGAAGATTCCGGAATGGAAATGGGAGAGGATCACCATGGATTTTGTGTCGGGGTTGCCCTTATCTCCTTCAAAGAAGAATTCAGTTTGGGTGATTGTTGATAGGTTCACTAAGTGCGCTCACTTCTTAGCAGTGAACACTACTGATTCCTTAGACAAATTGGCAAACTTGTACATCCGTGAGATTGTGAGACTTCATGGAGTACCGAAGTCTATTATTTCAGACAGGGATCCTAGGTTTACTTCGAGGTTCTGGGGTTGTTTGCATAGTGCCCTAGGTAGCCGTTTGCATTTCAGCACTTCCTATCATCCACAGTCTGATGGGCAGTCAGAGCGGGTAATACAGATTCTAGAGGATATGCTCCGTTGTTGTGTGATTGACTTCCAAGGTTCTTGGGAGAAGCACTTACCGTTGGTTGAGTTCGCTTACAACAACAGTTATCAGTCCAGTATTCAGATGGCACCTTATGAAGCTTTGTACGGTAGACGATGTAGGACTCCGATCTGTTGGGCTGAAACAGGTTAGAGATTGTTACCTATGCCAGATTTGCTTAAGGGGACTACCGACAAGGTAAAGTTGATTTGCGACCGTTTGAAAGCAGCTTCCAATCGTCAGAAATCTTATGCAGATTTGAAGAGGAAAGAGATAGAGTACTCAGTGGGTGAGAAAGTGTTTCTGAAGGTATCTCCGTGGAAGAAAGTAATGAGATTCGGCCGAAAGGGCAAGCTGAGTCCGAGGTTCATTGGTCCGTATGAGGTAGTTGAGCGGATCGGGCCTGTAGCTTATCGTTTGAGGTTACCTTCTGAGTTAGAGAAAATCCATGATGTCTTTCATGTGTCTATGCTTAGGAGATATAGATCAGATCCTTCTCATGTGATGCCCGTTGAGGAGATAGAGTTAAATCCAGATTTGTCTTATACTGAAGAACCCATTGAGATACTTGCTTCTGATAGCAAGGTTTTACGTGGCAAGACCATAGAGTTGGTCAAAGTGTTGTGGAGACATAGAGGTGTAGAAGAGACCACGTGGGAGAGAAAAGCAGATATGATTGAGCAGTTTCCGTATTTGTTTCCACTAGGTAATTTCGGGGACGAAATTTCTTAAGTGGGAGAGAGTTGTAACACCCGTGTTTTGGGCCTAGGAGTAAACCGAGTTTATAGTCGAGTTAATAAAATTTAATTAGAATCAACTCAACTTAAGTTGTGGTGTAATTGAGCTTTAATAAAAGGGGAGGGACCTATGTTGCGATTTTACCCAAAACTTTTAATTAAAGTAAGATAACTTTAAAATTATATGAGTCATCATCTTCTTCTTCTCTTCTATTTCTTTCTAACGTGAAATCACCATCTCCAAAACCTCTCATCTTTTGCTACTATTTCATTGCTTGTGCTACTTGATTTCAACACCGTTTTGAAAGGTAAATTATGTTTTCCGACTCTCCTCCTTATTCTCTATCTATATTTGGTCTTAAAACTCAAAAATATGAGACTTTGAGAAATTATGGTTTTATGTTAAAGTTTGGATTTTAGGTGGTTTTCCAAATTGTTTTAATGTTTTGAGTTGGGATTTAACTTAATCATGATGAAATACACATTATATGTCAATTTGGTTAAATTTGGATGAAAATTCGTACTATGTTCATATGTTAAATTTTAAGGTGTTAAAACTTGGTTTTTGGTGAAGTTTATGTTGAAAACTAAGGGCTGATGGTTAGGGTATGATATGAGAGTGATTTGGGATGTGTTAGAGGTCATTTTGGTGTTTGGAAGTGGAGTTTTCAGCAAGGTGTTTGGGGAGTACGAAAATTGAGTTTTTGGGATGATTGTGGATTGAGAGATTGAAGAATATGGCTTATGTTTGTGAAGTGAGTTGTTAGTTGAGTTTTAGCATTGAATTATGGTGTAATAAGTGTGTTTTGTTTGGTTAGAAGCAAGAAGAAACGTTGAAGGAGCTTTGGAGCCGAATACGAGGTCGTAGGAGGATTGTTTCGATTGACAAAGGAAGGGCGGTGAGTGGTTTTAAACTTATCCTAAAGTTGGTTCGAGTATGTGTAGTGTGCTTGTGTAAAGTGTGCTTGGTAGGCCACTTATAGTTAATTCGAGTTGTTAATTATCCGTTGTTATCCATATATGCTATTGTGCTTACTTAGCTATGCTTTTGTGATCTTGGTGGTTTTGTACATGTATATTCATGAGGTGTATATATATGTGATGAGCATGAGTTATGATTGATGGAAAACGTGTTGTGGTAAATGATAATTGGCACTAAATAATTACCGGTTGTAAATGATCGATCATTAGGATTAGTGTGCACACAAATTGAGTCAAAACGTACGTGGCCTTGGTGGCGTTGAGGCACCAAGGAGGAGTACGGTAATGTAATATTCTACCGGAAGCTTTTATTCATTTCTACGTGATGATGAGTGGAATCCCATCCGTAGGGCATGTGGCGATGAGTGGAATCCCGTCCATGCAAGACCGGTGATGAGTGAAATCCCACCGAGGTAAAGTGTTGTTGAGTTTCAAATCCGCACAATCGGGGTAATTTAAAGTGGCCAATTAACTTATTCATATATGGTGATATATGGTGGTGATACATGACTATTGTTATTGATGCTTGGTGCTTAGTATGAGGTAATATGCCATATTATGCCACTTGATGGACTAGCTAGGACTACTTGTGATGTTGCCTATGCATGTTAGATATGAGGTTTAGGGATTACATGCTTGAACCCTGCATTGTTGTTGCTTTCGTTTTAGAGCACCCTCACTAAGCTTATAGCTTACGCTCTCCATGTTCAACAATGCAGATCATTAGTGAGGCGTTAGCTCGGAGCAAGGCAAGAAGGGCTTCCAAGTTTTGTAACTCAAGTACGGTGGTAATTTTTGTACTAGTTAGCAATGTGGCAAAAGGGTTGTTGTATAAGTTTTTATAACTCTTTGTTATATATGATGTTTTGGGGTGTAAAGCATGAATTACTTTGTTGAATGTTAAGGGGGATGGTATGTTGTAAATGCTTAGGTTGCCTTGTTGTATGAATTCTTGAGATGCATGATCCTTGTGTGTTTGAATGCCATGTGTGTTGACATCTTGGTTGTTAAAGGTTGTTTGTGTGTTGTTGGGTCTAGGGAGGTTTAGTTATGCATTTAGAGTGTGTGCCTTATATGTTTTTGCTGAAAAACAGAGTATTGTAAAGCAGGGCGTATCGATACACCCCTGTGTATCGATACACCCTCAACTCTCTGAGATTCAAATCAGGCTGAGCGTATCGATACGTGGGGTGTATCGATACGGTCCCAACTCTCTGTAATCTTGGGGAGTTGTAGAGTGCATGGCGTATCGATACGGTGTCCAAGCGTATCGATACGGTTCAACCTAGTTGACCAAGTGGTGTTGACCGAGAAGGGCGTATCGATACGCTCATGGGCTGTATCGATACGGTCCTCTTATGTTGACCATAGGGTGTTGACCTTGGTCAAGGCGTATCGATACCCTCTGAAGGCGTATCGATACGTCCTGCTTAAAATGGAAAATTTGGTTGTTTAATTGCAGACTTGTGAGTTTTGTGTCCGTGTTTGTTCGCTGCGTGTCCCCTCACATAGGATTTAATACAAGCATCTAGAAAAGAAAAGAAAAGAAAAATTTAGGGTTGCTAACCGAGGGGGAACCTTAATTGGTTTTCGCTCGGTTTTCCCCGTGTGGCCCACTTGGACCGGTCATTCGGCCAGACCGGGACGAGGGGGTTACATCGACCGGAACCACGGGCAGAGGCTCCGGGAGTAGAGCCGGTAGTTAGAGTTGAGGCTCAAGTGGGAGAGCCTGTGGTTGGAGTTGGAGCTCCTCCACCACCTCCACCACCACCTCCTCCACCGGGAGCGGGAGGTGAGGCTGGGGCCGAAGGAGATGGACCACAAGGAGGCCAAGGTGGCCAGGGTGGCCAAGGCGGCCAAGGACCGGCCGGGATAGACTTAGCTCCGTTGGTTCAGGCAATAGCCGGAGCATTTCAGGCTGCTGTAGCTGGAGGTCAGGCAGCTCATCATCAGGGTGAGGGCACCGGGTTGCCATTAGAGAGACTTCGGGGCCTTGGGGCCGAAGAGTTTAGAGGTGCTACTCCAGAGCGATCAGAGTTATGGTTTGAGAAGACCGTCCGTATCCTTGCTCAGATGGGATGCAATGGTGAGCGCAAGTTGGGATGCGTTGAGTCTTTGCTTCAGGGTGATGCCTACACCTGGTGGGTCACCGTTACTTCAGGGATGTATGAGGCCGAGATTACGTGGGAGTTCTTTGAGACAGCATTCCGGAAGAAGTATTTGGGTCCGCGATACCTCGATGAGAGGAAGAGAGAGTTTATGGCATTGCTTCAGGGGAGTATGTCTGTGACCGATTATGAGATCAGATTTGTTAGACTGAGTCAGTATGCACCCGAGCTTGTACCTACTGAGGTGGAGCGTTGTAACCGTTTCCGTTATGGGCTGAATGAAGAAATCAAGACTTATACTCTAGCTTCAGATTACACAGATTTTGATGTCTTGGTCTCGAGGGCCAAGGACTTGGAGCACAGTTTGAGTTTGACCAGGCGGTCAGGTGGATCTAGTTCGGGTAAGAGGTCCAGCAACTTCGATAGAGGTGATGCCAAGAGGCATCGAGACAATAGGCATCAATATGATCATAGGCGTGGTGGCGGTAACCACGGTAGGGGCCACCAGGGTCAGAGAGCTGGTGGGAAGTTGCCCACATGTGCTACTTGCGGGAGGAACCACACCGGAGAGTGTTGGGGAAATTATCACTCTTGTTGGAGTTGTGGTGCTAGAGACCACATTAGACGTGACTGTCCACATCAGGTGGGACAGGCACCAGCTCAGGCTTCTTCTAGAGCCAACGACTTTCAGAGAGGCCGCAGGCGCGGTAGAGGTAATTTCCAGCCGAGGAACGATGGTCAGAGAAACTTAGCTCATGTAGTTGCAGTCCAGCCGGAGGGCGGAGGACAGGCTAGGGTTTACGCTCAGCGCGGGGAGCAGCATGACACCGATGTGATCGCAGGTAACTTCTCGATACAGTCTTTGGGTTTGCTTTCTTTGATTGACTCTGGGTCTACACATTCCTACATATTGAGTGGGCATGCACAGTCTTTGAATTTGCCTTGTGAGTTGTTAGAGGTAGGAGTTAGTGTTACTAGTTCCTTTAGGGACACGGTAGTAGTTAGGAAGATGTACCGAAGGTGTCCGTTGATGGTTCAGGGACATGTGTTTCCAGTGGATATGATGGAACTTCCTTTCTATGGTTTTGATGTGATTCTGGGTATGGATTGGCTCACGGAGCATAGGGCTAGGATAGATTTTGAAACTAAGCAGATTTCTTTGAAGCTCACAGATGATTATGAAATTGTTGTGGTGGGTGAGAATGTGAAGTTCTTATCCAATGTGGTTTCAGTATTAGAGGCTAAGAGATTAGTTGAGTTAGGGTGTGAAGCATACTTAGCGTATGTGATGAACCCTAACATGAGTGAGGTTAGACCTCAGGACATCCGGACAGTATGTGATTTTCCTAGTGTGTTTCCGGAAGAATTGCCAGGGCTACCACCGGATAGAGAGGTAGAGTTCAGCATTGAGACTTATTCTAATTCAGCTCCTGTTTCGATTGCTCCGTATCGTATGGCACCGAAGGAATTGAAAGAGTTGAAGACTCAGTTGCAAGAATTGACAGATAGAGGTTTTATTCGACCTAGTTCTTCACCTTGGGGTGCACCAGTGTTGTTTGTGAAAAAGAAAGATGGAAGCATGAGAATGTGTATAGATTATAGACAGTTGAATCAGTTGACAGTGAAGAACAAATACCCGTTGCCTAGAATTGATGACTTGTTTGATCAGTTGAGAGGGGCAGCTGTCTTTTCAAAGATTGATTTGAGATCAGGTTACTACCAGCTAAAGGTTAGAGAGGTTGATGTACCGAAGACGGCCTTTAGGACTAGATACGATCACTATGAGTTTTTAGTCATGCCGTTTGGGTTGACTAATGCACCGGCAGCTTTCATGGACATGATGAATAGGATTTTTCATCAGTATCTAGATCAGTTTGTAGTTGTATTTATTGATGACATTTTGGTGTACTCGCGAACTGAAGAAGACCACGACCGACACTTGAGACTTGTTTTGGAGACTTTGCTAGATCATCAGTTGTATGTGAAGCTCAGCAAGTGTGAATTCTGGATCCGAGAGGTAGTCTTCTTAGGACATGTAGTGTCAGCTGAAGGCATTAGAGTCGACCCGAAGAAGATTGAAGCCATTGTTGAGTGGAAGCAACCGAAGTCTGTGACAGAGGTACGTAGCTTCCTAGGTTTAGCCGGATACTATAGGAGGTTTGTAAAGGGTTTCTCTAAATTAGCCGCTCCATTGACACAATTACTTCAGAAGAGTGTTCAGTTTGAGTGGACAGATGCAAGACAAAGAGCCTTTGAAAAATTGAAAGAAGCTTTGACCCAAGCACCGATCTTGATACAGCCTGAGTCCGGGAAGGACTATGTAGTCTACAGTGATGCTTCATATGTAGGGCTAGGATGTGTCCTTATGCAAGACAAGAGAGTAGTGGCTTATGCCTCAAGACAGTTGAAGACCCATGAGCGCAACTATCCGACCCATGACATAGAGTTAGCTGCAGTTGTGTTTGCTCTGAAGATTTGGAGGCATTATTTGTATGGTGAGAAATGTACAGTATACACCGACCACAAGAGCTTGAAGTACATTATGACTCAGCGAGATTTGAATCTCAGACAACGTAGGTGGTTAGAGCTACTAAAGGACTACGATCTTACTATTGAGTACCATCCGGGTAAGGCCAATGTAGTGGCCGATGCATTGAGTAGGAAGGTGGCCGTGGACTTGAGAGCTATGTTTGCTAGATTGAGTTTGTCCGGAGATGGTGGCTTAGTAGCCGAGCTTCAGGTTAGACCTACTCTAGGTCAGATGATTAGAGAGAAACAGCTCTTAGATAGATCTTTGGCACCTCACGTGCAAGATATAGCCGAGGGTAGATCTTCAGACTACAGTTTCAGTTCCGATGGGGTTTTATGTTACAAAGACAGAATAGTTGTGTCTGAAGACAGTGATTTGAGACGTACGATCTTGACTGAAGCCCACAGTAGTCCGTTTGCTATGCATCCGGGAAGTACGAAGATGTACCGTGATTTGAAGAATGAGTACTTTTGGGTTGGCTTGAAGAGAGATGTAGTCGACTTTGTGAGTAAGTGCCTAGTGTGTCAAAGAGTGAAGGCAGAACATCAGGTTCCCTCAGGTTTGTTACAGCCGTTGAGAATTCCGGAATGGAAGTGGGAGAACATCACCATGGATTTTGTTTCGGGTTTGCCTTTGACTCCTACGAAGAAGAACTCGGTTTGGGTGATAGTGGATCGATTTACAAAGTGTGCTCACTTCTTGGCTGTCAACACTACTTACACCTTAGATAGATTGGCCGATTTGTACATTGGTGAGATTGTCAGACTACATGGTGTGCCGAAGTCCATTGTGTCAGATAGGGATCCTCGGTTTACTTCTAGATTTTGGGAGAGTCTGCATACAGCTTTGGGTACCCGTTTGAACTTCAGCACTTCTTATCATCCTCAGTCAGATGGTCAGTCGGAGAGGGTTATTCAGATTTTGGAGGACATGTTGCGTTGTTGTATCATTGACTTCCAGGGTACTTGGGAGAAGCATTTGCCTCTAGTGGAGTTTGCGTACAATAACAGTTTTCAGTCGAGCATCCAGATGGCTCCATATGAGGCCTTGTATGGCCGGAAGTGTAGGACTCCAGTGTGTTGGGCCGAGGTAGGACAGGAATTGTTACCTATGCCAGATTTGCTCAAGGGGACAACCGAAAAGGTAAAATTGATTTGTGATCGCTTGAAGGCTGCTTCAGATAGGCAGAAGTCCTATGCCGATTTGAAGAGGAAGGAAGTTGAGTTCTCAGTGGGTGAGAAGGTATTCTTAAAAGTGTCACCGTGGAAGAAAGTGATGAGATTTGGCCGAAAGGGGAAATTGAGTCCGAGGTACATAGGACCGTATGAGATTGTGAAGAGGGTTGGTCCCGTTGCTTATCAGTTGCGTTTGCCATCCGAGTTAGAGAAGATACACGATGTGTTCCATGTATCGATGCTTCGTAAGTATAGGTCTGATCCATCACATGTTATGCCCGTAGAAGAAATTGAATTGAATCCGGATTTGACTTATGAAGAAGAGCCAGTGGAGATCTTAGCTTCTGACAGTAAGGTGTTGAGGGGTAGATCGATTGAGTTAGTAAAGGTGCGGTGGCGACGTAGAGGTGTCGACGAGGCCACTTGGGAGAGGAAGGAGGATATGGAAAAGCAGTTTCCGTATCTCTTTCAGTCAGGTAATTTCGGGGACGAAATTCCTTAAGTGAGAGAGAGTTGTAACACCCGTGTTTTGGGCCTAGGAGTTAGCCGGGTATTGGTTCGAGTCAAATAAAACTTAATTAAAACATTTCAACTTCAAATAATGACCTAATTGAACTTTAGTCGAAAGGGGAGGGCTTATGAGGTAATTTGACCCTAAAGTCTTTAAAAAGCTAGACAACTTTAAACCAAAAGTTGTCATCTTCTCTTTTCATCTTCTTCCAACGTTAAAAGAGGGAAAACACCATTTCTAAAACCTCTCAAGCTTGGTCACTATTCCATTGATCCTACCACTTGATTTCAACCCCGTTTTAAGAGGTAATTACGTTTTCTTAATCTCCTCTTCAATCTCTATCTATCCTTTGTCTTAGATTTCAAAAATATGGGGTTTTGAAAATTAGGGTTTATATTAAAGTTTGAATTTTTAAGGGGTTTTCTAATTGGTTTTGATAAATTGAGTTGGGGTTTTAGTTAATCATGTTATAATGAGTAACATATATCAAATTGGTTGAATTTGGGTGAAAATTCGTAGCTTGTTCTTGAGGTAGATTTTAAAGTATTAAAACTTGAGTTTTTGGTGGGTTTTATGTTGAAATTAAAGGGCTGATAGTCTACCTATGTTAGGAGGGTGATTTGGGATGGTTTGGAAGTCATTTGGATGCTTAGAAATGGGTATTTCAGCCAATGGTTGTTGGGGTCCGAAAATTGGGCTTTGAGATGTTATGTGGCTTGGGAAATTGTGGAAATTGGAGTTGTGTTTGCAAAGTAAGTTGATAGTTGAGTTAGCATTGAGTTGAGAAGTAATGTGTATGTTTTGTTTGGCTAGAATCAAGAGGAAGCGTTGAAGAGGCTTTGGGACCGAATCCGGGTGCATAAGAGGATTGTTTCGAGTTGCTAAGGAAGGGCGGTGAGTGGTTTTAACTTGTTTCAAAGTTTGGTTCGAGTATGTGTAGTGTGTGTAAAGTGTGCTTGGTAGGCCACTTCTATTTCAATTCAAGTTGATAGCTTAACCTTTGATATCCATAAATGCTATTGTGCTATTTAGCTATGCTCTGGTGATTTCGGTTGGTTGGTGCATGTATATTCATGAGATGTGTATATGTGTGATGAGCATGGATTGTGGTTGATGATATATATAAATCATGGTTATGATAATTGGCACTAAATAATTACCGGTTGTAAATGATCGATCATTAGGATAGTGTGCACACAAATTGAATCAAAACGTATGTGGCCTTGATGGCGTTAAGTCATCAAAGAGGAGTACGGTGATGTAACATTCCACCGGAAGCTTTTAATTATTTCTACGGGATGATGAGTGGAATCCCATCCGTAGGGCATGTGGCGATGAGTGGAATCCCGCACATGCAAGGTCCGGTGATGAGTGTAATCCCACCGAGGTAAAGTGTTGTTGAGGTTTAAATCCGCACAATCGGGATAATTAAAGTGGCCAATTAAACTTGTTTATGTAATGTGATATATGATGGTGATATGTGGTTTTGACATATGGTACTGTACATGATAATTGATATTGATGTGTAATCTTGCTAGGATTGAGAGACCATATATGCCACTTGAAAGACTAGCTAGGTCTACTTGATTATATGCAATGCTTGATATGTGTGAGATTAGGATTACATGCTTGAACCCTGCATTGTTGATGTTTTTCGTTTTAGAGCACCCTCACTAAGCTTATAGCTTACGCTCTCAATGTTCAACAATGCAGATCATTAGTGTGGTGTTAGCTCGAGGCAAGGCAAGAGGGGCTTCCAAGCTTGTGACTCAAGTACGGTGGTGATTTTGTATTAGTTAGCAATGTGGCAAGGGTTGTGTATGAGCTTGTATGACTCATTTACATGTGTTGATTTTGGTTGATTATGGTTTGTAAGCATGGTATGCTATGATGGATGTTGTGTGTGATAGCATGTTTTAGATGCTAGGTTGCCTTGTTTTAGTGTAAACCTCTTTAAGCTTATAATGCACCTTTTAAAGCCTTGGAGTTCTATGTTTGACATTATATGTTAAATTGCCCTTTGTGATGCCATGTATGGATGCTTAGATTGTGTTGGAATGCTTAAGTTGCTTGATTATATGTGTACCTCTTGGTGTTGTTTAATGCCCTTTGGTTCTTGTGAAAGCATGCTTTTATGGTTGGGTTGCCTTAGGGTTGATGATAGTGTGTTGGTTGAGGTTTTAGAGGGATTTAGGGGCCTCCTTGTGCCCTATATCAGCTCAAACCTGCAGATTCGTAGCTGGGGTATCGATACCGTTGGTCTGGTATCGATACTGCCTTTTGGTTTCAGGCCTCGTGTATCGATACTCGAGGGAGAGTATCGATACCTTTTTGGTCACTGGAGCCACTGTCAATTTCGGTATCGATACTGGCCTCTAGGGTATCGATACCGTTATCTTGGCGTTGACCATGGGAAGTCAACTTTTGGGGAGGGTATCGATACACTCCTTGGGGTATCGATACGGTCTCCACGGGTTGACCAAACCCTGTTGACCTAGTCAAGGGGTATCGATACACCCCTTAAGGGTATCGATACCGCCTGCAGTTTAAGGTTTAAAATGGGCTTTTAAATGTTAGTTTGGATTCGTTTGATTGCTTCGTAAATGTTGTTTCGCTGTATGATCACTTAGGATGTAACTCTCATCTAGACAAGATTTAAAATGAAAAAAAATAGGGTTGCTAACCGAGGGAGGGTTCCTTAGGGAGTTTTCACTCGGTTTTCCCCGAGTAGCTCACTCGGACCGGTCATCCGGCCAGACCGGGTCGAGGGGGTTACAAAAATAGATATTCAATAGAAAATACATAGAAAAATTCTAAAAATTTTCTAAGTCATATAGGAATTTCAAAATTTTAGGGTGGGCAACCACCCCGCTAGCCCCCTCGGTCCATCCCTGCTTATCGGTGTCTCTTTTTATATCTCAATACTTAAAAATTAAATTCTAAGTCATAACTCTAAACTTTAAATCTTAAACTTTAAACCATAAACCCTAAAAATACAACATACTCTCAATTTATTAAACTCTAATCCTAAACCCTAACCTTAAACTTAAATGTTTAATGTGAGAATATAAATAGGAACACTAAAAAGGGCAGAAAATTGATATTCGTGCACGACACAACATGAAATCAAATATTTAAGATTGTTTTGATATCACTTATCATAGGATTTATTAACATCTCTAAACAAATAAACATTGAGTATAAAAATAAGATACATTCAGGGACATAATCACGTATAGGTGGATAGAACTATGTATAGGTTGGGAAGGGTTGTTGTTTTTCTTAATTTTTTTAATATAATAGCATTTAGGGTTAGTTCTCTTTAGTTTATATATTAGTTAAATAAAAGTTTTGTCTTTTATAAATTTTAAGTTTTTAAGTTTAATAAACTTTTACTACTAACAATGCTTAATCCTAATTCCGTGTTGGATACAAAAACACAATATATTTTCAATTTTTTAATATAAAAGATTGAAGTTGTTCCATCCCCACAAGGCCACAATTGCCCCCAAAGCAAAAACAAGTTGTTTTGCAGGTCAAGAATCTAGGTTGGAGCTAGGGAATGGAGTAAGAAGGAGGCATCAAGTTGAATATACCAAAACACCACCCGTGGAAGGCAAATCCCACCACCACTTTGCTTGCACGACGGTGCTCATTTCCCCGCCACAAACAACCTCACCATTCCCATAATCCTCACTCAAAACCCTCAACAATTACAATCAAACACTCTGTTCCAAGTGTTCACGGGCTCCTTCAAGAGAAAAACACTTTAAAACAAACCCCTTTGATCCATAGAGACAGCCTTTGCTTCCAAGTGAACTCAAACAATTTTTCCCATAAAAAGCAATCAAAAGCTCTCTTTTTGTTTCATCATTGCAAACCCTTTGTTCTTTCTCAGTGTTGTGTTAGTTTGAGCAAGAACTCATGGCTAATTACAGCAGCAACACTTTGGTTTTCCAGGCTACAACATTGGTTTGCCTCTTGTTTTGTATGGCAAACTGTGTTCAGTTCAACTACCCGGCTGTTTTCAACTTCGGTGATTCCAACTCCGACACGGGTGAGCTCGTTGCAGCATTGGGAGATATATTGGATCCTCCTAATGGTCAGAATTACTTCAAGGCTCCTTCCGGGAGGTTTTCTGATGGTAGACTTATGGTTGATTTCCTAAGTAATACTCTTATCTTCTCACTTCAGTTTTTTTTAATAGTATAAGGTAGTACTTATTCATACTTTTTCTTAAATCGTAACTTTTTTATAACATGCACACATTTACAGACAAAATTAATCAAACTTGAATTTTTTTAAAGTCATCATCTCTTCTTTTCTACTAGAACCCTTCGTAATATTTTCACATTTCAAATTATGAATAATAAGTTTGGTTTTATTATGCATAAAGATATAATATGCCCCCAACAACATGGGAAGAGGTAAAAAGGGGAAAAAGTATGGTAGTTTTTGGTTAAATTCAGTTTTGGGTACCTCTATCATGTTTACATTTGCAATTTAGTTTATATATTTTAATTTAGCATAATTTAATCCTCTACTTTCTATAAGGTTATTAATTAGTTCAAATAGTTAATACCATTAACTATATTAGTTAAAATGATGATGTGGATTTTTTTCTTAAAAATATCTCTACCAATTTACCATTCTCATTATGTAGACCGATTATTTTTTGTTGGAAAGAGTTTTCCTTTAAAAAAAATCTACCTCAACATTTTGACTAGATGTATAAAGGTATTAGCCATATGAATTAAAAAAACATTACAAAAGTAGAGGGATCAAATTATGACAAATTAAAATACAAGGACTAAATCTTAAATTTGAGTATAGTGGAGGGACGAAACCATAATTTGATTAAAAAGTTACTCATGGTAGTTTTTTTAGAGAACCAGGTAACATTTTAAGGAAAAGGAGTAACTTACGTCTAAGTTAAAATATACTATTTGCTTATATTCATCAATCTGTTGAAAATAATGTTAACCGAGTCATATCAAATATAAAAAATGTGGGTTCGAACATGTTTAAACATGTATTATTTTATCAGCCTTCTAATTTACATGAGAACAAAAGGTTAAAATGTTTTATGGTATTGGTTGCTCGTATTGGCAATCTCTTGTGTGTTACCACCATTGAAAGCAAACTTCTACTGGCCAGGACACATACGATCCACCAACCTAAAACTATTATTTATAGTTGGTATTTGGTAATCAACATAAAAATAAAATTTGAATGTAAGCTACAAGCACACAATCCCCCTGGTGAATCTTGTGCTTGTAATCCATGGCTTCCAAGCGTTACATCCTCCAAATCTTTGTCTTGCTGTTCATCTTCTTGCCTTTCACCAATTCCATCCACTTCAAATTCCCATCTTTCTTCAACTTCGGTGATTCTAATTCCGATACCGGCGAGCTTGTTTCCGCTGGCATCGAAAGCCTTGAATCACCTCATGGTCAGGGTTACTTTCGAATACCCTCCGGGAGATACTGTGATGGCCGGTTAATCATTGATTTTCTCAGTTAACTGTCTCACTGTTTAGAATTTGTGTTGTATCATATCTGCAGTTTTGTTTGTATGCTTTTTTCGATCTTTTTTTTATATGGTTTTGTTGCAGTGGATGCAATGGATCTGCCATTTTTGAATGCTTATCTGGATTCGATCGGGATACCGAGTTTCCGCAAAGGGTGTAACTTTGCAGCTGCAGGATCAACCATCCAACCGGCTTCTGCACAAGCTGTGAGTCCGTTTTCTTTCGGAGTTCAGGTGGCTCAGTTTGTTCGGTTCAAAGCTCGGGTTATCGAATTGTTAGCTAAAGGTAAAAGACTTGATAAGTACCTTCCAGCACAAGATTATTTCCAGAAGGGGCTCTACATGTTCGATATCGGCCAGAACGATCTTGCCGGTGCCTTTTATTCCAAAACTTATGATCAAATACTTGCCTTAATTCCAACAATCTTGATAGAATTCGAAACTGGAATAAAGGTCCGATTCGAGAACACGAAATTTGTTTAGCTGTTTGCATTTCATTTTCAGGGTTTCCCATGCAGATCCTCTGTATATGGGAGCATGCCTTTTAACACATGAAATTTTTGGGCATTCTTTGCAGGCATTATATGATCAAGGGGCAAGAAACTTTTGGATACATAACACAGGACCTCTTGGATGCTTAGCTCAAAACGTGGCCAAATTCGGAACCGATCCAGCTAGCCTGGACGAGCAGGGGTGTGTCAGCAAGCATAACCAAGCTGCTAAAGTCTTCAATCTGCAGCTTCATGCCCTTACTAAAAAATTGCAGGGCCAGTATACGGATTCGAATTTTACCTACGTGGACATCTACACGATAAAGTACAACCTTATCTCGAACTATTCTAAACTCGGTAAGTATGTTCATGAGAGATTTTCTCACCTCTAAGTTTGGCTTTTTGTTGCTTGAAATTTTAGGATAAGCAAAGTTTTGATTCTTTGTGTGCTTACCATTCTGCAGGATTCGAGCAGCCTATAATGGCTTGCTGTGGGTTCGGCGGTCCGCCTTTGAATTACGATAGCCGAATCGCTTGTGGGAAAACAAAAGAGATTAATGGAACCACTGTGACTGCCAAAGCATGCAATGATAGTTCTGAATATATTAATTGGGACGGAATCCATTATTCGGAGGCTGCGAATCAGTATGTTTCATCGCAAATACTCACAGGAAAGTACTCTGATCCACCCTTTTCGGACAAAATGCCATTCCTCCTCAATCTCAAGTTCTGAAGACCGAATATTACTCATTGCTTTAACTCTTCTTTGTATTCACTTCTAGCAGTCATTGCAAATGTTACTGATAAAATCAATTGAAAGAATTATAATTTGTAAATGGAAGTCCATTTCCAGATATTGCACTCTGCCATTTAATTAATTCATTCATTAATGAAAAGCATGGCAAGTCTCAAGGTATAGTTCTTGTGTCGGCATACTTTCTTCGATTCGAAGCTTATGCATTCTGGTTATGCAGATTATTGATGCTGGTCACGTGTTATAATCGAGCGTTTTTTTCTGAACACGAACCAAAAATCTGTACTACTGCTTGGATTGCAAGTTTCTCATCAACCAGATTTAACTTGAGTAATTGTATAAACTACATGTTATTTGGAAGACAAATCTTATAATACAGATTAGCTTTTATTTCTTGGAGACATAGGCATAGTATTGTGCCATTGGAACAACGAAAGCAATCACCAGCAAACCTCCAACTACAAGACTGAATTGTCCCCGTTTCTCTTCGGTCTCTTCCCTGGATTTAAAATTCGACTCCCGCTTGTTGTCCTTAAACGTGGGGCCACCAGGATCTGGAAGTCCATCAATGGCAGCAACTAGCCTTTTGGCACTGCTGTAAATTGCTTCGTTGTACTTTTCTTCCGTAGCCAAAACTGCAAGCATTAAGAATGATACTACCATGAGTACGGTTGCAATAAACGAAATGAAAGGAAAAGAAAGATTATTTGTGCATACGAAACTCCAGTTTTCACTGTAAGCTATACTATTGATGGGAAAAGCCGGTATGGTTCGAGACTTCAAGCAATTAAAATAAGTTCATTAAGTTGAAATGAAAACCAAATATCTGAGGCTATTTTCGTATTGGCACCTAGAACTCGAAATAGTCTGTCCTTGGATAAGAGAGCAAGGCCTATAGTGTAGAAACAATGGAATCGAAGGAGACAGATTGCCGGTGAAGAGTGGTAATTAGAATTGCACCATGAATAAATATATGCCACCTAGCACCAACAACTCATATGCAAGAGCTAAAAAAGACAACTAGGATCTTATTCCGATGGTTTGCGCATGTGAAGCACCTAGCTTATCAGTTGTTTTGGTTTTATCATCGGAAAGGCGAGAACAATGATTCCAACAAGTTCAACCAGCATTATAGAGTAATTCTACAGGGTTTTGCAGCAAGTACTTATGATTCTTTCCATGAAACCTCTCCCTAGTAATCTTTGAATTCTTATGTTTTTCAAGTTTCCGACTACGAAAGCTTTATTTTACAGATTTCACAATCAGCAACATCTTCAACATTTCCAAGCACATGAGAAAAGAAAATATGAAGGTTTTCAAGTTTCAACTTCAGAAATAATTACCTGGAAGGTTCTCAGTTACAGTAGCATCAAGAATATTCTCCCCCACAGCTTCGATGAATGCAGGTCCGCCGGTGACCGCCCCTTCTTTTTGGCTCGTAACAAGCACAACAATCCCTTTATTGCTACCCTCTTCGAGTGTAGGGTACCATTTCTCCAAAACTTGGTCAGCATACTCAAAAGCATCAGCTTTGCTCTGCAATCAAAATCTTATCAATCTTCAGTTTCGATTTATTTCTTCGGTTTTCTTCTCCAATCAATCATAGTTCTCAAACTTTGCATCTGTTTCAAAAGCTAAAAGCAAACTTATGATCTTACAGTTCACTAAGAAACTCAAAGCAAAACAAAAGGAATCAATGGTTCAATATTGAATTAGGTTTAAGATAAGCATAAAAAACTGCATACAACTATCATTTGGTGGTTCTATTTTCCTTGATTTTCTAAGTAACCAAACAGACAATTAATGACTAAAGAACAATAATGAACCAACAAAAGGGTATCTAAAAAAACTCAGAAACTCACAATTACACAAGTAAACAAGTGAATTCATGGAAGCAAGAATCTTACAGTGAGCTTTCTAACAGTGACAAAATTAATGTGAAAATTCTTCCTCGACTCCAGATCAGACAAAAGCCGCTTCAAATCCGATCTCGTCACTCGGCTAAGCACATTAGCATCATCAACAACATAAGATTCTTTCGGTGGCCCGTCATTGATCACATCGAACTCCGAAGCCATTGCATTGCCGGTTAATAAAACCGGAGAAAAATTGAGTGCCAAAGAGATAGCTAGAGCTGCCAGTCCCTGTTGTGCATGATCAAACCAATTTCTGGGTTCTGCCAAAGATGGTTTTAAGAATTGGAAAGTGTGTGTTTTGATGGTACAAGTGATGGGTTTTGAAGGAAAGAGAAGGGTTGATCTCGGTTGATGTGAAGAAGACAACAAAAGGTTCTTTGAAATGGATGATTTGGGATTCAAGACTGGATGAATGGAGTGAGAAGAAAGAATTGTTTCCATTTCCTACTAAAACTCTGCACCGGCTTGTGGATACCAGAGAAATGAATCTTTTTCAGAGAATTTAAAAGAAAGGTGAGATTTTTTTTTCATTACAGGTTCAGTGTGTTTCTGGTTCTGTTTAGTTTACTGTGTTTGTGTGGTGTGGATTGTGTCCTGTTTTGGATTTGGTTGGGAAATAGTGTCCCTCATGCATCTAGATAAACAAAGGGTATCTTTGTAAGCTCTTGTTAGATTTAAAATTTGTAACAACTTGTCGATTGTTCGATCCTCTCCCCGAGCATAGAGCAGCTTTAAAGGTGGGATGGAAAAAATTCAGTGATCAAATTAAGAAAAACTATCGAATTCAGGGACTAAATGTTAATTTATTCCTAAACAAAAATACTTTTAAGTCGCATGAAAATGACTACATTGCCCTCCTGTAAGTATTGAACTGGTGGGACATAACGACCACAAGTAACTGTCTCACATTATCTTTGTTGTATTTTAACAACCATGAACTTCATCTCCTCTTTGAACAAAAAAAAAAAGAACTTCATCTCCTCTCTGCCATGGCCTTTCTCCTCTCCTTGTCCCCAAACTCTAAACTTCACTATCTAAACCCTAAACTCCCCACCATTCCCATCAAAACCCTGAATACAAAGAGACATTTTATGATCAACACTGTATCATTTTTCTTTCCCAACAATGTTCAGCTGAAACATCTACACCTTCGAAACCGGCTTTGAACATTGCAAACACCAAATCTTGGTTCCAGTTCTACGGAGACGGCTTTGCCATTAGGGTTCCTCCTGAATTTGAGGACATCATGGAGCCTGAGGTACTTTTTTCCCATTGCAATTGGTTACATTATGTTAGTACTAAATTATGATCAATCTATATATGCAAACACAATGGATTGTTCGATGTTTGAAGGATTTTAATGTCGGTACGTCTCTGTACGGTGACAAAGCGAAGCCTCAGAATTTTGCAGCACAATTTGCATCTACTGATGGGTATGCAGTACTTTTGTACCAACTTCTGTTCCCTTGTTTTTTATTCTTATGTTTCATTTATGTTTTCTGTAAGATCATTTATGCAGAGACTTATGCCATTGATGTCTGTCGTGTTTCTATATGCGCAGATTCAAAGTTTTAAGTGTCGTCGTTCGCCCGACTAATCAACTCAAGATCACCTTCCTAGAGGTCTGTGTCTATGAGGTTTACTATTCGAGCTAGTGTAGCACCAATGGCATATATGAGGTGTTGTAATGTTCTGATTTCTTTGCTCAAAAAATAAAACAATGTTCTGATTTCTAACATGTTCACATGTTGAATGAAGAAAGTTGTGCATAACTTCCCTCTACACGTATCTACATATTAGAGGGGTTGTTTTCAAGTTAGTTAGTCAGTTCTGTAAACCCTAAAGAACTTGTACCAGCTTAGTATCAGCTTAACAGCTCTATATAAGCAAGCTTTTGTATCTTCCATAATGTAACTGAAAATGAAAACTTTCTTCCATTTCTTTCTTCTTTACATCTTCTTCTTAGAATCTCAACATGGCATCATTCGCCGTCAATCTTGAGCTTGATTTGTTTCCGCTGCCGATCTAGTTCAGATCTTGGTGTTGTTCGTCGATCTCACGTTCTCCGATTGTGCTCGTTTGAGTTTGCTCCGGTCTCACCATGGTGACTCCCTCTTCTCTCGGGTCCGATGAAGCCTTGATTGAGTTCTCCTCCAAGAATACCAAAACCTTTACAAATAAAAAGGTGAATGTTATCCTTGATGAGATGAATTTTCTATTATGGAAACAACAAGTGCTTCTCACTGTTCGAAGTCATCGCCTAGAACGGTTACTCACAGGGAAGGTTAAGCCTCCTCCAGAGACGGTGGTTGATGATTCCGACGCCACAATAGACAATGATGAATATGAAGAGTTTATCTCACTCGTGTCAAGGAGGTCGGTGATGCTCTTGTCTCCTGTGGAAACCCTGTATCGTCCATGGAACAAATTGTTAGTATCCTCAAGGGCTTGCCTCGTGATTATCATCCGTTTATGGCTGTTATTACCAGTAGTTCTAATCCCTTTTCAGTGGATGCTGTTTACACATTGCTTATTGATGCGGAGGCTCAACTGGCTGGGTTCGAAACTGAATTTGAAGGTCTTAATCTCAGTGCAAATGTTGCACAAGGGGAAAATCTGTCCACTGGGTCAGGTTACTCTCATAATTAACGAAATTTGAGGCCTCCAGCTTTTGGTGGGAGATTAGTTGGCAGAGGTCGTGGTCGTATGCGCATTCAGTGCCAATTGTGTGGCAAGAATGGGCATCTTATCAATCATTGTTGGCACAAATTCGATCAGGATTTCCCAGGGGTTACAGCTACCCAAGGTCAACATCGAGGGGATGCTGCCAATGCTCATCTTGCATCGTATGCTGTCAATAATTCAACCTGCAATTGTTGTACTCATGGTTCAATGGTGTCTAATCAACCTACAACCTCTCAAGCACATCTTTCTTCTGCCTCGAGAGATCAGTGGGTGGTGGACTCAGGTGCTACACACCACATGACATATGATACTAGCAACATTGCTCATGCTGTTGATTACAATGGCCCAGATAAGATTATGGTTGGGAATGGAGTGTCTTTAGGCATCGATATGGTTGGTCATTCTTCTCTCTTTACAACATCTCGTGCATTGCATTTAAATGATTTGTTTTGTGTGCCTCAAATAACCAAAAACTTACTCTCGGTATCCAAGCTTGCTAGGGACAATCATGTGTTCTTTGAATTTCATGCTAAGGATTGTTGTGTTCGAGATGAAGCTTCTGGTGAGGTTTTGCTTCAAGGGCAAGAAAAGGATGGTTTGTATGTCTTTACTATGGATGATAGGTTCAACTCAACTGCAGCTTACTCAGTGTCTAATTCCAATGATGTAT
Source organism: Hibiscus trionum (assembly GCA_030270665.1). Taxonomy (NCBI): domain Eukaryota; kingdom Viridiplantae; phylum Streptophyta; class Magnoliopsida; order Malvales; family Malvaceae; genus Hibiscus; species Hibiscus trionum. The sequence continues at coordinate 79,255,217 of BSYR01000003.1, read as the reverse complement.
ATGATTTGTGGCATGGGCGTCTAGGACATCCTGCCTTTGAAACTCTAGTCAAGATGTGTAATGCAATGGATGTAAAAATTTCTTCAAATGATAATAAAACTTGTGTTGCTTGTCATATGGGAAAGAGTCACAAGCTTCCATTTGAACACTCACTTACAAACTATTCAGGAGAGGTCTCAAGCATTGTCTGTTTTTCAGTTATTTCAGAAGATGGTGTTAACTCAATTTGGGTGTACAATAAAAGATGTTCAGAGTGACTGGGGTGGCGAGTATCGTTCCTTCTCTTCTGCTCAAAGATGGTATAATGCATCGTGTGACATGCCCTCACACGTCTGAGCAAAATGGAGTAGTCGAAAGAAAACATAGACATGTCATTAAGCTTGCTTTGGTTCTCTTGGCACATGCGTCCATGCCTTTACGTTTCCGGTCCTATGTCGTCCTTACTGCAGTGCACTTAACTAATAAAATGCCAACAAGGGTGTTAAATGACACTTTCCCCTTTGAGAAACTCTTTGGGAAGATGCCCAACTATGAGGAGATGAGAGTATTTGGTTGTAGGTGCTTCCCGTATCTCAGACCCTTCCATGCATGCAAGTTGGAATTTCTGTCAGAGGCTTGCACATTCCTTGGCTATAGCCCTCAGCACAAAGGGTTTCAATGCCTGGCACCTAATGGGCGTGTATATGTCACGAGACACGTGCTTTTCGATGAGATGATATTTCCTTTTGTTGATCTCAAAGGTGAACTGTCAGGGCCTCAGCTTAATAGGTCACAAGCTATAAAGGTGGTTACTGATGTTAGTAAGCTGGGCAGGTCGTGTGGTCAGTCACAACATATGAGTCATACATTGTAGAACTACTGTTTTGATATAATAATTGAAAAATGTTTTGGACTTATTTAAAAAGAATTCAAAACTATTTCCAAAGTCCAAATAACTTGAAACTATGTTTAGGGATGTTTTCAAAAGGGATTTACATGTTTTCAAAAGCCAAACTACACAAAATCGTCTAGGCGTTTCGATACGGGGGATTCCAGTAGCAAAATCGTTTCGATAGGAGTATAGAAACGGGCCTTCCCTGGATGAGATTTTTGCCTAGCGTTTCGAAACGGGCTATGCCATTTCGATACGCCTACGTGGCGTCGACCACAACGGTCATAAACCCCAACGGCTATTTCCCAACTAACATTTGAATGCAGGTCGTTTTGATGCGGGACTAGGCGTTTCAATACGGGTGTTCCGAAACGGCCAAGAGCGTTTCGATACGGGTGCTGCATCAGACTGCAACGGCTCTTTCTACTTAAAGGGTGTTTCGAAACGGTCACGAGTGTTTCGAAATGATAAGCTGCAGACTGCATTTATGGTGGGAATTAAAGTCCTCAACGGCTCCAATTTAACCCCAACGGCTAGTAATGGCTATAAACTCATCAATGAGTATAAAAGGGACCTTCAAGCATCAAGATATGGTTAATGCTTCAATTGTCAATCAACAAATGATCAAATTGTGTCTTTGTACTTAAATTGTCAATTCTTGTATAGACAAACACTAGTGAGCTAAAATTGTCAAATTTTCTCAAGTGTTTTAGGTTTTGGGTGAATGCTTTAATTGTGCAAACAAACACCTATTAGAGGGATTTGTGTTTGCTTTTATCATCTCTTGTAAAGAGGGTTTGATCAAGGATTTGGGTAGAAAGCTTGATCGGTGTAAAAGGGTTTCATCCTAAGCCTAGAAAAGGGGACGAATCAATAGTGGATTGATTGGAAATCCTTAGTGGGAAGCTAAGGTAATGGATGCAGACCTTGGTTAGAAGGTTGAACCACTATAAATCATTGTGTCAATTATGTTTTTAGCTTCCACAACCCTTCCGCCCAAAATTCCACCTCTCCACCACTTGGTGAGCAATATCGGTTGAAGGAATCGAGCACCTCTCAACTCAACAATTGGTATCAGAGCTTGGCTCAATCGAAGGGGATTCACATCCTATTGAGAAGATCCGACTAGCTCGATCACTATTTCACCAACCGGCTCAAATGGCACAATCAATCGACAAATCGTCTTTCTTTGACGGAACCCACTATGCCCATTGGAAGACAAAGATGAAGTTCTTCATCAAATCAATAGACTACAAGCTATGGGATATAGTTGAAGATGGTTCGTTCGTGCCTCAACGAATCAAAGCGGGGTGGAGTGCCGACAATGGCAAAAAGATAGAGCTAAATTGCAAAGTCTTGCACATCCTCTTTTATGCATTTGGCCCATCCATCTATGAGAAGATGTCTTCTTGTGAGAGTGCCAAGGAGGTATGGGAAAAGCTTGAAGTCACATACGAAAGAACCAATGAAGTTAAGGAGACCAAGATTGGGCTCCTCACCTTAGAGTATGAGAACTTCAAGATGGATCCGGAAGAAAACGTCGAGAAGATGTTTGACAGGTTCTCCACTATCACCAATGGTCTCAAAGGCTATGGAGAAGCCATCCCGGAAGAAAAGCTTGTCCGAAAGCTCATCTACTCACTTCCCGAGTCATGAGACTCAAAGAGGACCGCCATCATCGAAGCTAAAAATTTGAAAACTTTGAAGCTTGATGAGCTCATGGGGTCTCTTCTCACTCATCAAATCATGAAGAAGAACAAAGAAGAGGAGAAGAAGAGGGAAGAAATTAGAGCTATGAGAGAGAAGAAACTCAAGGGGCTTGGCATCAACACCAATGCCATGGCTCTCAAGTCCTCCACTTGCCATCATGTTTATTCTAGTGAAGAGGAGGATGAAGAAGAAGAGATAATTCATCTCTTCAAGAAGTGTGCGCCGTTCATGAAGAAAGCCTTGAGAGAGCTTGAACGAGAATTCATGAAAAAGGTGAGGGCAAGCACTTCAAGCCATAAGAAGAAGGCACATATGGCTACTTGGAGTGATGAGGACTCCACCGACGATGAACAAGCCAACCTTTACCTTATGGCCATCGAAGAAGATTCAAGGATAACTTCTAATTCATCTACTTCATGTTCTTACTCTTTTGATGAATTACAAGATGCCTATGATGATTTGGTTTTAGACTTTAAAAATCACATTTTGAAAAACAAAAAATTGATTTCAAAGTTGAAAATTCAAAATGACTTGATTTCTAAAACCAAACTTGAACTTGAAGCAAAACTCGAAGAGTTTGAATTAAAATGTTTTAATTTACAAAATTTGCTTCAAAAAGTTCAAGAAGAAAAATATTGGATTTCCAAAGAGCTAGAAAAGAAAAATAATTTTGGAAAATCAAATTTTTATGTAAGACAATCTAGTGCCCCTAGATTTGTAAACGGTAAATGTTTTAAAAGTGTTTGGGTCCCAAAAGGACTAACCACTTCAACTAAAAAGGATGACATTGAAAAATGGATTTCAAAGGGGACTAAGTTTTGTACTACTAACGTTTATGGATCCAAAGCAATTTGGATACCAAAAATCACTTGATTGTCTTTTGCTAGGTGTGATGGAGATGTTCAACAAGTCCAATCAATGAGGGGGAGCTCCATGCACACAAGGAAGAACACTTGAAGAAGGAAGGCTTCACATCCTCCATTGAGTTCAAGTGTGGTAAAATCTAGTTGTTTTTGTTTTTATTTGATTTATTTTTCATTTATTTCAACTAGATGATCATATATGTTAGACTAACACTTTAATGATGCTTTGAGTAAGGGGGAGCCATTTTAAAACCAAATTCTTATTTTTGTCAAAATTTTCCTCTATAGTTATTTTGAACTTAATGTTTTAAATTCTTTTTGATATAAAAAAAGGGGGAGAAATGGTTTGAAAAATTGAATTTTCAAATGAATAAGGGGGAGCTTTATTTGATTTCACATCTTTAATCTCTTATTCACATTTTTAAAGTTAAAGGGGGAGAATCCCAAACAAATTTTCAAGTTGGTTTTATTATATCAAAAAGGGGGAGATTGTAGAACTAATGTTTTGATATAATAATTGAAAAATGTTTTGGACTGATTTAAAAAGAATTCAAAACTATTTCCAAAGTCCAAATAACTTGAAACTATGTTTAGAGATGTTTTCAAAAGGGTTTTACATGTTTTCAAAAGCCAAACTACACAAAACCGTCCAGGCGTTTCGACACGGGGAATTCCAGTAGCAAAATCGTTTCGATACAAGTATCGAAACGGGCCTTCCCTGGATGAGAGTTTTGCCTAGCGTTTCGAAAAGGGCTATGTCGTTTCGATACGCCTACGTGGCATCGACCACAACGGTCATAAACCCCAACGACTATTTCCCAACTAACATTTAAATGCAGGTCGTTTCGATACGGAACTAGGCGTTTCGATACGGGTGTTCCGAAACGGCCAAGAGCGTTCTGATACGGGTGCTGCATCAAACTGCAACGGCTCTTTCTACTTAAAGGGTGTTTCGAAACGGTCACGAGTGTTTTGAAACGGTGAGCTGCAGACTGCATTTATGGTGGGAATTAAAGTCCTCAACGGCTCCAATTTAACCCCAACGGCTAGTAACGACTATAAACTCATCAAGGAGTATAAAAGGGACCTTCAAGCATCAAGATATGGTTAATGCTTCAATTGTCAATCAACAAATGATCAAATTGTGTCTTTGTACTTAAATTGTCAATTCTTGTATAGACAAACACTAGTGAGCCAAAATTGTCAAATTTGCTCAAGTGTTTTAGGTTTTGGGTGAGTGCTTTAATTGTGCAAACAAACACCTATTAGATGGATTTGTGTTTACTTTTCTCATCTCTTGTAAAGAGAGTTTGATCAAGGCTTTGGGTAGAAAGCTTGATCGGTGTAAAAGGGTTTCCTCCTAAGCCTAGAAAAGGGGACGATTCAATAGTGGATTGATTGGAAAAAGGAAGCTAAGGTTGTGGATGTAGACCTTGGTTAGAAGGTTGAACCACTATAAATCATTATGTCAATTATCTTTTTAGCTTCCACAACCCTTCCACCCAAAATTCCACCTCTCCACCACTTGGTGAGCAATATCAGTTGAAGGAATCGAGCATCTCTCAACTCAACATACATCGCAAGTGCTACCTTGCAGTAGTCCTAGTAATGATGTTTCTGTGTCTAGTGATGTACATGCACGCATTGAGACTGAGGTGGACGCAGGGCATGAGAATTAGAATGCACATACACAACAGGATGTTGAGGTTGACCCAGTGCATGGTTCTGCTGGCCATGAGCAGGAGGAGCTCTTGCAAACAGGTGGTGTGTCAACCTGTAGTGCTGACAGTCAATCTGCATGTGATGATGTACCAGCTGTTACTTCTGAAATTGTTGTGCCTACAATTGAGGATATTCCCATACCTGCAACAACAAAGCAGCACTCTATGTTAACAAGAAGCAAGTGTGGTGTGTTTAAACCTAAAGCCTATCTGAGTGCTTGTGATATTGTAGAACCAGGTGATGTGTATCAGGCTATGCAGTCTGATAAATGGAAAGAAGCTGTGATTGCTGAGTTCAATGCGTTACAGGCCAATGTGATTCATTTCGAGCTTTCCCAGACTATTATAAATAGTTTAACTTGAGCAAAACCGAATCAGAAAATGGAAAGAAAAAAGATTCGCCTTCGGAAAATGTGCATGTTAGATGACAGATAAAATCATGTATGTTGCAGGACAAAGCTGCAAAGCATGTTCATTCGATATGAAATGACCATATTTGCTTCTGAGTCTAATTTGTGCTACTGAAATGCTTGATTCATGCCAGGACTTACTATTTCTATGAATTCGAAAGAGATGATCAACACGTCGCACTAACGGCTACTGTTAGCAGCGGAAAGGTGCGTTAATCAATACTCCTGATCGATAGTGTCACAATTCTTCATTTCCATTGCCAAAAACATTGCCTCAAGATTATAAATGAAGGATTATCATTCTCATTAGTCATTTGCATAGTGAACCAACACACACTCGATGCAGGCTATTATTTCCGGAGCAACTGCTCCGAATTCCAAATGGGATGACGACGGAGTAAAGCTGCGTTCCGCGGCAATCTCGTTGACAGCTCTGTAGTCCTTTGTACGAATAATCTGAACCGACTCCAGTCACACACCTGAGTTTAGTGAGCGAGTCTCTCAACAGAGATTTTTTGCATATACAAGGCTTTGAACTCGAAATATACTTAGGCAATATCAAATTATTTAACACTTGAATCAACTTCATTGGTAAATAGAGTGGCTCTTTAATACAGAATAAGTTCATTCACAATAATTCGGGCATAGTTGGACCTAAGCAATAAAATCTTCAAAGAAAAAAGTAAATGTGTATTTTGGTAGCTAAACTTGGTTTCAAGGTGTAAGTTGATTCTTAAATATTTTTTGCTCGAGTAGGTACCTATACTTGGCTTTAAAATTTAATTTGATAACTTTTTTTTGGTCTAATTAGATACGTTAATTGACTTGTTGGTTCAAATTTATACTTAAAACTTTATTTTTCCTATTCAGGTTGGTACTTAAGATAATGACTTAATTCATCCAATTATTACCATGGAGTCAAATTTAGGTATTAATTTGAACTTAAAACCCAAGTTTGGATTCCTAAATGTGCAAAAAAAAAAAATCATGTACCAAATTTAACCGTAAATCAAGTCCAAATATCTAATTAGACCTGAAAATAGATATTAAATTATACTTTAAAGTCAAATTCAAATTCCAACATATATGTTTAAAAAATATTGTTGACCGTTATTTTTGTATTCCCCAAATAAATAAACACCGTTTTTTTTTTTACTTTCTCATAATAATTAGATATACTCGGGATATATAGTTTTAAGGAAAACTACATTAGATATCATAAAAATTTTAGGCGTGTACCAATTATATCATTGAACTAAAAATTAATATTACTTTAGCCCTGAACTTTAATTTAGGCTTCAATTGTACTATTAAGCCATGTAAATTGATGAAGTGGACAGATCTTAACAGTCTATGTGCGTTGACGTGGAGAAATTTTAACGGCTCAGTAATATTTACCCAGTGTATCGATTTTTAGTTCAGTTATATAATCTATAATATATTTAAAGTTTACTGGTATCCAGTATATTTACCCATAATTTTATATATTTTTGATAATTTTGATTTCAACGCATCATTATAAATGAAACCATTTAAATTATTAAATTATCAACCATTAGTAAAGTGTTTGGAAAAAAAGGTAAAATAGTTAAATCATCACTCAATTTTTCTCCTAGACCTATTTTGGTCATTAAACTTTCAAAACGACTAATTTATTCACTAAATTTTATTACTTGACCTATTTTGGTCACTTTAAACTATTTTATTGATAGTTTGATATGATTTGACATATTTTATTATTATTAAATATAATAATTAATTTAAAATAAAAAGAAATTATATTTTATTATTATTAAATAAAAAATTAAATTAAATACCCCAAACCTTTCAATACTCAAAACCTCAAATCACTTTCACCCTCACCGACCACCCACCCCTTTGTCGGCGTAACCCTCACCGGCAACCTTCACCGTAATGAATTTGGTGCATGAGATCCCTTATAATTCTATGAAAATGCCAAGAATTGGGTCCAAGAAAATTGCACAACACATCTTGGCAATGGAGGTGTCAATATCAAGTAAGCTATATAAGCAAATTTTTATGTTATTCATCTCAAATTTAGAATGTAACAAATTGTGTGATAAATTGCAGGTACATTACTGTCAGAAAATGAGCCATTTTTTATTAGCTACAAAGGGAGATTTACCAAAACGGCGTTTTCACCGATGAAAAACATTCGGCAGGCAATAAACGGAGTAGGTGTAGGGAAAAAATCAAAGCAATAATGCGTCATAATGCAGATGTTTATGAATCAAAATCCGATAAACCGTCAAGTGGACTATTCCGCGACGATATAAGGGATCTCATACACCAAATTTATTATGGTGAGGGTTATGCCGGCGAAAGGGTGAGTTGTCGGTGAGAGTTATGCTGGCAAAAGGGTGGGTGACCGGTGAGGATAACGCCGGTGAAGGGATGGGTGGCCGAAAAAGGTGAGAGTGGTTTGAGGTTTTGAGTGTTGGGGAATTTTGGGTTTTATTTTATTTTTTATTTAATAATAATAAAATATAATTAATTTTTATATTAAATTAATTTATATATTTAATAATAATAAAATATGTCAAGTCATATCAAAATATTAATAAAATAATTTAAAGTGATTAAAATAGGTCAAAAAATAAAGTTCAGAGGGTAAATTAATCGGTTTGAAAGTTCAATGACCAAAATACGTCTGAAAGCAAAGTTTAGTGATGATTTAAGTATTTTACCAAAAAATCTAACTAACGGCCAGCCTTGTATCAACTATCAACCAAACACTACCGATCGCCTGTGGGTGGACTCATCTTATTCACCTATTTCGCACCCGTGAATTCTTGACACGTCCCCACTAATTCAAGATTAGCGTCTACTTTTGTCTTTTTGAACGTTTGTTTATGCTAAAAAAGGAACTATTAGGTAATAACAGAGTTTCTTAAAAGCAACTTTAAGAATTATTTTACTAAGGGTTTTATTTTGATGCACAAGCTGTATAAATTTTTTTTACACAACCCTTTTATAAAATTTAAAATTTAAATCACAAACCCTAGCAACCTAAAACCTAAACCCTAAGCCCTAAACCCTAAACTCTAAATTCTAACCATAAACCTTAAATTATATACCCTACATACTAAACCCCTAAACCCTAACCTAAAATCTTAAACCCTAAACCCTAAAATTAAATGGCTTATGTAAACTAAAGTTTACACAAGCTTGTGCATCAAAGTATTTTCCTTTTACTAATGCAAATTTAATTAAGGATAATTGTATCATTAAGTACATTACTTTTTGTTGTACTTTAATCGACATTTCGGATAATTAATTATAAGAAGAATGATAACAAAAGTTATCAATTCCATATAAACGGTTGGTCGAAGTCACGAGTTGCATTGTGTATACATAAAATCTCCGCAACAAGACTCAGTGTGACGCCGATCAGTCCTACCAGTACTATTCGAATCTACTTGGCGGAATTTGATTGGTCATGTCATGTGACACAGATGCTAGAGTTACAGGAGAACATGTTGATAGCACACAATATAACTCCCATAGTACCTACCAGTCTTCCCTCCAAGCGTAGCTTCAAAATGTGTTGAAATCCTCAACTGTTCAGTCTCTTTTTGAAACATTGGTTTCATCAAGAACCCATTATTCCAATCTCTCCAAAAAAAAAAAAACCAATATATGCATGAATGCATGTATGTGTGTATGTATATGTTGTGAAAGCAAATTTCATCTAAAGAGCTTCATACATGTCCACCATTGAAACTATGTCAAATTCTTGGACACTCCAAAGTTCAACAGATTTTCTTAGTACCGGCACCATCATTGCACTCACCATCTTCTTTTCACTTCTTTGTGCTTGTATCATCGTAGGTCACCTACTCGAAAACAACCGGTGGGCCAACGAGTCGATTACAGCGCTTCTTTTGGTATCAGAACTTGTGTCTCTGACTTGAAATTCTGTTCTGAACTTGATTTGGGGTAAGAATTGTGAGTTTTGATTGATTTCTGTGTGGCCTGTATACAGGGGTTAGGTGCTGGAGCTGTGGTGTTGTTTGTTTATAAAGGCAATAGTTCAAAGATTCTAGTGTTCAATGAGGACTTGTTCTTCCTTTATTTGCTTCCTCCGATAATTTTCAATGCCGGGTACCGGTTTCTCCGATCATTTCCGTGCGAATTCGATTGGTTCAAGATAAAATTTGGTTGAATCTGATTTTCATTTGAGGTTTTGGGAATCTGACTGCAGATTCCAAGTCAAGAAAAAGCAGTTCTTCAAGAACTTCACAATAATTCTGATGTTTGGAATATTTGGCACAGTAATTTCATTTTGCCTCATATCACTAGGTAACATTTACTGTTACCTTTGCTATTTACCAGGGAATTTTGATTTTTAGTCCTGGAATTCACCACAGTTAAATACATTTGCAGACAAATAGCTTGTCTTAAAGCTTCAATGACTAACATTGCAGGTGCCTTTTTGCTGTTCAAGAAAATTGGGGTGACATCCTTGAGCACTCAAGATTTCTTAGGTGATATAACAATTCCGGTTCATCGTCTTTTGCCGACTGTCTTTTGATTATCCAGCACTCACACTTTCGGTTTCCGTACTGCAGCTGTTGGTGCCATATTGTCGGCAACTGATACTGTGTGTACATTGCAGGTATATTCGATAAGATTCTGCTGTTTCGACTCTAAATATATGTTTGCTACGACACTAATACGCCTGAATTGTTTCTTGTGTCGAAAAGGTTCTTAATCAAGATGAAACACCCTTCCTTTACAGTGTTATATTTGGGGAAGGAGTAGTGAATGATGCTACTTCGATCGTTCTTTTCAATGCCGTTCAATCAATCGATATGGACAATATCGATGCCTTGATATCCTTGAGATTGTTGGGGACTTTTCTTTACCTCTTCTTCTCCAGTACCATTCTTGGTATAGCAGTAAGTCATCACATTTGGTCCCGTCAACTCCGAAATTTTCCGATGAACACGCCATTGGTCTCTTCCTTTACTGTTTAGAGCTTTAAGCATCAGCCTCACAGTTTTGATCTGGTTTGATCTTTTCAGGCAGGACTTTTAAGTGCCTTTATCATAAAAACACTCTACTTTGGAAGGTATAGATGCCCTTTTTCAGCCATTTATGACTGATATTCCTTCTAAACAATTCACCAGAAATGATATAAATTTCCTTTCTGTCCTTCAAATGATAGGCATTCGACAGACCGGGAAGTTGCGCTCATGTTGATCATGGCTTATTTGTCATATATGTTGGCTGAGGTACAAATAAGAGAATCCCTTCTTTATTCAACTTCATTTTCTTCTTCCTTCTCACCGTCACAATAAGTCTTGGATTTGGATTCGAAACTAACATAACAAACGTTTATCTTTGAATGCAGCTATTGAATCTCAGTGGGATCTTGACAGTTTTCTTCTGTGGCATTGTCATGGCACACTATACATGGCATAATGTTACCGAAAGCTCGAGGACTACAACAAAGTAAGAACATTCTCTTCTGTTTTCTTTCCCGACGTTTGAATATGGAACTTCAAGCTCATACCGGTCAATTTTCAGGCATGCATTTGCGACAATGTCGTTCATTGCAGAAACATTTATATTCCTATATGTTGGCATGGATGCCTTGAACATTGACAAATGGAAAGCCAGCAGTGCAAGGTGGTTTTCTCTTTTTCTGATGTGCCGTTCGAGCGAATTAGTCCTTGCCTCTTAACTATATAACTCGAGAATATGCAAATTGGTCGAACGAGCAAGCAGCTAGAATATCTTATGATTCTAACTTGGATAGTGTCCTGGTTTCAGTGCAGGAACTTTTGTTGCTGTCAGCTCAACTCTATTTGCATTGGTGTTTGTTGGAAGGGCGGCATTTGTGTACCCTCTAGCAAACTTCATCAACTGTATTCGAAATCGTGACAGTTCAAAGATCGAGTTTCGACAGCAGGTGATTACCACAACCATCCGAGCATTTAACTATTGTCAAACGGTTCTAATTTGAACTTCTAACTCTTTGAATTTGCAGTTTATAATGTGGTGGGCAGGCCTCATGAGAGGTGCTGTCACTATTGCGTTGTCTTATAACCAGGTAAATGTTTATATTCCTAGTTTTGGTTTGACAACATAATTTTCTTCTTTCTTTGTTGATATTAAGATCAAGTATACTCAAATGCAGTTTTCAAATTCCGAAAATAAAGATTCGGCATTGATGATCACCTCTACCATGATTGTAGTCCTGTTTAGCACAGTGGTAAGATACTTAATTCATGACTCCATGATCTCATTTTCTGCAATATGTTGAACTTGTCATGTTCAGGAACATTATGTAAGAATGTTGTTGTGGAACAGGTGTTTGGTTCCATAACAAAGCCATTGATCGAAGCAGTGCTACTACGACATGCAAAACCAGATGTTTCAGATGCTGCTGATAGTCCCAGGCTTGAAGACTTGAGAATTCTGCTTATTGAAACTGGAGAGAATCAACCGGCTGCAGCAGCCCGTAGGAGTAGTAGTTTAAGCTTGTTATTGACTCACCCAACTTGGACAGTTCATTACTTGTGGAGGAAATTTGATGATAGATTCATGAGACCAGTTTTCGGTGGAAGGGGATTTGTTCCATTTGTGCCCAGTTCACCCACTGGTGCAGCTGAGGAAACTTCAGGAACCTGAAGAACTATGTCTACCTACGTTACTTCGACTCCATATTTTTCTTCAAGTAACTGTCTCCGACGCAGATCATTTTATGTACATGAAAATATGACCTTTTAGTCATATGGGACATATTTGATACTCGCACCCAAATCCAAGTAGCATACCTTCTGAAAGTCCTGCTAGCCTCTGATGCTTTGTATTGAAGCAATAACAAATGTAGGTGTCATAGACAAGGGAAATCTATTAAGAAAATTCATTTGCTAAATCCATCTATAAGAATTAACTTACCGATAGGGTATCATGTAATACAACTTTTGCATTCAAAGAATTAGTATCTACAGCTTCTTTTATTTTTGGGGGAATGGATATCAATTACTTTCAACATCATTTTCCGAGTCTAATTCATAGTCAAAAAATGACCTAAGATACCAGGTACAATGATCATTCCAATCAGCCTTGTTGCCAGTGATTCGCCATTTTTGGTCTTGTATCATATCCGATGAGAGTCCCCATTCCAGCATCTCTTCATCTGTATGATTTATCGCTAAGCTATAATCCCCGCCCTGTCCCAACTCCATAACTCGAAACTCACAATTCTCGGGATTATTTAAGAGCTCGAATTGGTCGACCGTCCATTTGAACCACTTCATTAGAAACACCCGTGATGCTAGACCGTGCGAGATGATTATGAGATTCAAATCTTGACAAGGATCTTTGTGAAGCCTATTCAAGTCTATGTCTCTCCAGAGAGATTCAAGAAAACCTGCAAATTTCAATGAATTTTCTTCCATTTAGCATCCACTGACCAAACAACATATCAGAACCACTCGATTAAAGAACAAGAAAGGTATCTATATGAAACCACAGATTTGACATCTCTTTCCAATATCACTTGAAAGGTGAGAGTTGTATCTAGTTCAATCCTACTTCTCTAACTTGAAGACTTTCAAAACCAGTGGACAATGAACATAGACAACTATTGTTAACTCAATCAAAAATGGATGACACCGCAAATCAAGCCCTCGAACCAATCATTTTAGCAATTAATTTCCATGAAGTTACTCCTGATACTCATGCACAACAATCATAAGAACCATTAAAACCACCGATCAAGTAAAATTATCTAATAATTCCACATGTTCTGCTACCAGAATTGAAATGTTGGCCGGGGGTAGCATTTTCCTATGCAGAGATTAGAAACATACACATACATCAAAGAAATCTATGCTCATTACATAGTCAAGGAAGCACTAAAACAGATGCTTATGTATGCAGTTTAACAGTCCCTCGATATTTGTCTCTTTTGCCATTACCCATTTTCATTCGAAAAGTTCATAGCTTTCCAAGCCACAAAGCAAGCCATTACCAGATAGTATCATTCCCAACAAGAATACAGATTGATTTTAACATTCCTCTTAATTTTTGTTTTTTTCTCTCACTGCTTTCGCAATCAATGAAAAAGCATTCCAAGTCATTATCTACTTAGAAAGCTACTGTACGCTAACACCAAGTAGTAGTACTTCACATTTTTTCAGCAAAAACAATTTCTTAAATGTCTATGAACAGATTCAAAAACCAACAATTCCCAATTTCCCAAATCACCATTTTCTTCACTAGTAAACTAATAATAGGAAAACACCAGAATGAAAAGGAGCTTACTTGAAACACGATCAAAAACATCAGCGGCGGATTCACCTTCGGGGAACCTATAAAAAAACCTCCCAAACTTTTCCCTCGTCTCCTTTATAGCCTTCATCCTTTCCTGAACCTGAAAATTCCCAAAGTCCTGTTCTCGAATCCTACACTCTTCCCTTACCCCAATCACCCTTTTCTTCGAAAACGATTTCCCGATCTCCCGCAGCGTGGATCGGGTCCGCTCGTAAGGAGACACGTAGAAGTAGACCCGCCAATCGGGGCAGGACCCATGGCCGGAAATGAGTTCCCGAAGGTGCGAACCGGCAAGGCGGGCTTGGGCACGGCCTTCTTCGGTTAAGGAGATCTTGTAGTCGGGGATTTTCGAGTAGGCCGAGGTGTCTAAGTTGCCTTCCGACTCACCGTGTCGGACTAGGATTATCCGCTTCGGTAGCACCTTCTTCTTGCCGGATTGGTGGTTGCTATGGTTATTCTCTTGCATTTTTGAGGAGGATAAATGAGTTTTTGGTGAAAAATATTGGATTTTTATTGTAATTTGAAATGTTGGGATGTAAATCTCGAACTTTTTGCAGTTTAAAAGCTTCGATTTTCCTCTCCTATTTATAAGGCTTAGCTTGGTTGCTTGTTGAATTAAAGTCTAAAGATGTATGGGATTAGATTCCATTTATATTTCTGGTTTCCCCATTCAATGTTTCCAACTGTTTTATCACATATAATAATAAATCTGTATGATTTAATAATAATAATAATAAATTTAGAGTTATGTTTTGATATATAAATTGTACAAAAATTTACATAATTTTATTTAGATTAATATCCTATATACTCGCGGTGGAAAATAAAGTTTCCACAAGCGGGGTTATTTAGGGGTTTAGAGTTTTAATTTAGGGTTTAGATGTTATGGGTTTAGGTTGTAGAGTTTATGATTTAGGGTTTAGAATTTAAGGTTTAGGGTTTGGGGTTTGTGGTTAAATTTTTAGGGTTTAAAGGTTAAAATTTTAGATTTTAGATTTAGGCTTGAAAATAGGCAGGCTTGTGTAAACTTTTTTTACACTGACAGTGTATCAAATATTAATTCTTTTATTTATACTATAAAATCTAAAAGGTAAAGTAAATAAATGGTTATTAAACTATTTCAAAAATATAAAATGGTTATTGGACTTTCAAAAGTTATATTATAGTCATTAATTTTTTGTTTTTGTTATAAAATGGTCATTGAACAGTTAATTGTAGTTAAATGGGTGATGTGACAGTTACAAAAATTTGATAGCAACATATTTAGTCTTCCATATTTACGCATTCAATCAATTTATTCCTAATTTAACCATCATTATTAATGTTTAAATTGGTTGAATGTGTAAATATGGAGGTTTAAGTGTCCTATTATACAAATTTGCGTAATTGCGACGTCGCCTACTTAACAAAACTAAAATTTAAGGCTTAATTGGCCAAGTAAGCCAATGTTGGCTTAATAATTAGGGAATAGGGGTGCAATGGCCGAAATTTGGCAAACTAGGTCAATTTCTACAGTGAACACTGCACAACGCCACCTGCAGACGGCGTGCCCTGGACCTCGCCACCTCCTCCTGGCGTGGTCTCTGGTGACCGGCTGGGAGAGCCAATGGCCCTGCTGCTGCAGGCGAGCTGTGGCTGGTGCAGGCTTGCTGCTGCGGCTTCACGTGGGCTGGCCTACCTCGCCCTCTCCTTATGACGAGGTGCAGGCTGGTCAGATGGGCTCACGGGCTGCAGCAGGTGGCTTGCCCAATTATTTTTTTTTGTTTTTTTTTACATTATTTGTGTGTATATATATAGATAGGTGGTGTGAGTTAAAATTTTAGAGTTGGTTATTTGTGAAAAGAAGAAGAGAAAAAAAAATTGTGAAGGTGAAGAATTTTCTGTATATCTTTTTAAAGATATATTCGAAGAGGGTGAGAAAAATTTTGAGTTTAAATTTATCTGTTGTTTTTGTAATTATTGGGATAAATCGTATATTATTTTGTGTGATTGATGATTTAATGAAATTTATTTTTTAATATTGATGAAGCTATCCTAGTTGGTTGTGATTGTCGTTTCGAACAAAAGAAGCTAGTTTTTCGAATTTTGAATCTGGTAAGGGCTTGTATTTTTTTTAATCTGATTTTTTAAAGTTAGTTTATTAGCTGTATATATTCGAAATGTTGAAGTTAATATATTTTTTTGTATATATTCGAATGCTAATTGTTTTTTAGCTGTAGAAATAGATAATGGCATTTGAAGGAGTTTTGTTGTACCATGACCATGAACACATTTCGTCTCATATTCACGAAGAGCAAGTAAGTAAATGTTTTGTAATTTAAAATTTCATATTTACTATGTAATTATTATAACCCGAAATTATAATGAATTAATTATAGGATGTAGAGCATATGATACGCCGTCGAGGAATGAAGATAAAGGAACCTGATGAGTGTTTAGTGTATTACTTACAGCGAGCTGGTTTTTATAATGCCACCCTTCTCCGTGGGTTTAAGATAGTCTTCGGGTTGATTACTGCATTGATTGAACGGTGGAGACCAGAGACCCACACATTTCATTTTCCATTTGGCGAATGTACAATAACCCTGGAGGATGTTGCGGTACAACTTGGTATTCCAACAAATAGGACACCATTGGTTGGACAAAATAATTACAATACATATGACCCTTGCATGCAGTACCTGGGCAAAGCTCCTCCTTAGAGCTGTGTGGACGGGCTACGCCTCAGAGTATCATGGTTGCAGCAGGAATTTATTGTGACCGATGAATTTGGTCATCAAGAACTTGAGTGTGCAGCTCGAGCTTATATATTGCAACTTATTGGTGGTGTGTTGATGCCAGATACATCTGGTAATATGGTTCACACACAATACCTGCAGTTCTTGGGTAATTTGGACATAGCTGCTACATATAGTTGGGGGTCCGCAGTATTGGCATTTTTGTACCATGAAATGTGCAAGGTCACAATTATGCATGGTGAAAAGGCAAATTCAGATATGGGTGGATGTCAAGTATTACTGCAGTCCTGGGCGTGGTACAGGCTGCCTTGTCTAACGCCCGCTTTTTTTGTACCGGTAGATATGGAGTTTTCGCTTGCTGGAAGGTAATAATGTGATTGCAGTTGTATATAAATATTTATTGATATAATATTTATATCCAATGACTTCGAAATATAATTTCAATATATCTTTGCAGATGGAGGCATCCGTTGAAGAATGCGGGGTGGTTCACAACACTGTCAGAAAGACGAGATTAAAGATCCAAACAATAGGAAAAGATCTGGTATCATAATCAATTTATTTTAATATATTAATTGTTCTTATTTAATATAATTTAATTTAATATTTGTTCTTATTTTGTATATTGTATATTTTAATTTTGAAAGAAAAATTGTATATTTCATTGTGAATGAATTCATATTAATAATTTTTTACAGTTTATTTGGCAGCCGTACGCGAATGACGACGTCAGGGCTTGCCTACCACCTACTGTTCTTGAATGTGCAGGATTCTGGGGTGCGATTGTGCCTTTGATCCATTTTTCTATTGTTGAGTTTCATTGTGCTGACAGAGTGTTGAGGCAGTTTAATTTCCATCAACCCATTCCAAGAGCTCCACGAGAAAAAATTCACACCGTTCATAGAGGTAGATTCAATGAGAATTGGATTGTGAAGCAAGCCGATTTCATTGAATTGTGGGAGGAAAGATGGACGCGGTGGGCTAATGATTTGAGTCCAATTCAAGCCAGCGATTTTGAATTTAATATAAAATACTATTCATGGTTTTCGGCAAATGGGAAACCGTTCATAGCTGTAGAACTAATGTTTAGATATAATAATTGAAAAATGTTTTGGACTGATTTAAAAAGTATTTAAAACAATTTCCAAAGTCCAAATATTCTGAAACTATGTTTAGGGATGTTTTTAAATGGGTTTTTAATGTGTTTCAAAGCCAAACTTCTCAAACCTGTCCAGGTGTTTCGAAACACCATAAGGCGTTTCGAAACAGGGGATTCCAGTAGCATATTCGTTTCGAAACGTGTTTCGAAACGGGCTTTCCTTGGACTTGATTTTTGCCCAGCGTTTCGAAACGGGCTAGGCCGTTTCGATACGCCTACGTGGCAATGACCCCAACGGTCATAAACCCCAACGGCTATTTTCCCAACCAACTTTTAAATGCAGGCGTTTCGATACGGGCCTATAGCGTTTCGATACGGGTTTCGAAACAGCCAGGAGGCGTTCCGAAACGGACATAAGGCGTTCCGAAACGGCCAGGAGGCGTTCCGAAACGGATGCCCTGACAGACTGCAACGGCTCTTTCTACATTGAGAGTGTTTCGAAACGGCATCGAGCGTTTCGAAACGGGGAGCTGCAGAATGCATTTATGGTGGGAATTAAAGTCCTCAACGGCTCCAATTTGATCACAACGGCTACAAACTCAATTGGGAGTATAAAAGGGACCTCCAAGCATCAAGAGAAGGCTAATGCTTCAATTGTCAATCAACAAATGATCAAGAATTGTCTTAGAGCCTAAAGTGTCAATTATTGTATAGACAAACACTAGTGAGCCAAAATTGTCAAATTTGCTCAAGTGTTTTAGGTTTTGGGTGAGAGCTTAATTGTGCAAATAAATACCTATTAGAGGGTTTAAGTTTGCTTCTTGTTTCTCTTTGTAAAAGAGGGTTTTGATCAAGGCTTTGGGTAGAAGCTTGATCGGTGTAAATGGTTTCCTCCTAAGCCTAGAAAAGGGGACGAATCAATTAGTGGAATTGGTTGTGAAATCCTTAGTGGGGAGCTAAGGTAGTGGATGTAGACCTTGGTTAGAAGGTTGAACCACTATAAATCATTGTGTCTTTATTCTTTCTAGCTTCCTAAACCCTTCCACCCAAAAATCCACCTCTCCACCACTTGGTGAGCATAATCGGTTGAACGAATCGAGCACCACACAACTCAACAATAGCATCTGTCGAAGATGCAAATAGATGGCTTGAAAATCCGTAGTGCTCAAGACAGGTTCGCCTCTCAATCGAGTTTGGTCAGAGCTCTCAGCAATTAACAGACGAACCAAACTTGGAAGGAATTTCAGGAGCAACCAACCAAGGTTGGACTTCTTCGTGGGAGCGATCTGACTCCCCCCCCCCCAAGACATATAAGCAGTAATCTTTGGGAGCAACCACCATTTGGTAATGTTTCGGAACAAACCCCATTTCAACAAAGTCATCAAACATTTGGATTTGGTCATGTTCCGCAACAATCACCTTTTAATTTTGCAACTGGTGGTAGCTCATCTTCTCAGCCGGCTTACAATGATGATGAATGATACGTACCACAATTTCAGTATCCTCAATCATCTGTATATGGGGAAGGTTTTGGTGTTGGTAGCATGACATCAATGTTGTCAACAACTACCATTAGCAGCCCATCATTTCATCCTGAAGAAATATTTGCTACACCACCTACTATGCAAATAACGGATGAGCAATTTTTCGATGACGATGAGATGGCTCCTAATCCAAGAGCTCGTAGACAGGTTCAACCCGCTCTGCAGTACTCACAAACAGGCCCTCTCCACCGGCAATAATTACCCACCAGGAGGGGGAGGAGGCGAAAATAGAGTTTTATTTTGTTTTTATTTATTTGTAATTTGCAAACCCCGGATATTTAATGTTATATGTATTTCTTTTAATTTCGATTGCATTTTGATATTTATGTTTTTTTAATTTTCGTATTCAATTTCTAAATTTGAATTCCAATTCCAAATCAAGATTTTAAATTATAGTAAATAATATTATAAAAAAATACAAAATACAAAATAAGAACAAATAATAAATTATAATAAATTAAATTATATTACCTTAAAGTATATTAAATAAGAACAAATTATATTACCTTTAGATGATTTCTAGTGCAGTGATGTTTAAAGGTCTAAAAGTCAAGTGTTGTGGGTTCATAGGTCAAAAATTAAAGGTCACATATATGAATTCTTCAAAGGTAACAAGTTAAACATTTTTGAAAAAAAAATGAGAATTAATAGGTTGACGGTGCACGTGTGATAAAATTGAAACAAATAAAAATTGAAAAGATGCTATATTTTCTCATTACCATAAAATTAGACATACATTAAACAAAGCGTTTAGTTTGACGGTCCGGCACGATAGTTGGAAAGATTTGATTTGTTCGGACACTTGTTTCTTGAATGACCCGGTTGACTACAAAGACTACAATGTCTAACTTGAACTCCTCCCTCTCTATCATCTGGATCATCCATATTCGTATTAATACGAGTAGACTTCGGTCGACCCTTCAACTTTCTACGAAGCACTGTATTTGGTAACCATTCTTCGTATATTGGCTCTACCGGCCAATAGTCTTGGTTCGGGATTGTGTTGAACTGAATTCTATATATATTTGCAATATTCTCTAGTTTATAACAGTCATCCACAAAACCGTAAGGGTCGAGTCGAAAATGCAAACAGGCGACGTGTGCGTGAGAGCAAGGGTATCTAAATGCTTGGAATGCACCACAATCACACCATTTCTGATGAAGTTTGACAATGAACATTTTTTGCTCACCTCGGACTGTAGCTTCCACAGAAAATTCCCATCTATGTGAGTCGAATGATCTTACTCGCATAGCGGACGCTTTAGCTTGAAGATCGATCATTTTTTTTCGCAGGACTTTAGACCAATATTGTCCGCTGTTTATTCGGGCGTTGGCATCTTGCCCTTTGTCGGACCACACTTTGCCCAATCTAAAGTAAGTCTCCCACACAATACTTGCAATTGGGAGATGCCGTGTTCCTTTAAGAACAGAGTTTATAGCCTCTGCAAGGTTAGTTGTCATATGACCATAACGTCGACCTTCATCATAGGCTTGTAACCATCTTTCCGTGAGGATGTCATTTACAAATTTTATCACATGTGCACTGTGCCGCCTCAACCTTATGATCCTTTCATGGAATTTTGGTTGAACTAGTTCATACCCTATTTATAAATAAAAAATAAGTTAAATAAAACAACAAGATGAACTCAAAAAAAATTAAAATTTTTATAAACAACAAATAACAACTTACCCGCGCCTAAAATCTCTCTCCGGATCTGATTGTTTCCGAACCGCGTCTTCGCATTCACTGCAATATGCCGTACACAATATGCTGGATATGCATGTGGAGGTATCCATAAACTCTCAGGTCTGTCAATTACTGATAAGAGCGCAGTTCCTCTATCAGAAATCATGCAAATCTCGTCTTCTTTTACAACATAATTGCGTAGGTGCTTCAAAAAGAATTCCCATCCATCCGCGTCTTCCTTTTCAACTATGGCAAAGGCAATTGGGAATATATTACTGTTTCCATCCTGTGCAACGACCACGAGTAATATATGACCGTACTTCCCATACAACCATGTACCATCCACTTGAATCATGCGTTTGCAGAATGGAAACCCTTGAATGCACGCATTGAACGCCCAAAATAACTTACTAAATACTCTTTTATCAGGAATTAATTTGCCTTGTAAGTTGAGCACCGGCAAAGTCTCGTACTCTACAACGGTCCCCGGGATGAAATGTTGCATTGCTCGTAAAAGAGCTGGTAGCTCATTATACGATTTATCTCAATCACCATAGAGTTCCGCCATCGTCTTTTGCTTTGCTATCCACGCCTTGTAGTAAGACAGAACATAACCAAACTGGGACCGGATAGATGCTACTAACACTGCAATCGAAATTCTTGGTTCCTGTTCAACCAAAGTCCTGATGCAAGCACATATTAGATCAGAGTTTAAATTAATATGGTCCTGTGATAAAGCCATATTGGTACATGTGTGCTGATCAATAAACCGTGACACCTCCCACATTTCAGTTCTCTTCTTGTAAGAAATTCTTACCCACCACTGACAATTGTTCTTCCAATAATAACACCTTACACAATAGGTAATTTTGTTGGACTCAACAACAGAAAATGACGTATGGCGTTTGAGACAGTGCTCTTGAACTGCAAGCTTCGCGGCTTTTTTTGTTTCAAATTCAGCCTTTAGTTCCAATTCTCCAAAGTTCGAAGATGATGAAGAACCAAATACGCGAGCTTGATATTCTTGATCTTGAATTGCAGTATAGTCAACTTCATACATGCGGGCTGCTGGAGCTTCATAGGCTGGAGGTTCCGGTTGTTGGGGCTGCGGTGCAGCATTACCCCAAACAGTCGGCTATTCATTTCTCAACCCGAGCCTACTAACAGCCGCGGCCCAAACATCTTCTTCAACATCAATACCATTGCCTTGAGACGCTTCTGTCATAACAGCGTCAATATCATCAGCATCGAGTAACTGAACGCCATCTTCTTCTTCTTCACTCATAGGAACAATATTTTCTCCATCATCACTGAAATCTTCAAGCGATTCGCCCCAACGACCAACTGTGGGTTCGGTGTCCAAATATGTTGATGAACTCATCTTCTGTAAATATTAAAAAAACATAAGCACAACATTAAATTTTTGGGTTTTCTTATTAAAATTTAAAAATACTATTACCATCTGAATATATCTTCAATCATACAAAAAATATACAAACTCTCTAGAATTAAAAAATTTAGATTAAAAGGCAAAATTTACTTACTTAATTTTCACTGGCTTTTACGAACTCTTCAATCACCGTCTTCGAATATTTCTTCAGAAACTCACAAACTCGTCCCTCTTTGCCGAAAAACTCTCTTAATTTTTTTCTCAACCACTACACACTCATCTCATCTTCCCTAAACCCTCTATATATACACATAAAATAATATTAAAAAATTAATCCCCTTTAATAAATCTAGCCCGTACCTCGCCATTTGCAAATGGCGAGGTCCTGTTCACCTGCATGTCCCATGCTGGCACGTCAGGCAAGTGTATATAGGGTAAAATTAAATAGGGTTTAGGCACGTCAGGCTATTAAAGGGTAAATAGGGTTCTAGGTACGGGCTAGATTTATTAAAACACCTGCTATTAAAGGGTAAAATTAAATAGGGTTCGATGGATATTTTAATTTTAAAATTATTGTTTTTAAGTTATGTATAAAATCTGTACCAACATAATACATACTCTGTTATACTTTTTAAAAGATAAAAAAAATTTATCAACTTTAAAAATATTAGGTTATTAGGGTGTGCAAAATCGGGTTCGACTAAAATATTTTTAATTTGTGCGAGTAAGTTCGGGTCACTCAAATCTCGACCCTATATTTTTACCAACCGAATGTATAAAATATTTTTATCAACTTTAAAAAATTCATGAAACATGCGAGTACAACATACATGCAAATTAGGGTGTGCAAAATTGGGTTCGATTAACCATTTGTAAATTGTTTCGGTCAACCGGTAAGTTCGGGTCACTCAAATCTCGACCCTATATCGTAACCATTCAACCAGTTAACAGTTTATTCGGTTAACCGAAATATTCGGTACGATCTGAATAATGATTTTTTTACTTTGTTTATTAAAAAATTTAAATTTTAATAATATGTTATATATATATATACTTTTCAAATACGACCCGCCATCTTAGTATCTTTTTTAAAACACATACAATATTTATAAACTTAAACCCTATATGCCCAATTTTACCTATACATACTATATAAAAATCATATTATAACCAACTACTAAACCCTATACCCTAAACCCAACCCTATCTCTGACCCATATACCCTAAAGCCAACCTTATCTCTGTCAAACCCTATCTATTTTGAAGCATAGATAAAGCTTGACGTGCCTGCATGGCACATGCATGAACAACACCTCGCCATTTGTAAATGGCGTGGTGCTGTTCATGCATGTGCCATGCAGGCACGTTAGGGAGAAGCATGCAGCTGAGGAGCTGAGCCGCCCACGCTGCCAAGCCTGCCTCCAACAGGGCCACGCTAGGAGGAGGTGGCGAGGTCCAGGGCACGCCGTCTGCAGGTGGCGTTGTGCAGTGTTCACTGTAGAAATTGGCCTAGTTTGCCAAATTTCGGCCATTGCACCCTTATTCCCTAATTATTAAGCCAACATTGGCTTACTTGGCCAATTAAGCCTAAAATTTAATGGTCATCGTGTAATTTTTGAAAGTTTGATGACTATTTTGTATTTCTAAAGATAATTTAGTGACTATTTTTGTATTTTACCCAAATTTAAAATCTTAATCTTAAACACACCCTAAATCTAAATTCTAAATTTTAAACACCAAATTAAACTTAAATACTAAAATTAATATATTTGTGTAAAATTTACTTAATTTGCATGATATTAATTAATTTTCATATATATCCAATTGCTTTTGGTGTGGGGGACAAATCTTGAAAATGTCAAAGCTATTGTCTGTGGTCCTGTGGATTATAATGTGTTATCCACTTGCATACAAAAATAAAGATAACAGCCTGTCTGCGCCTATTTTCACACATTATATTGTTGCTTTCAAGTTTCAACTTAACGTTTCCCATTTTCAACTTTTGTATCTGAAATTTTTTCTAGTTTGTCTTCCCAAACAGGAAAAATAAAACCTTTACTCCAACCGTTTGAGTGGATAAATTGGATTATATTTTGGTAAACTATTCCAACCGTTAGCATCGTATAACTGTCAGCACATTAACAAACAACGTTAGTTAAATCAATTGATACAATTCACGAATTTAAAAGTTAAATTAAGTCCGTATTTTACAGAGACTTATTGATTATTTGGTATAAACAGGTGGCAAAAATACTTTTCTAAGCCTTAAAAATATAAGGCTAAACTACTCAAATGACCACTCAACTATGAGGTTAGTCTCGATTTGACCACTATACTTTTAATTGTGGCAATATGACCACTCAACTATGCAAGTAGTCTCAATGTGACCACCTGCAGTTAAACCCTAACGGAAGGAGTGACGTGGCAATTAATAAAAATTTGTACAATTATACAGTCAGTCCTCGTTATTTATACATTCTATCAATTTAATCTTAATTTTAATTTAGTAAAATCAATAAAATATGACTCTAGTGTCATTCAAACCCAGATAAAACAAGGACAAGTAATGTATCTTAGCAACTACACCAAATATAAGTTTATGCTATAAAGCACTAACTTTAATGTCTTAAATGTCATCATTTGATACATGAAGTTAGACATTTCCTTCAAACTAAAAGACCATTTATCCAAGAACGTTGAAGATTTATTACGTTTGATCTTCATCTTTGAATATAAGGGAGCGTAACTCCCTTCAATCCTGCCCCGCTGATGCAATGAACAAGTTCAGAATAGGACTCTGAAACCTACATTTGGTTTCATTAAGTTTCCATTATATTAAAATCTCTAAAACAATTGCAAGGATGAAACTTGTGAAATTCACACATACCCTTCAATTTCAAGGAATTGCCCCCTCGGACTATCTGCAACACCAATGGAATCTAATACTCTTCACCCGTTCTGGAAGTGTTTAAAAGTAGTCAAATTTATGTTTTCAGCACGACTGTACTAATACGGTATACACCCGTATCAATACCATTTAAGATTTCAGCTATAATATTTTTTCAGTAGCTAAAATCCGTGCCGGTACAAGTTTTGTTGTACCGATACGGAAAGGGCCATACCGATACGCTTATATGCGTACTGATACCTGCTTTTCAAATCTCTAACGGCTATTTTCAAAATCCCCAACGGCTAGTTCCCTGCAACGTACCGATTCTGAGTACCGATACGCGCCAAGACGTATCGATACGAGAAGGTTGCATAAAGTTAAACGGCTAATTTTTGAAGAATCGGTATCGATACGGCTACCCGCGTACCAATACTGACTGCTTCAAAACTGCATTTATTGTGGGAAATAAATGCCCCAACGGCTCCAATTTATCCCTAACAGTAGGGGTGTTCAAAAATATCCGGCCCGAACTACCTGACCGCCTACCCGATTGAAAATTACCGGGTATTTATTTGAAAATTCTTGAATTTTTCGGGCCGGGTACCCGACCCGTATTTTTCCTGGGTAGTCGGGCCGAATCAAGGCCAATTTTTTTTTTTATAACCGGTTACCCGAACCGACCCGGTAATTTTAAAACTTAAATATTTTAAATTTTAAATTATATTTTTATTTTATGTTTATTACTATTTTCTCCTAAAATTAATTTTAAATCTCTAATTTCTTTTTATACTTGTATTATATACTTTTAAATTTTAAGATTTTCAAAAATAATTATATTAATTTGTCAATATGAGATTCGAAGGAAAAATTATGTTCGAGATTAATATTTTTAATACCTTCTTTCGTCGATAAACTTTAATATATATACATATACATATATATCCAAATATTTCTCTCTTAAAACTAATCTCAAATCAATAATTTTTGTGTTTGAAATATATATCATGAATTTTTATGTGTTTCCTATATATTTTTTTTCTCAAAAAAATATATAAAAAAGTGAATCGGGTACCCGGTACCCGATTTTACGGGTACTCGATTTGCGGGTACCCAGTTTATATGGGCCGAGTAACGGGCCGAAGTTTCACTACCCGAACGAATTTGAACATCCCTACCTAACGGTCACCAACGACTAGAATCACATTTGGGAAGATAAAAGGACTCTTCAAGCACATTGGAAAGCCTTGATGATCCTCAAGTCAACATTTATTTGATTAAATCATGTCTTAGTGCTCAAATTGTACATTCTTGTATAGACAAACACTTGTGAGCTCAATTGTTAATGTATGCTCAAGTGTATTAGAATTTGGGTAAGTGCTTTAGAGTGCAAACATCTACCTGAAGGAGAGATTTCCAGTTTGCTTTTAATTCTCTTGTTAGAGAGGTTTCCCAATGCTTGGCTTGAAAGCTTTGAATGTTAGATTTAGTGAGTGAGTCTAGGTTGTAAAAGTTTCCTCTTATGCCTTGAAAAGGAGACAAATTCTTAGTGAATTGGTGAAATCCTTAGTGGTGAAGTTAAGGTAGTAGATGTAGGTTTTGATTAAAAAGCCGAACCACTTTAAATTTTGTGTCTATTTTTTTTATCTTCTTACTTTCACCATCATCACCCAAAAAATTACTTCTTCACTACTTGACAAGTACTTCGGTTGAAAATATCGAGCTTCACACATATCTTATTTCAGCCGACAATATTTTTAAACCAAAGCCATTTTCTGATTTTTAAACCAATGCCAACAATACTTTTTAACATGGAGGATATAATATTCATTGCAAACACAAATAAAAAGGATGATAGGAGGTCTCCCTATTTTATTTTGAGTTTAATTATTTCTACTTAATCAAAAAATTATAAAAATAATATAGATATAAAGAAGGGACCCTTAATGTAGAGGTGATTAATGGGCCTAGTCATTTTAAATGGCCCAAGTGATGTGGAAAAATTTGAGGATTAGGTGTTAAATACATAAATAATTTAAATTAAATAAAAAGATTATTTTATCATTAAAAAATATAATAATAATCTTTAAATTTATTGAATTATTATAAAATATTTATTAAAAATTATCAAATTATTATAAAATAAAATTTATTAAACTGTTAACAATAATCTTTAAAATTTATCACTATTTTATAAAATAGTGACTGTTTTGTATTATTTTGACGAGTGTAATAATTATTTCGTAATTTCTAAAATTTCAGTGATTAAAAAATTATTTTTGTTTAATTTAATGACGTGTACTTTACCCTTCAAATTATACATATGAAAAAAGTTTTTCTAAAATTTCCTTTTAGAAATTCCGACCGCTACAAGCCTCTCGCCGCCGCTCTGTCTCAGCCTCGTCTTTCTCCTCTCCCTATTTCATCCGTCTCCTCCGCCAGAGTCCGACCCAGATCCGCTCTTGCCTTCAATCTTCCGGCAGATCAGGAAATTAAACAAGGTAAATTTCCGAAACCCTACGCTTAACTTGAGCATTGATTCCTACTTGTTAACGAAAGAGATTATGATTTATGTACTCTCTGCCTTGGCATCATTCTGCTACATTTGTCATTATGTTTCCCTTACACTTCCATCTGCGGCAGCGATCCGCTGCTATTGATGTGAGATTTTGAGTTATCTGCTCTCCGCCTCTGCATCATTCTGCTATATACGAGGAAATCAGCAAATTTACTTCCTGTTAGCCAAAAAAAAAAAAAGATACGCTGTTAGCTGTCTGCAGCTGGAGCATAGAACCCAACTATTTCGAAAAGGGAAACCCTACACTTTTGTGCATCCTCTCGTGCCTTGTGCGCACACTATAGCATAAGTTGGTTTTGTCAGTAATTCTCTTTCCTTCTATTATTTTGTCCAACTCTAGGCACCAACATGGTTAATTTGTCAGATCACTTATAAGATTGATGGTGACTAGGTGATAATTATAGAACTATGGGGCAAATTACTGTTTGACATTGTACTTCTTATTCATGCAAAATTCTTCAATTGTTGAGGTGAATCCATGGCCTTACAATGGTGAAATATGACAGATTTTGCAATTTACCTCTTGCTCACAATATTTGAAACCCTAATAATCATATTGAATTTGTGCAGCGATGGCAACTTCAAGTTTGAAGGAATATCTAAAACGATACGAGACCAAAAACGAAGAAGAGGAACAGAAGAAGAAAAGGAGGAAAAAGAAGAAAACCAAACCTGAATCCTCGGGCGTGTTGGTTGTAGATGAGGACCCGGTCTGGCAAAAACCTGTTAAGGTTGAAGACGATGATGGCCATGATTCGCCTGGTTAGTTCTAGAGTTTTTTCTTTTTCTTTTTTATATTGTAATTATTATTTATTTTCAGTTTGATGAATTTATAGTTGATAGTTATAGATTATGGACTTTATTATTTTCCTAGATGAGACGCCTGTAGTAGATGAAGATATTGAAGTAAAAAGAATGAAAAGGCTAGAGCAGATTAGGTTGAGGAGGGAATACAACCCTATTGCTGAAGACGGTAGTGGATGGGTTTCGCTTTCTCCTAAACGTGCTAACACAGTGGATCCTAATTCTGATATTTCCCCTCCTAGTAGGCAGCGTACACGAAATGACACGCCTTCTCCAGATCCTGGGTTGAGGCATTCGAACTCTGAAATAGATTTGTCCCCTCCGAGAAAACCACGTTCCCCTGGTTTGAAATCTGATTTGTCGCCACCGAGAAGTAGGGCACAGGATGAGACAACATTAAGAGAAGTGTCTGATTTATCACCTCCTCGTAGGAGGGCAGCTAGGACTGATTTACCAGTACCTCGAGTCAAGGCATCTAAAGATGAAACTGATTTATCTCCTCCAAGGAAACGGAGGGCTCGAAATGACAGGCCATCACCTGAACCTTTAGTAAGCAAAGTACATGGTACTGATTTATCTCCTCCACGGAAACGGAGGGTTCGGAATGACACACCATCACCAGAACCTACATTAAACAGAGCAGATGGTACTGATTTGTCTCCTCCACGGAAACGGCGGGTTCGGAATGATTCTCCTTCACCAGAACCTTTAATAAATAGAGCAGATGCTGATTTATCACCACCTCGGAAACGGAGGGCGAGAAATGATACACCTTCACCGAAACGGAGGGTGAAGCCTTTGAAAGAAGGTACTGTTAGTGATATGTCGCCTCCACGGCAAAGGTCAAGACGTCAACATACACAACCACCCGAGCCTGATATTCCCCCACCTAGCCAATCGAGTCGTCAAACATCTGGGTTAGTTCATGATTCAGATCTTTCTCCTCCAAGGAAAAGTAGGAGGGAATCAACTGGTCCTCCTTTGAAACAGCAACCAAAAACTGGTTTAATTTCTGGCAGTGAGATCCGAGAAGAAGTTTCCAAAACAAAGAAGGATGATTGGTTAAGGTACCTATTCTGTTTAACTATCTAAATTTAATTCAGTTTTCAGAAAATAGCTCTGTTTACGTTTTACATTTTTTGTCCTTGAAGTGTTATAAAACTAGGATAAATTATAGGTAGTCACCAATAGATGACCAGTCTTGAGTTCAATTGTAGACATAAGCCATTTTTGTTTTAAGACAAATTGCAGAAGCTGCTTTTTCTTTGGTTGATGTAATTATTCCATGTGGCTGCTGTTATGTAGTAATCTGCTGTAGGGACTTGTGTCTTTTTCCATGAGGACATGGCAAAATACCTCTGTTGATGAAATGAGACAGAGGTATACCGTACAATTGAAAGCAAATTAAGGATTAAAGTAGCCTCCTGTTTTATTCTTTTGCTTTCGATGATAACATGATAGAGGCAGTGCTTTTAGTTTGCTTGCATACATCTGATTATAAATTTCAAAACATTCAAAATCAAATTTATATAACTTCGAATTTGATTCTATCCTGTCTTTGGTGTGTCAGGTTTAAAGAGATGGATCCATCTGTAAGCGGACGAGGTGCTGAACCTGTATATCGTGATAAGACAAAAGGTGAATGACAAGTCATTTTAAAGTAATATCTAGTTGAAAACTTATGTACATTTGCATCTGGCTCACACATACCTCATGAATCCTTGCAGGGGAACGCGTATCAAAAGAAGATTACCTTAAGTCAAAACGGAAAGGAGAAGATAAGCCTAAGGTACAATATTTAGTTGTAGAGTTCATAATGGTCATTTTTTTCTTCTCAATTATGATCGTTGTAGCCAATTCTAGTGATGTGTTCCTAGTAAATGTGAACTTTATTGTTTACTTTGATCTTAGTGAGCAAGACTTAATAGTCTGGTTTAATGTTCTTTATCAGGAGAAAGAGTTGGAATGGGGCAAAGGCTTAGCCCAAAAACGGGAAGCTGAGGCTAGGTTGCAAGAATTAGAACTCGAGAAGAATAAACCATTTGCTCGAACCAGGTAAGACAACAGATTCTAAACAATGTTCCGTGTTATAATTCTTGCGACTTCCTTGTGTCTTCTGCTTTCTCTCCAATATTGATGCATGTAGTAATTTTATATTTACAACTTCTACTTGCAGGGATGACCCAGAGCTCGATGATATGTTGAAGGATAGACTAAGATGGGGTGATCCTATGGCACATCTGGTCAAGGTAATTAACTACTTGTTTGATGCTAATGAGACTTCAGGTAGTTTAGTACTTGAGTTGACATGGTTTTATAATATATTGTAGAAAAAGCAACCTGAGGCAGTTCTTAGGGACCTAGGGGATGCTGAGAAGATGAAGGAATCGGGATTTATAATTCCTCAAGATATTCCTCCGCATAGTTGGATAGTAAGAAGATTAGACGCTGCACCAAATCGATATGGTATAAGACCAGGAAGACATTGGGACGGGGTTGATCGTAGTAATGGTAAAGTCATTTTTATTATAGAAAAAGTTATTGGTTCACAAAAAATATCATCATTTTTTAAGTCTCAGTTTGTCAGATGCTAATCGGCTGCTGGTTGGCAATTTGTATAGGTTTTGAGAAGAAAATGTTCACCAAATCGAACGAGAAACAGGCAACAGAAAGGGAAGCATACCTCTGGTCTGTGTCGGACATGTAATCCAAGGTCGCAATTTGGCACGGTGTTAATGACAGATTCATAACTGCCTCATTTTTGTTTCTCAAATTTGATATTATCCACTGGTGTATCATCATTTTAGATCAAGTTTCATATACTTTAGAATGTCAATTTACAAAGAGCTGCTATGCATTACCGTTTTTCATATTAATAAGATCAATATGTAATAGTTCTCTGTGACGTTTCAATGAACTGTACACACTACACTTTCACTACTTATAGTGGGGTATTTTTGGTATTCCACATTTTTATTGGAAACATTAACCATACATGCAAGCTATGATGGTCATTGATTCCATGATGTCGATGATAATTAACTCTCCTGGAACCTTCACTTCACCCTTAACTCTATAATTCCAAGACAATTCAACTATCACCCCCCTTCTTCTGCATTCAAATCACGCACTTGTTGTTCTCTTCATCTTCATTGAATTTACAGGAAACATAACTCCTAACAAGATGCCATCTCAATCGGCCGCACGTAAAGTCCTTGTAGCTAAACTCCGTTCTCTATTCATCTCCTTGTCTAAGGAATGCGTTCATCTTCTTCGATTGGCAAACCCCATTGCCGAAAAGAGATCATATTAATGTAGCTAAATTCGTTAGAGAGCTCTTGAAATAGATTTCAAATTTGGTGAACTATTAAGGAATTGATAAGATACAAACATGTTAGAACCCAACACTATTTTAGTTCCATGCACGAGCTTTTCATCATTGGATTGATAACTAATTGTTACATTTTGTGTTAGTGTTTGGTCGTCTTTGACTTGGAGCTCAAGGGTTAAAGAGGAGTTGATAGGTTGATCCTAGTCTTTTTGGTAAACTCAAATTTAGGTCCACAGCCTGGGAGATCGGAGGGGACCTTTCGGGGACGGCGATTTTTTACTAAACGCGCATACCCAAAGTGTTAAAATCTCGAGTTGAAATGTGACTGAGAACTACAAGAGAAGAAACAGTCGGAGAAAGAGTGTGAAGAAATAATAATCAAGAAAGAAGAATGAATAAGAAACAACATATGCGAATGGAGTTTTAACCCTTACGACAACATTTTTATAAAATCCTAAAATTATACTGTTTTGTTTAAGTTGAACTGAAGGGAAGTGGTTGACAAAAAAAGGGAAATAGGAAACACAAAACTAGGGTATAAAGTATTTTTATTTTAATAAATTAATTTTCATACCTTTAAAATATTATTTGATTTGCACGAACTAACTTGCCTCAGTGGTTAAGAGAACAATTGTTGTTCCTAGAGGCCACGAGTTCGAGCACCAGTAGTTGCAACAGAGTGATTGAGCGTTCATTGTCAAATGGTTGAGAGTATATTTAGAACAGATACTACTTGTAATCACTCTAGCTTTCAAAAAAAATATTATTTGATTTAAAGTATTTTTTAATAAAAAAAATTTAAAAATATATTATTAAGTGCAACAAGACTATATTTTAAAAAATAGATAGGAAATTTTAATTTTTTGTTAATATCTTTTTAAAGGAATCACAAAATCATCAGATTTTAATTGAAAGAGAGACCACCACAACTAATGAGAATTTAACTTGGACTTCATTTTAATCCATAAAAGTCATTAGATTTTCTAATTTACTATGAATTTTAATGTTTTTTTTATGATTATATGTATTGATTTTTTTAATATGATTCAAATATAATTTGAATATGATTCGAATATAATTACCTGTTAAACATGATTCGGATATAATTTGAATATGATTCGAATATAATAGTTGAAAAAACATGTAATTATATTAGAATTATATTGGAATCATGTTCATATTATATTCGAATCATATTCGAATTACATTCGAAATATCATATTCAAATTATATTTCGATAATAATTTGAATATGATTCGAATATAATATAGACATGGTTCAAATATAATTCTAATATAATTTGAATTTTTCTCAAAAAATATATTTCGAATATAGCAAAATTTAAATTAATAATTCGAATATAATTAGAAGATGATTCAAATATAATTTGAATATGATTCGAATATAATACGAACATGATTCGAATATAATTTAAATTTTACTCAAAAACTATAATTCAAATATAGTGAAATTAGAATTAATAATTAGAATATAATTGGAATTCGAATCTAAAAAATTACTAATTTAGTATTAAAATATTTTTTTATATTTATTTTTATTAAATATTAACATTTTAATAAAATAATATTATTAATAATAACAAATAATGGACTAAATTATAAAAATTAGAAGAAAAAAATAGGGGTCAATTTAAGGTAAAAATAGACTTTTCAGTGACTAAATTGAACAAAAAACAAACCTGACAGACTTAACATGTCATTTACCCTTTAAATAAAACCAGACGGATTAACTTAGTCAATGAGTTGATGACGTGGCAGGATGTTATTGGCTGAATTTTTTTAACTGAAAAGGGTAACGGAATGGGGCAAAATGGGTAACGGCGAATTGTTTAAGGGGAAAAAATGGGCAAAATAAAGTTTAGGGGGCAAGTTGGGAAATCGGGTATACTTTAGGGAAAAAGTTGTATTAAGCCTTTATTAAAAGATAACTTTAATTAAAAATAATAAAAATAATCTTTTAAGTTAATAATAAATAATATGAATAAATTAATGCTAAGTTAATAATAAATAATATTAATTTATCTTAAGATTAAAAATAACTTTAATTAACTTGCATTCATTTTAAGTTGAATGAATCAACATTATTAAATTAAATTGTTTTTTTAATTAACTTAACTTTAATTTTAAGATAACTTGAAAGATAAATTAAATGAAAATCTTTATACTTAATTAACTTAAGTTGATTAAATATTTTTATTAACTTAACACACTTAATTAACTTAAATTAAATAACTTTATAAAACTTAAATAACTTAATTAACTTAAGTTGATTAAATCTTTATACTTAACACATTGAATATATAAAAACTTAAATAACTTTATCAAAAATGTTGAATAATTAGATTAATAGGTTTGTGTGTTTAATGCAAATTAAAACAAGGCAAATCCAAACTGTTAATTAACTTAAATTAATTAACTTAGCAATAATGTTTGTGTTTAATTTTGGATAGAATAAGGCAAACTTAAATAATTTTGGTCCTTTTTTCTGTGAAATTGAGCTCACGATTTTGTTTTATTTTCAATTTGGTCATTATTCCAGTTTTAAGGTTTAGGGTTTGGGGTTATAATTTAGTGTTTTCCTTTTTCAATGTTTAAATTTAAATATTTCATTTTTAGGGTTTAAGGTTATGTTCAAGTATTCTTATTTTGATTAGGCTTTCAATTTTAGGATTTAGGGTTTAATTTAGTGATTTGTTTTTTAGATTTAAAGTTTGGGGTTTTGATTTAGGGTTTCATTTTTAGGGTTTAAGGTTTTAATCTAGGGTTTAGGATTTATAATTTATGGTTAATATATTTTGTTTTTAGGGTTTAGGGATTTTATTTAGTGTTTTATTTTATGGTTTATGGTTTTAAATTAGGGTTTTGTTTTAATTGTTTATGGTTTTAGGGTTTAGTATTTATTTTTTAGGGTTAGGGTTCAGGGTTTAAATGTTTAATGTTTAGGGGTTTAGGGTTAGTGTTTCAAATAAAGGTTTTATTTTTAGTAAACTAAGCTTATCTTTAGGGTTTAGGGTTTAGTGTTCATGGTTTTGATTTATGGTAAGGGTTTATGCTTAGGGTTTAGGGTTAGTGTTTCGAATAAAGGTTTTATTGACTTAAATTTTGGGTTTTTCATGTTATGTGATTAGGGTTTAGGGTTTCTTTTTATGGGTCTAGTGTTTAGGGTTTCTTTTTATAGTTTTAGGGTTTTGTTTTAGTTTAGAGTTTTGAATTAGGGTTTATGTGAAACATATGCTTTAATTTTGATATAACTAAAAACCTAAGGACTAAAATGAAAATATCAAAACAAATTTTAAAGTCCTAAAATTCCCTATATCTTGTTAAAGACCACTTCATAGCTAAAACCAAAGACTTACAAAATATTTTTTAAGTATTTCAAAGTCAAAACAGTGATTTTTCAAGCCCCGTTTCGAAACGGCCCAAGGCGTTTCGAAACACTTTCAGTTCGATGTGCACCTGTTCCGAAACGCGTATCGGAACGGGTCAAGGCGTTTCGAAACGATATGACTCGTTTCGAAACTGTTCTTCATTTAAACGAACAAGGGCAACGGTCTTTAAACTGAAATTTGAAAATAAACAGGGCGTTCCGAAACGGGATAAGGCCGTTTCGAAACACCCCTTTGACAGTGGCAAATCTGTTCCGAAACGGGCAATACCGTTTCGAAACACCCATTTGGCAGTGGCAAATAGGGATGGCAATGGATCGGATTTGGATCGGATTGTATAAAATCCAAGTCCGAATCCGTTACAATCGGACTCGGATATTTTTTTCGGATTTGGATTCGGATTTTTTTCAAACAGATTTGGATCGGATTGTTTTTGGATCGGATTTTTCGGATCGGATTCGGATTTGTTTCAATCGCATTTAGATTAGAGTTTTTTTAGTTAGATTAAATTGTCATCTCTAGTCTTGACCCAAGTCTAAGGGGTAGATTCGCGAATTTTAGCGTCTTTAGGGTATATTGTGTTTTGCGCCTTTAATAATTTTATTTTAGTGCAATCAAGTTCCTAATTTTGTATATTTAATTTCTTACACATTTAATTTATGTTATTTAATTCTACACTTGTTCATTTTTATCCCTTATTTGTTGACTACATTTTATTTTTTGTGTTTATTGTTTATGCTTTTAATTTGATTTCTATTTTAATTCATAATTTTAGTATAATATATCATAACTTTATCTATCGATTGCATATTACTTACTATTTCATTCACCAACTTCCTTAAGTTTTAGTAATTCATTGATATTTACATTTATTTGTTTCCCTATTGTATTTATTTTATCGTTTGTTTATCTATGACTTGATCTTGCATTTATTTTTTCATATTTATTTATACATGCATATGGTATAAATAAATATATTACATTATATTAAGGTTAATTAATATATATAGATCATAATAAATATTATTATTATTTAACTTACATTCTTAAGGCATTTATATTTTTATTATTACTTTTAATATATATATATATATATATAAAGTTAATGTATTTAGTTTAACCTTTTACTTTATTTATGTTGTATTTTTGTTTTAATGTAAATATTATATATGATATTTTGTATTAAGGAATTAAAAGTCTTAAATGTTTTGATTCAGACTCAGATATGGATCGGATGCGTCGGATTCGGATCGGACATAGATTTGGATCGGATTCGGATCGTATTCGGATCGGATCTTGGCATGATCCATATCCAACCCATCTCCTATTAGGACTCGGACATTTTCCTCGGATTCGGATTCGGATTTTTTTCAATCGGATATGGATCGGATAAATTTCTTCGGATCGAATCGGATTCGGATCGGATTCGGATTAAATTGCCATCCCTAGTGGCAAAACCGTTCCGAAACGGCCCTAGGCGTTTCGAAACGGGCTCTCGTAGACGCTCCAACGGCTATATTATTTGAAATCCGTTCCGAAACAGGTTGTCCCCGTTCCGAAACGGTAGGCGTCTGGGTGCTGTAAAGTCATGAGAAAAACACCCCAACGGCTCTAATCTTTAGCCCATCACCCACAACGGTTGGAAATCATCAAGAGGCTATAAAAAGACCCCAAGAAGCTCCAGCAATCAACATTTTTGAGCTACAAGCATACATCCTTTCATCAAATACAAGCATTTGTGTTGAAATTCCATTTTTGTCTAAAAACCCCAATTGTATCCTTCATTTCTATTTTGTTCAATTGGGTTGAGTGCTTGATATTGGGCTATCATTTGTATTGAGAGATACCATATTAGCCAACAAATTTCTTTGTTCTTTTGTGTGAGGATTGGGTTAATTTTTGGGTAGAAAAATTAACCGAAATTGTAAAGGTTGCCTCCTTGTCCTGGAAAAAGGGGACGAACAATTTAGTGGAAATTGTTGCAAATCCTTGGTGAGACTAAGGTAGTGGATGTAGAGTTCGGTTGGTGAACTTGAACCACTCTAAATTCCCGTGTCAATATTTTTAAGTTGCAATTTCCGTTACAACATCGTTAAAATTCCAATTCACCCCCCCTCTTGGTTATTATTATTTGTGTGATCCACTCAACAATTGGCATCAGAGCTTAACTCTTTGAGGATTAACAACCACAAGAGGAGATCCTTGGAAGAAGTGTGATCATCATCAAAATATCAAGAGATGGCTTCAACCTCCGCTCCCGGCATGTACGACTCACAATCCACCACAAAGCCTCCTTTCTTCAATGGTGAGAACTACTCCTTTTGGAAAAATAAAATGCGTCTATTCATTAAATCAAGTGACTATCTTGTGTGGGATGTCATTGAGGATGGACCATATATTCCATTGAAGCAAGATGTTGATGGCAAGATGGTGCTTAAAAGAAGAACGGAAATGAGTGAAGAGGAAAGGAAAAAGATCCAAGTAAATGATAAAGCTCTTCACATGCTATTTTGTGCTTTCGGTCCGGACATCTACTCAAAGGTCTCATCAATTGAAAGTGCCAAAGAAGTGTGGGACACTCTTGAAACCACCTATGAAGGCACCAACGATGTCAAAGAAACTAAGATTGGAATTCTCAATCTTAGTTATGAAAATTTCAAAATGGAATTTGATGAGACGGTGTCAAAGATGTTTGATCGATTCTCCACAATTGTAAATGGTCTAAAGGGCTATGGAGAAGTTATACCGGAAGACAAGCTTGTTCGAAAGCTACTCTATTCACTTCCCGAATCTTGGGATGGGAAGAGAACCGCAATCATCGAAGCAAAGAATTTAAAAACTCTAAAGCTTGATGAACTTGTAGGCTCTCTCCTTACTCACGAGATCATGAAGCAAGGAAGAGAAGATGAAAGAAAGAAAGAAGAAAAAAAAATGGAGAAGCTTGAAGGGGAGAAAAAGAAGAAAATGGGAATAGCTCTCAAGGCTAAAACATCCCAACTTGATGAAAGTTCATCTAGTGATGAGGATGAGCTCGAAGAATTGGCTATGATAGCCAAACGATTCTCACGCCTTATGAGGTCCAACCGAGGAAGAAAAATCCAAAGGAAGATGGACTTTAAAAGCAAGAACAAAGAAGAAGGAAGGGATCCACTCACTTGCTTCGAGTGCAAACAACCCGGCCACATATGTTCGGAGTGCCCTCAACTCAAGAAGAAGGGCTTTGAGAAGAGGAAAAAGCTCAAAGCTAAGCTTGCTACTTGGAGTGATGAGGAGTCATCGGAGGATGACGAACAAGAAGTGGCGAATCTTTGCCTCATGGCACTTGAGGAAGATTCCTCCTTGGTAACCTCTAACTCATCTACTTTAGATTTTTCTTATGAAGAATTAAATGATGCTTATGATGAGTTACAAGAGGTATATGACGAATTAGTTGAGAAGTATAAGGAGTCGGTTATTAGAAATAGAAAAATTATCCTAGAATTAAATGAGAAAAATGACTCACTTACTCAAACTAATTCTAAAATTGAGAAAAAGATATTAGGATTAGAAGATGAACTCAAATTCTTTCAAAAAGAAAATATTGATCTTAATAATCTTTTATCTCAAAATAATTGTGAACACCAAAAGGTGTTAAGTGAGCTAAATGAGCTCAAAAAGTCTTTAAAAAATAATGGTAGTGTCAAACATGACATAGGAGAATCCTCTAGAACACACCAATATAAGAAAAAGACTAACTACTACAAACAAGGTAACTATCCTAGACATAGTAAAGTTAAAAGAATTAGAAATGTATGGGTTCCTAAGGAACTTGTTAAATCTAATAATATTATTGCTATGTCACCTTGGATTCCTAAGGGAACCAAAGTTTTAGGAACTAACACACATGGACCCAAAATGATTTGGGTACCAAAAACAAAAGTTTAAATATCTTTGTTTGTAGGGGGAGCATTGCTACAAGGCCAAAGCACAAAGTCAAAACTCATGGTACCTTGATAGTGGATGCTCGAGACACATGACCGGAGACAAGAGTCGACTAATGGATCTAAAGCCAAAAAGTGGAGGAGTAGTAACATTTGGTGACAACTCCAAAGGCCACATTGAAGGTATTGGCTCCATAGGTAATCACTCTACTATTCTCATTGAAAATGTTTTATATGTCAATGGTCTTAAACATAATTTATTGAGCATAAGTCAATTATGTGATAAAGGTTTTAATGTTATGTTTGATAAAACCGGTTGTAAAATTGTAGACATTAAAACTAATAATATTATGCTCATAGGTCATCGCATAGGGAATATATACATGGTGCATCTAGATGACATTCATACATCTCATGCATGCTTAGTTGCTCAAAACGAAAATGATGCATGGTTGTGGCATAGGAAGCTAGGACATGCTAGCACAAGTGTTTTAGAAAAACTAGTCTCTCTAAACCTAGTTAAAGGTTTACCCAAGATAAAATTTTCGAACGATAAAATTTGTGATGCATGCTCAAAGGGTAAACAACATAGATCTTCCTTTAAATCCATTAATGACATTTCTACTAGTAGATGTTTACAACTAATCCACATGGATTTATTTGGGCCAATTAGGACTATGAGCTTGGGTGGCAAATCATATGCTTTTGTATTAGTTGATGATTTTTCTAGATTCACTTGGGTTCTCTTTTTAAGTACTAAGGATGAGGCTTTGAAAAAATTCATCACATTTTCAAAATTAATTCAAAATGATCTTGAACTTAAAATTTCACATATTAGAAGTGATCATGGAACCGAATTTCAAAATTTAGGATTTGAAGATTTTTTAAATGAAAATGGTATTAGCCATAATTTTTCAGCCCCTCGAACTCCTCAACAAAATGGGGTAGTTGAGAGGAAAAATAGAATGTTGGGTTTTTCGACGCTCGATTCGAACAACCGATTATGCTCGCCAAGTGGTGGAGAGGTGGATTTTTGGGTGGAAGGGTTTAGGAAGCTAAAAGAATAAAGACACGATGATTTATAGTGGTTCAACCTTCTAACCAAGGTCTACATCCACTACCTTAGCTTCCTACTAAGGATTTCACAATCAATCCACTAATTGATTCGTCCCCTTTTCTAGGCTTAGGAGGAAACCCTTTACAACGATCAAGCTTCTACCCAAAGCCTTGATCACAACCCTCGAAGCTTTCTACCCAAAGCTTGAAGGAACCCCTCTCTTACAAAGAGATAAACAAAGAAGCAAACTTGAACCCTCTAATAGGTATTTTGTTTGCACAATGAAGCACTCACCCAAAACCTAAGACACTTGAGCAATTTTAACAAAGTAAGCTCACAAGTGTTGTCTAAGCAAGAAATAAACGATTTAAGCTCTAGACAAGTTTTTCACTCATAATGTTGTAACAATTGAAGCTCTTATCAATCTTGATGCTTGGAGGTCTTATTTATACTCCAAATTGAGTATGTAGCCGTTTATGGCCGTTGGGATCAAAATATAGCCGTTTGAAGACTTTAATTTCCTCCAAAATGCAATTCAGCTGCTACCCGTTTCGGAACGCTTCAAGCCCGTTTCGTAACGCCTTCTTTATAGAGATAGCCGTTGCAGCCTGTCGGGGTACCCGTTTCGGAACGCGTATCGGAACGCCTTAACCCTGTTTCGAAACGCCTGCATTTTGAATATTAGTTGGGAAAGAGCCGTTGGGGTTTATAGCCGTTAGGGTCGTTGCCACGTAGGCGTATCGAAACGGCCTATACCGTTTCGGAACGCTTGGCCCGTTTCGATACTAGTATCGAAACGATTTGCCACTGGAATCCCCCTGTTTCGAAACGCCCTTTGGTTTTTGAGAAATTTGGCCTTTGAAACACATTAAAAACCATTTAAAAACTTCCTAAACATAATTTCAAGATGTTTGGACTTTAGAAATGTTTTTAAATTCTTTTTAAATTAGTCCAAAATATTTTTCAAATATTATATCAAAACATTATTTCTACAATCTCCCCCTTTTTGATATAATAAAACCAACTTGAAAAATTGTTTGGGATTCTCCCCCTTTAACTTTAAAATTGTGAATAAGAGATTAAGATATGAAATAAAATAAAGCTCCCCCTTATTCGTTTGAAAATTCAATTTTTCAAACCATTTCTCCCCCTTTTTGTTATATCAAAAAGAATTTAAAATGACATTTAAGTTCAAGATAACATAGGAGGCAAAAAAAATTTGACACTTAAAATTTTGGTTAAAAAAAATTGGCTCCCCCTTACTCAAAGCATCATTAAAATGTTAGTTCAACATTTATGAATATCTAGTTGACATAAAATAAAATAAATCAATAAACACTAAAACAACTAGATTTTACCACACTTGAACTCAAGGGAGGATGTGAAGCCTTCCTTCTTCAAGTGTTCTTCCTTGTGTGCATGGAGTTCCCCCTCAATTTTTGACTTGTTGATCATTCTCCATCACACCTAGCAAAAGACAATCAAGTAATTTTTGGTATCCAAATTGCTTTGGATCCATAGACGTTAGTAGCACAAAATTTAGTCCCCTTAGGAATCCATTTTTCAATTTCATCCCTTTTAGTTGAAGTGGTTAGTCCTTTTGGGACCCAAACACTTCTAAAACATTTTCCATTTAAAAATCTAGGGGCACTAGATTGTCTTACATAAAAATTTGATTTTCCAAAATTGTTTTTCTTTTCAAGTTCTTTGGAAATCAAATCTTTTTCCTTTTTGAGATCATCGACTTCTTTTTGATGATCTCTTTCCATCGTTTGAAGCAAATTTTGTAGGTTTAAAACTTTAAGCTCAAAATTTTTAATTTTTGCTTCAAACTCTAAATTGGTTTTAGAAAGCAAATCATTTTCGGTTTTCAACTTTGAAATCAATTTTTTATTTTTCGAAAATGAAGCCTTGAATTCAAAAACCAATTCATCGTAGGCTTCTTGTAACTCATC
Organism: Hibiscus trionum; assembly: GCA_030270665.1. Taxonomy (NCBI): domain Eukaryota; kingdom Viridiplantae; phylum Streptophyta; class Magnoliopsida; order Malvales; family Malvaceae; genus Hibiscus; species Hibiscus trionum. Next base: position 79,212,936 of record BSYR01000003.1, on the reverse strand, counting down.
AAATGTATACGAATTTGAAATAGATGAGTTAGAAGTTACCTCCCCCTCACTGAGGGCCATCATGCATAGGTGGGCTACTTCATTATCGGTGGAGTCTTCATCACTCCAAGTGGCCACATATGCTTGTTTAGAAGATGATCCCTTCTTTTTGGATTTGTGGGAATCCTTCATCTTCTTCCTCGATTCATGCTTGGATTTTTCCATTTTGTTCTTCATGAACCGGGTGAATTTGTTGAAGAGATGGACCATCTCTTCATCTTCACTATCCTCCTCACTTGAATCTACATGATGACTTGTGGAGGATTTGAGAGCAATGGTATTTACATTGATGCCAATACTCTTGAGTTTCTTCTCTCCCATAGCTCTAATTGCTTCCCTCTTTTTCTCATCCTCTTTATTTTTCTTCATGATTTGATGAGTAAGGAGAGACCCCATGAGTTCATCAAGCTTCAAAGTTTTCAAATTTTTGGCTTCGATGATGGCGGTCCTCTTTGAGTCCCAAGACTCGGGAAGTGAGTAGATGAGCTTTCGAACAAGCTTCTCCTCCGGGATGGCTTCTCCATAGCCTTTAAGACCATTGGTGATGGTGGAGAATCTATCAAACATCTTCTCGATGTTTTCTTCCGGATCCATTTTGAAGTTCTCATACTCTAAGGTTAGGAGTCCAATCTTGGTTTCCTTGACTTCATTAGTCCCCTCGTATGTGACTTCAAGCTTGTCCCATACCTCCTTGGCACTTTCACAAGAAGACATCTTCTCATAGATGGTTGGGCCAAAAGCACAAAAGAGCATGTGCAAGGCTCTACAATTTAGCTCCATCTTCTTGCGATCGTTGGCACTCCATTCCGCTTTGCTTCCTTGAGGCACGAACGGACCATCTTCAACTATGTCCCATAGTTTGTAATCATTTGCCTTCAAGAAGAATTTCATCTTTGTCTTCCAATGGGCATAGTGATTTCCGTCGAAGAAAGGCGGTATATTGATGGATTGCGACATTTTGAGCCGGTTGGTGAAATGTTGATCGAGCTTGCCGGATCTTCTCAATAGGATGTGAATCCCCTTCGATTGAGCCAAGCTCTGATACCAATTGTTGGGTTTTTCGACGCTCGATTCGAACAACCGATTATGCTCGCCAAGTGGTGGAGAGGTGGATTTTTGGGTGGAAGGGTTTAGGAAGCTAAAAGAATAAAGACACGATGATTTATAGTGGTTCAACCTTCTAACCAAGGTCTACATCCACTACCTTAGCTTCCTACTAAGGATTTCACAATCAATCCACTAATTGATTCGTCCCCTTTTCTAGGCTTAGGAGGAAACCCTTTACAACGATCAAGCTTCTACCCAAAGCCTTGATCACAACCCTCGAAGCTTTCTACCCAAAGCTTGAAGGAACCCCTCTCTTACAAAGAGATAAACAAAGAAGCAAACTTGAACCCTCTAATAGGTATTTTGTTTGCACAATGAAGCACTCACCCAAAACCTAAGACACTTGAGCAATTTTAACAAAGTAAGCTCACAAGTGTTGTCTAAGCAAGAAATAAACAATTTAAGCTCTAGACAAGTTTTTCACTCATAATGTTGTAACAATTGAAGCTCTTATCAATCTTGATGCTTGGAGGTCTTATTTATACTCCAAATTGAGTATGTAGCCGTTTATGGCCGTTGGGATCAAAATATAGCCGTTTGAAGACTTTAATTTCCTCCAAAATGCAATTCAGCTGCTACCCGTTTCGGAACGCTTCAAGCCCGTTTCGGAACGCCTTCTTTATAGAGATAGCCGTTGCAGCCTGTCGGGGTACCCGTTTCGGAACACCCTATAGCCGTTTCGGAACGCGTATCGGAACGCCTTAACCCTATTTCGAAACGCCTGCATTTTGAATATTAGTTGGGAAAGAGCCGTTGGGGTTTATAGCCGTTAGGGTCGTTGCCACGTAGGCGTATCGAAACGGCCTATACCGTTTCGGAACGCTTGGCCCGTTTCGATACTAGTATCGAAACGATTTGCCACTGGAATCCCCCTGTTTCGAAACGCCCTATGGTGTTTCGAAACGCCCTTTGGTTTTTGAGAAATTTGGCCTTTGAAACACATTAAAAACCATTTAAAAACTTCCTAAACATAATTTCAAGATGTTTGGACTTTAGAAATGTTTTTAAATTCTTTTTAAATTAGTCCAAAATATTTTTCAAATATTATATCAAAACATTATTTCTACATAGAACTTTACAAGAAATGGCTAGAACTATGCTTTGCGAAAATAATTTACCAAAATATTTTTGGGCGGAAGCAACAAACACAGCTTGTTATATTATAAATCGAGTAACCATTAGGCCGATTTTAAAGAAAACACCTTATGAGATTTTAAAATCTAAAAAGCCTAATATTAGCTACTTCCACCCTTTTGGATGTAAATGTTTTGTTTTAAATAATGGAAAAGATAATTTAGGTAAATTTGATGCAAAAAGTGATGAAGCTATTTTTATAGGTTACTCTTTAACCTCTAAAGCCTATCGAGTATTTAACAAAAGAACTTTAGTTGTAGAAGAATCTATTCATGTTGTATTCGATGATAATCCCCTTCCTAGGAAGGATTCTTGTGATGATGATAATGTAGGAATCATAAATACCTTTGATGGAGGTCAAACTTCAAAGAAGGATGAGATTCAACCAAAAGACGAAGACACACAAGATCCACCTCTTGAAGCCTTGAAGGACTTGGCTATTGAGGAAAAGGAAGTTAGCTATCCAAGGGAGTTGAACTATGTCAAAGATGGTGAAATCTTGGGTGATCCATCCAAGGGGGTAACCACTCGTTCTTCTCTTAGATTAATGAATCATATTGCATTTATCTCATGCATAGAGCCTAAAAATATCAAAGAAGCATTGAAAGATGATTTTTGGATTATGGCTATGCAAGAAGAGTTAAATCAATTTGAGAGAAGTAATGTTTGGACATTAGTTGATAGGCCTAGTAATAAATCTACAATAGGAACTAAATGGGTCTTTAGGAACAAACTAGATGAGAGTGGTAACATTGTGAGAAATAAAGCTAGACTTGTAGCACAAGGTTACACTCAAGAGGAGGGAATAGATTTTGATGAAACCTATGCACCCGTAGCTAGAATGGAAGCCATTAGGATGTTGCTTGCATATGCATGTTATCATAATTTCAAGCTTTTTCAAATGGACGTTAAAAGCGCATTTTTAAATGGTTTTATAAATGAAGAAGTGTATGTAGAACAACCACCAGGTTTTGAAGACTCAAAATTTCCAAATCATGTTTTCAAACTTACAAAAGCACTTTATGGTTTAAAACAAGCTCCTAGAGCTTGGTATGAAAGGCTTTCAAATTTTTTGATTGAAAAAGGATTTGAAAAAGGTAAGGTGGACACTACACTCTTTATAAAAATGTATAAAAATGACATTTTAGTAGTTCAAATTTATGTTGATGATATTATATTTGGATCTACTAATGAATGTTATTGTCAAGAGTTTGCTAAGTTAATGCAAGGTGAATTTGAGATGAGCATGATGGGGGAGCTCTCATTCTTTTTGGGACTCCAAATCAAACAAATGAAGGATGGCACCTTCATAAATCAAGCAAAATACATAAAGGATATGCTCAACAAGTTTGGCTTGGAGAACACAAAGCCTCAAGCCACTCCTATGAGCTCATCTACAAAGCTTGACAAAGATGAAGGAGGTAAGTGTGTTGACTCTAAGCTTTATCGTTCTATGATTGGATCTTTGCTTTACCTTACCGCAAGTAGACCGGATATACTGTTTAGTGTTTGCTTGTGTGCTAGGTTTCAAGCTAGTCCTAGAGAGTCTCACCTTATAGCCGTTAAGAGAATCTTTAGATACCTTAGAGACACTCCTTGTTTAGGCCTTTGGTATCCCAGAGTCTCTACCTTCAACCTACATGCTTACTCGGATGCGGATTATGGGGGTTGCAAAATCGATAGGAAAAGTACTTCGGGAACTTGTCAATTCCTAGGTAGTATGCTCATATCTTGGTTCTCTAAGAAACAAAATAGTGTAGCCTTATCTACCACCGAAGCCGAGTACATATCCTTAGGAAGTTGTTGTGCTCAAGTCCTTTGGATGAAGCAACAACTCTTAGATTATGGTGTAAACATAGAAACCATACCCCTAAAATGTGATAATACTAGTGCAATATGTTTAACAAAAAATCCCATCCAACATTCTAGAACCAAACATATAGAAATAAGACATCATTTCATTAGAGATCATGTCTTCAAGAAAGATGTGGTTATAGAATATGTAGACACCTTAAATCAATTAGCAGATATTTTTACAAAACCATTAGATAAAGAGCGTTTTTGGTCCCTTAGGAGAGAGTTGGGTCTAACTAGCCTATCTTGACCTTTAGGACCTCTTTTCAAACTTAAATATACTTGATTTTGTGAAATATCATGTTTATATGTTTAGACTCCAAATTTCTTCCATGCATATAGTTAGGGGGAGTATGTTTATGCCTAAATATGTTTTGCCTGCTCATTCATATCATTTATGCATGTTTGGCCTCTTAGAAAATCATTTTTCTGCATTTTAGAGCCTCATCTGCACTTCCAGGCCCAGGTGTATCGAAACGGGTTAACCCGTTCCGATACGGGTGTCTTAAAATTTGTCCTGAGAGAAGGACGTTTCGAAACGGCCCCAGTTGTTTCGAAACGTTTTCGGTTCGATGTAAGGGTGTATCGGAACGCGTTCCGATACGGGTCAAACGTGTTTCGAAACGGTCATCCCCGTTTCGAAACGATCTGTCGAAGGTTTTAAGAAGGGTCAAACCCTAGCCGCCCCGTTCCGAAACGGTCGTGACCGTTCCGAAACGGACTCGCGGACAGCCCTATTTAGGGCTTCTAAAAGTTCAAAAACCTAATTTTTATCAAACCCTTAAAACCCCAAAAACCCTAACCGATTCCTCTCTATAAATACCCTCTCAAACACTTTGTTTTTCACAAAATTGTGAGGGGTTTTGCTCTAAAACACAAGTCTAAGCAAGCTTCATCAATCTTCTGCATAGATTTCACTCAAATCATCCAAAATCTCAAACTAAGGTAATTTTTCTTATTTTTCTTCTTTTTCAAATTATGTTCGAATCTTAGGATAGAAAAATTTATTTTTGTATACATTATATGTTTTTAGTTGTGGGTTATTCAAATCTTTTAAAAAATTTTCAAAATCTCAAAATTTTTGATTCGAATATAAAAATTTTTAATCGTATTTTTTTTAATTTTGTTTTCAAAAACCTAAGTGGGATTTATTATTGGATTGATCTTAGAAATCAATGCATACACTTAATTTTAAAACTCTTGCTTAATATTTTTAGATGGCGGATCAATCGAACAAAAAGCGCAAAGCCGTTCAATCCGGTGAATCGAGCATTCGTCCGAATCTCACAATGCTTTTTCAGAAATCTCTTAGAACTCCTGACCAGCGTGCTCGCTTCTCATATGTCAAAGACTTTGCGGTTCGCAAAGAACGTGTCATAGACCTTGAATTTTTAAATTCCGAGCGATTCCTCTTTCGATATCTTGGCCGTTTGACTGAGTGGAATCTTCTCTATTTCTTGGGCATTGAGGATGTTTGCTACAAGAACTTGGTACTCCTTTTCTACTCAAATGCTCATTTTATTCATAATGAAACAAACACCGAGATTGTAGGAATTGAGTCATCTCTTTTGGGCAAAAAGATTGTTATTAGCGTTGCTCTTTTGGAGTCTGCTCTTCACCTTAAGAATGAAGGTCTTGAAGATGAACGCCATTTTGGCACTTTTACCGGGAAAGCTCTAAATTTAGATGTGCATGATCGTGTGCTTCATTTGATAGTTTCTTGGTTTATTCGACCATCCGGGGGTAAATACTCCCACATCCGAGAAAAAGATCACTTTTGGCTAGAGTGTTTCCGTAGGGGTGAGCGCCCAAATGTCCCTAAAATTATTTTTGCCGAGATTGTCAATAACATTAAGCTTATTGACACGAATGAGTTAACTTCGTTCACTTATGGCATTGTTTTGAGTTTCCTCTTCCACCATCTTGGTATCGATTGCTCTTATGACTCCCCGGAACCTCGCAAGACCAAAATTGGTGAGTCCTCTCTTCGCAAGTCAGGATTCACTTATGTGGATGGTCTTTGGGAAAGAGTAGATAGAGAAGCGGTTCCTCCTCCTGTTGCTCCTCCGCCTCAAGATCAAATGGGAAACAATGAATCTTTCACAGCTTTCCTTACTGAGTGGTTCAATGCTTTAGATACAAGCATTGCTTCGGGTTTTTCTTCTATGGATAATCGTTTGAAGAACGTTGAGGATCGTCTTCATACTCTTGAGACTTCGCATGCCAACCTTGATCTTTCCTTCTCTACACTTTATGGGCAATGGACGAAGTTTCATCGTTCGCAAGCCAAGGACGATGATGATGATTCAGATGACGAGGCTTAGGATGTTTATCATATTAGTTATGCATTTAGGATTAAGTTTGCATCTTTATATTTTAGAACCTATGCTTATGATCTTCTATTTTGGGATTTGATTATGAACTTATTGTTTATGCTTTAGATATTTTGATGATATTAATTATGATTGCTTATTATTGCTTATTGGTACTAATCTTCTTTATGAGCTTATTTCTTTTTGATCTAACAAAAAGGGGGAGAAGATATTTAAGAGAATTGCCAATGCCATGCCACCAAAAATTTTGCCATGCCACCAAAAATTTTCAAATTTTTGAATTTGTCTTAAGGTTTTGATCCTTGATTTCAAAAGTCACAAGTCTTAAATTTCAAAACCTATCTTAAATTAAGGGGGAGTTAGAATATCTTCAAAACTTTCAAAATTCTTAAAAAAATTCTAACTTTGGTTTTGTTATATCAAAAAGGGGGAGATTGTGAAACATATGCTTTAATTTTGATATAACTAAAAACCTAAGGACTAAAATGAAAATATCAAAACAAATTTTAAAGTCCTAAAATTCCCTATATCTTGTTAAAGACCACTTCATAGCTAAAACCAAAGACTTACAAAATATTTTTTAAGTATTTCAAAGTCAAAACAGTGATTTTTCAAGCCCCGTTTCGAAACGGCCCAAGGCGTTTCGAAACACTTTCTGTTCGATGTGCACCTGTTCCGAAACGCGTATCGGAACGGGTCAAGGCGTTTCGAAACGATATGACTCGTTTCGAAACTGTTCTTCATTTAAACGAACAAGGGCAACGGTCTTTAAACTGAAATTTGAAAATAAACAGGGCGTTCCGAAACGGGATAAGGCCGTTTCGAAACACCCCTTTGACAGTGGCAAATCTGTTCCGAAACGGGCAATACCGTTTCGAAACACCCATTTGGCAGTGGCAAAACCGTTCCGAAACGGCCCTAGGCGTTTCGAAACGGGCTCTCGTAGACGCTCCAACGGCTATATTATTTGAAATCCGTTCCGAAACAGGTTGTCCCCGTTCCGAAACGGTAGGCGTCTGGGTGCTGTAAAGTCATGAGAAAAACACCCCAACGGCTCTAATCTTTAGCCCATCACCCACAACGGTTGGAAATCATCAAGAGGCTATAAAAAGACCCCAAGAAGCTCCAGCAATCAACATTTTTGAGCTACAAGCATACATCCTTTCATCAAATACAAGCATTTGTGTTGAAATCCCATTTTTGTCTAAAAACCCCAATTGTATCCTTCATTTCTATTTTGTTCAATTGGGTTGAGTGCTTGATATTGGGCTATCATTTGTATTGAGAGATACCATATTAGCCAACAAATTTCTTTGTTCTTTTGTGTGAGGATTGGGTTAATTTTTGGGTAGAAAAATTAACCGAAATTGTAAAGGTTGCCTCCTTGTCCTGGAAAAAGGGGACGAACAATTTAGTGGAAATTGTTGCAAATCCTTGGTGAGACTAAGGTAGTGGATGTAGAGTTCGGTTGGTGAACTTGAACCACTCTAAATTCCCGTGTCAATATTTTTAAGTTGCAATTTCCGTTACAACATCGTTAAAATTCCAATTCACCCCCCTCTTGGTTATTATTATTTGTGTGATCCACTCAACAGTTTAGGATTTATGTTTCATTTTTGGTTTATGGTTTAAGGTTTAGATTGGGGTTTCATTTTAGAATATATATAACATATTAATATATTATATATATGTATTTAAAATGTAATTATGTATGTATAAACCTTAAACCCTAAACCATGAAAATAAAAACCCTAATCCAAATATGTATATATAATACATATAAGTATGTGTGTATAGATGTATGTATCTATTTATGAACCCTAAACTTTAAACCCTAAACCTAAAACTAAAAATAAAAACCCTAATTCATATATATGTATATATATAATAAATATAAGTATGTATGTATCAATTTATTAACCCTAAACCCTAAACACTAAAAATAAAAACTCTAATCCATATGTGTATGTATATATGTAATGCATGTAAGTATGTATGTATGTATCAATTTATTAACCCCAAACCCTAAACCATAACCCCTAAACCCTAAAAATAAAAACCAAAATCCATATATGTATCTATATATAATGCATGTAAGTATGTATGTATAGATGTATCATGTATGTATCAATTTATGAACCCTAAACCCTAAACCCTTAACCCTGAACCTAAAAATAAAAGTCATAATCCATATATGTATATATATAATGCATGTAAGTATGTATAGATGTATCATGTATGTATCAATTTATGAACCCTAAACCATAAACTCTAAAACCTAAACACTTAACCCTTAACCCTAAACCCTAAACCCTAAAATAAAAATCATAATCCATATAAGTATGTGTGTATATATAATGCATGTAAGTATGTATGTATAAATTTATCAACCCTAAACCCTAAAAATAAAAACCTTAATCCATATATGTATGTATGTATATATATAATGCATGTAAGTATATATGTATCAATTTATTAACCCTAAACCTTAAACCCTAAACACTAAACCTTAAGCCCTAAACACTAAACCCTAAAAATAAAAACTCAAATCCATATATGTATGTATATATATAATGCATGTAAGTATGTATGTATAGATGTATGAACCCTAAACCCTAAAAATAAAAATCATAATCCATATAAGTATGTGTATATATATAATGCATGTAAGTATGTATGTATTAAATTATTAACCCTAAACCCTAAACCCTAAAAATAAAAACCCTAATCCATATATGTATGTATATGTATAATGCATTATGCATGTAAGTATGTATAAACCCTAAACCCTAAAAATAAAAACCCTAATCCAAATATGTATATATATATATAATGCATGTAAGTATGTATGTATAGATGTATGTATCAATTTATGAACCCTAAACCCTAAAAATAAAAACCATAATCCATATATGTATGTGTATATATAATGCATGTAAGTATGTATGTATCAATTTATTAACCCTAAAGCTTAAACCATAATCCCTAAACACTAATCCTTAAACACTAAACCCTAAATCTTAATCCATGTATGTTTGTATATATGTATAATGGTTGAAAGTATGTATGTATTAATGTATGAACCCTAAACCCTAAACTCTAAACCCCAAAACACTAAACCATAATTCCTATATGTATGTCCGTATAATGTATTAATATTATGTATGTTAAATCCTAATCCCTACACAATAAACCCTAAACCCGAAACGAACCCGACCTGAAATGAACCTGACCTAAAACGAAACTGACCTGAAATCAACCCGAACTGAAATTAACCCGTCAATTAACCGTTTTGGCCCGACCTGAAATGAACCGACCTGAAATGAACCCGGCCTGAATTGAACCCGACCCGAAATGAACCCGAACCAAATCGAGTCAAAACAAAAAAACGACCTGAAATGACCTGTAACCGATTTAACCCGACCTAACAAAGTCCAACCTAAAACCCAACTGTTTACATGTTTTTACATCCCTAATCATGATATGTTGTTATTTGAAGGTGCTTCAATGACTGTTCAACCATGGCGAACCGGAACCTAGTTATTTATTCTGACTTATCACCAAGGATTATGGTTGCTTAAAATATTTAACTTTATTCCCCATTTTCATTAATATAAGCCACAAGGAATAGAATTCTATTCCCAAGGTTTCACAAGGAACAGAAATTGAATTGGATCCAATAATCAAGTGGAGTTAAGGACATAGTACTGATCATTCCTACGGAACCGGATTCACCGATGCTTGTATTTCTTCTAGCGTCCGTCCCTTGGTCTCCGGCACAGCTTTGCCACAAATAGAACAGTTATGCCACATATGGTGGCAAAAATGAAGAATGTTCTTGGAAGGGCATGGAAGACGGTGTAACATAGAGAAAAAATGGTTAAAGTTTGTAGCAAAAACGATATGGTGGATAAAATCAGATGCAAAGCAGTTTGTAGCAAATAGAACAGTTTGCTAATACTTATTATTAGGGGTTTATTTTTTAATATTTATTATTAGGGTGTATAGTTTTCTTCAATAGCATATTTTTAAAATTTATTTTTAAATACTAATCGTAGGAGTTCAATTTTTAAGTTCGTCCTTAAACAACCAAAATCTCAAATATGGTCATGTATGCTACCTACATTAAAGAGCTCACTAAAACCCCAAATTGTCATACATGTTTACATGATTACAAAGAGAGACGTTATTTGGAAGCCTCTTAGGCTTGGTCTTGATCACATGAAAGTTGGCAACTTTAACTAGCGCGAACAACTCATTTAGGGTTTGGCAGGGCCTGAGACTCCTTATCAGCTATCTTCTGAGCTTGTTTTTCCTCCTTTCTGTCGCCATGATCAGGCATGTCAGCATATCCAATCCCTCTCCGTCTAGTTGGGAAAAGCATGAACAAACCACTGGCTAAAATCCCAGCTGCCAATGGCAAATTTGTCATCAGTGCATTACCATTAGGCCCAGGTTCAGGAAAGAAACAACCTTGAACATCAAAGCTGCTACAAGCAAGCACTAAAAACAAAGTTAAGGAGCAACATGCATGAATAAAATCTATGGTTGTGAATCTGTACTTTTTCAACTTTTTCTTTGTTTCTTCCCGGTTCCTCTCCAGGTCGAGATCATCATCGTCTTCATCGTTGAAAACCCAAAGTCCGTTTATCGTGGCAATACCGTAGTAAAGCTTGCCATCGTTGCCCACGAAGCTGTCGGTGAAAGATGATAAGAAGCAAGCAAGTGAACATAGTATAATGACACCTAAGGTCATGTATTTGTGAACCAGTTCACATTTTCCATTGTTGGAGAATGAAGGTATAATGGCTTGGAAGGCGAAGACCGTGCCTGTTGGAAGCAGGTTCGCTAGGTTGGCCGACCCTGGTAGTGCCTTGTGGGCGGGGAGTGGAAGAGCACCTTTGGAACTGGAGGTTACTACCATGCTGATTGCAGAGATTATGCAATATTAGTGATTTTTGTAGTTAGTTTCTGGTTTATAACCTTCAGAGTATATATAGGACTAGGCCTGTGAAGCTTGAAGAGTACTAAAGAGTTTGTTTTGGTCAGACTTTCTTTTCAAATGTCACATTTGCTTATTCTTTTCTGCAATTTACTAGAGAATCATTTGAAAATCAAGTTATTTTGTGTGCTTGATATGTAGAGCTCCTTTCATTTAACAGAAAGAAGTGTGACAGATCAAGTTGAATGGCTTTAATGGAAGGTGGAACATTTCCATCTTCTGAACTTGTTCCACCCTACAAAACTATCGATGACCCGACCAATCAGACCGTGATACATAATTCGGAATAGTTCTCTATCGGTCTCGTCATTCCTTCGTGCGTAAGGTCTAGATTCGAATCTGCAGAAGGCGCCAGAAGCATACTTGTGTTTGTCCTTGAGGAGCTAATAGGGTATGCAAAGAGGATAATTTCAGTTTGAAGGTTGATGATATGTTGTTATTTGAAGGTGCTTCAATGACTGTTTAACCATGGCGAACCGGAACCTAGTTATTTATTCTGACTTATCACCAAGGATTATGGTTGCTTAAAATATTTAACTTTATTCCCCATTTTCATGAATAAGCCACAAGGAATAGAATTCTATTCCAAAAGTTTCACAAGGAACAGAGATAGAATTGGATCCAATAATCAAGTGGAGTTAAGGATGAACCACAGAAGATTATCAGCTGCAGGTACATAAGCACAAGAACATATTGAACTCTATTAATGGTGCTTGTATGAGGTAAGTTAACGATGAACCACAGAAGATCATCAGCTGCAGAATTGAGCGTCACTAGGTACATATTGAACTCTATTAGTATTAATGGTGCTTAGCATTCACCAGACCTGATGGGCTGATGTAAATCCTCCTCGAGGCTCGAACATCCTTGGGGGTAACTTCAGCATACATACAGGAACCTATAGTGAATAAGATTAGATAATTTTTCTTCAAACATGAATGGCTAGTCAAGTAAGATTGTGGGATGTTAATATACTAAATTATTGTTTTATCGATTTTGATCCCAGCATCATCTAACAATACTTTTTTGTTTCTATCTAAAGATGTTTGCAAAACAACATTTCTTCTACAGAAAAGACAGTGTAATCAAATTAAGCATGAAACCACCTTGGAAAATAGCATCATAAGCCATCCTACTCTGCAAAACCCGTTGTCTGCATCAAACATTAACCAACATTGAAGACATGAAAAGCTGTTTAGAATTAGAATAATAGATATGGCTCATTTATATGTCCTTGAAAATCTTTCACGTATTACTGCACACAAATATATAAGGTCTTTTAAGACCAATATGTGGAAATGGAAAAGGGTTCACCGTAGCATTCCTACCCGGAAATGATCACTCGTAAAGTAAGAATGAAAGTAAGCCTTATGCGTATTGTTTATAAACACGGTGCATTCATGGCCATGCAAGATTAAATCTTATATTACAGAAAACGAGTGACTGATCGATGCTTGTATTTCCTCCAATGTTCTCCCCTTTGTCTCCGGTACCAACTTGGCCACGAATAGAACAGTTAAGCCTGAGATTCCCGAGAAAAAGAAAAATGTTCCTGCAATGATGTTTGCTGATACATTTTAGTTCAGAAATGTAATGTTAATTTACTCTGATATGGAACTAGAGAAACGGGGGATGACCTGCCGAGCTCCATTCCATCATAAAATTGAAACTGTAAGTAGTGATCCAAGCAGTGGACCAGTGGACTAAAGTCGCCAGGCTTCCAGCTTGAGCTTTAATATTTATAGGAATTACCTGACAAAGAATATGGACCATGTTTTAGTCAAATGAATCTCTTGTTTCCAGATGTTAGGACAAGCTTGTTATGTAATCAAGGATGAAGCTTTCGATCTCGGAATTGGTACATACCTCTGACATTATAATCCATGGTATTCCCCCCAAGCCTATTGTGAAAGTTGTAGCACCAATCTGAATTTGCAGTATTGATCAGTTTATAAATGTAATTTGGCTCAATATATACACATAAACGAATATAGATTCTACAAAGTATAATGTATTATGTACTTGAGAAGCATGATCCTAGTCATGGTTATGGTCCATTGGCAAAATAAATGCAAAACAGAAGACAGCAAGATAAACTGAAGTACCAAAGCGCCGGTAAGTTCGAGAGTCGGAGTAAGCGCCTTTAGATTGGGGAGGTCCTGATTTTAAAATAACATCAAAATTTTCAGGGGGGGGGGATATTGGAAAGCATTAAACAAGACAATCTCTTGAAGAAAATAAATAGACTTCATTGTACCTTAAAGCAGAATGACAGTCCCTGGAGAAAGCAAGCAAAACACATTCCACTTGCAGAAACCTGCATGAAGTTGGATTGAAACACTAATTTTTTTCTTCTTTTTTAACTTGTTTGTTAAGAAATTCTACTATCTTAAAATGAATTGTTTACAAAACTAACCAATAGAAGTGGTCGTCTACCGTATCTATCTATTAAAAATATAGCTAAAATAGCCACTGGAATCTGCAAAAACAATGCAATTGACACATGTCGGAACTTCTTCGAACATAATTTGACATTCACTACAAGTTGGAAAAGAAGCTATAAAGGTACCTGTACGAAAGATAAAACTTGAAGGCCAAGGTTACTTGGTATACCTGTTGCAAACAAGAATCTGTGATTTCATCTTCATTTTTCTTTTCCAATACCATGCTAAACTTGTATTGACAGCAAAAATGATTTCTGCTAAAATTATTATATCGGAACCAACACAGAAGATGTAAATTTACCGGCTTCTTCGAATATGCTACCAATATAATATACTATAGGACTGCTTCCTCCTAGTTGTTGCAAAAACATTAGGCCAACTCCAACCTGCAAATTCCAAGAAGCCATATATAAAAAATCAGGCAAGTCATAAAAGGTACTAGCATATTAATCTGATGTCAATCTAATTTATCCTCAGCTCACAATGAGTAAATTAGCATATCTCCTTTGGAACAATTCAAGGAAACTCGCTTCCGTTTGTTGCTCGAAAGTTTCCGTATAATCCTACAAGAGAATGTAAGCACATAAAATTTCTAGTTATAATGAGAAAACTAAGTGTTCACAATTTTTAATAGTAACAAGGCATGAAGGTAAAATGTTACTCTAATATCAGCCACTTCTTTAGAAATATCTGATTCCTTTCCTCTAAGACGCTTCAAAGAAGCTTCGAACTCTTTTTCTCGACCAAATTTTGCCTGCAGAAGGTCATCACATTGCGCATTTACGTTGCATCAACTCAAAAACAAAGAATGAAATGCATAATTTCTCTTAGATTACTATGTTAGGCTTACCAGCCATCTAGGGGACTCTGGAATGAAAAACAAGCCTATTATCTGTACTACACAAGGGACTGCACCTGAAGAAAACAGAACGGATAAAACGGAAAAGCTTAATCAACACGTGTTTAGCTTAAGTTATAAACAAAAACGAAGCATATACCTATCACAGCCAGGGTGCGCCATGAAATGAAGGTTCCAACGAAAAACATAAATGCAGTCCCGGAAGCAATCATCAACTGCACGTTAAAAAGCCCCTCATATCTGATTAATGTTAAGTTTACAAATCACATTGTCAAGTATGGATTAAGTATATTTTACCATATTTGATGATGCCAAGGAACCCCGGTGACTTTTAGGTGTTATTTCAGCTATGTAAACAGGTACCTGTTTCATATGGAAAATTCGGCAATCCTTATATATATATATATATCAATATTAAGTTAATTAAATGCCGGTTTATGTTGACAAAAAATGAACTGCAAAGCTTAGTACATTACCACATAACAGATCACAGAGAGTCCGATTCCAATCAACAGCCTTCCAATGTACAGCCACAAAGCATTCTTCAAAAAGAATTGAAAATAAAGCTCTTAAGATCTTACAAATCGGTCTATACAGAGATACAAGAATCAGTAAACATAGAACGACATGAACTAGAAGTTCCATTAGCGAGAACATTGTTCGGAGCATTATTGAACTCAAAACTCAAACAAACCTTTGCAAACACTATTGCTAGCCACCCAGCAATGAGAAAGACTTCAGAGAACCACATTGTCTGTAGAGGAATAAACCATTATTCAATGGTCTCTAAGTTAGAAATCTTATAGCATTATTAGAAAGTAAAGGTTTAACAAAAAGAAAAACTTACACGTTTCCTACCAATAAGATCTGCTATCTTCCCACTTAGAATTGATCCTACCATTGCTCCAATTGTCAGTATCGAACTGAAAACTGAGTACTGAAAATTGGTGTCAAAGATCACAAATCTATATTACTTGGACTCTTCATTGTTTCAGTTTGTGAAAAAAAATAGAAAAGATTGGGGTGTGTGTACTAACTTCTGGCATGGAGAGGCCTAAGTCTTCCATGATCCCAGTCTTCACAGGTGATGAATAACCAATCTAGGTTCATGCAAAGTTAGATGATATTTTTAACCAATTCAATCAAAGTTAGCAAATAAAATTATAATATATATATATATATATATATATATTATTTTCCAATTCATTCTTTTTTTGTTGCCCTCCCGGTTCTAGAGCTTTATTTATTTTTTATTTTTTTTAATATGATGATGTGATTATCTGTTCAATTTTCTTAAATGTGATCATATATTTAAGAAGGTCTTCACCCTTCAAACACAGAAAATGGAAATGAAACTAGATTCTTTAAGATATTCGAATACTGAGGTTGTTGATGGAGTAAATTGAATTGAGAGGTTGCAGTTGCACTAGCCGGTCCGAATTATTCAGTTGGATACCGATGTTATACCAGGAAACATGAAGAAGAAAGTGAAGAACTTACAGAACAGCCATAGCAGAAAGAGCCACAGACAGCAACAAACGTACTAGAGAAGAGAACAGGTGTTAAGGAGGAAGCTGCCGGCGGTGATGGCAAGTTAAGGTTGTCGGCAAGACTGTAACCACCGCTGCCATTGCTAGTTGGTTTTGTATCAGTTGGTAGAAACCTGGTCGTCAACAGCCCTTCTTCCATGCTTTCCTTGTCCGTTTTTCCAGTGTTTGTGTTATTATAATCAAATTAGATGAGGATTCTATATCGCTGTCTTTCTGCTTTCCTACTCCATTTTGGCTTTAAATAATTGGTTTGATGTAGCAAAAACATACATAAACTTAAAAGCTTGGATTATTTTAATATTGGGGTGTAGACAATTTCTGGATAAATTATTCACAAAATCTTTTCAATATTTGATTCCAATCATTTCATCATCTACCCTGGGTTGTTTTATTTATTAGGCGACAAAGAAGATGCACAAGTAATGGTTGTGTTCAATATTTATTAGGCATTAATTACCAAGGGCGTAAAAATGGGTAATCGGATAGGTTTAAGTTCGGTTCAAATCGAATACAAATCATTTCAGACTGATTTGATGTTTCACCTCGATTCGGTCGGGTGCGGTCAGTTTTAGGTCGGGTTCATTTCAAGTTGGGTCAAAACGGTTCGGGTCTGAATCAGTTAATTGACGGGTTAATTCGGGCTCGGGTAGACTTCAGGTCGGGTTCATTTCAGGTCAGGTTTATTTCAGGTTAGTTTAATTTCAGGTCAGGTTCATTTCAGGTCGGGTAATTTCAAGTCGGGTTAATTCGAATTTCAAATTCATATTAAGTTTGAGTTTGGTACAAATAGTCGATAGACTTTGGGTTGGGTCATTCCGAGTGAATTATTTAACGCCTTTTAGGAACACGAATCGCATTAAAAATAAATATTATGCACTAGAAGTCTAGAATGAATAAAAATATCATCAAATGATTTATATCTAAAATATTTGAGTAAATTATAAAAATTAGAAATTAATAATGGTCAATTTCGGTGAAAAATAAAATTTTAGGGACTAACGTGAATAAAAAGATCATCATATTAAAAACATGGGTAAACTATATTAATGACCACCGAACTATGGGGTTGGTGTCGATTTGACCACTCTATTTTCAATTGTGTTAAATATACCATATAACTATTTAATTGGTTCCAATGTAGCCACCTGGCGTTAAAAAAGTTAATGGGACTGTTAAAATAATTGGTATAATTACACATTTAGTCCCCTTTATTTATACAATCATTCAATTTAGTCCTAATTTTAATCTAATAAAATAAATTAATTATTCAATTAGGTGGTGTCACCACTTTATTTGAGGGATTTATCTATTTTTATTAGATTTATTAAATTTATTTTCCTTCTCCAATCAGGTGGTGACACGTGTCACCACCAATTAGAGTAAGAAAAATGAAATAGTGGAAAATGACCCCAAGAAGGAGTGAACCTGGGTTTTTAAGGAAAGAGAGCAACGCTCTTGCCACTAGGCCAAGTTTGTTTCTAGTATATGGAATACCAAATATAATATATGTGGTATTACATGGCAGGTAATTTATCCAATTTTTTATTTAAGCTTGGCTCATGAATTAGTTGAAATTCTATAATCTATATACACTAGCAGTTTTTAGTTAATTTATCCAATTTTCTTACCGGACTGGATGGAAACTAGCATATATGAAGAGCTGCATATGTTACTTACATTACATGGAGAATCTCTTCAAGGGAAAATGACCTAACATATGCAGACATCCTGCAAAATAAATAAGTAAAGGAGCTTTCAGAATACAAATACATGCAAGTCATTTCATCCCTAAACATGGAGTTAGCTTTTCATTTTGTTTTCGCCATCCAAAAAAGTGGGAAACGGATTAAGGAATTGCAAGATTCGGAAAGAATTACCATCAGGACAAGATCATAATTGTGTTTCTGAACTGCACGGACAGCTTCAGCACCATTGTTCACAACATCTATGGTGTGGCCTAACTGCTTCATCATGTCATCAGAATTATCACGTGATGTAGAACCACAGTTCACTCGACAAGACACTGTAAGACGGTCGCCCATTAGCTCAACCTATTCCAGAAACATGGAATGTTGTTAGGCTTGGTACAAGCAAGAGTATCATATCTGCATATATTAACAACTTAAATTTCTCACGAACAAATGACAATGTACATAAAACACATAGCATCACAAATTCACAACTTTTTCATGATCTTGGAATCGACTATTGTTGGGAGTAATTTGCTTAAATTTCCAATTCCAGTATCGTATACATCAGTGTTGTTGCAGGTAACTCTGCTTGCTCCTAAGCTCCATCTGCTGTTCCATTCATGACTGGAGTAGCAGGTTCACGAAGTGAATTATTTTGGCATAAACCTTCGTATTTTTTACCATGAAACTCATTCTGATCACAACTAATTATTGCGTTTTTTGATTTAGGTTAACTATTACATGGCAGAGGTCCGTCCATTGCTGAAGCAGCATAAAGTAATCTATTTTACATGCATAAATGTAAATTTTTTGCAAATCAAATATATCACATATATTATATTTGGTATTCTATATACTAAAAATGAGCTTAGCCCAGTGGCAAGAGCATTGCTCTCTTTCCCTAAAGACCCAGGTTCAATTCTCCTTGAGGCCATTTTTTACACTATTTCATTTTTCTTACTCCAATTGGTGGTGACACGTGTAATTAAATAGTTATGTGGTATATTTAACACAATTGAAAATATAGTAGTCAAATCGACACCAACCCCATAGTTCGGTGGTCATTAGTATAGTTTACCCTAAAAACATTAGACTAAATTACAAAAAAATGAATAGAGATCAATTTGGAATAAAAATAAAGTTTTAAAGACTATAACAAACAAAAATATTAAATTAAAAATAAAAATATTATACTAAATTAAAAAAATGAATAAAGATAATTTAGGGAGTATTTACTCAAATATTATGTTTGAAATTTTTTATACCCAAAATAGGGAACTTGAGAAATTATTTCCCAAACTAGGGAACATTACTGTTCAAAAAGTAAAGAAGGAAAGACTACCACCCGACTTTGAACAATAGAAATCCCTTTGGAGTACTGTTTAAAGTCGAATTACTCACCCCTTTTTAAATAGACCACGCTGCCACGTGGCATGCATTTGGGACGTCTGGCACTGTTCAAAGTCGAGTTGCCCTCTCTCGTCTTTGAACAGTGCTTCGAAGTGGGGGTTTAACCTTTGCAGGCATGGCAGGGCAGGTCACGTAGAAGATGAAAAGATGGTTGCATGCATGAGTCGTTTTTTTATATATAGGGTTGTAGTGATGTGAAATAATAGTGGTGTAGGTGTAGGGTAGTAATAAAATTTTAGGAAAAATACCTAAATAGTACTCTAACTATTAGCGCGATATCGTTTTGGTACCCAAACTATTTTTTGGGCAAAATGATACCTAACGTTAGGTTTCGTTTTCAAAATAGTACCTCCGTCGTTTAAAACTAACGAAAAAGCTATGTGAATTTTTTTTATTTTTTCAATTTCCACATCATCATACATGTTATTTTTAATAATTTTATTTGTCGAACCATAAGGTGACATGTGTCACCTTCTGATTAGTGAACAAAACAAATTTGAACCAAGGACTTTATGTATAAGAGACTAAGTACTCAACCATTAACCCAAGCAACTAGTTGTGAATAAAGTCAAACAAAACAATATTTAACTTGATCAAAGCTATTGCCTCAAAATAAAACAAAATTGCTACTATAAAGAATCAAACTTGGAGTCCCTCGTAAAATAAATATTATGCAAAGTCATTAATCTAAATTAATAATACATTTTGAATTCATCAAAACTAATATTTAAGTTAAATTTTGCTATCATTAAACTAAATAAACAATATTTATTTTTTTGTTATAAAACTAATATTAAAACATTCATAAAAATTAAATTTATAATCTTTATTTGGTGTAAACCTAAAATAATACAAAAATACATATTTACCTCGAATTATTAACAAGTTAAAAAATTCTTAAAAAATACATATTTACATCGAATTATCAACAAATTAAAAAATTTCCTAATCATATTCATCGAGTTATAAATTATTTTATTTTTACTTCATTAACTTATTGGGGTTGTTAAGATATAAATAAGTAAAAAAAAATAAAAAATTATAGAACTATAATAGTTCAATTATGAATTTGAGGTTGTTAACATTCCTATTATTTTCAAAGTTGGCATACATATATTTGATCCATGTAGTTTTAAATAGGTAAAATTTTATTTATTTCGATGTAAATATGTATTTTTTTAGGTTTTTGGGTTTGTTTCTTTAATTTAAAATTATTTTGTGCTAAAATTTAATGGTATATAAGATTTAGCTTAGTGGTTAACTCACCCACTTATCCTTTTGGTGACACGAGTTTGAATCCTTGTATTTAATTTTTCTTTGGCTTTGGGGTTTGTGTCTTTAAGTTAAAAATAATTTGTGGCAAATATCACCATTGAATGAGTTTAGCCAGTGGTTAACTCCCTCACGCTTTGTCCTAAGGGTTGCGAGTTTGAGTCCCTATTTTCCCATTTGTGGGATTTATTTTTTTGTTGAGGTGCTGACACGTGTCATCGCCTCATTGGTTGGAAAAATATTATAATAATGACTAGGAGAGAGGAAAGAGAAAATAATAATAATAAATTTCACAGTCTCTTTTACCGTTAGTTTAAACGGCAGAGGTGCTAATTTGGAAATGAAATATAACGTTATGTACCATTTTGTCAACAAAAAAATGGTGGGGTACTAAAATAAGAACGCATGCATAAGTAGGGTACTAAAAATGTAGTTATCCCTAAAAAATTTAATTGTTATAGGGGTACTGTAATTTTTTGATTTGAAATCTGTTAGTGAATATTAATTTTCGTGTAGGGGTATTCTAGGGAAATATTTAAGTTGTTTTTTTAAATAGGTTGTGTTAGTGTTGAAGAATGTAATTTGATAGAAAACACTTTAGTAAAAATTTGAGTAAAGAGGGAGAAGAAGAAGTAGAAGAAGAAGAAAGTTGCGGGAAAAAAATTGTAAGCCGTTTTGAAATATTGCTTTTTTTTTATTTGTATAATTTTGATGTTTGAAAATTAATTGTTATGTTAGAACGATGAATGTTTTATTTTTGTTTAGGATTATAGTAGTACGAACAAACCGTAATTAGTATTTTTGAGAAATTAGTATAGATAATTTTAAAGTGTATTCGAAAATATATTCGAAATACTTTCGTAAACAAGTAGTACGTTCTAAAATTATGGATTGATATTTATATATAGTTTAAAACTAGTTTAAAATTGGTATTTTTGTTTAGGATTATTATTGAAAATATTTTTTTCGAACATGCAGAGAAAATGAGCAACAACAGCTTTGTTGTGATTGTCCATTACTATGGACAAATGGTAAAATCTGATGTTGGTATCGTATTTCATTCTGAGAATCCTATGAAGATGAGAATTAACAAAGAAATCACGCTTCGAGTATTGAAAATGAGATATCGGAGAAAATTGGAGCTCAGATTCATAGTTTGCGGTACCGGTGGATGACATGTTCGAATCCAGTCATATATTCTGCAATAGCTCTCGAAGATAATGAAGATGTGAGAATAATGATCGCAGAGCATGAGTCTATGAGAATTCGAAATGTCGAGTTGTTTGCTGAGGTGTGTGATATTCTCGGCCCCTCCAGAAACGCAACTGGGGAATCTAGTCAAATGGGTTTCGGTAACGAATTTAATATCTCCGGAGGCAGTTTTGTTGCAATGTTGGCAACTGGGACATCTAGTGGATTTTATGAAGGTAGGCCATCAACATATGCAACATCATACGGACCGACTGTTGATGCTAATATTGCGAACCTACGTGGTTGATGTGGAGAATCACTAGAAGATTCCAGCAAATATGAAGATATTAAGGATCCTGATTTGTTCCCGGATAACGTTGGTGAAGCCCCTGATTTCGGTGTTGGGGAATTTGTTCCAACCGGGGGCGAAATTACATTATATGAAGCTCCTACTCATATGAACTTGGTGGATTTCGATACGATGAGGGCACCGCAATTCCCAGATATTACCCAACTAACTTCGATTCAGAATGGTGAATTGTTTGAGGGGATGGAATTTAATGCAAAGAATGAAGCTATATTGGCAATCAAAGAGTATATCATCAGACAACATGTAGATTATGCGGTTGTAGAATCCAACACGAGAACTTTCTGTGCGAAGTGTTTGAAATACGGAGAAGGGTGCAACTGGAAGATTCATGTAACGAAGCGTAAGAAGACAGATTGTTGGGAGGTCACAAAGTACAACGGCAATCACACATGTTTACGAACATCCATCAACCACGACCACACCAAATTAGACTCAAGTGTAATAAGCCATCACGTGATGAAGTTGGTCAAAGCAAATCCAAGGGTTCCAGTTTCAACAATTCAAGCAACCATTGCATAACAATTTGAATATCATATTGTAACCTCCTCGTCCCAGTCTGGCCGGATGACCGGTCCGAGTGGGCCACACGGGGAAAACCGAAGCGAAACCCGTTAAGGTTCCCCCTCGGTTAGCAACCCTATTTTTTTTCTTTAACTTAATCTTTTCTAAAAGTTCATTTAAGTCCTATGTGATCAAACAGCGGAACAACATACACGAGATAATCATTCGAACCCAATACAACATTTAAACAGCCCAATTTTTTTATACAGGCCATTTCGAAACACCCTTGAGGCGTATCGAAACGCCTTGACCAGGTCAACTGTCCCAGAGCCCTTATAAGGGGCCGTATCGAAACAGAGGTCAACCGTTCCGAAACGCCCTCAACGGTCAACTTCTCGTGGTCAACGAGATTTTGACCGTTTCAAAACTTTCAGGCCCGTTTCGAAACGCCTTCATCTCGTCAATTTCTCAGAATTCCAGTAGCCAAAACGTTCCGAAACGCGTATCGAAACAGGGGCTCTCAGAGGCCAAACCGTATCGAAACGCGTTCCGATACGGGGTACCTGAAGCCTACCCGTTCCGAAACGACCCAGCCCGTTTCGAAACGCGGGCTGCCTGCAACCTTTGAAAGACAGATTTGAGAGAATTTCAACAAGTCTAAAGGTCCCATAGGACCCCTAAAGGCACACAACAACATCAAACAAAGTCTAGGGGCATGCATCCTATATTTAGCAAGCTCGAACACATACAAGGCATAAATTTAAACAATCTTCCATACATGGCAAATACACATTAAAGACATATCATATAAGGCATGCTTGGAGACTTAAATAGGCAAAGATACCAAATTCATCACATATAAGTTTACATGCCATCAAGCAATCTTAAGCATCCATAGGTCATTCATCATTCAAGCATTTGGCAAGTTAAATCATGCTTACAAACCAAGTCAAAACATAAACATCAAAATCACATATGAGTCATACATAGCTCATACAAACACACTCTCTTGCCACATTGCTTAACTACTACATAATAATTAATCGTACTTGAGTAACAAACTTGGAAAGCCCTTCTTGCCTTGCTCCGAGCTAACACCACGCTAATGATCTGCATTGTTGAAAATGAGAGCGTAAGCTATAAGCTTAGTGAGGATGCTCTAAAACCGAAAACATCAACAATGCAGGGTTCAAGCATGTATTCCCTAAACCTCATAACTAACATGCATAGATAAAATCACAAGTAGACCTAGCTAGTCTTTCAAGAGTCATGTATGGCATCTCACATCATACTAAGCTCGAACATCAATATCAACATCATATATCAACATCTTATATCACAATCATAAGAACAAGTTTAATTGGCCACTATTAGTTACCCGGGTGTACGGATTTAATCTCAACAATCACTTTACCTCGGTGGGATTACACTCATCGCCGGACCTTGCATGGGCGGGATTCCACTCATCACCACATGCCCTACGGATGGGATTCCACTCATCATCCCGTAGAATATATAAAAGCTTCCGGTGGAATATTACATCACTGTACTCCTCCTTGATGACTTAACGCCATCAAGGCCACGTACGTTTTGACTCAATTTGTGTGCACACTAATCCTAATGATCGATCATTTACACCCGGTAAGTTAATTAGTGCCAATTTTCATTTACCACATCACATATCCATCAACCATATCTCATGTTCATCACATATACATATCATGGTATACATGTGCAAATCAACCACATATCACAAGAGCATAAATAGGCAATACACATAGCATTTAATGGTAATCAATAGTTAAATTAACAACTTGAATTCATATAGAAATGGCCTACCAAGCACATTTCAACTCACACACTACACACACTCGAACCAAACTTCAAAACATGTTTAAAATCACTCACCGCCCTTCCTTAGCAACCAAAACAAGTTTCCTACAAGCCCGGATTCGATCCCAATGTTCCTTCGACGTCTCCTCTTGCTTCTAGCCAACCAAAAACACATCCATTAATCCCAATCAATGCTAAAATTCAGTCAACACTCACATCATGAGTCCAATCCAACTCCAATCAAATTAAACCCCCAAATATATCAATTTTCGTGCTCCCTCAAACCCTAGCTGAAATTTCCATTTTCAATCATCCAAATGACCCCCAAAAGGTCCCAAAACATCCTCCTAACATACCCTAACCAACAGCCCTTCAATTTAAACCTAAAACCCACCAAAAACCAAGTTTTAGACATCTCAAAAATTGCTTCAAGAACCCATTTCGGGTTTTCAACAAAACTCAACCATTTTGACATATAATGTACATTTTAATGTGAATAATCAAAAACCCAACTCCATAATTCAAAACAAAATGAAAATCTTCATAAAAACTCAAACTTTAACCAAACCCTAACATTTCAAAAGTTCATAGTTTTAAAATCTAAAGCCATGGATAGATAGAGGATGAAGAGGAGAATTTGGAAATGTCATTACCTTTGAGAATGGCCTTGGAAAGAAGATGAAACTCAATGGAATAGTGTTTAGGGCTTTAGGGGGGTTTGAAAGCTTTTCCAACGTTGAAAGGGGAGTGGGGAGAGAATATGATGGCTTTTTCTTTAAAGTTGTCTTCCTTTTAAATTCTTTTGGGTAAAATTACCAACTTGGTCCCTCCCCTTTATTTTAAATTTCAATTAACTCATATCATGGTCAAAAAGATTTAATTTAATTTACCGAATCGGACCACTAACCCGACTAACTCCTAGCCCCAAAACACAGGTGTTACACATATAAAATACAAGAATGGGTGGCGTGCAAGGGATAAGGCATTGCATTCAGTGTACGGTGATTACGATAGATCGTATAATGAGCTACCTGCTTTATTGGTGGCAATGACACAGTTCATCCCAAGCACCATAGTGAGGTATAAAACAAAAGATGCATGCGACCGACAAGGCCAATTGCTTCAAGGGTATAAATTTTTCCATCGACTGTTCTGGGCTTTCAAGCCATGCATTGATGGTTTTTCGTATTGTAAGCGTATGATCCAAGTCGATGGAACATGTCTTTACAAGAAATACTCTCACATACTGTTGGTTGCTGTTGCGCAAGATGGTGAGAGCAATGTCATTCCGATTGCATTCGCAATTGTTGAGGGGGAAACTACTGAAGCTTGGGATTTCTTTTTGATCAATTTGCGTAAGCATGTAGTCCGAGAAGGCGAAGTTTATATTATCTCTAATCGAGGGATAGGTATCAAAGCAACAATTAATCGAGAGGGAAGTCGTTGGACACCTCCCCATGCATACCCTGCATACTGTGTTCGTCATATCGGAAAGAATAGCTATGAACAGTTAAAAAATCAGTACCTTGCAATGAGATTTTAAGCATGGGTAAGTGTCATTCTTTCAAATTCTGTTATATATGCGTATACAATGAAGTGTTTTGATTTTTTTTATGCTAAGTCAAACAAATATTATGGCACAAGGTATCAATTACTACGGCCAGAATTTGAGAGGAACCCAATCATATGATGAAGGTGGTAGACGATACGGGCAAATGACTACAAACCTTGTGGAGTACATTGATGGAGTACTCAAAGGGTCACGTCATCTCCCAATAGCCAGTTTTGTAATAGAGACATACTACCATTTGGCTAAGGTTTGGTCCGTCAAAGGGAAGCATGTGTACTCCTTAATAAATAGGGGACAACAATGGGCTCCTACAATAGTGACAAAAATAGATGAAAATGTGAAGAGTGCAACGGCGCTGATAGTTCACGCATTTGACAGAGCGAATCAGACTTTCGATGTTGTTGGTTCTAGAACCTGACACGGAACACCCCACTCGAACGTATTTCGAGTAGATTTTAAGATGTAGATGGTGTGACTGTGGCGAATTCCAAGCGTGGCGATATCCATGTGCTCATGCAGTTGCAACATGTATGTTCGTTAACGTTAACCCGTACACATATGTTGATGAATGCTTCAGTCTCAACCAGATGTTAGAAATTTACAAAATTGAGTTTTCACCGATCCCGAATTCAATGTATTGGCCTCAAGTGGAGCATGATAAATGGTTACCGGATCCGACACTCCGTAGAAAGCCAATTGGTCGACCTAGATCGACTCGAATCTACACGAGTATAGATCTACCTCACAGAGAGAAGGGCCAACGTAAGAGATGCACCGTACGTAGGGGTAAAGGTCATTCGAAATCAAAATGTCCCAATGAACTAAGATATATGCCTATGCCTCAATGATTTGTCATGTTTATACTTGAAAATATTATGTTTGTATTTTAAAATATTGTCCGAATGTGTGGTAGTTGTATTTAGGCTCGTAGCACTTTCGAATGTGTGCCTATCTGATTAGACGATACAATATTTAGTGACCATTTCGTAAACTATTCAAAACTGTTTTTATTTGAATTGATTTACCAAACGATTTCCAAAATTTACCAAATTTTAACAACAACCTTAAAAACAATATTTCTAATTGCATACAAAATTTTAGGACGTTTCGAATTCATTTACTAAGTTTTCACTATTTAGGCCAAAATATATCATTTATATCATATTTTAACCAAACAACAAATAATAAAAAAAACAATACACATAGTGAAAATAAAAAATTCAAATTCATTCAGTACTCTAAGGTATTACACAAATAAAGATAAAATCATTTTTTCTTTTGCATCCGCTTACGTAATTTCTGACAATGAGCGGATATGGTCGAAAAATAGGTGTGTTTTTGGATCCTCTATCGTTGTGGCCTCGATTTTGCCTCGGGAACCTCTCCAGCATCCTCCTCTTCAGCATCCACCTCTTCAGCATCATCCTCATTCAACGAGGGCATAGGAGGCGGTGTTGTGAACATGTCCAAGCAACCGCTCTGCCCTCCCATAAACTCTGGTGAATTCAGGAAATCTTGTATTTCTTGAAAATCCATGCTCCGTTCAAAGTTCGGGTAACGAGGTAACTGTGGAAGAATAAACTCGGGTGTGTATAAAACAGCGTCAGCAAACCCGTGAGTATCGGAGGAACTCGAGCCCACTTTTGGTGTGTGATGTGTAGGGGCCGGATCCTTTTCCCAAATAACTGGCGAGCCCACTTCTGGTTGTTCCCAACTTGTTGGCCAACCTTCGGGATTTTGAGACCAAACGGGATTTTGAGATGCGGTCCATGCTGCACTCTTGGAAGACTCAACTTTACCACCATATTTTTTCTTAAATGTTCGACATTGTTCCCATTCTTCGACCAAAGTTAAGTAAGGCTTTCCATTACTAAAAAAATAGATCAGGTACTCTAACCTTTGAAAACCAAAATCATCCTCTTCGATTTGAGCGCGAAACGGTACCGTTGAATCTCTGTTGTTCCACTTGGTAATGTACTCAGCGTGTATGACTTCCCAATTTACATCTGCCATGTCGCGTCCATCATAATTGTGCAAATAATCATGCTCAGTGGGGGGGTACAGAATAGGCTGGTGGAAGCCAAATTGCCTAAGCACCCTATCGGCAAAGTGGAACTCGACAATCGCAAAGTGGATCTCGACAATCGCAAAGTGGATCAATGGTATAACCGTACACCACTGGTTAGAATCCTTCAACAGTTCATCTAGTACAAATATGTGATTATCATTGTACGACATCCAAATAAACTGCAAAAATAATGATTATTATAATAAGACCTAACTATAATATAAATAATAAACTATTAATATCTATCTTACTAAGTTGTAAACAATACAATTAACCACATACTCACTCCTGACAATACAAATCAATTTCCGTTCTAAACACTTTCAAGTTGTTGTTCGCCAATCCCGTGTGCGTTTTTTTCTCGCACCACCTGCATACAATTCACAAATAATCTTTTAATTAATAATAAAAAATAATTTAAAATTACCATAAAAATTAAACTTAAAATCAGGATAATTACCTAGCGACAAGAGTGAACTGTATCGGTGTTCGAGTAATCGGTGTCTAGAACGGAAGTCGATGTCAAGCCCATGCTTGCAGCAACAACAAACGTCCACCAATACCTCGAACCTTATGACCATTCTCTATTTTAGCGCCATTGCACAACTCACGATACAAGAACGCTAATATGGCCGATCCCCAACTATATTGAGCAGCTTCCCACAGATACCTCAAAAAGCGTAGATACCGTGTATGAACAAGATTGCCAGATTTGCCTGGCATCAATATACCGCCAATGAGCTGCAGAATATAAGCTAGACTGTCATTATAAATTGCATCAATCGAACTATATTAACTGAGTTTGATTTCTTTTTGCATCAATATATTACAACATGGGATTCAATTTTCTAAAATTCTACGAAATTAAAATTTTCATTCTAATACATTTATTACACTACTAAATAACAAAATAAATGCTTAAAAGTTAAATTTCGTTGAATTTTACTGAATTAAAAATAAAAGTAGATGTTATAAATTAATTTTGTTTAAATTTCAATTCAAATACACTACTATTAAAAGACTAATAACATCCATATTTTTTTAATACATACAATTTTAAGGTAAGATTTACATGGTCACTAATTTTTTAAAAAAAAACTCTCAAATTAAAATTCATTAATATTTTTTATTAATTGTCAACAACTCTTAAATAAAACAATTTTTTCAAAATTACAAATAAGATTTAAAAAATATCTTTTTTACTACTACTACTAATATAACATTCTCTAATTTGCCTTCAACTTTAAGACTTTTATAAACTACTCACTAATTTACTACTTTCGCTTCATAACCTTCAATTTTAATATTTTTACAAACTAATCACTAATTTACTTATAATAAATACCCTAATTACAATCGGTATATACATAAAATTTTAAAAAGCTCCTAAATTAAAAAAAAAATTAATATTTTTTACTATGCCAACTCCTAAGTTAATTTTTTTTTTCAAAATTACAAATATAATTTTAAAAATATTTTCTACTACTAGTAATGTAACTTTAATCCTTACTCCATATATCATTCACCAACTTACCTTTAAAACTCTTAAACTTTAAGATTTTTACAAACTACTCACTAATTTACTACTTTCGCTTCATAACCTTTAATTTTAAGATTTTTACAAACTAGTCACTAATCTACTTATAATAAATATCTTAATTACAATCGATATATACATAAAAAATTTAAAAACTCCTAAATTAAAAAAATATATTAATATTTTTTACTATTCCAACTACTAAGTTAATTTGTTTTTTCAAAATTACAAATAAAATTTTAAAAATGTTTTTACTACTTCTACTAATATAACTTTAAAACAACTCAACTTTAATATTATTATGAACTAATCACTAATTTACTAATTTTTTGATTCAACTACAAATATACTCATTTTAAACATTAATATTATAAAATCTAACAAACAATTGACAACAATAGAAATATTCAAACACAAAAAATTTCAAACATCAACTTCAAAATTAAAAAAAAAACAGCAACTTAATCTCTTCACAAATTTCAAAAATTCAACAACCAAATTAAAATTTCATCATACTTACTATATTTCTTCAAATCTTTCTTTTTTTTACTGAAACTCTTCACAAAATTTCTTCTCCTCAACAACCTATTTAAGACCAAAATTTCAATAATTCAAACATCAATTTCAAAATTTTAACAAATATAAAATTAAAAAAATTAAACTAAAAAAATCGTAACTACAAAAAAATACATACATTATATTACAAATAAAAATATCAATTTAATATAATTTTCTCAAATAAAATATATACACTTACAACATTTCTTACAAATCTTATTCTTCTATCTTCACCTACCATTTCATCACAACCCCTATTTATCCTCAACCCCTTTCAATTTCAACCATCCAAAAATCACCTACCATTAATCCAATCAAACTTAAAACAAAAAAATTAACAGCCTTAAACCCGCGACCAGCAAAGGCTAAACCTGCCCTAACATGTCTGTCCCCACTTCGAAGCACTGTTCAAAGATGGAGAGAGGGCAACCCGACTTTGAACAGTGTCAGGCGTCCCAAATGCATGCCACATGGCAGCGTGGTCTATTTGAAAAGGGGGCGGGTAATTCGACTTTGAACAACACTCCAAAGGAATTTTTATTGTTCAAAGTCGGATGGTAGTCTATCCCTCTTTACTTTTTGAACAATAATGTCCCCTAGTTTGACAAATAATCTCTCAAGTTCTCTACTTTGAGAATAAAAATTTTCAAACATAATTTTTAAGTAAATACTCCGATAATTTAAACTAAAAATAAAATTTTATAGATTATAATAAAAAAATATTATCATATTAAAAAAAATAAACTAAATTAAAATTTTTTAAAATAAATAGTGGCCGAAAGCCACGTGTGGTGACAGGCTATTATTATTATCAGCCTGGATATGCCAAGCGTTCCATGGAAGCAATTATTTTCCTCCATTAGATTCGATCTTCAATCGACGATTCAGAATGATTAGGGATTTGAGAGGTCAATTCATGTGAACCATCAATTAACCAATTACTATTTACCAGGTGGCGAAATAGAAGAGCCTAGAATCTTAGAATTTTGAAAGGTCACGGGTCCTTTGGGTTTAAATCTGATGGACTTTACATTTATTTCAAACATTGGGCTTTAAGTATTGTAATAGACATTGGGTTTGTGTATTGGACATTGATTTATTTGGATGGACTGGTTTTATTTTTAAAAATAAATAGCGGTGAATTTGAATCCCTAAACTTTAAACTTCAACCCTTAAATCTTACAATTACTAATAATTAAAGTGAAAAGCAAATTTCTAAATTAATCTCATAACCCCAATCAACCACTCAACTTGACACATTTACCCCTAAATCTTAAACCTTAACTCCTAAATCTTACATTCACTAATTATTAAAGTGCAAGCATAATCCCTTAATCCCTAAACTAATCTCATAAGTCCGAACACTCAACTTAACACATTTTACCCCTAAACCTGAACACCTAAATCTTACAATCACTGATAATTAAAGTGCAAGCATAATCTCATAATCTCTAAACTAACCACATAACTCAAACACTCAACTTGACATAAATGTCCATAAACCCCAAACTTTGACCCCTAAATCTTTTTTATGGGATGAAATAAATTGGACCTTTAAAAGCCCGTCAAACGTTTAGAATCGTCATTGGTCGTTTTTGGGTTAGGTACAACCGAAATAAGTTGCAACTTTAAAAGGTTTAATTATTAAATAATTTTATGAAGAAAGATCTAATTGAAAAAACCTAAACGTAAAGGTATAAGAAAACTAAACTAAATTTGGGACTAAAGTGAATCAAATTAAAGAACAAAAATAAAAGACCTAAGTGTAAAGCTCCTAAATTAATAATGGCCTAAAGTGTAAATAGCCCCTAAAAGTTGGGCGGGATTTTTCCATCCATTTGTTAACTTAATTGTTGACTTCATGTTTCAATTTCTTTTGAGCTTTGAAATTGAAATATCAAATATGAAATTGGACATTTGGACCGTTTGGTTCTTAGGATTTGGGTGGGCGGGCAGAACCCCTAAAAATAGGCATTTTTTTTATTGAAAATAGGCGTTTTTCTTTATCTTTGGACTAAATTAAAAAAATAGAGGTCAATTTAAACTAAAAATTAAATTTTAAGGACTAAAATAAATTAGACTAAATTAAAAAAATATAAATAAATATGAGGCAATTTTAACTAAAAATTAAATTGTAAGGACTAGAATAAACAAAAATATTATTCAACTAAATTACCAAAAATAGAAATATATATGAGTCAATTTCGGCTAAAAATAAAGTTTTAGGGACTATAATGAACGAAAATATCATCATATTTAAAACATTGGACTAGATTAAAAAAATTTGAAATAAATTGGGGTCAATTTGATTAAAAATTAGAGAATAATATTTAAAATAACTTTCTTTTATGTGTAAAAATAGAAGCATAATATAACATGTCATTAAAAAATGAATTTAATTTAAGTATGTTAAATCTCATTAACTTGATAAATTATTTATTTTGAATGAGTTAGTACTATTACTAAACATTGAATTATTTAAGAAATTTTTAAATTTAGTAGTTTCAAATGAATATCTAAATTCAATATTTCCTTTATATATATATCTTTAATTGATTATATATGTATATATAACAAAAAAAATATTTAACATTTTAAATTAATTTAAAAAATTAATAGTTTACATTTATCAATACTTAATACCTTACATTTATTAACAATTTAAATTCATCAAATCATAAACTTCTTCAATTACATGTTAGGTAAATATCAAACCATGTCAATATCAGTTCAGGTCAACAACAGGTCGGGTTCAAAACAAGTCAGGTCATTTAACAGGTCGGGTTCAAAACATGTCGGGTAAAATCGGATTTCGGGTCAATTCAGTCGGATAATATCGGTTATCTGCCAAGTCAGTCTCGGGTTCGGGTTCGGGTTCGTTTCAGTCGGGTGTAGGTCGGGTTTCGGGTCCACAATAGCATGTTCAATTCAGGTTTGGGTCGTTCTCGGTCGGATGCAGGTCGGGTTCGGTTACCATAGTAACAAGTCCAACTTGGGTTTAGATCAACAACAGTCACTTACAGATCAGTTTCGGGTCATCGCATCCTCAGGTTAAACCAGGTTCTAACTCGAGCAGGTTTTAGTAGGGTTTTCAAGTCGGGTCAACTTTTTACATCCATACCAAGGGTGGACATTCCATGGAGTTGAGTGGAGACAAAATTCGAGTTTATGAGTCTTATTTTATAACCTAAATTTTATTTGAAATTTAAATTCGAGTCAAATCAAATCCAGTCGAGTTATTCGAGTTTCAATTCAAAAATAATTATAAACAATATAATATTATGGTACTAAGTAGTTCCAATTTAAACGGCTTTCTATAATCATATATATATATATTCAAATGTGATATGTATATCAAGCATAATTGAGAGACTCGACTCGAACTTGAAAACAAATACACTAATTATTAAAAATTTGAGTTATTCAAGTTATTTGAAATTTCATTTTATAACTTATACTTTATTTAAATTTTTTTGAGTTGAGTTAAATTTTTTAGTGTCAAATAAAATAATTTATTTTTTAAATCGGTTCGAGTTTTTAGTTCAATGCTATTTTAGTCAGAGCGTTAAAGAAAAAGGCAGAACTTGGCTGATTATTTGGGTTTAATTTAGAGAATACTGTTAAAAATAAAAAAAGATGGTAAATGAGCCATATAAGAAATTATGTAAGAAATGGATTTTTTTACTGTATCAAAGTGAGAGTTCTAAGTTATTATGATTTCGGTCTAATTTTTTCGACATTCTAAGACTAAAATGAAAAAAAAAATTATAGGGATTAAAATGTTTTAAAAAAATCGGGACATTTAAACAAAACGGTATGTGAAAAAGCGAATAATGTTCATCTTAAGAGACACAATTTTAAATTATTTTGTCTACAATATGTATGCACATTGTTTTATAAAAAAAATCTAAAACAAAATTCGTTCTCCGTTGAATATGATCAACTCTGCGAACGATGCGAGTTTTTGTCACGAGAATTAATATGTTTTACTATGTACTTAGAATATATATACTTGTCAGAATATGTGTCGAACATGAATATTTAAAAAAAAATTAAGAGTCTTAACAAATATAAAACGATTATGTAGAGAAGAATGTAACTTAATCTCTGCCACTATAATTCATGAAATTCCTTCATGATTCAGCCTGAGTAGCTGATAAATATCTCATCTATAAAAAAATCATGAAAAGGGAAAAAGGAAGAAAAGGCTCAACTAGGGGCCGACGGTGGTAAGAGCCTGAGGGGCCCTGCCCCTCTCTCCCCAAATTTTAAAGATTTTATATTTGACCCCTCAAGTTTTAAAAAAATATTAATTTAACCTCCTTAAACTTGAAAATTTTAAATTATTCCCTTTAAAAATTTTAAAATTCTCATTAATTTTTTATTTTTTAAAAATATTTTTAATTAAGTCCTCTTTTAAAATTTTGAATTTTTTTCATTAAACCTCAAATTTTTTGAAATTTTAGTTTACGTTTCTAAAGCTTTTAAAAATTTTAAATTGACCCCCTCAACTTGTTATACCAAGATGCGCCCTTGGCTCAACGGATCATTTCCATTTCCTCACTACTAGCAAACAATCAAACTTCAACACACACACAAAAAAAATAAAAACTAGCAAATAAATGCCAACTAAAACTGGGTTAGAACTAGAATAGATGGTCAACTACATGTAAATGCTCAAAGAGAGGTAACTTATGTTTTGGCACAGAGATGGACTGAGGGTTGTTCGGACAATCACACCTCTAAAAATTTTAAATTTCCTTATACTTTAAATTTTACTTGACAATCAAATTCCGCACGCCCTACACTTTTAATATTAGTTTGCACTCTTTACGTAAAATCCCGAGTCTATTCCTGCTTTGGCATAACACAAAATGTGGTGATTATACTTACAACACATCCAAAACCAAAGGAGATGCAAAGGCTCAGACTGCATCACTGCAGTCCTTTCTTCCTCCGTCTACGTTTGTCCTGGAAACCCAGAAAAAAAATAAAAATAAAATGACAATCAGAATGTTAGAGGAACACGAGAAAATGCATGGGGATTTTATATTGAATTTGGGTTTCCTTTTGCATCTTTCTGTTAACTGTGGAAGTAGTGGAAATGAGCGTGGTTGTGTTACTTGTGTAGACTGTAGAGCATCGGGATAAAGTTATTTCTAGTCCCTGGACTTTATTGTTTTTTCTAATTCGGTCCTTAATTACTTGACAATTTGATGTTCACCTTTGAAAAGTGCTCAACTCCAACACGTGTAACTGAAAAGACTGAAGGGTACGGCCAATAAAAAAGAAGGGTAATCCACCGCAATAGTCATTTTCCTTTCATAAGTGTTTATTTGTACTCAATAAATTTTAAAAATAACATTTTGAGCATTTACGTTATTGTTTTATAACATTTTGGTTACTTATGTTATCGTTTATAACGTTCTAGTCACTAAGACGTTAAATGTGGTTAGTTTGATATCGTTAGTATTTATTTGAAGTTCATGAGTCAAATTAAAAATTAACCCATTTTACTAACATAACGTAAGTGACTAGACCATTATAAAACAATAACGTGAATGGTTAAAATGTTATTTTTTTTAAATTCAATGAGCAAAAATAAACACTTGTAAAACACAAATGACCATTGATGTAGTTTACCCAAGCCAAAAATAGGGATGAACATTTCACCCGGACCCAACTTGGCTGATCGGGTCGGGTATTTATGTGAAAAAGTCAGGTTTAGGTCGGGTCGGGTTCGAATTTATGTTGAAAAAAAATTTCGACCTGACTCGAGACTAATATTGTATTTTCCCTTATATTTTGAGGGATATTTTATAATAATACTCCTCTTTATATATTTTTTATAATTAGGTCTTGAAAATTGATTTTTTTTACAATTAAATTTCTAAAATTAATTAATTTTTTTACAATTAAATCTTTAAAATTAATTGTTTTATAAATCAAGTAGAGATCAGGTTGAAATATATAATTTTCAGATCAAATCATGTGAAATTCATACTTATGATAATAATTTTAAACCGAGTTTAAATTGGCCAAAACCTCTGACCCGTGACCATCCCGGAATCCAAAAACCATTCTCTCCCTTCCCTTGCTACAGCCTACAGGTGAAGCAATAAATAAACAAAAATGGCAGGCTTCAAGCTCCTCCTCTCCCAATCACGCTGCCTTCCCCTCATTTAATTTCCTTTCTCTCAATAGATCCCTCTCTTCTTCTTCTTCTTCCCAATCCCTCCCCATTCAACCAGTCTCCTATGCCCCCAATCCCAAAGATCCACAACAACACCAACACACAGATCAAGCCCCTCAAGGGTGGAGCCTTCGTTATGTCGAAGATATATCCGATACCTCACCCCTCTCGTACCCTGCACATGTGGCCCCTCTCCCCGAGGATCGCTTGCCGGCGTCCGACGAGAAGCGTCATGTTCTTGATTCGATAGATTCCATTAGGGAAGTCAAGGTCAGTGTGAATGCTTCTTCTTTTGAAACAATTTTACTTTCTGTTCCCTACAGCACTAGTATTGTAGTTCTTCCTTATATTTCCCGTAACAAACACTCTGTTTATCGTAATTGAAGATTCAGTACTGGACTGCGTGTGTACGTACGTATTCGCTTAGTAGGACTGGGAAAAACTCCAATAAAATTTATAACATAGAAACTCGAAAACTAAGCTCGACACAAACTGAAAAATTTTCAAATAAAATTCGAATTGTAAATAGGACTGTAAACTCGACTAACTCGATCGTACTCTCAGCCCTAGATATCTTGTTTTGTTTTATTGTCATTGCTAATTACTGCATTTTATTTCTACTAAATTCAATTGTTCGGGCTGAGGCCAAGGCAAAATTTACATGCATCATCAAGTCAAGCCTAGTAATTACATATATACTGTGATTACTTTTTGGATTGAACCGGATAGATAGATCATGAGTAGACTTAGCTTCCTTACACTCCTTGTAAGTAAGGATGAGTTTCAGCTGGAAATTCTTTCTTTCTTGATCCTATTTCATCAAAAAAATCCCTTTTAGTTTAGAATTTATTTGGTAAATTGAAAGAAATATAAACATTGAACACTACAAGCTTGAATATGCTTTTATTAGGTTGCGCTTGCATTCCATGCCTAGATATATGACATACAGACACTTTTATCTTTAAGGTCATACTCTTATTTCTATTCATTTTCCTCCATTTCTCATCTAGGTCAAGTTTTACGAGAATGAAACACCATAGAAACTTTTGCGAGTTATAGAAAGTAGAATGAAGGGAAAAATGAGAGATCCTTAAATTTGAAACATGTTTCAATATGGTCTTCTGGGAATAAAGATGTGTTAACTGTTAAGCAATTGTTTTTTAAGTTCTTTGCATTTCTTTCTTGTATAAATGGGTTTATTTATCTTTTTGGAAAACATGCTGGAGAATCTTGTAAAGGTATGTTTTTTTTCACTAGTTGTCAACTATATGCGTATTGAAAAGCTAGTACTTAATATCGTAGAGGCGGTTTTCAGATCTTTGACATGTTGTATTGATCTATTTTTATTGTTATCATAAAGCTTTTCAAAAGCTTGGAAGCTTTTGGCCGCAAACCTCCAGAGCAATCAATGGTCCAAAGAATAGAGGATGCATATGAGATGTTAGGTCTTGTTGAAGAGAAAGAAAGGGTACTGGAAAAATACAAAGATATTTATACCAAGAACGTAAGTCCAAGCAGGCTTCATTGAAGAAAAGAAGAATTCCAGTTAGATTCTCCATCTCTTCCCACTCCAGTAACCACTTGCAGAGTAGAATTTTGTATTTTAGGAGTATGCAAGGGTTGTGTGTGTCAAGTTCCCGGGGGCAATGTAGCAAAGAGTCTTAGCGATGAATACGGAGAATGTTTATTGATTTTTGTCGTTTTCGAGTTCAATATATTCTGCTGGTTTTAGTGGTTTTCAGACCGAGACAGACATCAGCTTCAGATAACCTTGTCAGCACCACAAATGGCACAGAATCAGAGAGATGAGGATGGATTTTGCCTCCTTCCTATATATAAGAACCGGTAACATAATTTTTTCCGTCGGCTATTATAATATACTTTTGGTTCATTGGCAACAGGCTTCTAAGTTTTCATCAGTTGGAAAATCATTGTTCTGCTGAATTCTTGCTTGAGGGATAGTCAACAGGGAAATGGCTCAATATTTGTCAAAACATAATTGTAAATTACTTGTTGGATACAAATAGATAGACTTGAAGGAATGGATTAAATTTTGGCAATTTATGATTTCAGGGAATAAAAATTTGCACAACTTGGATTATCATTTTGTACATTATACATTATTTTATTTTATAACTCGGATAAAAAAATTGTCATGTGTCCCATTAATTCATGCATTTTGGTGTCGAGGGTATGATAAAGATC
This sequence comes from Hibiscus trionum, assembly GCA_030270665.1. NCBI lineage: Eukaryota > Viridiplantae > Streptophyta > Magnoliopsida > Malvales > Malvaceae > Hibiscus > Hibiscus trionum. The sequence goes on along the minus strand of BSYR01000003.1, from coordinate 79,174,215 downwards.
AGCACCTCAGTATTCACATACATTCTGGAAGAAGGCATATGAAACAGCAACTTATAATACATTCTTGAAGTAGGCATATGATTAACATGTATTTAGAACATATCGACATATATACGCGTGTCAGGATATATAATCCGAATGGGGTACTTAGAGGTCGATTAAAACAACACTAATAGTACTGAAAAGAAGGGTGAGGGAAGGGCAGTGGAGGTAAGTGATGCAATGACAGTTAAGGAAATGGCAATGGAGGAAATGACTCTTCTTCTTTGCGGGAATGGGGTGTCCAAAATCTTTCGGTTATCTTTGTCATACATTTTTCTGTGTTTTGGCAATCGAAAATGTATCATAAAGATTACCAAAAGATTCTGGACACCCACTCAATTATGTCCCACAAAGAAAAGAGCCATTTCCTCCACTGCTCCATTGCCATTGCCTCCCTTGTCTCCACGATCAAACACTTGGAGACATCATTTGAACTGAACCTTTAACTCGTCATCAATACGGCTAACTTTACGATTCCATCATTATGAATACGGAACAGCTCCTCAGCATTGACCAGGATTGTGTGGTTCAGCTTCTTCTGCAGCTCGGCATTGACTGAAGAAGCATCTTCTGAAGCAGAAGCTGCTGGCTGCTGGCTGCTGGTTCAGCTCCTTTTGAATATGGAGCTGCTGCTCGTTGTTCCTAACGATGGCCTTCTGCAGGTCGATCTGCTTATCGTAGTTAAACACAAGCAGCTGCTTCAATTCCTTGTGCTTCAATCCCTCCATGATTATTGACGGAGTAAGTGATGTATATAAATAAAATCCGTTTGTCTTTTTTGTGCCCCTTTATATGTCTCACCTATAATTTTATGTCGTGTATAAATTATTTTTTTTACTGTTTTATTGATTAAAATCATTAGTGGGAGAGATTCACTAATTGGCTAAGTGGCCAAGATACTCTCATCTTGTCTCATTTTGTATGAGTTCGAATCTCGACATTTTCCTTCGCATGTAATCAAGAAAAAATCATTAGTGGGTCATATGAAGGGGCACAAACAGACGCTTAAAAGGCTCGATTTCCTCAGCTGCTAACTAAAATTGGGACAGAAGTGGAACTACATGGAAAATGCACACTGAGAAGTAACTTATGCTTTAGCCTTTCAACAAAATGTGTTGAATGATATACTTTTTGCAACACATCCAAAACCAAAGCTGCTAAGAACAAGTGTAGTGGTCACACTTGAACTATTATTCATCCAGGACAAAAGATATGGAACGTGGATAAACAATTATAAAAACAGAGAAAGCATATCTAACTCTTCACTTTCCTGTTTATTTTAGTCAATCCAAACATAAAGTTAAAAAAAATTAGTCGGCTAATGAATCGGATTTTGAAAAGGGATTTTGAAGTTGATGTAGAAAACACAAAAAACAGAGCTTTTGTACTCAAAGAGAAGACCTCTGTCTATTAAGCTTTCTTTCCTAAGAGGAGTTGTATTATTTAATTGAGCTTGTAATCTTCACTTATATTATTTTTCGGGATGAGACTCCTTGTGTGTCTGGTATCCACATCCGTCGACTATTTGGTTTTGAACCAGATCGGACTGCTAAATAAGGGACAAAACTCCCCCGGAGCTTCTTTTTTCCATACAGAAACTCCTTAAGTTGTAAAACAGAATAACATATCAGATATTATCGCTGAACAATTACATGTTACAATTTCCAAGCACCAGTTCACTTTGCAACAGTGAACAATAAGTTTACAAAACTTATTGAAACACCTGTTTATCTGCATCCTTGGAAGAACATTACAGACATCTTTTGGAAGTCACAAGCTTTGGCAAAATACACTGTCAAACTTCAATAAGTTCCACCTAACTGTACAAGCACCATTGTCAAATCATATCCAACAAAAATCAGTTAGGTTCTGGAATCCGGACCTTTTGCTGCAGCAAGTTCAACTGTCACGATGAAAGTTGACCTGCCAGCTTCCCTTAAATACCGGATGTCTCCGTTCATGAGTTTTACCAACTTTCGGCTGATGAGCAAACTGATACCCTCCTCCGATGCTTCTTCGTCACTTCCAAACATTTGGTTCAGCAATGCTTCAGGTACTCCGCCACCTGCGTGCATTATCCTGACCCAACATATATACAAAATGCCCTTTTTACTTTCAGCTGACTTCATATATAGGTTAAGAAGTTTATTTGCGCATAAAACTAAGGATATATAAACCAGCTTCATATACATACAACCGATGGATCAATCTAAAGAAAAGGAAACGGTATGATAAAATTGGTGTGCAGGAACATTCTCCTCGTCTTTTATGAATATTTAGGACATATGCGAACTATTGGTATGAAACTATGAATGCATATTCAAGAATCAAAGCAGTACCTGAGCTCCAAATGTGCAAGGTGAACAGACTGTCCTAGTTGATCTTTGGTCAAGTTAGCTACAACAACGAGTTGGCCTCCTTGTGGTGTAAAATTAACTGATATCAACAAGAAGTCAGCTAAGACCTGTTGAAGTCTGACACTGTCTCCGTATAAGGTTTCGAACATGATCTCTTCCGCTGTATCATTGACTATTCGGATACCTTTCCCATTGCTCTTCCCTGTCACTTGACTAATAGAAGCAATCAATACCTCATGCAGGGTGAATTCCATCATTTCAAGATCCACGTAACTATAAAGAATTTAGAAAACACAGAGAAGAGAAGTTAAGCACTGAAATAAAGATATCAAAAACCAAAAGTACTGAGCGACACACAACGAAATTCCACATAGTTAAATTTCAATTCTGGGTGAGAACAAGGTAAGTGAAACCATAGTTCAGAGGTTAAAGCAACAAAACCCAGGCTACTAAAATGCATGGTTTAAGTTACTAGTTTCATACAAATCTTTTTTCTTTTTTTTTTGCAGAATCTTATGTCTGGCATGGCATCTATGTTTCAAAACTGTATGTTGCTGATTAAAAAATAAAAAGAGAAGTAAGGTCATCTTTTTGCAGGATATTATCATACCCGTCAATGATGGTATGCAGGTCTGAATCGTCAAGTATCTTCCTGAGCTGGCGCTGGCACAGGGTACTAGTCTGCAGAAGGCGTTTTTGTTCCGGTCCCAACTCTGTGCCTTCCATCATTTTACTAGAAAAAATAATACCAGAGAGAGGATTATGGATCTGCTTTTTCAGATAAGCTAATGCTTTCAATCTCTTCATGGCAGTTTGCTCTGTTAATCGCTGGACATGAAGTGCTTGTTGCAGCTCATGGCTTGCAAGCTGCAAGAAACAAAAGACACCAGTGATATCACCCTCTCTGTCCAATTTCTTATTCACGCATAACAAGCATTCCACATACTTCCCATTCCGAGCAAAGAAACCAAAAGGAGCCTTTTCAGGCTCATGACCAGTCACAGCATTGTTAAGTACAACACCAAGATTGACATAAGATTCATTATTCTTGAGACGACAGCATGCGTTGTTGGTCCCGAAAACCTCCCCCAACAGCATTTTATCTATAACTTGATCTCGGTTCCACCCAGTTAACTTAGTCATTGCTGGATTCCACTCAGAGCACCAGCCAAATTCATCCATACCAAATATTGGTGGAATCAGTGGATTCGGATTTTGTACAATTGCTTTGTAATCACCTTCAATCCGGGTAAATTTGTCCATGACAATTTTCTGACCAGTTATATCTTGTGCCACAAAACAAACCCCCACAACATTTTCATGGAGATCCCTGTTTGCACAAGCATTGACAACTAAACTGATAGGACCAGCCTCAGACCTCAACCCATGGGTTTTGATCTCAAATTGGATGTTCTTTTCTTCCTTGCCTGATCAGGAATAATTGTGTGACAAAATTGTTGATGTTAAAAAGAAAATTAAATGGTAACAGAAAAGGGGAAACAGAAAAGAGAAACGAAACAGAAAGAAAGAAAGCAAGATAGGGAATATTACATACCCTGCAATGCCAGGAACAACATTTTCTCGACTATTTCAACTGAAGAATCTTCAAGAAGCGTGAGTAAATGCCTTCCAATTGCCTTATCAACAGAAAGACCAGTCAACTCGGCAATTTTCATATTCCAACCGTTAACCAAGCCATCAACATCAACAGCCAAAATTGGCACAGTAGCTGTTTCAATTAAACGAACCATCTCACTTGTCACTGCCTCCAGCTCTTGCATCCCCTCTATTTTGAGGTCAGTAAGCTTCGAGTATATGACATTGGTTTTTGTATCTGGGGTCTCAACATCTTTGAATGCATTCCGTAGAATAAGCTGCAAAGAATGGATTGCATCCATTTCGTAGTCCTTCCATGGAAAACTCCTAGTCTTGACAACTTCAAGGAAAGCCTTGAATGATGACCTTGGGTTCATTTTCCTATCATCATCTTTCTCACCAACTTCATGCTTTGCACCACCCCATCTAATTTCAGCAGCAGTCTGGGACCGAAACCAGAAAAGCATGTCCTTGGGGGTTATCCTCACAGCTGCCATCCCACAAACTACATCACCAAGTTTCAAAGCCCCTGGGAACCCCGCATCATACAAGCTATCAGTACTCAGACCCGTGGAATCCATATGATACTCAGAAAGCCACGACGCTATCTCATACAGTTGGGAATCACTTGGAGTTACTCCTAGTTTCCATATTCTGTCCTTGTATAATAAGGCAGCCCCATCACATTTCACCAAATCCATTATATTTGGGCTCTGTGATATAATACCCAAGGGTGCATCACGCATAAGCATGTCACACAAAAGGGTCTGAGTACGAAGGATATTCTTCTCAATTATTTGACTTTCCAACTCTAACTCCTTATTCACACGGATGGCAAATACTTGAGCAAGAAACTCACAGGCATACCTGAGAGGGAATGGAACAAACCTAGGAGTAGTGTTGTGGCATACTACCAAACCCCACAATCTCTTTCTCTTTTGTTGTGACTGCGGGGAATCAGTGTTATCACCCTCTTCATCTCCATCATTGATGATAACAGCCATAACCAGAGAAGCAATGGAATTCATGTTCTCCATATACTGCAAATGGCAGCTGTGTGGAGCCCTTAGGGTTGAACCACAAAATGTTAGATCAACAGGAAGGTTATCATGTTGATATACTTTTACATGTTTTGCTCGACAATCAACAATCATACGAACTTTATTCTTCATAAACAGAAATCGAGCAGCCTGAGGGATATCAGTGGCTGGATAGTGCAAACCTAAATATGGCTCTAGGCCAGGCTTTGTTATCTCAGAAACCACTTCCCCATGGTCATCATCATGGAACTTATAGGTCATCACCCTGTCATAACCAGTGAGCTCAAAAACCTCCTGCACCATCGTATCACAGAGCCTTTCCATGCTGCCACTAGGAAGAGACTGCAAGCGAGTAATTGCCTTTGCTGCTAGCTTGTACGACTGCAAGGCTCCCGCAGCAGTCATGGGAACTTCATAGGGATTCACAGGTTCGAAATCAATAATCAAGCTCCCGGTTACTCGATGGATTATTGCATAAAAGGGCTTCCCAGAAGTCTTGCAATGGACCAAGATTGGATTCAAAAGAGAAACCTCCCCAATTCCTAGGGCCTTCAGCAAAGCAGAGGAACTGGGGGCAGTAAAAATAGTTTTTATATCAGTTCCAATGCCAAGAACTGGGTAGTCCCCAACACTCGGGACTGCATGACTAACCATGGTCAACAGTTCAGGGGCATTCTCACTGTATGCTATGACCTTGTAAGTTTTCTCATCTAAGGCTAGCAAGCACCCGAAGGGTTGGATAAACTTGCCTTTCTGTATGTTATGGAGATATGCTGTGGTAACCTTGTCTGACCTAGGTTGCTGGTCTCCACTTACACGCATTGAACTTGAGTAGTCAAAGGAGCTACTGGACTCCTCAAATTCCGCATGGAGTTTTGCATCTACAGTGGTTTGTGCAATAACTCGAGCACTGTGCCTTGATCTCCCAGAGTTGTTAGAGTGGCTTTGCCTTGATGAAGACATTTTCTCCTGGTACTCAACAAAAAGCAAAGAAAGATATCTCTATGAATAACAACCACCATAAAAGAATTCTACACTATGGAAGTAAAAAGAAGTGCTGTGCTGTCATGGTTGCAATGCAAACAAATGCCAAAATTCATACATCTCGTAAAACCAAATTGAGATAAGAGAGCTTACACTCTATCTGGTTGATGCTTTTGCTAGTTTGCCTTCATTTTCTATTCATTTTTAGTTTTAAAATTTTGTTGTCCATTCATTTTTCACCTTTTCTCTAAAGAAGCAAGCAAGTGGAGCCATAAAGGTCAAGAATATTGAAGTCTAAACCTGTAAATAATCCAGATTCCCCTAAAGCATTAGAGCAAGAAATTTGGGGGGTCAATGAATTCTTTGTCCACTTTTTGGAGAGAAAGGCAGGATAAGATTAAATTTAAGAAAACCCCAGAAGAACCCTATGAAGGATTTTGCTCTCTAGACATAAAAATTATGCCCTTTCCATCAATAACTAAAGCTTATGTCCAGACCAAATTACTCAAAATTCCCAAACTTTCAGTCTCTATGATCCATAGTTCAAAATTCAATCATGAATTCACCTTTTAACCAAAATTCCCAAACTCACCACCACACATGGTAAAGAAATAGTAAAGAGAACAAACTAGCTATTGTAAAACAATAATCCCCATAGCTGTTAAGCTGGAAAGCTAAAAGGACTAACCTTTTTTGGTTGATAAAAAGCAGAGAAAATGGAAAGGGCAGCTGTTATCTGTGACTGTGACGATGAGTTGCAGCAGTTGGAAGAAGAACTTGGATTGGCGATTGGCACCAATCCGACATGAAGATTTCCCCTTTATAATAATAATAATAAAAAAAGAATGGGTTTTCCCAATCGAGGATAACAGTGGCAGTTAAGTTATCATTGGCTTTCTATATTTGTTGATTTATTGAAGCATTCTTCTGGGTTTCTGGGGCTTCTGCCATTTTATTGAATAAAAAAGAATCTACTTTCCATATTGGATTTGGATCATGTGGTTATCTCCCCAATTAAAAACAATTACTTTATAGTAATGAACTCATGTTAACGTCAATCAAGATAGATCTCCGTTCATTAAATTTCAATTCCGATGAGATTTTTATGACACAAAACTGTGGGACTTTCGATTAAAGCGAAAGCAGCAAGAAGTGAGAAATGCAGAGGCAGCCCATTTTGGTTCTGGGTAACCCATTTATGTTTGGCTCGGAGGAAAATAATAACAAAAACATGTGTTATGGTAAGAATGAGTTGGACACATGTAAATAGACAGATTTTGGCCCATACCAGAATCCAAACAACAAATACAGATAGTCAGGAATGGGCCGGTGAGTGTTGGAGGTAGATTTTATAAACTTGACTAGAGACTCAAATCGATTTACTATTTAACTCAATATTAGCTTTAACATGATGATCTGAAAATTAAATAAATTGAGCCGTAATTGACCTGAAATTTAGTTGAACAGAAATAAACTCGAACTGCTTTTCAACCGAATCAAATGTACCTGAATCGGTTTCTCCCTAACTGAAAGCAACCTGAACCGAAGGCAACCCGAAATAAAAATATATATTAAAAGAAATAAAGAAAGATGAGATGTGCTGTGAGCTTCCGTACAACTCACTCAAAAGCCAAGTATATTGGTTTTATAAAGCCATATAAGGGTGTAAAAAGTTGACTCGACCTGAAAACTCAACTGAAACCAACCGATCTCCTGTTAACCCGATATTGACTAGACTGATACCCGAAACAAAGCACCTCATACTCGAACTAAAATCGAACTGACATGAATCGAATGTAGTTGGACCAAAAATGATCCGAACCGATTCAAGTGACTCGTTTGTTACATCTATTTGGAGGAGACAATCGTACTTTCTAAAAAAATTTAATTTTTATATAATTTTGTCAACAATTTTTAGAGCAAGTGGTTAAAAACTCTCGATTGACGCTCACATCTCTCACTTAAATTGTGGGTTTAATATCTATTAGGAGCAAATTTTTTCATACTCCTCTCCGTTAAAATGTTCAATAAATAAATTTTCATGCAATTCACATATTTTCTATGATTTGATTTTATCTCTAAAATTTTATATTCTTAAATTTTTAATATAACTTTCAAAGAATTCTTATCTGCAAACGGTAGAGTTTGATCGGCTTGACCAATAGGATCCATGCCTAGTTTCCCACTTTCCTCCTAACCCTATCCTTTTATCCATATTTTCAGATTATAATGAGCGGAATGTATAAAATTTTCAGACGTTTTTTTTTATTATCTTTAAAGGTGATAGATAAATATGTAAAGATTTTGAGAATGTGACATCTTTCAGATTAATCGTAATATTCAAATTTTGTATGTTTCATTTTTAAATTATGATTCTCATTTAGAATTAATTTTTAAATTTTTAAATATTTTAATTTTATTATTAAATTATAATTCTCATTCTAATTTAATCATCAAACTTTTAAATATTCAATTTTATCCCTACAACTCATCCCAACTGATTTTTACTATAACTCAACCGTAAGAACTAGTTCGAAATTCTAAATAAAAGAGAAATAATAACATAAACGTCAGACGACTTTAAATCCAACCTTAAAACATATACATATTACAAAAACAGAGAAAAAACATCATGAGAATATTTATAATCAAACAATACAAAATTTTAGATATGCATAAACACAGAATTAAATAAATTAAAAAGTAAAAAAGCGAAGCCGAAAAACACAATAAGAGGTTTAGGTATTTCTCAGTTATTTGTATGGTTTGGTTTAAATAAGGGGGAAAATCTTTTACTTATTTTTCAAATTTTAAGCTTAAATTTGTATATATTTTTTTGGTTATGACAGAGTATTCTATTGGGTAATTATACCAAGTGATTTAAATTTAAGGATAAGTGATATAATTTAGGGTTCATAGCTTAAAGGTTTAGGTTTATGTGCTTAGAATTTAGGGATTATGGTTTGAATTTAGAGTTTAGGGATAAAATTTAGGGGTTATATGTAAAAATCTAAATCCTTAACATATTACCTTAAAACTTAAACCCTAACTTCTAAACTCTAAATTCTAACCACAAACCATAAAATTTAAACGCCTAAATTATAGACCTTAAACTGAATCTCTAACCCCTAAAAATAGAACGGTTGTGAAAATAACTGCCATTGCATTTTCCCCATTTCTAATACTAATAATAATCAATGTGACAGGTTTGGGTTTTGGGCCTGCAAAAATTGGATAAGTTTTTTATTTGGCCCTTCTAGAAAATTGAGCATTAAATTTAAACATTTATATAAAAAAATTCATCCCGGGCCTTGATTCAACAAAATTTCAAACTTCACCCTTGCAGTAAAGCAAGTGTCCAAGTAATAAAGTGAGCCAAGGCATATGATTCAGAACTTGCCTAATGCAAAGAAGCAAATTGGTGAGAATGGAAAAACTTGGTTTCTCAAACGGAAGAAGGAGTGATCGATGCGTGTATTTCCTCCAGTGTTCGGCCTTTCGTCTCGGGTACCATTGTTGCAGTTTGGAAGAAATTTGCACCGCAAAAGACTGAAAACATAAAGAATGTACCTGCAACAATGCCAAATGGTCTAAAACCTTTGGAATTATTATACCAAAATGACCAGTTGATAAACATGGCACCAATCACCTGCTGAGTTCCATTCCATTAGGAAGTTGAAGTAGTATGTGACAATCCAACTAATGATACAGGCCATAAAATTACAGATGCTTCCTGCTGACCCTTTGACATTTACCGGAAACAACTGCGACACGAGAAAATGTAGTTGAAAACGATGTGGAAATAGATGGCCGAATGAGTAAACGAAAGCCAAAACCTTGGTTACTGGAACTCGGGGTCTCGGAAGATCACATCCCCATACCCGTGTCTCAGTATGGTTAGAAAATGAAGAATTAGAGCAATGCAGGTGGAAACAATTTGCAGACCTCTGATAGTAGCAGCCATGGTATTCCGGTGACGAGTACAGACGATCCCATGTATATCTGAAAGCATAATCCAATATTTAGAATTGCTAAAGAAAATGGAGAAAAAACAAAATGAAAGGGGGACAATAAATTACTTAATACTTACCAATGAGCCAATGAGTGCCAAAATAGGACTACCTTGATCCCACCAATTAAGTTCCTGCTAAAGAAAAAAGGCACATTTTTAGTTATAGGGACCCCGATTCGAATTCCGGTTACGCATACGCAAGGGTGATGACCAAATATCAGCACATGCAGTGATGAGTTGGGAGATGTTCGAGTTCCGGTTATTACATTAGTACCTTCAAGAAGAAGGAAAGTCCTGTGAGGAAGCTACTGAGCCATAATCCAGCAGTACAAACCTGATATACACAATTACTATCGTTGTTCATTAGCAATGCATTTGACTTAATAGATTATTACAAAATGTTTATCCTTTTCGAACCAGTAGGAGTGGTCGCCGTCCTGATTTATCAATTAAGATTGTACCCAAAATACCAACTAATGTCTGCAAAACAGAACAATTCTTTAGTTTCTTAGACATCCATCAATGGAGAATTTTGCTTTTCCAAAATGACAGCATACCTGAACAGCCGCCGACGCGATGAGTCCAACCATGCTAGATATACCTTTCAATTGTCATAAAGTAGAACTTTATATAGTTGAACTTTTCTTGAAGATATATGGAGAGTTTTAGGACCAGTAATATACCAGCTGAGACAAAAATCACACCAGAATAATATGCGAATGCATCAACTCCTCCGAAACACGTAAAGGCCATCATTCCGCCAACAATCTATAATGAAAGCGAGCTACATCAATGGATTATATAACAAATATAGTGAAATTGATCAATTTCAAACAAGTTACGTGTCTTACGAGCAACGGACGAACATATTTCTTCTGAAATATCTCGAAAACTCCTTCCTTTGAGAAACTTTTAAGAGATTCCACATAATCCTGTAAAAGAATTAGCTGAGAGGAGCAGAAATGTTGCTATTGCTAAAGTTAATTCTTTCTTCTTTAAGAAATAAAAAAAGGGATTACTTTTATTTCTGTTGCTTCATCAGAAATATCAGCTTTATTTCCCCTGAGGCACAACAAAGCAGCTTCAAGCTCTTTGCCACGGCGAACTTTTGCCTGCAGAGAACTATTCTCAGTAACTTGTCAGCAATTAGACATTGGAAAAGTTTCGTATGGATCGATTATAGACGTAAGCATCTGCTATGGCACGTACGTAGGAACTCAAACCTGTACTTGCGAGGCATCGTTTGCAGGACAAAATAGAGTTCCATATCAAAATGGGCAGTATTGCAGGAAAATTTAAGAGGAACTTGAGTTGAGCTCACCAGCCATCGAGGAGATTCCGGTACGAAGAAGAGGAGTAGGAGTTGAAGTAGACCAGGAATAGTTGCTGGATGTAAAATCATTACAGAACGTTTACAAAACTATGAAAATTGTCCAACCAACTTCCTATGCAATTAAGGAAATTTTAGATACCTATCAGAGCCAAGGTGCGCCAATTGACAAAGGAGCCGACAACATACATGAATGACATGCCCCAACAAGTCATCAACTGCAAAACAAGTAGTACAAGAACCATGAGCCAATAAGGGCTTTGCAGGCTATGTTTGATTAGTGATAAATTTTACCGGCACGATGGCTGCAAATCTTCCCCTAACATTCTTTGTTGTTATTTCTGCAATGTAGATGGATGCCTGTTTGAGATCGAAATGTACATATGATTATCCACCGTAAGTCGATATTTAACAACAAATGGATAAAAAAATGTATCAAAACAAACTTCAGACAAGTTACCAAATAACCGGAAATTCCATTCGTGAATCCTAATGATAGTCTTCCGAGGTCAAGCAACCAAGGGACCTTCCCAAAACAAATGAAAACATGTATTATGAACTGGCAAACTGATCATAACAGCCAGGATCCTAGATTCCTAGTTAGCATTGTGAACCATCATGGAAAAAGGGAAACATTCAGGTTTGTATCCCACTTGGTACATAAATCGAGCATGTCGTAAACGGAAAGCTTATAAAAGAATGAGTAGAAGAGCTAAAACCTTTGTAAAGGCTATAGCAAGCCAGCCACCGATGTAGAACAAATTCAAAGTCCACATGGTCTGATTCAATAGAGGGAATTAAGACAGGTTGTAAGATTTTAGCAAACTAATATTCGACAATTCTTGAAAAAGCTTACCATCTTCCGACCGAGCCAATCCGTTATCTTCCCACTTATTACAGCACCTAGAATTGCTCCAATACTCAGCATTGAACCAAAAAGTGAAAACTGCAGAAACACAGAAATGACTGCAGACATTTCAAGGCAAGAATTTCAAATCTGAACATGATTAGTCGACCGGTTCGTTTACCTCTTCAACAGAAAGTCCCAAGTCCTCCATGATTGAAGATTGAGTAGGTGATGAATATCCTAACTGCATTGCAATAAAGAAAATAATAAGTTCTCCAGAATCTTTAAACTGTTAAAAACATATTTGATGAAAATGCACTTACAGCACAGCCATAACCAAAGGCAATGCAAGCTGCCACGAAGGTGCTGAGAGCAAGAATGGTGGTAACATTGGAAACAGCCACCGAACCTCCTTCCCCAACACCAACACCACCATTTTCTTCGTTGTAAACAAGGTTGTCATGTCCTTGTCTTGCAAGTAAAGACTCGTTTGCTTCAGTTCTTTGTTGCTCCATGGCTCGTTTCACTTCAAAATCCCATAAATATATTGGCATAAACCAATAAGCTACTTTTTGAATGTTACCTTAAAGATTACTCCATTTGATTGGCAATGGAGTTCATAAAAAAGTTGGTGTGTGGGACTGTGGGAAATCAATTCTAACATGCAGGCTGTAGACTATAGGGCTGAGAAAAAACCGAAAACTAAAACCAACTGAAGTATTTGGATGGTTAGTGAAATACAAGTTCAAAAATTGTAGTCATGACCCAAACTAGGGGTGTGCAAAACTTGACACATAAAAATTGAATTATCCGACTCGATGCTAAAATATTCAACTCGTAATTTCAGAAGCTCGAATCGACTCGAAAAATTTTTAAATGAAGTTTGAGTTATAAAATGAATATTCAAATAACTCGAAATTTTTAGTAATTACTGAATCAATTTTCAAGTTCAAGTCGAGTTTCTCAATTCTACCGGATATATATATATATCACATATGAAAAAAACATGAAGAAATGTATATATGTTTTATATATTGTTATAGAAAACCGTTTCAATTGAAACTAATTACTTCAAACAATTAAATTTGAACAGAAACTTAAACAATTTGACTCAAATTTCATAAATTCTACTAGATTTGAAAAAAAAAATCATATAAAGTTTGAGTTATAAAAAAACTCTTCAACTCGACTTATTCGAGATTTTTTTACTCGATTCAAATCGATTGAATGCTCCCCCTAACCTAAACCCATGAATTCAATTTTTTATTTACTATATAATCAATTTATTTTTATGATAAAAATAAGTGTTTTATATTTAATATAATAAAAAAATAAATTACAAATAATATATAAGAATTATTAATTATTTTTATTTATTTGAATTTTTTTAGAATTATTTACTTAAAAGACTTTGAAAAGTTATTAAATAAGTCTCAAAATAAAACAAATTCATTTCTCAAAATAAAGTAAAAAAATAGAGAAAATTAATATGAAAAATCGAACCGATTTGAAATGAATTAAAATAAACAATTGAAAAAATATAATAAACCCGCCAACCAGGGATGGACCGAGGGGCTGGAGGGGGCGGTCGCTCCCTAAAAATTTGAAATTCTTGTATGATTTAAAAAAAATAATTTTTATGTATTTTTTTTATTAAAAATTTATGTTTGTCCCCCTAAATTTTTATAAGCTCGCCTCTAGAAATTTTTAGGTTCTCCCATAACCTAAAGTCCTGCGTCGCGTCTCTACCGACATGAGCGGAGCCACGCTTTAGAGACACCCCAAAATTTTTTAGAAACTTATTTTTTCTATATAATTTGTTTATAAAAAATTAAAAATATAGACAAATGACACCCCTTTTATGAATAAAATGACATCCTTATATAAATAAAACGACACCCCTTTATAAATAATCGACCCTCTTTAAATATCGTTGAAAAAATGACCCCTTAAATAAATTTTTGGCTCCGCCCCTGCCTACCGACAGCAAGTGGTGGGTGCATTGTTAAGGTATATTATACTCTTAAGGACAATTGTTGGAAGAGACAATTTCGCACCTCAAATATAGACCATAAAATGGACATATATATTACATAAATAAAATCTAATAAACCCGACGGAATCAAACCGATTTTGCCCACAGTACTAAACCATGGAGAGTGGAGACGTATTCACAATTGACAATTCTACACCGCGTATTTCATATTAATATTATTCCTCTCATTAAGAATTGTGTTTAAAATATTTTAATTTTTTCTTAAAAAAATAAAATATTTTAAATTTATATAAATTTTAATGTAACAGTAATTTGAATTATATAGATTTAGAGACATTTATATCGTCATGTTTATATATTATTGTTAATCATTTAGACACGTGACTAAATAATAATGGTTTACTTATTTAGCAGTTTGTTTGTTATATCTATTAGGATGTTAGGGTTTAGTTGTTATCTATTGAATAACTGCTCTTCATAGTGTATAAAATGAGAGACTTGCCTCTCCATCGAACTCAGCGAGAAATAAATGAAATTTTAAATTTTTCTTCTATTGTACTTCAAAGAGTCTTGTGTTTTACTATTTTTGTCAATGCTTAACATGGTATCAGTTGCTAGGTAGTTGAGTTGTTCTCCTGCGTAAAAGCCTCAGCTGATTTTCTTGTGATTCTTCTTTCTTAATCTTCTTCAGAACTTCTCGTTCTGTTCTTCTCGCTCAGGTGTTGAAATTTTTTTCGTTTGCAAAATTTCTTGCGTTATTTTCTTTCTCCAGAACTTCTTGTTCTCAATTTTTCTTGTGTTCATGGCTCCCCCAGATAATGTCCTTTCCATAGTTGATGATGATCAATTTTTTGAGATTTTAATTTTTTCAAACAAAAGAGTGAATGTTCGCCTAAATGAGTCTAACTATCTTTTATAGAAACAACAAGTTGTGCTTACTATTCATGGCCTTGGGTTGGAAGGCTATCTTGATAAGTCTTTGGTTTGCAAGCTGAGAAAGGCGCTCTATAGACTTCGACAGGCACCTAGGAATTGGTTTCTCAAGCTTCGTGACTTCCTATATGAACTAGCGTTTCAATCCTCACGGGCTGATCCATCCTTGTTTACTCTTGTGCAAGATAGTGATGTGGTCTACCTGGTTGTATACGTTGATGATATATTGCTCACTGGCAGTTCGCAATCCCTGATTGATAATGTTATTGGTGAGCTGCATGCAAAGTTTTCACTCAAGGATCTTAGTCAACTTTAATTTTTCCTTGGGATTGAAGCATTGCGATCCGACAGTGGGTTGTTTCTCACGCAACGCAAGTTTATCAGAGAACTTCTTCAGAAGACACAACTGCTAGATTTTAACTTTTCCACAACTCCCATGGCACCCTCTGTCAAACTTTCCAAGCACAATGGTACCCCTCTAGACAACGTTCAACTTTATCGCAGTACGGTTGGTGCTTTACAATACATATCCCATACCCGCCCTAACATTTCACTTGCGGTCAACAAGACTACTCAATTCCTTCAAAGCCCTTCCACTAAACATTGGTTAGCTGTCAAACGCATCTTGCGTTACCTGCGAGGCACATCAGACTTTGGCTTATGGTTTCCTAGCCAAGCTTCTAGAGGCATTCATGGAGGAGCACAACTTATGGTCTGTTCTGATGCCGATTGGGGAGGGGATGTTGATGATAGAAGATTCATCTCGGGTCACTGTGTTTTCAGTGGGAGTCATTTTCTCTCCTGGAGTTCTAAGAAGCAACGCGTAGTAGCACGATCAATTTTCGAGGCTGAGTACTGCAGTTTAGCAAATGTTGCAGCTGAAGTCACTTGGGTCACGGCTGTGTTCTCGGAGCTAAGCATTCCTCAAGCCCAACTCCCTTGCGTCTGGTGTGACAACACAAGTGCAGTAGCCATGGCTACAAATTTCGTGCTCCATGCAAAAACCAAACACTTTAAGCTGAACTTGCATTACGTACGTGAAAAGGTGGCGGAACAACAACTGCATGTCAATTATATATCTGCTGATAGTCAGTTGGCAGATGTGTTCACCAAACCTTTAGCCAATGGTCGTTTCGAGCTACTTAGAAGGAAGCTATTTGTGGTGGCTCTACAAGAAGTTTTCCCAGACGTAAAGAAGTAGGGTGAATGTTAACCATTTAGACACGTGGCCAAATAATAATGGTTTCCTTATTTAGTAGTTTGTTTGTTATATCTATTAGGCTGTTAGGGTTTAGTTGTTATCCATTGGATAACTGCTCTTCACAGTGTATAAAATAAGAGCATTGCTTCTCCATTGAACTCAGCGAGAAATAAATAAAATTCTAAGTTTTTCCTCTATTGTGCTTCTAAGAATCTTGTGTTTTACTATCTTTGTCAATGCTTAACAATTATTATCTTGAGTTATTGTTCCCGACAGTCTTTGTATTACCAAATGCTTCTAAAACAGTGTTGGAGTGCAGATTAGTTGAAATAAGAAACAAATATTGTTGAACAAAGTTGCTAGGGTGATACATTCAAACTATCAACATTAGACTTAGTTACAAAGATCAAAATTGACAGCCACATTCACCTCTAGAACTTGCTGCTCAACTGATCTTCCTTCAGAAGCAGCTCTACCGCCCATGTAAGCAATTTTGTACTTTCTGTTTTTTTTTTCAGCCCCACTTTCACCACTAACTAAAATCGACTGGCTTATTCCCTCATTGATCATTAGCCTGCATTAACAGGGACATCAATTTTCATTGTCAAAAAAATAAGTTATCGTACAAAATGAACTTCTAGTCAAAATAGCAGGGTACCTCTTTGGTAAAAAAAAGCAGGGTACCTGTAAGCAGCATTTGCTACAGCAAAGGGGTGGGTGGTTGGTGAGGGTGAAAGTGGGTGGAGGTTTTGAGTGTTGGGGGATTTGGGGGATTTATTTTATTTTATTTATTATTTAATAATAATAAAAATATAATTTTGTTTTTTAAATTAATTTTTATATTTAATAATAATATCATATCAAAATATTAATAAAATAATTCAAAGTGACTAAAATAGGTCAAAAAGTAAAGTTTAGTGAGTAAATTGATCATTTTGAAAGTTCAGTGACCAAAATAGGTCTAGGAGCAAAGTTGAGGTGTTGATTTAGGCATTTAATCAATTAAGCTCTTTGACCAATTTTGATCATTAAATCTTGACAGTTTTTTTCTTTAAATATTACTGGCACATGGTACATTACAGTTCTATCATGTTACATTTACAGATTTTTTTTAAAAAATATTTTTTATAAATTTTATAAGTCTTTTAGAATTTTTAGGACTTTAAATAATTCTTTAAGTAAAATAAAAAAAATCTTGAAAATGTCAAATGTAAACACTTTGACACGATATACTGCACCAACAAATTCAAAAAAACTATTAAGAATTAGTGATCAAATTAGTCAAATAACTTAATTGATTAAATTTCTTGATCTAAAAACTTAATTAGTGCAAAAAGAATAATTAAAATTTTAAGAACTTTTTACACCTTTAAGCCAAAAAAAACTCCCAAAAATCACAATCAGGGGAGTAATGGTATTGTGAAAGTTGGCATTAAGACCAGGCAGGCCATTGAAAGTTACAACGGCTGGACCAAAAAAGCAAGTAGCGCGCCGTATCAATTATCAAATTGGATGCTTTAAAATAAAGTGAGCTGAGGCATAAGCAACAAGATTCATATTGTCACCTACTTTTATGATTTAAATAAAAATATTTAAAAACTAACTAAGCATAAGTTTTGTTAGACAATTATAATTAGTTGTTTGTTTAGAGTTTGTTAGATGGTTTGGGCTCTTAGTAGTTGGGTTATAAATACCCAAGTATTGTAATGGGTTAATAGAAAATCAGCTTTTAATATTTCAATAATACCATTCTCTATCGAACTTTACCCCTAAAGTCTCGAACTACCGTTCATCTCTTCTCCACTCTCACCACCGTTCACTATTCCGGCAACCATGTCGCCGTTCTCACATGGTATCATTCGCCGTCGAACCTGGTACCTTTTCTTCTTCGTTTCTGTCTTTCAATTCTGAGTTTGTTTCCACTGCATTCTTTGAGTTCTTTGATTTCAGATCTTGAAATCCTCCATAGCGTTTTATGCTCCGTTCTTCAACGGTTCTCTGATTTCAAATCTTGAAATTGTTTCTGTTACTCAAATCGCCGATGATCCTGCGATCGCTCTTCTCTCTCCGTCGATCCTGATTTTTTTTCTTTCTCGCTACTGCTATCATGCTATGCTCTTTTGTGAACCTCCCTCTGTTATCAGTTTTGCGATTCTCTTCTTCACCATTCGCGGTGGTGAATTTGAGATGACGTTAATTCGGCACAATTCATTTTTTGATGTTGTTACGTCGTCGATATCAGAGACCAAAGACTCTGTCGTCATTTCGACTCCACTATCGATCTTGTGAAGTCTCTACCGCCGCCTCGATCTGAATCTGATGGAAGTGTTTTTGATTCATTACTCTGGTGAGATCTTGATTAGCTATTGAGTCACTCTTTGAAATTGTGTCGACATTGTTGTGGTTTGTTTTATCAAAATAAATGGAACAAAAGGGGCTTGTAGTTTCAGATCTTGATTAGAATAGGAAAAGAAGAGTTGGTTTCAGTTAAAAAAATACAGTACCAATTGCTGCTCGTTCCTTTTTCCATCTGTTAATTGGTTGTTCACAGAGAAAGTTTATCATTGTTAACTGCTAGACCGGTTCCTCTGTTTGTTAATTACTGGTGCTGTATTGTTTGTGTTATCGATACATTGTCTGATCACTGTTGGTGATTGATTCGTTTGTTGGTTAAATCAATAGTCTCGGTAGTAGTTGATTCTCAGTTAATGTTGGAAGTTGGTTTCTAATTGTTGATCAACTAGTGCAATGGTGCTCTGTTCTCTGGTGTTTTGGTATTATACTCAATTAAATTTCAGATCTAGCTTCTGTTGACATTATGATGATGTGTGGGTATGCTTGGGTTCCATATGTTGGATTTAATCATCTACTTCTTATTTGCTGGATCTGCTTCTTATTTGCTGGATGTTAAATGTTGAAGATTTGATTGCTGCATATGAATTTGAGTAATGTGGAATTTGGTTTTCTTGGAACTTTGCTCGTTGGTTAACGTTGGAGTTGTTATATTAACTACTGCTGGAAACAATTTATACTTTATGAGACATTGGGTGATGATGAAAGCTGGTTAAAGTTGGTTATAGAGTTGTGACAACAGTTCAAAGGCTGTTGTGTGGATGAAGAAAATGAAGAAAAGAAATTGTATGATGGACCATCGAAGAAGGAAGGAAAGGAAGAAAGCTGAAGAAAGCTTCTTTCTATCAGTACACTGAAAAAAAACAGATGTACATTGTTAAGCAGATGTTCAAGTAAAGATATATTTGAAGATGGTTGTTTTTCTTCAGAAGAAGAAAGAAAGAATGAATGAAGAATGTTAAAGAAAGATCAACTCCCCAACTCCCTGAACCAGCTCATTCAGTTAGTTCATGGTCTCAACTCCAACTCAAAAACAAAGATTGAAGAAGTTCAACAAGAGAAGAAAACAGGGTGAATGTTAGACAATTATAATTAGTTGTTTGTTTAGAGTTTGTTAATAGTTTGTTTAGAGTTTGTTAGATGGTTTGGGCTCTTAGTAGTTGGGTTATAAATACCCAAGTATTGTAATGGGTTAATAGAAAATCAGCTTTTAATATTTCAATAATACCATTCTTTATCGAACTTTACCCCTAAAGTCTCGAACTACCGTTCATCTCTTCTCCACTCTCACCACCGTTCACTATTCCGGCAACCATGTCGCCGTTCTCACAAGTTTAACCAATAACAAAATAGGGTAGAGGCGTAGAGCAGGGTAGAGCCAACAAATTTAAATTAAAACGTCATAATTTAAATTTATAAAAAAATTCTTTTTCAAAGAAAACTTAGGTGTCAACGTCACTGACACTCACCCTTGTTACGGACTCCGCCAATAAATTCGAGTATTTTTTTTGTAAGATGTAAATTTTTGAAGGACTAAAAGTATAACAAATACTACTAGGTGACTATTAAATAATGTTAAAAAACTAGTCGAGAAATTAAACATTAGATGTTATAATGAGTAGGGGTGTTAAAAAAATACTCAACCCGGTTGATCGACCTAACGACCCGAACTTAAAAATGATAGGTAGTTTTATAAAAAAAATTACCCGACCCGATAATTTTTTCGGGACACGAGCCGAAAGTTTTCTCTTACTGAATACTCAACCTAACCCGATCATTTTTAATATATATTTATATTTTAAGTTATATTTTTATTTTAAGTTTCTTAATATTTTTACTCTAAAACTAAATTTAAATCTCTAAATTCTTTCTATGTTTGTATTATATACTTTTAAGTTTTAAGTTTAAAACTTTTTAAAAATATTTTTGTGTTTAATATGTGATTTTTTAAAATTTTAGAATAAAAAAATATAACCCGAGTACCCGCTACTCGAGTACCTGGGTGTAACAGGCTGGGACACAGGCCGCTAAAGTAGGTACCTGGATGTAGGGTTGTAAAAACAAGTCAGAACCTGAAAACCTGTCTGAAACCTGCTCGAGTCAGAACCTGATTTGACCCGAGAATTTGATGACCCGAACCCGAACTGTAACCGATTGTTGCTGACCCGAACCCGAGTTGAACCTGTTACTGTAGCAACCGAACCCGACCTGTGTCCGACTGAAACGAACCCGAACCCGAGACCGACCTGGCAAATTACCTGATATTACCTGACTGAATCGACCCGAGATCCGGTTTTACCCGACCTGTTTTGAACCCGATCTGTTATTAGACCCGACCTGTTTTGAACCCGACCTGTTTTAAACCCGACCTGTTATTAGACCCGACTTGTTTTAGACCCGACCTGTTTTGTACCTGAATTGATATTGACCTGGTTTGATAATTGATACTTAATAAGTAATAATGATATTTTTAATATATGATATGGAGTAATATTATGAACTATTATGAAAAAGTCTATATCTATAATTTAAATAGTTTAAAATGTTAAGTATGTAACAAAATGTATTATATATATAATTAAAAGATTTATTTTTAATAAATAAAATATTTGTTTAATAAGTAATTAGTAAAAATAAATATAAACTTGATAAATAAAAATATTTATTTTTAATAAATAAAAATCTAATATATACTAAAATACATAGTACATATAGAATTTTTAGTAAGGCATATATAGACAAATTTAATAATAAGGCATACTAAAATATATAATATATATTTTTTAAGTCATACTAATTTGATTTTAACTTCTTTCTTAATATATAGACTAAGGCATACTAAAATACATAGATAGTATATATTTTTACAATTAATAATTTAAATCTTTCTCAATTAATTGATTAATTAGTATTGTTTATTTTAAGTCTGAATTTTTTTATAAAAATTTACAAATGTACATTACACCAAAATATTTTAAGTTTGAATTTTTAATTGGTATTGTTTATTAAAAGGCATTCATTGTCAGTTTTCTACAATTAGTAATTGGTGTTTGTTTCTTATAAAATAAGTAAAAATGATATGTAAAGTAAAATGTACAATTTTTTTTTCAAGAAAAGTGCCTCATTAAAAATCCCTCTAAACCTAAGTAGGGGAAAAGAGTGCCCATAATATCATTAATGAAACCAAAAAAGTGTATAAGTTTACAAACATTGGAATCCAACATCAGACTTACAAATCCATCAGACTTACAAATCTAACAACAAACAAAATTACAATCCAACAACAACCACATTTTGCATCCAGCAACAAAAAAAACTAAGTATATCAGCAACAATCAGCATACAGCTGTAGCAACTAAAAAAAATCCGAATATGTGTTTTTCCATTTTTATAGAAAATTAATCTTAAGGGAAAAAATTTTCTTAAAAAAATTAATTTTAAAGGGGGTCTTAAAAAAACTTGTATTTTGTATGAAATATTGGGAGTCGCCACCGATCATTCAAAAAAGTAGACCGGACACCGTAAAATAAAACTAAAAATTTAAAAAAGGTTCGAGAATCAGTTACGAGTGGGGAAAGATTAGCACCCCACCGTGCCCCAAAATTAGTACCTAAGGGTTCGTAAAGTGGGGGTGGGGAAGTGACGTGGAGCCATATGCTCCTTTCATTTTTCTTTTACTTTTTGCTTTTTTTTTTAAAGACGTGGAGCCATATGCTCCTTTCATTTTTCTTTTGCTTTTTGCTTTTTTTATTTCTTTTTGCTTTTTTTAATATATATATATATATATATATATATATATATATATATATATATATATATATATTCTTTTCTTCTTTTTTTATACATATTTTTTGTTTAATAATATACTATTATATTATACAATTCAGACAAAAATGAGTGATTATAGCTGCCCCTCTTTGCTTGTTCTTGTGAAATGAGAACAAAGCAAAGATCAAAAGCACTCGTTAGTGATTCAATTTTAGTGTTTAGGGTATGTGTTTTAGTTTTAAAGGTTTAATTTTTAGGTTTTATTTATCTTACGTTTAGGGTTTAGGACTTATTGTTAGGGCTTATAGTGTTAAGGTTTAGTGTAAGGGTTTCATAGTTTAGTTTTAAAGGTTTAGGGTTTTATACATTTGTTTTATGGTTAGTGATTCAATTTTAGGGTTTTAGGGTATGTGTTTTAGTTTTAAAGGCTTATTTTTAAGTTTTATTTATCTTATGTTTAGGATTTAGGGCTTATTGTTAGGGCTTATGGTGTTAGGGTTTCATGGTTTAGTTCTAAAAGTTTAGGGTTTTATAATTTTGTTTTATGGTTAGTCATTCAATTTTAGGGTTTAGGGTTGTGTTTTATTTTTAAAGGTTTAATTTTTAGGTTTAATTTATCTTACGTTTAAAGTTTAGGGCTTATTGTGTTAGAGTTTAGTGTTAGGGTTTTATAGTTTTGTTTTATGGTTAGTGATTCAATTTTAGGGTTCAGGGTATGTGTTTTAGTTTTAAAGGTTTAATTTTTAAGTTTTGTTTATCTTATGTTTAGGGTTTAAGGCTTATGGTGTTAGGGTTTAGTGTTAGGGTTTTATGGTTTAGTTTTGTGGTTAGTTATTCAATTTTAGGGTTTTAGGGTATGTGTTTTAGTTTTAAAGGTTTAGGGTTTAGTGATTCAATTTTTTTTAATATGCTGGTGTGATGCAAGGGTAGCATCTGTTCAATTTTTTTAGTCTTTTCAAAGACAGCACACACAACATGGTATTACTGGTGCTCGAACCCGGGTCCTAAGGGATGATAAACATCTACCTTTGTCACCAAGACACAAGGAGATGAACAATGTATTAAGAACTTAAAAGTCTAAAACCTTAAACCCTATAATATAATATATATACATATGTATAGTGTATACATATACATTAATTAATATAATGTTATATACATATGTATTATAATATATATATATATATTTAATTTTAATTTTTTTTTATAATTTATAGTACTTAACATCTAATTAACTAATTTTATTTCAAGTTGAGCCCTTTTTATTTTTAATTTTTTAATTTATACTATCGTTTTTAATTTTTTAATATCATAATATTTTTTTATGTTAGTCTCTAAAACTTTTATTTAATTTCAAATGGATCCCTATTCATTATTTTTTTATATTCACCCAATGTTTTTTATTTATAATTTGGTACATTTCTTCATTAGTTTTTTAACTTGATGTTTTTTCCATTATAGTCCCCAAAGCTTAATTTGTATTCTAAATTGACCTCTTCATTTTTTTAAAAATTAGCCCGATATTTTCTAATTTTAATATTATATTTTTGTTTATTATATTCCCTAAAACTTTATTTTTATTCCAAATTGACCACAATTCATTATTTTTAAAATGTTTTATAGTTTTATTTTGATATTTTTGTTCATTATAGTCCTTAATACTTTATTTTTATTCCAAATTGACCCTAATTCCTTTTTTAGTATTTTATAACCTTTTTATATATTTGTTCATTATAGTCACTAAAAATTTATTTTTATTTCAAATTGACACATATTCATTATTTTTCATTTGTCTGATGTTTTATACTTTTAATTTGTTTTTTCATTATAGTCCCCACAAGTTTATTTGTATTCCAAATTGACCCATATTCATTTGTTTTTCAAATGAATGCCCAATGTTTTATAATTTTAATATGATATTTCTGTTCATTCTAGTCCCAAAAACTTTATTTTTATTCCAATTTGACCCATATTTATTGTATTTTTACGTTTTCTAAATTTATTTTGATATTTTTGTTCATTATACTTCACTTAACTTTATTTTTATTCCAAATTGACCCATTTTCATTATTTTTCTTTTCATTATTTTTTAAATTACTTCAACCTGAAATGAACCTGACCTGAAGTCCACCCGAACCCGAAATGAACCCGACCTGAAGTCTACCCGAACCCGAAATGAACCCGACCTGAAATGAACCCGACTTGAAGTCTACCCGAATCCGAAATGAACCCGACCTGAAGTCTACCCGAACCCGAAATGAACCCGACCTGAAATGCACCCGACCTGAAGTCTACCCGAACCCGAAATGAACCCGACCTGAAGAAATGTACCAAACTATTTTTGCGTCCGTCCCTGCCAGTAACCTTCATAAAACTTCATTATCTCTGTCGAACGAGATGCTTTATGAAGTAATAAAAAAGTGGTGAGCGAACCAAACTATCTGGTAGGCTGCTTCGCTATACAATTTTAATTATATCGGCAAACAACCTTTTACCAAAGAGGGGATCTGACTATACGTGACTACCAACAAACCAATCAAAAAATAGAAGTCGTGAAGATCTTTGTGCAAGCACCAAAACAACTACAATATACCAAAAATGTGCTAAAAGCTATACGGAATGTGTCACAAGAGCAGAGAAAAATATGCCACAAGGGCAGAGAAAAACGTGTCACAAGGACATAGATTTTTATTCAAAATTGAAAGAAAAATCAAGAAAAATCTGACTATACGTGACTACCGACAAACCAATCAAAAAATAGAAGTCGTGAAGATCTTTGTGCAAGCACCAAAACAACTACAATATACCAAAAATGTGCTAAAAGCTATACGGAATGTGTCACAAGAGCAGAGAAAAATATGCCACAAGGGCAGAGAAAAACGTGTCACAAGGACATAGATTTTTATTCAAAATTGAAAGAAAAATCAAGAAAAAAAACAAAGGACATAGTATGAAAAAATAAGAAAAATAATAAACATCAACGGTCGACAGTCAACATTAAAATTAGTGCTGCCACCGGCTAAACAAAAAATCAAAGGGAAAGAAAAAGGCGGCACAAAAATATTAAGAAAACACCTAAGTTTGGGAAAGAGGACCAGGGCCGGCCCTGGGCCGGGGCAGCAGGGGCACCCGCCCAGGGCCCATAAATTTTAAAAAAAATTAGTATAATATATCCCTTATTTTTTATAATAAATAAAAAAATTGTCTAAGTAAAATGATGGGGCCCATAAATTTATTAACCTGTTAATTGACATTTTAGATTTTTATATTAATGATTCTAATTCTCACGAAACACTCATTAAATATATCTTTCCGAAAATTCAAAAGAAAATCTAACTAAATTGTTAAACTATCGTCTTCTCAATTTCCACCATCATCAATTTACCATATTCTAGATTTTTCATATCAATGGAGAATTTTTTAACATCATTGGGCGGAGAAAATTCAAGTATAATTAACCTACATCTCTTTTCTTCTCTCCTATATTTTGCAACTTATCTGAAAATTATTATTCACTTTTTAATTTTTCATATTTCTTACGAACACAAAATTACAATTGTTTATCATCAATCGTGGTGCTTGAATCCTATTGAAACTTGTTCTTAAAATTTTTGGTAAGATCATGTTTCTATTTTTTTCTTATTTTTATATATTTCTAAATTATAGTTAAGATTGTTCTTTTATTTTTGTTTAATAAGCTTGAATCTTTTAATATTTGGTAGTTTTTTAAGATGTGATTCAAATGTTTATTATCTTTTTCATATGTTTACAGGTGCTATTTGTCACGGGGCTAGGCTTATATGGCTAGCAACGTGCGGCACTTGGTCGGGAAAGGACTTTGAAAGGGACCAAGTAAGCCTTAAAGTCAAGTCTTGGCTTGGCTAGATGAGCGGAAGCGTTGCGAAGAAAGTAAAAGGAAGATGGCTCGAGTGATTTGCAAAACGAAGAGCCTCGTTAAAAACCCCCTCTAAGCCTAGTTAGGGGGAAAAGAGTACTCGACGTTGCTATTCTTTTATTGATGAAAGAAAAGAGAAAACAAAGGGAATTCAGGATGATTACAAGTGAGGGGGTGAGGCCCTATTTATAGCCTGGCACCTCCCGATCTAACGGTCACTATCGATTACAATGGATGGCCAAGATTGGCCTAATATATCTAATGAAGGCAAGAGAATACTATCCATGATTCCTTCCATCTTGGTAGGTCTTCTTTCCTTGTGAAAAGGATTTGAATCTCCTTGAATCGGGGAAGATTGGCATGCTTGATCCTTGCCTTGAATACCATGGTCAAAGGGGTAGATATTCCCCAAGAGTTGGGCTTGAATGGCCATGGATGATGGAAATTCGGACAGGCCCATAGGTGTGGCTGGACGGGCTGCTCGGACAGGCCTATGGGTGCTGATGGACGGGCTGCTCGGTGCTGCTCGGACAGGCCCTCAGGTGCTGCTGGACGGGTTGCTCGGACAGGCCCTCGGGTGTGCGCGGACAAGGCTGCACGGGCAGGCCCAGGGTGCTTGGCAAGGCCCCTCGGGCTGTTGGCTCGGCTGGTTTGTAGCCTCATGGGTGCGACAGAGTGGGCTGGACGGACTAGGGCCCCGTGGGTGCTGGAAATGGCCCATAGATGTGCGGAAGATTGGACCCTAGGGTGCACCACGGTAACATTCTCCTCCACCGAATTGAGCGACGCCCTCGTCGCTCTTTGGGCTTCAAAATCGGCAATCTTGTCTTCAAATTGCCACAAGTCTTTGTCTAACTCCCAACTACCCTCGGTTTCAGTTAGACCCTTCCAAAGCACAAAGTACTCGTGCCTTGGCTTGAACCCTTGGCGTCGAATGACTCGATCGGCTTCGATGGCTTCGACTTCTCTCTCGAACGAAGTCCTAACTCCAACGGGTGCTCGCTTAGAGATGTTTCTTTTCGGATCTTCCTCGTCCTTGTGATAAGGCTTAAGGACACTAATGTGGAAGACGGGATGAACTTGGATGTGGGGCGGCAAGTCTAGCTTATAGGCCACCTTGCCTACTCTCTTGATCACACGAAATGGGCCTTCGTACTTTCTCACAAGAGCCCTGTGAACAGAAGAATTTTGAAGTGTTAGATGAAGTTTAGCCAAAACTAAATCATTTACCTGGAATTCGATGTCGCGTCGCTTCTTGTCGGCCCACTTCTTCATTCGCTTGCTTGCTTTGTGGAGGCAAGCGTTGGCTAAGTCTCTTTGCTCTTGCAAGTCCTTCACTACATGGAAGGCGGTGGGATTTGGACCTTGGTACTTGGTCACGATGGCATCGGGTGTGAGCGGTTGTTGGCCCATCACTATCTCGAACGGACTTTGGTTCGTGGCTTCACTCCTATGCAAGTTGTAGGATAATTGGGCCACGTCTAGCAAATCGGGCCAATTCCTTTGAGATGCGCTAACAAAGTGTCTCAAGTAGATCTCCAATAACGCGTTGGCCCTCTTGTTGAGTGTGTAAAAGTTCTATTATTTACACCCTTTTTAACCCATATTTCTGCTGCATTCAAGCATTATTCATTGCATTTAGGTCAGTTTACAGCAAAACATCACAAATATATTAAAGGCACAGATTCTACTAAAAATGGATGTTTTTGTAGGTATCCGCCATAGCTGACGGAGAAGGCAGACGCTGGGCAGAGAAGCAGAAGAGCTGAACTGGACAAGTAGACAAAGAGGACGATGCTGCCATGGTGTCGCCGTGACAGCATGGTGACAGCAGTTCTGTGGAGAGAAAAAGCGAAATGGACCTCGATAGATAGAGAAAATTCTGCTCGTCTGTCGTGTGAAAACCATATATTTTTCCAAGCCCCGGATCAAAAGATATGTCAAGCCCAAAGTTCAAGGAGAGAAAATCCCTAGAAACAAGGAGGACGGCTGGAAAGTAGATTCCTTGAAGACTAAGTCTTTATTAGAATCATACTTTTAATTAAAGTTGTAATCCTTGTTAACTTAGAATACTTGAGCCCAAAGCTTATATAAGGGCATATATTTTAACCTAGGAGGGAGATATCATATCCCATAGCCAATTACCCCATAACCGACAACCAAAAACCCCTCCGCCGTTTACCCGCCGTCGATATGTTCTAAAACCCCCCTAGGGCCACGGGTTGATTTGTAAAGTAGTTGCAAGGGTTGCTTTTGTTTTAGGAATTTTCAGTTCAATAAAATAAACTTCAAGTTCTCTTATTTTGGTTATTAATATCTTGCAAGAGCATCGGGAGAGCATTGTGAGGTTATCTATTTACTTAGCATCGGGAGAGTTAAGTATACAAAAGAAATAAGAGCAAGTTCTCTAGTTTATAGTTGAACTATCTCGTGCCTAGGGATAGGGCGAGGTTAAGTGGCTAAAGAAGAATTCATACACATCGGTGTTCATCCTTCGATTCACGCCGGGAGGTATCATCAAGACGTGATCATCGACAGACTTGGACCTAGGGATAGGCCAAGGCATATCTGGGATTCTTGCCAAAGTTGAAGTACTGAGTTGGTGTGTTTACTGCCGCGACAATCAACGGACTGCTGCCGCGACAGGTGCTGCCAGCGACAGGCGCGACGACAGAACTGGATTTTCTAGGCATTGCAATACCTGCACTACTGAGCAATTCAATACCAGCCCATTCTCTCTATCTTGATATCTCAATTCTTTTATTTACGTTTACTTTATTACTCTCGTGACAACTTTCTTAAAATATTTCCTTTGCTTTCGTGCAGTAAACTAAGGTGAAGCTATTAGCCCAATCCCTGTGGAGACGATATTCGATACTTCGTATCACTTTACTACTTGCGTCGTGTACACTTGCACTACCATTGCGATAGACTATTTTACACGCAACAAGTTTTTGGCGCCGTTGCTGGGGATTGACAACATAACTCTACCTTTTCTTTTACTGCACTTTTCATTTTTATTTTTATTTTTATTTTTTATTTTTTTATTTTTCGTTGGTACAATCAACTCTTGCTTTTCACAAGGTTTCTTGTTCATGCGCAGATCGAACCGAGGTAAAGATCCTGAGTATCCATTAGATCCAGAAATCGAACGATCATTCAATCTCAAGAAACAACTTCGTCACCTTCTAGCCAGGAACGAGTACCTTGAGGAGCAGCTAGAGAAGATGGCCTACAATGGGAACGACCCGCCTGTCGGCGACCCGCCCGCCGCCGCCGGACGACGGTCCTGTCGTGACTACATGTTGAACGATCATGTAGAGCTGGAAACCACGCTGCCGGACATAGATGTTGACAACTTTGAGCTGAAACCTGTCATGTTTAGTATGATCAATAATGTCGGGCAGTTTAGTGGTGCTGTTACAGAGGATGCTAGGGAGCATCTAAAAACATTCCAGGAGATCTGTGGTTTGTTTAGACTGCCAGGAGTTAATCCGGAGATACTGTGGCTTCGGTTATTCCCTCATTCATTGAGGGATAGAGCAAAAACTTGGTGGAATAAAATCACGCCGGGTTCAATTAGAACTTGGGCAGATTTATCTCGTGAATTTTCATCTCGTTTTAATCCTTCGCATTTATCTGAGCGATTACATAATGAAATTGCTACTTTTCAACAGGAAGATGACGAGCCGATGCACGAAGCCTGGGACAGATTTACTACCCTTCTACGGAACTGCCCAATGCACGGATTCCCCGTCTGGAATCAGGTAACAAAGTTTTATAATGCTGCCAACTTACAAACTCGTATTCGAATTGATTCAGCAGCAAACGGACTATTACTGGATAAAGACCCGGACGAGGCAATGCAAGTTTTGAAAAATATGGCTAAGAATGAAGAGTAGTTTCCGACAGCAAGAAGAGGGGGTAAACGGGTACTAGCTGTCAAGGATTATGAGGCCGACAGCACGATGAAATCACAGGTGGCATACCTTACTAAGGCAATGAAAAAACTCTTGAACGAGGATGCACAACATGGATTTGCTGTCGAGGAGGTATGTGACATTTGTGAGGGAAATCACAGTTCGGAGGAATGTCCAATACAGTTAGAAGAGGGAAAGTATGTTGGAAATTACAATAAGCCGAATTACAACTCCAACAACTATAATCCCAACTGGAGAAAGGATCCCAAATTTTCTTGGAGCAATCCTAATAATGCCCTGAATCCCCAAGCACACAATCAGAATCAGGGAGGACCTAGATTGCTGACGCGACAGCAACTACCGCCGCAGCAGCAACAGCAGCAACCAGCTGCCACTAACAGTATACTGGAACAGACTCTGGCCACTTTTATGTCTCAGACAGGTACTTATATTGAGAATATGAATCTGTTTGTCAAGAAAATAGAGACATTCATGGATAAAACAGAGATGCGGATGATGAATCATGAAGCTACTCTGAAATCTTTGGAGACACAAATGGGTCAGGTTTCCCAGCATATTAAGCCAAGGCAGACTGGAGGATTCCCTAGTAATACTGAAAATGCTAGGCAGCCCACACATGAGCAATGTAAGGCCATAACTACTAGGAGTGGGAAGAAACTACCAGGGCCGGAAAAGGAAGCTGAAACAGTAAAGGAACCAGCCTTGGATGGACCTGCCGAGGGAGCTGCCACGACAGGTAACAAACAGACTGCTGCCGATGAGCCTGTCACGACAGCAAAAGCGATAGAGGAGAAAAATGATGAACCCAAACCTCCTCAGATTCGTATACAGTGGGAAGGACGTATTGCTGATTATCGTCCCCCACCTCATTTTCCTCAACAGATACAGCAAGCTAAGCAAGAATCTCAACTTAAAAAGATTTATGATATTTTTAAGCAGGTTCATATAAATATTCCGTTGTTAGATGCCGTTAGGGAGATGCCCGGTTACGCCAAATTTCTCAAGGATGTCATGTCAAAGAAATATAAACTGGGGGAATTTGAAACGGTAAGGATGGCAGATGGTTGCATGAGTATTCTTCATCGGCAGCCACCCCAGAAAAAGAAGGATCCGGGGAGCTTCATCATACCTTGTGTAATCGGAGATAAATACGTGGGTAAGGCACTTTGTGATCTTGGTGCTAGTATTAATTTAATGCCAAAATCTGTTTTTCAGAAATTAGGTATTGGAAAGGCGCGGCCCACGACAATAATCCTGCAGCTTGCAGACCGCTCTTACGTTCATACAGAAGGAAAAATCGAAGATATTCTGGTAAGAGTGGATAAATTTATTTTTCCTGCTGACTTTCTTGTTTTAGATTGTGAAGCAGACGAAAACGCACCAATCATCCTTGGGCGACCCTTCTTAGCCACGGGAAGATCACTGATTGAAGTGGAAAAAGGAGAACTCACCATGAGAGTGAATGACCAAGAGATTAAGTTGAATGTTCTCCAAGCAATGAAGCATGCTGATGCAGACGAGGAATGCAAGGCTATCACTGAAGTTATCCTTGATCAACCCTGCATCTGGTCGGGCTGTCACGACATAAAAATCGGGCACTGCCGCGGCAGCCACCTACAGGGCTGTCACGACAGCACTGATGACAGCAACTCCTCTGAATCCGATACATCTGATATTGAAGATCAGGAGGAGGTAAACTGGATAGGCGATCATCCAGGTAAGTTATTCGAACCTTTAAATTACACTTCGGATAACCATGCAATTCAAAAGCCATCTACTGTTGAACCACCTGCCTTAGAACTGAAGCCCCTGCCAGGGCAGCTAAAATATGCTTTTCTTGGTTCAAATGATACGTTGCCCGTAATCATCTCTTCTAAGCTGCCATAGGAACGGGAACGACAGCTAATAGGGATGCTGCGGCAGCACAAGAAGGCAATTGGATGGACGATAGCCGATATTCAAGGCATTAGTCCGGCGTTATGCATGCACAAAATCCTTTTAGAGGAAGATCATAAGCCGACTATAGATGCTCAAAGGCGGCTAAACCATGCGATGAAAGAGGTGGTGCGTAAAGAGATAATCAAATGGTTAGATGCTGGTATTATTTATGCCATCTCCGACAGCAAATGGGTGAGCCTTTGCAATGCGTTCCCAAGAAAGGATGAATGACCGTGGTGACCAACGAAAACAATGAGTTAATCCCAACCAGGACTGTGACCGGTTGGAGGGTTTGTATGGACTATCGGAAGCTTAACAAAGCTACCCGAAAAGACCACTTTCCTTTACCCTTTATTGATCAAATGCTTGATAGATTAGCGGGTAAACCTTACTATTGTTTTCTTGATGGTTATTCAGGTTACAACCAAATTGCTATCGCACCGGAGGATCAAGAAAAAACGACCTTCACATGCCCCTATGGAACGTATGCTTTTAGGAGGATGCCGTTTGGATTATGCAATGCACCCGCCACCTTCCAAAGGTGCATGATGGCTATATTCTCCGATATGGTGGATGACTTCCTTGAGATATTTATGGATGATTTTTCAGTCTTTGGAGACGATTTTGAGAGCTGCCTCGGCAATCTACAAAAGGTACTTGAAAGATGTGAAAAAGCAAACCTCGTATTGAATTGGGAAAAATGCCACTTTATGGTAGATGAAGGGATAGTCCTTGGCCATAAGATTAGCTGCCGTGGCATAGAAGTCGACAGGGCCAAAATAGAAGTGATTGAAAAACTGCCGCCGCCGACCACAGTCAAGGGTATTAGAAGTTTCTTAGGGTATGCTGGTTTTTATAGAAGATTCATTGCAAATTTCTCAAAAATCACCAAGCCCTTATGTCATCTTTTGGAGCAGAACTGACCCTTTGACTTTAATGATGAATGTACTGAAGCATTCAAGGTTCTGAACGAAAAGCTGGTAACAGCCCCAATAGTACAGCCACCAGACTGGACACAGCCATTTGAGATTATCTGTGATGCTAGTGACTATGCTGTCGGAGCAGCACTCGGGCAGCGCAGAGATAAGCTATTTCATGTCATATACTATGCCAACAAGACACTGAATGACGCCCAAGTGAACTACACCACCACAGAAAAGGAGTTATTAGCTGTGGTGTTCTCCATCGACAAGTTTCGTTCTTACATCCTTGGGACGAAAGTAATAGTGCACACAGACCATTTTGCCCTGAAATATTTGTTCGCAAAGAAGGATGCAAAGCCTAGATTGATACGGTGGATCCTGCTATTGCAAGAGTTCGACCTTGAAATCAAAGACAAAAAAGGGACAGAAAATCAGGTGGCAGATCAATTGTCAAGATTGGAGAAGGGACAGAGTCTGCCAATAGATGAGACAAACATATTGGAAACCTTCCCAGATAAGCAGCTCTTTGCTGCCGCAGTCGCTGCCGCAACAGCCATGGCGGCAGGTAAGTCTTCTGAACTTCCCTGGTATGCTGATTTCGTTAATTTTATAGTTAGCGGAATACTTCATTCTGATCTTAATTATCAAGCCAGGAAGAGGTTCCAAAATGATGTTAGGCATTATTATTGGGACGAACCTCTTCTTTTCAAACTATGTGCAGATCAAGTTATAAGGAGGTGTGTACCACAAGAAGAGCAAGAAGACATTCTTCATCACTGCCATGCTTCACAATATGGAGGTCACTTAGGAGACAACAAAACTGCTGCCAAGGTGCTGCAGTTAGGGTTCTACTGGCCGACACTGTATAAAGATGCACAGGACTTCTACAAGAACTGTGACAGGTGCCAGCGGACAGGTAACATCTCGAGGAGAAACGAGATGCCACTGCAGAACATTCTAGAAGTCGAGATCTTCGACGTTTGGGGGATTGATTTTATGAGACCTTTTCCATCTTCATGTGGAAATCTATACATCCTCCTAGCAGTGGATTATGTCTCTAAGTGGGTTGAAGCTATCGCTACACAAAGGAATGATGCCAAGACAGTCCAAAAATTTCTACACAAAAACATCTTTTCTAGGTTCGGCATCCCTAAGGCGATAATCAGTGATGAAGGGAGACATTTTGACAATAGGGTTATTGCTGCCGCCCTGAAGAAATATGGTGTCAAGCATCGAATCGCGACAGCATACCACCCACAGACCAATGGACAAGCTGAGATATCCAATAGGGAAGTTAAGAACATTCTTGAGAAGATGGTTAAGCCAACTAGGAAAGACTGGTCTTTACTCCTCAATGATGCATTATGGGCATATAGGACAGCTTTTAAGACTCCATTGGGCATGTCTCCATACCGATTGATTTATGGGAAAACCTGTCATCTTCCTGTCGAGATAGAGCACAGGGCATACTGGGCAATCAAGGCAGTGAATATGGACTTGGACAAGGCAGGCCATAAAAGGCTGTTAGATCTGAACGAGATTGACGGAATAAGAACAATGGCCTATGACAATGCAATAATTTACAAGGAGAAAACTAAGAAGTGGCATGATAGGAAGTTGCTGCCACGACAGTTCTACCCAGGGTAGCTTGTATTGTTGTTCAATTCTAGACTGAAGCTCTTCCCAGGGAAGCTAAAATCTAGATGGTCTGGCCCATTCCAAGTCGTACAAGTTTTTCCCCATGGTGCCATTACAATCCAATCATTAAAAGACGGGCACCAATTCAAAGTCAATGGACAGCGCCTCAAGCATTATCAGGGGACTGAAGCCCCAGGAATACAGGAAGTGGTTACCTTAGGAGATGCCCCACAAGGCATCCCTAATTTAACCTAAATTTTAATTTTATTTATTTCTATTATTTATTAGGAAATTAGGTTTATTTTATTCGAATAATGTTTTTATGTTTTCTGTTTTTAGGAAATAAAGGAGTCAAGAAGAATAGGAGAAGTGAACTCAGCCCACCATCCATCCATCAGCCCAACAAGCCCAATATTGAAGCCTGTCGTTCCAGCTGCCACGACAGACACGTAAAAGACAGGCTGTCACTAGACTGTCACGACAGACGCGGAAACGTGTGACAGACGCGTAACAGACGCAGAAACGTGTGTCAGACGCGTCAGACACGCTAAAGCTCAACAGTCGCTCCGTTATTCACGCCTGCCGTTACAGCATTAAACGTGCAGCAACTCTGCTTCTATAAAACCCCGTTTCATTTTCATTTTCATTCACTTCTGCTTTTCTTACTTGCTCTCCCCCTTTAGTTTTCATTTGCTTTCTTTTACTTTCAACAACCCTTGCAACTAACATGTCTTCCAGAAGAACCCGCCGCAGTGCTGCTTCAACTTCTTCACCGGCAGCAACTCCCCCACAGCCCTTTGCCACCAGCGGCAGCAGAAGCAGCAGTACAGCTGGGACAGCGGCAGCAGCCCCGACATTCAGGTTGTACAGCAACCCACCCAGCCTGCCCCGAGAACCAGAATCCGTCGCCAAATCTGCCTCAGCAGCAGCAGTGAAGACAACGCTTAAAAATTTAAGTTTCTTATTTTCTTATTGCTGCCTGCCATTTATATATATTTTGTGATGTACTGCCTTCATTTATTTTGCTTTTTATATTGTCATTTGCATTGAGGGCAATGCAACCCTTGAGTTTGGGGGTGGCAACCCTTCATATTAATGGAGTCCAAGTACATCTTTAGTTAAATTGTTGTGTCTTTTACTTAGTTTATTTTCGTCAAAAAAAAAGATGAAAATATTGGAAATTTTGGCTGAAAACTGTGATTTGAACTTACCTGTCGCGACAGCTCTGTCGTGGCAGCATCTTTAGGACAATTTAAGGAGAAGTTTAGAGCCTTTCTATAGTTCTGAAAACTTAAACACCATTGTGACTGTTATACTGCTTAGATTTCTTTTAGCCAAACTAGAATAGGAAGCTTAGCACTTGAATAGCCCCTAGAGGTGCCTAACACTGGCTCTAGGAAAGAAGTTTAGCAAAATAGACTCAATAGCCCTAGAGGTGCCCGAAACCGGCTCTAGGAAGTTAGCTAGAGGTGCCCGAAACCGGCTCTAGGAAGTTAGCTAGAGGTGCCCGAAACCGGCTCTAGTGAAACTTTAGCTAAAAAAACAAAAAAAAAACAAGTCAAAACAGAAAATCAAAGAAGCATGAAAATGTGCCTTCAAAAAGATAAACTTTGGAATAAAAATTCGAGTTAAGAGTTGAACATTCTAGTGAAACTAAGAGAGTCTTGGCATATAACTGTTCACAAGAATGCACACACTGCACGAGAACTATAGTGAGATTCCGGACAGATCCTAAATTATCCGACAGGTTGCTGCCGTCACAGGAAATGAACGACGGGTAAGGGAAAATCCACTGTTTGAAAGCCAAAACAAAAATATTTCATTTTTCTTTTAGGTCTTAGTTGCTTGAGGGCAAGCAAAAACTTGAGTTTGGGGGTGTGTTGAGTGTGTAAAAGTTCTATTATTTACACCCTTTTTAACCCATATTTCTGCTGCATTCAAGCATTATTCATTGCATTTAGGTCAGTTTATAGCAAAACATCACAAATATATTAAAGGCACAGATTCTACTAAAAATGGCTGTTTTTGTAGGTATCCGCCATAGCTGACGGAGAAGGCAGGCGCTGGGCAGAGAAGCAAAAGAGCTGAACTGGACAAGTAGACAAAGAGGACGATACTGCCATGGTGCCGCCGTGACAGCATGGTGACAGCAGTTCTGTGGAGAGAAAAAGCGAAATGGACCTCGATAGATAGAGAAAATTCTGCTCATCTGTCGTGTGAAAACCATATATTTTTCCAAGCCTCGGATCAAAAGATATGTCAAGCCCAAAGTTCAAGGAGAGAAAATCCCAAGAAACAAGGAGGACGGCTGGAAAGTAGATTCCTTGAAGACTAAGTCTTTATTAGAATCATACTTTTAATTAAAGTTGTAATCCTTGTTAACTTAGAATACTTGAGCCCAAAGCTTATATAAGGGCATATATTTTAACCTAGGAGGGAGATATCATATCCCATAGCCGATTACCCCATAACCGACAACCAAAAACCCCTCCGCCGTTTACCCGCCGCCGATATGTTCTAAAACCCCCCTAGGGCCACGGGTTGATTTGTAAAGTAGTTGCAAGGGTTGCTTTTGTTTTAGGAATTTTCATTTCAATAAAATAAACTTCAAGTTCTCTTATTTTGGTTATTAATATCTTGCAAGAGCATCGGGAGAGCATTGTGAGGTTATCTATTTACTTAGCATCGGGAGAGTTAAGTATACGAAAGAAATAAGAGCAAGTTCTCTAGTTTATAGTTGAACTATCTCATGCCTAGGGATAGGGCGAGGTTAAGTGGCTAAAGAAGAATTCATACACATCGGTGTTCATCCTTCGATTCACACCGGGAGGTATCATCAAGACGTGATCATCGACAGACTTGGACCTAGGGATAGGCCAAGGCATATCTGGGATTCTTGCCAAACTTGAAGTACTGAGTTGGTGTGTTTGCTGCCGCGACAATCAACGGGCTGCTGCCGCGATAGGTGCTGCCAGCGACAGGCGCGACGACAGAACTGGATTTCCTAGGCATTGCAATACCTGCACTACTGAGCAATTCAATACCAGCCCATTCTCTCTATCTTGATATCTCAATTCTTTTATTTACGTTTACTTTATTACTCTCGTGACAACTTTCTTAAAATATTTCCTTTGATTTCGTGCAGTAAACTAAGGTGAAGCTATTAGCCCAATCCCTGTGGAGACGATATCCGATACTTCGTATCACTTTACTACTTGCGTCGTGTACACTTGCACTACCATTGCGATAGACTATTTTACACGCAACACCTCTCGGTTTGCCCATCGGATTGTGGATGAAAACTCGTTGAAAGGTTCAAGGAGGAACCCAACAACTTGAACAACTCGGTCCAAAACTTACCCGTGAACCGAACATCTCGATCACTTACTATTGAATTTGGAATACCCCAAAGCTTTACGACATGCTTTAAGAAAAGACGAGCGGCTTCGTCGGCGGGGCATGTCTTGTTGGCGGGAATGAAAGTAGCATACTTCGAAAACCTGTCTACTACAACCATAATACTAGAAAAGTTATTAACACAATGAAAACCAATAATGAAATCTAAAGAAATACTTTCCTATGGTCTTTCCGGTATTGGCAAAGGTTGAAGTAGTCTCATCGGCTTGTTTGCTTCAATCTTGTCTTGTTGGCAAACAAGACAAGTCTTCACGTATGCTTCTACATATTCATTCATACGAGGCCAATAATAACGTTCATTAAGCAAAGCTAAAGTACGATGCATACCTGGATGTCCGGCCCACTTCGAATCGTGACATTCTTTCATTAATGTCTTTCACAAATTGTTGAAGTAGGGGACGTACAAGCGTTGGCCTCTTGTGAAGAGTAGATCCTCTTCGACCCAAAATCGGCGTGACTTACCCTCTTTGGCAAAGGTGATCAAATTCTTTGTGGTTGGATCATGGGTCTAGCCTTCCTTGATGGATTCAAGTAACTCACCACTTGGTTGGCTAATGGAAGCAAAGATGGCTTTTCGGCTAAGCGCATCGGCCACGGTGTTGGTCTTCCCGGGCTTGTGCTCCATTGAGAAATCAAATTCCGCCAAGAAATCTTGCCACCTAGCTTGCTTAGGAGACAATTTCTTTTGGGTTAGAAAATAAGAAATTGCGGAATTATCGGTAAAGACGACAAACCTGGAACCCAAGATATAATGTCGCCATGTGCGAAGACAATGGATGACGGCGGTCATCTCCTTCTCTTGAACGGTGTAGCGCCTTTCGGTATCGTTCAACTTTCGAAGGCAATTGGATGGCCTTCTTGCATCAAAACTCCACCAATCGCATAGTCGGATGCATCGGTGTGGATGACAAATGATTTGGTATGATCGGGCAAGGCTAGAACGAGCTCACTTACCATGGCTTGCTTAAGCCTTTCGAACGCTTGTTGACAACTCGGACTCCATTCCCAAACTTTTTCCTTCTTCAAGAGTTCGGTCAAAGGCGTAGCTATGGCGGAGTAACCTTGTACAAATTTACGATAATAGTTAGCTAAACCAAGAAAAGAACGAAGTTCGGTTACCTTAGTCGGCGGTTCCCAATCGTCGATGGCTCGAACTTTGCTTGGATCCATTC
The DNA here is from genome assembly GCA_030270665.1 of Hibiscus trionum. Lineage (NCBI taxonomy): Eukaryota > Viridiplantae > Streptophyta > Magnoliopsida > Malvales > Malvaceae > Hibiscus > Hibiscus trionum. Next base: position 79,134,833 of record BSYR01000003.1, on the reverse strand, counting down.
GGATCTTACCACCTCCAATGATGTGGCCTAAGAATGGAACTTCTTGTTGAGCGAAACTACACTTTTCGCATTAGATATAAAGCTCGTTCTCACGAAGAACCTGCAAAACCTTCCTCAAGTGCATTAAGTGTTCTTGAAAAGTCCCACTATATATGACAATGTCATCTAAGTAGACAACTACAAATTTATCAAGAAAGGGTGAAAGTACCTTGTTCATTAAAGTGCAAAATGTTGTGGGAGCGTTTGTAAGGCCAAAAGGCATTACAAGAAACTGAAATGAACCATACCTTGTGATGCACGCGGTTTTGGGCTTATCCCCTTCGGCTATTCGGACTTGGTAGTATCCCGAACGAAGATCTAACTTTGTGAAGAACCTTGCACTTCCAAGTTGATCAAATAAATCCGAAATTAAAGGGATATGGTATTTATTTTTTACCGTAAGTTTGTTTAGAGCGTGGTAGTCGACACACATGTGCAAGCTACCATCTTTCTTCTTTTGAAAGAGGATGGGTGCTCCAAATGGACCCTTGGATGGGCGAATGTACCCGGCATCCAAGAGCTCTCCAAGTTGCTTTCGGAGTTCTTCTAACTCCGGTGGTGCCATTCGGTAAGGTGCTTTGCTCGGCGGCTCGACATTTGGCACCAACTCAATGCGATGATCCACCTCACGCTTGGGTGGCAAAGCCTTCAGCAATTCGGAAGGCATAGTGTCCTCGAACTCCACGAGAACACGTTCCACTTCTTCGGGAACTTCTTCGGCTTCAATCGCCTCGCCTTCCTTGAGCACGACAAGGAAATACTCTTCCTCCTTTCGCATACCATTGCGGAACTGGATGGAAGACAACATCTTGGATTGGATACCTACATCTCGACTCACGGGCACCAAACATTGTTGGGCACGATCGAGCACAACCAATACATCGGCAAAGGGCAAGAGAAGTGCATTAATCTTGTCCAAAAAGGATAAACCAATCACAAGATCATAATCATCAGGAGGAATTACCTTAATATCCTCAAGGCCTTTCCAACTTCCAAGTTGGAACTCGAACCTTCTTGCAACTCCGGCAATGGGCGCTTCTTTCGAGTTGACCGTCTTAATCCATCCACTCTTCTTCAACACATTGAGATTGAGTTTTTGGGCGGCTCCTTCGGAAATGAACAGCTCGGAAGCTCCGGTGTCCACAAGTGCACGCAATTGCTTTCCGGCAATTGTGACTTCTACAAACATAAGACCACTTTTGGGCTTGTTAGATAAAGAATTTACTTGGAGACTACTTACAATTGCTCCAAGTTGGGCGGTGGGCTCGTCGTTGACTTTGACGGTAGAAAGATTTGTCCTTTGTGGGCAATCTCGAATATGATGGGGTTCTTTGCATTATAAACATCCTCGTCTCTCCCATGGTTTATTTGATCGGCCTTGTCGGTTATTGTTGTTGGACATCTTGTCGTGGTTAAATCTCTCACCTCCGGCTTTGGCATTCTTGTCTCCCTAACCTTTGGATTTTGGCTTTGGTTTGGGCGAGTCTCGCTTCTCGAACTTGGCTATTGCCTCAGCTTCATCAAGGGTATGTGAAAGATCTTTGACACCACGTCTTTCCAACTCCATGTTAGCCCATCGGTTCAACCCATCCATGAAAATTGAGAAGCCTTCATCTTCTCCTAAGTTGGTGATTTGGAGCTTTAACTCGATGAACTTCTTCACATAGTCATGGATGTTGTTGTCGTGCTTGAGTTGGCGTAGCTTTGAGTGCAACTCTCTTTGAGCATTCTTGGGATAGAACGCCTCATGGATCTCGTCTTGAAGCTCTTCCCAAGTATCTACGGGGGCGTCTCTATCGGACTCCTCGACACACCTGCGTCTCCACCATAAAATAACGTTGTGAGTAAAATAACTAGAAGCAATATTTACCTTAGTGGATTCATCCACGATGTTGGTGTTGCGGAAATATTGTATCATGCTCCACAAGAATGTGTCGGTTTCTTGAGCATCTCTCGATCCTTTGAATTCCTTTGGTTTCGGCACATCGGCTAGCACTCTACTCGGACTTGAAACCACTCTGTTGGCTACGGCGGACTTATAGATGTTGGGCTCGGCCCTTAGCACATTTATCGCCTTCTCTAGTTCGGTTAGCCCATCTTTAAGAGATCTATTCTCCAACTCCACGATCTCGAGTCTATCTTCGAGGTCTTGGGAATCATCCTTGCAATCATCACCCCGAGATTCCAACGTAACTAGTCGGCTCTCAACAACATCGAGCCTCTCTATGGACTCATTCGTGTTGTTCTCCAAATGGGTAACTTTGTCTTGCAAGGTTGAGATGGAATCTCTCGAACTACCCCTCTTGGCTTTTCCACCACGAGTCTCCATAGGCTTTGAGGTGCCGTCAACGGGAGCGTCACTTGGATTCGTCATCTCGAACAAATTCTTCGCTAAAACGTTGGCTCTGATACCACTTGTCACGGGGCTAGGCTTATATGGCTAGCAACGTGCGGCACTTGGTCGGGAAAGGACTTTGAAAGGGACCAAGTAAGCCTTAAAGTCAAGTCTTGGCTTGGCTAGGTGAGCGGAAGCATTGCGGAAGCGTTGCGAAGAAAGTAAAAGGGAGATGGCTCGAGTGATTTGCAAAACGAAGAGCCTCGTTAAAAACCCCCTCTAAGCCTAGTTAGGGGAAAAGAGTACTCGACGTTGCTATTCTTTTATTGATGAAAGAAAGGAGAAAACAAAGGGAATTCAGGATGATTACAAGTGAGGGGGTGAGGCCCTATTTATAGCATGGCACCTCCCGATCTAACGGTCACTATCGATTACAATTGATGGCCAAGATTGGCCTAATATATCTAATGAAGGCAAGAGAATACTATCCATGATTCCTTCCATCTTGGTAGGTCTTCTTTCCTTGTGAAAAGGATTTGAATCTCCTTTAATCGGGGAAGATTGGCATTCTTGATCCTTGCCTTGAATACCATGGTCAAAGGGGTAGATATTCCCAAAGAGTTGGGCTTGAATGGCCATGGATGATGGAAATTCGGACAGGCCCATATGTGTGGCTGGACGGGCTGCTCGGTGCTGCTTGGACAGGCCTATGGGTGCTGATGGACGGGCTGCTCGGTGCTGCTCGAACAGGCCCTCGGGTGCTGCGCGGACAGGCCCTCGGGTGCTGCTGGACGGGCTGCTCGGTGCTGCTCGGACAGGCCCTCGGGTGTGCGCGGACAAGGCTGCACGTAGGGGTGTTCATTTTCGGATATCAGATCCGATCCGATCCGAAAATTTGGATATCCGAAAAATTCGGATCACCTAAATAGCGATCCGTATCCGATCCGAAAAAATCGGATATCCGCAAATCCGGATATCCGAATTTTCGGATCGGATACTCGGATATCCGAATATCCAAAATTTATGAATTTAGTTGATTATTTTTTTTAATTTAATGATTCTATCCATGAAAAATTTAGGTTTTAGAATATAAAAATCAATAAATTATTGAATATAACAATCTTTGTATCTATGGAAATTTCAATTTTTCATATATAACAAGTAAAAATATCGAATATAACAAGATTTATACCTATAAAAAAATTGAATTTTCGGATATCGGATAATCGGATATCCGATCCGAATGTAAAACCACTATCCGTATCCGATCCGAAATTTTCAGATATCCGATCCGAATTATCCGAAAAATAAAAAACGGATCGGATATCCGAAATTTCGGATCGGATCAACGGATAATCGGATCGGATCAATCGAATCGGATTTTTTTGAACACCCCTAGCTGCACGGGCAGGCCCAGGGTGCTTGGCAAGGCCCCTCGGGCTGTTGGCTCGGCTGGTTTGTAGCCCCATGGGTGCAGCAGAGTGGGCTGGACGGACTAAGGCCCCGTGGGTGCTGGAAATGGCCCCTAGGTGTGCGGCAGATTGGACCCTAGGGTGCACCACGATAACATATTGTTTTAAAGTTTAATCACCGCGATGTTACGAATTTAGTATATAAATATTCGATCGAGGATCTTCCCATTTCACAGGTGCTATTGTTATAAGTATTTGTATGCTTAAATTTATTTTTTTGATATTTTTAAGATCGTAATGAATTATTGTTTGTTTAATTTAATAAATAAAAATTTTATATTATATATTTCTTAAATTTTTTTAAATTAGGGGCCCATTTTTTTAATTTCTCCTCGAGCCAAAAAATAGTCAGGACTAGCCCTGAAGAGGAATACACCCCTTCATGTTCTTGTTTTTAAACGAATCATTTTTGGTTAACCGTTAATCACATCAAAGTAAATTTCGACCAATTGAGCAAGTTTAAAACGTCAACCAATGAGTTGCGTACCTATGTTAACGTTTAGTTTAGTAAGAAAATATGAAGAATATCCTTGAAGCGGTGACAAAAAAATATAGTCATCTGTAAAGTAGTATGTGACAAATCAACCGACGATATTATTAATGACAGAACTTTGTGAAAGAGTTAGTTAAGTCAACTTAATGCAAAAAAATTATAAAATTTAAGGAATGGAACAATTACAATTTCAATGAAATGACTTGTTCTCCACCTAGTCCACAAAACTCTAAGGTATTTTTCAACAATGGACGCTAACTATGTTCTAACTTGGATGTAGGAAGTGAATCAATTTTTATACCACCATAAGTGTCAATTTTGATCTCAATTGTATCACCACGAGTAATATCGGGTACAACACGATATTAATTATCATTGGTAATTTTATTTTTAGTCATTCATAATAAAGTAATCTCTTTAAATTTGTGTTTCTGTGTTCACTACATAGATTGGTATATAATGACACTTTTAGTGGCGTTTAAAAAAAACGTAATTAATATTATATTTATCACAGTGCTTACGAGACAATCGCCATAAAATAATAAAATTTGCGGCATTTTTATTATAAACTTTGTTAAAAGTTAACATACAATAGCGTTTCTATAAAAAAACGCTACAAAAAGTATAATTTTAGCGGGGTTTGGTTTTACAAATACGGTAATAGGATTAGTTTTAGCTGCGTTTGGTTTTACAAACTCTAAAACACACCGTTTTTGCGATCCATTAATATCTCAATTTCAGACGCACCATCCCCAAATCAACCGCTAACTTCTCCTCGCCGTCGATCGTCCCTGAGGCCGCTCGGTCACACCAAAGGTCAGTTTTCCTGTATATTTCAACCTTCAATGAATTGTGCAATTATTTCTGGACTCACAGAACTTGTGTTTTTCCAGAATCACCTCTTTGAAAAAGGGTACTATGATTTGTTTGAATCCTTTCTATTGCAGGTTCATAGCCATTTCGATCGGTCCCTTGAGAGTGGGCCTTATACCCTCAAATATCGCGGCTGTATGTGGTAGGTTTTTACTTTTTCATCTTTTAATTTTCTTTGATGGAATTTAGAATCGAATGAATACATGCTGCAGAAGAAGTGATTGGTAGAAGCTAGTATAATTTAATTGATTGGAAATGAATGAATTGTTCTGTATATATATAAAAAAAATTAAACTTTTGATTTTAATTTGTGAAAAAAAGCAAGCAGTAGTGAAATAACAGTGCACAAGGTTCATACTCTTGAAGAAATGTAACTGTAGTAGATCTTCATCTCCCTCTAAGTCATAAATCATAATGTCGTTTATTTTTATCTAACATGCAGAAGCACGACATAGTAAAGGAAAGGTTAGATGCACATGGCAATGTTATAGAAGTGAGAGCAGATGGGATTGGTGTTCTGAAGGTTAGTTGTGTGATAATATGCTTGAAGTTGATTTCTTAGTTCCTCATGCTCATAACTTTTTCTGGCTCCGCAGAGATTGAAAAGCCTTTACAGAGGCATGGTGGCAGGCTCGATCACAATGAGACATATTGCGGTTCTGAAGAGGTATGAGTTATCTATCTGGTTTCCATCGGCTAGCTCATTGTGATAGAATCCAATCTACTGGGTGCATGTTTGTCCTGAATAGGATCTTTGACTTCGCTTTTATAGATCCCACTACCTTAACCTGTTGATCCTAATAGTTGTTGTTCACTGGTGATTTGCCTAAATATAATATAAACATTGATTAGTAGCATTTATTTGTTATTGTTCATTTCTTTCTTTTCTTTGGGTTATTTCCTTAATATCTTTTGTTTTGGTTGTATGCCTATTTTATCTTCTCTTTAGTTTACTTGGTTGGTGTCAGTACCAATTTAACATTGATCGTTGAGTGTTGATATTCCTTTCTTTTCCTTTATATTATAATATTTTGTTTTTGTTTTTTTCCTAGTTTTTAATAAGAAACAACTCTATCTTTATGACACGTTTTTCTTTGTCTTGTAGCACGTTTTTCTCTGTGAAGATAGTTGGTCATTTGACATTTCTTTTCATATTTTATTTTCTCACGGTTGGATTTGACGCCAGCTCTACTAATCAATGTGGCACTTATTTGGTTATTTTGTTGATCTTCCCTGCTTTGGAGCTTTGAGATGGATTTAGTTATCAAGATGATGCTTATTTATGTTAGTGTTGATAGTTTTATCTTTCATCGTCGATTAATGGTGTTATTCTTATCTACTATATTTTATTTGACTCTTTTAGTTGATTTTTAACCTTTTTCTTGTATGCCTCCTTTATGATATTCTATAATTACAGGAAAATATTCGGATCATGCGTTTACTTTACTTTTATGGTTGTAAACTCTTTACATTTTTGAAAAGTGTATACCCTTTATTGTAAATTTTTATATTTCTCACTTCTATAAATAAAATAAAATCTAAAATTTAAATTACTATATCTAAAATCCTAAACTAAATCTAATAAAACATATTTATTTATGCAAACTAAAATTTATACCGACCATATATCAAATACTTTTAAATAGTCAAATTTGACCATTATTGTTAGTTGATTGATGTATAATGATTTATATGTCAGGCACATTTTTCAAACCCTTCCATTATTCTTTTGTTTCCATTCCAAAACAAAGATAGAAATGAGCTCAGGAACTGGGTTTAGACTTCCGGTTATAGATTTCTCAAAGCAAGAACTAAAGCCAGGCAGCCCTGAATGGGACATGGTGAAAGTCCAAGTCCGAGGAGTATGGCAGTTTCGAGGCTTTATTCGACAAAGTGTTGGAGGTTCGAGAGGCAGTGTTCGGAGCCATGGAAGAGGTCTTTGACCTGCCTTCACGAACCAAACAGCTTTGCACTTCTGACAAGCCCTATCGTGGCTACCATGATGCTACGGCAAAACTACTGCGTGAGAGCCTGTTGATCGATGAGGCACACATCGCTCACAACATCGATCAAGGTCACATGGAAATCTTGTGGCCTCAAGGAAACATAAGCTTCAGGTTCCGAATAATAACTCTCTTGATTTACATTTCGATAATTCAATTCGGTTTCGATTCGATTTTCCTGAAAACATTTTCTAATATGCTTTCGACAGCAAAACTATTGTATCTTTTACACAGTTAGCGGCAGGATTAGAGAAGACGATTAGGAGGATGGTTTTGGAGAGTTTTGGCGTCGAGAAATACATATATATGAGCAGTTGATTTATGGACAAGGTTCAACGATATTACCAACTTATCAATTTGCATAGCATGAAAGCAGCAGTATCGCTAAAGAGTTAGGCAAACTTGCTATTTTTTTCAACCTGAATAATGAGTAATCGATGCTTGTATTTCCTCCAGTGTTCGCCCTTTAGTCTCGGGTACCATGGTCGCTGTAAGGATGAAATTTGCACAGCAAAAGACAGAAAATATGAAGAAAATCCCTGAAACAATGCCAAAAGAAATGCAGTCACTTGTAAGGTCAAGAAGCCGGAGAAATGTTACAGCAAAACTAAACAAGGCATCAATCACCTGCAGAGTTCCATTTGATCAGGAAGTTAAAGTAGTACGCAACAAACCAACCAATGATACTGCCGACGAAATTACAGAGGCTTCCGGCTGAACCTTTTACGGTTATCGGAAATAACTGTGACACAATATGTTAATCAGAGCATGAGTTTAGGGTGCTGATATGTGTCCAGCGTAGTTACGTAGGTATATTCGAATGAGGAGTTAGAGCAACATAGATGAACACAACTTGCAGAATGCAGACCTCAGATAGTAACAGCCATGGTATTCCTGAGCCAAGTACATTCATTCCCATATACATCTGAAAGCATAATCCAACGTTTAGAATTTGTAAAGAAAAAGAAAAGACGAGGAAATCGAAATGAAAGCGGACAAGGGATTGCTACCAGTAAGCCAATGAGTGCAAGAATAGGACTACCTTGACCCCGCCAATGATATTCCTGCTCATTTATCATTGTATCTGAGATGTCAGGAGATAGTGAAATGCAGTAACAATATCAAAGGGACGGGTCATCGGTCGCGCAATAGAACTATCGTAAGCGATAAAACCTTTGATGTAAGCAGACCTTTAAGAAGAATGACAGTCCTGTGAGTAAGCAACTGAAGCATATTCCAGCTGAAGAAACCTGATAAACACAATGAAATCATTGTTCATTAACAATGCATTTGACTTAACAGATTGCTTATCCGTTGCTAACCAGTAGGAGCGGTCGCCTTCCTGATTTATCAATTACGATTGTACCCAAAATACCGGTCACTGTCTGCAAAGCAAAACAACTCTTTAGATACTGAGACATTGTCCCGTCAATGGAGAGTTTTGCTTTTGAAAATGACAGTGAAGCAAACCTGAACAGCTGCCAATGCGATGAGTCCAACCATGCTAGATATACCTTTCAATTGTCATAAAATACAACTTTATATAGTTGAACTTTTCACAACTTTTTCTTGAAGTTTAATGGAGGTTGTTAAGACTTGAGACCAGTAATATTACCGGATGAGACGAAAATAACACCGGAATAATATGCAAATGCATTGAGTCCTCCCAAATTCATCAGGGCAAACATTCCAACAACAATCTATGAGGAAAGCAAGAGATGTATGAATTATATAGAAAATATAGAGAAGTTGGTCAATTTGTAACTGAGTTGCGTGTCTTACAAGCAATGGCTGAGCATACTTCTTCTGAAATATATCTAAAATTCCTTCCTTTGAGACACTTTTAAGAGATTCCACAAAATCCTGTAACAGAGTAAGTTCAGAGAAGCCGAAATTGTGCCATGATGAAAGTTGATAATGTTTTTTCTTAAGAACAGAAAAATGAAGGGTTACTTTTATTTCAGCTGCTTCATCAGAAATATCAGCTTTATCTCCCCGGAGGCACAGCAAAGCGGCTTCAAGCTCTTTATCACGACCGACGTTTGCCTGCGGAGAAATATTCTCAGTAGTTAATCTGGTTGGTAATGAGATTTTCTGATTTCTTTCGACTTGAACTCACTAGCCACCGAGGAGATTCTGGTATGAAGAAGAGGAGTAGGAGTTGAAGTACGCCAGGAATAGTAGCTGTATGCAAAATATTCCAGAATTGTTACAGAACTATCAGATTGCATAACTGATTTCGTATCGATTTAAGGAAATTTTAGATACCTATCAGAGCCAAGGTGCGCCAGTTGACAAAGGAGCCAACAACATACATGAAAGAAATGCCCCAACAAACCATCAACTGGAGAACAAGTAGTACAAGAAACATGAGCCAATAAGTCCATTGCAGGCTATGTTTGATCAATGATAAATTTTACCGGAACTACGGTCGAAAATCTTCCCCTGACATTCTTTGTTGTTATTTCTGCAATGTAGACAGGCGCCTGTTTGAGATCAAAATGTAAATACGATTACCGATCCTAAGTCACCATTTAATGACCAATGAAAAAAAAAGTATCAAAGCAAACTTCAGGCGAGTTACCAAATAACCGGAAATTCCGTTTGTGAATCCTAATGATAGTCTTCCAAGGTCAAGCAACCAAGGGACCTTCCGAAAACAAATAAAAACAAGTATTACGAAATACGAACCGGCAAACTGACCATAACAGCCAGGATCCTAGTTAGCATTGTGAGTCATCATGTAAAACAATGCGAATTTATATCCGACTTAGTACATAAATCAAGCATGTCGTAAACAAAAAACATATAAAGGAATGAGCAGAAGAGCTAAAACCTTTGCAAATGCTATGGCAAGCCAACCACTAAAGTAGAACAAATTCAAAATCCACATGGTCTGATCCAAAGACATGGAGTTAAACAGCCTGTATGATTTTAGCAAACTAATATTCAACAATGCCGGGCGAAGTTTACTGGTTTCCGACCAAGCAAATCTGTTGTCTTACCAAATATTACAGCACCTAGGATTGACCCAATACTTAGTATTGAACCAAAAAGTGAAAACTGCATAAACAGAGAATTGACTGTAAAATTGGAAACATCTTATAGGCCTATGAACAATATTAGTGGATGGATTCTTTTACCTGTGCAACAGAAAGTCCCAAGTCCTGCATGATTGAAGATTGAGTAGGTGATGAATAACCTATCTGCAATGCACTCAAATAATAGTAAGTTTCAATCTTGGGGAAAATCCATAAACTTTTGAACTGTTTAAAATTTTTTCAATGGAAACACACTTACAGCACAGCCAACACCGAAAGCAATGCAAGCTGCCGCGAAGGTGCTAAGAGCAAGAATGGCGGTAACATCGGAAACAGCCACCGACCCTCCTTCCCCAACACCAACACCACCATTTTCTTCATTGTAAACAAGGTTGTCGTCATGTCCTTGTCTGATAAGTAAAGACTCAGTTGCTTCACTTCTTGGCTCGTTTCACTTCAAAGACCCATAAGTGATGCAGATACAATAAATCTAATTAATGATATCTTAAATATTACTTTAAATTTTAAAAGGACCATTTTTTTTAAAGAGTTTTAAAGGAATATACCAATCAAATTATTGGCAGTTGGATAGAAATAATAAATTTTCTTTGAGTGCCCATAAATAAACTATTTTTTTTATTGCGATTCAAGACCACGTGTTTGTTGTTTCTCTCCAACTAGCCGTCTGATATGGAAAATTGATAATTAGTGTATATTTCGTGTTAATAATATATTGTGTAATGATTTAATTGTGTTTATTAGAGAACAGAATCAGTTTTTCTGTTTAGCTTCTATTCAGCTTATAACCGTGAGGCTAATTAGCTATTCAGTTGTGTTTGATGGCATTTTTGGATGGATCGAGTTTCTTTTAAGATTAGGGACGGATTCATAACTCTATGTTAAGGGATAAATTTATAAAATTCTAAGAGCGATAAACTTATAAAATTTTAGGAGGGCGAAATCAATTTTCAATAAAAAAAATGGGTAAACTATGTTACCACCAACCTTTTAATTGGTCCAAATTTACCACCAAATTTTATTTTTTGAATTTATCATTAACGGGTAAACTATGTCAGGTACCACTAAACTATTGTGCTAAAAACAACGTCGTTTTGCTAGAGGAAAATATGAAAAATTATGCCCTCAATAAAATTTGATCCTAGAACCTTTAGAATTAAAAGCAACCTCCTAACCACTTAGCCAACTTAATATATTTAATTTATTTTTAGCACAAATAATATATATTCTAAAATGCAGTTGAGATTAATTCAATTTATTTCATTATATAAATAATATTGCTCTATAAATAATATAAATATGTTATAAAATAATATTAATATACATATTATAATATATTAATATATATAACTAATAAATAAAATATTTATATTAAATAAAATATATTATCAATAATATTAAATATATAAATAAATTACATATTATTATAAAAATTAAAAAAATAATTTTCACGAAACCCCAAAAGTTTTCAAAATTTACAAAAAAAACTCAAATCCACCAAAACATTAAATTCTTACCTATATACCCTAAAACCCTAAATCGTAAATTCATTTGTACCCAAAATGGATGGATTTAGGGTTTATGCTTTAGGATTTTAGTGAGTTCTGGGATTTATTTTTGTAAATTTTCAAAATTTTAGATTTTTTAAAATCATTTTTTAATTTTTATAATAATATATTATTTGTTTATATATTTTAATATTATTTGTTTATGAATAAAATTTTAGGGTTTAAGGTTTATAGTTTATGGTTAGGGTTTAAGGTTTTGTTGAATTTTGATTTTTTTGAAAATTTTGGGTTTTGAAAATTAGTCTTTTAATTTTTATAATAATATATTTATCTATTTATATAACTCATATTATTTTAATATATTTATATTATTTATATGATAAACTGCAGTTTGTAATATATTTTAGGGTAAACTACATAAATGGTCCCCCGACTATACTCTAATTATCTTTTGCATCCCCTGACTATCAGAAGATACAAATTGATCCCTTAACTAATTGTTACATACAAACTAGTCCCTTTCCGTTAAAAATTTGACGGATATCTTAGTTGGACGTTAACCTGCTGACTGGGTTTAGATTATACTATTTTTTTATTACACTATATTTCCATGTCATTAAAGGTCAATAAAAATAAAAAAAAAATCATTTAAAACCCTAATCAGTGGACCAAATGCCATAAACTCCTCTTCTTCTAGATTTCATCTTCATATTTCCCAAATGCCACAAAATCCATTCTTTTTTGTGATGTTTTTCTTTCAAATTGTTGTTCCTCAAATTCTTTCTCTCAGTGAGCACTCTTTCAATTCAAAGGAACAAAAAAGAAGAAAAATTATGATGTCCCTGATCCAAATTTTTGTTTTTTTATATGTTCTTCTTTACATTCTTTTAGTCGTCATTATTTTCATCACTTTTTTGGTCACCACCGTCCCTGGCGGCAACCCAGTTCTAGATTTGGTCTCTCCACCCAAAACCCACCAAAGTTTCCCTTCCAAGCTGTTGTTTTTATCGCTGCATGATGACGATTCACTCCTCTGAGTTGCTTCCCGAGTCGACTCGCAACTCCCTCTTGGCTCACCCAAAAAGGTTGCGTTTTTATTCCTTACTATTTCGTCGTTTCCTTTTGCTCTGCTTCGAGAATTTTTTTTTAATCGGACCCCTCAAAATCTCTTCAATGTTTACGTCTATGTCGACCCGAGTTAGAAGAAGAAGAAGAAGAAGACAATTTGTGGCATTTGGTCCTCTGATTAGGGCTTTAAAGGGATTTTTTTGTTTTTATTTTTATTGAACATTAATGACATGGAAATATAGTATAACAAAAAAAATAGTATAATTTAAACCCAGTCAGCAAGTTAACGTCCAGCTAAGGCGTCCGTTAATTTTTTAACGGAATGGGACCCGTTTGTATGTAACGACTAGACAAAGGACCAATTTGTATCTTCTGATAGTCAGAGGACGTAAAAGATAATTGGAGCATAGTCAGGGGACCATTTATGTAGTTTACCCTATATTTTATTTGTGTTGGAAACAAAACATAGATTTTAAGTTGGCTTAGTGGTTAGGAGGTTGCTTTTGATTCTAGAGGTTTCAGGTTTATATCTTATTGAGTGCATGATTTTTTTATATTTTCCTCTAGCAAAATGACGCCATTTGGGCAATTTAGTATCAAAATAGCGGCACCAAAACGACGTCGTTAAGTAGTTAACACCGCGGTGGTATAAAAGAATCACATCCAATAGTTTGGTGGTACCTGACATAGTTTACCCTAAAAATATATATAAAAAATTCTTAATTTTTTTAAACCATATACGAATTTTAAATTTTTAAGAGGTGACTGTCCCTCTAAAGTCTAGACCCCTCCATTCATTCTTGTGTAAGATGATGGTAAACTAGAGGTGTCAAAGCTTGTGCACTTAAACCTTTTCTAAGAGGGGCAACCTTATAAAATTTTAGAAGGACGAAATAAATTTTTAATAGAAAATACATAATTTTTTTTTAAATTATATGCGAATTTCAAATTTTTAGAAAGTAATTGTTCCTCTTAGGGACGAAATTAGGATCAAACATTGGGAGGGACGAGATTCTATTAAACTTTTAAATCTAAAAATTGAGAGAGACAAAATTTTTATTTGACTAGTATTTAAACTTAGAAGAACCCCAAATATTATTATACCAAAATATTTTGGGAGGAACAAGAGCCCTTCCTAACAAATACATAGTTCCGTCACTGGTTCCTCCGTACCCCTCAGTCCATTACCGTGTAAGATGATGGTAAACTAGAGGTGTCAAAGGCTGTGCTTTTAGATCCTTTCTAATGCTCAAGTCAATCATGAATATTCATAATAGAAATGGTAAAATTAAGTTCTCCGACTAGCTTAGTGGCTAGGTACTGTTGGACTAGGCCAATAAATGAGATGAGATAGATTGCGAGTTATTCGAGTTTGATTCGGTTAAGTTAGTCAACACGATTTGATTGGACTCGACTCGAGCTCGAATTCGGCTCGAGTTCTTAACGAGCCGAGTCGAGCTACTCGATACTCGACTTGAAAAGCTCGCGAGCTACTCGAAAATATAATATACTAACTTTTTTAATTTTTTAAATTTAAAACCTAAAACCCTAAACCCTAAACATAAGTCCTAAACCTAAATCTAAATCTTAAATTCTAAACCCAACAACCTAAACCTCTAAACCCTGAAATTAACAAGCTTGTGTAAACTACAGCTTGTGTATCAAAGTTTTTCCTAATATGGCTTTAAATGAGACGAGACAGATCGCGAGCTACTTGAGTCTGACTCGGTCAAAGCTCAACTCGATTGAACTCGACTCAAGCTCGAACTTGGCTCGAGTTCTTAATGAGCTGAGTCGAGCTCAGATTATTCAGGCTCATTAAAAATTACTTAAGCTCGAACTTGACTCGAATTCTTAACGAGCTGAGTCGATCTCAACACTACTCGAGCTCGAATCGACTCGTTTACACCCCTATGTTGGACAACTCAAGTTATTTTTCTTTAGTTTTATTTGATCAATATGATGGTAACATCATATTCAAAAAACAAAAAATAAGCTGTTAATAAAGAGAGAAAATGAATGAAAATAAAAAAAAAAAGTTATAAAAAATTGTCAGGTCAACAACGTCGTTAAATTTTTAATGATCGACAATTAAATTAAAATAATATGACGTTAGTTGGGCGATTATTAAAAAAATATAAGAATAGACGAATACCAAGTAGGTATTTTACCCTTGATTTTTTAATAATTGAGACTGAATTCAAATCTTCTTAAATACTTTTAATGATACTTAAAAGTTGATCCACGCTATTGTTTTTTTTTTTTTCAATAATGTCAACTAGATTTTATTAAAAATAATAATAAAAGTTATCATAAATACAACACACCTAAAGAAAAAAAATAAGAACTATATCCACCACAAAAATTTATACAAAAATAAAACATGAAATTTTGCACACAAAAAGTCTTTTCTTTGAGATTGGCGCGCAAATCACAAAAAATCTAAAAATTTTTATGAATCTTCTTATTTTTATGTAAACGAGACGCCTTATGAGGTAAAAAAAAGTAGTGAGCAAACTAAACTACCAGACAGATTGTTCCGTTATGCACAGGACCGGCCCTGGGCCGGGGCAGAAGGGGCATCCGCCCAGGGCCCATAAGTTTTAAAAAAAATCTATATAATATATTTTTTATTTTTAATAATAAATTAAAAAAACTGTATAAGAAAAAGGATGGGGCCATAAATTTATTAACCTATTAATTGACATTATAGATTTTTATAATAACGGTAATAATAATTTTAATTCCCACGAAACACTCATTAAATATATCTTTCCAAAAATTTAAATGAAAAATCCAACTAAATTTTTAAACTACTGTCTTTTCAAATTCTCACCACCATCAATTTACCATATTTCCAGATTTTCCATATTAATGGAGAATTTTTTAACGTCATTTTTTTTCTCTTTAATGCTCATTGGGTGGAGAAAATTCAAGTATAATCCTACATTTCTTCTTCTCTTCTACATTTTGCAACTCATCTGAAAATTGTTATTCACTTTTCAATTTTTCATATTTCTCACAAACACAAAATTACAATTAACTATCATCAATCGTGGTGTTTGAATCCTATTGAAACTTGTTCTTAAAATTTTTGGTAAGATCATGTTTCTATTTTTTTTCTTATTTTTATATATTTCTAAATTATAGTTAAGATTGTTCTTTTATTTTTGTTTAATAAGCTTGAATCTTTTAATATTTGGTAGTTTTTTAAGATGTGATTCAAATGTTTATTATCTTTTTCATATGTTTACATGTACTATTGTTTTAAAGTTTAATTAGGCGGTGTTGCGGATTTAGTATATAAATATTTCGATCGAGGATCTTCCCATTTCACAGGTGCTATTGTTATAAGTATTTGTATGAATATATTTTTGATATTTTTAAGATCGTAATGAATTATTATTTGTTTAATTTAATAAATAGAACTTTTATATTACATATTTCTTTAAAAAAAATTAAATTAGGGGCCTATTTTTTTAATTTCGCCCTGAGCCAAAATATAGTCAGGACCGGCCCTGGCTATGCAGTTCTGATTACATCGACGAAAAACCACCAAAGGGGATCAAACTTTTTATGATCACCGACAAATTCAAATCAGAAAACAAGCGCCATGGGAATCTCTATACGAGCATCAAACAATAGCTAAGGTATGCAAAAACGTACCAAACGGCAGAAAAAACATACCGTAAAAATAAAAAAATGTGCCACAAAGACAAAATGTAATGTATACTATAAGAGTAAATATTTTTATTAAAAATTGAGAAAACTTAATAAAAAAAAAACATGATATGTAAAAAGAAAAAATAATAATAAACATCGACTGTTGATAACGAGTATTAAAATTAATTTCTTGTCGACTAAATAAAAAGGAGATAAAATAAGTTTGCGACAATACATATCTAAGGAGAGAAAACTAGGTCCCCGATGCTATTGATTCTTAATTGTAAATCTTTTGTTTAGTAAAAAAAAATACCAACTATAAACAACTGTCCCTTACCTTAAAAAAAACAATATATTAAAAACAATTATAGGTAATGGAGATATGATTTTCTTTTAATTTATTTCTTATATCATCATTGCTCACCACATTAATAAAATATGAAAACGTGAACATCGTTCACGTGAAAGAATGGATATGAAATAATGTAAATAAATAAAATATAAAGACATAAAGTAAAAAATACTCTAAACGTTTGTCTGAATAGTCATTTTGACTCTTATTTTTTGGAGTAATTTAATTTTGGGTCAAAATAGTCTTTATGTAGATTCAAATTGTTAGAAAACTAACGGTAAACAATTTGAGATGACTTGACAGAATGATTAGTCTGCAAAAAATTATTTTATATTTTATATAATTTTATGAAATTATGTTTTGACCGATGTAACGTTTTTTCAAGTCTAACACATTTGTCTATATGATACTGCCATATCAGCGTGCACTGCCATATATGTTTGTCACGTCATTTTAAGCCATTTACCGTCAGTTGACTGATAGTTTTCATTCACGGTAGAGCTATTTTGACTTAAAATAAAACGTTGAAGGTTGAACTGCTCTAAAAAAAAGAATGAAAGCTAAAATAACTATTCGATTAGACGTTGAGAGTATTTTTTAGCTTTATACCAAATATAAACTAACCTTTGATTGCCCTTTGCTTGAGGTACGGAGAAAAAAAGAATAATAATATAATATATACAAACTATTCCATAGTGGTTTTTAACCTTTTCTTTCTTTATAGTAATTTGGGAGGTGCATGATTCGATCCGGCACCTTCTAGCCAATTTTAGTTGCAAATAATCTTTAATAAATTAGAGAAACTATATGGATGGTGACTTTTGGCTTTTTATTGTCTTCTTTTGATCATTGATTTGAAAAAAAATGTTTTTGATCATTTATGTTTTTGGGTTATAAAATTTTGGACTCACGCGTCAATTTTGGTTAGGACAATGACCTGACATGTTAGTAAAAACATTTATTTTTTAATTTAGTCTTAAATTTTAGACAATATTAATTTGACATCTAAACTTTAAATAAGATAATACTTCAACCCCCTGAATAATATATATATATATAATCCAACTTATGTTTTTTAATTTCATGTTTATTTTTAAAGGAATTCGAAGGCTTCTGACTAGATTTATAGAATTTGGAGATTTTCTAATGAAACGGACATCGTATTCGCGCTTAGGAGGCCCAAAATAAGTGGAATGCAAATGTTGATGTCTTAGGATTATCAACGATGGTGATCGACTGTGGTCGAGTGATAGTAGATATAAGGGACTTTAATCAGATTTAAGATTAAATAGGTATTTTATATAAAATTTATGGGTTAAATTAATATTTTGTTTAAGTTCAAAATTAAATTAAAAATTAATTATTTTTACTAACATGCCATATCATAAACATAATGGAAGTTAACGCATGTGTGACCAAAATGTCATAACCCAAAAACGTAAGTGGCTAAAATATAATATTTCAGAAACAATGACAGAAAGAAGACACTAAGAAAACAATAGTGATCATTCGTGTAATTTACCAATAAATTAATAAGATTTTTATTTGGTTGATATTTTTTATAATTTATACTATCATTAATCATTAAATTTTGATCACGTTTGTCATGAATGAAAGTCGGATTTAAGAAAGAGTGTTTAATTTTTTTTGGTTGTCATTTCGGTTTTCAGGGCTTCGCCTTAATTAGTTTGGACCGATCCGCGTCGCACTCTTAGTTTTGGTGGATGAGTCTTTCAGCAGTAATTTTATGCATACAAAACACTTAGAATCCCTAAAACCTTGCTTAAGCGATACCAAGCTACTTACCACTTGGATCAACTCAATTAGTTAGAAAAGAGTATTTAAATTAAATCCGCTTAATACAAAATTAATATGCATGATTGAATAGTTGGCAACGCAATAATGCAAATAATAAATAATTGAAGTACAATATACGACAAGAGGAAAGTGGCCAAAACAATAAGCAACTTGTTAAATTTAAGGTAAACTATACAATTTCTTTTACTCTTATTTTGATCACTCAAGTTTAATAATTTTTAATTTAATCACAAATTTTTTTATTTGTTTTCTTCGTCACTTGGGAGTTAAATAAAATATGGAAGAGTGACATGGTAGCCACATGTGTTGACATGGACTACTTTATGCTAACATGGCAACTACATGTCATCCACATCATTTTCTTTTTTAATTTTTTTTTATAGTTTCACCCATGTCACACCGACGCTAAATTAATCATTCTTTAACCACTCAATACACCAACAAACTCGCTTCATTATCTCCTACTACTCTATCAGTTTAAATTTTCCTAAAATCTTTAAAACCTGCAAAACTCGATCTAAAACCTAAAATGCACAAAACCTTAAACTACTCTAGCTTAGAATATTCATTGTTTGATCATCATGAAATCAAGACATACTGCTCACTTTCTCCTTCTCCACCTCCCCACCGTTAGGATTTGAAAGAAGACTTCTCGTCGTTGAAAAATCAAAAGAAATTCAAAACTAGGGAGGTTTTCACACACAAAAAAGTGTTTTAGGGTCATTTTATAATTTTAAAAGACACATGTCTAGTCATTACGTTAACTATTTACGACAGAGTGAGCAAAATAAGAGCAATTCGAAAGTTCAGTGATTAAATTGAATTTTTTTAAATTTGAGTGAGCAAAATAAGAATGAGAAGAAAGTTGAGTGATGAAAATTGTAATTTATCCTAAATTTAACAATCAATTATTTGCTGATATATTATAAACATTTAGATATCAATCACACCTTTCAAAGTACTCTTCCATTGTTCATTTGTTTCCATTCCAAAACGAAGAGAGAAATGAGGTCAGAAACTGGGGTTAGACTTCCGGTTATAGATTTCTCAAAGCAAGAGCTGAAGCCAGGCAGCCCTGACTGGGATTCGGTGAAGGTTCAAGTCCGAGAAGCACTGGAGGAGTACGGTTGTTTCGAGGCTTCGTTCGACAAAGTTGCCGATGTTCGAGATGTATTGTTCGGAGCCATGGAAGAGCTCTTTGACCTGCCTAAACAAACAAAACAGCTTTGCACTTCCGACAAACCCTTTAGTGGCTACCATGATGCCACGGCAAAACTACTGCGTGAAAGCATGATGATCGATGAAGCACATATCCCTGGCAACATCGATCGAGGCCTCACGAACATCTTGTGGCCTCAAGGGAACATAAGCTTCAGGTTCCGAATAATAATTCTCTTAATTTACGCTTCGATTTTTCCGTAAAACATTTTCTAATATTCTTTCGACAGCAAAACTATTGTATCTTTTACACAGTTAGCAGCAGGGCTAGAGAAGACGGTCAGGAGGATGCTTTTGGAGAGCTTTGGCGTCGAGAAATACATGGATGAGCTCAACGACGCCACAAATTATACCCTGAGGGCCATTAAATATGGAAGGCAACGAACCGGCGAGCCCACCCTCGGAGCGGATGCGCATACGGACAAGGGTATGCTGACTGTTTTGTATCAGAACGAGGTTCATGGTTTGGAGATTCGAACCAGAGATGGCGAATGGATCGATATAAAGCCCTCACCCAAGTCTTTCATAATCATGAACGGCGAGTCCCTTGGCGTAAGTCATTATGAAATCACAATCAAAGTTTAAGCTAGACAGAACAATCAGAACATATATAAATTATACTATAACATTATTTTTCTGTAGGCATGGTTAAATGGTCGATTGTCCGCGCCTTATCATCGGGTCGTGACGAAAGGAAACAAGGTAAGATACAGCGTCGCATTTTTTGCAAACCCGAGAGGAGGCTACCGTGTAAAGGTTCCAGAAGAGCTTGTGGATGACAAAAATGGCTTGCTCTTCAAACCATTCGACTACGAAGAATATTTGCAATATTACTCTGTCCGGGCAGCTCGAGGAGATTTTACAACTGATCTTAAAGTTTACAGCAATGCCTAAGTTTCTTGCCCAATTGATGATAATAAAATAACTTGGAAAACTTGGTTTTCCATTACATGAGTGTAAGAAGATTAGAAGAATGATTGTCCTGTTAGGAAGCTTCTGATCAAGCATAATCCAGCTGAGCAAACTTGATAAACGCTGTTAAATCATTTTCATTAACTATGCATTTTACTTTGAACAGATTATCACAAAATGTTTATCCTTTGCTAACCAGTTGGAGTGGTCGCCTTCCCGATTTATCGATTAAGATTGTACCCAAAGTACCAATTACTGTCCGCAAAACAGAACAACAATTCTTTAGTTACTGAGACATCCATCAATGGAGAAATTCGCTTCCCGGAATGACAGACAAGCATACCGGGGTAGCAGCCAGTGTGATGAGTCCAACCATGCTAGATATCCATTTCAATTTTCATAGAATGTAACTTTATATAGTTGAAATTTTCATAACTGTGCTTGAAGTTTTATGGAGATTGTTAAGACCAGTAATATCCATTTCAATTCGTCAGGACCAACATTCCAACAACAATCTATAAGGGAAAACAAGAGACGTATCAATGGAGGAGATTTATCAATTCCCAGACTCACCAGCCATCGAGGAGATTCCGGTATGAAGAAGAGGACTACAAGTTGAAGTAGACCAGGAATAGTAGCTGTATGTAAAATCATCCCGGAACTGTTACAAAACCATCAATTGTAGAACAAGTAGTAGTACAAGAAGTATGAGCCAATATGTTCATTGCAGCCTAATGTTTGATATTAATGATAAAAGATTACCAGCAGGCAGCAACTATGGCCGAAAATCTTCCCCTGACATTCTTTGTTGTTATTTCTGCAAAGTAGAGATAGAAATGTAGATATGATTATTCCACATGAGATAAGTTATCAAATAACTGGAAACTCCACTTGTGAATCCTAGTGATGTTGAACCCACCAGGGGAGCTTCCCAAAACAAATGAAAACATGGTATCATCAACTGAAAGTAGCATTATGAGTCATCAATGCAAGTTTATCTCCGACTTAGTACAGAAATCAAGCTTACCGATTCCTGACCAAACAAATCTTATTGCCCCGAACAAAAATGTGAAAACTGCAGGAAACATAGAGCACAACCAGCAGCAAAGACAATGGGAGCTGTGCCACGAAGGTACTTACTAAGAGCAAGAATGGTGGAACATTGTAAACAGCCACCGGCCCTCCCTCCTTGTCTTATAAGCAAAGGCTGATCAGGACAGTTGGTTCTGTTATCTTGAAAGATTCCTTTAGAGGTTAATAGATTCCGCGATCTTTGATTAAAAGAATATTTCAAGACCACTTGTTTTTTTTAATATTATTATTGTTTCTTTCGACCCATATGATTATAAGAATATTAGTTGGATTGGAATAGAATAAAACAAGTTGGAACTAATCAAGCTGATGACAAGCAACAAAGCGATGGGTTATTTTCCTCCCTAATCCGATTGAGGGATGGAGACCGAATATAAATTTGAGGAGGACAAAGTATAATTTTTAAAATTTTTGACAAAATAACTTATAACTAAGAATAAACGAAAGTAATTTGAGAGATACATAATTCGTTCCGGCACCTCCTTGCCAATTTTTGGTTGCAAATAATCTTTAATAAGTTTTTTTTTGACAAATACTAACTATAATTCTAATTCTATTTACTGAGTTTAGAACTCACGACTTAATAGAATAGAAGAGAACAAAGATGAACAGTTTGACCAACCGGTCAAATATGCTTGCTTAATAATCTTTAATAAATTAAAGATAAATGAGAATAAAAAATTAAACTTCAGTGACCAAAACATGAGTAAGAAAAAAATTGAGTGATGAATGATGTTATTTACCCTTAGTAAAAGGGTACATTTTTAGTTTAATCCTAAACTTTAGACAATATTAACTTGACAACTGAACTTTAGATAAAATACTACTCTAACCCCTAAATAATATATATGTGAATATATGGTATCCAAGTTCCAACCCGTGTTTTCTAATTCCATGTTTATCTTTAAAGGAATTCGAAGGCTTCTATGCTAGATTTATTGAATTTGGAGTATTTTACGATGAAATGAATATCGTTTCAACACTTAGGAGGCCCAGAATAAGTGGAGTAGAAATGTTGAGGTCCAATGATCATTGACGATGGGGCCATTGAGAATGGTGAGCGACAGCCGGTGAAGGGGATTTTGATATGATTCAAGGGTTAAATCGATATAT
The DNA here is from genome assembly GCA_030270665.1 of Hibiscus trionum. Classification (NCBI taxonomy): domain Eukaryota; kingdom Viridiplantae; phylum Streptophyta; class Magnoliopsida; order Malvales; family Malvaceae; genus Hibiscus; species Hibiscus trionum. The sequence goes on along the minus strand of BSYR01000003.1, from coordinate 79,111,815 downwards.
TATCTAAATTTCAATAGTCAAATTAATATTTTGTTTAAAGAGTAAGATTAAATTAAAAATTAACTATTTTTATTAATGTATCACGTCATCAACCTAACAAAAGTTAGCGTTTATGTGACCAATACATTTTTTTTTTAAATCAGTGACAAGAAAAAGACACTAAGAAAATAAAAAGATCATTCATGAAATTTACCCATAATTTAATAAGATTTTTATTTGGTTGATAATTATTTTTAATAATCTTTAGATGATTACATATTTAGTTGATACTATTACTTTTAATAATTTATATTTAAATTTTTATCACGTCTGTCATGAATAAAAGTCGGATTTAAGGAGTGTTTAAACGGATGGAAATCATCTACCTTTTTTCGGTGCTCTTATTTATGTCCCCACACTCAAAACTAGGTTTAGGGTTTAGAGTTTTATGTTAGGGGTTATGGTTAGGGTTTAGGGAATTTAGGGTAAGGTGTATTTTTTAAGGTATAGGATGTAGGGTTTAGGATTTAGAATTTAGGATTAGTGCTTGGAATTTAATTTTGTTGTGTTTTTTAATGTTGGGACATAAGTAGAGGCACCGAAATGGGACAGAGGATTTTTATCATGTTTAAACAGAATCTGGTTAAAGTAAAATTAATATGCATGATTTTTTTAATATGAAAATAATACTGAATTTTATCAAAATAAAATATTGTACACGTTAACAATACAATTAACCAATCAAAGAAAGAATTTTGGAGACTATGTCTATAAAAATGGTATAAATTGTCTGCTCCTTTTCTGTGGGATAAAAATTATTTACTTTTTTTTTGTCCCTTCTTATGCCTTAATACTAAAAAATATTATAAAATTAAATTTCAAGCTCTAACCCTAAATTTTAAATCCTAAACATACACCCTATACCCTAAAAATACACTTTACCCTAAATTTCCTAAACCCTAACCACAACCCCTAACTTAAAACTCTAAACCCTAAACACTAAACCTAATTTTGAGCGTGGAGCATAAGTAGGGTCAACACTGACGTCATCAGGGTCAGAGTCAACGCTAACGTCAGCAGTCAACGGGCAGAGGTCAACTGAGTTGACTCGGCTGACTCACTGAGCTAACTCGGCTGAGTTGACTCGGTAAGATGGGTCAGGCCAGACTCGTGTTTGGGCCGGATGGGTCGAACTCGGGTTTTTGGGTCGGACGGGTCAGACTCGGATATCACAAGTTTGGGCTTGGGCTTGAACCGAAGTGGGTTTGGACCGGTTTAGGTTGGCCGGGCCAGGCTTGCATACCGGTGGGCTTGGACCAAATTAAGCGGTTCAGGCCTTTGGGGCAACTGAACCGGCCCACTTACCCTAAGACATTCTATTCGCCAGAAAAACGCCGGAGAGGTCGCCGAAGACGTCGAGGGGCACAATCTGGCCGTAAACAGAACTGAAAATTAGTCCACAACACTTCCACAACGAAAACAAATCGGAAATTGACCGGAAACTTACTGAAAAACCCTGAAATTTCAAATCTGGCCGGAAAATCGCGTAACACCGATAAGGACTCTCCCTGTGTCAGAACAATGATCGGACAAATGGGGTTCGCTCTCCTCCGTACGCTGAACACGCCTACACGGTCGACGCGCCTTGCCGACAACGGAGGCGATCGAAACGGAGGAAAAACAGAGGCAGGTTCAAGGGAATCTCGACGAAGCTTCAGCTCTATCTCCACGTCGAACGAAAACCGTTCACCGCGAGTGGAACGCAGGGCTGGGGTTGTAACACCCGGGTTTAGGGATTAGGTGAAAATAATATTTTAATATTATTTGGGTTCGGTTTTATGATTTAAATAATGGTTCGGGTTTGGTTTTCAAATTAATTAATTTGATGATAGACTATGCTTTGAAAATTAAACCCCAAATAGCCATGGATTCTATGTCCTTGTGAATATATCATTTCATTAAGGGCAAAAGGGTCATTGGGCTTTTAAATTAAAACAAAACAAAAACACCCATCATCCACTATTCATCCTCTTCTTCACCAACGGGAACTTAAGCTCCCTACCCAAATCCACTGTTCCATCACCTCTCTTCTTCATTTCAACTCCGTTTTGAAAGGTAATAGCATTTTCGACTTCTCCTCATCTTCCCCTTCATGAAAGTACTCTTCTTTTTCATTTTCATAAAGGTTTTGGAAAATAGAAGTTTTGGAAATCTTGATTAAAAATGGTGCCTTTGTGTAGCTAAACTTAATATTTTGATTTGTTATGGTTAGTTATGGAATATAGGAGCCAAATGATACTACATATGTGAATTTCAAATGATTTCGACCAATTTTCGGATTTGGGTGAACTTGAGGTTTTTGGAGGGTTTTAAAGTGTCTTTTGGGGCTGTTTTGGGTGGAATCTTGAGGGCTGATGTTTAGGTGGTGTTTGAGGGTTGTTTTGAGTGTATTAGATGGCAAGTTGGATATTGGAATTAGGAGTTATTTGCTGGGTTTTGTGGCTGCACGAAAATGGGGAGTTTGAGAGGGTTCTTGGCTTGAAATGTTGAGCTTAATGTTTGAATTGCATTCCGGGTTAGTTTCGATGACAAGATATTTATTGTGGATGTTTTGTTTGTGTTTGGGATTGATTAGAGTCAAGATTGGGCATCGGTGAAGCATCGGAAGTGAATCCGGGAAGTTGAAGGTTGTTGCTTGCTTGGTCTTTGGGCTTGGAAGCTTAGGTGAGTGGTTAATTGTTTTACTTGGTTTTAAAATGGTTGGTTCGAGTATATGGACTAGGTTGGGCTTGGTAGACCCACCTAGAGTTAGGATTAGGGTGGTAGCCTAATCCTAAACTTGATCTAGAGCCTTTGGATGAACTTAAATGTATGAATGTATATGCCTCGTATGTCTTGTGATTTGAATGCTTATGTATATTGTATTATACATGTGAGATGAGGCATGATTTCTAATGCTTAAAGCATGCATGGTAATGGTTCATGATTGTGTTCATGGTGAGTACGTGCTAAGCACGGAAATGATTGAAATGAGTAATGTGGAATGAGTAAAATATTGGCACTAGTATACTTAAATACAAATGATCGATCATTAGGATGTTAGTGTGTACACATGAGTCAAAAGTCGCGCGTGGCCTTGGTGGCATTGAGTCACCAAGGAGGAGTACGGGTACGCCCGGAAATTGTATTTAAATATAGTCGGTGATGAGTGGAATCTCATCGACGGGGCGTGAGGATGAGTGGAATCCCCTCCGCGAGACCGGTGATGAGTGTAATCCCACCGTCAGGTAATGGTTGTGTTGTTGGATGTGAGTTCCAACGGTTATCCGCGTATTTGAGTCATAGCTAGGTGTCAATGTTGATTGATAATTATATCAATGCGTTATGATAAATGATCCTTATTTGGATGCTTGATGTGGCTACTTATGTTGAGGAAGTTAGAGCTTGTTGATCATGACATTTACTTGTATATATTGCTCATGCATCTTATCTTGTGGCTCTTGTGGATCCTTGGTATGTTTGTAAAATGCCTTGGCTAGATCGTGCTCGGACCCTGCAATGTTGAGGTTTGTTTTTAGAGCTTACCCTCACTAAGCATCATTGCTTACGCTCTCTTTGTTCAACATTGCAGATCCTTAGCTCGTGGGTTGCTTGCGCAAGTGGAGGGCTCTAAGTGTGGTTGTTAGCCTTGAGTGCTTCAAGTATGGATTTTAATGTTTGGATATGTAATAGTGTGAGCAATGGGACATGTAATGTTTTGTTGGATAGTTGTAGGTTGTTAGGAGCATGTTCAGACTCTTTGATGCCTTGCTTTTGTTTGGTTGGTATTGCCATGATGAATGTTAACTCATGCCTAAATTGCTCTTGTTGAATGCTAGCCATATGCCTTAGGAGTTACCTTTATGCTTGAATGATGTGAATGAATGCATATCTTGTGAGGTCCTACCCTAATGTTTAGACTAGCCTTAATCTTGTTGAAGCGTGCTTAAATTGTTGGGTTGCCTTGTGTTTATGTGTCTTATGGTTGGAGTGTGTTTTGGTGGTGTTTTGGGGCACCCTAGTGCCTTAAAACAGCCAAAACGAGTCTGCAGACAGGGGGCGTTTCGGAACGGGACATCCTGTTTCGGAACGGTCCCTTTGTTTTTGGCCTGCCGTTTCGAAACGGATGGGGGTCGTTTCGGAACATTTTAGCTACTGGAATTTTGAGAAATTGGCGAGATGAATGCGTTCCGAAACGGGCCTTTGAAGTTTCGAAACTGTCAAATCTCGTTGACCACGAGATATTGACCGACAAGGTCGTTCCGATACGGGTCACCCCTGTTTCGGAACGGTCACCTTATGGTTGACCCTGGCCTGTTGACTTAGTCAAGGCGTTTCGGAACACCCTAAGGGCGTTTCGAAACGGCCTGCTGTAAAGGGCTAAAATGAGCTGTTTGATGTGTTCGTTGGTCGGTGTATGTTTCAATGGTTGTATTTCCCGCTGCTGTGCTTCACATAGGTTTTAATTATGCCTATAGACAAGATAAAATAAAAAGAAAATTTTAGGGTCGTTAACCGAGGGGAAACCTTCACGGGTTTCGCTTCGGTTTTCCCCGTGTGGCCCACTTGGACCGGTCATCCGACCAGACCGGGACGAGGGGGTTACAAGGGTCGGGGTGCGGCGGCGAACACGATGAAGATGGCGGTGATGGCCACGACGGGGCGGTGACGGAGTTCGAAGCCGGCCATAGGGCGTTCGATGAAAAAAAACATTTAGACCCTTTTCAGTTCTCTCTCAAACTCGAAATAACAATAATAATTAGGGGAAAAGGAAGGTCAGATGGTCATTAAATTACTCCAATAATCCAAACATAACCTCAAATAAAATTCTTTGTAAAACATGTTAAACATGAGCACTGAGCTCAAGTGGTTAAAGCACAAGCCTTAAGCAACTATGGTCACGAGTTCAATCCCTTTGGTTGTCATTTCTCACTTTTCATTTTATTTCTTTTTTTTTATTCTCATCATTTTTAAGTTTCCAATATCAAAACTTAGGGGTGTTACATTAGTACATTTATATGTTGTTTGAAACATAATTCATTGCTAAATTGAGATAATTCTCAAGCTTACGTATTTACATATAGGATATATCCTAAGCTGTTATTTTAAAAAAAAATAGTTTAGACATCTAAATTTTTTAAAAATTTTAAATAGGCCTTTCAACATTGGTGGCCAAGATCTGCCCCTACATATAAACATTCAAAAAAGAAAAAGAGAATCATTTATTCTACTCGACTTCATATTATTCACTCTTCTCAAATCAAACAAATAAATCCATTATCGTGGAGTTCATATTATTAAATCTTCTCTAATTAAACAAATCCTATAAATAAATCCATGGAGTAAATATATATAAACAAAAATAGAATAGAAATAGTAGCCCGACTACTTGAGATCCCGGTCCAGCTCCTTAATGAACCGGTCCTGCCTTTCGAGCAGGCGGTCCAACCTCTCGTTGATCTGCTTCAGATGCATGATACACTTGTTCGTCTCCTCATGAATCAAATCATGCGCCAAGTTACTAACACCAAACATCTGCTTCATCTCCCTAAAGTCTTTCTTCATCCCCGGATACACCTAATAATCGATTTCTCTATCCCTGCCATTTTTCCCTAATATTTCTCACCTATATAAAACAAAAAACTCGAGTTTTGGGGTTTAGAAAGAGAGAAAATAACATAATAGAGAGAGGAGGAAAAGAAGAGAGAACCTGATTTTTTATTGTCCTCCCGGTACCCTCAGAGAGAATAGAGTTTGAGAATTTATGGTAATTTGGGTTTAAAACATAAAGCTCATTATAGTTGTTTATAACCTAATTTGTAAAGATATAGGGTCTGTGTCTCGATCTATGAAGACCGGTTGAGTATACAATTATAAATAATTGGATCGGGTTACAAGATATCTGTATTTTTTTTTATGTCATAAAATTTAGAATAATTTATACAAATAAACATAAAACTTAAAAATATATATTACTGTATTGTCAATAATCTCTCGAGCATGTGATTAAAGGCATAAAGCTCTCAATTGACACTTTCTCCTAAATTGTGAGTTCAACACTCATTAAGAGCAAAGTTCTCATTCCCTCTCCTAAATAAAAATTGTTCAAAAATAAATAAATTACAATTTATTAATAATACCTCTCTCGCAGGATTAATAGGAATAATATTAGGAAAATACTTTGATGCACAAGCTGTGTAAACTTTAGTTTACACGAGCCCTTTAATTTTAGGGTTTAGAGTTTAGGGTTTTATGTTAGGGTTTAGGGGTTTAGTATGTAGGGTATATAATTTAAGGTTTATGGTTAGAATTTAGAGTTTAGGGTTTAGGGCTTAGGGTTTAGGTTTTAGGTTGCTAGGGTTTGTGATTTAGATTTTAAATTTTATATAAGGGTTGTGTAAAAAAAATTTACACAGCTTGTGCATCAAAATAAAACTCATAATATTATTATGAGCTTGACAACTGAATTAAATGCTACTTTATTTAATGTGTATGTTATTTAAAGGAATTTTTAATTAATAAAAGTCATTAAATGTTTCTTAACCTAAGACCTAGCTTAGATAAAGTCTTAATAATACATCGGTTCGGTCAAAAGGAATAGAATTTTTTTTGTCTTGTTGGTGCCCCGATTTATGTCTCATATTAAAAAAATTAGATTTAGGGTTAAAGTTTAATATTAGGATTTAAAAATTATAGGTAGAGTAAATTTTTAAAATTTATAGTTTATGATTTATAATTTAGAGGTATGAATTAAAATTTAAGTTTTTTTTTAGTGTTCGGCCTGGCGCATAAGATTTTTGTCCGGCCAGAAGGGTGCTAGAAATCTTCTGTCCTGGAACTGTTTCTTGCGCTGATATTATGGAGTTGCAATTGTGAATATTTATACTCCTCATTTTCATTTTCTTACCATATCTGCAATCATCTTCAGTTTCCGACATGCTCTGAGTTTGTGCCTTGCCTTGCAAGTTATTGGACCCGATATTGATGTACTGAAGTCTGAAGATGGTTCATTTTCATTTTTTTATCATAATTTATGGATTAGGGTTTAAGAAATTAAGTGTGGGTGTATTTTTAAGGTTTATGATTTAAAATTTAGAATTTAGGATTAAGGCTTAAAATTTACTTTTTTAGTGTTGGACATAGAAAGAGGCACTGAAAAGGAGCATAAGATTTTCTTTTTATTATTTATTTTAAATTATTTTTATATTAAATAATATTAAAAATTTTGAAAATAATAATTAAATATTCGTGAGTGACAAAAAACGTTCGATGTATAAAGTTCAATTATTAAATAGGAAAAAATGAAAGTTGAGTGACCAAAATAAGAGTGAGAAGATTGTTGAGTGATGATCTGTGCAATTTACCCTATTTATAATAAAATTTTGTTAATTAATTTGGGATTTAGGTATTACTTCATATTAATTAATAAAATTTCAAGAAGGGATATAAACTTTGAACAGGAAGGAAAAGAAAGTAAATAGAGATAAGGACATTGCAATCTCAAAGGAAATTATAAACATTAAACAGAAATGAAAGGAAAATTCAACCATAACATTTCACTGAAATTTGGTTATATCTATTATTTTTCAATTTAAATATTAATATTGACATAAATATGAAAATAATAATATTTGAAATAGTATTATTAATGTTTTACTAATAAATATTTTAATAATAAAATTTATTACTAAAATATTGTATTATTATTAAATAAAGAAAATATAGTAATTATTAAAATATTTTTTTATATTTTTAAAATAGAAATATTGAGATAAATATTAAAAATATTACTTATTTTTAAAAGTAGTTTATCATTAAACTGATATTAATATTTTTTTTTTGAAGGTGCTTGGGTCCTACGATCCTCGGATGGTACTTAGGTGTTTGGTTTTGCAAAGTATGTGGGCATTTGCTCGATTGTAGAGGCCGAGCTTTAGGGTGTTGTGAAGGGTTTGCAACATGCTTGGACTCTGAGTTTCCGACGTGTGATAATTGAAGTTGATAGCTCGGATGCTAAGCGTTTGATGGACTCATCGGTAAGGAACTCTCATTATATCTCGTTATTACATTCTATCGATTCTTTGCTCCAAAGAGGTTGGGAAGTGCATACTAGGCAAGTGTTGCGTGAGGCTAATACCGTTGCGGATTGCTTGGCGAAGTATGGCCTTTCTTTGTCACGGGGTGAACAAAATATTGTTCAACCCCCGAATTGCGTTTTGACGGTGTATCATAAGGATCTTATGAGATTGATTGTGTAATATGTTGTTTTATGTTTCTTTTGTTTTTTCTTGGTTATGTAAGTTACTAGGTGTACTCTTTTCTTCTATTTAGGTGTAGAGTAATTTTTAATGAAGCGCGTAACTAATTTTCTTTTTCTAATAAAAAAATAGCTTTAGTTCAACTCTAATATTAATTATTCAATTATTTAAAAGTGTCATCAGCAGACAATTTAGAAACATAGTATTTTTTTAGAATAAAACAGACATAACCGCCACAATATTCACAAGTGTGACACCAGTAGATTTAATAGGATAATGAAGTGAAAAGGAGAGAAGAAACAACCTGATTTGGATATTGACTCCTGCTGCTGAGAGAATGGAGGAAGCACAGCTTAAAAAAGAGAATTGAACTATTGCTAATTTGGGCCTAGGTTAAAACATGAAGCCCAAATGATGAGTAGGTGTTAATATTCGATCAAGTTAATTAAATTGATTAATCTTATTTTATAATTTAAATTTTGTTTAAATTTTTTTGAGTTGAGTTGAGTCGAGTTAAACTATTCAAGTTTCAATTAAAAATTATAAATATCTATAATGTTATCTTTTTTTCTTCATATCCTTTGAGTTATATGTTTTAGTTTTCTTTCTTCAAAAGTTTTCTTAGTGCACTTGGCCCCAATATTCTTTTTTTTATAATGTAGTGATGTGATAATATGGTAGTATTTTTCTTCATTCCTTTTTAACCCTTTGACAACGCACACACTGATGTTCGAACTCATATCTCAGGATTCCTTTTATGATTTAGGCATGCTGTATGTTTGTACCTTTATTTATTTTTAATGAAATTCAATTTCTTATTCTTGTTCAAAAAGTAATAATGTCTTATTTCAAAAAAAAGTAATAATGTCTTGGTACTAATTAATTTTAATTTAAACAGTTTTTTATAATCATACATATGATATACATATATTTTTTAATATGAGATATAAATATATCGGATGGAGTTTAGGAACTCGACTCGAACTTAAATTCACTAATTACTAAAAATTTCGACTTATTCGAGTCTCATTTTGTATCTTATACTTTATTTAAATTTTTCTTAATCGAATCAAGTTTATAAAATTATTATTCGAGTCGACTCAATTTTTTTCACATCAATTAAAGAAAACTCATTTTTTCGCGTGGGTTAAATTAGGAAACTTAATTTAGGTTAGTAACTCATGATCCGTTAAAACCCAGGCAACTAAAGTAACCGTCGCCGTTAATACGGACGGAGAAATCCCAGTTAGAACCAAGTACTAAGCCGAGGTTCAAGCCGGTGGTCAACGAGAATACAGGTAAACCCGGTTCTTTTTTATTAGGCATAAATTTAAAATATTGCCCCTAATATTTGATGTAATAGTCATTTTGTCATCTATGTGGATGGAAACTTTATTTCAAGTTGTTTATCGTCAATTGACTGACAGTTTTAATTTGTAAAGGGGTCATTTTGACACAAAATAAAATGTTAAGCATTAAATTGGTTCAAAAAAATAAAGAACAAAATGATTATTCAGTCAAACGTCGGGTCATTTTTTGACATTATACCTTTTATTTTTAGGAGTATTATTGTTTGTTGGTTAAACATAACAAAATAGGTAAAAATACTTATTTGGTTGATAATATTATCAACATATTAGGTAGCGTCTTAAAGTTTAGCTGATGGGACCTTGGAAAGTATCTATACTTTTTGAGTAAATTACTTATTTTGTTAATATTTTCGAAAGTATCTATACTTTTTTAAAAGTATCGATACTTTTTTAAAAAGCAATGTAACCGGTTGCAATGTGGCTCGAAAGTATCTATACATTTATGCAACAGGTTACAATGCTTTTTTAAAAAAAGTATCGATACTTTTAAAAAAGGCTTAATACAACTTTTTCCCCCTAAAGTATACCCGATTTCCCAACTTGCCCCCTAAACTTCATTTTGCCCACTTTTCCCCCCTTAAACAATTCACCGTTACCCATTTTGCCCCATTCCGTTACCCTTTTCCGTTAAAAAAATTTTCGGCCAATAACATCCTGCCACGTCATCAACGGATTGACTAAGTCAATCCGTCTAGTTTTATTTAAAGGGTAAATTACATGTCAAGTCTGCCAGGTTTGTTTTTTGTTTAATTTAGTCACTGAAAAGTCTATTTTTACCTTAAATTGACCCATATTTGTTTCTAATTTTATAATTTAGTCCATTATTTGTTATTATTAATAATATTATTTTATTAAAATGTTAATATTTAATAGAAATAAATAAAAACAAATATTTTAATACTAAATTAGTAATTTTTTCGATTCAAATTCCAATTAAATTCTAATTATTAATTCTAATTTCACTATATTTGAATTATAGTTTTTGAGTAAAATTTAAATTATATTGGAATCATGTTCGTATTATATTCGAATCATATTTGAATCATCTTTTAATTATATTCGAATTATTAATTCGAATTATGCTATATTCGAAATATATTTTTTGAGCAAAATTCAAATTATATTAGAATTATATTTGAACCATGTCTTTATTATATTCGAATCATATTCAAATTATTTTTGAAATATAATTTGAATATGATATTTCGAATGTAATTCGAATATGATTCGAATATAATATGAACATGATTCGAATATAATTCTAATATAATTACATGTTTTTTCAACTATTATATTCGAATCATATTCATAATATATTCGAATCATGTTTAACATGTAATTATATTCGAATCATGTTTAACAGGTGTAGAACTAATGTTTTGATATAATAATTGAAAAATGTTTTGGACTGATTTAAAAAGTATTTAAAACATTTCCAAAGTCCAAACAACTTGAAATTATGTTTAGAGAAGTTTTTAAAAGGGTTTTTCATGTTTTTCAAAGCCAAACTTCACAAACCTGTCCAGATGTTTCGAAACACCTTAGGGCGTTTCGAAACAGGGGGCTCCAGTAGCAAAATCGTTTCGATACTTGTTTCGAAACGGGCTTACCCTGGATGAAGATTTTGCCCAGCGTTTCGAAATGGGCTCTGCCGTTTCGATACGCCTACGTGGCATTGACCACAACGGTCATAAACCCCAACGGCTATTTCCCAACCAACTTTCAAATGCAGGCGTTTCGATACGGGCCTATAGCATTTCGATACGAGTTTCGAAACAGCAAGGGGGTGTTCCGAAACGGGTGCCCTGACAGACTGCAACGGCTCTTTCTACATAGAGAGTGTTTCAAAACGGGTTCACGCGTTTCGAAACGGGGAGCTGCAGAACTACATTTATGGTGGGAATTAAAGTCCTCAACGGCTCCAATTTGATCCCAACGGCTAGTAACGGCTACAAACTCAATTGGGAGTATAAAAGGGACCTCCAAGCATCAAGAGAAGGCTAATGCTCATATTGTCAAACAACAAATGATCAAGAATTGTCTTAGAGCTTAAATTGTCATTTATTGTATAGACAAACACTAGTGAGCTAAAATTGTCAAATTTGCTCAAGTGTTTTAGGTTTTGGGTGAGTGCTTAATTGTGCAAACAAACACCTATTAGAGGGTTTTAAGTTTCTTTTGTTTATCTCTTTTTAAGAGAGGGTTTCAATCAAGGCTTTGGGTAGAGAGCTTGATTGTGTGTAAGGGTTACCTCCTAAGCCTAGAAAAGGGGACGAATCAATAGTGGATTGATTGAGAAATCCTTAGTGGGGAGCTAAGGTAGTGGATGTAGACCTTGGTTAGAAGGTTGAACCACTATAAATCATTGTGTCTATCTTTGTTTTAGCTTCATAAACCCTAACACCCAAAAATCCACCTCTCTACCACTTGGTGAGCAACATTGGTTGATCGAATCGAGCACCTCTCAACTCAACAATTGGTATCAGAGCTTGGCTCAATCAAAGGAGATTCACATCCTATTGAGAAGATCCGGCAAGCTCGATCACTAGTTCAACAACCGGCTCAAATGGCACAATCTATCGACAAACCGCCTTTCTTTGACGGAACCCACTATGCCCATTGGAAGATAAAGATGAAGTTCTTCATCAAATCAAGAGATTACAAGCTATGGGATATAGTTGAAGACGGTCCGTTCGTGCCTCAATGAAGCAAAGCGGAGTGGAGTGCCGACGATCGCAAGAAGATGGAGCTTAATTGCAAAGCCTTGCACATCTTGTTTTGTGCTTTTGGCCCAACCATCTTTGAGAAGATGTCTTCTTGTGAGAGTGCCAAGGAGGTATGGGACAAGCTTGAAGTCACATACGAGGGAACCGATGAAGTCAAGGAGACCAAGATTGGGCTCATAACCTTAGAGTATGAAAACTTCAAAATGGATCCGGAAGAGAACATCGAGAAGATGTTTGATAGGTTCTCCACCATCACCAATGGTCTCAAAGGCTATGGAGAAGCCATCCCGAGGAAAAGCTTGTTCGAAAGCTCATCTACTCACTTCCCGAGTCATGGGACTCAAAGAGGACCGCCATCATCGAAGCCAAAAATTTGAAGACTTTGAAGCTTGATGAACTCATGGGATCACTCCTTACTCATCAAATCATGAAGAAGAATAAAGAGGATGAGAAGAAGAGGGAAGAAATTAGAGCTATGGGAGAGAAGAAAATCAAAGGGCTTGGCATCAATGCAAGTGTCATGGCTCTCAAGTCCTCCACTTGCCATCATGTCCACTCAAATGAAGAGGAGGACGAAGATGAAGAGATAGTTCATCTCTTCAAGAAGTGTGCCCCGTTCATGAAGAAAGCTTTGAGAGAGCTTGAACGAGAACCCAAGAGAAAGGAGAGGGCAAGAACTTCAAGCTATAAGAAGAAGGCACGTGTGACTACTTGGAGTGATGAGGACTCCACCGACGATGAACAAGCCAACCTTTGCCTTATGGCCATCGAAGAAGATTCAAGGGTAACTTCTAATTCATCTACTTCATGTTCCTATTCCTTTGATGAATTACAAGATGCCTATGATGATTTGGTTTTAGATTTTAAAAGCCACATTTTGAAAAAAAATAAATTGATTTCAAAGTTAAAAATTCAAAATGATTTGCTTTCTAAAACCAAACTTGAACTTGAAGCAAAACTTGAAGAGTTTGAATTAAAATGTTTTGATTTACAAAAATTGCTTCAAAAAGTTCAAGAAGAAAAAATTTTGATTTCCAAAGAGCTTGAAAAGAAAAATAATGTTAGAAAATCAAATTTTTATGTGAGACAATCTAGTGCCCCTAGATTTGTAAAAGGAAAATGTTTTAGAAGTGTTTGGGTCCCAAAAGGACTAACCACTTCAATTAAAAAGGATGACATTGAAAAATGGATTCCAAAGGGGACTAAAATTTGTGCTACTAACGTTTATGGATCCAAAGCAATTTGGATACCAAAAGTCACTTGATTGTCTTTTGCTAGGTGTGATGGAGATGATCAACATGTCAAACATTGAGGGGGAGCTCCATGCACACAAGGAAGAACACTTGAAGAAGGAAGGCTTCACATCCTCCCTTTGGGTTCAAGTGTTGGTAAAAATCTAGTTGTTTTTGCATTTATTTGTTTTACTTTTATTTAATTCAACTAGATGATCATATATGTTGGACTAACATCTTTGATGATGCTTTGAGTAAGGGGGAGCCATTTTAAAACCAAAATTCTTATTTTTGTCAAATTTTTACCTCTATTGTTATTTTGAACTTAATGTTTTAAATTCCTTTTGATATAACAAAAAAGGGAGAAATGGTTTGAAAAATTGAATTTTCAAATTAATAAGGGGGAGATTTATTGGAATTAAATTTTTAATCTCTTATTCACATTTTTAAAGTTAAAGGGGGAGAATCCCAAACAATTTTTCAAGTGAGTTTTATTATATCAAAAAGGGGGAGATTGTAGAACTAATGTTTTGATATAATAATTAAAAAATGTTTTGGACTGATTTAAAAAGTATTTAAAACATTTCCAAAGTCCAAACAACTTGAAATTATGTTTAGGGAAGTTTTTAAAAGGGTTTTTCATGTTTTTCAAAGCCAAACTTCACAAACCTGTCAAGGTGTTTCGAAACACCTTAGGGCGTTTCGAAACAGGGGGCTCCAGTAGCAAAATCGTTTCGATACTTGTTTCGAAACGGGCTTACCCTGGATGAGGATTTTGCCCAGCGTTTCGAAACGGGCTCTGCCGTTTCGATACGCCTACGTGACATTGACCACAACGGTCATAAACCCCAACAGTTATTTCCCAACCAACTTTCAAATGCAGGCGTTTCGATACGGGCCTATAGCGTTTCGATACGGGTTTCGAAACGGCAAGGGGGTCTTCCGAAACGGGTGCCCTGACAGACTGCAACGGCTCTTTCTACATAGAGAGTGTTTCGAAACGGGTTCACGCGTTTCGAAACGGAGAGCTGCAGAACTGCATTTATAGTGGGAATTAAAGTCCTCAACGGCTCCAATTTGATCCCAACGGCTAGTAACGGCTACAAACTCAATTGGGAGTATAAAAAGGACCTCCAAGCATCAAGAGAAGGCTAATGCTCATATTGTCAAACAACAAATGATCAAGAATTGTCTTAGAGCTTAAATTGTCATTTATTGTATAGACAACACTAGTGAGCCAAAATTGTCAAATTTGCTCAAGTGTTTTAGGTTTTGGGTGAGTGCTTAATTGTGCAAACAAACACCTATTAGAGGGTTTTAAGTTTGCTTTGTTTATCTCTTTGTAAGAGAGGGTTTCAATCAAGGCTTTGGGTAGAAAGCTTGATTGTGTGTAAGGGTTACCTCCTAAGCCTAGAAAAGGGGACGAATCAATAGTGGATTGATCGAGAAATCCTTAGTAGGGAGCTAAGGTAGTGGATGTAGACCTTGGTTAGAAGGTTGAACCACTATAAATCATTGTGTCTATCTTTGTTTTAGCTTCCTAAACCCTAACACCCAAAAATCCACCTCTCCACCACTTGGTAAGCAACATTGGTTGATCGAATCGAGCACCTCTCAACTCAACAACAGGTAATTATATTTGTATTATGTTCATATTATATTCGAATCATATTAAAATTATTTTCGAAATATAATTTGAATATGATATTTCGAATGTAATTTGAATATGATTCGAATATAATATGAACATGATTCGAATATAATTCTAATATAATTACATGTTTTTCAACTATTATATTTGAATCATGTTTAACAGGTAATTATATTCGAGTCATGTTTGACAGGTAATTATATTCGAATCATGTTTAACAGGTAATTATATTCATATTATGTTTAACATGTAATTATATTCGTATCATGTTCATATTATATTCGAATCATATTCAAATTATATTCTAAATATGATTCGAATATAATACGAGCATGATTTGATTATAATACGAACATAATATGAATATAATTATATGTTAAACATGATTCGAATATAATTTGAATATGATTCGAATATAATAGTTGAAAAAACATGTAATTATATTAAAATTATATTCGAATCATGTTCATATTATATTCGAACTTACATTCAAATTACATTCGAAATATCATATTCAAATTATATTTCGAAAATAATTTTAATATGATTCGAATATAATATAGACATGGTTAAAATATAAATCTAATATAATTTGAATTTTGCTCAAAAAAATATATTTCGAATATAGCAAAATTCGAATTAATAATTCGAATATAGAAAAATTCGAATTAATAATTCGAATATGATTCAAATATGATTCAAATATAATACGAACATGATTCGAATATAATTTGAATTTTACTCAAAAACTATAATTCAAATATAGTGAAATTAGAATTAATAATTAGAATTTAATTGGAATTCGAATCTAAAAAATTACCAATTTAGTATTAAAATATTTGTTTTTATTTATTTTTATTAAATATTAACATTTTAATAAAATAATATTATTAATAATAACAAATAATGGACTAAATTATAAAAATTAGAAACAAATAGGGGTCAATTTAAGATAAAAATATACTTTTCAGTGACTAAATTGAATAATAAAACAAACCTGACAAACTTGACATGTAATTTACCCTTTAAATAAAACCAGACGGATTGACTTAGTCAACCTGTTGATGATGTGGCAGGATGTTATTGGCCCAAATTTTTTTTAACGGAAAATGGTAACGGAATGGGGCAAAATGGGTAACGGCAAATTGTTTAAGGGGAAAAAGTGGACAAAATGAAGTTTAGGGGGCAAGTTGGGAAATCGGGTATACTTTAGGGGGGAAAGTTGTATTAAGCCTTTAAGAAAGTATAGATATTTTCAAAAGTATCAACAAAATAAGTAATTTACTAAAAAAATATAGATACTTTTCAAGGCCCCATCAGCTTAAACTATGGGCTGTAAATGAGACGATCCAGATAGCGAGTTACTCGAGCTCGACTCGATCAAAGCTCGGTCAAAACTCGACTCGATTAGACTTGACTCGAGCTCGAACTCGACTCGAGTTCTTGACGAGCCGAGCCGAGCTACTTGATACCCGACTCGAAAAGCTCACGAGCTACTCGAAAATATAATATACTAAATTTTTTATTTTTTATAATTTAAAATCTAATTTCTTAAACTTAAAACCTTAAATATAAACCCCAAACATAAGTATAAACCCTAAAATTTAAATCCTAAATTCTAAACCCAACAACCTAAACCTCTAAACCCTAAGCTAACACCCAAAACCCTAAAATTAACAAGCTTAAGTTTACGCAACTTGTGTATCGAAGTTTTTTCTTCATAGGACTTTAAATGAGACGTGACAGATGAAGAGTTACTCGAGTCCAATGCAGTCAAAGATCGGTCAACATTTGACTCGATTGGGCTCAAATCAAGCTCGAACTCGACTCGAGTTCTAAACGAGCCGAGTCGAGCTCAAATTTCTTAGGCTCGTTAGAATTACTCAAGCTCGAACTCGACTCGAAATCATAACGAGCCGAGCTTAGCACTACTCGAGCTCGACTCGGCTCGTTTACACCCCTAGCTTAAACTTTAATAACATAATAGGCGATACCTAATATGTTGATACTCTTATCAACAAAATAAGTAATTTTACATATTTTGTTATCGTCGGATTTCCATGGCCCCATCAGCTTAAACTTTAATAACATAATAGGCACTACCTAATATGTTGATACTCTTATCAACAAAAATAAGTAATTTTACCTATTTTGTTATGTTTGTATCGATACCTACCGATAACTTAAGTTGTCGGTTACCAATTTTTTTTAATATTTCTTCATGTTTTCTACCGGATACATTATATTATGTCAACATATTCAGTAGCGATTTACCGATTTTGTTACTTATCTTATAATATTTTCAGTAACGCCGTTTTTTAGCCGTATATTAGTCCGATTTTCCTTAGAATTTTCCATTGATCCGGATAGTTTTAAATTTTGATTTTTTTGTTGCGTTTGACGTGGCACTGGAAGAGAACAAGCTAACCTTCAATTGATGATATAGAATTCTGATTTCCTCACTTTAAATTTGTTAAAGTGATGGCATAACGAATCATGTTAATGGAATTGGATCATACGAAATATAAGGGTTTAGGTTTTTTTTTCGTTTCGATCTCGACCCGAAATATAAAGATTTCAAATAGATTTCGATCCGGTTAAGATATCAGTATAATATAATTTGATCTGGCTAGATTTCTAGAAGTATAACTTGACTCAACTTTGAAATTTTAACCAAAAAATTGACCAAACATGCTTGACCCGATAAAGAATAATGAAATATCAAATATATTATATAAAAATAATTATAAATTAAAAAAAGGTTTTGTAATAAATATACTAGAACGGAACAGATAAATTTCACTTAAACTCGACCCTAAAAATTTTAAACAAAAACTACATCAATCTTTAATTAAAAAAAAACTTGATCTCGATCAAATCAGATGACCTGGCTTTGATCGGGATCCATCGAGGTCGAGGAAAATTGTCGTCTCTAATTATAATTTTGATTTCATTATGAACTTATTTCTTTTAAGGGTTTTTTAACAATTCCTACCTAAAGGAGGAGACGAGAAATTTGCTTGAATATGTCACAACTTAGAAGAAAAAGGATTGAGTGTCAACTGAAAGCTTTTTAAGCTCCTGCTCTCGAAATTGTTGACATTTTCAATTATTATTTTTTTTGAAAATTCTATTCTACTTCTACCTAGAAGTGGAGGGGGAAAATCTAGGTGAAGGCAATGTTTCTGAGGTGTTTTGAACCCGAGACTTAAAGAGAAGGGAGTGGAGCAGATGAGCGTGCTCAGACCGTCATCGCATGCTCTAACCACCAGACCGTCATCGCATGCTCTACCCACCAGGCCGTCATCGACATTTTCAATTTCAGTTTACTTGTTTTACATTTTTTTGGTTATTAATGTGAAAAGGTTAGTACATGCACCTTGATGGAATAAGGTTGGTGTTTAATCATGAGCAAACTCTATTTGAATTTTACATTATATTATATTATAAAAAAATCTTAAATTCAAATTCAAAATATAGATAATTATAACAAAACCGAATAAATTTTAATTTGATTAGCATGATTATTATTGTAACATTAAAGAGGGCGTCATTATTATAATATCTAACTTGGGAGTTATAAAAACATAAAACAGAAAGGAAAGGAAATTTCAACTTTTACCTTTTCACCGAAATTGATCAAAATAATAACTTGATCATCGACCTTTGGCCGGTTTTGGCTGCTTCTAATGAGCGGCATTTGAGAGCTTGGAATTTGGAATCAGTCTTAACCAATTTTAATTGACGGAGAATCTTTAACATGCGATTCTATGACCAATTTTTATATTATTTATTGTTGTTTTATATTTTTCGAGTGTTTATTTATCTCTTCTTATATGTCAGATATAAATACTAAATATGATATATAACAAAAAATAGTTTGTGTAACGTTAGTTGATACTATATGCAACCGAAAATGTTCGCCTAAAGTATCATAGATGGATGGATGTTAGATATGAATTTGACGACAACATTATTAAGAAAGAGTGGAGACAACTTCTAATTTTATACTAATCCATTGTCATAAATATGAAAATAATAATATTTAAAATAGTATTACTAATATTTTCCTAATAAATATTTTAATAATAAAATATTGCTAAATTATTAGATTATTGTTAAATAAAGAAAATAATATTATTTACCATTAAAAATTAACATTATTATAGTAATTCGTAAATATTATTTAGATAAATATAGTAATTATTAAAATATTTTTATATTTTTAGAACAGAAATATTGAGATAAATATTAGAAATATGAATTATTTAAAAAGCATGAAAAATATAAATTATTTAAAAGTGCCTTTTTCATTTTTTTTTGTTCTTGCTTTTTTTTATCAAATTAAAAAATGTAAAAATACTAAGGGTTATTTTATAATTATAAATCAAATTGATGTTAGTTAACGAACTGTTTTAGAGTTATTTTATGGACTTGAAAAATGAAATAAAATGTACGAATGAAGAGTGAAAGGGAGAGAGGAATCATTGCAGGTTATTTTTCTTATAATCGGGACCAGACTGATAAATATGTAAACATCAAGGTTCATTTTTATAATTATAGATCAAATTGATAAAAATATGTAAATATTGAAGATTAAATATGTTATTATATTAATTATTTAAAGGTCTCAATCACCTTCCATTAGAATTTAACGGTGCATTGACTGAAATAATAAAAAGCGATTAGTCAAATGATGAAAACATAGTTTTCTTAAAGTCGAGTGATGAAAATGTAATTTTACTGATAGTCCAGTGATTGTGGGTGTAGTTTACCCTTTTAATTTTTTTTATATATTTAAGGCTTAATGCATGATTTGGTCCTAAACTATATCCATTTTTCCACTTTGATCCTTTTACTTCTAATTGGAGATTTTACGTTGCCTGTTCTAATAAACACCATGCGTCCACTTTTTTAACGACACTGGTAACGATATGGATTGACATGGGAAAAATAATAACATTAGATCCGGATCTGAACAAAAAATTAAAGGACTAAAGTGAGACTTTAAGAACTAATTCATGTATTAAACCATAAGAAAACATGATAAATAGTATTTATCCCACCAGATACTTGAAAATGTTTCACTAAGGTACCATAAGTACATGTATGTCGAATACGGATACTTTAAGAAAAATAAAAAATCCGAATACGATGGACACTGTACAGTTGAAATTAGCTGACCATTTCTTATGTTGTAACACTGTAGATGCAATTTGTCATGATTTCATTGGAGGAAAGATAACAGATCAGTTCAGATAAGTTGTTCCTATTAAGAATGGCCTACAAAACTATACATACCGGAAAAGTTCAAGTGGTTTACCGGCATTACATGTCTAATTGTGAACGTCTCTCGATTTTCCCTGTGGTCTAGAATGAATGATTAATCTTACATTTACATGGATGTTTATCACCGCTGCAGGTGATGGACATGCTTCGCGAGGAACGGAATGTGGTTGGTTTCTCTCGAAAAGCGAGTTCCGGGTTTGAATGAACTGGAGAATCAGTTTCCAGCATTGTCACAATCTGGTCCATTGTTGGCCTAGCGTGTAACTGTGGATGAGAAGACAGAATTGCTACCAAAACGTATTTCTCCATTACTTCTGGAGGGCCTAGTTCGGGCATAGTTTCGTCGATGACATCGAATAGTCTGCCTTCTTCCACCAATGACCAAGCCCAGTCAGTCAAAAGCCAAGTGTGGTGATCATCCATGGAAATGACTGCTTTCTTACTGCTTAAAAGCTCAAGCAGGACAACCCCAAAACCGTAAACATCGGTTCGTTCTGTTAGTTGCCCGTACAAAGCGTACTCCGGGGCTACGTACCCTAGAGTTCCGGCTACCCTTGTGCTCATATGAGAGAAGTCATCCGGAGTGAACTTAGCAAGGCCAAAATCAGCCAGTTTTGGCTCGAATGTGTCATCTAATAGTATGTTACTAGCCTTAACATCTCTGTGTATGATAGCAGGCTGTGCGCCATAATGGAGGTACGCCAGTCCGCGTGCCACACCGATGGCAATTTTCTGACGAATAGGCCAACTGAGCTTCGTCGATTCTGATCCAAAAAGATGGTCGTGTAGGCTTCCGTTTTGCATCAAATCGCACACGATTAGTCTCTGGTGACCTTCCATAGGAACCGTTGCAGTGCAATAGCCTCTAAATGGAACCAGATTGACATGATTTATACTAGCAATAACCTCTACTTCATGTGCAAAAGTTGCATCCCCTGCAGCAGAACAGTTTTTGAACCTTTTGAACGCGACTTCGGATCCGTCGTTCAACGTACCTTTATAAACATTCCCATACCCTCCCTTCCCTACAATATTCTCCCTAGAGAAATTCTTTGTTGCCATTTTGATTTCTTCAAATGTGAACTTCACCAAGCTGTTATCATCACTAATCGTTTCTATACCAAAACCAGAACCGGTCTTGTCCGGGGTCACACTATTGCGTCTCCTCTTCCATTTCTGTTTTCGTCTCCACACCACAATAACCACCACTATCAAGCCGAAAACCGTGCCTATAGGAGTGGCACAGAGAATAGCTTTCTTCCTCCAGTTGATCGCTTTAGTCGAAGTGAAATCGAGGGAGAACAAACACTTTGCAGTGCCTGAATCAGCCGGTCCATTGCGATTAGCCAAAGCACCAGCATATACAAAAGGGTACCACGAACAATCCGACGCATTCCCATCGACCATGCCACGGAAGTACGACTGATAAATGCTCGATAAACAATCCCGACACGGCCTGCAGGAAGAATCATCGTCTAAAGAACGGTTGCAAAGATGCTTAACATCCCACAATTCGGGTTCCGAAACAAGGCCTTCGAATCGACTTCGAGTCATGACATCGTTGCAACTTCTAAATATCAAACTGGAATTAAATTGGCAAGTGAAACGAATATCGAACCAGGGTATGTACTCATTGACCAACTTCTGATACGCATCAAAACAAGCATCGGACGAATTCGGAGGAGGCAAAAAGCTTCCGTTGACTCGAAGATAGTTCGATTGAACCAATCGAATGCCTTGGAGGAGGGTGTGACAATTCCTTGGAACATCAAGAAATGAAAGTTTCTTAGAGCTATCAAAGATGACTTTCCTAAGAACAGTGAAGTCCAATGGACAAAATGAATCGGCCAGATTTCGATGTGGGATTCCATGATCAGTGGCAAGTGGGGTGTAAAAACACAAGCACAGACCAAGGAGGAAGAAGTAGAAAGAATACATTTCAGAGTGGAAAAATGATTGTTTTGATTCCCATTAGAGCTTTGTTCAGAGTGGAAATGAGGATTCTGACTTTCATAAGAAACTGCAAATTGTAGAAATAAAGAAGAATTATTAGAGGGTATAAATTAAAATAATCGTTGATTAAGACTGAATTGATATACCCTTTTGATTGTTAATCAAGTTTCACGTATATCCTAATTGATTCTCTAAGTCAAATTACTGACTTGTTCCAACTTCTTTACATGGTTACTTTCATGTCAATATAATAAGGATGGTTATTTGACAAAAAAAAATATAATAATAATAATAAATAGTAATGCGTAAAAATTGCTTTAGTTATAATAATATATAGTTTCATTAAGGGTAAAGTATACAAATGGTCACAAAACTATTTTCAAAAATACAAAATGGTCATTAAACTTTCAAAAGTTATATAATGAGCATTAAATTTTAGTTTTTGTTACAAAATGGTCACTGAGCCATTAATTGTTGTTAAATGGGTGACGTGAAAATTATAGAAATTTGAATAATAGAATATTTAACCCTCAATATTAACACATTCAATCAATTTATTCTTAATTTAACTCTCATTATTGAGGATTAAATATGTTGTTATGCAAATTTTCGTAACTAAGACGTCTCCCAGTTAATGACAATTAACGGCTCAGTGACCATTTTATAACAAAAACTAAAGTTTAATGCCCATTATATAACTTTTGAAAGTCCAGCGATCATTTTGTCTTTTTAGAATTAATTTAGTGACCATTTATGTACTTTACCCTTTCATTAAATATAAATCCTTACAAGGTAATTATTCAATACAATAGCGGTGAAAACTAAAAGTTTCTATAATCATCTTAGTTTTAAGGTTTAGGGATCCAGTTTAGGTGTAGGGTTTAAATTTTAGATATGGTGGTTAAAATTTAGGGTTTAGGGTTATAGTTTAGGGTTTATATGTTAAACCCTAAACTCTCTCCACATTACCCTAAAACTAATCTCTAACCTTTAAGCCCTAAATTCTAACCATCATCCCTACATTTTAAACCCCTAAACCCTAAACCCTAAACTAGATACATAAACCCTAAAACTA
This sequence comes from Hibiscus trionum, assembly GCA_030270665.1. Taxonomy (NCBI): domain Eukaryota; kingdom Viridiplantae; phylum Streptophyta; class Magnoliopsida; order Malvales; family Malvaceae; genus Hibiscus; species Hibiscus trionum. Next base: position 79,088,243 of record BSYR01000003.1, on the reverse strand, counting down.
ATACGTTTGTGGAAAGTTTTAGTTTCCACGTCAGTGTGTTGAATATAAATCCTTACGATGAATCATAATTCTAGCAATACAGCATGGATTTATATCAGTACACTGGCGATGAAAACTTTTAGTTTCCACAAGCGCCTTTGTTTTAGAGTTTAGGACTTAGTTTAGTGGTTTATGTGTAAGAGTTTAGAATTTATGGACAAATGTTAGAATTTAACGTTTAGAGGTTAGATTTAGGTTTTAGGGTAATATGTTGAGGATTTAGGTTTTGAACCTACAAACCTTAAATTTTAACCCTAAACACTAAATTATATTCACAATTCCTAAATTCCAAACTACTAAACCTAAACCCCTAAATTAAGTCTCTAAACCCTAAAACTAAGGCGTTTGTGAAAAATTTTAGTTTTCGTCGTCGGTGTATCAAATATATATATAGGATCAAATTACACAGTGTAAAACTCTTTATTTTTCTCTCAAGTGATAATCTTCACATATTTTACTGTTAATCTCATCCATCCATTTCACTCATCCAACGATCCAAAAAACGTGTAAAACTTAGAGAATTTTACATTGTGTAACTAGATCCTATCCCATATAGGATTAGGATCAACTTACACAGTGTAAAACTCTTTAAGTTTTACACGTTTTTTGGATCATTGGATGGGGGAAATGGAAGGCTGAGATTAACTCCTTACTTTTCTCCCAAATGATAATCTTCACATATTTTACTGTTAATCTCATACATCCATTTCACTCATCCAACGATCCAAAAAACGTGTAAAACTTAGAGAATTTTACACTGTGTGACTAGATCCTATCCCATATATATATGGGATGGGATCAAGTTACACTATGTAAAACTCATTTAGTTTTACACTAATCCATAGCCATTGGATGAGTGAAATGAATGGATGAGATTAAAAGTAGGATATGGAAAGATTATCACTTGGGGAAAAAAGTAAGGAGTTAATCTCATCCATTCATTTAACCAATCTAATGGCCATAAATTAGTGTAAAACTAGTTGAGTTTTACATAGTGTAACTTGATCCTAACCCTATATATATATATATATATATATATATATAATTACTCAAGCATGATTATTTTATATTTGAATTATAAAATATAAATCTCTAACCCTAAAATCTTAAATATTAAACTCTAGATTTTAACATCTAAACCATAAATTCCAACAATAAACCTTAAATTTTAAACTCTATAACCTACAACCCTAATCTTTAAACTCTAATCTAAGTTTCTAAACCCTAAATTAACTCTGCTTGTATAATATTTTTCCACCACCAATGTTAGCATAATAATCCATTTTATTTATGAACAAAACTTTTGTTTATGGGAAATTTGTACCGATTTATATTCAATACACTAGCGGTGAAAATTAAAAGTTTCCACAAGCGCATTAGATTTAGGGTGTGTAGGTTTAGTTGCAGATGTTTAGAATTTAAGGATGGTGGTTAGAATTTAGTTTTTAGGATAATATGGTGAGAATGTAAGTTTTAACATATAAACTTTAAACCCTAAATTTCAACTATTATCCCTAAATTTTAAATGCCTACACCTAAACTCATGAACTATTTATCTATAAAATAATTACCAACATAAAAATATAATATAATTAAAAGCTATATCTATAAGTAAATTATTTAATTTGAAAAATCGGAGAGGGTTTTGAATTTTTATATATTTTAATTAATGTAAAAAAAAAAAATAGGGTTCGAAAGGTTGGGAGGAGCTGCTGGGACATGGAGGCCTGAGAATCCCTGCCACATTGGGCAGAGGAACCTGCAAAACTTCTTTCTTGCAATTGGCAATTCTCTCTACACCCTTTTCGAATTTGATATAATTTTGCAAGTAATTTTATATTTATTTTATTTCAAAACAAAAATAATTTATTTTTGAAATATTAAAATGAAAAAAGAATATCAGTTAAATGAGTAACATTTTACTCGTCTTTATTATAACTATTGGGTTGTTATGAATATTATCTATGTGAATGTCTATCATGATTAAAACTTTATTTAAGGAGTTTGATTTATTTATTATTAGAAATATTATCTCTATTAATTAGAGTTTAATGTATTATGTACTTCTTATGCCTATAAATAGATGATTCATTGAAGGTATTGTATACAATTCTATATTTGAGAATAATACAAATCTTCCTCTTTCTCTCATCTCTTTCTTTCATTCTTGTTCTTTGTTCTTATTATTGTTCTTTATTATTTTATTCACAACACGTTATCAGCACGACTCTAATCAACTGAGGTCTTCATTGTTTGAATCTAAAAGAAGTTATTGGAAAGAATTCGATTCTAGGATAAACTAAAGATAAGTTTTTTTTTCTCTCTTTATTTTTTTAAATTACCGATTGTCTTTTTCTTTATATTTTAATTTTTTTTTGAAAAGTTTGGAAGTATGTTTGATTTTATTCGAACATTGGAAAGAGACAAATTTGTGGCTTCTCACAAACTAAAAGACGGATCGAAAGAGACGAAGAGGTTACGTTTGGTGTAAATTACGTGTGTTTTCTTTTTTTTTTTGCGAGATAAATTACGTGTGTTTTCTCTTGTTCCTAAAATGGTTAATTCGCTGTATGCTTATTCATACTTTTACTTATATGATTATATTTGATATTTTTCATATTATTATTTATGTTATTTTATTTGGTAAAAGTTACTATTTTTAACCGTGTTTTGAGTTTTACATGATATGCTTAAATGATTTTGAAAGAGATGTGATATAAAGGGACTATGAGAAGCTATCTCGGTCATATGCTATGTCTCCATTGTTCACGAGAGAAAAATCAATATCGGTAAATTTTAATTTTATTTTTATTCTTTATATTATTATTTTAAAGTGCGATAAATCATGATGATTTTGAATTTACAAGAAGATTATTATAAAGTATATATTTACTCGAAAGTAATATTTCTTCTTCGTCGAAAAACTCGACCATAGACTTCTCCCAATTTCAAGTTACGAAAATTCGTCTTGATCCAAAAAGTTTTATGGGAGGCATTCCCTTTTCGAATTTGATATAATTTTGCAAGTAATTTTATATTTATTTTATTTCAAAACCAAAATAATTTATTTTTGAAATATTAAAATGAAAAAAGAATATCAGTTAAATGAGTAACATTTTACTGGTCTTTATTATAACTATTGGGTAAAATATTTAATTTATATATGAACTTTGATTTAATGTGTAATTTGATATATAATTCAGATTTTGATTCAATTATACATATTTTTTAAAAAATAAATATAATTATTTGTAGGGGTGAGCGTTCGATCGAGTCGAGTCAAAAAATTTCGAGTTATTCGAGTTGACGAGTCATATTTTACTACTCAAACTTTATTTGAAATTTTTTCGATTCGAGTCGAGTTTTCGAGTTCCTATAAAAATTTAACTGTAATTATTTATCATGTTATAGTATGATTTGATTCCAATTTAAACTCCTTTCTCTAATCATATAAGATATGCACATATATATTTTTTCACACGTGACAATATTTCTTCATATTTTTATATATCAGTATGTATATATCATAAAAAATAGAGGGACTCGTCTCGAACTTAAAAATAAATCCACTAATTATTAAAAATTTCGAGTTATTCGAATTTCCATTTTACAATTCAAACTTTATTTGAAATTTTTTCGAGTTATTCGAGTTTATGAAATTTCGAGTCGAGTCAAGACGAGTCGAGTATTTTTGCCTCGAGTCGAATTATTCGATTTTTTCGAGTCGAGTCGAATTTTGCTCACCCCTAATTATTTGTACGTAATTTCTCATTTTAATAACTGAATTATAAAAGATTTTAATTTTGCTACTAAAATTTATTTAAATTGATTTTTTGTCGTTGTGTCATTAAATCTTTAACGACCTAATGATGTACATGTTATCTGCAAAAAAAATGTTAACTCCTTCAATCGTTGCTTGTTTTCGGTTATTGTTCATAGCAAGATCGATACCAAAACATTTATATCTCTTTTTTTTTTTACTCGAATTAATTTTTCACAAAATTCACTCAAAATTACCAAACAATCATCTCAACATTCGATATTGAATGCTTCAATATCCTCCGTCAATTGTTTGATGATGTTAGTTTCAAGATATATTGTTACTCTTCTCAAAAAATATGTTTTTCAAATTTCATTGTTTAAAATTTTGAATGAACACTTAAAATCTTCTTAAATCTGAAAAAGACTCAAACTTTCAAAAATACTTCTCGCCGCTCACATAAAGGGCTTTTTTACTCATTTTAAATATATATAGAGAGACCAAAATTTAATATGCATTGTCGAGACCAGGGACAGAGTTAGGATAAAATATCAGAAGGGGCAAAAATAAATTAGGCCTTTAAATTTAAGAATTAAGAAAGACAAAAACTTTATTTTATTATTATTTAAACTAGGGACCTTAAATATAATTATTTCGAAAATAAGATGGACAAATGCCTATCTTAAGTTCTACATGAATCCGTCCCTGGTGGAGGCCAAAATTCTCCATTTCCCCATTTTTTTAGCCTAAAATATCGTTCATTCAATTAATGATGAGAAGGCAAATTAACGTTCAAATGAAAAACGAAGACACATGACAAAAGTGTCACTCCAAATACATCAAATTTTTCAAAAATAAAGAAATCGTTAAAGATTTGTCCATCGTATAGCAAATATTTTGTTCCTTAAAAACCACAAAATTATGTTTTGTTAGAGAAAAATAGTCGTCATCAATTAGCAGATAATTAATAGCGTATTATATTAGTTGTTAATTGATAGTTAGTTGCATTAGTTATTTTGATTAGCTAATTGTATAAAAATATTTGATATTTAAACAAGTAAAATAACATATAAGAACATGATTATATTCGATACTTGTTTAATTAATTTGATAATAAAAAATAATTTTTTAATATAACATTATTAAGCATATTTGAAGGATGTATATATTAATTTATTACTTATATAATCACTTTTAATATAATTTAATTAATTATTAAATTTAAATACAAATATTAATGTGCGAGAATAAAAAAAATCTATTAGTTTACAAATATTAAAATAAAAAAGGTTAAAATTTGTGTTATTTGGAGATTTTTTATAATTATTAAAGGTAAGATGGTCTTTATAATTTTTATGTCAAAACCTCTAATTCAAAAGGCTCCTATTAGTAGTTTTTTTTAAAATTAGAAGTTTCATCCCCAATCTGCTATTTACCAAATATCTAAATTAGCGGATTTGACTGGTCATACCTCTAGTATTATTTAAAATCTCTAATTTTTACTCAAACTGCTATTTACCAAACATGGCCAATATTATGGTACCAAGCTTCTTGTTGGGGAAGTAATTTTTTTTTATATGAACGAGGAACTTGTTAAAAATAACCTTATCTCTTAGAGGGAAAAAATGCCCGAAACAATGTTATTAAAGTAATTTATTAATTATTTTCCAAAACGTTGTTGTCATGGCAGAGCACAACACAACATTGTAGCATTGTTCCCTCACTTGTCTGTGCTGGTGACAATGAATTTAGTATTTAATTTTAGGATGAGTCTATCACGTGCGACGAACATTGATGAACATTACTAACGATGAACACCGATGAATACCATTAATTTTTTAAAAAAATTTAAAAATCTAAAGGACTAAAATTATAATTAAAATTATCTCTTAAAAAATAAAAATAAAATTTAATAGTTACTTTATAATATTTTTTTAATAGATTAGAATCAAATATACTCAATTCTCCTAAACCTAAACCCTAACAAATTTGATGAACATGTCGACCAATGCCTTCAAATCGAAGGGAAATCCCAGAGAATCTCATCGCATAGTTCATATCCAGAAATCTATTTCTTCCAATAATTAAGATTTCAAGTGGAACATTTATTATATGGTATTAAAATCAAATTTGCTAGGGTTTAGGTTTAGATTAGAATCAAATTTGTTAGGGTTTAGGTTTAGGAGAGTTGGGTATATTTGATTTTAATCTATTAAAAAATTATAAACTGATTTCTATTTTTTAAGAGATTGATTTTATTAGGGTTTAGATTTAGGAGAATTGGGTATATTTGATTCTAACCTATTAAAAAATATTATAAAGTAACTATTAAATTTGATTTTTATTTTTAAGAGAAAATTTTAATTATAATTTTAGTCCTTTAGATTTTTAATTTTTTTAAAAATAATTAATGGTGTTCATCGGTGTTCATCGTTAGTGGTGTTCATCAATGTTCGTCGCCCGTTGTAGAATTTTCCTTAATTTTATCCCATGCATATGCATTCAATATTATTAATAAATACTTTCCTACTATGTTTGATCCCCCATTTGGAAATCTCTCTCTTCTTTGGTATGAATTAAAACGAATGCAAGCATTTGTATCCAACACAAGATCCAACCGTTTTAGTAAATTTGAATTGTAACAACCAAAAAAAAAATGAGTGAATTGGGTGCTAAACCATTGAGCCAAGTGCTTATTTATGTCATGTATTGCATGGAGCAATATTAGAATCAAGTTTAAGCGGTATATTAAATCAAATTTAATATCCCATTTGACCCTTCAGATTTAAGTCTGTTGAACCAAATCTCTAGAAAATTCTAAAAGCCTTTCACCTACATTTTTCCGTTCAAGCCCCGACGAGCTCTTTTCGGCCGTTCGTGGCATTCGTCGTCCCCACCACCGTCACCGTCGCCCATCGCCGCCAAAACCCGACCAACCAACCTCTATTTCTGCCCGTCGTCCGCGCAAAAAATAGTGGAAGACCGTTCGGCTTCACCGACTCTGATTTGCTTCACCGTCAGCCCGTGGTGGACACCGCCGCTATCAGTTGGATCGTCGTTGTGTCTCGACCATGCCCTGTTAGCCACTCGTCTTGAATCACCATCGTCCACCGTGAAACGTAAGTTGAAGGTTCGGTGAGAACCCAATCATCACCCCTCAATTTCTCACTGAATTTGGCCGCCTCAGTCACCGGCGTGGCACACTACCAGTGTAGTCGTGCTCAGCGTGTCGTGACGAACAAAACCCCTCTGACCAGTCACCTATCTGACATCGGGAGAACCCTCATTGGAGCTTCACCGCTTCCAATCGTTTCCCCCTCGTTTTGGTTAAATCCGGTAAGATTTCCGGCTTAAATGATGTTTTCAGGCTTGATCGAGTTGTGTAGCTCACTAGTTTGGTTTTCTGACAGGAAATGGAACGTTTGGAGTCGCCGACGATGAATCCGGTGTACCGCCGGTGAACTTTGGTAAGTGGTCTGAACCGGCCCAGACCGGCCACCTTGGATCGAGCTCGTCCGATTAAACCGGCCTAAAACTAGTCTGGTTCAAGCCCGAGCCCGTGATACCCAAACCAATCGGCCCAATATGTCAAACGCGGTCTGAGCCCAACCAAACCAAGCCCAGTTTGGTGCATGACCCGACCCGTCTGCCTAAGCTCGACTCGATCCGTCTGCTCGGTCAACCCGAACCCGACCCGCTCAACCTGAGTCAACTCGTCTAAGTCAATCGAGTCAACTCAGCCCGAGTCAGCTTAGTGAGTCAGTCGAGTCAACTCAGTTGACCTCTGCTCGTTGACTGCTGACATCAGCGTTGACCTACTGACGTCAGCGTTGACCAAAAAGTCAACTTTTCCGAAAACTCCTATTCTATGTTTTTCGACGTTCTGAGTCCGTTTTTGAAGCTCGTTTCGCTAAATTCTGACCCGAAAGCCTCCAAACCTGACCTTGAACCCGAAGTTGTATATGTATTTAATTATTCAGATAAGGGTACTGTGAAAAAGGACTAAAATGAAGATTTTGTGTGATTGAAGGTACTCACATTTCCTTACTTACGAATTGTTGAGGGACGTCAAATCCGGGTTTAAGAGTGTGTGAATGTCCTTTTTAAGGACCGACCGATATAGCAATGATTTAAGGTAATACATTACTACCTCTTGTATGCTTTATGAACATGTTGTATTTGTTAATGCATGCATAAGAATGATGATGAGTACTGTTAATTATGCTCAAGTCAAACCGGATATGAAAATGAGTATGATAATCTAGATAAGATTGCAATGCTCGAATGAGAAGATTAATAAATTAGAAGGATCTAGAGTTCAATAAGTAATTAATAAGGCAACTAATCTCCAAATTCGATTATTAGTGTCAAATGATTAAATGTGAAAAATATTTGGATATGAAATTACAAAAATGCCCTTAAGATATGAGAATGACTAAAATACCCTTTGAATTGGAAGTGATGTAGAAATCTACATTAGATATGATAAAACAACTTGATTCATCTAAAAACTTCGAAATAATTGGATAGTTATGGTAACAAGATTTAAACCTTCGAGATTGAAAGGTGTTAGGTTTCCTTGATTTTGGAATGAATCTTCGAATATAGATTTACGGGAACCGACTAAAAGTATTGAAAATATTGTTATGGTTAAATTAATCGGAAGGATCATATTGACCAAAAAGGCGGAAGTATCCTCAGACACTGGAATTTGCAAATTAACTGGAACGATGAATAAACCTTTGAGTTCTGAAATTGAATGAAGCGGTTGGAGGTACCGAAATTTACGTGAATGGCTGAAACACCCACGGGTACTTAAATGATTAAAATACTACATATGGTTCAATTGATAGGAATGATGGATATCCCGAGCTTCAAAATGACTAAAATGCCCCTTTGACTGGAATAAATAAATTGCTTTTGATAAAATTCTAGAAATGCCAATAAAGCTAAAAATGACTAAAATGCCCTTAAGGGTTGAAGCATGACTCACGTACGTCAATCACTCTTGATATTAATATAAGGTTGGAAGTTTTTCCGCATAGAATATAAGTTCGACTACTCCGTGGCAAGTCCTGTGGTGAAATATGAAAGCAACCGTTCAGATATACGATATAGCTGGATGCATTAGAGGGGTTGGTTAGTACTGCAAGGTTGGGTTATATTAGTTCGAATGGTTTGGAGGCTCGAAAAACTTTCGGAAATTGTAAATATTGTAAATCGTCATATTATCATTATTGGGCTAAATTACAAAACACCCCTAATAGTTAAATGACCAAAACGCCCTCGTTGGCCAAAGTAATCAAAATAGCCCTGAATGTATCCGATATCGTGAAAGATCTTGACATAGAAATATATGAATGCATGGTTGGAAACTTGATGAGCAAATAGAATTTCCTGAGCGACTGTTTATGCCTCGTTGGTATAAATTACCAAAATGCCCATGTATGATAAAATAACCATAATGCCCTTTGTAACGCCCCGGGTTTAGGGGTCGGATGTTACTCGGGTAAATCGGGTTCGAGTCGTGGGCTTGTTTTAAAATTTAATTAAGCTTTGGTTTAAATTAAAAAGGTTTGGTTTTCATTAATGGCAAACTTGTAATTTCTGAAAACAAGGGAAAATATGAGAAAAAAGAGCCTTTTGAAACATTTCACCATCTTCTTCCTTGGCTATTTCATTTTAACGTTAAAACCTCCCTAAAACCCCAATCATTATTCCATCAAATCCCTCCATCAATTCAAGTGCTTTCTACAAGGTAAATATATTTTTGATTTCTCCTTATCATTTCCAACATGTCTATAGCTTTAGTTTTTCATAGAAATCTCTTTTAAAGTTTTTGAAGTTTTCAAGTTTTGAAGTAAAAGTAAGAAACTTTAATGGGTTTTTGATGGAGTCTTGATTTGTAAAACTAATTTATGTTTTAGTATTGCCCTTAGATGTAATATATCTCAATTTGGTTGGTTTTTATTAAGAATCCCGAAATAGGGGTATTCGTGGGAATTTTTAAAGGGTCAAAACTTGTGTTTTTGGTGTGGTTTTGTGAAAGGGAGTTGGGCTGGTGTTATAGTGATACTAGAAGGTTGGTTTGAAGGTGTTTAAAGTTGTTTTGGGTGTTGGAATCAAAGGTTTTCTGCTGGGTTGTTGGGGAGTACGAAAATAGGAACTTTGGGTATTGGCTTTGGTTTGAAATTGTAAGATTTTGGCTTGTGGTTGTGACAGTGTTTGGTTGTGACAGTGTTTGGTGATGATCCGGTTGAGTAATGTATTGTTTTTGATTGACTAGAATCAAGGGAAATCATCGGAGAAGCTTTGGGCACGATTCCGAGGAATTTGGAGACTTGAGTTTGGTATTTCAGCTTCCGGTTGGGCTTCATCGGTGAGTGGAAATGTTTTGAACTTGATTTTGATTTCGAAATGGGTTCTTGGGGGTTTGGGTGGAGCCTAGAGGGCTAACCTAAACCCAAGTGTAAGTTTGCTAAATTTTACCTTGATTGTTAAGTGTTGGTGCATGAACAATTGTTAAGATATTGTGTGTGGTTTGTGGATTTTCTTTACTTCCGTTGATGTTGTTGTATAGTCGTTGTTGGTGTCGAGCCGCATGTGATGGTTGTCATAACTACGGTGATGTGTGGTCCCACCGGTAGTGACTAGTAGAAGAGTAAGGTGATGTGTGGTCCCATCGGAAAACTACTAGTCGAACGGTGATGTGTGGTCCCACCGTGTTTTGGTTGTGCATGTGCAAACCATGTAATTGTGTTGTGTTTCCTTTCATGCGTTTAAATGGTTTACTTTTCATTTAAGAATTGTGTTTTGAAAACTGCATTGTTGCTGAGTTTTTAGAGCTTCGCTCACTAAACTTTTAAGCTTACGCTCTCCTTTTTCCAACATGCAGATCGTTAGAGTTTCGGAAGGCAAGTGGGCAAGGGAGGAGCTTTTCGGGGTTCTCAAGTAGCTCAAGTATGGTTTAAGTCTTTGTAATAATGCCTAGACAATGAGGGTACTAGACTTGTATGAAGTTGGTGCAAAACTCTTTAGTTTGATTTTGTTGATGTTTTAGCATGTTGAGTGATGTTACATCGTTGAATATGTTTATGCTTTTTTGTCGTGGATTGTAAACCATGTTTGTAACCCCCTAGACCCGCCTATGCGTTACAACGGATCCTAGGAAGTCACATTAGGGTCACAAGAGCGACCCACAGTAAAATACACATGAAAACATTTTTTCTTTCTCAAAACACTTATTAAATTGTAAAAATCAACTTCTGATTAAAATACTATTTCAGAAAATCATTTAAACACATAACAAGAAATTTCAGAAGTACTTTACAGACTCAATCACAAAACCATACGTGACATACATGACATACATGACATACATGCCCACTAACTATACAGTACCGTACTCCAGAGGCAACGTCGAAGGAACTCCGAACACTGATGTCAAACATTAGGTCATGCTATTTTCTTTGAACTTGCGATGGTAAAAACAACGTGAGCTTGGAAAAGCTCAGTAATACAGAACTACCAAAAGATGCTATAAGCTCATGCAGATATATGGTAGGCATAACATTTTTATGATGTTCCCGGCAATACTTGTCTCCATTTATGTTTCGCTAATTTAGTGAAGCACTATTCTTGAGGACAACAAGGTTTGTTCTTTCTATGTTACTGAGTATTAAAAGAGAGCTTATTGTTCAGAGAATCAACAGAGTGGCGGGTTGGAGAAGTTAAACCACGAAGCCTAGTGTGTTTTAATAAGTTGCAGATCGAACATACATAAATATTTAACATCATATCATATGAGCACATAACAGATTAATGCAAATGTTCAATGTTCATACAGAAGTTTACAAGAACTACCCTCCAACCTTACACCAATATGCAGTCCCCCAAAACTGCATCCATAAGGACTTACCCTAGGCCCGATGGGCATATGTGCCACCTAAGGGGATGCCTTAGGTCCATAAGGACTTACCCTAGGCCCGATGGGCATAGGTGCCACCTAAGGGGATGCCTTAGGTCCATAAGGACTTACCCTAGGCCCGATGGGCATAGGTGCCACTCAAGGGGAGACCTTGAGTCCATAAGGATTTACCAGCTTGATCAGGGCTGTACCAACAGAGACTTCATAACATAACCCCAACAGTATACCCCATATGACAATCGGTATTCAGATTTCAGACATAAGTAACAGAATACATGTGACAGACGTATTCTATTCAGAGTATCAGAAACAGAAGATTCATGATTTTGACAGATAAATGGGCATACCATTGAGCAAAACAGACATTTTCATCGTTCATCATGCAAACGGATTATACCATCATAGGTCAAGCTAACAAATCATACTATCAATTTCATCAGACAGTCAGACAATATCATCATAGATCAAGTCATCACATAACAAGTATGCATATTGAGCAGACATACATCAAGTAGGCAGAAAATATAATCATATATCCAGTTCATCAAACATAATATTATTCATGATTAAATCATTATACAATCCATTCAACAGAATACATCGCACATGTAACACACTAGGTGGGACAGATCATTTCTTGGAGATACTAGGCATTTACAGAAAGGGACATATTAAACTTTTGATAATTTGAACGAATTTCTGAAACGTGGCCCCTATTAAAAAGGGTTCATACTAACGGTTTAACCCAGGTATTCAGGAGGTGATACATTAAGATCTTTGAGAGTTTAGACGCATCATGAGTTATTTAGTCACATAAGCCTACAAGGGCATTATAGTCATTTTATCACATATGGACATTTTGGTAATTTATACCAACATTGAATAAGCAATGGTTCACAGAACTCTGGTATCCTATTTCCTCATTAGTTTTCTAACCGAACATTCAAGAATTTCTAAATTAAAGTCTTTTAAGTTATCGGATATTTTCAGTGATGTTCTGATTATTTAGGCTATCATGGATTTTTAGTTTTTTGACTGTCATGACAAATTTTATACTATGGCAATCATATCAGAACGAAAATTATAATTCTCAGGGGCTCTAACAATTTATCATACCTCCAGAATTTGTTTAATGCGACATAACCCAACTTGACAGTACTTACCAACGTTCAGATGTGAGTAATTTGCGTGCATCAGAACTTAACACTGACTATATTGTATGTCTGAACATTCGCCCTCGTACTTTACTATACGGATTAACTTTGAGCAATCGAACATACAATTTATGCGGATCTTCCCACCTTACATCAATATGGTGAGCGATGGGCATACACGTGTCGTATTTCTCAACACTTAGGGGAACCTTAGCTATTTAAATCTTATTAAAAAATTTAGAATTTCATCAAATACATAATTACCGATTAACTCATGAGGGTATTTCGGTTATTTTAAACTAAGATAAATCTACCATTTCTTTCTGAATTACCATTTGGTACCTCCATCATTCACGTGCTCAAACGAGATTAAGTCGTCCTAACTCTCCGGCCCTTTACAGACGATTCATTCATTACAGAACTTGAGGGTATAACGTCATTCAAATTAATCAGACATTTCGGTGCTCGAGGGCATTACCGTCTTTTTGGTCATTACGATCATTCTCATTTAATTCACGTATTACTGTCATAAGGATCGACTTAGGATTTCAACAATATTTCCAGAAAATTCTCATTCATGTGTTATACAGAGTTTGAGGGATTATCCAAGTTTGTATCACACGTATTGCATAATGATGTCGAAGTCTTTCCATTAAAACATACATCTTGGGTAGTGTAAATTGCATAATCAGGACGAATACAAATTTTAGGTCATTTCCTTAATCATATGGGTAGTTTAGTCATACTTATGCTCCAAGGGTATTTTCGTAATTTCATATCCAACATCTCATACTCCGCATTCTGAACATTGGTTCTTAGACACCATTAATAGAGTTTCAGATTTAACTGTATTATTATTATTATTATTAGCACTTTCGACACTCTTGATCTATTAATATTCTTTTCCTGAGTATTTTACTCTTACTGACTCTCATACTTATTTTTCGTATCGAATTCGGCTTAAGCAGAGTTCACAAAACACTCATCATAAGCATGCATGCTTTAACCAAATATCAACATGTACATAAAGCATACAAGGGGTAGTAATGTATTACCTTTTATACTTGTTATATCGGTTGACCATGATACTCTGTTCGATCACTCTCGAACCCGAATACGACGTCCTCAACATCCCGAATACAAGGAACTTTGAATACTTTCAATCGCGCAAAAATCCAATTTCAGTCCTTATTCACATTGCTCATAATTGATTATTAAAATACATAAGCAGACTCAAGTTCAAGGTTCAATTCGGAGGCTTTCGGGTTAGAATTTCACGAAACGGGCTTCAAAATCGGACTCAGGACGTCGAAAAACATAAAATAGGACTTTTCGGAAAAAGTTGACTTTTTGGTCAAAGTCAACGCTGACGTCAGCAGGTCAACGGTCAACGAGGTCAAAGTCAACGCTGACGTCAGCAGTCAACTGATAAGGTCAACTGAGTTGACTCGGACGAGTTGACTCGGCTGACTCGGACGAGTTGACTCGGCTGACTCGGACGAGTTGACTCGGCTGACTCGGACGAGTTGACTCGGCTGACTCGGTTCGGGTTTGGGCCAATTCAGACCGGTTCAAACCAGTTTGGACCGGGTTGAACCCGATTCACTTACCCCTAATGGATTTCACCGGAAACCTCGCCGGTGATGTCGTTAGAAGCCCCCGAAGTGCTCGATTCTGCCAGATTTCGGAAGCCCTTGAGACACATATTTAAACAAAACTGAAAATTAAGCGAAACAAGACATAATTTGGTCGGATCTTACCCCAAAAAAAACAGAATGGCCGGCAAAATTTCTTCTCCGACGAAGCTCTTCCAGTTGTCGAACGGATGATTTCTTGGGCGGGCTTTGCTTGCCGTGACGGGTGAAGCACGGTGGTGAAGTCGGTGTGACGAACGGACACGGGAAACGGCCGGAATCGAAGCTGGAACCCTTAAGTTTCGACGAAGCTTCGAAAGGTGATTCCCGATGATCGGAAAAGGCAGGCGGCGCGTGGAGATTGGGGTTTTGGTCGGGGCTCGACGGGGAACAAGGCGACACCGGCGGTGACAGCCACGGTGCGGCAGTGACGGAGATCAGAGCCGGGCAAGGGCGTTCGGTGAAAGACATTTTTTTAACCCTTTTTTGTTCTCTCTAAATCGAAAACAAATGATAATTTGGGGGAAAACGGAAGGTCAGATGGTCATTAAATTGTTCCAATAATCCAAACATAACCTCAAATAAAATTCTTTGTAAAACATGTTAAACATGAGCATTGGGCTCAAGTGGTTAAAGCACAAGCCTTAAGCACTCAAGGCCACAGGTTCAATCCCTTTGGCTGTCATTTCTCACTTTTTCTTTTCATTTCTTTCCTTTCCTTTCCTCTTCTCTTTTTTTTTTACCTTAAAATCTTGGGGTGTTACAATGTTTATATTGTTGCTTAAATGCTTTGTGTTTGAAGGCTTAGGACCATATTACATGAATGATATGTGTGTTTGTTTAAAGGCATGTAGACTTGATATGTAATGTATTTTGGTGAATGCTTGAATTTCTTTATGTGTGGCCTTTTTATGTATGTTAAGTGTTTGGACATGCTTGAAGTAGGGTGTATGCCTCTAGAGTATGTATATGCGCGTTGTATCTTGATTCTTGATGTTTGAGGCATGTTGGGGATGTTTGGAGATGCTTAGAACTGATTTTAGAAACACACAGACTGCAGGCATTTCAGAACGTGAAGGGTTGTTTCGGAACGAGTGTGGTTCCAGGGATACCCGTATCAGAACGCGTTCTGGTACGGTTTGGCTACTGTGAACCCCTATTTCGATACGCGTACCGAAACAGTTTGGCTATAGTGAGGGCATGTTCCGAAAAGTGTTTCGGAACGTCTAGGTAAAAATGGACTCTGTACCGAAACGGGGTGGGCTGTATCGGTACGGGTAATCTGGCTTTTAAAACCGGGGCCCGTGTATCGAAATGGGCAAGCCTGTTTCGAAACACAAGCCTGTAATTTGGGCTTTTGGCATCTTTTAAGGTCCTCAAGTGTTGGGTTTGTGTAACACCCGTGTTTTGGGGCTAGAAGTTAGTCGGGTTAGTTGGTTCGAGTCGGTAAAATTTATTTTAATCAAATTGACCTTAGTGTGAGCAAATTGAGTTTAGAAAGAAAGGGAGGGATCATTTTGGTAATTTAACCAAAATAAAAATAATGACAACCTTATCATAAGATAAAGCTATCATCTTTCTCATTTCCTCCCCTCCCCACCGTGTAAAACATCCCAAACTCTCCCAAACCCAAATTTGATAATTCATCAAATTTCTTCATCAATTCAAGGGGTTTTTGAAAGGTAATTATGTTTTCTTAATCTCCTCTTTATCCTCTATCTATCTATAGTCTTAGATTTCAAAGTCATGGAGTTTTGAAAATTAGGGTTCATATCAAAGTTGGATTTTTTAAGGGGTTTTTCATCTTGTTTTGATAAATTGAGTTGGGGCTTTGTTTAATCATGTTAAAATACACATAATATGTTAAAATGAGTAATTTTGGGTAAAAATCCGAAATTGGGTCTTGGTGGATTTTTAGGAAGGTTTTTAGATGAGTTTGGGTATGATTAATGTTGGAATTTGAGGGTTGATGTTAGAGTAATAGTTGGGGGTTGTTTTGGAAGTGTTTGAATGTGTTAAAAATGTTGAAATCACAAGTTTTGGACTGTTTTTCATGGCTGCTCGGATTTGGTGATTTTGGGGATTGTTCATGGCTTAAATTGTGTGTTTAATGTTGGAAATTGGGGGTTGATGGTTATACTATAGTTGGACAGTGTTTTGAACATGTTTAAGAGTGTTTTGGATGACTACAATTCTGATTTTTGATGGGTTTTTGTGGAAGTACGAAAATGAGAAATTGAAGAATGAACTTGGCTTTGAATTGTGAGAATTGAAGTGGATTTGTGTGTTGATGTTAAACTTTGGGTTTGTGACTGATTTTGAGGTTAATATATTGTTTTTGAATGGTTAGAAGCAAGAGAAATCAATGGTGAAGCTTCGGGCTCGAATCCGGAAACTTGGATGCTTGGTAGGCTTGCCGGCTTGTGCTAATGAAGTAGTCGGTGAGTGGTTAAAATATTTTAAATGGTTTTGAGCAATTGGTTCGAGCATGTGGACTAGGTTGAGATTGGTAGACTCACCTAGAGTTAGGATTAGGGTGGTAGCCTAATCCTAAGCTTTAGTTAGAGACATTGGATGATCTATTTAATTAATGTTATGCCTCATGATGAATTGTGTTAAGATGATTATGTATAATGTGTTATACATGTTGTTGAGGCATGGTTTGATGCATTGCTATGCATGTGGTTTGGATTGTAAATTGTGTATGATGATGTTGAGTTTAATATGATGTAAGATGCCATATTATTACTCTTGAACATGACATTATGATAATACGTTGTTGAGATATTTGATGTTGAGCTTAATATGATGTAAGATGCCATATTATGACTCTGAATATCAAAGGTTGTGGAATTTGATTAATATTGGCACTAGTATGTTTGGGTACAATGATCGATCATTAGGATGAGTGTGCACACAAATTGAGTCAAAACGTACGTGGCCTTGGTGGCGTTAAGGCACCAAGGAGGAGTACGGTGATGTAATATTCCACCGGAAATTTATATATATTCTACGTGATGATGAGTGGAATCCCATCCGTAGGGCATGTGGCGATGAGTGGAATCCCGTCCATGCAAGACCGGTGATGAGTGGAATCCCACCGAGGTAATGTTGTTGTTGGAAATGCGTTCCAACATGTTATCCGCGTATTCGAGTCATAGCTAGGTGCCAATATGAGAAAGTATGTTTATGCCAATATGAGATTATGCATACATGCTAATATGAATTGATATGTGTATCAATGTGATATGAAATGTGAATTTCAAATGTGAAGTGATATATGATTTGGTTAATGCATTGAGGTATATATATATCGTTGTAAGTTGAGCTTATAAGATGTTGAGCATGACATAATGTTGATTATATGTTCATGCATCATGTTCATTTTGGTTCATGTGGATCAAAGATAAAGTCATGTATTTCATCATGATAATTGCTCGAGCTTGGACCCTGTATTGTCGAAGGTTTGTTTTATGAGCTTACCCTCACTAAGCTTTTATGCTTACGCTCTCTTTTGTTCGACAATGCAGATAAATAGCTTGTGGGTGGCAAGGGAAAGGAAAGGTCTTCAAGTGTTGCTTTTGGCGAGCTCAATGTATGATTTATAAATTAAAAGATTGTAATAGTAAAGCAATGGGATAAGTGTTGTGTGTCTTGATACTTTGATGTGTGTTGATTTGGTTTGGCACTTAGATGCCTTGTTTGATTTGTAAATATCACATATGATACATACCTTGATGAATACTTGAGTGGTGCATGCCTTGATGAATAATTGTGTGTGATGGCATATCCTTTTTGGATGATTAGGTTGCTTAGTTGATATGTCTAAGTCTACTATGTGTTAATTTGTATCTTTGGTATTGTTGAGATTTTTGTATGTCCATATATGCATAAATTGCTCTTTAATTGGAATGATATGTATGAATGCATTATTCCATGTTCGAATGACGTCTTTGGCTTAAATAGGTGTTCTTGCATGTTTGTATATGCTTTATTGCTTCCTAAGATATGTTTCAAACGATTCTAACTTTAGCCGAACCTTTTTTTTTAAAACATCTATGATCCGTTTTTGCACTAGAGCTGTTTTTCCAGTCTCCAAGGCAAAAAGGATCGATCCCCTAGAAAAAGGGATCGATCCCTTCGTTGGCAGAATCGTTTCAAATTCTGCTTCCAGCCTCCAAGTGCAAAAGGATCGATCCCCTTGTTTATGGGATCGATCCTTTGTGATATAGATGCTAAATTTTTAAAAATTGAGGTTTGCAAGCTTTACGTTTTAGTCCTGATTCTCGTATGTGCAATTGCTTGAGTTTGAGATGTCCGTTTGAGTTGAAATTTGGCAGAGAGGCATGAAACATGACTAATTTCATAATGGTAACTTAAAATTTGGTAAAGTCCTCTTAATTTCCAGAATTTACAAATTGGTCCCTAAATTCGTATTTTGTGCAATTGAGTCCCTTATTGTTTTCCGATTGCTGTGATTTTTGAGTATGCTTATCTCAAGAGTGTGCCTAGGTTTAATGTGCATCTAGACAAGTTTAAAAAAAAAGGGTCGTTAATCAAGGTTGACTTTCGGGTTGACTTTGGTTTTCCCCGTGTAATCTTCGTAGTTCGGGTCAGCCGTCTAGGCCGGGCTACGGGGGTTACAGTTTGGGTCCGGGTTGTTGTGTGCTTTCTTGTGAGCCTTGTTTGTAGTCGTTAATGGTTGGTTTGGGCGCGTACGTAAGAAAACCGATCTAACTTGAATACATGGTAAATTTATATCAACTTACATTTCGTCTGCAAAGTCTTTTCTTGTTATCCGCTGTCGTTTCACACATAGGATTTAATTATCCATCTAGACAAGATAATTGAAGAAAATTTTCTAGGGTTGCTAACTGAAGGGGAACCTTAACGGGTTTCACTTCGATTTTTCCCGTATGACCTGCTCGGACCGGTCAGTCGTCCAGACCGGGACGAGGGGGTTACACCCTTGTAGGCTTAAATGACTAAATCACTCATGATATATCTGAACTCTTTAAGACCTTGATGTATTAATTCCATAATATCTGGTTTGAACCGTTAGTACGAACCCCTTTTTAATAGGGATCTCGTTTTTGAAATTTGTCCAAACTGTCAAAAGTTCAATGTGTCCCCTTTCGTAAATACCGAGTATCTTTAAGAAATAAATTGTTCCATCTAGTGTGTTCCATGTGTGCTACATTCAGTTGAATGTGTTGTGTGATTATTACATGTTAGTAAATAATCTAATGACTTAATTATGAACGATGATATGCTTGATGAAATGATGAACTGAACATATGATAACATTTTCTGTCTACCTGTTGTAAGTCCGCTCGATCTGTATACTTTATATATGATTGTGTTATGTGGTTATTTGATCTGTGATAATATTATATGTCTGCCTGATGTAAGTAATTGTATAATCTGTTAGCTTGACCTAGAATGGTACACTCTGTTTGCATGATGAATGATGATATCGTCTGCTCAATGGTTTGCTTATATATGCGTTTAAAGAGCATGAACTTCTGTCTCTGATGCCATAAATGGAATATGTCTTCCATATGTATTCTGTTACTCTTGTATGAAATCTGAATATCGATTGTTATCTGGGGTATACTGTTGGGTTATGTATAAAGTCTCTGTTGGTACAACCCTGATCAAGCTGGTAAATCTTTATGGACTCAAGGTCTCCCCTTGAGTAGGTTCCGATGCTTTAGCACGGGTAAATCCTTATGGACCTAAGGCAGCCCCTTAGGTGACACCTATGCCCATCGGGCCTAGGGTAAGTCCTTATGGATGTAGTTCTGGGGGATTGCATATTTGGAGTAAGGTTGGAGGGTAGTTACTAGTAAACCCTTGTATGTACTTGAACATTTGCATTGAATTGTTATGTGTTCTTATGATATGATTGGTATGTATCTATGCATGTTTGATCTGCACTTATTGGAACACACTAGACACTATACTCTTTGTTTTCATCTACGTAATTTATCAGCTTGTATAATTCTTGTTTGTTACTCGATGTTTGAATAAAGAACAAGTACCATTATTCTCAAGTATAACGTTACCCCGAAATAGCGAAAAGGAAATGAAGATTGTTACTACTTGGAACATCATGAAAATGTTATGCCTACCATATATCTGCATGAGCTTATAGCATCTTTTGGTAGTTCTGTATTACTGAGCTTTTCCAAGCTCACGTTATTTTTACCATCGCAGGTTAAAAGAATATATATCAATGGTATAATGTTTGACATCAGTGTTTGGAGTTCTCTCGGCGTTGCCTCTAGAGTACGGTACTGCATAGTTAGTGGGCATGTATGTCATGTATTGTTTTATGATAGTGTCTGTAAAACACTTTCTGAAGTTTTTGTTATGTGTTTAAATGACTTCCTGAAATGGTATTTTAAACAGAAGTTGATTTTACAGTTTAATAAGTGTTTAAGGAAAAAAAGTTTTTATGTGTATTTTTTACCGTGGGTCGCTCTTGTGACTCTAATGTGACTTCCTAAGATCCGTGTAATGCATAGGCGGGTCTAAGGGGGTTACACGAATAAATAGATTAAATATATCTATCTGATTCGAATGGTTTGAGTAGTTTTTAGGTTATAGGATTGATTTTGTTAGTTATTTCGATCGCTGAACTTTTAAATTTTACAAAATGGTCATTAAATTTATTAAATCATTACAAAATGATTATTAAACATTATAAAATAGTGTGAAAATTTAATTAATTTATTGATCATTTTGTAACAGTTCGATAAAATCTGATAACAATTTCATAACAGATCTATAAAATCTAATAACCATTTTATAACAATTCGAAAGATTTAATGACCTCTAATATGATTTACCCTTTATTATAAAAGATGCATAAGCAAGAATTAGGAAACAACAATCACTCCATAATTAGGAGCGAATGTATCTCTATCAATTAAATCACAAATTATTATAAAAATATATTATAAGAAAATATTTCATGCACCAATAATGAAACACATGTTTTCTATAAATGAATTTAAGTTAGGGTTTAGGGGTTTAGTTTGAAGTTTTGGTTTTAGGAGTTTAAGTAGTAGGGTTTAGAAATTATTATTTATAATTATAATTTAAGTTTTAGGTTTTTACGATTTTAAGGCTATAGTTTAGAATTTTAATTTTTAAATTGAAATTAATCATACTTATAAAAAAAATTGCATTATTATTGTATGGAATAATTACCCAAACATTATTACATGTGATCAATTAAAAATCCAAAAAGGATAAACATATAGTAAATGTTCATTAATGTATTTTTACTGATTTTTGTCTCGTTATTTAGAAAGGGGCAAAAGAAGAATCACTTGCCTTTATCATTTCACATTTCATTTACTTCATATGAAATGGCAAATCAAAATATACCAAAAATACATTTTTAATAATATATATGTCTGTCATACAGTTCATGTTTAAAGTATAAGGCGATATGAAAAAAAATATATTTGGATACAGTTTGCTCAATTATTTAAAGGAAAAATAAAGTTTGTGTTTAAGTATGCAAACTCAAGAACTCGTAGAGTGGTCCCAGTGGTAAAGGATGATGTATTTTATCAATATGACATGGGTTCGAACACTATGTGTGCACAGTGTGTGTGCGTTATTAAATGCTAAAAAAATTAAACAGATATTATCTTATAATCACACCAGCATATTAAAAAAAATATGCAAACTCAATGTTTATTTGCGAAGGCATGGTCACATGATGATATCAACCTCTTCCCTACAAATATTAATACTTGACAACTCAAATTTGTAGTTTTTAGAAATAGATTATTAAAAATGTTTGAGTGTTTTTCTTACTAAAAACAAACATCCCCAGAAACTCTCTATATATACATATAGGTAAAAGGACCCCCTAGCTCCTTCTCAATTTCGAAACTGGACAAATTCATCCATTTAAAATAAAAAATAATTTAATTCCCGTCTATTTCAAAAGTAATTAAAAATATTCAATCATGACATTATTTTTGTCCATCAATTTTTACATAGTTTTGGTTGACATATTAACGTAAACCCTCAACATTTACACATGATAAATTGGTCATGGTTCGAAAAAACCAACATATTTAGCCCTTTAACGTTTATGGAGTATGTAAATTGTGTGTTGAAATTTTTAAAATTAAGATAAAATTGAAATTGTACATAAATGTTGAAGGCTTAATTTGTTTTATGTCAATCAAAATGACATAAAATAAAGAGAAATCATTAATGTCACTTAACTACTCCCTTTGGAAATTAACATAGACTAAATTGTTTTTATTTTTTTAAGAATAATCAATTTGTTCAATTTCAATATTACAAATGACCCAATAAGCATTTTTACCTTTTTCTATAAAAAAAACAAAACAAAAGAACATACTAAGTTAGGAATAAAATTACATTTGAGTCGCTCAATTATTAAAAATTATACTTTAAGTCCTTCAATTATTTTATTAAAAGTAAAAAACCAACATTCCCATTCGGTCCTTCAGGCTGTCTGGTTGCACAGTTTTGAACGTTCAAGGTTGAGAGCAGAAGTCGCTGCAGAGCTTTTAACACATGTCGCCAACCCAACGCAGCAGACCAGCGGTTCTCGCGGACTCGTGTAATTAGAGAGACAGAAAACAACAAAACAAAAGCAAATGTTTGTTTGTAAGTAGTCCCACTTTGTGAAAATCTCCACTTCCCTCCGGGAAAAATAAATAAAAAGGAACAGAGAGGGAGAGAAGAAAAAGGAAAGATGAAAACTTTTCCATATATAGCTATGTTAAGTTTCAGATGCCCCTTTTTCTGGGTCTTAAAAAGAATCCCAAAAAAAGAAAAAAGTTTTTATCTTTGAGGGGTCAAGATTATGGAGTAAAGTACAGGGCTTTAATGTTTTAGAAACCACTACAACTTTGTATTTGTTTGTTTTGCTTTCTGTCTATCACATTGTTGTTTGGTTTGGTTTAGTTTGAGTTATTTGCTTGTTTTGAGAGTGTTCATGGCTGATGCTAATGCCCTTAAACATGCTTCCTTGAGGTATGTATTTGTTTTACTTCATGTTTTCTCATTTGGGTATTTCTTTAAAACGTTATTTTTGTTTTCCTAATGTTTGTTGAATGCTTGCATATTGTTTGTGTTTGTGTTTCTTTAAAAAGTTTGTTCCTTTTTGTAATGTTCATCAATGGATGTCATCAGAAGAGTTATTCTTCTCTTTTCATTACATGTTTGTTGAGTGGTAGCCATTGTCTTGTTCCATTTTGCATTTACTAGAGCTTTTCTTTTACCATTTTCCCATTTGTGCTGTTTATGAGGAGATTGGTTTTTGATGCTATTTATGTTGTGATTTCTAGTTTCTGCATAATAATTTTGGCCCTTGTGAGTTTCAACTTATCAATTTTGAGCATTCTCTACAAATACCACATTTGATAGACTAGTGTTTTTTTTTTTTTTTTCTGCAAATCCTTTCTCTTTTGGATTAAATCTGGTTTAGAGCTACTTTTCTTTTGAGCTTTTCGAGTTTTTCATAGGTATGGTGATGATTTCCATGTTGGCTTTTGTGTTATTTTGTGTCATCCTAAAGAATTCTTTGGTTTTGACTGGTTATCGATTTGTTATTGTCGTTGGTGTCTTTCAGTGAGAGCACCATGGATTCCGACGATATCATGGATAACAACACAGAAGGTGGGGTTGTTCGAGCAAAACATAGAAGACAAGGGAAAATGCTTTCTACATATTCATCTGCCCAAGGTATTGCATTTGTGGCCTATCTGATTCATGTGTGGTGCATGTGTTTCTCTAGTGCAAGCTCTTACCAGTCTTTCTTTCTTATTCTATTTAAGAATTGAGGGCACTGGATACGGAAGACGAGGAAAATGATGGATTATCTCCTACAGGAGTTATAGAAGCCTGCTTAGAATTAGGCTCAGAATCCGATATAACTTCTCCCGATGACAGCCCCATGGGAGAAGTTCTTCGTTCACATCAATCAGCTCTTTCTAACTGGAGAAAATTCTTCAAATTATTGAAAAGAAAATCGGCCAAGCACTTATATACCTTCCCTACATTTTCTGTTCCTAATCTATCAAGAAAGAACAGGAGCAAGAAGGAGAGTCCTATGCTGAGAAAGTTGTACAACTTCAAGTCTTCTTTAGAGGACTTCAGTCTATCTCAGCTCCGAGCTGCAACCGACAATTTTAACCGAGGTACGCAATTATTTCAAGGCTATTAGCACTTGCAAAATATGAAGCCATGTAAGGATGCTTAACGATACTGTTAGGATAGTACAATGACGTTGATTTAATGATGTAGATTAATGTAAGGGTATTATTTCTTGTAGAGAACATAATTGGAAGGGGTGGTTATGCTGAAGTCTACAAGGGTCGGTTGAAGAACGGAAATCTCATAGCAATAAAGCGGGTGATAAAAGGGACACCAGATGAGAGGACGGTAGGTTTCCTATCAGAGCTTGGCATTATAGCCCATGTAAAACATCCGAACACCGCCAAGTTGATAGGATGTTGCATTGAGGGAGGAATGCATCTTGTCTTTCAGTTATCTCCATTGGGAAGTTTGTCATCAGCTCTTCATGGTTTGTTCCTAATCTGCATTGTTTTTCTCGAGTTGTCATGATAAGTTTTTGATGCTCTTGAGTCTTTAACATTATCCAGATTCAAAAGGTACACTAGATTGGCGTAAAAGGTATAAGATTGCTTTGGGTACAGCAGATGGCCTCACATACCTTCACGAGACTTGTGAAAGGCGGATTATTCATAGAGATATCAAGGCTGATAATGTTCTTCTTACAGAAAACTTTGAGCCTCAGGTAGCATGCATCTGTATTTTTCATGATAAAAGGAAATCATGAAACTGACGTGCCGAGAAAAAAAAAAGAGAATGCATTTCCTTGTAAAGTGCTAGAACTGATATTCTGTAAGCCGGGTGCTTACGGTTATCTATGTCAACTAGGTGCTAATTTTTTTCCCAGAGATCCATCCATGCATACTTCAACTTTCCGTATCTATTGACTATTGCCATTACCTTTGTTCATTTTATTTTGTATAACATAATTTACCATTCACCTGCCACATCGAAAGAAAAGAAACCGGGTCAGTGTAATTGACAATAGCTATGTACTATGCTTTGTAATTTTTCAAACCATAAAGAAGCCTATTTAATAAACCAATGATAGTTCGTTTTTGTTTCCCTGGTGATTGGCCAAATTGTGTTGCATCCTAGATTATGATTGTAATACCCTAATACTCGTGTTAAGCTTAATCACAATGTGAGCCTTATAAGGTATTAGCTTTGTGCGAGCTTTAAAGGCGTACATTTGGAAACTTAAATCGTGCCTTAAATGAGGAGGTTGAAGCATATGCGGGATACGTGTTGCTTCCTTTGTGCCCACTCTGATGGTGGCTGCAGTTATGGTGAAAATCTTAGACTATTATGTGTCATGTTTAAGTTATGAAAATAATGTAGTCTGTCTCTATATCCTTCCATGAAGTTTGCATGGGTCTCGTGCTGTGCTTTATAAGAACTAATATCACAACCTTTTCTGTCGGAGAATTATTTCCGTTAGTTTGTTTCTAATAGGTGCCTCGAATATACTATCATAATTTTTTTGTCGACATATATAGGCAAGATCTACCAATAATAGTGCTGCTATATCTGTCCATTTCTTTTTGGAATTTTACGACATTTATTTTATAAAGAATGCCAACCAGCTAATAGCATTTGTATTTGATTTCCTTGATCTGTTTAATCTATTGATTATGTCAGCAAATTTGTCTTCCAGATTTGCGATTTTGGTCTCGCCAAGTGGCTACCTAGACAGTGGACTCACTACAACGTATCAAAGTTTGAAGGCACTTTCGGGTTCGTAATCTTTATCGAGTTAATAAATACATCTGTTGTAATGCTGACACATTTATTTTGTCGAGGTGCAGCTACTTTGCACCCGAATACTTCATGCATGGCATAGTCGACGAGAAAACTGATGTCTATGCATTTGGAGTTCTGCTTTTGGAGCTCTTAACAGGAAGGAAAGCCATAGATGATCAACAACAAAATCTTGTAATATGGGTACATTTCTTCACAAATGAATTCGATCACTCCAACCGCACCAGAATTGTATAGGCTCCTTACCTTTTATAATGTTTGTAGGCAAAGCCTCTTCTCGATGAGAATGATATTACAGAGCTCTTAGATCCTTTCCTCGGTGACGATTATGATGCAGATGAGGTTGATCGCATGGCTCTGACTGCCTCATTGTGCATTGAGCAGTCTCCTATTCTTCGTCCTCAAATGAGTCAGGTGGGGATTACTTTTACAAGTGCTTGAATGTTTGTTGATGCACACCGGAAAGAAATTAGAGAAAACAAAGTAAGATTAGGAAATAGAAAATTGCTAATTCTGATACGAGATCCCCACCGGTTCGTTTCATTAGGAAAGAGAGTACTTTCATAAAGTTAAATCATTTATTCATTATGGAAAGCTACTCTGGTGCTTCATTTATTTCAACATGCTGATATCGTTTGATTTCACGATGCCATAATATGTTTGAGTTGCATGTTTGTCCATTTTCATGTTAGAATTAAGCTCGAGGATAGCAGTTGTGGCATCCATTTCTTTTGCTGTCTTTGATGAAGATGATTTATTTTCTTTAGGACATACCTGCTGAAACCTAATAAATATAGCATCAAGAAGTTCTAAACCACAAGCAACTATATATACAAACATTTAGAAATACTTTTCTGTCCGCCTTACTATTAATGGCGAATGATTATTTAACTTTTGATTCACTGGTTTGCTTTTCGTGTTCGAAGATTGGATTCAAAAAACAAAAGGTGTAATCTGGATATGTTCACATTTTAAGTAGATAACAAGTTAACTTATGTTGTTTATTGCAGGTTGTGGTACTGCTGAGGGGTGATGAATATGTAGCAGAATGTTATAAAGAATCCCAAAATCAAACCCATCATAGAACATACTCAAACGAGCTCTGTGACGCGCAAGAATACAACTCGACGAAACTGAACAATATCAATCAGCTTCGGGATATTGCTTTAGGTTCTTAAAAAGCTGGTTATAACTTTGTTTCGAAACCAGAGACGAATTATTACCAAAAACCAAAACTTAGGGTCTTTTGAGCATGAAGGTTTGCTTCAAATCTCATGAAACTGAAAAGAAACAACAATTTGATGCTGTGTTTCATGACATTTGGAAGCTTGGGGTTCTTCCAAATTTCATGTGAAAAACAGTTTATCAAAATCAAATGTGTCTTCCTTTGGTTTGTGTATCCAAATTACTTTGTCCTGGGTTGTAATGTATATACATATCGTTTGAACTGAACTTTAAAGAAATTGAATATAATACACCAGCGAGCATCTAAGATTTAGGGGTTATGGACCTAATTTAGGGTTTAAGATACATGTTAAGTTTATGCTTTTTAGAATTTAAGGGTTGTGGTTAGAATTTAAGGTTTATAGGTTAAAACCTAAATATCTAATATATTATTTTAAACTTTAAATTTTAACCCTAATTTTTAAAATATCTATAAATCCTAAAAGTTTTTACAAGCACTTTATAGGTTTATGAATTTAGTTTAGGTTTAAGGTTTTAGAATTTAGGGGTCATGGTTAGAAGTTAAGTTTTTAGACCTTTAAACTTAAATACCTTGAATTTATAAATTTTACAACTAAGGCACTTATAGAAAATTTTAACGCTAGTATATAGGACGATAATCCAAAACACGGCTGTGGAAACTTTCAGTTTCCACAAGCGTCTTAGTTTTATGGTTTAAAGACTTAATTTAGGGTGTGAAGTTTAGGGGTGTGTAGGAGTTTAGAATTTATGGGTAGTGAGGTAGTGGTTAGAATTTAGGGATTTGGGTTAAGATTTAGAGGTTATGGTTTAGGTTTTAAGGTAATATGTTAAGGATTTAGATTTTAATATGTAAACCTTAAATTCTAACCTTAAACCTTAAATTTTATTTACACTCACTAAATTCTAAACTACTAAACTTAAACCTATAAACCTTACACCCTAAATTAAGTCCTTAAACCCTAAAACCAAGGCGTTTGTGGAAATTTTTAATGTCCACCGTCAGTGTATCAAATAATTATCCATATATATTTGAATTTATATCCAATACATTAGCGGTGAAAACAACAAATTTCCACAAGCGTCTTAGTTTTAGGATTTAGGGACTTAGTTTAGGGTGTAGTGTTTAGAGGTTTAGGTGTATGAGTTTAGAATTTAGGGTTAATTGTTAGAATTTAGGGGTTAGGGTTAGAATTTATGGCTTAAAGGTTAGGGTTTAGGTTTTAGTGTAATATATTAAGGATTTAAGTTTTAACCTAATAAACCTAAATTTTAACCTTAAATCTAAAATTCTATTTACAATCTTTAAATTCTAAACTACTAAATTTAAATCTCTAAGTCATAGACCCTAAACGCTAAAACTTAGACGCTGGTGAATAATTATCCTCACTCTCTTTCTCTGCCTATAGGTTTTTCTAAAGGTTGTCTTTTCTTGACCAAGTTTACAACAGGGATTTTACTTATTTGGTGTATTGAGTTAAATCAAGCAAGGATTATCCATTAAGATACTTTTGGTAACTAATGGAAGGAAACAAGGAAAGAAGGGGGGAAATAATTGAAAACTAAACTATGGGGAATTAAGTAAACCAGTATGAAATATTCGATTATTATCTTGTTTTACCAAATTTAACAATTGGATTGATTCTTAAGTTTTAGTTTTAAAAAAAGGGTTAATGTAATATTAAGTCCTTGAATATTCTAATTTGGTTCATTAACTTGTTTTTATTTATAGTTTTGGAATTTTATAGTTCTTTTTCAACCTGATTGCTTAATTTGGATTTTTAATCGTTTTGATAATATGATATTTTAAGATTGTATTACATCAGTATTCAATATATATATATATATATATATATATATATATATATATATGGATGGATTAGGATTCACTAAAAACAAAGAGTTATATATTGATTTATGATTATTGGATAGTTGAACTTTTTATTTCTTTTTTTCATAAAAATACCGGCATTGTTTGGCAATTAGCGGACAGCTGATAGCTCATAGCGGATTACATTAGCTGATAGCTGATTGCATTAGTTGATTTGACTAACAAATTGTATTAGTTGATTGTATAAAAGTGTTTGGTAAAATTAACTAATAGTCGATAGTTGTTTGATTATTCAAATAAGCAAAATGACATATAAGGACATGATTATATTTGATATTTGTTTGAATGGTTTATTAGTTATCAAAATTAATTTTTTAATATAACATTATTAAGCATATTTGAAGTATTTATATATTAATTTATTATTTATATAATTATTTTTAATACAATTTAATTAACTATTAAATTTAAATACAAATAAAAATTGAGAATAAAAAGAAAAAAAATAAAAAGTATTAGTTTACAAATATCACAACGTAAATACATGAAGGTGAAGAATTAAAATAAAAAAAAAAGTTAAATTTAGGTTACTTGAAGATTTTTTATAATTGTTGAGGGTAAAAGAGTCTATATAACTTTTATGTCAAAATATCTAATCTAAAAAAACTCATATTTGTAGCTTTTTAAAAATTAGATGTATTACCCCAATCTACTATTTCAATCCGCTATTAACCAAACATTCAAACTAACATATTTGACAGGTCAAACCTCTAACTTTAGCTCAAATCGCCATTTACCAAACATGACCATTATATTTTTAACTTTTAACCTCAATCATCAATTTACACTAATCAAGTGGTCTAAAATCAATGTTTAAATAAAAAAGTTGTATTAAAAAAATAGATTATGACAAGTCACAATCTCATAATGTTAAAAGAATTTAAATTATGACATGACACACTCTTATAATATCAT
This sequence comes from Hibiscus trionum, assembly GCA_030270665.1. Lineage (NCBI taxonomy): Eukaryota > Viridiplantae > Streptophyta > Magnoliopsida > Malvales > Malvaceae > Hibiscus > Hibiscus trionum. The sequence continues at coordinate 79,057,822 of BSYR01000003.1, read as the reverse complement.
GTTATTAAAATTAAATGAATTTAATAAATAGTTTCAGTAAAAAAATAAATGATGTTCGATCTAAGAGATCCAAGTTCAATTATTTTTATCTGTAATGTGTGTGTTTTATCAAAAGATTAAGAATATGTATAAACATATACTATCTTGTAATCACCTTTAGATTATTAAAAAATTAAAAATTAAATTAAAAATTTCAAATATAGAGATTAAATGTTACTTTATTTCTTTTAAAAATATATACAAATTGTCAGATATTGCATTGACAACAATATCAAACAAATTATTATTTAATCGTTATAAGATATAACAACAACAATTTTAACCATTTTAAAGTTCAATAAATAATCTATTATTGAATAAACAAGTCAATGGTTTCAAATAAAACAACTAAAATTCCATTATAATACACAAAAACCCTCGAAAACCATGTAGGAAAAATGCAAGAAAACAAAGAAGCGAAACACAAGTCGAAAATGAGACGTGAGGTGAAGGTGTGATGGAGGTTACGGAACTCACACGTCAAGTTAGCATAATCTCTTTCAGCTGCAACTGGTTTGGTTTGGCAGCTTTATTTTTTATTTTTATTTTATTTTTGAAGTATTATTTTAAGGGTAATTATCAGTGACAGAAACTCCTTAGTATTCACGCTCTTTAATTTGAAGGTTTAAAATTTAATTTAGGGTATGATGTTTGAGGGTTTAGAATTTTAAAGTTTTGATTAGAATTTATGGCTTGTAAATTAAAACTAAACACTAAATTGTAATAATTATTTCTAAACTTTAAACTTTTAAATTTAACACTTCAAACCGAATCTTTAACCCTTAAAATTAATATATTTATAAAAAAAATTAGTTTTTACAGTCAGTATTTTAAATATAAATTTTATTTTAATTATAATTATAATATTTATTCTTTTATGTATTTAATTTTGTAATTTCAAAGTGTACGGTCGACAACTGTGCAAATCTATAATACGCCCCCCCGGGTTTTGTGGTTGGGCATCTCGCTTTGAGATATTCTCCTCCCCTGTCGTAACGTAAGCTATCAACCCCCTCTTCTTTCTTTTATTTTCCCTCTTGCCCCCATACTTACTTTCCTTCTCTTTTCACTTCACTCCTTTTCGTTGCTACTAATAATTTCATTTTACATTTTCAAGAACATAAGGCTTCACTACATTTACCACCAAACATTAAAGATATGCCAATGTTAACTTCAGACCCGTTCGAGTTTTATTAACCGTAAATTTATGTATGTACAAATTTTCTATATAGATGTATTTTAATAATAATTAATTCTATTGATTCGTTTCAAATATATTGTTATTATCGATTATCTATTTGTGTGTTATAACGGTTGATTCTACTCGTTATTAGTTCATGAGTTGAAATAGTTAATTCTAATCTTAAGTATATGGATATTTTGAACCCAAGTGATCCAGTAAAAAAAAGAGGATGTTCATCCTAAGAGACTCGTGTTCAATCAATTTTATCTACAAAGTGTGCATGCATTATCAAAGAGTAAAAGAAAAAAATATCAACAAATATTAAACGCAAATATGTATGGGTAATTATTCTATACACAAGCGCTTGTTGAATTTTTTTACACAAGCATCTTAATTTTAGGGTTTAGAGACTCTGTTTAGAGTTTAAAGTTTAGGGATATAAGTGTAGTAGTTTTAAATTTAGGGGTTGTTGATTGAATTTTGGGTTCAGGGTTAAAATTTAGGGTTTATAGGTTAAAACCTAAATCCCTACCCATATTACCATAAAACTTAAACCCTAATCCTAAACATTAAATTCTAACCCTAAATCCTAAATTCTAAACATAAACCCTAAATTTTAAACCCATACACTAAAACCCCTAAACTATAAACCCTAAAACTTAACCCTAAACCCTATAATTGAGGTGCTTGTGGAAATAAATAAATTTCACCGCCGGTGTATAGGATAATAATCTAATATATATATATATATTGATTTTTAACAATATATTAATTAATTTTACACGAATATATATTGATTATTGATGGTAATTAAAAGAATACTAATAGATGATTTTTGCCTGATTAGATATTTAATAATAATTTCCTTTTGTGTTCACCAATAAAAAAATATTTGGGTAATCTTCACCAGTGGTCCCTTTTGTTTAGGGTGTGTTTTATTTTGGTCACCAGAATTCAAAAACGATTATTCTGGTCACTTACGTTTAAAATCGTTTCTATTTTGGTCCCTTAGCCGTTAGTCTCTGTTACTTTAAAAAATTAGTTTCTAATTTAACCCCCAAACTTTCAAAATTTTATTTTTCACCATCTTCCCCAAAAATTATAAAACTAAAACCCCATAAAATTAAATCAATGACTATAACCCACCACTACAACCTATTCCCCCAAGATTAAAAGCTTCAACTTTCACTACAACCCATTTAATATAAACTTCAACTTGTAATGAAACTATGTTGTTTATGATTAATGACCAAAATAGTTAAGCTCATTTAATATAAGCTATAATTCGCATGTTGCATCATATTGTTTTTATGACGAATAAAAATTCAAACCCTGGTAATTATTTAGCTTCTGAAGTAATAAGAAACTTAAAAAGTCCATGACCGAACCGTGATCCATCCATTTTTGTTGCATGCTAAGTCCATGTTGACTGTTCTTTTATGAACTTGACTTTTTTATGTGCGCAGGTAATGTCAATAGCATCAGTATTGGATCTGGGACAAATATCCAAGATAATTCCCTTTTTCATGTGGCATGGGGGCTACCCTATTAGATGGAGTTCATGTTGAGAAGCATGGCATGGTTGCTGTCGGAGCTCTTGTGAGGCAGAACACTAGGATCCCATATGGAGAGGTTTGTGAACGCTTCTTCACTGACATTCGGGGTGTTAATCTTGCTTCAAATTTAATAAATTCTATATAAATATGAAAGGTAATTGTGTTTTTTTTTTAAATAGACACACATGGTCTCTTGAAATTAGATACATTGGTTAGTACTCTGTGTAGACAACATGTAGCAATGGATCAGATTTATAGGCAAAATAGTAGAGATTGTTGTTGTAGTGGTTGCTTGTACGTCTTTGAAATGGAAGCACGATTCAACATGCATTTCTCATATCAGTTAAATATAAGATTAAACCAAAGAGAATGAATTGATCCAGGTATTCCCTACCAATATTAACAGATCTTGTCCTTTGTAATTTACAGGTTTGGGGAGGTAACCCAGCCAAATTCCTAAGGAAGCTGACAGAAGAAGAGATAGCCTTCATTTCCCAGTCAGCCTTAAATTATTCCAATTTAGCACAAATTCATGCAGCAGAAAATGCCAAGAGCTTTGATGAAATTGAATTTGAGAAGGTGCTGCGCAAGAAATTTGCTCGTCGTGGAAGTTAAAGCTTTTAATCTTGAGGGAATGAGTTGTAGTGGTGGGTTATAGCCATTAATTTTATGGGGTTTTAGTTTTATAATTTTGGGGGAAGATGGTGAAAAATAAAATTTTAAAAGTTTGGGGGTTAAATTAGAAACTAAATTTTTTAAGTAACAGAGACTAACGGCTAAGGGACCAAAATAGAAACGATTTTAAACATAAGTGACCAGAATAATCGTTTTTGAATTCTGGTGACCAAAATAAAACACACCCTAAACGAAAGGGACCACTGGTGAAGATTACCCAAAATATTTCCATGCTTTTAAATATGTTCAATGTATATATGCATTGGTAAGGCACATTGCACTTCCAAGGAGAGGACGTGAGTTCGAACCTTGGAGACGACATTGTTGGGAGGGGCAGCCACGCACCCCGAACATGGACCGTAAGACGGACATGCATACAATAAAAAAACATTAATTCCAATGATACATATATTAATTATATAAATATTAATAATTAAAATTTTAATTAATTATTAATTGATTTAGTGGAACGAGCATTTAAATTTTTTAAATAAGATTAAGAAAAGGACTCCATCGAACACTTCCAAAACTCAAATATAGTAAATGATTTGATTGTTATAATGAATTATTACTAGTAATTGATCTGAATTAGTCAATCAATAAATTAGATATAATAATTATAAAAAAAGAAATTAATAATTTAAACAATAAAAATCTTAAACAATGGAAGTTCAAAAAAAGCGACTGAAATTAGCAGGTAAGCTATGTTCAACCAAATTTTGATAAAAAAAAGCTATGTTCAACCAAATCCTTTTGACTAGTCAAGGACTCCATCGAACACTTCCAAAACTCAACAGGGACTGACCTGCAATTCTTCCATTATTGATTAACATTTAACGAGGGAACCCAAGAACCGTGTCTTCTCCTCCTTCGTATTCCCTTCCTCTCTGTTAAAAAGGTCAAACCCAACCACCGCCCAAAAAAAGAGAAAAAGAAGTTTCCATTAACGGCGATCCTCCGACATTGAAGAGCTGCCGTTTTGTTATTTTTACCTCTTATGCTATTGCCGATCGCCTCTTTATATCCCGGTAACGCCCCGGTGGCCGGAAAAGGAAATCGGATTGTTTCTTTACTATGAAGAGCAACGCCAACATCGGAAACAATAAAGGCTCAAATATTGGTAATAATAATCGCTTTTTGCCGAATTCTTTGAGATTCATTTCTTCCTGCCTGAAAACAGCCTCCTCCGGTGTCCGCTCAGCTAGTGCCTCCGTCGCCGCTTCTATTGCTGGAGGTTCTCAGGAACACCCAAAAGATCAGGTCTCTTTTTTTTTCCTTTGATTTATTTTTTGAAAAAAAAAGCTTTTCTTAGAAACAAATTGAAGAGAAATTAAATGTGATTTTTTTAGTATTTCCTTTTTTAAAAAATAAAGTAAAAAATTACTTCTTAGGGCTTAATTAAGTGAATGTTGTAAATTGTAATGTACAGCTAAAAGTTTATTTCTTATAAAATTTTATCATTGAACTTATTTTTTTTGTCGTTAATGTTTGCTGAAATTCAAACTTGATTGTTGAAAATGATCTTTTTTATTCAAAGGACTAACTTCAGATGCAGAGGAATCTCTCTTTTTTCTTTAAAAAAAAAATAAATATAGATGATATTTGTCGCTTTAGTGGCCATTGAATGGACATTTGCATTATTTCTCTGAAAATCATTTTAATTAATTTAATGAATGGAGAGTCAGCCGATTTAGTGTTCTAATTTAGATTGATTTTCTTTTTCACTCTGACCAAACCAATATTTAGATGATATATTTCAGAAATATTGTCTTGAGGAATTAAGGAAAGAGGTGCTTATTTGGGTTTGTTATTTGATAAGTTGATGCTGTAATGATGTAAATCATCCAGGACTTAGATGCCATTATTCTGATAGTAAGATAATTTTATTGAATCGTTTGCTTTATACATTTCCAGGTATAATTTGTAAAAAAATATTAGGTTGTAAATCCTGAAATGATGACTCTTGGATAGTGGAGAGTGTAGTTTTTTTGTGTGAGAACAACACTATTGATTTTTGGACATAATTATAGAGGCAGTTTATTTAATGTTTTGTGGTGTGACAATGATTTGATTATTTTTTGCTCTTTCTATTACAGGCCGTTGTGTTCTATTCATTCTAATAATGCTCTGATTTAAGTTCCTTTAAGGTCAAAATTGCCAAAATGGAAACTGAACTGCTTAATGCCATTGTATTGTATGCAAGGCGTTTTGATGAGACTATTTCATTGTAAGGATGAGGCAAAAGTTTACCCCTTATCCTAAGTAGGTGGGGGTGAATCTGAGAATTGAGATGCAGATATAGATTTACCTGTGTCACATTGTTTGACATGGTTTTTTGTTGTGGTCTTCCTTGACAGGTTGTGTAACATGTATGTGCATTTTCCTTGAAACTTCTTGTTACTCTATCTGATATTTCATTGGGTTTTTTTTTTTGTTTTTTGAAAATGCTATTTCATTGGGTTTCTTTTGTGAAACAGGTGCTATGGGCTTCCTTTGACAGACTAGAGCTTGGCCCCTTATCTTTTAAAAGGGTTCTCTTACTTGGATACTCCAATGGCTTTCAAGTTCTTGATGTTGAAGATGCCTCTAATGTCAGTGAACTTGTTTCAAGGCGTGATGATCCAGCTACATTTTTACAAATGCAGCCACTCCCTGAAATGTCTGAGGGTCATGAAGGATTTAGATCATCACATCCTTTACTTCTGGTTGTTGCTGATGAGTCAAAGGTCTCAGGTTTGATGCTTACCGGAAGAGATGGTTTTGAGGAGCCTAAAACTGAAAATGCTCCTCTCTCTCCTACTGCTGTTCGATTCTATTCGCTAAGGTCTCATAATTATGTTCATGTATTGAGATTCCGATCAACTGTATTTATGGTTAGATGCAGTCCTCGAATAGTTGCTGTGGGGCTTGCAACACAAGTAAGATTTATCCCCTTTTTTTGAAACTTAGTTTTAGAACTAGTACTTTTACATTTTTCATAAACAAGTCCGAAGATTGAGCTATTTGTATTCCATGTTTTCATTTGTTGGGATGCCTAGTTCATTGAAAAACTTAAGAATGATCGGATTGGATGGTTCCAGGAATGCTTGTGTTTTATAAAGACGTTTTTTTATGATCGCTTTTTACTGTAGAACATTTGTTATATCATTTTATTTGATCAGTTATTTAGTTGGAGCCAAATGATTTAAACCATGCATTCTTTCATTGGCTGGCAGATATACTGCTTCGATGCTCTCACTCTTGAAAATAAATTTAGTGTCCTCACCTATCCTGTCCCTCAAGCAGGAGGCCAAGGAATGCTTGGGATTAATATAGGATATGGTCCCATGGCAGTGGGTCCCAGGTGGTTAGCTTATGCTTCAAACAATCCGTTGCAGTCAAATACAGGTCGCCTGAGTCCACAGAACCTGACTCCATCTCCTGGTGTTAGTCCATCAACTTCTCCTAGTAGTGGGAGTCTTATGGCTCGATATGCCATGGAATCTAGTAAGCAATTAGCTGCTGGGTTAATCAATCTGGGTGACATGGGCTACAAAACTTTGTCAAAATACTATCAAGATTTTATTCCCGACGGTTCTGGTTCTCCCATGTCTTCAAATTCAGGCCGGAAAGTTGGTCGGGGTGCATTACATTCTGCAGAAATTGATATTGCTGGAACGGTTAGTACTTGATGTATTTGAGAAGCAAACCTTAGACCTACGTTATAGTGCCTGGCAATAATACACATAACCGTTGCACATTAATTCCACCTTGATGTGGAAAGCTACTATTCATATCTTTGCCTATAATGCTTGAACTTTTAGTTATCAACTATGAAAATTTCGAGTGTAATTTTAGGGTTTTTCTTTATATGTGGTCCATTGCAGGTGGTTGTCAAAGATTTTGTTTCCAAAGCTGTTGTATCACAGTTCAGGGCCCATACTAGTCCAATTTCTGCTCTATGCTTTGATCCAAGTGGGACTCTTTTAGTTACAGCCTCAATACATGGGAACAATATAAATATTTTTAGGATCATGCCATCTTCAACAAAAAAAGGATCTGGCACTCAAAGCTATGATTGGAGTTCTTCACATGTGCACCTTTATAAGCTCCATCGTGGGATGACATCAGCTGTATGTTACTGTATTCTCTACTCTTTTAAAAAAATTATATATCTATCATCTATATACATATATAATTTCTTTTTTCTTTTTGTTTTGTTTTGTAGGTGATCCAAGATATTTGCTTTAGTGCTTTCAGTCAGTGGATTGCCATTGTTTCATCTAGGGGTACTTGCCATATTTTTGTTCTTTCACCGTTTGGTGGTGAGAATGTACTCCAAATACGGAATTCTCATGTTGATGGGCCTATCTTATCACCAGTTGTATCTTTCCCTTGGTGGTCCACTCCATCTTTCTTGAGAAACTATCAAACATTTTCTTTGCCAGCAGCGCCACCAACTGTTACCCTCTCTGTTGTTAGCAGAATAAAAAATGTTAACTCTGGATGGCTTAATACAGTTACCAGTGCTGCATCATCTGCTGCTGGAAGGACCTCCTTCCCTTATGGTGCTTTCTCTGCCGTTTTTCACAACTCTTTACCTAATGATTTGCAACGAGCTCAAGTAAAAGATAATGTTTTGGAGCACCTATTAGTTTACACTCCTTCTGGACATGTTGTTCAACATAAGCTACTGCCTTCATTTGGCGGAGAGGAAGGTGAAAGTGCTTCGAGAATTGGACCAGGTTCTGCTATCCAGGTACAAGAAGAGGGGTTGCGGGTGAAAGTTGAAGCTATGCAAGCATGGGATGTATGCAGAAGAACAGATTGGCCAGAAAGAGAGGAATGCCTTTCTGGAATGACTCATGGGAGAAAAGAAGCATTAGAGATGGCTATGGATGGTTCTGATTCTGAGGATAATTTTGCTGGACAAAAGGACCTGTCAAAGCCCCAAGAGCGAGCACACTTGTATCTTTCCAATGCAGAAGTGCAAATAAGCTCTGGAAGGATACCAATCTGGCAGAATTCTAAGGTAGTTATTGATGATTACTTTGTAATATACTCTTTGCTCGTCACCAATTTCGCTTATGTCTCATGCATTGCCTTAGGTATCATTCCATACAACGAGTCCTGTGGGGTTCAATGAGCATACATTCACTGCTGATCAGTCTGGTGGAGAAATTGAAATTGAACGGATGCCGGCTCACGAGGTTGAAATTCGACAGAGGGATTTATTACCTATTTTTGAGCATTTTCACAGGATTCAACCTGATTGGAATGACAGGTATTTTCGGCATTCTTTACATTGTGCTGAATGGTATCCAATGTCATCCAATGACATCAACGAGTCCTGTGGGGTTCAATGAGATTTCCTTGACACAGTTTCCTTTTTTCCATGTGCCAGGGGCTTAGCTGCAGAAAGTTATCCAATGTCATCTTCTCATGATGCTAAAGCAATATTCTCTGAAGTCACTGTTATTTCTCACTCTAAGTTGATGTCACCTGGCTCGACTGAAAACTCAGATAATGGTATGACAATATTTGAAGTTTTAGATATCATTCAATATACTTCTTGATTCATGTAATTCATTTGATTATTGTTGTTTAACCAGGGTCATCGAGAAATTCTTATCCGCCCAGCATTCAATCTGGGAAGGATGGTAGTGGGCTCAAAGGGCAGAGTTCTATTTTGGCATCACATATGCTTAACCAGAGCAGTCTTAGCAAAGATGCTGGTTCGGTTTCTTTTAATCAATCTAAAATGGGTATCTGTCACAATGAGGATGATAAATCTACTATTAGTCCATCATCATTAACAAGTGACTCTCTATCTGGTGAAAGAAACAGCGGGGGAAGCAGTGATGTTTCGAACACAAGTTCTAATCGATCAGATTTGAGTATGAACATGTTAGATGAGGGTCCTGTAAATGAATCACCAGATTTTGAGCACTTTTTTCAAGAAGAGTACTGTAAAGTATTGCCCTTAAGTCCGTGTGGCGAGCCAACCGATGTTGACAGCAACATCAATCCTTGTGAGAGAGAAAAATCAGAGGAAGGAGACAACGATGATATGCTCGGGGGTGTTTTTTCCTTCTCTGAGGAAGGTTAGTATCTAATGATGTTATCTGATATAACTTCCATTTAACATACAAACCATCTTTCATACTATAAAAAACCTTATTGAAGTCATTGTTCCGGTTTTGTGGCAGGTTGAGTTGTATCTTGTGTTCCTTTCCTGATGCGAACGCCATGTTTATATTGTCAACATCAGGTTCTTTCGTTGAAACGCCAGCCTTATAGGGCGGAGGCCAATAAACTAATTGAAAGTGTGGTGTGGTGATTTAAGAAGCTACTGACTGATTGATTCAAGTAATTTAAAGACTGGCCCATTGTGCCACTAGGGCAAATCTCTGGATTCTGCCCTCTTAATGTACATGTTGTAAATTGATATTCTCCTAAATGCAAATTTGTGAGGACATGTTCTTTATGTGTTGTGTAACATTATTCATTCTTCAAGAAAAAGAAAAAGTAATAAAATACAAAATGAATTACTGTACAGTTTGTTCTATCTGGTATAAACCAGGCATGCCTTTGCATACATTTTAAATGTGTAGATGAATTGAATCAGACCGTATGCCTAGTCGTCGAGGGTTCGATCCGCTTTGGGTATGGAACAGTTTTAAAACTTAATGACCAGTGTCCATCTTCAATATAGTTCAATTCCGCTTTGGGTATGGAACAGTTTTAAAACTTAATGACCAGTGTCCATCTTCAATATAGTTCAACTAAAACACGATGGACACCTTGGTTTCTGGGAAACCAAAAGAAAAATATAATGTAACACCATGTCAATTTGAGAATGTTTTCGACTCAGGTTCAATTTGAGACAAATTACCAACTTTGGGTACCAATTTGTATATTAAGTCAAAATATCTAGTCTTTCAAGAATGAGCCAACACTTGGATACCAGGAATGGCAAAACATGAACCATACATACACATTCTGCACTATTTTTATGAGTACTGTGGAGAGGGACAAACGCATCCAAAACATTATTTTCTCTGAGATGACCTTCTTTCTGTTCATTTTCTTTTCCATTTCATTTTACAAAAACTTTGGATACCCCAAAAAAACATCCTGCATCTTTGTATTCTTGTGGCCTGCAATGGCAGCTACATTTATGGCATGAAATCTCCCATGGAAATTTGGCCCCCACCACCTAGAGATGCCCTTCCCATCAAAGGGACTTAGACATGGAGTGGTCCCTTCCATCTCTATAACCAGTCACACTGAGATACTCTTTTTCATCACCATTTTCTCATACAGGGCAAAATCTTTCACATACACATATTTTACAGCAAAATTTGGGACTGAACTGGTTAGCAAAATAGTACTTGGAAAGGCCTTTCACTTAGGCCCCCTGTTACTATGGAGATTGGAGCCATTTTTGGTGTCCAGTCCATGTCTTTTTTGTCGTTTTTAAGGGGCTTGAATTGTCTTAGTCCAACACAAGAATAGCCATTGAGGGTCCCCAACAATATCTGGCCCTAAAACCAAACCTAAATTTGCTAACTCATGTACTGTTCTTAATTAATCCCTTTGACAAGCAATGCTTTATGGTTGTGTGTGTTGGTGTACAAAATCATGTTATCAGCTGTTGTCCGACTGGAGAAAATCTTGGAGAAATTGTCGGTTATCTTGGAATTGTTAGTATCTGGATTTTCCATGTTCCAACATGTTTAAGCTCTTGATATCCACTTATTAGGAGTGTATATGGACCGAGCCTAAGCGGACAAAACTCTGTTAATGTTCGTTTATTCATTTTTGAAGGTGTTCATGTTTAATTTGTGTTTGTTCGTTTAACGTTCGCGAATATGTTTGTGCAACATTTATATATGTTTGCGAAAATGGTGAAATTACACCACTAGTGTTTAAGTTCCTTAGACTTTACAGTTTAAACTCCAAAGTTCATCATATGTTCAATTTAGTCCTTACTTTCATCAATAATTAAACTATAAAAAATAGAAGGAAAAAGGGGAATCGAGTAAACGAGCTTATAAACAAGTGGATAAACGAGCTTGTCCGTAAACATAAACGAACCAAACACACTTCTGTTCGTGTTCGTTCGTTTATTAAATGAACATAAATAAATTTGTTCATTATTGTTTATTTAGCTTAATAAATGAATGCTATAAAAACGATTTACAAATAGTTTACCGAACGCTCTGTTAATTTACACCCCTATCCCTTATTTAGTTTGAGAAATGTATCGAAACATTTCAACATCAAATAATAATTAAAGATATCATGTGGAAGATTAATTAATCTTGAGAAGTAGAAGCCAAAAGAAAAGATTTTAGAGCATATTCTAGGGCCAAAAATGAACCCCATTGATCACTCAACCAATTAAAATTTTCTATGAAACATGTTTGCTTTTACAGACAAGAACATAGCCAATTAAAGATTCTTGAAAAGATTGATAGCATATTATAGGGCATAACATGTGAAGGGATAAGAGGGAAGGAGAGGCAAGGAACTTGAAAAGAGTAGTAGGTAAGATAGAAATTGATATGCTTCTGTAATAACAATTATCCTTCATTTGTTAAAAATAAAGATGTTGAATTTACATTTTTTTTATTGATAATATTAAATAACAGCATCAGTGGCTGCATCACCATTTATTATTTTGTTGCAGAAGAGACAAAATTTGAGCCAAAAAACAAAACAAAAAATCTCTCATGCAAAGTTGCAACATGGTTTTCACATCACTTTCTTGCAAATTTGGCCTTAAAAATGTGGGGTTGTTTTGTTTTATTTTATTTTTCATCCCATGTTATCAGTTATTGCAAGAAGGCTAATAGGGTTGTTTTTGGATTCCAATAATGAACACATGAAAGATTGTGTGAAAAATATTTGTTTCTAGTGCTGCTGCTGCTACAATTAAACCTTGGACTTTAATGCAGCTGACAGTGGAATAAATTATCTAGAACTGGAATCGGGGTGTTGGCAGTAATGGTAAAGCCATATCCTTTAGGCTGGTTGGCACTTTGCATAGGAAAAAACAAAATAATAAACAATTGAAGAAAACGATGGGGGAGAGAAACATCAATAATTACTGAAAGAAAAAGATGGCAAGGTGAATCCATGACATAAAGTTTTGGATCTTGTGATGCCTTACATTATATATATATATATATACATATACATACAGTTCAGAGTTTTCAACTTGCTCATAAATGATGAGGGTAAAATATAGATAAGGCAAAGAAGTCACAAACACAAACCCAGAGGAGAAAGGGATAAAAAAACAACAGAAAAAGGGAGAGAGAAAGAGGGAAGGTGTGACTTTACATATACTGTAGTTATTATTTATATTCCACTTTCAAGGGCAAGATTCTTGGGCTCCTCACACTATAATATCCATTTAATCAGCCCTCACCTTTCCATTCATTTAAAGGCAGTACATGATATAGTTCTCTACGAGATCTGCAAGTAGGGGAAAATATACCTTAAAAGCAAGCTGCAATGGATTTGGTTCAGTTACAAAGGCAGCTGGTCGAGTATAGAACCTCACTCTATCATGAGGTTAGTTTTGCTGTACCAGTAACTCTTTTGTTTTGTTATGTTTTCTTTGGTTTTGGACAAATTAGATTTTTGAGTGATGAGTTCTTGTTCTATGAGTAGGGTTTTCTGGATGCACAGTTCACCCAACTTCAAGAACTTCAAGATGAAAACAATCCAGATTTTGTGGTTGAAGTGGTGTCACTTTTCTTTGAAGATTCTGAAAGGCTTCTCAATGAACTGACTACAGCTCTGTGAGGGTTTTACTTGAATAATTTTCAGACAATTTTCCTTTTGTTGTTTCTGCTATGTTTTCCATGTCTTAATGTGGTTTAATCATTGCTTTCTGATCTTAATGTATAGAGAGCAGCAGAGCGTAGATTTCAAAAGGGTTGATGCTCATGTTCACCAGTTGAAAGGTAGTAGCTCCAGGTATTTTTCTCTATCTTTGAACATCGGTTTCGAATTTCGGCTTCGGATGAGATCATTGGATTTGTTTGGTAAACATTTTTTTTCAATGGTTAAAGCCAACTTTGTACCAACATATGGGAAAGTTTGCCACTGAAAATATATCAGATTCAAACTGTAACATTTGTAATGTTCAATAATAATTATCTGTACTTTAAAAGTTGTATTCTATAGTCATCAGTTTTCACCTATTGTAAGATGCCGGTTCCACTTCATGTCCCACATGAAGGAACTAGGAAGCCTATTAATTGTATAGCTTTTACCTGCAAATTGTTCTTTTTTTTCATGGTAAAATGTTCTTCAAATTAACAGCATTGGTGCTCAGAGAGTTCAGAAAGTCTGCATTGCCTTCCGCAACTACTGTGAAGAGAAGAATGTCGAAGGGTGAGTTTATTTTACGCCTTATATTATTACATTTCATCGAAATTACTGTTAATTGTTTTCGAAGATTCAAGTTTTGATGGCATACATAGGTGTCTTAAATGTCTGCAACAAGTGAAGCATGAATACTCTCTTGTGAAAACCAAGCTTGAATCTATGTTCCAGGTGATGTAGAGATATCTAACCTTATCCAGTAGTGATTTTCTTTATATCCAAACATGTTTTTATCTTTTGTTAACTCCAAGGATTGATTTTCCCTTTCATTGACTGCCAGCTTGAACAACAGATCTTGTCTGCTGGAGGCTCAATTCCTATGTAACAGTTGGCTTCAAAGAGACATATAAATCTGCAGAGAAGAACATGGGACCAAATATGATATTTTGGCATTGTAGAAAAGTTATTTTCATTATCTTCGTTGTTTTTCAATTATTGCAGTTTTAGTAGAGTGCCTAAGCTACCGAAGGGTTCTATCTACTTTCGAGCTTAAGCGTGTATCATATCGCCATTGTATTAGCAATGACAAAGAATGTGAATAAAACCCTTCCAGCTGTTTCCTCTAAAGTGCTTTTTTCTGGTTTCAACCATTGAATTTCGTTAGAGTTTGTGACCCGAATTCGTGTTGAATCCATACAGGACTATACTTCTATTTGATGTCGAGACTGGAAAATCTATATATCAAAGATCTCAGCAAATCTGGACTTCTTTTTGTTCCATTCAAACATGTCTCTGAAGCAGAACATGAATGTCTAAGTGACCTCTTTCATGTCTGCACTAATCCAATAGTTACCATTAAAGCTTAATCCCTCTCTAAGCCTTGAAAACAAGGTTCAGACATGTCTAGGATCAGCCATTTTAGCAGAAATAAAAGTCCGATATTTTATGGACCTTCATCTTTGCCACCTTCATTTTAGACAAAGAAAAAGGGTGAAAATTTACCTGGAGTTTGGTAAAGGAACCAAAAGGATTGGATTATTAATTAACCAATCAATTGGATTAGTCCTCCAACAACTCAAGAGCACAGGTTCCTCATGAGTTTGTTGAAACAACTATTCTTATCAACAATACCTGCTGATAAAATGAATAAATATGATAAATGAATTTAGAGAAAACAAGAAAGTTTAATGACTGGTAAAATGAATAAACATGCAAGTATATTAACAACTCTGTTGATCTTCAGAGGACAAAACAAATGCATTGGTGAAATAAACATTATCACCGACCATTCACAGTTATCATACAGTATATATGATTATAAAACTGTTGCATTTTAGGCATTGAAAATAAAGTGGAAACCCCACCTTATTGGGGTGATTATTTTATAAGGTCAAACTGTTTTTTTCACGAGTGGGATGTCCCCCCCCCCCCCCCCCCCCTTTAATTAGTTTGCTGGTAATCTTGCAAGTAAAGCCAAAATACATGCTGTAATGACAGAATATCAAATAATTTTCTTTTCATCTTTTCATGGTATTTTATAGGAATCGGTATTATCATCACCCAACCGAGTCACCGAGCATCTCCTGCTATCTTTTTCATGGTTTCGATTCCATATGAAACATGTCACTGTACCGAAAGAGGTTGATTCAACTTTACAGGTAAGAATATCGGTTGCTGCAATGTCACCTGCATTCGAGATGAGTTCAAATACGGGCATGTCACCATTCGAGCATGATCAGTTTTATATTTTTCGTATATTTGAAGGATCATATGCTCATTTCAGTTGGGAGTGACTCCACTTCATGTTGTATAATACTAATATTTTAAGTAATATAAAGGACAGAGGAATCCAAGTGCAGGGCTTACATATGTGCATTGTTCATGCACTGCCATGGCCCATGGTGTCGTAGTTTGTAAGCTATACAACCACTCAGACATTGAAACCTGAAAGGCGTGATTCGGTACATTTGTGTTGAAGCACCAGGGAGCATGATTAGGTACTTGTCTAAATCATCAGACGAGAGCATGATGTAAAAAGAGCTGAAATGTGAACCAACAGACAAACCTGATAATATTAGATATAAATTTGCTAGGAAAGATGGTCATATATGCTGATGCAAGGGTTTCAGAACTGTTTTCTCTATGAGGTATTGTTCTTTTGGAGGTAAAGACCGTCATTACGGTTTTGTCCTTTGGAAATGGGTGGCCCTTGCTTTCTAAAGTCATAGTCCAATACTTGGCTAGTCCATGTGGAGACAATAAGTGCCATAGATTCTGAATAAGTATCAAATGACTAACTGCAATCTGTTATCTCGTTATTGAAGAAGGCCAAGGGAATACTATTTATAGGAGTGTAAATGAACATAGTGTTCGATGAACCGTTCGTATAACGTTTGTTTATGTTCGTTAACAAATGAACACGAACAGAGTCTTGGACATAAATGTCTGGTTCAGATGCGAATTTCCTGCCAAGATTACTGCACCAAGGATCTCTCTCAAAAATATATCCTGCAAAGAGACAAAGTTGTTTCAATCTAATCTAACTTCTTTTGCATCCATAAGTGTTTCTAAAATTACCGTGTGATGATATCTATAATGCTCATGTTGTAATTGTCAAAGTCTCGAAAGTAAACGTCAGGCAAACACAAGTTCAGGTGTCTGAGTTGTGGCATTCATCTTGATAAAAATTGTGTCGAAGTAAACGTCAGGCAAACAAGTGTGATGTTCACAGACAAAGTGAAAACTACATTTGCAGCTGAAGGATCGAGAAACATGTTAAATTCTGAATATTCATTCGAGCAAACCGTGAAAATATTTCCTCTGCTATTATCATAGGCATTGCATATGTGTCCAACAATGTATACTCCCTTCATCAGAAGATATTATTCACCTGAATCACCGAGCTTGCATTCTCTGATAGAATGATCTGTGCTTCCCTTATCATGATTTGCTTTAGCTTTCACTGCAATGGTAACACTCACAGTACCATCCCTGGTATCTTCTTTCGTGCAACCATCCTGTTAGCATTGTGCAGCTCTGTAAGACACTGAATCTCATAGTTGAAAGAAGCTGTGTTTTTTAAAAGAAACCTGTGCATATAAGGTCTAAACCTTTTATGATCAGCTATAGTAATACCTGACATTTCCCCTTTTTGCTTTCTGATGGCAAAAGGTATCTTGCATGCCCATTTGAACATGGCCACTATCAACCCCATTCTAGTGTACATTAAACATTGGCATTGAATACCCTGTAATCTGTGGATTCGAGCCATCTAATGCTCCATAAGGCTGATTCGAGGTAACGACTGTAATGTTCATATATTGCATCTCTGCAAAATCATTTTATCCTTTATGGTTCCGGGAGTTGCGCATTATAGGTAATGCTACACCAACCAGAAAAGAGTCCCACATACAATATCACTGCCAAATTTCATCAGTAACTTAGTTGAATGTCTACAAATCCAAAGCATGAATCACAACGATTTCAAGGGACATTACCTCATGAAATATGTTACTTAACCAGGTATTGCGAATAATCTTTGCCTCGTAAGTATCCTGTCTCCTCTCAAACTTCATGAAGAAACTCTTACTTACGGGAATAGTGTTCGTTGCATCTAGAGGAATAATTGTAAATAGGACACCAGAATGCAAAACCTGCTCAAAAGAAAAGATTAAAATACCGAATAAAATACGTAGGCCATGAATGTCAAACAAAAACAACAGAAGGAACACCTCGTAGGCAGAAAAAGGATGTGAAAACATATTGAACTCAGCATATGGATTGCTGTCTTGTAGATACAGATTACCAATATCAGAACATTCCCTTGAATTATCAGAACCGTCATTCTTCAGACAGTCTGATCTAACCGAACCTCCCACGGCATAAATGTGTTCGACATTTTTCTTCATAAGAAAGATGGCAAAGTTTGTATGTGCTCCCATGAGAAACACTGCTGTAGGACCTGAAACACAACTTAGAGGATATTACGCTCTTAAGTACGTTTGAACCAATATCTTTGTAAATGTTGCAATAATAACTATGTCAACCGAACTAAGACTCGTTGAAAAATATAATTTGACATAGTTAGAATTGACATCAAGATGCCCTAGTCTATATCTACATTCCCTGCCCCATAAAAAATGTTTTAACATCTTCCTTTTCATCATCTTATCATCACCCATAATTACACCTATGATCATGGGGTTTCCATTATATTTTTATATATAAAGCCTATATAGCTTGTTGAAGACGTGGTGTGTTTTTATTGGTCAGTCGAAAAATGTCGAAAGATGATCCCGGACCTAGTCAATTATGGGTTGATAGTGCCACCTTCACCTACAACTCCCACAGGAACATCATCACGGTCCATCATGAATAGAATATCATACATATGATTAATGGTAATATTTAGATAAGCATGCAGTCGCTTTGAGACTAAAAGAGAATAATACTTTTAATGTAGGCGTATACGGGGCGGCGGTCGTATTCCGGTATGGAAGACGACGTGGAAGAAACTACTAAGACCCTGTGTTTACTTTACCTGCAAATTGAATTACGTTGTGTATTGAATTCAAGAGATGGAGAGTGAAAAAATCTTCGGTGTCAACGTCTATATCGACCAGAATCCGATGAGGCCGATGATCATCATCAGGATCCACCATGCTAATTAAAGTTTCCAAGTTTCCGATCACGGCTACCGCCCATATCACTCTGATCACTCCAATACGATACATATCTTCCATATAAAGTCCAACATAGTTGACGACATATATAATATATGTATATAGTGGCAAAGGCATGCAATGATGAAAAGAAAAGGAAAATGAACATGAACATGGGCTTTTCTTTTTATTAAAAATATGGATTTTGTTTATCATGATATTTTAGGGGTGAAAACTAAAGCATGACATGAAACGGGATGAACCAAAAAACATGAAAACATTTCCAGGTTTCTATATTAATTATTAGGGATTTGCTATATGGAGCCGATTATGTTTAAAACCTACTAAATTCTTATAATTAATGTCTATTTTTAATGGAATCTACTAAGGTAAAATTAATTGTAGATATAATTAATACTCATAAAAATATATCATTACATTAATTATCTTAAAAACAAACATAAAATTTGTGACAATTGAATATCGCCTAAACCCTAAACATAAACCTTAAACATTAAGCTGTAAACCTTAAATCATAAGCAATAAACCCTAAATCTTAAATCATAAGCCATAAATTCTAAACATAAGCCTTAAACCCTTAAACTACTAAACCATAAACCCTTTTAAATAAGCATTAATGATAGGAATTTTGTTGATTCTTATATACAGTCATCAGGGCTGCGTATATTATATGTAAATATTCTGTTTTTTTGAAATAAAAATATTCGGTTTTAATTCTTTTGAAATTAGAAAAAATATTAACAAATTTGAAGAGAGAAAAACACTCACCCCTTAAAAATAAGAATATGAATTATATCATGTTTTTTTTTTATAAATATGATATGTAGTTTATTGGTTGATTATGAATTATATCAAGTTTGATGAAAAATATATTAATTCTAAAGTTTTTATTTTTTAGATTTGGTTTAAGCTTTTCTTTCATCAAATTGTCCCATAAACTTAATAAATTTGATCAAATTATCCTTTGAACTTTGAAAGTGTAACATAAAATGACTTAAAGGATAACCCATTAACTTTTTATTGGAGTTTAAATCTTCCTCCTTTGTCAATAATGAGTCAATGACATATCTTTAGTGGTCAACATTGATAGAATATTCTATCTAAAAGTAACACAATCAATTTTAGGGTCATTTTCTGTCAGGTTTTGAAAGTTTACGAAATAAATTGATCAAAAAATTCATTTGTCAATTTAACTATCACATACATACCAGGTGTCACACTGACCAAATTTACTGGATTCAAGTATCAATTTGATCGAACTTCTTAAATTAACGTTTTTCAGCCATTTTCATTACAATGACTCGTACTTCATCTTGATAAACTATTACTTTGACTTTATTTAACAATTAACGGATAGCTGATAGCTGATAGCGAATTATATTAACAGATAACGAATAGCTAATAGTATTAGCGGAGTCTATTAGCCGATTATATAAAAGTGTTTGGTAAAATTAACTAATAGATGTTTGATTATTTGAACAGATAAAACGAGATATAAGGACATGATTATATTCAATACTTGTTTGAACAATTTATTAGTTATTAATATTTTGTATCTACTAATATTAAGGGTAAACTACACCACATACCACTCAACTATGGCCCTAGAGTAAAAAATGCCACTGAACTTTAAAATCATTCAAAATTAATACTGAACTTTAATATGTGAGTCGAAAATGCCACTCATTCGTTAACCGTTAACTCCCCCGTTAAGTTAAAACAATGTCATTTTGGTGCGGCTGTTTTGAAGCCTAATTTAGCCCAAAACGACGTTGTTTTGCTGGAGGAAAGAATATTAAAACCATGCACTTGAGGGGGTTTTAAGTAAAGACATTTAAGAGAAAGAGCTAAGTCTTAACAACTGAACTAACATAACATAATGCAATATTTTAACACAAATATTATATATCTCAAATTACTTCAGATTAATTCAAATTATTTTATGAAATAAATAACATTATAAAATAACATTAAAATATATTATTTGTATTTATAAAATATATATAAATAAAATTATTGTATTTATTTTGCATATAATATTTATAATATAAATATATTATTTAAAAACTCTAAAATATTCATAAAAATAATATATTTATATTGTAAATATTATATAAAAAACTCTAAACTCTAAATCTTAAATCTTGAACTACAAACCCAAACTTCAAACTTGAGGTTTGAGATTTATAATTTTTTATATATTATTTATAATATAAATATATTGTTTTATGAATATTTTTTGTTTTTAAAAAACAATATATTTTTATTAATATATGTAAAAATAATACATTTTATATTATTTATAGAATTGTTTTTTATAAAATAATTTGGTTGAACCAAATAGATAATTTTATATAATTTAAATAAAAATATTTTATTTTTATATTATTTATAATATAAATACTTTATTTTAAAAATATAAAATTTAAATATAAAAAACCCTTAAACCTTAAATCATAAACTCTAAAGTTTAGAATTTAAGTTCGATGGTTGGGATTTGTGGGTTAATAATTTAGGATTTAGGGTTTTATATATTATTAATATTATAAATATATTATTTTTATAAATATTTTGGGGTTTAGAAATAATATATCTATATTATTAATAATATATAAAAATAATATATATATGCAAATAATATATATATTTATATGTTTATATGTTAATATTATTTATTTCATAAAATAATTTGAATTAATATGAAGTAGTTTGAGATATATAATATTTATGATAAAATATTATATAATATTATGTTGGTTTAGTGGTTAAAGCTTAACTTTTTTTCATAAAGGTCTTGGGTTCAAAACCCCTCAAGCGCGTGGTTCTAATATTTTTTCCTACGACGAAGTGATATTTTCGACTCACATATTAAAGTTCAGTGATAGTTTTGAACAGTTTTAAAGTTCGGTGGTATTTTCGACTTAGAGGCCATAGTTGAATAGTATGTGGTGTAGTTTACTCTAATATTAATTAAATTATGAAAAATATTATTTTTAATATATTGCTAAGCATATAGGAATGATGTATATATTAAATTTTTATTTGTGAAATATCGTTTTAATATAATTTTAATACTTATTACATTTAAATGTATATATTGATTTTTTATTTATGAAAATATATTTTTTTAATTAATAAAATTTATGTTATTTAGAGAAAAAAATTTATAATTATCAAGGACAAAAAAGTCTTTATAAGTTTTTTATCCAAACCCTTAACTCAAAAATTCCTAAAAGAGTTTTTCAAAATGAGAAATTTCACCAAATCCGCTATTACAATTATCTACTTACCAAACATCTAAATTAACAGATTTGACTAGTCAAACTTTTAAAAATACTTCAAATTTCTAATTTTAACTGAAGAAGCTGTTTACTAAACATGACATTTGTAACACCAAAAAAAAGGGTTTAATGAGATAAAATGAAGTGAGCAAAAAAAAAGAAAAAAAAGAAATGGAATTGGTGACATGAGGGTTTAAACCCGTGACCTTTGGGATGGGATGCTAGAGCTTTAACCACTGAGCCAAGTGCTCGTGTCTGTCAAATGTTGCTTTGAAAGACTTTTGAATTAAGTTTGAGAAGTATGTTAAAACATATTTAATATTCGAATTGATCGTTCACCTACCGTCCCTTTGCTTTAGCATCATATTCACCATAGAGAGAGAGAGAGGGTTTTTACCCATGTTAGCCGTCCGATCTACCTCACCGTTGGTCCGTGATCGTCACCCCGACGCCATCAGAACCATCGTCCTGGCCTGACCTCGCCCTAGCCGCCACTCGCGGCGAGCAGCCACCGTTCATCGGGAAAAACCAGTTTGAAGGTTCGCCCGAAACCTTATCTCGAATTTTTGTGTTTTCTGTCGTGATTCGGCGTCATGGCGTGAATGAGAAGCCACCATTGTTCTCAGGGAACCGAGCCGAGCAAAATCCTACCGGCCAATCGTCCGTCCGACGACGGTAAGGCTCTCGTCGGAGCTTCGTATTTTCCGGCGTAATGTTCGCATTTCAGGTAAATTTTTGGCTCGTTCTCGGCTTATTTCGTACTGTTATCGTGTGGTTTGGAGTGTGGATTTGATGTGCTTCTGTTTTTCGGCAGAATCAATGCCAGAAGTGTCTCCGGCGATCGGCCGACGAGGCCTTATCGAAAGGTAAAACCCGGTCTAAACTGGTTTAACCCGGTCCGAGTTCAACCCGGTCCGAGCCCAACCCGGTCTGAGCCTAAACTCGAACCTGTGCATGATCCATCCGATCTGAACCCAATAACCTGACCTGTATCTGAGCCCAACCCATCTGTCGAGTCAACTCAGTCCGAGTCAGCCATCGAGTCAGCTTAGCCCGAGTCAGCTCAGTGAGTTAGCCGAGTCAACTCAGTTGACCTCTGCCCGTTGACTGCTGACATCAATGTTTCCTTGCTGACGTCAGCGTTGCCTTCCTGATGTCAGCGTTGACCCTGACCCCGTTGATCGTTGACCTTCTGACGTCAGCGTTGACTTTGACCAAAAAGTCATTTTTTCCCGAAAAGCCCTATCTTATGTTTTTCAATGTCCTGAGTCCGTTTTTGAAGCATGTTTCGCAAAATTTTGACCCGAAAGCCTCCTAATCGGACCTTGAACCCGAACTTATATATGTATCTAATTATTCAGTTAAGGGTACCGTGAATAAGGACTGAAGTGTAAATTTGTGTAATTGAAGGTACTCATAGTTCCTTGAATACGAATTGTTGAGGGACGTTAAATTCGGGTTCGAGAGTGTTCGAACATTGTTCATAGATCGACCAATGTAGCTTGGAGCCAAGGTAATACATTACTACCTTCTGCATGCTTTTGTAAGATGTTGGTATTCAATTAATGTTTGCACGACCATGTATGAGCATATGGTTATTTTCGCCTATGTCGATCATTTGCGATAAAAAAATAATGGCCAAGACAAATATTCGAATAAGAGGTTTGATAAATCGGTGGGACTTTCGAATTTAGTACACGGTTATTGAGACAGTAAATCTTTAAGTCTGATTATCTCTTTTATTAAAAGGATTAATGTCGGAAATATCTGATTAACAAATGACAAAAATACCCCTAATTATAAACACAACCCGAGAAGCTATACTTGATCCGTAAGACATCCGATGCAATTGAAAACCTTTGATTTCCTAAAATGTTATAGTAACAAGACCTAAATATTCGCGACTGTAAAGTACTTGGGTTTCTGGAATTTTGAATAAATCTCCGAAGATAAATTTACAGAAAAATATTCGTACGTTTGAATTAATCAATGTGGCGTAAAATATTGAATGGATTGTGATGACAAAAGAAGGATTGAAATTACTGAAAGATTGAATGGGTTTGAATGACACTAGAGATTGAATTTTCCTCGAGCAATAATTGCCGATCGACCGACTTATGTGTTATATCCTCGAGGTTTGAAACGAATAAATAGTTGGAAGGACCAAAAGACATTGAATAATTGAAAAACCTTTGAGCATCGAATTGTTTAAAATACCCTCGAATACAAATGACTGAAAATACCTCTAAGACATGGAATGTGAAATATCAATAAAGCCAAGCAAGGGCAATAGCTCTGAAAGTGGTAATACACGACCCTTGTTGGTTGGTCATTTCGGGAACTATTGTGATGTTGGAAGAATACGATATAAAGGCATGTTCAAGTTATTTGGAGAAAGTACCTAGGTCAATGGCAAGAGCAACATGTTCTTCGTGTGTATTCGATGCTATGGATCGAGTTCAGATGCATTACACATGTTCGATTACTTAAGAAATACCATTTGAATATCTGTTTGATTTCTCGTTGTATGTTTAGTGGTTGCTTTCCGAACACGAGCTTTTGTTATACAATGTAGTCAGTTTTGAGAACTGAGTACTTGCGGTGTACTGATCCGGTTAAATATTAAACCTTGTGCGATGGTTTACAATTAGCTCAAAGGGACTCGGAAATTTGATAAGTAACCAGAACTTTTGAACCCCGTACGTCACAACTTTTACCCGATAGTCTAATTACCAAATTACCCCTGAAAACCGAAATGACCAAAATGCCCTCGTAGGCTTAAATGATTGGATTACTCTCGATACATCTAAAATCTCAATGCTCTCGATTGGTCAACTTCCGAATGTTGGCTTGAGCTGTTAGTACCGAGCTCCCTCGCCTAGGGACCTCGTTTTGAAATCAGTCCAAATTGTCAGACGTTCTATGCTTCTTTTTTAATATTTATCAAGTGTCTTTGAGAAATACATTGAACCATAAAGTGTGTACCTTATGTCCGTAAGTACACTCTGCTTTAAACTAAGACTATTTGCTATGAATTAAAAGTATAACTCTGTTACCCGTAATGAAAGTTCAACTCTTGACTTTTGTCTTCTAATACAGAAATATATTTGATATCCGTCTGTTGATACAAAAATAAATATGATATATGCCTTTTGATATAAAATATATCTGATATATATTTTCTGATATTATTGTCTTTTGAATATATGTAACACTCGCGTTTTGGGCCTAGGAGTTAACCGGGTTTATAGCTTGAGTCAATAAAATTTAAATTAAAACAATTCAACCTAATTTGTGATCTAATTGAGTCTTGTGAAAAGGGGAGGGACCAATGTTGTAATTGGACCCAAAAGTTTTAAAAGCAAGACAACTTTTAAATAAAAGTTGTCATCTTCCTTTTCCCTATCCCTTTTAACGTCAAACACCCCCATTTCCTCTCTCAAACTCTTCCAAACCTAAAACACTATTCCATTCATTCTCTTCTTCAATTCAAGGCGTTTTTGAAAGGTAAATATGTTTTCCAACTCTCCTCTTTATCCTCTATCCAACCATTGTCTTAGATTTCAAAAATGTGGGGTTTTGGAAATTAGGGTTTATGTTAAGATTTGGGTTTTTAAGGGGGTTCTTCAATTTGTTTTGATAAATCATGTTGGGGTTTTACTTAAGCATGACGAAATGCACTACATATATCAAATTGGTTGAATTTGGGTGAAAATTCGTAGCATGTTCTTGAGGTAGGTTTTAAGGTAGTAAAATTTGGGTTTTTGGTGGGTTTTAGGTTGAATACTAAGGGCTGATGGTTAGGGTATGATATGAGGGTGTTTTGGGATGTTTTGGAAGTCATTTGGGTGTTTGGAAATTGAGATTTCAGCAAGGGTTTTGAGAAGCACGAAAATTGGGTTTTAGGAGATTATGTGATTTGAGAAATTGGGTTGTGTTTGCAAAGTAAGTTGATGGTTGAGTTTAGCATTGAATTGGGAAGTAATGTATGTGTTTTTTTTTACTAGAAGCAAGTGGAAGCGCGGAAGAGGCTTTGGGACCGAATCCGGGTGAATAGGAGGATCGTTCGATTTGCTAAGGAAGGGCGGTGAGTGGTTTCAACTTGTTTTAAGTTTGGTTCGAGTATGTGTAGTGGGAGTGTGTGTGAAGTGTGCTTGGTAGGCCACTCATAGTTAATTCAAGTTGTTGATTTAACCATTGATATCCATGAATGCATTTATGCTTGTTTGACTATGCTATTATGATTGTGGTTGATGGATGTGAGTTTATCTTGATATACATCTATGAGATTGAGCATGAATGTGGTTGATGATATGTATGTGATGTGGTTATGATAATTGGCACTAAAATAATTACCGGTTGTAAATGATCGATCATTAGGATAGTGTGCACACAAATTGAGTCAAAACGTACGTGACCTTGATGGCGTTAAGTCGTCAAGGAGGAGTACGGTGATGTAACATTCCACCGGAAGCTTTTATTACATTTCTACGGGATGATGAGTGGAATCCCATCCGTAGGGCATGTGGCGATGAGTGGAATCCCGCACATGCAAGGTCCGATGATGAGTGTAATCCCACCGAGGTAAAGTGTTGTTGAGGTTTAAATCCGCACAATCGGGGTAATTAAAGTGGCCAATTAACTTGTTCATACATTGTGATATGTGATGATGTTATATGTTGATGATATATGGTGTTGCTTCATGATGTTGATTTTGATAAATGAGCTTGGTAGGATCAAGAAACCATATATGCCACTTGAAAGACTAGCTAGGTCTACTTGATGCTATGCCTATGCTTAATGTGCGTAAGACTAGGATTAACATGCTTGAACCCTGCATTGTTGATTGTTTTCGTTTTAGAGCACCCTCACTAAGCTTATAGCTTACGCTCTCAATGTTCAACAATGCAGATCATTAGCGTGGTGTTAGCTCGGAGCAAGGCAAGAAGGGTTTTCCAAGTGAGAGGCTCAAGTACGGGTATTAATTTTGTAATGGTTAAGCAATGTGGCAAGAGGGTATTTGTATGAGCTTATATGACTCATTTATGATTTTGGATGTTTATGCTTGACTTGGTTTGTAAGCATGTCTACCTTGCCTAACGCTTTTAATGTATGCCTTTTGAATGTTAACCTTGCTATGGTATGTAAACCCTTATGGGATGGATGATGTTTTTGCTTGTCAATGTTTCAAGCATGTTTTGTATGAAAGGCCTTGTGTTTTGCCATGTATGTATGATTGATTATATTTATGTCTTGAGGGTGTTTGAGTATGCTTGACATAAGTTGTATGCCTCTAGACTTTGTTTGTTGTGTTGTGTGGCTTTAGGAGTCCTATGGGACCTTTAGACTTGTTAAAATTCACCCAAGTATGATTCTCAAAGGTTGCAGGCAGCCCGCGTTTCGAAACGGGCTGGGTCGTTTCGGAACGGGTAGGCTTCAGGGACCCCGTATCGGAACGCGTTTCGATACGGTCTGGCCTCTGGAACCCCCTGTTTCGATACGCGTTTCGGAACGTTTTGGCTACTGGAATTTTTAGAAATTCACGAGATAAAGGTGTTTCGAAACGGGCCTGAAGGTTTCGAAACGGTCAAAATCTCGTTGACCACGAGATGTTGACCGTCGTGGGCGTTTCGGAACGGTTGACCACCGTTTCGATACGGCCCCTTGTATAGGCTCTGGGGCAGTTGACCTGGTCAAGGTGTTTCGAAACGCCTCAAGGGTGTTTCGAAACGGACTGCCTTCAAGACTAAAATTTGGGCTGTTAAGTGTTGCCTTGTTTTTGATCGATTGTTCCGGGTGTGTTGTTCCGCTGTTTGATCACTTAGGGTTTAACACTCATTTAGACAAGATTAAAATACAAAAAAAATAGGGTTGTTAACCGAGGGGGAACTCTAACGGGTTTCGCTTCGGTTTTCCCCGTGTGGCTCACTCGGACCGGTCATCCGGCCAGACCGGGACGAGGGGGTTACAATATAAACTAAATTTCATATGTGGTATATTATTTGGGATATAAATGAAGATATGTAGGCTCAGCGCTGATAAGCCCTTCTGGACCTAAGCTCCTACGTCCAATGGGCCTAGGGTAAGTCTTTCTGGATACTGTTTTGGGTTCCTGCATGTTGACGTATGGTTGGAGGGTAGTTAAGTAAATTAATAAAACTTACTGACTACTTTTGAAACATACCCTACTAAATTAATGTATCAAAGTTGAACTCTCAGTAAACTTACAATTCGCGCTTAATGAACCATTCTGAACTCCTTGATCCAACTTCTGAAATCTGAATCTCTTTTGAATCTCCGGCTTTAGACTCATCTCTCAAGGTTCGGGTGATCAAATAAAGAACAACTATGTTACCTTCTAATATAACGTTTCACTGAAATATCGAATCATAATCGAAATATATGGTTGCCTGGAACTTTACGTTAGCTTTGCGATTTGCGTTATACTTATATGTTGCCTATAGCATCTTCGGGTAGTTTTGTATTACTGAGCTTTTCGAAACTCACGTTGTTTTACCACCGCAGGTTAAAAGATCGCTCATGTTGCAATTATCAACGTCAGTATGAGAGTTTCTACGGGTTTGCTTGCGGAGTACAGTCCTTGTGTAATTAGGGGGCATGTATGTCACAACTTGTTTCATATTTGAGTCTGAAACTTGTTTTAGCAATTTATATCATAGTTTCTGTTTTATTGTCTGAATGATTTCTGAAATTGTATTCTAAATTCTGAATTTGAATTATGGTTTCAAATGGTTTGACAATTTGTTTTAATTAAAATTTTAACGTGAGTCGTTCCGATGACCCTAATGTGACTTCCTAGTATCTGTGGTAATGTATAGACGGGTTTAGGAGTTACAACCTTAATATTTCATTTTTTAAAATGCTTATAACTTATTAATGCTAAAAAAAGTTATATTTTTTCCGTCGGTGATATTTTTTAGAGGCTATTCGATTGAAAATAATAAATTGATGGTGCTATTTGTAGTGATGATCTTAAATAATACATTGTGTAAAATAAATAAATTTTACTTAATTTATCTATTTTAGACATAAATCTTAAAATATAAAACATTAAATTTTAAATCTGGAGGGTTTGTACTCTAAAATTAACTTGTATTACAAGCATAAATTTAATTCAGTTATAAATTTGTATGAAATTAAATAAATAAATAAACCTCGCCGTTAAAAACACACGCATACACAAATCACAATGAATATAAAAATTGCCAAGAAAAAGCAAACAAATTCACACACAATCCAGATATTGTAGAAGCCATATATAGCCACACCAGTCCATTCACAATGGCCAAACCCTACAGCTAAAATCCAAAAATCCTAGTATTCTACGATTTTCCCAGATACCAAACAAACCTAAAAGGTTTGAATCTTTTCAAGAAACTCCCTCCTTTCTTTTATCAGTCTATCACCAACTCTCATTTCTCCATAAAAACCCCACCTTTCAAGACTCAACCTTTATGCAATCTTCCATGGAGATGGAGTCACTTCGGACTCTTAACAATATACTTGTCAAGACGGTCCATGCAGCGAGAGAACGTGCTGAATTGTTGAATCAAGCCTACGAAATCATTGAGGATGAGTTGAATGAAAGTATGAGCTCGGGGTTGCAGAACGAGGTGCTTTGGGTTTGTATGGCGACTCAAATGAAGGAAAAGGATGCTGAGACGGAAAGGGTGATTGGGGTGTTGAATAGTAGGGTGAATGAACTGTTGGGGAGTCTTGAAAATGAGAAAAAAAGATTGAGTTCGGTCTGTAAAGAGAGGGATTTCGCAAGGAAGGTGGGTTGTGTGATGAAAGAGAAGATAGAGGAAAATGAGAGGAAATTTGCTGAAGAAATTGGGAGTCTGAAAATGGAATGTGGGAGATTTCTTGGTGAGAAAGATGCATTGGAGAAGGAGAAAGAGTTGCTGGAGAAAAACATTAAAGACTTGGTCGACGAAGTTGGGACTTTGAGGAGAAAGATTGAAACTTTTGAGAAGGAAAACAAAGAGATGGAGATGGGGGAAAATGAACAAAGAATGAAGATTGGTGAGTTGGAAAAGGAAACGCGGGAACTGAGTCGGGTTGCATTGAATTTGAGGAAAGAAGAGGGTATCTTGCGGTCCAAGGTTCTTGAGTTGGAAAAGAATTGCGGTGAAGCAATGGATAGGGAGGCTAAACAGGCGAAAGAGATTTGTGCATTGGTGGAAGAGAATAGAGCAATGGGAATGAATCTTGAGAGGTTAATGGAGGAGAAGGATTCTGCCTCGAAATCATTGGAGTCGGCAATGGCGAAGTCGGAGGATTTGCAGAGAAGAATTGACAAGTTTTTTGATGAAAGGGATGCAGCTAGAACAGTGATGGAAACGAACACGGAACTAAAGGATATGATGAAGAAGATTGTGGACTTCCTTGAGGAGTTTCTTGGAGCCGAAGTTACTGGTGAGAGTGAAATTTCTGAGATACAAGTTGTGAATAGGTTTCATAATTCCCTTTTGGAGGCAAAGAATAGTTTCAATGATTTGAGGGATAAAATGGAATCAACCATCATTAGTCATGGGCAAGTGTTGACTTTGTTGGAGAACACTGCCTCACTGTTATGTCAATCCAAAAAAGAAAAAGATCGAAATGAGAAGGAAGAAATTCGTGTTGCCAAAAAGAAGCTTGAAGAGGAAATCGAACTAATTGCAACCGACTTGGAGGCAATCAAACAAGCATTTGAGAATAAAGAGACATTGGCTCAAGATTTGAAGCTGAAAGTTGAGGTTATGGAGAAAACTATTGCAGGCTGGCAAAAGAGAATTAATTTCTGGAAATTGGTCTCCTCAGCAACAACTATCATGTCTGCAGTAACCTTTGCGCATTCTGCGAAAGGAAGATGAGTAATTTGATCGATTGGTTAACTTTGTTAGAAGCACAAGTTCTTCATACTACATGATCAATGGAGAAAACCTTCTGATCTTTTGCCCTGTAATTACATGATATTCTTTTTGAAGTAACCTCAGGGGATGTTCCTATATGTGAGTGCATCATATTTTTGGATTATCTTGGGCTTTTGTCAGCTTGATTTTTGTTTGTGGAAAGTGAAATGAAATGAATGCTAGGTCAGGTGAACCAAATTGATTCTATATCTACTGAACAGATTGTAGCTGAAGTTACTGTTTTCTAAAATCTGGTAGTTGTATGAAATATTAGGCATTTGCTGACTAGCATGCTTCCTTGTACATATACATGCATCATTGCAACATTTATAAGCAAACAACTAATCATACAATTACCAATAATGTCAGTTCTTTCTGGGACATTACAGCAATCTCCTGTTGAACTGTTGCTTAAGGTTTAAGGCCCTTAATTGTGTTCAAATAAATGACATTTCAACCATTTGATTTAGATGGTAGACAACAATGTTTCACTTCATTTATGCTCATCCCAACCTTTCAAGGTTCATGAACTTGTGCTTTCTGCATATTTGATCCGCATATCGAACTTGTTAACTCATCGGCACACACAGCTAGTTTAAGGGAACTTAAAATCAGCTACCTATGTCATTTAGCATGACTTCAATCTTTTCATTATTGTTTTCAGATTCAAAACCTTTATTACCATAAATCTCTCAAAGAAAATGGTTTGGGAGTTGGGATGGGAAATCATTATTCTAAAGATTAGACATTTTTATATTCTGATACATTGTATGGAATCAACCAGGTTGGAAAAAGGGATTGACTTTAGAAAGGTAAAGAAGGTGAAGAACTCTGTATGCTGTAGGGAGGCAGCTTCAAATTCTTTATTAACAGATTGTTAAACCATTAATAATCAAGTTGGAATTTTTCACATGCTGCAGATGCTGTCCTAGTCAGAGCACATGACTAGAAACAAAACAAAACCAAATACAATTCTTTGTCTGGCTGAGTAATTAGGTTTATGCATTCTAATCCCATATTTTTAATTGGTTCAAAAAAGTCAATTAAACAAGGACTTGGTGATGTCTTTATCAAAAGGCTTAGCTGTTTTTAACATTATGTAGAAATGTTGTTTTAGCACCATGAAAGCAAATACCAGCAGCTTATAAAAAAAGGATACGAGTGTCTTCTCAAAGTGGTCCCATTTTAATGCATCCAAATGGCAACCACCATCATATGTGTATATGTGCTTTTATTGCCTTTGTCAAACAAGCCAATTTCTTTATTTGTATGCACTTTCAAAGCTTCATTTACAGACATCCAAGAGAAGACAAGAATGGATCAAATCAGTCTCAATCTCCATCCATGGGGACTACTAGAATTTGCTTCCAATCATTTTTTCTAAGTGTCTGGATACACCCCCCCCCCCCCCCCCCTTCCTTTTGTCCTGGTTGGATTTAATGGATGGAATGGCAGCACGTTTTGATTCCTCGTTCAGTCGTCTCCGAAAATATCTTCCGGGGATCGAACGAACTTTGGCAGATTTTGCCATTTTAGATGCTCATGCTAACCAAATCATCAATCATGCAACAAGATGATTCTTCACCCCAACAAGCAAACACAAGTTCATCTCAATATCTCATCAGTGTCATGAAATCTGTACAGTTTATAAGTATAACCCAGAAATCTGTAATCCAAAATTTCTCAATCTTATAAATGATAGTTGTATTTTACACTTTCCTAGTAAAGTGCCAAGCAGTAAAATATTTAATAACAGTAGGGGAAAAACCTGATTTAAGCAAACATCTTTTTATATACTAGCAGATATTATATGTATACACAACAGGGTCACAACATCATGGAACCTTTCTAATCCATGTTCTAAATTAGCATATATAACAATAACTGAGCACCGATCCCTTGATCAGGTACCAGATGTTATCCATATATTATTCCCGTCTTCTCCTTAGGGGCAAGACGCTGGAATTCATAACTCGTAAACCTAGTGGTCTGGCAAACGTAGTCAAAAGGATCTAATCGTCGTGAGCTTCACCGAATGCAGACACGAACAATTAGCAATCCAGCTACATGCTGAAATACCTCTTCACCATATAAGGAAAAAACAGACCAATAACACCAATGATTAATATGATAGGGATCGGTAGTACCATACAATCGTAAACTGCAAACTTCTTAATGGCCAAAAGTGGAATGTCGAGCTCCTGTCATTCATATATTGTTGTCTGTAGGTAAAGTTAACTCTATGAACAGTCAGAACTCACGAACTTACTTATCTCGTCCATAACGACGTGGAAATGATCATTATTTGGCAACAAGTAGAAACCGATTGTAGCCTGTTCCATATATAGAAGTTTAACCTCTAGGCCAGCCTTTTTGAGCCCTTCCACATAAGCCAATTGCCAATCCTGAATAAGATCGAAGCCCGCAACCACAACGAGACTCTTTGGAAAATTGATTCCTTCAAGACTTCTACCATTAGGACCAAACGGATTACATGCAGGATGGTCCCGGTCTGCATCTTCAGGGAGAAAAGCTCTCCAATACCAATCCCTGTCTCGTAGAGTAACAAAGTATTTCCCATCTAAATGCTTTTCAGATTCAGTTCTTTCCTGTCCACCAAACATCGGATTGAGCAATATATTTCCCAATATATCTATTCCTGATTCAACGGCTTGCAGAGCAACATGGTGCGCAATGTTACCACCGGAGCTATCCCCAGCCAGATATATATGAACCTTCGAATCTTTCCGACTTTGAAGCCATGATCTAGAGTTAACCCATTTAAGAGCAGTCCATCCATCATCATAAGCACATGGATATCTATTCTCAGGAGCACGCCGATAATTCACAGAGACCACGACAGCCTTACAGGTACCTACCAATATCCGACACAGATTGTCGTATATAGTACTATTCGCCGAGGAATGCGCAAAGCTTCCACCATGAAAGAAAATTATAACAGGGACAACCTCAGATGTAACAGGCTTCTCAAGGTCAACAATATTCGGCTGAGGCTCTTCACCAGTAGCTGGTCTATAAATCCGACTCAGGAGACCCGTACCACGATCGATGAGAACATCAAATGAGAAAACCCCACCAACAGGATTCACATTAGCGGGGACTCTACGATCAAGGAACTCCGCCAAGTGACGATTGAAAGTGCCGTCCGGTCGACG
Source organism: Hibiscus trionum (assembly GCA_030270665.1). Lineage (NCBI taxonomy): Eukaryota > Viridiplantae > Streptophyta > Magnoliopsida > Malvales > Malvaceae > Hibiscus > Hibiscus trionum. The sequence continues at coordinate 79,023,989 of BSYR01000003.1, read as the reverse complement.
AAGAAGATTGTAAGCTAACTTAAAATTGGAGATGAGAACCCATGTATTCAACGGAACCACCATCTATTAAGAGACAAAGGTAAAGAATAATAAAACAAGAGCTTCATCTTCCATGAAATAAAATCTAAAAGCAAAGAAAATCTTACCACGAAATTTATATTGACAGTGACAGATTCATCATATAAATAAATGAACAGAAAACCCTAACTGTACTCACCTTGCCAAGAAACACAAATTTTAGAGCTAATTTTCAGAAAGTGAACAAACATGTAAGGACTCACCCAATATCCAATATGATCTTCAAAATCAAATCAAAACCTCCAAACAAAACTACCCCAAAGACTAAACTAAAATCAGAAGATTCCAACTTTCATGGAGAAATAGAAACAAGGCTAAAAAAGTCAAGCTAAACTGCTTACCCCAAAATAGCAAAAGAATCAACTTTCAACACCCATAGGCCATAACCCATTTAAAAAGGGGGAAAAAAACTTCAATAAATAGGATTTATAAGACTGCCAGCTCTAACAAAAAATAATAAACTAAAACTAAGCTTTATTCAACCAAAAAACGGATAAAATATACGAAAATTCCATTAAAATCTCAGCTTGGTAACCTAATTCTAGAAAGAAATTATACACAATACTAAAAAGGAGAGGAAAGACACACACAAAAAAATTGCACCTTGCACTCATTGAGGTTGATTTCATTACTTCCAGCCATTTCCCCTTTCTTTGAAGACTTAAAAGCAAAACCCAGAAGCTTAAAACAGATCCTTTTGAAGAACAACCCAAACCCACACTTCATATCACAAAACAACACCAGAAAACAACCCAGCTAAGATTCCAATCCAACCTTCTTTTTCAACTTCAAAGATCATCTTTTTCTTTTCTTCTGATGCTGTTCAACTTACATTATCAAGAGTGGGGGAAAAAGAAAAGATGAACAACATATTTTTGATTGAAAATCTGTTGAGAAGAGAAGAGGGAAAGAGAGAGAGGATGCAATTGGAACAGAGAGAGAGGAAGGGTTATTATATGAGTGTCATGTGGAGTGGGTGAAGGATAGGAAAGGTGCGCAGATTAGAACTAGAAGACAAATGGGAAAAAAAAGGGAGAAAAAATGCTAAAAAAAATTGTACATGAGGAGATGAATGTGGAATATGAGAGACGACAAACTGTGAGGCCAATACATTACTGTGCTTTGGGTCCCTTGGATGTGGATCAGTGACATGTTTTTTTTTATTAAAAAAATACCCAAAACAAACACTTCTCATTATTATTTCAAATTTTATTTTAAGGATCTACAAGATAGTTCAAGTGGTAAGTAATATAGTATCGTTTAAGCAGTTGTTGAAATTGAGCTTGTGTATATAAAGAATTGTCGATGAAAGACTCAATCATCAAAATTAAGTATGCGACGCAGATCGATCTAAATAAGTCAAATAAAGACTTAAGAACCGGAAGAGCAAAAAAAAATTAAGGTATTAAAAATTATTGTTTGAACAAAAAATCATAAGATAAAGAGTGATGTTTTTCACCTAAGTTATTAGATTTTAAAACTGAACACATATATTATTTTTTACTAGAATATAACGATAAGAAAAATATTATCGAACATTGTGTAGATTTTAAAATCTAGTAATATTTATAATAAAACACATAAAATCTGATTAAATTGTAAATAAATGTAAAATGTAATACATGAATTTTAACTTTTTATATAATTATATAAAAAATTGATTTGATTCACTTTTTTATAAAATAACTAAAATTATTATCGACGAAGTAACCTTTCACGTTTACTTATTATATATAAAAATAAATGGATGTATTAATTTTGTGAAATGCGTAAATTATAGTCCTTGTTTAACAAATAGTGGATAACTGATAGCGGATAACAGATTATATTAACTGATAGCGAATAGTTGATAATATTAAATGATTTAACTAGTGAATTACATTAGTTGATTGTATAAAAGTGTTTGGTAAAATTAACTGATAGCTGATAGTTGTTTGATTATTTGAACAAACAAAATGACATATAAGAACATTATTATATTTAATACTTGTTTGAATAATTTATTAGTTATTAACATTTTGTACCTATTAATATTAATTAGATTATGAAAATTATTTTTTTAAATCATTGTTGGGCATATATGAAAATGTACATAGTAATTTTTTATTTGTGAAATTATTTTTTAAATTTAATTTTAATAATTATTAAATTTAGATGTATAATGTAATTTTTTTTTATAAAATTATATTTTGAATATAATTTTATTAATTATTAGATTTACATGTATTTATTAATTTTTTATTTATGAAATTATTTTTTAAAATTTTATTAGTTAATCAAATTTATGTTATTTAAAGAAATTTTTATAATTATCAAGGACAAAATAGTCTTACAAGTCTTTTATCCAAACTTCTAACTCAAAAACTCCTAAAAAGAGCTTTTTCAAAATGAGAGGTTTCACCACAATCTGCTATTATAATCTCTCTATTTACCAAACATTCAAATTAGCGGATTTGACTGGTCAAACCTCTAAACATGCTTCAAACCTCTAATTCTAGCTCAAAAATCTCTTTACCAAACATTAATGTTTATTTGTTACCCGGGTTCGAGCACCAGTAATGCATATTGTGTGTGTCGTATTTGAAAAGACTAAGAAAATTGAACAGATGCTACCCTTGCATCACACCAGCATATTCAAAAAAAATATTAAATTTTAAGAAAAACTACACGGGTGGTCACTCAACTATTATCTTTTTTTTTTGGTCACCCAACTAACTTTTTCGTCAAAATTATCCCTCACATTAAATATGTTTCCTATTTTGGTCCCTCCACTTTAAAAAACTAACGGTAACGCCGACATGACATTTTAAAAATATTTTTAATTATTTTTCTCTACTCCTCACATTATTTTTATTTAATTTTATTCAATTAATCATGTGGTGACACATGTCTCCACCATATTAATTGAAGAAAACTAAAGAAAAACTAAAATCACTCATTGTGATTACAAGGTTTCAAACCCTTGCACAATGGCATGAAATAACAGCACAAGAACCAACTGTACTAGCATTACATTTGATTCAATCCCACTAACATTTATATTTAACATATATAAGTTAGCAACAGCACAAAATAAAATATAAAAAGGTAAGGGAGTGACTCGTACACAATACTTCATTGATAAAATTTTAAATATTTAACCACCAAGTTAAACTAATAAATTGTGATAATTTTAACTAAATCGTGTTTAAAATTAAAAATCTAACTAGAATTACTTGTTAACTTTGTTTGATAATAACAAAATTAATTAAATATTTATTTATTCTATAAAATTAATATTAAATTAATAATATTTATTTATTATAAAATATAAAATTATATTTAATAATTATTAAATGACTTAAAATTTAGATCTAAATAATTATTTTTAATAATATTTATTTATTATTGAATATAAATTTTAAATTATCTAAAAATAATTATTTAAATCCTAATTTTAAGTCATTTAAAAATAATTATTAAATATAATTTAAAAGTTTATATTCTTTCATAAATAAATAGTATTAAATTAATTTTTAAAATAATATAATATCTAATTTTATAAAAATAAATAATTATTTAATTAATTTTATTATTATCGAAAAAAGTGAAAAATTAATTATAGTTTGATTTTTAATTTAATAAAAATTTAGTTCAGTATAATTTAATAAAGTTTTATTTTAACTTGGTGGCTAAATATTTAAAATTTTATCAATGAGTGTTGAGTGGATCAATGAAACAATATAAGCCAAAAGGGAGGTGAATTGGATTTTTAGAACTTTTAGTGGTGGAGTGAAAAATTAAAAATTGCTAGACAAGGGATTTTAGAGTGGTTCAAGTTCCAATTGAACTCTACATCCACTACCTTAGCTTCACTAAGGATTTTCCAACAATCCACTAATTGCTCTTCCCCTTTTCTAGGCTAAGGAGGTAACTTTTACAATACCGGTCAAATTATCTACCCAAAATTTGACTCAATCCTTACTCAAGTGATACAAAGAAGATGAAGGCTAAAATTACTATATCTCAATAAAAAATTTAGCCCTTTTACAAGCACTCAACCCAATTGAACATATAAGAATGGAAATTACAAAGTTCACAATTGGGGTTTACAAGAAATATGGGATTTTTGCACAATTGCTTAGATTTGATGTTTGGATAATTCTTTGGAGATCAATAGTTGTTGCTGGAGCTTTTAGAGGTCCCTTTTATACCTTTTTATTGAATTCTAGACGTTGGGGTTGTTGCCTTCATTAAAATAGCCGTTGGGATGTTATCTTCCCTCCATAAATGCAGTCTGCAACTACCCGTTCCGAAACGCCCGAACCTGTTTCGAAACAGACCAAAATAGAAAGAGCCGTTGGGGTGTAATAAATAGACCGTACCGAAACGGGCACGATCGTTTCGATACGTTAAGAGCCCGTTTCGAAACTCGTTTCGAAACATTTTGCTACTGTCAAAGCATGTATCAAAACGGCATAGGAGCGTTTCGATACGCCTTAACGATATTTTTAAATTCAGTTATAAAACTTCAACGGTCATATTTTAAAACCAAGTTTGAATTCTGTTTCGAAACGTTTGAGGTCGTTTCGATACTGTCGTATCAAAACGGTTCAAATCGTTTCGATGTTCTTTATCTGTTTCAAAATAGAGGTTAACAGTTTCAAAACGTTTCGAAACGCCCAAAGGCTGTTCGGAAACGGTGACTCGAAAATCACTGTTTTAACTTGGTAAACACTTAGAAAATATTTGACAAGTTAAGGTTTTGACTTATACATTTTTCTTTAAACACATAGAGAGGTTTTGAGGACTTAAAAATTCATTTTCTCTTTTTCAATTTAGTCCTTAAGTTCTTTGTTATATCAAAATCAATTTATTGGTTTCACAATCTCCCCATTTTTGATATAACAAAACCAAGTTAGAATTTTTAAGAGTTTTGAAATCTTGAAGACATTCTAACTCCCCCTTAATTTAAGATGGGTTTTAAAGTTTTGAAAAGATTTAAAATTCAAGTTTTAAAACTCAAAACCGACTTAAATTTTTTTTGGCTCTTATATTACTTCTCCCCCCTTTTTGTTAGATCAAAAAGAATAATAAACAAGGATCATCAAGAGAAGAAACAATGTTAAAAGCAATAAACCAAACAACATAATATAGATTCATAAAGTTCAAATAACCAAACATAAAACTTAAAGCAATAGAGTTTAAATCTCAATCTCAAACAAAGCAATCAAAGCATAGGTTCATAAAGCATAACTAAAAATAGAAAGGTGCAAACTTAGTCCTAATATGATAAACTAATATGACATGTAACCCCCTCGTCCCGGTCTTGCCGGATGACCGGTCCGAGTGGGCCACACGGGGAAAACCGAGTGAAAACTCCCTAAGGAATTCCCCCTCGGTTAGCAACCCTATTTTTTTTCATTTTAAATCTTGTCTAGATGAGTATTTAATCCTATGTGATCATACAGCGGAACAACATTCACGAGGCAAACAAACGAACTCAGCCCAACATCTTGCAGCCCAATTTTAAGCTTTAACTACATGCGGTATCGATACCCTTAAGGGGTGTATCGATACCCCTTGACCAGGTTTAAGCTTTAACTGCAGGCGGTATTGATACCCTTAAGGGGTGTATCGATACCCCCTTGACTAGGTCAACTGGTCAAAGTCAACTCGTAGAGACCGTATCGATACACCCAAGGAGTGTATCGATACCCTCCCCAACGGTTGACTTCCCACGGTCAACGCTAAGATGACGGTATCGATACACTAGAGGCCGGTATCGATACCGAAATAGACAGTAGCTCCAGTGACCAAAATGGTATCATACACCCCTCAAGTGTATCGATACCCGAGGCCTGAAACAAGAAGGTGGTATCGATACCGTACCAACCGTATCGATACCCCTGCTACGAACTTGCAGGTTTAAGCTGATTTAAGGCACAAGGAGGCCCTTAAATCCCTCTAAAACCCCAACCAACACACTAACATCAATCCTAAGGCAACTCAAACATAAAAGCATGCTTTAACATGAAATCAAAGGCACAATCCAACCCATGATGATACACAAACCATACAAGCAACATAAGCTTTCAAGCATAGCATTCCAACAGAAGGCATTTCAACATTTAAGGTCATACATGGTGCTCAAAGGCCTTAAGGGGCACATGATAAGCATAAAGAGGTTTGCACTATAACAAGGCAACCTAAACGTCTATAGACATGCCACCACACACAAGCATACATCAAGCATAACATGTTTTACAAACCAAGGCCAAATCAAAACATCAACATACACCCAAACTCAAACAACAATACCTATCCCATTGCTTAACTATTACATTCTATCACTTAAAATTCATACATTGAGCTCACCAAAGCAACACTTGGAGACCTTTCCTTGCCCTTGCCACCCTCGAGCTATTGATCTGCATTGTTGAACAAAAGAGAGCGTAAGCATAAAAGCTTAGTGAGGGTAAGCTCATAAAACAAACCTTCGACAATGCAGGGTCCAAGCACGAGCTACAACCAAGATAAAATGCATGATCTTACCTCCGATCTACACGAGCCATAATTATAAATGATGCTTGAACATATATCCAATATCATGTCATGCTCAACATGTTTAAATCCACAACATATGAAATCACATATATTTAACCATGTTAACAACACATCCCAAATCACATTGGTTCACAATTAATCACATATTGGCAACATAAACCACAATCCGTATTGGCACCTAGCTATGACTCGAATACGCGGATAACCGTTGGAGCTCACCTCCAACAACTCAACCATTACCTGACGGTGGGATTACACTCATCACCGTTCACGCGGAGGGGATTCCACTCATCCTCACGCCTCATTTCACGCGGAGGGGATTCCACTCATCCTCACGCCCGTCGATGGGATTCCACTCATCACCGACTAATATATATATATATATGAAGATTTCCGGGCGAACCCGTACTCCATCTTGATGACTACCATCATCAAGACCACGCGCGCATTTCGACTCACGTGTGCACACTAGACATCCTAATGATCGATCATTTGTACCCAAGCATACTAGTGCCAATACTACACATTTCATTACTCTTTCACAATACCATTTCATAATAACTTCCGTGCTTAGCACGTACTCACCATGACTCACCGTCATGCACAAGCCACATTTCCATGCCTAGCATGTACTCACTATGATCCTCGGATCATACAATCACCTCATAACATCATTACACATGTCAACACTACATGTATCTCAACAACACAATTATCACATCATATTTCATACATATGTATATCTCTATCACATTTATCATCAACATGCATGTAACAATGCATTAAGCCATTTCTCCACATACATGTATAACAACATAAGCATAACCACCATAAGCATGATTAAACATGAGGCATAATTCAACACTTTAAAGATCAACCAAGGTCTCTAACTAAAGTTTGGGATTAGGCCACCACCCTAATTCCAACTCTAGGTGGGTCTACCAATCCCAACCTAGTTCACATGCTTGAACCAACACTTGAAAACCATTTAAAAGTATTTAACCACTCACCTAAGCTTCCAAGCTCAACTACCAAGCAAGCATCACCTTCAAGTTTCCGGATTTCTTCCCGAAGCTTCTCCAACACAAATTTCCGCTTCTATACAACCTCAAACACAATTCAAATAATCCTCAAATCAGCCCAACATCAAAAGACCAACCCGGAATACAATTCAAGCAACAAGCACATTAATCCAAGCCATGTACAACCCCCAAAACACTGGACCCGAGCAGCCCTCAAATCCCAACCAAAACTCATGATTTCAACCTTTTTAACACATCTAAATGCTCCCAAAACAGCCCCCAACCATTACCCTAACATCCACCCTCAATTTCCAACACAAACCATACCCAAAACTCAACTAAAAACCTTCCTAAAACCCCACCAAAACCCAATTTCGGAAATCCTTAGAAAACACTTTAAAAATTACATATATTGGACCTCTTGGGTTAATATTAACTTATATATTAACAAGGAATCAAAAGCTCAAGCAATGGATAGTAAAGTTTACATCTTTCTCTTCAAAACCCTAAAAACCCAAAACTTTAAATCACGAATTTCAATGAAAACTAAAGGCATGGGAAGAAAGGGAAAGTCGAGGACATAAAGAATTTGTTGTTACCTTTGCAAGAGCTCCAAAAATGAAGGCAAGATTTGATGGAAATCAAAATAGGGAAAAGGAGAGGGTTTCACATTTTAAAAGAAGGAAAGGGGAAGAAAATGGTGAAAGGGGGTTTTATTTTTGTTTTAATCTTTTGGGCTATTTCAAAAATCCTCAATATTACAACTTTGCAATTAATGAGATGACAACTCCCCCTTACTTTCAAATCCAAGAAATTTTAGGTTCGTTTCAAATTAGTCCAAACATAAAAATGTTTATTTTGAAAATAAAGGAAGACACAAGGTCCAAATAATATATAATATTATTTAATCATAAACCGAGACCCGAAAACAATATTCTCATATTATTTTCTCCCGGCCCCCGAACCCGGGTGTTACAACTCTCCCCCACTTAAGGAAATTTCGTCCCCGAAATTTATCGGACAAGAACCCACTTTCTTTCACACCACAACACACTAACCAATCTCGGTGGACTTACCACACATCAATAGATATCAGATGCTAAGATCTCAACTAATTCTTCGTTGCACACAATTTTCAAACTCAACTCAATCTCTTCAACAAACATAGCACGACCCAGATCTGACTCACATTCCCGAATCACAGATACACAAATCACATCACACACCCCTTTCTAACTCTGGTGGTAACCACAACAAATAAACGACTGAACTAGCCCGATTCACAATCTCTTACCACACTGTTTAAAAACTTGACCGATGACTTTCTCTGACTGATCATCTAACTTCATCAGTTAACCAAACACCATGCAGACGTCTTCGAAAACAATCTAGTTGAAATCTCGGATCCCTATTACCCATTTCCATTAAGAACCTTCCACGGATGTAACAAGCTAGAAGAAAGATGACGTTCGGTCTTGACATGCTGGCAAATTGTACACTTACCCTCATACTGAACCACATCACACATCATCTCAATCCTGAAGTATTCATCTTCAACCCACAATACGTCTTCATACTACTCAGATGCAATACAGATGAACTACCGTGTGCTTCGGTCAAAACAATACGTCTCAAAACACTATGTCAATCGGTACAACTATCCTGTCTCTGAAATGCAAAACTCTATCATCTCTGAAACTGTATTCTGAAGGTCTTCCTTCTACTATACCTCGCATGTGAGGTGCCAAGAATCTGTCTTGCAACTGTTTCTCTTCAAACATTCTGACTCAATATAGGTTCAACATGAAACTCAGCCACAAGGATACTATCACTTGATAAACTGAATTCGGCAAATACAATTCGCAACTCAACTACTAATCTAACAACAATTACAACTCGGAACATTGGTTACTACGTTGACTATCTTCGAATGGTACTCAATCTTGATATTACAGTCTTCAAGCAGTTCTAACACTTTGTGCTATTCAAGTTTCAACCCTTCCTAAGTTGTCTAACAATTCAAGTTATGATAATATGTACGTACACACTGTGCATTTCTCACTATACAAGCTTTGTCTCTAAGTCTTCAAAGCAAATACAACTGTAATTAGCTCTATGTCTCATATCGGATAACTCTTCTCACGGTCTTTCAACTAACTCGATGAACAAGTCACAATCTTTCGTCTTGCATAAGCACATAACCTAACCCTACATGTAACACATCACTACAGTTCACAAGCTCTTTCTCTAGTATAGGCTGGATCAAGGTCGAAGCTCTCTTCAAAGTTTCTTTCGGTTTCTCAAGGGTTTAATGTCTCGCATCTAACCTCGCAACTGAACACTCTTCTATAGCAATCTAACAAAATAGCAGCTATCTTCGAACGGCTACTTACAAACTTCCGGTAGTAACACTGCTAGACTTAGAACTATAGGTTCCTGTCACAATCTTCAATTTCTTCCAACTCACATCTTCCTCTGTCTGTTCAAGATTTGTTCTAATACACTCGGCTAATTTACATGTCCTAAGAGAACATCTTCATTAACTCGAAGTTCAAGTTGCACAACTTGGTATACAATTAATTCTCTAATAGAATCTACCACACTAACTTCAAAGCTTGTCATGATCTTCCTCGACACTTGAATATACTCATGTGACATCTAGAAGAGCTACTACAACTGATCAAGAAACTCAGGAAAATATTCTGCTCAACATCTCTATGAAGGTAACTAACTTACTAGTCAAACAAAGCGGCATAACTCAGAACTCCAAGCGATCATATCTTGCCGCTAAAGATGTCTTCGGTACATCAACTCCTCTCACTTTCGACTTGTAATAATCGAATCCCAATTTAATCTTCAAATAGACTGAAGCACACACTAACTGATCAACAAATCATTGACACTCGGAAACGGATGCTAAATATTCATTGTCACTTGTTTCGACTGTATGTAGTCTGAACACAATCTCGTACTGTCACTCTTTTTTCTTCACAAATTACACTGTAGAACTCTGAGATGATGCACTACGCCTAATGAATCTAAGATCTAACAAGTCTCGAAGTTAATTTTTAAACATTCTCAATTCTTCTGGAATTCATAAGTTACAGAACAAACAAAACAGAAGCAGCCTCGAAAACGGTCTCAATAACAAACTCTTCTCCTCTAACAAGAGGTAAACCGGCAATTCTTCCAAACACTTCTAGGTAAAGAAAACACAACTATTCTAACATTCTGTGGTTTAATCTTCATTCAAAATCAAATCCATCACAATTGCCAAGCAAGCCCGCCAACTAAACTCAATCAATCTTCGACCTCCAAAGCTGGGTCAACATTCGACAAGAAATTCACCTCCTCACCTACTACTACAGTCACACAGAAATCTGCAACTCCAAGGCAACTCTCTCTTTGTCTCAACGTATATCCTAGCTTTGTGCTCTACAAGCCAAACCATGTCAAAAAGGTACATTAAAACCGTATGTAGACAATCACTTCACATCTACTAGAAACTAGTAACTCTGAACCACCAACAAACATCTTCTGTACATCTTTCTGATCACTACTATCTCCCAAAAGGCTTGTCACATGTGTTCCTACATCTAAGGTCTCAACAAAGATATCTAATTTCTTACATGCTCACACAAAAGAAGGTATCCGCGGAAATTGCAACTTCACATGTACACAACTGATAGTCTTCGGTCCTCTTGTCTTCAGACTGGTTCCTCAACAAAATCTGACTCTTCTAAACTGTTCTTAGAGCATCTCGTAACTTCAAGATTCAATTCTGGTCACACACACAAACAGTCATGCGGGACTTGTTCTACCCCTAGCAAACAATCTGGAGTCAAAGCTCGAGACTCCCTTCTCGGCTCAACTACATCGGAAGTGACTTCAACTCCTCCGCTTGCTGGAAGACAACTCAACGTACACTGACCCAATCACACAAACTAGCTCCCATTCACGGACACTGACCGGCTGTCTTGCATTAAAATCATAGGCCGAACCCCAACGATCACCAACTAACATTTCCAAAATTTTAGATTACTCACGCGAGACCCCTACCTTGATCTTGCTAAAAGAACCAAGGTACTCGCACTTACCTCTAACACTTCATCGGGCACATTCAAACTTGCATACTTGCTAACGATATACGAAACCACGGATTTAGAATCAACTGGAGGAAGCAACTTAACACTGTACCAAGGGCTTATCTACTAAAACATCGACACCACTCTAAATCCCACTCATATGCCTTCACTTCTTCCTACCAACTGATGTCAGTGTTGATCACATCGTCCCTCATCCACTGGAATCAACCCACATACACACCGTCTCAAACGGACAAATTTTACCTCAATTCCGGTACAACCATACATCCCTAACTAAGGTGATGGACTCCCTCTACATCATCCGCCTTTTCAGAAACTACAACTTCTACTTACCGAAAAGCAATTAAATCAACAACAACATCAACAGTAAAACATACAAGATTGGGTTAGCAAGGCAAGTCTTCCAAGTGGCTCAAGTATGATTTCCTCACTTAAAATCTCTTTTCCGATGTAATAGTAGCAATGAGACTCTACTAAACATGTTTCAAACAACTCAACACACATACATGCTCAAACAAGCATATAACAAGGCTTACTTGCTAAACAAGCAAACATATGCGTACAATCAAACAACATATATTCTCAATCAAGCAATCATACATCATAGCATTCACGGATAACAAGCAACATGCTTACATGCCAAGCAAACACCGTGCAATTTCAATGCAAGAACTTAACTTACCTCACTTACCTGCCCAAGGTCTCGGTAACCTTAGGCTCTGATACCAACAAATGTAACCCCCTCGTCCCGGTCTTGCCGGATGACCGGTCCGAGTGGGCCACACGGGGAAAACCGAGTGAAAACTCCCTAAGGAATTCCCCCTCAGTTAGCAACCCTATTTTTTTCATTTTAAATCTTGTCTAGATGAGTATTTAATCCTATGTGATCATACAGCGGAACAACATTCACGAGGCAAACAAACGAACTCAGCCCAACATCTTGCAGCCCAATTTTAAGCTTTAACTACAGGCGGTATCGATACCCTTAAGGGGTGTATCGGTACCCCTTGACCAGGTTTAAGCTTTAACTGCAGGCGGTATCGATACCCTTAAGGGGTGTATCGATACCCCCTTGACTAGGTCAACTGGTCAAAGTCAACTCGTAGAGACCGTATCGATACACCCAAGGAGTGTATCGATACCCTCCCCAACGGTTGACTTCCCACGGTCAACGCTAAGATGACGGTATCGATACACCAGAGGCCGGTATCGATACCGAAATGGACAGTAGCTCCAGTGACCAAAATGGTATCATACACCCCTCAAGTGTATCGATACCCGAGGCCTGAAACAAGAAGGTGGTATCGATACCGTACCAACCGTATCGACACCCCTGCTACGAACTTGCAGGTTTGAGCTGATTTAAGGCACAAGGAGGCCCTTAAATCCCTCTAAAACCCCAACCAACACACTAACATCAATCCTAAGGCAACTCAAACATAAAAGCATGCTTTAACATGAAATCAAAGGCACAATCCAACCCATGATGATACACAAACCATACAAGCAACATAAGCTTTCAAGCATAGCATTCCAACAGAAGGCATTTCAACATTTAAGGTCATACATGGTGCTCAAAGGCCTTAAGGGGCACATGATAAGCATAAAGAGGTTTGCACTATAACAAGGCAACCTAAACGTCTATAGACATGCCACCACACACAAGCATACATCAAGCATAACATATTTTACAAACCAAGGCCAAATCAAAACATCAACATACACCCAAACTCAAACAACAATACCTATCCCATTGCTTAACTATTACATTCTATCACTTAAAATTCATACATTGAGCTCACCAAAGCAACACTTGGAGACCTTTCCTTGCCCTTGCCACCCTCGAGCTATTGATCTGCATTGTCGAACAAAAGAGAGCGTAAGCATAAAAGCTTAGTGAGGGTAAGCTCATAAAACAAACCTTCGACAATGCAGGGTCCAAGCACGAGCTACAACCAAGATAAAATGCATGATCTTACCTCCGATCCACACGAGCCATAATTATAAATGATGCTTGAACATATATTCAATATCATGTCATGCTCAACATGTTTAAATCCACAACATATGAAATCACATATATTTAACCACGTTAACAACACATCCCAAATCACATTGGTTCACAATTAATCACATATTGGCAACATAAACCACAATCCGTATTGGCACCTAGCTATGACTCGAATACGCGGATAACCGTTGGAACTCACCTCCAACAACTCAACCATTACCTGACGGTGGGATTACACTCATCACCGTTCACGCGGAGGGGATTCCACTCATCCTCACGCCTCATTTCCCACGGAGGGGATTCCACTCATCCTCACGCCCGTCGATGGGATTCCACTCATCACCGACTAATATATATATATGAAGATTTCCGGGCGAACCCGTACTCCATCTTGATGACTACCATCATCAAGACCACGCGCGCATTTCGACTCACGTGTGCACACTAGACATCCTAATGATCGATCATTTGTACCCAAGCATACTAGTGCCAATACTACACATTTCATTACTCTTTCACAATACCATTTCATAATAACTTCCGTGCTTAGCACGTACTCACCATGACTCACCGTCATGCACAAGCCACATTTCCATGCCTAGCATGTACTCACTATGATCCTCGGATCATACAATCACCTCATAACATCATTACACATGTCAACACTACATGTATCTCAACAACACAATTATCACATCATATTTCATACATATGTATATCTCTATCACATTTATCATCAACATGCATGTAACAATGCATTAAGCCATTTCTCCACATACATGTATAACAACATAAGCATAACCACCATAAGCATGATTAAACATGAGGCATAATTCAACACTTTAAAGATCAACCAAGGTCTCTAACTAAAGTTTGGGATTAGGCCACCACCCTAATTCCAACTCTAGGTGGGTCTACCAATCCCAACCTAGTTCACATGCTTGAACCAACACTTGAAAACCATTTAAAAGTATTTAACCACTCACCTAAGCTTCCAAGCTCAACTACCAAGCAAGTATCACCTTCAAGTTTCCGGATTTCTTCCCGAAGCTTCTCCAACACAAATTTCCGCTTCTATACAACCTCAAACACAATTCAAATAATCCTCAAATCAGCCCAACATCAAAAGACCAACCCGGAATACAATTCAAGCAACAAGCACATTAATCCAAGCCATGTACAACCCCCAAAACACTAGACCCGAGCAGCCCTCAAATCCCAACCAAAACTCATGATTTCAACCTTTTTAACACATCTAAATGCTCCCAAAACAGCCCCCAACCATTACCCTAACATCCACCCTCAATTTCCAACACAAACCATACCCAAAACTCAACTAAAAACCTTCCTAAAACCCCACCAAAACCCAATTTCGGAAATCCTTAGAAAACACTTTAAAAATTACATATATTGGACCTCTTGGGTTAATATTAACTTATATATTAACAAGGAATCAAAAGCTCAAGCAATGGATGGTAAAGTTTACATCTTTCTCTTCAAAACCCTAAAAACCCAAAACTTTAAATCATGAATTTCAATGAAAACTAAAGGCATGGGAAGAAAGGGAAAGTCGAGGACATAAAGAATTTGTTGTTACCTTTGCAAGAGCTCCAAAAATGAAGGCAAGATTTGATGGAAATCAAAATAGGGAAAAGGATAGGGTTTCACATTTTAAAAGAAGGAAAGGGGAAGAAGATGGTGAAAGGGGGTTTTATTTTTGTTTTAATCTTTTGGGCTATTTCAAAAATCATCAATATTACAACTTTGCCATTAATGAGATGACAACTCCCCCTTACTTTCAAATCCAAGAAATTTTAGGTTCGTTTCAAATTAGTCCAAACATAAAAATGTTTATTTTGAAAATAAAGGAAGACACAAGGTCCAAATAATATATAATATTATTTAATCATAAACCGAGACCCGAAAACAATATTCTCATATTATTTTCTCCCGGCCCCCGAACCCGGGTGTTACATGACATGCAATGAAGACCCTAAACCTCGTCATCGTCACCATCAACATCCGAAGAATCATCATCGTTTTTAGCTTTAGCACGACGAAAGGTCATCCATTGACCATAGAAGGTAGAGAATGACAAGTCCATCGATTGATGTTGATTCTCAAGAGCGGTGAGACGATCCTCCACGGATTGCAAACGGGTATTGAGAGTACCAAATCTCGAAGCTATGTTTTTATCCATCGTGTTGAGCCGCTCGGTGAGGAAAGCCATAAGGGCTTCATTGTTAGGACCCTGAGCTTGAGGTGGGGGCTCAACTTGAGGTTGAGGGGCATGCTTATCAACACGTTCCCATTGGCCAAGCGAGTAGCGGAACCCGGACTTATGGAGAGAAGATTCACCAATCTTATTCTTGCGAGGTTCCGGAGAATCATAGGAGCAATCAAAGTTGAGGGTGCCAAAGAGATAACTCAAAACAGTCCCATACGTGAAGGAACTAAAAGCTTCGGTTTCACGAATCTTCACATTGTGGACCATCTCGGCGAACATAATTTTGACAAGATTCGGTCTTTCTCCTCGGTGAAAGCACTCTAGCCAAAAATAGTCAACTTGACGAATATGAGAGAATTTTCCTCCGGAAGGGCGGATAAACCATAAAATCATCAAGTGAAGGAATCGGTCATGAGCATCTAAAGAAAGAACGGATCCGGTGTGAGCACCATAGTGGGTCTCATCCTTAATGCCTTCATTCTTGAGCCCAAGAACAATCTCTAAAAAGGGTATGTTGATAATGAATTTCCCCCATAGATACGACTCAATGCCAATCACCTCGGTGTGATCTTCATTATCAATGAGCACAACATTTGAGTAGAAAAGGATGACCATATGTTTGTAGGTAATATCCGGTATGTTCAATAAAGCCATGAAGTTCTATTCTTGCAAACACTCTAGATAACGGAAAGTGAAACACTCAGAATCAAGGAATGGGATATCAACAACACGATCTCGACGAACAACTATATCCTTGATGAAAGAGAAACGATCCTTCATCTCTTGAGTCCAAAGACTTGAGAAAAAGTTGGGTGAGATTGGGACGGATATTTTCTTGGTGTGAGGCTTCACCCGTTTTAGTCGTCTTGCGTTTCTTGTTAACGTTGTCCATTGAAAAATCCTAAAAACATAAAGCAAGTAATTTAAAAATCGAAGTGTATGCATGAACATCCTTAATTCAATCCAAGGACAAATCCCACTTAGGTTTTAAAAAGACTTTTAAATTTTTTTTAAGAGGAGCAACTTTTGAAAAATAGAAAAAAATACAAGTAAAAACAAATATATTCGAATAAAAAATTTGAAGATTTTGAAAAAAATTTACAAAATTTGAAAAACCCAAGTTGCAAAACATATAACCTATACAAAATTAATGTTTTCTAACCTAAAATTTGAATAAAATCAAAGGAAAAAGAAAAGGATGAAAATATACCTTAAATATGGATTTTGGATGAATGAATGAAAGATCTTGCACAAAATTGTTGAAGCTTGCTTAGACTTGAGTTTGTGAGTAAAAGCCCTCAAGATTTGATGAAAAACAATGAGGTTTATAGGGTTTTTATAGGAAAAATCGGGTTAGGGTTTTTACGAGTTTTAATTTAAAAGCAACTTTATCATTTAAGACCCTTTTTAAAGCTGTCCGCAGAGCCATTTCGAAACAGGCACGATTGTTCCGAAACGTGTGTACCGAAACGTTAACTGTCGTTTCGAGTCTTTTTGACCCTTCCGATACGGCTTTGACCGTATCGAATCCCATGTGTTAACCCGTATCGAAACTTTTTTCGATACACTTCTTGGCAGAGGCAAAATGTTTCCAAATCCTTCTAGGCGTTTCGAAACACCCTTGTCATAGATAACTCTTTTAAGGCACCCGTATCGAAACAGATTGACCCGTTTCGATGCGCCTAGGCCTGGAGGTGCAGATGAGGCTCCAATATTGCAGAAAAATGAATTTCATGAAGTCTTATATGCATAAATGATATGAATGAGTAGGAATAACATGCACAAACATAAACATACTCCCCCTAATTATTAGCATGGATGAAATTAGGAGTAAAAACACATAAGCATGGCATTTTTCAAGAAATCAAGCAATTTAAGCACAAAAAGGTCCTAAAGGTCAAGATAGACTAGTTAGACCTAACTCTCTCCTAAGGGACCAAAACGCTCCTTATTCAAAGGCTTGGTAAAATTGTCTGCTAGTTGGTTTAAGGAGTCAACGAACTCTATAGCAACAGCTTCCTTAAGGACATGATCTCTAATGAAATGATGCATTATTTCTATATGTTTGGTTCCAGAGTGTTGGATGGGATTTTTGGTTAAGCATATGAGACAAGTGTTATCACATTTAAGGGGTATGGTTTCAACTTTAATATCATAATCTAAGAGTTGTTGCTTCATCCAAAGGACTTGAGCACAACAACTCCCCAAGGCTATGTACTCTCGGCTTCGGTGGTAGAAAGAGCTACATGTTGAGTGCATAAAAGTTCTATTATTTATACCCTATTTAACCCATATTTCTGCTGGATTCAAGCATTATTCATTGCATTTAGGGTAGTTTACAGCACAACATCACAAATATATTCAAAGGCACAGTTTCTACTAAAAATGGCTATTTTTGCAGGTTGCTGTCATAGCAGACGGAGAGGGCAGGTGCTGGGCAGAGAAGAATGAGAGCTGAACTGGCCAAGCAGACAAAGAGGACGATGCTGCTATGGTGCTGCCGTGACAGTAGAGGACGACAGCAGTTTTGAGGAGAAGAAGCAAAGTGGACCTCGACAAATAGAGAAAATTCAGCTCGTCTGTCGTGTGAAAACCTCATATTTTTCCGAGCCCCATATCAAAAGTTATGTCAAGCCCAAAGATCAAGGAGAGAAAATCCCAAGAAACAAGGAAGACGGCTGGAAAGTAGATTCCTTAAAGATTTAGTCTTTATTAGAATCATACTTTTAATTAAAGTTGTAATCCTTGTTAAATTAGATAACTTGAGCCCAAAGCTTATATAAGGGCATGTATTTTAACCTAGGGCATATCGAATACCCCATAACCGATAACCAAAACCCCTATCCGTTTTCCCGCCGTCGACATGTTCTAAATCCTTCCTAGGGCCACGGGTTGATTTGTAAAGTAGTTGCAAGGGTTGTTTTGTTTTAGGAATTTTCAGTTCAATAAAATAAACTTCAAGTTCTCTTATTTTGGTTATTAATATCTTGCAAGAGCATCGGGAGAGCATTGTGAGGTTATCTACTTACTTAGCATTGGGAGAGTTAAGTATACGAAAGAAATAAGAGCAAGTTCTCTAGTTTATAGTTGAACTATCTCGTGCCTAGGGATAGGGCGAGGTTAAGTGGCTAAAGAAGAATTCATACACATCGGTGTTCATCCTTCGATTCACGCCGAGAGGTATCATCAAGACGTGATCATCGACAGACTTGGACCTAGGGATAGGCCAAGGCAGATATGGGATTCTTGCCAAACTTGAAAGTACTGAGTTGAGTGTTCGCTGCCGCGACAATCAACAGACTGCTGCCCGCGACAGGCGCGACGACAGAACTGGATTTCCTAAACTCTGCAATACCTGCACTACTGAGCAATTCAATACCAGCCCATTCTCTCTATCTTGATATCTTTACTCTTTTATTTACGTTTACTTTATTATTCTTGTGACAACTTTCTCAAATATTTTCTTTACTTTCGTGTAGTGAATTAAGGTGAAGCTATTAGCCCAATCCCTGTGGAGACGATATCCGACACTTCGTATCACTTTACTACTTGCGTCGTGTATACTTGCACTACAATTGCGACAGACTATTTTACACGCAACAAGTTTTTGGCGCCGTTGCCGGGGATTGGCAACATAACTCTACCTTTCCTTTTACTGCACTTTTTATTTTTATTTTTATTTTTGTTTTTATTTTTCTGATTTTCTTTGGTGTGTTCAACTCTTGCTTTTCACAAGGTTCCTTGTTTATGCGCAGATTGAAACGAGGTGAAGATCCTGAGTATCCATTAGACCTAGAAATCGAACGTTCATTCAATCTTAGGAACCGACTTCGTCACGTGCTAGCCAGGAATGAGTACCTTGAAGAACAGTTAGAGACAATGGCATACCGAGGAGACAATCCTGCTGCTGGAGATGGAGCTGTTATACCGCCTATCGGCGACCCGCCTGTCGCTGCCGGCCGACGTTCCTGTCGTGACTACATGTTGAACGATCATATAGAGCTGGAAACCACGTTGCCAGACATAGATGTTGACAACTTCGAGCTGAAACCTGTTATGTTTACTATGATCAACAATGCCGGGCAGTTTAGTGGTGCTGTTACAGAGGATGCTAGGGAGCATCTCAAAACGTTCCAGGAAATCTGTGGTTCGTTTAGACTACCAGGAGTTAATCCGGAGATACTGAGGCTTCGGTTATTTCCCCATTCATTGAGGGACAGAGCAAAAACTTGGTGGAATAAACTTACGCCGGGTTCAATTAGAACTTGGGCAGATTTATCTCGTGAATTTTTATCTCGTTTTAATCCTTCGCATTTATCTGAGCGATTACGTAATGAAATTGCTACTTTTCAACAGGAAGATGACAAGCCGATGCACGAGGCCTGGGACAGATTTACTATTCTTCTACGGAACTGCCCAATGCATGGATTCCCCGTCTGGAATCAGGTAACAAAGTTTTATAATGCTGCCAACTTACAAACTCGTATTCGAATTGATTCAACAGCAAACGGACTATTATTGGATAAAGATCCGGACGAGGCAATGCAAGTATTGAAAAATCTGGCTAAGAATGAGGAGCAGTTTCCGACAGCAAGAAGAGGGGGTAAACGGGTACTAGCTGTCAATGATTATGAGGCCGACAGCACGATGAAATCACAGGTGACATACCTTACTAAGGCAATGAAAAAACTCTTGAACGAGGATGCACAACATGGATTTGCTGTCGAGGAGGTATGTGACATTTGTGAGGGAAATCACAGTTCGGAGGAATGTCCAATATAGTTAGAAGAGGGAAAGTATGTTGGAAATTACAATAAGCCGAATTACAACTCCAACAACTATAATCCCAACTGGAGAAAGGATCCCAAATTTTCTTGGAGCAATCCTAATAATGCCCTGAATCCCCAAGCACACAATCAGAATCAGGGAGGACCTAGGTTGCTGACGCGACAGCAGCTGCCGCCACAACAGCAGCAACAGCAGCAACCAGCTGCCACTAACAGTATACTGGAACAGACTCTGGCCACTTTTATGTCTCAGACAGGTACTTATATTGAGAATATGAATCAGTTTGTCAAGAAAACAGAGACATTCATGGATAAAACAGAGATGCGGATGACGAATCATGAAGCTACTCTGAAATCTTTGGAGACACAAATGGGTCAGGTTTCCCAACATATTAAGCCAAGGCAGACTGGAGGATTCCCTAGTAATACTGAAAATGCTAGGCATCCCACACATGAGCAGTGTAAAGCTATTACTACTAGGAGTGGGAAGAAACTACCAGAGCCGGAAAAGAAAGCTGAAACAGTAAGGAAATCAGCCTTGGACAGACCTACCGAGGAAGCTGCCCTGACAGGTAACAAACAGACTGCTGCCGATGAGCCTGTCACGACAGCAGAAGCGACAGAGGAGAAAAATGATGAACCCAAACCTCCTCAGATTCGTATGCAGTGGGAAGGACGTATTGCTGATTATCGTCCCCCACCTCCTTTTCCTCAACAGATACAGCAAGTTAAGCAAGAATCCCATCTCAAAAATATTTCTGATATTTTTAAGCAGGTTCATATTAATATTCCGCTGTTAGATGCAGTTAGGGAGATGCCCGGTTATGCTAAATTTCTCAAGGATGTCATGTCAAAGAAATCTAAACTTGGGGAATTTGAAACGGTAAAGATGGCAGAAGGTTGCATGAGTATTCTTCATCGGCAGCCACCCCAGAAAAAGAAGGATCCAGGGAGCTTCATCATACCTTGTGTAATCGGAGACAAATATGTGGGTAAGACACTTTGTGATCTTAGTGCTAGTATTAATTTAATGCCAAAATCTGTTTTCTAGAAATTAGGTATTGGAAAGGCGCAGCCCACGACAGTAATTCTGCAGCTGGTAGACCGCTCTTACGTTCATCCGGAAGGAAAAATCGAAGATATTCTGGTAAGAGTGGATAAATTTATATTTCCTGCTGAGTTTCTTGTTTTAGATTGTGAGGCAGATGAAAACGCACCAATCATCCTTGGGCGACCCTTCTTAGCCACGGGAAGATCACTGATTGATGTGGAAAAAGGAGAACTCACCATGAGAGTGAACGATCAAGAAATTAAGTTGAATGTTCTCCAAGCTATGAAGCATGCTGATGCAGATGAGGAATGCAAGGTCATCACTGAAGTTACCCTTGATCAACCCTGCATCAGGTCGGGCTGTCACGACATAAAAATTGGTCAATGTCGCAGCAGCCACCTAGGGGGCTGTCACGATAGCACCGACGACAGCAACTCCTCTGAATCCGATACATCTGATACTGAAGATCATGAGGAGGTAAACTGGATAGGCGATCGTCCAGGTAAGTTATTCGAACCTTTGAATTACACTTCGGATAACCATGCAATTCAAAAGCCATCTACTATTGAACCACCTGCCTTAGAACTGAAGCCCCTGCCAGGGCAGCTAAAATATGCTTTTCTTGGTTCAAATGATACGTTGCCCGTAATCATCTCTTCTAAGCTGCCACAGGAACAGGAACGACAGCTAATAGGGATGCTGCGGCAGCACAAGAAGGCAATTGGATGGACGATAGATGATATTCAAGGCATTAGTCCGGCGTTATGCATGCACAAAATCCTTTTAGAGGAAGATCATAAGCCGACTATAGATGCTCAAAGGCGGCTAAACCATGCGATGAAAGAGGTGGTGCGTAAAGAGATAATCAAATGGTTAGATGCTGGTATTATTTACG
Source organism: Hibiscus trionum (assembly GCA_030270665.1). NCBI lineage: Eukaryota > Viridiplantae > Streptophyta > Magnoliopsida > Malvales > Malvaceae > Hibiscus > Hibiscus trionum. The sequence continues at coordinate 79,001,266 of BSYR01000003.1, read as the reverse complement.
CCATCTCCGACAGCAAATGGGTAAGCCCGGTGCAATGCGTTCCCAAGAAAGGAGGAATGACCGTGGTGACCAATGAAAACAATGACTTAATCCCAACCAGGACTGTGACCGATTGGAGGGTTTGTATGGACTATCGGAAGCTTAACAAAGCTACCCGAAAGGACCACTTTCCTTTACCCTTTATTGATCAAATGCTAGATAGATTAGCGGGTAAACCTTACTATTGTTTTCTTGATGGTTATTCAGGTTATAATCAAATAGCTATCGCACCGGAAGATCAAGAAAAGACGACTTTCACATGCCCTTACGGAACATATGCTTTTAGGAGGATGCCGTTTGGACTATGCAATGCACCCGCCACCTTCCAAAGGTGCATGATGGCCATATTCTCCGATATGGTGGAGGACTTCCTTGATATTTTTATGGACGATTTTTCAGTCTTTGGGGACGATTTTGAGAGTTGCCTAGGCAATCTACAAAAGGTACTTGAAAGATGTGAAAAAGCAAACCTAGTTCTAAATTGGGAAAAATGCCACTTTATGGTGGATGAAGGGATAGTCCTTGGCCATAAGATTAGCTGCCGTGGGATAGAAGTCGACAGGGCCAAAATAGAAGTGATCGAGAAGCTGCCGCCGCCGACCACAGTCAAGGGTATTAGAAGTTTCTTGGGACATGCTGGTTTTTATCGGAGATTCATTGCAAATTTCTCAAAAATCACCAAGCCCCTATGCCATCTTTTGGAGCAGAACCGACCCTTTGAATTTAATGATGAATGTACTGAAGCATTCAAGGTTCTGAAGGAAAAACTGGTAACAGCCCCAATAGTACAGCCACCAGACTGGACACAGCCATTTGAGATCATGTGTGATGCTAGTGACTATGCTGTCGGGGCAGCACTTGGGCAGCGGAAGGACAAGTTATTTCATGTCATATATTATGCTAGTAAGACACTGAATGACGCCCAAGTGAACTACACCACCACAGAAAAGGAGTTATTAGCTGTGATATTCTCCATCGACAAGTTTCGTTCTTACATACTTGGGACGAAGGTAATAGTGCACACAGACCACTCTGCCCTGAAATATCTGTTTGCGAAAAAGGATGCAAAGCCTCGATTGATACGGTGGATCCTGTTATTGCAAGAGTTCGACCTTGAAATCAAGGACAAAAAAGGGACAGAAAATCAGGTGGCAGATCACTTGTCGAGGTTGGAGAAGGGACAGAGTCTACCAATAGATGAGACAAACATACTGGAGACTTTCCTAGACGAGCAGCTCTTTGCTGCCGCAATCACTACCGCGAAAGCCATGGCGGCAGGTAAGTCTTCTGAACTTCCCTGGTATGCTGATTTCGTTAATTTTATAATTAGCGGAATAATTCCTTCTGATCTTAATTATCAAGCCAGAAAGAGGTTCCAAAATGATGTTAAACATTATTATTGGGACGAACCTCTTCTTTTCAAAATTTGTGCAGATCAGGTCATAAGGAGGTGTGTACCACAAGAAGAGCAAGAAGACATACTTCATCACTGCCATGCTTCACAGTATGGAGGTCACTTAGGAGGTAACAAAACTGCTGCCAAGGTGCTGCAGTCAGGGTTTTATTGGCCGTCACTGTATAAAGATGCACAAACCTTCTACAAGAGCTGTGACAGGTGCCAAAGGACAGGAAACATCTCAAGGAGAAACGAGATGCCGCTGCAGAACATTCTAGAGGTCGAAATTTTCGACGTTTGGGGGATTGATTTTATGGGACCTTTTCCATCCTCATGTGGAAATCTATACATCCTCCTGGCAGTAGATTATGTCTCTAAGTGGGTTGAAGCTATCGCCACTCAAAAGAATGATGCCAAGACAGTCCAAAGGTTTTTGCACAAAAATATCTTTTCTAGGTTTGGCATCCCTAAGGCGATTATCAGTGATGAAGGGAGACATTTTGACAATAGGGTTATTGCTGCCGCCTTGAAGAAATATGGTGTCAAGCATCGGATCGCGACAGCATATCACCCACAGACCAATGGACAAGCTGAGATATCCAATAGGGAAGTTAAGAACATTCTTGAAAAAAATGGTTAAGCCAACTAGGAAAGATTGGTCTTTACTACTTAATGATGCGTTATGGGCATACATGATAGCTTTTAAGACTCCATTGGGCATGTCTCCATACCGATTGATTTATGGAAAAACCTGTCATCTGCCTGTCGAGATAGAGCACAGAGCATATTGGGCGATCAAGGCAGTAAACATGGACTTGGACAAGGCAGGCCAGAAAAGGCTGCTAGATCTAAATGAGATTGAAGAAATACGGACAATGGCCTACGACAATGCAAGAATCTACAAGGAGAAAACCAAGAAGTGGCATGACAGGAAGTTGCTGCCACGACAGTTCTGCCCAGGGCAGCTTGTATTGTTGTTCAATTTTAGACTGAAACTTTTCCCAGGAAAACTGAAATCTAGATGGTCTGGCCCGTTCCAAGTCATACAAGTTTTTCCCCATGGTGCCATCACAATCCGATCATTAAAAGACGGACACCAATTCAAAGTCAACGGACAGCGCCTCAAGCATTATCAGGGGACTGAAGCCCCAGGAATGCAAGAAGTGGTTACCTTAGGAGATGCCCCATCTAGCATCCCTAATTTAACCTAAATTTTATTTTTATTTATTTATTATTATTATTAGGAAATAAGGTTTATTTTATTCAAATAATGTTTTTATGTTTATTGTTTTTAGGAAATAAAGGAGTCAAGACGAACAGGAGAAGTAAACTCAGCCCACCATCCCTCCATCAGCCCAACAAAGCCCAATATTGAAGCCCGTCGTTCCAGCTGCCGCGACAGACACGGAAAAGACAGGCTGTCACCAGACTGTCACGACAGACGCGGAAACGTGTGACAGACGCGTAACCGACACAGAAACGCGTGTCAGACGCGTCAGACACGCTAAAGCTCAATAGTCGCCCCGTTATTCATGCCTGCCGTTACAGTTTCAATGGGCAGCAATTCCTCTTCTATAAAACCCCGTTTTATTTTCATTTTCATTCACTTCTGCTTTTCTTACTTGCTCTCCCCCTTTAGTTTTCGTTTGTTTTATTTTACTTTCAACAACCCTTGCACTAACATGTCTTCCAGAAGAACCCGCCGCAGTGCTGCTTCACCTTCTTCACCGGCAGCACCTACCCCACAATCCTTTGCTACTAGAGATTTATGGGAAGAAAGAGGCTTTATTTACACTCCAAGAGCAGTCAATATGGGCCTCAAGCCCTTCATCGCAAGGACGATTAGAGCCCTCATGTGGGAACAATTCACGGAGCAACCGGCAGAAATGAACGAAACGCTGGTGAGGGAATTCTATGCTGCCATCGGCAGTAGGACGGCAACAACAGTGACTGTCCGAGGGACAGAAGTGCAGTTCACAGCCGAGCGCATTAACTCTTTTTATGGCCTCTACTTCGACCCCAACGATGATGCTCACCAGCAGTTCCTTGACACTCTAGATGATGCTGCCTATGACGCTGTCATTGCAGAAGTAACGGAAGAAGGGACTGAATGGAACACAAGCCGCAAAAATCCCCACACAGTGAAGAGGGGGTAGTTGCTGCCGGAGGCCAAACTGTGGAATGCCTTCATCAAGAAGAGGATCCTGCCGTCATCACATCACACCACCGTTGACCAGCAGAGGTTAGCCCTAATACACTCCATTCTCAATAAACGACCCATTAATGTGGGGAGTTATATGCGGGAGAGTATTTTGGAAAGCGCCCATAGACCGACGGCCCTCCTATGCCTTCCCTACCTCATCACGTCCCTCTGCCGCTGTTATGACGTGCCGAAACCAGACACCGATCGAATAGTGAAAGGCCGGGGCTGGACAGACAAAAATATCATCAGTCTCATGGAGCTGACAGTAGCAACCCCCCTTTCCTCTTTCAACCCTGCTGCCGCACCAGCTGAATCATCAGAGCAGCCAACTCCTGAACCTGCCGCCGTAGCAGCTCCGACAGACCCCTCCAATCAAATCCTAGCTGCTATTCAAAGGATGGAGGACAGACAGCTGGGCCTCATGACATTCATCAAGGACTTTGCCGCATCCACGGTAAATTTTATTCACAATACTTTAAATTTCCCTGATGTTGTCTTCCCTGCCCATTACTTCACTGTCCCCACCCCTGCCCACACACCTACACTTGCGGCTACACCACAAACACCATCTGCTGCCTCCATACCATCACCCGCCCCGACGGCAGCTGGCAGCCCCCATGTCGAAACATCCACTCGAGGAACAAAGCGACCGGTGCCCTCGGATGACCTTGTTGCCTTTGTTGCTGGGTTCTCGTCCTCCTCCGTCTGGGCAGACAGCGAAGCTGAACCCTCTATTCAGAGGAACCTGTCGAAGGAATTTACACCGGCTAAGAGGCAGAAAAGAATGGCAGTCAAGAAAACTCTGCCAACAGCCAGCAGCAGCAATAGCAGCAGTGACAGCAGCGGCAGCAGCTCTGACATTCAGGTTGTACAGCAACCAAGAGCCAGAATCCGCCGCCAAATCCGCCTCAGCAGCAGTAGTGAAGACAATGCTTAAAAAATTAAGTTTCTTATTTTCTTATTGTTGGCTGCTATTTATATATATTTTGTGATGTACTGCCTTCATATGTTTTGCTTTTTATTTTGTCATTTGCATTGAGGACAATGCAACCCTTGAGTTTGGGGGTGGCAACCCTCCATATTAATGGAGTCTAAGTACATCTTAGTTAATTGTTGTGTCTTCTGCTTAGTTATTTTTCTCTAAAAAAATGAAAATTTTGGCTTAAAACTGTGAATTGAACTTACATGTCATGGCAGCATCTTTAGGATAGTTTAAGGAGAAGTTTAGAGCCTTTCTATAGTTCTGAAAATTTAAACACCATTGTGACTGTTATACTGCTTAGACTTCTTTTAGCCAAACTAGAATAGGAAGCTTAGCACTTGAATAACCCCTAGAGGTGCCTAACACTGGCTCTAGGAAAGAAGTTTAGCAAAAGAGACTCAACAGCCCTAGAGGTGCCCGAAACTGGCTCTAGGAAGTTAACTAGAGGTGCCTAAAACTGGCTCTAGTAAAACTTTAGCTTGAAAAATAGAGAAATCGAGTCAAAACAAAAAAAATCAAAGAAGCATGAAAATGTGCCTTCAGAAAGATAAACTTTGGCATAAAAATTCGAGTTAAGAGTTGAATATTCTAGTGAAACTAAGAGAGTCTTAGCATATAACTGTTCACAAGCATGCACACACTGCACGAGGACTATAGTGAGATTCCGGACAGATCCTAAATTGTCCGACAGGTTGCTGCCGTCACAGGGAACGAACGACGGGTAAGGGAAAGTTCACTGTTTGGAAGCCAAAACAAAAATATTTCTTTTTTCTTGTAGGTCTTAGTTGCTTGAGTGCAAGCAAAAACTTGAGTTTGGGGGTGTGTTGAGTGCTTAAAAGTTCTATTATTTACACCCTATTTAACCCATATTTCTGCTGCATTCAAGCATTATTCATTGCATTTAGGGTAGTTTACAGCACAACATCACAAATATATTCAAAGGCACAGTTTCTACTAAAAATGGCTATTTTTGCAGGTTGCTGCCATAGCAGACGGAGAGGGCAGGTGCTGGGCAGAGAAGAATGAGAGCTGAACTGGCCAAGCAGACAAAGAGGACGATGCTGCCATGGTGCTGCCGTGACAGCAGAGGACGACAGCAGTTTTGAGGAGAAGAAGCAAAGTGGACCTCGACAGATAGAGAAAATTCAGCTCGTCTGTCGTGTGAAAACCTCATATTTTTCCGAGCCCCAGATCAAAAGATATGTCAAGCCCAAAGCTCAAGGAGAGAAAATCCCAAGAAACAAGAAAGACGACTGGAAAGTAGATTCCTTGAAGATTTAGTCTTTATTAGAATCATACTTTTAATTAAAGTTGTAATCCTTGTTAAATTAGATAACTTGAGCTCAAAGCTTATATAAGGGCATGTATTTTAACCTAGGGCATATCGAATACCCCATAACCGATAACCAAAACCCCTAGCCGTTTTCCCGCCGCCGACATGTTCTAAATCCTTCCTAGGGCCACGGGTTGATTTGTAAAGTAGTTGCAAGGGTTGTTTTGTTTTAGGAATTTTCAGTTCAATAAAATAAACTTCAAGTTCTCTTATTTTGGTTATTAATATCTTGCAAGAGCATCGGGAGAGCATTGTGAGGTTATCTATTTACTTAGCATCGGGAGAGTTAAGTATACGAAAGAAATAAGAGCAAGTTCTCTAGTTTATAGTTGAACTATCTCGTGCCTAGGGATAGGGCGAGGTTAAGTGGCTAAAGAAGAATTCATACACATCGGTGTTCATCCTTCGATTCACGCCGGGAGGTATCATCAAGACGTGATCATCGACAGACTTGGACCTAGGGATAGGCCAAGGCAGATCTGGGATTCTTGCCAAACTTGAAAGTACTGAGTTGAGTGTTCGCTGCCGCGACAATCAACGGACTGCTGCCGCGACAGGTGCTGCCCGCGACAGGCGCGACGACAGAACTGGATTTCCTAAACTCTGCAATACCTGCACTACTGAGCAATTCAATACCAGCCCATTCTCTCTATCTTGATATCTTTACTCTTTTATTTACGTTTACTTTATTATTCTCGTGACAACTTTCTCAAATATTTTCTTTACTTTCGTGCAGTAAATTAAGGTGAAGCTATTAGCTCAATCCCTGTGGAGACGATATCCGACACTTCGTATCACTTTACTACTTGCGTCGTGTATACTTGCACTACAATTGCGACAGACTATTTTACACGCAACACTACACTATTTTGTTTCTTAGAGAACCAAGATATGAGCATACTGCCTAAGAATTAACATGTTCCCGAAGTACTATTCCTATCAATTTTACACCCCTCATAATCCGCATCCAAATAAGCATGAAGGTTGAAGGTTGAGTCTCTAGGGTACCAAAGACCTAGACAAGGGGTATCTCTAAGGTGCCTAAAGATTCTCTTAACGACTATAAGGTGAGACTCTCTAGGACTAGCTTGAAACCTAGCACACAAGCAAACACTAAACAATATATCTGGTCTACTTGCGGTAAGGTAAAGCAAAAATCCAATCATAGAGCGATAAAGCTTAGAGTAAACACACTTACCTCATTCATCTTTGTCAAGCTTTGTAGATGAGCTCATTTGTAGCTTGAGGCTTTGCTTGCTTCAAGTCAAACTTCTTGAGCATATCTTTCACGTACTTTGCTTGATTGATGAAGGTGTCATCCTTCCTTTGCTTGATTTGGAGTCCTAAAAAGAATGAGAGCTCCCCCATCATGCTCATCTCGAATTCACCTTGCATTAACTTAGCAAACTCTTTGCAATGACACTCATTAGTAGATCCAAAAATAATATCATCAACATATATTTGTACTACTAAGATGTCATTTTTATACCTTTTTATGAAAAGTGTAGTGTCCACCTTACCTTTTTCAATCAAAAAGTTTGAAAGTCTTTCATACCAAGCTATAAGAGCTTGTTTCAAACCATAAAGTGCTTTAGTTAGTTTGAAAACATAATTTGGAAATTTTGAATCCTCCAAACCCGGTGGTTGTTCCACATACAATTCTTCATTTATAAAACCATTTAAAAATGCGCTTTTAACATCCATTTGAAAAAGCTTGAAATCATGATAACATGCATATGCAAGCAACATCCTAATAGCTTCCATTCTAGCTACGGGTGCATAGATTTCATCAAAATCAATTCTCTTTTCTTGAGTGTAACCTTGAGCAACTAATCTAGCTTTGTTTCTTACAATGTTATCACTCTCATCTAGTTTATTCCTAAATACCCATTTAGTTCCTATAGTAGATTGATTACTAGGTCTTTCAACTAATGTCCATACATTACTTCTCTCAAATTGATTTAACTCTTCTTGCATAGCCATAATCCAAAAATTATCTTTTAATGCTTCTTTAATGTTCTTAGGCTCTATGCATGAGATAAAAGCAACATGGTTCATGAGTTTAAAAGAAGATCTAGTAGTTACCCCCTTGGATGGATCACCCAAGATTTCACCACCTTTGACATAGTTGTACTCCCTTGGGTAGCTCACTTCCTTTTCCGCAAGAGCCAAGTCCTTCAAGGCTTCAAGAGGTCGATCTTATGCATCCTCATCTTTAGTTGGAATCTCATCCTCCTTTGAAGTTTGTCCTCCATCAAAGGCATCAAGGATTCTTGCATCATCTTCTTCACAAGATCCCTTCCTCGGAAGGAGGTTATCGTCGAATAAAACATGAATAGACTCTTCTACTACTAAAGTTCTCTTATTAAATACACGATAGGATTTAAAGGTTAAAGAACACCCTAAGAAAATAGTTTCATCACTTTTAGCATCAAATTTACCTAAGTTGTCTTTTCCATTATTTAAAACAAAACACTTGCAACCAAATGGATGCAAATAGCTAATGTTAGGCCTTTTAGATTTTGAAATCTCATATGGTGTTTTCTTTAAAAGTGGCATAATCATTACTCGATTTACAATGTAGCAAGCGGTGTTTATGGCTTCCACCCAAAAATATTTAGGTAAATTGTTTTCACAAAGCATGGTTCTAGCCATTTCTTGTAAAGTCATATTTTTCCTCTCAACTACCCCATTTTGTTGAGGAGTTCGAGGAGCCGAAAAATTGTGACTAATACCATTTTCATTTAAAAACTCTTCAAAACCTAGATTTTGAAATTCGGTTCCATGATCACTTCTAATATGAGAAATCTTAAGTTCAAGATCATTTTGAGTTAATTTTGAAAACGTGGTGAATTTTTCTAAAGCCTCATCTTTAGTACTTAAGAATAGAACCCAAGTAAATCTAGAATAGTCATCAACAAGTACAAATGCATACGATTTACCACCCAAGCTTATAGTTCTAATAGGCCCAAATAAATCCATGTGAATTCGTTGTAAACACCTACTTGTAGAAACATCATTAATGGATTTAAAGGATGGTCTATGTTGTTTACCCTTAGAGCATGCATCACATATTTTATCATTTGAGAATTTGATCTTAGGTAAACCTCTAACTAGATTTAGGGAAACTAATTTTTCTAAAACACTAATGCTAGCATGTCTTAGTTTCCTATGCCATAGCCATGCATCATTTTCATTTTGTGCAACAAAACATGCATGGGATGTATGAATGTCATCTAAATGCACCATGTAAATGTTACATATGCGATGACCAATGAGCATTATATTATTCGATTTAATGTCAACAATTTTGCATACATTTTTATCAAATAAGACATTAAATCCTTTATCACACAATTGACTAATGCTCAATAGATTGTGTTTTAGACCATCGACATATAAAACATTTTCAATGAGAATAGTAGAGTGATTACCTTTGGATCCAATACCTTTAATGTGGCCTTTGGAGTTGTCACCGAATGTCACTATTCCTCCATTTTTTGGCTTTAAGTCCATGAATCGACTCTTGTCTCCGGTCATGTGCCTCGAGCATCCACTATCAAGGTACCATGAGTTTTGACTTTGTGCTTTGGCCTTGTAGCAATTCCCCCTACAAACAAAGATATTAAGCTTTGATTTTTGGTACCCAAATCATTTTGGGTCCACGAGTGTTACACTTGACAAGTTCATTAGGAACTCATACACTTCTAACTCTTTTTGTCCTATTATGCTTATGGAAACCACTTTGTTTGTAGTTATTGTTCTTTCTTTTCGGTTAGTTTGATTTAGATGATTTACCTTTTTCATTTTTCACATTACCAACACTATTGAAAGATTTATTAAGCTCATTTAACACCTTTTGGTGTTCACTATTGCATTGAGAAATAAGATTGTTTAAGTCTACATTTTCATCTTGAAAGAATTTAAGTTCATCTTGTAAACCTAAGACCTTTTTATCAAATTTCAAGTTAACTTGAGAGAGTGAGTCATTTTCAACATTTAATTCAAAAATGATCTTTTTATTTCTTATGACCGACTCTTTGTACTTCTCAACTAACTTATCATATACCTCTTGTAACTCATCATAAGCATCATGCAATTCATCAAATGTAAAATCAAAAGATGACGAGTTAGAGGTTACCATGGAGGAATCCTCCTCAAGAGCCATGAGGCAAAGGTTGGACACTTCGTGTTCCCCATCCTCGGATGACTCCTCATCACTCCAAGTAGCAAGCTTGGCTTTGAGCTTCTTCTTCTTCTCAAAGCCTTTCTTCTTGAGTTGAGGGCACTCGGAACGAATATGACCCGGTTTTTTGCACTTAAAGCAAATGATTTGATCCATATCTTCTTCTTTGTTTTTGGTCTTGAAGTCCATTTTTCTTTGAATCTTTCTTCCTCGGTTGGACCTCATAAACCGTGAGAACCTTTTGGCTATCATAACCAATTCTTCTAGGTCTTCCTCCTCACTAGAAGTGTTCTCCTCATGTAGAGAAGCTTTGAGAGCCACTCCTAGCTTTTTCTTCTTGTGTACCTCAAGCTTCTCCATTATTTTCTCTTACTTCTTCCTTTCATCTTCCTATCCTTGCTTCATGGTCTCATGAGTTAGGAGAGAACCAACTAGCTCATCAAGTTTAAGTGTCTTCAAATTCTTTGCCTCAATGATGGCGGTTCTCTTCTCATCCCAAGACTCGGGAAGTGAGTAGAGTAGCTTCCGGACTAATTTGTCTTTCGGGATTATCTCTCCAAAACCATTTAGCTCATTGACGATTGTTGAGAAACGATCGAACATCTTTGACACGGTTTCGTCGAGCTCCATTTTGAAATTCTCATAGCTAAGATTGAGAATTCCAATCTTTGTCTCCTTCACATCACTTGTTCCTTCATATGTAGTCTCAAGTGTATCCCACACTTCCTTAGCACTTTCGATGGAGGAAACTTTGGAGTAGATATCGGGACCGAAAGAGCAAAACAACATGTGAAGAGCTTTGTCGTTGATTTGAATCTTCTTTCTCTCTTCTTCACTCATCCCATTCTTCCTTTTTGGCACAAATCTTCCTTCATCGTCTCTCTTCATCGGAATAGTGGGACCATCTTCGATGACATCCCAAACAAGATAGTCATTGGATTTAATGAAGAGACGCATCCGGTTCTTCCAAAAAGGGTAGTTATCACCGTTGAAGAAATGAGGTTTGGTGGTTGATTGAGACTCGTACATGCTTGACCCGAAGGTAGATGCCATGGATTGCTTTGTGGTTGATCACACTCTTCCTAGGAACTACTCTTGTGGTTGTTAATCCTTCAAAGAGGTAGCTCTGATACCAATTGTTGAGTGGATCAATGAAATGATATAGGCCAAGAGGGGGTGAATTGGATTTTTAGAACTTTTGGTGGTGGAGTGGAAAATTAAAAATTGCTAGACAAGAGATTTTAGAGTGGTTCAAGTTCCAATTGAACTTTACATCCACTACCTTAGCTTCACTAAGGATTTTCCAACAATCCACTAATTGCTCTTCCTCTTTTATAGGCTAAGGAGGTAACATTTACAATACCAGTCAAATTTTCTACCCAAAATTTGACCCAATCCTCACTCAAGTGATACAAAGAAGATGAAGGCTAAAACTAGTATCTCTCAATACAAAATGTAGCCCTTTTACAAGCACTCAACCCAATTGAACAGATAAGAATGGAAATTACAAAGTTCACAATTGGGGTTTACAAGAAATATGGGATTTTTGCACAATTGCTTGGATTTGATGTTTGGATAATTCTTTGGAGATCAATAGTTGTTGTTGGAGCTTTTAGAGGTCCCTTTTATACCTTCTCATTGAATTCTAGCCGTTAGGGTTGTTGCCTTCATTAAAATAGTCGTTGGGATGTTATCTTCCCTCCATAAATGCAGTCTGCAACTACCCGTTCCGAAACGTCCGACCCTATTTCGAAACAAACCAAAATAGAAAGAGCTGTTGGGGTGTAATAAATAGACCGTACCGAAACGGGCACGATCGTTTCGATACGCTAAGAGCTTATTTCGAAACTCGTTTCGAAACATTTTGCTACTGTCAAAGCCTGTATCGAAACGACATAGGAGCATTTCGATACGCCTTAACGATATTTTTAAATTCAGTTATAAAACTTCAACGGTAATATTTTAAAACCAAGTTTGAATTTAGTTTCGAAACGTTTGAGGTCATTTCGATACCGTCGTATCGAAACGGTTCAAATCGTTCCTATGTTCTTTATCTATTTCGAAACACGTTTCGAAACAGAGGTTAACAGTTTCAAAATGTTTCGAAACGCCCAAAGGCCGTTCCGAAACGGTGACTCGAAAATCACTATTTTGACTTGGTAAACATTTAGAAAATATTTGACAAGTTGAGGTTTTGACTTATACATTTTTCTTTAAACACATAGAGAGATTTTGATGACTTAAAAATTCATTTTCTCTTTTTCAATTTAGTCCTTAAGTTCTTTGTTATATTAAAATCAATTTATTGGTTTCACAATGAGGTATGTGTTTGAGTTACTCCCCTATTTTTTATATTTTATTTTGTGTTATTGCTAAATGCTAACTTATATACCTTAAATATATGTTAGTGGAATTAAATCAAAAATAATGCTTAGCAACAATTGGTTCTTGCGCTCACTTCATGCCACTGTGCTGTGAGTTTGAAACCTAGCAACCACAAAGAGTGGTTTGGATTATTCTTTGGTTTTCTTCAATTAATACGGTGGAGATACGTGTTATCACACGATTGGTTGAGTAAAATTAAACAAAAATAAAGTAAGGGAGAAGAGAGAAATGATTTAAAAAATATTTTAAAAATGTCACGTCAGCGTTAACGTTAGTTTTTTTTAACAGAGAGAGATTAAAATAGAAAACATATTTAACGTGAAGAACGATTTTGACGAAAAAATTAGTTAGGTGACAAAAAAAGGATAATAATTGGGTGACCACCCGTGTAGTTTTCCCTAATTTTTATCTTTTGATATTTATTAAAATATCTTATTTATATTGAAAACGTTATCGATGTAGCATCGTTTTTACGTTTAGATGTTACACAAATAATTTTTTTGATTAATTAAAGATATTACATTATCATACCGAGATTCGAACCCATACAAGATGAGGCAATATGAGCATCCTTAGCCATTAGGCCAATTAGTAGATCTCACACAAATAATTTTATTAATTGTATATGGAATTAAATAAATGTATTTATTTTAAAAAGAGTTAATTGCTCCACACATCCTCAAACTATAGTCTTCATTTCAAATTGATCCTTAAATTTTTAAATATTCTAATTTCATCCTCAAACTATGACATTCATTCTAAATTGGTCTCCAAACTTTTGAGCATTCTGATTTCATCATTAAACTACGACTCTCATTCTAAATTGGCCCTCAAACTTTTTGAACGTTCTAATTTCATCCCCAAATTGTCAATATATGCTAATCATATCTTATGTTAATAAAATCGTTATAAAAATTGTTAATTGTCATGAAATACTAATGTGTATTATGTAATAATATGATGTAATATAAACGATAATTTGATAGTGAAATTTAAACATTCAAAAAGTTTGGGGATCAATTTAGAATGAGGGTCATAGTTTGAGGATGAAAATGGAATATTCAAAAGTTTGGGGACCAATTTAAAATTAGAGTCATAGTTTGGGGATAAAATTGAAACGTTTAAAAGTTGAAGGACCAAATTAGAATGAAAATTATAGTTTGAGGACATATGATACAATTAACTCTTTTAAAAATGTATACGATCAACTAAAATTTTAATACATGTAATTGATAAAAAAATCATGTATAATTTTGATATTTATCCCTATTAAAAACTATAATTATATTTTTTTTTCTAAAAAAATAGACTTAAATTAATAGATCAGGTTACCAACTCACTGACTGGTCAAACCAGATTTGGGTTGGCTTGGTAAGGAATTTTGTCTTCATGTGGATCCAGGGGTAGCAAAAAAACCCCTAAATTCAGGCCATCTGATCCGATCGGTAGGGTTAATTTTTTTTTTAAATTTTCAGTTTTTGGGTCGGGTTGAGTCGGTGTTTTAAGAAGCTTGAGTCTGGTCGGTTTTGGGTTTATGTTGGAAATTTTTTGACCCATACCGATTCGGTTTATTTATAAATATTATTATTATTATTATTTGAGGTGTGTCGGGTTTAATCGAATTTTTTTATTAAAATTTCAAAATTGGGTCGGAGTTGAGTTATACTTTTATTATATTGTGCTGGGATGAAAATATTAAACTCGGATCAAATCAAGTCGAAACTTTAAATTTTCAGGTTGGGTTCGAAATTGCCAAAAATTCGGCCCGTTGCCATCCTTAGGTGGATCCAATCAGAATATAAATTAAATACATTTTAAATATTTTATTTAAATTTAATTGTAAAATGTATTAAAATAAAAATAAAATTTATAATATTTTGAATAGTAAAATTTATAATATTTTGAATAGTAAAACAAATTTTTTGTCGAACTAGTATGGATAAGTTCGAATTCGGATTCTAAAAAGTATTTAGAATCAGATCTTGTTTCGATCCAATTCATGAATACCTCTATATAATAAATTAGTTATTAATGATAAAAAATAGGCATTGTTTGGTAAAGAGAAATTTAGACAAAAATTAGAGGTTTGAGACATAATTAGAGATTTGACCAGTCAAATCCGTTAATATTGTTGTTTGGTGAATAGTTGATTGAAAGAGCGGATTGGAGTGAAACCGCTAATTTTGAAAAAGCTCATAATAGGAACTTTTTAAGATTAGAGGTTTGATATTAGAGTTGTAAAGACTATTTTACCCTTATCAATTACCAAAAATCTCAAAATAACCTAAATTAAATTTTCACCTTATTTATAAGCTAATCATATTTACTTTTTTTTCTTTTTATTATCACATATTTATATGTGTATTTAAATTTATTAATTAATTAAATTATATTAAAATAATTATATAAATAAAAAATTAATATATAAATCATGTCCTTATATGTGTATTTGAATATGTTTAGAAAAGTTAAATTAAAAATAATTTTATAGATCTAATTAATATTGATTAAATACAAAATATTGATAACTAATAAACTATTCAAACAAGTCTTAAATATAATCATGTCTTTATATATCATTTTGCTTGTTTAAATAATCTAATAGCTATGCGCTATCAGTTAATTTTACCAAACACTTTTATACAATCAGCTAATACAATAATAAATCCACTAGTCAAATCAGCTAATGCAATTAGCTATCAGCTAATATAATTCGCTATCCGCTAATTGTCGAACAAGACCATAATTTTTTATTTATTTTAGTTTATTTGAAGAAAGAAACAGAAATGGAAACGGAGGGGACAAAATTTACCGTGTATCCGACCGATGACATGTCACGTGACGACAAACGAAGTCCGTTAGCTCTTTCTCTGGGATGATGATTCTGTGAAATGACACTTTCCCCCTATTTTAAACTTCAAACCCATGAAAATGCTCGTACGATTTAATTTGAGGGTTATATTTTAATATACAAGATGGGTAAAAAAATTATACAATTCTTTATAAAATTTAAAACTAAAATATCTAGCCCTAACACCCTAAAAATTAAATTTTAAATTTTAACTATAAACTCTAAATTCTACACCTTATAACCTAAATATCTAAACTTAAAAAAAATCTTACACAAACTTGTGTATTAAATTGTTTTCCTTAATTTGATTTAATAAATTCATTATGAAACTATCTTTTATTTCTATTTTATTTAATCATGTAAGTCTTGAGTTTGTACGAATAGAAATCATCTACCATTTTTTGGTGCCCTTATTTATACCTCCATACTAAAAATTATGTTTATGGTCAGGAGTTAAATAATTTAGGGTATAATATATCTTTTAAGCTGTAGGATTTAAAATTTAAAGTTGAAATTAAGTGTTTTTTAGTGTTGAGACAAAAATAAAGGTACCAGAAAAGGTAAAGAAATTTTGTCAGTGTGTAACTTGTTCCAAGACTTGAATCTTTCGGGTGAAGAATGGAATTCTTCTGCTATTATTTTTCCTTTTTTATGTTTGTTTATAAATTTATGACATGTGTAATATTAGTAAAATATAAAAAATAATTAAATAATAAAAAATTATTATTACACGTGACATAAAATTATTGATAAAATATAAAAAAATACATGTAAAAAATAGACGAATTTTGTTGGAATAGCGCGATTGGGCCAAGCCTCAAATTTTGCGTTTGAATATACCTAACGTCCCCACCCCCTCCTTCAATTTTCTCTTCAACCAAACAGGAAATTCCCCTAACGGAAATTTGAATCAAAGATGAGAGAAAGGCAAACAAACAAAAAATACAAACACTTTTTTTATAGGCTTAAACGTCAGATAAGTGCCTAAATTATACTTTTTTTTCCAGTTAAGTGCCTAACGTTTGTTTCGGGCTACTTAGGTGCCTAACGTTTCATTCTGTAACCCATTTTAAGTTTTAGCCATGACGGACGTTAAAATTTTCCGTTAAAGGACACGTGGCATGTTTTTAGATTTTTTGATATTAAAAATAATAAAAAAATAAATTAAATAAATTAAATCTCTTAAACCCATATTCTTCCCCATCAAACCATCCCTCCCCCTTCTCCTGTTCTTCTTCCCTTAAACGTCATATATGGGTATTTTGACAGTAAAAAATCCCAAATAAAATCTGAATTCTTGAAAGAAATATTTAAAAGAAATCCTAGGATTGGTCATCAACTCTTCGGCTTCCTGCTAGAAAACTGTGACAATGCAAAATCAGACTTTCGACGGGTCGAGGCTCTTGATTTGGTGGTTGAAGTATTGAAGTCACAGGCTCTTCGGCTTCCTGCTAGAAAACTGTTCCAAACTATTGTCACTGCAATCAGTATGTATGGCTTCAAAAAGATATCTTCTGATTGTTGCTGAAGCCTTCATAGAGGAGATTCAAGAATTGTCAATTAGTTTTTTGTTCCTTTATCATATAAGTTTTACATTGTGATAATTTGTTGACATCCAGGGTTAATTTACCCAATAAACTTTTAGAAATTTTATTTATTTTTTATGTTAAATCAAAGCTGATTTATCTTTATTTCTTAATTTATGCATGTTTTGCTGGGATTTGGATGATGCAAATATGAACATCCCTTTGCTGCTGTTACTGTTAGCAATGAATTTTCAAAGCTTTGTAAGTTGACTATGTCAACGAATTGATAATACCATCCAATCAAAAAGTAATTTGAATTCCAACATTACTAATGAAGTAAATTGGATCAAAAAGATTGTCTCATAATAGTTCTGAGTAAATTAATTAATCAATAAATTAGATAGAGAGATTATAAAAAGAAAAAAAAACATATTCGATCCATGCGTATAATAATAGAAGAAACTTGCTTTTTTGTACAACAAAAACAAGGTTTGTAGATATTATTATCAAACTGATAGCAGCGTCATTGGTTTGCTTGTGTCTAGGAAGGAGCAGCAGTTTCTAATCAATTTTCATCTCTTAGGGCAGACAAGGCAAGGCAATACCATCATTCGGCGAGTTCGAGTTTGTCTTGGATTCAGATCATCGACTCAATCCTTTTGAGTTGAAGTAATTTTTCATATGGTTAAAATTGTAGTATTATTAAATCAAATTCAGAGTTGGAAGTTGCAATTATGGCATTTCCATCAGCTTTTGAGTTGGGTGGCAATTGTCGTCTCTCATCAAAATCTGTAGAGGAAGGGAGAGGGAAGAAGAACAGGGGAAGGGGAGGGATGGTTTGATGGGAAGAAGATGGGTTTAAGGGATTTAATTAATTTAATTTATTTTTTTATTATCTTTAATATTAGAAAATCTAAAAACATGCCACGTGTCCTTTAACGGAAAATTTTAAAGTTCGTCACGGTTAAAACCTAAAATGAGTTACGGAATGAAACATTAGGCACCTAAGTGACCCGAAACAAACGTTAGGTACCTAACTGAAAAAAGATATATTTTGAGCACTATATGACGTTTAAGCTTTTTTCTATTACATACTCCATACATGAAAATATACAAAATACAGGGAAATTTGAAAATAAATGCAAACAGAGTACACTTATAAGATGAAAACAGGCAGCGATCATGTGTTGAAATTAATATGGTTATAAAGCTTAATTCCGATGAGCCTAGCTCCTTCCTCTTCGCCTATTTCATGCTCCGTCGTGCCAATAGCGCTAAAGTAGCAGCCAAAGTGAGTAGCGTGGCTACCGGCGGCGCGAGCATTAGCTCGGCCAATGCGTTGCGTATTGCCATGGCCGCCACCCTGAGCTCCTCCATGAAAGATTCTGTGGATGTTAGGGATAAACACTCCGGTCCCTCGCGACGGCGGGAGGTCTCCGACGTACTGGAACAGGTTATTCCCTAACGGAATGAGAACGGGAATAGGAGTTCCTACTCCACGGCTTGCATAATCACCGGCACCGTAGATGGCCATTAAGAAGGAAAAATGAATCTTGATAAACACGACGAAATGCTTTATAGGATTCATCTTCCGCCGCGAGAGGATGATGAAGGATGGCAATGGCATTCGCGCGCATTTTTTTTTGTTGCGCTTACAACGACCATGAACACTCTCGTACTCGAACATCACTTTAGTTGAAAAACAAAGATCATTTTTAGGGGCAAAAAAAAAATAGTTGATATGAGAAACAGAGACTCGGGAAAGTGGATGCTCCGCCGTCAGCTGCTCGCGGCAGTCTCTCGCACGGCGTTGCGTTGACTGAAGAGCGTTTGTTTCACCGATGTTTGAATCGATCGTTCCCCCTTTCGATTGTCTGAATCGATCATTCCCCCGTTTGTCCGTATATTTAAAAGAATTTGGGAAAATTACAAGTTTTCACCCCTCAACTTTCTTCTCACTCCAGTTTTGGTCGCTCGAGTTTAAATATTTTTAATTCAACTATTAAACTTTTGGTTTCTACTTATTTTGGTCACTCTATCGTTAAAACTTAAAGGTGTTGTGACTGGACATTTGTCTTTTAAAATGTACAAAGTGACCTTAAAACTTTCTCTTTTAAAAAAAAACTCTCTTATTTCAGTTTTTATTTGATTTTTCAACGATGAAGCATCTTCTTCCAAATTCCAATAGCGGGGAGCTGAAGATGAAGGAAATGAGCAGAATATCTTGATTCCAAGCTGGTCGAAAATTGGATATGATAGATCAAAATAGTCTAAGATTTTGCGTGTTTTAAGTTTTGCGTGGAGTTTAACGAAAATCTAATATGATGGGTGGTATTGTAAAAGTTTTAACTTTAGGAGAAGAAGATAAAATTAAAAAAAAAAGAAAACGAGGGAAATGAGGTGGATGACATGTAGCTTTCATGTCAGCAAGAAGCAATCCACATCAACATGCATGACTGTCATGTCATCTTTCTATTTTTGATTTTACGCTTAAGTAACTAAAATAAGAATAAATATATAGTTCTGAGATTAAATTAAAAAAAAAAAACTCGAGTGAGCAAAATAGAAGTGAGAAGAAAGTTGAGCGATAAAATTTATAATTTACCTAGAGATTTTAATTTTATGATATTGTAATTTATTAAATTAACGATTATATTTTTGTCAAATTAATCTATATTTTTAATTAAACTTGACTTAACCTTTTGAGAATAGGCATACACTTTGTAGACAAAGTGATTTGAACTCGTGTCTCATAGGATGAACATCATCTGCTTTTTCACTGGGACACTTGTTAGATTCAATTAAATTTTACTCTTAATCATTTTTTTACAAGATCACATTATTTTTAACAGAAATATTAACCTTAACAATTTTAAAGGGTCGGCCATATTTTATCTTATATTTCACATCAACAAATAATTTAAAATTATAAAAAAGAATTAATAGTATTATTTTCATAAAACACTAAAAGAAATCTATGAAACGTACTCGGTCTATCTCGTAGAATTCTATGTTAGTTATATTAAAAGTTTAATATTTTAATCAATATTTTTATTTTTAAAACAATTTAATTTAAGGGTAATTTTCACTGATGGTCACTTTTGTTTTGGGTTTGTTTTATTATGGTCACCCGAATTCAAAAAAGATTATTTTGGCCACTTACGTTCGAAACCGTTTCTGTTTTGGTCACTGGACCGTTAACCCTCCGTTAATTAAAAATAAATTTTTTTAATTTAACCCCCAAACTTTCAAAACTTCATTTTTTACCATCTTCCCCAATCTGCTTGAAAGAACATGCTAACGTATATGCTTAAACCAAAGAGATAGAGATTGAAGAAAATGAAAAGCCATAGTAT
Organism: Hibiscus trionum; assembly: GCA_030270665.1. Classification (NCBI taxonomy): domain Eukaryota; kingdom Viridiplantae; phylum Streptophyta; class Magnoliopsida; order Malvales; family Malvaceae; genus Hibiscus; species Hibiscus trionum. The sequence continues at coordinate 78,981,009 of BSYR01000003.1, read as the reverse complement.
AAACAAGAATTGAACTTCCTTTTATTTTATTTTTTGCAGTAAGAAATGGTTAATTTCCCGGTTCCACTATAGCTTCATCCTTGAATGCACATGATTTTTATGTCACAGATAGTTAATATCAAAAGGTCTTTTATTTTGGGCAGAACTTCTGTTTACAAAACTTGAGTTAGTGGTAATTGAATGTTGACCAAGTTGTTAACTTCTTCTCATTACCAGGTCTGCCTTGTAAGGTAATGTTATATAGGCTTTCAGTATAGACATTCAGAATGAAGAATACCGACGTAACAACCCTCGCCAAACCCCTGACCAAAAAAGTAGATTTCAGTGATTATTTGTCATCATTTATGAAAAGCTATGGAACATCTGGGATTGTTGGTGCTACTGTTGCTGCTGTGGTTGTACCCGTATTGTTTTCCTCCATTCTCATGGGAAAGAAAAAGGGGAAGAAAAGAGGAGTTCCAATTGAAGTGGGTGGCGAAGCAGGTTACGCTGTGCGCAACGCTCGAATGCCTGAGTTGGCTCAGTTTCCTTGGGAAGGGGCCACTACAATAGCTGCACTTTTCTAGCAATGTTGTGAAAAGTACTCGCGGAATCCGTGTTTGGGAACAAGAAAAGTAATTAAGAAGGATGTTGTTACCGCTAGTGATGGAAGGAGATTTGAGAAGCTACACCTAGGGGATTATGAATGGCAAACTTATGGACAGGTTTATCAACGTGCTTGCCATTTTGCATCCGGACTTGTTAATTTTGGTCATAATGTCGTTACTCGTGTCGCAATTTTTTCTGAAACTCGAGCCGAGTGGCAAATTGCCTTCCAGATTTTCCAAATAATTGTGGCTGCAATAAATAAAAGAAAGATGGAACTCCCTGCAGTGGGAAGTTCATTGAGTTTTGGGGAAGATGGTAAAAAATGAAGTTTTGAAAGTTTGGGGGTCAAATTAGAAATTTTTATTTTTAATTAACGGAGGGTTAACGGTCCAGTGACCAAAACAGAAACAGTTTCGAACGTAAGTGGCCAAAATAATCTTTTTTGAATTCGGGTGACCATAATAAAACAAACTCAAAACAAAAGTGACCATCAGTGAAGATTACCCTTAATTTAATTTAAAATATAAAAAATTATAATTTAATTTTTTAATGCTGATGGTTAAATATAAATGAAAAGAATAACCAAAACAATTAAAATGCAAACTTTATAGCTAAATTTTACATTATAGCCCTGTTTGGTAATTAATGGGTAGCTAAAAACATGTTTGTATTAGTTAATAGCTGATTTGACTAACTAGTTACATTAGCTGATTGTATAAAAATAATTGATACATGATACTTGTTTACTTATTTATTTTTTATAAATATCGGTTGCCTCATTATTATTACGAAAAGGAAAAGACAAAGAAAAAATTATAAGTCCAAAAGAAAACAGAAAGCACGAACACTAAAAGCTACTTGGGAAAACAGGTGGGCATCGCAACCGATCGGTCCTCTACAGCTTGTGTTGGGTTTTTAACATGCTCGAATCAATCACTGAAACCGTCAAGGAGGGTTGTAAATATTTGGTGGTTGAATTGGCTAAAATCGAAATAAAGGTAGACAATTTGCACGATGATTTTAGAGTGGTTCAGCCTTCTAACAAGCACCTACATCCACTACCTTAGCACACCACTAAGGATTTTCCAATTCACTCAACAATGAATTCGTCCCCTTTTCCCGGTTTAGGAGGAAACCGTTACAATCTTATCTTTTGGACTAGGCTAAGATAGAACCAACTCTAGTTTTTCTCTCAAGGCTAAACTAGAACCTCTCCTTTTACAAGGGATTTGTTTGGGTAAACTAAATACCTCACAAGGTGGGTGTTTACACAAATTTACGCTCACAAGATTACAAAGGATTTACAATTAAGCACTCTCTAAAGACTATGTACAAGAGAATAGTAAAATAAAGATTTAGACTCTATTTCTCTTGATCATGTTGCTTGGATGTAGTCTCTAACCATCTTCAAGTGTTCCAGCCTTCAATTTATAGTCTCAATCGAGTTTGTGGCCGTTACTAGCCGTTGGGGATGTTTTGGAGCCGTTGGGGTCTTTATTTCCCACAATAATTGCAGTTCTGGTGCCTATCGTATTGGTACATGGGGAATCATATTGGTACGCCCTTCTTCAGAACTAGTTGTTGGGCTCTTGCCAGCCTAAGCGTATCGGTACGGTCTGCACTTTAAAAGACCGTTGGGAAATAGCCGTTGGGGGTTGTTAAAGCAGGGATCGGTACATTTAAAAGGCGTATCGGTACGACCCCTCTCCGTATCGATATGGGCAAGCCCGTATCGGTACGGGTTTTGGCAGAATCAAAACTGGAGTAAAATAGTACCGATACGAGGTATATCGTATCGGTACGATAGTGCTAAAAAGCCAGGTTTGACAACTTTAAAGCATTCCAAACTTTGCCAAAAACCTTTTTAAACACCTCAAACTTATTTTCAAGTTGTTTGGACTTAAAGACATGTTTTAAATTCTTTTCAAATTTGTCCAAAACATTTTTCAATTATTATATTAAAACACTTAGTTCTTCAATCTCACCCCTTTTTGATATAATAATACTAACTTGAAAAATTGTTTGGGATTCTCCCCCTTTAAGTTCAAAAATTTGAATAAGAGATAAAGTATAGAGAAGTAATTAAAGCTCTCCTTATTCATTTGAAAAACACAAATTTTCAAACCAATCTCTCCCTCTTTTTGTTGTATCAAAAATAATTTAAAATACTTTTAGGCTCAAAATAACAATGGAGGTTTGAATTTTGAAACTATTAAAATGTTTGGTTTTAAAAGTGGCTCCCCTCACTCATTGCATCATATAAGGCTTAACAAATAATCCAAGACTTTAAACAAAAGTTAGATAACCAAATGTATAAAATAAAAGCATTAAGCTTAGAGGTTACCAAATCTTCTTTTCATGTGTGATTTGAGCATTCATTGATTTTGCTTTGCTTGTCATTGCTCAAACACTCCTACAAAAGACATTCACTTGATTTTTTGTACCCAAATTGCTTTGGATCCATTTACGTTAGTCACAATGTCTTTAGTTCCCTTGGGAGCCCATACTTGTTTAATCCTATAAGATTTTCTCTTCTTAATAGGACAAGTATGTAAGGAATAACCATGATAATGGCAATGTGAGCATTTTGCCATTATGTGACAAGATGAAATATTAAAATGATTTCTTTTTTTTGTTAAGCTTTCAAGCTTAACTTTCAAATTAAGATTTTCTTTTTCTAAAACATCTTTACTTATTTTTGAAAACTCTAAATCATTTTTCAAAATTTTATTTTTGTTTTCAAAATCCAATTTTGTTTTCGAAAGAAAATAATTTTTAAATTCAAGTTTGAAATCATTTTCTTAAATTTAGAATTCATGGTCTCAAATTCCAAAAATAATTCATCGAAAGCATCTTGCTCATCGAAAGAGTAAGAATAAAGCTCACTTGAGTTAGAAGATACCTTAGGCTCATCGAGAGCCAAAACACCATCCACCTTTAGATTAGAGAGAAGGTTTGCACATGATTGATCATCATCTTTCTTTTCTCCCTTCTTGTTGCCATAAAGCTTCTCAAGTTTCTCCCACAATTCTTTGGCACTCTTGCATATGGAGATCCTCTTGGAAACTTCTTCGTTAAAGCCACAATAGAAAATATGCATTGCCTTGGTGTTTAGCTTTGCCTTCGTCTCGTTGGCACTTCTTTGCTTTTTCTTCTTTTTTGGAGCTTCTAAATACTCATCTTTAATGATGTCCCAAACCTTATATTCTTGAGACTTGATGAAGAATTTCATGATATTTGCCCATTGGAAGTATGCTTCTCTTTCGAAGAGTGGAGGACACGAAATAGAGCGACCTTCTTTAAATCTTGCAATTTTCTTGAACGGTGGACTTCGAGCAAATGATCTTTACTCCCGAATGTTAGTCCTTCGATGAAGACGAGGCTATGATACCAATTGTTTGATTTTAGCACGCTCGAATCGATCATCGAAACCGTTAAGGAAGGTTGTAAATGTTTGGTGGTTGAATTGGCTAAAATTGAAATAAAGGTAGACAATTTGCACGGTGATTTTAGAGTGGTTCAGACTTCTAACAAGCACCTACATCCATTACCTTAGCACACCACTAAGGATTTTCTAATTCACTCAACAATGAATTCGTCACCTTTTCCCGGTTTAGGAGGAAACCGTTACAACCCTATCTTTTGGACTTGGCTTAGAAAACTCTAGTTTTTCTCTCAAGGCTAAACTAGAACCTCTTCTTTTAAAAGGGATTTGTTTGGGTAAGATAAATACCTCACAAGGTTGGTGTTTACACAAATTTACACTCACAAGAGTACAAATGGTTTACAATTAAGCACTCTCTAAAGACTGTGTACAAGAGAATAGTAAAATAAAGATTTAGACTCTATTTCTCTTGATCATGTTGCTTGGATGTAGTCTCTAACCATATTCAAGTGTTCTAGCCTTCAATTTATAGTCTCAATTGAGTTTGTAGCCGTTACTAGTCTTTGGGGATGTTTTGGAGCCATTGGGGTCTTTATTTCCCACAATAATTGCAGTTCTGGTGCCTATCGTATTGGTACACGGGGAACCGTATCGGTACGCCCTTCTTCAGAACTAGCCGTTGGGCTCTTGCCAGCCTAAGCGTATCGGTACGGTCTGCACTTTAAAAGACCATTGGGAAATAGCCGTTGGGGGTTGTTAAAGCAGGGATCGGTACGCTTAAAAGGCGTATCGGTACGACCCCTCTCCGTATCGATACAGGCAACCTGTATCGGTACGGGTTTTAGTAGAATTAAAACTGGAGTAAAAAGGTATCGATACGGGGTATACCGTATCGGTACGGTAGTGCTGAAAAGCTAGGTTTGATAACTTTAAAACATTCCAAACTTTGCCAAAAACCTTTTTAAACACCTCAAACTTATTTTCAAATTGTTTGGATTTAAAGACATGTTTTAAATTCTTTTCAAATTTGTCCAAAACATTTTTCAATTATTATATCAAAACACTTAGTTCTTCAGCTTGGATCAAGAACTGAAGGGGCAGAGTAGAAGACAAGAACTGGGGACACTTCAAAAAGAATGACATGACGATTTCCCCAAGAAAGAAAGATCAAAGAAAACCTCTTATGGTGGATCACAAAATCGGCAGTCCTGGTCAGTAAGAGACCGGACAAAATTAGGGGCCTCTTCCACCCATGAGCGATCAGCAAAGCACCGAAGACCTTCCGACGCAAGTGCATGTGCTGGGCGATTACCATTCCGACCAATAAAACTGACTTCACAAGAGGTGAAGTTCCTTTGAAATTGCTTAATATCTCTGATAATGGGTCCAATCTCTGAAAGATCTATAGAATGGGAATTAAGCTTTTGAGAAATTGACTTGTTATCTCCTTCAATAATCACACAGCGTAGGCCAAGATCCAGCGCAAATTCGAGACCGTGAAACATTGCAAGATCTTCAGCTTCGAATACAGACAGTGTGTTGGTGCTTACTCGGTAACCAACACCAATAATCAACCCCTCGTGATACCTATGTATATATTTGAAAAATATTTGAAGGATGTATAAATTGTTTTTTTATTTATGAAATTATATGTTTAATATAATGCTATTAATTATAAAATTAGATGTATATATTAATTTTTTATTTATGAAATTATCTTATTAATCTAAATGTATTAATTATTAAATTTAAATACATATTATTTTAATTATTTTTATTTATATTTATAAAATTATTTTTAGTTTTATTAGTTATTCAAATTTAGGTTATTTGAAGAATTTTATGTAATTATAAAGGACAAAAGAGTGTTTAAAATTCTTTTATTCAATCCTCCAACCTAAAAACCCCTAAAATGAGCATTTTTAATTTGAGAGGTTTCACCCCAGTCCGCCGCTATTACAATCTTCTATTTATCAAACATCTCAATTGACGGATTTGACTAATCAAATCGCTAAAATATCTTCAAACATCTAATTTTAACTCAAAACATACGGAATAAAGTGGTAACTCAGCCCATGTACCGACTTCCATATTTGATTACAACAGTACAAGGATCAATTTACTTACTTTTGAATAGTACAAGGATTTTCGTGTAGTTATACACATGGGAAACCATTAAATCAAAAGTTAAGAATCACAATTTTAGACAGTGGCAGATTCAAATTTTTTTTTCAGGGTGGGCACATATGTGCTAATAAATAAACTTTTTTAAAGATAGAATTATTAATAATATTTTAATTATAATAAGAAGTCTTACAAAAAAATATAACTAAAAATAAATTTTACAATTCTTCTCTTCTATGCCTCATTTTTTGATATCTTTGTATGATCTTTTTATTGTCTACATTATCAAACATATCTTTCTCAATAAAAGTAACTAAACAATCATTCAACCATTCATCTCCCATATGGTTGCGTAGTCGATTCTTTATAAAGTGCATCACAAAAAATGTTCTTTCCACTGTTGCGGTTGCCATGGGTAGAACCAAAGCCAACTTCAAATGTAAATATACAAGTGGGTATACAACATGCTTCATTGTCTCAACCATTTTTTCAGATAAATCAAAAAGTCCTTTCAGATCACAAAATCTTTCATCTGAACGAACATGAACAATATAATTCTCAAGCTGACAATCAAGCAACATAAGATCTCCTTTAGAAAATTTATATGGATAAAAATTAGGCAAGACGAATCAGCTTTTTCTTATCAAAAGAAATATACAAGTCTCTTGGACTCAAGCAAGCCACATAAAGAAGCAACTTTGTACTTGTCTCAGAAAAAAAGATTATTAAGCTCTTAAACTTGTCTATCAATCACATGATAAAATAATTCAACCTGAAAATAATACAAATTTGAAACTTCGTGAACTTTTCTCCTAGACCTCCCTTGAACAACAAATACATCTTATATCTTTGAAATACCGATGTTATTCTTTTCACAAAACAAAGAAACTTATTCAAGTAAAGAATATCATCCTACATCTCTCATCATTTGTAATTGTTGCTTGGACACAATAACTAACTGCACAGCATTCACAATGTCTTGGTCACTCCGTTGCAACGCTTGAGACAATTCACTAGTAACCCCCAATATACTTTTCATCAAGTGCAAATTAAACACAAACTCAAAAGACTGTAAAAAAACTCAACAACATACAAGCTTCAGCTATTTACTCTGAGTGTGTTCCATCTTCCTCAATAATTTCAAGCACATCCATCATAGAAGAAAACATAGTAATCAAGCTAACAATAGTTTTATAATGTGAAACCCAACGAGTATCTCAAGCTCTCTTTATAATACTTTCTTGATTTAATCCACGCCCACTAAATACTTCACCACTTTGTAACGCTTATCTTACCTTAATCATTTGACTAGATTGAAGAATTTCCTTTCTCTTACATGAAGCACCAACCACATTAACAACCAAATTAAAAAGAAATGCAACTTCAACTTGTTTTTTAGCAACAACAACAAGTGCTAATTGAAGCTGATGAGCAAAACAATGAACATAAAAAGCACACTCGTTATTTCTTAGAATCAAAGTTGTAAGTCCATTAAATTCCCCTTGCATATTACTTGCTTTGTCATAACATTATCTCTTATTCTTGAAAAATATAATCGATAAGTTGCAATCACATCTTCAAGAGCATTCATAAATGAAGCAGCAACATTATTAGAAACATTAACAGGACACAAAAATCGTTCAACAAGTCTTCCTTTCTTATCTACATAGCGCAAAACGATAGTCATTTGCTCTTTAATAGATATATCACGAGACTCATCTATTAAAATTGTAAAAAATTCATTTCCAAGATCATCAATAATTGCACAAGTAGTCTCACTAGCAGCTGCACTAAAAATATCTTTTTGTATAGTTGGTGTTACTAGTTTAAGATTGTCACGAGCATTTTTGAAAATTTTGTTAACAATTTCATTATGATTAGCAAGAAACTGCAATAGCTCTAGAAAGTTACCTTGATTACAAGAATCATGAGACTCGTCATGTCCACGAAAAGCCAATCCTTATTGCAAAAGAAATCGAACGTAATCAACTGTAGCTGTAAGATGAGTCTGATGTTCTTGTTTGGCTTGATTAGATTGCTTTGTAATAACAACTTCAACATGTTGATTCTGATTCATTAGGGGTTCACATTTTCTCCAAGCTACATTATGAGCACTATTAGGGCCTCCAACATGAAATTGCAATCTGCTCTTATCTTTCCAATTCTTAAATCCATCAACAATAAATGTATCACCTCCCCCTTGGTCTCCTCTAAATTTAGGTCTCATAAGGTAACAATGTAAACAAAATGTTGCATCTTTGGATACACTATATTCTAATCATTTTTATGCTCTTCGAACCATTTAGGATTGAAACTTCGTAATTTATCATTATACTTCTTTTTAGGAAACTTGTGTTCTTTTGGTTGGCAAGGGCCTTTCAACAAATAAGCTCTTCTAAGTTCTTCACGATCATTAGGATGATATTCTATAATCTTTGGTCTTTTTTCGGGATCCCCTTAAAGATTTTTCAAGTCAACTTGTAAAAAAATTTCTTTATCGAACATAAATCCTCTGACTCTGTTGTTGCCTTCCTTTTATAATATCTATCCATGCCTAAACAAAAAAACATAAAATTAGTTGAATTGTGACATAAAAAAACATATAATATAAAATGCAAGTGACGACAATTGTTTGCATTTAACTTAATAAATTATAAAACATAAGAATATGTATAACCATTTTAAATTATAAGTTCCAATACATATATATATATATATATATATATATATATATATTCTATGAAAATATCATTCTACACGAGTACAACTTCTAAAATAATTTAATTAATAGATCATTTCACAAGGCACTATCACCAACTCAACCAAACAACGTTCACACATAATTACGTTTACAAACCAATTTGAAAAGATCAGGACACCTAAAAAGACCAAATCAACTGACACTTCAGTTCTCTTCCATAGTTAAATTCAATTTTATCATTTATCAAGGCCCTTGAGATACTCAAAGTTGAAAGCTACTAAGTAACTAAAACCTTTTGGCATTCACTGTACCACCCCGAAAATCGGTCTAGTCGGAATTAGGTTCCGACGACCTAAAATCCTACACCGAAGAGCTTAAGTATTGCATTTACATTAAGTGTTATGATTTCTTTTATTGATGAGGGACCTTAGTGAGTCCAAACTTTTGATTTGAAACCCTTTTAAATACTTAAAATGATGTTTTTGAGCTAGGCGTTTTGATACAGTAAGACCCGTACCGAAACGGCCTAGGTAAGGCGTTTTGAAATAATTATAGGGCGTTCCGATACAGTTCCAACGGTATTAGCTAACTTTTGGACTTTTGCTTAACCGTTTCGATACAGCTTCACGTGTTTCGAAATGGGTCATCTGATTCGAATCTGTTCGAATGATAAATCGAAAGGAAATAAAGAGGTGATGAATCACCTATGTGCTTGCCGCCCATTTCACATGAGATTATCAAATAAATGGCAAGGATGACATATGATCATCAATTATTTTAAAAGGATGGAAGAGATAAGCTTTGGATTTAGCAAACCCTTGGTAGGAGGAAACCTTCTTATTGGCTAAAGTGGGAGGTGGAGCAATAAATAAAGTTTTGGCTCTTTATAAATGAATAAAAAGAAAAGCCCTTAATCCTTTGAGTTTCACCGAGACCAATTCCATTTTCTTGTTTTGGAAGAACAAGCACACACCTCCATTGTCTTCAACCTTGAGCTCTTAAGCATACACCTCTCAGTTTGTGATCCTTAAGCTTAGGCTTTCATTGATTTAAGAATATCAATTCATAGCTACCGATCGGGTAAGTAGAAACCCTAAATCAATTATCGATCCTCTTGGTCATTGAATGCCCAATTTTAAGTTAAAAGTTTTAAGATAAGCTTTTTTTTCTAATAGCTAATAGCTATTCCAAGTATCGATATTGTCATATTGATTGTAATAATCCCTTATTATTCTTCCTAGTTCAAGAATTGGAAAAAGACTAATCCATCATCTCCATCGAAAGCTAGGAATAAAGGGATAGTCATCTGGGAGCCGTAAGAGCTTCGGATTATCGAGGTGAGTGTAGTCAGAGTCTCAGAATTAGGCAATGAGCCTTTTCGAATTCATCATTATTGATTTCGTTTGATTTACTAACCATTGAATTAAAGAGATTTGCATAAAGCATTATTGAAAGCCATATTGGTAAGTTTTGGTAAGTATTGCATCGAATCATCGTCCGTAGCATTGTTATTATTATCATTGAATCATTAAAGTAAATAGAATCATTGACCATTGGATTCTTACTATTGTTTATTGACATGAAAAATATGATTGTTGATATATTGATATGATACTATTGCCATCGAATTATTGTTATTGAACCTTGGATTCGAAGTATTGGATACAATTGGCATGGCATAGGATTCATGGGCTCAATGGTACAAAGTTTATATGGTGTAGTGGAGGGATGTGATATGTGCTGGTCAAAAACGGTGTAGTGGAGGATATTGGACCATATTTGTTCATTGTTGGTGTAGTGGTGGAATTCGTGTATCCAAATACGGGTGAATCGATCCAAGGAAAATTATTAATTATTAATATTGCTTTGTTATGGTATTTTGATATTGTCATTGATGACATGATGATTGATATTATGCTTTTAATATGAATGAAGAGTATGCCATGTTTATTCATATAATTAATATTATGATTGTCATCGAAGCATGAAAAATGACATACCATGTTCATTCATTGTTATTGGCTATCTCACTTATACTATATAAGTCTAATGCATTCATTGTCCGTACATTTCAGGTTAAGAGTTATCGTTTCAAGATTAGAGCTAGTTGGCGAAGCGGCAAGTCACCTCGAGCCTAAAGTAAAGTATTTTGTCTCTATTAACTCCTAGAATGGTGGTAAAGTAATTAAACTAGTTTCTTATGATGTTTTGTCTATGTGTACTAAGACTATGTGTTGTATGTGGTTTAAGTGTCTTAAATGACTTGTTAAAGATTGCATAAAAATGGCTTAATATGCATATTTGGCTCAAAAAGGTGAAAACATAGTAAATGGATTCGAATGATGATGAATTTTGGCATGCTAATAGTTTATAGTATTGAAATATTGCAAGTAAAGTTTCATTGCATTTGGACATCGTTTGGTAAGTCAATTCGATTCAAAACTAGCAAAAACTTGTCATTACAGGTCAAGCTGTATCGATACGGTGTCATGGCATATCAATACAGTTAAGCATAATTGAACTTAAGAAGCAGGGCGTATCGAAACAGTCTAGAGCCGTATCAAAACATTTTGCTACTAGAATCCTCTGTTTCGATACAGGTCTAACCTGTATCGAAACGGGTCAAAGTTAATGTCAAAGAGAGTCAACCCGTACCGATACAGGGCTTGCCCGTATCGATACGGTGTGAATGGTAAAGACAAAAAAGATTGACCATCGTACACCGGTATCAAAACAACCTTAAGGTGTTTCGATACCGGGTTAGTTAAGTTGGTTAAAAGGGCGTAAACTGAAGGTTTACATTTTTTACAGCTTGGTCACTGAATTTAGGATGATTCAAATTGAATGAGCAAATGAATACCAAATTGCATGAAAATTTACAGACTTGTTAATATTGAATTTAATTACATTGTGGTATGGTAAATTGCATCGAAAGACCCCTAATTTATCATATTTACAATTTAGTCTCTAAAACTTGTAATAGTTAAGAATTAGTTCTAAATGATTAATTATTGCTTCATAAGGATTAATCGGACTAAGATGCATTGTGACAATGATTTATTGTATATTTTTGTTTTAAATGTTGATAATAAAATGAAAATTTATTGCACTGTTCGTCGTATCGTTTATCAGTAGCACCTTCCGACCCGATTCTCGACCAGGCCGGGAAGGAGGTGTTACATTCACGATAGGCCGCACCCTACTATGACTATTACAAAAAAAACCATAGTACTAAACTATTGCAAACAAGTATCTGGAGAACAGCAATACAAACAAACATAAAGCAATAATTAATTATGAAACAATTAAAAGAAATAATTGACGGTGACAAAACTTTAAGATGCCAAAAAATAAAACAAATAAATAAAAGTCTTAAAACCTTAGATAATGGAGGAAATAGAAAGAGAAACCAAACCGGTAAAAGATGAAAATAAGTGGCGCAAGTGAGAATCAAACAAGTTAGTCGATATTTGATAGCCCTGAAGGGATTGTGGATATCTCTATTTGCCGATTAAATATTAATTTGGAAGTAGAGTTATTTGTCTTGCATGAAGTTTTGGTGATGTCAACTGTGAGAATTGGAGGATTGGGTTTGGGTGAAAACATGTGCGATACGCTTAAGAAATGAGAAAAAGAAAGCCAAAACCAGGTTTTTAGGAGTTTTGCAGATCGAAAAGACACCAAAACAAATACACTTCTTTTTGTTTATATTTAAAAAAAGAATAACTATTATATAAAACTCACAATTTGGCCCCTTCTCTGAAGCCCGATTAAAGCCCAATAATTCATTTATAATTTTTCCTACTCATTTTCAAACTTTCTGAGTTCTTGGTCTTAATTTTTTTCTTTCCTTTTCGTTTTATTTTAACACAAGTGAGGAAAGTATTCCAATGCAGCAGTGTCTAGGGTGGGCACCTAAATATAAAATGAATATTTAATAAATAATTTTTTCAGCTCCACTATGTAAATCCGCCATTGGTTCTAGAATGGCATAAAGCAAAAAAAAAAAATACTCATAACGTTTAACTAAATAGTTATTTTGATCTCTATTTTTTTAACTAATTTAACCTCCTAACGTTTTATTTTGGGTCAAAATAACTCCTCTGCGGATGAAAACTGTTAGTCAACTGATGATAAACAACTTGAAATGACTTGACAGAATGACGCGCCGGAAGAAAAAATATATTATATATTTTATATATTTTTGTAAAAATATTTTTAACTGATGTGTCATTATGTAAAGTCAACATATTTGTCTGTATGACATTGCTATCGCGGCGTGCACTGTCATATAAGTTTGTCACGTCATTTCAAGTTGTTTATCGTCAGTTGACTAACAGTTTTCATCCGTGAAAGGGCTATTTTGACTCAAAATAAAACGTTAGAAGTTAAATTAGTTAAAAATGTCAAAATGACTATTTAATCCAACGTTAATTTTTTTTTACATTATACCTTCCAGAATCTATGTTCTTTTTCTCGAGAATCTATTAAAATAACTTCACCAATACTATAATCAAACAACTTATCCAAATAAATATACAATCGAATAAAAAGTTTCTATTTTTTTGCGCCTCTATGTATACTCCAATAGTAAAAAATTAAATTTAAAGTTTAAGATTAGAGTTTAAAATCTAGTGTTTATAGGTGTAGAATTTTTAATACTATTTTTGTCCCTTTTGATTCGTGAGTTAAGCTTTTGTGGTTTTTTGTTTTAAGGATTTATTCATTATCATATTAAAATTAATATATGAAGTGTGAGGAAGGAGAATATGATGATTTGCAAATTTTAATTTATAAAAAATATCATGTAAAAAATAAAGATGATGTGATTTTATTTAATTGGGTAGGACCATGGATAAGGTGGTGAAAATAGTTCATAAAATTATGAAATATGCTTAATTCCATGTCAAGTCTTTAAAATTTTTAATAATCATTTAAAAATTACTAAGAAATTAATGGTGTTTAGCGATGTATTACGTTAGTAATATTCAACGGTGTGCGTCGTCAGTTCTAGACTATTCCTTTTAAATAATTTATTTAAATATAAGATATTATTTCACTAAATATTTTCTCTAATTAATTTTTAATATCGAAACTAGAAATCACCCCTTTTGACATTGTATCATGGTTTGTTTTGGATCCCATTAAGGTTGTTTGTTGCATCCCAATATTTGTCAAATTTTAAGAGTAAACAAAATTAGATATCCTCTCTATTTCTATTTTGTACACGCTCTAACTTTTTCTTAATCATCGGTATTTAAATTTTTAATGGTAAATTGATTATAAGGTAATATCTGTTCATACACATTCTTAACCCTTTGACAATGCACATACACTTTGTAGATAAAGCGATTTGAACTCATGTCTCCTAAGATGAACATCATCCGCTTTTCTACTGAAACATTTGTTAGGTTGATCATCAGTATTTGATTTATTGTTCAATTGATTCGGATTAAATATTGTAGACTTATGATAAATGTATCTTTCTTAAAAGATCTAACACATTATCCTGCTAATCTAAATAACAATGAATGCTCAATTAATTAACCTCAAAATAAATTTTGTCAAATTTCTTTAGATCTCCTTTTTAATCTCGTTCTCACTTGTCTCTGTCTCATAATTTAACAATGTTATTCTTTTTGAAATTATACTTTTTATTTATATATTTTAAATTTGGCATAACTCGACTTGTTTATCCTAATAGTGGAAAGTAAAGTTATCAACATCTGGTGATGACTTTAGTCTTCACCGTAACATTTATCCCAAAAACTTATGGTATGTTTGGTTCTAAAAAAATATTTTATAATTTTATTTTCTATTTTTAGTTTTAGTTTTTTAAAAATAGAAATCATGTTTGATTAATAAAAATGAAAACTTGAAATGAAAATGTGTTTGATGTATAATTTTTTCAAAATAGAAACAAACAAATAATTACTCAATAATTAAATTAAAATATTAATATTAGAAAAATATTAGGGTAAATTCCGTAAATCATCACTAAACTTTACTCTTAAACTTATTTTTGTCACTAAAATTTCAAAATATTCAATTTACTCATTGAAGTTTAGACATTTAACGTTTTTTGTCTCTAAAATTTAGACATTGAATATTTTTTGGTCACTCTTAAACCCCCAAACAGTCATAGATGGTGGTTAGGGCTGACAATTACGCATCGATGGTGGCCCACCCGACCCATCCAACCCAATTAAATGGACAAAAACCCGACGAAACGTGGGTTTGATTCGTTTAGAGTGGATAGCGGATGGAGCGAGTGATGGGTTCAGGTGAAAAATTTTCAACCCACCATCCGATCCTTCACCCACCCCATCCATCCATTCATCGATATACTATTAATGTTAAAAAATATTTTGAACTATAAAGACTTTTTTAAACTTTTGTTTGCTATTGAGAAATGAGAATTTTGTTTATGTAGTTATGTTGTATGTAAGAATATTCGGAAATTTGAAACTTTAATAATAGTTGACTTTAATGTATTAAATATTAAATATTTTTAGTAAGATATTACATGTATTTTTAACTCTGATTTTCTAATAATAGAACCCATTTATGATCTAACCCACCCGCCTCATCCGTGGTTGTTGGGTGGGGCGGATTTGGATCAATGATTAAGCGGGTGGTCGGTGAGTTGGGTGAAAGTTTGGGATACGGATGGTGGGGCCGATGGAGCTCAAACCCACTCAAATCCAACCCGTTGCTAGCTCTAATGATGGTCGTTCAGTCCTAAATTTCAATAGTCTCTTCGTCTCAATCCCCTGAGTTTAAATTCGACCTCTATTTTACTGAAAAGTGCTCAAAAGTTCACGAATTGGCCAAAAACCTTATGGTTTCTCTCTCTTTGATCTCCCTCATCCACCGTCGGATTGAGCTCGTTTCTCAATATGTTGCTTCTCTCTTTTCGATGAAGTTTCCCATCGTTCAAATCTTTGAGAAGTTCCTTTGTTTGCCGATAAATGGACGTCATCAAAAAGTTAACAGAGGAGTGACAAAAAATATTCAATGTCTAAACTTCAGTGAGTAAATTGAACGTTTTGAAACTCTAGTGACCAAAATAGGTTTGATACTAAATTTCAGTGATAATTTACGTAATTTACCTAAAATATTATCAAAATTATAAAAAAATAAAATATAATTAAACAAAACAAAGTTTTAAAATGAATAAAAATGAAAATAATTTTTATTCTTAATAATAAGAAAGACATATTCAGACCCTTCAATTTGATGTGCTGTTTAACTTTATACTAATTTACAAAACAATTCAATTCACGAATCCTTTGATTTTGTCTTTCTATCATAAAATGTGAATAATTTAGTGTGTAAAGCAACAAATTTGTTTTGGTTTAGTTGTTTTGTTAGGACATTTTCAGGGTTTTATAAGCTTTTTGTGGTTTGAAATGGAGAATTATTTGTGATAGTTTTGTTGCTAAGGTAAGTTCAATGCCGCTTGGATTGATGAATAATATAATGATGGGAAGACAAAGTGAATATAAAAGGCAATTAGGGATTAGATTAATAGAATATTGAAATGTCGAGGATTATTTTTTTAGAGTTAGGACCAAAAATTAAATAAAATGCAAAAATTGATGACTAAATTTTTTATTATGTCAATTTTATTATTGTCACGCTATTTGACGTTAAGATTTTAAATCAATTTGTTAGTTGTTTTAAGTTATGTGACCATATTGTAATTTTTCAAAGTCAAAAGACTTTAAAAAATTTTATAGTTAGAGGACTATTTATCTATTTTATTCAAAAAATATATTTTTACGATGGTTTGAAACAATGCTAAAATAAAACAATTAAATATCATTAAAATAAATGAAATCTGCTTTTAGAATGATTTGATCCTGGCTCATCCCCTTGTGTCCTGGTGACAAAGGTAGATGTTTATCATCCCTTGGGACCCGGGTTCGGGCACCAGTAATGTCATGCTTTTAAATTTTCATTTTTTCATTTTTTTAAATTTATTTTCTAATTTTACAGCCAAACATATTTTCTTCAATATTTTTATTTACCCAAAAATGAAATTTTTTTTATATTCTTTATAACCAAACAAACCGTTAAATAAAAGACTTTACTATAAAATAAGTGCCCAAACTATTTTTTTGTAATATGTATATAAAGTATTTTTTTAGTTAAAATATGTGCCTAAAGTTTCATTTTTGGCTGAAATATGTGTCTACAATATTTTTTTTGGGCTAAAATAGGTGCCTAAAATTTCTTTTTTAGTTGAAATATGTGACAAAGTAGGTGCATCAATTGACTTTAAAACAAGTCAAAATGAAACTTAGGCGCCTATTTCAGACAAAAATTACTTTAAATACCTATTTCAGCCAAAAATAAAAATTTTAAGCACCTATTTCAGCCGAAAAATACTTTAAACACCTATTACAAAAAAGGCATAATTTGAGCACTTATTTTATAGTTAAGCCTAAATAAAACCCAACCATCACTATTTACTTAATTTATTTTTCTCAACCATAAAATTCCTTTAATTTTTCTCAAATAATAATTATAAGAAAATTAAAAAAAACACATTATTGCTAAAGTGAGTCATGAAGCAAAGAAAACAAACAGCTAGCAATAGCATCTCTGGTCTGCTGTCATTGTCTATGAACTTCACTGTCAAAGCCTCAAAGGGGGTAATTTTGGGTGAAAAACCCCTTTTTAATTATTATTGAGGAATAAGGCTCCCAAAAACTATTATTTGGCAAAATGACCCCCAAACTTGCCAGGTCGGCAGACCTCGCGTTGTGTAGGACGCGAGGTACGATGTCGCGTTCTGCACAACGCGATTTCAGTCGACATGGCATTGTTGTCCGTGTTAACGGGTTTACAGTACCTCGCGTTCTGCAGAACGCGAGGTCTCCGAGAAATTGAAACGGCGGCTGAATATATCGCACAGACCTCGCGTCCTACAGAACGCGAGGTCTGTGCAAATCTGGTCTGAACAACAAGGGAAAACAAGCGTGGGTAGGCATGTTCGAGCCCAATTTCGAGCGTGTAAATCGTATATTTTTAGCGATCATCGAGTTTGGGGTCGTAGTACTGGAAATTGTCTATCGTATGATACCAACATGGTTAATTTCCGTCCATTCTACAATGGTTTAAAATGGCTTCGAAAACCCTATGCTATCATCCTTTTTGAATGAAGTTGCATTTGAACAAATGTCGATAGGCATGTTCGAGCAGAATTTCATACGTAGAAATTTTAAATTTTTAGGTAACATCGAGTTTGGGGTTGTAGTACTGGAAATTCTCTATCTTATGACACTGACACAGTCAATTTTCGTCCATTGTACGCTGATTTAAAGTTGATTCGAAAACACTATGATAACATATTTTTTTGAATGATTGAAAATATAAGATGACGGATTGTATAAATCGAAGTGGACTGACTTTATTGATTAGATTGTCATGTGCGAACTCACATATACAAATTAAAAATAATTAATTAATACGAGGGGCTGAGCGATTAGGACACTTAGGAGCTGTGTGTCCAGGATTTCGACATATAGAATAATGCTTCTTTTGTCCGGTTTTCTCTCGATGTTCGACCATATCCTCGACACAGTATAATCTTGTAGAACGTGGACGTCCTTTGGCTCGTAGTAGTGCTGGATCTGGGCGTATGATCGGTTCAGTGTCCACAGCATTCGGATCAACCTCATTTCCGATTGGAGGAAACTCTTTTTCGTAAACCTTAAACACCGTTTTGAGTAAGTATACCGGATCAACCATATGCATGTATTCTATCCGTTGGTTAGTGCAAGCAGCAATGGCGTGTGCGCACGTGTATTTGAAAGTTTGGAAAATTCCGCACTCGCAGGTTCTTGCCCTCAGATCTACCACGTAAGCGTTCTGCTGAATGCCTTCCAACCGCCTGGAAAATTCCGCAACACGAAACAAGTGTCCTTCTCGCGAGAAGAGAGTTGATTGCATCTGTCTTGATTGGCCCAATTGAGTATGCAGTTTTGTGCGGAAATCTGGATGGACTTTGTGTCCACCTGCAATTTACTCAGTTGCTTGCCTTCCCAAAGTTGCAAAAAGGGTAGCTAAACGATAATAGGTCGCTTTGACAATGGAAGTGATAGGCAACTGCCGCACTCCCTTCAGTGATGAGTTCACTGCCTCAGCCAAGTTCGTTGTCATGTGACCATAACGTTTACCTTCGTCATATGATCGAAGCCATTTTTCCTTTGGGATTTTTTCAAGGTATTCTGCGCCATGTTTGTTTCTCGCTCTCAGTTCCTCGAGCAGGTCAGCCACCTCTTGTTTGTAGTGCGAGTTGCCTACGGGATGACAGTTGAATAGTTATGGGCGAAAAACACATGCAAAAAGGTCGTAAATGAAAGCGAGTAACAAGTAATGTAGTAAATGAAAATGACATAAAGGACGTACCCATATCGAGCACCATTTGACGTTCATCATGATTCTTGTATTTCTGCAGGTAGTTTGCGGCTATGTGCCGCAAGCAAAAACGGTGGTGAATGTATGGAGGCTTCCAATAGTCACCCAAATTTTCTATCGCCCACAATAGCGCTGTGCCTCTGTCAGAAATAACACACACCCCTTCATCCCTTCTTCTTCGTATTACATGATCAAGGACATATTTTCGTAGGTTCTGAAGGAAGAACGTCCAAGACTCAAAATCCTCCTTCGGGACGATTGCGAATGCAACAGGAACGCATTTGCGATTGCCGTCCTGTGCTATAGCTAGAAGTAGGATCTGTGTATATCTTCCGTACAACCATGTGCCGTCGATTTGGACCATCGGTTTGCAGTGCTTGAATGCGTTGATGCACTGGGGGAAAGTCCAAAATAACCGGTGGAATTGAGAAACACCTCGGACGACACGATCATTTTCGTATGCCAGAACCGTATCAAGTTTGACAACCATTCTGGGGATGTGTTTCTGCAGGAGATTAAGCCACGGGCGCAACTCTTTGTAAGATTCCTCCCATCGGCCATACATTTCCTCTTTGGCCTTTTTCCTTGCATACCATGCTTTCGAATAACCTGGACGGAAGCCAGTGGCAGCTAGAGCTGCAGCCTGACATGTGGGGACCGACACAGTGGGATTTGTTTTCACCAGTGTCGAAAAGATGTCCGCGAGGAACTTTGCATCCAGGTTCTTGTGATCCTGGTTGAGGCTAGCAACGGTGCATGTATGAGGCCCCTCAAGTTTTGTTATTTTCCAACGGTTTTCTGCCCTCTTCAACTCTGATATATGGATTTTCCATTTACAGCCTTGATTTTTTTGGACGCAATAAGCCTTGTAGTATGTGGATTGGGTTTTATCCACTGCCGTCTCAACATTATGACGAAGGTTGTACTGCTTAACTGCCGCCACCGCAATTTCCTTGTTCGAGAACGCCATACCAATTCTTAGTTCACCATCAGAACGGTTGACTCGGCCATCTATTGTGTCGTCATGGGGAAAATCAGGGACGTCCATTGCATCCATATCAACCGTTGTGAAGTGGGAAGGTGGCTGGAACATAGAAATTGGCGTTGCGTCTACAGGAAAGTTGGTGGCAGTCGGTTCTTCGTCTAAATCTGGTGGTGGAACGGTAGTGTCTTCTGGGTCTTCTGGTAACTCTGTCAAGTCTTCTGGTTCGGGATAGAATGGCCCCAGCTCGTCTCTGTCGGGCCCGGGTTCTCTAATCGGTTCTTCGTCAGAAGCATCCTCCGGGAGCTGGAATAGTAGAGCTTCGTCGATCACTACCCTTCGAGGCGAGGATTGGGGTCGATGAGCGGGAGGCCTCTCACGAGATCGCTCACGAACCTCATTACCAAGACCAAAATCAAGATCACCATAAGAATAATGTATTCCCATAGATGGTTGAACGTACTCCGTGTTAGGGACATACGTTGAGTGTCGTCCATATGAGGAATCATGGTCGTGCATAGCGTAAGAAGACAACGCTCTCTCACCTCCTAAAGAAGAATGTCTCCCCATAGATGGTTGACCGTAGTCGGTGTCAGGGACATACATTGAGTGCCGGCCATATGATGCTTCATGGTCGTGCGCAACGTAAGGAGTCGACGTTCCCTCCCCCCCAAAACTATAAGGATTGTATGGATTGTATGGATTGTACGGATTGTACGATGCATTTGTTGGTGCATCGAATTCATCGTTTGGGGGTTGGTTCAGGTCGAACCCGATACTAGCTAGCAGGACTGCCTTGGAGGAGCAGATGACGATGCACCAAACTCGTTGTCTCGGCACAGTAGGCTAAAATCACGTCGTAGACCTGCGGTCGGGCTAGCAACATTGGCATTCGGATCGAAGTCGAAATTCACCCGGCCCCAGCTTGGTATTTCGACAACTGGATCCGACTCGGAGAACGATGCATACAGCTCGAGGGGCGTTCCAATTGAATACTCGAAGTGGGTTTCCATCATCATTTCCACATCAGCATTTTCCGCAATTTGGCATACAGAGTACTATAAAGGGTCTATAGATGTTGGCACCCGATACTTCACGTCGGACAAACGGTGATTATCGAAATGAGGGACTTTTGCCTCCAGTTCCTTGACCAACTTCTTGAACGATAATCTCCTCGGAAGCTTTATCGTTACCGGATCTTAGCAGTGAAAAAGGACGCCGAGTTCAATACCCTCGAAAATCTGCCCATCGTAGTAAACTAGCGTAGTAACGTCTCGTCTGACCATTTGAATATTTTATGAAAGACTTTTGAATTTTTGATACTTGGAAAATTCTAGGAATTGTTTGTCATTTGAAACTTATATTTTCATTTTATGGTTCTTCTTCATATATAGGCAAAATTATTGGCCCTTGAAGTCCCGGAGAATCTGGTTGTGTAAGGCAAATAATGGTTCCGAGAGGTAACTTTGCTTGTCCATTACCTAAAATCGATAAGCAGGTAAATGATGAACAAGTCAAGAATGTCGTGTGCCTGGGAGGCAGTCCCCTAACGATTCAGAGGAGATTCGCCAGATTACTCCACCAGATTTTATGCGAGAGCGAGACCTCTGGATTTCCGTCGTGCCGCTGTTGAACTACGAAATTTGCGTGTGGCATTCTACGGATAGGGTACTCCGACAGTTCGGGTACGTCCAAAATGTTCCACCCCCTCCGCAAAATATGGACTCCTTCCACAATCTTACGCGCCAGGGGAAGACGGAGATTGACTGGGCCGAGCACCACGCTAGCTGGATAGCGCTTTGGGCTCACCGATTTAACAGACGCCCAGAGTTTCTCCCACAAATTATGGTAGGGGGTCATTCGGTCGCTTTCAATTATGACCAGTGGTATAGGAACAATGGGATGCCACATATCCTTACTCAGGCCGAGCACGAAGCAGGGCTTCCCCAGCAACCCCAAAACTGCCCACGCGGGAGCCGGCGAGCGAGCCAGACCCAGAGCCAGAGGCAGTCGACGCAGCGCGGTCCGAGACCACGATATGACACTCCAGGGGCATCATCTTCTGCCGCACCATTGCATAGCGGTCCATCGAGTTTCCAGCAGACGATGCCTCCACCCCAGTACGGCTCCACTGATGCCTATCGTCCCCATACGCCCACGACTGACCTTATGCTTATCGATTATCCACAGCTGCACCCTCAGTATGGGTTTCCGATTGTGGAGAGTACGCCGATGGCTAGCTTGTTTTACTCCCCGCCTGGGCCCAGCACAGATCCGCATATCGCGCACGATGGTCAGGGACCAGGGACCACCACACGATGGACACAGGAGGTATCCGAAGCGTGAGCGTCATCCACCCGACTGCGAAACGGGTGGACATAGGCATTTTTAGTCTTTTTCTTACTGTTTTCTACTTATGTTTTTAATATTTATGTAAAACACTTTTGAATTTTATAATGTCGTATTATAATTTTGTTTACGTATTATAATTTTGTTTACATATTATAATTAAACTTTATAATGTTTATTTAATTTTTGTTTTTAATAAATTTAATGGGATTACTAAACCGAAAATCGACATTAGTTGAAATGCAACTTCAATAAAAAAAAAAGATGATGGCATAGGGTTTTCGAAGCCATTTTAAATCATTGTATAATGGACGGAAATTAACCATGTTGGTATCATATGATAGACAATTTTCAGTACTACGACCCCAAACTCGATGATCGCTAAAAATATACGATTTACACGCTCGAAATTGGGCTCGAACAGGCCTACCCACACTTGTTTTCGCTTGTGGTTCAGGGCAGATCTGCACAGACCTCGCGTCCTACAGAACGCGAGGTCTGTGCGATATATTCCAGCCGCCTTTTTAATTTCTCGGGGACCTCGCGTTCTACAGAACGCGAGGTACTGTAAAACCGTTAACACGGAAAACAATGCCACGTCGACTGAAATCGCGTTGTGCAGAACGCGACATCGTACCTCGCGTCCTACACAACGCGAGGTCTGCCGACCTGGCAAGTTTGGGAGTCATTTTGCCAAATAATAGTTTTTGGGAGCCATTTTCTCCAATAATAATTTAAAAGGGGTTTTTCACCCAAAATTGCCCCTCAAAGGGCAGCTTTGGGGATCTTTTTTTTACTATTATTTATTATTATAACCAGCCAATGCCCAATAGTTCACAATTGGTGTTGGGTCAACAAATGTGACCAGTTGTTGGATTGTTGTGGTGCTGATGGATAACACATTGGAGATGTGAGAATAAATACAGAAAAGTACTAAAACTAAATGATTTTTACTTGCCCAACTTGCCAATCCTTCCAACTCTTTTTCATCTATTTGTTCTTTTGTCAATGGTCCAAATTTTACCACATAATTTCTCCCTTCCCCTCACCTTTGCTTTAAATATCTTTTTGCCATGTTTTGCACTCTATTTATTCACCTTTCTTAGTTTTTTTAATAATTACTGGATACCCTAGCGTGAAATTTTTTAGTTTTTATAAGCGTTTTAATTTTAGGCTTTAAGAACTTAATTTAGGGTGTATGATTTAGGGGTTTAGACGTAGGAGAATTTATTGAATGTAAATAGAATTTAGTGTCTAGGGTTAGATTTAAGGTTTATAGGCTAAAACCTAAACTTTAAAACTTAGCCCTAACACCTAAACCTCACACTATAAGCTGACTCTCTAAACCCTAAAACTAAGGTGCTTGAGGAAACTAAAAGTTTCCACCGCCAGTGTATTGGATATAAATCTTTTTTATGAGAAAATACCCCATGCACTAGCGGTAGAAACGAAAAGTTTCCACAAGCATCTTTAGTTTTAGGGTTTAGGGATCTAGTTTGGGGTTTAGAGTTTAGCAATTTAAGTGTAGGGGTTTATAATTTATGGTTCATGGTTAGAATTTAGGGTTTATAGGTTATAACTTAAACCCCTAACCATGTTACCCTACAACCTAAACTCTAACCTTTGAACCCTAAATTCTAACCACACCCTACATTCAAAACTCCTACACTCAAACCCCTAAACATAAAAACCTAAATAGAGCCCCTATACCCGTGAAAACTTTTTTGTTTACGCCGCATGTGTATGGAATAATTACCTTTTTTATTACTTTATTGTAGATAAATCTTTTAACTTGGTCGAACGATTGGCGTTATAACATTAAGGACAGGTCCGACCCTAGGCAGGGGCAACAAGGGCACCCGCCAAGGCCCACCGCTCAAGGAAATTATACATTTTTAATTGTATTCGAATTGTATTTGTTCTTAATGGTCTAATTTTTTAATATTTGTTATTATGAGCTCAATTTTTTCAATATTTGTTAATAAAGGTTTAAATTTTTTCCCAATATTTATTATTAAGGGCATACTTTTAAAATTCAACTTTTTCTAATACTTGTTATTAGGGCCTGGTTTTTTTAATATTTATTATTTTGGGCATACTCTTAAAGTTCTTTTTTTTTCTATTTTTGTTATTAGGGACCAATTTTTTCAATACTTGTTATTATGGACATACTCTTTAAATTAATTTTTTTTCCTTTACTTGCTATCAGGGACAGAGATTTAAATAACAATATGCAACCGCAACAACGACCGTTACATGACAATAACGGTAGTGGCAGAGCCAAGATTTTCTTATAGTGGGGTCATGAGTGAAGTATGAGGTATTGAGGATTTCTATACCATTAGAATAAGCATTGTTGACCTCATACCCCAACAAATTAAGTAGCGTCAAATCTTATATTTCTTATGAAAAAATCTATATTACTCCTTGAAAAGCCCATACCTCAACAAATCAAGTGGGGTCAATAGCACCCCAATTTATATGTTACATCCGCCCATGGGTAGCGACACCATCTGAAAACGCGATGCCTACAACTGTTATGCCCACAATAACGTATGTTATTAAGAGATTTCACAATCGTGATACTCACAGTGACCGAAATAGTATATGTAATGTCCACAACTACAATAAAATCTATCATGACTGTAAATATGACCGCAATCGCAATTAATTTTTTTTTTTAACTTGGGGCCATTTTTATATTCGCCATGGGCCGGCCATGACCAGCCCTGATTAAGGAGGTCATAAGTTAAAATTCAAATAAATATTTTAGTCTTGAAGGGTAGAGATTAAAGGATTACGAGTAATTTAAGTCGAAATTCGGTTCGAAATTATTTTCTCAAACTTGAGTTGATTCGGAGTGAGTAATGGACCTTTTTTATAAATAAATTTGACCTACTTTGCTTGATTGACATTGATAGACTATGGTGGAGTTGGGGGACTTGCAAGGCCCATGGTCCGCTTTTTAAATAATTCGAATAATTTGTTGACCTGAGGTTGGCCGTGATGTAGAACACGTTAAAAATATATAGATCAAAGTCTACATATATTTTCATCTAACATGGAAACAATGAAATAGCCCTTCACTATTTTAAGGACACTATCGATTTTTCAATGTGTCAAAGCTAAGCTAACCATGCAGTTGATATACACATGTTTAAACATATTTTATTTTGAATCTAAGCTGATAGTATACAGATGAAAAAGACTTGATTGGTATGATACTATATATTGAAGATTCAATTATAATATTTTAAAGTTTAATGACCACTTTAGAATTATTACCATGCTTTGGGGTTGTTTGGTGAAATAAACCATTCTTACTATAATGAAGGCACAAAAAGAAAGGAAATACAAAGTAGTTGTAGAAAATGGGAAATTGACAAAAATGGGGTGAAGGGAATGAATATCTTTGGCAGCTTTAGGCTTCGGAATCGATGCATGGTCTATTGCGGAAATATTGGGAAGGTGATGGCATTTTAATAATTCAAGGTTTTTTTTCTTCTTCTTTTTTGGCTATGGATTTTTGACCAATTGGAGTAGTGTCCAATGTCCATGAACATTTATACATAACACATTCTAGGGTGACCTATAACCGTCCATGAATTGGTCAGTCCCTTGGCTAAAGGCAAATTTGGGAGGCTGCGCCTGCAACGCCGAGGAACGACGACAACCGTAGTGGTTGTGGTGATTTAGCCAGCAAGGTGTTGCTGATTAATAATTTGCAAACATTTCTAATTGGCATTTGGCAAATCTTTGTATATGTATATAAATTATAATTGGTCAAAACCAATTAATTTCTTACATTTAGCCGTACCCAATTCCTCCCTTACATCCAGGGACGGACCTAGAACTTTAAGTTAGGGGGCAAACTTATAAATTTCTAGAGGGCGAACTTATAAAAGTTTAGGGGGCGAAAATAGATTCTTAATAAAAATTACATAGAAAAATTTTAAAAATTTTCTAAATCATATATGATTTTCATCACTCTTCATTTCTTCTTCCTGCTTGTTTCTTTTCAATATCTTCTTTCGTATAGCACCACTCTATTCTCTATATTGTAATAGTGTTTTGCAAGTTAAAAGAAAAGAGGTCCAGTAAATAATAGGAACCACAGGAAAACTGTCTCACCCCCATGCCTCTCTCTTTTGCCTCGGACAATGTCAAATGTTCACACAAACAAACGAGGAACATATGACCAACGAAATTCATACTTTGTTTTTCTTCGATTAAGTAAGAATATTTACATTCTAAATGCCAAGTGCAAGACTTGAACCACACAAAATGATAACATTAGAGGTGGCAAACGATCATTCGGTTCGATTCTGGTTCAGACAATTTTGAGTCTGACTACATTCGGTTCGGATTCGGGTCTATGGTGGTTCGAGCCTTATTGGAGCGGTTAATTTTCAGCCGGGTCAATGGTCGGGTTATTTTAGTCAGGTTTTCAGGTTGGATAAGTTTCTTACACCACTATATATGACTTTATTGACTTTTTGGTCACATCTCATATTTCTTTATTTATTTTAGGGTAAACTACTTCTTTGACCACCATACTATTGGAAAAGTTGCAATTTGACCATATTATTTTTTTCGAAGCAATTAAGCCATCAAACTATTTAAATGGTATCAATGTGACCACCAGCCGTTAAAAATAACAGAAAAGTTGACGGTGAAGTTAAATAAAATTGGTATAATTACACATTCGGTCCTCTATATTTAAAAAATCTATCAATTTAGTCTTAATTTTAATCTAATATAATAAATTAATTATTTAATAAAGTGGTCACCACCTTATTGGAAGATTTTAATTATTTTTATTTAATTTGATTAATTAATTTTTCCCTCCAATCAGGTGATGACACGTGTCACCTGATTGGAGAAGGAAAAATGAATGCAAGAAAAACCTCCAAGGGGATCAAACCCACGACCTCAACCATAAGAGAGAATGACAAGCATGCTTGCCACTGAGCCAAGTGCATTTTTGTGATGTAAGTTACAACATTTAATATATGTTTTAAATACGTGTTAATGACCGGAAAAATGAAAACAAGGAAAATGGCCTTTGGTGGATTCGAACCAGTGCCCTTGGAGTAAAAGTAAAGCATGTTTCCCACTAGGCAAGCATATTTTTAAAATGAGGTGTACAACATTTAATATATATCTTTAATAATTGTTAATGCCCGGAAAAATAAAAGAAAAGAAAATGTGGTTTTAGGAAAATCGAACATAAAATATTTAACTCAATATAATTTTGATTTATTTAATTGGGTTAAATATTTAACCCAATATAATTTTGATTTATTTAAGACATATTTTTTTCGGGAAACTAAAAGGAAATAAAATATGGTTTAAATATTGGGTTAAATCTAACATAAAATATTTAACCCAATTAAATAAATCAAAAGTATATTGGGTTAAATATTTTATGTTCGATTTTTCTAAAACCACATTTTTTTTCTTTTATTTTTTCGGGCATTAACAAATATTCAAGACATATATTAAATGTTGTACATTATATCTTAAAAATATGCTTGGCCTAGTGGTAAACATGTTTTACTTTTACTCCAAGAGCACTGGTTTGAATCCATCAAAGGCCATTCTCATTGTTTTCATTTTTCCGGGCATTAACAAGTATTTAAAACATATATTAAATGCTGTAACTTACATCACAAAAATATGCGTGACCTAGTGGCAAGCATGCTTGTCCTTCTCGCTTATGGTTTAGGTCATAGGTTCAATCCACTTGGATGCTTTTCATTACTTTCATTTCTCCTTCTCTAATCAGGTGACACGTGTCATCACCTGATTAGAGGGGGAAAATTAATTAATCAAATTAAATAAAAATAATTAAAATCCTCCAATAAGCACTTAATTAAATAATTAATTTATTTTATTAGATTAAAATCATGACTAAATTGATAGATTTTTTAAATATAGGGGACCAAATGTGTAATTATACCAGTTTTCTGTTATTTTCAACGGCTGGTGGTCACATTGATACCATTTAAATAGTTTGGTGGTTTAATTGCTTCGAAAAAAAGTAATGTGGTCAAATCGCAACTTTTCCAATAATATGGTGGTCAATGAAGTAGTTTACCCTTTATTTTAATATCATTTCTTCATTTCAAGTTGTTTTTTGTTCGGGTGAAATCGGTTCGGGTCCATTTCAGTTCAATTAAAATCCGAATTAATTTTGATTCGGATCGATTTATTTCGGATTTCGGATCAAATTCGAGTCGATATCGAGTCTCAGATTGGGTAAATTGGTTCGGGTCTCGAATAAGTTTATCAAGTTTAGATAACATGATCATTTTTTACTACTCGAGTAATTAATGAACTTTGAAAATGATAGTTTTTGGCAAGTTGAAAGAAAAAAAGGATCAGTAATAATAGGAACACAAGAAAACTCTATCTCCAAGCTCGAGAACATAGTTTTTGCCTCAGAAAATAGGATGGAGCAAACAAAAACAATAATAAGGTCCTTAGGATAAGAATGAAGAAAATTTCTGCTCCAGGAAAATAATTTATCCCATGAATCTTATGCTTAACATAAAAAAAAACCCACAAGAATTTGTTGTTTGAGCATAAACAATAAATTATTAATGGTGAAGATGTATAGCTACGGGAAGGTGCCTTATCTCACTAGACTAACTAACAGGGGTCTATTATGAGATGATTTTTTTAATTTAATTTGCATCTGATCTTGCTTAAGAGACTTAGTACCTCATTCGACTAAATCAACTGACAAGAGTTCATTATGGAAAAAATCTTTCCAATCCAATTTACACTTGACCTTGCTTAAGGAATGTAGAACATCATTTCATTAGACCAACTGATTGTTGATACTTACCTTTTAAAAAAAAAAACAATCTTTCATGACTTCCCTGACCATTGTGATAATTTCCACTCTAAAAATGTTAAGAGAAAGCTAAAGAGATCTCCTTTTTATTTTCGGATTCTTTAATTTTTAAACTTCAAAAAGAAAATAAATAATATGGGAGATCATAAATTAAATACTAATCGCAAAGTGCATTAAGGACTTGTTAGATTTAACTTCATGTTCATTATTGTACATTTCGATGCTTTGTCCTGGTTGCAAGACTAAAATTCCATTTGCTCTATAGCTTTATTGAATGATTGAAAGTTTAACTTGAGAAACAAGCAAAGAAAATTCTTTTGGAATAATAATAATAAAAAAAAAACAATCTTTAAATAACTTTATTCCATGCCTTGTTGATTGCTTTTGCTCTTCTTTAACAATTTGTTAAGAGAAATAAGAAAAGTCATAAGTTTCTAAACAATTTTAACCAATGATTGTAATTTAAAATAAGCTTAAAGACCCATTTGCCCCTTAAACTACACACCTTTTCTCAAACAACCCCTAAAATATTTTTTGGGACATTTTGTCCCCTAAACTTTAAATCGTGATCACTGTAAGTTATTTTGTAACGCCCGTTAAAAAAATCATCTAATCAGAGTGTGCCACGTGGCACTTTTAATTAAAAAATCGATTGGCTTTAATTGAAGTGGGTAATTTACATGTTAACTCTTTCAAGTTTTATTTTCATTTAGTTTAGTCCCGAAGGATTTAGAATTTTTTCCCTTTTCTCCAACAATCCTCTGACTATATGCCACAAGCCCATTAAAGCTACCCCTTTCGTCTTCCTCTTGATTCTGATCACTTTCCTTCATAGATGGTCGCACCTCTCCTCTGCATTCCCTGAAACTTCACGTAAACCACTAGGTGCCAAATCAGAAACCAAAACTCGATAATTTTTCCTTCTAAGAATGAAACTGATGTGCATTCCCTGAAACTTCATGTAAACCACTAGGTGCAAACTTCTGGCTCAAACAAGATGAAAAATATGATGATCGAAAGAGATGATTTAAACGTTGTTGGAATTTGGGGTA
This sequence comes from Hibiscus trionum, assembly GCA_030270665.1. Taxonomy (NCBI): domain Eukaryota; kingdom Viridiplantae; phylum Streptophyta; class Magnoliopsida; order Malvales; family Malvaceae; genus Hibiscus; species Hibiscus trionum. The sequence goes on along the minus strand of BSYR01000003.1, from coordinate 78,950,538 downwards.
TTGGAGGATCGGGGAAAACTACCTTGGCCAATGAACTTGTAAAGATAATCAAGTTCGAAGTAAGTTTTTTCCTTGATGCAAGTAATTGGCCAAATAAAGTTTGGGATAAGTATATAAATAGTACTCCACCTATTCCCGTATTATTATTTTAGTATCTCATCTATTTTTTAGCAAAATGGTACCTAACATTATGTTTTTGTTCTATTTTAGTACCCCGACAGTTAAAAACAAACGGAGATGATGACGTGACTTATTTTTAATCAGGATAATCATAATTTTAGTCCGAAAAACTTATTCATTTCTATCAATTTGGTCTAAACTCTATCAATTTAATAATCATCTTAAATATTTGTGCTAAAAATGTAAATCTCCCATTTTATTTCTTCTTCCCCAAAACCCTAACTGCTCTTTTCCCCTTAAACTTCAAACTCGATTTATCTCACTAAGATTATTGACCAAGCAACAGATAAGCTTAAAGCAAATCAACAAAACATTGGGAATAACACAACACAACCTAAATCATATCGACTATCAAGCAAGTTTCACGAATAAAAGCCAATAAATTTTACTCTAATAATCTAATTGCAGTTCCTAATTAACCACATATAGGATCAACAGAGTAAAATTCCATTAATACAATACTAATCAATAACTTCATATTTAGCAAATCATTTGGAGAGAAAACATAATTCACTATTTTAAATTTATTAATAATCAACAGTTGCTGCTATTCTACAAAATATTCAATTTACAACGTTTTTTAACTAATGAGATAAAACAATTTTCTTCAATTTTATGTTGAGTTTTTCTAAATAAGAAATTAAAGTCTAGTACTTTAACTACTGCAGCCAATTAGTAACTTAGGATAAGCCTTAAAAGAGAAAAATATATATCAACGTATAACGGAACTAGACTATTGTTTTTAATTAATCAAATGAACAAAGAAATTAAGGATTGAAGCCAAACTAGAAAATAGAAGGAAAAAAAATAAATCTTAATTGTAAAAGTGGGGTTTTCTTTGTTACCTTGAGAAAATATTGAACCGGAACCATTGGAGTTGTAAACTCTAAGAACCGATACAAATTCATGGAATTTTCACCATTCTTTTTATTACTATTATTCATCGACGATGAAGATGCAGATGACATAGCGCATTCCTCACTATCCGAGATAAAATGGAGTTAGGATTTTTGAGAAGAAGAAATAAAATGGAGGATATACAGTTTTAACCCACCTATTTAAGATGATTATTAAATTAATAGAGCTTGGACCAAATTGATAGAAATGTATAAGTTTTAAGGACTAAAATTGTGACTCTCAATTAAAAATAAGCCATGTCATCATCTCCGTTTGTTTTTAACGGTCAGAGTACCAAAACAGAACAAAAACGTAACGTTAGGTATATTTTGCTAAAAAAAATAGGTGGGGTACTAAAATAATAACGCGGTAATAGGTGGGGTACTATTTATGTAGTTATCCCATAAAGTTTTTGTCGATTTTTTTGTTGGTAATGGCCGATTATGGTACAAATAATTCCTTCTGTTTTTTTAAGGTCACTTCAACGACAAAATTTTGTTTTTAACTATATCACAATCACTGGATGTGCAACAGTTACAGCCAAGAATATTAGGGATTTCTTACTGGAAACGAGGCCATGGGTTACATTGCACCAATAACCTGTTTGTTTCACAAGGGATGTTACAGTGTGAGTGAGGAAGCGGACCGCCAACTTTGGTCGTTTTGGACCATGTCTGCTCCCTTCCCGTACTCGAACAGCTTATTTTTAGGATCCCAACATATAAAACTCTGGTCGTTCCAGCAAATGTTGTCAATGAAGTTTATGAAGTAGAGTTGTTGAGGGAAGATGAATCAATGTCCCTGTTTTGTCACTCTACTTTCAGGCACACGTCGATAAGGAGGAAGATGAAGGGGGATAAGGCAAGCATCTATTAAAGAGTTAACATGCAAATTTTAAATCCTTAAGGACTAATCTAAATGAAAATAAAACATGAAAGAGTTAACAAATTACTCACTTCTATTAAAGCCAACTGAATTTTTTTAATAAAAGGTAGACCCTAATTGGCTGATTTTTTTTCTTTCTAACGGACGTTACAAAAAAAACTAACGAAAGACACGATTTAAAGTCTAGGGAATAAAACGTCTCAAAAAAATATTTTAAAAATTATTCGGGAAAAAGTATAGTTTAGGGGGCAAATCAGCCTTTAAGCCTTTAAAATATGTTAAAGTACACATGATCACTAGTCTAAGCAAAACTGATCTTTTTGGCCACTACAGTTTTAAAAATTATAAAATGGTTATTAAACTTATCAAATTATTACAAATTAGTCCTTAAAACTTACCTTAAACTTATCACTATTTTATAACATGTATTGGCCATTTTGTAACAATTCGATAAATTTAATAAACATTTTATAATTTTCGAAACTTCAATGATCAAAAGATCATTTTTACTTAATTTAGTGATCATTTGTATACATTACACTTTAAAATACGGAGCTTCCACTTTATTAGAAAAAAATGAAGACTTGTGATTGAATTAAGGGATATTAAAAAGGAAAAAGAGCAGTGTAGTTTGCCCGGATTCTAAAGGCAGCAAAACCCTCAAACCATGGTATGTGAGTTTCCAATGATCAAAGCATTGATTCTACACCGCTAGATTTAACTTCCTGTTCTTTGATTATTGCTTTCTTTCCCCTTGTCTTCTCTGCATTGAAACTCCTTTTGCTCTATAATTTTGGTATTCCTTCACTGCTACTTTGATTTTGGTTTAGCAATTGCTATAATTGAACCAAAAAGAAAAGTAGATGTCGATCCCAGAGAGTATTCAGAAACTGCAGCAGCAAATTGAGAAACTGAGATATGAAAGAAACAGAATGCAGCGTCAGATCGAAGCTGCTAACAAAAACGGAGAAGAGACTGACCGAGATGTCCAGAGCTGGGTGACTCTTGCAGAAGACAAAATCAAGGAAGAGGAACAGATATTGGAGAACCTCGAAGCACAAGCAAAGGAGAGGTGTTTCTTTGGGCTGTGTCCTAATTCCAAGTCTACTGACTTGCTTAACAAGAAAGCCGAAGATAACGCCAAGAGTGTTGCAGAGCTCCTTCTGAAAGCATCCTTGTTCATGTTCACCAGAAAGAGGAACGTCGAGCAGCCGAGGAACATTGAGGAGCCGAGGACGACGGAGTACCTGGAGGCTGAACCTGGGATTATTCAAGATTTTGAGGCTTTTCCATCCAGGGAAGCTACACTTGAGGGTATCATGAACGACTTGAAAAGTACTCATCTCAAGATCATTGGTGTACACGGGATGACTGGTGTAGGAAAGACCACACTCGTGAAAGAGGTTGCTAGGAGAGCCAGGGAAGAAAGCTTGTTCGATGATGTTGCAATGGCAACTGTTCCACAGAACCGAAACCTAAAAGAAATTCAAGGGCAAATTGCAGATGTGTTAGGCCTGAAGTTGGATGAGGAGAGCCTGTTTTTAAGAGCAATGAGGCTGCAGCAGTGGTTGAAGAAAGGAGATAAGAGCGCTCTTGTAATTCTGGATGATGTTCGGCGTGGCCAAAGACTGAAATTGGAAGAAATTGGGATTGGTTTCGAAGGTTACAATAGCATTGCAAGCGAAGACGATGCAGGACCATTGGTGCGAAATGCTTTTCAGAAACTCTCTGCTGTTAGATTCAAAGTATTGCTGACTTCCACAACTGAACAAGCACTCAGTGATATGAAAGCTGAAAGTATTCGCAAACTGAAAGTGCTACCAGATGAAGAAGCGATTAAGTGGTTTAAAAAAATGGCGGGAGTTGGAGCAAGGAACCCTGCTTACCAAAATACAATAAATAACGTGGTGAAAAACTGCACAGGTTTTCCGGTTGCCATTTCAGCAATTGCAGTTGCTATGGAGTTCAGTAGACGATCCTTTAGTTCCCTATTGGAAGATTTGGCAAGAGAGACAGAACCCATTCCGGCCAAAGATCAAAATCTTGCACGTGTGTACTCGACTATACAGTTGAGTTACAGCTTGTTAGAGAAACCGGAGTTGCAGTTCTTGTTCCAGCTCTGTGCCCTGCTGCCCCGAGGTTCTCACATTCAGGTATCTGACTTGCTAAGATACAGTTTGGGTTTGAAAATAGAAAGAAATGTGAGCACATTGGAAGAAGCAAGAAAAGGTGTGAACGGCCTCAAAGATGCAGGTTTACTACTCCGAACCGACAATGATAAACATGTGAGAATGCACGACATTGTTCGGGATGTTGCCATTTGGATTGCATCTGAAAAGCAGCGTATATATGTCATAGAGGATGAAGCCCGTATGAAAAAGCTGCTAGATCAAAGAAAGCTCTACAATTGCAATGCCATATCGCTTCCATACGGTGACATAAATGTGCTTCCGGACAAGTTGGAATGCCCCAGGCTAAAGTTGCTGGTTTTGTTAAACAAAAACCCCTCATTAACAGTCCCAGATACTTTCTTTGGGGAGATGACTGAACTCTCGATGTTAGATTTGGCTGGTTTGAGTTTTACTTCCCTGCCTCCATCTTTTACTTCTCTAGAAAACCTCCAAATGTTGAGTTTCGATGAATGTGAATTGAATGACATTGCAATTGTTGGGAATCTGAAGCAATTGGATACCCTTAAAATTCTCAGTTCTGATATTCAGAGATTGCCCCGGGAAATAGGGAAACTAATCAGGCTTAAGTCCCTAGACCTGAGCAATTGTTCCAAGCTTAAAGTCATTCCAGCCAACATCATATCAGGCTTGTCTTATTTAGAAGAACTGCTTATGCGCAACAGCTTCGATCGATGGGGTGTTGATGGCAATGCCAGCCTTATTGAATTGAAGTCTTTGTCTGGTTTAAATGCTTTGGAAGTCCATATTCATTCTGTTCACCTTATCCCAGAAGAATTATTCTCCGAAAAATTGAACCGATACAAGATTCTTATCGGGGAGGTCTGGGACTGGTCAGGAAAGTATGAAAAGGAGAGGATGCTGAAACTCAAGCTTACTAAGGGAATTCACTTGGATCGTGGAGTTAAACTGTTGTTGCAGAAAACTGAAGATCTAACTTTAGATGAACTGCAAGGTATCAAGAATTTGCTGTATGAGGTGGATGGCACTGGTTTTCCACAGCTCAAGAATCTCCACGTGCAAAACGGTTCGGAAATACAGTTCATTATTAACTCTATGGAGGTAGCTTCACAAAAAGCCTTTCCTATTCTGGAATCATTGTTTCTTCAGAATCTGGTTAATTTGGAGAAGATATGTCAAGGCAAACTAGAAGAAGAATGTTTCAAGAGACTGAAAATCGTAAGTGTCGAATGTTGTGATCGCCTGAAGAATCTGTTTCCAATCTCCATGATCAAAATGCTGGTCCAACTTCAAGAAATTAAAGTCTCAAAGTGCAAAAGCATTGAACAGATTATTGCTGAAAAGAGTGAGCAGAGTGCTGGTATAGCAACCAATCAAACCAAGTTTGGCCAATTGCAATCCTTAACACTGCAACTTCTACCAGAGCTTAGTAGTTTCTGCTCCAAAGAGAAGAGTCGTTCCATTTATCAACTGGAACCGGTGAATACAAGGACTTGGATACTTTTCAATGAAAAGGTACTAGTATTACTATATATCACGTTCTTTCAATTATCGAAACATATTCTTAGAAACTCAAAAGAAAGATTGAAATTTACTGAAATGGTGCACATGCATGTAGGTTTTGTTTCCTGTCCTTAAGAAGCTGAGATTGTACTCCATCAACATAGAAAGGTTATGGCAGAAATCATCATATTGCAGTCAGACTTTGACAAGCTTGGCCATTGAGGGTTGTAGTAACCTTAAACATCTGTTTTCGCCGTCTATCACTAGAAGCCTATTGCAACTCAAAAGATTTGAGATAATCGACTGCGAGTGTATAAGAGAGATAATGGTTCCAGATGATGTAGAACAAAAAGAAAAAGAATCAGGAGAAGAAAAAAATGAAAAAGAAATAGAAGAAGAAGGAGAAGAAAAAGGTAAAGGAAAAGAAAAAGAAAACATTGCCAACATAGTGTTCCCCCAACTAAATTCCCTGAAGATGAAAAATCTTGTTAACTTAGTTGGATTCTGCTCAGAGGATTATTTTCTCGAATTCCCGTCTTTGAAGCTTTTGGAGATAGAGAATTGCCCTCAAATGAAGGAATTCATGCACAAATCTCAGAGCACAGACATCACAACTGTCCATGGAACTCTAGAAATAAACAAAGAGAATGGTCATCATTTAGGTGCACAAGCTCTCTTTAATGCAAAGGTGAACAAATCCCCATTTTTCTTCAGTCTGAATTTTCACTTACCTTTTTTTTACATGATGTGAATTAACTCTTATAATATTTTTTCTCATTGGCATGAAATTATACAGGTTGCATTTCCTAAGTTGGAGAAGTTGAAAATCTCTCACTTGGAAATTGTGAAGAAGTTATGGCACAACCAACTCCATACAGATTCCTTTAGCAACCTAAAAGAAGTGAAGGTTGGATATTGTAATGAGATATTTTCTATTTTCCCATCTAATATGGTGTGGAATTTACGGGGACTGGAAACACTAATAGTTGTCGACTGTGATTCACTGCAACACATTTTTGAGTCATTGGATATCGAATTAGCCACTCAGCCAAGAGAATCTCATCTTCCAATGCTGAAACATGTATATGTTCGAGACTGTTGGAGTCTGAAAAGTATTTTTCCAGCATCAGTGGCAAAAGGTCTTCAACACCTAGTAGATCCCGCAGTCGAGTCTTGTGGATTGGAAGAGGTTGTTTCAAAGGAGGAAGGAAACCAAGATGTTAAGAAGTTTTCCTTTCCTGAAGTACGATGTCTCACGCTTCATAACCTGCCTGAACTGAAATGCTTTTACCCAGCACCGCATGAAACAGAATGGCCGAAGTTAAAAATGTTGAAGACTTATCATTGTGGCCAGGTAGAAGCATTTGAGATGGACGAACATCGGTCCTCATTTCAAAAGCCACTTGGTTTGTCTGATGAGGTACGATACGATTCTCCAATATCCTATATTCATGTGCAAACTGGCACCAGTTGCCCATAAATGAATATTGAAGTTGTTGATCTTCAACAAGTAGTTAATGTATAGCTGAAGAATTCATGTGTAACTCCCAATTCCCAACTTGATTTGATCACCAACAAAGAAAGTGTTATATATTCTTTCCCAAATATATTGTCATATCAAGGTGACTATAAACTAACTCTAACTCACCTCTATTGATGGATTTGTAGGTGATCCATAATATGGAGGAATTGTCTTTAAGCAGCAAGCACATTTCAATACTATGCGATCGTCAATTTATCTTCAGCCAAATAAAAGTTCTTCAAGTGCTTGGTAATGATGACAAAACAGTTGTGTTCCCATTTGTGATTTATTGTGATCTCGAAGGGAACTTCAGCGGTGAAGGAAATGCAAGTGAAAAGAAACTGGAAAGAGAACTGGTTAGTCTTCGTAACCCCGGCCAGTTAGGGGAGGAAAACTCTAAAACACACCATGTTTTCCCAAAGCTCGAAACTCTTGAAGTTAGAGGATGTGAGGGTTTGATCAGTTTGGGACCATCCTCGACATCCTTTCAAAATCTCATAACTCTGGACCTATGGCAGTGCAATGCTATTGCCTTAATGACATCTTCAGCAGCTCGAAATCTGTTGCAACTGATAAAAATGAGGATCAGAGATTGCGTTACCGTGAGAGAAATAGTTGCAAAAGGGAAAGATGATGCAAAAGACATGATCAGTTTTAGCAAGTTGAAATGTTTGGTGCTTCATTATTTACCTAACCTCACAAGCTTCTGTTTAGAGGAGTACAAATTTCATTTTCCATCCTTGGAACAAGTTATTGTGAGACAATGTCCCAAATTGAAGATCTTTTGTCATGGAGATTTGATCACCCCAAAGTTACACAGAGTGCAGCTATCAGAAGAGGACTATACCGGCTTTTGGGCTGGAGACCTAAAAAACACCATAAACAAGTTGCATGAAAACACGGTACTTATCTCTCTTCTCAGTTAAAGAAAGAATAGGTTATTCTTTTTTTTCTTCTTATTTTCAATGGCATTTTTTGTCTAGTATTGAATATTGCAGTATGTTTGGTTTTAATAGGTAAGGTATTATGAACCAGAGCACTTGGAGCTTCATGAGTTTCCCGAGTTGGAGGAAATTTGGAATACAGTTCCTCAAGGAATTGTAAATTTCAAAAGACTCAAAGTTCTGGAAGTGTATAACTGTAACAACTTGAGATACCTATTAACAGCTCCCATGGCTGAGGATCTTGTGCAACTGCAGCTGATAAAAGTAAAAAAATGCAAAAGAATTAAAGAAATCATTAGAGATGACAAATCAACCACAAAGAAAATCATATTCCCTCAGCTTAAAACAATAACTATCAAGTATTGTTTGGCATTGACATGCTTTTATTTGGGAACTTTTGCATTGGAATGTCCAAACTTGAAAGAAGTTACATTAGTTAGCTGTGCAAAAATGGTTGCATTTGCATCTACTGCTTCAAACGAGCCTCAGGTAGAAAACACTGGTGGAGGATATTCGAAGATTCTTGCAAAGGACACCCCCGATGTCTCTGCTAAACCCTTTTTCAGTGATAAGGTTTGGCTTTTGTACACTGTAAACATATAGTTCACATTTTATAAGTTTTTTATTCAATGTCTCAAAAGATGTTAAAACAGAAATCATTAAATGAAGTCAAAGGACTTTCTCACCATTGTTCTGTCCTCTCTTTTCATGCACTTAATCATGTTCTGTTATTAACGTGATCATACGAATTTTTTAGGTGTCATTACCTTTGTTAAAGGAGTTGACAGTGGTAGACATGGAGAACATGGAAAGGATATGGGATGATCAACTTGAGATCAACTCTTTCTTCAAATTAAAACACCTTGAAGTGCATAGTTGTGTTAAACTATCACACATTTTCCCGCTTAATGTGCTGGGAAGGCTTCAGAGACTAAAAAATCTGCAAATAGTTGACTGTGCTTCACTAGAAGAAATATTTGAACCCGAATCCACTGAGGTGGAAATGAACACCAAGTTTGTATTTCCTAAAGTGACGTACCTGAACCTTTCTAAGCTACCAAAACTGAAGAGTTTCTACTCCGGGGTGCACACTACCGAATGGCCATTATTGAAAAGAATGGATGTTTATAGATGTGACAAATTGGAGATATTTGCTTCGGAATATTTGAGCTCCCACGAAACACAAGGACTGCATCCCTTGTTTTGGATCAATAAGGTATGTGAAACATGTCCACAGGATGCATTAATTTTCCATTTCCTTTTCTAACATTGTAATTAGTAAAGGCAGATGAACATGTTCTACTTTCTCTGATTAGCTATTCTGATCTGACTTTAAATAGTATGCATGTTCACTAACTAAAAGGAAGGTCCAAGGATGAAAACAGTATTAGTATTATGTGACATTGATAGTTTTCGGAGTGTGGATTTTCAATAAAAAAGGTTCCATAATCTATACCCTTTATCTAATTCATTCTTGCTTTGGTTTAACACGATTTTCAATTGACCAGGGCACATTCCCTTGTTTAGAAGAACTGAGATTGGAATGCAATGCCGCAATGAAAGAGATATGGCATGGACAACTCCCAGAAGGATATTTTAAACTGAAAGTTTTGGAGCTCATAAATTTTCCTGCACTGACTGTTCTTCCACCATATTTCTTTCGGTCACTATCCAATCTTGAAAATTTGGTTGTTAGTGATGCTTCCTTTAATGAAATATTCCTATATGAAGAACTTGGGGGTGATGAAAAGATGGAAGGTCCACTTGCTCAGTTAAGCGTATTGAGATTATCCAAACTCCATGAGCTGACGTATTGGTGGAAGGAGAGTTTCAATCCTGGAAAAATTTTCTTTAACATGAGAGTTCTAGAAGTGCAGGATTGTGGTAAATTAAATATTTTAGTGCCACCTTCGGTGTCTTTCAAGAATTTGACAACTCTAGAAGTGTCGAGGTGTCAAGGACTCAAACATTTATTTGCACACTCCACAGCTAAAAGCCTGGTGCAGCTTACCAGAATGAGTATAACTGACTGCAAAATGATACTAGAAATTGTTGGATGCTCAGGCAATGAAGTGAAGGAAGGCATCGAATTCACCCGGCTAAAGTGTTTGGGACTCAGTTGTTTGCCAAACTTGGAGAGCTTTTGCACAGGAAACTGCATCTTTGAATTCCCTTCATTGGAAACTGTAATCTTGAGACATTGCCCAAAGATGAAAACTTTTCCTCAGGAAAGGTTTATTGCACCAAAACTAAAACTGGTGTATTCAACAGAAGCCGGAGGTGCAGGCCCCTGGGAAGGCGACCAGAAGTTTATTGCACCAAAACTGAAACCGGTGTATTCAACAGAAGCTGGAAGTGCAGGCCCCTGGGAAGGCGACCAGAACACCACCATACAACTTTTGTTCATGGAAACGGTATGCATTAATCCCAACCTTTGATCCTCAAGGTTACTTCTTCTGTAGCTTCATTACCATGTTTTACAGGAAACAAAAAGGTTATTGAAAAACCTTTAAGAATATAAATAACACCTCTTAATGCAATTATTCCAGTATTAATGTGTTGATTTTTATAGGTTCAATACCGTGAGATCGAATATGTGGTACTCTCTGATTCCTCCAAGTTGATGGAAATAAGGAACTGGAATCCACAAGGAATTTTGGACTTTAAGAACCTTACATTTCTGAAAGTTTATAACTGCAGAAACTTGCGATATCTATTTAACCCTTCCATGGCCATGAACCTTGTGCATCTTGAGAAATTTGAGATTCATGATTGTGAGATGTTGGAAGAGGTAATAATCACAAAAGGATTGCCAAAAAAAGAAAGGATGAGAAAGAAAATGTTCCCTAAACTAGTCACTTTATTGCTTATTGCTCTCCCCAATCTCACAAGGTTTTGCTCCGGAAATTACCTTGAGTTCCCCTTCTTGAAAGAACTTTGGATTCAGAGTTGCCCTATGTTGAAGACATTCATCTCTAGTTCTGCAACTAGAAATAACTCAAGACAGAATCCGAACACCAGTTTGACAGTTCTATATGATGAGAAGGTTATTACAACTCCTTTACTATACCTTTATCTCCACTTCTGTTAAGTTATTGATGCAAATCTTATAATTATGCAGGTGGCATTCCCCTCCCTGGAGAAATTAGGAATCATAGACATGGGAAACCTGAAGAAACTTTGTAATGACCAAATTTCCATGGGTTCATTCTCCAAACTGAAAGTCTTGAAGCTCATGGGCTTTCCTAAGCAGTCAGATGTTATTCCATCTGCTTTCTTTCTCTCCTTGTCCAAGCTTGAAAGGCTTGTTGTTGATGATGCCTCCTTTGCTGAAATATTTCAGTGTGAAGGCATTGAGGAAAATATGCAGGCATGGGAACTGGCTAGTTTCAGTGATTTACGGTTGTCGAAACTTCCTGAGCTAATGCACCTCTGGAACGAAGAGTTTCAGTCTCAACCTCCAATACTTTTTCAAAACCTGAAAATTCTAAAAGTATTGGAATGCCCCAAACTGAAGCATTTAGTTCCACCCACAGTGTCTTTCCAAAATCTAACTACTCTTGAAATATCAAGGTGTCATGGACTTAGAACTCTAATAACACCCTCAACAGCTAAAAGCATGGTGCAACTCAAAAGGATGAGGATAACAGATTGCAAAAAGCTAGAAGGAATCATCGCAGATCCAGGGGATGGGACTTATGGCATCATTTTCAAGCATCTCGAGTATTTCAGACTTCAAAGCTTACCAGCGCTCAAGAGTTTTTGCTCGGGGCACTATCACTTTGAGTTCCCATCTTTGCTTGAATTAGTTGCAATTGAATGCCCAGAGTTCAGTGATTTCTGTAAAGGTGAAGTAAGCACACCGTTGCTAAAAAGAGTACGTCCAACAGAAGAAGGAGAGATATCTTTTACAGATAAGGACCTTAATACCACCATAAAAGGGTTGTACAGCGAAAAGGTACGTTTAAGCACACCTGAGCATGAGTTTTTGTTTCCCTAGTTGATATGAAAACATGGAGTAGAAGCACCAGAAATGTTCCAACACATTAGATTCTTCATGTTCCCTAAATTCATAGTTTGTAATTACAGAAAGTCCAAGGTATGCAACTTAGGACATGAGAAGCATCTGTATGATAGAGAAAAATTCAAGAAAAATGGCAGGCCATTAACATATTCCAAATGCATCAGTTTAATTTTCTTTTCAAAATTGTATACCCTTTGCACCTTTGTCTGTCTTACTCTCTTTATCTCTGCAACTCAGGCTCGAAACGATGTGAAAGAGTTGGAGTTTCTTCAGTGGACGTTGTCGGACTTGTGGAGACCTTCAGGGCCTCAGGCTGAGTGAAGGTCAAATGAATTTTATCATCAACTTTGGTGTGGAAGGTTTAACTCATCTGGTCTTAGTCCCCATTCTCTACTTTATTTTCCTTCTTTGCTTACTTTTATTACCTCAACTGAATGGAATCAAATATGTGGATTTGTAATTCATGTATTCTATCATTTCCTACCGAATTTACAATTGTTAAGGTTTCTGTCCGTTGAGCAAATTAAAAAGGACATAAAACAGGCACCAAACTAGTCCAATATTTTTATTTATGGGCAAAGTGAATGCAAAAGCCAAGATGGGTAAAATAAATTGTCATTGCCACAAAAAAAAAAAACTAAACCATCTTGATTGATATTTGACCCATTGAACGATTAATATGGATAGGGAACTGCAAAGGCCCATTATAGTGGCGACTCACGCAATCCAGTTTGCTCTATTAGACCAACCGGTAATTAATATTTAACTAGTCTTGATGGTCCAATATTATTCTCACAGGAAATTTTACCATGTTTTTGTGAGTTACACATACCCAAACTATGGAATACATTCTAAATTGGTCCCTAAACTTTTGAATGTTCCAAATTCATCCCCAAACTATGATTCCTATTCTAAATTGGTCTCCAAACTTTTAAATGTTCCAATTTCATCTCCAAACTATGACCCTCATTCTAAATTGATCCCAAACTTTTGAAGTTTTCAATTTCATACTCAAATTATTGTTTATGACACATTATTTATATATATAATATAGTGACAATATTTTTAATAACGGTTTTATTAACATGGGATATAATTAGCATATATTGATGATGAAATTAAAACTCAAAAGTTCGGGACCAATTTAGAATGAGAGTCCTAGTTTGGAAATGGAATTGGAACGTTCAAAAGTTTGAGGGCAATTTAGAATGAGGGTAAATGTTCAAAAGTTTGGGGTCCAATTTTGGATGAGGATCATAGTTTAGGGATTTGTTTTGCAATCAACTTTGTTTTTGTCAAATAATGTAAATTAATCACCAATTATACAAAGATATATGTATGTGTGTATACATCAGTTAAAAATGAACTTATCATGTCAAATCTAGCCACCAAACAGGGAATAACAATAGAAATAGTAAAACATATATTTCTGTAAACGGTGAAAAACTTCATGAGAGAGAATAACAGTAGAAATAGTTTGAAAAAAGGGTACTCAGTTTTTGTTGCAGAGGGGTTGGGTACAATGGGGAAGAAATAAGACAGGCCATTATCTCCAGGAAGATGCCATGGCCTTGTATCAGTTGGTAGGGACCTGAACCAGTGTCTCTCCTTCAATATTTATTGTTCCTACAAAGAAAAGAAAGAGATATGAAAGAGACATGAGGATTAAAAGATGGAGACATGCAGTTGAGAGGAATTGAACTCACCCATAGAGGAGAAAAGTAGAAGTTCTTCATGATTGCTACACTGCTGCTACCCATGCTTTTTTCCACATTTGCTACAAAGTCTTCTGTCATATTTGTAAGGGTCAATTCCTTCAAGGCTGCTAGCTTTTCCAACCCATCAAGCTTTTTAAGATTTTTGCAGCTTCTGATCTCCACTTCTCTTAACATTGGCATGGATCCTTCCTCCACAGTCCAGCAGTTCAATTTATACAGCATCCACAATTTTAAGACCTTTAGCTGAGGAAATCCGCCACGATCACAAGTCATCTCTCTCCCCAGGAAGGATTGAGCATATAGCCTAAGGACCTTCAGTTGTTGCAGCTCCCCAAGCTTTTTCAATTGATCTTTTGACATATGTGTCATTGACAGTGTAAGAACTTCAAGCTTTTCAGGAAAATCAATAGTAGGAACTTGATCTGGAAGTTTTCCAAGCAAATACAGCTGTGATAGGCTCATCTGCTTCCATGTCTGCATGTCCTCTACTCTGAGCTTGAAGTCTAAAGGTTTATTGAATTTATCTAATAATCTCAATTTCAAAGACTGAAGCTTTTTCATTTGAGTGATCCAGGGACCTGTGACTTTGTTTGATGCTTCGTTACATGTTATTTTCAATTTCCTCAGATCGACCAAACTTTCCATCCAATTTTTTTCAGGACTCCCACTTTTAATCACCACCCCCCACAGGATCTTCAGCTTGTTCAATGAACCACTAGCTGATGACTTCAGAGTAGACAAATCAACATCAATTTCACTCATGTACAAATGCTGAAGTTTCTTTGCCTCCCAGATGGTACTAGGCAACTCGGTTATGAAAGTGTGCTTTATGTCTAAAGTCTCCAGGTGGTGCAGGTCACCAACTGATTGTGGGAGATCATCCAAAAGTGTTCGCCGCAAGCCCAAATACTTTATGTAAGGCAGTTTGCCTAGTGTATCAGAAAGCACTGGTTTGTAAACACCTTCTAGATCAAGCACTACAAGCATTCGGAAGTCTTCTTCAACAACCTTGCTAAGAAGTTCCTTTACTCCATATGTAGGCGCATCTCCTCTTTTTCCGTAGAAAGAAATATAAGAACGCAGTTGTTGAACTCGGGTTTTTATGTTTTCGGACTGACAGGAAATACCGGAGTTTTCTGAAAGCCGCCGGATGTTAAACCATGGTGATCCACATATACCTGAGCTGCTGGAGAAGTGAAGAAACCCAACTTTCTCCGTATCTAGAAACAGGGTGTCGTATATGGTATTTGGCACGCGGCATGCCTTGGGGCTTCCATTTGATTTTAGCTTTGTAACCTCAATCATGTTTCTGCACTTGAGTTCTTCAAAATATTCTTCGACTGGCTTTTCTTGATCTGTTGTTGTCACAAACCCCTCAGCAAGCCACAAGTGATGCAACCTTCTAAGAGGAATCTCATATGACTTAGGAAAAAGACCCAAGTAAAGAAGACAGCACCTCAAATCCGGGGCTAAATCCTGATAGGCTAAAGCCATAATATCTGAGAGAGCCATTTCATCTGAGCCTACCAATTTGTCAGAGTAGTTTGACTGATCTTCACCATAGGTTGCCTCAGTCCGCAATTTCATCTTTTCTTCTTTTTGCTTGAACAGAATTGGAAAATCTTTTTCATCTCTACTAGCTGTTGTAGGCTCCATCACCATTTCTTTCTTCTCATTCTTTTCCTTGGCATTTGAGGAAGCTGATTTGTCGGAGGGGTTCATTCGATCTTCAGTGCTTACCTTCTTTTGCTTTTCCATTTTATCAATGGACAATTTGTGTGAGGAATTTGACTGATCTTCACCTGATGTTGCCTCATTCTGCAATTTCTTCTTTTTCTTTCCCATTTTACGAATGGAACGATCTATCACCCATGACCATTCATCATATGGATCCTTCCTAGATAACAAACCTCCGAGCAGGACGATTAGAAGAGGTAGGCCATGGCATCTTTGCAAGATCTTCTCCTTTAAATCTGTTAACTCTGAGTCATTTTCATCTATCTCCATTTTCTTTGAAGCCTGTACCTTCTTCAAGAACAATTCCCAGCTTTCACCATCGGTTAGCGGTCGTAGCTGCAGAACTACAGTCTCTGGATTGATATGGTATGCTAGATACGCATTTCGAGTAGTGATTATCACCCTGCTGCCATTCGATAAATTTGGGAAGACGCGATTTAGTCTCTCCCAAACATCTGGTGTAGGAACATCATCCAAAATTATCAAGAACCTCTTCCAGGTTAGGAAAAGATGAAGCCTTTCCCTCAACTGCTCCAGTGTCAAGCTCTCCTTTTGCGTGGCATTTCTAAGCTGTCCCAATAATTCAACTAATAGTTGCTTCTCATGGAAATCATCCAACTTCGGAGGCACGTTAACCCAAGCTCGACATGTGAAGTGCCTCTTACTTGCTACACTGTTATAGATCTTCCAGGCAAGAGTTGATTTGCCTGAACCTGCCACCCCTAACACTGAAATTAGAAAATGCAACTTGTAGCTGTTGAGTGTTAGTTCTTCCAACTCCATTTCTTTATCAATGAAACCAACAATGCTCGACTCTTCGGCCATACCATCAGAGAGCCTACTGCGGTGCTCTACAACCGTTGGATCTGAAAAACCTTCTCGCACATCTTTTAAGTTGGGAGACTTTCTCGTCATTTCTGAGTTAGCTTCACCTTCACTTAGAGTAAAAATCACCCGGCTACCATTCAAGGAATTCGGAAGGGAAAGTTTGAGATTGTCCCAAATTTTACTTGTCCATAAGTTACATAAAACCACAAGGTACCTCTTTTGAGCTAAGAAATTGTGAAGCCTTTTTCGTAGTAACTCCACAGTTTCTTTCAACTTAACACTAGTGACTTGCTCAAATATGTCAGTTAGAACATCTATTTCATGATACTCCTTTGGAATATCAACCCAAGCACGGCATTGAAAGTGTCGTTTAACGTCTTTTCCATTGTAGATTGGCCATAACAAGGTTGTCTTGCCAGAGCCTACCGTACCCTTGATCGAAATGAGGAAAAGCAAACTGTGCTGGTTTAGAATTGATTTTGTTAGCTTGTCGATTTCAGCCTTCACACCAGTAATACCATATTCGTCCTCCAAATAAGTAGAAGATTGAGGACATCGATCTAATAATTGCCCCTTCATCTTTTTTAAGTCGGAGAAATCGTGTCTCTGACTGATCCATGAACTAATTTGCCTTGCAACATTCTCATTTTCAACAACAGTAATCACCTTGCTCCCATTCAATGAGTATGGGAAGGCTGCTTTGATACTATCCAAAAACTCAGCTGTTCGGACACCATATAAAACTATCAAGTACCTCTTTGAAACTAAGAAATCATGGAGGCTCCTCTGCGGCGACCGAAGGGGCAGCCTCTCTTCCTCCTTGCTACCAGTAATCTGTTTTAGAATGTCAAGTGAGATCTCTCTTTGTCCAACCTCTTCAGAAACACGAACCCAAGCACGACACTGGAAATGCCCTTTGATATCATCTGCACTATAGACTGTCCACAGAAGAATCGCCTTACCAAGGTATGTCCCATCAACGGTTAAAAGGAGATATTGCAAAGTAAGCCGGCTGAGTACTTGTTGACTTAACTTCTTTTCAAGGTCTGGCAAAACAATCATAGATGCATTTGATGTAATAGTCTCATTGTCAGTTGAGACTTGTAGATCTTCGGATTCAGTTGATGACTCTGTTGGTGGGATAATCGATTCCACTGCTGGAACTTCACAGTCACTTGATGGACTTGGTTGAATTTTGTTGCAGTAATCCCTTATGCTCTCTGTCAGTTGATCAATTGTATTGCTTAAAGACCTTTCGCTCAAGAAACTGCTGGAAACACGCCTCTTTCTCTGGACTTTGCGACTCGATGCCATCGTTCTTCCCAAAAGGGTCTCAATATCATCCTCCAAAGAAAAGATGTTTTTCAGAAGCTCGTCCCACTCCTCATCAATTTCATCTGCAGCTTCCAAGATCTTCTGCAAATGTTTTAGCTCTTCAATTGAGTTACGGATGACATCAGTTTTCAGCCCCCGAAATTTCGGTTCCTGACTTGCAACCAAATTCAGTTTGCTTATCAGAATTTGTGCTGTTTCAAATGCCATGGAACTCAACTCTCAGTATTTATGTGGCTTTCTTGTGAATGCCAACTAAAAGCAGAAAAGGGCCGAGTTGCACGAAAACTCGGAGCTGAGCCTGAGATGCAAACTCGCATGCTTCCTTGTCCCACGCCTCTTTCTTCTATGGTATGCAGCTTTTATTTTTCTGTTGTGTCCTGCATTTGTACATTTTTACATGCTTAGAGTCAAAATCAATGTTCTGAAATACAATGAAACAAAGTTTCCTATTGAATTTCTACCCAGAAATATACTATCTGGGATATAAGTATATATGGAAGAAGACAATTAACTCATCTTTTATTTGTTCAAGACATGAAAATTGAAACCCTCTTTCCAAAAATTCTACGTTTGCATGGGCTTGAAGTGAATTTCAGGCAAATGCAAGAAAATGGCTAGAATTTGATAAGTTCTTTCACTCAGAAAAAACAACAATCCAAGTACATAAGATAACCGATTCGGACACAAAATTTAGGATTTCAACTTGGAAGTTTCAGATTCCAAATATACTTGGAACTCATTTACAAATTCATCAACTTTAAACTGGAATTTCATGTGTATTGTTCCAATCAAAAGATATAAGACAGGAACTAAATTTTAACATATACATGGGAGAAAAAGAACAGAACAGAACTTACCTTGATCAGTTCACTTCCATCTCCATTGTTTCATATTGGAGCTTTGGGCTGTTAGAAATCTTGAGGCAGTAACTTCCAGGAAAATGTCAAAAACCTCTTAGAAGATTCTGCTTCCAGGGACTGGCAAAAAAGGATTTGTTGCTTTGCAATTGGAATGAACTTTACCTTCAAATCCTTCCTTGTCTGTTAAAAAAAGAATATAACAGTAATCATAATTTATTTCTACTTTTCCTTGGGTTTCATTTAAAGTTGCAAAAGACTGGAAAATAAAGGGAAAAGAGAGATTCTCAGCAGCAAGTATTCATAATTTTATAAGCCGTGTTCCTCATATACTTTACTTTTTCTTCACGTAACTGTTTCCTGATATGTCCCACATCCCCGAATATGAGTAACCTAGGCTCAGGGCTGCAATTAATCTCTTTCCTATAAGTACATAGGCAAAAGGATGATAGACATAAGCACCCAACCCAGCAAGAAAATGGAGAAACAAGAGGTTGAACAACAGGATGCCCCAATGACCCTAGCAGTGAAAGGCCATTTAAAGGCGACAAGGAATCTAGTAGCCTACGAGTTTGCCAAATACCTGAAATACCCTCTCGTTGACCAAGACGAAATCACCCTGTTTCTCGAAAATTCCCGACACCTCGATGACATATCCTTCGACATTGCTCTTACAACTGCTTCGGTCCAGTTGAAAGTGTTGAAGCTTGGGGTGATCGTCAGCACACCACTCAGTCAAAGAAGCCACTTGGATAAGTTAAAGGAGCAGGCCAAGTCTGATGGTGCTGTTCTGGTAATAATTCAATGCCTGCCGAAAGATGAGATCAGTGATTTCACCATTGAAGGAGTTCCGAGGCTCATCGTTGACACCAGAAAGCCAACCTTTGATGCTTAAGTGTTTGTTTCAGATGAGTTGGATAAGGTCAGGAAAAGATCTCACCGGCACTTACATCCGTTAACCTTCATTAACAAGCCAATTGTTGAATCGAAAGTCAAATGCAACCGCTGTCTGAATTCAACTTCAGGTCCGTACTATCAATGTTTTCTAGGATGTGTTGAGTACATATTCGATAAAGCCTGTGCAGAGTTTCCTAGTGACATAGAACATGTCGAGAAAAAGTGCCCTGTATATTTAAGGCGAAGTCAACCTGAATATCTGTTTCCGAAAGATGTGAGACATAACTGCAAGATATGTGAATGTAAAGACGAAGAGTTCTCAGATAGTTGCCTGTTTCAAACCAACATGAAATGTGAATTTCTACGTATCATCGTTAACCACGAATCCCATGCACATCCTCTCAATCTATTAATGATGCCATTGTCTTACAATTACGAGTATAGATGTTCTGGTTGTGGTGATTTTGGCCATTCTATTAGCTACAGATGCTATGAATGCAACTTTAATTTGCATGTCAGCTGCATTTTGCTGCCACGGACCATTTCGTACGACTACGATAAGCATCCTCTCAGGCTTACCTATGATTCTCTTGAACAAAGTTACTTGGATAAAAGTTATTGTGAAGCTTGTAAGAAGGAAAGAAATCCAGAGCACTGGTTTTACTACTGTCCAGCATGCGAATCCACGACTCACTTAGATTGTGTCACAAATCAGTCAATCAGGTCTTAAAAGCCGTAGCCGGATCAGTCAAGTGATCAAGCATCAAGGGTGGCTCACAAAATTAAGAAAATGTTACAGTTTCTGTTTTAATTTCCAAGTTTGCAATTTAACCAAGTATTGTTGCTGGCTAATTTAAAAGGCCAATGCCCTATCTTTTGTGTAGACTGTTTGTCAGGAAATATGATTTCAGTTTAATTCGAATTTTCTTTAAAACCATACTCGTCTAAGTTTATTTTCCGCTTTAAACTAGTGAATCAATCTAGACTTTCTAAATTTTATGCCCTCTGTTCTGTTCTTTTAGGAAGGTGGCTATAAATAGTTTAAATATGAAACTTAAACATAGCTTGGATTCACCAAAAAATCCCATGAATGAAACAGGGACTTCATCAAAGATTCAGTGAAAACATTAAACATTAAGAGAACATACGACTTGTGATACGGAATTGATGTTATGGTGCAACGGAATGAATCGGAATGCTTCACAAGTTGCAGAATAAAAAAGCTGGTGTTGTTGGTTTTCTGTTTAGAGGACATGAAGAAGTATAAAAAAACTGACATGTTCGTAACTTCCCTCCCCCTGTAGCTGTTGTTCTGGAAATAATTGCAGCACTGGTACTACTATTCTCGGACCAAACCAATCATTGGTTGATCAAGCACAACAAAACTCATTCATTCTTTGCAACCATATTTTAAACAAAGGAGGTGGTCAAGTCAGGTTCGACAGTCAAGTCTACTTCACATTTGCTGCAAGAAAAAAACTTATTTAAAACCCCCTGCAAAAGGTAGTGGGAAAATGGCCAAGTGAAACTTATGTAGAAATCGATGATCTCAAAAAGTTTATTTTCAAGCATGTCAGAGCAATTTAATCAGTTTCAGGAGGGACAAGATAATGACAGTTTAGAGATTTGTGCAGCCTAAGGGGAAACAACATACTTCAAAAGTATAAGAAGCAGACTCACCTAAGTCACCTTAGCCTTGAGTGGAGTATCAATGTTGAATTTGATCAGAGTATCCTTGTTTGGCACATTGCCACAGAGCTCTGCTACTTCTCGGAGGCACCTCTGAGTACCGTCACAAGCGATATCCAATCATCCTGGGAAGTAAGCTATCACATCTCAAATTATATGTTCCATCTGCTGGTCACTTACCCTTTCTTGTTGCTGGTTGGAGCCGGACTTATCAGGTTCTGTGACACTCAGGCCGAGACTGAGAGGTTCTTCAAAGAAAGACTAACCCTTTCAAGAACAAAGGAAGAAAATAGGATTAGATGTAACAAAACGCATCTTCAAGCCAGTAAAAACGAGTTTGAAGAGCAAGAAGAGGAAAACAACAAAAGTACATATTGGAAGGCATTGCTTGGAGCCATGAAGTTCAAGGAAGAACCAATGATGTACCAAATAATTGCAGCTTGCCACATGTTGCTTCAAGAAAACATCTGACGCTTTACCAGGGAAAGTGAAAGGGGTAGCAGCAAGTCTGTGTTGTTTGACGCATGCCGACTAGCATCGACCTTCAACCGAGTAACAGACCAGAAAGTTAGATGGGATATGATTAGAGATGTCTGGTTGGAGTTGTTAGCTTAAGCTGCTAGTCACAGCAGACGGAGCCCGCATTGTCAACAGGCGAGACGAGGTGGTGAGCTTCTCATGGCACATTTTGGCATGAGTGAGCAGTTTCAAACATCTAAAGGCCATGCAGAGCTTTGCTGACAGCAAAATAACCCCAGTTCTCCTCTCTCTTTTTTACAATTTTCAGTTTTGCATTTGGCAGCCATGAATATGAATTTCAATATCCTTATTTAAAAAAAAATGAATTCAAGAAATAGTTTAGCTGGGAATTCAGTTGTCTCCAGCAAAGATTCTGCTTGGATAAATTGCATTCATAATCATAACAAGGTACAGATCTACAATATATGAAAATTCCATGTCTTTATATTTCAAATTTCCTCTATCTGAAAAACAACAAGAAAGTATTCACATGTTCTTAACTTCTTATGGTACAATTATTGATACAGGAAAAGAACAAGTTCAACATACTCATCACAATATGTTAAAACTGTTAAGAGCTCTTCACTTTCTCATCATTCTTCAGCTCCTTGAGATTCCTCCACAAATACTTCCCACTAGCCATGTCCGCAAATACCCAGAACCCGTTCTGAACCATCTAAAAAGCCAACAATATGAAAACATCAGAAACAAAACCAGAAGCAAAACCCAGAAAAAAAGGGTAACATTTTTGGGGAAAGAAACAAAATTTTCTCATACCCTTTTGAAACTGAATTCTTGTCTATCTTTGACAACAATCTTCTCAGCATCCTCTGAAACATCGCCGTCGGTGTCCGGTGATGAACGCACCGTCCTCCATGCGACATAGCCTGCTAAAATAGCCGAGAAAAACACCAACAAGAACCTCAAAGGACACATTTCGCCTGTCCTAAAAAACAATCTTTGCCTTGGTTTTTCTTCAATAGATAAAGAGTTGATGAAGATTCTAACAACCCCAAACTACTACTTTTTGGACAGAACCGATTTGTCAAGAACAAAAGCAAGGGGAAGAAATGGGGGGAATTTTGATTTTATTAAGGCAACCCATGCATTATTTTATAATGTAAAAAACTAAATCCTATGTGTAAGCCACGTTCCTGGAGGCTGGAGATTGAAAAATTCTACACAAAGGGGATAAAGGATTTGGTATTAGGTATCATACAAAGTCAATAATGGCAGACAAGTCAGCCATCACCAAACCAACTACATTTATCAATCATTTTTCAGCTTTTTACTTTTTCAAATTTGGTTGCACGGGAATTTAAGAGTTGAAAATTTAGAGTTTATGGATATATGCCCCCTGAAATTTGCATCCTTTAATTAAGGGCTGAGACCCATTTTTTGGACCTACATGCAAATCCAATAAATTTACAGTTCAGAAAGTCCACAAACTTGTCTAAACAAAAATTTGCTTTTTCTACGTTTCTGTCATGACCCGACCCGGCCCGGCCCGTGGGTGTAGACTGAACTATGACAAAATCAATCGGTATCTATTTTATGAAGTGTATTTAATTATTTATGTGTGTTATGATGTGAAATCGAATTTTTAGAGACGTATATGAGGATAACAAAACCTTACAGTTTATGTTCTCACAGTTCGGCTCATGTCCAGTGTGCAGGTCAGATTGTGATTAGAGACGGAGTTAAAAAAAAATTGACAATAATTTTTTTAATGTAGTCCTTTAATTTGTATGATTTTTTTAATTATTCATTTGTTGTAAAGCTCAATTTTGACTAAATTTAAACCACATATAACTCTTTACAAATTATTTCTTCCCATTATTTTAGTTTATCAATTAATGAAAAAAATTATATGATCATTTCCAAGCCTCTGGATGAAATTAAAACAAACAACAAAACTTCCCAAATGTTACTCGAATAAATGTAGGAATGTTGTAATTTGTAGGTCAAATTATGGTTTCGGTCCTTTTACTATTTTCAACTTGATGCTATTACTAATGTTATTTCTTAGTACAAATCATTAACACCGTAAAGAACTCTATTTATCAACTGATTTTTTTTGTCTTAAGGGTGTAAAAAATTCTTGAACTTTTGAGAGGAAAAAATAATTAAGCCCATAAACTTTTTTGCACTCAATTAAGCCCTTAAACTAAAATTTAATCAACTAAGCCCTTTAACCAATTTTGACTATTAAATTTTGACAGTTTTTTTCTTTAGATATTATTGGCATAGTTCTACCATGTTGCATTTGTAGATTTTTTTCAAAAACTATTTTTATCAATTTTACAAGTCTTTTAGAATTTTTAGAACTTTTAAAGAATTTTTTAAATAAAATAAAAAAAAAATCTGAAAATGTCAAATGGAAACAACCAACTGCACCAACAGATCCAAACAAAAACTTAATTGGGTGCAAAAAAAAGTTTATGGGCTTAATTAATTTTTTTCCAAAAGTTTAAGGGCTTCTTACACCCTCAAGAGCCATGTTAAATTTGTACAGAAACTCGTACAATTGGACTCGATTCGACTCAAAAAATTTCAAATAAAATCCGAATAATAAAATAGGATTCATCAACTCAACTAACTCAAATTTTTTTTACTCAACTTGGTCGAATACTCACCCCTGCAAAGAGTGTATTCACTATTTATAGTAGATGGCAAAAAATAATGTGAATAATATATGAATTATTGTTATAATTTCACTAATAAATTTATCATTATGTCTCTGTTTACTTTCTGATTTCTGGGCTTAATTGGGGAAATGGGAGTGTTTTCACTTTTTATTTAGTGAAATATGGTGGGTTGGGGGAATTTGGGGGAAATAGGCCAAAATCCACAGTGCAAGGTGGACCTCGCCACCTGCACCTGGGGAAATAGGGTGTTTTCACTTTTTATTTAGTAAAATAGGGTGGGTTGGGGGAATTTTGGAGAAATAGGCCAAAATTCACAGTGCAAGATGGACCTTGCCACCTGCACCTGGCATTATGAGGACAACGCCACCTCCTTCTGGCGAGTCCTGTTGGAGTCAGCTTTCTCGGCTCGAGCGGCGCAGCGTCGCAGCGCAAGGGCTCATGCATGGGTGCCTGACGTGCCTGCATGTGCTATGCAAGCACGTCAGGCTTTAGATCAGGGTAAATAGGGTGATGTTCGGGCTATTAAAGAGGATGAATTTTTTTTATATTATTTTATGTGTATATATATAGGGTTTAGCGAAGATGAGTGTGTAGTGGTTGAGAAAAAAATTAAGAGAGTTTGAGTCGGAAAAGAGGGAAGAGTTTGTGAGTTTCTGAAGAAATATTCGAAGACGATGATTGAAGAGTTCGTAAAGGTCAGTGAAAATTAAGTAAGTGATTTTTGCCTTTTAATCTGTTTTTTAAATTATAGATGCTTTGTATATTTTTTGTATGATTGAATATATATTCGGATGGTAATAATATTTTTAAATTTTAATGAGAAAACCCGAAATTTTAATGTTTTGCTTATGTTTTTTTTAATATTTACAGAAGATGAGTTCATCAACATATTGTGACACCGAACCCACAGTTGGTCGTTGGGGCGAATCGCTTGAAGATTTTAATGAGAATGAAGAAAATATTGTTCCTATTAGTGAAGAAGATGTCGTTCAGTTACTCGATGCCGATGATATTGACGTTGTTATGACAGATGTGTCTCAGGGCAATGGTATTGATGTTGAAGAAGATGTTTGGGCCACGACTGTTGGTAGGCTCGGGTTGAGAAATGAAAAGTCGGCTGTTTGGGGTTATGTTGCACCGGAGCCCCAACAACCAGAACCTATATAATCCAGCCTATGAAGCTCCAGCAGCCCGCATGTATGAAGTTGACTATACTGCAATGCAAGATCAGGAATATCAAGCTCGCGTATTTGGTTCTTCATCATCTTCAAATTTTGGAGAATTGGAACTAAAGGTTGAATTTGAAACAAAAGAAGCCGTGAAGCTTGCAGTTCAGGAGCACTGTATCAAACGCCATACGTCATTTTTTGTTGTTGAGTCCAACAGAAGTACCTACTGTGTAAGGTGTTTTCATTGGAAGAACAACTGTCCGTAGTGGGTAAGAATTTCTTACAGGAACAAGATTGAAATGTGGGAGGTGTCACGGTTTATTGAGCAGCACACCTGCACCAATATGGTTTTATCACATGACCATATTAATTTAAACTCTGATCTAATATGTGCTTACACCAGGGCTTTGGTTGAACATGAACCAAGAATTTCGATTGCAGTGTTAGTAGCATCTATCAGGACCCAGCTTGGTTATGTTCTGTCTTACTACAAGGCGTGGATGGCAAAGCAGGAGGCGATGATGCAACTCTATGGTGATTTAGATAAATCGTATAATGAGCTACCAACTCTTTTACGAGCAATGCAACATTTCATCCCAGGGATCGTGGTAGAGTACGAGACTTTGTCGGCGTTCAACTTACAAGGCGAATTAATTCCTGGTAAAAGAGTATTTAGTAAGTTATTTTGGGCGTTCAATACGTGCATTCAAGGGTTTCCATTCTGCAAACGCATGATTCAAGTGGATGATACATAGTTGTATGGGAAGTACGGTCATATATTACTCGTGGCCGTTGCACAAGATGAAAACAGTAATATATTCCCAATTGCCATTGTCATAGTTAAAAAGGAAGACGCGGATGGATGGGAATTCTTTTTGAAGCACCTACGCAATCATGTTGTAAAAGAAGACGAGATTTGAATGATTTCTGATAGAAGAACTGCGCTCTTATCAGTAATTGACAGACGTGGGAGTTTATGGAAACCTCCACATGCATATCCAGCATATTGTATATGGCATATTGCAGCGAATACGAAGACGCGGTTCGGAAACAATCAGGTTCGGAAAGAGATTTTAGGCGCGGGTAAGTTGTTATTTGTTGTTTATAAAAAATTTAAATTTTTTTGAGTTCATCTTGTTGTTTTATTTAACTTGTTTTATTTATAAATAGGGTATGAACTAGTTTAACCAAAATTTGAAAAAAGGATCAGAAGGTTGAGGCGACACGGTGCAAATGTAATAAAATTTGTAAATGACATCCCCACAGAAATATGGTCACAAGCCTATGATGAAGGTCGGTGTTATGGTCACATGACAACTAACCTTGCAGAGGCTATAAACTCGGTTCTTAAAGGAACACGCCATCTCCCAATTGCAAGTATTGTGTGGGAGACTTACTTTAGATTGGGCAAAGTGTGGTCCGACAAAGGGCAAGAAGCCAACTCCCGAATAAACAGCGAACAATATTGGTATAAAACCCTGCAGGATAAAATGATCGAACTTCAAGCCAAAGTCTCCGCTATGCGATTAAGATCATTCGACTCATATGGATGGGAATTTTCTATGGAAGCTAAAGTCCGAGGTGAGCAAAAAATGTTCACTGTCAAACTTCATTAGAGATGGTGTGATTGTGGTGCATTCCAAGCATTTAGATATCATTGCTCTCACGCACACGCCGCTTGTTTGTATTTTTTACTCGACCCTTACGGTTTTGCAGATGACTGTTATAAACTAGAGAATATTATAAATATATATAGAATTCAGTTCAACGCGATCTTGAACCAAGACTATTGGTTGGTGGAGCCAATATACGAAGAATGGTTACCAAATCCAGTGCTTCGTAGAAAGCCGAAGGGTCGACCGAAGTCTACTCGTATTAATACAAATATGGATGATCCAGATGATAGAGAGGGAGGAGTTCAAGTTAAACATTGTACTCTTTGTACAGAACCATGTCATTCAAGAAATAAGTATCCGAACAAATCAAATATTTCCAACTATCGTGTCGGACCGTCAACCTAAATGCTCTGTTTAATGTATGTAATTTTATGGTAATGCAAATAATTTTTTTTATCTCGTTAATGTTTGTAATTTTAATTGGAATTTGAATACCGAAATTAAAGAAAAAGAGTAAATAATTTAATTTATTTTAATTTATTATTTTTTCTTATTTAATATAATTTATTATTTGTTCTTATTTAATATAATTTTAGGTAATATAATTTAATTTATTATTTATTCTTATTTAATATAATTTAATTTATTATTTTTTTCTTATTTTTTATTTTTTATTTTTTCTATAATATTATTTACTATAATTTAAAGTCTTGATTTGGAATTGGAATTCGAATTTAGAATTTGAATACGAAAATTAAAAAAGAACATAAATATCAAAATGCAATCGAAATCGAAAGAAATACATATAACATTAAATATCGAGGGTTTGCAAATGTTCAACCATGGAAACATAAATTACAAATAAATAAATAAAAACCATATTTCTGCCTCCTCCTAGTAATTCTTGTCGGTAGAGAGGGCCTATTTGTGAGTACCGTTGAGCGGGTTGAACCTGTCTACGAGCTCTTGGATTAGGAGCCAGCTCATCGTCATCGAAAAATTGCTCATTCATTATTTGCATAATAGGTGGCGTAGCAAACATTTCTTTAGGATGAAATGATGAGCTGCTAATGGTAGTTGTTGACAATAGATATGTCATACTACCAACACCAAAATTTTCCTGATATACAGATGATTGAGGATACTAAAATTGTGGTACGTATCCTTCATCATCATTGTAAGCCGGCTGAGAAGATGAGCTACCACCAGTTGCAAAATTAAAAGGTGATTGTTGCGGAACATGACCAAATCCAAATGTTTGATGACTTTCTTGAAATGGTGTTTGTTCCGATACATTACCAAATGGTGGTTTCTCCCAAAGATTACTGCTTACATGTATCGGGGGGAGTCAGATCGCGACCACGAAGAAGGCCAATCCGAAATTTCTTCCAAGTTTGGTTCGTCTGTTGATTGCTGAGAGCTCTGACCAAATTGGTTGAGAGGTGAACGTGTCTTGAGCACCGTGGATTTACAAGCCATTTATTTGCATCTTCGACAGATTCTATGAACGGTTTCCCATTTGTCGAAACCATGAATATTATTATGTATTAAATTCAAAATCGTTGGCTTGAATTGGACTCAAATCATCAGCCCAACGCGCCCATCTTTCCTCCCGCAATTCAATGAAATCAGCTTGCTTTACAATTCAATTCTCATTGAATGTACCTCTACGAACGATGTGAATTTGTTCATGTGGAGCTCTTGGAATGGGTTGATGGAAGTTAAACTGCCTCAACACTCTATCAGCACAATGGAACTCAACAATAGAAAAATGGATCAAAGGCACAACCGCATCCCAGAATGATGCACATTCAAGCACGGTAGGTGGTAGACAAGTCCTGATGTCGTAATTCGCGTACGGCTGCCAAATAAACTGTAAAACACAATTATTAATATGAATTCACTCACAATCAAATATACAATTTCTCTTTAAAAAATTGATTATGATACTAGATTTTTTCCTACTGTTTGGATCTTTAATCTTGTATCTCTGACATTGTTGTGAACCACCCCGCATTCTTCAACTTATGCCTCAATCTGTAAAGATATATTGAAATTATATTTCGAATTCATTGAATATAAATATTATATCAATAAATATCTATATACAACTGCAACCACATTATTACCTTCCAGCAAGCGGAAACTCCATATGTACCGTTACAGATAAAATGGGCGTTAGATAAGGCATCATGTACCACGCCCAGGACTGCAATAAGATTTGACATTCACCCATATCTAAATTTACCTTTTCACCATGCATAATTGTGACCTTTCACATTTCATGGTACAAAAATACCAATATTGCGGACCCCCAGCTATATATAGTAGCTGTGTCAGGTATTGTGTGTGAATCATATTACCATATGTATCTGGCATCAACACACCATCAATAAGTTGCAGTATATAAGCTTGAGCTGCACACTCAAGTTCTCGATGACATATTCATCGGTCACACTAATTTCCTACTGCAACCATGAAATTCTGAGGTGTAGCCCGTCCACACAGGACTCGGGAGGAGCTTTGCCCAAGTACTGCGTGCAAAGGTCATATGCATTGTACTTATTTTCTTCAACCAATGGTTTCCCATTTGTTGGAATACCAAGCTATACCGCTACATCCTTCAGGGTTATTGTGTATTCGTCAAATGAAAAATGAAATGTGTGGGTCTCTGGTCTCTATCGTTCAATCAATGCAGTAATCAACCCGGGGACTATATTAAACCAACGTAGAAATGAAGCATTATAAAAACCAGCTCGTTGTAGGTAATACACTAAAAGCTCATCAGGTTCTTTTATCTTCATTCCCCGACGACAGATCATATGTTCTACACGCTATAATTAATTCATTATAATTCTGTATTATAACAATTACATAGTAAATATGAAATTTTAAATTACAAAACATTTACTTACTTGCTGTCACATCCCAAAAACCGGTCTAGTCGGAATTAAGTTCCGATAACCGAATATTTTATATCGGTTCTATGAATTATTTGGTCTTATTAATTATTCGGGTTTATTATTATTAGATTATTCGGGTCTAGTAGAAATTAGGTTCGAAACCTATTTATTTGGTTTATTATATATATATATATATATATATATATATATGGAGTGCACGACATTCATAATTGAAATGGAGTGGCAAAACCTAATTTTATTATTATATATATATATGGAGTACACGGATGATAACCTAATTTAATTAGGTAAAGGATTTGAAATGGTGGCAACACCATTAGTATTAGTTAATGAATAATAAATGGTGGGGGAAAAGAAAAGAAATGAAGACCTAATTAAGTTAGGTTAAGCCACCATTAGAATTAAGGATTAAAGAAATATATGATGTGGGAGAAATACTCACAGCAGACTTGTATAAATAGGGGGCAAGGGGATTGAAGCATTCGGCAAACAAAGAAACAAAGAAAGAAAGAAAGAAAGAAAGAAAGAAAGAAAAAAATAGTAGCATACGATCCAATGTTTGATTGGTAGTCCGATAAATTCGATATAGTAATATCGAATCTCTGCCAACGTTCGGGTAAGCTCAAATCCTTGGTTAGTCTAAGTTTCGGTATCGAGTTTGATGAATATTTTTATATATATTCGATACTGTTTTATTGATTAGTTTTTGTTAATTATCATGGTACACGAGGTAGATTCGGAACAGCCGTCAAGCCCAAGAAATAATAATAAAGTACCGGTCTATCAAGGTGAGTGAAATAAATTAGAGTTGAGATTAGAGTCTCAACTACCTTTAATTTGATGTTAGTATTTATATTAAGCATGAAATTGGATTAATTAAAGGTTGGGGTAGAAAGAATAAAGAAATTCGGAATTATAAACTGTCCTGTAGAAAACTGCATTTTCGAGCATGTTAGAGTCATTTCTGGAAAAAGTGTTCTTCTACAAAGTTGTAGAGAACAAAATTTTACATGGAATAGAGGTATGATTTGCTCGAAAATGTTAAGTATAGGTCTCTGAATTGTTCTTAGAAGTTACGGGACTGAAACTGAATAATTGAAATCTGCTGGGATAAATTGTAGAATTCGAAATGTTTAGGGGGTCAAATGGTGTTAATAAATTCTGAAAATTTATGATTAGAAAAGGGGATTCATGAAATGAATTAAATTAAATGGCCAAGCTTGAATTAAGTCTCAATTGGTAGGTTAAAACCATTTAGATCACATACAGGATTATTAAAGAATAAAAAGGGGACTGTTTTGTGGAAATTGATAAATTGAGGACTTACATGTCCTATTTTTGAGGTCTCTGGATTATAAAAATAATGTTATAAGATTAGTGTAAACGTGGTTAAAAGCTCAATATTAATAGTGTAGTGAAACATAGATTATAAATGCACTAAAGTCACAAATTAAGCATAGACAGATTAGGTTTCTGAAAATGCCTTATGTTCAAGTAATAAACTGTATTAATTGGGAAATGATAAAATTATATGCCATACATAGTTATAAAGGTGTGTTTATAAGCTTTCCAGAATGGTAAAGAACTCCTTATTTGGAGTTGTGAGTAAAAAGATATGAATTTTTGAGTAAGTAAATGTCATAAAAACAGGGTAACAGTTTGCCCCTAAATCTGCATCAACAACGACTTTAAAAATTCATTATAAATTGTATAAGAGGAATTAAAAGCTATAATTTATATGGTTTAAAAGGTTATTCAGTCTAGTTTCGTTTAAAACAAACGAAATCAGATTTTGAGTTATAGAACATTTTATATAAATATTTCTTTAAGGACAATGCAAGCTGCCAAATGTAATAAATGATATATTTCTTTAATGTTTGGTTAGAAAAGATGTAGAAATGAAGGAGACCACAAAGTTGGAGAATAAGGAAAATGTCTATAAGCTTGGATTGAGGTGAGTGTAGATGCATTTGTCTCGGGTGACGCGGTGTCATTCCGATCATTGTTTTTATGTTCTGATATGTGAGTGTAGATGCATTTGTCTCGGGTGACGCGGTGTCATTCCGATCATTGTTTTTATGTTCTGATATGTGAGTGTAGATGCATTTGTCTTGGGTGACACGGTGTCATTCCGATATTTTTTTATGTTCTAATATGTGAGTATAGTCGTGTCAAGGGTAGGCTCGATGCCTTCCCGTTGCATTAATTATGAATTTATCTGCATCTGGTAAGTACCCTGCATTATTTGGATATGCTCAAAAATGATTATGATATGCTACATGTATATGAAAATAGTATGAAATGCTATCTGATATGGAGTTACGGCTCATCTTGCTAATTGATATGATATGATCTGAAAATCATAGACTATGTGAATTTGTGTGTATTTATGGACGTTGGATACAATTGGCATGCCATAGGGTTATTCGAGCTCAACATGTAAGGGAGGACTACGGTCCAGGGCTACGGCCTATATGTGGGAGATAAAAGGATGGAAGTGTAAGGGATACATGGAGCTACGGCTCAGGGCTACGGCTCAATTATGATACATGATATGGTGTACAGGGAATCCGCGTATCCAATGGTACCAATATATTATGTGTTTGATAAGTTATGCTATGTTATTCTCATGATATGATATTATGCTTTGTTATGAATATAAAGTATGCCATGTTATTGCATTATGCTCATTTTTGGAAGCATGCTACATGACATAACATGTTCATTCATTGTCATTGGCTACCTCACTTAGACTATGTAAGTCTAATGCATTCATTGCATAACATTTCAGGTTAAGGAAAGTAACAGATCGAGATCGAGATTAGTTGGAAGGTTGGCAAGTCACTACAATTAAAGAGTAATGTGTTTTGTCCTTATGAACTCCTAGTATGGTGGCAAAGTAGTTAAAGTAAATATACTAGTCTTGTGGGCCTACTATTGTGTATACGTTACATATGTTTTGTATAAATTTTTAAGTGTTTAAGATACTTTGTTAGTTCGAATAAAAAAATAGTTTTAGACAAATTACAAAAGGGTCACTAAAATATTGTATCGTCTAATCAGATAGGTAAATGACTTCCGTTAGTAATGAGATTTTACAGGATAATAACTAGTAAGTTTAATTTCAGTATAATATCACGAAATTCAGATAAGGACCCCTAAATTGTAAAAATTACAATTTAGTCCCTAAGTTTGAAAAAGTTTAAAATTGACCCCAATTTGAGTAAGTTGTTAATAAGTTAAGTGTTAAGTCTTAAAAGAGATTAGTAAAATAATCTGAAATAATTTTTGAACTTTGGATTTATGTCTCCGATCTCCGTTATGTTTTCCGGTAGCGCTCTCCGACCCGGTTCTCTACCAGGCCGGGAAGGGGGTGTTACAGTAGTGGTATCAGAGCTAGAGTTTAGTCGGTTCTGGACTAAACTTAAGTATGTTTGTGTTGTATGTTATGTTACTTTGCCACCTAGGAGTTATTTATTGAGTATTGTGACTTGCCGATTAATCCGATCTTTATGTTTAGATGTTTAAGTTCAGTCAAGTTCGTATAGATAAGCATATTCTTGTCGGAGAAAATTCGAGGACGAATTTTCTTTAAAGGGGGAGAGAGTTGTCACATCCCAAAAACCGGTCTAGTCGGAATTAAGTTCCGATAACCGAATATTTTATATCGGTTCTATGAATTATTTGGTCTTATTAATTATTCGGGTTTATTATTATTAGATTATTCGGGTCTAGTAGAAATTAGGTTCGAAACCTATTTATTTGGTTTATTATATATATATATATATATATATATATATATATATGGAGTGCACGACATTCATAATTGAAATGGAGTGGCAAAACCTAATTTTATTATTATATATATATATGGAGTACACGGATGATAACCTAATTTAATTAGGTAAAGGATTTGAAATGGTGGCAACACCATTAGTATTAGTTAATGAATAATAAATGGTGGGGGAAAAGAAAAGAAATGAAGACCTAATTAAGTTAGGTTAAGCCACCATTAGAATTAAGGATTAAAGAAATATATGATGTGGGAGAAATACTCACAGCAGACTTGTATAAATAGGGGGCAAGGGGATTGAAGCATTCGGCAAACAAAGAAACAAAGAAAGAAAGAAAGAAAGAAAGAAAAAAAAATAGTAGCATACGATCCAATGTTTGATTGGTAGTCCGATAAATTCGATATAGTAATATCGAATCTCTGCCAACGTTCGGGTAAGCTCAAATCCTTGGTTAGTCTAAGTTTCGGTATCGAGTTTGATGAATATTTTTATATATATTCGATACTGTTTTATTGATTAGTTTTTGTTAATTATCATGGTACACGAGGTAGATTCGGAACAGCCGTCAAGCCCAAGAAATAATAATAAAGTACCGGTCTATCAAGGTGAGTGAAATAAATTAGAGTTGAGATTAGAGTCTCAACTACCTTTAATTTGATGTTAGTATTTATATTAAGCATGAAATTGGATTAATTAAAGGTTGGGGTAGAAAGAATAAAGAAATTCGGAATTATAAACTGTCCTGTAGAAAACTGCATTTTCGAGCATGTTAGAGTCATTTCTGGAAAAAGTGTTCTTCTACAAAGTTGTAGAGAACAAAATTTTACATGGAATAGAGGTATGATTTGCTCGAAAATGTTAAGTATAGGTCTCTGAATTGTTCTTAGAAGTTACGGGACTGAAACTGAATAATTGAAATCTGCTGGGATAAATTGTAGAATTCGAAATGTTTAGGGGGTCAAATGGTGTTAATAAATTCTGAAAATTTATGATTAGAAAAGGGGATTCATGAAATGAATTAAATTAAATGGCCAAGCTTGAATTAAGTCTCAATTGGTAGGTTAAAACCATTTAGATCACATACAGGATTATTAAAGAATAAAAAGGGGACTGTTTTGTGGAAATTGATAAATTGAGGACTTACATGTCCTATTTTTGAGGTCTCTGGATTATAAAAATAATGTTATAAGATTAGTGTAAACGTGGTTAAAAGCTCAATATTAATAGTGTAGTGAAACATAGATTATAAATGCACTAAAGTCACAAATTAAGCATAGACAGATTAGGTTTCTGAAAATGCCTTATGTTCAAGTAATAAACTGTATTAATTGGGAAATGATAAAATTATATGCCATACATAGTTATAAAGGTGTGTTTATAAGCTTTCCAGAATGGTAAAGAACTCCTTATTTGGAGTTGTGAGTAAAAAGATATGAATTTTTGAGTAAGTAAATGTCATAAAAACAGGGTAACAGTTTGCCCCTAAATCTGCATCAACAACGACTTTAAAAATTCATTATAAATTGTATAAGAGGAATTAAAAGCTATAATTTATATGGTTTAAAAGGTTATTCAGTCTAGTTTCGTTTAAAACAAACGAAATCAGATTTTGAGTTATAGAACATTTTATATAAATATTTCTTTAAGGACAATGCAAGCTGCCAAATGTAATAAATGATATATTTCTTTAATGTTTGGTTAGAAAAGATGTAGAAATGAAGGAGACCACAAAGTTGGAGAATAAGGAAAATGTCTATAAGCTTGGATTGAGGTGAGTGTAGATGCATTTGTCTCGGGTGACGCGGTGTCATTCCGATCATTGTTTTTATGTTCTGATATGTGAGTGTAGATGCATTTGTCTCGGGTGACGCGGTGTCATTCCGATCATTGTTTTTATGTTCTGATATGTGAGTGTAGATGCATTTGTCTTGGGTGACACGGTGTCATTCCGATATTTTTTTATGTTCTAATATGTGAGTATAGTCGTGTCAAGGGTAGGCTCGATGCCTTCCCGTTGCATTAATTATGAATTTATCTGCATCTGGTAAGTACCCTGCATTATTTGGATATGCTCAAAAATGATTATGATATGCTACATGTATATGAAAATAGTATGAAATGCTATCTGATATGGAGTTACGGCTCATCTTGCTAATTGATATGATATGATCTGAAAATCATAGACTATGTGAATTTGTGTGTATTTATGGACGTTGGATACAATTGGCATGCCATAGGGTTATTCGAGCTCAACATGTAAGGGAGGACTACGGTCCAGGGCTACGGCCTATATGTGGGAGATAAAAGGATGGAAGTGTAAGGGATACATGGAGCTACGGCTCAGGGCTACGGCTCAATTATGATACATGATATGGTGTACAGGGAATCCGCGTATCCAATGGTACCAATATATTATGTGTTTGATAAGTTATGCTATGTTATTCTCATGATATGATATTATGCTTTGTTA
The DNA here is from genome assembly GCA_030270665.1 of Hibiscus trionum. Classification (NCBI taxonomy): domain Eukaryota; kingdom Viridiplantae; phylum Streptophyta; class Magnoliopsida; order Malvales; family Malvaceae; genus Hibiscus; species Hibiscus trionum. The sequence goes on along the minus strand of BSYR01000003.1, from coordinate 78,914,232 downwards.
TGAATATAAAGTATGCCATGTTATTGCATTATGCTCATTTTTGGAAGCATGCTACATGACATAACATGTTCATTCATTGTCATTGGCTACCTCACTTAGACTATGTAAGTCTAATGCATTCATTGCATAACATTTCAGGTTAAGGAAAGTAACAGATCGAGATCGAGATTAGTTGGAAGGTTGGCAAGTCACTACAATTAAAGAGTAATGTGTTTTGTCCTTATGAACTCCTAGTATGGTGGCAAAGTAGTTAAAGTAAATATACTAGTCTTGTGGGCCTACTATTGTGTATACGTTACATATGTTTTGTATAAATTTTTAAGTGTTTAAGATACTTTGTTAGTTCGAATAAAAAAATAGTTTTAGACAAATTACAAAAGGGTCACTAAAATATTGTATCGTCTAATCAGATAGGTAAATGACTTCCGTTAGTAATGAGATTTTACAGGCTAATAACTAGTAAGTTTAATTTCAGTATAATATCATGAATTTCAGATAAGGACCCCTAATTTGTAAAAATTACAATTTAGTCCCTAAGTTTGAAAAAGTTTAAAATTGACCCCAATTCAAGTAAGTTGTTAATAAGTTAAGTGTTAAGTCTTAAAAGAGATTAGTAAAATATGCCGAAATGATTTTTGAACTTTGGATTTATGTCTCCGATCTCCGTATTGTTTTCCGGTAGCGCTCTCCGACGCGGTTTTCTACCAGGCCGGGAAGGGGGTGTTACACTTGCTCTTTGTGAATATGAGACGAAATGTGCTCATGGTCACGGTACAACAAAACTTCTTCAAATGCCATTTTCTATTTCTACAGCTAAAAAACAATTATCATTCGAATATATACATCAAAAATTGTATTAACTTCAACATTTTTGATCTATGCAAATATTATTTCTTATTAAAATAATAATACAGGTTATCATGCATGAGCCGTGGCAGCCTGAGCTCGCCAGGAGGAGGTGGTGTGGTCTTGTAAAAATTAGCCTACTTCCCCAATTTTTCCCAATGTACCCTATAATCTTAATTAAAAAAAACGCCCCTATTTGGCCAATTTTGCCTGATTTGGCCTCTAGGAAATGCAGTTCTGTTTTTCCTTTTCTGGCAATTTCATAGCTAATAGTACACATCATGCTTAGAAATCAGTTTCTTATCGTAGCTAGCCAGCCTTTGGCCAATCTTAAATGTCCTGTAATGCCAAATTATAATATTACTTACCTTATTTGCTTATTGATCTTATCTTTTGTACCAATTTCCCCTCATGATTGTGCTATGAGTCAGTTCTCAGACACAGATAAGATTTCCAGCTCTACTATTACTCCACAGCCCCACAGAATTAATTGTTTTAAAATGCTTATATAACCAAATTCCCATGCCAATCTGAGAATTGCTTATTATCAGGTTCTTGAAGTGGTAAATCCTAAGAACAACAATGAATGCATTAGCAGCAACCAACAGGAACTTTAAGCTAGCAGCCAGGCTTCTTGGTTTAGACTCTAAGCTTGAAAAGAGTTTGCTAATCCCTTTCAGGGAAATTAAGGTGTCTGAATTTCTCTTTGTTTGTCCTTTTTTTTCTATCATTTTCTTGAGATTGTTTAGTCACTGACATCTCTGGTAGATATACTCTATTCTAATATGCAGATTTACTTGATTTCGTATATGTTTCGCAGGTCGAATGCACCATACCGAGAGACGACGGCACGTTGGCGAGTTATGTCGGGTTCAGGGTTCAGCATGACAATGCAAGAGGCCCCATGAAAGGAGGAATCCGATATCACCCTGAGGTTGTTTACATTCTGCTGTTTTGAATCTGTCAAGTTTATTTACTATGGATTCTGATCATCCTTTGGAATGATCTGTGTGCAGGTTGAGCCTGATGAAGTGAATGCTTTAGCACAACTAATGACATGGAAGACTGCAGTCGCTAATATCCCATATGGCGGTGCTAAAGGCGGGATCGGATGCGATCCGGGAGAGTTAAGTATATCGGAGCTAGAACGGCTTACTCGAGTTTTCACACAGAAGATACATGACCTGATTGGTATTCACACAGATATTCCAGCACCTGATATGGGTACAGGTCCACAGGTACAACTTATATATGCTTCAAATATCTCATTTATATCAAGTTTGTTCTAGTGTTCGAAAAGCGAATCTCAGAATCAATGATTGTAATATTTTCTGTTGATTAAACAGACAATGGCATGGATGTTAGATGAATACTCCAAATTCCACGGCTATTCACCCGCTGTAGTGACCGGAAAACCGACGGTAAGCATGTCCAAACAAGCTAGAGCATTGACTTCATAACTTTTGTTTCTGATTCAAGTTGTTATCATGTAGGATCTTGGAGGATCACTAGGCAGAGATGCGGCTACCGGCAGAGGAGTCATGTTTGCCACAGAGGCACTTCTTTATGAACACGGAAAGGCCATCTCTGGACAAAAATTTGTTATACAGGTGCACATTCGATGCCAGAAACTATTGAATTACGACACGGATACACTTAAAATGCATCAAAAAATCCATTTCAGGGTTTTGGAAATGTTGGTTCCTGGGCTGCTAAACTCATCCATGAGAAGGGTGGGAAGATTGTTGCTGTAAGTGATGTCACAGGAGCCATAAAAAACACCGAAGGAATTGATATTCCCAGCCTACTCAACCATGTCAAAGAAAACAAGGGTGTCAAAGGATTCCATGGCGGGGATTCTTTGGATCCCGAGTCAGTTCTCGTTGAAGACTGCGATGTACTCATCCCGGCAGCACTTGGAGGCGTCATCAACAGGTTTCACCCTTTATTTCACAGTCCCTTTCATGCAAATTAGTTTGACATTTGAAACTAAATGTTGTCCTATTGATCTTAATGAAGGGAAAATGCAAATGAGATTAAAGCCAAGTTCATTATCGAAGCTGCTAATCATCCTACCGATCCTGAGGCTGATGAGGTTAGTGCTTGTTTTCCGAATTTGCAACTTCAAGTAGCTAAAAAGGTGTGCAAACAGTTTCATTTCTTTCTCTTCTTCACCTACAGATCTTATCGAAGAAAGGGGTGGTTATCCTTCCCGACATATACGCAAACTCCGGAGGAGTGACCGTTAGTTACTTCGAGTGGGTGCAGGTACTAAATTCGAACCTCCGGTGCTCATGTTACCCACCAAACCTTAGAAACACAAATAATCTTGGGTCATTTTGTTGTTGCAGAACATTCAAGGCTTCCTGTGGGATGAGGAGAAGGTGAACAATGAGCTAAAGACATATATGACCAAAGCATTTAAAGATATTAAAGATATGTGCCAGACACATGATTGCAACCTCCGAATGGGAGCCTTTACTCTCGGGGTTAACCGCGTTGCGCGAGCGACTGTTATGCGAGGTTGGGAAGCATAAGAGGCTATGCTGGTCTGAATAAAGATAGAGGCCCATGATTTTTTTTTTTCACAGTACTGCAGTAAACCCTCATTCACGAGGAACACCAAAATAAGTTCTGCCATTGTTATTGGCTGTGCCTGTATGAGCACCAGTTTTGTCCCCATAAGAGGTTTCATTACTTAGCATATTCAATGTATGGACTATGTTAAGATTCAAATTAAGTTTTGCCATTCTCATTTGCTGCCATATTATATCACCTTTTCTTAAACCCAGGTTTAGGACAAAACAAAGACAAATTAACATAAATATTAAATAAAAACATTTAAAATAAGATTGGACAGGGGCTGCGCGAACGCAAGCCCCCACTGCCACAAATTATGACGTAGGCTCTCCCACTTTGGGGAGACCTTAGGTGAGCACCCCTCCCAAGTGCAATGGAGGTCACTAGCCTAGGCCATGGGCCCTATTGATCACCCATCGACCCCGTCCAGGTAAGTATGTTGCAAGGGAGCTAGGTGCCTCGTATCTATTTGGTTCAGCTCCTGGTCTCTCCTTTTTCTTACTCGATATGGGATCAGTGTTGGATCATGGTTCTCCACTTCCTTGGTGGCTTGAGATGAAGTTGCAAGCTTATAAAGAATATAGGGAACTCCTGAACAGATTAGAATATGTTTCCTTGTTTCTTTATTTCACAGATTAAAAATGGTTGCAAATCAGACATAAACAGATTGCGATATCAGAGTTTGCAAAAGCTTTCCTTACAGCAGTTGGGGATTTCATGAAAGGTTAATGTCCCCCATAGATACCAAGACAGATCAATTTCATTCCAGTTCCTCCATATTGTTTCCAGTATTCTCCTGCTTTGGCACTGAGGCAGTTTAATGTGCACATCAACAACAAAGCAATGCTTGGCTTGACACCAAGATAGTTAGAAATTTTTTAGACTTTAGGATACTTTTTTTTGGACTCGAAAAAGGAAAGGAAAAAATTCATCCAAATTGTTTGCTTTTGTAGCGAGCCAGGTCAATGACCAGGCAACAACCAAGCATAGCTTAGCTTGAACTTGAATGGTTAGAGAATGTCAAGACGTTGGACAAATTGTTTCAATCCTCTCTTGCTTTTAGCCAACTAGTTGACCAAGAATTATATCTTTGAGAGTTTCAAGAACTTTTTTCGTGTTACTCAGCTCAGATAACATTAACCCTTTTCAATATTTCGCTTCGAAAATCATGTGTTGAAGTACACTGCCCTCATTTGGAACAATTGTAAGCTTAACTTCTGTGCAGTAAATTGAGAAAGCAATGGAAGAGAAGAACTTCATTGCCGAATATGTGTTTCTTATTCAATAATGGATTTTTATTTGTGTTTAATTTAAGAAAACAATTGCGAACTTTGTTAACCATGCTGGTTTCGAAATAAGCAGTTGATTTGTAAAAACCAATGTGGGATATTGCTTCTTTGCATTACCAACAAACACCATTAGTGCATGTAGATAAAATTGCAGATGGATGCATGGCTTGAATTGCTGCCGATTTAAGAGTCGATAAAACCCTGCTCCAGTGAAAGGACAGATATCATCAGAAAATAAGTGCCACATAAAATCCGATCATCATCTGGTTAAGCAAGACTGGAGTTTATAATCTTTGCATTGCAGGCTTGTGTATAGTATGATTACAGATGCAGAGGAGAAGACCATCCCGATCGAGCTAAAGAGTGGTAATACCAGAATCAGTTTGATATTTACAGTTCATTCCTGCAGCACTTGGAGGCATCACCAACAGGTTTCACCCTTTATTTTACAGCTCCCTTCCCGCAAATTAGTTCGATATCTGAAACTAAATGTTGTCCTATTGATCTTAATGAAGGGAAAATGCAAATGAGATCAAAGCCAAGTTCATTATCGAAGCTGCTAATCATCCTACTGATCCTGAAGCTGATGAGGTTAGTGCTGATTTTCCGATTTTGCAACTTCAAGTAGCTAAAATGATGTGCAAACAGTTTCATTTCTTTCTCTTATTCAACTACAGATCTTATCGAAGAAAAGGGTGGTTATCCTTCCCAACATATATACAAACTCCGTAGGAGTGACCGTTAGTTACTTCGAGTGGGTGCATGTACTGTATTCGAACCTCGTGTGCTCATGTCACCAACCAATCCTCATTTCCATTACCATTCTTCACACTAGAAATACATAAATAATCATAGGCCATTTTTTTGTTGCAGAACATTCAGGGCTTCTTGTGGGATGAGGAGAAGGTGAGCAATGAGCTAAAGACATACAGGACCAAAGCATATTTATATGGACTATGATAAGATTCAAATTAAGTTTTGCCATTCTCATTTGCCGTCATATTATCACCTTTTCTTAACCTCAGACTGAAATTAACCAATTGCTCAATTGAAACCAAATTATCTACAAAACATAAAATTCAGCATTAGAATAAATAATTCAAAAAAACCGTTTAAAATAAGATTGGATAGGGGCCGCGCGAACGCAGGCCCCCACTGCCACAAATTATGACGTAGGCTCTCCCACTTTGAGGAGACCTTAGGCAAGCACCCCTCCCAAGTGCAATGGAGGTCACTAACCCAGGCCATAGGCCTTGTTGATCACCCATTAACCCCGTCCAGGTAAGTATGTTGTAATGGAGCTAAGTGCCTCTTATTTATTTAGTTCAGCTCCTTGGCCCTCGTTTTTCTTACTCAATATGGGATTAGTATTTCATCGTGACTTGAGAAGTTGTAAATGAAGATATGAAGTTACAACTTAGAAGCTTATAAAGAATATAGGGAACTCCTTAACAGATTAGAATCTGTTTCCTTGTTTCTTTACCTCCCTGATTAAAAATGATTGCAAATCAGACATAAACAGAGTAGGATCTGCAAAATCTTTACTTACTGCAGTTGGGGATTTTTGTAACAAAGTGTGCCTATCCTTTAGAATCCATGCTGAAAGGTCAATGTCTCCCATGGCTACCAAGATAGATTGATTTCATTCCGGTTCATCCATATATGTTTTCAATATTCTCTTGCTTTTGCAGTGAGGCAGCTCAATGTCCATGAAAACAACTAAGCATAGCTTGGCTTGAACTTGAATGGTTAAAGAATGTCAAGAGTTTGGGCTAATTGTTTCAATCCTTTCTTGCATTTAGCCAACTAGTTGACCGAGACTGCATTTCACAAAGAAGAGATACTCATAAACCACATTCACCAACCTAAAGTTCCCAGGAATTATATCTTTGAGAGTATCAAGAAGCTTTTTCTTGTTTCTCAGCTCGGATAACATTAACCCTTTTCAACATTTTGCTTCGGAAATCATGTGTAAAACACTGCCTTCATTTGGAACATTTATAAGCTTAACTTTTGTGCAGTAAATTGAGAAAGAGATGGAAGAGAAGAACTTCATTGCCAAAGATGTCACTTAAGTAAGCTGTTTTTCTTATTCAATAATGGATATTTATTTGTGTTTAATTTAAGAAAACAAATTTTTAACTCAGTTAACCATGCTGGTTTTGAAATAAACAGTTGATTCGTAAAAACCAATTACCAACAAACACCATTAGTACATCTAGACAAAATTGCAGATGGATGCATGGCACGAATTGCTGCCAAGTTAAGAGTAAATGAAACGCTGATCCAGTGTCAATGACAGATATCATCAGAAAATATATGCCACATTCCGATTAAGCAAGACTAGAGTTTATATAATCTTTGCTTTGGATGCTTGTATATAGTATGATTACAGATGCAGATGAGAAGGGTATTGTTAAACCAGGTGAGATCGGTATTTGGATGTTTTCAAGTTAATGTTGGACTACTGATTTGCAACTGAAATTATACATCGCTTTCTGTTAATCTTATCTTCTGCTATCCGTTATTCATCCTATCCTACGTGATGAAGACCATCCCGATCGAGCCAAAGAGTGGTAATACCAGAATCAGATTGGCATTCATTGCAGATGGTCAAGGGTTGTAGACTCATAATCACAGATTCACAATGCCTTCTTCAAAGGGATTCAAGTTAGCTTTTGAAGCTGTTATGGTCATTCAGGTCATACTTTTTGTCAATGTGGGATATAGTATTACATTGTGCTAACCTGTAAATGAGGCTCCTGCTCTCAGAAGCTAATTGTTTGCAAGTTTTCTTACAATTATAGGTAATAAATAATTTTCTTTATATTATCTTTGAGATAGAGAAACACGTCAATATTCTTTCTTATTTATTAAAAGCCCAAATTGTTTTATTGACAGTAATTATCCAACATTCATGTAATATTAAAGAAACTTAACCACAAAACAATTTCGAGTACCTAAAATACAAAGTTAGTAGATTGAACTGAAATTGGACGGGGGCCGCGCGAACGCAGGCCCCCACTGCCACAAATTATGACGTAGGCTCTCCCACTTTGGGGAGACCTTAAGCGAGCACCCCTCCCAAGTGCAATAGAGGTCACTAGCCTAGGCCATGGGCCTTACAGATCACCCATTGACCCCGTCCAGGTAAGTATGTTTCAAGGCAGCTAGTTGCCTTTTATTTATACAGTCCATCTCCTGGTCCAACCTCTTCCTTGGTTGATGTGGGATTGTGGTTCACCATCATTCTCCATTTCCCTGAAGAATATTTATATATGGAACTACTGAATACATTAGAATTTGATTCTTTTTTTTCTTTTTCTCACTGATTAAAACAAAATGTTTGTAAATCAGACATGGACTCTCTTTTGAATTGTCATAAACTAAGTTAGATATTAGAGTCTGCAAAAATCATTCCTCGATGGAGTCGGGGGATTTTCATAACAAATTTTGCCCATCTCTTAGCATGTATTCTGAAAGATTAATATCTCTCATGGCAATCCAATGTCCATGGCAACAACCAAGCATAGCTTGGCTTGAACTTGGATGGTTTGAACATTCTGAGAATTTGGGCAACTTTCCATTGCTGTAAACGTTCATCCGAACTGCGCCTTTTTCGCTTCAAAGATTTTATGTTGAAAAGCTTAATATTCTGTGCAGTAACTCGAGAAAGAAATGGAGGAGAAGATTTGATTGCCAAAGATGTCACAGAAGCAAACTACACTGTTGTTGAGTTTGAAATGAGCAGTTGATTGGTAAAACACCATTAGTATATCTAAAGTCTAAACAATTGCTGAATGTTGCAGTTGCAGACTCATAACCACAGTGCCTTCTTAAATGAGTTTCTAAAGGAGAATGGTCCTCCGAGCTTTTGGAGCCGAGATGGTTCATTCCGATACGGCCCGGAGCATGAAAGGGGCAATTGAGAAGGCAGAGGAAATTATGGCAAAGACTCCTAATTCCTACATTCTTCAGCAGTTTGAAAACCATGCCAAAAAAATATTTATGGGAATGCACCGGAGGGCAAATAGATTATCCTTGTATCTGGTATTGGGACAGGAGTTACCGTAACCGGACTTTAAAGAGCAGAATCTCTGGACTGGAGTTACCATAATCGGACTCTAAAGAGCAGAATCTCTGGTATTGGAACCGGATTTAACATAACCAGACTTTAAAGAGCAGGATTTACTGTAACCAGACTTTAAAGAGCAGAATACCAACATTATGGTTAGACTTTAGACCCAATAAATCTGTGATTTCAATATCTTAATTACCTTCATCCACTTTGCCACCAAAGTTCCCTCGGTGTGGAACCAATTGAAAATGCAATTCTATCTGGAGGGAAACCAGCTAAGTTGTGATATTTACAATGGTAATTATTCATATTGATCATGACACTAACATTACTCTTTAATCTCAAAGAAAACAATGTGCTTTAATGCAAAGATATTAAACAAATCCATGAAAAATAACAAAAAAAACATTTGAAATAACATTAAACGGAGGCCGCGCGAACGCAGGCCCCCACTGCCACAAATTATGACGTAGGCTCTCCACTTTGGGGAGACCTTAGGCTAGCACCCCTCCGAAGTGCAATGGAGGACACTAGCCTAGGCCATGGGCCTTGCTGATCACCCATTGACCCCGTCCAGGTAAGTAATTTGCAGAATGCTAGTTGCCTCTTATTTATAAAGTTCAGCTCATGGTCCCTTCTCTTCCTTAGTCAACATGGGATATGTGCTAATCTCCTGGATTTAAGTTCTTCCTGCTGTCTGGTGAGGCTGAATGATGCAACGATGGGTTTACAAATTTACAAAAAATATGTGAAACTACCAAGGATATTAGAATTGTTAAACAGACTAATGAGGACACTGTCATTCTTAAAATTCTGATGAAAAATGCTTACATCCCAAGCCCTCGGTGAAATATATACTTACAAATGTAGCTCATAATGTTTGCCTAACATGACGTAGTTCAATTAGGAACTTTGAGTCAATCATCGCCTTAGAGAAGTACAACAGTCCTGATGATGATGTGATGATGCACCGTTGAGAAAACGATAACATACATCACTGCAGTTGACAACAAGAAAACGAACAGGGTAGCCAATTGCTGTAGCTACCCATGAAAACATTGTTTCCTGTTTCTTCATCAATGGTAACCCTGGTGGAACCAAATCTTCTTCACAAGCATCGAGGTGAAGAGTCCAAAATCCTTAGGAACTTTACCATAGAAATTATTGGAAGAAATATCAACATAAGCAATTAAGCTATTTGGTCCAAATGCTGGAAATTCACTGCCAGAAAAGCAATTGTTTGACAAGTTCTCAATGTTAACTGGAATCTATATGCAAAGTGTATTGTTCTCCAGGATTAAAACATCAAGCTTTGCTAGTTTCAATATTGAAAAATGGAATCCTACCAGATACTCAGTTGTCAGAAACCACCAACTTCCTCAGTTCAGTGAAGTTTCCAATCTCTTCCGGAAGCTCTCCATGAACGAAGTTGGCATCCAAGCTCAACTGTTTCAAACTCCAACAACATTAGGTAACCCTCCTCCAATCATATTGCCACTGAAATCAAGGGATTCCAGGTTATTCAAATGAAACAACTGCAGATGAATTGAACCGTTGAAGCTATTTCCTCACATGTCAAGATGCACCAGTTCACTCAAATTTCCCAGTCTGATCCCTGGAATTTCACCTTGTATGGAATTGTAGGAAAAGTCACATCAAGGTCTTGATCCGGAAAATGGATGTGTTGTGGGTAATGTTGAAGAAATAGATGAGAAGTAGAAGAGAGAATATAGATTGAGGAGTTGGAAATTATCCTGTAGGTTTTACATGCCAAAAATTAATCCCTGATAGCAAATATATATATATATATATATATATATATATATATATATATATAAGGATAAAACCCTAGTCTTAGAAACGGACAAAATCTGTTAGAGCTGTAGGTATCTTTCTTTCTCGGTGACTCCTGCGTCTTCCATCTGTCTCGTGGGTGGCTGTGGCTGCAGTACCAGCAGAGGGAACATTCCCTGGCACCAGGTTGGTAGGGTGCGTAGGCTCGACCATGACAGTACCCCCTCCTGAAACAACGACCTTGTCCTCAAGGTTGGCAGTAGTTACGGTAGAAGTGATATCCGGGCGCATCAAGGGTAGAGGCGTGACTTGTTGAAGAGGCTGGCCGCGACACGGTCTAAGCTTGAAATATGGAAGACGGGATGAATGTGAGTGGAATCAGGCAAGTCCAGCTTGTAAGCCACGGAACCAATCTTCTGCAAAACTCGATAGGCTCCAAAATAGCGAGGCCCCAACTTCTGATCACGTTGCAGGCGGAGGGACAACTGCTTATAAGGCTGAAGGCGCACAAAACCCCAACTCCCTTCAGCTAACTCCAAGTCACGACGGTGCTTATCAGCCTACACCTTCATACGCTGCTGAGCTTGCTGCAAATTGCCTTTCAGTACGCGAAGAATGGCATCACGTTCCATCATTTGAGTGTTCAAAGGGTCGTGACGAGAACTACCCTCCAAATAGCTAAAAATAGTAGGAGGATCACAGCCGTACAATGCGCGAAATGGAGTCATGCCAGCGGACGTTTGATAAGTTGTATTGTACCAATACTCGTCCCAAGGTAAATAGGTCTCCCATTTGGTCGGATCATCCCCTGCCATGCATCGAAGGTACATCTCAAGACAACGGTTCAAGGCCTCGGTTTGGCCATCTGATTGAGGGTGGTAGGCCGAGCTAAAACATAATTTGGTGCCCTGCAAACGAGCCAACTCAGTCCACATATCACTCAAGAAAACTCGGTCGCGATCACTCACAATACTGCGTGGAATGCCATGCAATTTAATAACCCCTTGAACCAGAATGTGGGCAACAAGTGCACTATCAAAGTGACGAGGAAGGCTAAAAAAATGACCATACTTCGTTAAACGATCCACCACAACCAAGATCACTTCCTTACCATTTGATTTCGGCAACCCCAGAATAAAATCCATAGAAATGTCTTCAAACACTTGGCTAGGAATTGGAAGGGGTTGAAGAAGACCCGCCGGAGCCAAACTCGAGCTTTTCATACGTTGGCAAACTTGGCACTCCCCAACAAATCGGCAGACATCCTTGCGCATGTCATGCCAAGAGAAGTTCGCAGCCAAGCGATGAAATGTGCAAGTAATGCCAGCATGGCCACCCAAAACTGAGTTGTGAAACTCCTTTAGCAGTAACATACGAACAGCAACCTCGTTTGGAACCAAAATTCTGCCCTTAACTAACAACAAACCCCCGTGTTCAGCATGGTGAGGGTAGGTAGGTGGATCCAGAAAAATGTTGCTACGAAGTTGCTGGAGTTGAGGATCAGATGCAGTAGCAGCACGAATGGCATCGATAATGCCCAGTAACGGCCGAGAGAAAGCCATGAGATGAGCCCCACTGTCCCGCGAAAGGGCATCGGCGATATTGTTTAATTTGCCAGGTCGATAATGTATCTCAAAATCATAACCAACCAATTTAGCGAGCCAACGTTGTTGTTCAGGGGTCTGAATTGTCTGTTGGTTGAGCTCACGTAGAGAACATTGGTCTGTCAAGATTATGAATTTACGGCCAACAAGATACTGACGCTATTTAGCCACGGCTTGTGTGATCGCGTACATCTCGTGACTATAGGTGGAAGCATGTTGCATCTGAGGACAAAGCTTCTGACTGAAATAAGCCAATGGGCGGCCAGCTTGAGTCAAAACCGCGCCAATGCCGGTGCCGGAAGCATCGGTCTCAACTTGAAACTCCTTATCGAAATCGGGCAGGGCAAGCACCGGAGCTGAAGAAATGAGTTGTTTCAACTGTTCCATTGCTGCATGGGCTTCAACAGTCCATGTAAAGGTGTGATCTTTGCGAAGAAAATCTGAAATTAGGGCTGCAATTGAAGCGAAACCTTTAATAAACTTGCGGTAGTAGCTAGCCATGCCCAAGAAACTCCGGACCTCGCGAACTGTTGTTGGAGTTGGCCAAGGATCCATAGCCAAACCATTCCCAGAAATGATGTGACCGAGATAGTCGATGATGGTTTGGCAAAAGGCACATTTGCTTCGCTTCGCCACAAACCCGTGTTGTTGTAAGCAAACAAGTACTTGGCGAATACGAGCCAAATGATCTTGCCATGAAGAGCTATACACAAGAATGTCATCCAAGAAGATTAAGACAAATTTACGCAAAAATGGGTGGAAAATATCATGCATTGTAGCTTGGAATGTCGAAGAAGCGTTCGTCAAACCGAAGGGCATGACGAGGAACTCATAGTGACCCTCGTGTGTCCGAAAGGCTATTTTGTGAACATCGGCATCGCGGACCCGAATTTGGTGATAACCCGCTAAGAGATCTAACTTCGAGAAGAACTGTGAACTGCCCAATTCATCAAATAACTCGTCAGCTGTGGGAATAGGAAACTTGTCCTTGATTGTGATTGCGTTTAGAGCCCAATAATCAACACAAAACGCCACTAGCCATCCTTCTTTTTAACCAAGAGGACCGGGGACGAGAATGGACTTGTACTTTTGCGAATCAGCTGATGTTGCAACATGTGTTGAACTTGGCATTCAACCTCTTGTTGCGTGTAAAAGTGTCTATCGCAATGTAGTGCAAGTGTACACGACGCAAGTAGTAAAGTGATACGTAAGTATCGAATATCGTCTCCACAGGGACTGGGCTAATAGCTTCAACCTAGAATTACTGCACGAGAGGGAAAAGAAATAGTTTAAAGGTTTGTCACGAGATAATAAAGAATACTGATAATAAAAGAGTATTGAAATCAGGATAGAGAGAATGGGTCGGTATTGAATTGCTCAGTAGTGTAGGTGTTGCAAAGTCTATGAATATCTGTTCTGTCGTTGCGCCTGTCGCAGCAGCACCTGTCGCGGCAGCGGTCTGTTGTTAGTCGCATCAGCGATCACACAACTCTGTACTTCAAGCTTGGCAAGAATCCCTGCTGTGCCTTGGCCTATCCTTAGGTCCAAGTCTGTCGATGAACACGTCTTTGATGATACCTCCCGGCGTGAATCGAAGGATGAACACCGAAGTTGTTGAATTCTTCCTTAGCCACTTAACCTCGTCCTATCCCTAGGTCCGAGATAGTTCAACCATAAACTGGAGAACCCGTACTTATTCCTTTCGTATACTTAACTCTCCCGATATTAAGTAAATGTGTAATCTCACAATGCTCTCCCGATACTCTTGCAAGATGTTGAAAACCAGAATAAGCAAACTTGAAGTTATTTTATTGAACAGAAAAATTCCTAAAACAAATGCAATCCTTGCAACTACTTTACAAATCAACCCTTAGCCCGAGGGGAAGTTTAGAACATGGTGAGGAAGGGAAAACGGCTAGGGTTTTCGGAAGAAGGCTAGAGAGTATGATGATATCTCCCTAGGTCGAATTACATGCCTTTATATAGGCCTTGGGTTCAAGTTTTCTAATATGGCAAGAATACAAGTTTAAATTAAAGTGCAACTCTATTAAAGACTAAATCTTCAGAGTTTGAGTCTTTAATTCGTCCTTCCTTCTTGCTTGGAGTTTCTTCCTTGAACTTTGGGCTTGGCCTTCATTCTGATCTAGGGCTCAGAAAAATATAAGAGTATGCCACGACAGACCGGCTTAATTTTCTCTTTCTGTCGAGGCCCACTTCACTTCTTCCCTTCACTATCGATGCCGTCCTTGGCTGCCACGGCAGCGGCCATGGCAGCATCGTCCTCTAGCGTCTGCACATCCAATTCCTGCTCTGCTTCTTCACTGCCCAGCGTCTGCTTCTCTACTACCCTCCATTTGCTACAGCAGCTACCTGCAAAAGCAACCAATTTCAGTAGAAAATGTGCCATTTGATATATTTGTGATGTATAACTGAAATCTAACCTAAATGCAATTAATTATGCTTGAATGCAGCAAAAATATGGGTTAAATAGGGGGTAAAATATAGAACTTTTACACACTCAACACCTCTGTTTTCTGAAAATATGGATATCGATAAGGGCGGACATTGACGGGCTTGGCCATAGGTTGCAAGTGAATAGCGTGGTCATTTGGTCGAGTAGGTGGAAGCCCCTCGACAGGCTAAAAAACAGAAGAAAATTCAGCTAAAAGACATTCCAAATCCGGAGAAAGAGATGTAACATCTGAGGGCACCTCAGAATGTAGCTGCAAATAGTAGCATTCGGACATGGCACGTGTGTCAGAGAAACGACGAAGAGAGTGGAATTGAATCGGTTGAGGAGCATTGCTACCCGTACCATGTCAACAGTGTATGTGGTCTCCTTGTTGAAACTGGAATTTGAGCTGCGCAAAATCCATGGTGATGGGGCCAAGGGTGGCCATCCAAGCAACGCCCAAGACCATTTCAATGCCTTCTAGAGGTAGCACATAAAAATCAGTGATCACGTCTGTCCCTTGAATCTGAACTGGTAAATTACGCACACATCCCTCGTGTTGAAGTTTGTCTTCATTGCCTACCATAACTCGAAAATTTGGAGCTGCAGTAATGGGCAAACCAAGATGTTTAGCAACCCGTGACTGGATAAAGTTGTGCGTACTACCGCCGTCAATGAAAATGTGAACCTGCTGGCCATGAACCTTTCCTAACACTCGAAGAGTATTTGGGTGGGAATAACTAGCCATGGCATTGAAGGAGACGAGA
Organism: Hibiscus trionum; assembly: GCA_030270665.1. NCBI lineage: Eukaryota > Viridiplantae > Streptophyta > Magnoliopsida > Malvales > Malvaceae > Hibiscus > Hibiscus trionum. Next base: position 78,898,822 of record BSYR01000003.1, on the reverse strand, counting down.
GATTGTTCATTGCCCAACTCGTTAGAAACATCCAGTGGAGTAGAATCGGATGCGAGTAAGGTGGCGACCAGTGAAGAATCAGAAGTTTCATCATCAAGCAGAAACAGTTGAGGAGCCTTACATTTATGATCGGGACTGAACTTGTCATCACAATAGTAGTAGAGACCCTTCTCCCTTCGGGCTTGAGCTTCGGCAGAAGAAAGTCGGTGCTGTTGAAAAACGGGAACAGAACCAGGAGAACTCTCAAAGGGAGGTGGGCGATCGGGCTGTATTTTAGAGCTGGAACCAGTAATGGGCGGGGTGGGAAGTAACGGAGGCAGTTTAGAGCCTCGAAGACGGCCTGAATGGCGCATATCATGCACCCTGGCTTCATGGAAGCGAGCCAAAGCCGATACCTCAGTCATGGATGTAGAACGGTGAGCCAAAACTTCAGTTTTGATATTTGATCTCAACCCCGTCACAAAGCACTAAGTGAGAAAATCATCAGACAAGTTGGTGGTACGCAACGCGAGTTCTTCAAAACGAGTTTGGTAATCGTCGACGGTGGTAGTCTGGACCAGTTTAGAGAGTTGGCCCTCCGGCGGCTCGATATCCATCACGACAAATCGCTTCAACCAGGTGATTCCAGCCGATGAGCTTCTGTTGGCGTTGCATCCAACGGAACCATTTTCTCGTCGTGCTGTCCATTCGGAAAGATGCAATCGTGACACGATGGTGATCCTCAGTGCCGTAAAAGTCGAAGAAGTCTTGGGCTGCTGCAAGCCACTTCTCCGGATCTTTACCGATGAACAATGGTAACTCAACTTGGACAGGTTTAGGAGCAAAAGGAAAAACATCCTCAGACTCAAGGCAAACTTTTGCTTTACCTCGAATCACCGTGCTATCACAGGTAGTCTCACCCACCGCAGAAGTCGTTGTGGAAATACCCAGATGATTGGAAATGGATTGCAACTGTCGAGCCATCTCATGAAGAGTCGACTGAGTATTAGCGTTCAAGAGTTGCTGGTCTTCGACGTGTTTCTGGATGGAAGAGAGAGCGTGATCGTGGTGGCCAGTCGTATCTTAAAGAGCTTTGATGGAGTCCGAGTGGTTTACCATGGTGGTAGTGACAATGAAAGCACCAAATGTTGTGGGTAATGTTGAAGAAATAGATGAGAAGTAGAAAAGAGAATATAGATTGAGGAGTTGGAAATTATCATGTAGTTTTTACATGCCAAAAACATATCCTTGATAACATATATATATAACAATAAAACCCTAGTCCTAGAAACGGACAAAATCTGTTAGAGCTGTAGGTATCTTTCTTTCTCGGTGACTCTTGTGTCTTCCATCTGTCTCGTGGGTGGTTGTGGCTGCAATACCAGCAGAGGGAACATTCCTTGGCACCAGGTTGGTAGGGTGCGTAGGCTCGACCATGACAAAATGCCAAAACATTTTAAGTCTTTCCTAGTGTGGGAAAAACACTGGATAGATTCAGACGAATCACTTGTTTCTTTGCATTACCATCAAACACCATTAGTACCTCTAGACAAAGTTCCAGATGGATGCATGGCTCGAGTTGCTGTCGAGTTAAAAGAGTCAATGAAACCCTGCTCCAGTGTCAAGGACATATATGGATATTTTAAAGTTAATGTTGGATTACTTCTGATTTGCAACTGAAATTATACATTGCCTTCTGTTAATCTTATCTTCGGCTATCCTTTATCCATCCTACATGATGAACACCATCCCGGTCGAGCCAAAGAGTGGTAATACCAGAATCACATTGGCGTTCATTGCACAGATGTCAAGGGCTATAGACTCATAAGCATAATGCCTTCCTTCAAAATCCCTTTGAAGCTGTTTTGGTCATTCAGATCTTACTTTTTGTCAATGTGGGATATGAATGGAATCATAGTGTTGACCTGTAACTGAAGCTCTTGCAGATAGGGTTGTAAAAACAGGTAATCAAATGGGTTTCAGGTCGGGTACTGTCAGGTCGGGTAAAATCGGATACAGGTCATTTCAGGTCATTTTTCTGTCTTGACTCGAGTCGGGTCGGGTGCGGGTCCATTTCAGGTCGGGTCCATTCTAGGTCGGGTCTGAAGCAGATAATTGACAGGTTAATTCGGGTTCGGATTCACTTCAGGTCGGGTTCTTTTCGGGTTCGGGTAGACTTCAGGTCGGGTTCATTTCGGGTTCGGGTAGACTTCAGGTCGGGTTCATTTCGGGTTCGGGTAGACTTCAGGTCGGGTTCATTTCGGGTTCGGGTAGACTTCAGGTCGGTTCATTTCAGGTCGGGTTCATTTCAGGTTCGGGTGGACTTCAGGTCGGGTTCATTTCAGGTTGAAGTAATTTAAAAAATAATGAAAAGAAAAATAATGAAAATGGGTCAATTTGGAATAAAAATAAAGTTATGTGAAGTATAATGAACAAAAATATCAAAATAAATTTAGAAAACGTAAAAATACAATGAATATGGGTCAAATTGGAATAAAAATAAAGTTTTGGGGACTAGAATGAACAGAAATATCATATTAAAATTATAAAACATTGGGCATTCATTTGAAAAAAAAATGAATATGGGTCAATTTGAAATACAAATAAACTTGCGGGGATTATAATGAAAAAAACAAATTAAAAGTATAAAACATCATACAAATGAAAAATAATGAATATGTGTCAATTTGAAATAAAAACAAAATTTTAGTGACTATAATGAACAAATATATAAAAAAGATTATAAAATACTAAAAAAGGAATTAGGGTCAATTTGGAATAAAAATAAAGTATTAAGGACTATAATGAGCAAAAATATCAAATTAAAACAATGAAACATTTTAAAAATAATGAATTGTGGTCAATTTAGAATAAAAATAAAGTTTTAAGGAGTATAATGAACAAAAATATCATATTAAAATTAGAAAATATCAGGCTAATTTTTTTAAAAAATGAACAGAGGTCAATTTTTTTTAAATAAACCCAAATATAAATAGCCCATATAGTAAGTGTCCATTTACATTTTAAAATACCCAAAACCCTTTATAAAAATTTAAAAGTCCAACTAAATCTCAAATTCCTAATCTGCTCATTCCCGCTCAATCCAACCTAAAGAAACACAAATTTAGAATATAAAATCCATTTCCCACACAAATTTACATCTCAATGGACACGTGGTGATCCCCTATTGGCCCATAAAGCCTCACGTGGATATGTGTTTGTTTGAACACAGTTGGTGCTGACCTCAGTAGGAGTGACATCAGCAACGATGTCATCATCCACTCCCCCTTAGGATACAAATAAAGCTTTGGAGACTATAATGGAAAAAATATCAAGTTAAAAAACTAATGAAGAAATGTACCAAATTATAAATAAAAAACATTGGGTGAATATAAAAAAATAATGAATAGGGATAAATTTAGAATTAAATAAAAGTTTTAGAGACTAACATAAAAAATATTACGATATTAAAAAGTTAAAAACAATAGTCTAAATTAAAAAAAATAAAAATAAAAAGGGCTCAACTTGAAATAAAATTAGTTAATTAGATGTTAAGTACTATAAATTATAAAAAAAATTAAAATTGAATATATATATATATATTATAATACATATGTATATAACAATATATTAATTAATGTATATGTATACACTATACATATGTATATATATTTATAGGGTTTTGAGTTTTGGACTTTTAAGTTCCTACATACATTAAATAATAAATACATACATATTACATACATACATGATACATACATAATTTACATACATACATTATGATTAGGGTTTAGGGTTTCATGCATACATGATATGTACATTAACATTATAAAACCCTAAACCTTTAACACTAAAACACATACCCTAAAACCCTAAAATTGAATCACTAACCATAAAACAAAACTATAAAACCCTAAACCTTTAAAACTAAACCATGAAACCCTAACACCATAAGCCCTAACAATAAACCCTAGACCCTAAACATAAGATAAATGAAACCTACAAATTAAACCTTTAAATCTAAAACACATAGCCTAAAACCCTAAAATTGAATCAATTAATCAATTAATTGAGAAAGATTTAAATTATTAATTGTAAAAATATATATTATCTATGTATTTTAGTATGCCTTAGTCTATATATTAAGAAAAAAGTTAAAATAAACAATATCAAATCAAATTAGTATGACTTAAAATATATATACTAAAATATATGCCTTAGTAAATTTGTCTATATATGCCTTAGTAAAAATTATATATGTACTATGTATTTTAGTATATATTAGATTTTTATTTATTAAAAATAAATATTTTTATTTATCAAGTTTATATTTATTTTTACTAATTACTTATTAAACAAATCTTTTATTTATTAAAAATAAATCTTTTAATTATATATATAATACATTTTGTTAGATGCTTAACATTTTAAACTATTCAAATTATAGATATAGACTTTTTCATAATACTTCATAATATTACTTCATATCATATATTAAAAATATCATTATTACTTATTAAGTATCAATTATCAAACCAGGTAAATATCAGTTCAGGTACAAAACAGGTCGGGTTAAAAACAGGTCGGGTCCAAAACAAGTCGGGTCTAATAACAGGTCGGGTTTAAAACAGGTCGGGTTCAAAACAGGTCGGGTCTAATAACAGGTCAGGTTCAAAACAGGTCGGGTTCAAAACAGGTCGGGTAAAATCGGATCTCGGGTCGATTCAGTCAGGTAATATCAGGTAATTTGCCAGGTCGATCTCGGGTTCGTTTCAGTCGGACACAGATCGTGTTCGGTTGCTACAGTAACAGGTTCAACTCGGATTCGGGTCAGCAACAGTCAGTTACAGTTCGGGTCATCAAATTCTCAGGTCAAATCAGGTTCCGACTCGAACAGATTTTAGGCAAGTTTTCAGGTTTTGACTTGTTTTTACAACCCTACTTGCAGACATCAAGTGAAGAGGATATTAAAACAGCTACGAAACCTGGCTATAAGAGAAAAATTGTTTGCAAGATTATATAATTTTTTATATGAATAAAAGCAAATTAAAAACAACCAATACCGTGAATGTGTTTAGAAATTAAGTTCAAACACTACTGCGTCATATATAAACAAGCATCAGTGCACAGACACTACTAAACCATCTAGCACATTATAATACAAAGCAAAAATTTGGACTGAAATTGATAAGGGGCCGCGCGAACGCAGGCCCCCGCTGCCACAAATTATGACGTAGGCTCTCCCACTTTGGGGAGACCTTAGGCGAGCACCCCTCCTAAGTGCAATGGAGGTCACTAGCCTAGGCCATGGGCCTTATTGATCACCCATCGACCCCGTCCAGGTAAGTATGTTGCAATGGAGCTAGGTGCCTCCTGTTTATTTGGTTCGGCTCCTGGTCCCTCCTTTTTCTTACTCGATGTGGGATTTGTGTTTGATCATAGTTCTCCACTTCCTTGGTGACTTGAGAAGGCTGTAAATGAAGAGATGAAGTTGCAAGTTTATAAAGAATATAGGAAACCCCTGAACAGATTAGAATCTGTTTCCTTGTTTCTTTATCTGACATTAAAAATGGTTGCAAATCAGAATCTGCAAAAGCTTTACTTACTGCAGTTGGGGTTTTTTGTAACCAAGTGTGCCTATTCTTTAGCATCTATGTTGAAAGGTCACAAGGAACCCCGATTTGCACCCCACAAAAGACACTGTTGTTGGCATAAATCTTTGGATCGATCAGCGTACCCATTTGGGGACCTCCAGGAATCTTTCCACAAAGTTCTGTGTTGCTCAAGCCTAAAAAATTTAGCTCTTGGAGCTTGGAAAATGTTCATGGTATTTCACCATTAAGGTTACTATGTGACAAATCCAGGGTCTCAAGACTCTGCAGATCACCAAACTCACTCAGGTTTTGAGACCATCTAATGAATGTGGAATTTCTCCTGATAACTGGTTCTTTGAAAAGTCCAGGAAAGTATAGGTATCACGGTTTTGGATCGAGAAGCCTTGCTTTGATTTCTTCCAGTTTACTATCAAAGTCATGGATTTCAACTGGAAATTGAAGATTTCAGAAAGTGTTACTGGGCTTCAATCATCTCTGTAAGATTTCCTAAGCTTTGAGAAATTTCACACTTGAGGTTGTTGTTGGAGAGGTCGAGGATTCAGAGACTGCTAAGACTTGACAGATCGAGATTGATCCATCAATGGAGAGAGGACATTAGAGAGAAGAAAGCTGGGAATTCACCACTGATATTGTTGTCATGAAGATCAAGGTGTTCAAGCATACTCAAGTTGCTAAAATTTTCAGGCAATGGACCGGAAAAGCCATTTTGAGTTAACGAAAGCATCGAGGTGAAGAGTCCGAATTCCATAAGAACTTTACCATATAAATTATTTGAAGAATATCAATATAAGCAATTAAGCTATTTGGTCCAAATGCTGGAAATTCACTGCCAGAAAAGCATTTGTTTGATAAGTCCAGTAGTAATAATCTGTAGATATTTGAGATAGATTTCGGCACTGGCCCCAAAAGTTTGTTTCCAGAGAGCATGAGTATCATTGTTGAAACAACTGAGGTGGTAAAGAACCTGAGAGCTTGTTATCTGATAGAATAATAGTTCCAAGTTTTCTCACACAATTCCAAGAAATTAAGATTAGTTTGATTGGATATCCAGCTAGGAATTGCCCCTCTAACACTGCAAGATCTCAATGATAATGAAGTTAACTTAGGCGTCTGCTCGATTGTGAGATTTTTGCTCCATGCTAATCAGTTTGCTCCAAGATGCAACTTCTTCAACTCCTTGAGATCAAATAGCCATGTTGGGATCTCACCAGACAGCATATTGTTCTCCAGCTTCCGAATAAACGATGGGATTTCACCACTCAAATGATTCTTGCTCAACTCTAGAGTTGTTAGATTCACCAAGTTCTAAATGTTAACTGGAATCTATATGGGAACTGTATTGTTCTCCGGGGTTAAAACTTCAAGCTTTGCTAGCTGCAATGTCGACAAATGGAATCCTTCTGGATATTCAGTTGCCAGAAACCAACAACTTCCTCAGTTCAGTGAGGTTTCCAATCTCATCCGGAAGCTCTCCATGAACGAAGTTGGCATCCAAGCTCAACTGTTTCAAACTCCAGCAACATTAGGTAACCCTCCTCTAATCATATTGCCACTGAGATCAAGGAATTCCAGATTAGTCAAATGAAACAACTGATCCATTGACTATTTCCTCTCATGTCAAGATGCACAAGTTCACTCAAATTTCCCAGTCTGATCCCTAGAATTTCACCTTGTATGGAATTGTAGGAAATGTCGAATGACATCAAGGCCTTGATCCGGAAAATGGATGTCAAAACATTTTAAGTCTTTTCTAGTGTGGGAAAAATATCGGATAGATTCAGAGGAATCACTTGTTTCTTTGCATTACCAACAAACACCATTAGTACATCAAAACAAAGTTGCAGATGGATGCAAGTCAATGAAACCCTGCCCCAGTGTCAAGGACAGATATCATCAGAAAATATGCCACATAATATCCAATCATATGATCCGGTTAAGCAAGACTAGAGTTTATAATATTTGCTTTGCATTCTTGTTTATAGTATGATTACAGATGCAGATCAGAAGGGTATTATTAAACTGGATGAGATTGGTATTTGGATATTTTCAAGTTAATCTTGGAGATTACTTCTGATTTGCAACTGAAATACATTGCCTTCTGTTATTCTTACCTTCAACTACCCGTTATTCTTCCTACATGATGCAGACCATCCCGTTCGAGCCAAAGAGTGGTAATACCAGAATCAGATTGGCATTCTTGGCAATGTCAGGGGTTATATCTTCAATGAGATTCGAGATAAGTCTTAAAGCTGTTTGGCCATTCAGGTCATACTTTTTGTCAATGTGGGATATAAATAGTATTATATAGTGTTGACCTGTAAATGAGGCTCCTGCTCTCAGAGGGGAATTGTTTGCAGGTTTTCTTACAGTTATAGGCAATAAATAATTTTCAGTATTCATTCATAAGTACTAAAGTTGTATTTGTGTCCAGTTTCAAATATCACATACATCTACAGATCAAATTGCAGATGGAACACACAACCCATATCTGTATTCAGTTTCAAATTCATATCTGTGTTCAGTTTTAAATAAATTCAGCAAACTAAAATTAAGTCCAATTTTATAAGTATCTGCGTACAAAACCCAAAATACAATTTCTAGCCCATTAGAATACCAAATAATAGTAATTAAACTGAGATTGGACGGGGGCCGCGCGAACGCAGGCCCCCACTGCCACAAATTATGACGTAGGCTCTCCCACTTTGGGGAGACCTTAGGCGAGCACCCCTCCCAAGTGCAATGGAAGTCACTAGCCTAGGCCATGGGCCTTGATGATCACCCATTGACCCCGTCCAGGTAAGTATGTTGCAAGGAAGCTAGTTGCCTTTTATTTATACAGGTCCAGGTCCTGGTCCATCCTCTTCCTTAGTCGATATGGGATTTTGGTTCACCATGATTCTCCACTTCCCTGAAGACTGGTTGGGCTGAAGATTATATGGAACTACTAAACAGACTAGAATTTGATTCCTCAATGGAGTCGAGGGGTTTTCGTAACAAATTGTACCCATCTTTTAGCATATGAAAGATTAATCTCTCATGGCTACCAAGAACAGATCGATATGATTCCAGTTCATCTATATTGTTTTCAGTATTCTCTTGCTTTTGCTGTGAGCCAATCCAATGCCCATACTCCATGGCAATTGGCAACAACAAAGCATACCTTGGCTTAAACTTGGATGGTTTGAAAATTTTGAGAATTTGGGCAATTTTAGCTTTTCTGTAAACGTTCATCCAAATTGCACCCTTTTCAAAGATTATATGTTGAAAAGCTTAATGTTTTGTGCAGTAACTCGAGGAAAAAATAGAGAAGATTTGATTGTCAAAGATGTCACTGAAGTAAGCTGTTTTTCATCCCCATTGTTGCATTTCATTAGGATTTAATTTAAGAAAACAATTGATGTTGGGTTTGAAATGAGCAGTTGGATTGCCAAGGGCTGCACACTCTTAATCACAATGCCTTCTCAAATGAGTTTCCTAAAGGAGAATGATCCTCGAGCTTTCGGAGCCGAGGTGGTTCTTACCGATACGGCCCGGAGCTTGAAAGGGGCAATTGAGAAGGCAGAGGAAATTATGGCAAACACTCCTAATTCTTACTTCAGCAGTTTCAAAACCATGCCAACCCAAAGGTACCAATTTTCAAACATTTGCATGCATATGCTGGACCTGGTGTCTGAAACCTTGGAAATTGTCATGATATGAAAATATTTATTGTTTTAGATCTAGTATGAGACAACTGGACAAGAGATGTAAATAGATCATCCATATTGTTTCGAATATAATCTTGCTTTTGCAGTGAGGCTGTTCTATGACCATAGCAGCAACCAAGCATCACTTGGCTTGAACATGGATGTTTAAAGAATGTATTTTTAAAACCAAATTGTTGATCAAGTCCATCCTTGTATTTTTTACAACCAAACATAGCTTGGCTTCAATATCATTCTCACCCAATCCAGCTAGGAATCGCCCCTCTAACACTGCAAGATCTCAATGCTAATGAAGACAACTTACACATCCGCTCGATCGTGAGATTGTTGTTCCGTGTTAATCTGTTTCCTCCTAAGTGCAACTTCTTCAACTCCTTGAGATCAAATAGCCATGTTGGGGTCTCACCAGACAGCATATTGTTCTCCAGCTGAAGCGTCTCCAGCTTCCGAATAGACGATGGGATTTCACCACTCAAATGATTCTTGCTCAACTCTAGAGTTATTAGATTCACCAAGTTCTCGATGTCAATTGGAATCTCCATGGACAATGTATTTTTCTGCAGGATTAAAACTTCAAACTTTGCTAGCTGCAATATCAACAATGGAATCCTGGCGGATATTCAGTTGCCAGAAACCATCAACTTCCTCAGTTCAGTGAGGTTTCCAATCTATTTCGGAAGCTCTTCATGAGCGAAGTTGACATCCAAGTTCAACTGTTTCAAACTCCAACAACATTAGGCAACCCTCCTTCAATCACATTGCCACTGAGATCAAGGAATTTCAGATTGGTCAAACGAAACAACTGCAGAGGATTGAACCATTGAAGCTATTTCCGCTTATGTCAAGATGCACCAGTTCACTCAAATTTCCCAGTCCAAACCCTGGAATTTCACCTTGTATGGAATTGTAGGAAATGTCGAGTGACATCAAGGTCTTGATCTGAACAATGGATGCCAAAACATTTGAAGTCTTGTGGGAAAAACACTGGATAGATTCAGATGAATCACGAGGAGCGCCAAAACAAGTTCTGCCATTGTTATTGGCTGTGCCTTTTATGAGCACCAGATTTGTCCCAGAAGAGGTTTCACAACTTAGCATATTAACTAAGTTTTCCCATTTTCATTTGTTTCAATATTAACACTTTTCTTCACCCTTTTCATTACTTGGCTTACAATGTCTGATTCTAACAAGATTTATGTCTGAAGCAACAACGTTAATCATGCTTTGGAATCATAGTGATGTTCTTAGTTTTCTACGTAAAAATTTCAAAACATAAAAATACATAAGATAAGATTAGACGAGGGCTGCGCGAATGCAGACCCTCGCTGCCACATAAGATAAGTTGACAATACTTATCAAAATTTCTATGTTAAAAACCCAAATGTATTTTACTATAATACCAATTAAATTGATTGAACCCACTGCCACAAATTATGACGTAGGCTCTTCCACTTTGGGGAGACCTTAGGCTAGCACCCCTCCCAAGTGCAATGGAGGTCACTGTTGGGGAAACCGGGTTATTTCCCACACGAACGTAGCTTCAAATCTGAGCTGAAATGTCGAGATCGAAACTACCGAAATTTGCACAGCGGACAAACCCGTCAACTATTGAATATTGAAACCCAATGGAAAAACCCAATAATAATCAAGCGAAATAAATAATGGAGAGAACACACCGAATTTACGAGGTTCGACGAAAATGTCGTCTACTCCTCGGGCACCACCACCGGATGATAACTTCACTAATACCAAAATGGTACAAACAAATGGAATTCCTAAGAATTCCCAAATATGAGAAAAGAGAAACAAATGGGAGAGATGGATGTTGGAATGGTTTCAAATGACAAAGGTTAGGCCTATTCAAATGACAAATGAGAGAGATGGATGTTGGAATGGTTTCAACGGGGATAGCCTTCACCGAAGCTCTGATACCAATTGTTCTCCAATCTTTCTTCCAATGACCTTTCTCATGACAAAAGACGGATCAGAAGGGACATCAAGCTCTTCCTCTATACCGGTGAGGAGGATAATGTCAAATGCAAACTTCTCAGTGGAGTTGTTCGATGGATCCGGTCACTTCGGCATGTGGCAAGGCGAGGTGCTAGACTCTTTATTTCAACAAGGTCTAGACATTGCCATTGAGGAAGAAAAACCCGTAGATATGGAGGAGAAAAGCCAAAAGCCAAAAAATGAGAGGGAGATCAAAGTCAAAGTCCAGACTTGGGAGAGATGGTATGAATGTTGGGACACGCTGGTGAGAAATCCTTGCAAATTTTGGCAAAGCAAGGATTGTTGAAAGGTGCAAAGGCTTGCAAGTTAAATTTTTGTGAGCATTGTGTTCTGGGAAAGCAGAAGAGAGTGAAATTCGGCACCGCTATCCATAATACGAAAGGTATTTTGGATTATGTTCACTCAGATGTGTGGGGTCCTTCCAAAACAACGTCGATGGGAGGAAAACACTATTTTGTAACTTTTGTTGATGACTTTTCCAGAAGAGTTTGGGTGTATACAATGAAGTCTAAAGATGAAGTGCTCAAGGTTTTCCTGAAGTGGAAAAATATGATCGAGAAGCAGACTGGCAAGAAGATCAAACGGCTTAGGACGGACAATGGAGGGGAATATAGAAGTGATCCGCTCTTTGACGTTTGCCAGGAGCATGGTATTGTTCGACACTTCACTGTTAGACATACACCACAGCAGAATGAGGTGGCAGAGCGTATGAATCGAACACTACTTGAGAAAGTTCGATGTATGTTGTCCAATGCTGGGTTGGGCAAACCATTTTGGGCTGAGGCTGTGACATATGATGGCCATCTCATCAATCGTCTACCGTCATCGGCGATTGGAGGAAAAACACCGTTGGAGGTATGGTCTGGAGTACCTGCTACAGATTATGATTTCTTACATGTATTTGGATCCACTGCGTATTATCATGAGAAGGAGTCAAAACTTGATTCTAGAGCAAAGAAGGCTATCTTCATGGGAATCACTCATGGAGTGAAGGGATTTCGACTTTGGTGTTTAGACACAAAGAAGATAATTTGTAGCAGAGATGTTACCTTTGATGAATCTGTCATGTTGAAGAAGGTAACAAATGGAGCTGTTCAGACAAGTAGTACTCCACAACAGGTGGAGTATACTCCAAACCAGGTGGAGTTTCAAGAGACGGTGATTAGTCCAGCAATTGATGTTACTGATTCTCCAACTCCAATGGAGGAATCAGAAGATGAAGAGGTTCAAACCCAAGAACCATTGGAGACACCAGAACCACTTGCAGTTACAAGGCCAAGGAGAGAAATTCGTAGACCTGCTCGATTTACAGATACAATGGCCTATGCCCTTCCAGTTGTTGATGATGATATCCCTGTCACTTATCAAGAAGCAATGCAAAGCTTAGAAAGTGACAAATGGAAAAGTGCCATAGATGAAGAAATGCAATCTCTCCAGAAGAACAACACCTGGGATTTGGCATATTTACCAGAAGGTAAAAGGGCAATTGGATGCAAGTGGGTGTTTGCAAAGAAAGACGGATCTCCCAGCAAGAAAGATGTTCGCTACAAGGCAAGGTTGGTGGCTAAAGGCTACGCTCAGAAGGAGGGAATCGACTACAACGAAGTATTTTCCCCTGTTGTGAAGCATTCCTCCATTAGAATATTGTTGGCCTTGGTAGCACAGTTGAATTTGGAGCTAGCTCAACTCGATGTAAAGACGGCTTTCTTGCACGGTGATTTGAAAGAGAAGATCTATATGACTCAGCCAGAAGGATATGTAGATGCTGGTGGTAAGAAATGGGTTTGTAAGCTGAACAAATCGCTATATGGATTGAAGCAATCTCCGAGGCAGTGGTACAAGCGATTTGATAGCTTTATGAGGAGGCAGAAGTACACAAGAAGCAAATACGACCATTGCGTGTATTTGCGAAAGCTACAAGATGGATCTTTCATTTATCTCCTCTTGTATGTTGATGATATGTTGATCGCTTCAAAGAGTCAACAAGAGATAGACAAATTGAAGGCTCAATTGAATCAAGAGTTTGAGATGAAAGATCTAGGTGAGGCCAAGAAGATTCTCGGCATGGAGATAAGTAGAGACAGACGGAGAGGCAAGCTTTGTTTGACTCAGAAGCAATATCTGAAAAAGGTATTACAATGTTTTGGCATGAATGAAAGCACAAAACATGTAAGTACCCCACTTGCTTCTCATTTGAAACTTAGTTTTCAATTATCTCTTAAAATTGATGAAGAGCGAGAATACATGGCAAAAGTTCCATATGCTAATGTAGTAGGGAGCTTGATGTATGCGATGGTGTGTACGCGGCCTAACATTTCACAAGCAGTTGGAGTTGTGAGCAGGTACATGCATGATCCTGGAAAAGGACATTGGCAAGCTGTGAAAAGGATTCTACGGTATCTCCAACAAACCGTAGATGTTGGTTTAGTATTTGAGCAAGATGAAACACTTGGTCAGTTTGTGGTTGGATATGTTGATTTCGACTATACTGGTGATTTGGATAAGCGTCGGTCTACTACTGGGTATTTGTTTACTCTAGCAAAAGCCCCAGTTAGTTGGAGGTCTACTTTACAGTCAACGGTGGCTTTGTCAACTACAGAGGCAGAGTACATGGCAGTTGCAGAGGCTGTTAAGGAGGCAATTTGGCTTAACGGATTGTTGGAAGACTTGGGAGTTGTTCAAAGTCACATTAGTCTCTATTGTGACAGTCAGAGTGCTATTCATTTAGCGAAAAATCAAGTCTATCATTCAAGAACCAAGCACAACGACGTGAGGTATCACTTTGTGCGGGAGATCTTTGAAGAAGGAAAGATTCTACTTCAGAAGATTGCGACGGCAGAAAATCCTGCAGATATGTTGACCAAGGTGGTAACATCAATCAAGTACAATCATTGTTTGAACTTGATTAACATCTTGCAAGTTTGAGCACCTTCGGGTGTATGGCGCTCATGGGCGCATTTGGAGGCACTACGAAAATAACGTTTGAAAAGAAGAAAATTTGAAGAACGTGGGTGGAGATTTGTTAATTTGGCTTGAAATTCAAAGCCAAAGTCAAAATTGGCAGAAAATTGGCATTGTAAATCAATGCTAAAGTCAAAAAAAGCATGCATCAAAAGCCACCGAAAAATTAGGTGCAGCAAATGTAGAAAATGGAGAATGAGAAAATTGTTTTTTGATCCCGAAAAATTAAGGACCAAAAAACAATTTCCCCATTCTCTATTTTCAACCTTTGCTGCACCTAATTTTTCGGTGCATGCTTTTCTTGACTTTAGCATTGATTTACAATGCCAACTTCCTGCCAATTTTAACTTTGGCTTTGAATTTCAAGCCAACCATAGACCTTGTTGATCACCCATTGACCCCATCCATGTAAGTATATTTTAAGGGTGCTAGTTGCCTCTTATTTATACAGTCCAGCTCCTGCTCCCTCCTCTTACTTGGTCGATATGGGATTTTGGTTCACCATGATTCATATCAACAACCAAGCACAGCTTGGCTTGAACATGGGCAATTAAAGAATGTATTTTTTAAAGCCAAATTGTTCCCATCCTCTCTTGCTTTTGCAGGGAGACAGTTCAAGGCCATGGCAACAACTAAGCGTATCTTGGCTTGAACTTGGATGGTTAGAGAATATTGGGACTTGGGGAATATTTCTTTGGCTTTAAACATCCAACCAAATTGTTTCAAATCCACTCTTTCTTTTGTTGTGAGCCAGTTCAATGACCATGGCAACTGCCCAACATAGCTTGGCTTGAACATGAATGGTAACCCTCTTTCAATCATATTGCCACTCAGATTAGTCAAATGAAACAACTGCGGAGTTGTTGAACCATTGAAGCTATTTCCTCTCATATCAAGATGCACCAGTTCACTCAAATTTCCCTGTCCGATCACTAGAATTTCACCTTGTATGGAATTCTTGGAAATGTCAAGCGACACCAAGGTCTTGATCCGGAAAATGGATGCCAAAACAAAGTCTTTCCTAGTGTAGGAAAAACACTGGATAGATTCAGACGAATCACTTATTTTGAAGATGAACTGGAACTACATCCCACCAGGGCCCAGTGACAACATTCTGAACTGGAATTCGACGTCTCTAAGCCACCAAGAAACAAGTCTGCTGAGTTGTCGTCTCTCATCGAGTCTCGAACTAGTAAATCCTTGAACTCCAGGAGAGCAGCATCTCGTTGCTCATGAAAGCATGGAAAGGAAATGATGAAGCTTCGACTTAGAACGAAAACTATATTGTATGATTTAGAATGTAAGCTTATTTTTTTCCATCTTTTAGCTGTTTGATGTTCACTTTTTTCCACTGAATCTGCTTCTGGTTGTTTATTTTTAAAGGAGGAAAGTAACTACACTGGTTCGTACATGGTAGTCAAAGGGTGAGTCTTTGTTTGTAATGTAAAATATTGATGGTGAAAGTGGAGAAACTGCATTTTTTTTCCCAGCAGGAAGGAATAATTTACAGTCATAGAGTGATGATGGTATGTTGGAATTAGTAAGTCCTGTTGAATCATATCCAAGGACGGATGTATTAAGACTATGGGAGGAGCCCGTGCCCCTTCCAAATTTCTTTGTCTACTTGAATACTTGTAAAAGTAAGTCTTGTTCCTCCCAAATCAAGTCTATACTTGTTAAAGTAAGTCTTTTTCTTCTCAAACTATGCCTGGTCTCTTTTAATTTTAAAATTACACAATTTTATTCCTCTTGTTGTCCAAGTCTGACTCGGTCATTGATCATCGTCGTTCATCATCTTAAAATTTCGGTATAAAGAATTGGAAAGTTAAAGTTGATATTTTTATTGTTGTGATGATATGAAGATCAACAAACTTACTAAGCAGTCTTAGTGACAGAGGACGACGTTGTTCCTCTTAGGTGACCGAGTTTAAATAGAAAAATCTATTCCCTAAAAACCAAGTTTTCTAGAAATGAGTGTTTCCATTGAGTAAAAGTCGTTTGTCTCTTTTCGGTGCTCATTATGTCTTATCATTGAAAGGTTAAAATTTAGGGTTTAAAACTTAAGATTTGGGCTTATGATTTATTTTTTTAATGTTGTGCACCAAAAAGTATCATCAGTTTTGTCTGTTTCCATTACTTTCTTCGGTCCATGATGAATAAACATAAATTTTAATCTGCGGAGAAGGGGGAGAGGAGCTAGAAGATTTCCAACTTAAGAAGAATAAACATTGCAATTTACTTGCAGCAATTTCTGATGAATTCAAAGCATCATATGATTCAACAAACGGCTGCCTTGCTTTCTGAGGTTTTCAAATTGCATGAATTTTCTTCTTTTTTTCCCCTTTTTACATTCACATATGAGAAGATTTTATAGCAGAACAAACCCAACAATTAGCAGACTGTCCGACCGTAACAAATCGATGCAACATAGAGATTTTTTGCCCATTTTTCCTGCAACAAGAACAACGAACAATCATCCGGTATTCAAAAATATAAACTCCTCGAAGCAAGAGGTCGAGCTTCTATAATAAAGAGAATGGACCAACAACACTTGGCGGTTAGCACCCATTGCTAATGTTTAAAGAAGCAAACCAGCATTGCCATAAGTGTTAAAAAGATATGGGGGTGGAGGGGCAAAAATCAGCTTATACATACCTTTACAAGGGTGCTAGGAAAGGCAGATGTGCGAAGAGTTTCCTGGGTTTCATCCATTGTTTTCCGTTTTGGAATGCTTAGTATGAAGGCCGCTTGATCTATGGTTGCAGCCATTGATGTTATCCGATAACCACTCTCCCACCGCCGATGTATCCCTTCGCTTGGATACAAAAAGTCAAGCTCCACAACCTTGATCATTGACATAAATATAGAATGAAGTTACAAACAGCTACTTTTGGAAATGGAGGGCAGTGGGAAAACCGAAGACATACATGAAGAGCAAAAGAAGGAATACCTGATCAGAGAATCCAGCATTTCTTGACATAACAACACCCCACCGATTCCCGGCAGTTGTCATTGACGTTACATGAAAGCCCTCTTTCCACTTCTTATTTATCCATTTGAAGGGAAACGATTCACTTACTTTGTAGGACTGTTGAGTGTAAGGAGTTCCTACAAAGACAAATTTTGAGAACAGCTTAGTAATTAGGTTATCAATATAATTTATATGCTGTAGATAGAATCTGAGGCATGTGGGTCGCAAACTTGATGTTCAGTGAACTTTCTTGCTAAAGGTTAATTACAGAAAACAAGCCTTACTTCAACATTTTCTTTTTTCCGCACAAGTTCTTAACGACGCAAATCTCAAGGCGGACATGCAAACCTATCATGTCCACTCTTTAATAACTATGATTAATCTCATTATGCTATAAATGTACATGCCTGCAGCATCTTGGGAGCAGGTCAAGGAATATGCACCAAAATTGTTAACCCTCCAAAATAAATTGTAATATTATAATATATGAATTTAATCATGCAATACTATGTTCTCAGAAAACTCAATGCCATATGTATATATAAATTTATATATATGGAAATTACCAACCTTTCGACATAACAACCAAGGAGTTCCCATTATTTGCTCCAGCTATTGAAGTAATATAGTAATTCTTTTCCCACTGCTCCATAATCCAATCCTGATGAAATCCGAAACGATATTAGAGTCAGTTAAAATGCATGTAAATCGAGAAGTAAAATGACAGGAATTAGTGCTTTAGAATGACCTTGTGCAGAAAGACTGTTGACAATTCATAAACCTGGGAAGAGAAACCTGTTCCCGCATCCATGATCAGGGCCCAGAGATTTGCTGCTGAAGCCGCACAACTAATAAACAATCCATCTTCATTTCCCTTCTCCACATGCTGACGCAACCTCGAATCTGCTACATTGTAGTGATATCTACAAAATTGATAAAAAAAAAAGTTTTAGAATAAAGATGAACAAACTTTATGTAGAACAATTTTCAAAGCCCGTGGCTAAGTATCTCATATTTTCATACAAAGAAGCATGCACCATAAAAACATCAAAAAGTGGCAAACTAGTTTGATTGGACCACATCCAACTTTTAACAACCGGTCACTATGAGTAAAAGTATCTTTTATCGTTTACTTTTAAATGTTGCCGGTCACTATATGTTTCGCAATCACATTTGAGATATAAACAATGGGAATATTCTCCAAATATGCTACAATATTATTTTGATGATGAAAACATTAAAAAATGCCAAGATTAACTCAACGCCTGAATAACTTGTGGCAAATGTAAAGTGTGCAAACCAGTAAATTAAACCCAAAAACATGGAGAGGAGGTGTATTAGAAATGAATATTACATTTAACAAGAAACACAACTTTACCTCTGCTTCATAGGACATCGTCCACTGTAAACAGAAATCCACTGAGTAGCAGGACTACCAAGCCGTACTTTTTTCTTAGGCTGCTCATCTTCTTCCAAATTAATAACTAATCTTCCCCGCTTTTGCCCAACCTATTTATACAAAAGGAAACAGATAAAGGTTGTTTATTTGAACATCCTATACAATCCAATTTAATCAAAGGAAAAACAAACAATGACCTTAAGGGCTCCATCGATTCTAATAGGTCTCAATGGTATACATGGTTCAATTAGGCTTTCAAAGAAGGATATGAGCTTGGCATAATTGGGCTCCTCATCAAACTTTAAATTTATAACAACTTCAAGAAACTGCTTAAATGGGGCCGGACAAAAGCAACACATCAACTCCGGAGATGTGCCCATCTTTTTCTTGCAAACCATAAAACTCTTGTTATCCCCCTATGTGGTTCCAAAAAACAGAGAATAATTCAGGAAGGAAATAAAATCAGATTATGTAAATCGTTAATCAAAACGACAATAAGAACCTGATAACCCTGCCATGGTAACCGTCCTTTCATTAGAAATATCAATGTGTATGCCAAGGACTCGAGGTCATCCCTTCGACTTCCAGTCCGACCTAAATGAGCATGTACGCTGGCATACCTGATTGTTCCCCTGATGGTAGAAGAAATATCCAAAGATATAAACACGAAGCATAGGCAGTAATATGTGACATTTAAAAACCAAGTTTACATACCTGAATACATCGGGCCTTTGATCATAATCAACATGTTTATCAGAGTGTGCATCTTTCCACCTAGAGGCTGATCCAAGAACATATGAGGCAGGCATTTATGAGTACGGAATCATTTACTACATCTCCGTAAGACATGACAGAAAATAAAATCTCATAGAGATCTGTCATCAAAGAGAATAAACAACTATACACTAGTATAGTTACCCATAATGTGCTCGAGGTTGACAGCTAAGAAAGAACATACAGATAACAGGGAAGAGAGGACTGAGGCGAAGATACCTAAACCAAGATCAATAAGATATAGCTTCTTCTCATCGACTGATCCAGGTTGACCTAGTAAAAAGTTCTCAGGCTTCACATCTCCATGCACAAACCTTTCTTCAAGCAGACAATAAACAGTTGCAACCACGCAAAACAGAGGGGAAAATTCAATGAAGTGCAGAAAGTTACAATATGACCTACCCCTTTAAATGAAGCTTTTCAAGAATAGATATTGCCTCCACTGCAATGCAGGCAACCATATTTGGCGACATCCTGTCACAGTACATGTTACAAAGCTGAAAGACTATGGTAGATACATGTACTCATGTAGACATGTATGGGAAGGTACAACAAAGAAAAAAGAGGAAGATTCTATTTCTTACGATTGTCCTAGAGAATTCCAAACATCCCAGAGACTTGGACCAAGCATATCCATTACCTGAAATATTCATTAAAGTTCTTTAAAATATATTAACTAAATTGGCAGTACACTAAGGTGCTCGAAACAAACAATCACCAGAATATAGAAGTCTCCCTGGCGGCCCTTGTAGTGCACCCCAGGAATCCCATAGCATCCATTTAGGGAACTTTTGTGAGGAGATCAAAAGGGGGAAAAGTCAGAATTTTTGCACTGCACTCAAATATGTAAATACCAAAGATTGACACAATTTTATGGTAAAAATGCCATACTTGTAAACTTGCCACTCATAAGGCGGACCATAATTGCAACCTTTACTGTTTCGGTGCTCTAACTTCAACGCTACCTGTGATGAAAAAATCTCATAACATTACATTCCAAATGGATTAACCTGGAAAACCCTTAAAAGGGGCCACGAATTTCTCAGACATACCTCAATTGCATCTGGTCCAATTCTATCAGTACCGCCGCTTACCCTTCGTCCAACATAAACTTGACCAAAACCACCCTTACCCAGTTTCCAGTCTATCTTATATGTAGGAGAATTTCCCACTTGTACCTGCAACAAGAAAAATAGTGGTATTCAGCAACGTGCTTCCTTAAGGTGAACGACTAACCAACTAGGAATTTAGTTGGTAAGAAACTAAGGACTAAAAGGCAAGTGACCAAACACATACAGAAAAACCTACAACTTGATGCTGTAAAACATTCCTCACTTTCATGCAAACTCTAAACAGAAATGGTTATCCAGATAGTTTCAAGCAAATTTGAAATGCTGAAATAGAGAAATCACTAAATCTGAAATTGTATCAGCAATATAGTAGTCAGCTCATAACTGAAAAAAAAAATTATTCAACCAACTTTCTCACTAAGAGTAAGGCAATTTAATATGGAAGATTTAAAATTAAAATAAATATATTCAACAAAAAGGGAAAGATTTAGTTAGTAATATGAAGCACCAGATCAGGAACCGGGGTTGTACTGGCTTCTTCTTCAACTCCCACTATTTTGTCAGCACTCCCACCCTCCATTGCAATATCTTTATCCGCCGCTACCTCTGCTCGGTTGAATACAGGTTCAGCAGCAGCCAATGGTGCAGCCTCAGGAAGAACCTGACAAAGCTCAGGGTCTAAACCAGCCAACCTAGCACCGCGGCCTCTACCAGCAGCTCTTAGCCTTGCAGGTACCGCAGGTGAGGGTCCTTCGTCTACTACAACATTACCCCTTCCTCTTCCACCAACTCTCCTGGTTCTGTTTTGAGCAGGCAGTCCCCAATTCTCTTCTTGAACAACAGGTTGAGGAGGAGGCTCAAGATCACCAAGGCGTTTCGATCTCCGGGCTCCACTCCGCAATTCGGGCATCCTCACTCCATACAATTCACATTGCCCAACTTCCCTGGCCACCCGTCCAGATCTGTAACCGAAAAAGTATGAACTTCACCGATATAGAAACTAATAAACACATGTAATAAGAAAAGCACCACAAATTTGGAAAGCTCTACAATCAACAACCAAGTATTGGAATTTTTTTAACACAACCTAAGGCAAACAACCAAGAGTTAACAATAAAAACACAATCATTGAGTAAATTGTCAAAATGTGGAAACAAACAATTCTTACTATAATCATCCACTAAATTGCTCAAAGCGGATACCAAGTAGACTATTTAGCAAATACCCTTCAGAGCTACAAGCCAAATTTAGCTACAAACATACAAAAATCAACGCGAATACATCATAATTAGATTTTTAAAAAAATAATCAAACTTCTTAGATCGTCAGTATAAGTCATTTATTTATCAAGCAAAATAAACACCAATCCTTTACAATATAAAAATATATATTTGATCTCATACAATGTATCAAACAAAGCTGAATCAACAAAATTCAAATTTCATTACCCCAAAACATGATTTAAGAAATTGAAATTTTCAAAATTTCACATAAAAACTTCCTATTTTACAATCATTTTAAACCATACTTCCAGTAAGTCACAAAATTTCCATCCCGATCATTCAGATTTCCATCAAATATAAACAATCAAAAGTAAAACTGATCACCAATCAAGCTAAAAACAAAAACAAAATAACTCACAGATCAAATCTCCTCGAAACAACTTGTTGGGTCAAGCTCAGATCCTGAAATGTCCAGAAAATTCAGTTCCGGGACTCAATTAAAAAAACCCAGAAATAAAAATCAAGACTTAGAGGGTATAAAACGAAGATACAAAATTCAGGGCGATCAACAGACAGGAAAAACGGAATTGAGAGATTGATTGAAACGGAATGTAAGAAGGGATACAAAAGAAGTTAATTAGGAGGAGATGCTGGGCGAGTCTTTTATGGGTCAAACAAAAAATGTGTGAAATTTGTAAAATGGTGGTGACAGACAGTGGTGATCTTTGATGTTGTTAGCTAGTTTATCAGCTATCAACATAAAGATAGATGTCTTCTCATTTCAAAGTAACTTTATAATTTCTGCTCTTGTTTTTTTCCTTCAAAAAACAATAATTTCTGTTGTTTTTAATAAATATTAATACATTTATTTTCTGTGATTAAGAGTGCAATTTTCATTACTCGATTCGAACAGCATAGTGTTTTAGAAATAAGAATCTTCTTGTCTATATTTGCCTCATATTTTAGGTTTAAAGTTAGGGTCAGGGTAAGTTGTATTTTTAGGGTCTAGAATTTAAATTTTAAGGTTAAGATATAAAATTTATTTTTTTAGGAGTATTTATGGACGGTTAGCTGTACCAGCAAAGCTTATCGGAGCGGTTACTGGAAATCTCGGTACGACATTTTGATGAACCGTTTCCGTCCTGTTTAAACCGGTTACCGCCTAAACAGTTAACCGGTTTATTCGGTACGATTACTTGGTTAACCATAAACTGTTTTATATTTATTACTACTAAATTTAATAGTTTTAGAAAAATCAACCAAATAAAGTCTTCAAAGTCTTAAATAATTAAAAATTTAGAAAAATCAATACATAAATATTAATAATAATCAATAACTTATATTAATTACACAACTATTTTATATAATCAATAATGTGATATCATTATAATTTAATATCATTATAGTTCTTTTAAATGAAACTGTAACCCCCTAGACCCGCATATGCGTTACAACGGATCCTAAGAAGTCACATTAGGGTTACAAGAGCGACCCACAATAAAAATACACGTAAAAACACATTTTTTTTTGCTCAAAACATTTATTAAACTGTAAAGTCACTTCTGTTTAAAATAACATTTCAAGAAGCCATTTAAATGCTTAACAGAAATTTCAAAAGTGCTTTACAAACTCTATCATAAAGCAATACATGACATATATGCCCACTAACTAGACATCACCATACTCCAAAACAACGCCGAGAGAACTCCGAACACTGATGTCACACGTTATGCCATGATATATTCTTTCAACCTGCGATGGTAAAAACAACGTGAGCTTGGAAAAGCTCAGTAATACAGAACTACCAAAAGATGCTATAAGCTCATGCAGATACATGGTATGCATAACATTTTCATGATGTTCCAAGCAGTGACAGTCCTCTTTTCCTTTCTGTTATTTCAGGGTAACGTTATACTTGAGATTAACGGTACTTGTTCTTTATTCAATCATCGCGTAACAAACGGGAATTATACAAGTTGATAGTTTACGAAGATGAAAACAACGAGTTTAAAGTCTAGTGTGTCCCAAATGGTGCATATCAAATAGGCATAAATGCATATCAATCATATCATGAGAACACATAACAATTCAATGCAAATGTTCAAGTACATACAATGGTTTACTAGTAACTACCCTTCAACCTTACACCAATATGTAGTCCCCCAGAACTGCATCCATAAGGACTTACTCTATGCCCGATGGGCATAGGTGCCACCTAAGGGGCTGCCTTAGGTCCATAAGGACTTACCCTAGGCCCGATGAGCATAGGTGCCACCTAAGGGGCTGCCTTAGGTCCATAAGGATTTACCTGTGCTAAAGCATCGGTACCCACTCAAGGGGAGACCTTGAGTCCATAAGGATTTACCAGCTTGATCAGGGCTGTACCAACAAAGACTTCATAACATAACTCAACAGTATACCCCGGATGACAATCGGTATTCAGATTTCAGACATGAGTAACAGAATACATGTGACAGACGTATTCTATTCAGAGTATCAGAAACAGAAGATCCATGATATTGACAGATAAATGGGCATACCATTGAGCAGAATAGGCATTTTCATCATTCATCATGCAAACATATTGTACCATCATAGGTCAAGCTAACAGATCATACTATCAAGTTCATCAGACGGTCAGGCAATACCATCATAGATCAAGCAATCACATAACAAGTATGCATATTGAGCAGACATACATCAAGTAGGCAGAAAATGCAATCATATATTTGGTTCATCATTTCATCTCATATTCCAACATAGTAGTGCAATCTCAATAACAATTAAAATGTTCATCAAACATAATATTATTCATGATTAAATCATTACACAATCCATTCAACAGAATATATCACACATGGAACACACTAGGTGGGATAGATCATTTCTTAGAGATATTTGGCATTTACGGAAGGGAACACGTTAAATTTTTGGTAATTTGAACGGATTTCTGAAACGTGACCCCTATTAAAAGGGGTTCATACTAACGGTTTAGCCCATATATTCAAGAGGTGATACATCAAGATCTTTGAGAGTTTAGACGCATCATGAGTTATTTAGTCATTTAAGCCTACAAGGGCATTATGGTCATTTTATCACATATGGACATTTTGGTAATTTATACCAACAAGGCATAAACAGTCGCTCAGGAAATTCTATTTGCTCATCAGGCTTCCAATCAGGCATTCAGAGATTTCTATGTCAAGATCTTTCACGATATCAGATACATTCAGGGCTATCTTAATTATTTTGGCCAATGAGGGCATTTTAGTCTTTTAATTATTAGGGGTGATTTTGTAATTTAGCCTAGTAATGATAAAATGACGATTTACAATATTTAATATATATTTGAACGGTTGCTTTCATAATTCACCACAGGACTTGCCACAGAGTAGCCGAACTTATATTTTGTGCGGAAAACTTCCAACCTTATATTAATATCAAGAGTGATTAACATACATGAGTGTGCTTCCTAACACTTAGGGGCACTTTAGCCCTTAAAGTCTTATTAGAAATCCCAGAATTTCATCAAATACATAACTGTCTATTTAACTCAAAAAGGCTTTTCAGTCATTTTGGAAATTGGGATAAATCCACCATTTTTGTCAAATTTTACTATCTAACACCTCCATCGTTTACGTACTCGGTAGAGATTAAGTCGTTTTGATCCCTTCGGCCCTTACAGACGGTTTACTCATTTTAGAACTTAAAGGTAAAATTGTCATTCTGATTAATTAAGAATTTCGGTGCTCGAAGGCACTACAGTCTTTTTGGTCATTACGATCATTCCAATTAATTCACACATTACTGTCGTAAGGGTCAGCTCAAGAATACAACGATAATTCTAGTAAATTCACCTTCATGTGTTATACAGAGCTCGGAGGAAAATCCAAGTTTCTTTTAGTATCACACGCATTTGAATAATGATGCCGAAGTCTTTTCTAATAGAACATACATCTTAGGTGGGGTGATTTTTTTCAATCAATTTGAATGCAGATTACGGGTTACTTCCTTTATTAGGGGCAGTTTAGTCATTCTTATACCTCAAGGGCATTTCTGCAATCTCATATCAAATATCCTTTACTCCATATTATGGGCATTGAATCTTAGACACCATTGATCGAGTTACAGATTTAACTGTATTATTTATTACTATTAACTTTCGATACTTCTGGTCTATTAGTATTTTTATTTGAATGTTTTGGTTTTAATAATTTTCATACTTATTTCTCATACCTAATTCAACTTAAGCAGAGTTTACAAAACACTTCATCATAAGCATGCATGCGTTAACCGGATATCGACATGTACATAAAGCATACTAGGGGTAGTAGTGTATTACCTTAACTCCGAGCTACATCAGTCGATTCGTGATACGACATTCGAATACCCTCGAACTCGGATTCAACATCCCACAACCACATGGATATGAAGATGTGTGGATGCCTTCAATTAAACAAAAACCACAGTTAATCCTTTATCACACTGCCTTTAAACTGAACAAGAAACGCATAAGCATTTTTGGGTTCAAGATCAGTTTCAAAGGCTTTCGGATCAAAATTTTGCAAAACGGGCTTCAAAAACAGGCTCGGGACGTCAAAAAACATAAATTAGGAGTTTTCAGAAAAATTGACTTTTTGGTCAACTGTCAAAATCAACGCTGACGTCAGCAGGTCAACGGTCAACAGGGTCAGAGTCAATGCTGACGTCAGCAGGTCAACGGTCAACAGGGTCAGAGTCAACTGATAAGGGTCAACTGAGTTGACTCGGGCTGACTCAGACGAGTTGACTCGGTTGAATCGGGTTGACTCGGTTCGGGTTTCCGGATCGGAAGGACGGGCTGGGTTAACGGGTCGGGTCGGATACGGGTTGGACCGAAATTAACCCGGTACTCACCCTGGGTTTTTGGTCTTCGAACGGCCGCCGAAAAAGTCGCCGGAGATGCCTTTCCTCGTCGATTCTGCCGGAAATCAAGAGGTAATCAAACCCATAATCATATTTATCCCAAAACTCAGTCAAACATGCCGAAATTCAACCAGAAATTACCTAAAAAGTTCAAAAAGGGTCGGACTGTCGCGTAACGCCGATGAAGCCCTTACCGGCGCCGGATGAGTGGTCGGACGACTGGGTTTTGCTCGCCACTTCGTCCAGAGCTCAGATCTGGTGGCTGTGTCGCGAACGCACGGTGGACAGAGCCGGAAAACATAGGAAAAAGAGGCACCGGTTAGGGTTCCGGCCAAATCTTTCAACACGTCTTGCCGGCGTCGAAAAAATGAATGATCGGCTGGGTTTTTATCTCCACAACACGCCGAGCACGTTGGCGAGATCGGCGCGATGATCGGACACCAGGAGTGGCCGGAATCGAAGCTGGAAACCCAAGGATTTCGACAAAGCTTCGATCAGGCTTTTGCCGGCGGTGGTGGCTCGGTTGCGCGCGTGACAGGTGGCTGGTGGTTCGGAGTCAGGCGGCGCGCATGGTGGTGGTGGCGGTGTACGCCACGGAGCGACGGTGAGGCGATCGGAGTGGTGGGCGAAAGGGTTAGGTGAAGAGTCGGGAAAAGCTCCATTTTTTATCCAATATTTTTTATATTCGAAATGAATTAAAACCAAAGAGCCAAAAGGGTTGTTCAGTCTATAACTAGTATCAGTCAGAACACTATTGTATATTTTAAAACGAATATGGTGCATAGTTTAACCAAGATTGGTCTTCAGCCCAAATGGTTAAGGCCTAAGATCATCAAGTGAGGGGTCAAGGGTTTAAAAACTCAACAAAAAGTTGAGGGGTCAAGATTGGTCTTTTTTTTCTCTTTTTTTTAAACCTTAAAAAGTTGAGGTGTTACAGAAACGAATTTTGTTAAAATTTTGTCCTCCATTTGAGTCAGCCGAAATCGAGACAAGAATACCAAAAAAAGAAAATGTACTCCAAATTTATTTCATTTCAAGATCACAACAACATGAACACGAGCTCAACAGAGTTGTTCGAGAGCAAATGTAAATAAAGCAAAGCCACGGCAACATGAACCGTAAAAGGAGCTGCAAGATCAAACTAATGCCCTAAGACACAAACTGCCTGCAACCACACTGAAAAACTCAACAAAAATAAAAGGATGCAACACATATCCCACTATATCTCAATACTAGAATATATGCATGTTCAATAAACGTACAATACACGTTTAATTATTACTAATAGTTTAATATAATTATAAAATATAGTTTAAGTATGATAATTACGCCTATATTGGTAATAATCAATAATTTAATATTAAAATAAAAATCATTTTAAATTTTTTTATCTGTTTTTCGGTTAACCGTTTAGCAAAAAAGCGTAATTGTTCTCGTCCCGATTAACCGTTAATTTTATTAGTACGATTAACGTGCCGTTTCGACTAATTTTTACCGATACAGTTACCTACTATTTAGTCTGATTTTTTTAATTTTTCGGTACGATACATCGGTTCGATTTGTTATGAACACCCTTAATAAATACGCACTAAAAAGAGCCGAGAATTTCTGTTTAGTCAAGTATTCGTGAATTTAGTTAGATATCAAATTCAACTAAAATACTAGCTTGTAATTAGATTAGAATCTTTAAAAAAAGTAAGCGTTTAAAATTTATTGATAAAAAATCGAAACCAAGATATTCATCTACGAAAGTGGTTTATGTTTTATGGGTTACATTTGGATACACGAGTTGTCTAAAAAAAATTACACAACCTTTCTATAAAATTTAAACTTTAAATCTTAAACTCTAACACCCTAAAACTTAAATCTTAAACCCTAAACTCTAAATTATAACCATAAACCTTAAATTATATGCTCTACACACTAAAGCCCTAAAGCCTAAAATTGAAAAGCTTGTGTAAACTTTAGGGTCCGTTTGATTCTAGAAAATATTTTCTGTTTCTGTTTTTAATTTTTAGAAAATAATTTTCATTTTCAGTTTTCTAAAAATTAAAAAAACGTGTTTAGTTAAAAGAGATTGTATATCAAAGTATTTAAACCCTAAACCACAACCTAAATATTAAACTCTAAAATTAAAAGGCTTATATAAACTAAAGTTTACACAAGATTGTGTATCAAAATATTTTTCATATATATATTTAAATGTAAGGTTTATGTTTTATATTTAATATATGGCTTAACTATAAAATAAGTGTATAAACTATGTCTCTCTTCGTAATAAGTGCATAAAGTTTTTTAGCTGAAATAAGTGTTTCAAGTTCTATTTTTGGCCAAAGTATGTGCCTCAGTGACTTTGAAATAAGCCAAAGATACAATTTTAGGCCCCTATTTCAACCAAAAATAAAATTTTAGGCACTTATTTTGATTAAAAAAGTACTTATAGATTTATTGTAAAAAATAGTTATAGTTTGTGCACGTATTTATAGTTAAGCTTTAATGTATGAGAAAAACTTCAATACACAGGCCGTATAAACTTTAGTTTACACAAGCCTTTTAATTTTAGGGGATATGGTTTAAACTTTAAGTGTTTAGGTTGTAGGGTTTAGACTTTAATGTTAGTGTTTAAAATTTAGTATTTAGGGTTTATGTTTTAGAGTATTAGGGTTAAGAATTTAGAATTTGTGTTTTATAAGGTAAAAACACAGGCTTGCGTAAAATTAGTTTTACACAGTTTGTGTATCAAAGCTTTACCCCTAATATATTCCAACTTAATTTTAATTTATTGATACAAAAAGTTTCTTGTGGGTTTAGAGATTCAATTTAAGGTCTAGGATTTATGGGTTTAAGTTTAGGGGTATAAAATTTTAGAGTTGTGATTAGAATTTAAGGTTTATAGATTAAAACTTAAATTCCTAACATATTACCCTAAAATCAAAACCCTAACCTCTAAATCCTAGATTCTAACCACAACCTTAAGTTCTAAAACCTTGAACCAAATCTCTAAGTTATAAGGCGCATGTGAAATTTTTTATTTTCACGGTCGGTACAAAAAAAATTTAATATAATGAGTTCGAATGTTCTTAAATACAATGTCTCGTTAATTAAGAGCGATGCTTTTTTTCTTTTGCACATGAGTTAGTAAAGTGTCTTATTTTCGGGATAGTATTTTGCCACGATTAATAGGCCCTGTTTGGCAATTAGCGGATAGCTGATAGCGGATTACATTAGCTGATAGCTGATTGCATTAGCTGATTTGACTAGCGGATTGTATTAGCTGATTGTATAAAAGTTTTTGGTAAAATTAACTGATAGCTGATAGCTGTTTGATTATTTAAACAAGCAAAATGACATATAAGGACATGATTATGTTTAATACTTGTTTGAATAATTTATCAGTTATTAATATTTTGTATCTAATAAATATTAATTAGATTTGTAAAAATTATTTTTTAATATAAATTTCCTAAACATATTTAAAAAAATTATATATTAATTTATTATTTATATAATTATTAAATTTTTTATATGCACATACAAATATATGATAATAAAAAAATAGAATTAAAGTACAAATGTCACCATATAAATTAGTAGTAACAACAAATAAGTCCAATATTTAATATGTTATTATTTATATTAAAAATATTATTATTTAATATAGGTTATTTGGAGATTTTTGGTAATTGTTAAGGGTAAAAGAGTCATTACAACTCTAATATCAAACCTCTAATTTCAAAAAGCTCATATTATGAGTTTTTCAAAATTAGATTTTTCACCCAAATCCGCTCTTTCAATCCGCTATTTACCAAACATCAATATTAGCGGATTTGACTAGTCAAACCTCTAATTATACCTCAAACCTCTAATTTTTGCCCAAACCGCTATTTACCAAACACGGCCATAGTAGTTTCAAATGAAAACATAAAAAAAAATTATTGTTTTTTTCTTTTCAAGTGTCGTATTCAACGACGGTTTTAATGTTATCGATTAATTTTTATTTTCTTTCTAAAATAAGAACACTTTTTGTGTTAGATATTTTGTTTGTCGTGTCGCGTTTGACTATGCGTGTTTAATATTCGGTTTCAACCGAATTAATTTGTCGAACGACATTTAATTCGGTTTATCGGTCAGTTTATTTAGTGTTTATTTGGTTAACGGATAAAGAGTTTTTCAAAGTTTAAGTTATAAAATATGACTCCTCAATTCGACTAACTCAAAAAACTTTAACTCGATTAGATCAAATGTTAACCCGCTATTTCTAATAATAAAACTTCCCCTGTTTACTTAAGGAAATTGCTTTCTTTGGACTTTCCTCATGTCTGCTCAAATGCATGTCGTATTGTTGAGAGAAAAAAATCAAGTGAAGATCATATTATTTGTTGCAGGTGGAATAAAAGAAATGGAAAAAAAATGAAAAGTTTTCGTTTCTTTATGCAATCAAATGTTAATTGCAGGTTAGTCCTAACAAGTTTAATTTCATGGTTCATACTTCACTCATTCAGGTTACTAGCTTCAGATTACCTTACAGCCACTGGTTGTTATAGATAGGCATAATGCAAAAAAAAATGTTTTTAATGTTTAACTGAATTGTTGTTTATGGCATTTTTTAAGTAATTTAACCCTTAACGTTTTATTTTTTGTCAAAACAACTCTTATGCAGATGAAAATTGTTAGCCAACCAACGATAGATGGCTTGAAATTATATGACAAATCTACATGACAGTGCACGTCATGATAGCATTGTTACATTCTTAGTATTGTATGTGGATGACATACTAATAATAGGAAATGACATACCTACCTTATAGTTTGTAAAGACTTGGTTAGGAAAATGTTTTTCTTATAAAAGACTTGAGTGAAGCAACCTATATATTAGGAGTCAAAATCTATAGAGATGGATCGAGACGACTCCTAAAACTAAGTCAAAATACATACATAAATAAAGTACTGAAAAGATTCACTATGGAAGAATCTAAAAGAGGATTCTTACCTATGAGACATGATATTTCGCTCTCGAAGGAAATGTGTCCTTCAACGGCTCAAGAGAGGAAACACATGAGTAAGATTCTATATGCTTCGGCCATTGGATCTATTATGTATGACATGCTATGTACACATCTGGATGTATCATATGCACTAAGTATGACAAGTCGGTACCAAGTAGATCCCGGTGAAGGTCATTAGGTTGTAGTAAAAAAACATCCTTAAGTACTTAAGAAGAACTAAAGATACATTCCTTATGTATGGAGGCGAGGAAAAGCTAAGTATAAAAGGCTATACTGACGCAAGCTTCCAAACTGATAAGGATGATTCTCGATCGCAATCGGGTTTTGTGTTTTGCCTTAATGGAGGTGTTGTAAGCTGAAAAAGTTCAAAGCAAGATACAGTAGCAGATTCTACAACAGAAGCCGAGTATATTGCAACAACTGATGCTGCAAAAGAGGTTGTTTGGATTAAAAAGTTCATATCTAAACTAGGGGTCGTGCATAGCATATCAAATGCTATAGATCTATGTTGTGACAATAACGACGCCATCGCACAAGCTAAAGAACCTAGATCTCACCAGCGATCTAAATACATACTTAGGCGTTACCATCTTATTCGTGAAATCATTGATCGAGGAGATGTAGAAATATGCAGAGTACCAACGGATGACAATATCGTCGATCCACTGACAAAGCCTCTAACACGGAAGAAGCATGAACGTCACACTAAGTCTCTTGGTATTAGATACATGAGTGATTAGTCTTAGTGCTAGTGAGAGATTGTTGGAGTATGCCCAATAACTAATCATAAGATGATTGTAAAAGACATACTCATTTTATCTTGTTTATTAATATAAAGTCATTATTATTATTATTTCAATCTTATTATGTGCATTTATAAATAAATTAAATTTTAATAAAGTTTTTAGAATAATATAGTTATTCTTGAATGTCCTTAGTTAAGTATTATTGTGGGCATAGACAACAATAATATATTAAGACTAATATGTAGTTGATTGATGACAAAGCATTGTCATTGACATTGAGATGTCAAAATCAATATATGAACGTCATACTAGACTTACCTGCTATGAGCATGTTTCTTGGATTATTATGTGACAGTCACGACATTGCTCATGGTGATAACTACATGTATGATCCTCAGACTTGAGATCGTCATTATTTCAACTTCGTGAGTGACATATTTTGATGTGTCGTAACTGACTACACTATGAAGACTGACATTGGATATGTCACAATCTATGTAGCGAAATATGGTTGATCAAGATAGGATTTGTCTCTCCTACATAATAAAAGTAATATCATAGGTCACTTGATTGAGTGAGACTAGAAAATACATGGCCATGCTCGAATAAATTGATATGAGATATCATAGTTATTCGTTTATAATAGTCTACTCAAGATATCAAGAAATATTAGATGGACTATACAAGTGTGACTAATCCATGACTTGTGTCCGATCTAGATATGAGGACAAAAGAATGTAATACATAAAAGAAGTTAATCATGAAAAAAAGATAAAGTCGAACCACGACTTTATGTAACTTAAGTAACAATGATGTATTGCTAAATGTCACTCATTTCTAGTAATATTAGAATTGTTCTAGATATTACTACTAACGTTACATGAACCTACAAGGGTCACACCCTATGATTGAAACGAACAAATATCGACCAAATAGCATGTGTACAAACTTATTGTGCACGTAATAATTATTAAAACTAAATTATTATAATTATTGTAATTATAGATAGTCTCGTTTATATATATATATATATATACATATATATATATATATTAATACTAGATAATTATTGTAATTATCAAATACTATTAATATATATATATATATATCTAAAGAAACCTAATTAAAGTAAGAATCAGATTTTACATATTTAATTATATTCGGTTAAATATGTTGTATATTTAATGAATCTGAATTAAAGTAGAATCAGATTCTACATATTTAATTATATTCGGTTAAATATATTGTATATTTAATGAATTCGAATTTAATTAGAATTAGATTTTTGAATGCTATATAAAGGCATAAGGTCTAGAAGCCAATATATGCTTTTCAAAAAACTTCTTTAACAGTTAGAGAAGAGAAAATATTGTTTGTTTCGTTCGGGTGTACTGCGTAGAGGTCGGAACGCGATTATGACGACTCAGATTCGATTTGGATTCTCCTATACTCCCTGCGAATTTTCAGATTTATTAAAGTAACGTTTCATTCTTTTCGCCCTGAATTCGTTCCTCGTACATGTATCTCTAGAGGTAATCGTCGAATAATTTTTCGTTGCGTCATAGGGTGTACCGGCGTTTTCTAACACATGTCATTTCAACTTGTTTATCGTCAGTTGACTAACAGTTTTGATCCGCGGAGGAGCTGTAACACCCGGGTTTAGGGGTCGGGTGAAAATAATATTTTAATATTATTTCGGGTTCAGTTTTATAATTAAAATAATATTTTGGGCCTCGGGTTTCAAAAACAAACTTTTTATGTTGGACTAAATTGAAACGAAATTCAACTTGGGTGGATTTTAAAGGAAAAAGGGAATAGCCATTCATTAATGGCAATATCGTAAATATTCAAACTTTCAATTTAAAACCTCTTTCTATCAAATGAATTCACTATTCATCTTCTTCTCAAAATCAAAAACCGACACAAAGAGCTCTCCCTACCCAATCACTATTCCATCACTTTGCTCCCTCATTTCAACTCGGTTTCGAAAGGTAATATCATTTTTGACTTGTCCTCAACTTCCTCTCTTCAAAAGTACAAGTAGTTTTCATTTTCATCAAGATTTTGGAAATTTGAGTTTTTAGAGGATTTAGTTAAAAATGATAGCTTTATGTTGTTAAACTTAAAATTTCGATTTAATGAGGTTAGATATGAAGTCTAGGAGTTAAATGGTTCAACATATATGAATTTTTCATGGTTTTAAGCTCATTCCCGGATTTGGGTTTTGTGGGGGGTTTTGAAGGGTTTTGGATGAGTTTTTGGGGTTGTTTTATGTTGGATTTTGAGGGCTGGTGTTAGTATGATATATGAGGGTCACTTTGGGTGTGTTTGATGATTGTTTGGATGTTTGAAATGGAAGATTTCAGTGGGTTTTGTGGGCTGCTCGGGAATTCTGTTTTGGGCATGATTTTGGGTGTTGGTTGCTTGGAAATGTTAATCTGGGTTGTTTTCGACGATTAGTTATTGATTGTGGGTGTTTTGTTTGTGTTTGGGATTGATTAGAATCGAGGTTTGGCATCAGTGAAGCATCGGGAGTGAATCCGAAAATTTGAAGGTGGTTGTTTGCTTTGTATTTGATCTTGGAAGTGAAGGTGAGTGGTTAATGTTTTTAATGTGTTTTCTAAGTGTTTGGTTCGAGCATGTGGACTAGGTCGGGCTTGGTAGACCCACCTAGAGTTAGGATTAGGGTGGTATCCTAATCCTAAGCTTAAACTAGAGACATTGGTTGAACTTTGAATTGATGTTTATGCCTCGTGTTGATTATGATATGATGATTTTTGTAT
This sequence comes from Hibiscus trionum, assembly GCA_030270665.1. Taxonomy (NCBI): domain Eukaryota; kingdom Viridiplantae; phylum Streptophyta; class Magnoliopsida; order Malvales; family Malvaceae; genus Hibiscus; species Hibiscus trionum. The sequence continues at coordinate 78,863,676 of BSYR01000003.1, read as the reverse complement.
AATGTGTTATACATGTGTGATGAGGCATGGTTGTGATGCATTGTGATATGCATGTGGATTGTTCATGATTGTGATCATGGTGAGTTTGTGTTAAGCACGGAATTGGTTGTAATTGATAATGTGGATTGAGTTAAATGTTGGCACTAGTATGCTTGAGTACAAATGATCGATCATTAGGATGTTAGTGTGCACACATGAGTCAAAATTCGCGTGTGGCCTTGGTGGCGTTGAGTCACCAAGGAGGAGTACGGGTTCGCCCGGAAGTTGTTATATATATTAGTCGATGATGAGTGGAATCCCATCGACGGGGCGTGAGGATGAGTGGAATCCCCTCCGCGAGACCGGTGATGAGTGGAATCCCACCGTGAGGTAAAGTTGTTGTTGGATGTAAGTTCTAACGTGTTTATCCGCGTATTCGAGTCATAGCTAGGTGCCGATATAAACGGATATGTATATCAATGTGATGTGGAAATGTATCTTCTATTTGGATGATTATATGTGTTTACATATGTTGTGGAAATGAGCTTGTTGAGCATGACATCTTATTGGATATTTGTTCATGCAGCATTGACATTTTGGCTCTTGAGAACCGGAGGTAAGATCATGCATTTGTCTTGGTTGAGATCGTGCTTGGACCCTGCAATGTCGAGGTTTGTTTTTAAAGAGCTTACCCTCACTAAGCTTTATTGCTTACGCTCTCTTTGTTTGACATTGCAGATCCTTAGTTCGTGGGTTGCTAGCGCAAGTGGAGGGCCTCCAAGTGTGGTTGTTGACCTTGAGTTTATCAAGTATGAGTTTTTAATGTTTTGGACATGTAATAGTTAAGCAATGGGATGTGTGCTTTGTTGGTTGTTTAGGAGCATGCTTAGACTCCTTGCTATGTTGTTTTGTGTGGCTTGTTGGTGCCATGTGTGGATTGTAAAACCATGTTTATTTTGCTTACCATGTATGTTGGCCATGTGCCCTTTTGAGGTTGCCTTTGTGTTTGAATGTTAAAGTATGAGACCTTAAATGCTTGTATGCTACCCTTTGATCAAACGCGTGATTTCCTTGTTGAATGATTTATGTACATGTTGGGTGCTTGTATGACTAAATCTTGGTTTGTAAATGTTGTATGTATGTTCGTATGTGGCTAGGGAGGTCTGATTATGCATCTAGAGTGCAAATCTTGTGTGTTTGTGCTGAAATTGGAGAGTTGCGGAGCAGGGCGTATCGGTACGCCTAAGGGCCGTATCGATACGGTCTTGCCTACAGGACTCAGTTTTGGCTGGGCGTATCGATACACGGGGGCGTATCGATACGGTCTCAACTCACTGGAATTCAGATTTGGCTGGGCGTATCGATACACTGGGGTGTATCGATACCCTCTTGACTCTCTGGAATTCTGAGGAGTTGGTGAGTTTAGGGCGTATCGGTACGGGGTTGAAGCGTATCGGTACGGTCCTACCTCGTTGACCGAGAAGGGCGTATCGATACGCTCAAGGGCTGTATCGATACAGTCTTCTCTAAGTTGACTGCTTGAGTTGACCTGGTCAAGGCGTATCGATACCCTTGATTGGTGTATCGATACGGCCTGCCCTGTAAGTTAAAAATGGAAAGTTTAATGTATGGTTTGGGGTTCGAACGCGTTCTTTTATCGATGTTTTTCGCTGCCGTGATCACTTAAGTTTTAACTTGCCTTTAGACAAGATTAAAATGAAAGAAAATTTTTAGGGTTTCTAACCGAGGGGGAACCTTAACGGGTTTCGTTTCGGTTTTCCCCGTGTGACCCACTCGGACCGGTCAAGCGTCCGGACCGGGACGAGGGGGTTACAGGAGCCATTTTGACAAAAAATAAAACGTTGATAGTTAAATTGCTTCAAAAAAAGAATAAAAGTCGAAGTGACAATTCAGTCAAACGTTAGGGCATTTTTTAGCATTATGCCTTATAGATAATGACTCAGATAACCGATGCCGGCAGTTTCGAAGTTGTATCTGAATGTTACATACAGAGACGGATGATAATAGGGCCGGTGAGAGTCCTAACCCTCTTCTCCCAATTTTAAAATCTTAATATAAGTCATTTGAATTAAAATAAATCAATTTGGTCACTTCAAAAATTTAAAATATTCTTATTATATTTCAACATATTAATATTTTAAATTAAGTGTATTTTTTAAATTTTTAATAGTTTTCATCAAATATTATTTTTAAAAGTTTTAAGCTAAACCCTCAATTTTTTTAAAAGAATAATTTAAATGTTCAAATATTTTGAGATTTTTTAAATAACCCCTTAAAACTCGGTTACCAAGATCCCCTGGTTACATAAATCTTTGGGTAAAGTACACAGACGGTCACTGAACTTTGATAAAAAAAACAAAATGGTAACCAAACTTTCAAAAATCACGAAGTAGTAATTAAACTTTAGATTTTGAAACAAAACGGTAATTGGGGCGTTAAACCCCGTTAACCCTTAACGAAAATCTGACTAGGTATGCCACATCCCACCTAGTTTTCCATCTCATATATAAAAAATAATAAAACCATATACCACGTCATATTTAAAAATTAAAAATAAATTATTTTTAATCCCCTTTTTAAAGGATAAAACCCTAAGCTATCAACAACATTTCAGGGAAAAGCATATCTGAGTTTCTGCAAGAAGTTTTGAAGGTCAAAGATGGGTTTCAGAGATTTTCAAAGATCAGAGATTATGTTAGAAGATTGGAAGATGAGTTGAAGAAAATCGATGCCTTTAAGCGTGAACTTCCCCTTTCCATGCTCCTTCTCAAAGACAGTATTTTTTTTCTCTTTTAATTTTTTGGGTTTTTTTTACTAATTATCTGTGGGGTTTGATTTGATTTTTTTTAACGGTGTTATAGTGACTGAGAGATTAAAGGAGGAAAAAATACAGTGTAAGAAAATGAATGATGGATCAGTGTTCCATTGAAGAAAAATGGAAAGGAAATTGTGAAAAACGACGGCGGTGATATGAAGAACTGGATAATCAATTGCAGAAACCTGAACAGGCTTCCTGAAGAAACCAAATCACTCAATGCTCTCCGTGAGTTGAGTATTGAAGCCATGCCGAAAGCATTCGTGGATAGGGTTTGAGGCGAAGATTTTTACAAAGTCCAGCATGTCCCTTTTGTCATATTTGATTAATCTGCAGAGTTTCCAGGAACATTCAAGCAAATGGCAAATGTTTATGGGTTCAATCATCAAGGTAATGTCGGTTCACTTTTGGATAATACTAGATGTAAAACAAAATTTAATGCTCCAAAACTTAAAGCATATAAAATATCATATATGAAGAACTAGATGAGTTCCGTTTAATTATGGAACTCTGATTTCAACAACTTTAATCCGAACAAAAAACCAAACCCAGTTTCTGAACTCAAACTGGTAATTCTTGAACTATTTGTAAGAGTTCAAATCAAAAACAAGAATTATTTGGGGAAAGAGGTAGAAGAAGCAAGGGGAGACTCAGAATTCTCTCTGTCAAAACAAGAGAGCCAAAAACACTTTCATTCCTTCGATAACGAAAAAACCTACAACTTTGATGTTTTTATCTTAAAATATAAAACGACAACACTTCATGAAACTAAAAGCATAATAAAACGACACCGTTTTTAACTTTAATTAAAACGGTTCGTTACAAAACTCCCCCCTCGAAATAATCCTTGTCCTCAAGGATTAAATAAAAAGACAATAAGCGAAGGCCCTTGAAGCATAAGTCTTTGAGCAACCTCGGATCGTCTTTGCTTTCTTTAAATAGTTTGACCAAACATTGCCCAAAGTTTTTTTAGTCTTAGCTAAGCTTGACTCGGGAACCCACAGAAATGCTTTCAACTTATTTTTAAAAGCTGAAGAATTGATGAAATCATGTCGAACAGCTGCTAAATTCTTGTGGTGTGTTGATGATGGTAAATACTCAATTCCTTGAAATTCCTTCTCCATACATTGATGCACAAGTTTCGTCATTGTAAACTTTACTATAAAACTCCCTCCCGGGTCAAAAGTTCTAGCATTTCTCTCGGTTAGGCCATCAGCAAGAGTAGAAATTATATGTGCATTGATGTAGTTAACCTCCTCGGGGGACACACCAACATCTTCGGGACCCCTTTCAATGCATGAAGACACCTCAAAATCATAAGTTCTCGGATCAGTCATAAGATGAGAATTACAAATAACAAATCTAATTAGGTACTCGACAATAATTAGTGCATTTCTTTTCATTGCATGTTCCAAGCTTTCCATCACTAATACTCCAACACTTATGATAATATCAGGCGGTTTCTTTAGAAGCCAAGGTAACATCTCCGAATTAGAAGGAATCACATGCATACCATGAATAATATCTTCATTAGCCCTTCTCACCTCTCTAACTGTGATTCTATCTAGATCACTGAGATATTTTCTTGTGAGATCCTCCAAGTAGATAGCGAAAATCACTGACCCAACAAAATGTTTCCAGTGTACTAACACTATAGAATAGAAGGAATGATTACTTGGTGAAGCCACTACACCACTTTGCATAGAACTAGACATTTCAAATTCCACGAAAGCAAAACAGAACCCCTTTTGATTTCGAACTTGAATACCACTAGCCTTAATAGGTCCAGACTTCTTAAATTCATTCTCCAGCATGCTAGGCGGAGCATTCCAAGGCAAACCTTTGATGTAGATAGAGGAACCCTTAGCTTCAATATCTTGATCATTCATATTTTCTTCATGCCAAATGCAGCAGCTCTCATATTTCAGCTCACATAATCCCCTACTTCCATCAACACTGGCCCTTGCTCTCGACTTACCATGAACATTACCAGTATTTCTATTGGTAATTGGTTGTATAACAACTTGAATGCCTTTTTGCCGCTGAAATTTGAGTGTGGTATTTTTACTACAGGTTTCATTTTCAGCTTCATTTACAGCCTTTCTAGTTCTCTTCTCTAATCTAAATCTCTCCAAGAATTCCTCATTAATCATACCGAGAATGTTCACCTTGCACTCAACTGACTCAAGTTTCTTCGGCATATATGTTCCCTCACTCATTGAAGCTTTTGAATCCATCTCCATGACCATAACTACACCATTTTGAATGTCACACAAATAGACAGCGAGTAAACCGTCTCCTCTGGCTGTAGTTTCTCTATCACCTTCCCAAGCCACATGATCATTGTCGATAATAAGACACAACTAATAAAAACAATTCGCTCCACTTCAACATCAGTTGCGACCCTCGCTTGATCATTCACTCCTCCTTTCAAGTGTCTTGTTCCAACAAAATACCAAAAACTTCGAGAAACTAACATAGCAGTAAAGTACCTCCTAACAAGCAATAGTCGAGCCTGTTTAAAATGTCCATGAACTAATACAATTGTCCAATTCGAGTTACTGTATCTTGACACATATGTTCCAGACTCAAATTCATTAAAGAAGGTATTTAAAATATCACGACAATAACATTTTGGAGTTTCACTTCCCCCCGGATCAAAAGAAGGTATTAACACCTTAGGAAGACTGTACTCGATCCATTCATCATCAAACATATTTAAAAACTCATTCAAACAGTTACCTCGATCAAATGGACAGTCGATAACCAAATGAACAGATTTTCTAATACTCCATATTGCATCCTTCATCCGTGGCAGCCTTCCATCGAACACCCTAATTTCACTAGGATGCATCCCTCTCATCACCACAGGTGAATCCAACTGTATACCTTGAAGTCAATAGAGTCTGTTACCAACGGTTCCTGTTCTGTCTCAACCAACTGTATTGGCATTTCACTTTGAACCAGTGGTGGTTTCAACAAACAGTCGCTAAACCCCACTGCATCGGAGATTTCAGTTGCCGAGACTTGAACATTCGGATCTGCGAAATCGGTCACAAAAGATGATTCATCCTCCTCAGCTATCACAGAGTCTGCGATTCCTGGATTTACTAACTCAGGCTGAAAATATTGTTTCTCTTTTCTTTTCGAAGGCTCAAAGACTTGATCAAACGCTTTATCCCATATAATAGCAAATCCTTCCAGCAATTCCTTCGCAATTTCTTCAGTCAATTCTCTCATTTTTAACAATCTAAACCAAGATCGTGAGCTCTGATGCCTTTGTAAGAGTTCAAATCAAAAACAATAATTATTTGGGGAAAGAAGTAGAAGAAGCAAGGGGAGACTCAGAATTCTCTCTGTCAAAACAAGAGAGCCAAAAACACTTTCATTCCTTCGATAACGAAAAAACCTACAACTTTGATGTTTTTATCTTAAAATATAAAACGACAACACTTCATGAAACTAAAAGCATAATAAAACGACACCGTTTTTAACTTTAATTAAAACGGTTCGTTACACTATTTTTTTTCTTTAATCTTATTTGATGGGGTAAAAAATTATATTTTTCTGGTTTGAAATTTTGGCAGAGAAGTGAAGAACAAGGAGAAGATCTGTCCAAGAACCCAATCGAACTTTGTAAGAAGAAAAGCAAGAGAGGGGCTTTTGTTCCATTTAAAGAACATGTTGATAAGAAAATTTCAGGGCTTTCCCTTGTGACCCCAAGCTCTGAATTAGCTTCTTGTTTCTCGAAGAACAATGGGGGCTGTCAAGGATGAAACCCTTGGGTGAGGATTAAAAATAATTTATTTTTAATTTTAAAATATGACGTGGTATATGGTTTATTATTTTTTATATATGAGGTGGAAAACTGGGTGGGAATGTGGCATACCCAGTCAGATTTCCGTTAGGGGTTAACGGGGTTTAACGCCCCAGTTACCGTTTTGTTTCAAAATCTAAAGTTTAATTGCTACTTCGTGATTTTTGAAAGTTTGATTATCATTTTGTTTTTTTTATCAAAGTTCAGTGATCGTCTGTGTACTTTACCCTAAATCTTTTTCTTTCGTATGCTTCTGCTAAAGTTTAGAGGAAATTTAGACTTTGTTTAGTTGGGTGGAAAAGTAGAAGGATATAAGAAGGTGAGCGGAATATATATATATATGAATTTTGTATGTGCTTGGTAAGAAAGAAAAGTGTGGGGAAAGAAAAGTAGAAGATGATCATTTTTAATGCTCATGTGTAAAATCAAATCACCCCAAAATTGAAAGGAAACGAATAGAGAAAATGTGAGACGAACGTGAGTTAATTCAAAATATGAAAATTCAAAACTTAAGGGCTCGTTTGATTTTAGAAAATATTTTCTGTTTTTTATTTTTATTTTTATTTTCCGAAAATAATTTTTCATATTTTGTTTTTTAAAAATTAAAAAACACGGTTGGTTAATACAAATGAAAACTTGTTTTTAAAAATGAAAATAGTGGAAGGAAAATACTTTGATGCACAAGCTGTGTAAACTTTAGTTTACACAAGCCCTTTAATTTTAGGGTTTAGGGTTTAGGGTTTTATGTTAGGGTTTAGGGGTTTAGTATGTAGGGTATATAATTTAAGGTTTATGGTTAGAATTTAGAGTTTAGAGTTTAGGGCTTAGGGTTTAGGGTTTAGGTTGCTAGGGTTTGTGATTTAGATTTTAAATTTTATAAAAGGATTGTGTAAAAAAAATTTACACAGCTTGTGCATCAAAATAAAACCCATAGTGGAAATGTGTTTTGTATCTAGTTTTTCAAAATAAAAAGACTTAAAGGTCAAATTAGCTTTCAACGAAAAAAAATCAACTAAGCCCTTATGAATTTTTTTACACCTAAATTAGCCTTTATAATTCAAATTACAATAAATCGGACCATCATAATTTAAATTGCAATCAATTTAGCCCCTCATAATGTTGACCATTATAATTGATTGTTAATTCACAAACAATCATTAAGATAGTGACATGTGGTACACCGAATGTATTTAAAAAAAATTTAAAAAAAAAACATATTTAAAATTAACCCCTCAAGAACTATCCACCTTAAAACAGTTAGCTAATTAGTTCCTCTCCACAACTATTGTCTTCACTTGGAACCATTGAAATATTATGGAGTTTGCATGGGTTGGAGTTAAATTTGACATCTCAAGGTTTCAACATCGATTTTCTTCGTAAAACACGTGGTTTGTTTGTTTCCTAAGAAATTAGTAAAATAGTAGTGAAAAACTTTATTGCATGGATTGGAGGTGCAAAAAATCAATAATGGATTAATTGATTTTTTTTTCCGTTGAGGACTAATTTGATCTTTAAGCCAATTGAAAATAAACAAATAATTACTCATTAAATAATTAAATTAAGGTATAATTATTAAAAATATTATTATAATAAAAATAAAATATAATTAAATAAATTAAATTTCTAAAATTGACATTAGAAGGATTCAAACCCGGATTAAGTAGAGTTAAAATTTAAAAACTCTTATTTTCATATTTTTTACTTTTCTAAAACATTTTTAATGAAAATGGTGAAAATATCTTTTTATGTTTCAAAATTTCACTTATTTTTATTTTCATTTCTAAAAATCATTTTATTTTTTCAACCAAACACACCTTAATTTTCTTTTCTTCCAATTTCAACGCTACTAAATAATGAATGGAAGAAAAATACAATTTTCTTCCGAAATTTGCATCCTTCCTGTCGACGAAAAAGCAGTGTTAGAGACGACAAGCACAACTAGTTGATCTGCCACGGATTCATGTTTGCTCCTGATGGCTGATGCTCTACAAAATAGTATTGCAATTAATTTATACTTATACCGTTCATTAAATCTGAGTTTAGGGGCGTTTTTACCTGAATATTCCATTTTAATTATTATTTATGTTTTTGGCACCCAAACAAAATTATTTTTAGATTTAGTACCTTTGCAACAACTTGTCATGTTGGTATAGTGAGTGCATGTGTTTTTTTTTTTTTAACTCGTCATACCATCATGACGAATTCTTGTAAGTAGTATTAGATTTGAAAACAATTTTATTTAGGTGTCAAAAATATAAATAATAGTTTGAAATGTGATATTTGAGTAAAATATCCGAATTTAGATTACATTTCATAAAGGGTAATGAATTCGGGGAAAATGGAGTAAGAGATTAATTGTTGGATAAATTTCAAATTTATGAATGAATTTTGATGGTTTAATATATTACTGTAGCCCTTCTACTTTGAAATTCTCACTTTAATTCTTTTACTATATTTTTTGTTAGTTTGGAACCTCAATTTTTCTTTTGTTTACATTGTTGGCCCCTGAAAATTTTATGTTAAAAAGGACACGTGGCACAATCAAATTTTATCATGTGACTTTTTTTTTGTTAAAATAACTCAAAGATGCTAAAAATTTAAATAGTCATAAAAATGTAAAAAAAAATCCAATAATAATTAGAGAAATTAAAAATTATATTTTTGAACTTTTATTTTTAAAATTTTAGTTATAATTAATTTAAAATAGTTTAGTTATGTACTTATCCAATTATTTTACCAAGTAGAGACATTGGTACAATAAAGAAAAAAATCGTGAAAAAACAAAACGGACTTTAAAAACCTGTTGAGAAAAGTACACGACTCTAGTTTCAATTAAAAAAATTTCTTCTAGAATCGTCGTTTCTTTCTAACAATTTCTCAAATTCATCTTGTCATTTCAACGACTTTAAGTGGGTTTTAGTAGGGTTTACTGAAATGTTCCTTTTTTTTAAAAAAAAAATAGTTGTGCTTAATTTTAATTTTCTTTGCATATTATTCATCGTGTAACAATCTAAACTTAAACCATAAACTTTAAACTATAAATTTTAAATTCTTAACCCTAATACCATAAAACTTAAACCATAAACTTTAAACTATAAATTTTAAATACTAACTTTAAATTCTAAACTCTAACAATCTAAACTCTTAAACTTTAAATCCTAAAAAATGTGTATCGAAGTTTTTCTCTTATCCCCAATATTTTATGATTTGGATGGTGGTGTTGTAAGCTTACGCATTTGAATGTGTTAGCTTTAGATCTTTGCTTGTTTACAGGCCCGGCCAGCTAGGTCAATAAGGGCGCACGTCTAAGGCCCACTGCTCATGAAAATTTCATGTGTAACTTTTTTAATTATATTTTTGTTATGAGTTTATTTTTTAATCGTTATATTTTTTTCAATAATAGAATATTAATTTTTTTTAAATATTTATTATTAAGGGTATACTCTTAAAATTCTTTTTTTTCTAATACTTGTTATTAGGGACCGATTTTTTTTCAACATTTGTTATTATAGAAATACTCTTAAAATTCAATTTATTTTTTCAATATTTGTTATTAGGGACCTAATTTTTCAATGCCTGTTTATTATAAACTCACTCTTATTTTTTTTTTAATACTTGCTATTAGGGACATGGATTTAAATAGCGGTATGCAACCACAACAACGATTGTCATATGGCAGTAACGACACCATCTGAAATTGTAATGCCTAGAACCGTTATATTCACAATAGAGAATGTTATTAAAAAAATTCACAATCACGATACTCGCAGTGACCAAAATAGCATTTTTAATGTCCGCAAACCATGATAAATGTTATACGACCAGAAACACAATTTAAATTTTTAATTTATGACCCATTTTTTTATTTGCCCTGGGTCACCAAAAGCCCATGGCCGGCCCTACCTATTTGTATATGTAGATAAATTTACTGGGCGGTTTATATGATTGGAAAATACTTTGATAGACAAGTTACACAAATTTTTTTAAATTTAGGGTTTAGGGTTTTAGGTTAATGTTTAGGGTATAAAATTTAGTTTTATGGTTAGAATTTAGTGTTTAAAGTTTATGATTTAATGTTTAAGTTTCAGGGTGTTAGAGTTTGGGGTTTAGGTATTAAATTTTATAAAAGAGTTGTGTAAATTATTTTACACAACTTATGTATTATAGTATAACCATTATAATAGCTTGAAGTTGTAGTTTTGTTAGTTGCTTTAAGTGCTACTCTTCGGGCCGGTTTGGCATGAGTTTTGAAAAATGTTTTTAAAAGTGTTGTCGGAAAGTGATTTCGAAAAGTTAATTGTAAGATTTTAGTGTTTGGCATTGCTGTCAAAAAAATACTTTTAAAAAAATAAAATATTCATTTTAGACATTATATTATAAAGTAAAAATAAATAAACGTAAATGATGTTTATATTCGTTATGATAAAATTTATTAATATTATTATATATGAAAAAATTCAACTTAAATAATAAAAATATAAAAATCACGATAATTCATTAGTAATTTTTTATATAAAAATATAAACTTTAAATATTTCTAAACAATTAATATAAAATTTTAAATTAAATATAAAAATTTAGCCTCTAAAGTCTAAACTGTATATTTTTTATATTATTTAATATTAATTTAATATAATAATTATATCATATTTAATATTATTTTAATATATTAGTATTAATATTAGTGTTAATAATTAAAGGTAAAAAATAACTTCAGACCTAAAAGTGACTTTTCACCCTAAAATCTAAAAATCTTAACTTGTTGAGGTTAGGTGAAAAATCATTTTTAATTAATTTTTCACATCAATTTAGAAGTGTTTGGCATTGTTTTTGGGTGAAAAGTAAATTTTTAAACAAAAGCTCTTTTTTAAGCTATGCCAAAAGGGCTTTAGTATATAGTTGAATGTTTGTATAGCACAATGTTTTTATTTTCGATTTCATTTTTATCCTTTACTTCTATAATCTCAGAAGTTGCAATTTACAAATTCACTGGAGAGTTCGTCTCTGGAATCACATGCCAAGGCGACGAAAGTTTCCGAGCCTGTCAAGAAGGTAGCACTATTTTGTAATATTTATTATTGAGGTATATTTTTAAAAATATATATATTTATTATTAGGGGGCCGATTTTTTAATATTTATTATTATGGACATACTCAAGCCCAATAACAATTAGGCCCACTAAAACGTCTTATGAAACCTCCAGAGGCCTAACATCTTGGCCCAAATACACGAAGCCCACGGATTGAATTAAACCGACCTATAAATTTTGAAATTCATGTCGTTAGAGTTCTAGAATCTTCCAAAATGTCTCATTATCTTTTACAGTATTCTAAAACTTTCCAAAGTGTTAATAGATATTTTGTAAAGTTTCAAAACTTTTTTTTAATGTTCTAAAATTTTCCATTAATATCTCCATTCTTCCAAAAACAAGTGTAAGATTTAGATGGTGAAATTTTAATTATGTGACCCTAACATTTTGACATCATCCTAACACAAATAATATTGATATAAACTGTAGTTCAGGTTATAATTTATTTTATTATATAATTTTATAAATATTATATTTTAAAACTAGTTTTTATACCAGTACAATGCACTAGAACATTATATGTATAATTAATATATATATATATATATATATATATATATTATTGAAAAATATGATTAACTTTTCGAAAAATATTTTCATTGTTTATATGAATTTCAAGTATTTGATTTTCTATTTCTTAAATTTAAAACTTAATTATAATTTATATGTAACTTAATTTATAATATAAATAATGAAAATCGTAATCTTATTACATTATTTGAATAATTATCCTAAAACTTAATTCATTTATTCCCTTCTGGTTTCAGGGTTTCGCTTTGACTAATTCAGACCGACCAGCATCGCTCACTTAGCTATGGTGAGTGAATCTCTCAGCGAGGATTTTCTGCATACATAACGCCTCTAACTCAAGACATGCTCAAGCGATACCAAACTACTTACCAATTGGACTAACCCCATTGGTAACTTAATCCATATTTTTAATCCTATTTAAATTAGTTTATACTAAAAAAATTAAATTATGTCCATGTTTGATAATTAGTGGTAACTAATAAAGGATTATATTAACTAACAGTTGATGATGGATTACACTAGCTAATTATATATAAGTGTTTAGTAAATCAATTGGTAGCTTATAGTTGTTTGCTTACTTGAACACGCAAAATGACATATAAGAATATTATTATTAAATACTTATTTAAATAATTTATTAGTTATTAATATTTTGTATCTATTAATATTAATTAGAATATAAAAATTAATTATTATTTTGAAAAAATAGAGAGGTGTTATTTTTAGGGATGACCATTTGACCCAGACCTAATGAGTTTCGACCTAACTCAACCGTGCAGGGTTAAGTTTTTTATAAATAAAAAAAACTAGCTCGAGTCGAGTGAGGGTTGAGTTTTTTTAAGATAGTGTTGGGTCGGATCAAGTTTGGATTTAAGATGAAAAATATCCTACTCGAGCCGACCTGGAATAATAGTTTAATTTTATTCTAAATATTTAGGTAAAGTTGATATAATACCTCTCTTTTTATATATTTTTTTCAATTATCTCCTTATTTTGTATAATAAAAGTGGAATAGTTAATAGGATGTAATTATACAATCTATTTTCAATTCAAAAAATAAAAGTAGAATAATTATTATAATGTCACTTCTTTATTTGTATTTTTTCAATTAACTCCATATTTTATCGAATAAAAATAAAATGTATCTTTTTTATTTATGTCAGGCCGGGTCATGTTCGAGTTTTTACTTTAAAACTTGGGTTGGGTGCGGGTCGATCAAAAATCCGACTCAACCCGACACATGGTCATCCCTAATTACATTCTCAAGAAAAATATTGAAATTCGAACTCATAAAAAATTAGACAATATGAGCAACTTTGGCCCAATTAGTAGATCTCTAAAAAATATTTTTTAAATATAACATTACTAAACATAATTGAATGATGTATATATTAATTTTTTATTTATAAAATTATCTTTTTTAATAAACTTTTATTTATTAAATTTAGTTGTATATATTATTTTTTTATTTTTTGTTCAGCAAAAAAACATAATTTATATAAGAGAAATCATACAACCATAGCCTAGTTATCGGCCTCGTTAAAAACTTCCTAAACCTTAATATAAAAGAAAAGAATACATCACAACCAAATACCAAAAAACGAACCAAAAATTACATCACGAGAGAACACATAATAAAGGAAATCATATTCCCAACCAAAGAACAAAACAAAGGACCACACGACACCACACCCCATAAGAACAAAACAAAGGAAATCATATCCACAAGTTAATTTTTTATTTATAAAATTATATTTTTAATATAAATTCATTAATTATTAAATGTAGATGTATATACTAATTTTTATATTAATTTTTTTGTATAAAATTATCTTTTTAATTTTATTAGATATACAAATTTAAATTATTTAGATAAATTGTTTGTAATTGTACAAAAGAGTCTTACAACTATTATATTCAATCATCTAATCTAAAAAGGAGATTTTTAATTTGAGAGATTTCACGTCAATCCGCTAGTACAATCCTTTATTCATCAAACATTCAAATTAACAAATTTGATCGGTCAAACCTCTAAAAATGATTTAAACCTCTTGTTTTAGCTCAAAAAACTATTTATCAAACGTGTCCTGCAATTTTTAAGTAGTCCTTAAATCTAATCCATATCCTTAAAATTTGATAATTATAACCCATATTCATAAAATTTTATAATTATGAATTTTAATTATTTTATAATTATGATAATTAGTTTTAGTTTTATAAACTAATTTTAATTCAATTAGGTTAAAAATGTTCATGATTGGATATTTTAGTTTATAATTAATCCTGCATTAAAATTAGTTCATTTTAAATAAATTACTTTATAATTATCTTAATTGAAACAAAATTAGTTTATTTTCTAATACTTTTTAAAATCACCTGATTTTAAGGTTTTTTTAAAGGAGAGTATTCTTATATATGAAACAAGATTAACGGGTCTCTAAAGAAATCCCTGGTAAATTTGGGAACATTCCACAAGGAGCACCACTTTTGCCAATTCTTCCAGATAACAATGACAGAATTGGTGCTCCACAAATTCTTGACACAGATTGCATAAAGGTCAAAATAGTGAAGGTTGGGGCAGGCAACCTCTTTTATGTAGCTCTACCTTAGTTGATAATCCACCATGAATTAACTTCCATATAAAAGTCTGCAAATTCGGATATCGAATCCCTAAACTAGTGATCCGTATTTGATATGAAAAAAGCGGATATCTAAATATTCGAAATTTTGGATCGGGTATTCGAATATCCAATCCGAACATGCATGCTTGTAATATAAAATGGTATTTTCCAGCAGTGTGATTTCGGCTGTCCTGAGGCAAACAAGTATATTGTTTGTAATATAAAATCCACTCTTCATACAATTGAAGCCAAATAGTCTTGTTTATTGTTTTAATATTTTCAGTTAAAATGTAATTTATATCTAATGGAAATGTTTATTACAAGCTGATATTTGGCTTATACTGCATGTGTGTTTGTTTCTCAAAATTTTGTTTTAACATTTTATTCTTAAATAGTCTTATTTAGTATTTTGAAAATTTCATTTAAATGTAATTTAGTTTTAATAAAACATGTCCAAGCATTGTTCCAAATAAATAAAATGCACTCTTCAATACCTAAGCCAAATTTTATTAACAGTTTACAAAGAATTCATGTGGCATAAAATATAAGAGAAATAATAAATAAATGCATGACCCTAGTTTTGTCGCTATTGTTGAATGTTGATCAGTTAATTCACCCGAAAAGCTTGTCAGACCATAATCCCGTCAGTTTGTCTGTTTCGGATTTCGACTGGGGTCCCAAACCATTTAGATGGTTTGATCATTGGGCGGAGAATTCTGTTTTGGTGAAAAGATTAGAAGACAGCTACAGAAACACAGTGGGAAAGGGCATAGGATCCATTCTAAGAGCTTGCAAGAATGTATCAAAAGCTTGGTGTAAAGAAAAGCGTGAAACTGATCAGGAGACCATCCAAAGTTTAGAGAAGAAATGTAACGATCTGAAATGTTCTTTGTTTAAGCATGGGGCTGACGATATGAAGAGGAAACCCTTGATCTTATTGAAAGAAAAGTTGTGGGACAAGTACAGAGAGAAGGAACGTAGCTGGATTCAAAAGTCGAGAACGAAGTGGTTTGTCGAAGGAGACCGTAATACCAAGTATTTTCACGCGCTAGCTTCAGCCAGAAACAGGCAGAACAGTATCAGGTCGATAAAAGTTAAAAATACAGTTCTAGAAGACCCGGCGGAGATTAAGGAAAGTATTGCGAATCACTTTCGAGAAACTTACAATCTTTCCTCAACTATCCCAGTAAAGGCATTCGAGGTTGAGGTTGGTAGGATATCAGAGGTATCAGCCTCTTTTCTGGAAAGGAGATTCACTATGGAGGAAATCAAGTCAGCCCTTTTCTCTATGGATGGCTCTCGCGCTCCCGGCCCGGATGGATTTAATCTGGGTTTTATACAAAGATTCTGGGACAGCTTGAAGGATGATATATGTGATCTGTTCGAGAGGTTCTACAATGTAGAATCCTTGGAAGCGGCACTTAACCATTCCTTCATAGTGCTAATTCCAAAAGTTCAAAACCCAGTGGCTATCGAGGAATACATGCCAATAAGTTTGGTTGGCAGTGTGTACAAGTTATTGACCAAGGTGCTGTCAAGACGTCTTAGTGGCTGTCTTGAGGAAATTATCGGCGAAAATCAGTTCGCCTTCTGCCCAGGAAGGCAATTATTAGACTGCTCGATGATTGCCAATGAAGTTGTGGATCTCTTGAAGAGAAGGGGTTTACCAGGCGCAATTATAAAGATTGACTTTAATAAAGCCTACGATACAGTAAATTGGGGTTTCCTATTCCTGTTGTTAGAAAAAATGGGTTTCGGACCAAAGTGGCGAAAGTGGATAAGAGAAAGCATCTGCTCCGCATCAATCTCAGTTCTCATAAATGGATCCCCAACAAAATCTTTCAGGATCAGTAGAGGCCTTCGGCAAGGGTGTCCTCTTTCACCACTTCTATTCAATATAGTCGCTGAGGGCCTAAGCTCTTTCCTGAAGAAGGCTACGTCCTGCGGTTTTTTCAATGGTGTCAGCATAGGGGACAGTGAGTTAAAGATCTCACATCTACAGTTCGCAGATGACTTGGTCGTGTTCTGCGGTAACAGTGAAATGGAAGTCAGAAACGTTTTCAGAATACTAAGAGGTTTTGGGATCGCTTCCGGGCTAAAAATTAATCTATTAAAGACAAAGTTGATCGGGATCAATATTGACCAAGAAGTACTGAAAGACTGGGCAATGTCTATTCCCTGTAAAGTAGACAATTTGCCGAGCCAATATCTGGGCCTGCCTCTCGGGTGCTACAAAAATTCAGTAGCTTTATGGTCACCAGTAATTGAGAAGTTTAAGAAGCACTTGGCAGGGTGGAACTCGAAACTTCTTTCTCTAGGGGGAAGAATAACTCTAGTCAAATCTGTTTTAACTTGTATCCCAATCTTCTTTATGTCATTATTCAGTATGCCTGCTGCAGTGGCGTCTACTTTGAACAGTTTAATAGCAAAATTCATTTGGGGTGCTTTGGATAAGAGAGCTATTCACTGGTTGAGTTGGGAGACCCTTTGCAAACTAAAAAATCATGGTGGTCTTGGCCTTTGTGACCTACGAGTAAAGAATAGAGCCCTCCTCAACAAGTGGCTTTGGCGTTATGGTACGGAATACAAGAGTTTGTGGCGTAGGGTGATAAACGCGAAATACGAAAAAAACCGAAATCGTGTACTACCAGTCAATGTGAAAGGGGAGAATAAATCCTGGATTTGGAGGGGTATTGTTAAGCCTCTACAGAATCAAGAGGATCGACGGGAAGGTTTGGCACCTCGATGTCGGCTCTTCGCCACCTGGGGCTGTAGTATGTTCCAAGCTCCAGAATTTTAGACAAGTGGTTGGCAATGGAGCTATGGTGGACTTCTGGTGTGATATTTGGTGTTCGGATAAATCCCTTAAGTTGTTGTATCCTAGACTATTCGCGTTGGCAATAAAAAAGGAAGGTAATATTGCTGAATTCGGTGGTTACAGTGAGGGCGAATGGAGATGGGAAATACTGTTTAGAAGACAATTATTTGACTGGGAGTTGGGAGTATGGAATGAGATGAAAAGAAAGCTAGAAGGCATTCGAGTCGGGTCCTTGAAAACAGATTCAGCACGGTGGATTGCTGATTCAAGAGGAATATATACAGCATCCTCTTTCTGCAAAACAGTGAATGCTGTTCCGGAGTCCAGCAATAATCTGTGGGACTTGGTATGGTTAAATTTGGCGCCTTATAAGATTGAGGTGTTTCTTTGGAAGCTCGTGCACGGCCGTATTCCAACGAAGTTCGAACTACAGAAAAGGGGCTGTAGAAATGTTGTTGATGTAGTATGTCCGTTGTGTCTTGCGGCACCAGAAACCGTTAATCATCTTTTTTGCGAATGTACAGTTACATGGGGAATTTGGCAAAAATGGTGCAGGTCCTGGAATATTAATCTGATAATCCCGAATTCTCCAGGATGTCTTTTGCTAGTATGGGGTCAGATTTATAATGGCTTTAGTAACAAGTTGGTCTGGTTAATGATCTTTCGAAGCACGATTTGGACAGTCTGGAATGCTCGGAATGATGTGGTCTTTAGAAATAGAGTTGTAGATCCGCTGGAGATGTTCAATTTGGCAGTCATCAGGGTCAGTCATTGGGGCCGAGCTAAATGGGGAAATGCATTTCCGCAAACATCGGATATATTGAACAGCCATAGTATCTTAAGCAACATAAAGGAGATTGACCTGGGTAATAGGATTCGCAGAAGCAAGTCTCTCGCGAACAGTTGCTTTATTTTCAATACAGACGGCGCAGTGGTTAATAGTTATGGTGTAGCGGCCATCGGAGGAGCGTTAAAGGATCACAAAGGAATGTTACTATGCTACTTTTCCAGGAAAATAGGGATTGCAGATCCGCTTACAGCAGAGCTATTAGCAGTTCGAGAGGCCATGGAAATGTTCAAATCAGTTTGTCCATCCGCAGAACTTCCCTTACGTATCGAGTGCGACAGTAGTAATGTGGTTCATTGGATTAAGAATGTGCAGCAGGCCCCTGCAATATTCAAGACAACAATCCGCAGTATTATCGAGTTAGGAAAGGATCTGAGTTGGGACATCTTCATCATTTCGAGAGAAGAAAATGCTACAGCAGATAAGCTAGCAAAAAGGGGCCTATCCAAAGAACCTGATCTCAAAGTGGTGACCCCTAATCTCAAACTTCGACATCTCACTGGCAGACCCCAAGTTTTCTGTCCCAATGGTATGAACTATCCCCAGGTCGTGTCTCTAACTAGTGGAGTGCAGAGATAAAATTGCAGTCGGTGGATTAAAGTATAAAGGGGGCGGCCTGATTTTGTTGCTCACAATTGTTTTACCCGAGTGTGTAATATCCTGGAGCTAGTTCAGGAATGTTTTGTATATGCAGTATGTGAGTGTGGGGCTGAGTGGTGTTTTGCTGCTACACAATATGGTTACGTTTCTTGTGTTTTTCGAACCTGGATACGAGGCACTCTTTTTCCTCCATTAGGATTTTTAGGGAGGTTTTTTAATGAGGCTCGTATCCAGGTAGTTTTTTTCCCATCATCAATAAAATTTCTTCTGTGTTTCAAAAAAATAAATAAATGCATGACAATTCCAACTTATATTAACAAAATATCCTAATTTAAGTCAACAACACAATAAAACATCTTAATTTAAGTAAAAAACTCAAGAGCTTCAAAATAAATATACTACATGTCTACAAAATAAACAGAGTATTAACAACACAATAAAACATCCTAATGTAAGTCCAGTGCTCAAGAGCTTCAAAATAAACATGCTACATATCTACAAACTTATCAAAGTAAACATTTCAAGTCTAAAAGAGTCTGAACAACACTATAAAATAAATAGTAAGAGTACTAAGTACTTTAAAGTCCCAAGGTACAAACTTTAGAAATCATCCATAGTTAATTATTAATTTGTATACCTAAATTGAGCACAAGTGAGCACTGGAATTTTTGTGAAAGGCTATGGTATTTCTTGCGAAAGTGAGCAGTGGGGAAAAAATCTCGTTATTTGGGTTGGAGAATGATTATTGTGTTAGATAGGGCTATTGACTACTGGGCCTAGGGCTAAAAGCCTGTTTTTTCGAATATTCGAATAATCCGAAATCATGATTTTTTCGATCTATACTCGATCCGATTATTCGAATTTTTTTAAGTATCTGATTCGAATTATTAAAAAAATAGATCAGATACTGAGTATTTGAATCGAATCATCGGATAAACATATCGAATATTTTTGCACACCTCTAGAAGGGGCTTTGCTTGACCACACTTGCTTCCAAATCTCGTCTTTAGAGGCAGTAGGAGGAAGTGTAGTTTCAACACTAAACATACCACTTGAATTAGCATTCCAATGGATGCTATCAGGAAGATTAGGACTGGATTTTAATTTTTTTATGAAGTTCATGAAAGACTCCCACACTAGAACTTTCTAATCGAATAGGTTTCTACGAAGTTGAATAAGCCAAGACCAAACACCATCTGTGTGTGTGCCAAAATCTGCAATGACACCAGATTTTCGAATAGCTAAGGCAAAAATTCTGACCTTACCTGATTTTAAGTTATGATTAGTCATCCTAAAACTTAATTATTTTATAATTGTATAAACTAATTTTAACTCACCTTGTTTAAAAATTAACCTAATTGAAATTAATAAGTGTCCTAGTGAAAAAACGGATGATGTTCGCTTCGTTTATAAGGTGTATGCGCATTGTCAAATGATTAAGAGTATCTATAAACAAATACTACCTTGTAATCACCTTTAGACTATTCAAAAAAAATTATCCTAATTTAATCAAAAAAAATTATCCTAATTAAATTAAAAAGGGTTCATTTTAAATTAATTAATTCAAATTTATAATCATACTAATTGGATATTTTACTTTATAATTATGTAAACTGATTTTAATTTAATTATGTTAATAATTATCCTATTTGAATATTTTACTTTATATATATTGTATTAAAATTAGGCTTAGGTATTAAATTTAATACACAATTAATAAGATAATACTATTTTTAATATAAAATAAATACATTGAGAATAAATTATTATTTTTTTGAAATAGAGAATAAATTATTTAATTATCCATTTTATACAATAAAATCGTTATCTATTATCAACGTGTGTACAGTGACATTTTTAAAATATATGCCTTTTATTTTATATTCAGATTTAAATTATAGAATGCATATGAATCCAACAAGTAGTCTCAATAGAGAAATGAATTGCGTTCATTTTAAGAGATTCGGGTTCAATTACAATTTCTACAAGTTGTGTGTCCATTACTAAAAGAATTAAGAATATTTATAAACAAATACTGCATTAAAATCACTTTTAGACAATTCAAGAAAAAAATATATAAAATGCTTTTATATATAGCCATAGTCCCTTTCCTTTTCTTTTCTTTAATATATTTAAAAAAAATTCTTTACGCAGTAACATTAATCTTAATGTTGGTTGACAATCGTGGATAATTTCCTTTTTTTTGTTTACTTTATTTCATTTTTTATTTTTTAGTTTTCAAATTTAATAATTGTCCCTGTGACACGTTTTTTATTTGTTTTTCTATAATGATTGGATTTGACGCCGCCACAATTAATCAAGATGACACTCTTTTGATTATCTTGTTGATTTTCTTATTTTGGACTCTCGAACTGAATTTAAATACGAGCTCACAGTCATTGTTCTTGTTTGCATTTGAGTTGTGGGAATGTCCGTGTTGTCAACATATCGTACTATTGTAATATGTATTTTTTTTTGTTGGTTTTACCTTTTATCGTCAAACTATGGTGATGTTCATATATTTTTTGTTTGAACTTTTGAGTTATGGTTCCTAGAGACATTAATAATGTATTTAAGAATATGTCCGGATCAAATTTGTTTACTTGAGTCACATCACCTCATGGAATCAACGGCTGCTCTCATCTCCGTCTTGAGCAGTGAAATCTGAATCTTTGGGATGATTTGGTTTGTAGACTGTAGTGAGAACCTAGGTAGGCCTCTCCACCAGAGACTCAAGGCAATTTAAAACACCCTGCCCTCGAAATATGAAGCTTTTGATCAGGCTCGATTCACGTTACTTTGAACTTTTGTATGTAGCAACTTACCATTTTGAATCTGTGCAAACGATATATATGTGTATATATATACTAATGACAGAAATGCTTTCTGTAAGCCATCATTAAGCATGCTTTTTATACTCATCATGTAAATTTTCATGCGTTTTTGGCTAATTATAGGTTTTCATTCTTGTGAAAGATAAGGGGTCATTTTCTTGAGTATCGCCTGCAGTAATATCAAGTTCTCGAATTCGAATTGATGTTCGGTCCGAGTATGGAGTAATGTGATTTGAATCAAATGCTTAACTAATGATTTTGTTCATTGAAAGTTGAAACTAGGGACTGAAAGAGTTTGATACAAACACAGTACAGTGAATCTATGTTGGAACAATATAGAAGCCTTCATCCTCCACTTCAGTCCACAACAAAGAAGTGAGGCCTACAATTATAATAAAAAAGAGGCCGAACAACATTTTATAAGGCATCGCCTTAAGTGCTTTCTCGTTTCGAAACTCTTGAGTTTCTTTCTTGTTCACGGGACTGGCACCATTAGGCTCTTGGACATCAAGCTCAGCAGGACTATCGTCGGTTGATGATACAGATTCAGAGCCGCCTTGGTTTTCACCATTGGTATAAGAACGAGCTTTGCCTTTGGCCTTATTGATAGTACCTCGCTGATAACTATTGCGGTTTGTGGTTGGATTGGATCCGAAATTCTCTGAGCATGGACTTCTCAACCTCCTGTATTGTTTCCCGGAGTAATCTGAGTTCAAGTCATTCGGATCTTGAAGAGAACGGATGAGCCTCCTTGGAGTCATAAAATGGTTGTCTATGTTAATCCGTGAACGGGACCTCTGAAGCACAAGATGTAACAATGTAAATGCAGTTTAAACAAAAAATAACAGGGCCAAATCTAAATATTGTAGAGGAATTTACCTGAGGACTGGGAGTGGCACTTCTTGGTAACCCATTTCTAGGACTTCTATGCAAAAATCCTGAAAATTCGTCCGTGAACTCGGATCCATGATTACTAAGAAGGTCAGAAGGTGAATCACATATGGAACCTCCTTGAGCGACAGCAGAGAACAAACCATCTTTAAGCGATACATCTACACCTCCATTTTCGTATCTCCAAAGCTTCCGATTCACAGACCTTTGATCATATTCCATGTTGCGAGAAATTTGAGTCATCGAAATTGGTGACTCAAGCAAAGAATCGTATTCCATAAAGGAATCAAGTGTCTGTGATTCAGGTGATGCGGTTGCAGGAGACTCGTCACTTGTGCTTATGTTCCTCCTACGGTTGCGGTCTCTCCGACCAAAATTCGATCCAGTAACTGAACCACAACTGTTCTCAAATTTCGACCCTTTCTCTTGTGCTATTTTCTTTGCAGTTTGAGAAGCTTCATAAGCAGCCCCTTTAACATAAGCCATCGGATCAGATTGACACTTCTCCATCTCTTCTATAATCAACTCTACCTCAGAGTATATGCTCCTCGGATCCAACCACTTCATCAAGAAATTTATCATTTGTATTGCGGAAAACCGTTTCTGAGAATTACCTTCTGCAAGCCCCGCATTCGATATTCTCAAACCGGATTTTATTAACAATCGAGCATATGCTTCAACAAACAGAGCATTATGCTTAGCCAAAGCCATAACCAGTCCCATATGTGCATTTGTCTGAATAGACTTCTCCTCCAAAGCACCAGCTACATTTTGACAAACATTGTTGATCATCTCATCGGAAGCAAACTGCCAGTTATCAGACTCTACAAGCGCCTTCAAGCAAAGGGCAGCTCCCGAACTCAAGCTTTCCTGGGAAGCCAAAAGCGATTCCGAAAGAGGCTTACAAAGCGAGTGGATGATATGCCTCTTCTTATCTTCCGGAGTGGTTGGATCAATCCCATATCTTGCAATTGCAGGAACCACCTTCGAACAGGCTTGTTGCAGAGGAAAAGAGCCTGCACTCGAAGTTAATGTC
Source organism: Hibiscus trionum (assembly GCA_030270665.1). Classification (NCBI taxonomy): domain Eukaryota; kingdom Viridiplantae; phylum Streptophyta; class Magnoliopsida; order Malvales; family Malvaceae; genus Hibiscus; species Hibiscus trionum. The sequence goes on along the minus strand of BSYR01000003.1, from coordinate 78,839,776 downwards.
TTAATAATGGTAGACATTATGCTATCAATCTGAGGAACAATCTTCACACCATGAACCCGAGCAAGAACTTCATAGAGCGAAATGGTGTATTCGCCCGACACGCACCCAGTTTCTTTGGTCTCGGAAACTTGAGCAAGGAACACTGGTATCGCCTTCGAATCCAAGTCTCTCACATATGATTTCAGTGCTTCCATTGCAGATTTTCGACTGTCGGCATCTTTGTCGAGGTTGGCCAATTCTCGCCGCAATATCGGGCTAAGATTTCTACCCATCATTTACCTAAAAACACAAAACAAGATAAGCAATTTAACTAAAAAGTTCATAAGAGTTCCCTGGAAGTTGAGTATCTTAATATACTGACTTAAATACCGAGGAATCTGAGAAAATTACAATAAACCAGAAATTACACTCATTTCTCAAAAAAATATACTCAGTAGTTGAATACAAACTAAGAATAAATCTAAGTTTAAAATTCTGGTTTTTCCACTAGTTTCCTACATTGTCCTGTGAATCTAAAACAAAAATCGGACCTTGATCTGGAAACCTGACATGGGTTTTTCCAATTATAGAATAAAAAAACAGCTGATCTCATTTCTTGAAGCAGAAATTGCAGAGAAAATAAATTAAAGAACAAAAACACAAAAATGAAAGCAAAATTCATGAAAAAAGGGTAGCTTAGATTTTGCTCAAGAACTGCAAGAATGAACTCCGAAATGATAAAACAGTAAAAAAAAAACCAAATTTATGAAAAGGGTAATTCAGATTTTACTCAAGAACTACAAAAATGAACTAAAATAACTATAAAATTAATCCCCCCCCCCCAAAAAAAAAAAAAAGAACCAACCTTTCAGTTTCTTCTCTCTTTCTCTTTTTCTTCACTTGGAAAGCAAAGAACTCGTCTTTCTAATTTCTACCAAAAGCTGAATCTTGAAACATTTCTGAAAGAAGTTTCTAAATCTTGAAACTAGTAAAAAAAACTAAACTAAACCAAGAAATTTTTTAAAAAAAATAACAAAAAGGATAGCTTTTTAGGGAGTTCTTTAATGAAGTTTTTGGAGTTTACGTATACTGGTTGGTAGCTGTGTATTGGCTGGTGAAATGAGGAGACTTCCAGGTATTCTAGGGTTTTAATTTAGGTTATTTAATTTGAATTAATTTCGTTTTGGACCGGACACCCGTATATTAAGGGGCTGTCTCAAAACAGGTGGAGGGATTTCGCTTCGCCTTTTTACGTTGAAATTCAAATCATTTTTCGAAATGCCACCGCTGTCCCTAATCTTGTGGGTCCCGAGACGAAAAGTTGCACTGCTTTGACGGTTATACCCTTCTTTTGAAGATCTTCTGGACATAGATTACAAATAGATATGTCCAAACTTACAATTCACTCTTCATTGTCTTTTTCCTCTTTTTAAAATTTTCTAAAGAAACTTTTAAAAATAAGTTGAAATCTATTTCAAGTCCTTGTACTTTTCATAGATTTGGGATTTAGTCCCTCTAGTTTTATTTTCAAGAACTCAATTCCTTAACGGTTGGGATTTAAAAATTCAAGTCAAATCACTTCACCGTAAAAATTATTTGGCTAAATATAAAAATAAGTTTCTAAACTATACCACTTTATAGCTTTAGGTGCCTAAATTATTTTTTGGTAAAAATAAGTGTCTAACGTTTTATTCTGTTAATTTTAGAAGTATTGCAGTTAAATGCCTTTAAAAAAATGTTAACCAATTAAAATTTGACGTGCGACAAGTTTTAATTTATAAAAAACCTTGACTTTATCATATTTCACAAAAGGCCCAAAATTCTGAAATCCAAATCCCAAATTAGCCGTCTTTGTTGTCGTCATCATGCCACCGTCGCCTGAATAAAGTCCCCCTCCACTTGTTGCACGATCCGAATATTGTTCGTCATCTTTTCGGTTGTCGTTCATCGCTCATCGTTTGACTAAAAGTTCCGCGTTTGGCATTTGATTGGGACGTCATCTGTTGTTTTTCGGCGGCGAATGGATGGGTAAACGGTCATGTGGGTCTTTTCGACGGGAGTGGTGAGCAGCGGCGTGGCAATCAGGACGATAGTGGCTCGATTTGAGATTTGGATTTTTTGGTGTTAGAATTTTTACTTTTAGGTTATTTTGTGAATTTTGAAAAAAAATATATATGGTTTTTTAAAAAAATAAGTTAAAATAAAAGAAATTGTAAAAACTAAAAAAGAAATTAATTAATTTTAATTAACTATAGTTAACGGCCAAACACCTAAAATTAACTACATTAAATGTTAGATACTTATTTTATTTAAAATGATTAAAAACACTTAAAATTAAAAAATACATGATTTAAGCAATTTTTTGTATATTAAGCTAAATTGTATTGTTAAATTTAGATGCATTACAGTGTCCTTTTAATTATATAGTTGTCAAGTTAACATATTTTTTTTTTCATTTCGAAACATCACATCAATGATTTCAACAAAAGAATTTTTATGTTATTAAAAATAGACCTAAAATTTTCAAATCTGAAAAAAATGTTTGGATTTTTTAAAATAAAAGTAGGATGACAATTCACCTAACATATGTTTTTTGTTGTTGAAAAAACCTAACATATGGTTGGACTTAGATCATAATAAAATCCGAAATTAATTTACGTAAAAATTTCATAGCAATTGGGATAGTACTAAAACCTGAAATTTTAAAGTTATTGAGATTTAATGTTAAACCAATGTCTTACCGTCTAAACCTATAAAAAATTATTCTTTTAAATAAAATAAATATTATTCCATGCAGCAGTATAATTTTTTTTTATAAAAATATTAGTTTAAGGATTTAGAGATTCATATTATAGTTTAGAATTTAAGAGTTTAGAATATAAGGGTTGGGTTAGAATTTAAGGTTTGTAAGTTAAAACCTAAATCCTTAAAATATTACCCTAAAACTTAAAATCTAACCCTAAATTCTAACTCATGTATCTCATATTTTAAACCCTAAATATAAACACCTAAATTATAACCCTAAACTCAATCTATAAACTCTAAAACTAAAAAACTTGTAATTTTGTTTTGTTTTCGCAATCTATACATGGAATATTTTCTTTTTAAATAATAAACTAATCATTAATATTATTATAATAGCTTTCTTTTCATATTTTCAAGGATAGACCTAAAGAGGGCTAGATGGGGCAGTCGTCTCTTAAAAATTTAAAATTCATATATTATTTAAAAAAATAGAAATTTTTTATATATATTTTTATTGAAAAATCTATTTTTCGCCCCTTAAATTTTATAAGTTCTCTCCTTTAGAATTGTATAAATTCATCGTCCTAACATAAAATCATACATCTGATATTTCTATATACTCTTTACATATTAATTATAAAACGTTACTTGAAGATCGAATACAAAGCTCATAGAATTATATAAAAAAATCTCTTATCCCCTCATCTATATATGCTCATGTCAAATGGTTAAAAATATGTATGAACAAATATTACCTTAAATTCATCTTTAGATTATTCAAAAAAATCATTTATTAAACTAAATTTGATAAATATATTTGTTTACCTCGAACATACAATAAAATCGGATAATAATATTTTTTACTAATATAAATTTCAACTTTGATTATAAATTCAAATATAATTTCGTAACATTAATTACAAATTCGAATCTTTAATATTCATTAAATTTATAAATAATAAATATACAAAATATCCAAATTCATGCTCTTTTTTTTAATTTAGGCTTAACCGTCAAATATGTGCCTAAACTATGTTTTTTTTTCCAGTTAGTTGCCCAAGCTATTTTTGGGGTTATATAAGTGCCTAACGTTTTATTTCATGACCTATTTAAAGTTCTCCGTTAATTTCCACCGTTAAAAAACACGCGTCATCTCTTGAAAATTCTAAAATTATATTTAAAATAAATAAAATTACTTAAATTTCAAAAAAATCTCTTAATTTTTTCAGATTTCACAAAACAACTCCAAATTTTAAAATCCCTAACTCCTCAAAACATAAATCTAGATTTGAGCCGATTCTGTCTTTACCCACCACATAGGTCGTCGGACCATTACGACCATTTCTCCCACCACTCTGTCGGCGAATATCGACCGATGTCATGTGAAACGTTGAAACTGTCGAATGGATCCTTCGAATGATTCACGACGTGTAGGTTGTCCGGCGAGGGGAGGGCGCTTTATTCCGTCACTGGAAACGCGACCAACGCAGGCGAGAGTGATCGGATTTGGGAACTATTTTGAAAATATTTAAACATTTCATGATATATTTTTATTTTGTTTTATTAATTTTATTTATTTTTAATATGATTTTAGAATTTTAGGAGATGTCACATGTTCTTTAACGGTAAAAATCAACGGAGAACATTAAATGGGTCACGAAATGAAACGTTAGGCGTCTATTTAGCCCAAAAAATAGTTTATGCACCTAATTGAAAAAAATAATAGTTTGGGCACCTATTCACCTATTAAACCTTAAATTTAATAGATTCCAATAGATGTCTCGTATACCGTGCCCATCTTGGGGCGGGCGGATCTTGCAGTGGGTCAGGGGTAGTTTCGGCATTCTGAGATCGATGTGGTTCCAAGGAGACAAAATAATTTTGAGTTCCCGCGCTTCTATCGCCGGATTATTCAAATTCAATTCTTTAGTTTAATTTTACATTTTCAGTTCAACAGTTTAAGAAATATATGTAGATATATTAGTCAAATTACCCCAACTTGATGGGTTATCGAATTTGAAAATCGGGTTTTTTCCTTTTAAAATTCAGATTTACGATATTAAAAAAATGACCCGTATAATATTCTTTTGGGTAAACTATCTGTTTGATCACCAAATTATTGTGAAAGTTTTAAAATGACCACCATAGAAAAAAACGCGCCATTTCAGTACCCAAACTATTAAAATGGGATCATTTTGGCCACCGGCCGTTAAGTGTCTAACGGAAGGTGACATGGCAGTTAAAAAATTAAAGGTATAATCACACATTTGGTCCTTACTATTTACACATTTTTTCAATTTAGTCCTAATTTTAAACTAATAAAATAAATTAATTAGGTGGTGACACGTGTCAACACCTTATTGGAGGAATTTAATTATTTATATTTGATTAATAAATTATTTTCCTCCTCCAATCAGGTGGTGACACGTGTCACCACCTATTTAGAGGAGAAAAACAAAGTTTAGCACAAATGCCATCCCAGGGAATCGAACCTGGGTGGTGTAGGTGCAAAAGCAATGGCTAAGCCACTGCACCAAGCACAATTTTGTGCTATAAAACACCAAATTCAATATATATCTTTTTCCAATCAGTGTTCTCCTGGGTTCTCATTGTCTTCGTCTTCATGTTCCTCATCCTTCTTCAACTGTCCATACCAAATACCAATAACATGATTTTTTATGTGTATAATCGTATTTAAAGTATTATATATATATATATATTTAGATGCAGTAATAATTCATATTGTAAACCGGTGTTATACTTACATAATTGAGAGAGTCAGTGGTGGTGGTGTTTAGAGAATAGTAGTTTTCTTGGCCTCCATAGTGGATAGAGGAGCATAAATTGCAAGGTTCCGTCGTTACACTGCTTTGTCCCCCGCTACCAATGGATTTCCTCCCCAGCACCTGAAACTATACAGAATTTTAGACCAATGCAGGGCACAATTCCACTCAAATCAAACCGCCAAAATCTATAAACAGAAGAAGGATGTAATCATAATTAAAAACAAGTCAAGCATGGTTGTTACAAGCTATGTTACTCGAATTCGAATGAGTATAGACATGATCTGCCTATATTCGAATACTAAATACTTATCAAGTAGAGAATAGAGATGTCGAGTATGAAAATTGTTGAGAAAATAAACAACAGAAGCATAAACGCAATTACATGATCTGCAGACCTCGAGGTACATAAAAATCTCATCAACTATTTCTCATTAAAACATCAAAATTAACGAAGTCTAAAAGAAGAATTTTTTACCATTGATGGAGGAGGAAAAATAGTCCCAAAAATCCCAGTTTTGGATGAAGAAGAAGGGTCCTTGGGACCAAACAGATGATCAAATGATGATGATGAAGAAGAAGCAGACACTTGCTTTTTGTTTTCCATATCAGACAAAACGTACCACCTTTTGTTTTCAGTTCTAGTTTTTCTTAACATAAAAAGCTTTCTTTGTCAACCCAGGAGATGATCAAATGGTGTGATTGTGGTGCATTCCATAACAGATGTACAACTGTTCTCATTGATTGGAAAAAGATATATATTGAATTTGGTATTTTATAGCACAAAATTGTGCTTGGTGCAGTGGCTTAGCCATTGCTTTTGCACCTACACCATCCAGGTTCGATTCCCTGGGATGGCATTTGTGCTAAACTTTGTTTTTCTCCTCTAAATAGGTGGTGACACGTGTCACCACCTGATTGGAGGAGGAAAATAATTTATTAATCAAATATAAATAATTAAATTCCTCCAATAAGGTGTTGACACGTGTCACCACCTAATTAATTTATTTTATTAGTTTAAAATTAAGACTAAATTGAAAAAATGTGTAAATAGTAAGGACCAAATGTGTGATTATACCTTTAATTTTTTAACTGCCACGTCACCTTCCGTTAGACACTTAACGGCCGGTGGCCAAAATGATCTCATTTTAATAGTTTGGGTACTGAAATGGCGCATTTTTTTCTATGGTGGTCATTTTAAAACTTTCACAATAATTTGGTGGTCAAACAGATAGTTTACCCTATTCTTTTATATATTTAAGGATAATTCTTATAATGCATTTCTCTTTATTTTATCATAAAATTTGAATTACGATTGGACGATAAAAAAACTTGAATCGTACGCATCCCTACACACATCATATACCTAAAAGAAATCAATGATTGGATTTGCACAATGAAAATAATACAATTTATTGAGGGATTAAAATAAATTTCAAATTTATTGAGGGATTAATTTATAAACTTATGATCCTCTAAAGAATTGTATTATACAATTTTACCATTGTTTAGGGAACAATTCTAGAATGTATGATTAACGATACTGTGGAAGCAGTTTCACAAAGTTGGACAAACGAAAAACTCTAGAATAATCCTCAATACCGCCAATTATATATATTGATATGTACTATTAATTATTTTAATAATTTGTAAAATTATGCAGACATAAAATGTGATTATTTATTTTTAGAATAAAATATGAAAAAAGTTTTTAATTTTTTAATTGTTATTCCCTTTTTATTTTAATAATTTTATTATTTTGAATTAAAAAAATAAAAATATGAAAAAGTGGTATAGAAAGTGATTTAATATATTTTATTCTAAAAAGAAAATAATCATATTTTAGATCCTATGATCTAAAAAATTATTAAAATAATTAACAATACATATCGATATATGAAGTATAATCTAAACTCGCCCTGGGCAAACTGTCATTTTCCCGACTCATCCATAATATAAACCATTAAGAGTGAACAAAATTCAGTTTGAATTGATTTGAATTTTTTAATAGATTAGATTCGAAATTTTTATTTATTTTTATTTGAGGCAAAACAAAAATCGTTTCGACTAAATTTTTTTATTTTTTCAACTTGACTAAAATCACAATTTTATAAATTCGACTCAAAAAATCAAATAGAATTTAAATTATAAAATAGGACTCAAATAATTCAATTTATTTAGTAATTAATTGATCGATTTTTAAGTTTGAGTCGAGTCTCTCAACTCTATCTAACGTATGTATATCACATATGAAAGAAAGTATATACATGTATATCAAATATAGTTATGGAAAGTTGTTTAGATTGAAACCAATTAGTACCATAACATTATAAATATTTACAAAAAAATTAATAGAAACTCGAACAACTCAACTAAAAAAATCAAATAAACTTTAAATTATAAAATAAGACTTATAAACTCGAATAATTCAATCTTTTTACTCGAATCTACTACTTTATCAAGTATTAACTAATTCACCCCTAAAAAGTATGCAATCACCTCATTGGCGCACAAGGACTAAACACGTTAGACAATAAATAGCAACCAAACTGTTAATACGCATTTAAATCAGTTCATTGCGATTTGCGAGCATAAATAGCGGTCCAAACATGGGTAGGCACTACCATAAATAAAATGCACTCCAGCTTGAATATGTGCTATGTAGGTATATCCACTATTCCAACCCCTAATTAATAATGTAAATGAATTATTTCCTCTTCTTATAAATTATATATTTCGTTAACTTTTTACGTATTTTTAAGAGAAATTTTATTCACGGAATATGTGCAAAAACGAAGTTAGGATTTTAGAAAAGTGACAAAATATTATTTTTAAGGGAAATAAATTCATAATTATTCTATTTTTTTAAAATACATATAGATAAAATTAAAGGAAAAATAAATCTTCAGTCCTTGGGCAGCAACCCCTCCCATTAGTAATGTGCCCTTGTCCTTGGTATGTGATGTAAAGTAATTAAAATGATAATTTTATCCTTAAAATGTTTATTTTTTTATAGAAAACTAAAAAGGGTAAGAAAAAATATAACTTGTAAAAATTGTTGTGTTTTTCAAATGAACAATTTTAATGAGTTAATTTTAAAACACGAAAATAAAAATAAAATTAGTAGGACGAAAGATTTAATTATTTGTTTTTTTTGTTTTTAAGTGCTTTTACTAAGGTGTTGTGGTATAATTTATTATCGATTTATAATTTCTTAGTTTCTATACGCATGCGGTGAATTTTATAGAGTTTATGGATTCATTTTAGAATTTAGATCTTATTGGGTTTATGTTCTAGAGTTTAAGATTTAGGGTTATAGTTATAATTTAGGGTTTATAGTTAGAATTTAAGATTTAAATGTTATGGTTTAAGGATTTATTTAGAATTTAAGTCTTAGGTGTTATTGTTAGAATTTAAGGTTTAAGGTTAGAGTTTAGGTTGTGTAACCCCCTCGTCCCGGTCTAGGCGACAGACCGGTCCGAACAGGTTACACGGGGAAAACCGAAGCGAAACCCGTTAAGGCTCCACTTCGATTAACAACCCTAGAAAATTTCCTTTAACATTAGCTCGTCTAAATGTATCGTTAGTCCTATGTGTGAAAACGTCAACGAAAAACCGAAAACGTAAAGATATAAACGAGGCGCAAAGTAATATAAATTTACCAAGTGTCGATCGAGTTAGTCTAATTTCATGCTTACGAAATTAAAACCATACAAAAGCGATTCACACGAGGCTCTCAAGGAAGCTTACGACAAACGGGACCAAAACCCAACATTTGAGAATCCTTAAAGATGCCAAAAGCCAAAATTACAGGCATGTGTTTCGAAACAGACTCGCCCGTTTCGACGGGCCCCAGTTTAAAAGCCAAACCAGGCCGTATCGGTACGGTCCACCTCGTTTCGGATTGTCAAAGCGTTTCGGAACTCGTTCTGAAATAGGCCCTTATAGTGGCAAACTGTTTCGATACGCGTATCGGAACAGGAGCTCACAGTGTCAAACCGTATCGAAACACGTTTCGATACGGGTATCCCTAGAGTTATCATCGTTCCGAAACAACCACAAGCGATTCGAAACGCCTGCACTCTGTGTGACCCTAAAACAATTTTCTGCATCTCTAAAGCTCCCAAACAAGCCTCAAAACCTCAAGAATCAAGAAACAACAACATGACAAACTATCATATATACATTTTAGATGCAAAAAGTTCTAATTACAACATTTGACATGCATTCAAGCAACAATTTAGAACCCAAGTTCTAAGCTCACATGAACACTTAGATACAAAAACACTAACAAGTTAATATGCTTAGCAATCTACACAAGACCACACTAAGTCAATATGTTTTTACAAGACTAAAATTACACAACATATACTACTTTGTAATAACACTAAAATATTAAAAAAAATAAATTATTTATTTATTTTTGAACAATTTCTAGAAGGGAAAGGAAAAAGGGATTGCTCATACCGGATCATTATGTTATGTCATATTATAAATTTATGCTTATGCTTTAGATACACACACCAATATATTAAAAATTAAAGTAACATATAAATTTAAATAATTTTTTTGATATACAAAATGTGTAAATTTAGTTACACAAGTATGTTAATTTAGGATTTATACTCTATTTAGGACTACTTGTTTATATTTTATGACTTAACTTAGGATTTATATTGGAGAATGGGGTTTGTAATTTAGAGTTTAAGGATTAGAATTTTTTTAAATTTAAATTTTAAGATTTAGACTTAAAATAGATAGGTTGTTTTTACACAACTCGTGCATAAAAAAAATTATCTCCTCGATGAAATATATATCATTTTAAATCTAGGTAACATATTTAACATTTGAAATGTATATGTGGACGAAGTTATGATCAAACATTGAAAAAACAAATATCTTATTTGCTAGTATTTAATTAAAAAAAAAAACTTAAAATGCTATTAGACCAAACATTTTTTTGGAATGGGCAACTATCCATCGCAGCATAAATATGACTGGGTACCTGAATGTGCACTTATTATCTTCTTCTTCTTTTTTAATCTAGACTTATTATCTTTAAATTCATGCATCACAAGCTACAGTTAAAAATAAACACTTAACAACTAATAATTAATTGGTCTAATATGATGAGATATTGTATCTTTAAATAAGATCATATGTTTAAATTTTTACGTTGTGCATGAAATAAATTAAATTAAGAGTGTCATTCCTATAATAAACATATACATTATAAAATTCAAATTACACAACAAAATAAATTAAATATTATTTATTATATATAAAAAAAATAAGCATCCAATTCGATTTAGCTTCCCTTGACAGAGAGGAGGGGGTGCCTCGGTTTAGAGATGGGTTAAAATTTACAGCACACGCATTAAATGTATATACAATAATAAATAAAGCGTTTACAATATTGTTCTTGATATCAAATTTAAAAATAAAAAAACGACTTTATTAAATTAAAGGGTTAACTATTGGATGGTCACTTATGTTTTTCCCACTACAGAGTTGGTCACGATTTTAAAAAACGACAAGTAAGGTCATTTATATTTTTGAGGTGTAAACTTTTGGTCACTCAGTCATTTGTTCTCGTTAAACGTTGACGGCTTGCCGACCTAGTAGCAGAAAAATAAGCGTAAACTACTACAATGGCCACTTACGTTTATTTTATGTACATTTTTAACCCCGATTTAAAAAACTAAATGTTATGGTCACTGCTAAAAATGTTTATTTTTAATTTAACCCTTTAATTTTTAAAAATTCATTTTCAACCCTAAATTTAGTCAAAATTCTAAATTTCCTCCTTCCCTTTTGTCTTCTTCAAAAACTGATCTCCCCCCCCCCCCAATTTAGTCAATATTCTAACTTGTCTTCTATTTGCAGTACCATGATTTCATAATGAGAAGCTTGAATCCTTGAGTTAGATCTTCGGAATCTAATTTCATCAAATTATTCCCTCTAAAATCTATTTTTTTCACAAAAAATCCTATAATTTCACATATCCATCTCCATATAATTCCAATTCCCTTCTAATTTTCAAAGCCCAGTTATTTCTCATCAAAATAAAGATACCCAAATCTTCAAAACACCAAAAAAATAAAACCAATTCGAGACTTTTCACGATCGGGCTAGTTACAGCCTTAAGGTTCTTGCCGGTGAGTTTTAGCAAGCCAATGACGCTACGTTGTTGTTCTTCACGGTAGTTTTCACTTACTTGATGACGTTGAAGAAGGAGGCCTGGCTTACTTATGTTGCCATCATCCCTGTTGTTACTGGGGTTATCGTTGCCAGTGGAATATGTATTTTGGCTAATTTATGTTTATTTATTTGTTTAAATCAAAATCTCTGACTTTATTCATTTTGGGGTTAGAAATTGAAAATGAATTACTGGGTTGCTTTTATTCTTTTAGTTTGATTAGATTTAAATTGAATTTTACTTTAATTTTGTTAAAATTTGTATACTAAAAATGGTATATTTTTAAGGGATTTATTAAGAATTTGGTTGTAATTTAGAAATTGATTGCTTTAGTTTATTCAAGATTTTAATTTTGTTCACATATAAAAAAATTAATTTTGTTATGGTTTTTATATTATATTGGAAATTAGCTATTTTTTCTGTGTGTGTTTATGGATAATTTGAATGGAATGTGAAAAGGATTTGTTTTAGTTTTAGGGTTGAAAAATGAATTTTTAAAAGTTCATGGGTGAAATTAGAAATAAACATTTTTAGTAGTGACCATAACGTTTGATTTTTAAAATCGGTGACCAAAATGTACATGGGATAAACGTAAGTGGCTATTGTAGTAGTTTACCCTTATTTTTTCTGTTTCCAGATCAGCAAACTGTCAACGTTTAATGACAACAAATGGCTGAGTGACCAAAAGTTTACAGGGAAAACATAAGTGACCAACTTTGTACTAGGGGAAACATAAATGATCATTCAATAGTTTAGAGGGTTAAAATTTGCAGCACACACATTAAATGTATATACAATAATAAATAAAACGTTTACTGTTATGAATATTTATCTATGTGGATGTCTATCATGATTAGAACTTTATCAAAGGAGTTTGATTTATTTATTATTAGGAATATTATCTCTATGAATTAGAGTTTAATGTATTATGTACTTCTTATGCCTATAAATAGATGATTCATTGAAGGCATTGTATACAAGTCTATATTTTGAGAATAATACAAATCTCCCTATTTCTCTCATCTCTTTGTTCTTCTTGTTCTTATTCTTGTTCTTATTTATTTTATTCACAACACGTTATCAGCACGACTCTAATCAACTGAGGTCTTCATGGTTTGAATCCAAAAGAAGTTATTGGAAAGAATTCGATTCTAGGATAAACCAAAGATAAGTTTTTTTTTCTCTCTCTTCATTCTTTTAAATTACCGATTGTCTTTTTCTTTATATTTTAACTTAACTATTTTTATTTTTTTTTTGAAAAGTTTGGAAGTATGTTTGATTTTATTCGAACATTGGAAAAAGATAAATTTGTGGCTTCTCACAAACCAAAAGACGAATCGACAGAGACGAAGATGTTGCGTTTGATGTAAATTACAGATCGATGGAATCAATTAAGGTTTGTAGAGCGAAAGTATTTGTGGGTTTTCATTTTTGGTACTCAACTGCTTATGCTTTTCATACTTGATTAATATTATTTGTGTTTGTATATTTGTAAATTCATGAAGTTTAATGACGGTGCATGTAAAGCATGTTCGATTGACTGACTATACTTTGTAATCATGAATAACAAAGTTATGTACGTAGAACTATGGTAGTCTTTCATATAAATTCATTAAAATACGTACTCTAGGTTTAAGTAACAAAGATCTGTACAATAATTTATTATAGTTTTAATACATTAATGAAACACCTCTGTTGGTTTAGTTTTTTTTTAAAGAGAGAATTATGACATAGATCCTCTGATTTCTAATATATTCAATTCAGCCCATACATATAGATCTTATTATTATGGTTTCATATATATTTATTTTTGACACAATTGTTTAACTTTGTATTAAGATCAATATGTGTTTATAATATTTTATTTGATGATATTGATATTTTAACCATATATTGAGTTTTACACGTATTTAAATGACTTGGAAAGAGACACGACATTATGAGAAGCTGTTTTGGTCATTTGCTACGTCTCCATTTTCCTCGAGAGGAAAACTAATATCGGTAAATTCTGATTTTATTTTTCTTTAAATTATGATTTTAATGTGCGATAAATCATGGTGAATTTCAATCTATAAAAAGATTGTTATAAAGTCTATATTTGCTCGAAAGCATTTTTTTCTTCTTTGTAGAAAAACTCGACCATAGACTTCTCCCAATTTCAAGTTACGAAAATTCGTCTTGATCCAAAAAGTTTTATGGGAGGCATTCCCTGAAGTAAATGCAAAGCATGATGTTCATTCCATGTGATTATCAATGATGGGGCATTCCCTGAAGTGAATCCAAGCATGATGTTTATTCCATGCGATTATCAATGATGGGGCATTCCCTGAAGTGAATGCAAGCATGATGTTTATTCCATGCGATTATTGGAACTGTTTCATTCCCTGAAGTGAATGCAAACATGGTAAATCATTATTCAATTAGAGATATAATTTCGATATAATCCAAGTATATTGGCTGGACATCTCGTTCTGCGAGGCTACTGGTCTCAAAGGAGGTTTTAAAGGACCTTGTGGACAGGTTTAACAATGCCGCGTACGAGGATTAAATCTTTGTTCTCTGTGATAAGGATATGTGAAAAAGGTTTCAAATGCCCACTGGCTCTACTCCATTCCCTGAAGTGAATGTGAGATTATATTATGGAAGGAATAAAAAAAAATCACATTAAAAGTTGTGGTCGTGGTCGAGGCTATGAATATACACATGAAAAATATAGTCGTTTTAAGAATACTTCTACCCGCTGGTAGCGAAGTTATAAGGATGACAAGAGTGATAAAGATCATTCTAAGGAAGTGAATTCTTTTTACCAATGTGATGTTATAAACCATTGGTTTCGTACTTGTCAAACGCCAAAGTATTATGGACTTTATCCATAATCATGAATGATAAATGAAATAAAATATAAACAAAATTTGTTTATGGCGAAAATAATTATGGCGTTATTGGTCCAACTCAATTGGATATTGTTAATTTTCTCATAACCCTTGAAGGGAATAATTTACCATTTATTTTATTTCCCTTATAACCTCTAATAGGAATAATTGATTATTTTTTTTATGTTAATTCGTTTTATTTATTATTTATTTATGTTAGTTTGCTTTATGTTTATTCATTTCACATATTATTTATTTACGCTTTATGTTAATTTATTATTTGAAGAATGTGATTACTTCCGGAATAAAATATACAATGAATTGTGGCTATTTATGCCTAGCAGATAATGCATGTACTCATATTTTACTTAAGCATAAGAAATATTTTTCCCATTTAAATGCAAGGGGAAATATGAGTAATATTTCTCAAAGTACTAAAATATCAATGCTTCGGAAGAGCACTTGAAAGTTTATCTCTGATAGATAATCGACTTGATATGATGTGCTATATTTTATATTTTTCATTCCTCGAAGTGAATGATACAAAGTACATATTTTCATTACCTGAAGTAAATGAAACAAAGCACATTTTGAAAGGTGCATAATTATGCATTTCTCGATTAAAATGCAAGAGAATAATGTGAGTACTATATCCGGAAGTACTAATATCACAAAAGGCTCTGGTTAAGCAAATATGTTATTGTCAAATGGAACTTTATTCCATATTCACAGTGCGTTATACTCGTCAAAGTCATAAAGAGAGCAATATGAGTTCGCAAACTATCCCTTTGGGAATTATAGATAACATATGTTATCAATTGGCATTTGAAATAAGCCAATATGGATATAAGTTCTGGTAGTCAAAAAGTCAGTTGAAAGCTCTAGAAGAGCTATATATTGCTACCAAAAGATAATTTCAATTGAAAGCTCCGAAAGAGCTAAATATATTCCTATTTAAAGGAACAATTTTGATGGTCGTACTAGACATGTACGAGTGAGATTGAATTACATGTTATGGTAAACAAGAAGTTTACAAATTCAGAGATATATACACATATATATAGTTGGCATGATCGGTTAGACCATCCTGATCAATAATGGTGCATAAATTATTGAGATTTACATGCACATGTATTAAAAGAACTTGTAGTTCTTGTGGTGCTTATTCTCAAAGGAATGGATTAAATTCCACATATTAAAGAATGTGAAGTTCTTGTGTTGCTTAAAGGAATTGATTAAATTCCACTTACTAAAAGAACCTGAAGTTCTTGTGTTGTTTGTTCTCAAAGGATATAAATGATCCCACTTACCAAAAGAATTAGAACTTAAAGTTCTTGTACTGAAGTTGAGACTGTATGTCTTGCATATCTGAACGAAATATGGGCCCATATATCCACAAATGTGGAAAGTTTTATATGATTTTAGTAGATGCATCTACATTGTTTTATCGACTTATAACCAGAAGTTTATGAGATTGATTCTAAAAAGATTCAGATTATGCAATTAGACTATTCGTCTTGAAAAGCTAGTGGGTTTATATTTTAGGCTATATCGGTTGTTACAAAGCCTATTGATTATGAAAAATACGGTTTAGAAAATTTTTAATTGGATGCCTCCTATTTAATAGCTAAACCGTGAGAACAAAACATTTAATATTTATATGGTATTTCCATATAGCAACACTTATACGCATCAAGCCAACGAGTTATAATAAACTCCCCATTATGATTTGACTTTTGGTCAGAAGTCATATTTCCCATTTTTTGAATCTTTGAATGTGCGATATATAGTTGAATTGCTCTACCATAACGCACAAAATGGGCAAGTAAAAAGGGTTGAGAATATATATTGAGTACGAGTCTTCTTTTATGTTTAAATTCTTAAACATTAATTGGAGAATCATTTATGATATGATTTTTCTCAACATCAGGGGGAGATAATAATCAGCTGGATAGAGGAAAATGAATTATCATTATCTAGATCCGCGTATATGAACTAGAAGTTCATAAGATAATTCATGTTATTACATGTCAACTGCCAGACATATTTACTGACCCAATGAAAGTAATTAAGTCTCATATACCAGCTGAAATGATGTAAGTTTAAATTACATGTTAGAGCGAGAGAATGTAAATCATGCCTGAAGCATGATAGTTGAAATGGTTCCAATGATCAAAATTCTCGTAAATAGAAAGTAATATGAGATGATCATATATTGGAGGCGGGTGCTCCTGAAGAGACCCAAGACATAACAAATAATAAAACTCTATAAGAGTTTCAGGTACCTGAAATAAAGATTGAAATCTTGAAGAGATCTCGATGAGTTATGTCATTACGAGAATAGAACCAGAAAAATTGGAAAGTTGTCGACAACGATTTTACAAACAATTTTACATAAAATACTTCTATAGAAGTAAAGAAAGAAATCGAGGATCTTGTATAAAATCTATCCAGAAGTATAGATATTGAATTGGCCAATGTTGAAAGACGCTTTGAACTTCTAAAATAGAAGTATTTGGACAAGCAGTCCAAACACCTAAAGGTGTAATGCAAGTGAGGCACAAATAAGTAGTCGTAAATACAACTTGAACTATGATTTATGAAAAGTTTTAATTACTTCATGGTGGATGCAATTACTTTGGCAGTTTTGAAAATTTTACATGCGTCTAATTATTTGTGGATCCATATTTATCCTTGAAGGATCTAAAATGCTATAAGCATTTGGAAATTTCTGAGGAAATTTATTTAGACATGTCTCATGAATATTTTGGCGCATTTGGTATAATCGCCTTAGTGAATACTAATTGAGAAAATACTATAAGAATGATCAGATTTCCTTATGTATTTTATAAAGGAGTTTGGATCAAGATCCATTATGATAATTTTAGAACTCCTAAAGAGCTTCAAATTGGAAACTCGTGAAGTACTTTCAATACAAGTACTTGAATCTTGACATCAAGTTTATCTCGACCTAAAGATCGAGCATTTTTATATATTTCTTTTGTCTATGAATAGACATAAGCTGAAAGAATCTTAAAGAAGATTCAATATGAATAGAGCATATCTATTGAGTATCCCAATAGTTGTAAGATTGTTGGATGTGAATAAAGATAATTATATCTTTTCTTGGTCTTGAAGCACTATATATTAGTTGGTCAAGAAATATCTATGAATATACAAAGATCATTACATTTAGATCTTCAAACATTCGTTGATGCCTCCTCAAATGTCGTAGAAATAATTGTTATGCATGAGGAAGCCAAAAAAATGTGTTTGGCTAAGACTATTGACCCAACATATCCAAAAGATATGTGGATTTACTTTTACAAGATATGATAAAAGCTATCTTGTGTGAAGATAACACAAGATGTATATCTCAGTTTGAAAGTGGATACATCATGGAACATATTACACAAAAGTTTCATCCCTCACGATCTTTAGAAAAATGATATTCAAGATTAAATTATGAAGATTCAAACATCTTCTGTGATGTTTGCATGAGGGGGAGTAAATACGCGTTGCACTCTTTTTCCCTTAACCGAGGTTTTGTCCCAATGGGTTTTCCTGGTAAGGTTTTTAATGAGGCAACATGTTATGTGTATCAAAGATGTGTGTACTCTTTTTCCTTCACTAAAGAATTTTTTTCCCACTGGGTTTTTATCTTAGTAAGGTTTTAACGAGGCACATTATCTTCATAGACATCCAAGGGGGAGTGTTATGAATATTTATCTATGTGGATGTCTATCATGATTAGAACTTTATCAAAGGAGTTTGATTTATTTATTATTAGGAATATTATCTCTATGAATTAGAGTTTAATGTATTATGTACTTCTTATTAGGGGTGGGCAAAAAACCCGATTACCCGGTCCCGGTCGAACCCGGTGGATTTTTACCCGGTATTGGTTCCGGTGGGACCGGGACTGGATCTAAAATTTAGGTCCCGATTGCAACTGGGACCGGGACTGGATCCTGCTTTTTTGGACCCGGTACCCGGTACTGGTCTGGTACCTAATGGCGTTGAAGAGGTTGAAAGCAACTGAAGGCGCTCCTTTATTTCTCTTTGTGTATGAATATTATGAGTATGACTCGTTTTAAGACTTCAACCTTCAAGCCTACAATATTCTGACTTTGTTATTTAATATTATTATTGATAGTTAGAATTTTTTCCCCTGCTGCTCAAATTTTATTAATAATAGACTAATTGACCGGGTACCCGGTATTGGTACCGGTTCCCACCGGTACCGGGACCGGTTCCTGAAATCTTAGACCCAGTCTAACCGGGACCGGGACTGGTTCTAATTTTCAGGAACCGGTAGTTACCGGGACCGGGACCAATTCTAGGCAAATTGGCCGGGTACCCGGTCTTGCCCACCCCTACTTCTTATGCCTATAAATAGATGATTCATTGAAGGCATTGTATACAAGTCTATATTTTGAGAATAATACAAATCTCCCTCTTTCTCTCATCTCTTTGTTCTTCTTGTTCTTATTCTTGTTCTTCTTTATTTTATTCACAACATTTACAATATTATTCTTGATATCAATTTTAAAATAAAAAAATGACTTTATTAAATTAAAAATATATCACATAAATCTTAAAAATATTTATATTTTTTTATGAGCTTGAATAATCTTGGCGAGTGTGGGTATATAAATCTCACAAAAATGGACTAAAAAATTATAAAGATGTCAGATTATGTTATAAGTTTGTGATTTTAATTTATGTATTTTAATTTGATTGTTTAAGTTTTTAATTTTTTTTAGTTTAATAGTAGACAAAAATCTATTAAGTTAAATTTTACTATTGGTCAATTGGTCAATGTACTATGTGTAAATTGTAAATTTAATTTATGTTTTTTAATTTGATTAATGGTAATCACTGCAATTTAGTCATATTATATATATATTGTATATATTATAATTAAAACTTCAAAATAGGCATGTAAGGGAACCAAACGAACACGAACGAGAGTATGTTTATGTTCGTTCGTTTAATTTTAGCTGAATAAATGAGCAAAAGCGAACAACTAAACAAATATTTTTTTTTTGTTTGTGATCGTTTGTTAGGGAATGTAGCTTGTTCGTGTTCCCTCATGTTCGTTCGTTAAAATGATAAAAGAACGTAAACGAACACAAACAAACGAACATAAAAGAACATATATGAATAAATTTAAATGAACAGACATTTGTGAATAAATTTAAGTTTTTTTTTAAAAATAGAATACATTTGTTACAAAAAATAATAAATATAAATAAATATACGTGAATAAATTTTAAATGAATGAATAAGGCATTTGTTTGTGTTCGTTCGTTTAATTAAATGAATAGAAAATCTTATTCGCGTTCGTTTAATAAATAAACGAACATAAACGAACTTTCCGCTGAAGACGAACTTTGTATCAAAAATTTTCTCATATAAAAAATAAAAATAAAGTTGTGCATAATGCATAAATAAATCACCCCGTCCCATTGAATGTGTCCAATATTATTTTTTGTGGTTAAATTTTGTTAATTTTGACTCCTTATTGCTTTTAATTTTTTGTTGATAAAAATATAAAAAAAATATGTTTTAAAACATTCAATCAAGTAGTTTTATAAATAAAAAAAAAAAAGAATTTTTTAGTCAACATCGTGTGTGTCTACTTAAACCCACCCTCTTAAGGCTCCTTTGGTTTTTGGCGGCTGATTTGGGCAGTGCAAAGTGTTTGTTCTCCCTCGATTTCACTTCGACTAAAGAGATCAAGTGGAGGAAGAAAGCTAATCTCTGTGCCACTCCTATAGGCATAGTTTTCAGCTTGATAGTGGCGGTTATTGTGGTGTGGAAACGAATATAGAAATGGAAGAAGAGGTGCAAATAACAATAGTGTGACCCCAGACGAGACCGAGTCTGGTTACAGAATAGAAACGATTAGTGGAGATAACAGCTTGGTGAAGTTCACATTTTAAGAAATCAAAGTGGCAACAAAGAATTTCTCTAGGGAAGAGAGGGTATGGGAATGTTTATAAAGGTACGTTGAACAACGGATCCCAAGTCGCGTTCAAAAGGTCTAAAAACTGTTCTGCTGTAGGGGATGCAACTTTTGTACATGAAATAGAGGGTATTGCTAGTATTAATCATGTCAATCTTGGGCCACACAGCTTATTTGCTCATCTAATTTCTTGAAGCATATCGAACAATCATCTATATCTTCAGTAGATTTTGACATGACAGAGGGCATAAGTTGTTCGAGGAAGATGATGCTTGGCCATGTCTAGGACAGATGCTTAACCCTCGAATCATTGAAACTGTTCACAACTTCATGTTCCAGCTCTAGGACCACATAGCTGATTTGTTTCCCCATTTTCTTGTCATCCATTTTTTCGGTAGATATCTTCTTTCCATGAGTTATTCAAAGAAGAGGATGCATGTCTAGTAATGGTGGATTCCAGTTTAACCCTCAAGTCACTGAACCAGTTCAAAACTTCTAGTTCAAGTTCAGAATCACCAGGGACTCTATCTACAAGAAAGCAAACTACCCTCCCTTTGTTTACCTGCCAAGCTCAACCTTTTTTTCAATTTCAAGAATACATAAAGGTTCAGTTACTAGACAAACCAACGCTCCATCCACTTCGTTCATATGAGTAAGTAAAACTTCAGAAAAGAGACTCAGGATAACTTTAACAAATTCTTGTTGTACCTTTGTCACAACCGTCGAATAAGAAGAGAAGACAGAGACCAAGAAGAGAATGAAGAGATAAGGAAAAATAGAGAATTTTCATTAATCAGCATAAAAAACAAACATTCCAGAGATTCTGGTTTATATGGCTAGGACATAATACATTGATTGTTTTATTTTTTAACACGTGTCACCAAACTATACGACCAATTGTAAATTTTATTACGAGCTTGCTCCTCAAGTAGCAACATATGGGTATTTGTTGTTGGGCTGCAGTGACCATTGGGCCGAGGGTTGATCTGTTCCCATTTTTCCTTCTCTGAGCTTCTCATGACCCAATATAGACCCAACACAGCTGAACGACACCGTCTCGTTTAACTCTGAATTTCCTTTTGTCTGTTTCTTCTCGACCAAATTCCTAATTTCTTCTGCAAAATCCCCAATTCCTTCTGAAACCCTTGATTTTTCCAATTTCTCACCCTTCAAGGCCATGACAATACCCCCGCACGAGAGGATCCTTGTCCCCAAGGATCGAAGTCTGGGAACTGAGCCTTCAACACCTGGTAGTCCTCCCAAGTGGCATTCTCAGGGGCGAGGTTAGACCATTGAATCAGCAGCCGCGCCACGGCTACATTATTGCATTTAACCATGTGTTTATCCAGAACGAAAGCCGGGTAGACCTTGAGTTGGCCATCATCAGTGAGTTCAGGAGGATCTCTGAAAGTGAGTAGTCTGTTTTCGAGTTTCTTTTTCAATAAGCTCACGTGGAAAATCGGATGCACCCTTAATGTCTCTGGTAGTTGTAGTTTGTAAGCAACTGAACCAATTCGATCAACAATCTTGTAGGGACTAAAGTAACGGGCTGAGAGCTTGAGATTTTTCCTGAGCGCGACAGAGGTCTGACGGTAGGGCTGGAGCTTTAGGTAAACTTCTTCTCCAATTTGGAATTCGCGTTCACTTTTGTTTCTGTCTGCATATTGTTTCATTCGATTCTGAGCCTTGAGTAGTTGATCTTTGAGTACTCTGTTTAATTCTGATTGAAACTGAAACATCTCTTCAACTGAGTTGACTATAGAAGGTTGAAACTCTTGTAGAATAGGTGGTTTGTAGCCATAGAGTGCCTCAAATGGTGTAATGCCTAAAGCTGTGTGGTATGTTGTATTGTACCACCACTCAGCTTGTGGTAGCCATTTAGCCCAGTTCTGAGGCCTTAGAAAACACATGCTTCGGAGGTACTGCTTCAGGCACTGGTTCAAACGTTTAGTTTGACCATCTGTTTGGGGGTGTAAGCAGTACTGAAAAGAATTGTTGTCCCTAGTTGCTTCATAAACTCTTTTCAAAATAAGCTAGTAAAAGTTTTATCCCTGTCAAAGATAGCAACCCTTGGCTGTCCATGTAAGTTGTAGACCTGATTGAGATAGGAATTTACAATTTTCAAGGCAGTGTAGGGATGAGTAATAGGAAGAAAATGTGCATATTTTATAAATCTATCTATAATCACCAAAATGTAATTATAGTTCATGGAAGGGGTAGCCCTTCTATGAAATTCATAGAAATCACCTCCCAAGCTTGATGTGGAATAGGAATAGGCTGAAGTAACCCAGGTTGATGAACATGTTCTGTCTTAACTCTCTGACAAACATCACATTCTCGAACATAAGTGTGAACTGCAGATTTCAAACTAGGCCAATAGAAACAAAACTGAATTTTTTGGTAAGTGGCTTGCATATCTGAGTGACCTTCCTGAGGGGAATCGTGTAGCATAGGCAATATGTTCTGTCTCAAATCACCATTAGAACCCACATAGACTCTCCCTTTGTATCTAAGAATGCCTTTACTGAAAGACCAAGGAGGATGAGAATCTGACTTCACTGTTAAAGCAATGATCAGATTTTAGGCAAAAGAATCATTGAGATAACTGTTTTCAATCTCCAAAATCCATTCAGGAATAATGATTGTGGAGTGTAGGTGGTAGAATTCGGAGTCATCTTCCAATCTCCTAGACAAGGCATCAGTAGCCACATTTAATTTTCCCTTTCTATACTGAATTACATAATCAAGGCCTAGGAGTTTAGTGAGTCCTTTTTTTGAATTGATGCAGTGAGTTTCTGGTTAAAGAGGTGTTTGAGTGCTTCATGGTCTGTTTTGATGACAAATGACCTACCTTCAAGGTAGTGTCTCCACTTGGAGACTGCCATTAGTATGGCTAGATACTCCATTTCATAAATAGGGAGATCAGCATGTTTTGGTCACAAGTGCTTGCTGAGATAGGCAATGGGCCTTTCATCTTAAGATAAAACTGCCCCAATTCTTTTAGAACTTGCATCTGTTTCCAAGCAAAAAGGCTTAGCAAAATCTGGCAGAGTTAGGACAGGTGCTTGACACATCATAGCTTTAAGGTTTTCAAAGGCTGCCTTAGACTCATCTGACCAATGAAACCCATCTTTGCGTAGCATATTAGTAAGAGGTCTGCTGAGAGTACCATAGTTCTTAATAAATTTTTTGTAGTAGCCAGTTAGGCCCAAAAATCTTCTGAGAGACTTCAGGTTCTTAGGTAGTGGCCAATTCTGCATAGCTTTCACCTTTATTGGATCTGTTGCAACTCCATTAAAAGAGATTAGGTGACCCAAATACTCGATATGTTGTTGACCAAAAGAGCACTTAGATTTTTTGGCAAAGAGTCTGTGCTTCTGTAGAACTTCTAAAACCTGTTGAAGATGAAGCATATATTGAACTAATGTCTTGTTGTAGATGAGTATGTCATCAAAGAAAACCAAGACAAACTTTCTAAGGAAGGGACCAAAAACTTCATTCAATAATGCTTGGAAGGTTGCAGGGGCATTGGTTAAGCCAAATGGCATAACCTTAAATTCATAGTGGCCTTGGTGATTTCTAAAAGCGATTTTGTGGACATCTTCAGGTTTAATTCGAATCTGCCAGTAACCTGACCTAAGGTCAAATTTGAAATTTTTTTTGCCCCATTTAGCTCATCCAACAAATCTTCCACCTTTGGGATTGGGAATTTGTTTTTCACAGTGTCAGCATTAAGTTGTCTGTAGTCCACACAGAGTCTTCACCTTCCATCTTTTTTTTTAACCAAAAGGCATGAGGATGCAAAAAGGCTCCTGATTGACTGTATAATTTCTGAGGATAGCATCTACAGTATTTGTCTTTCAGCTTCTTCTTTTTGGTGATGAGGGTACCTGTAAGGTCTTAGGTTCACAGGCTGAGTTCCATGCTTTAACAAAATGGCATGGTCATGATTTTTCTCAGGTGGCATTCCCTTTGGTTCTTCAAATACCTGTTGATACTTTTGTAGGATTGGTTTAGTTGAGCTGGTACTTTAGTGATGCTCATCTTAGCAGTCATAAAAAAATTCTCCTACAATCTCACTGTCCTTCTCAACTAGCTTCTGCAGTCTGTCCCCTAAAATTAACTTCACATAAGGTATTTTCTTCCCTCCTTGTAAGGTGATGTACTGAGGACCATACTGAAAGCTCAATGTCATATCATTAAAGTCCATCATCACTGGACTGTACTTCTTCATCTAATCCACCCTTAGAATCATATCACTCCCTCACAAATGGAGTACTCTAAAGTCATGTTCGAATTGGTGGCCTTGCATTTTCCATTCTAAGTTGTTACTCTTGGCTGAACTTAGAAGCTTCTCTCCATTGGCCATTGTGATAATCATAGGGTCAGTTTTCACCACTTCAACTTCTTCCCTTGCCCACATGGTGGTGATGAAATTGTGGGTGCTCCCACTGTCAACTAGAATGTT
Source organism: Hibiscus trionum (assembly GCA_030270665.1). Classification (NCBI taxonomy): domain Eukaryota; kingdom Viridiplantae; phylum Streptophyta; class Magnoliopsida; order Malvales; family Malvaceae; genus Hibiscus; species Hibiscus trionum. Next base: position 78,814,758 of record BSYR01000003.1, on the reverse strand, counting down.
TAAGAGCATTCCTTTAATAGAGCCTTGAATCCTTATGGTGATGTACCCAATATTCCCAGTAAGTGCATTTATAGAAATCTCCAAATTGTTCTCACCAACATCCCTGGTAGTGAGTACTTCAGGGTCAGCCATTTCTGCCATGTCTTCAGTCTCCATGACTGGTTCTTCCTCCTCCATTAGGTTCAGCTGTTTAACATTGCACTTGTGTCTTGGGTTGAATTTCTCCCCACATTTGAAGTACAAATTGTGTGCTCTCCTATAATCCAACATGGCTTGTTTATTCTGAGTCAAATTGGGACTGGTATTCTTCTGTATAGTAGGAGTTGGAACATTGTAGCTTCTAACTGTGGTGTTAGAGCTTTGGTAAGAATTTGGCTTGTTGAAGGATCTATGTCTTTTAGTATCATATTCTATAGCCAGTTCATTCAACCTAGCTAGTCTATAGGCCTCATCCACTATCCTTGGCCTATGAGCCTTGACCCTGTGCTTGAACTCTTCTTTTAGACCACTTACAAAGCTAGAAACAAAATAATTCTCATCTAAGGTTGCATTTTGTTGAATCATGAAGGGCTTAAGTTCTTCAAATTTCCCTTGATACTTCTCCACTGTAAATTTCTGATTCAGCTTGTTAAATTTTTCTATAACATCATTGAGTGTTTTATCACAGAACCTATGACACAAGTCTGCAGCAAATTTATGCCAAGTTGCCTTGTGTTTCTGCATAATGTATCCATCAAACCAAGATTCAGCTTTTCCAATCAGGTACATTGCAGCCACCTCTAAATTCTGATTTTCTGGCCCATCAAACAATGAAAAATACTTTTGACACTTCCTCACCCAATTCATAGGGTTATCTCCTTCAAAGAATGAAAGTTCAATCCTGGGTCTGAATGTAAATTTTCCTGCATTACAGTGAGTATTTTTCTCGAACAGATAGGGATCTTTTTCTATTACTCTTTCCATTTCTTCATTTATGTCACTACCAAGTTTCACTTTCTGTTGTGAAGAGCTAGCACATCTGTTCATGTTGGGTTTAGGAGCTAAAACTCCTACTCCTTCTGGTTTTGGTGAGTATTTTCTTTGCTCATCCACTATCACTACTTGTATTGGTTTTTTCCCCTTCATTTTTGGGAGGGGTAGCGTTCACCTCATGTCCAACAATAGGCTGAGTGTTACATGTTTCTTGTTGCTCAGATTCTTTCTCGTCTTTCTTGGAGAGCAGCTTAAAAATCTTTTCTAAATAGTCCTGACTTTCCTTGAAGCTTCTTTTCAGGATAGTAAATCGTTTCTCCATATCTTGTTTCTCCTTTGTCCACCATTTAGGGATTACAATCCCCTCCATTTGTTGTCCCATGTTGCCTTGTAGTGTATCTAACTGTTTTTTCATTGCAGCAACGTCTATCTCGACCATAGCTTGCGTTTTCTTTGATCTTCCCAGCTTGGAGTGGATCAATACAACTTTGCTCTAGATACCAATTTGTCACAACCGTGGCTGTGAATCGAATAAGAAGAGAAGAAAGAGACCAAGAAGAGAATGAAGAGATAAGGGTAAATAAAGAATTTTCATTAATCAGCATAAAAAAACAAACATTCATGGGATTCTGGTTTATATGGCTAGGACACAGTACATTGATTGTTTTACTTTTTAACATGTGTCACCAAGTTATACGGCCAATTGTAAATTCTGTTACGAGCTTGCTCCTCAAGTAGCAGCAGATGGGTATTTGTTGTTGGGCTGTAGTGACCATAAGGCTGAGGGTTGATCTGTTCCCTTTTTTCTTTCTTTGGGCTTCCCGTGATCCAATATAGACCCAACACAGACCCAACACAGCTGAACAACATTGTCTCGTTTAACTCTGAATTTCCTTTTGTTTGTTTCTTCTCGACCAAATTCCCAATTTCTTCTGCAATATCCCCAATTCTTTTCGAAACCCTTGATTTTTTCAATTTCTCACCCTTTAAGGCCATGGCAACCTTTAAATGTCGTTCTTCCATTGAATGGCCACTCAAACTTGAAATGCTGGAAGATTTAACAACGGAGCTCCATATGTGCATTTTCTTGCATCGAGGGGGTCTGATTACTATCCATGCGAAAAATGGGATTTGTGGATGTTTTCTTGAGAATATTAAAATTGGGGATTATGAAATGTTTGCGGTTGTTCTCGTTGCTCTTCAATCATGCGAAGTTGCTCTAAACTTAATGCTGAAGTCTGAAGAAGGCCGAGTTCATATGATTGTTCAAGGGGTTTTCAAAGAATAGGGAAGAAATAGGTGATAAAAATGAGGTTTTGATCTGTTCAACTTTCAAGAGGGATTAAGAAAGTGTTTATTTGATTCTTTATATTGGTACTTATAGCGTACGATTTCTTTTAAAAAAATAAGTTATGCAATTTTAAAGAGTCTTTCAATTTATTTGTTTTCGACCAATCTTCTTTATTTTGTTTTCTTTACAATTTGGCCCAAAAATGATTTTATTGAAATATGTGCATAGAAAATTTTTTAGTTGAAATAGGTGACTAATGTTTTACATTGGTCCATTTTAAGGTTAATATATTAAAAACATTAAAAAAAGTTAAACGATCGAGAAAAAAGATAAAATATGTGCCAAAAAAGGCAGAGATAAACGTGCCACAAAGGCATGAAAAACGTGCCACAAACATATAATTATTCTTGTGAAAAAGAAAAAAAAAATAAAAACGGCGATCGACGACCAACATTAAAATTAGTGCCACCATCGTCTATATAAAACTGAAGAAAAAATGTTGTGGGGCGCTAACGACTAAGTCAACCTAGAATTCCTCTTCAGAAGATCAAACTCTTCCAAGGTACTCGAACGAAAGATTGTTCTAAGCGGAAACTAACAAAAGAGAAAGCAACTAAGAACTCAAGAAAGAACACGAAGAACAAGAGATAGCTTTTAGAGTAAATGCCTTATATTACTCAATTTACAAGTCATATATTCAATACACTAGAAAATATTCAAATCTTAATATATTAAAACATATACTCAACATTAAATATACAACATCAAATCCCTAAATTACGATGATGCTCTTGTATTCTTCTTTTAAAAGCTATAATAACAACTTAACATGTAAATATTTTTGTAGCCAAATCAATCTAACACGATGATGCTCTTGTATTCTTCTTTTGAATCTTCTTGTCATCAACATATGATATAAAAATAAATATCATATGCATCAAATAATATGAAAGTAAATATCATAGATTTATATACATCAATAATACAAGAATTATGTAGAAACTAAAAGGTAAACTACTAGAGAGGTCACCCAAAATTAATAAGGTTTAAACAAAAGACACATATATCTCAATGGACTAAAATATTGATAATAAGATATATTATACAAGTAAAAGAGAGTTAAATATATATTTTTAATTTTTTTTTGTAAAATATCGGAGATCCTTGAGGATATTTTTCGGGGATCCCCATGATTATTTATACGGTTACAGTTCGGTTATTCTCACGGTTCGGATATAGCAATCCCCGTCCTTATCCCTATTTGAGTTTCGGTGATAAAATTTCCCCCGTCCCCATCCCCATCCCCATAGGTGAAGATTTCGACTATTCCACATCCTTATCGGTTCAAATTCTCACGATTTTTAGATATTCTCCACTCAATTTTCACCACTAGTAATCACTGTAATTTAGTCATATTTTATATATACCGTATAGATTATAATTAAAACTTCAAAACTCAAAAAGCACGAGGACAAAAATTAACCAAATTGGAGTACACTAAACATGTTTATGGCCCAAGTATGGACATGGATTTTCAGCTCAGGTTGGCACAGTTCGACCTGAATTTTTAATTAAATAAAATATAATTTATTTATAATATAAACTTTCTTTTGTCACTTAATTTTTAATATGTTTCTGTTTTGGCCACTCAATTATAATTGTTTGAATGTAATTACAAAGCTTTCAAAGATTATTTATGTAATTTATTGTTAATTCTTCAATGTCGTTTAAAAACTATGCAAAAAAAAAAAAAAAAAACCCTGCCTTTTTGTGGATTTATGCTAAAAACTCTTGAAATTTCATCCCTCAAAGCCTCAAACCTTGATTTTCATACTCCATTTGATCCCCTAACGTCAGGATATCTTATTTCAAATTACAACAAGGAGATATCCTAAACTTTAACAAAATGACTAAATATTTGGGGTTCTTTTTAAGGTTTGAAATGCAACGTTTTGGCGTTGTAGCATCACAACGTCCGAGTCACTTTTTTGTTTTGAAAGTTTAATAATTAATTTGGAACTTTTATAGTTAAATTATTGAAAAAACACCAAAAGTCGGGAGACTAAAAAGATAGTTCACTCTTAATTAATAAAAAAATATATTATAAAATATCTTTTAATATTTTGTGAGGGTTTAGATATGTCGATCTTAGCCTTGGGTAATTTTTAAAATTTAGCCACGACTCGATTTATCGACACATTTAGAATATGAACACTAAATGTACACTTTATACTTTCTTTGTTAAATTCATACATCTTTCAAGTTCGATAACTTAAAAAATTGTACATAATACACTTAGGGCCGTAAACGAATCAAACATTCAGCGAACCATTCAGCGGAAAGTTCGTTTATGTTCGCTTATTTTCGTTTATTTATTAAACCAACGAACATGAACAAGATTTTATACTTGTTTAATTAAATGAACAAACTCAAACAAAGTCTTTATTCGTTCATTTACGTTTGTGAACGTTCGATAATCCATTCATTTATGTTCGTTTAAATTTATTCACATATATGCATTTATATTTATTATTTTTCGTAACAAAAGTATTCTATTTTAAAAAATTTAAATTTATTCACATATGTTCGTTTAAATTTATTCATATATGTCCTTTTTAAGTTTGTTCATTTATTTTTGTTTACGTTCATTTATCATTTTAACGAACGAACACGAACAAGCTACATTCCTTAACAAACGAACACGAACAATAAATTATGTTTGTTTAGTTGTTCGTTTTCGCTCATTTGTTCGGCTAAAATTAAATGAACGAACATGAACATACTCTCTTTCGTGTTTGTTCGGTTCGCTTACATGCCTAAATACACTTACACTACTACATAATCATACTAGAATATAAAAAGAGTTATATTTTTGATATTGTGGAGTCCGATATCCTCAACCGAAATGCTTGCCAAGCAGTGAAAAAGTGATAATTTGGGTGATGCTGGTGGAAGCAATAAAGAAAAATACGACACGAGAAATTTAGAGTGGTTTGAGCTTCTAACCAAGCTCTATATCCACTACTTTAACTTCCCCACTAAAGCTTTCAACAATTCACTGTGAATACTTCTCCTTTTCAAGGCTTAGGAGACAACCCTTACAACCTAGACTCAACCTACTAAGTCTAACATCCAAAACTTATACCCAAGCTTTGAGAATACCTATTTACAAAGATAATTAATAGCAAGCTGAAATCCCTCTACAAAGGTGCATGTTTGCACTCTTAAAGCTCTCACCCAATCTTAATACACTTGAGCATACATTGACAAATTAATTCACAAGTGTTTGTCTATATAAAAATATAAAAATTGAGCACTAAAACATTTCTTTAATCAATAGATTGTTGACTTGAGGATCATTAAGTTTTTCAAGTGTTTGAATGGTCGTTTTATCTTTCAAAATGAGTTCTTAGCTGTTGATGACTGTTGGGGTTGAAATGGAACGGTTGAGACTGATTTTCATGCTTAATTTCTCAATCTAGTGCATGTCGTATCGATACATGTCCAATCGTATCAATACAATCCTTCTTTAGGAAAGAGCTGTTGTACCTAGAATCATGTAGGCGTAACGAAACACTTTATACGCGTATCGGCACGACCCTGTTTGAAAATAGCCGCTAGGGGTTTTAAATGCAAGCGTATTGAAACGCGTGAAAGCGTATTGAAACATTTCTTCTCGTATCAGTACGGACAAGCCTTTACCTGTACGATTTTTGGCTACTAAAAAATTATTGTAGTTGAAACCTTAAAATGTTTCGATACGGTTATATACCATATCGATACGATTCTTAGAAAAACTTGGGTTTGGCTATTTAAGATCGTTTTGAATTTTTCCAAAGCCTTATAAAAACACATCAAACATATTTTCAAGCGGTTTGGACTTAAACATTATTTTTGAAATCTTTTCAATTTAGTCTAATTTCTTTTTCAATTATTATATCAAAACAAATATCCTAATAGATACACATTCAATGTAAACAAATTTTACACAACCCTTCTTTAATATCTAAAATCTTAACCCTAACACCTTAAATTATAAACCCTAAATCTAATATTAAATCTTATGTTCTAACCCCCCCTAAATTTGACAAACACATGTAATTAAAGTTTACACGAGCTGTGTATAATGCATAAATAAATTACTCCCCCATCCTATTGATATGTCCAATATTAACTTTTCTGGGACAAATTTTGTTAATTTTGACTCCTTATTGTTTTAAATTTATTATTGATAAAAATATAAAAAAATATGTTTTAAAACCTTCAATCAAGTAGTTTAAAAATGTATATTTTATAAAATTTAATTTATTAAAATATTTAAAATAATTACAATCAAAGTTAAATTTTTTTAACTTTTAAAAAATCAATACTAGACAAACTTAGTGGGACGAAAGAATATATAATTTGAAAAAGAACTTGGAAGCCCATAAGATTAAGGCTTAGGCCCAATCTAAACCCAAATTTCCACAAGTTAAAAGAGCCCACAAGTTCTAAAAAAAAGGACTACATTCAGTTCACCACTTGAAATAATAATAATAAAAAAACCCAGATTCGGAAATGGAGCCGACGAGGAATTTGAATCACCGTTTTTCCACTTTGGTGATTAATACCCAATGGCCGAAACAAATCCAACTTTTTAAAACCAACAAAAAAGGGGATTTTTTTGAGTCAGCATTGTGTGTGTGTCTTCTTAAACCCACCCTCTTAAGGCTCCTTGGGTTTTTGGCGGCTGTCCCTTCTCCACGCCTTCCTTCTTTTCTCTTCTTTAACTTTCCAACACTAGGGTTTCTTTCTTTTCTCTCCACTTTCTCTCTCTACCTCCTTCTCACTCTCTCTCTAGATCTCCACCCTTTATCTTTCTGCTCATGGCCACTCCTGATGGTATCCTTGCTAACTTTACTCCTCTGGGTATGCTTTGGTTTTTGTAGATTTGTTGATGAGTGTTTGGTTGTTTCTTTTGTTCTTAAGAGGATTTACTCCTTGTTTTGAAGCTTTCAACTTTTTAAATAAGTTTTTTGGAGGGTTTTTTTGTTAAAGTTCATTCGAAAGTTTGTATCTTTATGTATTGATTTAAGTTGAATTCCAGTTTTTCTTTATGAATTTTAGTTTGATGGTATTTGAAGTTCATGAGTTTGAATGTGTTTTTTCATATTTGGATCTTTGCAGTTGAAATATCTATGTGTTTTTAGTGTCTTCATATTTGAAGTTCATGTTTTTCATCCTTTATAGATCTGGATATGATGTTATTTATGAAGCTTATGATTTTGAATGTGTTTTCTTGTTTAGATCTTTGATTGTTGGTGTTTGTATATATATGCATACATGAACTGATTTGGTGGTTTATGTTATATTGATAGCTTGTACTTGTGGTTTTGTTTAGTTGTTTTAAGTGACAAGCTTTGGATATGTTTGAACTTTTGTATGCTTTGATTTTTTAAGTTCTCTGTTCTGTTCTAATCCTTTACTTCCTACAATTACAGAAGTTGCTGATTCACTTGAGAACTTGTCTCTGGATTCTCAAGCTAAGACCACAAAAGTTCCTGAGCCTGTCAAGAAGGTAGTAAAAAGATTTTTAGATTTTTAATACATGTTCTTGTCTTGATAAAAAGTTTTACTTGTTGTTAGTTAGATTGGTTGGCTATAGTTGTTGTTCGATTATATTGATTTGCTTTGGGATCTGTACTTGTTGCATGTTAAGATGAGTATGTTTGTATTTGATGTGCTTGATTTCTGTTGACAGGATTTCTACAGTGATAATGGCTCTTACGTGTACCCACCTTACGGATACATGTCGTATGCCCCGTATTCTATTCCCAGTCCACCTCTTCCTGCCATGGGACATGATGGTCAGCTACATGCTTTGCAAGAGTACTATTATCCAAGTCCGTATTACCAACCACCTCAGCAATCTAGCCAAGCCAATGCTTCTCAGGTTGATGTTTCGAGTTTTGGTGTAGCTGAACAAGCTTCCTTACCCGGTGAAGCGAACAAAGGAAATTCAAGTGCTATAGCAAGTGGTGGATCTGGTTCGCTAAAATCAACTTTCAAGAGTTCCTCTCTAAATCCCAATGCTTTTTATAAAGGAGGCTTGCCAACAGGTAATCTCTCTCAAGGTTTTCAGGACCCGAGGTTTAGCTATGATGGGATTCAGTCGCCAATTCCTTGGTTAGATATGTCCATGTCTCCTAATGGGCAATCTGAGCATACTGGAAATAGTGGGTTCTCTTCATATACGAACAACCTCTCATCTGGCCGGAATCAGAATCTTCATGCCTTCCCTCATGTCATGGTATGTTTCAAACTGTTTAGTTACTTTCAGAATCAAATATACAAACTGTTTAGTACTTGTATTTCTTCTTTACATCGTTGTTTGACCTGATTTTTCGACTGATCTGACTGCAGAATATGCACAATGCAAGACCTTCATCAGGTGTAGGCCAAGCATTTGGATACATGAATCACATGTACGCCAACAGTATGACCTATGGTTATGGAAACAATATAAGAGGTGGTTCTGGTTTTGGATCATATGGCTATGATGCCCGGAAGAAAGGACTAGGGTGGTATAATGTTGGTAACAACAACAAACCTAGGTTCCGTGGTTATGGAAAAGAGAATATCGATGGTTTCAATGAGCTAAACAAAGGACCCAGAGTAAAAGGGTATAAGAATAACGATGGTTCCGGAACTGCAACTGTCAAAGATCAGAACCTTGCACAGTCTAAGAGTAATGATGAGAACGATGCTGCTCTTGTTCCAGATATGGAACAGTACAATAAAGAAGATTTTCCCGGGAGTTATTCAGATGCCGAGTTTTTTGTCATTAAATCATATAGTGAGGATGATGTCCACAAAAGCATCAAATACAACGTGTGGGCTAGTACATCTAATGGCAACAAGAAACTTGATGCCGCATTCCGTGAGGCCAAGGAGAAGTCTGATAGTTGTCCTATATTTTTACTGTTTTCGGTGAGTATGATCACATTACTATCTGCTGTCCTGATTAACGGAGTATATGTTTTGCCTGATTCTCACTGTGTCTGAACATTTTTCAGGTTAATACCAGTGGACAATTTGTTGGATTAGCAGAAATGGTGGGTCCTGTCGATTTCAACAAAACTGTGGAATACTGGCAACAAGATAAGTGGACTGGTTGCTTCCCTGTGAAGTGGCACATCATTAAGGATGTGCCTAACACTTTGTTGAGGCACATAACCCTTGCGAACAATGAGAACAAGCCTGTCACTAATAGTAGAGACACCCAAGAGGTAGTCTCATCTGTCCTGCCCCAGTGTGTGTTATATTTCTCCTTCTCTGTTATTTTTATTCTTAATTGTAAATTTGTTGGTGGTTGCTGTAGGTTAACTTTGAGCAAGGGATTCAAATTCTCAAAATCTTCAAGGAACATTCCAGCAAGACATGCATTCTTGATGATTTTGAATTCTACGAGACTCGTCAAAAGATAATCGAAGAGAAAAAGGCCAAGCATCGGCTTCTACAGAAACAGGTAGGCCCAACTCTTACTGAAGATGTTTTCAGTACATTTTACCATTTAGAATCCGATCGATGTCAATATTAACCATGTCATATCCTCCCTAAACAGGTTTCAAACGTGCAGCCTAATGATGACGATGCTGTAACTGATAACAAAGAAACCGCAGCAGAAAGATCAGCGGCTGCATCTACTGTGAATGGAGACGTGAAAGCCGTAGAAGAGAACGGATCAGTGGGTGCAACTGAAGATGGCCCCGTGAAACCGATCTGCGTGGTGAGTGCTTGCTGAAATTTGGGTTGTTTAGATGTGGAACAGGGGGTTGTAGTTTTGGTTTGTTGTGGTTAAGTTAGTTAAATTGGAAATCAGGTATTGGGAGTGGTCTTCATAGCTTATTCCTTAGAATGTAGGAATAGGTAAAAGAACATCTTACAGTGTTAAACCATTATGAGCAGAATGTAATTGCTCATTAGCTTTTTTTAAGTTTTCTTTTTTGTCATTTTCATCTGTTTGTTTTCCCTTCATTTTTCTTAATGAGAAAGAGCTGATAATGAGAAAAAAAGGATAATTTTACTCTTGTTTGCATCTTTGTATTGCATTTGATGAATACAATTGGTTGTGTTTTGTTCTCTTCTTGGCCAGTTTTGTCTTTTCATTTGGAGGTCAAAATTAAATTTTTTTACATGAATTTTATAATTATCGATACTTGATTTATTGACTGAATTTAAATTGGGCATTGATATAATTAATTATCGAATTGATCTTAATCTAATTTGTTTTATAAGAATATATTTTTTTATATCTAAATTTGTTGATACCTTGAATGCAAAGGTTGAAGAAAAAAGTTGATTTTTTTTGTAACTACTAATATTTAATTTGTTTTATTTATAACTACTAATATTTATAATAATAAAATTCAAAATTTTGATCTGGTTTCAAGTATAGAATTTTTATTTATTGATAAAACTATCAAAAGGGATAGAGTCAAGCCTGAATTAGCTTGACTTGAAAATTCGAATAATAACAAAACGATGCACAATCCAAAAGGTTCTACCAAAATATCCGAAAAAAGTAATAACTCGGACCAAATTGAAAAAAATATATAACACATAAATTTATTTAAAGATTGAACTATTCATCTGAATATCCAAACCAACTCGATTCACCCCGTTCTGTATTTAATTACACTCAAGCAACTTAAAAGTCCATTTACCGTTGTTGCTTCTCTTAATCGAATGACCAAAAATTAATTTAGTAAAAAAATGACAACATATTTTATATATCTTAAACTGCATTTGATAAAATATAATATTTTTTAGTAATATTTAGTAAAAGTGATAAATGCATAATTAGAATTAATTGCCCATACGTCTCAAAATATAATATTTATTCTAAATTAGTTCTTAAACTTTTGAACTTATACTGAAGTTATGACTTTCATTCTAAATTGACCCCTAAATTTTGAGTATTTCAATTCCACCCCCAAACTTTAACTCTCTTTTTAAATTGTTCTTCAAACTTTAAAAGGTTTTAATTTTATCCCCTAATTACCAATACATACTAATCATATCCCATGTCGATAAAATTGTTATAAAAATGTTTAATCATCACATAAACACTAATGCATATTATGTAATAATATGATGTGTCATAAACAATAATTTGAGAATGAAAGTGAAACATTCAAAAATATGGAGGACCAATTTAGAACAAGGGTCATAGTTTGAGGATACAACTAAAATATTAAAAAATTTAGGGACTGATTTAGAATAAAAGCTATAATTTAACGATAAAATTAAGACATATAAAAATTTAGGGTCCAATTTAAAACAAGAGTATAGTGAAAACATGTGGTGCAATCAACTTGCGGTATTTATATTAATTTCTATTAATAGTTACATTACTCATTTAATTAGGTTTTAACTATAGTCTATAAGTGACTTAATGATAACATTTTAATAATATGTAGTAAAAAAAGAACTTACATTACAGTTAAGCGGAAAGTGGCAAATTTTCTCTCTCACGTGATTGAAGGCCGTGGAAAAGGGTTTCGTCCAGATTCTAGGGCTTTCCTGGACTAAAAGTTCACTCGCACTTACTAAACACTTCCATATTCCCTCTTCTCTATTCAAAGCCAAAAACGTAAAGATTGAATCTTTCTTCCCCCCATTTCTCCATTTCTAAGGTTAGTGTGTTTTTGAGTAAAAATTAGGAAGAGAAAATGGGGTTTTCAATGCAGCCTTATGGCATTCAATCGATGCTGAAGGAAGGTCACAAGCATCTCTCAGGTCTAGACGAAGCTGTTCTCAAAAACATTGATGCTTGCAAGCAACTCTCCACCATCACCCGCACTTCCCTCGGTCCCGAAGGTACCCTTTTTCTCTTTCCTTTGGTGTTTTGATTTGAAACCTGCTGTCTTTTTTTTGAACTGTTTGAAATCCGGATCAAGTGTTCTTTTTTGATTTTTCTGATGCTGCTGCATTTGCTTTAATTGATCTGTTGTTTCTTTAGGTATGAATAAGATGGTAATTAATCATTTAGACAAGCTATTTGTTACCAATGATGCTGCTACTATTGTCAATGAGCTTGAGGTTCAGCATCCTGCTGCCAAGATTTTGGTTTTAGCTGGGAAGGCTCAGCAAGAGGAAATCGGTGATGGTGCTAATTTGACGATTTCGTTTGCCGGCGAGCTTCTCCAAAATGCAGAGGAGCTTATTAGGATGGGCTTGCATCCCAGTGAGATCATCAGTGGATATACTAAAGCCATTGGCAAGGTTAGTCCTTTGGTTTCCCAAGTAACTTAAATGACTCTTGAATGTTGATAATTGTGGTAAGTGTTGGATTTTCTTATAGTTTTTATCTTTTAAATGGTCAGACAATTGAGGTGTTGGGGGAACTTGTGGAGAAAGGTTCTGAGACTATGGATGTTCGGGATAAAGAGCAAGTTGTTACTCGAATGAAAGCTGCTGTTGCTAGCAAACAACATGGACTAGAAGATATATTATGTTCTCTTATAGCCGATGTAACTCTCAACCTATTCCTCTTCTCTTGTCTATCAAAGGATATCATGATTACTTATTATTTATTTCTTTTGCTTATTAGGCATGCATCCAAGTCTGCCCCAAGAACCCTGCGAATTTTGATGTTGATAATGTCCGTGTCACAAAGCTTGTTGGAGGAGGTCTGCATAATTGTACAATTGTTCGTGGGATGGTTTTAAAAGGTGATGCTGTGGGAAGTATAAAACGTATGGAGAAGGCAAAGGTATACAATCATATTTCTCCTTTCCATTTCACGTTGATTAATGAATCTGTATAACAGTTGCACTATACTCTTTAATTGGTAAAGATAGGTCTTATTGCATTTCAACTTATGGCTTTGTGTGCACTTTGTAATAGGTGGCTGTGTTTGCCAGTGGCGTTGATTCATCTGCCACCGAAACAAAAGGAACTGTATTGATTCACTCTGCTGAGCAGGTAAATTGTGAGAATAATATACATATTTTTGCCTTAGGTCTATCTCTATGCTGATAAGTATTTGGAATTGGGGGGGGGGGGGGGGGGAGGGTTGTTGGTCAAATATGTCTAAATATGGAAGGTTGTCATATCTTGCAGTTAGAAAATTATGCTAAAACTGAAGAAGCTAAGGTGGAGGAACTAATCAAAGCAGTTGCTGATTCTGGTGCCAAAGTTATAGTCAGTGGTGGAGCTATTGGTGAAATGGCATTGCATTTCTGTGAACGTTACAAGTATATTAAGCTTTCTTTTCATATTTTAAATTCTGCTCCTTTCTTCTGATATATGCATATTCCATTTCTATGTATTGATTGATACTTTTGCTAGGTGTTTGATAGATTGACTTCTCATGGATTCCAAAATATCTTGCTTTGTAGCTTTTTTATCCTTCTTCAACAGGTCTAGTTTGAATTTCTTTGCAGGTTAATGGTCTTGAAAATCAGCTCAAAATTCGAACTGAGGCGTTTTTGTCGCACAACAGGAACTTCTGCTCTTGTGAGCTTTCTATCTAGATAATTTTAAAAGAAAGGAAGAAAAAGATGATGTCTTTTGGTTTGCAATCTAATGAACCTTTAATTCTTTGGCAGTTGAAACTCAGCCAACCAAAGGCCGATGATTTGGGATTTATTGATTCAATTTCAGTTGAGGAAATTGGTGGTTCTCGGGTATGTATGAAGAGTTTGCTTTACTCATATTTGTCTCTTTGTCCTTTTTTAATTTTGTTTTGTATTATCCACTGATTGTAGGTCACTGTTGTGAGAAGTGAAGAAGGTGGTAACAAAATTGCAACTGTGGTTCTGCGAGGAAGTACTGATAGTATATTGGACGATCTTGAAAGAGCTGTTGATGATGGAGTGAATACATATAAGGTGGTTGTTGCCAAATACTTTCTTTGTTTCTACGTATTCTTCCAAGTATTATAGTGCTTCTCTATAAACCTTATTGAGTTTTGTTTTTCTAACCTGCTGAGACAGTCTTTTTTGTTCGTTTTGGATGTAAATTTCAAGGGAAGCATCATTATCAGTTATCACATTCTTAATGCCATGTTTTTTTGTGTGTCAGGCAATGTGCAGGGACAGTCGCATGGTACCTGGAGCTGCAGCTACTGAAATTGAGTTGGCTAGAAGATTGAAAGAATTCTCCTTTAAGGAAACAGGGTAATCTATTAGTTTTCGGCTTTTACTTCTTTACTACCCTGCATATTATGTGCTGCTCTTAGATGAATGGCATGGTAGAATATTTTGCCATGATGACAATTTACCCTGCCTAACCACCATGTCTTTGGATGAGTAACACTTTTTAATGTTATACACGGGCTGAGCTGGATTTTTGTGAATAGTAGCATTGTTTTTGATTTTTTATCTTGCATTTATTATGTATGTTTTATTTCTCTGTTGGGGATCTATAAATTTTGGAATATATAGTAGATTTGGGTTACTGGAGGAGGCTAATAGGGTATTGATATTTTGCAGATTGGATCAATATGCCATTGCTAAGTTTGCTGAGAGTTTCGAAATGGTACCTAGAACCCTAGCAGAGAATGCTGGACTCAATCCAATGGATATCATATCTAAGCTGTATGAAAAACATGCATCTGGAAATACGAAAGTGGGCATCGACTTGGGCGGAGGTGACTCCGAGGATGGTGTTTGCAAGGATGTGTCAACCCTGAATATTTGGGATCTTTATGTTACCAAGTAAGTTGCTCTTTGATCCTTTTAAACTCGTCTTACTCATGAATTCTTTCTGATAACGACACACACTAAAAGTACAATCTTTCTCTTGTTTTTTTCTCTTCTTCTTTTGAAAGGTTTTTCGCTCTCAAATACGCTGCCGATGCTGCCTGCACTGTGCTACGGGTAGATCAGGTAATTAACTTGAAACAGAGCTTGAACATATATTTTTGTTTCGGATATTTTAGTAAACCAAACTTATTATGCAATTCCTTCAATCTTGTAGATTATAATGGCAAAACCAGCTGGAGGTCCAGGAAGGAGAGAGCAGCCTGCAGGAATGGATGAGGACTAAGTTAAGTCTCTCTCCTGCAGCATCAGCATCATGGATTATGTTTCTCTCGTATCTCACCGAGGCTGATTTGGGACTTTTGTCAGGCATCTTTTGAGATTCTATAAACACACTGAAACAAAGTTTTGCTTTTATTTGAAAATTTTCATTGTTATGTGTTTTGTGTTTATTCTGTAATTTTCCATTAGTAAATTTGATGAATGTTGTCACCTTTGGCCATTGACGTTTTGTTTGATCCCAGTTCTCATGTTAATTCCATGATTTACATGAGATGTTTCATATTCACCAATTAAAAGAAACATAAAAGTTGCAAAAAATAGGTATTTTGCACATAAAAGTGCAAATATATGAAAACCAAAGGCCAAAAAGGCATTTGCAAACAAAATAGATGTTAAAGGATGAGCCTACCAGCTTAGTTTTAGTCCCCTGATGTGTGGAAGCTAACAGGAGTTTCTTCCTTCCAACAATGGCTTCCCTTCTTTCTTTCTCTCTTCCAAAACTAAACATAATCAGAGCTGCATCTCTTCTTGCAACTCCTGCTTACAACTGCCATTTCCACTTCCGAGGCTCTCAGTGACAAACTCGGTCGCAAAGGCATCAAATTCTCGGAGTTGAACAACGTTCCATTTGTCGAGCTGACTGTAAGAAGTGGGGGCTCACTTAGACTAAGAATCCCCGATGCTCACATCACTTCTTACACGCCTAAAGTATACTGGCCCTGCTTCAATGCTGGTGCCTGACTGCCTGTTGTTCTAAAACCTGGTGAAAATTGGAGAGGAGCACAAGTCATTGAGTATGACAACTTGTAAATTGTAATTATATATACATCATTTTTTAAATTGTTTTTATTTTTCAGTTAACTGGTTTTGGAAAAAACCATTAGGTTTGTCTATTATCTATGTAATGTTACTGCAATTCATTAACTCAGACTCATAGTGATCTATGCTTGCGATAATAAAACGGGTGAAAAGGATTGCTACTAGCTGCCTTGGAATGTGATATCTGTATCTGACATATATTCCAACATGGGTATGGAGTATGATACACCAAATGTATGAAAAATTTAGGAAAAAAATAGTATACACACTTGTATCCGACACCCGAATTCGAGTAACCTAGCTTTCGGTTCTAACATCTTCATAATGAATGAAACTATTAGAACTAAAAGGAAATAAAATTGACTCCAACTTGGTTGTTTTGCCTTCTAAATGTTTGGTCTTGAATTATATCAGAAGTGGGGCACACTAAGAATGAAAGCTAAGAACCAAGAAAACCAGACATCAATCTAAAGATTCTAAGCTTATTTCCTGCCATCTGAAAAAGATAAGGTTGTCTACTTGACATAGGACTTAGGTAATAAGAAATGGTGATTTCTGTCACTAAAAAACAAGAAAGAAAGAAAAAGAAAAATATCATTCCAGCCTTCAGTTAGAACCAACCAAAGATATTTGTTGAATTATCCTAAAAGGAAATCAAAGGATAAGGGACCATCTTCTCTCCTTGTAGAAACAATGAAAATCCACACCTAGCTGCAAGTCTGCAACTGAGACCGGTTTCGATAAGATTTGATAACCATGGCTTACAGTTCACTTTTCTCCCCAAACGTCACTCCTTTTTCATCTGCAAGACCAATTAACCATCAGTTATCTTATCATCCCTACCTTTCTTCTACATCTCTGCAATACAACAATATCAGGAGAGAGTTTTCGGTTCCGCATGTGGCTTCAGTTCCATACCAGCCACTCAATGTGGATTATCTGGAGGGAGAATTTAGTGGCCATGGGGTCACCTTTGAAGGTATTGGTGACAATTGTGTTGCCAAGATGAGGTTGGATAATGGCAGCACGGCTACTTTAATGCTTCCAAGTGGTTTGATATCATCTTACAAGGTTCCGCTGTGGCACGGTGGCACAGTCGAGCTACTGCACACATCGGTTTCCGAGGGAGATGAAGGTGAGGCTGTGATACAAGGTGGGGTGTCTTTGGCCCTCAACTCTGAAGATGATAATGAAGCTTCATGGTCTCCAAGTGCTTGGGTTCTTCGTAATGTTAGAGGCAATTCAAATGACTCGATTAAGGTTGAACTGATAAGCAGTGATTCAGAAAATATGGTTGAAACAAGATATATTGTGACACTCCAAGAAGATGTCTTAACCTCAGAGATCTCTGTCACAAACTCGAAATCGACACGATTACACTGGACCGGATCTATTATAAGCCATTTAACTGTTAGCAGCCCGGAAGCAACATATGCACTCGGATTAGAAGGATCGAATTTTCTCAGCGTGCCACCCATTTTGTCCAATTTCAGTATAATTCCTCCTGATCTCGACGAGGAAAACGATTCTGACATTGGCCAACTTTGGAGTCAAATGGGACTTAAAAGTCTTGTAAGTGGCTTGAGCCAAAGAAATCAAAAGAATGCTAGTGAAGAAGAAATGGAGGGTGAAGAAGATGATGGCTATAAGCAATTAAATGAGAAAATGAGCAGGATATACACCAGTGCACCTAGATTCTTCACACTCATTGACAGGGTAATTTTCTAGTAAAATTGATTTTCTTTTTGTGGTACATTTTCTTGTACGTGCACTGACTTTGTTTTCTTTCCCTCTTTTTAATGGAACAGGGTCGAAGAAACTCGGTTGCAGTCGGAAGAGATGGATTTGATGAAATGTATCTGTTCAGCCCTGGTTCAAACCATGAAATCTATGGAGAGTATTCTTATATATGTGTGGGACAGTCGGCCATGCTTAAACCCATTATCTTAGGTCCAGGAGAAGTGTGGAGAGGTTGGCAACAGTTACACAATCCGAATATGTAAGCACACTTAACCATGCCTTTATATGCATCAAATAAAACTTCATGGTTTCCATGCCTGTTCAGCTAATGCATTGCCGCCATTGCGGCTATGGTAAGATAGCTTTTAACATCCACAATATCGATGAAGTCTAGATATCAAGCAGATAAACAGATAAGAGGATTTGGCTCTCTCTTGCAAGATCTGATCATATACAATCCATCAAAACTCAGATTTCAGCACATTTCAAAGAATCTGAAGTTTTGTCAAATATAACGGTTCAAAGCTCTGTAGCAACATATATTTCCATTGATCGAATTACATTTATAAACTGCTCCCTAAATTCTAAAAAGGTAGCTGAAACAGCATAATGAGCAATTTACTGAAACATCTCAAATCTTGCAAGACAGATATAAGTCTCTATTGGCATTGTGGAAGCAGCCTACAGGTCGGGCAGTACCACTTTCCCTTGAATCTTGTCTCTGGCGTCAGTCCAACACAAGCATAGTGGAACCATTCACCTCCTTCGCACTGAAGGAATAAAAGTAAAACAATAAGTACCCACCAAATTGTTGATAGTCCATAGGTATCGATCACGATGGATAAAAATAGATGAAAATTTTTTGGGGTAACAACGGAGTTTTGAGAACATCATTATATGCACACTACTGCAGCAACCACAATACTTGTCAAATCTTTTCATAATCTCTATTATTTTGACACGAAAATGTTTATGGAAAACTTTAATAACTAACGGTGAAATACATAGAAGCCAAGCACATGAGAACAAATACTACATTACTACTAGCAAATGTTAATAGCAAAAAGGGAAAGGAAAGACCAGAGAGGAACTCACGTTTTCATTGTCACAGGCAATCATATCTCCAAATGACACCTAAAAGATTATAAAACAATCCTTCAGTTTTGAACCAAAGCTTTAAAACCAATGAAGCCATTAAAAAGTATGTAAATCAACAGTTATATCTACAAAATAATGAGGCAGAACCTGATGGCAGACACAATAAGTAGGTTCATTTGGATCTATGGGTTGATCAATATCAAGAGGGCTAGCAAAATCTCTCTTATGGCTTCCTGGAGGAGGCATGAGTTCAAAATCCCTATCACGCTCTCGATCCCAATCTCTATCCCTATAATCAAACCTCTTTGATTGAGGCGTTCCATAAAAGAATTTGCGTTTCTCAAGCTTAGGAGGAACAATAGGTAGCGGAGGGAGAATGGCAGGTTCATCCGGTGGAATTTTCCCTTCTGATAAATTGCAGGAAGAAAAAAGCACGGTGACAGAATAATCACTTGAGGTGGAATTTTCTCTCTAAAAAATGCTCAATTTTGATTGCAATCACTTTACCTTGCTTTAGATCCTCTGCAAAGTAGGTCAAATCCTCGTCAAGACGTTTTACATGGCTGTCAATCTGAAACAAGTTTCAGGTATCATAATTTGTGAGCTTTATATAAAAACCAATCCAGACCAATGGTTTCGGTTAAGACAGCATTACATCCAGAAATGTGGTTGAACAAGATGCAAAAATCCAATCTCTTTCTCTAGAGGGTAAGGAAAACTATCTAGTTAGTCACAAACAAATTGAGCTACTTCCAAAATTATGCTTTTTTCTTAGCTTGAATCAGATTTCTAGTGTTCTTCACTCTTCAGCCAAACATTACAGTGAGGGTTAAAAAGTAAAAAACACTCAGATGCTCTGACATACAAACAATTGCTTGGGAGCTTGTGACCTACAAGGACTTTTATTCATAACACAAGATTCGCAATTCCATAGCTTTATACACCATCATAACACAAGGAACCTCAAGAACAACATAATCAACAATGCAAGCTCAATTAAGAATACAAACAATCGTAACTCACTAAATCATAAGCTTGTCGGGCCAACAAAACCTTCTCAGTGCACAAACTCAGCGCATTTTCTTGACTCGCCTCTATATCCTTCCTCATTTTCTCAATTGTTTCCTCATCTTCATGACTACTGTTCATATAACTATTCACATTCCCTCTGTTCGCCGCCAATCCTAAACAATACTTAGTTTGCTGCCTCGTTTGATTAACCATAGCTTTCGAGAGAGAGAGAAAAACAGAGCAATTTTTAATCAAAATCCCCAATTCAAAACCCTAATTTCTGAATACCGACAAATTTATAGGCTTACATTGGGACCGTTCATCGAGTTCTCGGATTGTGTTAAGGAGTCTTTGAAGCTCAGCTGGAAAGGTGCTTGAGTCTATTGGAAATTAAAACAAAAAACAAAATTTCGAAACTTCAAATTGAACATGAAATTCAAGCTCGAAATCAATTATATAAAAAAAGAGAGTAAAAATTAAATTTTGATGTGATAAAATGGAGCAATTAGGGATTGTACACTCTAAATAATCGTCGACGTAGACGCCTGTTCTCGCGATTGCCATATTTTCTTAAGGGATTTTGAGAGATCCTGCGATTTTCTTTTTCTAGGTTTTGAGGTAGGGATTGAAGGAGGAGGAGGTGAGAGAAAACGGCGTCGTTCTAGAACCGTAAATCGAAGTGACCGTTGTGAAGGCGGGGAGTTTCGGTGGATGGGAAATCCTAATCGTTTAACTCAATAATTCTTCTAATTCAAGTGATTTGTGAATTTAAATCATTTTTATTTTTAATTGTTTTTAAATAATTTAATTTGAATTTGGAATTAAAGCACACACAATTTTATTTGAAATTGAAAATATATTTTTTATTTTTTAATTTAAAAAAAAATTGTTAGAAATTTATTATTCAATTATGCCATTGACCGAGAATAGGACAGATCCACATTATTCTTTTCAAAAACATTTTAAATGGTTATAGATATTGTTTCATAAATTACCATAAAAGTACCCTAACCATGTAGTTGAAAACAAAGTTAGTATAAGAGTTGGAGAAAAAAAACATAAATGTTTTATAATTGTATGTAATTTTGCCAGTCTATTTATCGTTACATTTATTTATTGCTTAATATAAAATTATCATATTGTGTTTTGTCATTATTTTAGCAATCAAAACATGTAAATTTATTAATTTTTTTAAATAAATAATTAGAATAATATGATTTGATAGAATTTAGAGACACAACATAAACATAAATTTTGAGGTGTTGAAAAATTTGATATTTAAGGTGTAAATGTTAAAAACATTTGGGTAATATGGATTACAATTGAGCGGCCTACATTTTTATGTATGTTAAAAACATCGATATCTATGAATATTAGTAATATTCGCATCTTACCATGATTTTTTACCTCACTTTTTTATTAATGATTTTTTATTTTAACATTATAAAATAGTATTTATGATTTATTTAGGAGTATAATCTCAGAATATATAATTATTGAATACTTTTTGTTCTCAAATTTTTTAATAAAAGTCCTTTTAATCTTTATTTTCTCACTCTTAATAAGCTTTTAATTTTTTTATTAAATTAAACAATCTGATATAAAAAAATAGATCGATTAAGTTGACATAAGTTATTTTGTCTTTTCATTAACGACATTTGTGCCCTCTAACTTTTTAAAAAGTCGTTTTCACCTCTCAGATATTTTTATGCATTTTTTTAACCGTTAAAATTTTATTTTTATTTTATCAAATATAACTAACTGACAAAAAAATAGACTTGTTAATCCAACGTTAGTTATTTTTATTTATTTTGCCAATACTAACATTAATTTTTTTACGTTCAAATTTTAAAAAATAAAAATAATTAAAAATAATATAACATTAGAAATTGTAAAGAAAATATAAATAAGTTTATTTGAATGATTAAAAATGCCATTAGATATTGATTTTTATCAACGATGACATAAGTTATATTTGTCTTTTTCTGTAAAAAAAAATCAAACAAATCATTTTAAATTTATTAAAACATATAGAAACATGACAAAATTATAAAAATCATTCTAAATTGTAATAATTGTCATTAGACCCATGAGCCTATTTTCTGAGCATATGATCGTATCTGTTTAGGGAAAATATAAGATGCGTTTGTGGTGGAAACATTGTTTCAACAAGCATTCTAATTTTAGGAGTTGAAGATTTAGTTTAAGGTTTATAGTTTAGGGGTTTAGAATTTAGAGTATGCGGTTAGAATTTAGGGTTTAGTGTTAGGATAAATGGATTAAAGGTTAGGGTTTAGGTTTTAGGGTAATATAGTAGAGATTTAGGTTTTTACCTATTACCCCTAAATTCCAACCTTAAACTCTAAATTCAAACCATAGCCCCTAAATTCTAAGCACATAAACCTAAACCCCTAGACTATGAACCCTAAACTTAATTTATAACCCCCTAAAATTAGGGAACTTGTGGAAACAAAATGTTTTTCACCGCCAGTGCATGGTATAATTACCCCGTGTGTTTATCCTTTTAATTTTTTGATAATGTATACATACTTTACAGATAAATTATTTAAACTTTTTTCGAACAAAAAATTATTCAAACTTAAATATTCTAGAAAGGATTTATATCCAATACACTTGCGGTGGAAATTTTTAGTTTTCACAAGCGCCTTAGTTTAAGGTGTAGGGTTTAGGGGTTTAGAATTTAGGGGTGATGATTAGAGGTTTATGGTTTAAGTTTAGGGTTTAAATGTTAGGGTTTAGATTTTAAGGTAATATATTAAGAATTTAAGTTTTAACCTAAAAACCTTAAATTCTAACCCCAAACACTAAATTATATTCACAATCCCTAAATTTTAAACTATTAAATCTAAACCCCTAAACCCTACGCCTTAAACTAAGACCATAAACTCTAAAACTAAGACGCTTGTGAAAACTAAAAGTTTCCACCGTTAGTGTATCAAATCAAATAATTATCCTTCTAGAAATAACATTTCCTTTTTCACTAAAAACACACGAAGAGTTCTACCAGAGCAGTGTCAAAACGTAATAAGAGCATGTGGAGGTCTTGCCCCCCTCCCCAATTTTACAAATTTGTAATCTCTTAAATTTTTAAAAAAATTAATTTGACCCCAATTTTTTTATAAAAAAATTTACATTAAACTTAAAATTTTAATTTTTAACTAAATCACTCCCATAATTGTTAAACATTTTGATTGAGTCTCTTAAAGTTTTAAAAATTTTAGTTAGATCCCAAACTTTTGAAAAAAAAATACAATTTAAATTGTTAAAAATTTCGAAACTTTCAATTTAAACCTTTAATTTTTTTTGAGTAATTTTGGGGTGTTTCAAAACGCCCGAGAGATTTTGAGTAATTTAGCTTTGAAACACTTAGAAAATTTTATGGGGTTTAAATTTTGACTTTAAAACATTTTAAGCTCAAAATTTACTTGCCAAATGTGAGTCTTTTGAGTACTTAAATATTTATTTACTTTGCAATTGATCCTAGATTATTTGTTATATCAAAATCAAAAATTGGTTTTACAATCTTCTCCTTTTTGATATAACAAAACCAAAGTAAATTTTTAAGTAAACTCCCCCTAAATTTAAGCTAGGTTTTGAAAAGTTTTTTAAAAAAAATTAGTTAAACTCTTTTCCCTTTTTGTTAGATCAAAATCAATGAAGAAATAAAGAATATAACTAAGATATAAAGCAATATAGCACAATACAAAGCATAATTAAATCAACATAATATCATTAGGCATGATTGTCACACCTCAAAAACTGATTTAGTTGAGATTAGGTTCTGGTAATTAAATATTTTGTACTGATAGTGTAAATGGTTCGATCTTGTACCGAAATTGAATCAATGAAAGTCAGCCAGACTAATTAGAAGAAGAAGAAGAAGAAGAAGAAGAAGAAGAAGAAGAAGAAGAAGAAATTGCACTAGGCAAATCCACGAATTAAAATTGCCCAGGCCACTCGGCCACCTTAAGGAAATTGTGGCAATTGCCTAAAGCCACATTAAGCCATGTGTGGCTTTATTTTAAGGCATAAGCCACGTGAAATCAAGATAATGAGAGGGGGGGGGGGGGGATACGATCAGTACTATAAATAGGGGGAGGAAGACGAACCAAAACATAAGGAAAATTAGGAAGAATTTGTGAAAGAGAGAAAAAATTAGGTGGAAAAAAAATATACGGTTCAGTGTTAAATTGGTAGTTTGAATTTTCTGGTCTAGTAATATCGAATTTTTACTAATGTTGGGGATAAGCTCAAATCTTTGATTAGTCTAAATTTTAGTATCGAATTTGATTAATATTTTTGTATTAAATCGATATTGTCTTGTTGGTTCTAACCAACTCCTATAACTTAACATAGCTCAAAAATTGGAAAGGAGTAAACCAACATCTCTAACAAACACTAAAGATAAATGAATCGTTATCCGAGAACCGTAGAAGCGTTAAATTATTGAGGTGAGTATAGTTGTGTCAAGGGATAGGCTTGGTGTTGTCCCGTTGCATTATTTATGATTATATTTGCATTTGTTAAGGGCTCACGTAGAGTAACTATGTTCGAATGACAAATTTGGTAAGTGCCTTGCATTACTTTGATATGTTCGAATATGATTATGATATGCTACATGTATATGAAAATAATATAAAATGCTACATGATACGGAGCTACAGCTCATCTTGTTATTTGATATGACATGATCTGAAAAATATGGACTTTGTGAATCTGTGTAATTACGGATATTGGATATAATTGACATGCTATAAGATTATTTGAGCTCACTATGGATTACGACCCAAATCTACGACCTATATGTGGGAGAAATAAGGGCAGATGTGTAAGGATATGTTCCGGAGCTATGGCTCAAGGGCTACGACCCACTCTCCAATTATGTGTTTTGGTGCACAAAAAATTCGCATATTTAATGGTACCTAAAACGATATGTGCCTATGAATTTTGTCATAACAATATGATTATGTGAAATGTATATGTGAATATAAAAGCATGTGAATTGTGGAATAAGCATGATGATATGTCTATTGGATTATAACAATGTTATGTATTTGTTCATCATGCCATTCATAATTGTGGACATTCATTACATTTGTTATAACTACTTCACTAGGCTATGTAAGCTTAACATTCGCGTGTCTCATGCATTTCAGGACTATAATAAATTTTGACATTCGATCGTGTTGTTGTGGTTGCAAGTCACTTCCACGAATCACATGTATGTTAATTTCTTCTCTGAACTCCTAGTATGGTGGCATATGGTCTAGACAAGTCATATATATGCTTTTTGATAGTCTAATGTTGTGCAAGAGTTAAATATGAGTTTTATCATGTTCGAGAATGGTTAAAACTAGTAAAACGAGCTTATATGTGCTAAAAGGTGAAAATTAGGTAAATTGATTTGAAATGCCTTAAAACTTGACATGTTATTATAAATACAGATTTTAGAATTTCTGGTAAAATTTGGTAAGGTTTGGAAACCGTTTGATAGGCTAATCCGAATAAAAATAGATTTGAATAATTTACAAAATAGTCAATAAATATTGTATCGTCTAATCGGATAAGTAAATGACCTCCGTTAGTAATAAAATTTTACAAGCTAATAAATAGTAAGTTTAATTTCTGTATGATAACACGAATTTCGGGTAAGGACCCTTAGTTTATAAAATTTACACTTTAGTCCCTGAAACTTGTAAGGTCTAATTAGATTGGTAAATGATATCGAAATAGTATGAAAATGTACGGGTATGCTTTTTATAAGTTGAACTTTGTGATAGTAAGATTAATTTCAGAAAAGGACCCATAAAATATTAAAATCACATTTTAGTCCCTAAATTTCGTAAAATTCCCAAAATGGCCCTCAATGTTAGTTCCGCGTTTTAATTCGAGTAAATTGGTTAAAGAATAATATATGGTAATGTGTAAAAAGGGATATTTTTGATTAAAGCCTTAGTAATAAGTTAAAATTTAGGCAATAGGTCTAAAAAAAATTCATACCTTCGATCTCCGTTTCGTTTCCGATAATACTCTTCGATCCAGTTCTCGACCAGGCCGGGTAGGGGGTGTTACAATAATAAACCAAAGAAAACGTTCTAAAATATCCAAACTTAATACATAAAAACAAGAAATCAAATCATAAGTCCTAAAACAAAACATAGATAAGTGCATAAAAAGGGAAATCCTAAACTAGATGATATGCAATGAGATGCAAAGAACTAAGGCTCATCGTCATCTTCATCTTCATCATTAGCGGTGCTCCTTCTAAATTGCCTCCACTCGCCATAAAAGCTGGTAAAAGACATGTCTATCGATGCTTGTTGAGTTTCAACCGAGAAAGTCGATTCTCAACATTTTGAACACGTGCCTCCAAAGATGTGAAACGAGTGTCAATAGCGACAAAACCGGAGTTCATGTTGGTTTGCAGGCCATTGAATTGCTTGGTGAGAAAGGTCATGAGAGCTTCATTGTTAGGTGGAGCAACTTGAGGTTGAGGTTCGGAGGCCGCAACTTGAGGAGGATTCTCAACATGAACCCAATCTCCATCAATGTAGTGAAACTTGCAACGGAGAAGAGTGCGCTCATCGATGGGATCCTTGAGAGATTTTAAAAAATCAAGAGAGCAATCGATCCCCAATTTCGAGAACAAATAACTCAAAGAGGTTCTATAGGTGAAGGAAGTGACAAGATCCGAGTTCCGATTTTGGACAAGATGCACCATCTCGGCAAACATGATTCAACAAAGATTTGGTCGACCTTCCTCACGAAAGCAACGAAGCCAAAAATCGTCGACTTGGCGGACGTGGGAGAACTTTCCTCCGAATGGACGAAACCACCAAAATACCATGGGATGAAGGATGCAATCATGAGTATCAAAGACCGTAACAGAGCCACCAAGAGTATGTCCCAAAGAGTTTTCATCCGAAATACCCTAATCTTCAAACCCAAAAACATTGACCAAAGTTTGAGGATCAATCCGAAACTTCTTCCCCATGATGTAGGATTCAATGGTAATCACTTGAGAACGATCGACATTGAAAATACATCGGGTATTGGCATAAAAAAGAAGAATCATGTTACAATACAAAGTACCGGGTAAGCTCAAAAAGAGCAAGAAACACCAACGCCTCAGTAAAGGAAGATAACGAAATTTAAAACGTTCAGAATCCAAAAAGGGTATAGAAGTAACGCGCTCACGTCGGATTGAATGATCTTGAAAGAGTTTGAAGTTGTTGTTGGCATTATTGTTTTGAAGACTCGTTTGATAGAGTAGAGTGAGGTTGGGACGAGGGGATTCGTCATCATTGTTTATACTTCCCCAAGCCTCATTAGTTCGTACTCTCTTTCTAGAACCCATATTCGAAATCTGAAACAAATCAAAATACAAAACACATGTATGCGTAAATCAACCAAATTCAATCCAATAGTTAACGACTTAATAAAAATCTATACAATATAGTTTAAAAACATATATAAATATAAAACGAATTTTTGGTAAAAAGAATTTCAAAAAACAACGAAGAAAAATATACGATATAAATTTTATATTAGAACCAATTTTTTTCAAATTTTAAAGAATTTTTACAAAAACTTCAAAACACATACTATAAGAATATATTTTATACAAAAATTTAGTAAAAACATTGAAGAAATTCAAAGGAAAATTAAAAAGAAAAGAAAAAGGGTTTTATACCTTGATATAGAAAATTAGATGAATGAAGGATAATTAATGCACCAAATTGCTTGCAAAGCCTTAGCCTTGATGTGTAGATTGAAAACCCTCAAAAGATTTTAGGTTTTGGTGTAAAAAATCAAGAGATTTGAGCAGTTTATATAGGAGTTTTCGGCTAGGGTTTAAAAGAAAAAGAGAGATTGAGTTTCAATTAAAGTTGGATACTCATTTAAGGCTCATTTAAACAATATGCACAAACGCGTATCGATACGCCACTTTACGTACTGATACAGGGGGATCGAAACGCTTCTGAGCCGTTTCGGTACAAGACCTATTTTGATACATGCAATAGTTGTTTCGGAACAACACTATGAACCCGCATCGAAACGTTAAGAGCCTATTTCAATACGAACATTTACAATAACCAACTTATTTTAAGAAGTGAGAGCCCGTATCGAAACAGATGCACCTATTTCGATACACCTTTGTTAGAAAATGCTCATAAATGCATGTAAATGATATATGAGCATGTTATATGGACTAAAACTGTTGCATACTCCCCCTAACAACAAGCATAGATGCAAAAGGAGGCAAGTCAACACAAGCTTGATCATCAAATAATTTCAAGCACATTTTTGGTCATTTGAGACCTAAAAGGGTCAAGGAAGGCTGCTTAAACCTAACTCTCTCCTAAGGGTAAAAAAACGTACTTTATCTAAAGGTTTGGTAAATATGTCCGCTAATTGGTTCAAGGTATCAACATATTCTAGAACTACATCATTTTTCAAGACATGATCTCTAATGAAATGATATATAATTTCTATATGTTTGGTTCTAGAGTGTTGGATGAGATTTTTAGTGAAACAAATGGCACTAGTGTTGTCACACTTAAGGGGTATGGTATCTACTTGAACACCATAGTCTAAGAGTTGTTTCCTCATCCAAAGAACTTGAGCAAAACAACTCTATAAGGATATATAATCCCTTTCGGTGGTAGATAAGGCCACGCTATTTTGTTTATGAGAGAACCAAGATACGAGCATACTACCTAAGATTTGACATGTTCTGGAGGTACTTTTCCTATCTATCTTACATCCCTTAATAATTCGCATCGGAGAAAGCATAAAGGTCAAATGAGAAATCCCTAGTATACCAAAGACCTAAATTAGGTGTATCTCTAAGGTATCTAAAAATTCTCTTAATGACAAATAGGTGTGATTCTCTAGGGCTGACTTGAAACCTAGCACACAAGCAAACACTAAACATAATATCCGGTCTACTTGTAGTAAGGTAAATCAAAGAGCCAATCATAGATCTATAAAGCTTAGAATAAACACACTTACCTCCCTCATCTTTGTCAAGCTTGATTGATGAGCTTATTGGAGTGGCTTGAGGCTTTACGTTCTCCAAGCCAAACTTCTTGAGAATGTCCTTGATGTATTTTGCTTGATTGATGAATGTGCCATCTTTTCTTTGCTTGATTTGGAGCCCCAAAAAGAATGAGAGCTCTCCCATCATACTCATATTAAATTCACCTTACATTAGCTTAGTAAATTCTTGGCAATAAAATTTATTAGTAGAACCAAAAATAATATCATCAATATATATTTGAACTACTAAGATGTCATTGTTATATCTTTTAATGAAAAGTGTAGTATTCATCTTGCCTTTTTCAGAACCTTTTTGAATTAAAAAGTTTGAAAGCCTTTCATACCAAGTTTTAGGAGCTTGTTTTAGTTAGTTTGAAAACATGATTTGGAAATTGTGGATCTTCAAAACCTGGTGGTTGTTCAACATACACTTTTTCATTTATAAAACCATTTAGAAAAGCACTTTCACATCTATTTGAAAAAGCTTGAAATCATGATAGCATGTAAATGCAAGAAGCATCCTAATAGCTTTCATTCTAGCTACGGGTGCATATGTTTCATCAAAATCAATTCTCTCTTCTTGAGTGTAACCTTGAGAAACAAGCCTAGCCTTGTTCCTCACTATGTTACCACTCTTATCTAGTTTGTTTCTAAATACTCACTTAGTTCCTATAGTAAATTGATTACTAGGCCTATCAACTAATGTCCATACTCTACTTCTCTCAAATTGATTTAGTTCCTATTGCATAGCCAATATCCAAAAATCATCTTTTTAATACTTTTTTGATATTTTAAGCTTTATGCATGAGATGAATGCAACATGATTCATAAGTTTGACAGAGGATCTAGTAGTTACCCTCTTGGATGGATCACCCAATATTTCACCACCTTTGAGGGTATGCCACTTTCTTTTCCTCAAGAGCCAAGTCCTTCAAGGCTTCAAGAGGTGGATCTTGTGCTTCCTCTTCTTTAGTTGGAATCTCATCCACCTTTGATGTTTTTCCTCCATCAATGACTTCAATGATCCCTACATTATCATCATCACAAGATTCCTTCTTCGGAAGGAGGTTATCATCGAAAACAACATGTATAAACTCTTCAACAACCAAAATTCTTTTTATTAAATACTCGGTAGGCTTTAGAGTTTAGGGAATAACCCAAAAATATTATTTTATCATTTTTAGCATCAAATTTACCTAAGTTGTCTTTTCTATTGTTTAAAATAAAACATTTACAACCAAAATGGTTGAAATAGGTAATGTTAAGCCTTTTGGATTTCAAAATCTCATAATGTGTTTTCTTTAAAATAGGTCTAATCATTACTCTATTAATAATATAACAAGCCGTATTAGTGGCTTCCGCCCAAAAATATTTAGGTAAATTGTTTTCACAAAGTATGGTCCTAACCATCTCTTCTAAAGTTCTATTCTTCCTCTCAACTACCCCATTTTGTTGAGGAGTGCGAGGAGCCGAAAAATTATAGCTAATACCATTTTCATTACAAAAATCTTCAAAACCCATCTTTTGAAACTCGGTTCCATGATCACTTCTAATATGTGAGATTTTAAGATCAAGATCACTTTGGGTAATTTTTGTAAATATGATGAAATTTTCTAAAGCCTCATCCTTAGTACTTAGGAATATAACCCAAGTGTATCTAGAAAAGTCATCTACCAATACAAATGCATATGACTTATCACTCAAGCTCATAGTTCTAATAGACCTAAATAAATCAAAGTGGATTAATTGTAACACCCTACTAGTCGAAATATCATTAATGAGTTTAAATGAGGTTCTCTTTTGTAAAATGGAAATTAAGGGTAATCTAATCTAATTTGGGGGAAAAAATGAACTGAACCAAACCTTCAGCACAGAACCGAATCGTTTGACCAGATCGGGTGACGTCAGCAGTGATGTCATCCGTTGATGACATTGATGATGTAAGCATGCTGACGTCAGCGATGATTTCATCGTTGACCATGATGACGCCAACGTTGACTTTTTGGGGTCAAAGTCAACTTAATGTTTTTTGACGCCCCGGTTCTAGATCCGCTGCCCTTTTTCCAAATTCGATCCCGAACATCTATTTTTGGCCTTTTTAATTAATTTATGCTCAGCTGAGGAATTGTGTAAATTGGTTTCTAACTCAGATTTCTTTTACGTTCAGGTGACATAGATTCGGACACTGAGATTCTTCTTTCTCCTCCACTTAGTCGACCTCCTGTATCTCAGCCTTCGAGTTCTGCGCGTACGTGTAATTAAATAAGTTATGTTCAGTAGTTGTGGCATAGTAGTGAATATTAACTTAGTGAACCTTTGTAGGTGCCGATCCTGTTCAGCCTGCTTCTAGATCTGAGCGTGTGAGACGTCACTCCCGACGTTGAGCTGTTAGCTGTCTGAGATGTGTTCTCTACTTGTGTTATATTATCTGTGTTGTTGTTGTATGATGTCTGGCTTGTGAAAATATGTTGTGATCTAAGTTATGTGCTATGCTTTGTGTAATTCTGTTAAGCATCATACATTGGAATTTGAATAACTTCTGTCGAATTAAATGCTCATGCTTTTTTGGATTAATAATGTTTGCATTCGAACTAGAATCAAATTTCCATGTCATATCATTCGGGTTGGGAAATGTACGGAGGAAGATTAGTGGGTTCACCCTTCGGGCTGAATTCCACTTTGGACTAGGTGACGATGTAGAGAGTGGTTCAGAGGAACCTTACTCTTCGGGCGGTGATGTAGATGGGTTCATGACATAGATTTAGGTGCATCGCGCTTTGCATATCTGTGTACTTAAATGACTATGTTGACTTTATGATTCTTGTGATGTTCTGTCTGATGCACTTTAGAGACACACTGAGCTTAATAGCTGACTCCCCCTTAGCTTCTATTTCAGATGCTCAGACTTAGGAGTTTGGTACTTGGAGAACCACAATTTATCAGATTTATTTACAGTTTTTAGTATGGATATTTTTAGATTTCAGATTTATATCAGTTATTTTATTATTTGGGAATTTTATGTAATTTTGGTTACTTTTACGTTTATTTGGGACTTTAAACTATTTTAGCATGCATGGGAATTTAAATTGGATATTTCTGATAATTGAGTTTCTATTATTTTTACCTATACGGCTGCATTTTTGATTTGATGGAATTTAATGTGAAACGATACCGTTTTCAATAAATAATCTAATTATTTAATTTTCGAAACCTAATAATTATTTTACTTGAGGGACACGTTTTTAACCCGACTTCCTAAATTCGACCCATAATCCTTGGGTTGGGTTTAGGGGGTTACAGTTTATTCTTAGCACAAGCATCACATATTTTATCTAATGGAAATTTTAGTTTGGGTAAACCTCTAACTAGATTTTAGGAAACTAATTTTTTAAAACACTTATGCTAACATGCCCTAGTTTACTATGCCACAACCATGTATCATTCTCACCATGTGCAACTAAACATGCATGAGATGAATGTATGTCATCTAAATGCATCATATAAATGTTTCTTATGCGATGAACAATGGGCATTATTTTATTTGTTTTAATGTTCACAATTTTACACCCATTTTTATCAAAATGAACATCAAAACCTTTGTCACAAAGTTGACTAATGCTCAATAGATTATGTTTTAGACCATTGACATATAAAACATTTTCCATAAATGTAGATGAGAGATTACCCATAGAGCCTATGCCTTCAATGTGGCCTTTGGAGTTGTCACCAATTGTCATAATTCCTCCACTTTTTGGTTTAAGCTCCAAGAATCTACTATTGTCTTCGGTCATGTGCCTCGAGCAACCACTATTAAGGTACCACGTGTTTTTACTTGAAGCTTTCACCTTGAAGCATTGCTCCCCCATATGATCCTCCTCAAAGGCCATTAGGCAAAGATTGGCCACTTCTTCCTCTTCCTCGGATAACTCCTCGTCACTCTAAGTTGCCATTTGAGCTTTGGCTTGTTCTTCTTCCTAAAGTTCTTCTTCCTCAGTTGAGAGCAATCGGTTCGGACATGACATGGCTTCTTGCACTCATAACAAGTGAGTTGGTCTTTTTCTTCCTCATTTCCTTTATTCTTGAAGTCCCCTCTTCTATTGAATTTTCTTCCTCGATTGGACTTCACGAATCGAGTGGATCGTTTGGCCAACATGGCCATCTCTTCGTCCTCCTCCTCACTAGAATCACTTTCGTTGTATGAAGTTTTGAGTGCGACTCCTAGCTTTTTCTTTTCAACCTCTTTCTTTTCTACCTTCTTCTATTCTTTCTTCTTCTCTCCCTTGCTTCATGATCTCATGGGTGATTAGAGATCCAACAAGAGCGTCTAGATTGAGAGTCTTCAAATCTCGAGCTTCGATGATGGTCGTCCTCTTGCCATCCCAAGACTCTGGAAGAGAGTATAGTAGCTTTCGGGCTAGCTTTTTTTTTCCGGGAATAACTTGACCAAAGCTCTTTAGTCCGTTGACGATGACCAAGAACCGATTAAACATCTTGGAGACACTTTCGCTGGCTTCTATTTTAAAGTTTTCATAACTCAAATTGAGCAACCCGATCTTCGTCTCTTTGACGTCACTTGTTCCTTCATATGTAGTCTCTAGAGTGTCCCACACTTCTTTGGCACTTTCGATTGAAGACACCTTTGAGTATATGCCGGGACCGAGAGCACAAAATATCATGTGAAAGGCTTTTTCGTTGACTTGCAAACGTATTCTATTTTCATCGGTCATTTAGGCTTTGGTCTTTGGAACAAGCCTTCCTTCATCGTCTCTCTTTATCGGAAAAGAAGGACCGTCTTCTACCACGTCCCAAACCATGTAGTCGTTTGATTTGTTGAAGAGCCGCATCTGGTTCTTCCAATAGGGATAGTTATCCCCATTGAAGAATGAAGGTTTGGTGATAGATAAAGACTCATTGAGGTTTTGGCCGGAGGTGGATGCCATATCACGATATTGATTAAAGTGCGATTGATCAAACTCTTTCAAGATCTACTTAAGATGATGTTAGTCCTTCCAATGAGTGTAGCTATGATATCAATTATTGAGTTGATCAAACAAAGGTTAAAAACCAAGAAGGGGTGAATTGGTAGAATAAAAAATGAAAGGTGCAAGTAGGAAATTTAAAAAATGAAGACAACGCGATTTAGAGTGGTTTCAAGCTTCGAACAAGCTCTACATCCACTACCTCAGCACCCTACTGAGGATTTCAACAATTCACTAACTTGAATTCTTCCCCTTTTTCGGCTTAGGAGGAAACTTTACAAACTAGTCAATCTTTCTACCCAAAGATTGACCCAAGAACACTCTTTACAAGAGAAAGATAAGCAAACTTTAAAAGTACCTCTCAAAGGCTAATTGTTTACCCAATTACAAATAAAAATATTTACAATGAAGAACTCCAAATGAGTTGGGTACAAGAATTTGACTCTTATGCTCAAAGGTTTGGATTTGATTGCTTGGATGTTACTTTTAGGTTCAATAGTTGTTGTTGATGCTTTTGAGGCTTGCTTTTATACCTTCTCATTGATTTCTAGCCGTTTGAGTGGCTAAGATCCTCAATAGAGCCGTTGGGACTCTCTTTTCCCTTCATAAATGCAATTCTGTAACTACCCATATCGGAACACGTGTCCTTATATCGAAACAACCTAAAAAAAGAAAAAGTCGTTATGTGTAACAAGAGGACCGTATCAAAACACGAGAAGGTGTTTCTAAACGTTTAGAGGTCGTATCGAAATGACTATAGGCCGTATCGAAACAGTTTTGCACACATTTGAAATTGTCAAACTTCGTTTTGAAATACTAAATGGGTGTATCGAAATAGTTAGCCAATTTTTAAAAATTTCGTTCTAACAAGTAACGACTAGTTCATTTAATGCTCAAATTTGAAAATACTTAACCCCTGTATCGAAACGGTTATGAGCCGTTTCGAAACACTATTTAAAAAATTAAAGCTCAGATGAAGGCTGTATTGAAACGGGCAAGCCCGTTTCGAAACCCTAGTCTCGAAATAGGAAATTTCGTATCGAAACAACATTTTTCAGTAAGCTCCTAAAATCAATCTGTATCGAAACACCTCCAAGGTGTTTCGAAACGCATTTGGGGTGTTTCGAAACGCTTGGGGCGATTTTGAGTAATTTGACTTTGAAACACTTAGAAAATTTTATGGGGTTTAAGTTTTGACTTTAAAACATTTTAAGTCTAAAATTTACTTGTCAAATGTGAGTCTTTTAAGTACATAAAAATTTATTTACTTTACAATTTGGTCCTTAGATTATTTGTTATATCAAAATCAAACATTTGTTTTACAAAATTGGTCCTCAAATTCTATCACCAAGTTCTGTCATTAAGAATATCTTACTTAATACATCTGGTGACCCGTTTTACTGGCGGTTGGATCTTGATAGTTACTCTTAAACTAAAGGTTGAACAAGTTTTTTTTGGACCTAAACCCGTTAATATTAGGTATCTTAAGGATTATTATCTCATATACAAGCGGTGGAAACTTTTTGTTTCCACAAGCGCCTTAATATTAGGGTTAAGGTTTCAGTTCAAGGCTTAGAGTTTAGGAGTTTTAGTGTAGAAGTTTATAATTTAAGCATTATGGCTGGAATTTAAGGTTTAGGGGGTTAGAATTTTGGGTTTAGGGTAATATGGTTAGGGATTTATGTTTTAACCTATAAATTCTAAATTTTAACCCTAAACCCAAAATTCTATCAACATCTCCTAAATTTAAAATTACTACACTTAAATCCTTACACCCTAAACCATAAACAAAGTCCCCAAATCTTAAAACTAAGGCGCTTGTGTAAACAAAATTACCCCTATTAACTTAGGGTAAACTACACAGTTGACCACCGAACTATGAGTTTGGTGTCAAAATGACCACTATATTATTTTTTGACTCAAAATGACCACACAACTATTTAAATGGTGCCACGTTAGCCACACGCCGTTAAAAAAAAACAAAAAAGTTAACAGAACTGTTAAAAAAATTGGTATAATTACACATTTGGTCCTTTATATTTATACAATATATCAATTTAGTCCTAATTTTAATCTAATAAAAATAATTAATTATTCAATAAGACGATGACACGTGCCACCACCTTATTGGAAGTCTTTAATTATTTTTATTTAATTAATTTTCCACCTCCAATCAGGTGGTGAGACGTGTCACACCCAATTGGAGGTGGAAAAATAAGAGCAACAAAACAATCCCCCATCAGGATTCGAACCCAAGACCTTGGGGAACCAAAGTCCTGCGCTTGCCACTAAACCAAACGCCCTTTTGTGCTAAAAGGTACACCAATTAATATATGTCTTAATGATCTTAATGCCCAGAAAAACTAAAGAGTTGAAAATGCAATTGGATGGATTCGAACCAAGGACCTTGTGTTCCAAAGTGTATATGCTTGCCACTGCACCAAGTGTAAACCTTTTATATAAAGTACAACATTTAATATATGTCTTATATAGATTTTAATGCTTGGAAAAAGGAAGGAAATTTGGTTTTAGGAAACTCGAATATAATATTTTTATGATGCATAAAAACATCTAACCCAATTAAATAAATCTAATAATTAAATTAAATTTAAGAACATTTTGTATATATTTTAAACTATAGTTAGTGCACGATTTAAAATAAATTTTTTTAATATTATTATTTTAATTTTTTAATATAAAAATCATTTTAAAATTTTTATTTTTTAAACTAAATTTAATATATTTTTCAATTTCAGATTTATTTTTATAATTTCACGTATATAATCATTGAATTGATTTTTTTAACTTAATTAATAATTTTAATATTTATTAAAAAATTAATTAAATTATTATATATAATTATATTAAAAAAATAAAAATATATATATTAAATTCATTTAGCGAATACAAACTCACAAACATAATTTAATATTGTTAAC
This sequence comes from Hibiscus trionum, assembly GCA_030270665.1. Classification (NCBI taxonomy): domain Eukaryota; kingdom Viridiplantae; phylum Streptophyta; class Magnoliopsida; order Malvales; family Malvaceae; genus Hibiscus; species Hibiscus trionum. The sequence continues at coordinate 78,777,815 of BSYR01000003.1, read as the reverse complement.
TTTAATTTAATTATTAGATTTATTTAATTGGGTTAGATGTTTTTATGCATCATAAAAATATTATATTCGAGTTTCCTAAAACCAAATTTTCTTCCTTTTTCCAAGTATTAAAATCTATATAAGACATATATTAAATGTTGTACTTTATATCACAAGGTATACACTTGGTCTAGTGGCAAGTACATACACTTTGAACCACAAGGTCCTTGGTTCGAATCCATCTAATTGCATTTTCAACTCTTTAATTTTTCTGGGCATTAAAATCATTAAGACATATATTAATTGGTGTAACTTATAGCACAAAAGGGTGTTTGGTTCAATGGCAAGCACAGGACTTTGGTTCCCCAAGGTTTTGGGTTCGAATCCTGATGGGGGCGGGTTTTGTTGCTCTTATTTTTCCACCTCCAATCAGGTGGTGACACGTGTCACCGTCTTATTGAATAATTAATTATTTTTATTAGATTAAAATTAGGACTAAATTGATATATTGTATAAATATAAAGGACCAAATGTGTAATTATACCAATTTTTTTAACAGTTCCGTTAACTTTTTTGTTTTTTTTTAACGGCGTGTGGCTAACGTGGCACCATTTAAATAGTTGTGTGGTCATTTTGAGTCAAAAAATAATATAGTGGTCATTTTGACACCAAACTTATAGTTCGGTGGTCAACTGTGTAGTTTACCCATTAACTTATGAACTTATTCGTATTAATAGAAAAACCTCGTCGTTTTAGCTAATCCTTTTCCTTTGCTTTTGGCGCCATCCGATAAGAGTAACAAAAACCATCAACAATAGCAAAACTCTCAGTTCCTTCAACTCTCTTTGTAACGTTGATGCTCAAATTCTCAATCCAATACTCAAAAACCCAACAACAATCCCATGTTTCTTAACCAAATTTCTCTTCATGGTTCCTCCACTTATTCCTTCTTTAATCACTTCCCCTTCCTTAAACTCAAACCCCACCATATCTCTCTCAAGCACACCCAGAAGAATTTGCAAAAGGTTTGTTTTTTTTTTTTTGTAGATTTTACTTTTGAATTACTTATTCATTTACTTCTCTTATTACCCATTTTTTTGTTTTATTATGATGTCTCATGTTCTGTTCATATTTTTGGAAATTTTGCAGTATTTTAGTAAGAATTGGAGCAGACTGAGATTAGATTGTTTTAGTACTAATGCTGTTTCTCATTCATTTGATGAGTTTCATATTGAAGAAAATGAAGGGAATTCAAAGGAAGTTGCTTTCTTGCATTGGATGGAAAATAGAGGGATTAAAGCCAACCATCAGACTTTTCTTTGGCTTTTGGAAGCGTCTTTGAATTCTGGGTCTATAGAGGAAGGAAAGAAGCTTCATGGGAAGATTTTGAAGATGGGTTTTAGTAAAGAACACTTTTTATGTGAAAAGCTCATGGATGTTTATGTTGCTTTGGGCGATTTAGATGGTGCAATCAATGTATTCGATGATATGCCGAAAAGAAATGTGTTTTCTTGGAATAAATTGATTTCTGGGTTTGTTTCGAGGAAAATGAATATCGAGGCACTTCGATTTTACTCAAGGATGGTAGCTGATAATGTGAGTCCTAATGAGAGAACATTTGCCAGCATTTTGAAGGCGTGTAGTGGCAGCAATGTTTGGTTTGAGTATGTTGAACAAATTCATGCTAGGATAATTCGTCATGGTTTTGGTTTTGACTCCTTTGTTTGTAACCCTTTGATTGATTTGTACATGAAAAATGGATTTATGGATTCGGCAAAGAAATTATTTGATAAACTATATGTGAAGGATAGTGTTTCTTGGGTGGCTATGATCTCTGGCTTATCTCAAAATGGATATGAGGAGCAAGCTATTTTATTATTTTTTGAGATGCATATAGCAGGAATTTTACCTACACCATATGCCTTTTCAAGTGTTTTAAGTTCTTGCACGAAAATAGAGTTCTTTAAGTTGGGAGAGCAGCTCCATAGCCTTGTTTTCAAACAGGGATTCTCTTCTGAGACTTATGTCTGCAATGCTTTAGTAACTTTATATTCACGATCTGGGAATTTGGTATCTTCCGAACAAGTTTTCAGCAATATGCAGCTACGGGATGGAGTTACTTATAACTCTCTGATATCTGGGTTAGCACAGTGCGGATATAGTGATAGAGCTCTAGAATTGTTTGAGAAAATGCAGCATGATTGCTTGAAACCAGACTGTGTTACAGTTGCCGGTCTCTTGGGTGCCTGTTCATCTCTTGGAGCTTTATTTACAGGTAAGCAGCTTCATTCGTATGCCATAAAAGCAGGGTTTTCTACAGACTTGATTGTCGAAGGTTCTCTGCTCGATCTTTATGTTAAATGCTCTGATGTAGATACTGCACACGAGTTCTTTAGTACGACGGAGACTGTAAATGTAGTTTTGTGGAATGTGATGCTCGTTGCATATGGACAGTTAGATAACCTTAGCGAGTCTTTTCATATATTTAGACAAATGCAGATTGAAGGATTGGTGCCTAACCAATTTACCTATCCAAGTATTTTAAGAACTTGCACCTCTGTTGGAGCTCTTGATTTAGGAGAGCAGATTCATTCTCAAGTGATTAAAACCGGTTTCCAGAATGATGTTTATGTCTGTAGTGTATTAATTGACATGTACGCAAAGCTTGGCAAGTTGGAAATGGCCAAAGAAATTCTGAGAATACTTCCTGAGGAGGATGTAGTTTCTTGGACGGCTATGATTGCAGGGTACACACAACATGATATGTTTGAGGAGGCACTTAAAGTTTTTAGGGACATGCTGAACCGAGGGATCCAATCTGATAACATAGGACTTTCAAGTGCAATCAGTGCATGTGCTGGTATTCAAGCACTCAATCAAGGACGACAAGTTCATGCCCAATCTTTTCTCTCCGGTTTCTCAGACGATCTCTCAATAGGCAACGCACTTGTCAGTCTTTATGCTAGATGTGGTCAGAGGCAAGATGCATATACGGCATTCAAAAAAATTGATAAAAAAGACAATATATCATGGAATGCATTGATATCCGGACTCACACAGAGTGGGTTCTATGAAGAGGCATTGCAGGTTTTTTCTCAAATGAATACAGCAGGTGTGAAAGGTAATTTATATACTTTTATCTCCTCTGTTAGTGCTGCAGCTAATACTGCTAACATAAAACAAGGAAAGCAGATCCATGCCATGGTAATAAAAACTGGGTATGACTTAGAAATTGAGGTGTCTAATGTTTTGATCACATTGTATGCAAAGTGTGGTAGCATTGATGATGCAGAAAAGGAATTTTCTGAAATGCCTGAGAAAAATGAGATTTCTTGGAATGCCATTATCACAGGCTATTCTCAACATGGATATGGCTTCGAGGCAATAAATCTCTTTGAGAAGATGAAACAGGTTGGTGTGACACCAAATCATGTCACTTTTGTGGGGGTGCTATCAGCTTGTAGTCATGTGGGTTTGGTGGACAAGGGCCTTGGCTACTTCAACTCCATGAGCAAAGAACACGGCTTAGTGCCTAAACCTGAACATTATAATTGTGTTGTTGATCTTCTAAGCCGAGCTGGTCTTTTGTGTCGTGCCAGAAAATTTATAGAGGACATGCCTATGGAAGCAGATGCCATCATTTGGAGGACCCTCTTAAGTGCTTGTGCGGTTCATAAGAATGAAGACATTGGAGAATTTGCTGCTTATCATCTTCTTCAGCTCGAACCTCAAGACTCAGCGAGTTATGTCCTTCTCTCTAATTTATATGCAGTGTCTAGGAAATGGGATTCTAGGGATCGTACAAGACAAATGATGAAGGAAAGAGGTGTGAAAAAGGAGCCTGCTCAAAGCTGGATTGAGGTTAATAGTTCAATTCATGCATTTTTTGTTGGTGACTGGCACCATCTACTGGCTGAGAAGATATATGAGCACTTAGAAGATCTGAATCAACAAGCAACTAAAATTGGTTATGTGCAAGACCGTTATAGCCTTTTTAGTGATGTGGAACAAGTAGAGAAGGACCCGACTGTTTATATTCACAGTGAGAAGCTGGCTATCGCATTTGGGCTCCTTAGTTTGCCCAGTGCAATTCCTGTTCGTGTGATTAAGAATCTTCGTGTGTGTAATGATTGCCATAATTGGATCAAGTTTGTGTCAAAGATATCTAATCGACCGATTATAGTCCGAGATGCATACCGCTTTCATCATTTTGAAGACGGCTCTTGCTCATGCAAAGATTACTGGTAAATAAAAATCGAAGATGTACTTATGGGCTTTGAAAATGCACCTTGATTTTATCCCAGAGGTGATTTCATGCTTCATTTAGCGGACAAATGACTTTGGTAAGATTCCGCCTTTATTTATTTTTGTACAAGATTCTGCCTTTATTGATTGTCTTCAAAAGACTCCAGTTATCTGATCATCATTTGATAGTGCTGTTTTCTTTTGTAGAGATAACCGGTAAATTGGTGTTTATTCTGAGCCTCCTCCCGAAAGGCTTGTGAAGCATATTTCAGTTTCTAACGACTGCCATTCACTTCGTTTTCTTTCTCTTTATTTTGCTTTGCACCACGAAGCATCAACAGCTCATTTGATATGGTTATTTGATTGATCCCTGCTTCCTGGTTTCCACTTGTGCAAGTTAGAAAAGATAAATGTGCAACAAGAAGTTTATCCCGTAGATCAGTTCATCTCACCTTTTGCCGTCTCTCTGCAATACTAGAAGCTACCTACTCTGATGTTAGTAAGGTAACATAATTTCCTCTTAAGTCTAATGGCTCATGTTTTACATTTTCCTTAGATTGCAAACCTTGTAGTTTGAACCTATGTTACTCGAATGCAAGTGTAAGTTTTGGATACAGTTATGTGTCCAACACTTCATGCTGGTGTGTTGAACTTTTTTTTTTCCTGAGTTTATCTATGTTTTTGAAGAGTCCTTGGAGAGCCATGTCCCCACACCAATGTCCGTATATGCACTCGACGTTGGTGTCTGATACGAGTACTTCAAGAAAAATGAATACTTGGAGTAACATAGGTTTTAAACTTGAAAATGAAAGAGGGAGGGAAAGAGCATGTGTATCTTAATCACTATGCCAGTCCATTACCATAATTGTTTGAATTTTATTTTTAGGGTAAAGTTAAAAAATGGTCCCTGAACTATCTAAAAATGTTCATTTTGGTCACCCAACTTTCAAATGTTACAAAATGGACATTAAACTTATGATGTTGTTACAAAAGTCACCGTGCCGCTAAATGTTGTTTGAAGTAACTGTTAAAAAAATTATATAATAGTACATTTAGTCCTTCATATTTGCACATTCAATCAATTTAGTCATAATTCGAAAAAATTTAATAAATCTAGCTCTCGATATTTACATATTCTACCAATGTGGTCCTATTTTTAATTAGAAATAATTTAATAATTAGAAAATAAAGTTGAGAGAGGGTTTCAAAACTGAGACTTATGTGGTTAAATGGATGCACCTAATCATTGAAGCAAAAGCTAATATTTGGTCAATGGTGGACAACATCAAATATTACTAAAAATATTTATTGATCTTAGTTCATAATTTTTCATTAGACTGAACTTTTTACTGATCTTATTGTTCAAAATTTTTCAGTCAGATCAGAATGCTGTAAGCTTGAAGGAGGAGCTAAGAGAAATTCTTCCACAATTGGAGGAAACGAAGAAAAGGAAGATTGAAAGAAAAAAAACCAATTTGTAGAAGTTTTACAGCAAATACATTTATGAATCAGTCGGCCAAATCAACCGAAACAGTTGTGGATGAAAGTGACTTGTCGTCAAGGAAGCTTGAAGAATTGCTCAGACAGCTCAATCAACTTCAGAAAGAGAAGGTCAGCCTTCTATGTTTTCTTTCTTGTGCAGAATGATTGTCTGAAGCAAGTTGAGGACCACCTTAGCATGTTGAATTGAACCCAATCTGCTTGGTGATGGGTAGGGGGTGAAGCATTCGATCGAGTGACTCTGACTACAACATAATTCTTTGATGCATGGCAGCTACAAGCTCACTACCATGTTGAGGAGAAAGTGATGTTTCAGAATGTTACCTGTAATATAGCTGCCTGCTTCAGAGCATGAAATTGCTGAACCCAACACGCTCTATGTGGCATCAAATATGTTAGCGATGCATGTTTAAACGCAAGGTTTACTGATTTTCTCTAGGATTTATTAAATTATTAATAAATGTAATTTAATAGTTTTTAATGTTTAGACCCCATAAGTTCCAAGTTGAAATCCATTTCTCAATTTTATTTTCGTTATTTGGGCTAAACTTATTATTATTTTTTGAATTATGATTGAATCGATTAATTGTGTAAATATGAAGGACTAAATGTATTATTAGTTAAATATTTTTAACTACCACGTCACTTATTTTATGATGTGTTCATCATTTTGTAACAAAATAAGTTTAAAGTATTTTGTAAGTGATGAAAATAAACAAAGTATTTTTCTTATTAATTTTTTTATGATTTTTAATAACATGTTAAGAGAACTTTAACCGAAAGCGGTAGAAGATAATGAGATGTGTTTATTAATGTTTAGGATAGGATCGGATAATAGAGATTTTCGATGACAATTAAAAGGTTTAAAATTTTTTTAATTTCGACAAAGAAAATGACGAGGTAGAATAAGTAGTCAATCAACACACGTTAATACCATTTAATACTAAACTAAACTACCACGTCATCATATTACTATTTACCACTGAGTTAACAATCCAATGATAGAATTGAAATAATTAAAAGTTGATATAAGTGATATAATTAGGGATGATCATAGGTTGAGTTTTTGGCCGATTAACACCGACCTTAAAATTTAGCAACTCCACTCGAACCAGACCTAACATTTATGATGCTCCAACTGATATGAATCTGATCTAAATTTTAGAGTAAAAATTTAAATTCGACCCGTATAAATAAAAAATACAATATTTTTTTATTCGAAAAATAAAAAGTTGATTAAAAAATACAAATAGATAGGAGACATTATAATAATTATTTTTTAGATAAAATAATGAGTAATTGAATATATATATATATATATATATATATATATATATAAAAAGAGAGAAATATTATAGTAATTATACCTAAATATTTATAATAAAATTAAACCATTATATTAGAGCATGTCAAATATTTTTCACTCTAAATCCGAACTTGACCAACCTCATACTAAAACCCCGATATAAACCCAATTATTTTTAAAACCTGACTCTATAGAATCGGGTTTAGAACCTGTTGGGTCTAGATTAAATGATCATCCATGTAAGTAACCAAAAGTTCAATATATCCGATTATACCTATGACTACCAAACTAATTGGGGATACCTATTTTGACCACCGAACTATCGAACTCGTCAATCAGACCACCAAACTTATTCGATTGACATATTTTGACTACCGCATTAAAAAACTAACGGAAGGGTGACGTGTCAGTTAACGAAAAATTATAAAAATTATACATTCAGTCCCTATTATTTATTTATTAAATCAATTTGATCATAATTTTATTTTAATTAAATAAAATCAATCAACCCATCAAATAATGACACGTGTCATCCACAATTAAATAAATTCACTTAAAATTTATTTTAATTAACATTTAATATATTTTCCCCTCCAACCAGGTCTGGTTGGATGAAAATTAAGAAATTTGGAAAGATGCCACTGGGGTGAATCGAACCTAAAACAAATGAATTTTCAACCCACACCTTTACCACTGCACCAAACCTCTAAGCCTCTTTCAATGACATGAATCACACGATTTTATACATATATTATAATGTAGTAAATATTAGGGGAAAAAGAAGTAAAAATGGTTGAAAGGGGATTCGAATCTAGATCGTTTGGGATGTGTATAATCACACAAACATTCGATTTAAAAAAAAAGAAATTCGATTTAAAATATTTAAATATTTTTTTTCTTTTTTATATTTAAATTAAATTGAATATTTATTAAAATATTAAATATTTGATTTAAAAAATATTCGAATATTTTAAATCGAATTTTTAAAATATTTAAATTAAATCTAATTTTTAAAGTATTTTAAATAAAATAAAATATTTAAAGTATTAATTTGTATAATTTCTCAAATCCGGTATAATTTGTATTAATAATTAAAGTTTTAAAAGGAAAAACCACGATTTGTAAGGTTAATACGAATTGCTCATAAAGGATAACCTTTTAGAAGTAAGCAAGGAGAATTTCAACCAAAATCTCAAACCCAAATTCCATTTCTCTTCCGTTTCTTCAATGTCCATGGCTTCAACAACCAGTACCAACCCACTCCCACTCAAAGACCGAGTTGCTATAGTAACTGGGTCATCGCGTGGAATTGGCCGAGTTATAGCGATTCACCTAGCTGAACTCGGCGCTAAACTCGTCATCAACTACACCTCCAGCTCGGACCAAGCCGATCTCGTAGCTACCCAGATCAATTCTATCTATCCCGGTGACGGCCCACGAGCTGTAACCGTCAAAGCCGATGTTTCCGACCCTGCCCAGGTCAAGCTCCTGTTTGACTCGGCTGAGCAGGCGTTTGGCTCAACGATTCACATCCTGGTTAACTCTGCCGGAGTGCTGGATCCTAAGTATCCTAAAATCGCCGACACTTCCTTGGAGGACTTCGACCGTATATTTAGGTACTACTTTCACTTCACTTGTACTCCTAAATTTCATAGAGCTGATTAAAAAAATTAGAATATCTTTGTTGATTAACTTCGAAAAAGAAATGTCAGATTATTGTATAATACTAAATTGTTTGTTTGTTTGCTTGAGACCACGGTCTGGGGAACTTTTATATGTCACGGTGTTGAAAATTTGAATTTCGTATTCAAATTCAAATAACATAGGTTGGTACTTAGACATCATAGTCCATATTGCCTGATATTTTTCATGAAAAAAATGCCCTGCATTCTCTTTAATGCTCCATAGATTTCTATGTGTTATTGAGAAAGATCATATGGGATTTTGCATTTGGAAATTGGGATAGAATGAATTAGGTAGATTTTACTTGTATAATATATTTGCAGTGGTTGCATTTAATGGCCTTCTTTTTTCGATCTTGCGTATTCTTGCGTATTCGAGGCCGAATCGAAACCGGATTCATTTTCTTGAGTACCTTCATTTAGTTTCTATACATGTTAATTTCAGTGTAAACACAAGAGGGGCGTTCTTGTGTGCCAAGGAAGCGGCCAACAGGCTGAAGCGCGGAGGTGGTGGTCGAATTATATTGATGTCATCGTCAATGGTGGTTGCACTGAGGCCGGGATTTGGAGCATACACTGCGTCAAAGGCAGCAATAGAGGCGATGGTGAAAATACTAGCAAAGGAACTCAAAGGAACTGGTATCACTGCAAACTGTGTGGCACCGGGGCCGATTGCAACGGAGATGTTCTTTGCTGGAAAAAGTGAAGAAATGGTGCAGAAGTGTATCGATGAATCTCCACATAATCGGCTTGGTCAATGTGAAGATGTTGCTCCGGTTGTCGGCTTCTTGGCTACCGATGCTAGTGAGTGGGTGAACGGAGAGACTATCCGCGTCAACAGCGGCTACGTTTGATACATGTTTGAATATGCATCAGATCAAGGGACCATATTCATAATAAAGACTTCTGTATTTCTGATGCTAAATTTATTTTAAGTATAATCCATTTAAATTTTACTACATATTAAGTATTCAAAACTTAATTTAAACCTAATTATAGGTGATAGATGATTTGGTAATTGTTGTTCCTAAGCGCTTTTAAACCTTAAGCAACAGTTGAATATGAGGTTGCTGCCTGTAATGCCCCCAAAAGAACTGACATTCAAGTTTGGTAATTGTATGGTTAGTTGTTGGCTTAAATTAGTGGTTCAGATTTTAAGTTTGAAATGAGCTTAAATGTTATAAATTTTGAATAATGAAAAATTAAATATTATAACATCGTTTTTACCTTTAACTAAATAATTTAATTATTTTGTGATTTGATAATTAAATTCCTTATTACTTCATCATCTTTAATTTACTTTTTTTCCCCTTACCAAATAGTAATATTTTAAAATGAAAATCACGAGTATAAGTAACACAAACATCCGCTTTAACCCGTGTGACAAACTTACAATGGTCATACACCTTGTAAACAAAGAGAATTAAGCCTGTGTTTTCAAGAATGAACATCATCGACTTTTTTATTAAGACACTTGTTAGGTTCAAGTAAAATTTATTTTATTATTAAAAATACATAATTATAAATGTATATTCTATGTGATCTAGGCTCTGGTAGTATTGTCTACAATATACATTTAAATTTTATCCAAAACTAAACCAAAAAAATATTATGAAGAGACTATATTAAGAATAGTAAAAGAATTGGAAAGAAAAAAAGCAACCAAATTCACATAAATTTGTGACTGTAGAAGTTATATATAGCCTCGCTGTTCTACCTGCAGCCAAACCCTACAACTAAAATTCCAGTAACAATTTTAAAATTTGTAGCTAGCGTCCGTCTCTTATATGGGCTAACAATAATATATTAAAAAATAAAATAAAGCAAATTCGAATCATTTCAAGAACACATTTTATTCTTCATCAGTCTATCACCATTTCTCATTTCTCCATCATAAAAACCCCACCATTCAAGTTTCACATGTATATCTCCAATTCTACCAAGAATGGCCAGAAAGAAACCTAGCAGCATATCCAAAGAACCTTCAAAAGAATCAACTTTGAACGACAAATACAGACATAGAACTTGATGTTATGGGGTACAAACGGTTAGAAAGTTATATTAAAAATATAGTTAACATGAAATTAAATTATTTTAGGAAATATAAAATTAGATTGCCAATAGAAAATACATAGACAATAAGGAAATTTGAAATTGTCATAGGGTGTGACTGCACACATACACACCTTCGATCTATCCCTGCGTAACGAATAAATTTTTAGTATAAATAAGTGAAAGGAACATCTCGTACTCATTTTACCCAACTGATATCTATATATTTGATCTTACCTCTTTTGAAAGTTTGATAAAAATAATATCCAGTTACCCCTTCTTTTCCAATATGTGAATTATATATGCTTTGATAGAAAAATACACTAATCTTGAAGTTTATTTATTTACTGGATTTGACTTAAAACACAAATCACCTTTGAACTTTGCATTTTTGGTCAAGATGCCCTAGAGGTGTATATAGGGGTGTGAATGAACCGAGCTTAAACAAACAATATTATGTTCGTGTTCATTTGTTTATTTTCTGAAGGTGTTCATGTTTGGTTAGTGTTTGTTTAAAATTTTAATATTGTGTTCGTGTTCGTTTATTTATTTTTAAAGGTGTTCGTGTTCGTTCGTTTAAGTGTCCGCAAATATGTTCGTTTAAGTGTTTGCGAACATGTTCGTTTATAAGTTTAGAAATATTAACTAAATTAACAATAAATAAATAAATAAAACAAAAGCAATAAAATAGGGAAAGAACCAATGTCTATTCATCTAATAAAAGATAAGTTAAAAAACAATGTCTATTACACTTCACGCTCCTTCTATGCTTGTGAAGGTAAGAATAATCGTCATGTTAAGGTAAGAACAAATTTTCATAATAAAATCATGAATATAGCAAAAAGTGGCATTTTTTTTAATAAATTAGTGTGATTAAATGGTAATATCTGTTATTTTTTTTGTAAAGTATACACACCTTGCACACAAGTGCTTGGATCAAGATCTCTTAAGATAAATATCATCTTTTTTTTCCATTAGAGTCACTTGTTGGGTTAAAAAGTGGCGTTCATAAGCCGATTGGCATAAGTTTATAAACTTATTAGAGAAAAAGGGTATCAATGTCTCCATAACCTTGTTACTGCAGCCATAATAGTTTTTTGCCGAGGAGACCCATCTCCAGAAACTATTCCGAATCCACAACAGTTTTCTCCATAACCTCAAGTTTCAGCTTCAAACCTCGAGCCAATGTCTCTTTCTGTTTGATTGCCTCCAAGTCGGTTTAATTTGCTCTTCAAGTTCAGAAATAGCAGCTTCTTCCTTCTCCATAATCGTTTAATTATCTCTTGATTGAGATAACAGTGGAGAGAGTGCTGTTCAACAAAGTCAATACATTAGTCATGGCCAAGTATTGACTTCATTAAACAGATCCTCTCCCCTGCTATGCCATTCCAGAGATAATTTTTTTATCTCACCAGTAACTTTGTCTCCAAGAAAGTCCACAATCATCTCCTGCATATCCTTTAGTTCCTTGTTATTTCTTCAAAGTTGAATCTTTTGGAGCTTCTCTGGACATGCAGCTAGGTTTTCTTCTGGCCATTCATGCCACAACTGGAGATGTATTCTCGATATAATAGTCTCCCTATAATATCTGTTAGGTTAATTTTAAACGGGATAAAACACCTAATTAAATCATCACTCAATTTTGTTCTATGACCTATTTTGATTACTAAACTTTCAAAACGATCAATTTACTCACCAAACTTTACTTTTTGACTTATTTTGATCACACTCGGTTTAATTTTCTCTTTGTTATTCGTTCAAAGTTGAATCTTTTGGAGCTTCTTTGGAAATGCGGCTAGGTTTTGTTCTGGCCATTCATGGCACAACTAGAAATGTATTCTTGATAACTTGTACAATTTTGGGGTTTGACCATTGTGGGTGGATTGGTATAATCTCCCTATAGTATCTATTCGGTTAATTTATAATGAGAAATTAACGAAATTTATTTTATTTAAAATTCAATTCTTTAAAACACAAATTACCCCTTATCTTAGTAACATTACTCAAATTGGACTATGAACCTTTCTTCCATCAAATTGGCCCTTAAACTTTCCAGAAAACTTGCACTTAAGTCTTTCTGATTGAAATTCGGCTATCAACTACTTTGAACAGAGTGCTCTATAAAAAAAAGCAAATCTTTCCGCTGTTAGTTCTTGGCATATCTGCAAAATCACAAAATAACCCTAAATAATTAAATTAGAGTTTGAGATGGTAAAACATGTTTTTGTTTGATTTAGTTGCTATGGTTTAATACAAGTTTATGCACTTAATTGATTGATTTTATAATTACATGTTCTGATTTGGTTTCCGATAACATCTCCGACCCAAATATCTTTTAGACTAGGTGAGGGTGTTACAAATATAGTGTAAATTTTCTATTTATTTTTAAATAATTTTCAATTAATATATACATATATTTTATATAATATATATTTACCTTAGGCATATCAGAAAGCAACTAGAAGTAATTAAATAAAATGCAAGATAAAATAATGACTTTTTCTACGAGTTTCTTGGGGATTAAATTAGTTATCATATAATTAGCAGACTGGCTTACACACTTTTATCCTGAAATATTCTCCTTAGACCCCTAACTATCATTTTTAAGTAGTGAAAGACAAATTGTTTTAGTTCTATCAGACAGCATAGACTAGAAATCTTTTGACTAACCAAAACAGCAAGCATTAGCTAAACAATCTCAAACGTAGACTTCAACAATTGAATACCTGCCATACACTGTTTTATTATTCTAAATCTTTGACCACAAGAAGTATAAATAAAATATTCTGTCAAAACTCCTTGTTTTATAATACTGTTTGATGATAAATTGCAGGATACGTTTGTGATTACATTTCCCAGCCAGCGGATTGGCCAAGGGAAAAGGTAAGGGTGCTGGAGAAAATGAGTAAATTACTCAGAGGATAGATAATACAAATGAGGTGGAGAAGTCCTCTATTTATAGTTGAGTCATCTACATCTAATTTTCTCTACTGATTTATATAGACAGCTAAGATCGAAACCTACAAAATCAACATATTCCATATACGTCTATCTCTATCCAAATAAAGCATCTCTATGTTCACATTGTATTTCACATAGGTGTAGATGATAATACGTCTTCTAAAATCATTCATGAATTAGGTTCAATATGGTAGTCTCTTCAAGCCCAAAATCTCTTTAAGAACCTTTTAGACATTTTGCTGTGCATGTGAATCAGACCTGAACTCGTGGCCTGTGACACAAGCATCAGAAAATGATCGTAAGCCTAAATAATAAAAGGATTATTATCCTATACGCCAACGGTGGAAATTGAAAGTTTCTATAAACGCCTTAGTTTTAAGGTTTAGAGGTTTACTTTAGAGTGTAGAAGTTTAAGTGCAGGAATTTAGAATTTAAAAATATTTTTGTAATAATTATTTTTTAAGAAAAGGCATCAAATTGATAAAAACCATGAATATGTCATATTCATTTTTTATTAAATTCATATTCAATCTCTAACTTATTATTCATAATTAATTAATTATTATATTATCAAATATTCACAATACTAAAATTATGATGACGTTTAATTAATTTAAACAAAAAATAAAATTAGGTCTATTTGGTTATAGAAAATGAAGTCTATTTTCATTTTACAACGAAACACATCTTCTTCACTGTTTTTATTTTCCAAAAAAATGAAATCTATTTTCATTTTCTTGAAAAATAAAAAACAGTGAAGAAAATGTGTTTTGTTGTAAAATTAGAAAATATTTTTTTAAATAAAAATAAGTGAAAATTTGAAAATTTGTTTTTATTATTTTCATTGAAAATATTTTAAGAAAGTGAAAAATATGAAAACAATTTTTTTTTAAATTTTAACTTTATTTTAATCCAGGTTCGAATCCTTCTTCTAATGTCATTTTTTTAAAAATTTGGTTTTTTTACTCATGTTTTATTTATTTATTGTTATTACTATAACTATAATATTTTTCTAACTATATTTTACTGTAATTATTAAATAATTATTTTTTCATTTTTATTTGATTTAATTGCACCACACGACCCCAAACTATGGCACTCATTTTAAATTGGTCTCTAAATTTTAAAGTATTCCAATTTCATCCTCAAACTATGATTTTTATTCTAAATTGGTCCTCAAACTTTTAAGAATTCTGGTTTCATCCTCAAACTATTACTCTCATTCTAAATTGGTCGTCAAACTTTTCAAACGTTCTAATTTCATCCCCAAATTGTCAATATATGCTACTCATATCTTATGTTAATAAAATCGTTATAAAAATTGTTAATTTTCATGAAACACTAATATGTATTATGTAATAAAATGATATGGTATAAACGATAATTTGAGAATGAAATTAGAATGTTCAAAAGTTTGAGGACCAATTTAGAATGAGAGTCATAGTTTGAGGATGAAACTAGAATGCTAAAAAGTTTGGGAAACAATTTAGAATAAAGGTAGTTTGAGGATAAAATTGGAATGTTCTAAACTTTAGAGACAAATTTAGAATGAATGTCATAACTTGAAGACACGTGATGTAATTAACTCTTTTTATTTTGAAAAGCTAGATTCCAAACACATATTCACCATTTTTATTTTTAAAAACAAGTTTTAATCCCTATTAACCATGCATGTTTTTTAATGATTAGAAAACAGAAAATGAAAATTATTTTTTGAAATTAAAAATAGAAAAAAAATAATCTAAAACCAAGTTAAAAATCTCTCGAAAGAGGAAGAAGAAATCTTTCTAATCCATTTTCTAAAATTAGCATATATAACAATAACCCTTGATCGGGGCAAGACGCCGGAATTCATAACTCATTCATAAACACTGGAGGTATCCCCAGACACCTTATGACTTAATCAACAAGGTAATTGTGCTTAAAGCATAGGCAAAGGTTGCTCCACCCATTATAGTTGTGGCTGAGGAGACCCATTTTCAGAACCTATTCTTCTTTTGTGATTCCATAATACTTTTCTCCATCACCTCACGGCTTCAAATCTCAACCCAATGTCTCTTTCTTTTGTGGAATTTTTGAGGGGGTTTCTTGGAGAGAAAGTTATCGGTGAGAGCAAAAATACTGGGGAGTTTCATCTTTGGATTGAAACCACTCTTTACCGAAATTCTGCAACCTACCTATCAGATCAGTATTTTCACTCACACCAGTAACTTTGTCTCCAAGAAACTTCCCTAGAAACTCCACAATTTCCTCCATTGCCTTCATCTTCCGGAGGATTGGCCCTTCAAAGTTGAACCTTCTTTGGATACGCGGCTAGGTTTCTATCTGGCCATACATATAATGGCACAATTGGAGATGTATGTGAAACCTAAAAGGGGGGTTTTTATGCGGCTAGGTTTCCTATCCCTGTCTCACCACCCCCATAATATTAAAAACCATCTCTCTTCCGCATATCTCCGCTCCACCATCATGCGGGTTCCGAGACCCACATAATCCTCTTTATACTCACCATCGTCATGTGTCTCATTTCATATAACACAAAATGAACCTTTCTTCCATCAAATTGGCCCTTAAACTTTTCAAGCTAGTCAAATTGGCCCATGAAAAAATTTCGATCAAATTGTCTTTCAACTTTGAAAACGGAACACAATATGTCCCCTAAGTGTAATACCCTAATTTTGTCCGGGTGTATATATATAATTCACTATAAGTATAACCAAATAAATAAATAAAACATTAATGTATATAAGTAAGTAAAATAAAATTAGTCCTATAGGATAAATGTTCATATACATCCTTAAAACCCATTTACATCATAAAAATCCCAAAAGCCCACTTTTAATTACAATCCCAATTCTCAAATGTTTCCTATCCATTTTACAACTCATATTTGATAATATTGATCTCTTTACAGATGTTAACAACCGAAGAAACACATATTCTGGTGCAAAATTCAAATTCCCGCCCAAATTAAGACACATGGCAGCTGCTCATGGGCCGAAAATCTTTAGCCACAGATTGTGCTTCTTCTCCCGTGATCTGGAGCTAGCTGACATACGCTGACATCACCATAACGTCAGCAAGTCTGACTCCTATAAAAGGAAAGAGAGAGAAAGTCAGAGAAATTAATGGTGATTCTTAAAAACAACAACAACAACAACAATAATAATAATAATAAAAATAATAAAGTAGAGAGAGAATAACCACCTCAGGAAAACGAACCGCCGCAACAACCGAAGAGCTGCCAGATCCCAGTCGTTGCCGGAGGCCGAGGAAACGTCAGAGTTGCTGAACGCCGTCGGAATTGGAGGATAAAGCGACGTTTCACGGCTGAAGAACCGATTAGCCCTAGTGAAGCTGAACTGCTACTAGAGAAGTTGATCCGTCGCCGGAGATATCGTGGACAACACCGAAAGGTATATCCTCCTTGATCTGTCTATTTCCCTGCACTAAAACATTAAAAGCATTAGATTTTAAGCAAAAAACGAGGGAAAATAGAAACAAAAAAGAAGGAGGTGATCGGAGTCCTTGAGTGTGGCTGGAGTGTTGCCGGAGTGCTTTGCATGGCGGAGTTGAAGAGGTAGGGCTTCGGGTAAGTAGATTTTAGGGGGTGCATATGGGTGATTCGATTGAATCGGGTGTTAGAATAGGTTTTAGGATTTAAAATGGGAAATTCGGGAGTTTTTTGGTGTTTTAGGGTTTCGGCTGGCGTTTAGAAATTGCCTCACGGCGGCCGGCCAGACATGCACAGTGGTCGGAGTTGATGGCTATGGTTGGATAACATGAATGGGTGACCGAAACAAGGGTTTGATGGATCAAATGAATAAAATATGAAGAACTCGTTTGGGTTTTGGTGAAAGTAGGGATTTTGATCCGAATTAGGCTCATTGTCTGGGAATTTCGTGTTTGTTAGAGAGAGGTCAGAGGATATGCGAGTTAGAGAGAGAAAAGGAGTTAGGTAAAATAACCGAGTTGGCTCGGTAGGGATGTAGACTCTCGGCATGAATAATTAATTGTTGGCAATAAGGCGTAAAAGATATTGGAAAAGTGTTAAAACAATGCCAAGAAAATCTATTGCGTGCAAGTATACACGGTCTGTAAGTAATACATCAGTTAAGCTGAGTGTCAATCCCACAGAGATTGCGCTTTGGGATTCAATTGCTTTGCTAATTACTTGTCTTGTGAAAAAGATGTTTTAGATGTAGAGTGGTTATTGGAAATGAAAAGATAATGAAAATATGAAAAGTAATTAAAACGTTGGCGAGGAAGGTGTCTTAGAAAATGACAAGTGTTGGCAAGGAGTGCCTGGTTTTCATGCTATTTGTTCTATGCCAGTCTTTAATAAATCCTACCTTGGCATTGTTTGTCGAGCATATTCAAAAGTAGCAATGCCTCTGTCGATAGCATTTCCCTAAATTAATCATGGAAAAAACTCCAATATGTCTACAGTGAATGTTTTTTCATAAATCAATTTGGTTAAGTATCAATCTTTACTCCTAAGGGGTAGATTTCACTCCCGAAGTAAGTTCATCTACTTGAACATATTCTTTCGAAGCATCTCTCCTTAGTATTTAGCAATTGATCGTTGCCACTCAAGTCAGTTATGATATTGAGTTGCAATAAGCCAACTATGACATCCGTCGCTTGGCAAAGTATTTAGAAAATAGTAATGCCAACTCTCGCTTGGCAGAGCATTTAGAAAACAGTAAAGCATGTCAAATAGAAAAACAACATCGAGACAGTTCCGATTTATTAAAAACTAAACATTAAAAATAACGTTCAAATGCAAACACCCCTCACCAACTATTAAATTAGTTCATGGTAAGGGTATCAACCAAAAAATCATAATCGCTTTTAACATCCATCATCATCAAATCTAAGAAAAATAACAACAAAAAGGATGGGCAACAATAGGGTCTCTCGATGCAACTCTTGTAACACCCAAAATCATGTCTAGTCGGAATTGGGTTCCGGTGATCGTAAATTTTGCATCGATAAAGATTAAACATAGTATTGACCAGTTAATCATTAATATTGGATGTCTAATTGAATTAAGTCATTGCCATCGGAGGGATGTGTATTGATATTTGTCATATTGGCAAGACGGAGGGACTAGACCATTCATTGATTTGGCGAGGCGTAGGAATTCGCGTATCCACTATCTTGATTCAATCCAAGGATTAATGATGGAATGAAAATGCTAAACATTGTATATTGATGCATCAACATTGATAAGCATGCGATCATGTATAAAAATATTTGATATAATGTTTTCATATTGTTTATGACTACCTCACTAGGCAATGTATGTCTAACGTGTCTCATCTCATGCATTTCAGGTTGAAAGATCGAGTGTTGGAGGTTCGGATTAGCAAGGCAAGACAAGTCACTACAAGCCTTAAAGTAATGTATTTTGACTTAAGAACTCCTAGGAAGGTGGCAAAGTAGTTGAACTAGTCGTTTATGCCCTTTTTTGATGTGTATGTGTGATGCCTATGTTAAAATAAGGTTAATGGCCCTAAATGGCCTTTTTGGTTGTTTTAAAATGGCCTAAAAGTGCATACTTAGCTCATACAGGTCAAAATATAGTAAACGTATTCGCATGATCATGAAATTTGGCATGATAGTAGTTTATACTATTGAAATATTGTGTGTAAAGTTTCGTTGCATTTGGACATTATTCGATAGGTTAAATTGAATAAATACCAGCAAAAATCTGTCATTACAAGTCAAGCCGTATCGAAACGGGTGATGGCGTTTCGATACGGGTAAGCATAATTTAGCCTGAGGAATATGGTGTACGGAACGGTTCATGGCCGTTTCGAAACATTTTACTAATGGAATCCCTCGTTTCGATACGGGTTTATAGCGTATTGAAACGGGTCAAAGTCAAACGAAGTCAACTCGTTTCGATACAGGGCATGTCTGTATCGATATGGTCTAAAGGGTAAAGTCAACAGGGGTTGAACATCGTTCACCCGTTTCAAAATAACCCTAGGGTGTCTCGATACGGGGTTAGTTAAGGTAGTTAAAGGCATATTAAATAGATTGCAAGGTTCACAGTTTAGTCACTGAATATTGGAAGATTAAATTGAATGTGTTAATGGCCTCCAAATTGTATGAAATTTTACAGGTATGTCAATATCGTGTTGAATTTCATTGTAGTATAACCAATTGCATTGAAGGACCTTTAATTTATCAAATTTTACAAATTGGTCCCTAAAACTTGTAATAATTGCGATTTAGCCTTGAATGATTAACTACTGCTTATGTGGGTCAATTGAACTGAGTTTCATGGTAGTGAGGGTTATTGCATGATAGCGTTAAAAATGTTAATAACAAAAATGAAATTTTATTGTACCAATTTCCGTATTGATTATCGGTTTCACCTTCCTACTCGGTTCTCGACCAGACCAGGAAGGGGGTGTTACAACTTTTCATGGCGAGGCTCCCAAATGTTGCACCCTATCTCCCCGATCACTCTCCTTGTTTTTATGACTCTTCAATTTTTGCTTTGATCGGGTTTAAATAGGACTCCATGGATGGCCTAGGATTAGTTTGGATTTGAATTTGAACGTGCAGAGATAAGGAAGGTGGTCATCTTATTCGGCGTTTGAATCCTATGACTGATCAGGTTAGGGCTGACGTCATCGTGCCATTGCTCTTCTGTCATCGCAGCTCGGCATTGGTCTTTGTCTTTTTCAAACCCCACTTTTCATTACCCAACATCACCGCAACCACCTCAGAAACAACAACCTTAATTTCATCTTCAAACGTTCTATTGGTAACTCCTCTCCCGACTTCCGTTATTTCTCCCTCTTTCAACTTTCCACTGAGGATGGCCAAAGCTTTTCACTAAAACAGAATATTCGCTTACCCCTTTTGACGATCGTTGGCGTAGTCCTCAAGTTTACGGTCCTTGGAGTGGAATATTGTGTGTAGAATCTGAAGGTAACCTTGCCATTTACCAGACAGTTTAAAATCCTTCCTCAATTCCCTCCTTCAACACATTACACTAGGTTTGATTTTGGCTATGATTCCCAAACTTATGACTACAAAGTTCTAAGATTTGTTTCAAATCTGTATAAATATGATCATGGAGCTTGTTCTGCTTTGGGTAGTCCTTGGTATATGATAATCATGTAAATGGGATTTATTATTGGCCGGCAAGCGGGACAAATGATGTCGGTTATGGCTGTATTCTTTCATTTGATATTTTTAATGGAAGGTTTTCAACTTTATAATTTCCTGGATTTTAAGAGTACGTACTGCTACTTCTAAACTTGAATGGATTGCTTGGTGCTATTAGTACTCTGAAATCTATTGAAATATGGGTTATGAGTGGATCCTGGACTAAACTAGTATTCATTATTGGTATCCATACTTGTTATAAGGGTTCAATGAACATTATTGCTTACGCTGAGAGCTTGGTTACATTCAATTGAAGATCGGAGCATGGGGAATTACAACAAAGGATGTAAGATTTCATGGGATTTGTTCTCTTCCTATGCACTTAATGTCAACTATTTTGTTTACATGCTAGACATGGAGTGCTTTTCGTAGTTGATTCGCAATGTAATTTGAAGTTGAATTTAGAAAATATTAGTATTGTTGTTGTTATATAATAATTCAATTCTTTTACTTTGTGGAATGCTTCTGGACTCATTTTTATTAATTTAAATATGATAAAAGATATTACCAATTCTGCATTCGACAAAGCTGTTATAAAAGATATTACTATGGCTATAAAAATATATTACACAATCTTTTTTATAATCTAAAATTTAATTCATAACCCTAAATATAGAACCTCAAATTCTAAATCATAAACTTTAATATTAAATTTTAAAATTTAAACCCAACAACCTAAACTTTAACTAATTCCATATAACCTATATTTAATAAAGTTATGTAAACTTTAATTTACCTTGTGCATTAAAGTTTTCCCTATAAATAATACACCGCAAAAGAAATTTACTACTACAAATAACAAATTCGTATAATTAAGATCAAAATCAATCATTATAAAGCACAAATGAACATATATTGATAATTGGAATACATCCGTACTCAAACTAAAATAATTACAAATAATAAAACTTAAGCCATAGTAAATCTAAATGATGAACCCACACACTATATTTATGCATGATGCTAAATACTTAAGCCCACCCCTCTATTCCCTCACTACACCAAACTTGGTATATAGCGGCACATTTAGCGGCGTTTTAAAACGAAACGTCACTAACTTTGTACATATCGCGGCGTTTGGTTAAAAAATGCCACAAAATAATAAAGTTAGTGGCGTTTATAATGAAAACGCAGCAATTGACAGTTTTTAGTGGCGTTTTGTAAGACAAACGCCGCAAAAAATATCACATTAGTGGCGATTTAATAAACAAACGCCGCTATTTTCAGGATCTAGTGGCGTTTCTATGGACAAACGCCGCAATAGGGACTAGGGTTTGGGTAAAGTACAGTGTTTTAATCTTGGACATTAGAAAACCATTCAGCTCACTCTCAGTCACTCACGCCCCAATCCCCAAATCCCTAACCCAGTCGATCGTCTCTCTCCGGCAAGATTTCTTCTCTCAGGCAAAATCCCACGACGATAGGTTCTCAAGCTTGTGCTGTTTGCAAACACCAACGCTGGAAATGCATCGGCAACTGTCTTTTGGCTCTGTTTTTCCCTGCGAATCGCCAGAAGGATTTCCTCAACACCCGCAAGTTTTTGGGGGTTAGAAATATCATCAAGCTCATCGAGAATCTCAGCTTTCAGCAGCGTGCTATCGCCGTGAAAACCATCGTCATCGAAGCTAACATGAGGGCGGCTAACCCCGCCGGCGGTTGTTACAAGTACATACTCCAGTTGAGGAAGCAAATCGCTGGGTACCAGGCCGAACTTGATCTCGTCAATCAACAGCTTGCCTTTTGTAAAGCGCAGTCTCTGCAGCAACAACAACAACGCAGAAACAGAAACAAGTAGTCGGAACTGATGAAGAAGAAGAGGTTAATGCTGCTGTTGATGATCTAAATTTGGAGGGTTTTAATGTTTTCGATGATCTATATTCTCAGGGCTTAAATTGCGGTGGATCGTCATATTTCACGCCTGTTTATGATGTGTTTGATTATAATCTTGTGAAAGTCGAATTGGAGGCTGCAGCGTCTAAACAACAGGCTTTGGGTAAAGAAATGAGGCCACTGTCTACCGAAAAGCGAGATGAAACCTTGGGTTTCGATTCGGAAGCTAACATTTCCTTGGATGTAGGTGAAGATATCAAGTCATTGCTCTAGTTCTTGGACGACAAGAGAGATCAAAGTTGCAGGTTTGATTTTTGAGCTATGTTTACATCAGTCAAATTATTTTTCTAGTATTAGTTTCTGAGTTAACAAGTTGTAGTGGTCATAGGGATTTTTTTCCGGCATATCCACCTGTATCCGACCTATTGGTACCATTAAATTCGATGGCTAAGTTAACTCAAAACCAGCATTTGTTTCATTTCAGTGATGAACTTGTACTGAAGGAAAGGGCTGCAGTGTCTTTTAAGCATGAGGTGAGGCATGATCTGAATGGTGCTGCTTCCCTGTTTAGTTTCCCAAATGGCAAATGGATAGATAAGTACATAGATACATGAGTTTGAAAATCTAAATACTAACATTGTTTACATTTCTGTACATGTAATTGTAAAGATATGGTTTTACAAAGCAGATTGTGCATATAGGGCAAGTGTTTTCCAGAGGTTAGTCAAAGTTGTATTTCACTACTTGTTTAGCTTACACAAACTGTTGGATGCTTTTCTGGGTTGAATATGCTGAATTTTTCTGAATATACATCCAATATTGAGACTATAGTTTAAGTGTTCAAAAATTAAGGATAAAAGTAACTCAGAATGTGTTGGTTCTTGTTAGTTTCCTTCTTTTTCTATATTTTACTTCAAATCTACAGCAATTAATTGGTTTTAATCTATTTTTATGAGCAGGCTGCTTTATACTTATTTTTTACCTTTTAAATTGACTCAGAATGTGATCCTTGAATAATAAACTCAATAAAACAACGAACTCATTAAATCAGGTATTTTATTTTGTAATCATCGTTCCTATTACTGTTTGTAGCAATCATGATCATTTATAATGTGCAAAATCCAAAAAAGAAAAGAAACGACTTTATTTGAGTTTTCTTTACCATGATTTTGCTCCTTAATGAATTGGATATGTTCTGCAATTGGATTGCAATACACCTTATTGTTTTAGCTTTTGCTTCTGTTGAACTTGTCATATGTAAAATTGAAAATGGGATAGCTTTCATGTGTATTGGTAAATTAGGGGAAAATATTGCTTTCTTATAATGATTTCATGAATGGGATAAGGATAGTTGTATCTGTAAAGTGTTCTTTTTCTTCTTGGAAAGGAAATGAAAATGGACTAAGACTCAATTCAATCGACCCAGAGTTTATGTTGGATTTAGCTTCTATCTTGTTTGTGATATTGTATAGTTGTTTTCTTACT
This sequence comes from Hibiscus trionum, assembly GCA_030270665.1. Classification (NCBI taxonomy): domain Eukaryota; kingdom Viridiplantae; phylum Streptophyta; class Magnoliopsida; order Malvales; family Malvaceae; genus Hibiscus; species Hibiscus trionum. The sequence goes on along the minus strand of BSYR01000003.1, from coordinate 78,753,584 downwards.
TGTAAGCTTTATTTGTAGGTCTAGCATATGAATTCTAAACCAGTTGAGGATATGATAGAGGCCTCGTCAAGGGTCTATTTTTTTTGGTTCCATATGGATGGTTTGAAGGTAAACAATATTGAGAAGCCTTCAACCTCACCGACTACTGACAATGCGCATAAACAACCTTTTATTATAGGTAAGTTTGAACATGGCAATTGTCACTCATGTCTTTTTTATTTCCCTGCCAAATAATGGTTCTTCTGGATTTGTTGTGCTTGAAACGTGAGCCTTGTTAATAGTAGTTATGTGTAATGTTCTTTTTATTTCAGTTCATGCGAGTATGGTTTAAAAACTAGATAAAGGCACTGAACCAATACTTATTTGGTTACTGCATTTGCTTTCTTTCACTTTTGTTATGAGCTTATTCTCTTTTAAATTTTCATGTTATCTAAATTTGGGTGTTATTGTTTTGTGCATCAGGAGTTGCTGGGCGTGCTGCATCTGCGATATGATTATTCAGCAACTTTGGGTGTTATTGTTATTTGGTTCCTCTACCATATCCAAGGTCACCGCAAAATTTTAGTGGAAGGATTCTTTAGTTTAAGGATGGACTTTTAATGTGCCTATTTTTTTTTCATAAAATGTTATCAGTTCTTAATGAAATTGGAAGAGAAATTTATTCAATGGATCACATTTTTCTCTTTAGTTTATGGATAGACTTTAATGTAATGCATTTTTATTATATAATATGTATGTTTTATTTGATTTTTTTTGAAACATGGTGTTATTGGCGGCATTTGTAAAAAAACGCCACTATAGAACATGTTCTCGCGGCGTTTGAGTTTACAAACGCCGCTATAGAACTTGACTTTTTGCGGCGTTTGTAGTAACAAACGCCACTAAAGAACACTTATTAGCGGCGTTTGTATTAAAAAACGCCACTATAGAACACGTTATTGTGGCGTTTGTGTTTACAAACGCCGTTATAGAACTTGACTTTTTGCGGCGTTTGCTAAAACAAACGCCACTAAAGAACACTTATTCGCGGCGTTTGTTTAACAAAAGCCACTATAGATCTTGACATTTTGCGGCGTTTTTTACCTAAAAACGCCGCGAACTATTGCGGCGCTACTTTAGGCGGCGTTTTTTGCGGCGCTTTTTTAAGCGCCGGGAAAGTTTTTAGCGGCGCTAAAAAACGCCGCTATAGAGTTAAAAAAACGCCGCTAAAGATCTGTTTTGTTGTAGTGCCTCTTTAATGAAGACCCTCACTTTTTATTCATTTGTAGGTCGGGACTCGAGGGCCTGACCTCTCAGAGTTTGCTCATATGAAAGCTTAACTTACCAAAACGGTCGAATCGCAAATTCAAATCTAATTAAACAAGAGTCTTGATTTTTTTGAAAAAGTCAAATAAGACTTTAAAACCTTACAGACAAAACTTTCCAACATAACATGTTCCGAATAAAAGCATAGCATGTTCTCATCGACCGGAGACGCCAACCACCGGCTTGCGGATCATGGCCTACGAGCTCTCAGCCACCACTTATCCTTGTCCTCTGCCTCGACTCCGCCTGTTACGTTCGCTTCCACCGAGCTGGGGTTCTTTCAACGATCTATACTGAAATTCTACGAGATCAGTCCTTGGTTTGCATTGCCTAATAACATAGCCAACTCTTCCATACTCCAAATTCTTGCTAAGAGCCTGATGAGACCCAGACTGTTCATATTCTTGACATCGGTGTACCTATGGAAGTTCCTAGACTCGACAAGCTCGGCATTTAAAGGATGAGAGGAGAGGCAGCAAAGGCATCAATGAACCAAGGAGAGATGAATGAAGGGAAAGAGAAATGGTGCAAGGTGTGGGACTTGAGGCACAAGTGTTCGGAGAGGATGCCATTGACGGGGCTCGAGTTAGTAATCGGGAGATGAGAGTTGAAGAGAAAGATGGTTGTGTTGGGTTGTGGTGGAAAGGGCAGCCTGTATCATTTTTCACTAATAATCTCAGCTATGTAGATTCTTAAAAAGTGTAGTACCGTGTGTGAAGAATTGTTTGCAGTTAAGTGTTGTATCAATTTTGACAATTGGTATAGCAAGAACATAACAATCCAAGTATGATATTTACAATTCGAATTTTAGACTCGAATCACATTCAACTTGTATGCAAAATACCATTATTTGATTTTTGCAGCACGATGATTATGTTATCGGTTAAAGAGATTGTTAAGCAAATCGACACAAGTGATAAAATGATAGTATTTCTCAGCCGAGTTAATCGAAGAATCCAAATGACAATAATTAATACGAGGAGAAACATATGTAAGTTGGTAAAATCAGGACCATATTCGAACAAATACCCACATATGTTGAATAGATTTATTATTATTATTCCAATCTTCCTCCCGTCATTAATTATTATATTACGGAACAATTATTTTTTGATTCATATTTCGACATGGGGCTTTAGCTCTACCACCCGAGTTGTGTGACAATTGAAAAGGACAGTCCCGGATTAAATGGACGAGTCCTTGAGGGTCTGGCTTATGATAACGAAGGCGTATTTCCCAGAGTTGAACGAGCTTGGTAGTTCTATTAACGTTGCATGCGATTTCGGGTTTTCCACCGGTAAGTCGCTTAACCAATTTGATAACATCTTGCACCTTATATTTTTTTTCTGGTGCTAAGTTTAAAATCGGGTAAGCTCGCCCGAATCTGTAGTGCATATTTGAAGTAGTTCAATGGGTCATGTGCAAAATCAGAACACGTCCCATGTTTGTTCCATTCACGCTCCCAGAATTGCAGATTTGCATTGTGGTCAAGGGGATTCTTCAAGTCTGGCCACTCTGTATCTAAGTTCGGACGAAGGGGTCCAAGAAGATTCTATCAAAATGGAGGGGAAAAGAAAAATCAAGTTAGATTTTGGGGAGCAGTGGGTAAAAAAATAACATAAAGATTTAAGATGCTTACCTGCAGCTGTGTCGAAGGGGTGGGAGCCGTTGGGATACATGGATGAGTGACCGTATATGGATCAATGGGATCGTCCATTGCATCCTGCGGCCAGAGGCCGTGGATGGTGAATTTTTTGTCCACAGAAGGTGGTAAAGGGGTCGGGCATCGCGTTTGCCCATTGCTACATGTACTCCTACCCCATTGTATGCTCAATTTATAAAAATCAATTGAATTTGTAAAAACCGTAGTTGAAGTCAACATTAAAGAAAAAAGAAAAAGATTGAAGAACACCATAATGCTAAAATTCATTGTATATGAAGTGCATTGTTCAAAGGGATATTACAACCTTTTATAATAGAAATTCGACCCTGAAAAATTAGCAAAAAAAATGACGTTAATGTTTTTGTGATGCATTAATTAATTATTACATAAAAAGGTGATGTTCCCTATTTTATCTATTTTGATCTTTTTGTGATGCATTAATTAATTACTACATAAAAAGATGATGTTTTCTATTTTATTTATTTTGATCTTTTTGTGATGCATTAATTCAATTTTAATCCAGAAATTTTGGTAGATGAAAAGGGGAAATATTAGTCCCACTAAATTATAGAAACAATAATGAACAACATTGATAACTCCTGTTATTGGGAACTATAATTTAAGCCTTGACGTTGAACTAAAGTTTAAACTTGTTTTATTTGAATCCGATGAATTCGATGATAAATATGAAACTGAGAGACCAGAGGAGAGACAATAAATGAGATTACTAATTTTATTTACTTAAACTTATTAATTTTATTTTTACCAACATTAACATTTAATTTGTCTAGCTAAAATTATTTTCTCACTTTATTTGAGCATAAAATTAAATAATTAAATGTATTTATATATTTGCATAAAATTAATATTAAATCATCATAAAAAAATTAAATTTACATTATTTATTTATTTTCGATATCATATAAATTTTAAATTATTTATGAATTAAATAAATATTATAAAAAATAAAATTTAATTTTATAAATAAGGGTAAAATACACCATTCATCACTTAACTATCTTCTCACTCCTATTTTGGTCACTTAACTTTCAAACTTTTTAATTTACTAACTGAATTTTCGGATTGCTCTTGTTTTGGTCAGTATAGAATATTTTATTATAATTTTCAAATTTTAAATATTATTAAATATAAAATTAATTTAAATAAATAAATAATAAAATCATATTTTATTATTATTATTATTATTAAATTTAAAAAATATATAAAAAAACACCACCATTGTCGACTATCGTTGATCTCAAAATCGATGATCGTTTGATCCCAATTTACACCAGTGGACTTGTTTTGACATGCTGAGTCCGAATATGGTATTTGTTTCATCGAAAAATGTCTTGAAACCCGCAAATAGTGTTTGAAGCTTTTTGGTTTCCTCATTTCGATCTCTCTTTCGTGAACTTCAGAGTATTTTCCAGCAAAATGAAAGCTGGATTCGGACACAGATGGCCGAGACGAAGCGAATGGTAAAATTTAGGACTGGACGACCATCATCTACGGCCGTTGGCTGTGAGAAGATTATATAATTTAAATAAAAAATGGTGGATATATAATAAGAAATTTGGTTAATTTGGTGGTTTAGCGTTTGACCTTGTCTCAAAAGAGTGTGAGATCAAATTCTAACAGATGTAACGTGCCACCACCTCATTAAGTGAAAAAATGATTATAAAAATTTCACAAGTACAACTAAGAAAAAATATTATGTGTCAAATTGTGAAAAATAATCGTTGATATGTCAAAACAATAATGTGGGTATTAACGTATTGTGTGGTACTAAACAGGGCAGAGCCATGAATTTATCTAAGGGGTGTCATTTTCTTGAATGATACTTAAGAGGAGTTAATTATTTACAAAGGAGTGTCAATTATATATATTTTTAAATTTTTTATATACAAATTACATAGAAAAATATAATTTTCTAAAAATTTTGGGGTGTCAACGGACACCCCAATTGTGGGTGTGGCTCCACCCATGATACTAAATATATAGTTTTTTCAAAAAAAAAATTCATGCCATATTCCACCTTGGTAGGTATTAGTGTATTACCATGTTCGGGTTCAATCCAAAAGAGTTGGATTAATTGATTACATAAAATGATTATATTCCCTATTTTATCTATTTTTAATCTTTTGTGGTGCATTAATCAATTATATAAAAAGATGAAATTTCTTATTTCATCTATTTTAATCTTTTTGTGGCGCATTAATTAAATTATTACTATAAGCATGTATATTTGAATTATTATTATTATTATTATTAAATATTATTATTATTATTATTATTATTATTATTATTATTATTATTATTATTATTATTATTATTATCTGCAACGTTGATAACATGACTTTTTGAACTAATAAGAATAAGGATTTATATTCTATACACATAAGGTGAAATTTTTTAGTTTCTACAGTCACCTTAGCTTTAGGATTTAGGGTTTTGATTTATGGTTTAAAATGTATGGGTTTAAGTTTAGAATTTAGGGATAATTGTTGCAATTTAGGGCTTGTGGTTAGGATTTAGGGTTTAGGTTTTACGATAATATGGTGAGGGATTTAAGTTTTAATATATAAACTCTAAATTCTAACTCTAAAACCTAAATTATAATCACGGTCATTAAATTCTAACCTCCTAAACTTAAACCCTTAAATCATACACCATAAATTAAGTCTCTAAACCCTAAATATAAGGCATATATAAAAACTTTTAATTTCCACCGCTAGTGTATAGAATAGTTACCCTAATAATAATGGGTTTTATTGAATAAATAAGAGAAAATACATAAATCAATTTCGATATATTAATACTTTTTGTTATTTAAATTTGTATTTTTTACTCAAATTCTAATATTAGCTCCTAATAAATTTAAATCCATGTGATTTTTTTCTAAGTTTAAAATTTTAATAATAACCTAAACAATATAGGATGACTAAACTAAAACGACTAAAACTATCCCGAAAAAAAAATGCACATAATACAATGACTAATAACAGTATTTGATATTTTATTATAGATATATAAACTAAAAATAATATTTTTTACATATTAATGATTATCGTTTAATTAATGAAAAAATCTTAAACTTTAAAACATACAAACATTAAAATTATCAGAAACTAACACAAAACTTATGCATATTACAAAGACTAAAATTTAATATTCTATTATAGATACATAAACTAAAAATAATTAAATTAAAATATAGAGTTCAAATAATATAATTAGACCTATTTTTATCAATGATAAAAGGAAATGATTGTCCAGGTTCTAACCATGAACTTAAATACCAACAAAAGCTAAAAGAACAACACCATTTTTTTAATCATGTATATGTATTACTTTTTAGAAAGAAAAAAAAAACTTTGATACATAGGCTATGTAAATTTTAGTTTACACGTGTATTTTAATTTCAAGGGTTAGAGATTTAGTTTAAGGTTTAGGGGTCTAGATTGTAGGGATTAGAAACTAAGGTTAGTGTTTAGCATTTAGGGTATATGGTTTTAAGTTTAGGGTTTAATTTTAAAAAATTTGGGTTAAGACTTTAAGATTTGAGTTTTATAGTGTAAATATATAAACTATTATAAAATTACTTTAGACATTTGTGTATTAAAATTTTACCCTTACTTTTTTTTTGAATCTGGATTATATTCATCGGTGAAAGGAATACAAAGGAATCACACCTTTTACAAGATAAATACAATGCAGAACAAAATAATAATAAAATTCTAAAAGTGTGAAAAACGTTAAAATACCATACCTAACACTGTCAGAAGAAATCTTCTGATAAAAATCCAGAAAAACTATAACTTTGCCTCGAGTGCTCTTTGAATATAGCAAAAATTCTTCTGTTACTTGTTCTTGGCATGTCGGCACAACCACAAAAGGGAATCATAGCGTGTATAGAATGGCCTCCTTCGTTGAAAAGCGCTCGTTGATACTCGTCACTCGAACGCGTAACTGTCAAAAGACAGACTACTGTCATGAAGACAGACAAAAACTGCTAAAAAGCAGACGAAAAAACTGCCACAAGGCAGACAAAAGAACTGCCATAAAAGCAGATTTGAATAAGAATCCGAAAAAGTAGAAGAAAAACAAGAAACAAACTTGAAAAACGAAATATTCATCGAAAAAGATGAATTTTATTTATGTACAGAACCAACAGAACGGCCAAAGGCCGCCGCCGGTAAAGAAAACGATAAAGATAAAAAAAAAGACTTAGATAAGTTTTGTAATCGCCTCAGAGAAAATGAAGAAGTGGAGAAGTGAATATTACTACCCTTACTTTTTTTATATTACTTTATACTATTTTTGCTCAAAATTATAAAGTTGGTGGAGACCTCCACAAAATAAAAGATGTAAACCTCTCATTTAATAACCTTAGTGGTCCTAAAATATCATTTGGCTTAGATTTTGCGATCCTTAGGTAAATTTAGATATTTAAATTTTTATTTATATATATATATATATAGAGGTGGGGGTTAGTTATAAATTTGTCTCTTATATTTCAAATTTTATGTGTTGTCCCTCAGTTTTCAACTTTGATTTTGTTCGTGGACACTGTGGATGAAACAAATAAGATTAAGAAGGATGTCTCATAAAGAATCTTTATAGCATAATATTCGAAATAATTGATCAATGAATCAGATATCAATAATTATACTAAAATAATAATCTTAATTGTCAACTATTTTTTTTATCTTAATCATTAATAGAACAAATTGCAAGAATTTTTTGGAGATGAAAAGGGGAAATATTAGTCCCACTAAATTATAGAAACAATAATTGTAACCCCCTCATCCCGGTCTAGCCGAATGACCGGTCCAAGTGGGTCACATGGGGAAAACCGAAGCGAAACCCGTTAAGGTTCCCCCTCGGTTAGCAACCCTATTTTTTTTTCCCATTAATTAATCTTGTCTAAATGCATTATTAAGTCCTAAGTGAAGCACGACAGCGGAAACACAACGATATATCAACGACCCACCAAATCTGCATATTAAAACAACCCATTTATCCTTTCCAAGCATGCCGTATCAATACAGCTCTCTAGTGTATCAATACAGCTATAGTGTATCGATACACTCTCTAGTGTATCAATACAGCTATAGTGTATCGATACACTCTCTAGTGTATCAATACAGCTATAGTGTATCGATACACTCTCTAGTGTATCAATACAGCTATAGTGTATCGATACACTCTCGAGAGTATCAATACAGCTATTGGTCAACTAGGTCAAACCGTATCGATACGCTTAGTCACCGTATCGATACGACCCACACTCCACCACTCCTAAAAAAAACAGAGAGTTGGGACTGTATCGATACACCCTAGTGTATCGATTCGCCTGACCAAAAATCTGCCATTTATGCAAGAGTGTATTGATACAGCACTTTAGTGTATCAATACGCCCTGTTTTGCAAGACTCCCAACTTCAACATATTCAAGGCATGATTATGAACCATCATACATACATGGTAAATTATACATTAAGAACCTTTCATACATGATACTCAACATGAGCATACCTTAATCAACTAAGGAAAATCATGCATTCAATCAAAAGAAAGCAAGCAAGCACATAAGGTCTCATGCTTCAACATCCATACACTTAGGCATCCTCACAAGACATATGTCCAACACACATGATAAGCAATTTAAATATCTACCAACATACATCACTCAAGCATTCATCAAGGCATGCATCATAAGTGACATTTACAAATCAAACAAGGCATCTAAGTGCCAAACCAAATCAACACACATCAAAGTATCAAGACACACAACACTTATCCCATTGCTTTACTATTACAATCTTTTAATTTATAAATCATACATTGAGCTCACCAAAGCAACACTTGAAGAACTTTCCTTTCCCTTGCCACCCACAAGCTATTTATCTGCATTGTCGAACAAAAGAGAGCGTAAGCATAAAAGCTTAGTGAGGGTAAGCTCATAAAACAAACCTTCGACAATACAGGGTCCAAGCTCGAGCAACTATCATGATATAATACATGATTTTACTTTCGATCCACATGAGCCATAATTATAAATGATGCATGAACATATTACCAAATTCATGTCATGCTCAACAACTTATAAATTCATCATACAATGATACATAACTCAATGTATTAACCACATCATATATCGCTTCACATTGGAAATCACATTTCATATCACATTGATACACATATCAATTCATATTAGCATGTATGCATAATCTCATATTGGCATAAACATACTTTCTCATATTGGCATAAACATACTTTCTCATATTGGCACCTAGCTATGACTCGAATACGCGGATAACATGTTGGAACGCATTTTCCAACATCAACATTACCTCGGTGGGATTACACTCATCACCGGCCTTGCATGGACGGGATTCCACTCATCGCCACATGCCCTACGGATGGGATTCCACTCATCATCACGTAGAATATATATAAATTTCCGGTGGAATATTACATCACCGTACTCCTCCTTGGTGCCTTAACGCCACCAAGGCCACGTACGTTTTGACTCAATTTGTGTGCACACTCATCCTAATGATCGATCATTGTACCCAAGCATACTAGTGCCAATATTAATCAAATTCCACAACCTTTGATATTCAGAGTCATAATATGGCATCTTACATCATATTAAGCTCAACATCAAATATCTCAACAACGTATTATCATAATGTCATGTTCAAGAGTAATAATATGGCATCTTACATCATATTAAACTCAACATCATCATACACAATTTACAATCCAAACCACATGCATAGCAATGCATCAAACCATGCCTCAACAACATGTATAACACATTATACATAATCATCTTAACACAATTTATCATGAGGCATAACATTAATTAAAGAGATCATCCAATGTCTCTAACTAAAGCTTAGGATTAGGCTACCACCCTAATCCTAACTCTAGGTGAGTCTACCAATCTCAACCTAGTCCACATGCTTGAACCAATTGCTCAAAACCATTTAAAATATTTTAACCACTCACCTCCACATCCAAGCTTAAACACCAAGCATCCATGGCCTTCAATTTCTAGATTTTTTCCCAAGGCTTCACCATCTCAAAACCTCGCTTCTAAACATCTCAACACAAGTAAAACAACCTCGAATCAACTCAACATCAAAGTAGCTAACCCGGAATACCAATTCAAATATCAAACTCAACATATTAAGTCATGACCAAACCCCAACTTTATCTAATTCAAGCAGCCCATAACCTTGATGAAAACTCGAGTTTCCAACACATCTCATACTCACAAATAATTGCTAAATTGAGCCACAACATCAACCCATAGGTGCAAGCCAAGCTCCAACAATTTTCAACCCATACAATTCACCAAAATTTCCATTTTCGTACTCCTATTTTACCCAGCAGAAAATACCATTTTCAAACATCCAAATGACACCTAAATGGTCCCAAAACACTTTCCTAACATACATATACCATCAGCCCTTCAACCTAACTCTAAAACTCACCAAATTTCAAGTTTTAGACTATTCAAAAATGGCCATAAATACCCATTTCGGATTTTTACCCAAAATTACTCATTTTAACATATTATGTGTATTTTAACATGATTAAACAAAGCCCCAACTCAATTTATCAAAACAAGATGAAAAACCCCTTAAAAACCCAAACTTTGATATGAACCCTAATTTTCAAAACTCCATAACTTTGAAATCTAAGACTATGGATAGATAGAGGATGAAGAGGAGATTAAGAAAACATAATTACCTTCAAAAACGCCCTTGATTTGATGAAGAAATCAAAGGGAATAGTAAAGAGAGTTTGAGAGAATTTGGGATGGTTATACGGTGAAGAAGAAGAAGAAATGAGAAAAGATGATAGATAAGGTGGTGTTTATTTTTATTTTGGTTTAATTACCAAAATGATCCCTCCCTTTCTTTCTAAATTCAATTTGCTCACACTAAGGTCAATTTGATTAAAATTAATTTTACCGACTCAGACCAACTAATCCGACTAACTCCTAACCCCAAAACACGGGTGTTACAATAATGGGCAACATTGATAACTCCGGCGAGATCTCCCCACCCCACACCCTTTAATGGCTTCTTCTCATGTTATTGGAAACACCAATTTAAGCCTTGACGTTGAACCAAAGTATAAACTACGATTTATATGAATCGGATGAATATGAAGATAAATATGAAACCAAGAGTACAAAGGAGAAACACGAAAGGAGATAGTAATTTTTTTTAATTAAATTTAATAATTTTATTCTTACCAGCGTTAACCTTTAATATATCAATGCTAAACTAAATATCAAACTAAAATTATTTTCTCACTTTATTTGAGAATAAACTAAATATTTAAATATGTATTTGTATATTTTTATAAAATTAATATTAAATCATCATAAAAATTAAATTTGCATTATTTATTTATTTATGATATCATAAATTTTAAATTATTTACAAAATAAATATTATAACAAATAAATTTTAATTTTATAAATTAGGGTAAAATAGACCGTTCATCACTTAACTATCTACTCACTCCTATTTTTCTATTTTGGTCACTTAAATTTTAAACTTTTCAATTAACTAACTGAACTTTCAGATTGCTCATATTTTGGTCACTCTAGAATATTTTATTATAATTTAAATTCTTTTAATATTATTAAATATAAGTTATTTTAAAATAAATAATAAAATCATATTTTATTATTATTAAATTTAAAAATATATATAGAAAAACACCACCATCGTCGACCACCGTTGGTCTCAAAACCAATGACCGTGTGATCCCAATTTGCACCAGTGGACTCGTTTGACATGCTGAGTTCGAATTTGGTGTTTGTTTCATCGGAAAATGTCATGAAACCCGCAAATGTTGTTTGAAGCTTTTTGGTTTCCTCATTGCGATCTATGTTTTGTGAATTTCGGAGTATTTTTCAACAAAATAGATGTCAAATTCGGACTCAAAGGACCGAAATGAAACAACCGGTAAAATCTGGGACTGAACGACCATCATCTACGGTCATCGATGGTGGAAACATTTTGTAAGTTAAATAAAATTTGGTGGAAATATAACAAGAAAGTTGGTTGGTTTGGTGGTTTAACATTTGGCCTCATCTCAAAAGGGCGTGAAATCAAATTCCAATAGACGCAACGTGTCACCACCTCATTAATTAAAAAAATTATTATAAAAATTCCACAAGCACAACTAATTAGGAGAGAAGAAAAAAATAATAATAAAAAATATCATGCATCAGCTAATTTACCGTTAATTTTAAGTGAAAATATTTTGTCAAAAATAATAGTTAAAATAACAAAACAATAAAGCAGGTATAGTGTGGTACTATATGTTTAGTTTTCCCAATATTTTTTTTTCAGGAGTCACATTCCACCCTCGTAGGTTTGAATTTGATATTATCATGTTCGGTTTCAATCTAAAAGAGTTGGGTCTTATCTAACCTGTTAAATTCAAGTCGAGTTTAAACCTTAAACAGCAAATATATAAAAGATAATAAACAAAATTATGTATCAAAGAAAAAAATAAATTTCGAAATTGAGTGCATGAGCCCCTCCCGAGACCTTGGTGCCTCCATCTTGTTTAAGTGTATATATTTTCTTACTTTACACTCTAAATCTTTTTAGTCTCCTTTTTAGCCTAGAATATACATGGTGTGAACTAAATTATTTCAGCTTTGTTTTTATTTTTGTCAAATGCCACATGAAGTATTCCCTATTTCATCTATGTATAAAATTTTTTGTGGTGCATTAATTACTTACATAAAAAGATTGTATTCCCTATTTGAATCTTTTTGTGGCGCGTTAATTAAATTATTACTATAAGCATGTATATTTGAATTGTTTTATTATTATTATTATTATTATTATTATTATTATTATTATTATTATGTGAAGTTGATAGCATGACTTTTTGGACTAATAAGAATAAGGATTTATATTCTATAAATATACAGTGAAAATTTTTAGTTTCTACAGGCAATTTAGCTTTAGGATTTAGGGTTTTGGTTTATGGTTTAAAATGTACGTGTTTAGGTTTGGATGTTTAGAATTTAGGGATAATTATTTCAATTTAGGGCTTGTGGTTAGGATTTAGGGTTTAGGTTTTACAGTAATATGGTGAGGGATTTAGGTTTTAATATATAAACTCTAAATTCTAACTCTAAAACCCTAAATTATAATCACTATCATTAAATTCTAACATCCTAAACTTAAACCCCTAAATCCTACACCATAAATTAAATCTCTAAACCCTAAATATAAGGCACATACAAAAAAATTTAATTTCCACGGCTAATGTATAGAATAATTACCCTAATAATAATTACCCATCCTTCTTCTTAACAAAAAGAATTGGGGCTCCCCAAGGAGAAGAGAGACGGGTCGAATAAAACATCGGTCAAGCAACTCTTGCAACTAAACCTTTAGCTTCTTAAGCTCTTTAGGAGCCATGCGGTAAGGATTCATAGATACAAGTGCAGACCCCGGATAAGTCTCAATTTCAAACTCAACAGCCATGTCTGGTGGTAGCCCGGGTAACTCTTCTGGGAAGACATCAGGAAACTCGCTAACAGTGCGAATTTCCTCAATCTTAGATAGAGAGCCCTTCGTATTCAAGAAACAAGCAATGAAGATTTCATATCCTTTACGGATCATTCTATCGGCAGTCAGAGTGGATACCACATTGGACAAGTAACCTCGACGTTCTCTGACTAAGATCACTGATCGACCATCTAAAGTCTTCAAGGTAGCCCTTTTTGACTCACAATCCAGACTAACCCGATGCCTTTTCAGCTAATCCATACCTAGAATCAGATCGAACTCCTCCAACGAAAGTTCCATAAGATCGGCCAGGAAGATCTCCCCTTGAACCTCAAGAGGACATCGCCTAAATACTTTATCCATATTCACTGACTGGCCCACTAGGCTCATGACTGTAACAACATTTTCTGTGGCTTCTAAAGGAATCTGAAGGTCTCGGGATATTGATCTTGAAATATAGGAGTGGGTGAAACCATTGTCGAGCAATGCAAAGTATGGAACAAAATAAATGGTAAAGGTACCTGCAATAACAACTGGCTCGTCTCTGTCATCCCGGAGTCTGGTGGCATATACAAGTGCTGGCTGCCTAGCCTCAGATAAAACTGGTCCTTCACTCTGATATGACCGGGCTCTAGTGTCAGACCTGGCAGAAGATGCAGAAGGTCTACTCTGACCACGACCTCTAGCTGGGGTCTGAACCGAAGTTTGTGAATGTGTAAGGGTTTGGGAAGATGTCCGAAATGTAGATGGTGAAACTGGGCAGCTCTTCAAGAAGTGATCCTCGGATCCACTATGAAAACAAGTACCCCGTCATCTTCCTACACTCCCCTCGATGCCATTTGCCACAATGCTCACAGAATGGTGTCTGAGAGAAACCTGACGAACCACCATGACTAGATGTCAGAGCTGGAGGGGCTGGAGGCCTAAAACCAGTGTCACTCCTATGAGGTACAGTAGTACAAGCCTTCTTACCAGCACGTGCTAAAGGCTCGGTACCAGAAGACCTCTTAGATCGATCTCGATCTACTCTATCACCCTTAGTGGCCCTCAACTCAATCTTCTCTAAATCTTTCACCAACTCTACCACCTTGTCGAAATCTTTATCAAGATGGCCTATAGCCTGCACACATAGCTCATGACGGAGACCAAGTACAAACTTGCGACACTTCTCTTTTTCAGTGGGTATCATACTGGATCCAAACCTCAGGAGGTCTAAGAACCTAGTCTCATACTCAGATACGGTCATATCCCCCTGTGTCAGAGTCCTGAATTGCTCTTGCATCTATCTCATATAACGCTCTCCGATGAAATGGCTCTTGAAGCGTTCTTTGAAGAAATCCCATGTCAAACGAGTAGCAGGGACACTGCTCACAACAGACTCCTACCAGGTGCGGGCATTCCCATAAATCAGTGAGACAACCCCTAGATATTTTGGTTATGTTTTTAGTCCTTATTTTGATCGAATATATGTTTGAAGGACTTAATTGGGCTGTTTTTATGTTGTTCTCGTGCAGGTTACGTAATGCTGGAAATAAGTTGAAATGCTGCAGAAACTACTGAAGTCGCGGGCAGGTTCATGGGCATGAACCAGGGCATGAATGCTGACTGGGCGCCACGTCAGCACCTTCTAGAAGATGACGTCAGCAACGCAGATAGCTTATCAGTCCACTTATCAGATAGCTTATCATCCGGATTTTTATTTTAAAATTCAAAACTTGGATATTTATCTTATGTAATTTAATTTAAATTTAGGATTTATCATCTTAGGTTTTTAGGGTTTTCAACTACTATAAATATCCCACTTTGGGGGTGATTTAAATCATCATTCAATTAGCAATTGAACATCATTTCTTCTTCTCTTGGAAATTCTTCTTAGATTTACTTTAAGTTCTTTTCTTCTATTTCTTCTTTTAATTATTTCTTAAATGTCGAGCATGATTAATTTAATAATCATGCTCGGCTAGATCTTTTTAAGCCGAAGGCTTTTGCAATGACGCGTTCTCAAGGCGAGGTTTGAAACTATGCTTTAAACGTTTCGAAAATTTCTCTCAATTTCTTCAAACTTTATTTTCTAAATCAAAATGATTTTTAAAACCCAAAGATTGACTTTGGAGAAAAACAATTGTTTTGATCTATCAAGTGGGAGGGAGGATCGGTTATTGAAACAAATCCGACTTCCAAGGAACACACTTAGTAAATAGATTACTAAGTAAAATTGAGATCGAATCGTTTTTATAGAAATGACTTTTCGAGTTGGTTACGAGCTTAAGTAATTTGTTTTCTCAAACATTGAGTTGGTTTAGACAAATTATCAAAATCGAAACCCAAAATTTGATTTTGGAAATTCAGTTTACAAACAAAAACTCAAGGATTGACCTTGAAGTAATTTTGCCAACAAGTTTTTCAAAATAAAAATCTTTACCAAGGAACCGAGTAGAACGAGTCAGCAAAAACCCGAGGCTGAATATCTCTATATTACTTTCGAATATTTTAAACCTTTCTTTAACTCTCATAAATTACATTTCCTTGCAAACAAACCCCCACCTAAATCACATTATCATAGCTCCAACAACAACTCTTGGTTCAGAAACTACAAAAGCGCGACAAAGAAAGTTCTAAGTCCCTGTGGGTTCGACTCCTACTTCCCTATCTATACTCAATTTAATTTCTTTATTTATTTTATTTATTTGGAAGAAGGAAATTATTCTTGACACGTTACGACGCGTGTCAAAATTGGCGCCGTTGCCGGGGACTTCGGCAACTTTTACTATTTGTTTTTGATTGTTTATGACCTGGAGAAATCCGGAAGAACATGTTAAATATATCCCAAAAATCAAAGCCAAATGGGAAACAACGAACAGACGATCCAACAGCTGATCAGGGCAACAGAGGACAATCAGCCCTTGTGCATAACCTTTCCAAATGGTGAAACGTCGTTCCAACTAAAAACGGGCTTGATTCATCTACTACCAACCTTCCACGGTTTGCCTAACGAAAACCCACACAAACATTTGAAGGAATTTCACATGGTTTGTCTAAGCACAAAGCCACATGGAGTATCCGATGACCAAATCAAACTTAGAGCTTTTCCATTTTCTTTAGCAGATATAGCAAAAGATTGGTTATTTGATTTACCCCCTAATTCTGTTACAACTTGGACTGACATGGCTAAACTTTTTCTTGATAGGTTCTTCCCTGCAGCTAAAGCAAGCGAGATTAGGCGCAGCATCCTGAGCATTCAACAAAAAGAAGCTGAATCTTTATATGAATATTGGGAGAGGTTTAAAAAGTTATGTGCAAATTGTCCACAACATGGATTGTCGGAACAAACCCTCCTTCAGTATTTTTATGAAGGATTGACGCCTATGGATATGAAAGTAGTGGATGCGGCAGGTGGCGGAGCTCTAGTCAATATGACCCCAACAACGGCTAAAACAGTGATATCAACCATGGCTGCCAACTCACAAAGGTTTAATCAATCTAGCGAACCATCTCGAAGTGTTCGCGAGGTAATCACAGTTTCTTTAGAAAATAAGGTTGATAAATTAGCTGAAATAGTGCAAACTCTTCTTGCAGGAAAAAAAGGGAACGGCTAGACTTTGTGGGATCTGTACTAGCCCAGAACATCCGACAGACTGTTGTCCGATGAATCAGGAAGATGATGTCGCCCAAGCCAATGCCATGGGAAATGCATACAATCCAAGGTGGAGAAACCAGTCAAACTTTGGATACGCAAACAACCAAAGACAAAATCAACCCTACCCACAACAAAAGACATCTCTAGAAACCTTAGTTGAGCGTTTAGCGATGTCCCAAGAGAAATTCCAAATTCGTACCGAGGCCCACTTACAAGAGATAGACAAACAAATAAGCCAGCTAGCAAGCCGTCTTGATTCCAAAGGTAAACTTCCTTCACAACCCGAGACAAACCCTAGGGAAAATATAAGCGCCATCACACTCCGTAGTGGGACAGTTATAGCTCCAAAAGAACCATCAAAAAATAACAATCCCACTCCTGCCATGGAAGAAGGTAACGAAAAACAAAATAACCCTCTACCATCATCTCCTCCTTCTTCTCCACCTCTTGAAGTCGCACCTCCTTTCCCATCACGATTAGTAAAACATGACAAAAAGGCTGAAGAGAGAGAAATTATTGAAGTATTTAAAAAGGTCCAAGTGAACATTCCCCTCTTGGAAGTCATTCGCCAAGTGCCAAGGTACGCTCGTTTCCTTAAAGAGCTTTGTACAACCAAGCGAAAACTCACCGGGCACGAAAAGGTAAATTTGGAAGAGCACGTTTCTGCAGTTTTTCAACGTAAGTTACCACCCAAAATGAAAGACCAAGGTATGTTTGCTATACCCTGTCAAATTGGTAACGTATCTATTAAACGTGCTATGTGCGATCTTGGGGCTTCAATAAATGTAATGCCGTTTTCTGTTTATAAAATGATAATTAATGATCCTTTGAAGGAAACCAGGATTACGATACAGTTGGCGGATCGATCAGTCATCTATCCAGAAGGAGTGTTGGAAAATGTTTTGGTAAAGGTAGATGTCTTATTTTTCCCTGCGGACTTCTACGTGATCGATATGGCTCACAATAGAACAAACACTTGCTCCGAAGTGTTGTTGGGACGTCCATTCCTTAGCACAACAAACACGAAAATAAAAGTAAGGAGCGGCCTTTTATCCATGGAATTCGACGGTGAGGTAGTAGAATTCGATGTTTATAAGGCAATGAGGTATCCTAATCAGGTTGAATCTGTTAACTCAATTGATATTGTCGATCCATATATAGAAGAGTATGCAGATACTAATGTTTTTAATAACTTTGATATGAACTATGAGCTTTGCGACGATGAAGCAGAAAATGAGGACGAATCTGTTTCCTTTATTAATTCTGATTTAGCATTAACTCCATCAAAGACTAAACCTTTGCCATCTATTTTGCAGGCTCCAAAGTTAGAATTAAAAGAACTCCAATCCCACCTTAAGTACGCCTTCTTGGGAGATAATGATACCTTACCGGTTATCATTTCGAACGAATTAACTGGAGAGGAAGAAGTCGATCTTGTCACAGTCTTACGAAAATACAAGGAAGCAATCGGGTGGACGGTAGCGGACATAAAAGGACTTAGCCCCTCAACTTGTATGCACAAGATCAAAGTTGAGGAAGGGGCAAAGCCGTCACGACAAGGTCAGCGACGCTTGAATGATCCCATGATGAAGGTAGTACAAGACGAAATTCAAAAACTCTTAGACGCTGATATCATATATCCGATCTCGGATAGCGAATGGGTAAGTCCTATTCATGTTGTTCCTAAAAAGACCGGCGTCACGATAATCAGAAATGACAAAGGTGAGTTAGTTCCAACTCGAGTTCAGAATGGATGGCGAGTTTGCATAGATTACAGGAAGTTGAATTCTCTAACCCGAAAAGATCACTTTCCCTTACCATATATTGATCAAATGATTGAAAGATTAGCTGGTAAATCTCACTATTGTTGTCTCGATGGCTTTTCAGGTTTCTTTCAAATTCCCGTAGCCCCTGAAGACCAAGAGAAGACCACGTTTACGTGCCCATTCGGGACCTTCGCCTATCGACGAATGCCGTTTGGACTATGTAACGCTCCGGCTACGTTCTAGCGATGTATGGTAAGTATATTTTCGGATTATGTTGAGAAAGGGATCAAGGTATTTCTAGATGACTTCATTGTATATGGTAATTCGTTTGGTGAGTGTTTATTGAATTTAACTAATGTCTTAAAACGATGCATTGAATTTAACCTTGTGCTTAATTATGAGAAATGTCACTTTATGGTTAATAAAGGCTTAGTATTAGGGCATATAATTTCTTCAAAAGGGATTTCTTTTGATAAAGCTAAAACGGATATTATACGCTCACTCCCATACCCCACAACCGTGAGGGATATTCGCTCTTTTCTTGGACATGCAGGTTTCTATAGGCGATTTATAAAAGACTTCTTAAAGTTAGCACAACCACTATGTCGGTTACTGCAGAAAGATGTAGAGTTCGACTTTACATCCGAATGTAGGAAATCATTTGATACAATTAAGGAGAAACTTGTATCCGCGCCAATAGTGCAACCGCCCGATTGGAACTTGTCGTTCGAAATTATGTGCGACGCCTCGGATTTTAGTGTTGGAGCGGTACTTGGACAAAGGAAAGGACGAGAGCCTCATGTCATCGCCTATGCATCGAGAACGCTTAATCCAGCGCAACGAAATTATTCAACTACAGAAAAAGAATTGTTTGCTGTAGTGTTTGCTTTAGATAAATTCCGCTCTTATTTACTTGGAACTAAAATTAATGTTTTTTCTGACCATGCAGCCTTGCGATATTTGATGAGCAAGAAGGAAGCAAAACCAAGGTTGATCCGATGGATTTTACTCCTCCAGGAGTTTGATCTCGAGATAAAGGACAAGAAGGGGAGTGAAAATCTTGTGGCCGATCACCTCAGCTGAATCCCACTAACCAATTCGGATTCGCCTGTCAATGACGAATTCCCTGAAGAAAATTTAATGATGGCCCAAGCTTCAACACCTTGGTTTGCGGACATCGTGAACTATTTGGCTACAGGTGAATTACCCCATGACTTGCCACGGTCAGAAATTACCCGAATCAAGAGGGAATCCAGGTTCTATATTTGGGATGATCCCTACCTTTGGAGACATTGTTCTGATCAGGTAATACGAAGATGTGTAACCGAAAACGAGGTAAAATCTATCCTTAATTTCTGTCATTCATATGGATGCGGTGGACATTATGGATCTAAAAGAACAGCTCATAAAATTCTTGAATGCGGATTCTATTAGCCTAATATTTTTCGAGACACATATTTATTTTGCAAATCATGTGATAAATGTCAAAGAGTTGGTAACTTAAGCCGGCGTAATGAAATGCCTCTAAATCCTATTCATGTTTGCGAAATATTTGATGTATGGGGGATAGATTATATGGGGCCATTTGTATCATCATTCGATAATTTTTATATTATTTTAGCTGTTGATTATGTTTCGCGATGGGTTGAGGCGAAAGCCACAAAAAATAATGATGCTAAAACCACTGTCAAATTTCTTAAAGATTGTATTTTTCCAGGTTTGGCACACCAAGAGCGTTGATATGTGAGAGAGGTAAACATTTTATCAATCGAGTCATCGACGCGTTAATGAAAAAATTTGGCGTCACCCAACGCGTCGCGACGTTGTTACCATCCGCAAACAAATGGTCAGGCGGAAGTGTCAAATCGTGAAATCAAGACCATTCTTGAAAAGATCGTGAAACCTGATCGGAAGGATTGGAGCGTTAAGCTGAATGATGCATTATGGGCATATCGGACAGCGTATAAGGGTTCTATCGGGATGTCTCCCTATCGCCTTGTTTTTGGTAAGCCGTGCCATTTACCAGTCGAGTTGGAGCATCGCGCGCTTTGGGCAGTCCAAAAATGCAACATGGAAATGGATCTAATTGGCGAAACGCGTAAACTCGATATCCAGGAGTTGGAAGAAATTCGGAAAAATGCCTACGACAGTTCGAAAAATTTTTAAGGAAAAAAATAAAGATTTTCATGATCGTAATATTGCATTTAAATCGTTTTATATTGGTCAAAAGGTTTTATTATTTAACTCTAAATTAAAACTTTTTGCAGGAAAATTACGATCAAAGTGGCTTGGACCATACACAGTGACTAATATTTTTCCACATGGTGCAGTGGAAATTAAAAGTAATTCCGGAGAGCCATTTAAAGTTAACGGTCAACGGCTTAAATCGTACTATGACAATGCTCCGGTTGGTCTAGTCGAGGAAATTCGTTTATTCGAACCTGTTACTTGAATAAAGCCGTCAAGCTAGCGACGATAAACAAGCGCTGAATGGGAGGCAACCCATTTCTTTTTACTTTAATTATTTTTATTATTATTTTTTTTCTTTTTTTTCTTTTCTTTATTTTATTTATTTTATTCCATTTTAAACTGCCATAGTTTAATGTCATTTGAATTTTATTTTTAGTTAAAATAAACAAAAAAAAAGAAAAAATAAAAAAAGAAAAAAAAAGAGATAATCGAAATTATCTAAATCTGATTTTAGATTTTTAATTTTGATCTTATTTTTTTCAAATTTATTTTTATTATTTTTCATATTTATTTTGAATTTATTTTCTTATCTACTTTTGAATTTATTTTTTATCTCATTTTAATTATCCTTTTGAATTTATTTTTATTATCTCATTTTAATTATTTTATCTTTTTTATTTTGAATTTTATTTTTATCTGATCTCTTATTTATTCTATTTGCATATAAATTAGATCGAATAAAGGGATGAGAAGCTATCAGGATTTTGTGGGCTAATTTTTTAATTTAAATTTCGAATTTTATCCCTTCCCCACCAATCAAACCCATATTTTTAAACACATTCAAACCTTATCTACCCGGTCAACCCTACACTTCAAACCCAATTAAAATACCCGTGGACCCCACGTACACAATTTCCTACCCGGTCAAACACCCACTTTAAACCTTTTTCTTTCTTTTTTTCTCTCCCACCAGCCGCAGCCTTTTTTCTTTCAACCCTTTTGTTATTTAATTTCTACCAGCCGCACAACCCCCACACTTTTTACTTCACTCATTCAGCAGCCACCCGCACCAATCCTCTCCCTCGCGTCACAACCATCCGGCCATGGCGAGGGGTACTCCCACGCACAGATCCGGACAGACCAGCACTGGCTGCACTGCTCGTGTCACCGGCAGTGGCGAAACGAGGCCATCACAGCTCCGTCGTTCGTCACGTCCACCATCCCCGCCACCTTCCCCTTACCACTCTTTAGCCTCCGATGCGGTTGGCGGATCACCACAGCAGCAATACATGCCCATCCCTTCACCAACCCGTGTGCCCTCATTCCACATGCACACCAACACATCCATGCATTCGGATCACTATTCGGCGGCCGATATGGTCGATGAGGTAAGTTCTGAATTTTTTCAACCTTTATTAGTTTTTAACCCTACCTCTGGATTTGCAGATCACATGCACCCTGAGTTTGCTGCCCATAATCTCTCGGACACCGCTCAACCAGAATCACCGCCTCACGACCACAACGATATTTTATCGGATCATGAAGAACATCAACGATGTAGCCAACGATTTACGGCACCTAACGATGAGAACTTGAAAGGGTTCTTACACTTTACTGGAGAAGAACTCGATATGTTTAACCATATTCGACATCGCTTACTTCCGGTCTGTAAGTATATCCCCGATCAAACTTTAGATCGTTTGCATATACGTGAGTCGGTCCTGTCACTTTTTGATAACATTGGATGGCGTCGATTTCATACTATTACCTGTGACACTTACTGCGAATTAGTACTTGAATTTTATTCTACTTTTTCGTTTGATCGAAGTCGTGCAAGGTCTCTTGATACACCTCATGTAATATCTTTTCGCCTCTTGGGTCAGTACTTTCGGTTATCTATTACTGAATTTAATGTTTATATGGGTTTTGTCACTAATGTTTCAGAACCTAACTATCAATCTGCCCTTTTGGATATACCGGAAGATTTCGATAACGACATTTCCTTGCAGACTTTGACAGGTTTAGCAGGTTCTCAATACAATCCGAAAACAACCAAGGACCACAACATTCATAGCCCTGCTTTACGATATATCCATCGATTCCTCGTTTACAACCTTTCCGGCAGAAACGACACTTCATTAACTGTGAGTAAAACTGAGTTATTCTTTCTCTGGTGTATGCAGGTAAATATCAAAGTAAATCTTGGTTTTTGGTTGGCCTATACATTTCATCGTGTACCACGAACCACTAGGCCACGACCATTAATTTTGGGTCCTTACAATACCCATTTAGCTTTACGTATTTATCATGCTACTTTTGATCCATCTCAGTTTACTTATGCTTTTTCTATGAGTGCTTTAGATGAGAGATGCCTCGACGCAATGGGATTACTTGCAGGAACTCCTGACGCACCGTATATTGTTCCCCCGGGCACTCTCCCAACTCGCAGAGAACGAGTGTTTCGTAGACGAGCCCAAACACAACCAATACAAGACGACCAACCCCAAAGAGATATGGATGAGCGCCTCCATTCCATCGAGACTAACTTGGCCGAGATCTTATCCTATCTTCGTCCCGGCTCTTCCCGCGGACAACGTGGCCGCAATTGATTAGGGGAGTCTCTCATTTCCTCTCTTTTATTTTAATTTTAATTTTTCATTTTGGGACAAAATGCATCTAAGTGAGGGGGAGGGAGATATGCTTATCAATTTTTATCTTGCTTATCCGTTTTGATTGTTCGCTTGAAATCTTGATTTTATTAATTTAAGTTCTTCGTTTAATCCTTAGTTTTGCCTTGTCCCACTGTTTTCATATGGCTTTGTATCTATCTTGTTAGAAAATTCTAGGTTGCATGGTAGATTTTTGACATGATTAATTTTTGATTAAAATCTTTTATATGACATTTTCTTTCTCTATTAATTTACATGATGCTTACCTAAGTACACAAGACATATTTGTGAGTTTTTGAGCCTAATGTGTAACCCCCTCGTCCCGGTCTGGCCGGATGACCGGTCTAAGTGGGCCACACGGGGAAAACCGAAGCGAAACCCGTTAAGGTTCCCCCTTGGTTAGCAACCCTATTTTTTTTCTTTAACTTAATCTTTCCTAAAAGGTCATTTAAGTCCTATGTGATCAAACAGCGGAATAAAATACATGAGACAAACATTCGATACCCAAAACAACATTTTAAACAGCCCAATTTTAATCTTTTAAATAGGCCGTTTCGAAATTCCCTTGAGGCGTATCGAAACGCCTTGACCAGGTCAACTGCCCCAGAGCCTATACAAGGGGCCGTATCGAAACAGTGGTCAACCGTTCCGAAACGCCCTCAACGGTCAACTCCTCGTGGTCAACGAGATTTTGACCGTTTCGAAACCCTCAGACCCGTTTCGAAACGCCTTCATCTCGTCATTTTCTCAGAATTCCAGTAGCCAAATCGTTCCGAAACCCGTATCGAAACAGGGGCTCTCAGAGGCCAAACCGTATCGAAACGTGTTCCGATACGGGGTCCCTAAAGCCTACCCGTTCCGAAACGACCCAGCCCGTTTCGAAACGTTGGCTGCCTGCAACCTTTGAAAGATAGATTTTTGGGGAATTTCAACAAGTCTAATGGTCCCATAGGACCCCTAAAGGCACACAACACCAACAAACATAGTCTAGAGGCATACATCTTATGTCAAGCATACTCAAACACACTCAAGGCATAAATATAAACCATCATACATACATGACAAATTCACAATAGCCTTTCATACAAATCATACTTGAAGACATTAAAAAGAACCAATAGGCATCATTCATCTCAAATAAGTTTACATGACATCAAAGCAAATTAAACATCCATTAGGCATACCATCACACAAATCATCGACAAGTCATAACATACTTCAAAAGCATTATAGCGCGAATACATGTCCCATTGCTAGACCATTACACCATAACTAAAAATGTTCATACTTGATAGCGAATCAAGCACCACGAAGCACACTTGGAGGCCCCTTCTTGCACTTAGCAACCCACGAACTAAGGATCTGCATTGTCGAACAAAGAGAGAGCGTAAGCAATAAAGCTTAGTGAGGGTAAGCTCTTTAAAAACAAACATCGACAATGCAGGGTCCAAGCACGATCTCAACTAAGGTATAAAATGCATGTTCATACCTTCAATCCTCAAGAGCCAAATGTCAATGATGCATGAACAATTATTCAATAGTATGTCATGCTCAATAAGCTCACTTCCACAACATATGTAAACACATATAATCATCCAAAAAGGAATCGCATTTTCCACATCACATTGATACACATATCAATATATATATTGGTAAGATGACATTTCATATCATATTGGCATATACATACAATTTCATATTGGCACCTAGCTATGACTCGAATACGCGGATAACATGTTGGAACGCATTTCCAACATAACCATTACCTGCGGTGGGATTACACTCATCACCGGTTCTCGCGGAGGGGATTCCACTCATCCTCACGCCCCGTCGATGGGATTCCATTCATCATCGACTAATATAAAGATTTCCGGGCGTACCCGTACTCCTCCTTGGTGCCTTAACGCCACCAAGGCCACGCGCGACTTTGACTCTCGTGTGCACACTCATCCTAATGATCGATCATTGTACACAAGCATACTAGTGCCAATATTAAACGCAATCCATTTTTCATAGCTACATGCATATAACAATGCATCAAATATCATGCCTCACATACATGTATTTCACAACCCATTTCCATGCCTAGCATGTACTCACCATGATCATCGTCATGCACAATTCGCAATCCAAACCACATGCATAGCAATGCATCAAATCATGCCTCAACAACATGTATAACACAATATACATAACTACCGTAAACACATATAAACAAGAGGCATAACAAGCAATTAGGAGTTCAACCAAAATTTCCTAAACTTAAGCTTGAGATTAGGCTACCACCCTAACCTCAACTCTAGGTGGGTTTACCAAGCCCAACCTAGGTCCACATGCTTGAACCAATGTTTAAAAACCATTTAAAAACATTAACCACTCACCGACCACTCCATTAGCACAAGCCGACAAGCCAACTAAGCATCCATATTTCCGGATTCGAGCCCGAAGCTTCCCCATTGATTTCCCTTGCTTCTAATCATTCAAAAACGATACATTAGCCCCAAAATCAACCACAAACCCAAAGTTTAACACCAATACACAAATCCACCCCAATTCTCACAATTCAAAGCCAAGTTCATACTCCAAATTCCCATTTTCGTACTTCCACAAAGACCCATCAAATATCAGCAATGTAGTCACCCAAAGCACTCTTAAACATGTTCAAAACACTACCTAACCATAGTATAACCATCAGCCCTTCATTTCCCCACATATAAACCTTAAAAACTCTCATTTTCTACTCCCAAAAATCACTTACAGCAGTAGCTACGGGAATCCCTTCAAACCAACATCATAACTACTCAAAAATCATCAAAAAACATCTAAAGACACCTACTTAAAGTTACTATAACATCAGCCCAACAATTTCTCACAAAACCATCCCAAAAACACAACTTTTGACACTTCAAAAATACTCCTAAAAACCCATTTCGGGATTCACCATAAAACTTGGCAAAAATCGGATATGTTGGACCTTATAGGTAGTAAACAACTCACATAACATTAATAAATCAAAAGCTTTAGTTAAAGCTAACAAAGATAGCATTTTTAACTCAAAATCCCAAAACCCTAAAATGCAAACTAGTGAGCTTTAATGAAAACAATTTACATGGGGAGAAAGATGAAGATGAGGACAGCTCAAAAGTGCCATTACCTTTTAAAAATCATCAAAGATGAAGGATTGAGGAGATGAAATAGGAACTTCAATGGTGGGAGGGGTTTCACGTTGGTTCTTGTTTGGGAGGTAGAAGATGACACAAATTTGGGTGTTTTGAAATTAAAGGGTTTTTATTTTACAAGCCCACGTATTTACGAAACCGCCATTAATGAAATGGCTATTGGGTTTTGGTTTAAAAATTGGGTCCAACACCTTTGTTTTATTTGCAAACAAAACCCGAACTATTATTTTATTTATTTAAATTATAAAACCGAACCCGAAATAATATTAAAACATTATTTCACCCGACCCCTAAACCCGGGTGTTACATAACGAGCATGCATGATATTTGCTCTTTGTTTCTTTGAGTGTGCCTAGCTAAATTAGTTGCATTCTAGAACTTGTTTTTAAATTCTTTTTGAGATTACGTTGATTGATTATGATGCTTAAATATGATAGAGGCACTAGGTTTTAACCATTTCTCTTCCCAAATAAATTGCCTACCCTTTAATTAATTTCCCCTAGTGAACCAATTTTTGAGCCTTGGCCTTTTTTTCTTGATCACCACATTTTTAAGCCTAATCCATTTTTTTCTAGATTCCATTACTTTTGTCCCCTTTTTCAAGACAAAAATCGTCTTAAAAAAAACAGATTCGAATAAGTGCAGTGCAGCAGCAGAAAATATACTGTGCAGAAAAAAAATAACTGTGCAGAATTGTTCGAATATACTGTGCAGAACTGTTCGAATATGCAGTGCAGAAAAAAAAGAAGTGCAGGAAATTGTTCGAGTCTGCAGAAAAATAAAAACAGAAAAAAAAACAGTGCAGTTCGAAAAAAAATACACTGCAAAACAGTTTCAGTTCGAATGAAAAAAAAACAGTTTCGAATATATTTTTGGGATGATTTTTTGTCTTGAATTTTAACCCTTATTTTCAGCCTTTATCTTACCCTTACCTTAGCCCCATTACAACCTTTCTTTAAGACCTCTTGATTTTTGCATCATATTCATGTTAGTAGTGGAGATTAGATTTAAACACAAGCCTATGGTTATGCTCTAATTAGCTTTGGCTCGAGTGATTTTTTCTCTACCCTTAAACACTTTGAGTGACATGAGCGATTCCTTGTGAGGGTACTTGGTTTGCATCATTGATGTTAGTAGGTTTTCAGAATGTCGTTTTTGCTTTAAATTATTAATCTTGCCATTTATCTATTTTTGCTCCTTAGTTTTCTTTCATATTTAGATACTTAATCATATTGAAACCTTTGAGACTTCGTGAAATTACGGATGGAAACTTGAACTTAAGTTTGTTTAATTTTGAGATACTTGAGGACAAGCATCGGATAAGTGAGGGGGAGTTTGATAAGTAGTTATTTTGGTTATGTTTTTAGTCCTTATTTTGATCGAATATATGTTTGAAGGACTTAATTGGGTTGTTTTTTTGTTGTTCTCGTGCAGGTTACGTAATGCTGGATATAAGTTGAAATGCTGCAGAAACTACTGAAGTCGTGGGCAGGTTCATGGGCATGAACCAGGGCATGAATGCTGACTGGGCGCCACGTCAGCACCTTCTAGAAGATGACGTCAGCAACGCAGATAGCTTATCAGTCCACTTATCAGATAGCTTATCATCCGGATTTTTATTTTAAAATTCAAAACTTGGATATTTATCTTATGTAATTTAATTTAAATTTAGGATTTATCATCTTAGGTTTTTAGGGTTTTCAACTACTATAAATACCCCACTTTGGGGGTGAATTAAATCATCATTCAATTAGCAATTGAACATCATTTCTTCTTCTCTTGGAAATTCTTCTTAGATTTACTTTAAGTTCTTTTCTTCTATTTCTTCTTTTAATTATTTCTTAAATGTCGAGCATGATTAATTTAATAACCATGCTCGGCTAGATCTTTTTAAGCCGAAGGCTTTTGCAATGACGCGTTCTCAAGGCGAGGTTTGAAACTATGCTTTAAACGTTTCGAAAACTTCTCTCAATTTCTTCAAACTTTATTTTCTAAATCAAAATGATTTTTAAAACCCAAAGATTGACTTTGGAGGAAAACAATTGTTTTGATCTATCAAGTGGGAGAGAGGATCGGTTATTGAAACAAATCCGACTTCCAAGGAACACACTTAGTAAATAGATTACTAAGTAAAATTGAGATCGAATCGTTTTTATAGAAATGACTTTTCGAGTTGGTTATGAGCTTAAGTAATTTGTTTTCTCAAACATTGAGTTGCTTTAGACAAATTATCAAAACCGAAACCCAAAAATTAATTTTGGAAATTCAGTTTACAAACAAAAACTCAAGGATTGACCTTGAAATAATTTTGCCAACAAGTTTTTCGAAATAAAAATCTTTACCAAGGAACCGAGTAGAACGAGTCAACGCAAAAGCCCGAGGCTGAATATCTCTATATTACTTTCGAATATTTTAAACCTTTCTTTAACTCTCATAAATTACATTTCCTTGCAAACAAACCCCCCACCTAAATCACATTATCATAGCTCCAACAACAACTCTTGGTTCAGAAACTACAAAAGCGCGAAAAAGAAAGTTCTAAGTCCCTGTGGGTTCGACTCCTACTTCCCTATCTATACTCAATTTAATTTCTTTATTTATTTTATTTATTTGGAAGAAGGAAATTATTCTTGACACGTTACGACGCGTGTCACAACCCCTAGATATTTCTTAGGTGGCTCAAAACCCAAAGAATCCATGCGTCTATCAAGGTCAATGATCCATTCCTCTGCTTCAGTCGGGGGTCCACCAGTATAGCCACCGAATATCTTAGCCCCACTAGTGATCAAGGTCTGAGAGATAGGGAACTCAGACACAACTAATGCGGCTCTAACAGCACCATGAATCAACTACAAGAACTGTCTACTGAGAGTCTCATCAAACACTAACGTCGGTGGCTCAGTACGAGGTGTGGGTGCTCCTATGAGCAGAGTCGTCATATTTATGCCAGATGTAGGCGGTGGGTCTACCGGAGCTGTAGGAACTCTAGAGATGGGAGGATCTTCAGAGGACGAAGGATTGTTAGCCATATTGTCAAGAGGGTCGGAAAACCTAGCAGGTCGACCTCGCCTCCGGGCAGGTCGAGGACCTCGTCTGGCACTCATCAGATAATCACGGCTCTACAAAAGGTAAAACCTAGGATCAAAACTGGCACTAGAGTACCGAACACACTTAAGCATATAAAACTTGGTGACATAGCCTCTTTTAAAAAAATACTTTTAAAATGTTTTATAAAGATACGATTTTTAGGACCCATTCACAGTCTGAGGTAAACCAAAAGCTCTGATACCAATTAAATGTAACCCCAGAACCTACTTATGCATTTCACCTGAATTTCAAGGGGTCACAACATTTCAAAATAGAAATTCATATCAAAGCCCCATAATGGGTGATAATCACGTACCATAGGATAAAGTATCAAGTAGTAGTTTAGAACCATATCAAGGTTTAGTACAAAATGATGCCACGTCGGGCAATTTAGTAAAATATATCGTATCAAAATATAGGCTCATGTAACCCAATAAAGACAATATGGTTGATAGAAGCATTACATCAAAAGATAAGTAATAATGTGTCGATCCTCCAAGTCTCGAGTCCTAGAGTAGCTTATCCAAAAGTATTTGAAAGGGGAAAAGTTTGGGGGCGTGAGCTAGGGAGCTCAGAGTGTTCCAATAAGTGCATGAAAACATATATATACAGTTCAGATATGCGTAAGACATTTCAAACATGTCATAACTGCAACCAAAGTTCCATTTTAACCTATCTACCCTCCAACCGAACACCAAAATGCAATTCCCCATGAACTGCATACTGAAGGACTTATCCTAGGCCCGTGGGCATAGGAGCCTACCCAGAAAGTCTTACCCTAGGCCCATTGGGCGTAAGAGGTTAACCGAAGGTTTTACCAGCTGGATCAAGGTTGTACCTATAGACACTTCAATCATATCCCAAGAGTATACCACAAGCAGAGCAATTCAGTTCAATATACACCATCAACAGAGTTCAGACAACAGACATGTAATATTTCTATCATCTAGAAACCAAATATCTCTAGTTCAAATCAGACGTGAGGTATACTTTCCAACATAGCACGATAGACAGACTTTCAACATATCATAATCATGCTTTTCAAATAGAAAGTAATCATGCTTTTCAAGTAATCATGCTTTCAAGTAGTCATGCTTTCAAGTAAAAGAACATTCTATAGTGCATTCAGAGAATCATTACAAAATCCACATATATACTTATATATAATAGAAATGTAGCACACATGGAACACACCTCAAAAAGCTGGTCAGAAAATCTATCGAGCACCTACCTCACTACGCTCTGCCACAGTGCTAGATCTTAGATCAATAACGGATTATGGTTACTGTTGAGTGTGTAAAAGTTCTATTATTTATCCCCTATTTAACCCATATTTCTGTTGCATTCAAGCATAATTCTTTGCATTTAGGCTAGTTTACAGTTAGACATCACAAATATATTAAAAGGTACAGTTTCTACTGAAATTGGTTGCTTTTGCAGGTTGCTGCTGTAGCAGATGGAGAGACAGGCGCTGGGCAGTGAAGCAGAAGAGCTGGAGCTGGACGAGCAGACAAGGAGGACGATGCTGCCATAGATGCCGCCGTGACAGCAGAGGACGACAGCAGTTTACAAATTCATACTAGTAACTATTGGGACGCGCAGAGGAGCGGATCGGGAAGAACTAGGTTGAGCAGACGAACGGTCAGGGGAATCTCGATTACATTCAGGAAAACAAGGGTTTACATCAGTCCTTTATTTAATATAGCTCCTTTTCGATGCAATAGTTCATTAATTAAGCATGTTCATGATTAGGGTTAGATTCGGAGGCTTTCGAGTTAGAATTTTGCGAAACGGGCTTAAAAAATTGGCTCAAGACGTTGAAAAACGTAAAACAGAAGTTTTCAGAAAAATTAACTTTTTGGTTAACGGTCAAAGTCAATGTTGACGTCACCAGGTCAACGTTGACGTCAGCAAGTCAACACTGACATCAACAGTCAACTGAGTTGACTCGAGCTGACTCGGACGATTTGACTTGGCTTGACTGGTTCGGTTCAGGTTGACCGGGTCGGGTTCAGATTCGGGCCGAGTTGGGTCGACCGGTTTGGGCTCGAACCGAAATGGGTTTGGGCCTAAAGGGCCGGTTCACTCTCCCAATTACTCCAGTCACCGGACGACCACCGCTAAAGTCACCGGAGACACGAATGACTACATTTTGGTCAGAAACATGTCGGAAAGGACCATCCAAAACAATCTGTTACAAAATCTAACCGAAAACACGTCAGAATTGCACTGGATCTTACCCAAAGTGCAACAATGTAGTTGTAACACCCGGGTTTGGGGGTCGGGAGAAATAAATAAATAAAATAATATCCCGGTTTTGTTTTGCAAAATTAAATTTAAGGTGTTGGACCAACTTTTGATGTTTAAGCCCAATAGCCATTTTAATGGCATTTTTGTAAATAGTGGGACTTCTAAATTAAAAACCCCCATTTTTAATTAAAACACAAAATTGTCATCTTCCTCCCTCCCCATTTTTCCATTCTCACGACAAAGAGGGAGTTTTTCTCCAAGTGACTATCCCACCTTCTTTCTCCTTCATTTTGGCTCAAATTTGAAAGGTAAATACATCCCCATCTTGCTCTCATCTTCCTCTCTTTAAAAGTACAACTAGATTTCATTTTGGTTCAAGTTTTAGAATTTGGGTTTTTGGAAGATTTGAATAAAAATGATATCTTTATTGTTTTTAACTAAAGGTTTTGATGTAATAAGGTTAGATATGATGTTTGTGAACCAAATGGTCCAACATATATAATTCTTAGAGTGTTTTATAAGAATTCCCGAAATTGGGTTTTGGTAGGGTTTTAGGAGGGTTTTTAGTTGAGTTTTGGGTATGGATTGTGTTGGAAATTGAGGGTTGATTTTAGGGTAATAGTTGGGGGTCGTTTTGGAAGCATTTGAAGGTGTTAAATGTGATGAAATCATGAGTTTTGATAGAGGTTTATGGGCTGCTCGGGTTTGGTAATTTTGGGGGTTGTTTATGGCTTGAAATGTTGAGTTTGGTGTTTGATTAGTATTCCGGGTTAGCTACCTTGATGTTTGAGTTGATTTGAAGTTGTTTTGCTTGTGTTGAGGTGATTAGAAGCGAGATTTTGTGTTGGTGAAGCCTTGGGAACAAATCCGAAAACTTGAAGACCTTGGTTGCTTGGTAGTTGAGCTTGGAGGTAGAGGTGAGTGGTTACTATTTTTAAATGGCTTTCAAATATTGGTTCAAGCATATGAACCTAGGATGGGCTTGGTAGACCCACCTAGAGTTGAGATTAGAGTGGTAGCCTAATCTCAAGCTTAGCTTAGGAAACCTTTGGTTGCACTCCTAATTGCTAGGGGTATTCAATCAGTCGGTTCGGTTAACCGACCGAACCAAACTTCTAAAATTTTATTAACCGAATTTTTTTTCATATTAACTGTTAACCGAACCGAAAATTTTCAAAAAATTTTAACCGAACCGAAAAAAGTTCGGTTAATTCGGTCGGTTTTCGAATTAACCGAAATTTGTTAGAAAATTTTGGGTAAATCACCCAAATGGTCACTAAACTATTTTAGAATAATTTTTTTGGTCACTAAACTTTCAAAAATTATAAAATAACCATTAAACTCATCGAACTATTACAAAATAGTCATTAACTTTCACGTTATAAATTATTAATAAATCATTTTGCGCTAATTTGATAAAGTTTAATGACCATTTTATAATATATCAAAAATTTTAATGACAATTTTATAATTTTTAAAAATTCAGTGACTAAAAATAAATATATGAAATATATAATATATAAAAATTTCGGTTAAATCGGTTAATTCGGTTAATTAACTGATTTCGAACCGAATTAACCGATAACCGAAGTTTGAAAAAATCATTAACCGTTAACCGACCAAACCTAAAATTAACCGACCGATTAACCGAAAAAATTTCGGTTCGGTTCGGTTAGTTCGGTTTTAACCGAAGTTTGAACACCCCTACTAATTGCTTATTATGCCTCAAGTCTAATTGTGTTTGTGTTGGCTATGTATAATGTGTTATGCATGTTGTTGAGGCTTGATATGATGCGTTGATATATGCATGTAGTTTGGTTTATGAATCGTGCATGATAGTGATCATGGTGAGTACGTGCTAAGCACGGAAGTTATGTTGAGTTGATGTTGTGAAGGTTAGGGAATTTGATTAATATTGGCACTAGTATGCTTGGGTACAATGATCGATCATTAGAATGAGTGTGCACACGAGAATCAAAGCCGCGCGTGGCCTTGGTGGCGTTAAGGCACCAAGGAGGAGTACGGTGATGTAATATTCCACCGGAAATGTTTATATATTAGTCGGTGATGAGTGGAATCCTATCGACGGGGCGTGAGGATGAGTGGAATCCCCTCCGCGAGAACCGGTGATGAGTTTAATCCCACCGCAGGTAATGGTTATGTTGGAAATGCGTACCAACATGTTATCCGCGTATTCGAGTCATAGCTAGGTGTCAATATGAGAGTGTATGTATATGCAAATATGAGATCATATGTGCCTTCATGATTAAGATGTGTTGCCAATATGATATGAAATGTGATTCCAATATGCATTGAAATATGTTGTTAATAATACATTGATATATGTATCATTGTAAGTTGAGCTTATGAGTTGTTGAGCATGGCATAATGTTGATTACATGTTCAAGCATCATGTTTAATTTGGCTCTCGTGGATCGGAGGTAAGATCATGCATCTCATCATGGTAGTTGCTCGTGCTTGGACCCTGCATTGTCGAAGGTTTGATTTATGAGCTTACTTTCACTAAGCTTTTATGCTTACGCTCCTTTTTATTCGACAATGCAGATCAGTAGCTTGTGGGTGGCAAGGGCAAGGAAAGGTCTCCAAGTGTTGCTTTTGGTTAGCTCAAGTATGAATTTTAAATTGTAGATTGTAATAGTCAAGCAATGGGATAGGTGTTGTTGTTTTGGATGCCTTGATGTATGTTGATTTGGTTTGGCTCTTGGATGCCTTGTTTGATTTGTAAACATTGTTCATGTTACATGTCTCGAATGCTTGTATGTTGGGTTGCTAAGATATGAACCTTAAAAGTGCTTAGTATGACATCCTTTGGTAAATGCATAAATCTTTGGATGAATGATGCTTGTTAGGTGTCGGTCAAATGTTTGTATTGAGATGCTATGCTTTTGGTTGAGTGCATGTGTTTGTAAGCATGTAAACCTTATATGGGAGACACATGTCTTTGGCTTTTAAGTCTTCGAGCATGCTTTGAATGATATCTTAAATGGATGCCCTATCTTATGCCTTGTGAGTTTTGAGTACGTCTTGCCATAGGATGCATGCCTCTAGAGTGTATGTGTAAGTTGTGTAGGCTTCTTAGGGTTGTTTAGGGCTTTTGGGGTCGATTAGAGATGTTTAAAGATGGTTTTGGGAAATTGCAGACAGCAGGTGATTCGAAACGGGCTGAGCTGTTTCGGAACATGTATGGCTCCAGGGACCCCGTATCGGAACCCGTTTCGATACGGTTTGGCCACTGTGAACCCATGTTTCAGAACAAGTTTCGAAACACTTTGGCTACTGGAAGTGCCTGTTTCAAAACAAGTATCGAAATGCCTAGGCAAAATAGGACCCAGTTCCGAAACGGGGTGGATGCGTTTCGGTACGAGTACCTGGCTTTTTAAACTAGAGCCCGCGTTTCGAAACGGGTGACGTCTGTTTCGAAACGGGTGGCTGGAAATGGGATTTTGGACATCTCTAATGGGTCTCAAGGGTTGGGCTTAGGCCCGGTTTGCTGTAGGGCTTTTTGTGGGCCTCGCTTTCCGCTATCGTGATCGCTTAGAAGATTAAATGCCTCTAGACAAGATGTAAAATAAACAAAAAAAAATTTAGGGTCGCTAACCAAGGCGGGACCTTCACGGGTTTTGCATCGGTTTTCCCCGTGTAGCCTACTCGAACCGGTCAGCCAACCAGACCGGGGCGAGGGGGTTACAGTAGCCAGAAACACGTAACTTCGACGAGGGGCGTAATGGCGACAAAACGGAGGCTGACAACTTGGGTTTTGGTCGGACCGACGTGTGGAGCAAAATTCCGACGACAGTTGCTCGGACGGACGTCTAGATCGGTCGGGAAAACAAGGACCAGAGGCGGTTCAGGGGGTTTTAGTTTAACGAACCTTCAAACCACGATTTGCGGCTGGCAGTGGTGCTTCCCCGCGAGTGACCGGTGGCTGGGGGTTCAGGGCAGGGCTGCTGTAATGCCCTGGTTTTGGGCCTAGATGTTTTAGAAGTTGAATCGGGCCAGTTGAGAACGGTTTGAATCTTTAAGGGAGGTTTAGGGAACACCTAGTTCAGGATGCTTTAAAAATATGGGAAAATATCTAAAAATCCTCATTTATTATATAAATGGTTATGGTGAAAACAATTTTACAAAAGGTAATTTGGAAATACTACATTTTGGTGTAGTGACCAAATTGCAATTTTTTGCAAAAGTTTACTAGTGACTGTTTTGTAAAGGATTGAAACTTTGAATCTTTAAGGAGCTAATTTTACCAAATTATTTTTCATCAGATTTCTCTTTAATTTGGGTGTTTTAATAATGATTTAATTAAGGGAATTAAAAGAGAAAATTCTATTTTGACTTTTCATAACTATTTCACGATCTTTTTCCCTCTTTTCATTTTCTCTCAA
Organism: Hibiscus trionum; assembly: GCA_030270665.1. Classification (NCBI taxonomy): domain Eukaryota; kingdom Viridiplantae; phylum Streptophyta; class Magnoliopsida; order Malvales; family Malvaceae; genus Hibiscus; species Hibiscus trionum. The sequence continues at coordinate 78,716,862 of BSYR01000003.1, read as the reverse complement.
CTTCCCATCAGCCAAACACTATTTCCTCACTAAAGAACCTCTTATTTTCATTTCAATTGTTGAGATTTCATTCTTCAAAGGATTTCCTATCTTTACCTCACCAAATCCTTTAGTTTTCACTTTGGATTTTCAAGAAATCTTGCCCAAATTGAGGAGAAATCAACCATTAGAGGTAAGCTTCGTCCTTCTCCTCTAATGATCAGTTCTTTTGGATGATTTTTAAGTTGTTTTAATGTTAGAAGCATGAAATTGTAGCAAAATTCAAGATTCTTGATGAGATCTTGGTGATTTTCGTAACTCTTTGTTAGGCTCTGTTTTGAGGTTGATTTCTAATGTATTTTGGATGATAATTGATATTATAAATGAGGTTTTATCAAACAAATCCCGAATAGGTTTAGATTCTTAAGTTTTACATGTTAGATTGGTGGTTTTGGTGATATGTTGTTGTTGGAGGTATAAGGACGTGTTTGTGATGATTTTTGGTGTTGATTGAGGTTTAGAAATGATTAGAAGTGATAGATCTTGGCTGGGCTTTGTTTAGGGAAAGTTTGGAGATGATTTCGGTTATTTTGGGTAGCCGAAATGGTGGTCTTGTGTAGTGCAGCGAGTTTGAATGTGTGGCTGATGATTTCAATGCATGATGATGCATTAATCCTCTGCTCTTATATGTAATAAACAAGGGAGACATCTTCGGATGCTTTTGGTGTTGATCCGGAAGTGCCGGAAGCTTAGATATCGTTTCGGCAAGCAAGCGAAACATAATTGGTGAGTGCGAATGGTTTTAGAAGTCCTTGAGGGACAAAGAAACAAGGTTTGGGGATTTAAGAATGGTTTGAAACATCTTCCTAAGTTCGGAAGTAAGTATGGCTAGAAATGCTCTCATTATGTGGTTGATGCCCTTAATGCTTTTAACATGCTCTTGTTTTGAGATAGACAAATTCCTATTGTTTTATGCATGATTTGTAGCATGAGATGATGCTATGTGTTGATTTCATGAGATAGCATGTTGTAGTAAAGAGTTTTGAGATTTTGATTTAATGCAAAGCATGAGATATGGTTTTGAAATGAGATGAGAAAGATTTGAGAAATGTTGCATCAAAACAGTAGGTGAGATGATGATTTTGATATAATATATTGGCATAAATGATGAGATAATTACCGGATATAATTGGTCGACCAATAGGATGAAAGTGCACTATAAACTAAAAATTTGTACGTGCTCTTTGGAGTCGGGCAATGGGGTAGTGCCATCCCGATCCAAAGTGAGAATCTGATGATGAGAGATACCATCGGGGTAGGACTTGGTGAAACGCCCAAGCTTTGTGGCGAAGAGAGATACCGCCATGAGAGTCCGGTGATGTGAGATTCCACCGGGGTAGGACTTGACTTAAAGTCAATTTAATCCGCATATCAGAGTAAAAATGTACTATGAAATGCCAATATATGAGATTATATTTGATTCACATGTACCAAATGTTGAGATGATTTATGCTATGAGAAATGCATATGAGATTTATGGTTTATGAAATGCTTTTGTTTTCATTAAGCATGTGTATGGCATTGCCATGAGATTTGCATTGGTTAAATGCATGAGATAGATTGAAGGTACATGTGATTTTCAAATTGAGAATTGCTTTGAAATGGTTTTTAAGCATGAGATAGAAAGAGCATGTTGTAGAAAATGGTTTTTGAGATAGAGTTTTAAAGTTGCATTGTTGTGTTGGTTTTACTTAGAGCTTGCCTCACTAAGCAAATGTGCTTACGCTCCCTTTTTACCAACAATGCAGATAATTGATACATTTGGGGCAGCAAGAAGGCCAAAAATATCCAAGGAAGTGAGAAGCTCATGTATGGTGACGTTTTCATATACTTTAGTAATGATAATTGGCAATGGGGACCTAAGGTTGATTTTGAGAGATGTATTTTGAACTCCCTGTGGTTGTTGCAAGTTTGATATGGTATATGAGGTTTGTGTATGGCCTTTGAAGTTTGGTTTTTGATTTGGAAGTTGTTTTTAGCTTTATTTGGTTTTGGAAGACTATGAAGCATGCATATAGACTCATTAATAACATGCTTGATGCCATGCCTTAGCTTGAGCTTCATAATAATGTTCTATGATGTTTAATCATGATGTTGGTGGGTTATGGTATGATTTGGGAGGTGTTTGAATGTATTAAGATATGAAAAACCAGCAAAAAATGCTGTTACAAGGCTGGGCTTATCGAAACGCCCTTATCTGTTTCGAAACAGGGGCATGAAATGGCCATACTGTTTCAGAACGGGTAAGAGTGTTCCAGAACGTTTTGGCTACTGGAGAGCCATGTTTCGATACGGGTCTCGAAACGCACCCGAGTACCGAAACGGTCAACTCCATTTCGATACGGCCGTTTCGATACTAGGGTCAGTGTTTCGAAACACCCGACCGTTGATCTGTATTATGAATTGCTTCAAGTCCCTACTTCTTACATTTTAGTCCCTAATGTATATGGATGCAATTGGATGAGTTTGGAGTGTCGGATTAAGTTGATTTTTGACACAATGGCATGAAGTAGGACTAATTGAATATTGGTAACTCTAAAAGCTGCAAGGTCCCTGTAATTTATGAAATTTATAATTTGGTCCCTAAATGTCTAATTTGTGCAATTAAATCCCTAATTGATTTTCGATCGTTGTGTCGTACCTTCCCATGGTCTTGGGTGATCACATAGGATTATTGTTTCATGTAGATAAGATAAAAATAAAAAAAGTTGTTGATCAAGGTTGACTTTCGGGTTGACTTTGGTTTTCCCCGTGTAACCTTCGTAGTTCGGGTCGAGCGTCTAGGCCAGGCTAAGGGGGTTACAGTTGCGCACACGCCGATGACGGTGGTGTCACGCACGGAGCGACGGTGAGGGAATTGGACGGTGGCCGAATTTGTGGAAGATGAGGGATTTTGGGGAAGATTCGAGTATAGATGGGGTTTTGGAAATTAATTCGGTAGGTGAAAAGCTGGTCAAATTATTAAATCCCCTTGGTAACACAACCTATTCTAGTTTAACATTAACTCGGTGCAGGCTAAGATGCTCGCCTAGCACGCCAAGGGGCACGAGTTTGAGTCCCCAAGGCTAGGGCTGTAAATGAACCGAACGTTCAGTGAACCGTTCGGCGGGAAGTTCGTTTATTTATTAAACGAATGAACATGAAAAAGATTTTATGTTCGTTTAATTACATGAACGAACACGAACAAAGGGCTTGTTCGTTCATTTATGTTCGTGAACGTTCGGTAATTTGTCCATTTATGTTCGTTCGTTTATGTTCATTTATGTTCGTTCGTTTATATTAATTTAAGTTTATTCACATATGTCTAGGGGTGTTCATTGTTCGGTTAAACAGAACTAACCGACCGAACCAAAACAAAATTGGTTAATCTATTAGATAATTTTAGGTTCCGATTAATGATTAAGAGTTTTTTCAAATTTCAATTATCAATTAATTTGGTTTAAAATCAGTTAATTAACTAAATTAATCGAACTAACCCAAAATATTAAATATTTAACACATTATATATGTTCATTTGTGTTCGTTTATGTTCATTTGTATCCGTTTATGTTCGTTTATCATTTAAACGAAAGAACACGAACAAGCTACATTCCTTAATGAACGAACACGAACAAGAAATTTTGCGTTCGTTTATATTCGCGTTCGTTCATTTGTTCGGTTAAAGTTAAATGAACGAACATGAACACACCCTCGTTCGTGTTCGTTCGGTTCGTTTACAGGCCTACCCAAGGCTGCATTCACACATTTTTTAACATTCAGAGTGTTACATTTTGCGTCCCTTAAGTAAAGTCATATATTTAAATTTATATATATATATATATATATATATATATATATATATATATATATATATATATAGAGGTTAGTTACAAATTTATCTCTTATTTTTCAAATTTTATGTGTTGTCCCTCAGTTTTCAACTCAGGTTTCGTTCGTGGACACTATGAATGAAACAAATAAGATTAAAAAAGTTGTCTCATAAGGAAGCTTTATAGCATAAAATTCGAAATAACCGATCAATAAATTAAATATCAATAATTATATTAAAATAATAATTTTGATCGTTAAATACTTTTTTTTACTTAATCATTGATAGAACAAATTGTAAGAATCTTTTGTAGGTGAAAAGGGGAAATATTAGTCTCACTAAAATATGGAGACAATAATGGGCAACATTGATAACTCCGGTGAGATCTCCCTACCCATACCCTTTAATGGTTTCTTCTCACGTTATTGGAAACACCAATTTAAGCCTTGACGTTGAACCAAAATATAAACTACGTTTTATATGAATCCGATGAATATAAAAATAAATATGAAACGGGGTCGTTTGGTTCACGGAATGTAAGATTACTTTTGGGAATGAGATTACCGAAATGTTATATTACTTAACATATTACCCGGAATGTTGTATTACCTTGTTTGATTTGTTTGGCAGGAATGTAAGATTACATTGTTTGGTTGGAGGAATATAAGATATGAAAAATGTATGTTTTACCAAATTGTCCTTGAAATATATTTTCTTTTTTAACTAATTGAACTTTTAAGATTAAAGTCAAAATATTTACATAAAAGTTCATAGAAAATATAAAAAAAATATATATAATATGAGAACTTTTTATGAAAATATTTTTTATGAACTTTTTATGAAAAAATTTATATATATCGTAAATAAATAAATAGTGTAAATTTATTTTTTATGATGATTTAATATTAATTTTATGATGATTTAATTATTTTGTTTATTCTCAAATAAAGTGAGAAAATAATTTTGGCTTGATATTTAGTTTATCATTGATAAATTAAAGGCTAACGTTGGTAAAAATAAAATTATTAAATTTAATTAAACAAAATTATTATTTCCTTTTGTGTCTTCTCACTCCTATTTTGGTCACTTGACTTTCAAACTTTTCAATTTACTAATTAAACTTTCGGAATGCTCTTGTTTTGGTCACTCAAGAATATTTTATTATAATTTTAAATTTTTTAATATTATTAAATATTAATTATTTTAAAATAAATAAATAATATTTCAAATGGTAAAATATTTTGTTAAAAATAATAATAAAAAATATCATGTGTCAACTTTACCGTTAATTTCAAATGGTAAAAAAATTGTCAAAAATAATAATTAAAATGTCAAAACAATAAAACAGGTATAGTATTGTACTAAATGTGTAGTTTTACCAAACATATAAAAGATAAAACAAAATTAAGGTTTTGTCTTACTCTCGTTCGCGCTTTCATAGGAAGAAGAAAAGCTTTCAGCGGAAACAACAGCTTCCTGCAAAAATTGGTCAGTTTTTGTTATTCGAGTTATCAAAACTCTTTATTAAGCTTGGAATTTTTAGGGTTTTTTATTTGTTTTTTTTCCCTTTAATTTGATATGCAGTTGTCGTTAATCTCAGAGCAAATGGAGACACTCCCATACTAAAGCAAGCCAAATTCAAGGTATTTGTTTGATTCCCCTTTTTGCATCAATTAATACCCTCGAGTGGGTCTAGAATTCTTCAATCAACATTCTGGACTGATTCTTTTATGAAAAAGAATAAAAGAGATCTGGATAATTCTATAATTCCCGTTAGATTTTTTTGAATAATTATATCTATTTTGGGGCTTGGCTTGAAGATCATGTAAAGCAATTGCAAACTGATGGGGAATGTTTTGATGGTGCACTGTTTATATACTTGTAATTAGAAGCTACTTTATTCGGACTTGTGTGTAAGTTCGGACACAGATATGTATCCGACACAGGTATGGCTAGATTTTTCTAAGATATCTAAGTGTCGTACACTAGTACTCCATGAAAAATGAGTTCATGCAACATATGTTAGATTCACACATAAACAAATTGTACAATTTTAGTTGATATTGCAATTGGAGTTTTTTGATTCACTTGAAACCATATTCTTGAAAGGAAACAGCCGCTTACTGCAAAATTTGGTCAATTTCTTCCTTGGATTTGTTATTCGAGTTATCAAATATATAATTTTTCTGATTGCTTACCTATTCTTTAAATTCTCATACTTGTTGTTGCTTTCTTTCACTTTTCATTTAAGATTTGTTTGATGATTTTGTTTAATCACCGTAAACTTTACATGTTTTTATTGGCAATTCTTATGATAAAAAATGAAGAAAACTCTTTCTTTTGTGTTGTACAGTTGATTTTGGCCACCGGTTATTTATGGATTATTCACAATATTGTTTGTTCTTTTCTTTTTATGTCTAGTTAATATCCGACTGTTATACTTGTAAATATTGTTTTCATGTGCTGGAGAAATAAGAAATGTGGTTGCTGAAATGGGAATGTTGGATCAAATGTCTGCTTTGGTAGTTTTGAATTTTTAGTGGCTCTTTTATATTTGCCTTATTGTAAGAATATAAATGATTTTGTTTTTTAATGTGAAGTGTCCTTTGTGTTAAAATTCTTGTGCTTTAAACTCTAATCTTCTTACAGGCTAGAGGGTTGAGCAAAACTAGGAGTGAGCTACCAGAGATGTTAGTGTTTGATATTCTCGCAAAGCTTCCTTGATTCGTTTCAAGTGCGTTGGTCTTCGTCTTTTCAAACCCCACTTTTCATTACCCAACATCACCACAACCACCTCAGAAACAACAACCTTAATTTCATCTTCAAACGTTCTAATGGTTTTTTAACACAAAATATAATTATTCAAAAAAACTACAAATGGTTCTTTTAACTCAAAATATAATTATTCAAAAAAACTCAAAATATAAATATTTTTTATAAAATAAATGTATTTTAATTAGTTAATAAATTATAATTAATATAATTTTTTTCCAGAAAAACAATATAATTAACTTGAAGTATGATTTAAAATAAAGGCTTAATAACCTAATAGGTGCTCAAACTATACATGTGATTCACTTTAGGTGCTTAACCTATTTTTTGCTCCAAATATATGCCTAAAGTTTCATCTCGATCATTTTAAGTATCTAACTGTTAAAAAACGTTGGCCAACTAGAATGTGATACGTGACATGTTTTAATATATATTCTAATAATGTTTCAAATTAGTCGATTTGGGTAGTGGTCGTTGGTTACAACTTCAATGGTGGCTTTTAAATAAAGGTTTAAATCTCAGGGATGGATACCAAAAGTTGTTTTCTTTTTCTTTTTAATTTTAGAAACTAGTTTAGAATAAGAGTCATAGATTGAAGACTTATTGTGCAATTAACTCTAAAACATCTAGAAATCAAGTTTTAAAAAATATCAATTTTAAGGACTAACTATTATTTATCTCAATTTTGACGATAGTGTAAATAGAGTTGACTAACCAAAAAGAATGGATAGTACTTGTGTTTCTTTAGCCAAACTTTTCAAGTCCATTAAGGCTTAAATAGTTCTCAAAATACAGATCATGATCGATATTTGTTTCAATCTTCCTCACTATCTTAGTATGAAACTTGATAGTTTTACTCTATGTTGCACGAATACAAATACGAGGACGAGAAACGATAATTTTTAAAAATACAAGGTACAAGTACAATAGGAGTACGACAAATGTAAAAAAAAATTAATACATATAATCATAAAAAAACATTAAAATTCAAAGTAAATTAGAAAATCTAATGATTTTCATGGATTAAAATGAAGTCCAAGTTAAATTCTCATTAGTTGTGGTGGTCTATCCTTCAATTAAAATCTAATGATTTGTGATTCTTTTAAAAAGATTTTAATAAAAATTATAATTTCTATCTATTTTTTTAAAATATAGTCTTGTTGCACTTAATTTTTTTTTTCAAAATTTTTATTAAAAAATACTTTAAATCAAAAAATATTTTAAAGCTATGAAATTAGTTTATTAAAATAAAAATACTTTATACCCTAGTTTTGCGTTTCCTATTTCTCTTTTTTTGTCAACCACTTCCCTTCAGTTCAACGTAAACAAAACGGTGTAGTTTTAGAGTTCTATGAAAATGTTGTCGTAAGGGTTAAAACTCCATTCGCATCTGTTTTTCTTATTCATTTTTCTTCATTGACTATTGTTTCTTCAAGTAGTGGAAAAATTAGTGTCGGTTTTCAAGATGTATTTAATAATAAAATTAACTTTTACCATTTAAATGTAATAAATGTACAATATAATATAAATACGAATTATAATATTCAAGTAGTGGAGAAATTAGTGTTGGTTTCTAAGATACATTTAATTCTTTTCTTTCCTTTTTAGTTTTTCTAGGTAGTGTAGTATCGGTTTTCAAGACCTAGTTAATTTATTTTTGTTAGTGTTTGTATTTTGCCTTGAATGAAGACCCTTGATGTAAATATTCTTTTTAATAATAGAATTAACTTTTACCATTTAAACACCAAAAAAAGTCTTTCTACTTCTTCTTTTTATTTTCTAGAATTCTTTTTTTTTTTCATCTTTGCAACTTCATCGCATCGCTTTCATACAATCATCCGGAAGATCGTTCGAATCTGGTGGACGACGCTTGGATCACCGATAATAGCAGGAAATACTAATTGAAATCGTCTATTGAAGATTATTTTTTTTTCTAAGAAAATATCTGTATTTTTTTCTCTGTTGATCCTTAACGGGATAATAACGAAAATAGTGGTATGTTATCACCACAATCGGACGTTACCCGTTAAATCGCGGCTGCAATTTGCCGTTTTTTGTGTGAATCTGATTCCCATGACGATTTTCGGCGATATCGATTTCGAATGACGACAATACCGCTATATAACAGTCGCAATTGAGATTACGGACCGTTTTTTAAAATCACGATTTGGTGCTGAATCAATCTGTAATTCTAAGGTCAATTAAAGAAATATGGTTTGTATTTCAGCTTTTATAATTGAAAATGTCTTTTTGTTATTTTCAAGCTAAGGATTTATTGCGAATTCATTTCGAGAAACTTCACAAGATTTAGATCTGTAAAGACCAGTGATTTAAATTTCGGTTGCAGTCGTATTTTTGGTTGTATCGCGATATTCGCGATTGCGGACATAACGAAGGCTATTGCGGTCATAAAAAGTTAAAGTGTTTTTCAGTTAGAGTATTTTTCCCACACGTATTATAAAACATAATAATTATAATTATAATCACAAAAAGTTACTTTCAATGATTTTTAAAGTGTTTTTCAACACTTATGAACTTAGATTACTGAAAATAAAGGACTACATTGAAAAAAATAAAGTTTGCACTCTAAATTAGGAAAAATTTAAGGACTGAAATAACAAAGATAAAAAGTGGCATGGCTAGAATGAAAATTAACATATACCCTTAAATACACTCTGGCATCACATAATTTAGAATAGAAATCCTATGCTTCTTTTCGATGCCTCTATGTATCCCCTATATTAAAAAATAGGTTTAGGATTTAAGGTTTAAAGTTAGCAGTTGTGGTTAGAGTTGAGGGAATTTAGGGTATGATGTATTTTTTGGGGTATATGGTGTAGGATTTAAAATTTAAAATTTAAAGTCAGGGCTTAGAATTTAATTTTTTAGTGTTGGAGCATAAAAAGTCACCGAAAGAGAACAAACAATTTTATTCCATAATTTAACCTTTTATTTATGGGTAAAACCTTAATAGTCTATTCAATTAAAAATCCTTGATGAATTTTTTTTAATCAAATTAATGGCTCTCTTAATACATTTTCCTAATTAGATTCTCATAACTCAATAATTTTTGGGAAAACTACACCGGTGGTCCCCAAACTATTACCATTTTCTTATTTGGTCCCCAAACTATGTTTTTCGACAAAATCGTATCTTCTGTTACATAGTTCTCCTGTTTTGGTCCCCGGCGTTAAATAGTTAACGGTTTTGCTGACGTGGCGTTTTTTTAAGAGGAGAGAGAAATTATTAAAAATATTTAAAAAATGCCACGTCAGCAAAATCGTTAGCTTTTTAACGTCGGGGGACCAAAACAGGAGAACTATGTAACAGAAGGGACGATTTTGCCGAAAAACATAGTTTAGGGACCAAAATAGGAAAAGGGTAATAGTTTGGAGACCACTGGTGTAGTTTTCCCATAATTTTTTAATGATAATAAAATAAGATTATAATATTAATAACAAAACCTAAATCACTCTTTATTCTTCGTTTTCTGTTTGGCTTTCAAACCCTGAAAGGGTTGTTTTCACGCCATCGTCATCAGACCAGCATCTAGAGCCGCGCGATTTCACCTCTTGTCGTCGGCACGCCGTCAATCCCCTCTCCTCAACGTCTACCAATCCTCTCCCTGTAAGTCTCATCAGCTCGCCTCCCTTTACACTCTTACGCTCACCCTTATCGCCCGCCCATGGATTTTTTTAGATTTTACAGTAACGGGAGAAAACAGGGATAGCGGCCCGTTACTACCGTAATTTACCGCTACCCGTTAAATTGCGACCGCAATCCACCGCTACTAGTGTGATTCCGCGTCCCACCGTTGTTTTCGCCGATAACGGTTTCGGCCGGCGGCATTACCGCTAAATAGCGGCCTCTATAGCGGTCGCGGGCCGTTTTTTGAAACCCTGAATTTGGATCACATGCTAGGATAATTCTATAATTCCCGTTAGAGTTTTTGAATAATTATATCTATTTTGGGATTTTATCCAAGGCTTGGCTTGGAGATTCTGTAAAGCAATTGCAAACTGATGGCCATGCTTTGATTGTGCACTGTGTATATACTTGTAATTAGAAGCTATTTTACTCGGACTTGTGTGTAAGTTTGGACATGGATATGTATCCGACACAGGTATGGCTAGATTTTTCTAAGATCCTTGGAGGTGATATCTCCGTATCTAGGTGTCGCACACTAGTACTCCATGAAAAATGAGTTCATGCAACATAAGTTAGAAGCTTGGTTTAGTTCGCACATAAACAAATTGTACAATTTTAGTTGATATTGCAATTGGAGTTTTGTGATTCACTTGAAACAATTCCTTAAATCATATTCTTGAAAGGAAACAGTCGCTTCCTGCAAAAATTGGTCATTTTTTTTTTGAATTTGTTCTGATTGCTTACCTATTCTTTCAATTCTCATACTTGTTGCTTGCTTTCACTTTTCTTTTAAGATTTGTTTGATGAGTTTGTTCAATCACCGTAAACTTTGCATGTTTTTATTGGCAATTCTTATAAAAAATGAAGAAATCACTTTTTTTTATGTCTAGTTAATATCTGACTGTTGGATGGAGATGTCAGCTTATACTTGTAAATATTCTTTTCATGTGTTGAATTGGGATTGTTGGATTAAATGTTTGCTTTGGTAGTTTTGAATTCTTTTAGTGCCTCTTTTTTATTTGCCTTATTGTAAGAATATAAATGATTTCGTTTTTTAATGTGAAGTGTCCTTTGTGTTAAAATTCTTGTGCTTTAAACTCTAATCTTCTTACAGGCTAGAGGGTTGAAGATGCTAGGGTTGAGCAAAACTAGGAGTGAGCTACCAGAGATGTTGGTGTTTGATATTCTCTCAAAGCTTCCTGTTAAATCCTTGATTCGTTTCAAGTGCGTTTGCAAGCATTGGTCTTCATCTTTTCAAACCCCACTTTTCATTACCCAACATCACCACAACCACCTCAGAAACAACAACCTTAATTTCATCTTCAAACATTCTCTTGGTGACTCCTCTCCCGACTTGTGTTATTTCAACCTCTTTCCACTTTACACTGAGGATGGCCAAAGCTTTTCACTAAAACAGAATATTCGCTTACCCTTTTTTGACGATCGTTGGCGTTTTCCTGAAGTTTATGGTCCTTGTAATGGAATATTTTGTGTAGAATCTGAAGATAACCTTGCCCTTTGGAACCCATCTACCAGACAGTTTAAAATCCTTCCTCAATCCTCAGTCCAACGCCCACCTGCAGCAGATTACACTGAGTTTGAGAGCGTTGGTTTTGGCTATGATTCCCAAACTTATGACTACAAAGTTGTAAGATTTGTTTCAAATAATTATAAAAATGATAATGAGACCAAGCAAGTTGACTTATATTCGCTTAATGGCAATTCATGGAAGGAGATATCAGTTCCTGAGGTTAGTGCTTTGGGTAATTCTTGGTATGATAATCATGTAAATGGGATTTATTATTGGGCGGCAAGTGGGGCAAATGATGTTGGTTATAGCTGTATTCTTTCATTTGATATGGTTAATGAAAGGTTTTCAACTTTATCATTGCCTGGATTTAATGGGGGAGGATTTCTAGAGTACGAACTGCTACTTCTAAATTTCAATGGATTGCTTGGTGCCGTTACTTTCTCATGGGAAACTATTCTGAAATCAATTGAAATATGGGTTATGAGTGGATCCTGGACTAAACTATTCATTATTGAATCTGTTCCTGGAATTGACATGCCTTTGGGGTTTTGGAAAAATGGCGAATTGTTTTTCGAGAACTCAGATGGTGAACTCGTATTGTTTGACCCCTCCACACGAGAGCTTAAAAATCTTGGTATCCATACTTGTTGTAAGGAGTCAATGAGCATTATTGCTTATGCTGAGAGCTTGGTTACATTCAATTGAAGATCGGAGCATGGGGAATTACAACAAAGGAGGTAAGATTTCATGGGATTTGTTCTCTTCATATGCACTTAATGTCAACTATTTTGTTTACATGCTAGACATGGAGTGCTTTTCGTAGTTGAATCACAATGTCCCCAATAGTTATTGTAATTTAAGTTGAATTTAGAAAATATTGTTATGGTCACGTTTTATAATCTGTGAAGCCATTGTTACCAGCCCTACTGTCAAGGGTTACACATATATAATAATTCAATTCTTTTACTTTGTGGAATGCTTCTGGAAATCTTTTATATTAATTTAAAAAAGTTAGAAAAGATATTACTATGGCTATAGCAATTGTGGTTGTTGCAACTGGGAGAGCTGCCACAGCAGTTGTCTAGTAGTTGTTGTTTGTGCTCGACTATTTTGTATTTCTTTGGAAGAGTTGTGTTGACGTGACGGTCCCACATATATTTGGTTAGTGCTTTTATTTTTTATTAAGTAGGGTAAAATTCTGGAATATCTAGTTTTGTATGATTTGAAGTTTGCTCTGATTGGATCTGTGTTCTCTGATTTCTCTCTTATATAATTGTGCAAAGTTGCTTCATGAGTTTAAGCTTACATTTACAATTACAACTTTATAAATAATGTTGCTGTCAGTGGCGGAGTCATAATTTTCATATAAAAAATTATATTAAGTGTAAATTATATTAAGAAGTCTAACAATCTTAGAAAAAATGTAAATTTAATTGAGTTTCACCTGGTGTGAGAGGACCATACCTTTATATATATGATGATGATGAAATAACTTTTGATCCTTAAATTTGATGACTGTCTTAACTTAGTCCCTAAAATATTTTGATCTTTAGTTCTTTTGCTAATGTAGCATAATATTATAATATTACATCATCAAATTTAAATGGGGGAAGTTGTCGAGTTCAAGGGCTAATGTGAACCAAAATGAAGTCATGGATTAAGTTAGGAAGACGGTCACGTTTAAGGACTAATATATATATATATAATTTAGGGTTTAAGCCAAAAAAAAAGTTACAAACTTCAAGGAGTAAAAGTTCTTTTATCCCAATACAAAAATTACATATTTTTTTGGTTATAACTACAATTATAAGTGTGAGTTATATTTTGAGCCGCAGTTTGTAAAAAAAAATATTATGCAATCTTTTTAACAATCTAAAATTTAATTCATAACCCTAAACCCTACAATCTCAAATTCAAAATCATAAATTCTAACATTAAATTTAATTTTTAAACCCAACATCCTAAACTTTAAAATCAAAACTTTAACTAACCCCATATACCCTATATTTAATAAAGTTGTGTAAACTTTAATTTACTTTGTGTATCAAAGTTTTCCCTATAAGTAATACATTGCAAAAGAAATCTACTAATACAAATAACAAATTCGTATAATTAAGATCACCCGAGACAATAATTAAAAATAATAAAACTTAAGCCAGATTAAATCTAAATTATGAACTCACACTATATTTATGCATAATGCTAAATACTCAACCCCCACCCCTCTTTAATGAAAGGTCCTCCTCGCTTTTTATTCATTTGTGGGTCGGGACCCGAGGGACTAACCTCTCAGAGGTTTCTCATATAAAAGCTACACTTTCCAAAACGTTTGAATAGCAATTTCAAATTTTTTTGAAAAAGTCAAATAGGACTTAAAACCCGAAAATTTGGAGAATAATCCAAATGAAAGTAAATATTTGAAATGAAGGGGTTGTTGAAGAATTTTTGGGGATATAGGTCATTTTCTATAGTATACGGGGGACCTCGCCATGTGCAGGTGGCGATGTCTAATTTTTTAATGTTTTTTCCTCAAACCTCGTCATGTGTAGGTGACGAGGTCTAATTTTTTAATATTTTTTCTCAAACCTCGCCATCTGCAGGTGGCGAGGTCCTCGTGTACTGTAGAAAATGGCATATATCCTCAAATATTTTTCAACATCCTCTATATTCTAAATATTGACTTCTATTTAGCCTAAAAATCCAACGGAGCCCTTAAAACCCTTACGGACAAAACTTTCCAATATAACTGTAGCAACTTTTCTCTAGGATCTCGCTTACAAGTTATCCCCGTATTTTTGAAATTTAAATCTTGGGGGATTTCTTTTAAAAATTCGGGTATTTGTGAAAAATCTATGTTTTTAGAAAATAATGAAGACTTAAAGTCACCATCGGCCATATAACCCCTAGACCCGCCTATGCGTTACCACGAATCTTACGGAGTCACATTAGTGTAAGTCATATAATAAACAATAAATTTGGAAATGAAAAAAGACATCCTTAAAGCCCACTTCCATGACTCGTACTTCGTGGATTACATTCCCCACTTCTATTTCTACTTTCTCTTTGATCCTCCTCTCCTGATTTGTAGTGATCAAAACCAATACACTTCCACAATCCAAAGATTGATTTGCATTTCCCCTACACCTTCGAACATGCCCCATAATTCTGCTATATTTTTAAGGGTTTTCAGATTCCAGCAGTGCATTGGTAATCCATAAATTTTTATCCAGGTTGCTCTGTCACCCATCTTCTCATACTCTGACGACGGATGAACCTCTGCAAATATCTCCTTTAGGTATGACCAACTGACATCCTCTAACATCAAAAACGTTTCATCATCTTTGAAAGATAAAAGATAGGTTTTTCCACTCATTCTTTTAACCTTTATACTGGTTAAACCCCATTCATGTAAACATAGAATTATACTAGTCACACTACACACCGTTGACATTGATCCAACCAAGCAACGTTTAAACTTCCATATTGTTTCATCGTCCACCTTGCCCAATATTCTCTTGCACTGTTCTCACCTCCTACTCCCTTCTCTTCTTCCTTAATTTCACCTAGACTTCTCCCGCTATTTTCATATACTGTTGCATTCCCCCTTTGATCCCTACTCCCTCTAGGTTTCTCCAGAATGCTTGCCTTGGTTTGAATCTCGTCGTTGAGACTCTAATCATATTCCTGTAACACCCTAAGATTTGTTCTTAGTCATGTAAAGCTAAAAAAAGAAAAAGAAAATGGAAGCCAAGGGATTTGAACCCTTGACCTTACACTTAGAAGAGCTAAGCTTTAACCATCTAAGCTAAGCCATTCTACAATCTTAATCCTCCATCACTTTTATGTGATCGATGTTTCTTGGAGTAGAAAAAAATTAATTTGTTCGAACCAATCCCACATGCCAATTATTACCCATTTTGAATATGGGAATATCATATCCCCTTTGGAATACCAAAGGTTTTAAATCTGAACCCACAAACCTTCAGTCCGACCCTAGTTCCGATCTATCGCACCGCCCGGCCGTGGCTTTCACCGCCGCCACTGCAATGTTCGCCGGCTCTTCCAGATCGCGACCGTGATGACCACTCGCAGTAAATCACCGCCGTCAGCCGTAGCGAACGGTGTGAAACTCGTCGAGGAAGCCAAACGTCGCCCTCTGTTTTCTACATTTTCCGGCCACCTCTGTCACCGTTGGGGCGCGTCGACGGTCCGAGTGTGTTCAGCGTGAGAAGGCGAACATAACCTGACCGACCGATCGTCTGTCCGCCGCCGTTAAGGGCCTCGTCGGAGCTACGCATTGTTTCCGCCGTCCCTTTTGCTTCTTAGGTATTCTCGGTTTCTTGAATACGAGATGTTGAAGGACGTTGAGATCGAGTTCGAGAGTGATCGAATGGAGTATCGCGGTTGACTGATATATCAAGGATTAAAGGTAATACTGTTAGACTTATTTTGATTTTGATATAACTAAAAGATTTAACTTGCAAAAATTTGTAAACTCTATATTCGATTCAGATTTGTCAAATATAATGTTTTAACTTGAACAATTTTTCCCAAAAGGTTTAACTTAATACCTATATGTTTTTCTCTTTAAAAAAAGTCAACAAAAGTCAAAACAATGCATTTTTAAGTAAAGGTTTCGAAACCATCTAGGTGGTTTTGATACCAGTCTGGTAGTAAGGCCTGGAAACTCTTTTTTAACTACAGGTTTCGAAACCTCTTTGTAGGTTTCGATACCAGTCTGGCAGTAAGGCCTAAAACCCTATTTTTGACTACAGGTTTCGAAACCATTGACAAGGTTTCGAAACCAGTACTTGTAACGACTAGTTTTTCAGTTTAAATTTCTCCCAGGTTTCGAAACCTTGTCAATGGTTTCAAAACCACTGTGCAGGTGAGCATTTAATGCTCGACTTTAATGGCTTCCAACGGCTCCAAAGTCCCCCCAACGGCTCCCAACGGTTAGAAAACATCAAGAGCACATAAAAGAAGTCTAAGAACAGTATTGAAGCAACAAGAAAGCATATAGAAACATTCAAGCTTCCAAGAGTTCATTTTGTACTCATTTTCAATCTTTCTTGTAAAACACTAGAGTGATCTTCATTATAATTCTTGTGCTAGTGTTTCTTTGGGTGTGTGAGAGAGCTTAAACCTTGCAAACACATTCCTAGTGAGGATTTCCTAGTTTGCTTATTTGTATTCATTTTTGGGATAGGATTCAATAGACTTTGGGGTATAAGTCTATTGAATTGTGTAAGGTTACTCCTTATCCTTAAAGGAAAGACAAATTAGTGAATTTGTGGAAAATCCTTAGTGTGGTCACTAAGGTAGTGGATGTAGACTCCAATTAGGGGAGTTGAACCACTCTAAATCTCCTTGCAATTTTTACCTTTGCAATTAGTGTCCACCATTCCTTCAAAAATCCAATTCACCCCTCTCTTGGTTTTGTTCGATCGATTGCCACTCTCATCAATTGGTATCAGAGCTTGGCTCATTGGAAGGTCTTACAACCTCTTGAGAAGATCCGAGAAGTGTGCAATCATCTACAAGGTCATCCATGGCTTCCACCTCCACCGTTGAAGCTTGGGGCGATTCTCAACCCACCAACAAGCCTCCCTTCTTCAATGGAGTTAATTATGCTTATTGGAAGAACCGCATGAAGCTATTCATTCAAGCTTTTGATCTTGAAGCTTGGAAGATCATCATGAGTGGTTACACTTCACCGACTAGTAATATGGAGACATGGAGCAATGAAGAAAACAAGAGATTCTCCACAAATGCTAAGGCAATGCATCTCATATTTTGTGCCCTTGGCCCGGATGAATATGGAAGGGTGTCATCTTGTTCCAATGCTAAAGAGATTTGGGACAAACTTGAAGTTACACATGAAGGAACAAATCAAGTGAAGGAGACCAAAATCGGGCTTCTCAATCTTAATTATGAAAACTTCAAGATGGACCCCGAGGAAGACATCAAAACCATGTTCGATCGATTCTCCGTGATTGTTAATGGTTTGAAGCGCTTTGGTGAAGTGATCCCGGAAGATAAACTTGTGAGGAAGATGATCTACTCTCTTCCCGATTCATGGGATTCAAAGAAAACGGCGATTATAGAAGCAAAGGACCTCAAGACTCTCAAGTTGGATGAGCTCATTGGTTCATTGCTTACACATGAGATGATGTCAAAGGGCAAGGAAGAAAAGAAGAATGAAGTGGAAAAGAAGAAATTTGGCATTGCTCTCAAAGCATCTAAAGAAGATATTGATTCTAGTGGAGATGATGAAGATAAAGAGATGGCTATGTTTGCCAAGAGATTCAAAAGATTCATGAGGTCCAACAAAGGAAGAAGATTTCAAAGAGAAGAGGGCTTCAAGAATGACAACAAAGTGAAAGATCCGATTATTTGCTATGAGTGCAATAAACCGGGACATATCAAGTTCGATTGTCCTCAATTGAAGAAAAAGAGCCATGAGAAAAAGAAGCACAAGGCTCATATAGCTACTTGGAGCGATGATGAATCATCCGATGAGGACGAGAATGAAGTAGACAACTTGTGTCTCATGGCTATCGATGATGACTCTATGGTAACCTCTAATTCATCTTTTTCAATTGACTATACTTTTGATGAATTGCAAGAGGCTTATGATGATTAGCCTTGGAGTTTGAAGAGTCAATTTTGAAAAATAGAAAAATTATTTTAAAATTGAAAAATGAAAATGACTCTCTCTAAGTCTAATAAGGAATTTGAAAGTAAAATTGAGGAAATGCAAGTTAAGATAAAAGAATTTGAAAAGAAAAATCAAGATTTGCACAACTTACTTTCAAAGGTCCATGATGATCATCAAAAGGAGCTTGATGATCTTAAAGTTTCTTTCAATAAAGTTGGAACTAAATTTTTTGAAAAAGGTGAAAATTCAAGACCCAACTATGTTAGGAAGAACTTTAATGGGTATAGACAAAGAGGTCATCAAAGATCATTTAATAGGAAGATAATTAGAAGCATTTGGGTTCCAAAAGGACTCATTGCTAACAAAGAATATGATCTATTGTCTAAGTGGATACCAAAAGGGACTAAAATTGTAGGAACTAACTCTTATGGACCCAAAAGAGTTTGGGTACCAAAACATCCATAGTTCCCTTTTTGTAGGTGTGTTGGAGCCATGATAAGCAAATTGAAGAAACTTGAAAGCTCTAGACACACTAAATGGAAGGACACTTGAAGAGGATAAAGCCTAATCAATCTATCTTGGCTCAAGTGGTAACCTTTTCCTTTACATGCAATATTTACTCTTTCATGTGGCTTTATATATGGTTATTTGTTTTAAAGCATGATTGAGATTCTCCATATATTATTTAAATGCTTTTAGTAAGGGGTGTCTTATATTGCATGTTTGCTTAATTTTTTTTGGCCCTATGTGATCTTGTATGTCTTTTTGGCCTTATAATTAGTATTTTTGCTTCTAGTCATTATTTTTCATGACTTGTGTGCTTATTTGCCTATCTTGACTTAAACTTGTTTGTTGTTCATGTTTGAGTGGCCTTAGTTAGGTTAGTCACTCCTAGCTTTATATGATCTTTTTAGGATCAATCTTTTTAGCCTCGGACTATGTTTGTCTAAATGACATACTTCTTTGAACTTATTTCCAAGTGCCCTAAATACATATTATTGTCATAAGCTTTAAGAATGCTTTTTAGGATCATATAGAGGCATAAAAATGCCTTTTTTTTGTTGTTCCAGGGCAATAGGTATCGAAACCACTTACACTTGTTTCGAAACCTGTTTGGGCAGTGTTGAATTTTTTTTTGAATCTGGGCTAAGAGGTTTCGAAACCACCCAGCTGGTTTCGAAACCAGTCGGGCAGTTTCGCGGGCTGAGACGGGTTTTAACCTCGAAAATTCTTTTTTTAAACACCCAAACCCTTTTATTTTGTTCTAAACGACAAAACCCTCAAATCCTCTCAAAGCTCCTTCAATCAAACTCGTTTTTTTCAAGCTTCAACAAAAATTCATCATCAACACATCTTTGGCTCTTGATTTTCTCTTTGGATGGTTCTCATTCAATCTTTTGGTGAGTTTTCTAAACCCTAAATTTTTCTATTCGAATTTTCATTAATTATTTGTCATAATAAGATGTTACACAAGCTCTCAAATCATTTAAATCATGTTAGTTTTATAACTTTCATTCTTTCAAGCATGATTTCATCAAAACTCATTGTGTTTCACAAAGTTTTTTTTTGACTATAAGTATTCCGAATTTTTCTTTAATTTTAGAGAATTTGTGCATTGAAATATTGAATTGGGTTGAAATTTATATGCTATATCTTGTTTAAATTTGCAGGAGGTCACCCAATCTATCTCAATCCTTTTTCAATTTTTTTTAAAACCCTTGCTCACCAAGTGTTTGTTGAAATTCCCCAACAAACTTTTTGACACCAAAAACTCAAATTTCTCTCTAATATCATGCCTCCTAGAACCAATCCCCCTAGAGCCAAACATACTCGTATTGAAAGAGGTCAAGGATCTCGTTCTAATCCACCTCGAAATCAACCTCATCTTCAAAATCCAAACTTTTTATGTAACCCCCTCGTCTCGGTCTGGCCGGATGACCGGTCCGAGTGGGCCACACGGGGAAAACCGAAGCGAAACCCAAAGGGTTTCCCCTCGGTTAGCAACCCTAAATTTTTTTTTTTCATTTTAATCTTGTCACATTCGAACCCCAAACCACATTCAAACACCCAAATTTTAATCTTGACTAAAGGTATCTTAAATCCTATGTGTTTTTCTCTTTAAAAAGGCCAACAAGTCAAAACAGTGCAGTCTTAAGCAAAGGTTTCGAAACCTCCCCAAAAGGTTTCGAAACTTAGACTGGCAGTAGGGTCTGGAACCCAATTCTCACCAAAAGTTTCGAAACCTTGGGTAAGGTTTCGAAACCTTTGACCATAGTTTCGAAACCTTCCCCAAAGGTTTCGAAACTTTGGTTGGCAGAATGTCCTGGAACCTCAAAATTTACAAAGGTTTCAAAACCTTCCTTAAAGGTTTCGAAACTTAGGCTGGCAGTAAGGTTTGGAAGCCCAGATTTCTGCAAAGGTTTCGAAACCTTACCCATGGTTTCGAAACCATAGTGCAGGGGATCACTTACTGCCCAACTTAAAGACTTCCTAACCATGTAAAACACTAAAATCATGCATAGACATATATAGAAGCTTAAAAGGGACCAAAGGCATGAATTAACACTCACAAGACTC
The DNA here is from genome assembly GCA_030270665.1 of Hibiscus trionum. NCBI lineage: Eukaryota > Viridiplantae > Streptophyta > Magnoliopsida > Malvales > Malvaceae > Hibiscus > Hibiscus trionum. Next base: position 78,695,826 of record BSYR01000003.1, on the reverse strand, counting down.
GCACATACAATCATTTAAGCAAACATACATGAGCCATACGTAGCAATTAACATGAGTCAAGGCATTCGAACATGACATTCCAACAAAAGAGTAAATTCAGCATTTGAGGTCGAACATGGAAGCTCAAGAGCCCAAATGGCACAATTCAACACAAGAGGTTTGCACTCATACACAAGGCAACCTAAGCATCTAAAGCATGCCATCACATACCATCAATCATCATAGTATTACATGTTTTACAATCCAAAACAACATCATTTGAAAGAGTCATACAAGGCTCATACAAACACACCCTATTGCCACATTGCTTAACTACTACAAAATTAACCATACTTGAGCAACAACTTGGAAAGCCCTTCTTGCCTTGCCTCGAGCTAACACCACGCTAATGATCTGCATTGTTGAACATAGAGAGCGTAAGCTATAAGCTTAGTGAGGGTGCTCTAAAACGAAAAACATCAACAATGTAGGGTTCAAGCATGTTAATCCTAGTCTTACATACATCAAGCATAGGCATAAAATCAAGTAGACCTAGCTAGTCTTTCAAGTGGCATATATGGTTTCTCGATCCTACCAAGCTCAAATATCAAAATCAACATCATATAGCAACACCATATATCACTAACATATAACATCATCACATATCACAATGTATGAACAAGTTAATTGGTCACTTTAATTACCCCGATTGTGCGGATTTAAACCTCAACAACACTTTACCTCGGTGGGATTACACTCATCACCGGACCTTGCATGTGCGGGATTCCACTCATCGCCACATGCCCTACAGATGAGATTCCACTCATCATCCCGTAGAAATGTAATAAAAGCTTCCGGTGGAATGTTACATCACCGTACTCCTCCTTGATGACTTAACGCCATCAAGGCCACGTACGTTTTGACTCAATTTGTGTGCACACTATCCTAATGATCGATCATTTACAACCGGTAATTATTTTAGTGCCAATTATCATAACCACATCATATATATATCATCAACCACATTCATGCTCAATCTCATAGATGCATATCAAGATAAACTCACATCCATCAACCACAATCATAATAGCATAGTCAAACAAGCATAAATGCATTCATGGATATCAATGGTTAAATCAACAACTTGAATTAACTATGAATGGCCTACCAAGCACACTTCACACACACTCCCACTACACATACTCGAACAAAACTTAAAACAAGTTGAAACCACTCACCGCCCTTCCTTAGCAAATCGAACAATCCTCCTACGCACTCGGATTCGGTCCCAAAGCCTCTTCCACGCTTCCACTTGCTTCTAGTCAAACAAAACACATACATTACTTCTCAACTCAATGCTAAACTCAACCATCAACTTACTTCACAAACATAAACCAAATTCCACAAATTCCCAAACCACATAATCTCCCAAAACCCAATTTTCATGCTTCCCAAATCCCTTGCTGAAATCTCAATTTCCAAACACCCAAATGGCCTCCAAAACATCCCAAATCACCCTCTTAATATACCCTAACCATCAGCCCCTAGTTTTCAACCTAAAACCCACCAAAAACCCAAGTTTTAATACTTTAAAATCTACCTCATGAACATGCTACGAATTTTCACCCAAATTCAACCAATTTGATATATGTTACACATTATAACATGATTAACTAAAACCCCAACTCAATTTATCAAAACCAATTAGAAAACCCCTTAAAAATTCAAACTTTAATATAAACCCTAATTTTCAAAACTCTATAACTTTGAAATCTAAGACTATGGGTTGATAGGAAATAAAGAGGAGATTAAGAAAACATGTTTACCTCTTAAAACGGGGTTGAAATCAAGTGGCAAATTGATGGAATAGTAGTATGAATATTTGAGAGGGTTTGGGGAAAGGGGAGAGTGTTTCACGTTGGATATATTGAAAAAGGGGGAGAAGATGACAACTTTAAAAGTTGTCATCCTTTTTAAAATTTTTTGGGTAATTTACAACATAAGTCCCTCCCTTTTTTACTAAAGCTCAATTACACCACGTTTTAGGTTGAATTGTTTTAATTAAATTTTATTTGACTCGAACTATAACCCGGCTAACTCCTAGGCCCAAAACACGGGTGTTACATTTTAAATCTTTGTTTTGAAGATAATGAAAAACTTAACCGCTTTCATCAAATTTATGAAGCTAAAGAAATTAGAGCCGAGCGAACCATTGATTTAAATTTTTTAACCTTCGAGCTCTATGAATTTGATTTTTGGCCTTAGTTTGTTGAATGGGGTTGGATGGAATTTCTTGAAATTAAACCTCGTGTTTTTCATAATCTTGTCAAAGCTTTTTTTGCAAATGCTACTCTTGTTCATGATGCTTATGATAACACCAAGGTTATTGAAATTGAATCATTCCTTATGGGTACCAATTTTACTCTTTCTACGGCAACTATTGCCGATCTTTTAGGTGTTCCCAATAGTGGTGTTTTTAATGAATCCGAAGCTGTTCCTATCCAAGATTTTCCTGATCATAGTCCTACTCACCTTCATATCTATGATAGGCTTCTTCACCTTTTCACCACTTGGTTTTTTCGGCCTTCCGGTGGAAGATGCACGCGCATGCGTCGTATCGACTATTGGTGGCTTCACCAACTTCGCACCGGTAACCGTCCAAATATTGCCAAAATCATCTTTGCTTCTCTTGTTAGTATAATTAGAAATCCTCATAGCTTCTCTCTCAATTATGGATGTGTTCTAAGTCACATCTTTGAGAAGCTAAATATCGATACCTCCATTGATCCCCCCATTCCCCTAAAGAGCAAGATTGATGAAACAACGACAAAAAAGGCTGGTTGGAGGTTTATTGATGATGAATGGGTTCACAAAAACGATGAAGATGAAGCCCACGTTGGTCCAAGAGATGTCGTTGCACCGGATGCTCCGCCTCCCATTACCATCGAGTCCATGTATGCGGCTATGGTCACTCGTTTCGATAACATTGATGCCCATCTTCGTAGCTTAGATGGTCGTGTGGCCTCATTGGAGCGTGACATGCATGATGTTCATGGTCATCTTTTTCCACCGACATCACCTCATGTTGAGCCGGATGCTTAGGAGTTTATGCATTCTCTTATGACTTTATGATATAGTATTTTGGACTTATTTTGATTTAGTTCCTTGGATTATGTTTTTAGGCTTTTTATGCACCTTGTTGGATATTTATTTTATGCCTATGGTTATATGTTGGATTATTGGTTGTTGGAATATTTGGATCTTTTATGTGGATTATTTTGATGTTTTGGAAGTTATGGCTTGTCGTTATTTTTTTTATAACCGTGTTGATCTAATGATGTTTGATCTTTTTGTAGCCTTTTTATTTTGTCTTTTTGCTATAACAAAAAAGGGGAGAAAATGAGATAAAAATTCTTTTTGCCACTAAACTAAAAATGCCTTCAAAACTTAAATTTTCAATATTCATAAAGACATTTTTCTTAGGGGGAGTTTAAATGGGAGATTAAAAGTTTTGACAATTTTTTTTTACAAATTTTTATCAAGTGTTTTGTTATATCAAAAAAGGGGAGATTGTTAGACTTATTTTGATTTTGATATAACTAAAAGATTTAACTTGCAAAAATTTGTAAACTCTATATTCGATTCAGATTTGTCAAATATAATGTTTTAACTTGAACAATTTTTTCCAAAAGGTTTAACTTAATACCTATATGTTTTTCTCTTTAAAAAAAGTCAACAAAAGTCAAAACAATGCATTTTTAAGTAAAGGTTTCGAAACCATCTAGGTGGTTTCGATACCAGTCTGGCAGTAAGGCCTGGAAACTCTTTTTTAACTACAGGTTTTGAAACCTCTTTGTAGGTTTCGATACTAGTCTGGCAGTAAGGCCTAAAAACCCTGTTTTTGACTACAGGTTTCGAAACCATTGACAAGGTTTCGAAACCAGTACTTGTAACGGCTAGTTTTTCCGTTTAAATTTCTCCCAGGTTTCGAAACCTTGTCAATGGTTTCGAAACCACTGTGCAGGTGAGCATTTAATGCTCGACTTTAATGGCTTCCAACGGCTCCAAAGTCCCCCCAACGGCTCCCAACGGTTAGAAAACATCAAGAGCACATAAAAGAAGTCTAAGAACAGTATTGAAGCAACAAGAAAGCATATAGAAACATTCAAGCTTCCAAGAGTTCATTTTGTACTCATTTTCAATCTTTCTTGTAAAACACTAGAGTGTTCTTCATTATAATTCTTGTGCTAGTGTTTCTTTGGGTGTGTGAGAGAGCTTAAACCTTGCAAACACATTCCTAGTGAGGATTTCCTAGTTTGCTTATTTGTATTCATTTTTGGGATAGGATTCAATAGACTTTGGGGTATAAGTCTATTGAATTGTGTAAGGTTACTCCTTATCCTTAAAGGAAAGACAAATTAGTGAATTTGTGGAAAATCCTTAGTGTGGTCACTAAGGTAGTGGATGTAGACTCCAATTAGGGGAGTTGAACCACTCTAAATCTCCTTGCAATTTTTACCTTTGCAATTAGTGTCCACCATTCCTTCAAAAATCCAATTCACCCCCCTCTTGGTTTTGTTCGATCGATTGCCACTCTCATCAAATACATTACTATCTCTTGTATGCTTTATGAATATGCTGGTATTCGGTAAATTACGCATGGTTATAACTTAGTGTACTCGCAACTCTGCTTAAGTTAATTGTTCACGCAATAAAAGGATGGAAATCTGGATACGACCGAACTATTCGAAAGAGAAGTTTAATAGACTGAAAGGCTCTTAAGTTTAGTAAGTGATTAACAAGGCAGTTATCTCCTGATCTACTTAATAGTGTTAAAAGATTTGATATATGAAATATCTCATGAATAAATGACAATAATGCCCTTGAGATGTAAGAATAACTAAAATAGCCCTGATAATGGAAATGATCTTAATCTACGCTAGGTCTGGGAAATCAACTGACTCATCTGAAAACCCCGTCTTTCTTAGAAAGTTAGGGTAACAAAGCTTAAACCTTCGAATTTGTAAAGTACTTGGAATTTCTTGAATTCTGAATAAGTCTCTGAAGATAAGTTTACGAAAAACCATCCGTATGTCTGGGTTAGTTATTGTGGTGCAAAGATTGATAAGGCTGAATTGATCGATATGATTTTAATAACCAAAAGGACTGAAATACCCTCAGGTGCTAAACGCCAAACTATCTGTAATGATGAATTTACCATCGAGATCTGTGGTGAATGAAAAGTTGGGAAGGACCGAAAGACTCAAAATAAGTGAATCACCTTTGAGCACCGAAGTGTCTAAAATATTTCTAAATACTAAAATGACTTGAAGATACCTCTAAGACTTGGAAGAATACCATACGAAGGCATATTCGTTTATTTGGGGGAAAGTACATAGTTAACAATAAGAGTAATATGTTCAAAGGTACATTCGATGCTACGGTTTGAGTTCGGGTGCAATGCACATGTTCAAATACTTGGAAATTAATTCTTGAATTGATGTTCGAATTTTCGTAGCTCGTTCAATGGTTGATTGTGAGGGTGTCTTGCTTTGTCATGCAATGAAGTCTATTTTTTTGAGAAATGAATACTTATGACGTATCTATCCGGTTGAGGGGGTAAGCAATGTATTGATGGGTTACGATTAATTCAAAAGGATTCGGAAACCTGATGAGCAACTAGAATTCCTGAATTCCGTGCATCACCGTTTATACCTTGTTGGTTTAAATTACCAATTTACCCTTGAAGGTCAAAATGACCATAATACCCTCATAGGCTGTAACATTTGATTTTGCTCACGATATATCTGAAATCCCAATGATCCTGATGCATCAACCTTCGATGTTGATTTGATCCGTCTTATCGAACTCCCCTATTCGTAGGGACCTCGTTCTGAAATCAGTCCAAAATTGTCAAATTTCATCTTTCTGAAATCTCGAATCGTAATTTGAGCTTGTCGTTGCCCAGTTCTTCATGACAATGTAAAGCTTGCCATATACCTACTTGTACTTTTAACATCTCCTGGTAATTTGTATTACTGAGCTTTCCGAAGCTCACATTGTTTTTACCATCACAGGTTAAAAGATCGACCATGTTACATCTTTCAACGTCAGTATGGGAGTTTCTTCGGCTTTGCTTGCGGAGTACGGCACCTGTGTAATTAAGGGGCATGTATGTCACGTTTTGATTTATATTCGAGTATGAAACTTGTATGAACAACTTTTATCATAATTTTGTTTCATTGTCTGAATGTTTTCGGATATTGTATTTTAATTCAAAACTTGATTTATGATTTTAAATGTTTAGCAATTTGTTTATTTGAAATTTTAACGTGTGTCGCTCTAGTGACCCTAATGTGACTTCATAGGATCCGTATTAACGCATAAGCGGATCTAGGGGGTTATAACTCCTATAAAAGACAAACCAATTCAACCTTTCTATTGCTCTCTCAGTGTCTATTCTTTTTCCAAACCTTACAAAACCAAATCTCCTGCCTTCTTTATCTCTCTTTCTTGCTATGAAAGCGTCAACATCGCTATGCCTCCCAAAGGTATGCCAGAGTCCTTGCCAATGAAGTTTCTCCGAGAGATTCCCAATGAACAGGGTGAAGATTTGTTGTCGTCGATCTCGATCATTCCCCTTTCCATTACTGTGTCTTCTCCCATCACCGTGATTCATTGCAACACTTAATGAATACTCAAAGGGGTAATTGTGAATACATGTTTGAGAAGGGATTGTTAATGATATATAAATGTATATACATGAAGTCTTGGGCTGTTTGGAATGTAAACTAAAACATATGATTTTATAAGCTTATATATAAGTCATGCACATGGGCGATTTAAAGATTTTGGGGCCCTGTGCAATTTATTAAAATGAGCCATTATTTATAATCAGCGAGAGATATACTTTTTTTCCTAAAAAATTACCTAAATGAAAAAAATATTATTAAATTATCCTCTTGAGCATCTAAAAATCAAACATTTTCATTTAAAAACGTCATTCTTTTTGTATGTTTTAAGTTTAGATTATTGTTATATATATACATACATAATTATATATATATAATTTAGGCCCCTCTCTTATGGGGCCCCTGTGCGATCGCTCCTATCGCACCTGTCCAAAACCCCACTAGTCCTGCATCACTTTGAGGACTCATCATGGACTATTTTAACTTGAGCCTTACAACCCTATTAAAGACAATATCATATGATTTTCTACTCTAAAAAATGAATATAAACATACCAATACAAAAGGGAATGTAAAGATTAGTAAACAAGGCTTAGTATTCGTATAGAAATCAACTCTAAGCTTCACTTCAAACCTTTCTTAGCCAAAACATTCCACAAATTTCATATTCCTTCATCATAATTCTTCTAGGAAATTTACATAACCTTGAGAGATTGGGATGAGCATAAATGAAGTGAAACATTGTTGTCTACTATCCAAATCAACTAGTTGAAATGCCATTAATTGAGTGATATTCACCTATGCTATTCCATAAACTGCTCAATTGTAGATTCCAGTATGAATTCCTAGACAAAAGTTGGAAACTTTTTAGATAATCTATGCCGTTAATTGTGTAGGGTTCACTTCTTATCGCTTTCTCTTTGAATCTATGGATCCTTCTCATAACAAAACCATCAGAAACAACATAATAAGACTAAAAAACAAGTGAGAATTTACAGAAAGACTACATGATATCAACTGTTACTCGGACTCTGGGATAAGTGTCGGGTTTAATACAAGCATATGAGTTTAGCTAAGAATATAAGTCGGCGTATCTGAGTGAAGTTTTGAACACAGTTCCAATGGAGGATAAAATGATAGCCGGGAGTCATAAGCACTCCGGTACAAAGACAATCTTAACGGGGATACTAACTTGAAAATATTGAGGAGAAGACAAATATGGTACAGGTTAAGGTAGCAAGGCATTACTCATGCTGGTCTTACAAAGATATGATAAAAAAAAAACCCGAGCATAGAGAACACATCTATATGCTGCTCATACTTTCTAATTTGTTGTTTCTATTGTTCACTAGGTCGAGCAAGAAGAAAGGTAGACAAATTTCAAGATCTAAAGCCTGATCTCGTGTAGGGAAAAAAGTTTTATTAGGCGGCACAGTGGAACACATCTATAACTCTATGTTACTCCGAATCTTGATTTTCCATAAAATACTCATGTCTGTTGTCTGGAATCCAAAAACATGACAAAACTTAAAAGATGGGCAATAACATACTCGTGACAGAAACATATACATATCTGAAACTCACCCTAATCCGTGCAAAAGAGATATATAATCATGTTTTCGATTCAGATAATGTGCATGATAGCCCATACCGCTTCAGATAACGTCTAATAGGAACTTCTTCCTTCTCCCTCCCATCTTTTTCATCTCTTGGTTGACAAAACAGCGTCATGGCCAAGTATTGACTTCATCTAACGACACCGCTTCGCTGTTATGTCAATCCAGAGAGTATTTTGTCTCTCACCAGTAACTTCCTCTCCCTAGAAAGGCCACAATCTTCTTCTGCATATCCTTCAAAGTTGATCTTTTGTAGCTTCTCTGGATATGCGGCTAGGTTTTTTTCTGGAGATATTCTAGATGACTTGTACAATTTTGGGGTTTGGCCATTGTGGGCGGATTGGATTTGGTATAGTATTCTCGATATACTCTCCCTATATATAGGAGTATCTGTTAGGTTAATTTTAAATAAAAGTTGCACATATAATGAGAAATTAATGATATATTTTATTTAAAATCCAACAAATCACCCCTAATCTTAGCAACATTACTCAGACTGGACCGTGAACCTTTCTTCCATCAAATTGGCCCTTAAACTTTGCCAGCTTGGTCAATTTGGCCCATGAAATTTGAAAACCAAACACAAAATGACCCCCAAGATTAATAAAGTTTCTTGTTGGATATTTTATCAATGTTGACCACTAAGGTGCTGACATTATCCATGGAGGAGTGAGGGAGTTTTAAACTTTATTTAACGTGTTAACCTTATGGGCCATTTAGTGTTACGCTTTCAAAACTTAGGGGACAATTTGATCGAATTTATTAAATTTAAGGGTAATTTGACCAACTTTCTAAGTTCAAGAGTAAATTTGAACAAAGTTACATTGCTTTGATCTAAGAAACATTGATCTTGAATCATAATGTCCTCCTAAAAAGACATGGAAGTGATCATTAAAATTTAATTTTGATCCTACAGTAAGTTTAATAATATTAATAAGTAAATTTGAAAGGTAAATAATGACCATCATTTTTACTTTTGTTTTTTTGAATTGTAAATGAGACCTAATGTCATTGCATCAATGTGTGGGCATCCTCAAATGAGGAGAGTCGTATCTATCTCTAAAGAGAATAGCAATGAGCGAAGGCAGTTTTATCCTCGAAAATGAACAGTGGACTATCAACATTGTTTGGAAGTTTAGCGAATAACTCACATCCATATTTGCTTTTCAGCGAATTAATTGAAAGTCTAGTATCCATGGTTTGGAGAGTAATCTTGATATGGCACGAACTAAGGTAAGTGGACTGAAGTGCGAAGAGGAGGAAATGACCAATTAGTGAACCCTAGTGCTATTAATTTGACATTGAATTCTTTCAAATCCGTAAGACCAAACAAGTTTGAGTCCCTCATAGATACCCCACAATTCAGTTCGAAGAACCGAAGAAATCCCAAGGTGCTTATTAAAACCAACAATCCAGCCTCCTTCATGATCGCGGATGATGCTGTTGGTAATGCTCCTTCCAAGGAATGCATGTACCTGCAAGAAGTTGGTTCGTTTTAAGGTTCTTTAAAAGCCAGTCTTCAAGCTGAAGATCAAATAAATTATTCAATTTCCGGGGACATATCCACAATTTCCTTGCAATCTCGGAGCAAATGGATGATTGATTCTTGTGCAGCACCACAAATGTTGCAGGAGGGATCATCGGATAGATGCCGATGACTACCCAATTTTGATCCAAGAAGCATTCATCTTCAAACATAATTACATGCATGCATATGTACAAGGAAGCATAATAGTATCTCCATAACCTTGTTACTGGCGGAGCCACCTTTTAAATTGAGATACCCCAAAATTTTTGGGAAACGTATTTTTTTCCATTTTATGAATAAAATAATATCCCTATATAAATAATTAGTTCTCTTTAAATATCGTTGTAAAAATGGCACCCCTTAAATATATTTCTAACTCCGCCCATGACTGCAGCTATTATAGTTGTTGCTGAGAAGACCGATTTCCAAATACTATTCTTCTTTTGCTAGTCAAGTTTCAGCTTCAAATCTCGAGCCAATGTATCTTCCTTCTTAAATGCTTGTTTGTGGATTTTCTCGAGGAGTTTCTTGGAGCCGAAACTACTGGTGAGAACGAAATATCGGGGAGTTTCATCTCTGGATAGAAACCACTATTTACCGGAATTCTACAACCTACCTATCAGATCCGTATTCTCGCTCACACCAATAACTTACTCTCCAAGAAACTACCCTAGAAAGTCTACAATTTCCTCAATTGCCTTCATCTTCTCCTTCCTCCAGCTTTTGGAGGATTGACCCTTCAAAGTTGAAACTGCTCTTAAAATTTAATTTTTTTATATTTGTTATTAGGAGCCTAGTTTATTTTTTCTCAATACTTTTTATTAGGGGTATATTTTTTTTAAAAAAAAATATTTGTTATTAGAGACTCATTTTTCTAATACTGAATATTATAGACCTACTTTTAAAATTTAATTTTTCGATACTTATTATTAGGTGATTAATTTTTAGGTTCGCCCTAGGCCACTAAAATCACAGAAACGCCTCTAGTAGTAACAATCAGGGGCGGAAGACAATAGGGATAGGTGGGGCCACACCACCCTACCCCTAAAAATTTGAAAATTATATTTTAGACCTTTAAAACTTAAAAAAAATTAATTTTCCCCCTCAAAATTTTAAAAAGTTCATATTAAGTTTGAAATTTTTTGAATGTTCTTAATTAAACAATTCCCATAATTTTTTAAAGTTCTCATTAAGCCTCTCAAAATTTTAAAAAATTTAGTTACACCCTTAATTTTTTTTTTTGAGAAAAAATTGAACACTTCAAAATATTTGAATTTTTTTTTAATTTAGACCTCTAATTTTTAAAAGTTTTAAGTTGCCTACAAACTCTATCACCATGTTTTGCCACTAGTAATAATTGTCCCCTATGTGAATCGTTACTTCAAATATGAAATTATCTTTCTTACTAATTGTAACCTAGGGTCATAACAGTTCCAATACCCAAATAATCCCTTTTATACTCGCCATTATCATGTGTCTCATTTCATATAACACAAAATGAACCTTTCTTCCATTAAATTGGCACTTAAACTTTGCCAGCTTGGTCATATTGGCCCCTAAGATTAATGAAGTTTCCTTTGGAATATTATATCAAATATCAAAGTTGACCACTAAGATGGTGACATTATCCATGGAGGAGACGGTTTTAAACTTTACTTAACGCGTTAATCTTAGGGGCCATTTAGTGTTATGCTTTCAAAACTTATGGAGAAATTTGATTGAATTTGTTAAATTTAATGGTGATTTGACTAACTTTCCAAGTTCAAGAGTAAAATTGACTACCATCCAAATTAGTTAGGAGTGAAACATTGGAAGTCGTATTAATCAAAGTAATTTTTAGGCTTAACCGTCAAATAGGTGCTCAAATTATGTCTTTTTTTCCAATTAGGTGGTCAAATTATTTTTCGGGCCAAATAGGTGCCTAACATTTCATTTCGTGACCTTTTTAAAGTTCTCCGTTAATTCCCCTCGTTAAAGAACACGTGTCATCTCTTGAAATTTTTAAAATTATATTAAAAATAAATAAAATTACTTAATTTTCAGAAGATCTCTAAGCTTTCTAGATTTCACAAAACAACCTCAAATTCCAAAATCCCTAACTCACCAAAACCTAAATTTCGATTTAGGCCAATTCCGCTGCATATTGCCACACCGCCGCCCACAACATCGTTCGCCGGACCATCACAACCATTTCCACCACCATTCCGTCGCCGAAAATCGACCAACGCCGTGCAAAACGCCGAAATTGTCGAATGGTTCCTTCGAACGATTTGCGGCGAACAGTGGCAGGACGGACGACAAACGGCGTGTGGGTTGCTCGGCAAGGGGAGGGTGCTTCATTCCATCGCTGGCAACACTGCCAATGCCGGCGAGAGTGGTCGAATTTGGGGGTTTGGGGATTTGGGGACTATTTTGGGAGTATTTGAAAATTTCATGATATATTTTTATTTTTATTTATTTTTAAAATGATTTTGGAATTTTCAGGAGATGACATGTGTCCTTTAACAGTGAGAAGTAACGGGGAACCTTAAATGGGTCACAGAATGAAACGTTAGGCACCTATTTGGCCCAAAAAATAATTTGGGCACCTAATTGGAAAAAAGGCATAGTTTGGGCTCCTATTTGCCTATTAAGCCTAATTTTTAAATGTAAAAATGATACCGCGTACAAGCCTTTACACTGCGTGTAGGAAAACATCTATTCACCCAAATCAAAACATTTGGACTAAACTATATAAAAGTAAAATTATATTAAAAATATTAGACTAAACTATAAAAATAGGAAACAAGCATGGATCATTTTTTGAATTAAATAAAAATTTTAGGGGCTAAATTAAATAAAAATAAAAGTATATTAAAAATATTAGACTAAATTATATAAATTAGAAACAAATAGGGGTCAATATTGAATTAAATAAAAATTTAGAGACTAACCTGAACAAAAATAAAACTATATTAAAAACATCACCCTAAATTATAAAAATTAAAAACAAATAGGGGTTGATTTCATATTAAATAAAAAAATAGGATCAAAAATAAAATTATATGAAAAATATTGAATTAATTATAAAAGATAAAAAAATAGGGATCAATTTTAGATTAAATGAAATTTTAGGGATCAAATTAAATAATAATAAACGTATATTAAAAATATTAGACTAAATTATAAAAATTTAAAACTAATATCAGTTAACTTCGGGTTAAATAAAAAATTTAAGGACTATACTAAACAAAAATAAAACCATATTAATCTCACATAGAGTTTGACTTATGTATTATTTGTGTTATAATATTCTCAAATCTCAAGTCGATCTAGTTGTTAAACTTCGGTCTTTGATATTAAATGACTTTGGTTCAAATCTTAATAGTAAATCCCTTAATTTTTTTCAGTAAAAGAATATTATTTTGGGCCAACATTCATATCATCGATCGTCAAGAACATCATCGCATCGTTAATAATATAACGGTTTAAAATTTAGTGCTACAATTGATCACTTTCAAAATTTTATAGTATAAACAGAATATAGTTTTCTGCTATACGATGTAGTTTACTCAAAATATAATTAAATCAAACTACGTTAAATGTTTATTTTAATTTTATCAAAGAAATTATATGTTTGGAATAATATTTTAATTAAATTACTTATTAATAACCTTTTAAAGAAAAATAGTGTGTTAAACTTATAATATTTTAAAAAAGCTGAACAAATGCATTTTAATTAAATTACTTATTTATAACCTTTTAACGAATATTGTTTTCTCCTATACGATGTAGTTTACCCCTTGGTCAGCCTTTTTGAGCCCTTCGACATAAGCCAATTTCCAATCCCGAATAAGATCCAAGCATGCAATCAGTGGCAGATGCACCCAGTCATGGTGGGTGCATCCAAATCCTATTTTTAAATTTTAAAAAAAATTAATTTAATGTCAAATTTTCTAAAAATTAATTTTGTTTAGCGTGAAGGAAACTTTTATTTTGCATACCCATTTGAAGAAAAAAATTAGATCCCATTTTTTAATTTCTAAATCCGTCACTGCCTGCAACCACAACGAGATTCTTTGGAAATTTGAATATTTCAAGACTTCTACCATTAGGACCAAACAGATTACATGCAGCATGGTTGATCCAAAGATTCAAAGGTTGTCTCAAACCAAAGTCGGTCGATCTGATATTGACCCGACCAAAAAAATGTTCAATTTAATACTGACTCACCCGACCAAAATATTTGAATGGTAAAATAATATTCTTGAACTAAACTAACTAAATTTTCCCAATTAATTTGACTTGGTTAAATACTCAATGTTATATATAACAATTACTTCCCATATTTGCACATCCATTATATATATCAACTAGTTCTCATATTTGTACACTCATTAAAATTTAAACAAGGTTACATTGCTTTGATCTAAGAAACATTGATCTTGAATCATAATGTCTTCCTAAAAAGACATGGAAGTGATCATTATATATATCAACTAGTTCTCATATTTGTACATCCATTAAAATTTAATTTTGATCCTACAGTAAGTTTAATAATATAAATAAGTAAATTTGAAAGGTAAATAATGCCCTGAGTGCTTGCCGAACTCTTCAAGAATGCGGTCAATTAAGATTGCTTGTTCATCTGTGGCCTTGACGTATAGAATTAAACCGCCAGCAAAGAAGAGGTGAGAAATTGGAAGTCCTCCCCGGATTAATTTGAACGGAGTCGAGCACCCATCACTTGCAACATTTGAAATACTGTGACCAAGTCTTTCCATTGTAATAACAAAAAGATAAAACGATAGCGGATCACCTTGTCGCACGCCCCTATCTGTTTAAATTCTTTGCCAAGAGTACTGTTTAATTGCACTCGCATAGTTGAAGTAGTAATACAATGTAGAATTAGGCGAATGATGAACGGCGGAAAGTTGGCTTCATGTAGAGAATCAGCAATGAAGTCCCATCTCAACTGATCAGACGCTTTTTCGAGGTCAATTTTCACATACATTCAACCTCCTTTGCTTTTCTTAGATTTTATAATATGAATTATTTCCTGATTAATATTTCTGTTCTTCTTGATATTTCGGTAAGAAAGAAAGCAGGTTTGATTCGGAGCAATCAAACGAGGCATGTTTTGTTGTAGGTGACGAACAATAACTTTGGTGATGAGTTTATACAAGACCGAACAAACTAATTGGCCTGAAGTCCTTGAAACGCGTAGGACTCTGAACTTTAGGGATGAATACAAAGGTTTTATTTGTGTTATTCAATTTGGGGTCGATATCTGATCTGGAGAACACATTTTGAACCATTCAGGAAATAGACGGTCCCACGATTTGCCATGGTGTCCGGAAGAATTGGGCATGGAGGCCGTTTACGCCGGGGGACTTTAAGGGTGCCATTGCGAAGATAGCCCCATTAGTCTCAATGGGATCCGGTATGCACTCAAGTAGCTGCATGTCAGTATCAGGAATAACAGGAAAAAATCACGAAAAGGAAAAGCGGCCAGGCGAGGCGAGGCGCTATTGCAAGAGAATAGGTCATTGAAAAAACAACATTGCTTCATCATGGAGTGCGTCTTCATCCGATTAAATTTTGAGAGATGTGATCGGCAACGTACTTCTATTCATGATAGCTTTCTTGTTTGTTTTTTGGGTAAACTACTGCAGGGGTCACTTTCGTTTAGCGTTTGTACAAAGTTAGTCACCACTTTTGAAAAGTGCCAATTAGTAGTCCTCTACGTTTTCGATGTGTAAATACTTGGTCACTCCGACGTTATACTCCGTTAGTCCCCTAAAGGATTGCTGATGTGGCGGAATTAAAATAAGGATAAATTACTGCAATAGCCATTAAAATTTATCTCATGTACATTTTTTCTCCTCAATTTAAAAAAGTAAACATTATAGTCACTAATAAAAATGTTTCTTTATAATTTCACCCTTAAATTTTTAAAAATTCATTTTTCAATCCTAAAACTTTACAATCAATTAGTACAATAATATTATAAATGCTTAGATGAAAAATAGGTGCCCAAAGTATACCCTTTGAAATTTAGGTGCCCAAATTGCTCCTATTTAATAACTCAAACTTAAAAATTTAGTCCACTAACTACTAAAAAATTCGAGTTATTGGAATTTCTATTTTATAATTCAAACTTTATTTTGAATTTTTGAGTCGAGTTTATGAAATTATGAGTCGAGTATTTTCACATCAAACCAAAAAATTTAATTTTTTCGAGTCAAGTCGAGTTATTGGAATTTCTATTTTATAATTAAAACTTTATTTTGAATTTTTGAGTCGAGTTTATGAAATTATGAGTCGAGTATTTTCACATCAAACCTAAAAATTTAATTTTTTCGAATCAAGTCGAGTGTTGCACTTCCCTACATATAATTTTTAATTTTAATCCGTGTTTGTCCTAAGAAAAACTTCGAATCAGTCAAGTCTACTGTTGCTTGTTCACCTTCCCGATCGGCCGTCGTCGATCTCCGTCACCGTCGGGCGGTGATGGTCACCGCCTACATCGTTAGAGGCGCCACGTCGTCGCGATCTCATCCATGGCCACCACGCGTGTCGTCGGGCCGCCTTCCGCCAGCAAATCTCGATTGAAGCTCTGGCAAGAAACCAATCGACACCACTGTTTCTCGCATTTTCCGGCATCGGTTGCCGTCCATTCGCGAGACGGACACCAGATCCGGGCTCCTGACGTGGCGGCGAGCAAAACCCCTAAGGTTCTGAGTCCAACCGACGTCGGCGGAGCCTCTATCGGAGCTACGTAAGTTCCGACGACGACCAAAGTTTTTCTTGGGACAAACACGGATTAAAATTAAAAATTATATGTAGGGAAGTGTAACACTCGACTTGATTCGAAAAAATTAAATTTTTAGGTTTGATGTAAAAATACTCGACTCATAATTTCATAAACTCGACTCAAAAATTCAAAATAAAGTTTGAATTATAAAATAGAAATTTCAATAACTCGACTTGACTCGAAAAAATTAAATTTTTTGGTTTGATGTGAAAATACTCGACTTATAATTTCATAAACTCGACTCAAAAATTCAAAATAAAGTTTGAATTATAAAATAGAAATTCCAATAACTCGAATTTTTTAGTAGTTAATGGACTAAATTTTTAAGTTTGAGTTATTAAATAGGAGCAATTTGGGCACCTAAGTTTCAAAGGGTATACTTTGGGCACCTATTTTTCATCTAAGCATTTATAATATTATTGTACTAATTGATTGTAAAGTTTTAGGATTGAAAAATGAATTTTTAAAAATTTAAGGGTGAAATTATAAAGAAACATTTTTATTAGTGACTATAATGTTTACTTTTTTAAATTGAGGAGAAAAAATGTACATGAGATAAATTTTAATAGCTATTGCAGTAATTTATTCTTATTTTAATTCCGCCACATCAGCAATCCGTTAGGGGACTAACGGAGTATAACGTCGGAGTGACCAAATATTTACACATTGAAAACGTAGAGGACTACTAATTGGCACTTTTCAAAAGTGGTGACTAACTATGTACAAACGCTAAACGAAAGTGACCCCTGCAGTAGTTTACCCTTATTTTTTTCGCAGAAAATGATATTTTATTAATGTATAGAGAAAACCAGAACTGCAGCAGATCAATTAAAGAAAAGAGTGCACACAAACGGGTATTAAGCTCAACCAAAACAGCACCGCTAAAATTAAAATCTTGGCAGCAGGATGCTGAACCTCAAGCTCATTGACAATAGTAGCAGCATCATTAGTAACAAATAGCTTGTCTAAATGATTAATTACCATCTTATTCATACCTAAAGAAACAACAGATTTCAAATTAAAACACGGCAGATTTCATATCAAAACACCAAAGGAAAGAGTAAAAGGGTACCTTCGGGGACGAGGAAAGTGTGGGTGATGGTGGAGAACTGCTTGCAAGCATCAATGCCTTTTAGAGAAAAAGGGTACCAGTGTCTCCATAACCTTGTTACTGCAGCCATAATAGTTGTTGCGGAGGACACTGATCTCCAGAAACTATTCCGATTTCACAACAGTTTTCTCTATAACATCAAGTTTCAGTTTCAAATCTCGAGCCAATGTCTCTTTCTTCTTAAATGGTTGTTTGATTGCCTACAGGTCGGTTTAATTTTCTCTTCAAGTTTTCGATCTTTTTCATCTCTTGATTGACATAACAGTGAGTCAGTGTGGTTCAACAAAGCCAATGCATTAGTTATGGCCAAGTATTGACTTCATTCAACCACACATCTTCCCTGTTATGTCAATCAAGAGAATTTCTTTACTCTCACCGCTAACTTTGTCTCCAAGAAACTCCACAATCTTCTTCTGCATATCCTTCAGTTCCTTGTTATTCCTTCAAAGTTGAATCTTTTGGATCTTCTCTGGATGTGCGGCTAGGTTTTTTGTCTGGCCATTCATGGCACAACTGGAGACGTAATCTTGAAAACTTGTACAATTTTGGGGTTTGGCCATTGTGGACGGGTTGGTATAGTATTCTCGATATAATAATCTCCCTATAATATCTGTTAGGTTAATTTTAAATTGGGTAAAATACCTAAATTATCACTCAACTTTGCTTTATGACCTATATTGACTACTGAACTTTCAAAACGATCAATTTACTCACTGAATTTTACTTTTTAACATGTTTTGATCACACTAAATTATTTTATTTAATTTTCTAGTACGACTTGGCATATTTTATTATTATTAAATATAAAAGAAATATATATTATATTTTATTTATTATTAAATACAAAAAAAAAAAATAAAAAAGAAAACTGCAAATAATATTCAACCCCAATCCACAAACTCCAAAACTCTTTCCTTCACCGACCACACTGTTCACCGGCCACACTCTTCACCAGTCACTAAGCAACCTACTCCGTACTTCATCCTATTCACCGTGAACTGGATTTTTTTCTCGGGAAATTTGATTCCTTCAAGACTTCTACCATTCGGACCGAACGAATTACATGCATGATGGTCTGGGTTTGTGCCTTGAGGGAGAAAAGCTCTTCAATACCAATCCTTATCTCGGTTAGTAACAAAGTATTTCCCATCTAAACACTTTTCAGATTCACTTCATTATTCTCCACCAAACATCGGATCGAGCAATATATTTCTCAATATATCGATTCCTAATTCAACGGCTCGTAGAGCAACATGATGCGCAAGGTTACCACCGGAGCTATCCCCAACCAAATATATATGAACCTTCAAATCTTTCCGACTCTGAAGCCATGATCTTGAGTTAACCCATTTAAGGGTAGTCCATCCACCATCATAAGCACATGGATATCTAATGTACCACAACAACTGTCAGTCACATTATCGTATTGTTAAGGATTTAACGATTAAGTGACATAATTGCACACAATTTAAAATTCAGTGTTATAATTTATTACTTTTTACAGTTTTGTAGTATAAATGATACAACGAGTATAATTTGGTAGTATCTAATAAAATTTACCCAAAATATAATTATATCATATAACTTAAATATTTATTTTAGTTTATCAATGAAATAATATGCTCGTAACAATATTTTAATTAAATTACCTTTTTTTGTAACTTTTTCAAGAAAAATT
This sequence comes from Hibiscus trionum, assembly GCA_030270665.1. Lineage (NCBI taxonomy): Eukaryota > Viridiplantae > Streptophyta > Magnoliopsida > Malvales > Malvaceae > Hibiscus > Hibiscus trionum. The sequence goes on along the minus strand of BSYR01000003.1, from coordinate 78,676,427 downwards.
AAAATTACAGTTAAGTGACCCTTGTGATTAACTTACCACTTATAATATTGGTTTGTCCGAATTACATTAGCTTAGGTAAGCTTTTTTGGAACCATGGTCATAGTGGAAAAGCGGATGATATTCATCTTATGAGACTCGAGTTCAAATCGCTTTGTCTGCAATATATATGTGGTTTGTCAAATGCTTAAGAATATGTATGAACAAATACTACCTCTTAATCACTTTAAAATTATTAAAAAACGTAAATAAAAAATAAGTGCCCAAATTATACATCTTTTGAACTTTAAGTGTCTAAAGTATTTTTTGCTAAAAATAAGTACCTAAAGTTAAAAAAAAATCGTTAACCAATCAAAACATAACACATGGCATGTTTATTTTATTTTATTCAAAAATAAAATTTTGAAACATTTTTTTACACAAAGATTTTAAATTTTCAAAAAAATTCTGAAATTCTCAAATTTTAAAAAAGTCTCCAAATCTCTAAAATTTTTCAAAACTAAACCCCCAAATCATCACTGTTTCTGCCGCCTCTAAACTCACCCCTTTGGTCCTCAGACCTAGCCGATCATTTTCCCCAATAAGTCATCGTCGAAAACGGCGAACGACGTGTTAACCGAACGTTGAACACGAAATTGATGTTCGAATGGCACGTCGTTCGTCATTTCTGAATATAACGTGTTGGGGGAAATGATCGGCTAGGTCTGATGACCAAAAGAGTGTGCTCAGGGGCGGCGATCGGCTGCAGAAACGACGGCGATTTGGGGGTTTGGTTTTGAGAGATTTTAGGGATTTGTGCACTATTTTGTAAAAAATTAAAATTTTCGGGATTTTTAAAAAATGTAAAAAGGGTAAACTATATGGGAGGTCACTTTTGTTTTCGATTTGTTCCGTTTTTGTCACCAATTTTGAAAAAGTCTGGTTTTGGCCACTTTCATTAATCTTTCGTTCCATTTTGGTCATTGGTCGTTAATCCCGTTAGTTTATGACGCAGTGTGTTAATAATAATGAGTAATTTCTAATTTAACCCCTAAACTTTTATTATTTCATTGGCCATTACAATTTTACATCTCTTCCGCTTTAAACTTTAAGCACAATCTCGCCTTTGCCTTCTTGGGGTTTCCTAAAAGCTTGTGAGAAAACGATTAGCAAATATCTTGTTTATTTAACCGATGCTAAGCATATGAGCAATCAAAGTGAAGCTTAGCAGAGAACAACAAGTGAAAGTCAAAAACTAATTCAAAAGGCTGTTTATGGTGCCAAAAGGATTAACTCAAAACTATTTCATCAGTGAATTTAAGTGAAAAGGGGAAAAAGGAATGTTTAGTACACATCCCATATAGAGCGGCTTGAACACTACATTGAACGTATAATATTTTCTTGTGAAGTTTATTTGGATTTGACTCTACCATGAACTGTTTTCCTCCCATTAAATTGAGGAAACCATAATATAACTGGAAAAGCAAGAGCCTAACCTTGAGAAATCTTGATTCTTGTTCGACACGCTTAAGTTTAGCTAGAATCCGATGCCTGCCTCTGGTATTAGCTGCAGAAACAGAAGATTGTTGTTCATCCGCCGCTGAAGCGGTTTCTGACTCCGTTGTTACTCACTTGTCTCCTGAGCTTTGAAAGATTCGAATTCAATGTGGATTGCTCATTCCAAAACAATGGAGGAATATTTATTTCAAATTTTCAACTGCACTAAAGCAAAAGGGGAACCAACTCTTTTAAAGCAAAGCAAAAGGATGAATTTTGGGAGAAAGAAAGATTTTAGGAATTTTTTTGTTTGAAGATGGTGAAATAATACACGTTTAAAAGTTTATGAGTTAAACTAGGAATTCATCATTTTTATTAACATGCCACGTCAACAAACTAACGATCCAGTGACGAAAATGGAACAAAATGATAATGTAAGTGACCAAAACCAGAATTTTCAAAATCGTGACCAAAACAAAACAAACTGCAAAAAAATGACCTCTCACGTAGTTTACCCTTAAAAATTATTTTTTTTTTAAAAAATTTTTTAAAAAAAATCTTGTCACATGTCAAGCATTAATTGACTAACAGATTTTTTAATGATACTTAACTAACGGACACCTAAAATTATAATGGTTTAAACTATAAACACCTATTTTAATAAAAAATTAAACACTTAAAATTCAAAAAATTGTATAATTTAGATTAAAAAAGTAAGTTTTTGAAGTGAAATGTGTTTGAGGGTGGAAAGAATTTGTGCGCGCCGATTTTCTACAGGGTTTTATGAATAAGGGTATGAAACGTTGGGTGAAAACTAATCTAACGAATCCACATGCTTTCGCCAATGATATAAACAATTGGGATCTTATGTTTGGGGGTTGTGCTGGTACATTTGGAGACATTGGAATGCCTTATTATTTGAGGATGATGCTGTTGTGGATCGCTGCTCTGTGTCGTGCATGGGTTGAGACAGCCGTGCGGGCTTTGGCTGGTGGGCAAGCATTGCCGATTGTGGCTTCCAGGATGGTGTGCAACGCGGGAGCGTGGAACCGACCCCTGTAGACTGGATTAAAATTAATTCTGATGGGTCCAAGTTTTTAGGTAATGGTTATATGTCTTGTGCTGGGGTTATTATAGACCATTTAGGGCGATGGATATCGGGGTTTAGCAAATTCATAGGGATATGTTCGGTCTTAGAAGCTGAGTTATGGGGTGCTTACATAAGTCTCGTTAGTGCTTGGAAAGTTGGTTATCGTCAGATTGTGTTAGAGTTAGATAGTATAGAAGTAGCGGATATTCTTCGGATCAGGCGCTTTACGCTCATGTACGTTGGGATGTTATTTCCTGGAGCTACGACAACAGCCCTGGATGATCAGGTTGCAACATGTTAAGCGGGAAGGTAATCGCGTGGCAGATGCTTTGGCTAAATTGGTGAATTGTGATAGTTTACATGTGATACATTGGGATACCCCCCTCCTTGTATCCTTCCGCTCTTACATAATGATGCTATAGTGGGTGATTAGTTTCCTTATATGTTGTTTCTGGATTTCCCTTTCGTGATTTGATTTTATTGTTAGCATATGTACTCTTTTCCTCCATCTTATGTTAGGGAGGTTTTTAACGAGGCATATGTAGGGGTGCTTATTGAGTTGAGCAACTCACAAATAGCTCATGATCGACTCGGTCAAAACTCGATTAACGCTCGACTCATGTTAACTCGATTCGAACGCGAGCTCGACTCGAGATTTTAATAAGTCGAGTTTAGCAAGGCCCAGCTCGACTCGATAAGTTTGTGAGCAGGTTGTTATATTTTTTTAATAAATTTTTAATGATTTTTTGTGCTACCTTAAAAAAATGTTCCAATGAGTTTAAATGATAGTTGAAAACTCTAAAATAGTTCAGTGACTTGCTAGGTAATTTACCAATAAAATATTTGATTTCGAATTTTTAAAACGTTTTGTATTACTCGAAAATTTCAAAAGTTAATTAGTATTAATAAGAAATCAAATTATATTAATTAGTCTTTCCTTCTATTTTATTTAAGCATTTTTATGATATTATTTCATGTATAAAAGTAGAAAAGGGAAAATCTTTAATTCTCATAAAAAATATGATTGGAAGTCAAAAGATCAAAATCCTTAAGGTCTTATTTCCTTTTTTGTTCATCGAAGATTGTTGAGAAATTAAAAAAAGTTTCACACTCGAATATCGACTTTATCTTTAACTCATTCATGACATGTTCTTTTATTTATCTCTCTAATTCTCGTGATTTTTTTTCATATGAATTTGTATGTTATATTAAACTCTAATAGCATCACTAGATTTTACTTAAATTTTTAAAAATAAGGTAAAACTTTTTTGTAAGCTTAACGAGCAACGAGTTTTTTTAACGAGCACGAGTCGTACAAAATTTTAACGAGCTTAACGAGTAACAAGTTGAGTCGAGCAACAAAATCTTTTAACGAGCATGAGTTGAACACTTGTAACACCCGTGTTTCGGGTCTAGGAGTTAACCGGGTTTATAATTCGAGTCAATAAAACTTAATTTAATCAATTCAACTTAAATAGTGACCTAATTGAGCTTTGGTAAAAAGGGGAGGACTTATGTTGTAATTTGACCCTAAAGTCTTTAAAAGCTAGACAACTTTAAATCAAAAGTTGTCATCTTCCTCCCAAAATCTATTTCCAACGTTAAAACCCCAAACCTCTCTTCAAAAACCCTTTCAAACCTAAAGCACTATTCCATTCATTTTCTTCTTCAATCCAAGGTGCTTTTCAAAGGTAATTACGTTTTCTTAATCTCCTATTTATCCTCTATCTATCTATGGTCTTGGATTTCAAAAACATGGAGTTTTGAAAATTAGAGTTTATATTAAAGTTTGGATTTTTAAGGGGTTCTTCAACTTGTTTTGATAAATTGTGTTGGGGTTTTGTTTAATCATAACGAAATACACATTATATATCAATTTGGTTGATTTTGGGTGAAAATTCGTAGTATGTTCATGAGGCAATTTTTAGGGTATTAAAACTTGGATTTTTGGTGGGTTTTAGGTTGAAAACTAGGGGCTGATGGTTAGGGTATATTAGGAGGGTGATTTGGGATGTTTTGGAGGCCATTTGGGTGTTTGGAAATTGAGATTTCAGCAAGGGATTTGGGAAGCATGAAAATTGGGTTTTGGGAGATTATGTGGTTTGGGAATTTGTGGAATTTGGTTTATGTTTGTGAAGTAAGTTGATGGTTGAGTTTAGCATTGAGTTGAGAAGTAATGTATGTGTTTTGTTTGACTAGAAGCAAGAGGAAACGTTGAGGAGGCTTTGGGACCGAATCCGGGTTCGTAGGAGGATTGGTTCGAAATTGCTAAGGAAGGGCGGTGAGTGGTTTCAACTTGTTTTAAAGTTTGGTTCGAGTGTGTGTGTGGGTGAAGTGTGCTTGGTAGGCCACTTCTAGTTGATTCAAGTTGTTAGCTTAGCCTTTGATATCCATATGTTATTGTGCTTACTAGCTATGCTCTTGTGTTGTGGTTAATTGGTACATGTATATATATCATGATGAGTAGATATGTGATGAGCATGTATTGTGGTTGATGATATGTGTTGTGATAATGATAATTGGCACTAAAATAATTACCGGTTGTAAATGATCGATCATTAGGATAATGTGCACACAAATTGAGTCAAAACGTACGTGGCCTTGATGGCGTTAAGTCATCAAGGAGGAGTACGGTGATGTAACATTCCACCGGAAGCTTTTATTTATTTCTACGGGATGATGAGTGGAATCCCATCCGTAGGGCATGTGGCGATGAGTGGAATCCCGCACATGCAAGGTCCGGTGATGAGTGTAATCCCACCGAGGTAAAGTGTTGTTGAGGTTTAAATCCGCACAATCGGGGTAATTAAAGTGGCCAATTAAACTTGTTCATGTATTGTGATATATGATGGTGATATGTGATTGTGGTATATGGTGTTGTTGCATGATGATTAATATTGATGTTCAAGCTTGTTAGGATTGAGAGACCATATATGCCACTTGAAAGACTAGCTAGGTCTACTTGATTTTATGCCTATGCTTGATGTATGTAAGACTAGGATTAACATGCTTGAACCATGCATTGTTGATGTTTTTCGTTTTAGAGCACCCTCACTAAGCTTATAGCTTACGCTCTCTATGTTCAACAATGCAGATCATTAGCGTGGTGTTAGCTCGAGGCAAGGCAAGAAGGGCTTTCCAAGTTGTTGCTCAAGTATGGTTAATTTTGTGGTAGTTAAGCAATGTGGCAATAGGGTTTGTTGTATGAGCCTTGTATGACTCTTTCAATATGATGTTGTTTCGGATTGATCATGGATTGTAAGCATGTTATACTTTGATGAATGTTGGTGTGTATGAGGGCATGCCTTAGGATGTTTTAGGTTGCCTTATGCTGAGTGCAAACCTCTTTTGTTTGACTTGTGGCTTTATGACCATTTGAGCCTTTGAGTATGCACATTATGGCCTAAATTGCTCTCTCATTAGAATGTTATGTATGAATGCCTTAATTCATGTATGGTTGATTCCTTTGGCTTAAATATGTGTGCTTACATGGTTGTATATGCTTAGGTGAGTCGAGAAATGCATTTAGAGTCGTTTTGGGGTCGTTTAGGTTGAATTTGAGGAATTGCAGAGCATGGGGTATCGATACCCCTAGCTAGGGTATCGATACTCTCTTGCCCAAAGGCCTCAGATTTTGCCTGGGGTATCGATACCCTCCAAAGTTACTGGAATTTGGAATTCTGAGTGAGAGTAGAGCGTATCGATACGGGGTTCCCGAGTATCGATACGGATCTATTCTGTTGACCAAGGGAGGTTGACCGAGGAAGAGGGTATCGATACCCCTGGTAAGGGTATCGATACGGTCTTCTCGTGTTGACTTCTTGGGTTGACCTAGAAAGGGGGTATCGATACCCCTATCAAGGGTATCGATACTGCCTGCCTTATAAGCTTAAAATTGACTGTTTATGCATTGCCGTGGCTCGAATGTGTTTTTCCTTTGAATGTTTTCCGCTGTTGTGAATCACATAGGACTTAATATTCATCTAGGCAAGATTAATATAAAAAGAAAAAAAATAGGGTTGCTAACCGAGGGGGAATCCTTTGGGTTTCGCTTCGGTTTTCCCCGTGTAACTCACTCGGACCGGTCATCCGGCCAGACCGGGACGAGGGGGTTACATTTGTTGGTATCAGAGCCTGAGGTTACCGAGACCTCGGGCAGGTAAGTGAGGTAAGCTTAATGTGTTAAATGCTTATGTTGTTCGATGCATGTTTTTCCATGAACCCTTGATGCTTGCTTGATCGTATGCTGTTCTGAATGCATGAACTGTTGTGTCTGGTGTAGAGTGTGTGCCCATTGATACTATTACTTAATTTAAAAAGATTTTTGGAAAGAGGAATACTTGAGCACTATTGGACCCTTGCTTTGGCTAACGTAATCCTATTTGTTTATTGTTGTAGTTTAAACCTTGCTAGCTGAAGCATGAGACCACGTGGGAGGCCTAGGATGGTTCGACCGGAACCACGGGCAGAGGCTCCAGGAGTAGAGCCAGTAGTTAGGGTTGAGGCTCAAGTGGGAGAGCATGTGGTTGGAGTTGGAGCTCCTCCACCACCTCCACCACCACCTCCTCCACCGGGAGTGGGAGGTGAGGCCGGGGCCGAAGGAGAGGGACCACAAGGAGGCCAAGGTGGCCAGGGTGGCCAAGGACCGGCCGGGATTGACTTAGCTCCGTTGGTTCAAGCGATAGCTGGGGCATTTCAGGCTGTTGTAGCTGGAGGTCAGGCAGAACACCATCAGGGTGAGGGCACTGGTTTACCTTTAGAGAGACTTCGGGGCCTTGGGGCCGAAGAGTTCAGAGGTGCTACTCCGGAGAGGTCAGAGCTATGGTTTGAGAAGACTGCCCGTATTCTTGCTCAGATGGGGTGCACTGGTGAGCGCAAGTTGGGATGTGTTGAGTCGCTACTTCAGGGTGATGCCTACACCTGGTGGGTCACCGTTACTTCGGGGATGTATGAGGCCGAGATCACATGGGAGTTCTTTGAGACAGCATTCCGGAAGAAGTATCTGGGTCTGCGATACCTCGATGAGAGGAAGAGAGAGTTTATGGCATTGCTTCAGGGGAGTATGTCAGTGACCGATTATGAGATCCGATTTGTGAGACTGAGTCAGTACGTACCCGAGCTTGTACCCACTGAGGTGGAGCGTTGTAACCGTTTCCGTTATGGACTGAATGAAGAAATCAAGACTTATACACTAGCTTCAGACTACATTGATTTTGATGTCTTGGTCTCGAGGGCCAAGGACTTGGAGCATAGTTTGAGTTTGACCAGGCGGTCAGGTGGATCTAGTTCGGGTAAGAGGTCCAGCAACTTTGATAGAGATGATGCCAAGAGGCATCGAGACAACAGACAGCAGTATGATCATAGGCGTGGTGGCGGTAACCACGGTAGGGGCCATCAGGGTCAGAGAGCTGGTGGGAAGTTACCCACATGTGCCACTTGCGGGAGGAACCACACCGGAGAGTGTTGGGGAAACTATCATTCTTGTTGGAGTTGTGGTGCTAGAGACCACATTAGGCGTGACTGTCCATATCAGGTGGGACAGGCACCAGCTCAGGCTCCTGCTAGAGCCAACGACTTCCAGAGAGGCCGCGGGCGCGGTAGAGGTAATTTCCAGCCGAGGAACGATGGTCAGAGAAATTTAGCTCATGTAGTTGCAGTCCAGCCGGAGGGCGGAGGACAGGTTAGGGTTTACGCTCAGCGCGGGGAGCAGCATGACACCGATGTGATCGTAGGTAACTTCTCGATACAGTCTTTGGGTTTGCTTTCTTTGATTGACTCTGGGTCTACACATTCCTACATATTGAGTGAGCATGCACAGTCTTTGAATTTGCCTTGTGAATTGTTAGAGGTAGGAGTTAGTGTTACTAGTTCCTTTGGGGACACGGTAGTGGTTAGGAAGATGTACCGAAGGTGTCCGTTGATGGTTCAGGGGCATTTGTTTCCAGTGGATGTGATGGAACTTCCCTTCTATGGCTTCGATGTGATTTTGGGTATGGATTGGCTCACGGAACATAGAGCTAGGATAGATTTTGAAACTAAGCGGATTTCTTTGAGGCTCACAGATGACTATGAGATCGTAGTGGTGGGTGAGAACGTGAAGTTCTTGTCCAATGTGGTTTCAGTGTTAGAGGCTAAGAGATTAGTTGAGTTGGGATGTAAAGCATACTTAGCGTATGTGATGAACCCTAACATGAGTGAGGTTAGACCTCAGGACATCCGGACAGTATGTGACTTCCCCAGTGTGTTTCCGGAAGAGTTGCCAGGGCTACCACCGGATAGAGAGGTAGAGTTCAGCATTGAGACTTATTCTGGTTCAGCTCCTGTTTCGATTGCTCCGTATCGTATGGCACCAAAAGAATTGAAAGAGTTGAAGACTCAGTTGCAAGAATTGACAGATAGAGGTTTTATTAGGCCTAGTTCTTCACCTTGGGGTGCACCAGTGTTGTTTGTGAAGAAGAAAGATGGAAGTATGAGAATGTGCATAGATTATAGACAGTTAAATCAGTTGACAGTGAAGAACAAATATCCGTTGCCTAGAATCGATGACTTGTTTGATCAGTTGAGAGGAGCATCCGTCTTTTCGAAGATTGATTTGAGATCAGGTTACTACCAGCTAAAGGTAAGGGAGGTCGATGTACCGAAGACGGCCTTTAGGACTAGATATGGTCATTATGAGTTTTTAGTCATGCCATTTGGGTTGACTAATGCACCGGCTGCATTTATGGACATGATGAATAGGATCTTCCACCAGTATCTAGATCAGTTTGTAGTTGTGTTTATTGATGACATTTTGGTGTACTCGCGAACTGAAGAAGACCATGACCGGCACTTGAGACTTGTTTTGAAGACTTTGCTAGATCATCAGTTGTATGCGAAGCTCAGCAAGTGCGAATTCTGGATCCGAGAGGTAGTCTTCTTAGGACATGTAGTGTCAGCTGAAGGCATTAGAGTTGATCCGAAGAAGATTGAAGCCATTGTTGAGTGGAAGCAACCGAAGTCTGTGACAGAGGTACGTAGCTTCCTAGGCTTAGCCGGATACTATAGGAGGTTTGTAGAGGGTTTCTCTAAATTAGCCGCTCCATTGACACAGTTACTTCAGAAGAGTGTTCAGTTTGAGTGGACAGATGCAAGACAGAGAGCCCTTGAGAAATTGAAAGAAGCTTTGACCCAAGCTCCGATTTTGATTCAGTCTGAGTCCGGGAAGGACTATGTGGTTTATAGTGATGCTTCGTACGTAGGGTTAGGATGTGTTCTGATGCAAGACAAAAGAGTAGTGGCTTATGCCTTAAGACAGTTGAAGACCCATAAGCGCAACTATCCGACCCATGACATAGAGTTAGCTGCAGTTGTGTTTGCTCTGAAGATTTGGAGGCATTATTTGTATGGTGAGAAATGCACAGTATACACCGACCACAAGAGTTTGAAGTACATTATGACTCAGCGAGATTTGAATCTCAGACAGCGTAGGTGGTTAGAGCTACTAAAAGACTACGATCTTACTATTGAGTACCATCCGGGTAAGGCCAATGTAGTGGCCGATGCATTGAGTATGAAGGTGGCCGTGGACTTGAGAGCTATGTTTGCTAGATTGAGTTTGTCCGGAGATGGCGGCTTAGTAGCCGAGCTTCAGGTTAGACCCACTCTAGGTCAGTTGATTCGAGAGAAATAGCTCTTAGATAGATCTTTGGCACCTCACGTGCAAGATATAGCCGAGGGTAGATCTTCAGACTACAGTTTCAGCACCGATGGGGTTTTGTGTTTCAAAGACAGAATAGTTGTGCCAGAAGACAGTGATTTGAGACGTACAATTTTGACTGAAGCCCACAGTAGTCCGTTTGCTATGCATCCTTGAAGTACGAAGATGTACCGTGATTTGAAGAATGAGTACTTTTGGGTTGGCTTAAAGAGAGATGTAGTCGACTTTGTGAGAAAGTGCTTAGTGTGTCAGAGAGTGAAGGCGGAACATCAGGTTCCCTCAGGTTTGTTACAGCCGTTGAGAATTCCGTAATGGAAGTGGGAGAACATCACCATGGATTTTGTTTCGGGTTTGCCTTTGACTCCTACGAAGAAGAACTCAGTTTGGGTGATAGTGGATCGATTTACGAAGTGTGCTCACTTCTTGGCAGTCAACACTACATACACCTTAGATAGATTGGCCGACTTGTACATTGGTGAGATAGTTAGGCTGCATGGTGTGCCGAAGTCCATTGTATCAAATAGAGATCCGCGGTTTACTTCTAGATTTTGGGAGAGTCTGCATACAGCTTTGGGTACCCGTTTGAACTTCAGCACTTCTTATCATCCTCAGTCAGATGGTCAGTCAGAGAGGGTTATTCAGATCTTAGAGGATATCCTGCGTTGTTGTATCATAGACTTTCAGGGTACTTGGGAGAAGCATTTGCCTCTGGTAGAGTTTGCGTACAATAACAGTTTTCAGTCGAGCATTCAGATGGCTCCGTATGAGGCCTTGTATGGCCGGAAGTGTAGAACTCCAGTGTGTTGGGCCGAGGTAGGACAGAAATTGTTACCTATGCCAGATTTGCTCAAGGGGACAACCGACAAGGTACAATTGATTTGTGATCGTTTGAAGGCTGCTTCGGATAGGCAGAAGTCCTATGCCGATTTGAAGAGGAAGGAAGTTGAGTTCTCAGTGGGTGAGAAGGTATTCTTGAAGGTATCTCCGTGGAAGAAAGTGATGAGGTTTGGCCGAAAAGGAAAGTTGAGTCCGAGGTACATAGGACCGTATAAAATTGTGAAAAGGGTTGGTCCGGTTGCTTATCAGTTACGTTTGCCATCCGAGCTTGAGAAGATACATGATGTGTTCCATGTGTCGATGCTTCGCAAGTATAGGTCCGATCCATCACATGTTATGCCCGTAGAAGAAATCGAATTGAATCCGGATCTGACTTACGAAGAAGAGCCCGTTGAAATCTTAGCTTCTGACAGTAAGGTGTTGATGGGTAGATCGATTGAGTTAGTAAAGGTGCGGTGGCAACGTAGAAGTGTGGACGAGGCCACTTGGGAGAGGAAGGAGGATATGGAAAAGCAGTTTCCGTATCTCTTTCAGTCAGGTAATTTCGGGGACGAAATTCCTTAAGTGGGAGAGAGTTGTAACACCCGTGTTTCGGGTCTAGGAGTTAACCGGGTTTATAATTCGAGTCAATAAAACTTAATTTAATCAATTCAACTTAAATAGTGACCTAATTGAGCTTTGGTAAAAAGGGGAGGACTTATGTTGTAATTTGACCCTAAAGTCTTTAAAAGCTAGACAACTTTAAATCAAAAGTTGTCATCTTCCTCCCAAAATCTATTTCCAACGTTAAAACCCCAAACCTCTCTTCAAAAACCCTTTCAAACCTAAAGCACTATTCCATTCATTTTCTTCTTCAATCCAAGGTGCTTTTCAAAGGTAATTACGTTTTCTTAATCTCCTCTTTATCCTCTATCTATTTATGGTCTTGGATTTCAAAAACATGGAGTTTTGAAAATTAGGGTTTATATTAAAGTTTGGATTTTTAAGGGGTTCTTCAACTTGTTTTGATAAATTGTGTTGGGGTTTTGTTTAATCATAACGAAATACACATTATATATCAATTTGGTTGATTTTGGGTGAAAATTCGTAGTATGTTCATGAGGCAATTTTTAGGGTATTAAAACTTGGATTTTTGGTGGGTTTTAGGTTGAAAACTAGGGGCTGATGGTTAGGGTATATTAGGAGGGTGATTTGGGATGTTTTGGAGGCCATTTGGGTGTTTGGAAATTGAGATTTCAGCAAGGGATTTGGGAAGCACGAAAATTGGGTTTTGGGAGATTATGTGGTTTGGGAATTTGTGGAATTTGGTTTATGTTTGTGAAGTAAGTTGATGGTTGAGTTTAGCATTGAGTTGAGAAGTAATGTATGTGTTTTGTTTGACTAGAAGCAAGAGGAAACGTTGAGGAGGCTTTGGGACCGAATCCGGGTTCGTAGGAGGATTGGTTCAAAATTGCTAAGGAAGGGCGGTGAGTGGTTTCAACTTGTTTTAAAGTTTGGTTCGAGTGTGTGTGGGGGGGTGAAGTGTGCTTGGTAGGCCACTTCTAGTTGATTCAAGTTGTTAGCTTAGCCTTTGATATCCATATGTTATTGTGCTTACTAGCTATGCTCTTGTGTTGTGGTTAATTGGTACATGTATATATATCATGATGAGTAGATATGTGATGAGCATGTATTGTGGTTGATGATATGTGTTGTGATAATGATAATTGGCACTAAAATAATTACCGGTTGTAAATGATCGATCATTAGGATAGTGTGCACACAAATTGAGTCAAAACGTACGTGGCCTTGATGGCGTTAAGTCATCAAGGAGGAGTACGGTGATGTAACATTCCACCGGAAGCTTTTATTTATTTCTACGGGATGATGAGTGGAATCCCATCCGTAGGGCATGTGGCGATGAGTGGAATCCCGCACATGCAAGGTCCGGTGATGAGTGTAATCCCACCGAGGTAAAGTGTTGTTGAGGTTTAAATCCGCACAATCGGGGTAATTAAAGTGGCCAATTAAACTTGTTCATGTATTGTGATATATGATGGTGATATGTGATTGTGGTATATGGTGTTGTTGCATGATGATTAATATTGATGTTCAAGCTTGTTAGGATTGAGAGACCATATATGCCACTTGAAAGACTAGCTAGGTCTACTTGATTTTATGCTATGCTTGATGTATGTAAGACTAGGATTAACATGCTTGAACCATGCATTGTTGATGTTTTTCGTTTTAGAGCACCCTCACTAAGCTTATAGCTTACGCTCTCTATGTTCAACAATGCAGATCATTAGCGTGGTGTTAGCTCGAGGCAAGGCAAGAAGGGCTTTCCAAGTTGTTGCTCAAGTATGGTTAATTTTGTGGTAGTTAAGCAATGTGGCAATAGGGTTTGTTGTATGAGCCTTGTATGACTCTTTCAATATGATGTTGTTTCGGATTGATCATGGATTGTAAGCATGTTATACTTTGATGAATGTTGGTGTGTATGAGGGCATGCCTTAGGATGTTTTAGGTTGCCTTATGCTGAGTGCAAACTTCTTTTGTTTGACTTGTGGCTTTATGACCATTTGAGCCTTTGAGTATGCACATTATGGCCTAAATTGCTCTCTCATTAGAATGTTATGTATGAATGCCTTAATTCATGTATGGTTGATTCCTTTGGCTTAAATATGTGTGCTTACATGGTTGTATATGCTTAGGTGAGTCGAGAAATGCATTTAGAGTCGTTTTGGGGTCGTTTAGGTTGAATTTGAGGAATTGCAGAGCAGGGGGTATCGATACCCCTAGCTAGGGTATCGATACTCTCTTGCCCAAAGGCCTCAGATTTTGCCTGGGGTATCGATACCCTCCAAAGTTACTGGAATTTGGAATTCTGAGTGAGAGTAGAGCGTATCGATACGGGGTTCTCGAGTATCGATACGGATCTATTCTGTTGACCAAGGGAGGTTGACCGAGGAAGAGGGTATCGATACCCCTGGTAAGGGTATCGATACGGTCTTCTCGTGTTGACTTCTTGGGTTGACCTAGAAAGGGGGTATCGATACCCCTGTCAAGGGTATCGATACTGCCTGCCTTATAAGCTTAAAATTGACTGTTTATGCATGGCCGTGGCTCGAATGTGTTTTTCCTTTGAATGTTTTCCGCTGTTGTGAATCACATAGGACTTAATATTCATCTAGGCAAGATTAATATAAAAAGAAAAAAAATAGGGTTGCTAACCGGGGGGGAATCCTTTGGGTTTCGCTTCGGTTTTCCCCGTGTAACTCACTCGGACCGGTCATCCGGCCAGACCGGGACGAGGGGGTTACAACACTACTTTACTCGCGATGGACTCGCTCGATAAGCACCCCTAAACATGCTAACATGTGAGGTGTTTTACGTAATGAAATCGCACCTTTTTCACGGGCTTTTCTAAAAATAGGCGGCTTAAAAACAGGCTAAATACAAACCAGCATCGAAACCCCTGGATGAAATAGCATATTAAAAAATGTATATACCTTTTTCTTTTACAAAATTGTTACAATTTGTGTACATTTTTGTACTCATTTGTGTATATGCACATTGTGTAATATTTTTGTGTACGTACACATTTTGTATAACAAATGTACCAATTTTTTCATGTCTGCCAAACCAGCATCGAAACCATCTTTAGGTAGTATCGATGCCCCTTATTATTATTGTACCAAATTGTGTTTCCTTGTAACAAGTTGTGTACATACACATTTTGTATAAATGTACCAATTTTTTCTTGTCTGCCAAACCGGCATCGATACCACCCCCTTGGTGAAATAGCGTAATAAAAAAGGTATGTACCTTTTGTGTTACAAACTTGTAAAGATTTATGTACATGATTTGTAATAAATATGTACCGCTTTTTACCCAGCAAACAGTGCATCTTTGTAATAAAAAGGTATATGCATTCTTCTATTACAAAATTGTACCAATTTGTGTACCGCTTTATGTACAATTTGTGTACCGCTTTTTACATCTGCCGTTTTTTAGCCTGTATTTAAAGGTTGTTCCATAGAATCCCCTTTTCACCCCCAAAAAAAGTAAGCTTTTTTCCCGACATAACCGGCGAAAGCCGGTAACTGACATTTGATAACCGGCTAATGGAGTCAACGTGTATAAATAAGAAGAAGTAGGGTACAAAAGGCAAACCCGATTGAAACACCGCGTCTCTCCATTCCTTATAAACCAAACCCTAAAAATCTGATAATCAAATCCCCCTCTCAAATCCACTCCTTTCTATCTTTTATCTTCTCTTCTACACATGTATATATAAAAGCCTCTCGTTTTCAAACATTTTCCCTCCGATTTTAACATATTTATATATACAAATGTTTAAAAATTCCCAATTTTCCGTTGAAAAAAGTGTTGAATTTGCTTAGATTTGAATGAACCCGATCTGATCTATTTTTGTTTTGTGTGTTTTCTTTCATCCCCTCCAAAAAATAAGTAGACTGTATATCTTTTAACGGTTGAATTTGATTAAATTTTGTTTAGATCTAACGTTTAAAAAAGAAAATATAATTTTTGGTCAACGGGTTGATTAGATTCGGCAAATTCGATTGGGTTGGTTTGGAATTGTGTTTAGATTAAAACCCAGACTTTTTTTGGAAAATATTGGGGATTTTTCCCGAATTTTTGGTGAGTTACAAAGAAGAGAATGGCGGAACAAGGTGGCTTGGAAGGGAGCCAACCAGTGGATCTTTCGAAGCATCCATCTGGCATTGTTCCCACTCTTCAGTAAGTCCCTTTTGCCTCTCTTGTTGTCTTCGATTCTGACACCTTTATATTCATGAGATTTTAAATGATGGGATCTTTAGAAGTGTAGGTATTATTGGACATGGGACTTTCAGGAGAAAAAGAAAGGTGTTTTGGAGATATGGGTCTTAGAATTTTGGAGATTTTGTAAGTTGAATGATTTGGTAATTGTGAATTAGAGTTTTGGGTATGTATAGTAATTTAATCATTGATAAATCGATTGCCTAAGCTGCAGCAACTTTCTCCAATTCCAGCTGCTCTTCTTTGGAAAGGGGAACATAAGCTTTAACCAATTCTACATAAGTTTGTGAAATGGGTTTTAATATGCTGCGGGAAGGAGGGGGAGTTTAGGGTTATGCACTTATGCTATGTTAGCTTGGGGTGTTTATTTGTGAACGTTGAAAAGAAATTTAGAGAAATGAGTTCCGTTTTTATGTCGGTTGAGTAGGCTTGATTGGAAAATTTAAGGACACATGAGTGTGATTTTGTATCATAATAGTAGAAGGCTTTTACTCGATATCTTTGGATTTTACTGTTTTGTGTTCCATTATGCTAACAGAGTTTCTCAGATATAGATGGCGGGTAATTTTGATAAGATGAATAATAAATAAAGTCTGTAAAATATCATTAATAAGCTTGATTCACCAGCCTGTTGTTGAAATAATATACCATTCAAGTTAAGTCACATCTCTTAAGTCTTGTACTTTTATTTTTAAGAGGGATCAACCAGCTAAATAAGTTGAGGTGCTTGACTTGTTTTAAGCCTAAAAATGTGTCACTAACCGATACTAACGGGAAATTAAAACTTATGTGATTGGGAAATTTATTTATAGAAGCGAGACTTTACAAAAGTTTCTTCATGTTTCTACTTTTAAAACTATTGGGTTTAGCTATATTTAATATCCCGTTATAACTCTTGTTGTGTTTATAGGAACATTGTATCAACTGTAAATTTAGATTGCAAGTTGGATCTTAAGCAGATTGCACTGCAAGCTCGAAATGCAGAATACAATCCAAAGGTATGCTACTGATGGTTAAATACTTTTTAATAATATACTAGTTCATGTTGCACTAATTCTGCTGCTGTTATTTGGTTGCTAACCCTTTTTTATAAAAATAACCTACAGCGTTTTGCTGCAGTCATTATGAGAATCAGGGAGCCCAAAACTACAGCTTTGATATTTGCCTCTGGAAAGATGGTAATTCATTTCTTATTGGAAATCACAATCATATGCAGTTATTGGCTGTGTGAAAGTTTTAGTGTCAAAATTATTTAGTAAATAACTAGTCCTAGAGTGTTAACATTGTTCAATTATTGATTTACTAAACAACTTTCAATCAGGTCTGCACTGGTGCTAAAAGTGAACAGCAGTCTAAACTGGCTGCAAGGAAGGTAGATATTTATCTTCTAGATGCTTTTAAGTTCTGTTTTTGAACTATGTTAGAGGTCTGTTTGCTCAGCGTCAGTTATTCTTATCATTAGAATCGGAAGATACAGTCATGAAATTGGTGATTAACTGAGATTCTTTTCTGCTTTCAGTATGCCAGAATCATCCAAAAGCTTGGTTTTCCTGCTAAGTTTAAGGTACTGCAATTATCGATTTCTTTTGTATTTCTCCCATGCAAACAATGCTAATAAAGTCTCTTGTGCAGATAAATTCTCATCCTTCAATAATGTTTTCTCCTACTTGGTCAGTCATTTACCTTCTTCTGCTGTGATTGGCAGGACTTCAAGATTCAGAACATTGTTGGTTCTTGTGATGTTAAATTTCCTATCAGACTTGAAGGTCTTGCATACTCCCATGGTGCCTTTTCAAGTGTAAGTGACGGTCAGCGATCATTGGGTGTTTTCTCGTGTATAAGAACATTGATATGCATGTTATGTAGGTGGACATTTGGGAGTCCGAGATATGTGTGCAAGACTGTCTGTGCCTTTTCTCTATGTGAATGTGCATTTATATAGTTAGTCTTTTCTTACGAGCCCCTTTGAAGAGTGAGGTATCATTTGGCTAGTAAAACAGCCTTGAGAAATGAAGATAGGTTTGGGCTTACCGTAGTTAGCTTTGCTTTTTTTTTTCTTTGTAGTTCTAGATGATTGAAACCAGTGCTTGTCAAGACTTGTTTGTCCGGATAAATGATCGGGACTTATCTTCATGTTCTATTAATGCAGTATGAACCAGAACTCTTTCCAGGGCTAATCTATCGTATGAAACAACCAAAGATTGTGCTTCTCATTTTCGTGTCAGGGAAGATTGTGATCACCGGAGCTAAGGTGATGCCTCGGGCCTGTCTTCAACCTTCATGCATGCTGTTTATGATTGAGTTACTAATTTTCTTTGTTTGAGAGTCTCAGGTGAGAGATGAGACGTACACAGCCTTCGAAAACATCTACCCTGTCCTTACAGAGTTCAGGAAAAACCAGCAATGGTAAGAAATTACACTTTCCCCTCCCTTGATTGATTCTTATTATTTTGTATTCATCTCAGAAGAATGTCACGTACATCACCTCTGTCTGGTCTTTATAAATTTGGTGGCAAATAATAAACCTTTGAATGGGACATGGGTTTTCAGATAAAATTTGGTGGCAAAATACAACCTTCCTTGACTCGGTTGTGGATGCTGGGTTTTCCTATGCCTTCATGTTCAGGAGTGTAAGAATATAAACGAACAAGGGATTTGCAGGTTCTGGTCCATTGGATCAGCACCTAGCATTTCTGCTGCGGCTGTCATATGGGGCTTTTGTTTTCCTAAAGTCGGTACGGTGCTTAAATGTTTGGTAATATCCTGCATGTAATCAGTAATTTAGGAAGGGAAAAAAACTGAAAAAAAAGGAAAAGAAAAAGGAAACAACTTAAGGGTTATATGTTGTAGACATTTTACTTCCAATCGAAAGTAATGGTAACTTCATTAGAACTCTGACCCTTGATTGTGCCATGAATTGTTGTATAGGTTGGTAAATTCATTAGAACTTTGACCCTGTTATGCTGTAGTGTTTTCTTTCCTTCTTTTTTTTTTTACAAAAACTGTAAATTTTTTGCGGACTCATCTAGTCATCTTCATTCATCGTCCCTCACTACCATTCAAGTCAAAAGTTGACTTTTTAATCTTTTGATCTCTGTCGTCGACCTTCGATGAAGCTAGTTTTGATATTTGTTGTTCGTCTTCTTATAAGAGAGTTTTTCAATTTTTCGTTGTTCAATTTTCGAATGGACACCCCAGCTCAAACCTCTTAAATTTAACAAAATCCATCCTCAATAAAAGAGAGAAATTTATGTTGAGTTTTATGAATTTTAGTAATTTTTTAAAATAAATCAATGGAGTAATAGAGAGATGTTAAGATAAATTTGTTGAGAAAAGAGAAGAAAATTATACACAACTGTTTGGTTAGAAGTTGGATTTCTCAAATTTTGCGGTTTACAAGTTTTAAGGTAAAAAATGGGTTTAAACCGATCGTTTTGTGTGTTTGACATGACCGCTCGACAATGTTTTTATGTTCGGCAGCTCAATGATCGTTTGGGAAGCTTTCCTGAATAATGTCTAAAGTCATAATTCAACCCTCAATGTTTTATTTTGTGAGTTTTTTTAGAACATGTTTTATTTTGGGTCAAAATAGCTCATCTGCGGATGAAAGTATCAGTCAGCTAATCATAAATGGCTTGAAATGACGGGACAAATATATATAGTAGTGCACGTTGACATGACAATACTATATAGACAAATGTGTTGACTTGAAAAACGTTACATCAGTCAAAAAAATAATTTTATAAAATTATATAAAATAATTTTTTCTACTGATTTATCATGTCTGTCAAGTCATTTTAAACTGTTAACCGCCAGTTTTCTAATAATTCTCACCCACAGATGGGTCATTTTGATCTAAAATAAAATATTGAGGGTTAAATTTCTAAAAAAACACGGAGAGCTAACAAATGAATTACAGTAAGACTGTAAGAGGGAGCAGCAGCATCTCGCATGGTGTATCATGTCAAAATGACTATCAGGAAGATGTTTAACCAAAACATCGGCCGGCTGATTAGCATCACGTGGGATCCATATGAAATCAATCATCCAAGCCCTCGCCTGCATCTGCGAGATAGACCGGACAAGAGCTGAAGGTGAAATCAATCACATTTGGAAGAAAAAAAAATTAAGGACCAAAAGAATTGCAATAAGAGTTTAAAGGTTAAAACGATTAAAGTCTTCAAATTTAGAGGGCAAAAAATGGTTATTATGCCTTTCCTTAAAAAGGGTCATGGATTATATAAAGAGATGAGGGTAAATTAGTCATTTAGCTGACTCTGAAGAAGATATTATTCAATGAGAAGCAGGAGCAGATGCCAAAATATTTTGTGGCAACGGTTTATTCCGTGAGACACACCCTTTCCTTTCTCGGTTGGTATGTTCCAACTGCAAGCAAACAGTCACATTAACTACTGTAATTGAACTTGCCTGAAAGCTAAACCGATTTCTCAGTTTTAATTGATGGCTCAACTCACAGCACAAGGACGTTTGAAGCTGCTCTTTCATGGTGATGGAGTGGAACCAAAGGACCCTTTTCATTACAAGCTCGTCAGCAATGTTTTTGGTGCTTCTGGTGGGCTTAAATCACTTCAAGTTCAAAAGGGTATGTTCAGATTTCTTGGTTCTACTCCTGGAAAACACCATTTTTCTTCTTCTTTAAAGAAAGGCAGCAAATTTAATGCAAGGGCAAGTCTTGATTTGAGTGATGAAGGGTTTTATGATGATGAGGACTATGATAGTGAGCTTGAAGTTGATGAGTTGGCTTGTTTTAGAGGTCTTGTTTTGGATATCTCTTATAGGTAATTTCTGTTCTTCATTTACCCATTTTTTTCTTGTTTGATTATAACCTATTTCAGCTTGATTTTGAAAGGGAATTTGTTAATATATAATGAATAATCTGTAAACTGAATGTATGATCCGATTTTCTCTAATCACTATAATGTTCATAT
Organism: Hibiscus trionum; assembly: GCA_030270665.1. Taxonomy (NCBI): domain Eukaryota; kingdom Viridiplantae; phylum Streptophyta; class Magnoliopsida; order Malvales; family Malvaceae; genus Hibiscus; species Hibiscus trionum. The sequence goes on along the minus strand of BSYR01000003.1, from coordinate 78,655,600 downwards.
TACCAGTTTCTGTATTGGTAAATTATCTGACAGTGTTCGTCCTTGTGTTCAATCTGCAACACTAATTCTCTTTTTCTTGATACATTTCTAATGATTTTGAACTGGTTTTCTTACAATTTTTTGGATACGGGTCTGATCGTTGTCATCCCGACAGGCCAATCAATGTTGTTTCCTGGAAGCGTGCTTTATGTTTGGAGTTCATGGAGAAGGTTGGATAGTGTGGCTCACCATTTCATTTTATGTGAGGCTTTTAGTTTTTAGCTTTCACATTTGTTTACTTTTTCTTCAAAATTATGATCCAAAATGAGGACAGCTTCATGTATGTGTTTGCTCATATGTAAGAAAACTTATACTCACATGCATAAAGAACCTATGATGCTTTGCTTCTTCGTTTTTTCCGAGTATCCGTGTCCGACACATTTGTACGTGGATACGTGAACATGATCTTCCAGTTCCAAGGTCCCTCACAATACATGGGAAAACGTAGGAAAAAAATCAACTTACTCGTGTTAACGCATACCCACATACAAATTTAAGTTCCTTGTATCATGATTTTTTATCCAGGCTGATGTTCTGGAGTACTATGATCAGACCGTGAACTCGCCGAGTGGACCCTTCAACATACCAGCTGTGTTAAGGGTATGTTTGTTTAGATTACCCTGTTACTTTCTCATTACTTGTAATCTTAGTTTTTACCTTCTTTTATCATACTCCCCAGATTCCTCATCTTCTGCAAGTAGTTAAAAGGAGAAGAATCAGCACCAATCTAAGCCGCAAAAGTGTTCTATTTAGGGACAATTTCACTTGCCAGTAAGTCAGTTGTAACAGTTGCACTTGTAAACAATTCACAAATGTGCTACATTTCATTTGTAATCTTTGCCATGTTACTTCATCTCTTCTCTTTTCTTGTTGTACCTGCATCCGACATTTATATTCGATACATATTTGGACACAAGTATTAGGATATGACACTGCAGGACCCTTCAAATACATTGAAGTTAGTAGTTTCCTACTTTTCGGTTCATGATAATCAATTCCATGTTCTTCTTGTTCCTTCGTGTCACTGAAATATCTGATATCAGTTGAGTTCAAGAACAACTATCTATTGCTTTTCGAGCTTCTTTCAGTTGATGTTTCCTTTGTCAACAGGTATTGCCGTACTCGTGATAACTTGACCATAGACCATGTTCTTCCAATGGCGAGAGGAGGGGAATGGACATGGGAAAATCTGGTAAGATGGACAATTAAACAGAGAGATGATTCACTAGTTGTAGATTAACTCCATTGACTGTTGTTTGAGCTTATAACATATCTGTTAATCATGTATATTTAACATTCGCGAAAGGTGTTTATAGTTCTTTTTTTCATGTGCCTGGCATAGGTAACTGCTTGTGCCAAGTGCAATTCGAAGAAAGGTCGAAAAACTCTGGAGGAAGCAAATATGGCACTGATTAAGGTCCCCAAGGTATTCTCCCTACTGACAACTTTCAACATGAGAACAGATTTCATCTTTGAGAACTAAGATGTTGTCCCCTTCACTGTGCAGGCTCCCAAGGATTACGACATACTTGCGATACCCCTAACAAGCGCGGCGATAACAATGTTGAGGATGAGAAACGGGACACCGGAAGAATGGCGTCAGTATCTCTCCTCTTCCACGGAGCCTTAGACGTTGATCTATGCAGCCTGTTGTACATTCTTATATTTTTCGTGCATATCTGATTCGGGGAATGGATGCATTCATGTGTATAAAATGCTTAACTAGAACAACTCTTCATTTCTTTTAGAAATTCACTCTGGCAATGTTTTTAAGGCCTGAAACTGTTTAACGATAGCACTGTATCATGTTACTGATGATCATTCTAAGAAAGCTCCCTTTACTATTTCTTTTTCTTTTTCTTGCAAATGTGCTTCTTAGTCTTCATCTTTGATCTTGTCGTAGAACTACCTCTAAACGTATGTTGCTCTGATTCTTTATTTTTGTTTAAAATTCTTGTCCGATATAAATTTGGACATAGGTGCAGAGATATGATCTTTTTATTGGATACAATTTAAAATTAATATATATATATATATATATAATTATGTCGGACACATCACATTTACACTTAAATCCAGAGAAATTATATCATTGGTCTTTCCCGCCGTGTCACTTATGGGATCAACCAATAAAAATCATCTATTTCATTAATTTTTTTCATTTCATTGAACGTTTTTTGTCACTCTTTCGTTAACTTTTTGATGATGTCCATTTATTGACGAACGGATGAACTTTTTTAACGTTCGAACAGTGAAAAACTTCATCGGCATGAGAAAAATAATATATTAAGAGACAAATTTCATCTGACGACAGAGAAAAGAGATCGGTAAGAGAAAAACAGAAACTTTTTTACTCAATTTGTGAATTTTAGGATATTTTTTGACGAAATAGAGGTCAGATTGGACTATGACAAAACAAAGCGATTGGTGAAATTTAATACTGGACAACCACCATCTACGGTGTGTGTCCGACGACGGTAGACGATGCAGTGGCCAAAAAACGTTTAATGTCTAAATTTTAATGAATAAATTAATTGTCTTAAAATTTTAGTAACCTAATAAAATTTAATAGTTACGTAATTTATCAGTGTTTATGGGACCTATGCATACGAGCTCCACGACATCTAGGGTTGGTCGGTCACTCTCCTTGGCTTAGAATATTTGAATGGTTTCACATGGGAAATTCAAAGTTTGAACCAAAGGAAGGGGGAAATTTATTTAATCCAATTGATCATACAATCATGTCAATAATTATATGATATGGAAATCCCAATCCCTTTCCTATTACTTTTTATTGTCTACGATAGGTTTAAATATGTGAGTTATTATATTATTTTAAATTTTAATTTCTATACTTTATTTTTTTTCCATCTTAAGTTCTTTAATTTAGAACTTTTAGTTTCACCCTTAACTTTTGTTCAATTTTATTATTAATTGTTTACTTGAAAATTATAAAATTGATTTTTTTTAATTTTATATAAGGATGGCAGACGATACAATTTTATGAATTCCGCACTGTACCCGCTCTAATTGGGGCGGAGATGGTATAAGTTTGGTGGGTAGTGGGCGGGTGTGGATGTAAAAAGTCATAACCGCCGCGAGTAGTGGGTAGGTGGTAGATTTAAGACCTTACGCGCCCTGCATCTTACCCGCCATATAAATTTGGACCATTATGAATTTAGATGTAATTTCAAAAATTATTCTATAAAACTTAAAATTTTATAAGATACTCCTTGTAATTTATGTTTATGATTGTTCTTGAATTTATATTTTATGTGTATAGTTGCTGTCAGGCGGGTATAGGCGGGTACGAGATGGGTAATGGGTATCCAATTGGGTGGTGGGTGTAGGGATAGATTTTAGAATATACTTGCGTGGACGGGTGTGAATTTAAAAATTATATCCACCGTGGGTAGTGAGTAGGTGGTAGATATGAAAATTTTAGGTGGATATAAGGATAGGGATGGGGTATTCGCACCCGCCCCGCACGTTTGTCATTCCTAATTTTATAGTTTCACAATTTTTTTTTATCAATTTGACTTTTAACTTTTAAAAATAAAAAAATACAATTAATTGAACATTATAATTTTTTAATAATTTAGATTCATATCAATAAAAAAATGTAAATGTGGAGGATTAAAAAAGTTAATTTGCCTTTTATAGTCGTAGGTTAACAATTAAAGTATGAGAGAAGTTTAAGTTATCAATTAAAGATAAAATTAAATAGAAAATATTGAATGAACAAAATTTCTCCAATAAAAAAATAGTACACATAATGTCCTTAAATTAAAATGTGTGATTAAATTTTAAATTTTGAAACACTGAAAAAGACTTATATAACTTTCAATCAGGATAAAGTTTTCCACTTTGCTTACTTCAACTATTGTCCATATATTCATTCACTAAATTTATGGCTTTTTTTTACTTGTCCCCTACATGAATTTGCAGTGATCAATGTAACATCAAACTCAACTTTTTCCAAAGAACCAAAATGAAATATACAATAAACCCTAATTTTCCTTTTGACCAACTGATTTTCAGCTACAGTCATGTAACTTCAAAATAGATGTAGAATCCCAAACTCGGGATTATTTAGCTAGTTCATGCAATCATCTTTAAGTCGTGACTTTAATAAGTTTTAAGATTCGAATTTCGACATCTGCAACCTTTCTCTTTATTCTCGAACCGTGATTAGGCAAACTCACATGGAATACATCTGAAGGAGCATATACTCAGGCCTTTTTTAAGACATGGTCTCAATACATTTAAGATTCGAATTTCAACATATGCGACGTTTCTCCTTATTCTCGAACCGTGATTAGGCAAACTCACATGGAATTCATCCCAAGGAGCATATATTCAGCCCCTTTTTTTAATGTTAAGAAAGAGATGGGGAGTGGTGTTGTCATGCTTGTGGACTTTTGAGCATATGGCCGGACAGAATCATATCCTTTAGGCACATACAAATTTTCTTTTCTTTTACCTCATTATTATCACCATTCAAAAAATTATCACTTTAGCCACAAATCTCGAACATAGACAGTAAAATGAGCATATATTATACCAAAAAGAACTCTCACTCCTGTACTCTCCCTACAATAATTGTTTTCATTGTCCTATTTCTACCCTCATTGAGGGTAGCAGTTGGGGATGACTCTGTCCCCTTTGCCAGACAGAAAATTGCAGCACCCCTCACCAGTCCACTCAAAAATTATAGACTACTCCTCAATATTTCGAAACATTAACCACTTATTTTGATATTGTTCGATTCGATGTTACTTTTTAAGGCGATCGCAACTATACGTGGCCGGAGATGGGTTAATGTGGGATGTACAACATTTCCCTAGTGATTTCACATGGCTTGGTGGTTCAAATGGTGGCCACTGGCCACCACCATGTTGGTTGAACTGAATTACTGTTTGTTTATTGACTGTGTAAATGATCCACCGTTTTGATGGGGACATTCATCAAGCTATAGATAATGGCTGATGTATTGATGTGGGGTCACTTGGATGTATCATCTTCATCCATCATGTATGTATGTATGTATGTATGTATGTATGGTGAAAGATTATACTAGTTTAGCTGTGCTCTGCCAATAAGAAGTTAAGAACCAGAGCAGTATCAGAAACTATTCCTTCTGCAATCTTTCATCTGTTTATACATATAGACATGCAAATATATCAAATATGAACCACCAAGCATAAAGTTTCTGTGGATCCCATGTTTAATTTGTAGAAATCTTTAGGGTTCATATTTCTCCACAATGCCATTTACATTATGAACCCCCCACATAAAAAGAGTGAAGTGTCATTTTCAGCCATATTAGCCAGTGGTTCCTGCTTTAATATCCCTATTAAATTAGACTTTTTACCAAGGACAAAGCCATGAAATCTAGTTTACAATGACATCACTTATTGTTAGCATGTGAGGCCATTCATTAGAGCAGAACAGCTAGCCGGGTTTTTAGTTTCGTTCCCTTATCTTTCGGATTATATCGAACATGAGAAATGAACATTCATAATTGGCACCCTCAGGCTCAGCCATCTGCAAGATCAACATCACCTGCTAAAAGTCTGGTTTAAAAGGAAGTTTAATCTTTCATTTTAAAGAATCTATCAGCCCTAGCAGGTTATATATACTGTAGCAAGCTTCACATTTTGCCTTTCCTGGTCCCATTTTTCTTCTAAGTTTTGGACTTTTGGGGTCATTTTTTTAAACCAGAGCAGGCTTCAGAGTCCAAGCAGGCCTTGGATTTCTGACCCCACTGATATAAAGTACTAAAAAGTTTGAAACTTTCTCCACAGTTGCACTCAAACCCCTCTCCTTTGCTCCCTCCATTGCCTCATAAACACAAATTCAAAACTTTTAGTGTAAACAAAGTTCAAAATTTGTCCCCATATCAGTCAATTTAATAACCCCAAGAAAATGAAACCATAACATATGATTCGAGCAGTAAAAAGAAAGAGACATGGGCAATTTCTTTTTTCTTTTTTAAATTTCATGGTGAAATGGTGATTCAATAAGTTTTGAATTTTGATTGTTTTCTTTAGCTTTATCTGCCGACAGAAAAAACTAGGCCATAAAGAGGGGGCAACGATATTGAATACAGCCGAGCAAAATACCCCATTCTTCTTAAAACCAACATTTCTCTCTTCTTCTTCTTCTCTCTGGTGTTTCATTTCATTTCAAGTTCCCACCTTTCACTTTCTTTCTCTGTTTTGGCCATGGATTTTCTCAGGAATGTATCTGTCTCCGGCGAGTATCAAGCTCCTACGGCCTCCCTCGAGGACCTTTTCCCTACTCAAAATACGGTCAGTTTTGTTCAAAGTTTTTAACAGGGATGGGGATTTAAATTGCAGTTGCAGACATAACATATGTTATTGCAGTAGTAGACCTCTATTTGAAAATATGGTTTTAAAGTGTTTAACTTTGTACTTTGCAGGAAGTGGATGTGAGTTTGGAATGGTTATCTATATTCGTGGAGGATTGTTTTTCAAGCGCCGGCAACTGTATCCCGGTTTCGAATGTTGAAAACAAAGCTCCGACCGCGCCACCACCACCACAAGCAATGGCAGCAAAATCTGCAGAGAAACCGCACCAGATAACCCCACCGTCGTTGCAGAAATTCGTGGTTCCAGGCAAGGCGAGGAGCAAGAGAAAGAGGGTTTCGAGTTCAGCCACAACATTATTATCCAAAACCAAAAACAACCCATTTTCCGGCTGGTCGTGTAGTCTCCATTTGGCCAATTCTGACCCTCTTTTGCTTCAGCAATCATGCTGGTTAGCCGACAGTGAGCTCATTGTGCCCAAGAAGGAAGATGACAGCAACAGTAGCAGTAGGATGAAAGAGGAAGAGAAGGCGGCGGCGGCGGCTGCGGCGGTGGTGCAGCAGCAGCAGCCGAGGAGGTGTAGCCATTGCTTGGCACAAAGGACGCCACAGTGGAGGGCGGGACCATTGGGGCCAAAGACACTATGTAATGCATGTGGGGTTCGGTACAAATCGGGGAGGTTGCTGCCAGAGTATAGGCCAGCCAAAAGCCCTACTTTTGTGAGCTATTTGCACTCCAATTCTCACAAGAAAGTGATGGAGATGAGGATGTCTTTGCAATGATATCATAACTTCATAACCCATTTGTAAATCAAAGCTTAGATAGGACCAAAAAAATTGAAGAAATTCTTCACCACTAGTAATGTAGTAGTAATTCCCCTTATTTGTTATGACATTTAGTACTAAATATATATATTTTTATTATCAACATGTTGGTCCAAGTGGTAAGTAGTTTGATATCGCTTAAGTATGTCTCGAGTTTGAAACTTTGTACATGTAGAAAATTTTCGTCAAAAGACTCACCCACTAAAAATCAAGTGTGCAACGCAGGTCGGTCCGAATTAACTTTATGATATAATTATTTATCTTAATTGAACTCAAACAAAGAAGATAATGTTCATCCTAAGAGACTCATGTTCAAGTAATATTGTCTACAAGGTGTGTGTCTTATCAAAGGCTTACGAAAAAGTATAAACAATATTTCATACACTGGCGGTAGAAATTAAAAGTTTCCACAATCACTTTGGTTTTAGGATCTAGAGATTCAATTTAGGGTGTAGGCTTTAGGGGTTTAAAATTCATAGTTAGAATTTAGGGTTTATAGGTTAAAACTTAAGTCCTTGTCATATTATCCTAAAAGCTAAACCCTAACTTATAAACCATAAATCCTAACCCTAAACCTTATATTCTAACTATTATCCCTAAATTCTAAACTTTTACACATAAACCTTACACCCTAAACTAAATCCCTAAAATTAAGGCGCTTGAGGAAACCTTTAATTTCTACTTCCAGTGTATTAAATATAAATCTTTGTTGTTATAGCAATAAGGGGAATGTAAACTTAAGTATAATCAAATATGTAATATTCTACGATTTGGCGGTCTGAATAATTTATGTATTGCGTTAAAAAGTTTATTGGTAAATTTTTTATCATTTATTCAAGTACAAAATAGTATATATATTCGGTTTTAAATTTAAATAAATATAGTACAACTATAGACTTAAGTAGAACATGTGATATTTTACCACCGTAAATCACTCATCGGGTTCAATTTGGTTGACAATTTGATTGGTATTAGATTATGTTATATTACATTAAGGTTTGATGAAATAAGAGTACCCTTGGGACATGGAAACTATGTGACGTTGGTTAGGTCATGGAAATAACATGACCAAATGCGTTTAATATCAAAATAGATAGATTGCTGGATTTTCCTTTCATTCTATTTTAATATTTAAAAGACATTTATTGGCTACTTTTTTAATTTTTAGTACATGACTTCAAAATTTTGAAATTTAAAAGAAGTAATATTAGAAATCAAATTACTAATTTTAAAAACCTTTATTAGAAAATCCAATTCAAAGTGTTCATATATAAAAGTCAGCTTCACATGAAAACTTTGTCAGTTTTGATCCAGCCCAGTTTTATTAAATAAAATTATTGTTAATATATATAAATATTAATTTTTGTGTATTTTATTACTAAAATTTTAATAAAAAATTATTTGATGGGTTCCAGCATGTAGGTCCCTTTTTTTGTCATTATCCCTTTTTAACTTTATTTTTTAGTATTTATTTCACCAATGGATTCTAATGAAAATGGTCATTGAATTCTTTGTTTTTCTTTGATTTATTTTAATTTTGGGTAAAGTGCACAACTAATCACTAAATTATGAAAAATGCTAGTTTTAGTCACTAACCTTTTAAAAATTTATCAAACTATCACAAAATGATCATTAAGTTAATTGAATTTAAAATAGATTATACTAAATTACAAATGTTTCCAATTTCTCATCGAACTTTTTCCTAATCTATTTAATATTATATTTCAGTTTTATTATTTATTTAAATCAAAATCAGATTATTTTGAGGATAATACTTTCTTTGATCGAAACCTAAAATATTGAAAACATTTGTTCTTGATGCAACATATTCCGCAAATATTTGACTTTATTTAGAAATTGGTATTTGAAAAGAAAAAAAATCAAATTTAGAATAAAATAATAAAATGTTCTTTTTTCCTTACATGTCTTGCAAGAATAAAACATTATGTTATGCGAACCAGACATTCATAGTGTGAGAACATTAGATTACAGATGTAAAAAGACAATCCTTATCTTTAATTTTCAATGAAAAATAGATATTGTAATTTTTAATAGACTCAAGTCTAAACAGTTCATCTATATAGTATGTGTGATTTATTAAATAACTAAAAAATAAACAGAACCTGCAGTGGTGTAACATATAAGGAACTAGTGTGACCATGCCCTCAAATTTCAGAAATTATAATTTGACTCCTATAATTTAAAAAAATATTAAATTGGCCCCCTCAAAATTAGAAAAATCATATTAAGCTTCAAAATGTTAAATATTTTTAATTAAATCACCTCTCATAAATTTTAAAAGTTCACATTAAATCTCTCAAAATTATTAAAAAATTTAGTTAAACCCTTAAATTTTTTAAAATTTTTAATTAAAGCCTTCATTTTTAAAAATTTAAATTGCCCCCCAAACTCTAACCTCAAGTTTTACCACTGAAAGCCTACCATGAAATCATATATGTATAAGTGTTGGTTGAAATAGATAGGTAACAAATAATCTCATTGTTGTTGTGATTAAGTGACAATGACATCTTATTCAGGATTTAAATCTTGCCATCCACTAATCATAAGAAGAAGACAAATTGGTGAGGTAAATTACAATTTCATAAAAAAAAAAGGTTTTAACGTTAAAGATAAGATTATTAGAAATAGCAACCACGTACCTTAGATACGAATAGTAAAACATACACTAAAAATAATATATATATGTATGTGTATATATATATAATGAGACAAATCTGATGTAAAAATCGAATATAAAATCTGATGTTAATTAATATCTCATTTCAATAAAAATCTTTTACAATTACACCATGTATTAATACTCAGTTGACATAATAATTCTAAAAATGTATATTATTTGAATATATAACCCCTAAGGAAATTGAATTAGGTTGTTGTTATGTGTTATAGCACTCAACATCTTTGATTTTAATATTCTAATGATAATTATAAGACAATATATGTTAGTATATATTTTTAATTCTTTAATAATGTATACGTATTTTATAGACAAATCGATTGAACCTGAATATCTTAAAATGAATATTATTCATTTTCTCACTAAAAATAAACATTATTTACTTTCCTACTGGAACCACTTATTGATTTCTACTGCACTCAACATCTTTGAATGGTCGCTTTCACTACAATGTCCATGTTTGAAAACTACATCAATTCCCCATAATTCATTTTTTATATTATTAATATTCCACCTTTTGTCTTTCACATCAATACACCAAAAAAAATTATTCTACAATTTGTTATCGGTTTCATTTTTTATATATATTTAGATAAGGGTAATTATTTGATATACCGGCGGTAAATACTAAAAATTTTCACAAGCGCCTTAGTTTTAGGATTTAGAGACTTAGTTCAGGGTGTATGGTTTATGGGTTTAGGTGTATAGTGGTTGAAATTTACAATTTAGGGTTATAATTTAGAGTTTATAGATTAAAACCTAAATCGTCACTGATGAGTATTTATTTTGGTTGTGTTTTGATCCTTATTTCGATTAAATATAAGTTTGAGGGACTTAATTGAGCTGTTTTATATTGTTTTCATACAGGGGACGTGATGCTGGAAATAAGCTGGAATGCTGCAAAAAAATGTTGGAGTCATGGGCATGAATGTTGACTAGGCGCCATGTCAGCATCTTCTAGAAGCTGACGTCAGCAGCAGTGATAGCTTATCAAGCCGCTTATCAGATAGCCTATCATCCAGATTTTAACTTTTAAATTTCAAACTTGGGATAATTATCTTATGTAATTTAAATTATTTTTGGGATTTATCATTTTAGTTTTTTTAAGGTTTTCAGATACTATAAATACCCCACTTTGGGGTGAATTAGACATCACTTGTTCATTGTTCTCTTCTACCTTTGAGTTTAATATAATTCTCTATTTTTCTCCATTTCCATTTTCTCCATTTCCTTCATTATTTAATTAAGTATGGTTTCTTCTACCATGCTTAACTAAATCCTCTTTAGCCAAGAGCAACGCCAAACCCGACTAAACTCGCGAGATTAGAAGAAGTTCTTTCTTTCCTTCAACATTTCTTTTTTCGATTCTCTGCAAAATTGGTTAGGCAATTGGCTTAACCTTTAGGAATCTCAATTGTTTCATTCCGAAGACGTCGTCGGATTAGAAGTAGTTTAGATCCATTGTTGGGGACGAGAAAAAGCTTGTAGCCAATTCAACTCCCTAAGAACAAACTTAGTGGTGGTCCACTAAGGGGAATCAAAATCGGAAACAATTCTCATCGAGACGATTATCCAGGCACGGGCTTCTCCAGCATTAATTTAGGCTTGAGTTAGCATCGATTGTCGTAGCTAACCAACTAAAGCTTGATTTCAAGGATTACCCTGGGAGTCGAGTTTACCAAAGAGAAGTAAGTTGCAAGGGTTGGGCCTTGTAGACTGTAATCGGCAAGAAGGTTGAGGAAAAATTCATTTTGATGATCGAGGATGTCGTGGAAAAGCGTAGCTAGAGGCTAATTCATTTCAATACTTATTTGCGTTCTTATTATTTTTCCATTACTCAAATTACTTCTCTAAACCCCCCACTTTTATTTTTACAGGTTTCATGGTCTAAGTCAGAACGAAAGGGTGTTAGAACTCCTATTCCCTGTGGATCGACCCTTACTCTCGCTATACTATTTTTATTCTTATTTATTTGAGTTTAAGGATTTATTTTGACACTATACGACGCGTGTCAAAATTGGCGCCGTTGCCGGGGAATACAACAAAGTACTAATATTGTTTCATTTGAATTATGACCAGGAGCAATCCAGGAGAACAATTTGAACTCATCCCGTAAATCGAAACACTAGCCCGAAAGTTGCACGCAGAAACACTTCGGGAAAAGAAAAACAAACAACGCCAGCAAAGATTTGAACGCGATCTAGAGATCACATCCGAAACAGAGTCGATGTAACCCCCTCGTCCCGGTCTGGCCGGATGACCGGTCCGAGTAAGCTACACGGGGAAAACCGAGTGAAAACTCCCTAAGGAATTCCCCCTCGGTTAGCAACCCTATTTTTTTCATTTTAAATCTTGTCTAGATGAGTATTTAATCCTATGTGATCATACAGCGGAACGACATTCATGAGGCAAACAAACGAACTCAGCCCAACATCTTACAGCCCAATTTTAAGCTTTAACTACAGGCGATATCGATACCCTTAAGGGGTGTATCGATACCCCTTAACTAGGTTTAAGCTTTAAACTGCAGGCGGTATCGATACCCTTAAGGGGTGTATCGATACCCCCTTGACTAGGTCAACTGGCCAAAGTCAACCCGTAGAAGCCGTATCGATACACCCAAGGAGTGTATCGATACGCTCCCCAATGGTTGACTTTCCACGGTCAACGCTAAGATGACGGTATCGATACGCCAGAGGCCAGCATCGATACCGAAATGGACAGTAGCTCCAGTGACCAAAATGGTATCGATACACCCCTCAAGTGTATCGATACCCGAGGCCTGAAACAAGAAGGTGGTATCGATACCGTACCAACCGTATCGATACCCCTGCTACGAACTTGCAGGTTTGAGCTGATTTAAGGCACAAGGAGGCCCTTAAATCCCTCTAAAACCCCAACCAACACACTAACATCAATCCTAAGGCAAATCAAACATAAAAGCATGCTTTAACATGGAATCAAAGGCACAATCCAATCCATGATGATACACAAGTCATACAAGCAACATAAGCTTTCAAGCATGGCATTCCAACAAAAGGCATTCCAACATTTAAGGTCATACATGGTGCTCGAAGGCCTTAAAAGGCACATGATAAGCATAAGGAGGTTTGCACTATAACAAGGCAACCTAAACGTCTATAGACATGCCACCACACACAAGCATACATCAAAGCATAACATGTTTTACAAACCAAGGCCAAATCAAAACATCAACATACACCCAAACTCAAACAACAATACCTATCCCATTGCTTAACTATTACATTCTATCACTTAAAATTCATACATTGAGCTCACCAAAGCAACACTTGGAGACCTTTCCTTGCCCTTGCCACCCTCGAGCTATTGATATGCATTGTCGAACAAAAGAGAGCGTAAGCATAAAAGCTTGGTGAGGGTAAGCTCATAAAACAAACCTTCGACAATGCAGGGTCCAAGCACGAGCAATTTCTATGAAGAAATGCATGATCATACCTCTGATCCGCATAAGCCAAAATGAACATGATGCATGAACATATAATCAACATTATGCCATGCTCAACAACTCCTAAGCTCAACGTACAATGATACATAACTCAGTGCATTAACCACATCATATATCAATTCATAAAGGGCATCACATTCAGTATCATATAAGCATATACACATGGTCTCATATTGGTATACACATACAACCTCATATTGGCACCTAGCTATGACTCGAATACGCGGATAACCCGTTGGAACGCATTTCCAACAACAACATTACCTCGGTGGGATTACACTCATCACCGGTCCTTGCATGGGCGGGATTCCACTCATCACCACATGCCCTACGGATGGGATTCCACTCATCATCCCGTAGAAATATATAAAAGCTTTCGGTGGAATATTACATCACCGTACTCCTCCTTGGCGCCTTAACGCCACCAAGGCCACGTACGTTTTGACTCAATTTGTGTGCACACTCATCCTAATGATCGATCATTGTACCCAAGCATACTAGTGCCAATATAAATCAAATTCCACAACCTTTCACATTATCAATTTCAATATAAATTCCGTGCTTAGCACGTACTCACCATGATTCTCCAAAATCATGCAACTACCTCATTACCTCATTTCACAAACTAACACCACATGTATATCATCCAAACAATTATCACATCATATGTCCACATACGTGTATCCACATCATATTTGTTACCAACATACATATAACAACGCATCAAGCCATACCTCAACATAAATGTATATCACATTATACGCAATCATCACAACACTAATCATCATGAGGCATATCATTGATTAAAGAGTTCATCCAAGGTCTCTAACTAAGCTTAGGATTAGGCTACCACCCTAATCCTAACTCTAGGTGGGTCTACCAAGCCCAACCTAGTTCACATGCTTGAACCAACCACTTAAAAACCAATTTAAAAACATTAACCACTCACCGCCCTTCCTTAGCAACCGAAGCAAATCTCCTACGAACCCGGATTCGGTCCCAAAGCTTCTTCGACGACTCCTCTTGTTTCTTTCAAAAACACCTTGAATTGAGGTTGCAATCCAATGGAATAGTAACCAAGCTTTGAGAGGTTTTGGAGAGGGTTTGGGGTGTTTAACATTAAAGATGGGAAAAGGTGAGAAAGATGACAACTTTATTTTAAAGTTGTCTTGCTTTTTAAAACTTTTGGGTCCAATTACAACATTGGTCCCTCTCATTTTTTACTAGAGCTCAATTGGGCCATTATTTAAGTTGAATTGATTTAATTAAATTTTTATTGACTCGAACTATAACCCGGCTAACTCCTAACCCCAAAACACGGGCGTTACAGTCGAACTACAAACCAGATCCAATATGGGACGAAAATCAAACTATTCGCCAGCTAAATGCGGCGCCCGATGGCCAGCAACCAATGTGTATAACCTTCCCAAATGGCGAAACACAGTTCGTGCTAAAAACGGGTTTGATCCACCTTTTACCTACTTTTCACGGCTTGCCAACGGAAAATCCTCACAAACATTTGAAGGAATTTCACATGGTTTGTCTAAGCACAAAGCCTCAGGGAGTATCCGATGACCAAATTAAACTTAGAGCTTTTCCATTTTCTTTAGCAGATATCGCAAAAGATTGGTTATTTGATTTACCCCCAAACTCTGTTACAACCTGGACTGACATGGCTAAACTCTTTCTTGACAGGTTCTTCCTTGCGGCAAAAGCGAACGAAATAAGGCGCAGCATCCCGAGCATTCAACAAAAAGAATCCAAATCTTTATATGAATACTAGGAGAGGTTTAAAAAGTTGTGTTGAAATTGTCCATAACATGGATTGTCGGAATAAAACCCCCTTCAGTATTTTTACGAAGGGTTGACGCCCATGGATATGAAAGTAGTGGATGTGGCAAGTGGCGGAGCTCTAGTCAATATGACCCCAACAGCGGCTAAAACATTGATATCAACCATGGTTGCCAACTCGCAAAAGTTTAATCAATCTAGCGAACCATCTCGAAGGGTTCGCGAGGTAAGTATATTTTCTTTGGAAAATAAGATTGATAAATTAGTTGAAATAGTGCAAACTCTTTTTGCAGATAAAAAGAAAACAACTAGACTTTGTGGAATCTGTACTAGTCCAGAACATCCAACAGATTGTTGTCCGATGATTCAGGAAGATGATATCACTCAAGCCAATGCCATAGGAAATGCATATAATCAGGGATAGAGAAACCAGTCAAACTTCAGTTACGCGCAAAACTAGAGGCCAAATCAAGCTTATCAACCAATTGCACCACAACAATATCAACAGCAGAAGCCATCGTTGGAGTCAATTGTTGAAAAGTTAGCGCTAGCCCAAGAAAAATTTCAACTAAAGATCGAAGATCACTTTGAAGCAATTGACAAACAAATAAGTCAACTGAGGTTAGCGGTAAGTCGCTTAGAATTCAAAGGGAAATTACCTTCTCAAACGGAGCCTAATCCAAGAGAGAATGTGAACGTCATCACTCTACGAAGCGGTACAGTCATCGAACCTAAAGCTAAAGAAGATGGCGTACAAAAAGAAGAAAAAAAGCAATCACCCCCTACTAGAAAAGGTATGCCTGATCCAACCTCTAAACCATCCCCTATGTCGTGCCACCTCCCTTCCCATCGAGATTAGTGAAGAAAGATAAACTAGCCGAAGAAAAGGAGATCCTAGATATGTTTCAAAAAGTGGAAATCAATATCCCACTCCTTGACGTAATCCGAAAAATCCTGAGGTATGCTAAATTTTTGAAAGATTTATGTACTAACAAACGTCGTCTTATAGGATTTGAAAAAGTTAATCTAGGAGAACACGTATCGGCAGTTTTTCATCGAAGGTTACCGCCGAAATTGAAGGACCAAGGTATGTTCGTCATTCCCTGCAAAATCGGTAAAGTGGGTATTAAACGAGCAATGTGTGACTTAGGGGCCTCTATTAATGTTATGTCACTTTCATTTTATAACTCACTTTCTGCTGAGCCTTTGAAGGATACAAAAGTAACCATACAGCTGGCGGACAGATCAATAATTTACCCGGAAGGATTGCTAGAGAATGTCCTGGTAAAGGTAAAAGATTTAATCTTTCCGGCAGATTTCTATGTCATAGACATGAAAACGACCGGACTAATAATTCTTCTGAAATCCTCCTTGGTCGTCCATTTTTAAGTACTGCAAATACGAAAATCGATATGAGAAGTGGGATCCTTACAATAGAGTTCGATAGAGGGGTGGTAAAATTTGATGTTTACAAAGCGATGCGACATCCTGATAATGTTGCTAGTATAAATTTTATAGATGTTATTGATCCCGCCGTTGAAGAATTTATAGAATCTAAATCTGTTGATGATTCGTGCAGGGAATTGAAGGATCACGACAAAAGAATTAAGGAGTTGAAAAATGTTTCTTCTGTTCATTCTGATTTACGCCTAACTCCATTGAAATCTAAAATGTTTTCTTTCATTTTGCAGGGATTGAATTTGGAGTTAAAATAACCTCCAGATAAATTGAAGAGTGAGAGAAATTTTTCCAGTAAAAAACTCCATAATCGTAAAATTTCTCGTAGGGAAATACTCAGTTGGATAAAGCGCAAGAACTGGAAGAAGTATTTGTCGCAATGTCTGTAGTCTGAACCAGGTCGTCGAGCTAAACGACGTTAAATAAAGCGCTACATGGGAGGCAACCCATTTTATTTTTCATTTTCTAAATTTTTACTCGTTTAATTTAATTTTATTTAATTATTATCTTGATTAAACTATATTTTAATTTTTTGTTTGTTTTATTTTGTTTTTCAGATACCCAAGTTTTTTTTTAAAATCGAGCATTAATGGTGAACATTGTGATATTTTTGGTCGAGTTGCATAGCCCTTAGGGATATTACACGCGTAGGAGAGATCATTTTATTTAAGCAAATGTACCTTCTCTGGTAGAACTCGAGTCGTCACCCACTCATGTCGCGATCATCATTAGAACGGGGAGTCTCTCATTTCCTCTCTTTTACTTTAAATTGTCATTTTGGGACAAAATGCATTAAGTGAGGGGGAGATATGCTTGTCAAGTTTTCATATTGCTTATCTGTTTGGTTGTTCTCTTGTTTTCCTAATTTTATTCAATTTAAAGTTCTTTGTTTAATCCTTAGTTTGGCCTTGTCTCAATGTTTCCGTATGATTTTTGTATCTATCTTGTTAGAAAATTCTAGGTTGTATGGTAGATTTTGGCAAGATTAATTTTTGATTAAAATCCTTTATATGACATTTTTTTCTCTATTAATTGACATGATGCTTACACAAGACAATTTTTGTGAGTTTTGAGCCTAATGAGCATGCATTATTTTTGCTCTTTGTTTCTTTGAGTGTGCCTAGCTAAATTAGTTGCATTCTAGAACTTGTGTTTAAATTCTTTTTGAGATTACATTATTTGAATATGATGCTTAAATATGGTTGAGGCACTATGTTTTAACCTTTTCTCTTCCCAAACAAATTGTCTACCCTCTGATTAATTTCCCTTAGTGAAACAATTTTGAGCCTTGGTCTTTTTCTTGAAATTTACCACATTTTAGCCTAATCCGTTTTTCTTATTATTTCCATTATTTTTGTCCCTTTTCAAGACAAAATTGTCTTAAAAATATATTCGAATGATGCAGTCCAGCAAAGCAGAAAATATTGTGCAAAAAAAACTGTGCAGAAACTCTTCGAATATGCAGTGCAGAAAAAAAACTGTGCAGAAAAATCATTCGAATCTGCAGTAAAAAAAGCAGAAAAAATAGCAGCGCGGTTCAAAAAAAATACTGCAGAATAGTTTTGATTCGAATGGAAAAAAAAGAAAAAAAAACAGTTTTGAATAAATCTTTGGGATAATTTTTGTCTTAAATTTTAACCCTTATTTTTCGGCCTGTATCCTACCCGAACCTTAGCCCTGTTACAATCCTTTTTAAGACCTCTTGATTTTTGCATCACATTCATACTTAGTAGTGGAGATTAGATTTAACCACAAGCCTATGGTAATGCTCTAATTAGTTTTGGCTCGAGTGGTTTTTCTCTACCCTTAAACACTTAGAGTGACATGAGCGATTTCTTGTGAGGGTACTTGGTTTGCATCATTGATGTTAGTAGGGTATTGGAATGTCGTTTTTGCTTAAATTTCTAAATCTTGCCATTTATCTATTTGCTCCTTATTTTCTTTCATATTTAGATGCTTAATCATATCGGAAACTTTGAGACTTCGTGAAATTAAGGATGACAACTTGAGCTTAAATTTGTTAATTTTGAGATACTTGAGGACAAGCATCGGATAAGTGAGGGGGAATTTGATGAGTATTTATTTTGGTTGTGTTTTTTGTCCTTATTTCGATTAAATATAAGTTTGAGGGACTTAACTGGTTGTTTTATGTTGTTTTCATGCAGGGGACGTGATGCTGAAAATAAGCTGGAATGTTGCAGAAAATGTTGGAGTCATGGGCATGAATCAGGGCATGAATGCTGACTGGGCGCCACGTCAGCATCTTCTAGAAGCTGACGTCAGCAGGAGTGATAGCTTATCAAGCCGCTTATCAGATAGCCTATCATCCGGATTTTAACTTTTAAATTTCAAACTTGGGATAATTATCTTATGTAATTTAAATTATTTTTGAGATTTATCATTTTAGTTTTTTTAGGGTTTTCTTATACTATAAATACCCCACTTTGGGGGTGAGTTAGACAGCACTTGCTCATTGTTCTCTTTTACCTTTGAGTTTAATATAATTCTCTATTTTTCTCCATTTCCATTTTCTCCACTTCCTTCATTATTTAATTAAGTATGGTTTCTTCTCCTATCATGCTTAACTAAATCCTCTTTAGCCAAGAGCAACGCCAAACCCAACTAAACTCGTGAGATTAGAAGAAGTTCTTTCTTTCCTTCAACATTTCTTTTTTCGATTCTCTGCAAAGTTGGTTAGGCAATCTGCCTAACCTTTAGGAATCTCAATTGTTTCATTCCGAAGACATCGTCGGATTAGAAGTAGTTTAGATCCATTGTTGGGGACGAGGAAAAACTTGTAGCCAATTCAACTCCCTAAGAACAAACTTAATGGCGGTCCACTAAGGGGAATCAAAATCGGAAACAATTCTCATCGAGTCGATTATCCGAGCACGGGCTTCTCCAGTATTAATTTAGGCTTGAGTTAGCATCGATTGTTGTAGCTGACCAACTAAAGCTTGATTTCAAGGATTGCCCTGTGAGTCGAGTTTACCAAAGAGAAGTAAGTTGCAAGGGTTGAGCCTTGTAGACTGTAACCGGCAAGAAGGTTGAGGAAAAATTCATTTCGATGATCGAGGATGTCGTGGCAAAACGTAGCTTGAGGCTAATTCATTTCATAATTCATTTCAATACTTATTTTCGTTCTTATTATTTTTTCATTACTCAAATTACTTCTCTAAACCCCCACTTTTATTTTTACAGGTTTCTTGGTCTAAGTCAGAACAAAAGGGTGTTAGAACTCTTATTCCCTGTGGATCGACCCTTACTCTCGCTATACTATTTTTATTCTTATTTATTTGAGTTTAAGGATTTATTTTGACACTATATGACGCGTGTCACTCACCATATTACACTAAAAATTAAATTATAACCTCTAAACCCTAAATTCTAACCACTGCCCTTAAATTTTAAATCCCAACACATAAACCCCTAAATCATACATCCTAAACTAAGCCTCTAAACCCTAAATCTAAGACGCTTATAGAAACTTTTAACTTCCACCGCCAGTGTATAGGATAATAATTTTTTAGATAAAATCATTTTGATTTGAATGGTTTTTTAAAACTAGATAAATTAAATTTTGACATACATTTTTCAGTTTAAATACTTCTTAGCTCTCTGTAAATTTTGATGTTAGACAAAATAAGTAATATCACCATTGCTTATGATTAAATAGTTCTCATACATACGCCAATTTTAAATTTAGGCAAATTGATTTCCATCTCCCGATTATAAAATTTCAACTTAACAATTAGTCCTTGGCCTATTTTTTATTACTATTAAAATTTTCCCCTAATCTATCGTCTTAGTTTTGTCTTTTGTGACATAACTCAACATTATTTATTGGAAGTTATCTAAAATTTTTTAAATTTAATGACTAATCATGAATTATATATTTTTAAAAAGATAAAAAATATTTTTACCATTGTCTCTATTTAAAAAAAATATTTTTTAATATTTTGTGATATATATAGATGGACGGACAGATTTAAACCTACATATAAATTTTTTATTAATTGATTGCCGACATAATAATGCATGGATGTTAATTGTCCCCCCAAAAGGAATGCCTCTTCATTCATGTACCAAAATTATGCATTCATCTATTTTTCAATTATTTGACTTTTTTAAAGAATATTATAAAAGTATATAAATAATGATATAAAAAAAGAATTTATATCCAATACACTGGCGTGGAAACTTTTAGTTTCCACAAGCGTCTTAATTTTAGAATTGAGGGATTTAGTTTAGGGAGTAGGGTTTAGGTGTAAGAGTTTAAAATTTTGGGGGTAATAGTTAGAATTTGAGGTTCATGGATAGGATTTAGGGTTTAGAGTTAGGGTTTAGGTTTTAAGGTAATGTGTTGAGGATTTAGGATTTAACCTATAAATCCTAAATTCTAACCCTAAACCTTAAATTTTATTCACAATCACTAAATTCTAAATACCTACACCTAAACCCCTAAACCCTATACGTTAAATCAAGTTCCAAAACCCAAAAACTAAAGCACTTGTGGAAACTAAAAATTTCCACTGCCAGTGTATTAAATAATTATCCATAGAAAATACGTTTTAAATGTTTTAGCGAAAATAGGCCGAATTAAATTCGGGTCTGGAAATAAAGAACTTATTAGAACCGGGCCACAACTCAAACCATTAACAAATCTATCCATGGCTATATCAACAGTCAACACCGACGATTCACAATTTATAAAAAGGGTTAAAATATAGTATAAATCAAGTTAGTTATAAATTTGTCTCATTAAAAACATTTTATCTTGACCTATATAAATAAAATATTGATAACATACATTCCAGTTGATTAAGCCTAATTCTAATTGTTGGTTTTGAGTAAAGATATTCACAATGTTGTTTGTTTTATTAAGATATTCATGATCGAGAAGTATTGAATTCTTTTTTGTATATATCTCAAAAGGAGTAGGGGAGCTAGAATGCCACCCAGTGTATTGTTGAATTCACTCGACTCGATAATACTCATTTTGAGAAATCTCAATGTCAAAGTCACGGAATTGATAAATCAGCAATCCCTAAAACGAATAATGTAAGTCAGGGGGTTTGAATCATAATATTGTGAACGTAACAAACTGGATAGGAGGATTGTCCCCTTAACAAGCCTCTATAATATTTAATCCGAATTAATCATTCAATGGATCGAATATCGATCATTATACATATAAAAATAAACTTTTTTTCATCTCGGACATGATTGTTAACTTTAAAAGAAATTATAGTTACCAATAAATGAATTATATAATAAAATTGGATTACTAAGAAAAGTAATTAATAGTAAAACAATCTTTTCAATGGCATTGATTCCCCACAAATAGTCCATGACAAAGTGCATGGTTGAGGATGGAAGTTGCAAAGTGAAAGAAAATAGTAGGCACATACAAAGAATAGAGGAGGGAAAAGAATAATTAAAATAAAATTTAGGTGAAACTAGTGTATATTGCAGTCAATATTCTTTTTTAAATATTGCACTCCCGAAATTATTTTTTTTCAATTTATTGTAGTTTTTACAATGATTTTAAACTCGGATTACTTACAATCCGAGTATGAACAAAGGCTTTTTTCATTAAAAAAATTATAAAAAAACCCTTGAAAGCAAGCCAATTATGGTGAAATCTGAATATGCATAGAAAATTAAACACCCTATTGTTGATAGTCGGATTATATTCAAGCCAATTTGAATATTTTTAATAAAAAAACACTATTCATACTCGAAATATAAGCCATTCGAGTTTAAAATGACTATAAAAAGTGTAGTATATTGAAAAATAATTTCGAGAGTACAATATTTTAAAAAAAATGAAGTACAA
Source organism: Hibiscus trionum (assembly GCA_030270665.1). NCBI lineage: Eukaryota > Viridiplantae > Streptophyta > Magnoliopsida > Malvales > Malvaceae > Hibiscus > Hibiscus trionum. The sequence continues at coordinate 78,633,132 of BSYR01000003.1, read as the reverse complement.
TATTACACCAATTTCACCTAAAGTTTGGGGATATCCAAAAGTGTATTATGATTTATGAGATTTCACATCCAATAGAGAGAAAGCACAAGTGGTTTTGTTGTGTTGGTAGGGGTTTTGAGAGTGCATGATTGTGAGAGGACCTCTCATTAGGATTTATTGTTAATGTTTTGTATGCCCACCTTAAATGCAAAAATTGAAAATTTTGTCTTTATGTATTATTTCATGAATTAATTCGAGTTCGAGTTAAATCGGTTTGATAGTATTAGTATTAAAAATTTATATAGTCTTATAGTTAAATTTAAATGTTTTTATTAATAAGTGATAATTCAAGTTGATCATAATCTTAATTTTTTATCTATAATCGAAATAATTAATAATATACCATTAATATAATTATTAATATTTAATAATATAAATATTAAAAACTAACCAATTTTATATGCAAAATCTATTTTTTGACAGTGTTTATATGAATTAATCAAATACGAAGTATTGATAAATGAGTATAATTGTGCGACTAACTTTTAAGAATTTAAAAGTATATTTGGTTTTTAAAATTTGTCATAAATAATGTTTATATCGAAGAAATATGATTTAAAATTAATTTATTAATTACTAATTTAATTATAAAATTAATTCACTATATTTAAATTGTCATATTATTAAATTAATGTTTTATATCATTATATATTATATAAATATTAAATTGATATTGTATATTAAAAAATTGAATGATTATTAATAGTGTATATTTGTTATACATATATAATGATTGTGCGAAACTTATTTTATATTTATATTTAAAAAATTTAAATTTATTATTTCAGCAAAAAAAATTATTTTACCTTTTAATTTAACATAAATGTTTATTACTCATAAAAATTTAATATTAAATTTTCATAAATTAAATAATTACCATCTATTCATTTATATTTTATTTTTATTTTAAATAATGACATATATATATATATAGATAGATTTAACCATCGGTATCTGATTTTTTTAGTCCATTAATTCAGATAAAGATATTTTAGTTTTCTCCATTTAACAACGCCATGATTTTAATGGATATAAAACTTCATCTTATTAGAGAAATTGATGTATGTAATTATATTAGTTATTAATGAGATAGTATTCAATTATATAGTATAAAACTCACTTACATATACACCGGTTTACAATTATTAGATTAAAAGACATCGGCCGGATCATAGCCAGCTCCAGTTAAGAGACCAAATTTCAACGATAAAAAAAATAACACAGAATCTGACATACAAAAAGAAGCAAGCAAAAAACAATACATCCGAGTTATCTACAGAATTCGAGTTTATAGTAATACAAATGTTAATACAGCAAAAAATGGCATTCCCATCAGCCAAGGACCAACAAAAGATGAAGAAGAAGCAATTTGAATCACAAAATTGCAAGCTCCTTGCGAAGGATTCTGTGTCGTAACCCTGGCCAGACCTTGAAAATTACAGGCCATGTCATTCTGGTTTTGGACCTGGTAGTACATGTTAAACGCATACGACACGTTCCCGTTGGCATCCAGGATGTTACACGAGGATCCGTACCCGAGCGCCGTGCAGTCTGAGAAGGTGCATGCATAGTTTATGTTGTCCGCGAGTTTGCTCAGGTCGTTCGCATTTGGATTGAACACACACCATTTCTGAGGAAGGTATTCCACGTTCTGAGCAGCAATGAGGTACCGGTTTTGGTTCTGGCCAGAAAGGTCGAGTGGGAATTTAGGCTGCCCGTCGTACCTATAGATTCCCCAGTGGCGCTCAAAGTTTCCTGGAGCGATGCTCTTTACATCTTCATCTAGAAGGCCGAATAAGTACACTTCTAAATATCCCGGACGCAGGGGTGTGCCGCTGTTGGCTGCAAGTCTAGGCATGAGCCCGTTGTAAAATCTCTGAGCATTAGCTATATTCGCATTCTTGTCCCCATCCGTGGGCCAGCCGACTTCCCCGACAATAATTGTCATATCCCCATGCCCTATGGCTCTCAAAGCTGAAACCAATGTGTCAAAGTTGGCATCGAAAACATTAGTGTACTGAATCCCGTTATCAACGATCGGGTTTCCTCCATCAAAGAAAGCATAGTTGAAGGGGAAGTCATCATTTCCATAGAGACTGAGGAAAGGGTAGATGTTTATGGTGAAAGGTGCACCGTTCCTGGCTAGAAACTCAACAATCTGTGTCATAAGACCACTGATATCAGGCCGGAACCGGCCAGCTGACGGAACAGGGTTGTTTTCTGGTGAGTTGTAGACATCGGCATTCGAAGGCATAGTAGCCTTTATCGAGTCTCCGACCCCAGCTTCATTAAGTGCATTTTGAATGTTCTGAAGTGCAGGGAATGTGATGTTTATGAACGAGCCATTGTAGGTTGTGAGAAACGGCTCATTGCCGACAGCTACATACCTGTGCAAAAGAAATTAAGAAATCACATAGATTAATCGCATGATAAGCATATTCTTAAACACAACGTATGTATATGTATGTATATATTAGTCAACAAATTCACACACGAGAAAACGAAAGGTGGTTGCATTACAGCACCAGTCAGAACATATTCTTTCCTCAGCATTAACAAAAAAGTAAAATGAATAGCATCTTTCAATCACCTTCGATTGATGACACGCTTAGAATCTTCGAAACGTTAATCACGTGGAGAATACGAGCTAACAATCCATTCGATTAGTTACTAACTTACTACTTCGTCCACAAACAAGCTTCCGGGAAACCTTAAACCATGCATATTGTGGTCATAAAAGTCCACAATGGCCAATGCTAAAAACTTAAATCATGCAATCAAGAAACCCCACAATGTTTTGATGAATTTAAGAAGGTCTAATAAATAATGCATATTATGGTCAAATTCTACAAATGGTCCCTGTAATAATGTCTATCTTTTGATGCTTAAGAATAAAGCTGCAAAAAAAGCAAATTTTGAAGGAATCTACTGTCATCTCAGTCTGGAATCAGTACCAAAAAGATAACAAGTTGAAATCCTGTGGTAATAAGATTCCTAGCAAACTTTTCCCAAGAAGTGTTCACAAGTTCACATCATGTGCAATTTTCTTATTTTTCAAGTAATTTGACTCAAATTTTGATTTAAAAATAAAAACATATTTACTAAAATAAGGTCAATCACAGCTAAGGGAAAACAAGTCAAACAAGATCATTGAATGCATATTATCATGCTCAAAAAAAACCCCCAAATAAACAAGTTCTATCTATCATCAAGATTCAAGAATTAGGTCAACTAATAAACTAATCTCTACTTGCTAACAAAAACTAATTGGTTTTCCTAATGATGGTTCCAAGCAAAAGAAGCTGAGTTTCAAAGAAAATAAAGGGATCAACAGGAAAAAAAAATTAATTAAAGGATAAATAACAAGAAAAGTCCCTAGAACTTGGTCACTTGGCTTAGGTAATCTCCTATACTTTATTGTCATTAACCTTTACTTTGCATTCAAGTAAACTCTTAACCTTTAAATTTGGGTACACTAAATACATAGTGCTTAGTATTTTAACCAAACTAGAAGTAATTCCCCTCCCTTATTGAGATTCAAGAAGCATCAAACTTTCAATGATATATACAGAGAAAGGATCAGCTTATACCATGTAAAACTTGAAAGTTTTACAATTTTTTTGGACAGTTAGATGAAAGTAAATGGATGATTGAGATTAACCCAAGGAATGATTTATTCACAGGAAAAAAAATAAAGAAATAATCTTAGTCATTTATTAAAAAATAAAGAACATAATAAGCAAACAAATATGTAATTCTATAGAGCAATAGGAATAACTAGAACAAGAGGAATCATCAAGCAAATATCAATCACAACATACTGATAAATTATTCTCTAGGGAAAAAAATCAAATATAAATGAATCCAACACCAAATACTTCAACATTCAATGCCAAAACTTTAGATTTAGAATTAGAACCAAAATTACTTAATACCAACTCCAACAATTTATCAAAATCCTCAATAATAATACCAATTGAATCCTCAAAAACCCAACATCATTCAATCAAGCTAGCAGCCATAACATTCTCTTTTTCTTTTCTTCTAATAGAGAAGTCAAAATTGAACTTACTTAATGTTAACACCTCCATTGAAATTATATCTTGTGACATTCCTCCTAACCCAATCCTTAGCCCGGCCATAGCTATTCATAGCAAGGAGTTGATCATTGGGAATAGCAACCATTACTTCAATATCACTTCCTGCAAGAGCATTCATAGTAGTTGAATCTGCATCAAAGAGCTTAACTTTCTTTATTCCATTGTCCTTTAACATCTGAACCACCGTCTTGGGAGGCAGTTTATGTGATGCCATGGTGCCCCAATTTACACCCAGACCATTAACAAATCCACAAAAGAAGAGAAGAGAAAGGAATATTGGTATTAATATTCCTAAAAACCAAGAATTTCCCATACTTTTTCTTTAGCTTTTTGATGAGAAAAATTGAAAGGGGAACAAATAAAAGGGGATGGAGATTGAGGCTAAAGGAGGTTGCTTGGAAAGAAAACAAGGAAAAGGCAAGGTTTTTGGTTATGGGATTTTAACTGTTATTGGTAGCTATTTTGAAAAGGGAAGGGATCAAGCCAAAATCAAAGCAATTCTTGTGAACAAAGGAAAGAGAGAAGCAAAAAGAGAATCCAATGAATGAAACTGAATGTTAAGAGAAAACTGAAAAAAGTACAAAATATCCTGAAAATTAAAAGAAAAAAAGGTGAAACTTTATACTTTCCTTTGTATATTTCACCACAAGAAAACCCAGAGAAACAAACAGATGAGTTGGTTTTGTTTGGGAAATCAAAGTGGAAAAAGATTGAAACTTTATTGAAAATAAGAGATGGGTTTTGAAGGAAATATTGAGACAACAATGGAGGTTCAAAAACAGAGGGGGAGGAACTGGGGAAAACCTTTTTTTTTTTTGAAAAAGAATCAAAGTTTTTTATAATTTGTTTGGTGTTTAAAAGATAATTTTACAAGAAGTTGACAAATGAAACAAGATTGGAAATTTGAAAGGGAAGTATTTTTTTAATTTTTTTCTTGGTGATTGAAACTTGGGAATGTGAAAAAAATGGGTTTTTGATTTGGATTTTTTTTTTTTTTTGTATTTATCTTTGGGTTTTGGTAGGAATTGCAACGGCTATAAGCAAGAGCCTTGTGCTTTGAAAAAGGTTCAGTGGATTAGGGTTGGTTGATAATGAAGAAAAGGAATATAATAAATAAATAATATTTGTACAAAAAACTATTCATTCATATATTATTTTATTTAAGAAATTCAGGGGGTTCAAAAGTTCCTTTCTTCCTGCTGATTTCAATAGGTATTCTTTGTTCCTTTCTTTCTTGTTTTTAGCATATATTTGAAGGATTAATATTTGATACATTGCTAGTGTAAAAAAAGTTTACACAAGTATGCCTATTTTAAGCCTAAATTTAAAATTAAAAAATTTAACCTTAAAACCCTAAAAATCTAACCCCAAACCCTAAGCCCTAAAACCTAAATTCTAACCATAAATCCTAAATTCTAAACCCTACAACCTAAACCCATAACCTCTAAACCCTAAATTAAAACCTTAAACCCCTAAATAACCCGCTTGTGGAAACTTTGTTTTCCACCGCCAGTGTATAAGATATTAATCCATATTTCAAATAGTGAAAGATTTTATTTAATTAAAAAGTCCAATGATTTAATTAATGAATACTAAATTAAAAAATAGTATTCGATGCACCAACAACGATTTTTTTTCTACAAACATACTTATTTAAATTTTAAAATCTAAAATTTAAATTTCTGAACATAAAATCTAAATCTTTAAATTTAAACCCTAAATTTAAAACACTAAAATTTATGACATCTAAATGACTAAATTATAAACCTTAAATTAAATTTGGTTGTGAATTTTTTCACTACTTATTCATAGAATGTTTTCTCATTAAAAAATTTATCATATTTATTGGATGAAATTTGTTCATTTGTCCTGTATTTTTGTCTCTAATAGTCCACTAAAAATTAAAAAAATGAATCATTTGTTTGTTTTTTTAAAAAATGATAATAGTTTTTTAGTAAGGAAATCTAAACTAAAAATTTAATTACTTTTTTATAAGTGCTTGTAAAATAATCTCATCAAGAAATCGATCAATTTATATGGTTTAAGTTCAAATTTAATCTACTTCTAATATTGATTATTAATCTCACAATTTATATCAAAACATGTATGGTGTAATAACAAAAGATTTTTATTAAAGTGAAATTTAAACCGACATTGGGACATGAGTTTGATTCTGAGTAGTCCCGTGACGGATATATGTTATTGGTTTGGTTGGATGTGTTTGCGCTCACCTTGAACTTATTAAAATTCACATATTTTATTTTAATATTTTTTTTAAAAAAAATTATGAGTTAGTCTTTAAATTTTTATTTTATTTTTTATGATTTGTGCCCACTATAAAATTTTAAAATTTTATGTATGTCAACCCTAAAAAATATTTTTAGATCTGTTACCGGAGTAATCTCCTTTTTATCATGCATGGTTAGTAATTCGAATGGTTGGTTTATATATTTGCGAATGTCCAATTCATTTTTTTTGCGACCGATAGACACTATCGAATATCTATTATCTGAACCTACATTACCTATGCATGAAGAAATTTGAATATTTAAATATTTAATTCTTCGAATAACAATACTTGATTTAAAATCTAAACAGAGATACTCAAAAATACAACTTATATGTTTAATCGGTTGTCATTCTTAAATTCATAATAGTTAAACTTGAGGGTATAAGAAGCTATTGAACTCTGAAAAAAAAAATTAAGCCTATGATTTTTCTGCACACAATTAAACTTTTAAATTAATAAATTAGATTAATTAAGTCTTTTAACCAATTTTGATCATTAAATCTTAGCAGAATTTTTTCTTTATATACTAATGCCACATGATAGAATTATTTACATATATTTTTTAATTTTTTTAGAATTTTTATGATATTTAAAGAAATTTTTAAATGAAATAAAAAATTTAAAACGTTAAAGGGACAACACAATAACACGAAATATTGTACTAACTAATTAAGAAAAAAATGTTAGACCTAAAAGTCAACATTAGTCAAAAAAAACTTAATTAATTAGTTTTAAAACATTTTAAAAAATTAATTATTTTTTTCCTTCAAAAGTTGAAAGGGTTCTTCCGTTATGAAGCCTGATTATTATATGAAAAAGGAATTCAATTTCAAAGGTAAAACGGTGACGTTTAGAAGTGTGAATTGCTTAGAGCTGGGGTTGAGTACGTGGACCGCTGACAACCCACGTTTGGTATGCACAGCCTCCTATGTATAGTTTCCAATCAGCCAGTTGTGTTAATTACTCCTTTTTTATCCATTTTCTTTTTAATAAATAATACTAATATTTATTTTTTATGGGGATTTTAATTAATTTTATTTTGAAGATAAAAGTTTTAAATTTATTTATGCAGTGGTCGGTCACCGACAGGGTTACATCATACATGTAAGATATCAGAAAGAGTGTCTCTTTTCGAGATTGGGAAACCATAATGGATTTCCAGGCAAAATTAATTTAAACCTATTAATTAATTAATTTAAATCTATTAATTAATTAATTAATATAATATAATTAGAGATGTACATAAGATTCGGACCGATAAGTTCTGATTCAACTCAGTTATTTAAGGTTATGTTTCTTTTTTAAAAAATCGGTTTTAAGTAGGGTCGTACGGAAAATTATTAAACATCGGGTTGGGTTATGCTCGGGTTTAGAGTAAAAAAAAATCTAATCCAACCTGAAATATTTATACAATTCTTATATATATTGAGGAGTAATTGTTATAATGTCACTCTCTTCTAAAAAAAATCAATTTTATCTTTAATCTTATCAAATAAAAAGAATAGGGTTAACTACAATAAATACCTATCTTTCTTTTATATATTTTTTCCTATTATCCCCTTTATTTTTAATAAAAATGATATATATATATATATATATATATATATATATATATATATATATCAAGTCGGACAAGTTTTAATCTTAAAATTTAAGTCAAATGAAAAATCATTATATTTTAAGTCAAGTTGGATTGGATAAAAAACTTTATTTTCGAGTTAAGATCGAGTTGACCAAAACTTAACTCGGCCATATTCATCCCTAATATTATAATATTATTTATGTGGGATACTCAATAGATATGCTATATTCATATCTTTGTTATTTTGTCTCAAATATAGACTTCTTTGTTCTTTGTTATTTTATATATTTTTGTCTCAAATATATATTTTTTTATTTTTTGTTATTTTATTCACAACAAGTATCTTATTATAAAAATAATTTTTTAATTTAGTTTAAATTGAACTTAAAGCGGTTGTTAGAATTAATATATGATATTTTAATTTAAACTAAAATCATGATAATAATTCTAATAATTTTTTTTAAATAAAATGGTGTGACAATAATTCTAATAATTATTATTATTTTCTTGTTTGTTACTTCATTGGCGTATGCATGGCGGTGACAGTTAAAAATTGGGAGTGATTGGTCTGATTTAGTGTGGGGTGCTCGGTTTTTTTTTGTTGCTTTGGGTGCATGTTTGGTTTTGTGTTTGGGGTCCAAAAACCTCGATTGAACGGAAAAACATGCCTCGGTCATCATGCCAACATGTTTGGATATGAAAATACAAACATGATTTTAAACCCCAAACGTGATTTTGGGAAAAGCAAGGTAGAAGTAGCTTTTGCGTTTCGTCGTTATTTTTACACTATATTTTTACACAATCGTGATTTTTAAGAAGAAACTCTCAAACATAAATCATGTTACTTTAAAACCAATTATACACAAAATCAATTCTATAAAATCACGATGATCTAAAATTAATTTTACCACCGCAAAACTAAACGCACAAGCTTAACTTGGTTCATTTGAATTTCCTGACATTATTAGAGAGAACTCTTTTCGTCCACTTAAAGGTAAGAAAAGTTTTAATGAGGCTCCCTAATTATTATATATGTATGATTTTCTCATTAATAAAATCCTACATAATGATAAAAAAAAAGTCTAATAATTATTGTTGTTGTTTCACATTTTAATTCAATGGGATACATTTAAATAGTAAGCAAGAAATGTGATTAATGCGAACTTAACTAACATAAACGCGTCTATTTGTTTGTTAAAAAGGCACTTAGATATCATACACTTTTTATTCACACAAGTATCAAATTGATGGCTTATAATATTTATGACTTCTCCATAGTGTCTCTTTATATATAAATCTAAAAGGAGGAGATGATGATGATAGTTTCATTATTTATCTATATTGTCTCATTCATATAAACATCTATAAAGAATTACTTATTGAATTTTAAAATGATCGAGTTTTGGAATCAAAAAATAGTCACAGTAAAAAAGTTGATGATATTCATTTTAAAAGATTCGAGTTCAATCGTTTTGTTTGCAAGGTGTGTGTATTGTCAAAGGGTTAAGAATATGTAACAACAAATACGACCTAATAATCACTTAAGACTACTAAAAAAGGGAAAACTCCATGTTTAGTACCTCAACTATGCATGTATTATTGTTTTAGTACCCCAACTATTATTTTTGGCAAAATAGTATCTAACGTTATGTTTTTGTTTTGTTGTGGTACACCGACCGTTAAAAACTAACGGAAATAGTGGCGTGGCTTGGGTTAATAACAGTTTTAGTCCAAAACTTATACAATATATCAATTTAGTCTCAGATTCTATCAATTTAAATATTATTTTAATTTTTAGATTAAAATTGTAAATTCCCCAAAATTAAGATGGTGTTTTAAATTGATGGATTTTAGACTAAATTGATCATATATATGTGTGTGTGTAATTATGATTATACCAAGTCACATCATCATTTCCGTTAGTTTTTAATGGCATGGGTACCAAAACAGAACAAAAAATAACGTTAGGTAGCATTTTACCAAAAATAATAGTTTAGGTACCAAAACAGTAACGCGAGCATAGCTAGGTACTAAGTTTGTAGTTTTCCCTAAAAGATGATTGGTTTGGGACTCAACGAATAATTTTAGTAGAAAAAAGAGTGATATTTATTTTACGAGATTCGAGTTTGAGTATCTGTGTATGCCTTGTCAATAAAAAAACGAACATATACTATTATGTAAATAAGAATTTGTTATAAACCGATAAAACATCGAGAGTTCAAAAATAAAACGAGCTAAAAATGATTGAACTAGTTTTAAGATGGTTTGCCCCGTTTTTAGCTTATATTCTCCATTTTATTAGTTTTACATTTTTTTAAACTTTTGCATAAGTATAAATAGTTGACTGAAATTATAATATTTTTATTTTCATAAAAGCTCATAATTTCTTAATATTGATCTCAAACATCCATTTATTTTCACAGAACAATCAAATAAATAAAGGAGTAAAATTTAAAAGTTTTATATGGGGTAAGAATGTCCTACATCTTTTTATCATTTGATCATTATCAGGTTTAAATTGATGTGATTTTCTTATGTTAGTTTAATATTAAACGGTGACTCTATTGATTAAATTAAAAATTAAAAAATTTGATCGGTTAAATTTTTTGTTCGATTTTTAAAACATTGTGTATAATCCTCTCTCTATATATATTGAAACAAAAGATTGCAACTAAAAGATCTATTAATTGACCCAATAATAAAAAATACTCATGTTATTTTATTTTGTATAAATTTAAATTTCAACATTTGTATTGAGAATTTAATATTTCTTTATTTAATAAAAAAAATGCGAGTAAAAGCCTAAAACTATTTATTTTCCACCATTGGAGGATCAAATTGCATTTACAAATGATAAGGATGTTGATTGGTCCGTTGCATTTGATTTGTTCAATTTTCTTTCGGTAAATGATTTATTCAAAGTTGTGGGGAACATTTCATAGTGTGAGGTTGAAATCAATTCAAGTGTTAGTGGAGAGGAATTAATGTTTGGTAGTTAGTTGGCACAACCTATTGGCAGTTGTATTTATTCAATTTTTGGGTAAAGGCTATGACAAATATAAATGGGAAATTATTTCATGTAATGGGTGGATTTTTAATATCATTATGTGTATAGGCAAATTTAAGAATTTAAGTTTGGTGATTTACCTATATACTTATTTAGAGGTTTAAGGCTTTTAATTTTTTTCAGACAATTAACTTGGTTACAATAGACTAAATAAGTATAAAAATATATTTTGTTAAAAAAATCTCTACTTGAAAAAAAATTATAAAAATAATAACAATCTCCACTTGATAAAAGTGGCAAGAAAGTTGAATTGATAAAGGGATGAGTAGAGAAATTCAGGATCAATCATTTTTTCTTCTCAAATAGAACGTTTAAAGAGATAAATGTGATATGGTGGAAGTTCTTCCGAATTTCAAAGACAAAGGTTATCAAAAGTTCAAACATTTGAGGAAGTAGTAATTTTTTTAAGTATGAAAGGTGACTCAAATGTAACCTTATCCATATTTGAGTGACTCAAATGTAACATTACCCATATTTAAGTGATTCAAATGTAACTTTTAAAAATTAAATGACTTAAATATAACATTACCCATAATTAAGTGACATTTGTTGTATTTTACCTAAAAAATAATGGTGGTCACGTGACCCACCAAGAACCTACATACATCTGCCCATGGTTATGTACTTATGTGTCCTGTTTAAGATTTAGGATTTAGTATTTAAAGGTTTAGAGATTTATATTTTAAATGTTAGTCTTCAAGATCCTTTAAATAAAACATATGATCATTTTAGGATAAACTACAACGAATGTCACTTAATTATGAGTAAAGTTACATTTGGGTCACGCAATTATTAAAAGTTACATTTGGGTGACTCAATTATGAATAAGGTTACATTTGAGTCACTCGATTATTAGAGGTTACACTTAGGTCACTCAATTATGGGTAATGTTACATTTGGGTCACCCTTCATATTTAAAAAATATATATCAATGTGTGTATTAAATTAATTAATAATTTTAAATGAAGTAAAATCATGATTTTATTCCTTTACTATGCTCGAATTTGGGATTCCATCTATATATCTTAATCTGTCAGAATTATTTTGTTAAAATGGTGATAATTTTTTTTCTTAAAAACACCAATCTCACCTTATTATACTAACCTTCTTTTTGGTTTAATAATATCATAAGCACTTGAATTTTTGAAGAAAAAAATTAGTTAAGCCCCTAAAACTTTCTTGCCCAATTGAGCCCTTATATTTTAAAATTTCATCAATTCATCCATTTGACCAATGTTGGCTGTTAAATCTAACAATTTCTTTGGATCAATTGGTTCAACGTGTCGCATTACAGTGTTGTCATTTGATATTTTCAGAATTTTTTATTTTATTTAAAAAAATTCTTTAAAATTCTAAAAAGTATAAGGACTAAATCTCAAATCTCTCTATCTATAACACCATATGAAATAATAATAATAATAATAATAATAGTGAAAGGACGTGCCTGCCCTCCAGCATTTCCCTTTTCCAGCAATCCAAACCAATAAATCAGAGGCCAAAATGGCAGAAAAGTATCAAGATAATCCATCACATGCCGTTGTCATCCTCTCCTCTTTACATCTCATTCAACCTTTTCATTCCCAATTTCCATGGGGTCCTTAAGGATTTGCCACATGCCCTGACAAGCTTTTGGGTTTCAGAAAATAAGAAAAATAAAATAAAATCTAATTTTGATTTTGATTTTAATCCCTCTATTATGGTGAAATTGAAATTTCACCCCTTTACTTTTTGTAATGTTAGTTGTAGGTCTGATAACATAATTTACCCCTTTATCTCTATAATGTTAGATGTAAGTGTCAAATGAAAATCCATGCCATCATTGTTAACGGCAACATCTAACATGATTATCAATTCAACCTACTAGTATCAATATAAGATTAGAGGGACTAAATTGTTCCAAACTAAAATAGAAAGATCAAATCTCAAATTCCAGCACATTAAGAAGACTGAAATCACAATTAGACCCAAAAAAGGTTTATAGATAAGTTGGTCAGGGTGTTGATTATGTGTTTCCACATCATTTCCCATGTTGAGGTCATTTTTCTTAAGATTATATTACTTTATTTAATAAGGTCCACAACCTTTCCACTTTTCATTTTCAAAACACCAAATTATTTATATTTCTCCATTAATTTAACCTAAGCATGATTCAAATAGTTTAAGATAGAAAGTTACTTTCACTTTGGTAATGCTTAGACAACAAGTTACGAGGCCACCCCACCAAATTAAAATTAATTTGACTAAATTAGGGCAACTATAAATTTCTTAATCATGATTGAAAAATTAAAAATATCAATTAATTAGTGGTGAGATCTCATTGAATGATCTCAGTAATAAAAGATAATATTTCACATATTCGAACAACATAACATGCAAATATACGTGATTTTATTTAAATTTAAAATCGTACTTAGATACATATATTTATTTTGAATGGCAAGATACTAGCTTAACTGAATTAGAATGTTAAGACCGTAAATTATGAAATTTAAACTTTTAGTCTCTTGAAAACATATTAATCAGTTAACCTATTTAATATTTATTCAATTATTTAATAAAAAATTCTAATGAAACCAATTGAAAACCTCTGCTGTATTGAGTTTTCTAAATTATAGTTTTCTCATTATATATCGAAAGAGGCTGGTCATTCTTTGACAAAAAGGCAATATTTAATTAAAATAAATTTAAACGTGACTTAAATTTGTATTTCTTTCTTTTTTTTGGTATAAAAGTTGCCTTAGAAATCAAATTAAGGTATAATAAAAAGAGAGAAAAATTAGGATAATTGTTAAGGTTACTTAATATAATTAACAGTAATAACATTAAACATTATCATCTACTTATACTATTAAAAACTTCCTGAATGAATTTAGTATCCAAATTAACTCGACACCAACTCGATGGATCAAAAATGAAGGTGAGGGCATAACTGGAAAATGATTATTCAAACCAAAGCTTAAGATTATCTGGTCTCATCTCTGCCATAAGGCCTTTCTAAACAGTTCAATGAAATTTGGGTGGGTGGCAGAATATAGAACTTACATTACGTGTCAGCAAAATTCCGCAGAATACTGTTATACCATAAGTTCGTCTTCGAGATAGTTATACTCGAATGTGAACTCGGTCTTAATTCTCTGACACCTGAATAACATCACAGCATCTTTTAAGAATAACAAGTTGACATAATCGTAAGAGTTTAAGTGAAAATGTGATTCAACCGGGAAGGTATATAATTGAAAAGTTCATAATTCTGGGGCAACTTACCATCCGTGTTGATGGTCATCATTTGCTATGTGAAAATCAAAGTATACATAGGTTCCCTGTTCAAATTCATCGGTGGCGATTTTTGGTTCCTCGTGCCTCTGAAACCATGTGTTGTATTTTCTGTGGTATCTCCACGATTGCTTCTTCAGCTCCTTTGCAGCCAGATATTGTTGGTAAGTATTCTACACAAAATTTTACGTGGCAGAGATCATTATTGCACGAAACACACAGAGAGAGAAAGCGCAAGTGAATAACCTATTTACCTGTTGATAGTAAAATGCAAAGAAAAGTGTATCGGTGCCAGTGCCATATCCGTCGATGCTTAAGCGCTCCCAGAAGGCAGGATTATTCACAATGGGTGCCTGAACTTGAGGGTAGCTAGCAGGCGTTGCCGCAGGGTGCTTCTGCAGAGTACAGGCAAATCACAATTATTTGAACCTACACATTTGTTGTCTTTTTTTTTTTTTAAAAAAAAAAAGGAAAACGAAGATTAGTGGAAATCCCATACCGGAGTGTAGCTCCTAGCACGTTCCGAGTCTTTAGGTTGGGGTATTTTATAGTAAGCAGACTCGAGCATCTGCAAATTGTATAATTGATCATGCATTCCTCCAGTATTCATGGAGCCACTGAGGTTGTCACCAATGGCACCGAAATCAGAAACACTTCTCCGGCCAATAACACCAAGACCACTAGAAGACTGGTTAGACTGTAAGGGTTGCCCAGGAGATAGATCAATATCCCTAATAACTTGAGCAGGTTCTGCCAAAGAGCCCGATACAGCAGTCTGCAGCAAAGAACCAGTGACAGACCAACTATGTCATATTGATAACTAACAGTGTTTGCAGCAAACGTTCCTTAAAACAACACTATATCTTGAAAACAAACATTTTTTAAAGCTAAAGAAAATGAAACTATTACATAATTCATCCCTCGCATCTTTTTTACTTTAATCTAAGCCCGTGATCATGTAGTTTTACAAATCAAAGACATGTAGAAGAAAGACATTATCGACTAACTGATATAAAACCTAAATGATTCTAACAGATGGAAAATGATCACAGAAACAGTACCACACAACATTAAGAAGTATTTAACATACATTAGAATCAATTGCATATGGAGCATTCAAATCATCCTCGTTCATGAGATTCTTGGCAAGCCCAGAAGTCGGAACAGCTTCAGAACTTGATTCGTCAGGTAAATTCTGTGGTTGTTGTTCCTCAACTTTCGCATTGCCAACATCTGCATGTAGATTAAGTTATTATTCAAAACACATAAGTATAATGGCAGGTTGAATTAAGTCTCTGGTCAAGACATAGCAAAAGAACAATAAACACTCTGCAAACAACATTAAAGTAATATGCCATTTTCCTCCATGAGTCGTGACTACTCAAATAACAGCTACACCCACTGTGTGTAAACTACTCTGGTAACAAGTATTCTAATGATAGCTTTTTCAATTCCAATATGTTTGAAATGATATTCCACCAATTGCTCTATAAAACATTTTGTTTTAGGAAAAACAGAAGTTATTCTCCTTCAAAAAGCTTCCCTTGGAAATTGTTTTCTGAAAAGAACTGGATTTACTGTGAAACCAAAGGTGCCATAGAAAAGAAAAAGAAGAAGAATAGAGATAGAGAAACAAGACGGGGAAGAGGTTCGTAATTGGGGAACCTTCTAATCTATATACAATGATAAGACATCCCTCAAAGATCACCCTTCATAAAGAATAAGATACAAGAAGAAAATTAAGCAAGCTGAATGTTACCAGCATCCTTTGGAACACTAGTTGCCAATGCCTGCTGAGTAGACTGCTGGACGAAGGAATTTTGCTGCTGCTGTAAGCTGGCAGCTGTTACGCTATTAAGACCAGGTGTTTGAGCACCAAGCCCTAGACCCGGTTGGATAGAAAGCGATGAACATTGAGGATTGAACTGCAAGAATAAGATCATAAAAGATTATTTACAGTTTTCTTTCAAGAGAGAAAGCTAACCCAAAGTTCCCACCAATTTGGAGTGCATAGATACATCATTCTTGTCTAATATGAAATTATGAACAAACAACAGCAACCTAGATTTGTATCAAACTTTGTTTGTAATAAGTTGAACTGTTGAACAATTTGGATCAGAGAAGAGGAATTCATCCAAGAAAAAGAACCTGCTGCATGACCGGGTTTTGTTGTGCAGAAAACTGCTTAAGATTTCCTCCAGCAAGAAGCAGGTTGCTATGGCCTTGTTGCTGCACTTGTTGGAGCCGTTGCAAGTATTTTTCCCTTATATCAGGTGCTATCTCAGTTCTTCCACGAAACTGCCCCTGAACATAAGAATGCATTAGCTACTATGCCACACATGACAAATGTAGAGCATGGGTGCAGACACATGATGGACTACCATACCAGCTCATTTTGATTCTGAAAGGAGCTTCCAGGCCTCCATTGCATACCAGAAACCGTTGAAGGGGAAAAAACTCTGCCAGGTATTCCAGCAGACTCACTTAGATTACTGGAATCAACAGATGCACTTCCATCATTAGCCTTGGCTGGCTGAGGCAAGATCATTCTGTTACTAAGAGGGGAGACCAATGGTTGCCCCATGCTACTATTCCCAAGCCTCTCATCAGCCCCCAAAATATTTCTTTTCGCCATGTCAGAGATTGAAGGGACCGCACCAACTCCATTGCCAGAAGCCACACTTCCAGAAACAAGGGGAATACTAGATGAAGGCACACTTGAGAGGCCTCCTCTACCGATGCCTCGTACTCCAGCATCGGCAAGAGATGGAGATGGCCTACGACCAGGGAAGCTTGCAATATCTTCTTCTTTTGTAGCATTTGGCAAATTTACAGGAGATGAAGGATTGGTTGTGCCTGTGCTTTCCAAAACACTTCGAGAAGAATTTGAACCTGGAAGAGCAATAGGAGATGTCGAAGCACCAGACACACTATGAGATGAAAGATTCAATGGAGCAAGGTTCACATGGCTCCCAGTTGGTGTTGCTGCAACAGAAGAATTAATTGCAATACTTTTCAAAGGTGGAGTCCTTGCTATATCAGAATTACTATCCTGGGAAGCTGTATCTTCAGCATGCTCCTGGGAGGAACTAACCTGCTTATTATATTGAAATATTATCGTTCCTTATACATCAATGTGAGCATCAAGCCATCAACTAATAATGAAGCAACAAATACAGCACAACCAGCACATCTTTATACATCGCATCATTAAATATCTAAATGACAGAGAGAAGAGAACACCTACAGGCACATGAGATGCTGATGATGCCAAAGGCGGCTTCAATCCAAGAACTGGTGCAGCCTGACAAACAATAAAATTTCTTTTCCAAGTTATGTTCCATGAAAGAAGCCATTTCATTAGTTTCTGTTTAAATATCACTTAAATTTAGGAACCCATTTGATATGTTGAAATCGGTGAACACCATTATACAAGATAAAAGCCTTTTTTACGTCACAAGAGAAAACTGATTTGAATTGGGCTTTCTAAGGCATGGTACTAGAACTTTCAAGCAGATCCAAAATGGGAAAAAATTGTTTACCTTGGAAAGGGGGCCAATAGCAACTAGATCTTCAAGAGAATCCAAATTATCTAAAGATAATGAGCTGTAGAGCTCATCCACATCACTAAATTCATCAAAGTCTTCCTACAAAAATAACTAGAATAAATATGTGTAGCAGTCAACCCATGAAATATTTTGATGATGTTCTTATGATAAAAACAAGCGATTTAAAGATAAATGGAGGATCCTTTTAACACCCCAAAACTGCATTAAAGGGAAAATTTATCATAGAACAAAACCTGATTGCGCTCTACATAATCATCCAAGAAGTCCTTCACATCATTGACCTGCTCTGGACTCAATTCATCGTTGTCCAATAATCTCAAAATCAATTCTAATTTCATTATATGAGCTTTGTGTCGTGAAATTGATGTCTCCAAGTGTGTCTGAAGGGAAAACAACAACAAAAGGAAACATCAAAACAAAGCATGTAGTCTCAAAATGTATTTTCTCTTTCCACTTTACCAGTCTAGGTGGTTTTGTCTTTCCTTTCCTCACAGAAAGCCCCTCAATCTCAGCTTCAAAACTATCGATCTGGGATTCTAACTCTCCAACCTACTCAGGGAAACAGTTTATGTTACATACTAGTTTCAATGCATCACTAAGCGTAACTGAAAATGTAATAATTACGCCAAATGAACATTATATACAGAAAGAAGTTCAAAACCAGCGGAAGTTAAAAATGACGTATATATTTTTAAATACACAGAAAAGATATTACGAGAATAACCAAAACTTGCAGCGTACAGCGGTTGCAGCCATTTAAGACAGGAGCAAGAAAAAGGGGTTGAAAGGTTAGATTTCATACCACATTGTTCAACCAATCCCTTGTCTCTGATTTAGCCTTCTCCTTTGGGTCCTACAATGAAATTGATGCATCACAGATGATCAAACAAATGGACAATATCGAGACTACATGCTTCCAATCAATGTTAATTCCATACAGTAAGGTAGAAGATTTCAAGATGAAAAGAATTATATTATAAACTAGCAAGGAAGATGCAAGAAAGAATTAGATGAAAGAAAAAAGATCAGTCTTGTCCATTGTACTAACTACTACCAACAAAAGCCCACAACTATGTTTGACTAGATGGTCGCATATCTCAAACATAAACCGAGGTCAAGTATTCAATTAGACCAGTTAGAGGCTCGTACTCTACTTAAGCCCAGAATGAGCCACTTCATTTCTATTTTAGTTCACGAACAGACAGGTACGATATGAGGGCAACGACACAATATAAAGTCATAAAGCGGACTCCATATACGATCAAAAGACTTGGTTCCTATTGTTGTTGTTAACATTCATTAATAGGTAATAGAACAATGAAGAGTTATGAACGATGCTTACAGTTTTAGGCTGTTGGCCCAAGCCTTCTTTAGAGAATGCTTTTGTCTTAGTCTCTTTCTCACAGATCTTAAACCTTTCCATTTCACGCTCAATTTGTTTCCGAGCATCAACCAAGGCCTGCTCATAAGAGGCACTAACCTATATTGACAAATATCAACAGCAATAAACAATAACCATCAGTTTCCGATACAACACCACATAAATACTGTTTGAAAACAGTAAGAACTTAAAAAAATGCAACCACAGCTAAAGAATTATTAGATGAAAACATACTGAATCAAATAAACAATGCACAAAATCATTTAAAAGAGACAAGTGAGACCAGAAACTGACTTTCTTATCCTTGATTTCACTCGATTGAATCCATGTCTTGATCTGGTCCCTATACCTTTGCAGCTTCTTGATTTCCTTCTTCAAGTCTGCCTCAAACTTCTCCTTCTGATTCGCATTATCTGTATCATAAACCTAACACAACATACAATCCCAAAAAATACTCACAATTCAATTTGCAGTTTTTCACTGTAGATAAACTAATGATTGGAACTAAAAACATCGTTCAATTCTTTAACACCAAACTAAAATATTAATGAGGCAAATTTAAAATATTTCAAAGAACACTTCAAAAGGGAGTGAGGCTATAGTTACAACAATGCTCGCTTCCATTTCACAGTAACTAAAGTTCGACTATCATTTAAGTTCTACTTTCCAGCATTTCGACCGGAGCCAAACAGAGAAAAAGGAAAAAAAGAGAGATGCATATTTGCATTGGTAAACTTTAAGTTAACCTTGTTCCAGATGCTATCGAAGACATCAACGCCTTCCTGAACCTTCTTCAGTACACGATCGATTTCTCCTTGAAGCTTGCGACTCGCTCCCATTGTGGAACCGGAATGTTTCTAAGCCGAGTTATAGAGAACTTATCATCCAATCGGTAGAATAGAAAAGCCCTAGCTGTGATTTATTTTTCAATTTTAAGTGTGGAGTTGGCGATTGGCGTGACTCAGTGAGTTTCGATCTTTTTAGGACATCTTAAATTTGGTAGAGGAGAAGACGATGGCATATCGGGAGTGAGCACTGAGCAGTGGAGGACACCCATACGACATCGTTTAACTATGGAAAAAGGAAAAAGAAAAATAAAGATGGGCTGGTCTTATATATAAGCCCAAAATAGTTTCTTATTTTATTTTTATTTATCAGCTTATATAGTAAAAACCCCTAAAAAATAAGTAAGTCCCTAACCAAAGAGAACACTCAATTGAGTTCTTTAGAAACTTCAAATTCTCATATATTTTAGGAAATTTCTTTGCATTTATATAATATAATCCCGCACTTTATGAATTTTTAAATTTCTATACAATTTTATTAAGTATAAAAGTTTGTACCCGAAACATAAAATCATATGGGATTGAAATTCTCTGCCTTGGAATTTAATTTTTTAATATTTTTAGTGTTGGCACCGAAAAAAGACAGATGATTTTAATCTAATCATATGTCCCTCCCACATTGGTTGGGAAGGAGGTGATGAGAGGTTGAAGAGAGGTGAAAGTGCCTTTAAGGCTTTAACTACCATGGATCAAAGTTGATTTTATTTTATCAAAGATTATGTCAACTTCTGTTAGGAATTTAATGATTAGATACTATTGGTGATCAAAACGAAAGTATCTAAAAATTGGATGACCAATTGGAGAAGTTACTATCAACATCATTAGGGGTTTAACGGGTGACTAAAATGAACAATTTCACCAACAACGGTGACTGATATATTAGCATGTTAAAATAAAAAAGTTCTGATGTACAAATGAAAGCAAAGTCTTTGAGCACTTTAACACTAATGCTATAATCAGATGAATCCATGTTTTCCTGCATATCCATCAGCCTTTTTCTTGGTCTTAAAACAGAGACATGAAAAACACAGTGATTAGCTGCTAAATATCTACTGTTATATGTAGTTGCAAGTACCAAAATATACTCTTTTTAGCTGCAAACTTTAATTAAAGATTGAATTGATTTTTGGTTTTTCATGAATCAGAAAGAGCAGCATTTTCTTCTCCGAGTCTCCCTTTCCGATGAACTCCGATCGCTTCCGGTTTCTCTAGCTACGAAGATCAACCGAGACCAACCCTTTTCAGTTCCAGCTCAGGCCATTCAAATCAAACTGTTTGCAGCTTGAAGCAGCATCATTGTCTTCATGTACATTTAAGTCCAGCTTTGTTGCAAAATAAGGCAGTCTGCTGCTATTGTTGTTGGGATGCCCTTTTTCGCCTTGTAATCCTACGCTCATGGATAAATCACTGGTGCTTCTATCTGCGAAAAACGTTCTTCGTTCCGCATCATTGCCTATCTTGATGTTGTTAAACGATTTGAGCTCGGTTTGCGGTAGCAATCGATCTTCCGGTACTAATGAAGTGCTGTTGTTGTATGTTCTTAAACAAATCCCAGTGTTGTGTATTTCTTGCTCTTTCTGAGATCCATCACATGAAGTCAAGCAACTATCGATCGAACAATCGGTAGGTGGAGTCGCTTGTGTTAGGCATAGGCCTTGCAAGTCTTTCATATCCAAAAATGCGGAATTCAGGCATTGGTTGGACACTTTGGACACCAGTTCAGATAACTGAACTTTGGCTGCTTCGAGTCCCATGTTACCCGAATCTTGTCTTCCAAGTGTCTCTTGAGCTTTCTCCAGCACTGCCTGTAAGTATTTCCCTTGAGCCTCTATACGAAGCTGTAAACGTCGCTGCACCTGGTTCGATATTGAACTTATCAGACCGTGGCATAACTAAATTACCTAAACATTCATGTTCAGAGGTATGTTAACGTACCTCAAGCTGTTCATGTAGCCTTCTCTGCACTTCGATTTGCATTTGCAGTGCTTCGCTGATTTGTAAGCCTCTGCAGGTCATGAACATCGAAATCAATACATAAAAAAACATATGAATGAATGCAAAATCTATATATGAAAAATCATTAATCATCTTACTTGTTTGTTTGAGGTCCAATACTTAAGTTATTCATGTGAGTTCCATTTGTTTCAGACTTTCTATCTCCGGCCATCGCAACTGGACCTACATCCATCGAGTTAAAATTTTCGATCATCAAAACGAAAGCTCTCAACTTTGTAGGATTAAAAAGGGGAACACTGTTATCTTACCTATCTTGTTACTGCCATTATTAGCTTGTCCATGGAGATTTTTACTGAGTCTATATTTCTGCAGCCAAAAGAAGAGATCTAATTAGCCCTTATAAAACATAAAATAATACGACTGTACCGTGAATCCGAGGCTTAATTAAGTCGGTTCACAATGTCGATAAGTTACCTGAAGATGACTCTTGAGATGGTATAAGGTAAGGCCAGGAATCCCCATCAGTTTCATTACTGTTTTAGGAGTAGCCTCTGCAACATAAGAAAAGAAAGCATATTCATTTGTATTGGCCTAACATAAGGCAGTTTATGCATGGATTTGTTCAACTTTTGTGTACTTACTATCGGCGCCTCCGAGCTGATGGACTGCTTCGATGAACCGTTCATGAAGATCGGGAGTCCACTTGAGTCTTGGCTTGGCATCGGTTGAAAGAACGAGACCAGAATCTCCAGGGCCATTCCCTCCTTGCAGGAACAAATGTCTCTCAGGGTGCATGCTCTTCCCTTGATGTTGGAACATGTTTTCTGTCTCCAAAAAGTACTCAAACATGTAAGTTTAACCTTCTTGTTGAACCAACACAACTAACTAGACATGCTCGGTATACGGCCTTGTTTTTATACCTGATCCAGCCGCTTCGATTATCGATCTTCCTCGAGTTTTCCACAGGCTACTCTTGCTTATAACCAGTTCTCACAAGCCAAAGATGACCCCCCAAGCAGGGCTTTTATAAAGCAACACACAAAGGAGGCTAATGAGTAGTGCTTTTAGTAAGGCATAGAATCTGGGACACAACACACAACACAACTGATGGAAAAACCGGACCGAATCCAATATTCACAGTGATTGAAACAGAGACATTGCCCCTTCTACTTTGTTAAAACTGTGGGCCAAACAAAGTCTACTTTCCATTCGAAGACAGTGCAATGCACACACATACGTATACATATGTACATGTATATATATTTCGACAATTCGTATTCGTATTCGTCCCTACTGACAAAGGCGAAGAATCATATTCCAAGATATAAGAGTTGGGAATCCACTATGAGAGCCTCCATGGTCTGAATTTCAAGGAAGATTGTCATGAAGGCAAGGAATGGAATATTGGAACACATTCCCTTTTGTCTCCTTCAGTAAGTTTGGTACTTATTCAGGCCCCCTTTACAACTCCTTAAACATATATCTAGTATCGGATGCATACTCGTATTTGATGACCGCGTTCGAGGACCTTTTGCGGTCTGCAATAGGCATAAGACAGCCGGCCTTCTTATCGTTGAATCCCGAGCAGTATTGGAACCCTATGAAAAGAATGAAATTATTAAAATAAGGTGATTGTACTTGCTTCCATACTTGCATTTTGTTGAAATAAATTGTGATAATTCCATGGCCTGCAGATGACAACTTTGTGCCTTTTGTGTCCTTTCCATGATTCTATACGCTCTTTTTTCTCTATTTGATCAACTTTCTTATCTTAATTAACCCATCAGAAAAGATTTCCTATAATATATAAGTTACTTGAATGAATGTATCTAAGAACTCATGCAAGTTCACCCTTTCTCTTCTCTTCCAGCATGAATCTTGCAGTCCAACTCGTTATTTTTCCTTGAAGTACTCGTACCCGACACTCGTATCTAATGTATATCAGTATGGAGATACAATCAATGATTTTCCAATATCTCGGAAAAGATTTGAACATACTCGTATTTAAAACTAACACTCGAATTCGAGTAACATAGTGATTGCAGTCGGCAAGCTAAACAGTGTATCAACTGCAAGTCCCTGATGCTTATGCTATATTGCTAAAGAATAATATCTTCGTGATCAAGAGTTAATGCAGAATAAATTCATAAAATTAAGTTATCAGAGACCAAATCTGTGTCAAATCATATGAACCAAGAAATAAAAATTTGTTGATGAATATATATATATAAACTTTTCAATTTTAAGGTTTATAGATTTAGGTTGTGGCTTAGGATTTAGAATTAGGGATTTATGTTTTAGACTTTAGGGTGAACTCCCTTGTATACTGTCTTCTAATTAGATTTTAAAATATATATATTGTCACGGGCTATTACCCTCTTCATAAAAAAACATGTTTGATAGTATGTGCAGCGTCACCGCTTATATACCTCAAAACCTCATTTTTCTTTATGATGTGAGATTAATGACCCACCTTTTTCTCAGACGTGACAATATGTGAACGATGATCTTTACATTTTCTACTGTTAATCTCATCCATACATTTACATTCATTTAACGGTCCAAAAAAAATACTTACACAACCTTCTATATATGTGTATAATATGCAGTTTGGGAGAATCTAATATCAATGCCTTGTGCCTTTTCACAAAAGTATTAAAGAAGAATCCCTAAATAGTTTGCTGGCAATGTGGGATTGGAATATATTTGCAAGAGAGGCTTTGCTTCATATATAAATGAACTCACTTTTCGAAATTTTATTTTTTCATATAAGCTCGACTGACACCGATGTTATTAAAGTCTTTTAAAAGTTGTAATAATAGACTAAACTAAGGCATAATGTTGAAAGATATCCTTATTTAAGTCTTTATTTTTTTTGAAGCATTTTAATTTTTATTGTTTTATTTTGAGTTAAAATAATATTTTTATGGATGAAAATTGTTAGTCAACTAACATTAAATGAATTAAAATGACGTGACAAACTTACATGACAGTGCATGCTGACACATCAATGTCATATAAACAAATGTGCTGCTTTTATAGAATGACACACCAGTCAAAAAATAAATTTATTTTTTTGATGATGTGTCATTCTGTCAAATCATTTTCAGCTATTTATCATCAGTTGACTAACAGTTTTCATCTACGGAAGAGCCATTTTAACTCAAAATGAAACATTGAGAGTTAAAATGCTTCAAAAAAATCTAGGCCAAAATAACTATCTAGTCAATGTTAGAGGCATTTTTTGACATTATTCCTAAAAAAATTATCGAACATACCTAAAATACTTATAATGATATGATATTTATGTTTATGCTCGAATAACGAAAGAATAAATAAAATGATAAATTTGATGGGTGCATTTTTCATGAATAAATTGACTACGAACAATGACATCTAACCATGGACAGAACATGTGATATAGAATCTAAAACATGATAATTCTTTCTAGTATTGTACATATAATTTCCCATTTGTCAGTGTATTATGTGGACGGGCAAAAGTAATTTAGCTTAGACAAAAAAAAATTGTACTTCAAATTTAATGTTTCAAAAGTACATATACCTTAGCCTACTTGCTAGTACTTTATATCATGATCATTTTCAACATTAGTACATGTGAAAAAGTACCCTCAAGTTGTCAAAATGAATATAATTTTTTTGGTTCTTTTCATTTTCAATAATTTTGTAATCTATAAAGATTATATTCGTTACATTTACAATCACGATAAATATAATATGATCGAAAATACAACTGTGACAGAAAAAATAATTAACTTTTGTATACTATTATATAAATTGTTACTGCCTTGTGATATCTCTAAACAAGTTCTTTCGCTTAAAAAATTGAAAACATTGATATTTATTCTTTCATTTACTCATATTCTTATTTTCATTTTTATAATTATGTGGTAATATGAGTTTTTTTTTTATCAAGACGGGAGAGATGAAGCTACAAAAAAAAAAAAAAAACACCCCACCACTTGCTATGAGTATTATGTCTAGGGTTTGTTCGAACATAAGCACGACACGCTATTGATATTTAATAAAATTCGTCTCAATACTATTTGTTACATTTATAATCTCAATAATTATAATGTGATGTAAAATAATTTACGATGGCCAAAATAGGTTTAGAATTAGATGACACGTATTCCCGATACTTAGGTTAAATCATAGTTTTGGCCCTTTTGTTATACTTAAATTTGAAACTTAATTCTTATACTTTTAAATTGACATAGTTTAGTCTTCTATGTTTATAGTGTCATTAATTAATCTAAATAGTTAATTAATACTAATAATTGATATGGTTAAAATATTTTACATAGATTTTTTTGTATGGTGAGTTGAACTGTGTGTAATTAAGGGGAAGATAACACTGTTAACTATTTAAACTAACTAACAGAATAATAAAAATATTAAATTATATAAAGTAGGGACTAAATTCGAACATAATAAGAGTCCCCCCCCAAAAAAAAATCTAGGAATTTTGCATTATGCTATTCAATTTTTTAGAAAATATTAATAACTTATTTCTTTAAAAATTATATTAAATTTTAAAAAATTTAATTTGACCCTCACAATTTAATATGTTATTTAGAAATACAAGACAACTAAAAAAAACACGTATGTAACCGTAATTGGCCGAAGTAGAAAGTGAGAAATGACCACGGAATGCTATTCCCTCGTGGGGGAGGAAAAAAGGCTAAGAAAAAGATTCCCAAAGAATTAGAATCTAAGAATCTAAACTCAAACTAAAGGCAATACGTTATATTCTCAAGTCAAGAATTTTTATTTTTAACTTTTAAATTTGTAGGGTAGATTTATTTATAAAAAATTATTTAATACATATGTTATTTTTTAGACTACATAAATTTTTTGTTATTTAGTTTAAGGTTTAAGGTTCAAGGGTTTAGTTTGTATGGTTTTTAGTGTTTTTTTAGATTTTAGAGTTTAGAATTTAAAGGTTTAGATTAAAAATTTAGATTTTAGTTTTTAAAGAGTACATATGCATGCTTGTGTAATTTTTTACACAATATATCTAAAAAAAATTACTCTTTATTTATGAGTTAATATACGATACACTAATAGGCAATAGCGAAAAGTTTTAATTTCACAAGAAGTGTTTAAATTCTATGACATGTCCTAAACCCTAAAATTTAAGGGTAATTATTTCATATACTGGTAGTGGTAACAAAAAGTTTCCACAAATACTTTAGTTTTAGGGTCTAAGGGATTAAAATTTATGAGTTGTGGTTAGAATTCAAAGTTTAGGGTTAGAATTCAGGGTTTGTATGTTAAAGCTTAAATCTCTAACCATATTACCCTAAACTTTAAATATTAAGCCTAAACACTAAATTCTAAACGCAACCCCTAGATTCTAAACCAACCTAAACCCATAAGTTAAGCCTAAATCTCTAACCATATTACCCTAAAACGTAAACCCTAAATTCTAAACCACTCATAAACTAAATTTCTAAACCCTAAAACTAAGACACGTGCAATTTTTTTTTTGTTTTCGCTATCAGCGTATTGGACATAAATCCAAATTTTAAATACTTATAATCTCTAAACCATAATCACTAAACCCTAAAACTAAGACGGTTGTAAAAAAATTGTTTCCATCACCGACGTATTGAATATAATTCCGAATTTTAAATACTTATAATCTATAAACCATAATCAATAATTACTAAACTCTAAATTTTAAAATTTAAATCTTAAAACCACAATCTCTAAATCATAAACAATAAACCTTAAATAATACGTGTCACCCATGTAACTCTGCTCGTGATTTTTTTTTTTTTAATTTTACTGAATGTATAGAATGATTCTCCTTTATTTGTTCTTCTCTACCCAAAGCCACAAAAAATGGGTTCTCTTCCCTTTTAGCATAAAATATTATTTGGATGCTTTTTGAGCATTTCATAAATTCAGTTTACAAGAACATTGCCTTGTTTAGAGATTGTTCATGTTTATTTTTTATGAGCTTCAAGCGTATCGTTTCCCTTTGCGTTATTCTTTTACCTTTCATTGGCTGACAGCAACATCTACCCAAACAGTTCGCACTAGATCTTTTAAATAAGTTTAGGAGTTCGAATTCTGGTATTGTGAAAAAAAAAAAAAATAGGCTGGGAGAGTCACACCCATAATAAATTTCCGTAAAACTCGATCTGAATTAGTCGGTCAGCGGGTCGAAAACCAACGGTTAAACTAAAAAATTGTTCAAAAACTCTCCACCATTTGTTCTTTTACTTTCAAATAAAGAATAATTTATACTAGTATTTATAAAAATACGAGTTTGAAATTTTTTTAAATCGACGAAAATATCTTTTATGGTTCATTAAAATTGACATTAAATAATTAATATTTAGTTACATTTCCAATTTTTATATAATAATAAAAGTAATCACAATATTAAAATAGACTTTGTATTTGACTATTTGTATTAAATTACACTTATTATTTTATATTGATTAATGTTGATTAACTAATATTACAATTTTACACCCATTCAAATTAAGATGTGCCTTGTGAAATATTTTTTTAGTATTATATTACAACTAAAAAAATTTAATAGTTAAACCTGATAAATATTTAATTACATTTTATAATGATTTTGAAATACCCTTTCATTGTAAATTAAACTATTGAAATTTATAAAATAAAAAAGCAATATATTAATATAAAATATTTTAATAATAGAAAATAAAAATATATAAATAAATATGATTGAACACGTATCGAAAGAAACTAGTATTTGTATAGATAAATATATAAAATATTTTAATTATAGAAAAGAAAAATATAGGTTGTGATAAGATTATCCCACTTTCAGTTGAAAGCAATGATATTTAATTTCATTGCATCTGATACATCTTTCATCGCCAAAGAATATGATTCCAACTTTCATGGGGACAACATAAAAGCTTTAAGGTTGGCTCATGACTACTAGCGACGCCGTCATCCTCGTATTACTCTCGATTAGGAACAGATGCATGATTTTATTTTTAAAGATAAAAATAAATTTTTATAAAAAAAAAACTTTTAAATTATATATAAATTTTAAAATGGACGAACGCTACATCGATTCATTCCTGCCCTCAATTTTCGCCCATCTACTTTTATAAATATATGGCTTTATCCGCAATTTAAATTTTTTTAGTTGTATCTGTATCTTGTTACTTAAAATATCAACTGATCATATATTTTAATCTAATTCGATTTTGATTTGTCATTTTTTTTGTAAAATCATGCGTGGAAGTATGAATAAAAATTCTTTTTTCCTTTACGGTGTTTTTTTATGTTTTCACACTAAAAAAAAGTTTAGAATTTATGGTCAAGATTTCAGCAGAGACGGAGTCATGTTTAGCCTTTCTCATTTTTTTGGTATAATTGTATTTGAGGTCTCTCTTCGTTTAAATACTAGTAAAATAAAGCATCTGTCCCTCTTAATTTTTAGTTTTAAAGGCTTAATAGACCTTTGCCCCTCTTAATATTTGATCCTAGCTCTGTTTTTAGGTTTAAGGATAGAGTTTAGGGGATTAGGGATATGATGTATTTTTTAGGATTTTTAGGTTAGGATTTGGAATTTAGAGTTATTATTGAGTGGATCGATCTATCAATGTTGGTCAAGAAGGGGTGAATTGACAATTTAAAACTTGGTGGAAGTAAATTGCAAAAGATAGAAAAATTACAAAGAGATTTAGAGTGGGACTTAGAATTTTATATTTTAGTGTTAAGACATAGAAAAGAACACTAACAAGAGGCAAAGAATTTTTGTCCATGAAAGAATAATGTGAGTGTGGTTCTAGAATTTTCCTTTTACACGATCTCTCTTCTCTGATATTAATCATACATTGAGGAACCAAATCATAAAAAGGGTGATCATATCCATTTCATGTATAGTTGCAGAAAGAACTGGATATATATATATATACCGTGCTTCATGTTAGCCGAATATTAGATCAATGGCAACTAAAATTTGAAAAGAAATTCAAATAATAATGCAATAAGACACATAAAAAATCTACGACATTGCATGTAATTATGTCTCACAAAAGGTTATGACAAGTTTAGGTAAAGAAAAGTAACTCGTTTTAATGTTAGGGTTTATTATAAACTTTAAAAATACGAGAACTACATTAGATTTGAATTTGAAGTTTAAAATAATTAGATGAATGCCAGCTTTTAAAAGTGATTATATAAATTAATTGAATTAAATTTCGAGTTTAAATTAAAATACTTAAATAATGAAAATATTAAATATATATACTCGAACACTTGAATGCGATAAGTAAAATGAATTTGAAGATTCCAATGTTAGGTAAATCACTTTTTTTTTGCAATTTGTAAACCTAGGACAAAGAGGTGTAATCTTCCACAAAAGGTTCACCCATCCCAAAAACCATCCATCTTGGAGTCAAGGGTGTCCATTCCATGCATATATTCCCAAGCCATTTTCATTTGTTGTGCCAACCCAAGTTGTACAGCTAGATCATGTTAACACTAGTTAGGGTCAGTGACGGATCTAGAAATATTTTTGAGGGTGAATGCATATAAAATTTAAGGATTAATTTATAAAAATTTAAAAAAAAATTAAAGCTAAATGTGTGAACTTTAAAATGTTCAGGGTGGGCACAGGTTCATCCAACCATTAACCTACATCCGCCACTGGCTAGGGTTCCTGGTCCATCTGCATCTTTTTCTCTCATTTTCTTACTTTATGTGTTCTAATCTTCCCATATTCGGTTCCAGAAATTATTCGAATCTTTATCTTTACTCATTAAAAATATGCTTTAAAGTTTTCAAATAACCATATTTTTCAACACTTTCATCTAAAAAATATTTGCTTCATATATGGAGTTCTTTAATTCCACAATCGAGTTTAAAAAAACAATGGCTTAATACGCAAATAGGTGCTTAAACTGTGTCTTTTTTCAGTTAAATGCCTAAACTATTTTTCGGGCCAAATTGGGACCTAAAATTTCATTCCGTGACCCATTTAAGGTTCGTCATTAATTTTTTCAGTTAAAGGACACGTGTCATCTCCTGAAATTTCCAAAAATTATATTAAAAATAAATAAAAATAAAAATATATCCTGAAATATTCAAATATTCTCAAAACAGTCCTCAAATCCCCAAATCCCTAAACCCTCCAAATCTGACCACTCCCGTCGGTGCCGACCGCGTTGCCAGGGACGGAATGAAGCGCTCTCCCCTCGCAGAACAACTTACACGCCATTCATCCCCCCTCTTGCCGCCTCTCGTCGCGAATCGTTTGAAAGAACTATTCGACAATTTCGTCGATTCGCACGGCATCGATTGATTTCCAGCGACGGGATGGTGGGGGAAATGGTTGTGGTGGTCCGGCGACCGATGTAGTGGGCGACAACGTGGCAATCAGCGGTGGAGTCGGCCCAAATTGAGATTTAGGTTTTGGGGTTTAGGGATTTTGGAATATTGGGGCTATTTTGTAAAATCTAGAAAATTTAGAGAATTTTTAAAATTAATTAATTTTATTTATTTTTAATATAATTTTAGATTTTTCTGGAGGTGACACGTGGCATTTAACGGTAAAAATTAACGGCGAACCTTAAATAGATCACATAATAAAATTTTAGGTCCCAACTAAAAAAAACATAATTTTAGAACCTATTTGACAGTTAAGCCAAAAACTATCAACAATGACAACCTAAAGAAACAAATTGGGCCCTTTGTCCTAAAAGATAATAAATTTATTTTTTTCTCAGAAAAAATAGGGGCCTTGATCCTAAAAATAGTAAATTTATGGCCTAGTCTCTTTAGAAATTGTAAATCTTCAAGTTAATACAATTGTAAAAGTAAACAATAACACTTGGCAATTATTTTCTAATATGATTTGAACATTTGGTTTCGAGGTTAAATTTGGCACCTGTTTTTTTTTTTTTTTTGAATTAGGTTATGCAAGTTAGCCAAAATATAACTTTGGTGAAATTTTTAAGAGTTAAGGTTTAAATCGGTACATGAACTTCTTAAATCAAATTGCTTACAAAATCATAAACAACAATTTGAACCGAGAACCCAACTTTAGATACTAATTTTAGCCTTAACCCTTCAAAAAATTTAATGGAGATACACTTTGAGATGCCTATGAACTTCACCATTTTATCTATATAGATTCTATACTTTACCTTATCAAACCAAATATGTTTGTGCCTAAATAATTATTTAAACTACCGTTAAAAAATGTCTTTAAACCTTTAAGATGTATCTAAATAAGTTTCTAATTTTTTTAACAAAAGTCTATAATTTTTAATTTATATCAAAATAAAATATTCACATAACAATATTCCATTTGAAATAAATTATACTATTTTTATGTTAAAGTTAGAAGCTGTTAAATTAATCAGTTAGGTGATTAGCAACTGTTTAGAGTTAGTTCACGTTTGTTAATATATTAGTTAGAGTGAGATTAGCCTTGTATATATATTTGAGCTTACCAATGTAAATACAAATGTAAATGAAAGCAGATGAAATATTTTCTATATTGGGTTTGTACTGTTAACATGGTATCAGAGGTCCAAACCTGATCCAATTTTTTCATTTACATTGTTTTTGGGCCTTCTTTGTTGGGTCTTTGCGTTTTTCGTTTCTCTCTTCTCGTTTCTTTTGCTTTTCATTGTTTCTCTCTTTTCGGAAATTCCTAAATCCCTAAAATTTCCAATTTTTATCGCCGATGTCTCTACCAACTTCTCCACCGGTCGATGATTCCGCCACCCTTGATTTCAATCACCCGTTGTTTCTTCATTCCCCTTACTCGTCGGGCATGGTTCTAATTTCGCGTCAACTGACTGGAATCGATAACTACACAGTTTGGAGTCGTTCTCTTCGCATTGCCCTACTTGTGAAGAACAAGTTAGGGTTTATCGATGGGGATTGTCGTCGCGAAGGTTATTCTCAGCCCTCTCTCCAGGCGCAATGGGATAGATGCAATGCATTTGTTCTTTCTTGGCTCATCAACGCTGTGAGTAAGGAGCTTTCTGTCGGCATCGCCTTTGCCTCTACCGCGGCTTTGGTCTGGGTGGATCTGAAGGAATGCTTCAACAAAGTTGATGGCTCTCGGATTTTTTTTCTCCATCGCGAGATTGCTACTCCTGACGCAAGGTGATTCCTCTGTTTCCACCTATTTTACCAAACTGAAATTGTTATGGGATGAGTACTCGGCTTTGGTCCCATACTCTTCATGCACTTGTGATTCTTCTGATCTCAATTCGAAGCATATCTCCCAACAACGACTTTTTCAATTTTTGATGGGACTCAATGACACGTTTGTTGCGTCTCGAAGTCAGATCCTGCTAATGCAGCCCTTGCCTTCTGTCAACAGTGCGTATTCCATAATTGTGCAAGAGGAATCTCATCGGCTTCATCTCTCTGGTATTGTCCCTCCCTTAGATTCCTCTGTGTTCTATTCTAATGTTGGGTCTCGGAAGAAGTTTTTTTGTACTTGTGACTATTGTAAGGTCAAAGGGCATAAGAAAGAGAACTGTTATCGTTTGATTGGCTTCCCTTCTGATTTCAAATTTAACAAGAAACGAGGTTCTCAAGCTGTTTTGGCTGTTGGCACTGTTTCTAGTTCGAGTGGTTCTCCTGAAGTTTATGCTTCTTCTGGTGTTGTGTCTTCTCCACCAGTCTTCACTCCAGAGCAGTATACTCAGCTTCTTGGGCTCTTGACTCAGTCTTCAGCTTTCAATTCCTCAGTGAATTTGGCAGGTATTAATCCTTCTTGCTTATCTTCTACTCTTTTGCAATGGATTTTGGACACTGGTGCAACTGATCATATCTTGTCAAATTTCAATTACTTGATTAATCCTCTGCCCTATGCGTCTCTTTCTCATTTTGTCAATCTTCCTAATGGTAAATCTTCACTTGTCACTCATACTGGTTCTGCTTGTTTGCCAAATGGTTTTCACTTGTCTAATATTCTTTTTGTTCCACATTTTAATCACAATTTGATTTTTGTTTCCCAATTGACCAGAGATCTTCATTGTGCCATTTTCTTCTATCCTAATTTTTGCCTTTTGTAGGATCTTTACAGTGGCACGATGAAGGGATTGGTAAGAGAATTAGGGGTCTTTACATTCTGCATTCTTCAAATTTAGTTTATGGTTCATCTAGTAAGTTTGCTTGTGTTTCTGCTGATTTTGATACTGTTTCTTCTTCTATTAATACTTGTAAGTCTGTTGATATCAATAAAACATCTCTTTGGCATGCTCGATTGGAACATGTTCCTTGTTCTCAATTGAATAAATTGCCCATGTTTCCTAACACTATAGATAGTTCTTGTTTGCCTCCTTGTACCATTTGTCCTTTAGCTAGACAATTCAGACTTCCTTTTGGTATAAGTGATTCTCGTTTTGATTTTCCTTTTAGCTTAATTCATATCGATGTCCGGGGACCTTATAGAATTTCTACCCATAGTGGTCATAGGTTTTTTCTTACTACAGTTAATGATCACACTAGAATGTCTTGGGTGTATTTACTAAAATCTAAGGGTGATGCTTTAAAGAACTGATGTTTTGATATAATAATTGAAAAATATTTTTGGACTTGTTTGAATATTTTGAAAACTTATTTAAAGTCCAAACAACTTGAAAATATGTTTGAAATGGTTTTATAGGTTTTTAACATGTCTAAAACGCTTTTTAAATGGCTAAAATATCATTTTTACAAGGCTCGTATCGATACACCTTGATCCGTATCGATACCACCATTTCCTGTAAGCAAAACCCAGATGCAGGGCTAGTGGTATCGAAACCACCTTGCTGGTATCGAAACCAACCTGACTTTTTCAGCCTCCAACGGCTAGTTCTGAACAAGGGCGTTTCGAAACGGGGTCGAGTGTTTCGAAACGGACAACTGCAGAACTGCATTTAATGAGGGAAATAAAGTCTCCAATGGCTCCAAAACATCCTTAACGGCTAGTAACGGCCACAAACTCAATTGGGACTATAAATTGAAGGCTGGAACACTTGAAGAATGTGAGAGACAACATTCAAGCAATATGATCAAGAGAATTAGAGTCTAAATCTTTATTTTACTATTATCTTGTACATAGTCTTAGAGAGAGAACTTAATTGTAAATCTTTTGTACTCTTGTGAGCTTAAATTTGTGTAAACACCCACCTTGTGAGGTGTTGAGTTTACCAACCAAATCTCTTGTAAAAGAAGAGGTTCTAGTTTAACCTTGAGAGAAAAACTAGAGTTGGTTCTATCTTAGTCAAGTTCAAAAGATAGGGTTGTAACGGTTTTCTCCTAAACCGGGAAAATGGGACGAATTAATTGTTGAGTGAATTGGGAAATCCTTAGTGGTGTGCTAAGGTAGTGGATGTAGGTGCTTGTTAGAAGGTCGAACCACTCTAAAATCATTGTGTCACTTGTCTACCTTTATTTCAATTTTAGCCAATTCAACCACCAAACATTTACAACCCTCCTTGACGATTTCGGTGATCGATTCGAGCGTGCTACAAGCCCAACATGCTTTTCTATATTTAAAGAAGTTCATTTTCATGGCGCAAAATCAATTTTCTGCCTCTATTAAAACAATTAGAAGTGACAACGGCTGTGAATTTTTTAACTCTGCCTCTTTTATTTTTTTTTTATTCTTTAGGTATCATCCATCAAAGTTTCTGTGTTCATACCCCTCAACAAAATGGTATTGCTGAGAGGAAACACAAACACCTTCTTCAGGTTGCTCGAGCACTGAGATTCCAGTCACAAGTCCCTTTAAAATTTTGAGGTGAGTGTGTTTTAGCTGCTTCCTACATAATAAATAGACACCCTTCTTCAGTTCTTTCTTAAAAAAATCCTTTTGAAATGTTGTTTCATAAATCCCCTTCTTATGATCATTTTAAAATTTTTGGTTGTTTGTGCTTTGCCACAAATTTTACTCCTTTTGACAAATTTGCTTCTAGGGCTTTTTCTTGTGTCTTTCTTGGTTATGCACCTACCAAGAAAGGTTACCTTCTTTTTAATCTTCAATCTAAACAATTCCTTGTTAGTAGGGATGTTAAGTTTTTTTAAAACCAATTTCTTTTTCATTCTTCCTCTCCTTTCTTTCCTACTGTTTCTTCTTTTTTCCCTCAATACCCTCCATGCCTGATTCTGATTTTTTGATTCTATCCTCTCCCGCACCTACTTTTGAACTTCATTCAGAACATACTTCCATACCCACTTCAGAACCTATTTCATCACCTATTTTAGAACCTACCTCAGCACCTTCCTCACATCCTAATCCTATACTCATTTCCTTTCTTGTTTTTGCTGATGATCCCTTTGTTTTGGTAAATGCACCCTTAGTTCAACCAGTGTTTGTTGTAGCTCCTCGTAGGACTACTCGAATTTCTAAACCACATGTTTAGATGGACATAATCTAAGCTGACAACATAATCTAAGCTGTAATTTTAATTGAGTTTGTACTGTTAACAAGTTACATAAAAATATAAAAGCTCATTTAAAAATTGATATTTTTCTACAAACAAGATTAGAACCATGTCATTTGTTGTTTTTTTAAAATTAAAATGTAAATAAATGACACATTTTAACACTGCTAATAAAAAAATTACTAAAATTATTTAGTTTTACACGTTTTTAGGATTGTTGAATGAGTAAAAATTGATGGTTGAGACTAACAGTTGAAAATAAGAAAATTTTACCAAAAAAAAAGAGAGAGAGAAAAAACAGATGATCTGAAATTTAAAAATTTTAATTTCAATCATCTATTTCACTCGATCAACATATCATTCTATAAGTTAAAAAACTTGAAAGGATTGAGTGCGTTTACTTGAATTATAGTTATATGTGAATTTTCCCATTTTGATGGGAAAAGGTGTGATTTATTTATTTATGTTATTATAAAGCGCAATGTCAAGAATATTCATCGTGGAATTTAAAAGTTACAAGGACCACAATGAGTATGGATATATTAGAATATGTTTTTTGGTGAATTTTTCTCATAAAAATAAAAAAAAGAAAGTTGCTAAATTGCAAATATATGTGTATTGTAAAATTTTAATCTTCTAACTTCAAGGTTTTGTTTAATAATAAGGAATGGAAACTAAGAAGTTTTTGTGGTTTAGCCGTTTTTAATTAATTTGTGTTACAATAATATTCTTAAGACAAATGTCGAGATTCGATCTCACACAAATAATGAAACGAATGAGCATTCATTACCACTAAGTCAAATAGTGCATTAACTAAAAAACAAATTACGATAACAATAGCAAATAGTAGGGGTATGCATTTTCGGATCCGATCCGAAAAACCAATATCTAAAATTTTGAACCGGTAAAATAGCGATTCATATTTGATTAAAAAAATCAGATATCCGAATATATAATTTGGTTTAAATATAACAAGATTTTCATATATAGAAACTTTGAATTTAAGAATTTTCGGATATAACAAGCATAAAATTGCTAATTACAATAATATTCATATCCATGGAGTATTAGATTTTCGTATATTTCAAATTTCTGGATAATTTAAAACTTAAAATATTGTAATATGTATCTGATCTGAAAAATAAAAAATGAATTGAATATCTTATACGAAAATAAAAAAAAAGAATTGGATATTCGAATTTTTAAGTCAAACCAACGGTTAAACGGTTTCGGATCGAATATTTTACACGCCCCCTAACAAATAGAGAGATTAAAAGATCAAACTTTTGGTAATAAATCATTCATATTAATTTCAAACAACATAAATTCTACCGGAAATGCAAAGAATTATATATATATGAAAAATTATTCGATACACAAACGGTGTAAAATTCATATTATACAATCTTGTTTATTCAATGCTATTTTACCTGTTTAAGAATAAAATTTTATATTGTAATATTTAAGATTGAATAAACAAATTTGTATAATCTAAATTTTGCACGATTTATATATAAATAATTTTTTATATATAAATATAGATGGGAAAGCATGGATCTACGGCGGAGGAGGTCCAGATCCGGGTGGTCCAGGGGGGGCTGGTGGCCCTGGTGGACCCATTGGACCACCAAAACAGTCTCGAATCAACCAGCAGCAGCACACAAAGTTCACGCTGCAAAAATAAAAACAAAGCCCTCAAAAATAAAATCTAAAAAAAAAACATATTAGAAATTCTTTATATTTATGTTTAACATATAAACTCGGATATAAATTTTTTTTGAAAAAAAATATAATTACGTTGGACACATTTTTATTTCAATACATCACTCATCTTAAATTCGAATAATTCTCGAATCTATTCTGTATTAAACACATTTTTATATTTTTCCCATGTTACTGACCTTAGTCTTGCAAGCTTTTACAACTATGTTGCAATTATGAGCAAAACATGAGTTTTTGACACTAACAATTTTCACTATGAAAATCAACCACAAGCTCCCACTTCACTTACCAAGCACCAATAACGTCACAAAAGCCGCCGAAAAATCCCGGCCCGGGGGCGGGAGGACCGCCCCATCCCGGTGGCCCTCCTGGCCCCATTTCCTCCCTAGCAACAACCTGTGAACTTCACCAACAAGGGAGGGAACCAAATAAGAATGCTTTTGAAACTTGTCTCACAAATAATGGTAAGATGCAGATTGGGAAGTGTGGGGTTTTTATAGGAAGTTGCCCTAAACAAGAAGGATCCACCTACCAAATCACGTTGGCTATGCCATTTTTGAACCTTGTTTCTTCAACTACTCTTCTTCTTAAACCTACCATTCTCAGAACCTTGTTGTTGATAGTCCAATGTGGTTTTTCCAAGTTTAAGACCATGTTTCCTAGGGCAATGTTTTTCCTTGCATTCTTACCTGTTTTTTTTTTTTTTTTTTTTTTGCAACAATGTTAGGTAATCATATAAAGTAAATCGGTTAGGTGTGTGATTAACATGGGCAGATCTTGGTGACTTAGTTTGAGGTACCTACTTAAATTTTTCAAAAATTTTGGAGGTGTAAATTAAAATTTTTAAATTTTTTAAGGGTTTAATTGAACATTTTAAAAAAAATTGGGGTCTAAATAAATTTTTAAAAACTTTGAGACTTAATACGAATTTTAAAAATTTAAAACAGAACTTAATTAAAAATATTCAAAAAATTTAAAACATAATAAGAATTCCTGAAAATTTTCAAGGGGCTAAATTAAAACTTTAAATTTTTTGAAAGGCTAAATATTGATTTTTCAAAATTTTGGGGGCACGACTCCTCTAGGCCCCATATGGGTCCGCTTCTGGTGATTAATATAATGAGAGATGAGATGTACGTATGATGAGATATCATTTATTTCGAAAATAGAGATTATATATATATATATATATATGTACACCGAATTTTAAGAAAATTGTATTTGGAGAGATAAATAATAGTTTTATGTTTTTTTATAAAGTTACAATTTGATCTTTGACTAGTTGATATCGAATCTATTCTTCACCTCAATATTCAGGTATGAAGCTTGGATTTGAGATTTGAGGGTAAAAATATAAATATTTAAAAGTTTGAGAGACATTCATAAATTAATTAATTTTTTTTAAAAAATTATATAGGAAGAATCCGCCCGAGCTCCGTCTCTGGTTATACTGATTAATTCTTGTTTCAACAAGCTAAATCGACTAGTCCAATTAATTTTTACAAACTGCATTAACCATTGGTATAAGTAGCTCCGAAGAAACATCAAAACATAGAGGAAACCTCAAATTATTTTTACCCTAGTAATTACACATGATCAACTCTAACTTAATAAACATGGATGTAATTGCATCTTAAATCCATAAACATTTAATTAAACTAACCTTTCCACACTAAATTCAATTATTATGAATTACTAATATTAATACATGACAGCCTTGAAGTGGTCCGTTCTTTACAGTGCCATACATACCGTAAATCTGCAGGAACATTACTGCAACATCTGCAATGCGATTGCAAGATACGGGTGCAACATGTGTTCCATGAGAGGAATAAGGTCGCCGATGGCCAATCCAAGATGAATTGGTCGCGCGAGCTAAGTTGCAGAATTTTCCGGATACCGCCGGTCGAGATGCTAACACTCATACATGAAGACTGCATGATCTGAGCTTATGTTAGCCCTATAATTTCATGTTTCTTCTCTCTTTTATAATATAAAACAAAAGTAAAAGTTCTATATCGTTTTGGTAGGAACAGATGGGAATGGGATGTTGAGCAATGTCTGTGTTCTGTAAAAGTATTTAAATCAACTCTTCAGCAACAATCAGAGTGGCGCAGCGGAAGCGTGGTGGGCCCATAACCCACAGGTCCCAGGATCTGATAAATTCAGTGAAAGCTTCCCTTCCCTTCAATTCTCTTTTTCCGTTCATTTTCTTGTTTCACTGATTTTTGTTTGGTTTTGGGCCGTGAACAATGCTTTTGTTCATTATGTAACCCTGTAAAGTACCACCCTCTTGTAATTTTGTTTTTCCAAGATTATAAATTAATCGATTAATCATTATTGATAGCAATAAAGAATGTGAACTTTATTAGTGTACTACTCTCTTACATTTTGATTTCAAATAAAATTCAACCCGCATATTGTTCAAATAAATTAAACTTTCTAAAAATGGTTTGGTATTTATCAAAATTAAGTGTTGAAAATAAATATGCTATTTTATAAATATAAAATTTAGATATTAAAACTAAAATTTCTGAAAATGTTAAAAACGTACTTGTAACAATATTCAAAATAATTTATATAATGAGGATTATGATATTAAGATAAAATAAAATAAAATAATTAATTAATGATAGACTGAATCTATTCTCTACTAAGTGGGGGATTTAGATGCAATCATTAGTATTGTCTCCTTATGTTCTCCGGTCTCCATTAATCTAAACAGTGTACAGTTTGAAACACACAACTTTAAGAACTGAGAAATAAAAATATACACAAGAGGGGAGACTTGTACTAAAAGGTTTCAACAAATTCGAGAAATTCTTGGGGGGTAAAAAGAATAAAAAGTAAAGGTAAAAATTATATAGAAAAATTGATTTCAACCCCTTGAATACATTTTTGTTAACAAAAACAATACATGCTTCTATGACAGACAGAAAGACAGACAAACAAACAAGAACCTATTAAATATGCTTGCAGTAAGTAGCAGTAAGACTCCATGAAAACAATGTCAGCAAAATGCATGCATTCTACTGCTCTCATAAATCTCTTTTCTCATGTATGCACTGGAAGTTTAAAGTATGCTTTTCTTCCCTTTAATCCGGGAGTCGCCACTTCTGTCCTTCTGGGATCCTGTAGGAGGCTTGGATGGTTCGTGCAAATCGCCTGCACCATGCTTCTTTCGCCTCGGAGCACCCATGCTGGCAGAGTCTACCAATGGACCGGACCAAGTTTGGATCGGCTCTTTTGAGTAAGTGAAAGACGTGGAGCTGAAGGGGACATCGGGAGGAACGAATGAAGGGTCAATGTGCTGTGATGCTCCTAAAGGAAAGCCTAGTGTTCCATCCTGGTGCGGTGGGGGGAACTTTTCGCTTTTGCTCTTTGCATTCGCATGGGTTATTAAGCGCCTTCTCTGCTTCACAAGAAAACCTCGAATTAGTTAAAAATATCAGAAGATTTAAAAACAGGTATCAAATGCCAGTTAAAAATATACTTTTGAATGAAAAAATAGGCAAACAAAAGCATCTAAGCCTACAAGATGGTAGTTGTTGACAAAGTTGAATGATCACACATACATCAAGATTAGACTGAAGCTCAGCATTGGCTTCGGGAGCAGGCATTGCCCTTGCACAATCACGTGTCCGAGTCTTTCTCGTACCATCACCCTGGGCTTTACTAGCAGCTCTGAGTCTGCACATTAATAATACCAGAAACACAAAAGGTTCACAGAAAATCATATTTAAAATATACTAGATAGATACATGACTTGATGCTTTCAAATGCATATTTAAAGTATAGTCAAACTCAAATGACGAACACAGAATGATGACTGAACTCTGAAGCCATGGCAGTAGCTTCAACTATTATTACACACGGTTAAGAACACTAGAGTATCAACACTTCCAGAAAAATCAATGTTCCTCGGGTCCTTTACAAGCATTACCGGCTACATATAGAGAAGAATCATTTAACACATTCCAGAATAAGATCCAGATAAACTGAACCCGTGTATCTGTGCGTGCAAACCATATCAGGTTACACACCTCTCTGTATCTCTGAAAACCACAAACAAGTAGAGAGGAAAGGGGTTTCCAACAAAGAATGTGCTTAAGAGTCCATATCTTTCTTATGCATGTGCATAGAGGTGGATATGCCATCCCTTTTGGTCAACAAAATCCATCAAATTGAAACAATATACGATAGAAGTCAATAGAAGCAAAAGCAAAAGAATTAACCTCCGAGCTTCATCATCTCGTCGTTTTGCATCCATCTCTTTGCTGGGTGGATATTTTGGGAGGGTCGAAGGCTCACAAGCATAAGGCTCCGTCGTAAAGAACTGGACAAGAGCAATAAAATGGTGAAAAAAAGATGCTTCTAAAACAGGGAATCTTTAGATATAAAAGTCAAAAGATGCCAAGAGAACGTAGAACCAGATAGTGTTCACTGAAATTAAACAACATACTTCACTTCTCAGTGCAGCAGTGGCAGTCAATCGTTCTGCTGGATCAATTGCAAGCAGAGTGTCAATGAGGGGGAGCGATGACGCTGGAAAATCTTTAAATGTCTCTTTTATGGATCTTTTATAAGGCTCTCGAGGCTTAAATAAGGTTGCATTCGGCAACTTTGATTTTTTCCAGTATTCATCTGATGGTGAACCACATAACTTGTATATTTTATGTAGTTGCTCTACCTAATCAATCATAACAAAAAAATACACAATTAGTAATTACAAGTGGTAGTACAACTACATGGAATAAACTATTCATGTTCAACATGCAGTGATAAAAAAAGACAGGATATCAAAGCTTTTCAAGATACGATACTGCAATTCTTGGTTGCAACGGAGTACAATTTTTCAAAAAATTACCTTAAATCAACAAGCAATCGTGCCAAAATATCCTCATCCTATAATCTTGCACAGCCATATGGGCAATAATACAAAGGATGATAAAAGGAATAAACAGAAAATTAAGCAAAACCTACCTCTGTTCGACCGGGCATAATGGGCTTCCCAGCCAAGAGCTCAGCTAAAATGCATCCTGCACTCCAAAGATCCACACCAACACCATAATCTGTAGCTCCAAGAAGAAGCTCAGGGGCTCGATACCATAGAGTTACCACCCGACTAGTCATTGGATGCTTGCGGTTTGGGTCAAAGAACGTCGCCAACCCAAAATCAGCGATCTTAAGCACTCCTCCATCATCAATAAGAAGATTTGACCCCTTAATATCACGGTGAAGCACTCCATGATTGTGACAGTGCTCAAGGCCAGAGAGTAGTTGATGCATGTAGCATTTAACCTGTAACATACATTTTAACAATACTTCTAGGGTCACTACCTAACTGAGCATGTAAACCATTGATTCTTCAGTAATTTAAATCACAAGACAAGTCGGAGCTAACCTGTGGCTCTGAAAACTTTACTATTGGGCTTGCCGCAAGCCCAGCCAAATCATGCTCCATGTACTGAAATACCAAATACAAACTACAAGACATCCTTGAAGTAACTAAGCCTTCCAATTTTACAACATTGGGATGATCCAACCTCCGCAATATGAGAATCTCTCTAGCCATGAATTTCACGCTCTCAGGTTCGAGATTGTCAAACCGAACCTTTTTTAGTGCAACAATTTTACCCGTTACCATATCTTTAGCTTTGTACACATTGCTATATGTTCCTGAGCCAATCTACCATCAGGAAGGAATGGTAAGTATCTGAATCCAAAATACCAACTTCAAAAGTAAAAATATACAGAAAAAAGACCAAAAATTAAACTGCATTCGAGATGATGTAACAAAATTAAATAAGGCAACTGCTTCCACTTAAAGACAAAATCATCCATCCATATGCCATAAACTAATAAACAAAGAACACAAGTACAAATCTAAAAATAGCACAAGAAGTTATATTCACTATCATTTAAAAAAAACAACATTTTGCAATATCATCACTAAATAAGGATAACTAAACACAAACATTGAAGGATGACAAAACTGGCCACCTTATCAATCTTCTCAAATGTGTCAGCCTTACGTGGAATCCACCCGTTGAGCGCCTCCCCGCAGGCATCCGACAGCCAAGAAGGCCATCCAGCCGCCACCTGCTCTCCACGTGAATGCTTGGGTAGGTTACTCAACCTAGGGTTGGCCTTTGACCTTCTTCTTTCCCCCTTTTGTTTCCTTTCCCCATCAGATTTTTCCTCCTTTTGGATACCCTCGTTTTCAACCCCTACAACACTATCATCCGCCTTCGAAACCGTGACTTGT
Organism: Hibiscus trionum; assembly: GCA_030270665.1. Lineage (NCBI taxonomy): Eukaryota > Viridiplantae > Streptophyta > Magnoliopsida > Malvales > Malvaceae > Hibiscus > Hibiscus trionum. The sequence goes on along the minus strand of BSYR01000003.1, from coordinate 78,588,621 downwards.
TCTACTTTCCTATTGGATTCCAAGCTAGCATTTCTACTGGCTCTAGACTCTGAAACAATCCCAGAAGATACCTCTCTTCCAAAAACACACCCCATTTCTTAAATCTAAGCCTCATTTCCCAACATATTAAAATATGGGTCTTGCTCAAAATGAACAACAAATCAATAAACTATTAAATACCCACGAATCAAGCAACTTCAAGGAGCGTGATCAAGCTGATAAATCTGCACCCAAAAAATACAAACACAAAAATCACTATAATTTGAAACTACCAGAAACCCAAGTAAACCAACAATCTAAACTCTAATATAAGCTAAGAATTCACTGCGCAAGTGCAATAGAATCATAAAACCCTACCCCTTTCACTGCTAGATTCGGGAAGCTCGAGATTCAGCGAGAAATCCAAAACAGAAAGAAAAAAATGGGACAGATGGGAAATAAATGATCTTGGAGATGAGTAAAAGAGTGGAAATTTGAAAGGTTTCAAGAATAAAGCTTGGGAAGTCAAATCGAAAATGATTTGGAAGCACCACAAAGAGAGGGAAAATAATTAAAAAAAGTGTTTTTTGATGGAGTTTTTGGAAATTTTAGCTACTGAGTTGGGTTTTGTTTGTAAGAGGGAATGAAAATTTTCATTCAGTTTGGTTGAATCTGAAAGAGAACCAGAGATTTTCTCATTGCATCAATGTTTCTATTGGTAAAAAGGTTTTTGGCCTCTTTTGTTGTTCTTTGGTGTTTTAGACTTTTCCCCTTTTATTTTATGGGTAAGATTCATAATAGTCACTAAATTATAAAAAAAATCGTTTTAGTCATTTATTTTTCAAAAATTACAAAATAATCGTTAAGTTTGTGGCTTAAGGATATAAGAAACATTGAACTTAAAAGAATAATTAAGCTCCTGAACTTTTTTCACTCAATTAAGCCTTTGAACCAATAAATTTAATCAATTAAGCTATTTGACCATCATAGACCATTAAATTTTGACTTTTTTCTTTAGATATTACTGTCACATGATACATTACAGTTCTATCATATTATATTTTTATATTTTTTGAATAAAATATTTTTATAAGGTATTCATATTTTTTAGTGTTTTTAAAGAATTTTTTAAATAAAATAAAAAATTCTGAAAATGTTAAGTGGCAACACTGTGACACAATGCACTACACCAATTGGTTCAAAAAATATCGTTAGATTCAACAATCAATATTGACCAAAGAGTTTAATTCATTCAATTTATTGGTTTAAGTACTTAATTAGGTGTAAAAAAAGTTCAATGACTTAATTAAATTTTTTTAAAAGTTTAAAATTTTTTACACCCTTAAGCTTAAATTTATCAAATTGTGATACTTCTATTAATTTAATGAGTATTTTATAGTAACTTTTAAAATATTAGTGATCAAAATGATATTTTTTTTATAGTTCAATGACTACCTGTGTATTTTACCCTTTATTTTTTCTTTTCTATATAAAAAATAAGTGAAAATAAAAAAAGAAAGTGAGAGTAAGTGTACACCTAATTATTGTAATTTGGTACTAAAGCTAAAGTATGATGTATGAGTTGAGTCTTTAATTTTTTTTTTGAATTTTTTAAATTTAATATATATATATATATATGCCCTACGTGTGTATAAAGAAAACCGTTTTAAAAATAAATAAAACAAAATTTATTTGTCCTAAGTGTGTAAAGGATAGTTGTTTAAAAATAAATAATTAACATTTTTTCCTAAAGTGTGTATAGATAAAGGATAATTATATAAAAAAATAATTATGATGTTTCGAAAATTATAAATTTTGGGTTTTAGATATAAAATGAGTTACAATATAATTTGATTTTAATTATGGAGTGAGTAATTATTCTGTGTTGAATAAATTATAAGGTTGGTATTTCTATTCATAAAAATAAGACGAGTATTATTCAAGTATTTGGGACAAATTGATGAGTGTTTCATTGGATTTTCCCATTAAATCATGGATGATAAGTTGAAAAGTAAGGTAAGCTGAAATTATTTTATGGAAAATTATTCTATATACGTACTATCTAAAATTTAGACTTTATAACTGTATTTATTTAAATTTTAATGTCTAAAATATAAGTAAGATGAATAATATTTAAATAAAAAAATTATTAAATAAAATTTAAATTTTACGTTTGTGTATTAAAATTTTCTTTATTTAAAAAGCAAAACATATTTAGTGGATTGGGTACTTGACATGAAATTATTGTGTTGGACTTGGATTGCTGTAAAAGTTGAGTTTCACCAAAGTAATTTCATGTTTTTCATTCTTCAAGTAATGGTTAAAATTATTTACTATGTTTTTGGTTTAAGATTTTTTTTATTTCTAATATTATATTTAGACCTGGCAAACTTGACCCGAGACCCGAAACCCGAACCGAAACCCGATTTTGACCCGAAATGATGATTCGGAGTTGACCCGAAATCCGAACCGAACCGAACCGATCCGAACCGAACCGAAATTTTTTGTTGAACCGAAATGGACCCGAACCGAAATGGACCTGAACCGAATGGACCCGAACCGAATGGACCCGAACCGAATGGACCCGAACCGAATGCTACCCGAACCGAAAGCTGAACCGAATATCGACCCGATTTTAACCCGATTTTGACCCGATTTTGACCCGAATATCTATTTTTAACAATATAATAAATAATAAAATGAAGTATAGAAATTTGAGATCTTGGTGACCAATTTTATAATTTCATCATAAAATATAGCATAAAATTGAAATTGTAGACTAAATTGACAATTTGGAAGTGGAGAAATTTGAGAGTCCAATGACCAATTTTGTAATTATACCATATAAATAAATAGGGGTCAATTTTGGCTAAAAATTAAATCTTTGAAATTAAAATGAACGAAAATATCAATATATTAAATTAATAGACTAAATTACAAAGATTAGTTAATTTCAACTAAAAGTAAATTTTTAGAGACTAAATATCACTACTGGGAGGGGATTTCTATATCCGAAGTCTAAACCGTGGGAATACTTGTGACTAAATTAAATTAAACTAAAACTTAAAGTTGACTAAAATGTAACATTTTAAATGCAACATGACCTAAAAAGTAATTAATCTCTAGCTTAAAAAATTTGTGGCTTATTTCCCTCCAAAATTTTGTCTTTTCTCTCTCTATTTTTTCCAATTGTCTTTTTCTTTTTTTTTCAATCTAGCTTAAAAAAATTGGTAGCTTATTTCCCTCCAAAATTTTGTTTTTTCCCTCTCTATTTTTACCAATTGTCTTTCTATTTTTATTAATTTAATTGAGTTTCAATTTAGATTAATTTAATTGAAATTTCACATTTAGTTTTAAAATTATTTTAATTATGTCCGTGATTTATGCTTTTAGATTTTAGTTAGTTCAATTAGATCCTAAGTTTAATAAATTAATTCATTTCAGACATTATTATTATTATTATTATTATTATTATTATTATTATTATTATTATTATTATTATTATAAACTTTGATTTAATATAATTATACAAAAAAATTATATGGATACATGAAGCTTTGATTTAAATATTTAATCAAATTCAAATGCATAGATTAACAAGTTGAATCAGAATTAATCTCATACACCAATAACTCTAAACTAAACCATAAATACTAAACCTCAAACCTTTAACCCAACTCAAATCGAATTAACCCAAAAATTTAAATGTTGACCCGACCCGAAATTGACCCGAAATTGACCCGATTTTAACCCGAACCGAAAGCGACCCGAACGACCCGATTTTGACCCGAACCGAAAGCGACCGATCCGATATTGACCCGACCCGAAAACAACTGATCCGATATTGACCCGATCCAATACCCGAACCGAATCCGACTCATCACAGACCCGAATTAGACCCGAACCCGAACCGAACCGACCCGAACCGAATCTAAACCGATTCTAGATAGACCCGAAATGACCCGAACCGAAACGACCCGAACCGAACCCGAACCGAATGACCCGATTGCCACCTCTAATTATATTACCATATCTATATTTAAATATGTATTAATTGTGAATATAAAAACACAAATCTTAGAGTCAAATACTTATTTTTTTAACAATTTTTACCTAAGGGAGGGGAAGACAAATATATAATTTAAAATAAATACAATCACTAGTTCACATAGATTTATCCATGCGTTAAATAAGGTTACAAATTAAATTATTTTCAACAAATGATAGTCTGGTGCAATAGCAAGACACATTGTTTTTATAATGAGAAAATTTTGGTTCGAATCTTGAAAACATGTGGTTGGGAGGTAGAGTTGGAAATACCGAACATGGACCATAAAATAGACATACATTATACCAAAAATAAATAAATTATTTTCATGTTTTATTTATCTAGATCCTATTCAATGACTTTTTTACTATTAAGATAATAGAAAATATTCTATGCACTAGCTATGAAAATTTTGTTTTCTATAAGTGTTTAGTTTTTAGGGTTTGAGAATATATTTTATGGTTTACATTTTAGGATTTAAGGTACCTAAAAGAGACATGTGGTAGCTTTAGAAGTCCGCTTGAAAAAAAACTTTCCACTGACACTACATCAAACAATTACCCTTAAATAATGAAATATTAATATATAACTTTTAAATGTTTTATATTTAAATTTAAATAAAATTTTTATTATTAAATATTACCTGTAATAGAATCAATTTGATTTTTTCTAAAAAAAATATTCATATTAAATCTATCAGACGGAAGGAATGATCCGATCCCGTGGTAAACCTACTTTTACCTTAAAGTAATTTTTTTAAAAAAAACTTTATCGTCCTTTAATTTTGACCCATATTTGTAATGTTCAGCGTAAAATTAAATAAGTTTTATGTACTTTTGTAAGTTTTTTCTTTAACAATTGATATTTTAATATTTTATTTGTTAAATTTAATGTTATATTTACGTTGATTATGCACGTTAAGTTTCGAGTAAATTAACTTTAGATCAACATGTTAAAGATACCATATTAATTCAAAAATTTACGTTTGCGAAGTATATGTATTTACTTATACCGAGAGTGCCATTTACGCTTAGGATTTTTCTCTTTTTTCTTAGTGTCGCCGCTCCCTTTCTCTTTGGTTCGAACATAGGCCGGCGGCGGCAATAATTTTCGGGCTACTTGTCGACCGCCGGTCACCCTCTTTCATTTATTTGTTTCGTTCTTTTGATTTTCAGTCTTTTTAATTTAATAAATATGTCTTTATGACACGCTTTTCTCTACCGATTGGTACGTTTTTATGTTTTTTAGCATGTTTTTCTGTCTCTTGGCACGTTTTTCTATTATTTGTTTTCTATCAGGGTTGATTTGACGACGCCACAACTGATCAAGATGGCGATTATTTGTAATCATGTTGATATTCCCTGCTATGGACTTTCGGTTTGAATTTGGATATGCAGTTTGCGCTTGTGATGAGTTTCTCAGGTACTCCGCTCTGATTTGCGTTTTCTCGGTGGTTTATCAATAGCTTCATCTCCTTTTGTGGTTCGTTTTGCCAATGCAGTCAGGTTTCGTATCTATTTTCGATCGAGTATTTGGATGGGTTTATAACCTTTTCATGTATGGTTCATATCTGATCTAAAGTGGCTAGTTTTAGGAGGGAGTCCAAATTATGTATTTAGTTTACAATGATAATTTGTAAACTCTTATTGTAATTTTGAGTATTTTCTCATTAATAAAACTAGTGGCTTATTTTCAAAAAAAAAAAATCAAAAATTTACATGCATATTAAGTACAGTAATATTGATAAATTCAAAGGTTGGATTGTTAAAATATCAATCATAAACCCACAACCATTTGGTCGGATGTGATGAAGCACTAGATTTTTTTAGGGGTTTAAATCCTAGCATTGTGAATGGAGCAAATAGGGTTAGGAGGGTTGCCTCTATAACAGGACTCTACAATTCTCGATCTGGATTAGTCAACCGACGAGTTAGATACACATAATGCAAAACTTATAGTTTTACACGTTTTGAACCGTTGAATGGGAAAAATAGATGACTGAGATTAACACCTTACTTTTTATTTATTGAAATTAACACCTTTTTTTTCCAAGTGATAATCTTCACATATAATATTGTTAATTTCAGTCATCCGTTTCACACATCCAACGATCCAAAAAACGTGTAAAACTTAAAAAAAGTTTACATTGTGTAAACGGATCATATCTCATATATATGTATATATATATATTAGGAGCAAATTTCCCTTCTCCTAAGTAGGAACTGTACAAAAAATGAATATATAAGTTAGGATCAAAGTTATATAGTATAAAATTAAAATAAGATCATTTTTTGTATAGTTCCTACTTAGGAGAGGAGAAAATTATTCTTAATGAATATTGAATTCATAACCCATGAAGATGAGAGAGTATCAACTCAGAGTTTCTAATCAGTAATCAGTTACTCTAAAAATAATCGACTAAATAGGATCATTGAATTAATTAAACGTGATGATTGATAATAAAAAAAATTAAATTAAGTATATTCACTTCTTTATTTATATATGTTAAAGCTATTAACGTGTAGGGGAAAAAAGATGGAAATCCACCAATGGTTGCTTTAAGGAAAATGGAAGATCCATCCTAGTTTATTCATGTACTCAAAAAAGCTTGTATTTTTAATTCTTAAACATCACGACTTTATTTTTTTGAATTATCAAAATAAATGAAATAAAAGTAGAAGCAAATTCTCCAACTTCCATTCTTTAATTATTTTATAATCAATATTTTATATGAACTAGCGACCTATTCTTTTAAGGCAACTCCTAAATTTTACATGAAACCTCAAGTTTTATTTTTTAAAACCACTAAAATACAAATAATAGAGAAAAAATAAAATTAATTATTGATTGGTCTAACGAAATAAAACGTTAAGTTTTTTAAGTAAAGTCAAGAGTTTAAATACTGATGTTGTAAATATAACAAACTGAGCTGAAAGGGTTGTCACTGAAATAAACCTTTATAATACTCAATTTAAAATAATCAACCAATAAATTAAATATCAATAAGTATAAAGAAAAAAATAGAGGAGAGAAGAAGGGGGCAAATTCTTTTTTATGAATTTATATTACTTATTACCACAAATTTAGACTTTTTAAAGGACACGATAAATGAGATCAAATTCCACTACTATATATAATATTTAATATTAAAGAATTATAAATTTTGTAATAAAATGAAGTGTTCAACGCGAAATCTATAAAAAAACCTATCTTTTATATATTAAGAAGTTGATTTTTTTAAAATTTTTAATATTGTTGTCAAACATGAAAAAAATGCAAATAAATCTATCCATGGCCGGATAGTGCCAAATAGTAAGTAGCAACCCAATTATTTTTTCACAATCAAATCAGTCTGAAAATTCGTTTCATTATTTTAATTCATCTTATAATCAAATTTAAATAAAATATATAATGTACAACAACAACAACAACAATAATAATAATAATAATAATAATTTAAATCAAATCAATCAAAATTTAAAATATTCATCATCAAACTCAACTTAATACAGCCCGAGTCAATATGTCTCTTAAACCAAACTATTGTGTAAACGGTATACATCAAAACATGACACATAATAGTTGATTATTCATTAAAAATTAAAAATAAAGTTAAATTTGTCAACAATTTTTATAGCATGTGGTTAAAGTTTTCAGTTGACACTAACCGCTTCTCCTAAGTTGTGGCATGTGGGTTCAAAACCCCGTAATAACAAAATTCTCCTTCCTCTCTCTCGGTTGAAATTGTTCAAAAAAATTAAATTCAATTCGATTCGGTTTATTTTTTTTGAATTGTTCGATCCGTTCATGATATTCAATCCAATTTTTATTTTTTTCTATTTACAATAAAAATGGGCTTTGTTTATGATTTTTAGAAATTATTTGGCAAAGTTTCAAGTCTTTAAGAACTATTTCTATAAAAAAAATATGAAAGAATTATTTTTATATGATACTTTTTGAAAAATAGTTTCACATAGTAATTTTAAAGTTATTTACACAATATTAAATATATAATATTTATTTTTATATTATAAAAATTAAAATTATTAATTAAATAAAAATTCATATTAAAGGTACAAGGCCTACCCCTCCCGACAATGCTATCTTCAAGGTTTAAACTCATGTTCTCGGTGTGCAATATATTTTACTAATTCGCCCAACCCTTGCTGCTATTACAATGACAGTTTTTAATTTGTAATTGTCTACCCGTTTAATGATTTAAGTAAATATTAATCTCGTTAAGTCGGTAGAACTACAAGAACGACAAAATTATTTCATCAAATATTGAATGTTGTTACATTCCAAAATACTCGAATTCGAGACCTTGGTTAAGTTAGAATAAACCATACCAATTAATCCAAACACTGAAATTAAAGTTTGGCAGACACAGTAGAATCTCTGGGTTGTTCTTCAAGACTCCTTAACCATGTTCAAAAGCTTCAAACAATCATAACTTCCATTAAACAGAAACATGTTTCCGTCGCATAAAAACAGAATGAGAAGTGTTGCAAAGACATGTTTTGCTTGTCCCAGTTGTTGTTTTGATGACCCACAGAATTAATTATCCCTTGAGCTTTCATGTTGCCTGAGACACCATAGATGCTTGCCTGGTAAGTGGTAACTAATGAGCACATGTAAATAGGAATTGCATGCCTTGTCTCAAATTCGGACTCTTCTTTTATGCTTCTCAAAGTACTAGTGTTCAACACGTATTCGAATACGGGGCGAAGTACGATATATATTCATTCATATTGGATACATACCCTCATCTCAAAGTACGTCGTCCTTGACTTCGGGTATAGTAGAACTGGATGCTGCTTCCAGGCTAGCAGTATTCAACCAGCTGCAACAATGGGCCAAAGGAACTTTAGTGTAGCAATGGTGACATGAAATTTGATTGAGATAGAATCCCAGACATCATAGTGAACATCAGCTCTTCAATCCCCATGATAATAGGCAAAAAGTTAAAGAAACAATATAATTACAAGAGGAAGAAGAAAGTGACCATCATCATTGTCTTCACATGCAACAACAAGATGAATTATGCTAATCGAGGAGATTAGTAGGTCAAAGGAGATCCAATGCTTAACGTCCATTTTAACAGTCTCAATACAGCTTCCACGGCTTTTCTAAGTTATTTGTCCACAGTAATCGGTAAACATCATCCCCTTTTCAAAAATAATGAAACTCAAATCGAAAGTTCTGATATTTCCTTGCAATCGTATCCATAAGTTGAAAATACATCAAAAACTAGGTTTAAAGAACACTACAGTATAAATAACTTGAAAATACCACATTTTACAAGCAGAACTGCCTACATTACCCAAAACTTGTTTAGCAGCCAATCACCACAAACTTTATTGGTTTCTTTTCTCAATCCTCACTTTTCTTCTTCTTCTTTTTCTCTTTCTTGGTCTGCACTTCGGGTTCTTCTTCTTGTTCCACATGCTTTCTCTTCTTTTTCTTCTCTCCTACTTCAACATTCTCGTCATCATCCTCGGCTTGACGTTTTTTCTTTTTCTTCTTTTCCTTTTCCTTCGGTGCAGCAGGCTGTTCACTTTCAGGTTCATTTCCATTTGTTGGTAAACTTGACTCCTTATCAGCCTTCTTCTTTTTCTTCTCTTTTTTCTCTTCGCTGGCAGGCACCTCCACTGCCTCCTCTGCCGGAGAAGGCTCCGCCTCAACCTTTTTCTTCTTCTTTGGGACAGTGTCTTGCTCATCAAGAGCAGTGGAGTTTGTTAGTTGCCCAATAAGCGAATCTGCTGCAGGATTGTAGGTCTGTATAGAAAAAAAAATGAGTATCACTATTCACTAACCACTTGAAGGACTAAAAACAGTAAAATGTAATAAATGATGAAATCAGATGCACAGACCTTAGCAGGGGTTATCAATCCAGCTCCCTTCTTCCTGTCCTTATCATAGACTTCTATCTTCGGCTTGCCTTTAGCCGACCCAGCAGATCGCCCCAATTCTTTGCCTTCAAGTGCCCTTAATCTTGCTTCAAGCTACAAAGTATATCATATGAGAAACACCTCACATTTATTTCAAACTGTTAATCAATCGAATAATATGAGAAATACATTGAATATTTGGCGGAAAACATGAAAGAAAAAGGAATTAAATTAAAATTAAAAAGTAAATAAAATTAGCAAAAAGACGTGGTATTTGGTCATTTGTCCTATATGGGCAAATCAAAATCGGGCTTTTTTCGAATGTGTGAAGGGATAAATAAGCCAAACAAGTTTATGATTTTACCTTGGCTCGGTTCTCAAGTCCCATAGAGTTATCTTGGTCATCTCCAAGAGCATCACATCGAATTGCCAGTGCAGCCTTTGCAGCAAGTGACCTGGAAATCTTTCCCTTGTGCTTTGGTGCAGCCTGACCAACCAAGGATGCATGGTAGATAAGACCGTATTTTGGAGTTGAATGTTTCGTCTTAAGAGCTCTGAAGAGAGCCTTTTCCGCACCAAGAATCTGAACAGTACTTCCGGGCTGCTTTGCAAGATTCAACAAACTGCCACCATGAGCAATGAGGCGAGCACCGACAAGTTCACCAACAAGAGCAGTCAAGTTTGGTGCAACAGTGTTCATCCTGCTCTTCAAATAGTCGTATAGCTGAGCTCTGTATTCAGAAAGGTTTAGAACCTGATCACATAGTTCTTTGATATTAATAAGATCAAGGTCATTAATCTCAGTTCCCATGGATATAACTGCCGCCTCTTTCACTTCAGTCTCAACCTCTTCCGGTAATATCTATGAAAATTCAACCAAGAAAAATCATTAAAAATAAAGGAAAAGGTCCCCTTCAAATTGATATATTGGACCACTCGGTAATAAAGCTCAACTTATTAGCTTTGTGATTAGCAGATTGAAAGTCTTACCTCTGAGAAGTCAAGCTTTGCAGCATTAGCACGGTCACCCATTAGCTTCACTGACTTTGCATAAAGGATATTATCTTGTACAATCTTAGTAAGCTCCGGAAAATGCCAACCATACCATTCACGAACCCTCATTGCATATGTGTTGAGCTCTTTATCAAGATCATCAAGCAAGCCAATGGCTTGAACAATCATTGTATCAACCTAAAACAATACAAGAATAGTATACCGTCATAAACCCCGGAGCAGCTCTAAACATTATGGAAGTTCTTTAAAAGAACAAATATCAAATAGCTCACAACTTCCGTTTTACATTGGCACACCTCCTACCCATACAAATGCTTCTCCCAAATAACTTTAAATCCAAATAAGAGAGATGGAACTGGTTTAGCAGAGATTAGCTTTTCCAATGAAACGTGAACAGGAAATTATATTTTAGCAGCAAAGGATTAGCTCTATGAAAATGGTTTAACTCATTTTACAACTTCTAATGCTTTCATTCAGTGATCAGCTGGTCATTACTGTCAAATAAAAAAATGCAATGATCTACTACACTGTAAACCGGAATTCTGTCTCATTAAAGTTATCCCTTCTCTGGAAGGGAAGAATCTTGAACCAAACTTATTTATATATTTCTACCATTTTGTTCAAAACAAATGTTTACATTCAAATGTTCAATCGAGTTCACAAGAAACTACCATAATGAATAAGTACCTTATCAGCGCTGAACTTCAGCTTGTATCTAGAGAGGCTATGGGACAAACCAAGACTCATCGGAGCCAAGTCTTGTGCACCTAAACCTGATATGAGTTCTGTCAACTGAGTTCTCACACCTCTAAGCAACTCCATAACAGCATTATTGTGAACACAATCAATTTTCTGCAGACAAGTAGTTCCACTAAATAAGATTTCAACTGAATGGAAATGCAGAATATAACTATAGAATCCATATATGGAGAGAATTAACAGACCAGTTTTTCTTTAATTGCATTTCCAAGCTTTGAATCAGCCACTCCTAACGTTTGACCATCGCAATGGGCACGCAAGAATTTGCGCAGACCTTTGCTGGGTGTGCTTTCAAGTAGTTTCGTCGCTGCTTCCAAAGCTTCTGCTGTGTTTTCGAACTTGGAAAAGGCTTGCAAAGAGACAACCTAATAATGTCATAAAAATATCAGTCAACTAATAGTTAAAGAAGATCCATAGTAAAAAAGTGCTCAAAACCATAAAAAATGATAACCTTTCTTGCTGAATCTGCAGCCAAGAATTCCTTTGCCAAGTCCTACAACAACAGAAACTATAAACTTCAATCGAAACTCCAAATTGAAAAGTTCCATAAACTAAAACATAAACCATTAATTCCATTCAATCAAGGCACTTTCCCACAGTTCATAACTGCATCTTTAATATATATATATATATATATATTGATTCCCAACTAACGATAACAATATTTAGAGATCAAAATACCTCAACTTTATTTAGCTTCCCTTCATCCAATACTTTGAAAAGGGCAAAGCCCGCGGGAGTCTCGAACAACACAAGCATTTCTCAATCTTTCCCAGAAAAAAAAGACCTAAAAACATATCGCAATGAACTTAATTAACAACATAATCAACCTTCAAACCCATTAAACTTAAAAGACACCAAACATTATCAAAAAGCAAACTTTGCTAAAAAGAATAAACATTCATGCGTTTATAAAGGATCCAATTTGAGTTTAAGTTACAGTAAACAAAACCCACCGCCAAAACAAAATAGCAAAGCAAAATCACAGAAACAAGCAAATGAACAGTGAGGAAAGTGGAAGTTTGTTAAAGAAAACCCTAAATTTCGTTTACCTAACTCTTTCGTGACTGCCGCGTTATGGGGATAGAGGAAGAAGGGTTTAGGGTTTTAAGCCACCGCTTATATTGCTTGCCGAATGTTAGGATTTTCGCAGTAGGGTTTTTCTTTTTTTATGACGTTGGGCAATATATAAGTTTAGTACTTGTACTATATTTAAGTTTTGGATTTAGTCCATTTATTCTAATTTAATCAATTTATTTAAAGTACTTTTTTAATTTTAAATTTTAATTATGACCTAAAAAATATAGACAATATAATTAGATTACTTGATATTAAATTATTGAAGTGGAGAATATGAACTCAATATTCAACTAATGCGTAATATAGAAGCTAATGATAAAATTCAGTTTAATAGATTTCACAAATGATGTCAAAACCAAGACGAAAAATTTAAATTCTGAAAAATACATGACTAAAAGTACAAAATTAAAGTACATAAACCAACACTATTAATTATTCATAGTGCATGCACGAACCATAAAATTAGGGGTATAAATGAACTGTTCGTATAATGTCCGCTTATTAAACTAAATAATTGCATAAAAACAAATTTTTTATGCTTATTTAATAAACGAACGAACATGAATAAATGTGTGTTTTGTTTGTTTATATTCACAAATAAATTTGTTTATCGGCTCATTTTATCTGGTTCTTCTTTTTTTATTTTTTACATTTTAAATAGGAAAAAGCTTTGATATATAGGTTGTGTAAACTTTATTTATTAAAAATTATATATTTTGAAAAGTAAAAATTTATTTATAAAAAATTATTTGATGCTCAAATCTCGTCATGCGATATAAAATCTCTCTATTTAATAAAAAAATACTATTTTCTATGTTAAATATTTATTCTTTATTTAGTGTAAATTATATAACTGGTCACTCAACTTTAAGTAAGTCTTTATTTTGACTATTAATAATTAAAAAATTACGTTTTGGTCCTTAACATTATCTATTTAATATATTTTGGTTACTAACGCAAAATTAGAAACTTAGAATGATCATTTTTGTAGTTTACCTGAATTCAAGATTTGTGAAAGGAATATCCAGTTTCTTATTTTTCCTTTTGTATTTGCAACTTTGTAATATTGTGCGACATAAGATTGGCAATGGCTATAGTGCATAAACTATGCACAGTGTTACAAAAATGAGCTCATAAAATAATCAAAGATGCATATGCTCGAGTAATTTTCCGTTTTTCAAGGCTTGAATGCTGGAGCTTGATCCGCGGAAGAGTATAGTGCACCGTAGATTGTTCGGTCGATTATACTCCGATACGGATCCTCCTCTCGCTTCTTCAGCAAGTAATCTATACATTGTTCAACTTCTGATTTTACCTGCAAATACAGTTCATTTGCTTCTTCTCTGTTCTTCAGCAAATCTTCCCTTCCCTTCAACTTTATCGGCTTTCCGAACAGATAGTAAAAACGACCCGGAATCTTCGGTAACATCCCCGGAATAAAAAGCTGTTGGTTGGCAACCTCTCCCTTTGTTTCATCCCTATATAAATAAGAGTATTATTCCATTAATGCAATTAGTATAACTGCAAATAAGCAAAGCTTACTGTTATTTCAAGTGTAGCTATTACGAATGGCAGCGTTTGCTGCACTACCCCTAGTTGAACTATACTTATTGATACGCGAAACCGAATCAAAAAATGCGAGGTTTGGTTTGAAGATAAGTACATTAGAGTGAGAGTACTGAGTACTGACCTTATTTTTATACCATCTTGAATGGATTCTTTTATTCTCTCATTAATCACAGGGATTTTCATCCAGTCATTGTAATCAAGTACCAACTGCAAAGGAAGATCATGAGCAAGAACAACGATATTAGCGTTTTTTCGATCAGTTCAAAGACGAAAGAATAAACAGTTTGTATGAAGACTTACTTCTGCTATATCATCTTCTCCTACAGTCCCAAAAGGTACGATTGTGGCCCCGAATCGTGCCGCCATTCTAACAAATTCAGGTTGATCTGGCCAGAATAATTTGTATTCTTCACCCTGCAATGATAAAGAGACTATTTGATGAGAATTTACATCATAAATATCGGCATGAAAAAGCAATATGTCATAAGAAAATGAGACGTAAACATGAATTCAGGATGATATGGCCATTGTGAACTATGAATCTTCCCTGACCTTATAATGGAGGGCCTCGCGGGCACCACCGGGATAAAGAAGAACATGGGATTTCGTAGATAAAGCTTTGAACAGATAGTTCGCTGTTACAGGCAATGCACCCATGACTTTAACCCAGTCAGAGAAACCAAATTCATTGGATGAACTTTGCATTTTGCCCCAAAACAACTCTGGATGTGCTATTCCGCGGACCATAATCTTCTTCTCTTGTAAGAACGCTTCGACAAGGCAAGAAAGTTCGAGCCCCATTAACATATGGTAACCAACTAACAACACAGGACCTTCATTTGGAACCCCTGCAAGTCCCTGCACTATCTTTCCATCTTCCATGGTAGAGAACAAAGCCGCACCGGAAGCGAATCGCATGTATCTGCAATTCCAAGTGGAAGTAAATATGAGCCGGAGTTGGTGAAATTATGCAAACTTAAATACGTTTCTTCGGCTAGAGTTAAATTTTCATTGTCAGTATCATTGCATTTGAAAATTTTGCACACAATACATTGCTTTGTGGAAATTACCCGGCTACTACATCAAATGCATATCTGAATTCCGACATGCTGGGAGGCAGGAAATCCGAGATAAAATCGTGCTTCTTGGAATGCCGGTACTTGCAAGTACCTTTAATGATCGTCAGTAAATTCAAGCTCTCTTCCTGTAACATCACAGTAAAAAATATGTTATTATTCAAGGTTCTGCAGAGCTACAAGTTTACGTCACATGGATCCCCAAAATAGATGAAACCATTTTCCGAACGAAATAGGCCTAAGCAGCATTTGGTCGACTCATTAACTAAAGATATGCTACACTTATATAACATCTGACAGCTTAAGATGCAAACACATGCTTACTAGTAAAAGCGTATGTCCGTTGTCCTTGAAGCGACGGATTATGCAATTCGATAATGAATTTTTAAGACGTTGAGCCTCGTCTTGACTAGGAAGCATATTGTCCTTGTCACTGAAATGAAGAAACCATTAAGAATTCACCAGAAAATATGTAAGATTCAGAAAGAAAGAAAAAAAGAAGATGAAGACAGCACAAGGAAGAGAATAAAAGACCTTGCAAGCACTAGTACTTCAGCTTTAACAGCATGGAGACGCGAATTAGCATAAGCAGAAGCTGATTTAAGCAACTTCAACTTCCACGTGAGAGTCTCCTTTGGCATAATATTGGACATACCCTGAAAATGAAGGAAAAGAACATTATAGATTAACAGCCAACAGAGAACTCGGACTAAACCTGTTACTTGTGCTCGGACAGGTAGCAAATGCCAGTAACAAACAGAATGCAACATAACCAAAAACGCATAAATTGAAGCAACCAGATGAAAATGATTCTTACAGAAAGAAGAGGGAGTAGTGCAGTGAGGTTGCTGGACAACTTTTCCATTTTCTGCATGGGTGAAAGCCTATGTTCAATACCCACAGTCGCCATTTTCACCGGATCACCTTTACGCATTTAGAAACGGAAGCAAGGATATCAGAACTGAATCAATCTGATTATATAAAGCATGCTATAGTAAGAAAACATACCCATTACTAGGCTCAGAAGATAGGGGATGGTAACATGGAGTTCATCGGGGACAGATTCCAATATCGGGAACAATGGTTGCAACTGTGACCTGCCAAATGATGTAGCTAAAATAAAATGAAAAAAAAAACTATCAGCCACTTGGAATTTCAGCAACACAATTCATCAATGAATTAAAGATTTCAGAATAGCTGATGAAGAAAAATGCACACCAGGGTTAGCTAATATCACCACTAAGTCGATGGTCGGATTCCGAGCAGCAACAGCAAGCGCTAAACATCCTCCAAAGGAATCACCCACCAAATATATCGGACTATTCGGACGCGAAGCATGCTCCTGTCTAATTGTTTCTTCGACAAGTTTCACCAGTCCTTCAAAATGCAGTACAAGGACGCAAATTATAGAACAAGGCATTTATCCACAGATTTTGATAGAACTTCTGATTAAGTCCAGAAAAAATGAAATCCAAAGGTAATGAAAGATTAAAACCTTCAAAAGGTGTTCGATCTTGGACTGGAATATGAAGGCATTGAACTTTAAAAACCCTGCACTCAACAAAAAACTTCAATCGAATTTGTTACTTTCAGTTTTCAAATAGATATACTATATAAACAAGACTGTGAATCAGTATAATCTGAGCTAATAAGGAGGAAAAGACTAAGAACAATACCATGATAATATCTTTGTTTGAGGTAAGTGGAGGAACTTTCAAAAGTTAACCCCTTTGAAATTGTGAAATAATTTTTCAGCTAAATGCTAATACAAATGCCACAGAGGAGGCCATAAAACTGTTTTGCCTGTGTTACTCGGATTCTTCATTTTTCTTTAAGTATCAGTATGCTAAGTTATATATGACCCTCAAAGGACCATCCAAATAAACACAAAAAACATCGTGTCAGACACGTATCCGACACTTAAATCCGAGTCTGAGCTACCATTGAAAGGAAGTAACCAGGTAAATAGGCTCAAGTTATAGTAGGCAAGGATAACACTACTTACTTTCCAAGAGCTTTATGGTGCAAAATGAGACCCATCCCAACACCATCAAGCCCTGCAATTGCGTCAGCCACTTATAAAAACATCAAACACATAGAGGGCAAAGAAACAAAATCAAAGAAAATAACAGCCAAAACATAAGACAACAACAATTACCAGGTAAAAACAGAAGGATAGGAGCATCTTTTATAGGCCATCCACACTCGAGAGGGCAAAACCACCGCGGCGGTCCGCCATCGGGCTTGATCATATCCTTTGCTACATTAAGATAATCTTTCACAGTATTCGTTCCATAACCATCATCCCACAACACTTCCAATTCTTCAGAAACCACCCTTTGTTTCACCATTTTTTTCTCAGTCCCAGGCTTTAAACTTAAACTCCCGTTCCCATTCCCACCATCAAGAAATGACCCTTTTTTCTCTTTCTCCCCCGTAGCAGAACCAGCTCCTCCATTCACAGACACCCCATCAGATGAATACACTGACAAATCATCACCGGCTAACCTCTCGGGTCTCACTCGAAGACGATGCCGATGCCTCGGCTTCGAACTTATCCCGAAACAAGGCGATACCGATACCCCGAAAGTAACAGCAGATGCCATGATTACTCTCTCAAACCTTTTCAGAACTCACAAAATGAACAAAATTGAAACACTACTAGCAGAAGTACTGAAACATACTAAAACCCATTTTCAAGCATCAAAATTCCATTCAATTTAGACCCCTTTTTTCTCCGACTAGCAATAGTTGAAAAAAAAAAGAACTTATTTATAACACTTTTCCTAGCACAAGGAACTGAAAAGAACCACAAATAACCACCAGTTCACGCCTATAATTCTGCCTAGAAAACTCTAGCTGAAACAGTTTCAATTTTTGGTCAAATAAATACTACTAACGTACACACACACATAAAGAAAGAAATTTGGTGTGAAACCCAGAAAGCAAAACAAGGTTCAAAGTCTCTCAAGAAAGATACTTTGGTTTCTGGAATTTCTTGTCAATTTCGTGCAATAGTGAGACAAAATACTGAAATGACTGCACTTTAATTGAATTAAATTCAATGGCGAAGAATTATTAGTTACTTAAACGTCTTTGAAAAGAAAGGGAAGATCGAAAAGAAGTTTTTGGATTTTGCTCGAAATCTCATTTTGTACTGTTATGGCTAAAGTGTCCATGGTTGTGGCTGTGATGCAGCCAACATCACCATGGATATTTTACTGTTAAGTTCTTACCAGCTAGTCAAATAACTGTCCGTTACTGTAATAACAAGCCTCATGTAACGGTAGTGTCACTGTCTAAAATTATTGTTATAAAAAATAATAATTTGTAATATTCGCGATAGTATTTATTAAGCCAACAATAAAATAAAATATCTTAACCGAAAACACATTATACACAGAATTTTGCATGTGTTTTTATTTAACGGTTAAATGTTCAGAACTGAGATGCAGATATAAAAATAACGGCGGGTGTCGTTGGGGGGTATAGTGGGCTTAGAGTTGTTGTTTTTTACAGGAATGCCATTCTAGGTCGTAGTGCTTTTTCAAGGCTAAAGCGACATGTCCAAATTGGTTGGCAAATGGGTGATTTCCGGCATTTTAGATTTGAATTTTGTCCATTTGATTATGATGTAAATAGTAATCGTAAAATTTAATTTTTTAATAAGAAGAGTATATTGAATTGTATTTAAAGTGAAAATAATTATAAAATAATGTACAACACACTGAAAATATAATGTAAAAAAAATAAATACAATAAATTTTAAAGGGTGTGAAAGACATAACAAACATAACTCATCATTTTTCAGAAAAAAAGTTGTAGTCTTCTAAAAGAAATTCGGCAACGATAATTTTTACTAGAAAGCTTCACGAATCAAACATATTTTTCGTTGCAAGTTCTTGACACTACTACAAAAGAATAAAAAAATAGCAGACCGCGATCGTCTTGTGACTAAAAACGCTCAATAATACTTATTATCTGAATGTTAAATTATCATAACAACAAATAATATTGTCACGAAAACAGATAAACCTATAAAATACAGACAAACAAACTATTATATAAGCAGATAAAAATAACAAAAAAACAGATGTAGAATGCAAAACAAAACAAAGAAAAAAACAAAAAAATTAAAAAAATCAAGCAACTTTTAATCAAAAAATAAATTTATTTATATACAATCAACGTAAGAATTAATAAGTAGTCGATAACATTAAGACTATTGTTAAAAATTAATTTTTATATTATAACATAAATTATATATATATATATATTCTACTTTATAGTTTGATAATAAAAATATTTAACGTAGTAATATTTTCATAGATTCCTATATAAGATTTTCTTTTTCTGACAAAATACAAAGACTTTAATTATTTGATTTGTGCCGGTTGATCCACGCGATGGGAATTAAGTTTAACATTTTTAAAATTTCAAGTTCCACTGTCACATCATACTTAGAATATAAGATATGATTATGATTATTTTTTATACGTACTCTATTTAGAAAAAAATATTCGGCAAACTTACATATTTATTGTGTAAAAATTAAACATTAGATCTCTAAATTTTTGTCTTAATTGAGAATTAAACTCTAAATTCAATTAGAAGGTTCGGATCTATTTACATTGTATAAAACTTAACTAGTTTTATACTAATTTATGACCATTAGATAAGTGAAATTGTTTTTTTTTTCAAGTGATAATCTTCACGTATTCTACTTCTAATCGCATACATCCATTTCACTCATTCAATAATCATAGACTAATGTAAAACTAGTTGAATTTTACATAGTGTGACTACTCTCTCTCTACGTGTGTGCGTGCATGACCCCTCCCACCCTCAACACATATATGTCTCTACCTCCAAACTAAACTCATAAATCGTAAATTAAATCTCTAACCCTTCAAAACATAAAGTGTTACATTACATAACACGTGTATTAAATATATTTTTTAGATTATTATCTTTTACGCTGCCAGTGAAAAAAATAACTCCACAAAAAGTGTTGAGTTGTTTTCAAGTGTTTCATTATGTATTGGTAAATTATTCAATACACATGTTATTTAGTTTAACGGTTACATAATATTTTCTGTTTTAGGGGTTTAATTTGTAATGATTAAAAATTTATAATTAATGATTAGAATTTAAGGTTGTGAATTTAGAGATTTATATTTTAATTTTTAGATAGTAAATATATATACTTATGTATCTTTTTATACATGAAATAATTATTTTTTAAAAAAATATGTGTTATTTGGATGATGATATTTTGGAAGAATTTTGCGGTATGGATATTTTTAATGTATTTATTTTGTAGAGGCTAGCATGTAGGACACGTAAAGTAGGTGAAGGCCAAGGGTGGAAAAAAGTGCAGGGAATGGCTGCTAGTCTTGGCAATAGCAGATTCGTACGTGGCAGATTTTCATAGACCCTAGATATACCGACAAACCAACTACCTTTTTCTTCTCTTTTTGGAAAAGCAGCCACTTAATGAGTGAGTGGTCGTGAGGGATTTGAAACAATTATCTTACTGCCCCCAAATTGGCAAAATCACCTAAATAATCCCATTTAAATATTTATTTATTTAAACAACTCCCCTCAAAATTATTAGCCTTTTGAACACGTAGGACGAAATCACAAACGACAAACGTAATTTTAAAAGTCGCTTTCTCCTATAATATGGTTTCATTCTTTCTTTTTTATCTTGAATATATCCTACAAACTCTTATAATTTTAGTAAGAAAAATTGAAGTCAAAATAAGATAAAGAAGTGATTTTCTGAAAGTCGCGTCCTCCCAGAAGCAGTTTTTGTAAGTTACATTTGACAAAACGCGACTTCATCTTATGTAATTCAAAAAAAAGAGTTTTTAAAAAGTTATAATGCTAAAAATATGAACGTTAACTGAATTATTATTTTAGCCCCTATTCTTTTTTAAGTAATTTTGTAACACCCGCGTTTTGGGCCTAGGAGTTAACCGGGTTTATAGCTTGAGTCAATAAAATTTAAATTAAAACAATTCAACCTAATTTGTGATCTAATTGAGTCTTGAGAAAAGGGGAGGGACCAATGTTGTAATTGGACCCAAAAGTTTTAAAAGCAAGACAACTTTTAAATAAAAGTTGTCATCTTCCTTTTCCCTATCCCTTTTAACGTCAAACACCCCCATTCCCTCTCTCAAACTCTTCCAAACCTAAAACACTATTCCATTCATTCTCTTCTTCAATTCAAGGCGTTTTTGAAAGGTAAATATGTTTTCCAACTCTCCTCTTTATCCCCTATCCAACCATTGTCTTAGATTTCAAAAATATGGAGTTTTGGAAATTAGGGTTTATGTTAAAATTTGGGTTTTTAAAGGGGTTTTCCATTTGGTTTTGATAAATTGAGTTAGGGTTTTAGTTAATCTTGTTAAAAGGTGCAACATATATTAATTTGGTTGATTTTGGATGAAATTTCGTAATGGGTCCTTAGGGCAAATTTTAGAGTATGAAAACTTGAGTTTTTGGGAGGTTTAATGTTGAATTTGAAGGGCTGTTGGTCTACCTATGATATGAGGGTGTTTTGGGATGTTTTGGAAGTCATTTGGGTGTTTGGAAATTGAGTTTTCAGCAAGGGTTTTGGGAAGCACGAAAATTGGGTTTTAGGAGATTATGTGAGTTGAGAAATTGTGGAAATTGGAGTTGTGCTTGCAAATTAAGTTGATAGTTGAGTTAGCATTGAGTTGAGAAGTAATGTGTATGTTTTGTTTGGCTAGAAGCAAGTGGAAGCGTGGAAGAGGCTTTGGGACCGAATCTGGGTGCATAGGAGGATTGTTTCGAGTTGCTAAGGAAGGGCGGTGAGTGGTCTTAACTTGTTTTAAAGTTTGGTTCGAGCATGAGTAGTGTGTGTGTGTAAAGTGTGCTTGGTAGGCCACTTTCATTTAATTCAAGTTGATAGCTTAGCTTTTGATATCCTTAAATGCTATGTGCTTAATGACTATGCTCTTGTACTTGTGACTATATGATGTATGTGTATATATATCATGTTGTGGATATATGTGATGAGCATGAGTGTGGTTGATGACATGTGATTGATGTTGATAATTGGCACTAAATAATTACCGGTTGTAAATGATCGATCATTAGGATAGTGTGCACACAAATTGAGTCAAAACGTACGTGGCCTTGATGGCGTTAAGTCATCAAGGAGGAGTACGGTGATGTAACATTCCACCGGAAGCTTTTTATATATTTCTACGGGATGATGAGTGGAATCCCATCCATAGGGCGTGTGGCGATGAGTGGAATCCCGCACACGCAAGGTCCGGTGATGAGTGTAATCCCACCGAGGTAAAGTGTTGTTGAGTTATAAATCCGCACAATCGGGGTAATTAAAGTGGCCAATTAACTTGTTCATACATTGTGATATGTGATGATGATATATGTTGGTGATATATGGTGTTGTTATATGATGTTGATGTTGATGATTGATCTTGGTAGGATTGAGAGACCATATATGCCACTTGAAAGACTAGCTAGGTCTACTTGTTTTCATGTCAATGCTTGATATATGTGAGATTAGGATTTAACATGCTTGAACCCTGCATTGTTGATGCTTTTCGTTTTAGAGCACCCTCACTAAGCTTATAGCTTACGCTCTCAATGTTCAACAATGCAGATCGTTAGCTTGGCGTTAGCTCGAGGCAAGGCAAGAAGGGCTTCCAAGTCTGTGACTCAAGTACGGTGGTGATTTTGTACTAGTTAGCAATGTGGCATGGGTTGTGTATGAGCTTGTATGACTCTTTTATATGTGATGTTTTGTTGGATGAATGTTAGTTGCTTAGGAGCTTGCCAGACTCCTTGTTAACTTGCTTTTGTGTGGCTTGTGTTGCCATGTCTAACTTGTAATTCATGCCTAAATGCCTATCTTGAATGTTGGCCATGTGCCTTAGAATTGACCTATATGTTTGGGTGTTGAAGCATGATCTTTGAATGTTTGAATGCCATCTTGAGTCCTTTGCATGAGTTCCTTGTTGTTTATACATGTTGGGTGCTTGTATGGCTATATATTGGTATGTAAATGTTGTATGAGTGCTTGTTTGGGTATAGGGAAGTCCTAAATTGCATCTAGGTTCAAGTCTTGTTCATTTTAGTTGAGTTTGGAGGTTTTTGCTGTGCAGGGGTATCGATACGCCAGGTCTGGTATCGATACCACCTTCTTGTTTCAGGCATCGTGTATCGATACACGAGGGGGCGTACCGATACCATTTTGGTCACTGGAGCTACTATCCAGTTCGGTATCGATACGGGCCTCTAGTGTATCGATACCATTTTGGTCACTAGAGCTACTGTCCAGTTCGGTATCGATACCAGCCTCTGGGGTATCGATACCGTCATCTTAGCTTTGACCATGGGAAGTCAACCGTTGGGGAGGGTATCGATACACCCCTTGGGTGTATCGATACGGCCTCTACGGGTTGACTTAGACCTGTTGACCTAGTCAAGGGGGTATCGATACGCCCCTTAGGTGTATCGATACCGCCTGCAGTATAAGTCTTATTTGAGCTCGTTTGTGTGTCTCGTGAGTGTTGTTCCGCTGTATGATCACTTAGGATCTAAAAGTCATCTAGACAAGATTTAAAATGAAAAAAAATAGGGTTGCTAACCGAGGGGGAATTCCTTTGGGAGTTTTCACTCGGTTTTCCCCGTGTGGCTCACTCGGACCGGTCATCCGGCCAGACCGGGACGAGGGGGTTACAAATTTAGCGCTTAACGTTTTATTTTGGGTCAAAATGGCTCCTCTGCGAATGAAAACTGTTAGTCAGTCAACGGTAAATAGATTGAAATGACGTGATAAACCTACATAACAGTGCACGTCGCGATAGCAGTGTCATATAGGCAAATATGCTGACTTACAGAATGATACATCAATCAAAAAATAATTTTAAAATTTTGTATAAAATATAAAATATTTTTTCTTTTGACGTGTCTTTCCGCTAAGTCATTTTAATTTTTTTTTTATTTTGAAAGAATATTTAGATTATTTAGCCCCAAATTATACATTTTATTATTAAAATAGTATATATAGTGTAAAAAGGAAGAGTTGAACCATTCAATCTTCGCTAATTGCTAGCTTATTAAATGGACAAAATTTTTTTGTCCTTTTTGTGGTTTTTTCACGTCACAACACTAAAAAGATTAAATTTTAAGTTCTAGTCCTAAATTTTAAATTTTACATAAAAAATATATCTTATACCCAATACTATAAATCCTAACCTTAAGCATTACTTTAAACCCTAATCTCAAATCTTAATCTGTTTTTTTTATGATGGGGCATAAGTAGGGGCACCAAAAAGAGACATGTGATTTCTACTATATTAAATGTGTTTTCAAAGGTTTTTAATAGAATTATTGCCTTATACACTGGTGGTAGAAACAAAATGTAGAACTAGTGTTTTGATATAATAATTGAAAAATGTTTTGGACTAATTTGAAAAGAATTTAAAACTTAGTTTTAAGTCCAAACAACTTGAATTTATGTTTGAGGGATCTTAAAAGGTTTTTTTGCAATGTTTTTATTGATTTTAAATAGCCAAACTTATGTTTTCAAGCTACCCGTACCGATACGGTCCAACCCGTATCGATACCTTTTTTGCCTCAGTTTGGTCACTGCCAAAACCCGTATCGAAACAGGCTTGTCCGTTTCGATACGGATCGGGATCGTTTCGATACACCTGGTAAGCGTACCGATCCCCTTTCAACCACCCCAACGGCTATTTTCCCAACGGTCATTTAAATGTGAAACCGTACCGATACACCTGTTGCGACTAATTTTTAGAAAATACCTCGGTGTCACTTAGAAGAACCGAGTTTAAATTGTTTTTGAAAATTTTAATCGGATTTGTAAAAAAATGAAGGAGTCGCCACCGGCCATTTAAAAATGGTAGATCGGACACCGAAATAAAACCAGAGATTCCCTTTTTTAAAAAAAATTGGCTCAGGAGTCGGTTACACGCGGGGAAGGATGAGCACCCCCGTCGTGCCCGAAAATCGGTACCAAAAATATTACCGCTTAATTAATATTAAACTTTGCGAATTAAAGTGACGAATCGTATCGAAATTTGGTTATACGAGCGAGTGAATTTTAAAGGTCTTAATATTCGAGAAGGAACGTCCGAACCACCACCACTACGACTGGTACTGGCCTCGTTCGTTCCTGAATAAAAAGACGCTCGCATTGCATTTTATAAGTTCGTATGCAACTTAGAAACGTAAACGGGACATAAAAAAATAATTAAACATATAGTAAGTGGCATGGCACGTGATGGCATAGCGAACATAAATTACACAAATATGTATATGCATCATAAAACATATATAGAACATGTGTAAAACATATGAGCAAAATTAAACAAATTATAAATACTAGGCAATCGAACAAAAACACATAAAAAGAGAAAACAAGGCTAAAAAGGTTAAAACGAAATCAAAACAGATCCTGAGGATCGATAGGGGAATAAACCATAAAAAAACAAAGCTGAACTGTCAAAACAGGGACTAAAATTAAAACTCGCAAAAAACTAAAAGGGTCGAAATGGTTATTAAATCACTCGAAATTAATTGAAATCGAATTGGGGACGAGATTAAAAGTCTTTGAAAACATAAAGGGACTCGGGACGTGATTTCAGAATGCGGAAGCCCCCGTTGGGTCATTTTCAAAGCACGAAGGGATTAATGAAGGATTAACCCGTTTTTAAAATATTAAAATTCTATAAAAGGGGCCTAAGAACAAATGGCTCTCCCTTTGGCCATTTCGAATAAAAAAACAAGCCTCCCCCTTCTTCCCCTCTCACCCGATTAGGGTTTTCAAAATAGGGGGAGTGTTTTACCGGCGCCGTCGGCCAATTTCCAGCACGGGTGTCCTCAGAAGAGAAACAAGAGAAGAAAACCTTTTCGAAACCTTAGATACCAACTCCAAAATCCTTTTTTCCTGAGAAATTTCTTAAAAAAATAGTGACCAAAATTCCTCTTTTTGTCTCCTTTTGAAAACCATTTACCTCATCGCGTCCTCATCGGTTCACCGCTACGTTTCCTTGGAGGAAAACGCCTGGGCTTGTCACCGGAGGGAGGCGAACGGACGCGGAGGTGAAGAGACGCCAAGGTAAAACCCTAGACCCTTTTCTGTTTTTTTTTTCATTTTGGGTTTGCATGCAATCGAAAAAAATAAAATAGAGATGCTACCTCAGAAGGCTTTTTTGTTATTATTGCTCTCTTTGAAGAATCCCGAATGGGGTTTACAATGTCTCTCTGCTGATTTCTCTCTTTTTTTCTCTCTCTGGGTTCATCTCCGATTTATATTCGGATTACATTCGAATAAAAAAGGGTTGACTTCGATCTTGATTTATTATTTTTTGTCTCTTGTTGCTGATCTCTACTGCTTTTTGCTTTGTTTCGTTTCGGTTTTGGGTATCTGACTCCCATGCTTTTTTGTGTTGCATGCTGGTGTTTCCGGAATGGAGTGGCTTTGGCGTGCATCGAGTCAGGGGCGGCAGAAGTGTACAGACAGATGGTCACGGGATCGGGCTACGCGCGCGTGGTGAGAGCCGGATCGTCTCAGGCGCGCGCGTGGAACACGAACGGACGTCTGGTGTAGAGCACGCACAAATCTGGTCCGTTAGATCAGATCTTGATCTAACGGTGGGGGAGGCGTGCAGCGCGGATCAACGATACCCTTGTTAGGGTTTCCTTCAGACACGATATGGGCCGTTGATCTCGTCCAGATCGAACGGCAATGGGCGTGCGGCGCGAGGGATTGGAAGAGCCTCCCTAAGGTTTTGGCTGACTTGATCTGGACCGTTGATCAAGCCCTCGATCCGACGGCTGTGGGAGTGCGGCGCTGGGGCAACATGATGACAGCTAGGGTTTTTCTTTATGGAGTCGATCTCGACCGTCAGATCTAAGCAGATCTGACGGCTACGAATTAGGGCGGCGGCTGCATAAGAAACAAATGTGATTAGGGTTTTTTGTGTAAAGGGCTGAACGGGCCATATGCATGTATATTACTTTTGGGCTTTAAATGGGTTGAGTTGTAATATTTAGACTGTTATTAATAATATTTGGGCTCTTATTATTTATCAACATCTTTTATTTACTTTATGTTTTATTTCCATAATAATAATAATAATAAATACAATAATGATAACGGTTAATAGATAATATTAATAATAAAAATAATACTATATAATAATAATAATGAATGATAGTAATGATATCTTCGTAACTAATAATAATAATAAAGTAGTGATAAATATGATGATGATAATAATACTACAATAATACGAAAAGAGTAATAATAATATACGGTAATAATAGATATATGCATGTATATTTTTCTCTTTTTCGTTTTTTTCGTTTTTTTCTTTTTTTATATTTTTAGACTTAAATTACATAACAGCCCAATATAAGCTCATTAATTATCACAAACCAAAGGAGGTTCAAGGTCCGGACAAAATTAGTGATTACAGCTGTCCCTCTTTGCTTATTACTTGTGGAACAAGAATAAAGCAAATACCATAAGCACTAATTTTGTCATACTTCCCTGTTGGACGATTTGCTTTCCGAAGCAGCCACGTGAGTTCCAGTAATTTCTCTTCCCAAAGCCTTTCGATCGTGGATTCTCCCTCCGGATGCCCCGAACAGGTAGACATAGAGTTTTTTTTTTGCAGATTTCATTTCTCCAAGTGCCCGAATGGATAGGCGGGTTCTATTCTCCAAGTGCCCGAATAGATGAACAGATTCCAAATATCTTTGTCTTCTCTTTTTCGTAAGAACAACTTTGCCTTCCCTTCGCGGTCTAAAAGCAAGTTGAAACTCCAAATATTTTTGCCTCCCCTTCGCGGTCAAAAGGCGAACCTGGGTGTCCAAGTGGATTTGCTTTCCCTTCACGGTCGTAAAGCAAACTGGTCATAAATATATCTGTCCAACTTCCCTGTTGGACGATTTACTCTCCTGGAGCTGCAACGCGCTACACCGAGTAATTTTCTCTTTGAAGCCTTAAGAATATGAGTTCTCTCTCTATAGAACCCATTTCCTTGGCGTGTTCTTCGAGTGGCAGTTCTTCCTATATAGAACTCTCGTCCTCGTATTTCTGAAATTAAAGATCTCCAAGTCCTCTCTCTGTAGGACCCTCCGCTTTCGAGATCTTGAAGCCTTAGGATTCTGAGTTTTTTCTCCACTAAACTCCTCTTCCTTAGCGTACTCTTCGAGTAGTGGTTCTTTCTCTATTGAACTCCTCTCTGAAATCAAGGATCTACAAGTCCCCTCCCCGTAGGACCCTCCACTTTCGAGATCCTGAAGTCGCAAGTTCCTCCTATATAGAGCTTTGTTTGGATCCTTTCTCTTGTAGGATCCTTTATCTTGAAATCTGTCGGCAAGCTTGAAAGCTTTCATTTGAAATCCTTGAGTGGCGAGTATGAAGACTTCGCCTGACATTCTGGAGCGGCGGCTTGAAAGGTTTCGCCTGAAATCCTTTTAGTTCTCGCTTTATCGTTTTCTCTTCGTCCCGAGAGGTATTCAAGTTGTCTTTCAAAAATCTGTGTAAAGGGATAAAATTAAGAAATTTTGATCTTTTTTAAGAAAAATATCCTTTAGGAATGATATAGTTTTGAGGAAAAACATCTTTTTGGAAGGATAAAAATTGAGAAATTTTGACTTTTAAGAAAATTATCCTTTGAGAAGGATGAAATTGAGAAATTGAGTTTTGAGGAAAACATCCTTTTGGAAGGATAAAATTGAGAATTTTGAGTTTTTGAGGAAAACGACCTTTTGGAATGATAAAAATTGAGAAATCGAGTTTTGAGGAAAACGACCTTTTGGAAGGATAAAAATTGAGAAATTTGGGTTTTGAGAAAAACGACCTTTTGGAAGGATAAAAATTGAGAAATTTGAGTTTTGAGAAAAACGACCTTTTGGAAGGATAAAATTGAGAAATTTGAGTTTTAAGAAAAACATCCTTTTAGAAGGATAAAAAATTGAGAAATTTGAGTTTTGAGAAAAACGACCTTTTGGAAGGATAAAAATTGAGAAATTTGAGTTTTGAGAAAAACGACCTTTTGGAAGGATAAAATTGAGAAATCGAGTTTTGAGGAAAACGACATTTTGGAAGGATAAAAATTGAGAAATTTGAGTTTTGAGAAAAACGACCTTTTAGAAGGATAAAATCGAATTTTAAGAAAACCATCTGGAAGATAAAAACCGGGGGTTGGAAGGATTTTAGAAATCCGAATTACGCAAGTCGAGGGACTCTTGATTCTTGTGAGGTCCGTTTCTCCTATCGTGAAGCTGTAGATCTATTCTTTTACCAATCTTCAAATATCTGTTTAGAGAAAACAAAATGCTATGATATGATTTAGCATGCTCCTAGGATGGGTGATATCTAGCTTTTGATGATGCATGGGCATATTTCTGGATGCAAAGATGCATGCGTTCATGAGAATGCAAAGGTGCGTGTGTTTATGAGAATGCAAAGATGCATGGATTTAGTTTGTCTTTGTTTTCTAGGTTCAGTGGTCGTTGTCTTGGGACTACAACCATCCATTAATCTTGTGTCTTGAGAAATCTGGCCCCCTAAACTTCTGCCGCTCGTTCTTCGTTCTAAAATCCGAGTTGAGTGACCTTGGTCGCATTCTAAATCCTTTCTGGCCTTGCGCTATCTTTCATACACTTTGGTTTGAACCTCTCTACATGAAACCTTAGTTCCGCCACGGACAATGGTGCCCCATCACAACAATTTAGCCTCACTGACTCTTCATCATTCCACCTTGCGTCGTGCCCCTCAACCTTTGGGCCTTGCTGATGCATTTCTCTTCGAAGTAATACATAGAGATCTCTTAGTTTAAAAAGTACCAATTTATGGATTGTCATTCTAATGAAGAATGCCCTTTTTGATTAGCATACAGAACCTTGAAGTCAAAATTCTAAAAGAAAAAAATAGAATAGGATGCCCCAGATATCAAATGCAAGAGCGTCTTAGATCCTATTTTTCGATGATCAGCTTGAGTCAATGGAGACTCTGAATGTTGTGGCGATATGCGAAGTTGTGAAACCCTTTCCAAATCGCTCGGTTCATCCTCATGATTATGGTATTTGCTTAATTGGCTCGATTACTATTTTTTCTAGTTCTCATAATGTTTCTCCGTATGCTTTCAAAAAAATTTAGCCCATTGAACAGAAAATGTCACTCCAAGAATTTTAAATGTACGCACGTGCTTCTGATTACAATTAGTATTGTGTCAGTGTCCTCAAGGATTCACATCCGGGACTTATTCGATTTGTTCATTCGTTTCTTTTTTTCCTAGGGGAATTCAAATCGTCACAGTCCTTTGTCTTGAGGATACTGATGGAGCATACAACAATACCCGAGTTACTCGGCATAGTCACGACTTGAAAATATTACCATCACTCATGAAGCGAAAGGTTTCGGGCTTCAGCGGAGTGCCCCAAGAATTCCACACTCGTATTCGAAAATGCCTATTACCAGGTTTCGAACATTGGAGTGCTTTTCGATTAATGCCTATTACCATGCTCTGAAATTTTATTTTGTTTTGAAACAGTATATATTTTTTCTTTCATTTCTCTTTCCCTTTTATTTATTTATTTATTTTTTTGCACATTCGAGTAACTCTACTTGGGCTTTCTTAGGAGATTCACTTATCATCGAACATCATCGAAGGAAAAGTAATCTTGCTTCTCTCACTTTACCGACCGGAGTGGACGGAGCGGGACATCGTACTTCATCGTTTTCACAACATTCGATCGATCTCTTTGAGTAGAATCAATGCCACATCATGCATATGATATCCGAGGACCTACGGAGGTATGGAGAGATATATGATTTCAAGGTCATTGTATGTAAAAAAGAAGTGCATTTCATTAGAACGTCAAATTGTAAACATAACAAGTGCCCTTGAGAAAAAAATCATTGCTATTTTGGGCAAAGGATAGCAATGTTTGTTCCATGCATTACTGTTGAACATACGCTTTAATTTTGATATAACTAAAAACCTAAGGACTAAAGTAAAAATATCAAAACAATTTTAAAAGTCCTTAAAATTCCCTATATCTTGTTAAAGACCATTTTATAGCTAAAACCAAAGACTTACAAAATATTTTTTAAGTATTTTAAAAGTCGAAACAGTGATTTTTCAAGCCCCGTTTCGAAACGGCCCAAGGCGTTTCGAAACACTTTCAGTTCGATGTGCACCTGTTCCGAAACGGGTATCGGAACGGGTCAAGGCGTTTCGAAACGGTATGACTCGTTTCGAAACTGGTCTTCATTTAAAAGAACAAAGGGCAACGGTCTTTAAACAAATTTTTGAAATTAAACAGGGCGTTCCGAAACGGGCTTAGGCCGTTCCGAAACGGCCCTAGGCGTTTCGAAACGGGCTCTCGTAGACGCTCCTAACGGCTATATTATTTGAAAGCCGTTCCGAAACAGGTGACCCCGTTCCGAAACGGTAGGCGTCTGGAAGCTGAAAAGTTGTGAGAAAAACATCCCCAACGGCTCCAAAGACTCTCCAAAGGCTCCTAACGGCTATATGCTCAAACAACACTATAAATACAGCCTTAGATCAATATTGAAGTAACAAGAAAGAGGAAGAAACATCAAGAAATCATATTCAAGCATTCAAACTTCCAAGAGTTTATATCGAGCTTATTTTTCGATCTTTCTTGTAAAAACACTAGAGTGTTCTTCGTTGTAATTCTTGAGCTAGTGTTTTTCGGGTGTGTGAGAGAGCTTAAACTTCGCAAACACTTTCCTTGTGAGGATTTTCTAGTTTGCTCATTTGTATCCAACTTTGGGATAGGATTCAATAGGCTTTGGGGTATAAGTCTATTGAAGTGTGTAAGGTTACTCCTTGTCCTTAAAGGAAAGACAAATTAGTGAATTTGTGGGAAATCCTTAGTGTGGACGCTAAGGTAGTGGATGTAGACTTTGGTTAGAAAGTCGAACCACTCTAAATCGCTTTGCAATTTTTATCTTTGCAATTAGCTTCCGCCGCAACTTTCAAAAATCCAATTCACCCCCCCCTCTTGGTTTTATCCGATCGATTGCCACGTTCTACAATTGGCATCAGAGCTTTGGTTCATTAGAAGGTCTTACAACCTCTTGAAAAAGATCCAAGAAGTGTGCAATCATCTACAAAGTCATCCATGGCATCCACCTCAAATATTGTAGCTTGGGGAGATTCTCAACCCACCAACAAGCCTCCCTTCTTCAATGGAGTAAACTATGCCTATTGGAAAAACCGCATGAAGCTCTTCATCCAAGCTTATGATCTTGAAGCTTGGAAAATCATCATGAGAGGATACATAGCACCAACGAGCAATATTGAATCATGGAGCGTTGAAGAAGACAAGGGATTCTCAACAAACGCAAAGGCTATGCATCTCATCTTTTGTGCCCTTGGCCCGGACGAGTATGGAAGGGTGTCATCTTGTTCCAATGCAAAAGAAATTTGGGACAAACTTGAAGTTACACATGAAGGTACAAATCAAGTAAAGGAGACCAAAATCGGGCTCCTCAATTTAAGTTATGAGAACTTCAAGATGGACCCCGAGGAAGACATCAAAACCATGTCCGATCGATTCTCCGTAATCGTAAATGGTTTAAAAGGTTATGGCGAAGTAATCCCCGAAGACAAACTTGTGAGGAAGATGATCTACTCTCTTCCCAATACATGGGATTCGAAGAAAACGGCCATAATTGAAGCAAAGGACCTCAAAGTTCTCAAATTAGATGAGCTTATTGGTTCCTTGCTTACTCACGAAATGATGTCAACGGGCAAGGAAGAAAAGAAGAACGAAGTGGAGAAAAAGAAAGTTGGTCTTGCTCTTAAAGCATCCAAAAGAGATGATGATTCTAGCGAAGAAGATGAAGAAAAAGAAATGGCAATGTTTGCCAAAAGATTTAAAAACTTCATGTTGACCAACAAAGGAAGAAGATTCCAAAGAGAAGAGGGATTCAAAAGCAACAAAGGGAGAGATCCTCTAACTTGCTATGAGTGCAACAAACCGGGACATATCAGAATCGATTGTCCTCAACTAAATAAAAATAGCTATGAGAGGAAGAAGCACAAGGCTCACGTAGCTACTTGGAGCGATGACTCTTCCGACGAGGACGAGGATGAAGTAGCCAACTTGTGTCTTATGGCCTTCGAGGATGACTCAATGGTAACCTCTAATTCATCTTATTCATTTGATTATACTTTTGATGAATTACAAGAGGTTTATAATGAATTAGCCTTAGAGTATGAGAAGTTGATTTTGAAAAATAGAAAAATTACTTCAAAATTGAAAAATGAAAATGACTCTCTCTCTAAGACTAATAAGGAATTTGAAAGTAAATTTGGAGAAATGCAAGCCCAAATAAACGATTTTGAAAAGAAAAATAAAGACTTGCAAAATTTACTTTCAAAGGTCCATGAAGATCATCAAAAAGAACTTGATGATCTTAAAGCTTCTTTCAACAAAGTTGGGACAAAATTAGTTGAAAAATGTGAAAATTCAAGACCCAACTATGTTAGAAAGAACTATCATGGGTATAGACAAAGATCACCTAATCGAAAAAAGATTAGGAGCATTTGGGTTCCAAAAGGACTCATTGCTAACAAAGATTTTGATCTATTGTCAAAATGGATACCCAAAGGGACCAAATTACTAGGAACTAACTCTTATGGACCCAAAAGAGTTTGGGTACCAAAACATACATAGTTCCTTTTTGTAGGTGTGTTGGAGCCATGATATGCAAATTTGAAGAATCTTGAAAGCTCTAGACACACAAAATGGAAGGACACTTGAAGAAGTTCAAATCGACATATCTTGACTCAAGTGGTAACATTTTTTTTGTTTGTTGCAAAATTTACTCTTACATGTTGATTTAAATGAATACTTTGTGTTAAAACATGTATGAGATTCCCCATATGTTGTATAAATGCTTTTAGTGAGGGGGAGTTATGTTTTGTATGTGTGCTTAATTTCTTTTATGCTGTTCCTGCTCAATCATATCATATATGCATGTTTGGCCTCTTAGAAAATCATTTTCTCTGCATTTTAGAGCCTCATCTGCACTTCCAGGCCCAGGTGTATCGAAACGGGTTAACCCGTTCCGATACGGATGCCTTAAAATTTGTCCTGAGAGAAGGGCGTTTCGAAACGGCCCCAGGCGTTTCGAAACGTTTTCGGTTCGATGTAAGGGTGTATCGGAACGCGTTCCGATACGGGTCAAACGTGTTTCGAAACGGTCATACCCGTTTCGAAACGATCTGTCGAAGGTTTTAAGAAGGGTCAAACCCTAGCCGCCCCGTTCCGAAACGGTCATGACCGTTCCGAAACGGCCTCGCGGACAGCCCTATTTAGGGCTTCTAAATGTTCAAAAATCTAATTTTTATCAAACCCTTAAAACCCTAAAAACCCTAACCGACCCCCTTCTATAAATACCCTCTAAAACCCTTTGTTTTTCACAAAATTGTGAGGGGTTTTGCTCTAAAACACATATCTAAGCAAGCTTCATCAATCTTGTGCAAAGATTTCTCTCAAATCATCCAAAATCCCAAACTAAGGTAATTTTTCTTATTTTTCTTATTTTTCAAATTATGTTCGAATCATAGGATAGAAAAATTTATTCTTGTATACATTATATGTTTTTAGTTGTGGGTTATTCGAATCTTGTAAAAACTTTTCAAAATCTCAAAATTTTTGATTCGAATATAAAATTTTTTAATCGTATTTTTTAATTTTGTTTTTCAAAAACCTAAGTGGGATTTCCTATTGGATTAATTTTAATTATCAATGCATACAATTTTAAAACTCTTGCTTAATATTTTAGATGACGGATCAAGCGAACAAAAAGCGCAAAGCCGTTCAAACCGGAGAATCAAGCATTCGTCCAAATATTACTCAACTCTTTCAGAAAACTCTAAAAACTCCGCAGCAGCGTGCTCGCTTCTCCTACGTCAAAAATCTCGCTGTTCGTAAAGAAAGAGTTATTGATGTCGAATTCCTTAATTCCGAGCGATTTCTCTTTCGCTATCTTAATCGTTTGGATGAGTGGGATCTTCTTTTCTTCTTGAGCATCGAGGATGTTTGCTACAAAAACTTGGTACTTCTCTTCTACTCTAATGCTCGTTTCCTATATGATGAAACCAAAACAGAAATTGTAGGAATTGAGTCATCTTTACTAGGGCAAAAGTTTGTTATTAATATTGCTCTTTTGGAGTCGGCCCTTAAACTCAAGAATGAGGGTATAGAAGAAGAACGCCACTTTGGCACCTTTACCGGAAAAGCTCTTCATTTAGATGTGCACGATCGTGTGCTTCATTTGATTGTTTCTTGGTTCATTCGACCATCCGGAGGAAAATACTCCCACATCCGGGAAAAAGATCATTTTTGGCTCGAATGTTT
Organism: Hibiscus trionum; assembly: GCA_030270665.1. Classification (NCBI taxonomy): domain Eukaryota; kingdom Viridiplantae; phylum Streptophyta; class Magnoliopsida; order Malvales; family Malvaceae; genus Hibiscus; species Hibiscus trionum. The sequence goes on along the minus strand of BSYR01000003.1, from coordinate 78,552,763 downwards.
CCGAAGAGGTGAGCGCCCAAATGTGCCCAAAATCATCTTTGCCGAGATCGTCAATAATATCAAACTTATTGACACCAATGAGTTGACTTCATTCACTTACGGCATTGTTTTGAGTTTTCTCTTCGATCATCTTGGTATTGATTGTACCTATGATTCCCCGGAACCTAGCAAGACCAAAATTGGTGAGTCCTCTCTTCGAAAATCCGGATTCACATATTTGAATGGTTTTTGGCAAAGAATTGATCGAGAAGAGATTCCTCCTCCCGTTGCTCCTCCACCTCAAGTTCAAATGGGAAATCAAGATGCTCTCACGGGTTTTCTTACCGAGCAGTTCAATGCCTTGAATTCTCGTTTTGACACAATGGAAACTCGTATTTCTTCGGGCTTTGAAACTATGGGAAATCGTTTGAAGAATGTCGAGGATCGTCTTCAAACCCTTGAAACTTCCAATGACAACCTTGATCTTTCCTTTTCTACTCTTTATGGAGAATGGACAAAATATCACCGTTCACAAGCCAAGAACGATGATGATGATGAGGATGATGATGACGAGGCCTAGGATAGTCATATCATATCATATTATATTATCTATGCATTTAGGATTGAGTTTGTTTCTTCATGTTTTATCATGTTTTTAGGAACCTATAATATTGATCGATTATCTTGGAATTTGATTATGAACTTATTGTTTATGCTTTGAATATCAATTATGATTGCTTATTATTGATTATTGGTACTAATCTTCTTTATGAGCTTGTTTCTTTTTGATCTAACAAAAAGGGGGAGAAGATAGCCATGCCATGCCACCAAAAATTTTTTGAAACTATTAAAATTTTTAAATTTTTAAATTTGTCTTAAGGTTTTGATCATTGATTTCAAAAGTCACAAGTTTTAAATTTCAAAACCTATCTTAAATTAAGGGGGAGTTAGAATATCTTCAAAACTTTCAAAATTCTTAAAAATTCTAACTTTGGTTTTGTTATATCAAAAAGGGGGAGATTGTTGAACATACGCTTTAATTTTGATATAACTAAAAACCTAAGGACTAAAGTAAAAATATCAAAACAATTTTAAAAGTCCTTAAAATTCCCTATATCTTGTTAAAGACCATTTTATAGCTAAAACCAAAGACTTACAAAATATTTTTTAAGTATTTTAAAAGTCGAAACAGTGATTTTTCAAGCCCCGTTTCGAAACGGCCCAAGGCGTTTCGAAACACTTTCAGTTCGATGTGCACCTGTTCCGAAACGGGTATCGGAACGGGTCAAGGCGTTTCGAAACGGTATGACTCGTTTCGAAACTGGTCTTCATTTAAAAGAACAAAGGGCAACGGTCTTTAAACAAATTTTTGAAATTAAACAGGGCGTTCCGAAACGGGCTTAGGCCGTTTCGAAACACCCCTTTGGCAGTGGCATAGCCGTTCCGAAACGGCCCTAGGCGTTTCGAAACGGGCTCTCGTAGACGCTCCTAACGGCTATATTATTTGAAAGCCGTTCCGAAACAGGTGACCCCGTTCCGAAACGGTAGGCGTCTGGAAGCTGAAAAGTTGTGAGAAAAACATCCCCAACGGCTCCAAAGACTCTCCAAAGGCTCCTAACGGCTATATGCTCAAACAACACTATAAATACAGCCTTAGATCAATATTGAAGTAACAAGAAAGAGGAAGAAACATCAAGAAATCATATTCAAGCATTCAAACTTCCAAGAGTTTATATCGAGCTTATTTTTCGATCTTTCTTGTAAAAACACTAGAGTGTTCTTCGTTGTAATTCTTGAGCTAGTGTTTTTCGGGTGTGTGAGAGAGCTTAAACTTCGCAAACACTTTCCTTGTGAGGATTTTCTAGTTTGCTCATTTGTATCCAACTTTGGGATAGGATTCAATAGGCTTTGGGGTATAAGTCTATTGAAGTGTGTAAGGTTACTCCTTGTCCTTAAAGGAAAGACAAATTAGTGAATTTGTGGGAAATCCTTAGTGTGGACGCTAAGGTAGTGGATGTAGACTTTGGTTAGAAAGTCGAACCACTCTAAATCGCTTTGCAATTTTTATCTTTGCAATTAGCTTCCGCCGCAACTTTCAAAAATCCAATTCACCCCCCCCTCTTGGTTTTATCCGATCGATTGCCACGTTCTACAATTACTTCGAGAGAAAAATGCAACATACAAGACTCCTAAAGATGGTCGGGCATTAGCATACCCCAAAAGTCACAATCCCGATATTTCCTTTCAGAATGTCAAGTGACCGTTCTCGATCAGAGCCTGCACCTTGTTTTTCAGTGCCCCACAATTCTCCGTGGTGTGGCCCGTGCTTCCCACATGGTAGTCACAAACTGCATTGACATCATAGCCTTCGGGATAGGGAGGATCCTTTGGTTTGGACTGAACCGGAGTTAGAAGCTTCTTCTCAATAAGCATTGGGAGAAAATCGGTGTACAACATAGGAACTGGATGAAGGTCCTTTTGAGGCTTTGCAGACCGGGATGCTTGATTATGGTAGCTGCCAGAAGACTGGTTGTTCGAGTGAGAACCCACCATGTGAACTTGGGACCCATCCCCCCTTGTGGGTGGTTGTGCCATAGGGATCTACTATCTTCCCTTTCTTGATGGCGTCCTCAATACGCTCTCCTGTCAAGACCATATCCGTAAAGCTGCTGGAGGGATTGCTTATCAAGCGATCGTACAAGGCTCCTTTCAGAGTGTCAACAAACAAAGGAATGATTTCACCTTCCGAAAGTGGGGGCTGCACTTGAGCTGCTACGTCTCTCCAACGCCGGGCATACTCACGGATACTCTCACCGTGCTTTTGTTCCATCCCTTGTAGCATGAGCCGATTCGGAGTCGTATTAGTTACATGCTTGTATTGGCCCACGAACGCCTTCAAAAGATCTCTCCATGACTTGATGTCGACTTGTCTAAGTTGAGTATACCAACGAGTTGCGGAACCAGTTAAACTGTCCTGAAAGCAGTGGATAAGTAGCTTCTCATCTTTTATAAAAGCTGCCATTTTTCGGCAATACATGGTGATGTGAGCTGAAGGACAAGTAGTCCCGTCGTACTTATCAAAGTCGGGGGCCTTGAATTTCGGAGGTAAAACTAAATTCGCTACAAGGCTCAAATCACTGGCATCATTCCCTTGCTTATCCATTCCTTGCAAGGCCATGAACTTTTCTTCAAAGAGACGAAACTTCTCCTCGTACTTCTTTTCCACCTCGACCCTAATCCTTTCTTCTGCCTCAATTAACATGTTTGGATCCGGTACTTCAACCTCGAGATCTTCCCCTAACTCAATAGGTTGGTCCAAGTGACGGCTAGCCGGTGCCCCCGTAGGACGATTAGCGGGCGTTCCCTCGAGGTTGATATGCACTCTCTTCCCGGTGGTCGGCGCTCCTAGTTGGATATGCGATGTAGTCTCTCCTACCCCCCTCTCATTCGAATTGCCCCATGATCCTCCTTCTTTGTTGAACTTCTTTTCAAGCAATTCAGTCATCTGAGCGATGATGGTGGTTTGTGATTATGCAATCTGATCCTTAATGTTTTGCTCGATCCCATCCAATCGGCCCTCGAGGTCCTTCTGACCTTGTTCAACTCTGACAATCCTTTCTTCTATTGCTCGTGACTGAGAACGAGTGTCGTATGAACGCGGAATGGTTGTAGATTGGAAACCTCACCACTATAATAATATTTTTTCAATATTAATCCGTTATTTAGTTGGTCAATGCATGTCATGTCGTGAGATGATGTATGCACATATGATGCAATGAAATATGTACACATGTGTATGCGGATGAAATGTGTTGGCCCTATAGGTGATTCCCCTTAGGCCGACTATCATTCGAACGTGAAGGAGGTTCCTTGTTACGAGACAGTCATAGCAAAGTCTTACAAATATGCTTCCGCTTGTGATCCAAAGATGTTGATCCGATAGACGGTTCGAAATTTTACGGCTCGGGATGTTTGGAGTAGATCCGATCTCGCTTGACTTCCTCGGGATGGAGAAGAGATGTGCCTTCTTCGGTGGTGGGCATTAAATGACCTGACACTGTGCTTTCGCTCGGTAAACCGCCCCTTTATCCGTTCTGTCCGATGTCAGACTTGCTAATTGACATTATCCTTTCTAGCAACCTCCCGTCCACAATGATAGCCCCAAAAATGGGTAGAACCACCTTGACTCATGAAATGCATGCGAGAATAAATGCAAAAAATATCATAAGAAAAATCGTTAGTGTCGGATAAACATGATAAGAAAAAGCCAGGCATGAAAGCAAGCAACCCAACTTATCCCGTCTAATAAACCTAGGTTGTCCGCATGGCTCTAAAAAGGGTGGGCAATCTAGTTCTCTACATGCAGTTTTGGTTCTAGGAGGTACTCGAACTGTCCTCGCTGTCCCCTTCTAAGGGTAGCAAGGCCCCCGGTCATCACCCATTATAGGCTCATCTCAACCGGGTTCAATTCGAGGGGACCCTTTCGCTATATCCGGACGGAGAAATGATATTCCCACGAAGATATAGGGTACTCGAGCCCCGAAGGTACTTGCTAGGCCCAGACGGAGGAACAATATCCCCACGAAAGCACTAGCGTTTTCCCCCCACTTAAAACAAACGGTTTATATGCCACTTTTAAATGCGTTTAAAATAAACTCGCACTTATAAACAAATATCGATCGACTCAGTCACTTTAATTCGCAACTTCTAATATTAATTGAGCGGTAATGTTTTTTTTGGCTTGACTCTCTTTTTTGCTTTTGAAAACAAAAATTTCTCCCCAGCGGAGTCGCCATCTGTTGCGACTAATTTTTAGAAAATACCTCGGTGTCACTTAGAAGAACCGGGTTTAAATTGTTTTTGAAAATTTTAATCGGATTTGTAAAAATATGAAGGAGTCGCCACCGGCCATTTAAAAATGGTAGACCGGGCACCGAAATAAAACCAGAGATTCCCTTTTTAAAAAAAAAATGGTTCGGGAGTCGGTTACACGCGGGGAAGGATGAGCACCCCCGTCGTGCCCGAAAATCGGTACCAAAAACATTACCGCTTAATTAATATTAAACTTTGCGAATTAAAGTGACGAATCGTATCGAAATTTGGTTATACGAGCGAGTGAATTTTAAAGGTCTTAATATTCGAGAAGGAACGTCCGAACCACCACCACTACGACTGGTACTGGCCTCGTTCGTTCCCGAATAAAAAGACGCTCGCATTGCATTTTATAAGTTCGTATGCAACTTAGAAACGTAAACGGGACATAAAAAAATAATTAAACATAAAGTAAGTGGCATGGCACGTGATGGCATAACGAACATAAATTACACAAATATGTATATGCATCATAAAACATATATAGAACATGTATAAAACATATGAGCAAAATTAAACAAATTATAAATACTAGGCAATCGAACAAAAACGCATAAAAAGAGAAAACAAGGCTAAAAAGGTTAAAACGAAATCAAAACAGATCCTGAGGATCGATAGGGGAATAAACCATAAAAAAACAAAGCTGAACTGTCAAAACAGGGACTAAAATTAAAACTCGCAAAAAACTAAAAGGGTCGAAATGGTTATTAAATCACTCGAAATTAATTGAAATCGGATTGGGGGCGAGATTAAAAGTCTTTGAAAACATAAAGGGACTCAGGACGTGATTTCAGAATGCGGAAGCCCCCGTTGGGTCATTTTCAAAGCACGGAGGGATTAATGAAGGATTAACCCGTTTTTAAAATATTAAAATTCTATAAAAGGGGCCTAAGAACAAATGGCTCTCCCTTTGGCCATTTCGAATAAAAAAACAAGCCTCCCCCTTCTTCCCCTCTCACCCGATTAGGGTTTCAAAATAGGGGGAGTGTTTTACCGGCGCCGTCGGCCAATTTCCGGCACGGGTGTCCTCAGAAGAGAAACAAGAGAAGAAAACCTTTTCGAAACCTTAGATACCAACTCCAAAATCCCTTTTTCCTGAGAAATTTCTTAAAAAAAATAGTGACCAAAATTCCTCTTTTTGTCTCCTTTTGAAAACCATTTACCTCATCGCGTCCTCATCGGTTCACCGCTACGTTTCCTTGGAGGAAAACGCCTGGGCTTGTCACTGGAGGGAGGCGAACGGACGCGGAGGTGAAGAGACGCCAAGGTAAAACCCTAGACCCTTTTCTATTTTTTTTTCGTTTTGGGTTTGCATGCAATCGAAAAAAATAAAATAGAGATGCTACCTCAGAAGGCTTTTTTGTTATTATTGCTCTCTTTGAAGAATCCCGAATGGGGTTTACAATGTCTCTCTGCTGATTTCTCTCTTTTTTTTCTCTCTGGGTTCATCTCCGATTTATATCCGGATTACATTCGAATAAAAAAGGGTTGACTTCGATCTCGATTTATTGTTTTTTGTCTCTTGTTGCTGATCTCTACTGCTTTTTGCTTTGTTTCATTTCGGTTTTGGGTATCTGACTCCCATGCTTTTTTGTGTTGCATGCTGGTGTTTCCGGAATGGAGTGGCTTTGGCGTGCATCGAGTCAGAGGCGACAGAATTGTGCAGACGGGTGGTCACGGGATCGGGCTACGCGCGCGTGGAGGGAGCCGGATCGTCTCAGGCGCGCGCGTGGAACACGAACGGACGTCTGGTGTGGAGCACGCGCAAATCTGGTCCGTTAGATCAGATCTTGATCTAACGGTGGGGGAGGCGTGCGGCGCGGATCAACGATACCCTTGTTAGGGTTTCCTTCAGACACGATATGGGCCGTTGATCTCGCCCAGATCGAACGGCAATGGGCGTGCGGCGCGAGGGATTCGAAGAGCCTCCCTAGGGTTTTGGCTGACTTGATCTGGACCGTTGATCAAGCCCTCGATCCGACGGCTGTGGGAGTGCGGCACTGGGGCAACATGATGACAGCTAGGGTTTTTCTTTGTGGAGTCGATCTCGACCGTCAGATCTAAGCAGATCTGACGGCTACGAATTAGGGCGGCGGCTGCATAAGAAACAAATGTGATTAGGGTTTTTTGTAACACCCCAACATGTCATGTTAAAAGTAAAGGGAATAATTGATGAAAAAAAAAGAAATTAATTCTTACAGCTAAGGGGTCTTGAACCCATGACCCATTGCTTACTAAGCTCAAACCTCTACCAATTGAGCTAAAGCATTTCTGGGATTTAAATTACACTAGCCTTGTTTTAAGTTTGTTTGGTTCGGTTATAACCAAATATTAAATAATGGTAAGAACCCATCAACTACCCCTCATTTATTTTTATTGGTCTGTTCAAGAACCGTGAGAACCAGAAGGTTCTAAACCTTTCCCTTAACCACCACCGTTCACCGTCCCGATCTAGGCCACCGTCGAGCCGTGCCGTGCACCGCCCCTATCGGTGCGCACACCATCATGTTCTGAACCCGATCCCGTCAGCCACTCGCAGAGCCTCGTCGCCGTTCGTCGTGAAAAGGGCATGGGAGGTTCGACAAGAAACCTCATGCTTCGCCCCTGTTATTTTTGAGATTTCCGGCCACCTCCGTTAGCCGCTCGTGGCACCGCCTCCGTCGTTGAATTCCTTGCATTGAGCTGAGCAAAACCCATGTCTCCGGGAAACGAACGACCACCGTTCAGACTGTCGTCGGAGCCACGACAGTGTTGAGCATTTTTTTCGGATTTGGGTAAGTTTGGTGAGTTTTGGATTAAATTATGGGATTTTAGATTGGATTATGGTTGTTTTTGGCGTTTTTTTTTGGCTGTTCGGCGTGTTTTCCGATCGGGAAAGGCTGCGCGTGGGGTTCACGCGCCATCCAAGGCGATTTCCGGCCGCCTTGGACGGTGGGTGTTGAGCCGGCCGGCTCATACCCGGTCTGACCTTTGAACCGGTCCACTCGAACCCGACCCGACCGAGTAAACTGGGTCGACCCGACCCGACCCGTTGACCGACCCGACCCGTTGACCGACCCGACCCGTTGACCGACCCGACCCATTGACCGAGTCAAACCAGTGACATCAGCATGACGTCAGCGTTGACTTTGCCGCTGATGTCAGCGTTGACCGTTGACTTTGATCGTTGACCAAAAAGTCAAATTTTCCGAAAACTCATATTTTATGTTTTTCGACGTCCTGAGTCCGATTTTGAAGCCCGTTTTGCAAAATTCTGACCCGAAGGCCTCTGAATCTAACCTTGAACCCGAAAGTGTTTAATTTTGTTAAGAGCTCTATGGATAAGAACTGAAATGATAATTTGTGTATTTGAAGGTATGCAAGTATCTTGGTATTTGAAATGTCATGGGACATCCAGTCCGGATTCGAATGCGATCGAATGTAGTATCATGAGTCAACTGGTATAACTCGGAACTAAGGTAATACACTACTACCTCTTGTATGCTTTGAGATCATGTTGGTATTTGTTAATGCATGCATGATAATGATAAGAAGTACTGTTAGCCTACTTAAGTCAAACTAAATATGAAATTGAGTATGGTAATTTAGATAAGACCAAAATGCTCGAACGAGGAAGCTAATAAATCTGAAGTATCTGAAGTTCATTAAGTAATTAATGAGGCAGCTAATCTCCAATTCTGATCATTAGTGTGAAATGTTTAAATGCGAAAGATACATGGACATGAGATTACGAAAATGCCCTCAAGGTCTGTGAATGACTAAAATACCATTGAAATCCGAAGCAATCTAGAAATCTACGTTAAATATGGTAAAACAACATGATTCATCTGAAAACCTCGAACTACTTGGAAAGCTATGGAAATGTGTTAAGTCTTCTTGGATTTGGAATGAATCTTCGACTATAGATTTAGGGGAATCTATACATACCCCTGAATTAAGCGAGTGGCTCAAAATACAGAATAGATCGAAATGACTAAAAGTATTGAAAATACCGTTATGGTTAAAATAATCGGAAGGATGGTATTGACTAAAAAGAGTTGAAGTATCCTCGGACACCGAGGTTTACAAATGAACTGGAAGGATGGATAAACCCTTGAGTTCTGAAATGAATGGAGTGGTTGGAAGTACCGAACTTTCTTGAATGGCTGAGACACCCATGAATATTTAAATAATTGAAATACTATAAATGGTTCAATTGACAGAAATGATGGATATTCCGAGTTTCAGAATAACTGGAATACCCCCATTGACTGGAATAAGTAAATTGTCTTGATAAAATTCTGGAAATGTCGATAAAGCTGAAAATGACCGAAATACCCTCAAGGGTTGAAGCATGACTTACGTACGTCAAACACTCTTGATATTAATATAAGGATGAAAGTCTTCCCGCACAGAGTATTAGTTCGACTACTCCATGGCAAGTCCTGTGATGAGATATGAAAGTAACCGTTCAGATATACGATACAATTTAGATACATCAGAAGCGTTGGTTAATACTACAAGGTTGGAATATGTTAGTTCGAATGGTTTTGGAGACTCGATAAACTTCTGGGAATCTTAAATATTGCAAATCGTCATTTCATCATTATTAGGCTAAATTACAAATCACCCATAATTGTTAAATGACCAAAATGCCCTCGTTGGCCAAAGTAATCAAAATAGCCCCGAACGTATCTGATATAGTGAGAGGTCTTGATGTAGAAATCTCTGAATGCTTGGTTGGATACCTGATGAACAAGTAGAATTTCTGAGCTACCGTTTGCGCCTTGTTGGTATAAATTACCAAAATGCACGTGTATGATAAAATGATCGTAATGCCCATGGTAGGCTTAAATGGCTAAAACACTCATGATATGCCTAAACTCTCAAGATCTTGATGTATCATCTCCTGACTATCTGGTTTGAACCGTTAGTACAAACCCCTCTTTTAATAGGGGTCTTGTTTCGAAGATCCGTTCAATTGTCAAAAGTTAATGTGTTCTCTCTGAAAATGTCAAGTATCTCCAAGAAGTAAATTGTTCCACCTAGTGTGTTCCATGTGTGCTACACGACTGTTTTTGCAAACTGATTTACATGTTATAATACCGATTATGTGTACATGATAGAATATTTGGACTCACATGACATGTTTTATAATTAAACATGACCGTACTATATTTCTGATATATGCATATGTACATGATATGACCAACATGCTATATGGATGATATATTACTAAAAATACAGCTATTGATTAACCGAACCGTTACATAAATTGTTACTGGGGTACTTGGGATAAAATATGAAGTGACCGTAGGTTCAGCCCTGATCCAGCTGGTGATTCCTTTACCGTTACAGGTTCCTATGCTTCGGCTAGGGTAATACCTACCATACCGTACCGTACCGTTCCTAAGGTAATCCCTTAGGATGGCACCTATGCCCAGTGGGCACTGGTTAACGCCTTTGACGCAGTTTTGGGGAACTGCCTCTTGGAGTGTGGTTGGAGGGTTGATAAAAGATTAAACCGTATCGTATTGTTACTTGAACTGTATGTTTTAAACTGAAAATGTATATTATACTGTTGTTGTACATGTTTTACTTATACTGTTTGTTGAGTGGATCACACGATTGATAATAACCAAGAGGGGGTGAATTGGAATTTTAACGGTGTTGTAATGGAAATTGCAACTCAAAAATAATTGACACGGGATTTAGAGTGGTTCAAGTTCACCAACCGAACTCTACATCCACTACCTTAGTCTCACCAAGGATTTGCAACAATTCCACTAATTGCTCGTCCCCTTTTTCTTAGGACAAGGAGGCAACCTTTACAATTTCGGTTAATTTTTCTACCCAAAAATTAACCCAATCCTCACACAAATGAACAAAGAAGTTTGTTGGCTAATAAGGTATCTCTCAATACAAATGATAGCCCAATATCAAGCACTCAACCCAATTGAACAAAATAAGAATGAAAAATACAATTGGGGTTTCTAGACAAAAATGGGATTTTAATACAAAATGCTTGGATTTGATGATAGGATGAATTCTTGAGGTTCAATGTTGATTGCTGGAGCTTCTTGGGGTCTTTTTATAGCCTCTTGTTGATTTCTAACCGTTGTGGGTGTTGGGCTCGAGAATAGAGCCGTTGGGGATGTTTTTCTCACTCCTTTAAAGCAGTCTGCAGCCTACCGTTTCGGAACGGGTCAACCTGTTTCGGAACGGTTTTTCAAATAATATAGCCGTTGGAGCGTCTTATGAGAGCACGTTTCGAAACGCCTTAGGGCTGTTTCGGAACGTTTTTGCCACTGCCAAAGGGGTGTTTCGAAACGGCCTTAGCCCGTTTCGGAACGCCCTGTTTTGTTCTTCAAAAATCAGTTAAAACCGTTGCCCTTGTTCATATAGATGAAGAACAGTTTCGAAACGAGTGATACCATTTCGAAACGCCTTAAACCGTTCCGATACGCGTTTCGGAACAAGTGCACATCGAACTGAAAGTGTTTCGAAACGCCTGGGGCCGTTTCGGAACAGGGCTTGAAAATCCACTGTTTTGACTTTGAAATACTTAAAAAAATATTTTGAAAGTCTTTGGTTTTAACTATGAAGAGGTCTTATCAATATATAGGAAATTTTAAGGACTTTAAAATTTGTTTTGACATTTTTATTTTAGTTCTTAGGTTTTTAGTTATATCAAAATTAAAACATATGTTTCACAATCTCCCCCTTTTTGATATAACAAAACCAAAGTTAGAATTTTTTAAGGATTTTGAAAGTTTTGAAGATATTCTAACTCCCCCTTAATTTAAGATAGGTTTTGAGGTTTTAAAACTTGTGACTTGAAATCAGAGATGTAAAGTTTAACAAAACCTTAAAAATTTTATTTTGTGGCAAGGCAAAGGCAAGGCTGCTACTCTCTTAAATTTCTTCTCCCCCTTTTTGTTAGATCAAAAAGAAACAAAGAAAGCTCATAAAGAAGATTAGTACCAATAAGTAATAATAAGCAATCATAGTTTATATCATCAAAATATTCAAAGCATAAACAATAAGTTCATAATAAAATCCCAAATAAAAGATCAAAAGCATAGGTTCCTAAAACATAATTAAACATAAAGATGCAAACTTAATCCTAAATGCATAGATAATATAATATAAAATGATATGAATATCCTAGGCCTCGTCATCATCATCCGAATCATCATCGTTCTTGGCTTGAGAACGGTGAAACTTAGTCCATTGCCCATAAAGAGTAGAGAAGGAAAGATCAAGGTTTGCATTGGAAGTCTCAAGAGTGTGAAGACGATCCTCAACGTTCTTCAACCGATTGCCTATAGATTCAAAGCCCGAAGCAATGCGAGTGTCCATAGTATCGAGTCGAGAATCCAAGGCATTGAATCGTTCGGTAAGGAAAGCCGTGAGAGCATCATTGTTTCCCATTTGGACTTGCGGTGGAGGAGCAACGGGAGGAGGAACCGCTTCTCTATCAACTCTTTCCCAAAAACCGTCCACATATGTGAATCCGGACTTGCGAAGAGAGGACTCACCAATTTTGGTCTTGCGAGGTTCCGGGGAGTCATAGGTACAATCAATACCAAGATCATTGAAGAGGTAACTTAAGACTATGCCGTAGGTGAACGACGTCAACTCATTTGTGTCAATAAGCTTAATATTATTGACAATCTCGGCAAAAATAATCTTAGGCACATTAGGGCGCTCACCTCTTCGGAAACACTCAAGCCAAAAATGATCTTTTTCACGGATGTGGGAGTATTTACCTCCGGAAGGTCGAATAAACCAAGAAACTATCAAATGAAGAACACGATCGTGCACATCCAAATTAAGAGCTTTCCCGGTGAAAGTGCCAAAGTGGCGTTCATCTTCAAGACCCTTATTCTTAAGTTTAAGGGCAGACTCCAAAAGAGCAACATTAACAACAAACTTCTGGCCCAATAAGGATGACTCTATGCCTACAATTTCGGTTTTGGTCTCATCGTAAAGAAAGCGAGCATTAGAGTAGAAAAGAAGTACCATGTTTTTGTAGCAAACATCCTCAATGCCCAAGAAAAAAAGAAGATTCCATTCATCCAAACGTTCAAGATAACGGAAAAGGAATCGCTCAGAATTGAGGAACTCAAGGTCAATGACTCGTTCTTTACGAACCGCGAGATCTTTGACATAAGAGAAGCGAGCACGTTGCTGCGGAGTTTTGAGTGTTTTCTTAAAGAGCATAGTGATATTCGGACGAATGCTCGATTCATCGGTTTGAACGGCTTTGCGTTTCTTGTTAGATTGATCCGCCATCTAAAAACATTAAGCAAGTGTTTTAAAATTAAGTGTATGTATTGATAATTAAAATCAATCCAATAAGAAATCCCACTTAGGTTTTTGAAAACAAAATTAAAAAAAATACGACTAAAAAATTTTATATTCGAATAAAAAATTTTGAGATTTTGAAATTTTTTTTACAAGATATTGAAAACCCACAACTAAAAACATATAATGTATACAAAAATAAAATTTTCTATCCTAAGATTCAAACAAAAATTGAAAGAGAAAAAAAGGAAAAATTACCTTAGTTTGGGATTTTGGATGATTTGAGTAAAATCCTTGCACAAGATTGATGAAGCTTGCTTAGACTTGAGTTTTAGAGTAAAACCCCTCACAATTTTGTGAAAAACAAAGAGTTTGAGAGGGTATTTATAGAGAGGGATTCGGTTAGGGTTTTTAGGGTTTTAAGAGTTTGAATGAAAAGTGAATTTTGAGTCATTAAAGGCTCTAAATAAGCATTCCGCGATGCCGTTTCGGAACGGTCAAGACCGTTTCGGAACGGGGCGGCTAGGGTTTTGACCCTTCTTAAACCATTGACAGATCGTTTCGAAACGGGGTTGACCGTTTCGAAACTTGTTTGACTCGTATCGGAACGCGTTGCGATACACCCATTCATCGAATCAAAAACGTTTCGAAACGCCTGGGGCCGTTTCGAAACGCCCTTCTCTCAGGACGGATTTTAAGGTATCCGTATCGAAACAGGGGGACCCGTTTCGATACACCTGGGCCTGGAAGTGCAGATGAGGCTCTAAAAGTGCAGAAAAATGAAATTTTAAGAGGCCAAATATGCATAAATGTTATGAATGAGCAGGCAAAATATATTTAGGCAAAAACATACTCCCCCTAACTATATGCATGGAAGAAATTGGGAGTCTAAACATATAAACATGGTATTTCACAAAATCAAGCATATTTAAGTTTAAAAAGAGGTCCTAAAAGGTCAAGATAGGCTAGTTAGTCCTAACTCTCTCCTAAGGGACCAAAAACGCTCTTTATCTAATGGTTTTGTAAAAATATCTGCTAATTGATTCAAGGTGTCTACATACTCTATAACCACATCTTTGTTAAGGACATGATCTCTAATGAAATGATGCCTTATTTCTATATGTTTGGTTCTAGAGTGTTGGATGGGATTTTTTGTTAAACATATTGCACTTGTATTATCACATTTAAGGGGTATGGTTTCTATTTTTACACCATAATCTAAGAGTTGTTGCTTCATCCAAAGGACTTGAGCACAACAACTTCCTAAGGATATGTACTCGGCTTCGGTGGTAGATAAGGCTACACTATTTTGTTTCTTAGAGAACCAAGATATGAGCATACTACCTAGGAATTGACAAGTTCCCGAAGTACTTTTCCTATCGATTTTGCAACCCCCATAATCCGCATCCGAATAAGCATGAAGGTTAAAGGTAGAGATTCTAGGGTACCAAAGACCTAAACAAGGAGTGTCTCTAAGATACCTAAAGATCCTCTTAACGGCTATAAGGTGAGACTCTCTAGGACTAGCTTGAAACCTAGCACACAAGCAAACACTAAACAATATATTCGGTCTACTTGCGGTAAGGTAAAGCAAAGACCCAATCATAGAACGATAAAGCTTAGAGTCAACACACTTACCTCCTTCATCTTTGTCAAGATTTGTAGATGAGCTCATAGGAGTGGCTTGAGGCTTTGTATTCTCCAATCCAAACTTATTGAGCATATCCTTTATGTATTTTGCTTGATTTATGAAGGTGCCATCCTTCTTTTGCTTGATTTGGAGTCCCAAAAAGAATGAGAGTTCCCCCATCATGCTCATCTCAAATTCACCTTGCATTAACTTAGCAAATTCTTGACAATGACATTCATTAGTAGAACCAAATATAATATCATCAACATAAATTTGAACTACTAAAATGTCATTTTTATACATTTTTATAAAAAGTGTAGTGTCCACCTTACCTTTTTCAAATCCTTTTTCAATCAAAAAATTTGAAAGACGTTCATACCAAGCTCTAGGAGCTTGTTTTAAACCATAGAGGACTTTGGTTAGTTTGAAAACATGATTTGGAAATTTTGAGTCTTCAAAACCCGGTGGTTGTTCCACATACACTTCCTCATTTATAAAACCATTTAAAAATGCGCTTTTAACATCCATTTGAAAAAGCTTGAAATTATGATAACATGCATATGCAAGCAACATCCTAATGGCTTCCATTCTAGCTACGGGTGCATAGGTTTCATCAAAATCTATTCCCTCTTCTTGAGTGTAACCTTGTGCAACGAGTCTAGCTTTATTTCTCACAATGTTACCACTCTCATCTAGTTTGTTCCTAAAGACCCATTTAGTTCCTATTGTAGATTGATTACTAGGCCTATCAACTAATGTCCATACATTACTTCTCTCAAATTGATTTAATTCTTCTTGCATAGCCATGATCCAAAAATCATCTTTCAATGCTTCTTTTATATTTTTAGGCTCTATGCATGAGATAAATGCAACATGATTCATTAATCTAAGAGAAGAACGAGTGGTTACCCCCTTGGATGGATCACCCAAGATTTCACCATCTTTGACATAGTTCAACTCCCTTGGATAGCTAACTTCCTTTTCCTCATTAGCCATGTCCTTCAAGGTTTCATGAGGTGGATCTTGTGTGTCTTCTTCTTTTGGTTGAATCTCATCCTTCTTTGAAGTTTGACCTCCATCAAAGGTATTTATGATTCCTACATCATCATCATCACAAGAATCCTTCCTAGGAAGGGGATTATCATCGAATACAACATGAATAGATTCTTCTACTACTAAAGTTCTTTTGTTAAATACTCGATAGGCTTTAGAGGTTAAAGAGTAACCTATAAAAATAGCTTCATCACTTTTTGCATCAAATTTACCTAAATTATCTTTTCCATTATTTAAAACAAAACATTTGCACCCAAAAGGGTGAAAATAGCTAATGTTAGGCTTTTTAGATTTTAAGATTTCATAAGGTGTTTTCTTCAAAATTGGCCTAATCGTTACTCGATTTATAACATAACAAGTTGTGTTTGTGGCTTCCGCCCAAAAGTATTTTGGTAAATTATTTTCACAAAGCATAGTTCTAGCCATTTCTTGTAAAGTTCTATTTTTCCTCTCAACTACCCCATTTTGATGAGGAGTTCGAGGAGCGGAAAAATTATGGCTAATACCATTTTCATTTAAGAAATCTTCAAATCCTAAATTTTGAAACTCGGTTCCATGATCACTTCTAATATGTGAGATTTTAAGTTCAAGATCATTTTGAGTTAATTTTGAAAATGTGATGAATTTTTCCAAAGCCTCATCCTTAGTACTTAAAAAGAGAACCCAATTGAATCTAGAAAAATCATCAACTAGTACAAAAGCATATGATTTGCCACTCAAGCTCATAGTCCTAATTGGCCCAAATAAATCCATGTGAATTAGTTGTAAACATCTACTAGTAGAAATATCATTAATAGGCTTAAAGGAAGATCTATGTTGTTTACCCTTTGAGCATGCATCACAAATTTTATCATTTGAAAATTTTATCTTAGGTAAACCTTTAACTAGGTTTAGAGAGACTAGTTTTTCTAAAATACTTTTGCTAGCATGTCCTAGCTTCCTATGCCACAATCATGCATCATTTTCATTTTGAGCAACTAAGCATGCATGAGATGTATGAATGTCATCTAGATGCACCATGTATATATTCCCTATGCGATGACCTATGAGCATAATATTATTAGTTTTAATGTCTACGATTTTACAACCGGTTTTATCAAACAAAACATTAAAACCTTTATCACATAGTTGACTTATGCTCAATAAATTATGTTTAAGACCATTACATATAAAACATTTTCAATGAGAATAGTAGAGTGATTACCTATGGAGCCAATACCTTCAATGTGGCCTTTGGAGTTGTCACCAAATGTTACTACTCCTCCACTTTTTGGCTTTAGATCCATGAGTCGACTCTTGTCTCCGGTCATGTGTCTCGAGCATCCACTATCAAGGTACCATGAGTTTTGACTTTGTGCTTTGGCCTTGTAGCAATGCTCCCCCTACAAACAAAGATATTTAAACTTTGGTTTTTGGTACCCAAATCATTTTGGGTCCATGTGTGTTAGTTCCTAAAACTTTGGTTCCCTTAGGAATCCAAGGTGACATAGCAATAATATTATTAGTTTTAACAAGTTCCTTAGGAACCCATACATTTCTAATTCTTTTAGTTTTACTATGTCTAGGATAGTTACCTTGTTTGTAGTAATTAGTCTTTTTCTTAGGTTGGTGTGCTCTAGGGGATTCTCCTAATTCATGCTTGACACTACCAATATTTTTTAAAGACTTTTTGAGCTCATTTAGCTCACTCAACACCTTTTGGTGTTCACAATTACTTTGAGATAAAAGATTATTAAGATCAATATTTTCATCTTGAAAGAATTTAAGTTCATCTTTTAATCCTAATATCTTTTTCTCAAATTTAGAATTAGCTTGAATAAGTGAGTCATTTTTGTCATTTAATTCTAGAATAATTTTTTTATTCCTAATAACCGACTCCTTATATTTTTCAACTAATTCATCATATACCTCTTGTAACTCATCATAAGCATCATTTAATTCATCATATGTAAAATCTAAAGTAGATGAGTTAGAGGTTACCAAGGAGGAATCTTCCTCAAGTGCCATGAGGCAAAGGTTAGCCACTTCTTGTTCGTCATCCTCCGATGACTCCTCATCACTCCAAGTAGCAAGCTTGGCTTTGAGCTTTTTCCTCTTCTCAAAGCCCTTCTTCTTGAGTTGAGGGCACTCCGAACGTATGTGGCCGGGTTGTTTGCACTCAAAGCAAGTGATTGGATCCTTTCCTTCTTCTTTGTTTTTGCTTTTGAAGTCCATTTTCCTTTGGATTTTTCTTCCTCGGTTGGACTTCATAAAGCGTGAGAATCGTTTGGCTATCATAGCCAATTCTTCAAGCTCATCCTCATCACTAGATGAACTTTTATCAAGTTGGGAAGCTTTAGCCTTGAGAGCTATTCCCATTTTCTTCTTTTTCTCCACTTCAAGCTTCTCCATTCTTTTTTCTTCTTTCTTTTTCTCATCTTCCCTTCCTTGTTTCATGATCTCGTGAGTAAGGAGAGATCCCACAAGTTCATCAAGCTTTAAAGTTTTTAAATTCTTTGCTTCGATGATAGCGGTTCTCTTCCCATCCCAAGATTCGGGAAGTGAATAGAGTAGCTTTCAGACAAGTTTGTCTTCCGGTATAACTTCTCCATAGCCCTTTAGACCATTTACAATAGTGGAGAACCGATCAAACATCTTTGACACCGTCTCATCGAATTCCATCTTGAAATTTTCATAACTAAGATTGAGAATTCCAATCTTAGTTTCTTTAACATCGTTGGTGCCTTCATAAGTGGTTTCAAGAGTGTCCCACACTTCTTTGGCACTTTCAATTGATGAGACCTTTGAATAGATGTCCGGACCGAAAGCACAAAATAACATGTGAAGAGCTTTGTCATTTACTTGAATCTTTTTCCTTTCCTCTTCACTCATTTCCATTCTCCTTTTTAGCACCATCTTGCCTTCATCATCTTGCTTCAATGGAATATATGGTCCATCCTCAATGACATCCCACACAAGATAGTCACTTGATTTGATGAATAGACGCATTTTGTTTTTCCAAAAAGAGTAGTTCTCACCATTGAAGAAAGGAGGCTTTGTAGTAGATTGTGAGTCGTACATGCCGGGAGCGGAGGTTGAAGCCATCTCTTGATATTTTGATGATCACACTTCTTCCAATGATCTCCTCTTGTGGTTGTTAATCCTCAAAGAGTTAAGCTCTGATACCAATTGTTGAGTGGATCACACGATTGATAATAACCAAGAGGGGGGGTGAATTGGAATTTTAACGATGTTGTAATGGAAATTGCAACTCAAAAATAATTGACACGAGATTTAGAGTGGTTCAAGTTTACCAACCGAACTCTACATTCACTACCTTAGTCTCACCAAGGATTTGCAACAATTCCACTAATTGCTCGTCCCCTTTTTCTTAGGACAATGAGGCAACCTTTACAATTTCGGTTAATTTTTCTACCCAAAAATTAACCCAATCCTCACACAAATGAACAAAGAAGTTTGTTGGCTAATAAGGTATCTCTCAATACAAATGATAGCCCAATATCAAGCACTCAACCCAATTGAACAAAATAAGAATGAAAAATACAATTGGGGTTTCTAGACAAAAATGTGATTTTAATACAAAATGCTTGGATTTGATGATAGGATGAATTCTTGAGGTTCAATGTTGATTGCTGGAGCTTCTTGGGGTCTTTTTATAGCCTCTTGTTGATTTCTAACCGTTGTGGGTGTTGGGCTCGAGAATAGAGCCGTTAGGGATGTTTTTCTCACTCCTTTAAAGCAGTCTGCAGCCTACCGTTTCGGAACGGGTCAACCTGTTTCGGAACGGTTTTTCAAATAATATAGCCGTTGGAGCGTCTTATGAGAGCACGTTTCGAAACGCCTTAGGGCTGTTTCGGAACGTTTTTGCCACTGCCAAAGGGGTGTTTCGAAACGGCCTTAGCCCGTTTCGGAACGCCCTGTTTTGTTCTTCAAAAATCAGTTAAAACCGTTGCCCTTGTTCATATGGATGAAGAACAGTTTCGAAACGAGTGATACCGTTTCGAAATGCCTTAAACCGTTCTGATACGCGTTTCGGAACAGGTGCACATCGAACTGAAAGTGTTTCGAAACGCCTGGGGCCGTTTCGGAACATGGCTTGAAAATCCACTGTTTTGACTTTGAAATACTTAAAAAAATATTTTGAAAGTCTTTGGTTTTAACTATGAAGAGGTCTTATCAATATATAGGAAATTTTAAGGACTTTAAAATTTGTTTTGACATTTTTATTTTAGTTCTTAGGTTTTTAGTTATATCAAAATTAAAACATATGTTTCACACTGTTGGAACACACTAGGAACCGAACTCTCTAATTCCACCTCCGTACATTAATAGTCTATAATTACCGTCTAATTCTTGATGATTGAATAAAGAACAAGTACCGTTATCCTCAAGTATAACGTTACCTGAAATATCGAAAAAGAAATGAAGACTGTTACTGCGTAAAGTATCATGAAAATGTTATGCCTACCATATATCTGCATGAGCTTATAACATCTTTTGGTAGTTTCGTATTACTGAACTTTTCCAAGCTCACGTTGTTTTTACCATCGCAGGTTAAAGAAATATTTCATGGTATAACGTTTGACATCAGTGTTCGGAGTTCTCTCGGCGTTGCTTTTGGAGTACGGTACCGACATAGTTAGTGGGCATGCATAACATTTTTGTATCATGATAGTGTCTGTAAAATGTTTTCTGAAATCCTGTTATATGTTTAAATGCTTTCATGAAAGAGTATTTTCAACTAAAGTTACCGTTATAATCTAATATGTATTTTTCAGAGAAAATGTTTTATGTGTATTTTTACCGTGGGTCGCTCCTGTGACCCTAATGTGGCTTCCTAGGATCTGTCATAACGCATAGGCGGGTCTAGGGGGTTACATTTTTTGTGTAAAGGGCTGAACGGGCCATATGCATGTATATTACTTTTGGGCTTTAAATGGGTTGAGTTGTAATATTTGGACTGTTATTAATAATATTTGGGCTCTTATTATTTATCAACATCTTTTATTTACTTTATGTTTTATTTCCATAATAATAATAATAATAAATACAATAATGATAACGGTTAATAGATAATATTAATAATAAAAATAATGCTATATAATAATATTGAATGATAGTAATGATATCTTCATAACTAATAATAATAATAAAGTAGTGATAAATATGATGATGATAATAATACTACAATAATACGAAAAGAGTAATAATAATATACGGTAATAATAGATATATGCATGTATATTTTTCTCTTTTTCGTTTTTTTTCTTCGTTTTTTTCTTTTTTATATTTTTAGACTTAAATTACATAACAGCCCAATATAAGCTCATTAATCATCACAAACCAAAGGAGGTTCAAGGTCCGGACAAAATTAGTGATTACAACACCCTCAAGCGTATCGATACGCCTAAGCTGGCAAGAGCACAACGGCTAGTTTCTAATGAAGGCCGTACCGATACGGTTCCAAGCGTATCGATACGAAAGGCTGCAGAACAGCATTTATGAAGGGAAATAAAGTCCTCAACGGCTCCAAATTATCCCCAACGGCTAGTAACAGCTATAAACTCATCAAGGAGTATAAAAGGGACCTTCAAGCATCAAGAGAAGGCTAATGCTCATATTGTCAAACATCAAATGATCAAGAATTGTCTTAGAGCTTAAATTGTCATTTATTGTATAGACAAACACTAGTGAGCCAAAATTGTCAAATTTGCTCAAGTGTTTTAGGTTTTGGGTGAGTGCTTAATTGTGCAAACAAACACCTATTAGAGGGTTTTAAGTTTGCTTTCATTGTCTCTTTGCAAGAGAGGGTTTCAATCAAGGCTTTGGGTAGAAAGCTTGATTGGTTGTAAGGGTTTCCTCCTAAGCCTAGAAAAGGGGACGAATCAATAGTGGATTGATTGAGAAATCCTTAGTGGGGAGCTAAGGTAGTGGATGTAGACCTTGGTTAGAAGCTAAGGTAGTGGATGTCGACCTTGGTTAGAAGGTTGAACCACTATAAATCATTGTGTCTATTTACATTCTAGCTTCCACAACCCTTCCACCCAAAAATCCACATCTCCACCACTTGGTGAGCAAGAACGGTTGAACGAATCGAGCCCGACACAACTCAACAATTGGTATCTGTAACCCCCTCGTTTCGGTCTGGCCGGATGACCGGTCCGAGTGGGCCACACGGGGAAAACCGAAGCGAAACCCGTTAAGGTTCCCCCTCGGTTAGCAACCCTATTTTTTTTCTTTCATTTTAATCTTGTCTAGAGGATTGTTAAGTCCTAGGTGATTACGACAGCGGAAAACAATCAAAGGAAATCACGTTCGAACCACGGCCATGCACAAACAGTCCATTTTAAGCTTACAGGGCAGGCCGTATCGATACACCAATCAAGAGTATCGATACGCCTTGACTTGGTCAACCCAAACAGTCAACTCGAAGAAGACCGTATCGATACAGCCCTCAAGCGTATCGATACGCCCTCTTCAGTCAACATCTCGTGGTCAACGAGATAAACCCGTACCGATACACCCCATCACCGTATTGATACGCCAAAAACTCCCCAATTTCTCAGAATTCCAGTGACCAAAAACCGTATCGATACACCCCCGTGTATCGATACGCCCAGCCAAAACTGAGCTCTACAGGCAAGACCGTATCGATACGGCCCTTAGGCGTACCGATACGCCCTGCACTACAACTCCACAATTTCCAACTTAACGACCCCAAACCCGACTCTAAACGCATTTCTAGACTCTCCTAAGCACATACAAATATTTAAGCAATCATACATGAGCCATAGGTAACAATCAAACATGAGACAAGACATCCATACATGGCATTCATACAAATACCATATTTTAGCATGAAAGGGCATTCATAAAGGCTCAAAAGCCCAAAATGCACAATTTAAAGCATATAAGGTTTGCATCCATCAACAAGGCAACCTAAACACCTAGAAGGCATGTCACCACACTCAAACATTCATCATAGCATATCATGCTTTACAAACCATAGTTAATCCAAAACATCAACATATAAATGAGTCATACAAGCTCATACAAGACACCCTTGCCACATTGCTAAACTACTACAAAATCATGAACCGTACTTGAGCCACAAAACTTGGAAGCCCTTCTTGCCTTGCTCCGAGCTAACACCACGCTAAAGATCTGCATTGTTGAACATTGAGAGCGTAAGCTATAAGCTTAGTGAGGATGCTCTAAAATCGAAAACATCAACAATGCAGGGTTCAAGCATGTACTCCCTAAATCTTGTACCTAACATGCATAGGCAATTTCACAAGTAGACCTAGCTAGTCTTTCAAGTGGCATAATATGGCATCTTACATCATACTAAGCATCAAGCATTAATATCAACAATCATATATCAACACCATATATCACCATTATATGAACAAGTTTAATTGGCCACTATTAATTACCCGGGTGTGCGGATTTAAACTTCAACAATCACATTACCTCGGTGGGATTACACTCATCACCGGACCTTGCATGTGCGGGATTCCACTCATCGCCACATGCCCTACGGATGGGATTCCACTCATCATCCCGTAGAAATATATAAAAGCTCCGGTGGAATATTACATCACCGTACTCCTCCTTGATGACTTAACGCCATCAAGGCCACGTACGTTTTGACTCAATTTGTGTGCACACTAATCCTAATGATCGATCATTTACAACCGGTAATTCATTTAGTGCCAATTTTCATTATCACATCACATATCATCAACCACAACTCATGCTCATCACATGTATACATATCATGACATACATGCACCAATTAACCACAATCACAAGAGCATAGATAGGCAATCATAGTAGTAATCAACGGAATCAATGGCTAAAGATTAACAACTTGAAATAAAGAAATGGCCTACCAAGCACATTCCACACACACACACTACACACACTCGGACCAAACTTTAAAACAAGTTTGAAACCACTCACCGCCCTTCCTTAGCAACCGAAACAATTCTCCTACGAACCCGGATTCGGTCCCAAAGCTCCTTCAACGACTCCTCTTGCTTCTAGCCAACCAGAAACACAACCAACAACCAAAATCAATGCTAACATTCAATCAACACTCAACCTTAAAGCTTAAACTATCTTCATCCACATTTTCCAATCAAATAAATCCCCAAATGTAACAAATTCGTACTCCCTCAAACTTTGGCTGAAAACTCCACTTTCAATCATCCAAAAGACACTCAAAAGACCCCAAATCACCCTCCTAACATACCTAAACCATCAGCCCTTCAATTACACTCTAAAACCCACCAAAAACCCAAGTTTTGACATCCCAAAAATGGCTTTAAGAACCCACTTCGGGTTTTCAACAAAACTCAACCAAATTGACATATGTTGAACATTTTAACATGAACAAACAAAAACCCAACTCATCATTTCAAAACAAAACGAAAATCACCATAAAAACCCAAACTTTAAATCAAACCCTAATTTTCAAAAGTTCATAGTTTTAAAATCTAAAGCCATGGTTAGATAAAGGATGGAGAGGAGAGTGAGAATATGATTTTACCTTTCAAAAAGACCTTGGATTGAAGAAGTTACTCAATGGAATAGTAAACAAGCTTTGAGAGGTTTTGGAGATGGGGTTTTAACGTTGGGAGGGGAATTGGGGAAAAGGGAAGACAACTTTTAATTAAAAGTGGTCTTGCTTTTTAAAATGTTTGGGTAAAATTACGACATTGGTCCCTCCCCTTTTTCTAAAGCTCAAATAGGTCCAAATTAAGGTTGAATTGATTTTAATTAAATTTTTACCGACTCGAACCGTAACCCCACTAACTCATAACCCCAAAACACGGGCGTTACAGTATCAGAGCTTGGCTCAATCGAAGGGGATTCACATCCTATTGAGAAGATTCGGCAAGCTCGATCACTTTTTCATCAACCGGCTCAATGGCACATTCAATCGACAAACCGCCCTTCTTTGACGGAACTCACTATGCCCATTGGAAGACAAAGATGAAGTTCTTCATGAAATCAAGAGATTACAAGCTATGGGATGTAGTTGAAGATGGTTCGTTCGTGCCTCAAAGAAGTAAAGCGGAGTGGACTGCCGACGATCGCAAGAAGATGGAGCTAAATTGCAAAGCCTTGCACATTCTATTTTGTGCATTTGGTCTATCCATCTATGAGAAGATGTCTTCTTGTGAGAGTGCCAATGAGGTATGGGACAAGCTTGAAGTCACATACGAGGGAACCGATGAAGTCAAGGAGACCAAAATTGGGCTCCTAACCTTAGAGTATGAGAACTTCAAGATGGATCCGGAAGAGAACATCGAGAAGATGTTTGATAGGTTCTCCACCATCACCAATGGTCTTAAAGGTTATGGAGAAGCCATCCCGGAAGAGAAGCTTGTCCGAAAGTTCATCTACTCACTACCCAAGTCATGGAACTCAAAGAGGATCGCCATCATCGAAGCCAAAAATTTGAGGACTTTGAAGCTTGATGAACTCATGTGGTCACTCCTTACTCATCAAATCATGAAGAAGAACAAAGAGGATGAGAAGAAGAGGGAAGAAATTAGAGCTATGGGAGAGAAGAAAATCAAAGGGCTAGGCATCAATGCTAGTGCCATGGCCCTCAAGTCCCCCACTTGCCATCATGTCTACACAAGTGAAGAGGAGGATGAAGATGAAGAGATAGTTCATCTCTTCAAGAAGTGTGCCCCGTTCATGAAGAAAGCCTTGAGAGAGCTTGAACGAGAACCTAAAAGAAATGAGAGGGCAATCACTTCAAGTCATAAGAAGAAGGCACATGTGGCTACTTGGAGTGATGAGGACTCCATCGACGATGAACAAGCCAACCTTTGCCTTATGGCCATCGAATAAGATTCAAGTGTAACTTCTAATTCATCTACTTCATGTTCTTATTCCTTTGATGAATTACAAGATGCCTATGATGATTTAGTTTTAGATTTTAAAAGCCACATTTTGAAAAACAATAAATTGATTTCAAAGTTAAAGATTCAAAATGATTTGCTTTCTAAAACCAAACTTGAACTTGAAGCAAAACTTGAAGAGTTTGAATTAAAATGTTTTGATTTACAAAAATTGCTTCAAAATGTTCAAGAAGAAAAAGATTTGATTTCCAAAGAGCTTGAAAAGAAAAAACAATTTTGGAAAATCAAATTTTTATGTTAGACAATCTAGTGCCCCTAGATTTATAAAAGGTAAATGTTTTAGAAGTGTTTGGATCCCAAAAGGACTAACCACTTCAATTAAAAAGGATGACATTGAAAAATGGATTCCTAAGGGGACTAAAATTTGTGCTACTAATGTTCATGGATCCAAAGCAATTTGGATACCAAAAATCACTTGATTGTCTTTTGCTAGGTGTGATGGAGATGTTCAATAAGTCAAACATTGAGGGGGAGCTCCATGCACACTAAGGAAGAACACTTGAAGAAGGAAGACTCCACATCCTACCTTGAGTTCAAGTGTTGGTAATATCTAGTTGTTTTTGCATTTATTTGTTTTATTCTTTATTCAACTAGATGATCATAAATGTTGGACTAACATTTTTAATGATGCTTTGAGTAAGGGGGAGCCATTTTAAAAACCAAAATTCTTATTTGTGTCAATGTTTACCTCTATTGTTATTTTGAACTTAATGTTTTAAATTTTTTTTGATATAGCAAAAAGGGGGAGAAATGGTTTGAAAAATTGAATTTTCAAATGAATAAGAGAGAGCTTTATTTGATTTATATCTTTAATTCTCTTATTCACATTTTTAAAGTTAAAGAGGGAGAATTCCAAACAATTTTTCAAGTTAGTTTTATTATATCAAAAATGGGGAGATTGTAAAACTAGTGTTTTGATATAATAATTGAAAAATGTTTTGGACTAATTTGAAAAGAATTTAAAGCTTAGTTTTAAGTCCAAACAACTTGAATTTATGTTTGAGGGATCTTAAAAGGTTTTTGGCAATGTTTTTATTGATTTTAAATAGCCAAACTTAAGTTTTCAAGCTGCCCGTACCGATACGGTCCAACCCGTATCGATACCTTTTTTGCCTCAGTTTGGTCACTACCAAAACCCGTATCGAAACAAGCTTGTCCGTTTCGATACGGATCGAGATCGTTTCGATACGCCTGGTAAGCGTACCGATCCCCTTTCAACCACCCCAACGGCTATTTTCCCAACGGTCACTTAAATGTGAAACCGTACTGATACGCCCTCAAGCGTATCGATACGCCTAGGCTACCAAGAGCACAACGGCTAGTTTCTAATGAAGGCCGTACCGATACGGTTCCAAGCGTATCGATACGGAAGGCTGCAGAACAGCATTTATGAAGGGAAATAAAGTCCTCAACGGCTCCAAATCATCCCCAACGGCTAGTAACGGCTATAAACTCATCAAGGAGTATAAAAGGGACCTCCAAGCATCAAGAGAAGGCTAATGCTCATATTGTCAAACATCAAATGATCAAGAATTGTCTTAGAGCTTAAATTGTCATTTATTGTATAGACAAACACTAATGAGCCAAAATTGTCTCTTTGCAAGAGAGGGTTTTAAGTTTTGAGTGAGTGCTTAATTGTGCAAACAAACACCTATTAGAGGGTTTTAAGTTTGCTTTCATTGTCTCTTTGCAAGAGAGGGTTTCAATCAAGGCTTTGGGTAGAAAGCTTGATTGGTTGTAAGGGTTTCCTCCTAAGCCTAGAAAAGGGGACGAATCAATAGTGGATTGATTGAGAAATCCTTAGTGGGGAGCTAAGGTAGTGGATGTAGACCTTGGTTAGAAGGTTGAACCACTATAAATCATTGTGTCTATTTACATTCTAGCTTCCACAACCCTTCCACCCAAAAATCCACCTCTCCACCACTTGGTGAGCAAGAACGGTTGAACGAATCGAGCCCCACACAACTCAACACAAAAGTTTACACAAGTTTTTAGTTTAAAGGGTTTAGAGGTCATAGTTTAGAATTTAGAGTTAAGATCTTAGTGTTTGTAGTTAAGTTTTAATGTTTGAGAATAGATTATATGATCCAAAGTTTAGTGTTTATAGTTTAAAATTTAGGGGGTTAAGATTTAGGGCACTTAAAATAGATACATTGTAGTTTTAGAAGTTCGGTGATGACAGTGATCATTTTAAAGTTTAGATTTTATGATTTGAAGTTTTAACAGGAAATGACGACAGTGGCCATTTTAGGAGCAAATTAAAATTTTAATGATCGCCTTACAATTTTTAAAAGTTTGGTGATCAAAATATGTGTCTAAAAAATTTAAGGACCATTTTTATAATTTACCCTAGATATAATTGTTTTGAAACATTCTTAATATAGACTATAGTACCTGTGGGGTTTTTTTTACACATACTATGAAAACAAATGACTAATTTGTAACATGTTCCTTCAAAACCTAATTCATAGGTGATTACAAAGTAATAAATTAAATAATTAAATTTAAGTTTTCTAAAAAAATTATTATTTGTTTTTTTATTTGAATCACTTATTGAATTCGCTATAAAATAATTAAACGACGTAATAATTAAAAGGGTAAACTATACTAATGACCACCGAACTATAGGGTTGGTGTCGATTTGACCACTATATTTTCAATTGTGTTAAATATAACACATAACTATTTAATTGGTTCCAATAAAGCCACATGCCGTTAAAAAAAACGGAAAAGTTGACGGGACTGTTAAAATAATTGGTATAATTACAAATTTGGTCCCCTTTATCTATACAATCTATCAATTTGATCCTAATTTTAATCTAATAAAATTTTATTTATTTTAATTAGTGTCACCACCTTATTGGGAGATTTTAATTATTTTTTTTAACTAAATTAATTAATTTCCCCTTCAATCAAGTGGTGACACGTGTCAAAGATATATTTGTGATATGCAATACTAATAATAATATTATTAGGTGAGTAATCTCTTGCAGAAGGTTAAAGCTACCTTCATCAAGCATTTTTCGAATTGGGATATACAAGAAGGCATGAAATCGTTGAGAACAATAACTAAGAAAGAGAAGCACAGTGTAACATTCTGGTGTGGTAAGTGACAGCTCCACTCATTGCTTGATTAGTAAAATTTAAGAATCTCTTTTGAATTTAAAGCCTTGATCTGTTAATCGTTGTCATCTCATCGTCTTCAGGTTGTTTTTCCGGTTTTTCAATTGCATTGCTCATTGCTGTGGTATTGAGAATCGAAACGAAGAAGCTAATGGAGAAGGAGCAGGGTGCCTCCTACATGGTTAACATTTTCCCACTTTACAGGCAAATAAAGAATTTTTTCCGAATATTCAAATTCATTCTAGCATTTTGACTATTTTACTCCCATCTTATATGCTCATTACTTGAATATGTTTGCAGTTTTTTTGGATATATTGTCCTGCAGACTGCAGACATATACTTTTGGAAACGTTATCGAATCAACTATCCATTTATCTTCGGTTTGAAGCGGGGAACCGAGCTAAGCTATCGAGAAGTGATCCTCCTCGTACTTAGATTTGGGCTCCAAAACTCAGAATTTGAAGACATTAACTGGACTTTTCCCTCTGGGCTTAGTTGCAGTAAGATTTTAGAACTATATACATATACATATATTGTATTAAGAAGTGACTCATTATACTTGCTTAAAGATACATCCCCTGAGTTCTCGTCTACATTGCAGATTGTTCTGATCATACTGTTTTGTCCTTTCAACATCGCGTATCGCTCGACTCGATTCTTCTTTATTAAATCCTTGTTCCGCTGCCTCTGCGCACCACTTTACAGGGTAAAAAATCTAAGTAATATTATTTGGATATGGGGATATGGCAAATGAAATAGTCTTGGATCTCAATTTTGTTCATCTCCCTGCAGGTTACACTTCCCGATTTCTTCTTGGCGGATCATCTTACCAGCCAGGTTTCTTGTTGTATTTATGAATTCAATCCAAGTATAAACGAATATGCATAGTTTCGATAATGTTTCCGATCTTCTCATCTCAGATCCAAGCTATAAGGAGTCTGGACCTTTATATTTGCTACTACGGTTTAGGAGAACGCTCCCAACGACAAAGCAAATGCCATGGCCACGGTGTTTTAGCTTCAACCTTCTTTCTCCAATCGTATAACACATATATTATTATTAGTATTGCATATCACAAGTATATCTTTGGCTCAATGGTAAACTTGTGCTACTCCCTAAGGTCCTAGGTTCAATTCATATCAAGGGCATTTTTCTTGTTTTACATTTTTCCTACTCCAATCAGGGTGACACGTGTAACCACCTGATTGGAGGGGAAAAAATAATTAAAATTCTCACCACCTAATTAAAATAAATAAATTTTTATTAGATTAAAATTAGGATCAAATTGATATATTGTATAGATAAAGGGGATCAAATTTGTAATTATACCAATTATTTTAACAGCCCGTCAACTTTTCCGTTTTTTTAACTGTAGGTGGCTACATTGGAACCAATTAAATAGTTATGTGGTATATTTAACACAATTGAAAATATAGTGGTCAAATCGACACCAACCCCATAGTTCGGTGGTCATTAGTATAGTTTACCCTAATTAAAAATGTATATAAAACGTGAATATTTCCTTTTCTAAATGCGGTGTTACGTATATTTCTTGCCTGTTATATTATTTTTGTATTTGTTAAACTTTTGTGTGTTTATGTTGTTTCTGGTATTTGAAATGATTACTTCTAGTTTGAAATGATTACCTCTAAATTTTAAATTTTAAATTTTAAATTTTAAATTTTAAATTTTAAATTTTAAATTTTAAATTTTGAACAATAAATTTTATTTTCAAACTTTAAAGTCTAACCACAAATACTAAAACCTTAAACTATAATATCTAAACCGTAAAAATTATATGTTTGTAAATACTTTTCTTTTTCATGTCAATGCATAAATAATAATTCTTAATAAAATAATAATTAGATTTGATTCGCTAAAAAAAATTAAATATAGGTAGGGTAAATCACATCTCCAATAAAAAAAGAGACAATTATTCATACATAAACGATATGGGTGGATGTAATTGTTAACTTTGTTAGTTCGAGGGTTGTGCAATTGGTACCACTAAAATTATCTCTCAAGCTCGTTACAAAGTACAAAAAGCTTGAATTATTCATATGAAATATTAGAATTTACTCTATTATATAGAAGTACTAGCTTCGTCGACCGTCGCTATTTGACGAAACTATTATGTAGCTTGGGGTCAACTGTCTCCAATGTTTTTACATTAAAAATATATAAAAGTAATTAATAATTCAAACTCTAAATTTTAATTTATTTATACATTATTAAATTAAGTTCAATTTTTAACTCCGTCCTTGTATGTATATATTGTGATGCATGTATATCTAACTATTTGTGATTAATGTGACTGGACTGTATCTTTTATTAACATTTGTCTATTATATGCGATAAATTATTAGATGGATCCGATTCACTAGTCATATGTGATCTCATCTAATAAGATCCATTCAACTCATTTTTTTCAAGGTGAATCTCTACATTTTTCATACATGTAAATAACGAGTGAGTAATTATTTAATAATTACTTTGAAATAAATAGATTTTATTGGTTGGGACCACAAATAACGTGATGAATGAGCCGGTTTCATCTAATAATTAAAAAAAATCCCAAGTAAAAACAAGAAAAAATACTAAAAATTATACAAAAAAGTCAAATTAAAAAAATAACGGACATACAGAAGAATGTGTGTTTAGCTTTAAAACATATATTTACAGGAATAAAATACTTGTTCATAGAGCAAACTTGCTTAGAAAGTATCTTCTCAACATAGGAATTTGAAGAATACTACACTAGAAATCATATTTACTTGAGTTTGTTGTATGTTTTTAGGTTACTTTTCCTTGGTTATGGGTTGCATCAAGTCAATTAAGCATAGTATTAAAGGCCAATTACTTTCCGTATATCATCGATATTTCGAATGCCAATTCGGGGTCTTACCCTTCATATACATAGAGGAGCATCTGGCCTTTGCTGCCGTGTGGTAAATGATCTTTCAATTGATGTGTGCCATGGCAATTGGTTGCCAAAACCTTGAAATGATAAAGTTCATTCAGCTAGCAACAATTGGGGTAGCTGTAGAATGTCTGATCTTACTGATAATGTGTCTAACCAGCGGCACGAAAAGCTTATTCGAGCCTTGTTTGATGAAGCTGGAAGAAGTAAGTGCACCCATCCCTCGATCTCGACTCGAGGATATTCGGGTGTGGCATTCTGAGTCGAGAAACTTTACTTCTGGTTGAAGGAACAAATTAAATTTTATTGTGTTTTCTTTTGTTTTTCCATTCATAGCTAAAGAGAAGAAATAGGATTCTTTTTTTTTTCATCAATGGCTATAGTCATTTTCCTCTTTTCAAGGCTTGAATGCTGGAGCCTGATCCGCGGAAGAGTAGAGTGCACAGTAGATTGTTCGATCGATCATACTCCGATACGGATCCTCCTCTCGCTTCTTCAGCAAGTAATCTATACATTGTTCAACTTCTGATTTTAACTGCAAATATAGTTCATTTGCTTCTTCTCTGTTCTTCAGCAAATCTTCCCTTCCCTTCAACTTTGTCGGCTTTCCGAACAGATAGTAAAAACGACCCGGAACCTTCGGTAACATCCCCGGAATAAAAAGCTGTTGGTTGGCAACCTCTCCCTTTGTTTCATCCCTATGTAAATAAGAGAATATTATTCCATTAATGCAATTAGTATTACTGCAAATAAGCAAAGCTTAATGTTATACCAAGTGTAGCTATTGCCAATGGCAGCCTCTGCAGCGCTACCCCTAGCTTAACTATACTTATTCTTCGAAGATAAGTACATTAGAGTGGGAGTACTGACTACTGACCTTACTCTTATAAATAACAGCCAACATAGAACTCGGACTAAACCTGTTACTCGGGCTCATACAGGCAGCAGATGCCAGTAACAAAACAGAATGCAGCATTAACAAAAAATGCATAAATTGAAGCAACCAGCTGAGAATGATTCTTACGGAAAGAAGAGGGAGCATCGCAGTGAGGTTGCTGGACAACTGTACCATCTTCTGCATGGGTGAAAGCCTATGTTCAATACCCACAGTTGCTATTTTCACCGGATCACCTTTACGCATTCAAAACGGAAGCAACAATATCAGAACCGAATCAATCTGATTATATAAAGCATGCCATAGTAAAAAAAAAAAACATACCCATTACAAGACTCAGAAGATAGGAGATAGTAACATGGAGTTCATCAGGGACAGATTCCAATATATGGAACAATGGTTGCATCTGTGACCTGCCAAATGATGTAGCTAAAATAAAATGCAAAAAAAAGGTATCAGCCACTTGGAATTTCAGCAACACAATTCATCAATGAAGTAAAGATTTAAGAATAGCTGATGAAGAAAAATGCACACCAGGGTTAGCTAATATCACCACTAAGTCGATGGTCGGATTCCGAGCAGCAACAGCAAGCGCTAAACATCCTCCAAAGGAATCGCCCACCAAATATATCGGACTATTCGGACATGAAGCATGCTCATGCCTAATTGTTTCTTCGACAATTTTCACCAGTCCTTCAAAATGCAGTACAAGGATGCAAATTATGAACGAGGCATTTATCCACAGATTAAGATAGAACTTCTGAAAAAGTCCAGAAAAACTGAAATCCAAAGGTAATGAAAGATTAAAACCTTCAAAAGGTGTTCGATCTTGGACTGGAATATGAAGGCATTGAACTTTAAAAACCCTGCACTCAACAATATCATGATAATATCTTTGTTTGAGGTAAGTGGAAGAACTTTCACAAGTTAACCCCATTGAAATTTTGAAATAATTTTCAGTTGAATGCTAAATACTAATGCCACAAAGGAGGCCATAAAACTGATTTGACTACGTTACTCCGACTCTTCAATTTTCTTTTAAGTATCAATATGCTATAGTTATATATGACCCTCAAAGGACCATCCAAACACACACAAAATCGGTCCGACACTTATGCGACACTTAAATCCGAGTCTGAGCTACCATTGAAAGGAAACAATCAGGTAAATAGGTACAAGTATAGTAGGGGAGGATAACACTACTTACTTTCCAAGAGCTTTATGGTGCAAAATGAGGCCCATCCCAACACCATCAAGCCCTGCAATTGCATCAGTAACAAATAAAACCATCAAACGCATAGAGGGAAAAGAAAATAACAGCCAAAAACATAAGACAACAACAATAACCAGGTAAAAACAGAAGGACAGGAGCATCTTGTATAGGCCGCCCACACTCGAGAGGGCAAAACCACCGCGGCGGTCCGCCATCGGGCTTGATCATATCCTTTGCTGCATTAAGATAATCTTTCACGGTATTTGTTCCATAACCATCATCCCACAACACTTCCAATTATTTAGAAACCGCCCTTTGTTTCACCAATTTTTTCTCAGTCCTTGGCTTTAAATTTAAACTCCCATTCCCACCATCAGGAAATGACCCTTTTTTCTCTTTCCCTCCATTTGCAGAACCAGCTACTCCATTCACTGCCGGATCATCACCGGCTAACTTCCCGGCTCTCACTCGAAAACAAGGTTTCGGCTTCGAATTTATCCCGGAACAATGCCATACCCCGAAAGTAACAGCAGATGCCATGAGTACTCTCTGAACCCTTTTCAGAACTCACAAATTGAACAGAAATGAAACACAACCAGCAGAAATAGTGAAACTTATTAAAACCCATTTCCAAGCACCAAAATTGCATTCAGTTTAGACCCTTTTTTCTCCAGCTAGCAATAGTTGAAAAAAAAGAACTTGTGTAGAACACTTTTTCAAGCACAGGGAACCCAAGAGAACCAGAAATAACCACGACTCCACACCTATAATTCTGCCTAGAAAACTTTCCCTGAAACAAGTACTGTTTTGTCATTTTGTGCCAAATAAATACATAAAGCAAACGAATTGGAGAACACGAAAGAAATTTGCTGTGAAACCACAAAGCAAACTAAGGTTCATCTAATTGATAAGCAGAATAGTGTTGTTTAAGCAGGTTTCGAGTTTCGAAACCTTCGCAAGAGATCTTCATTAGGAAATTCGCCCACCAAGCCCAAGTGTGCAAAGCGATTCACTGCTTGAATTGAATTCAATCAATGGCGAAGAATTATTAGTTACTTAAACGTCTTTAAGAAGGGTTAGATCGGCAAAATTGGTAGAATAGACCAAGTAAAAAATAAAAATGACTTTTAGGGTTGTTTGAAAAAATTTTAATTTTTAGAGTTGTTTTTTTAGATTTTTTGAGAAATAGTCCAAAATTTACAGGACCACGTCATTTCTACATGACGAGAGGTTCTGTAGATGAACAATGATCTCGCCATCTTCACATGGCGAGGTCCTGTGGATGAACAGTGACAATGTCATCTTCACATGGTGAGGTCTTATAAATTTTAATTTATTTTTCAAAAAAAAAATCAAACAACTCTAAAAGCTAATTTTTTTTTAATTTGGCCTATTCCACCAATTTTGCCGGTTAGATTCAAAAGATTGTTTTTGATTTTGTCCAAACTCTCATTAACAAAGTAAATTGGATTGAATATTGTAGAAACTGTGATTATTCTAATCCAATTTGGTCAAAAATTTTAACAACTTATCATGCTTGATCAACCGATAATTTAAGGGTATTATATACCGGATTTTGCACGCGTTTTTTTCAACGGTTTAATTTTAAGAACTAAGATACAAATGTAAAAAAAATAAAAATAAACTAGAGGTCACTAATCGAGTAACAAATAGGTCATTATTCTTTTAAATGTAATAAATGAATTACTCAGTTATATATTCAAAAATAATATCATTTTATTTTAAAAAGTAACAATTCGGTCATTTAATTATAGATTTAAGAACAAAAATATCACTCAGTCATTAAAGTTGAAACAAGGGTATGATATAATCACAATTTTAGTCCATAAAACCTATGCATTCTATTAGCTTGGTCCTAATTCGAAATAATTTAATAAATCTAACCATTCATATTTAAAAATTTCGACACTGCACCATCATTGCATACGCTTCGACCACTTACTACACTCCATGTTATTATTCATCATTCCGATAATCGACATATGTGATAGTTCGACAAATATAATCACTTCACTTGAGGTTCAGTAATAATCTTGATTTTGGAAACATAGCTCAGGGGGAGTGACGATTAGGGTTCAGACAATGATGTGGCACTTTTTCTATTTTAACTCGTTTTATGTAAAGTGAAACGCCTCACCAAATGCTATATGATGATTATGACCGGATCACATCATTTGTCTATCGTATCAATGCTTATTGCTTAATGCTCCAAATCATATCGGACTTCACTCAACTGCTAGTTCTCCAATTAAGAGAATTTTCGAGGACTAATTCGATGCAAAAACGAATAATAAAATAAAGAAAAATATTCAACTTCATAACAGCAGTTCCTATGACCATGTAATGTACCATGTACAGAGCTTTCGACATCATATACCCTTTTCCTTCCTTTTCCCAGAAACTACCTGGTTTTCTTTCGGTTGATTGTCCCCCGGAGTTATAAACTGTTGTGCCACTTGCATGCCCGTCCTACGCCTTTTTTTCTGATGTATGGAAACAGCATGCATGTCTAACGTTACCCACAATCCTCTTGTGAAAAACTAGAGAATGCCCCCGGATCGAAAACCAATCATCTTTCCATATATACAAGGATCTCGTGGACACTTCTGATCATGATATTCAACCCCAGAAGAATACAAGTCCCAACACTTTGCGAAAACATGAGATTTCCATCAGAAGGCCAACCTGCAGACCGAAGATGCAGGAGGATACAGTTCAAACTATGTTTAAAAGCTTATTGCTTAATACGATATCAAACTCGCGCACATCTCAACAAGAAACTAAAAAACGTTTTTTCGCCGACTGAAAGGAAGTGAAAGCTGACTATCTGATTCAATGATATATTGTCAGAATCATTGGAGGAAAAATTAAAATAACAGGACATATTGTTGTCTCTAAACATATAACCCCAATATCCTACCTTTTTCTTCCAAAATAGAAAAAAAAAAATCTGAAATATTTCCTGCATTTATCATAAGAAATAATATTCCCCAAAGGATAAACTTCGCACATGCGTCATTCTTTTAAAAGAAATACAGAGAGCTTAAAACATGAATAAGCTGTCACTCACCTTGTCCCAGAAGTCAAAATAATCACCTGCTTTGAATCACTCTATAATTAAGTACCAAGTCCTCAGGTTTCTTCCATACGTAAGCCCGCACAGTGGCTAAGCTCATGTCCGGAGATAATACCTGGAAGATATAGCAGCAAATCAAATGACGGACTAGCCATGTAGTATGATGGAACCTTAGCTAAATCACTGTCTAAAACCGCATAGTAAGATTTTTTAGTACAGCTGATCAGAATATAAAGATAGAATTTGAACTGAACACCTTAGTCTAAAATTATTTTACTTACCTGATTATTGCATAAAATCTCAATAGAAGGCCGAAGCTTTTGCCAAGGCTTCGATCCAGACTGTGATTGTCCTCCAAGTCCAGGAGCATATGTCCCATCGGTACTTACACTATCAATCGGTTTGTCAAGCACCAGCTTTTCTATGACATAATTAACAACCTACATAACCAGAACGACGGAGTGAATTATTACACCAGAAAACCAATAAAACATTTATATACAAAAACATCTACATTAATACCAGGTTGGTGTCCTCGGAAAAAAATACTACATAAATCATCTTCCAATACACCATCTCAAACCAAAATTTGAAACCGGAGGTGAAAAGAAATTAAACAACCCACAAAGGCATCTGACTCTAATAAACATAGCATCACACTTTGAAAAGCTAATTCAAAAGATTATTTTATTCTAATTTGTTCCTATCTTGTTGTTGCAAGTTGCAACAGCTAAGCTAAAGGTTCTACCAATATATTTGTATCCTAAAATACAACATTTCTCTTTTGCCCCTCAAGTGTCCATGCTACAAAATATGAAATAGATGCTAGATTATTAAGCATTAACCCAAGAGTTCTAAATATGTATGCTAACAAGTAACAACATATGTTACTGTGTACAAACACATGCCATGCAAAAGAAGTTTCCTTTTGCAGGTGCCACAAAGCATACCTTATGCATTCTCAATATGCGAGGTGCACTTAACTTTCCTTGTGTCAATATCTGAACAGCTGAACCTTCGCATGGATGAAGATAGAAGCTGCACCTGTAAAAATGAAAAGTAAAATTTCATCACAAGAAATGACAAAAAGGACTAATGATGGGTAACCATAAAATATGATTATCCATGGTTCTGAGTTCTGACTCTAGTGCAGCAAAATAAAGTAAGTGCATCTTTCTTTCTAAATAAAGAGAAATACAGATGCCCACAGACCTAGAAAATGACGATGATGCTAAGGACCAAAGGCACAATAAAACAAAAAGCATGGAAAATTACTGTACTTGAATGGTTAATTCATTAAGTTCCTTAGAAACTTGTTTTTCCTAAAGCTAATTAATCCAAATTTAATGAGGTCAAAGAAGTTACTTGGCGTTTTCTCGTGGTGGTAAACGGTTACTTAATACACAATCCAAAACCCACGAAGGGAAGTCCTTCTCATCCTCGGTTGCATCCAATTCTGTAATTTTCTTTCTCCAAGGACCTCCTTGGGAACCCTCGGTAATAATTGAGGGAGGGGAAACAGTAGAAAACTCAAAAGGAGGATAGACCATGGAGTCATTTTCAGCATTTCCATCTACCTCAATCCTTGAATGAGCGGTACCTCGTGCTGCCATATCTTTTCCTGACAAAACGTCTCCATTAGCTGAAGCCTGGGAGCCATGTTTTTCCCTTCTTTTGGACAGCCAATGAGCCAACAGACCTTTCAGGGTTTCACGAGCTAGATTAACCTGCAAAAGACAAGTCAACAACAGATGAATATTATAATCACAGAGATCTCACAAAGATCTGTCATAGATATCAGTATCTTAAGATTGCCACAACCAAAAGAAAATTTTATTACCTTATCATCCTCGGGCTTTCCACTTATGTTCAGATCTGCAGAATACATCTCTGCAGTAAAGCATTGGGGTGTGTCTAAATGAACAGACAAGCTTCCAAGCCGGGTATCCACAGTGAACCATGCAGGAATGCTTACCTAGAATGGTTTTAAGCAAAGATCCAAAGTAAATTCCATAAAGAAGATATATTATAATCAACAAGTATAAATCAAATAAATAGTTACTGCACCATCTCAAACAACTCTTCCTTTTTCTCATCAAATGAAACCTGTACATCAAATATAAGAATGGATAAATATATACATCAAAAATATAACCATAAATATACAAGTGTCTATTGTTAAACTGTGCATAGAAAGCAAAGTGCAGACCACTTCTACCCAAAAAGGGGAAAAAGAAAAAATGGTGAGAGAATTGTGTTCACCTGGCCATAGTCCTCGATCACGACACCCCTGGTTATCTCCCAGAGCTTTACTGAACCAGCAGCATCCTGTTAAAAAAGCATATATATAAAAAAAAATATTAAACGGGGGCCTTTGAATAACCAACAACATCAGCATCCTGTTAAAAGAAATTTCCCAAGACAAAATATTTGGAATGTAAACCAACAAATAGAAGTGCTACCACTTTTACCTTTGTCAATACATGCCTTCTGTTATTTAAAATTTCATGCTGAGCAATTGCTGGAGTTCCAGGAATGGTAAAGTTTGGTTCTTTATAAACAGGGGCCTGTGAATAACCAACAACATCAGCACATCAGTTAAGGAAAGGGAAGGGAATAAAAGAGAAATGTTAAACAAATTCCAGACACAGCCAAACTTCAAAGAGATACCCACAACAAAGCATATCATTACTAATAAAAAGAACATCTAATATTTGTTCATTTTTCATGGGGTTGGATGAGCAAAGAACAAAAAGGAAGAAAACCATTAACAACCTGAAGAGCAGCACCAAATTCACCACAATTCAAGCATACGAAGAAATGAACTGTTACATGGTACAGAGTTTATGTATTGATAACACTTGATGCAAACTAATAAAGAGAAAATGAGGATTTAAGGGACAAATTCTCATGATAAAGAGGTGATTTTCTGTAAGCAAAAAAAAATTACAAACATGAATATATTTACACAAACGCCACGCGCACTCACACGATACTTACCGGGGTAGACCCTTCTAATGAAACTCTTGCCCTAGAAAAAGACAAGTTTCCAGCCAAGAATGAACCACCTCTTTGGAAGACATTCTGAGGATTTCGTCCTTCAGCAGGCCACCTAGAAACCGAAGAATCTGTAGTTGCAACCCATATACTATCATCATGTAGTGCCAACTGCAAAATTGGTTGTTCCTTTGTGCAAAGCAAAAGACTCTCTCTTGTTGTTAAGTCTGTCAAATATAACTGATGTATGCACAAAAGAAACACAAGTTGAGAGTTAAAACTAAATATTAGAAGTAACAGAAAAGGATGTTAAGAATTTCAAGATTACATACTAAGGAAAATATGGATGTCATTTGATGCCAGAATTATTTAAAGCTATTTGTGCTAGAATAGAAATTATGAATACTTAACATTGAAATAAAATTGCAGAGTATTATTTCATTCTTTTTAATATGCCAAACATATAACGGTTGTTTCAAAACCTACTGGAATTTGAAGAATATTACACTAAAATCATGTTTACTTGAGTTTGTTGTATGTTATTAGGTTTCTATTCGTTGGTTATGGGTTGCATCAAACCAACTTAGGAAGTTCCTGACCCTTGGATCCCATGACCTTTTGGAATATTATTACTAGAACTCCATGAATGAGCATGACCAATCTGAAGTACTAAACAACAGCTTTACGAAATCGTAACTGTTGTGCCAATCCTTGCCCTGGTGCAATGTTTAAGGAATTCTAGGTATGAAGCCTAGATCGCCTATTCTTTAGTAATTGTTAAAGTAGCAGTGCAACCCAGGATTGCTTTCAAATTTTTTTATTAAATACATCCAAGTTCAACTCATATGAAATCAAAATCCCTAGTTATTCTTGTAATTTCCAATACTTTATTGTCCTAGATCAGCATAAAATTTCTACCACCACTATAAACATGAATAACTAGGGATTTTGATTTCATTGAAATTATGAATACTTAACATTGAGTTGAACTTGGATGTATTTAATAATAAAAAATTGAAAGCAATCCTGGGCTGCACTGCTACTTAACAATTACTAAAGAATAGGCGATCCGAGCTTCATACCTAGAATTCCTTAAACATTGCACCAGGGCAAGGATTGGCACAACAGTTACGATTTCGTAAAGCTGTTGTTTAGTGTGAATATGTACTTACAGAAAGATCTCTACCACCACTATAAACATGACTAAATGTCGGGGTGCTTGCAAGGGCCCAAACAGAATCTGTGTGCACAGCATATGAATGCACACAACGTTGCTGACCGAGGTCCCATAGCCTGCAAAATAAAATTAAGAACATTTAAAAGAAAGGTCTTAAATTCTTTACGGTTGAAAATGGTTTCTGGTAATAATAGAGCAAAATGTATGCACAGATCGTGTACCTGATCATAGAATCGGAGGACCCTGACAAACAATATCTGAAAAAAGTGTCCGTCAAAAACTTCACTCACAAAATAATCAGTGGAAAATAAAATCGAAGTACAGAATTTAATAGCAGTCAATCAAGGGAAGAACCCATCAACAATCAATCCACTTATTTATCTCATTGCCAAAGAAGAGTTCGGCGGTTGCAAGAGAAAATAATTGAGATAAAAATATGCATGTTATAATGCTTATTAAAGCTCCGTAACAATAATGCTTATGACTAACATCAAGCTAATACTATTTTTCACTAAGGTCTAAAGATTACAGTGTAGAACTCATAGTACTAACCTGCCAGTAGAATCCAGAAGCAACGCCCTAATGTTATCTGTATGCCCTCTTAATTTCATATTCTTTGAACCAGTTCTCGGATCCCAAACACGCACAACCTATATGAAAACGAGGCAGGAAACAAATAGCTACTGAAAATTTGTTAAATAAATCAATTGACCAACAGATGTAAAGATAGGATCCTCTCTACCAAGTTGTAGGGGGGAGCGAAAAATGCATTATCATAAAAATTGATAAAGTAAGAAGCAAAAACTACCTTCTCAGTTCCACCAGAGACAAGAAGGGATCCACTATCATTCATTGCCAATGCATAAACCGATTCTTTATGCCCTTTGGCAGCAATAGGGACATATCCATGAGACTGAGTTGTGTGTGTTCTAATGCTGTTACTCGAGCTAATTGTTTGCAAACTTGACGTATGCAATGAATTTGTCGAACCATTAATGCCATTGGAACAATCATTTTCCACTACATCACGGGACTTAGATATTGGAGTAACTGCAGCTTCAATATCCCACACAAAAACCTCCCCACCAAGACCCCCAGAGGCAACTACATTGGCCTAAATGTACAACGATAAAAAAAAATCAGAAAGTGACTTCCAGAGTAAGAAACACCATAATTTTAAGGACAATTACGCTGCCAAATTAAACATGAAAGTTAAATTGCAATATTGCATTGCAGGAACCTTCAATGCATTCAGCTAATAGAATCAACTGAAAAGTTTGACATAGAAATTACATTTTTTTCAGCTCCAGCTAGACATGTAACGTAGTCAGAGTGTTGACTGAATGTCCTGGTGCAAGTTCCATCAGACAAGCAATTCCACGTCTAGTATTTCTCAAATAGAGAGCACATGTCAATGCTTAACCAACATAGTCAATACGACAATGATAACAAATTAGTAAACACAAACCTTCAA
This sequence comes from Hibiscus trionum, assembly GCA_030270665.1. Lineage (NCBI taxonomy): Eukaryota > Viridiplantae > Streptophyta > Magnoliopsida > Malvales > Malvaceae > Hibiscus > Hibiscus trionum. The sequence goes on along the minus strand of BSYR01000003.1, from coordinate 78,510,103 downwards.
TGTAGTGTCTGACGAGCAGGAAACAAGAGCATTGTCACCAGCAATAACAGTATCATTTACCTGCACAACAAGGAAATCACCTTATTCTCAATCATAACTTACACAGTTACAGACATATTATATAACGTATAATATATGTAAGATATTTTGATGGTGAATTCCACAAACTGGACCAAAAAAGAGTAGATAAAGGGCTCTAAACATTCAAATTGAAAATTGATGTAACTGAAGTGCAAAATACAATACTTGCTCTATATTTTGCTTTTGGTGAGCTGGTTGCTTGGTTGGTTAATAAGCAACAATTCATATTTGATATCACATCAGGGATATGTCATTCTAGTGGAGCAAATTAGAAAATAAGTTAAAATTGCACCCCCTCCGAACCATAAATTAGCAATAAAAAATATTGGCCAACGTATGAAGGTCAGGCAAATAGCTAAAAGTAGATCGTCATGGATAGAAAGAAGGTACCCAATCAACATGAGACTCAAATGTAGCAGAGCATGTGGCAGCGCTTTCACCAAGTGCCCATCTCTTAAGTGTGCCATCACGGCTTCCGGTGAAAAGATAGTTGGACCCATCAGAGGTAGATGAGTTTAGCAACGCCAAACAATTTATGCCAGCACAATGCTGCAAAACAACAGAGAAACATCAGAGCCTAGTGCCTGCACCTAAAATTAAATCATAAAAAGTTCAACTAAAGTTCAAGATAATGACATTTTTTATAGAATAAGGCAAAGGATTAGCAGAATAATCCAATTTGATTGCAAACATGGTCCTAAATTAATGATGGATGTGTGGATAATAGAATGAATTAACACACGCCATCATTTCCATTTTAGTTCAGTATACCATAACTCTCTTAGGCTAAAATGCATTCAACAATGAAATTTGGCACAACATTTCCTTGGAGAAGGAAATTAAGAAGTTCCAACCAAAGTAGATTTCAGATATGCCAAGTTTATCAACTTTGCAAGTAGTATATGATAAGCAATCTTGCTGAATCTAATGATAATATGATATATATAGCATGGTATTACAAATCTACGCAAGAATAAATGCACAAATGAAAATATATTCAAATGGTTATTCTGTGAATCATTCATAACTTGAGTGCCCCCACGTAAGAATACATATAAAAACAAATACAAGCTTCTACAATTTATATTTTATCTAAAATATGATTGCATAAAAGGATAAGAAAAGACATATAAACCAAAGATGCAGAAACACTAATAATCTAAAATGTAGCATTACAATGAAAAACACAGATACACAAATGAGATTCCTAATAATATCTGACCATGAAAATTATATGAGAATATGAGATTGATAAATACATATCAAGGAAGATGACGTGTTCACGAGAAAGAGGGAAAGTAATGAAAGAATTAAAGGAGGAAAAATATAACATTAACAACAATAAAACATAAACTACTTCACCTTTGTGTCAGAAGTGTCATTCAATACATATGTCAGCCTCTTTTCTTTACGTGGGCGGTTAGAATTGGTATTGTTCCCCGCACTGCCCACTCGGTGCATTGCAGTAACCCCTACATAACCAGTCAAGTGAACATCAAGAACTTTACCAACCCTATATCTCAGTGCTTCTGTAGCTATAATAAGTTAGAATAACCTATATTCTGCAACCAAATATCACGTAAAAGGGACAAAACAACTGATATGCATCAAAGCCAAAACAGACTGGACCTATCTCTGTTGAACAGATAATTAGTATTTTAAAATTATATAATGGAAATCCTTACACATGATTCTATAGAAAAAAATACAATCAAAACACAAAAACCTCATTAAATCCAAATTTCCACACAAATTGCCATTTAAAAATGACAACAATCGCATCCATTGCAACTAAAGCATATTTCTTTTTCACAATCACTAAAGAAAGACATAATTGCTAAACATTAATCGAGAATGCAAACCATAATTGTCCAAAAATTTAAAAATAAAACAAAAGTTATATTGAAAAAATAGAAGAATTAATAAATGTTCAAAACATTTGCCGCGAAAATACAATCTATCTAAAATTTCCACCAAAACAGAAACACAAACAAACCAAAACAAATCATGGACAGGAAACGAAGCGGGGAGAGGCTTTGAACTTACCAGGACAATCGTGAAGAAGATGAAAATGAATTTGTTGAAGGGAGCGATGAAATCAAACCCTAGAAACTTAGATTCAATTTTTTTAAAATTTTTTTAATCTTCTTCGCAATTGAAAATGAAGAGATTTAAATATTTGGAGAATAAATGGTATAGGTCATTAATAATAAAACAAATAAATAAAATATAGGGAGAGAGAAAACTCTTTCTCAGGTAATACTGGACAGGAAAGTGAAAATGGAAAGGTCAAGACTAGAGGAAAGAGGAGGGAGACAAAGGCTTATCGGTCTTGTAAAAAAAACCGGGTCCACGACGTCGTTTAAATTAAAAGTGGGAACATAAAAGTGCGTTTGTTTCCGGATAATAAAAGTATTTTTATTTTCATTTTCTTGGAAAATAGAAAAATGTTAAAGAAAATATGTTTAATTGTAAAAAAAATGAAAATGATTTTTAGAAAATGAAAATAAAAATGTGTAAAAATTTGAAAACATAAAAAAGGATGTTTTCACTATTTTCATTGAAAATGTTTTAGAAAGGCGGAAAACATGAAAACAAGGATTTTTAAATTTTAACTCTATTTAACTCGGGTTCGAATCATTCTAATACCAATTTTAGAACTTTGGTTTATTTAATCACATTTTATTTTTATTATAATAATATTTTTAATAATTATACTTTAATTTAATTATTTAATGAGTAATTATTTGTTTATTTTTATTTGGTTTAAAGATCAAATTAGTGCTCAACAAAAAATAAAAAAATCAATTAATCCATTATTGATTTTTTGCACCAAATTTAACTCTCATTATTCAAAACACACTCAATTTAGTCTTTCGTAACGATTGTACAAATTTTGACCATTAACTCATTAAAAACCAATAAATGATAACACGTGGCACACTCTGAAAGTGTTACGTCATTAAAGCGTAAAAAATCTAAGAAATATTTAAAATTTCCAAAAAAATGTAAAATTTTAAAAAATATTTTTTTAATTTGACCATTTACTGATTTTTTATTTCAATACAATCATAGTTTTAATTTTTTTAATTTGATTTTTATTGATTTTTTTAATTCAAATCCCAAACCTCATTGTTATCATTACTGTGAGAACTAGCATAGTTGGTAGATCCTCTATCCCGTCTTCCTCCAATTCAATCCATGTGAATCAAGTTTTTCATTGAGATTTTACTAATTCGTAGGAAACAAACAATCCTTAACAAACAAATCACGTATTTTAAGAAGAAAATGGATGTTGAAACCTGAAGATGTCAAATTTATTTCCCAACCCATGCAAACTCCATAGCGTTTCAATGGATCCAAGTGAAGACGGTAGTTGTAGACGGGAACTAATTAGCAAACTATTTTAAGGTGGGTAGTTGTGGAGGGTTAATTTTAAATGTGTTTTATTTAGATTTTTTAATATTTTCAGGTGTACCATGTGTCACTATCTTAATGATTGTTTGTGAGTTAACAATCAATTATAACGGTCAACGTTATGAGAAGGCTAAATAGATCGCAATTTGAATTATGAGGGTTAAATTGATCGCAATTTGAATTTTAAGGGCTAAATTGGGTGTAAAAAATTCATAAAGGCTTAATTGATTTTTTTGATTTTTGGTTGAGAGTTAATTTGACTTTTAAGCCTTCTTATTTTAAAAAACTAAATACCAAACGCATTTCCACTATTTTAATTTTTGAAAACAAGTATTAATTTCTATTAACCAAACGTGTTTTTTAATTTTTTAAAAATAGAAAATAAAAACTATTTTCTAAAAACGTAAATAGAAAACAAAAATAGAAAATATTTTCTAAGACCAAACGGACCATAATTTTTTTAACATATGTGGGAATATAAATAAGTATAACTCGACGAAAAAAAATTATTTATATAGGGTAAACTACCCATTTACGCCCAACCTGTATTTATCCGTGTTTTTGTTTTTTTACTCCACCTATTTTTTTGGCAAGATGGTATTTATCCGTGAAAATTTCGAGTTAGTAGAGTCGAAGAGGCATGTTTTATAACTCAAATTTTATTTGTAATTTTTCGAGTCAAGATGTTCAAGTTTCTGTTCAAGTTTAATTATAAACATTTTATAATTCAAATTTTATTTGAATTTTTTTTAGTCGAGTCAAGAAAAGTTGAGTATTTTCGCATTGAGTCAACTCAAACAATTAGTTTTTTCGAGTCAAATCGAGTTTTACCCACATCTACCTAACGTTACGTTTTGTTTCTATTTTGGTACCCGTTGTTAAAAAATTAACGACATGTTGGCAAGGAGAAAGAAAATCACATGTGACAGACTGACACATCATTTCCCCCTCCTATTTAGCTTGCAGCGTGTGATTTTTTATGATTTTATTCAACATGATAAGTTGACTAGGATAGAAAAAATGATGTAACAACTTGCATGTGCGATTTTCTTTCTCCTAGTAGTATGCCGTTATTTTTTTTAACGTAAGTACAAAAATTGAAACAAAATGTAAAGTGAGATACCATTTTGTATAAAAAAATGAGATACAAAAACAGAAATATGAATATATATTGGGTACTAAATGCGTAGTTTACCCATTTATTTATTATTTATTCGATAATACTATGCTTTTATAACTTTTTACTTTGTTCAACCCAACCGTGTATTCCACATTCTAATAATGCATATTATACACATAATGTCTTGAAAAAATTGAATATATCTAAATATTTATCAAATATAAAAGATATTCAATACAGATTATTAATATCATATATCTTTATAAATATTATTTTATATTAAACTCGATTAACAATCAGGAACAAATACATAATTTTATGTTAGGGGATAAATTTATAAAATTTTATAATTTGTAATGAATGGAATGGAATAGAATAGAATAGAGAGTAATAGATATTTACATAGTTTGGTTTGAATGATTAAATTGAAAATTAAGTGTAAACTAAAGTAATGAAGCCAAAGAAGTGTAACAAGGCACCGTTTACTCCTCTTTTGGAGGATCCAACGTGTCTTTGGTCTTCCTCACTTTTGTCTTTTTCCTTTTTCATATGTTAGAGTTTTGCACGTTTGTTTCTTCTCTATGTTTTTGTATATTTTTCGAATTGTGATGATCATAATAATCGATTCGAGTCTTGTGCCCCTCTCCCTTATCTGCCTCTGTTTTGTTTTTGACAACTTTACCTGCCTCTGTTTTTTTTTTTTGTATACAGTACAGGTTTGTTCCTCTAATAGTTCAATGTTTTACTATGATAGATATTGGTTGCTCTACATAAATATTATCTTTGTTGTTTTAGGCATATTTGCGGTTGCGTTTGGTAACTCAAACGGACTTTTTTAAGTGTTTTTATTTATTTGTTGGTGTTTTTAGTTGCTTTAAAAATTAATCTTTTCAATTAAATTTATAATTATAATTTTTTAAGCTAGTTTAAAAATAAAATTACTTTTTCACTCTTATTATTTAATTATAATTTATTGTTAAAATAATGTTTATGCATACATAATTGTAAAATAGTATATATTTTATAATATTTATATTGAGAATAAAATTATTTTATTTATAATTTATTTTATATTTATTATTAATTTGTAAGTGGTATGTCTGTATATAATCTACTAGAATGTAGTTTATATTTTTAAATTAAATTTTATAAAAAATAATTTTTATTATAATTAATATTAATTTATTTCATATATCATATCATTAACTAATTTGAATATCATCACCCAAATTTACTTTTATTTTTTAATATCATGTCTAAAATAGACATTTTATCTTCTCAAAACCACTTTTGACATTAATGACAAATATTAACTAGCTTTTCAAAACTACCTTCAACAATTAGTTTGAAAATCATTTTTTCCAGCACATTTAAAAGTAACCACAAACTAAGCATTAGGGTTAGTTTAGCATTGCTTTTGAAAAGTGATTTTTGAAAGTGTTGTTAGAAAGAGATTTTAAAAAAGTTGGTTGTAAGATTTTACTGTTTATCCTTGATGTCAAAAAATACTTTTAAGAACATAAATGATTATTTTAGACATGATATTGTAAGTTATATATATATATATATATATATATATATATATATATATATATATATTCAAATTCTCTAATGTTATAATATATGAAATATATCAGCTTAAATTATTATAAAAATATAAAAATATTTTTATTAATAAATATATTTTTTAACAATTATACGTGTTCCATGAAAATATAACAAATTTAAAAATTTGACATGAATAAAATTATATCATTTTAAAATTTAAAAATAATTATTAATTATATAATTATATTTTTTTTAAAAACTATAAATTTATAAATTATAAATAAACACAATAACAAATGAAGGTTAAAATTATAATTTGGCTCTCAAAATCACTTTTACAACTGCAAAAGCTAAAAATTTTAACTTTTACGCTTGAGTTGAAAATCACTTTTTAATAGCATATTTTTCTCCAAAAATTAGTTGTTTAGTGTAATTTTTGACCTTAAATCGCATGTTTAGCAAATGAAGGATGTTTTAGCGACTGCTCGCTCCCACCTAATTTCCCCTTCGCTTTGCTATACTCTTTGCCTACCTAAAGAGTCTCTTATTTTTATCTTTTGTTTAGTTGTTAATCCGTGTTGGCATGTTTATATATCCATATTCAATTTTTTTTCCCTTTATATCACTAGTATCTTGAATGTAAAACTTTATTATCTAGGTTTTCATTCGTAGATGGCAAAAATAATCTTATACCTTTAAATTTTTAGAAAGATAAAAATCTAATGGCTTAAGGGTGTCATAAGTCTTTGAACTTTTGAAGAAAAAAATCAATTAAACCCTTAAATTTTTTGTACTTAGTTAAGTCTTTATACTCTAAAATTTCATCAATTCACTTATTTGATCAACGTTGCTTGTTAAATTTAATAGTTTTTTATTAATTGGTGCAACGTATCGTGTTACAGTATTATCATTAGTATTTTTAGAATTTTTTATTTTATTTAAAAAATTCTTTAAAAGTTCTAAAAAACTTAAAAATATATTAAAAAACAACTATCTAAAAGATCTGTAAATGTCACATGTCAGAATTGTAGTGTGTTATGTGACAGTAATATATGAAGAAAAGAACTGACAAATATTAACGATCAAAGTTGGTCAAAAAAAACTAATTGATTAAATTTATTTATTTGAGAGCTTAATTAGGTAAAAATTTAAGGGGCTATTTTTTTGGTTAACTACTGGAATAGTCACTTATGTTTCCCCCAGTATAAAGTTGGTCACCGATTTTGAAAAACGACTAGTAAGGTCACTTATATTTTCAGGGCGTAAACTTTTGGTCACTCAATCGTTTGTTGCCGTTAAACATTGACGGCTTGTTGACCTGACAACGAAAAAATAAGGATAAACTACTGCAATGGCTGTAACACCATATAATTTTTTTTGAAAGTGTAGGTTGTGGGAATCAAACCTATAACCTCAAGTGGTTTAGCCAGATGCCCAGCCACTGAGCTAAAGGAGCTGTTAGTTATAAGCTTCCCTCACTTAGCTTTATGTGGTTCCAAAATAATATAAAAAAATTAATCAAAATATCCTACCTAACCTATTAATGAGTCTTTAATTCGGTCCGACCTCAATAACCAACCTTTGAGTTTCCCACATCTTCTCCCAAACCCCACCTGCGACCGTCGTTCAAATCTCCCCCACCGTCGGCCGGTAACCATCACCGTCGCTATCAAAGTGACCGCCGCCCCTTCCCGATCGAGACCACGACCGCCACTCACTCTAGATCTTCATCGTGCGCCGTGGAGAGCAGCCGAAAGGTTCGGCCGTAACCCAAACCTCCCCCGTCGTTTCGGCGTTTGACGATACCGGTGTCGATAGGCGTCCGTTCGCCACACCGCCGCCACCCCTTGACTCCCCGTTGCAAGGCGAGCAAAACCCAGTCGATTGCTCAATCGTTCACCGTCGTTCAAAGCCTCATCGGTGATATGGCAGTTCGATCAAAATTTTTGGCCGATTTGGTAAGTTGGTAAGTGATTCGACTTATTTTCGGGTGTTTTAAGGTCGTAGATGGATTTTCGGTGCTCATTTTGTGTTTTGGGGTGTTTTCCGGGCATCTAAGGCCGCGCGCGGGCTTCACGCGTCGTCTGGGACGGATTCTGGCCACCCTAGACGGTGGTCATTGAACCAGCCGGCCCACCCATTGGTCGGTCCACTTGAATCGGCCCAGCCCTAAAACGGTTGAGATAATAAAATGAACCAGGCCTCCTCTAATTAAATAATGGGCCGACCCGTTAAGCCCAAACCTGACCCGACACGCTGATCGTACCCGACCCGTTGACCGAGTCAACTCGCTCGAGTCAACCCAGTGAGTCAACTCGCCCGAGTCAACCCATTGAGTCAATTCGTTGAGTCAGCCTTTGAACCAGTGACATCAGCGTTGATTTTGACCATTGACGCTAGCGTTGACTTTGACCAAAAAGTCAACTTTTCCCGAAAAGTCTTATCTTATGTTTTTCGACGTCTTGAGTCCGATTTTGAAGCCCGTTTTGCGAAATTCTAACTCGAAAGCCTCCGAATTGGATGTTGAACCTGAATATGCATATGCATAAAGTTATGTCATTTAAGAGAAAATGATGATTAATGACTGATATTGATCTTCTGTTTTAATAGGTACTCGTGGATCTCCCGATCAGACCTACGCCCAGCCCAGCTCGTTCCGATCTGTACCGCCTCGTGATCCCATCGTCACTCGTACGACCTTAAAGCTTAGTATTTTATTACGATCAAGGTGTAAATCTGTTAGTAACCATAATCCTTGTCTATCTAGGTTCCAGTATTGTAGCGGAGCGTGATCACGGTGCTCGGTAGACCTTTCGACCGACCGATATGATCTTTTGAGGTGTGTTCCTTGTGTGATATATGACTGTTTGCATATTTACTGTTTTACATGCTTTATATGTTTTAACGGATCATGTGCACATGATTGTCAAACTTGATTTTGTGTAAAACTAGCATGTTTTCTTTTTCTGAAAGAAACACGAATGTATTATATGTTTAATTTATGCCCTAGCATCCGATATGACAAGTATGCTCTATGATTTCCGGTTATAAGTGTAGAAATATGTTATTAAGTATTGGTATAACTGTCATTGTTGCATACTATGTTACTGCCTGGACTAATTAGTAGGGGTACTTGGGGTATGATGTGAAGTCATTATCGGTTTAGACCTGATCCAGCTAGTAAGACCGCCTGTATTCGGATCTTAAGATTCGGCTAGGTCCGCCCGTATTCGGTTCCTAAGCTTCGGCTAGGTCCGCCCGTTTTCGGTTCCTAAGTTTCGACTAGGGCCGCCCGTATTCTAAGGTATTTTCCTTAGGATGGTACACATGCCCAATGGGCTTGGGTTAATGCCAATATACGATACTGTTCTGAGAAACTATATCACGGTGTTCGGTTGTAGGGTAGATAGGTTGCTTGGGAACTTGGATGCTTTTACGATATGTTTTGCATGACATGATTTATTATGTAAATGATGCAAATGTTTTACTTGCACTGTTGGAACACACTGAGCTATAACACCCCTCACCCCGGATTAGGAGCAAGGAGCGTTATATTAACTTATTATTCGATTATACATCGAAAGGTAATTTGCGTGTAATTTTTTTATATTCGAATACATCTATATAAATTTCACTAACTTAAATCCATTCATTACACATATACCATTCATAATTCCATATCATAATTCGATTGATAGCTAGGTGGGCCTATCTAATTCATTCACTTATCTTATGATTTATAACAAGATTTCATTTAATTTCTAAATTTTATTCGATTACAATCATACATGTAATACCCATACATAGATAATCCATTTCCATTAATTTCCATTCATTCGAATGCTACCCTTAGCCATTTCAATTCAATTTCAACATAGCATTTAAGATCAATACCAATTTTAAGGCTAATCGGTTCATAAAAACATACATATATCATATCTGATAACATCCATAGTTTATATGTTTCCCTTATACAAAATAATTCCCAGGGGTAACTATCAACGGCTAAACTTATCGGTTGCCTATACAAAATATAACAAAAAGAATCATGCCCCAAAACATATACTAAGGGCGATCTATACCCCAAAATATATACCCCTTAATTACATAACAAAATGAGGGAAACCAACTTATAAAGTTCATATATTATTAAAATAGTAGTTCATGAACATGACCATTAATGCGAACTGCACTAGCATGCTAACTGTTAAGCCACCCATCATGAGCATGACAAAGACAAAGAAAGGCATACTTAATCTTCATGCTAACAGATGTCAGAAGGTAGATCAACACGCTACTACCTGAAATTTTGGGAAAGAAGGAAAGGTTCGAGTGGTAAGTACTTCTAGTACTTAGTGAGGAAACCTTAATCTAATCAATTTTCCATTTATTAAACAAGTGATCACACATTAGATCATACTTTAAATTATTACATTTTTTTTCTATTCCATTCGAATAGATCAAATCAATAATTAAGATCTCACAATCAACCAATCAACATTCGAATTGACAATTCAATGAACCAAGCATTTTGCAATCGAATACAAGCAAATCAAGGATATCCATTATATCATATTCGAACCATTTAAGGACCTATCAATAGCTATTTTATTTTTATATTGCATATAAATATCATGGATTAAAAGTAAATTTATCCATTTCCTTAATTACCATACAATATTCGAAAAACATGCTTCAATTACACATACTCGAACAATATCAATTTCAGATAAACAAGCAGCAGCAAACTGTAGCAGAGAATCAATTAATTTTAATAATTTATAATTGACATGCTACCATACAATTCATAGAATGTAACCCCCTCGTCCCGGTCTGGCCGGATGACCGGTCCGAGTGGGCCACACGGGGAAAACCGAAGCGAAACCCGTTAAGGTTCCCCCTCGGTTAACAACCCTATATTTTTTTCCTTTTTAAATCTTATCTAGATGAGTATTAGATCCTAAGTGATCATTCAGCGGAACAACATTCATAAATCAAACAAACGAACTCAAACAAACATGCTACAACCAAATTTTAAGCTTATACTGCAGGTGGTATCGATACACCTAAGGGGTGTATCGATACCCCTTGACTAGGTTAACTGGTCAAAGTCAACCCGTAGAGGCCGTATCGATACACCCATGGAGTGTATCGATACCCTCCCCAACGTTTGACTTCCCACGGTCAAAGCTAAGACACGGTATCGATACACATGGGGATGGTATCGATACCGAACTGGACAGTAGCTCTAGTGACCAAAAAGGTATCGGTACACCAGAGGCCCGTATCGATACCAAAATGGACAGTAGCTCCAGTGACCAAAATGGTATCGATACACCTCTCAAGTGTATCGATATACGAGGCCTGAACAAGAAGGTGGTATCGATACCATACCAACCGTATCGATACCCCTGCACAGCAAGGCCTCACAAACTCAGCAAAAACGAACAAGGCACGAGTCTAAATGCAATTTAGGACTTTCCTAACCCCAACCAAACATACATACAACATTCACGTACCACCAAGTAGCCATACAAACACTCAACAACTATAAACATCAAGGAAATCATGCAATAGACCCAAGATGGCATTCAAGCATACAAGTTCATACATCAACATTCAAACATGAAGGCAACCTCAAGGGACACATGGCTAACATTCAGAATAAGCAATTTAGGCATGGATACAATTCAAGCATGGCATCACAAGCCATACAAAAGCATGATAACATGGAGTCTAAACAAGCTCCTAAACAACCAACAATCATCCATCAAAAGACACATGTCCCATTGCTTAAACTATTACATGTCCAAACATTAAAAATCCATACTTGATGTACTCAAGGCTAACAACCACACTTGGAGCCTTCCACTTGCGCAAGCAACCCACGAACTAAGGATCTGCAATGTTGAACAAAGAGAGCGTAAGCAATAATGCTTAGTGAGGGTGAGCTCTAAAAACAAACCTCAACATTGCAGGGTCCGAGCACGATCTAGCCAAGGCATTTCACAAACATACCAAGGATCCACAAGAGCCACAAGATAAGATGCATGAGCAATGAATACAAGTAAATGTCATGATCAACAAGCTCTAAATTCCTCAACATAAGTAGCCACATCAAACATCCACATAAGGATCATTTATCACAACACATTGATACAATTATTGTTGCGTGTAAAAGTGTCTATCGCAATTGTAGTGCAAGTGTACACGACGCAAGTAGTAAAGTGATACGAAGTATCGGATATCGTCTCCACAGGGACTGTGCTAACCCTTTCCTTTTCTATCTGCACAAGGGGAAAAAGAATGATTTAAGATTTTGTCACGAGAAATATAAAGTAAACTTAAATAAAAGAGTAGAGAAATCAAGATAGAAAGAATGGGCTGGTATTGAGTTGCTCAGTAGTGCAGGTATTGAATTGCTTAGGATCTCCAGTTCTGTCGTCGCGCCCGTCGCCGACAGCACCTGTCGCGGCGGCTGTCCGTTAGCTGTCGCGGCAGCGAACACTAACTCTGTACTTCAAGCTTGGCAAGAATCCCAGATCTGCCTTGCCCTATCCCTAGGCACAAGTCTGTCGATGAACACGTCTTTGATGATACCTCCCGGCGTGAATCGAAGGATGAACACCGATGTGTATGAATTCTTCCTTAGCCACTTAACCTCGCCCTATCCCTAGGCACGAGATGGTTCAACTATAAACTAGAGAACGCGCTCTTATCTTTTTCGTATACTTAACTCTCTCGATACTAAGTAAATGGATAACCTCACAATGCTCTCCCGATGCTCTTGCAAGATATTAAAACCAAGATAAAAGAACTTGAAGTTTATTTTATTGAACTTGAAAAATCCTAAAACAAAGCAACCCTTGCAACTACTTTACAAAACAACCCGTAGCCCTAGGGGGAATTTAGAACATGTCGGTGACGGGTGGACGGCAGGGGTTTGGTTTCGGTTATGGGGTAATCGGTCCTGCCCTAGGTTTAATCTATGCCCTTATATAAGCTTTGGGCTCAAGTTATCTAAGGTAACAAGGATTACAACTTTAATTAAAAGTAAGATTCTAATAAAGACTAAATCTCTAAAGTCTCCTACTTTCCAGCCGCATCCTTGTTTCTAGGAATTTCTTCTCCTTGAGCTTTGGCTTGACATATCTTTTGATCCGGGGCTTGGAAAAATATTTGGCTTCCACACGACAGACGAGCAGATTTTTCTCTATCTATCGAGATCCACTTTACTTTTCCTCTTCATAAGTCTGCTGTCACCTTGCTGTCACGACAGGTCCATGACAGGTTCGTTCTTCTTCGGCTGCTTGTCCAGTTCAGCTCTTCTGCTTATCTGCCCTGGGCCTGCCTTCTCCATCTTCTATGGCAGATACCTACAAAAACAGCCATTTTTAGTAGAATCTGTGCCTTTTAATATATTTGTGATGTTTTGCTGTAAACTGACCTAAATGCAATGAATAATGCTTGAATGCAGCAGAAATATGGGTTAAAAAGGGTGTAAATAATAGAACTTTTAAACACTCATCAATTATCAATCAATATTGGCACCTAGCTATGACTCAAATACGCGGATAACCGTTGGAACTCACATCCAACAACACAACCATTACCTGACGGTGGGATTACACTCATCACCGGTCTCGCGGAGGGGATTCCACTCATCCTCACACCCCGTCGATGGGATTCCACTCATCTCCGACTATATTTAAATACCATTTCCGGGCGTACCCGTACTCCTCCTTGGTGACTCAACGCCACCAAGGCCACGCGCGACTTTTGACTCATGTGTACACACTAACATCCTAATGATCGATCATTTGTATTCAAGTATACTAGTGCCAATATTTACTCACTTCACATTACTCATTTCAATCAATTCCGTGCTTAGCACGTACTCACCAACAACCATCATCATGCATGTCTCAAGCATCACAATTCATGTCTCATCTCACATGTATAATACAACATACATAGCAATCATATTACATTTCGTACGAGACATGCACAAACACACAAATGAGTTCATCCAAAGGCTCTAGATCAAGTTTAGGATTAGGCCACCACCCTAATCCTAACTCTAGGTGGGTCTACCAAGCCCAACCTAGTCCATATACTCGAACCAACCATTTTAAAACCAAGTAAAACAATTAACCACTCATCTAAGCTTCCAAGCTCAAAAACCAAGCAAGCGATCGTCTTCAATTTCCCAGATTCACTTCCGATGCTTCACCGATGCCCAAACTCGATTCTAATCAATCCCAAACACAAACAAAACATCCACAATCAATAACTCATCATCGGAACTAACCCGGATTAACATTATCAAGCATTCAATACTCAAAATCAACCCCAAAAACAGAATTCCGAGAAGCCTCTAACACCCTCTGAAAACTTCCATTCCAAGCATCCAAACAACCATCAAACACACCCAAAGTGATCCTCATATATCATACTAACACCAGCCCTCAAAAACCAACATTAAACAACCCCAAAAACCACTTTAAAACCCTCCAAAAACCCCTTGGAAACCCAATTCCGAAAATTGCTCAAAACCATTTGAAATTCACATATGTTATACCATTTGACCTCTATATATCATAACTAAACATGTTAAATCAAAACATTTACTTTAACAACATAAAGCTTTCATTTTTAATCCAAACTTCCCAAAATTCCATTTTCTAAAACCTACATGAAAATGAAAATAGAAGGTACTTTTAAAGAGGGGAAGATGAGAGGAAGTCAAAAATGTCCTTACCTTTCAAAATGGAGTTGAAATGAGGGAGCTTTTTGGATGGAATAGTGGCTTGAAGAGGGGAGCTTTTTCACGTTAGAGAAGAAGGTGAATAGTGGAAGATGGTGAGAAATGAGTGTTTTTAATTGTTTGTTTAAATTTAAAGGCTAAAGACCACATTGCCCTTAATGAAATGGGATATTCACAAGAGTATATGATCCATGGCCATTTGGGGTTTGATCTCATAGCATAGTCAACCCCATTAATTAATTTGAAAACGAGACCTGAAACATTATTTAAATTATAAAACCGAGCCTAGAATAATATTAAAATATTATTCTCACCTAGCCCCTAAACCCGGGTGTTACAACTCTCCCCCACTTAAGGAATTTCGTCCCCGAAATTACCTGGTGGAAACAAATACGGAAACTGCTCAACCATATCTGTTTTCCTCTCCCACGTGGCCTCTTCCACACCTCTATGCCTCCACAACACCTTGACCAACTCTATGGTCTTGCCACGCAATACCTTGCTATCAGAAGCAAGTATCTCAACGGGCTCTTCATTATAGGACAAATCCGGATTTAACTCTATCTCCTCAACGAGCATCACATGCGAAGGATCCGATCTATATCTCCTAAGCATAGACATATGAAAGACATCATGTATCTTCTCTAACTCAGAAGGTAACCTCAAATGATAAGCTACAGGCCCAATCCGCTCAACTATCTCATACGGACCAATGAACCTCGGACTCAACTTGCCCTTACGGCCAAATCTCATTACCTTCTTCTACGGAGATACTTTCAGAAACACTTTCTCACCCACTGAGTACTCAACCTCTTTCCTCTTCAAATCTGCATAGAATTTCTGACGATCGGAAGCTGCTTTCAAGCGGTCACAAATCAACTTTACTTTGTCGGTGGTCCCCTTAAGTAAGTCTGGCATAGGTAACAATCTCTGACCTGTTTCATCCCAACAAATCGGAGTCCTACATCGTCTACCATACAAAGCCTCATAAGGTGCCATCTGAATGCTAGACTGATAACTGTTGTTGTAAGCAAACTCAACCAACGGTAAGTGCTTCTCCCAAGAACCTTGAAAATCAATCACACAACAACGAAGCATATCCTCAAGAATCTGTATCACTCGCTCTGACTGCCCATCGGACTGAGGATGGTAAGATGTGCTGAAATGCAAATGGCTACCCAAAGCACTATGTAAGCAACCCCAAAACCTCGAAGTAAATCTAGGATCCATATCCGAAACAATGGACTTCGGAACTCCATGAAGTCTCACAATCTCACGGATATACAAGTTCGCCAACTTGTCTAAGGAATCCGTAGTGTTCACTGCTAGGAAGTGAGCACACTTAGTGAACCTATCAACAATCACCCAAACTGAATTCTTCTTCGAAGGAGACAAAGGCAACCCCGATACAAAATCCATGGTGATCCTCTCTCATTTCCATTCCGGAATCTTCAAAGGCTGTATCAAACCTGAAGGAACCTGATGTTCTGCCTTCACTCTCTGAAAAACCATACAACGGCTCACATACTCGGCTACATCTCTCTTCAAACCAACCCAGAAGTAATCATTCTTCAAATCTCGGTACATTTTGGTACTACCCGGATGCATAGAAAAGGGACTCGAATGTGCTTCACTCAGAATCTGACGTCTCAACTCAACATCTTCGGGTACAACAATTCTATCTCTAAAGCACAACAAGCTCTCACCACTGAAACTATACTCAGTCGGTCTTCCTTCGGCTATGTCCTGAACATGAGGAACTAAGCTCGCATCTTGCAACTGCTTCTCTCTAATTAACTGAATCAAGGAAGGCTTCACTTGCAGCTCGGTGATCAAACCACCATCATCAGACACACTCAATCTAGCAAACATAGCTCTTAGCTCAACGGCCACTTTTCTACTCAAAGCATCGGCTACTACATTTGCTTTACCCGGATGGTAATCAATGGTCAAATCGTAATCTTTTAGCAACTCTAACCACCTTCTCTGTCTCAAGTTCAACTCTTTCTGTGTCATCAGATACTTCAAGCTCTTGTGATCAGTGTAAACAATACACTTCTCACCATACAAATAGTGACGCCAAATCTTCAATGCAAACACTACTGCGGCTAGCTCTATGTCATGAGTAGGATAGTTCTTCTCATGAATCTTCAACTGTATAGAAGCATAAGCAACAACTCTCCTATCTTGCATCAGAACACATCCTAAGCCTACGTAGGAAGCATCACTGTAGATCACAAACTCCTTACCTGAAACAGGTTGCACTAACACTGGAGCATTCGTCAAAGCTTCTTTCAATTTCTCAAAAGCCTTCTGTCTTGCATCTGACCATTCAAATTTGACTCCTTTTTGCAACAACTTAGTCAAAGGAGCAGCTACTCTAGAGAAGCCATCAACAAACCTCCTATAGTAACCGGCTAATCCTAGGAAACTCCTAATCTCGGTCACGGACTTAGGTTGTTTCCACTCAACAATAGCCTCAATCTTCGATGGATCAACACGGATACCTTCGGCCGAAACAACATGACCAAGAAACACAACCTCTCGAATCCAGAACTCACACTTACTAAGCTTCACATACAACTGATTGCTCAACAATCTCTGTAAAACAAATCTCAAGTGCTCATCATGCTCTTCTTCTGTCTTCGAGTACACAAGTATATCATCAATGAAGACAACTACAAAACGATCTAGATAGTCTCTAAAAATTCTGTTCATCATGTCCATGAATGTTGTCGGTGCATTTGTGAGCCCAAATGGCATCACAAGAAACTCATAGTGACCATATCTAGTCCTAAAAGCTGTCTTTGGAACGTCACACTCTTTCACCTTCAACTGATAGTACCCGGATCTCAAATCTATCTTCGAGAATACTGAAGCACCTTTCAACTGATCAAACAAATCATCTATACGAGGCAACGGATACTTGTTCTTCACAGTCATCTGATTCAACTGTCTATAGTCAATGCACATACGCATGCTACCATCTTTCTTTTTCACAAACAACACGGGAGCACCCCACGGAGAACTACTAGGCCTAATGAAACCACGGTCTAATAACTCTTGCAACTGACTCTTCAACTCTTTCAACTCTTTCGGAGCCATGCGATACGGATCTATCGAAACTGGATTAGACCCTGAAACTGTCTCAATCACAAACTCAACATCTCTGTCAGGAGGCAAACCCGGAAACTCTTCAGGAAACACATCTGGAAAGTCACACACTATTCTGATATCTTTTGGTCTAGCTTCACTCATATCCGGATTCATAACATAAGCTAAATAAGCCCCACATCCAGAGTCCATCAACCTATGAGCCTCTAAAGCTGACACCACATTAGACAAGAACTTAATGTTCTCGCCTACTACTACTACCTCGTAGTCATTAGAAAGCTTCAAAGAAATTCTCTTTGTCTCAAAGTCCACACTAGCCCGATGCTCAACCAACCAGTCCATACCCAAAATAATGTCAAAACCATAGAAAGGAAGTTCCATCATATCAACTGAGAACACATGACCCTGAATCTTCAGTGGACACCTCTTATACATACGTCTAACCACCACTGTATCCCCAAAAGAACTAGTAACATGCATACATACATCTAAGATCTCAACAGGGATATCTAACTTCTGTGCATGTTCACTCAAAATGTAGGAATGCGTAGAACCCGAATCAACCAAAGAAAGCAAAGACATAGACTGTAACTCGAAATTACCTGCTATCACATCTGTGTCGTTCCCGGCCTCTCTCTGAGCATAGACTCTCGCTGGTCCTCCCGCCTCTGGCTGCACAGCCACAACATGAGCAAGGTTCCTCTGAGCATCTCCCCTAGGTGCATCAGCCCTAGGCTGGAAGTAGCCACGACCGCGCCCACGGCCTCTCTGAAAATCATTCTCTCTCGCAGGAGCCTGAGCAATGTTTGGTGCCTGAGCCGCCTGATGCGGACAATCCCTCCTAAAGTGGTCCCTCGAACCACAGTTCCAACAAGCATGGAAGTTACCCCAACACTCACCAGTGTGTTGTCTCCCACAACGGGTACACTCGGGCAAACGCCCTCCTCCTCTATGGCCCTGATGGCCCCTACCATGGTGGCCACCGCCACGTCTCTGATCAAACTGATGTCCGCCACCTCTGTGCCTCTTGGCATCTCCACCATCAAAGTGGTTGTGCCTCTTACCAGAACTGGAACCACCGGATCGTTTGGCCGAACCCAAACTATGCTCTAAATCCTTGGCCCTCGCGACCAAAACATCAAAGTCTGAGTAGTCAGAAGCTAGCGTGTACCTCTTAACCTCTTCATTCAACCCGTAGCGGAATCGGTTACAACGTTCCACTTCAGTAGGAACTAACTCTGGAGCATACTGACTCAAGCGAACAAAACGGATCTCGTAATCAGTCGCAGAAGCATCTCCCTAAGTAAGAGCCATGAACTCTCTCTTCTTCTCATCTAGGTACCTCGGTCCCAAGTACCTCTTCCTGAAAGCAAACTCAAAGAATTCCCAATCAATCTTTGTCTCTGGAACCCCAGCAGTAATGGTGACCCACCAGGTGTAGGCATCACCCTGAAGCAACGATATCACATAGCCAAATCTACGTGCGCCCGCACAACCCATCTGAGCCAAGATACGAACTGTCTTTTCCAACCACAACTCCGATCTCTCTGGAGTAGATCCTCTAAACTCCTCGGTCCCCAAGCTACGGAGCCTCTCCAAAGGTAGACTGACATCGTCACACCTAGGCTGAGCTGCAGCCTGAGCTCCCGCAACTGCGGCCTGGAAAGCTCCCGCTATCGCTTGCACTAGCGGAGTCATATCAATTCCAGCTGGACCTTGGCCACCTTGAGGTCCATCTCCTCCGGCTCCATCTTCACCTCCAGCTCCAGGTGGTGGAGGTGGTGGTGGAGCGCCAACTCCCGCGGCCACCGGCCCTTCTAGATGAGCCTCCACACCAACAGTCGGCTCAACAGGAGCCGCAACCCGTGGTTCCTGACGAACCACTCTCGATCTACCTCTCGGTCTAGACATCGCTCTCACAGATATCAACTACAACCACAATAACAAAACATACAAGCTGGGTTAGCAAGGCAAGGCTTCCAAGTGTTCAAGTACGTTCCCTCACTTAAAATCATTTTTTCCAATGTAATAGTAGCAATGGGACTCTTACACACATGCTTTAAAATAAAACAATCCACATACTTGTCACACAAGCAATCATTCTTGCAAAACAAGCAAACACCGTGCAATTCAATTAAAAAACCTAAGCTTACCTCACTTACCTGCCCAAGGTCTCGGTAACCTTAGGCTCTGATACCAACAAGTGTAACCCCCTCGTCCCGGTCTGGCCGGATGACCGGTCCGAGTGGGCCACACGGGGAAAACCGAAGCGAAACCCGTTAAGGTTCCCCCTCGGTTAACAACCCTATATTTTTTTTTCCTTTTTAAATCTTATCTAGATGAGTATTAGATCCTAAGTGATCATTCAGCGGAACAACATTCATAAATCAAACAAACGAACTCAAACAAACATGCTACAACCAAATTTTAAGCTTATACTGCAGGTGGTATCGATACACCTAAGGGGTGTATCGATACCCCTTGACTAGGTCAACTGGTCAAAGTCAACCCGTAGAGGCCGTATCGATACACCCATGGAGTGTATCGATACCCTCCCCAACGTTTGACTTCCCACGGTCAAAGCTAAGACACGGTATCGATACACCTGGGGATGGTATCGATACCGAACTGGACAGTAGCTCTAGTGACCAAAAAGGTATCGGTACACCATAGGCCCGTATCGATACCAAAATGGACAGTAGCTCCAGTGACCAAAATGGTATCGATACACCTCTCAAGTGTATCGATACACGAGGCCTGAACAAGAAGGTGGTATCGATACCGTACCAACCGTATCGATACCCCTGCACAGCAAGGCCTCCCAAACTCAGCAAAAACGAACAAGGCACGAGTCTAAATGCAATTTAGGACTTTCCTAACCCCAACCAAACATATATACAACATTCACGTACCACCAAGTAGCTATACAAACACTCAACAACTATAAACATCAAGGAAATCATGCAATAGACCCAAGATGGCATTCAAGCATACAAGTTCATACATCAACATTCAAACATGAAGGCAACCTCAAGGGACACATGGCTAACATTCAGAATAAGCAATTTAGGCATGGATACAATTCAAGCATGGCATCACAAGCCATACAAAAGCATGATAGCATGGAGTCTAAACAAGCTCCTAAACAACCAACAATCATCCATCAAAAGACACATGTCCCATTGCTTAAACTATTACATGTCCAAACATTAAAAATCCATACTTGATGTACTCAAGGCTAACAACCACACTTGGAGCCTTCCACTTGCGCAAGCAACCCACGAACTAAGGATCTGCAATGTTGAACAAAGAGAGCGTAAGCAATAATGATTAGTGAGGGTGAGCTCTAAAAACAAACCTCAACATTGCAGGGTCCGAGCACGATCTAGCCAAGGCATTTCACAAACATACCAAGGATCCACAAGAGCCACAAGATAAGATGCATGAGCAATGAATACAAGTAAATGTCATGATCAACAAGCTCTAAATTCCTCAACATAAGTAGCCACATCAAACATCCACATAAGGATCATTTATCACAACACATTGATACAATTATCAATCAACATTGGCACCTAGCTATGACTCAAATACGCGGATAACTGTTGGAACTCACATCCAACAACACAACCATTGCCTGACGGTGGGATTACACTCATCACCGGTCTCGCAGAGGGGATTCCACTCATCCTCACGCCCCGTCGATGGGATTCCACTCATCACCGACTATATTTAAATACCATTTCCGGGCGTACCCGTACTCCTCCTTGGTGACTCAACGCCACCAATGCCACGCGCGACTTTTGACTCATGTGTACACACTAACATCCTAATGATCGATCATTTGTATTCAAGTATACTAGTGCCAATATTTATTCACTTCACATTACTCATTTCAATCAATTCCGTGCTTAGCACGTACTAACCAACAACCATCATCATGCATGTCTCAAGCATCACAATTCATGTCTCATCTCACATGTATAACACAATATACATAGCAATCATATTACATTTCGTACGAGACATGCACAAACACACAAATGAGTTCATCCAAAGGCTCTAGATCAAGTTTAGGATTAGGCTACCACCCTAATCCTAACTCTAGGTGGGTCTACCAAGCCCAACCTAGTCCATATACTCGAACCAACCATTTTAAAACCAAGTAAAACAATTAATCACTCACCTAAGCTTCCACGCTCAAAAACCAAGCAAGCGACCGTCTTCAATTTCCCGGATTCACTTCCGATGCTTCACCGATGCCCAAACTCGATTCTAATCAATCCCAAACACAAACAAAACATCCACAATCAATAACTCATCATCGGAACTAACCCGGATTAACATTATCAAGCATTCAATACTCAAAATCAACCCCAAAAACAGAATTCCGAGCAGCCCCTAACACCCTCTGAAAACTTCCATTCCAAGCATCCAAACAACCATCAAACACACCCAAAGTGATCCTCATATATCATACTAACACCAGCCCTCAAAAACCAACATTAAACAACCCCAAAAACCACTTTAAAACCCTCCAAAAACCCCTTGGAAACCCAATTCCGAAAATTGCTCAAAACCATTTGAAATTCACATATGTTATACCATTTGACCTCTATATATCATACTAAACATGTTAAATCAAAACATTTACTTTAACAACATAAAGCTTTCATTTTTAATCCAAACTTCTCAAAATTCCATTTTCTAAAACCTACATAAAAATGAAAATAGAAGGTACTTTTAAAGAGGGGAAGATGAGAGGAAGTCAAAAACGTCCTTACCTATCAAAATGGAGTTGAAATGAGGGAGCTTTTTGGATGGAATAGTGGCTTGAAGAGGGGAGCTCTTTTCACGTTAGAGAAGAAGGTGAATAGTGGAAGATGGTGAGAAATGAGTGTTTTTAATTGTTTGTTTAAATTTAAAGGCTAAAGACCACATTGCCCTTAATGAAATGGGATATTCACAAGAGTATATGATCCATGGCCATTTGGGGTTTGATCCCATAACATAGTCAACCCCATTAATTAATTTGAAAACGAGACTTGAAAGATTATTTAAATTATAAAACCGAGCCTAGAATAATATTAAAATATTATTTTCACCTAGCCCCTAAACACGGGTGTTACATAGAAATTCACCAAATCAAGAATTTTAATTTCGAACTACAATGAATTCTTTCTTATTAATTCATTTCGCATGTCTTGGATAGTATAGTAAGCTAGGTATTCGAGTCACGTATAACTGAATTGTGAATCAAATTCACCATATAATAGGTACCACGTACCAATTTCATATCATCGTATCACATATCATAATGTCCACTGACATTAAGCAAGAATGTACACTTACGTACCACAATATCGAATACACTAACGTACCGATTTCTTATCGAGCTCAAGACTCTAGGCTAGCCGTACTACCTAGACAGACCGTACACACCAAGGGCTTTGCTAATTGACCTTTAATTTCAATAGTATGATTATTCATTCAATTTTCAGAATTTCTTTCTTAATCCTTTCGATTAATTCCTTGAAATCTCAATTTCAATGTCACATATTATCACATATAACATATAATAGATTGCAATACAATTTGCATATCCACAAATCAACATATACATAATCTCAATTTCATATCACATAGCTCAATTTCACATTTCATAGCTCAATTTCCAATTGAATTTACCAACCACATATATCGTATAAGATCAATAATGGATCACATATCATATCGATCAATACTGCCAATTCACTAAGCAATCACAATCATTATCAACAGTTCTAGGATTCAGCATTTCGAATTCATCCATATGCGAACCAATATAGCTCAAATCAGTTTCAAAATAAAACATGGCATACTCAATTTCCAATTCAAACATATATATCACAAAAATCACATAGCACATGCATTCAATCCAATTTCCTTTATTCCTTCTTCCCTTATCAATTACCAATATTTAATTAGTCCAATTCCATGCTCAATATATATACTAAAATCAAATTAAAGGGTAGTTGAGACTCTAATCTCAACTCTAAGTTCATTTCACTCACAATCGCCGAGCTAGTTTTGAATATGGAGGCCTTTTCCGCGATTCGAGGCTGCTCCATCTACAGTTTCTTCTTCGATTCTTTCTCCTCTAGGATCTAACACATTTAGACAAATAATAGAAGAAATTTCAAAAATTTTATTATTCAATTTAAATCCAGATTTCTCCACATTTCAATTTTAGCCTCTATACTAATTTGGTTTCGAATATGGCCAACCTATTTTTATCAATTCATTCTAATTATTGATCAATTGTTCAAGTTGCTTACTTATTTATATGAATTGCGATTTAACACTTTTATCTATCAATTTACCACATTCCTTCACATCCAATTTCTTCAATTATATTTTCAAGAGTTCTTCAAATTCCCATATTTTACTTTCCAAACTGTTTTGACCACTCAACTTAAATTATTTCTCATTTTCAGTGTATAACTCCAAATCAGTCCCTCTTTGTTTCTAAATTCAATTAACATCTTCAATTTCATCATATTAAATTTTCGGATCGAAATTTTAAGTAACTTATTTTTACCAAATTTTTAAAGTTTACTGTTCAGCTAATAACATTGCTGGGCAGATTTGCATGTTGTTCAGATTTCATTCCCAGATTTTGCTACACATCACCAAATTCATTTTTATGATTTTTCTATCAAAGTAGACATATTAAAGTTTATTTTGTCAAAACTTCATCATTAAATTCTTACTAATTATTTTTCTATAAATTTCCAAAGTTGCATGTTCCTACTAAAATACAATCTGGCCAGCTTTGATCTACCATGTTTAAAAGCCTATTAACACTTATTTTTCTTAGATGTTTCTCATGTCTTTCAAATTCCAGCAGCATCTCCCTTAACCTAATCACTTCTATGAATTTTTAAAGGTATTAAAACCACCAATTCTTCAATTAATTTCACATACTCGAAAGGTAGAGGGAGAGTGCTACTTACTTTATATTTTTGATTGAATTTCCTAGGCCAAAATTTAAGCCATGCATGCCATTCTTCTTCCTCACCGAGTGTTCTTCCAATTTTTCTCTAAACTTTGTGTTTCAAGTATGTGTGAAATGAACACAAAGGTTGCTTAGCCATGTGGGTTGGTGTAGCCGGTTAGGGGAGGGAGGAAACACATTAATGAGAAGAGACTTACAAGGTCATGTCTCAACTAATATTTCTCTAATATGCCCTTGTTTATATCATCATTTTATTTTAATCCAAGGGTAATTTCATGAATATAAAATTTTAGCATGCTTCTCTTCTATTTGATCTTTAATTCGGTTTAGTCACTTGACAATTAACCGAATTTTTCTTATACTTTCATTTGGATTTCAATTTGGTCCCTATTGGATCCATTTTCAATTTAATTATTTAAGGTTTCTATTCAATAAATTCTCTAATTATTTAATTAAACTCCCAAACTTCTAAGGTAATTTTTTTTGGGACGCTACAGAGCTCTCTAGCTCACACCTTAAATCTTTTCCCCCTTTCAGATATTTTGGATAGGCCACCCTGTACCTGCCACTCGGAGGATTGACACATTTTGTACTCTACATAGATTATAATGTTTCTATCCACCGCTTTTGTAATTCAGGGTGACATGTGCCTATGGTTTGTAATGTATAAAGATTCATGTTCCGTGTATTTTGGTTGCTACACTTGATATGACTTATGTTATAACTACGTCCAGATATGTTCTTACATGTTTGCTTATTATGATCGCTAGGTGGCGAATTATGATCTATTATGCTTTCAACTAGAAACTTGAGTTTTTCAACGTGTTTTCTACTTGAATTTTAATGACGAGATGTACCCTGTTAGACATGGTCATTTCACATAGGCTGGTCTAGAGGGTTACAATGGCCACTAGAGTTTATCCCATATACATTTTTTCTCCCCAATTTTAAAAAATAAACATTATGGTCACTACTGAAAATGTTTCTTTATAATTTCACCCTTGATTTTTTAAAAATTCATTTTTCAACCTTAAAACTTTACAATCAATTAGTATAATAATATTATAAAAGCTTAAATGAAAAATAGATGCCCAAAGTATACCTTTTTAAATTTTAGGTGCTCAAATTGCTCATATTTAATAACTAAATTTTCAAATTGCTCCTATTTTTTTACTCTGGATTATTTTATTATTATTATTATAACATAATATGCCATTTTTTATTATTGTTAAATTAAAAATAATTTAAAAATAAAATAAAATAAATTTTATTATTATTAAATTTAAAATATTACTTCTTAGAATAATTTAGGTGTCTAAACTATTTTTAAATTATTTTAAATTTAACAATAATAAAAAATAACATGTCATGTTATAATAATAATAATAATAATAATAATAATAATAATAATAATAATAATAATAATAATAATAATAATAATAATAATAATAATAACAACAACAACAACAACAACAACAACAACAACAACAACAACAACAACAACAACAACAACAACAACAACAACAACAACAACAACAACAATAATAATAATAATAATCCAAAGTGAACAAAAATAGGAGCAATTTGAAAGTTTAGTTATTAAATAGGAGCAATTTGGGCACCTAAAGTTTAAAAAGGGTATACTTTGGGCACCTATTTTTAATTTAAGCCTTTATAATATTATTGTACTAATTGATTGTAAAGTTTTAAGGTTGAAAAATAAAGTTTATAAAAATTCAAGGGTGAAATTATAAAGAAATCTTTTCAGTAGCGACCATAATGTTTATTTTTTAAAATTGGAGAGCAGAAATGTACATGAGATAAACTTTAGTGACCATTGTAGTAGTTTACCCATATTTTTTCACTGTCAGGTTAGCAAGCCGTCAATGTTTAACGGCAACAAACGGTCGAGTGACCAAAAATTTACGCCCCGAAAATATAAGTGACCTTACTGATCGTTTTTTAAAATCAGTGACTAACTCTGTATTGGGGGAAACATAAGTGACTATTACAGTATTTAACTTTTTTTGAAAAAAAAAGTAAAGGATTTCAAGCACCCTTAATTCTAATCTAACGATAAGAGATTAATCTTATTTTACGACGAAATGTTATTTAACTTGAAATTGAGATTGCATTTCTCGCGTGTTTTGGGCGTATTGTTTGGGCCTTTGTTGGCCTGTTCATTCTCGAGTTTACTATTGTTTTCCCGATTTTAACGAATGAAATTTCGTTCGATAAAAAATAAAATAAAATTTTGAAATGTTATTTTATGATTCCAACAACTCCAATGTAGTACTCCGCCATTATTACATCTTTACCGTTAACGGCAAGTTTTCAGTATCTCTGTATAAACCGTCAGGAAAAAAATAATTGTTCAATCTCCTGCATTAGAAAACTTCACATTTGTAGCCCTTATCCAATCAAATTCCGACACGTTATATGTAGGGATGTAAAAACAGGTCAACAGTTGGGTTTCAGGTCGGGCTCTGTCAGGTCGGGTCAAATCGGTTACAGGTCATTTCGGGTCATTTTTTGTTTTGACTCGATTCGGTTCGGGTTCGGGTTCATTTCGGGTCGGGTTCATTTCAGGTCGGGTTCAATTCAGGTCGGGTTCATTTCGGGTCGGGTTCATTTCAGGTCGGGTTCATTTCAGGTCGGTTCATTTCAGGTCGGGCCAAAACGGTTAATTGACAGGTTAATTTCAGGTCGGTTTCGTTTCAGGTCGGGTTCATTTCAGGTCGGGTTCGTTTCAGGTCGGGTTCAGTTCAGGTCGGTTTCGTTTCAGGTCGGGTTCATTTCAGGTCGGTTTCGTTTCAGGTCGGGTTCGTTTCAGGTCGGTTTCGTTTCAGGTCGGGTTCTTTTCAGGTCGGTTTTGTTTCAGGTCGGGTTCATTTCAGGTCGGTTTTGTTTCAGGTCGGGTTCATTTCAGGTCGGGTTCCTTTGGGTTTATGGTTTATTGTGTTATGTGTATTATATATATTGACGGATCATGATTTTTATTTTTATAGTTTAGGGTTTATGGATTATGGTTTAGAGTTTAGGGTTTAGGGTTTAAGGTTAGGGGATTACATATATGTGATATATATAGTTGGGACCGTTGGATTTATTTTTAGGGTTTAGGGTTTAGGGTTTGGGGTTTAGGGTTTACTGATCTTAAATTAATACAAACATGCCTACATTAATTATATATATATTAATGGATTATGATTTTTAGGGTTTAGGGTTTAGGGTTTACTGATCTTAAATTAATACAAACATGCCTACATTAATTATATATATATATATATATTGATGGATTATGATTTTTAGGGTTTAAGGTTTAGGGTTTACTGATCTTAAATTAATACAAATATGCCTACATTGATTATATATATATTGATGGATTATGGTTTTTAGGGTTTAGGGTTTAGGGTTTAAGGTTTACTGATCTTAAATTAATACAAACATGCCTACATGTATTATATATATATTGATGGATTATGGTTTTTAGGATTTATGGTTTAGGGTTTAGGGTTTATTGTTCATAAAGTACATGTAATATATATATTGATGGATTATGGTTTTTGTTTTTAGTGTTTAGGGTTTAGGGTTTAGGGTTTAGGGTTTAGGGTTTAGTGGTTAGTGCTTTAGGGATTATTATTATTATTATTATTATTATTATTATTATATACTTAAATACAATTATTATTATATATTTACTATGCTTATTATTATTATTATTATTATTATTATTATTATTAATAATAATAATAATATTATTATTATTATTATTATATACTTAAATACAATTATTATTATTATTAATTATTATATATTTACTATGCTTATTATTATTATTATTATTATTATTATTATTATTATTATTATTATTATTATTATTAAATGTATAGGGTTTAGGGTTTAGGATTATGGACTATGGTTCATTGATTAAAGATTAGGGTTTGGTGTTTAAACCCCTAATGTCTAATTATCGACCCTAAGCATTAAATCCTAAAGCATAAGTAATTAACCCTAACCACTAAACCCTCGATCTAGAACTACGGACTGTGAGCTATAGATTAAATATTAGGGTTTTATGGTTTAGAGGGTAGTGGTTATTGTTTAGGGTTTAGGATTAGGGACTATGGTTCATTGATTAAATGTTAGGGTTTGGTGTTTAAACCCCTAATGTCTAATTCTAAACCCTAAGCATTAAACCCTAAAGCATAAGTAATTAACCCTAACCACTAAACCCTCGATCTAGGATTACGGACTATGAGCTATTAGCTATAGATTAAATATTAGGGTTTTATGGTTTAGAGGGTAGTGGTTATTGTTTAGGGTTTAGGATTAAGGACTATGGTTCATTGATTAAATATTAGGGTTTGTTGTTTAAACCCCTAATGTCTAATTATCGACCCTAAGCATTAAACCCTAAAGCATAAGTAATTAACCCTAACCACTAAACCCCCGATCTAGGATTACGGACTATGAGCTATAGATTAAATATTAGGGTTTTATGATTTAGAGAGTAGTGGTTATTGTTTAGGGTTTAGGATTAGGGACTATGGTTCATTGATTAAAAATTGAGGTTTGGTGTTTAAACCCCTAATGTCTAATTATCGACCCTAAGCACTAAACCCCTAACCTAGGATTAAGGACTATGAGTTATATATTAAAGATTAGGGTTTTACGGTTTAGAGAGTAGTGGTTATTGTAACACCCCAAAATTCTCCTAATTCGGAAATTTAAAATTTTGAAACCCTAAAATTTGGGAATTTTTATTCTTGAAACCTTAATTTGATTAAGGGATTAATTTGATTAGATTCAGAATTTGAGGTTTAATTTCAGAAATTTGTGGGGTCGATTTATAATGCGGGTAAAGTTTTGGTATCGTTTTATAAACCCTAAAAGGCTTAATGACCTTTTATGTGATTTACCCTTTGGCAAGGGTATTTATACCCCATTATAACACCCAAAACCCTATTCAGCTTCCATTGGAAATCTATCAGCCGCTCTCTCTCACCCCACACTCTCTCGATAGCACCCATCTCCCGCACCATCTCCGGCGAGCTTCGATAAAGCTCCGTTCACCGGCCTATAGTCTTCCGTAGCTCACACGGTCACTTCTGTCGAGACCGTCTTAAACCCACGATCAAACCCCACCCACCGGACCAACCTTATCAGTCGTCGTTTGGTCGAAAACGGTAGAAGACCGTTCAGCTTTCCTGTTGCTCGTCTCCATCGTTTCTCGCTCCGCCGTCCGCTCCTCTTCCTTCCTCCGTTCGTGTGTGTGGGTAAGCTTGAAATTCGAGTTTTGGTTTTCTTCTACATCGGCTGTTGAGTTCGGAAACTGATGAAATTTCAGAGTATAGGACCTTAATTCGGTGCAAAATAATTTAAAGGGCTTAATTGTTTTTTTTAAAGTTCAGGGGCTTAAGACACTCTTAAGCTTTCTATTTTTAAACTGCATTCTTTTTTTACATTACATCAATGAAGTAATAATCATAATTTAGATCACCATAATTTAAATTTGACTGATGGTTGAACGCTGTTGTGTTTAATAGAATCGACCTGCTGAGCTGATTGCTAAGTTTGTGGATGAAAAGCTTCGTGCTGGTAATAAGGGTACTTCTGAAGAGGAATTAGAGGGTACACTTGATAAAGTTTTGGTTTTATTCAGGTTCATCCAGGTAGAGTTTGCCTATAAAAATGATTAAATTTACCTTTTCCCCGAAATAACAGTTCTTTTTTTGTTCATTTCTTTCTTTTTTTCCCTTCAAGCTAATGCTAGAGACGTGAATGATGTTTTTGTGGATAATTCAGGGCAAGGACGTCTTTGAAGCATTCTATAAGAAGGATCTTGCTAAAAGACTGCTATTAGGAAAGAGTGCTTCTATTGACGCAGAGAAATCCATGATTTCTAAGGTCAGTATCTTCTTTTTCTTCTACATTAAATGACGTGTGTTCTAAAGAATAAAGATTGTATTAAATTGTTAATGCTTTGTTGTTACGATTCTGCAGCTTAAGAAAGAGTGTGGCAGCCAGTTTACAAACAAACTTGAAGGAATGTTCAAGGTTTACCTCTATATTTTTTCGTATACATTTGTAAAAGAAATGCATTGCACATATTTTTTCCATTTGAATTTCTAATAATGAATCTGGTAAACTGCAGCCTTTAGGGATATGTATTGGGTCCCAGGAGTGTTATTCGTCATGATCATGTATCATATTCATTGTGTCTGAGGATTGATCATAAAGATAAATCTTAAAGTAATAGAATAATGTCAGAAGAGAAGATAAAAAGATTCAATAAGTTGAATATCTTTTATTTCTTGGATACCTACTTGTGTACTGGTTAATGTATGATCCAACAATCTACAAAATATATGGAGTTTGTGACTGATTTCTTATGTCTGGAATGGTTACAATACAAACTACATTTACTTTTAAACTTCTACATCGGCCGTTGAGTTCGGAAACGAGGAAGAATTAGCACTTTGTACATTTGAGTCTCCTTTCCAGTTATACTTTCAGTTCTAGGATAGCTAATGATATGTAATTATTTTGAATCTGATATTGATGCAATTGTTGTCATGGATTAGAACTATGGGTTAATGTTTGCTATTAAATCACCTAATGTTCTATGTTTGATCTTGCTGTTTGTGGTTTTGTGGCAAAGTTACACTTTCTCCCAAAACAATCCTCGTTGTATGTGTGCATACACTTTCTTTAATCTTGTGAGAAATTGCAATATGAACCTTAATTGTTTTGAATGTCAATTCTTGTGGGAAAGTAAGAGTCCTGCAAAAGGTATGGCCATTATATTATTGCATTTACCATTAAAATATCTTTTCTCTGCTGGCAAAGTAGGTGGCAATATCTTTCCTTTCTTCATTCATTGTTTGAATTTGTGTGCTGCAGTTGCCGAAAGGGAGGGATGTCGAAGATGATGATTCTTTCATTTTCAATGAAGGATTTACTGCTCCTCTCTATCGTTTAAAGGTACATCTATTTGCATACTTAACTTATGGTGGCTAAATAACATTTGTAAGAACAACTAAACTACTGTCATTCTCATCTCTATGCTATTCCACTAAATTACCATAAAAAGGTTTGTAAATGAATCCGACTTCAGTGATTGACACTTACACGATAAAGCATCGAGCTGACTTTCTTTTTGAAATGCAGGTAAATGCAATCCAGATGAAAGAGACAGTGGAGGAGAATACAAGCACCACCGAGAGAGTATTTCAAGACCGTCAATATCAGGTTTGACTTTGCTTCACTCTCACATTCTATTCCGTTTTCTCTGTCCTCCATCGATTTTTATTGTATATTTTTCATTATTTGTTCAATTACTTAATTTTA
Organism: Hibiscus trionum; assembly: GCA_030270665.1. NCBI lineage: Eukaryota > Viridiplantae > Streptophyta > Magnoliopsida > Malvales > Malvaceae > Hibiscus > Hibiscus trionum. Next base: position 78,477,709 of record BSYR01000003.1, on the reverse strand, counting down.
CTGAACCTGTCTTCTTCTTTTTTTGCACAGTTGTCATACTTGTTTCAACAAGAGAACTGACTCTTCAGACATCACAAGTCTGCAAGGAGCTTGGGAAGCATTTACAAATTCAAGTCATGGTCACAACTGGAGGTACCAGTCTCAAGGATGATATCATGCGACTGTATCAACCAGTCCATTTACTGGTTGGAACTCCTGGGAGAATTCTTGACTCCTGGGACAATAATGTGCATGCTATGCCATGCTATGTATATTTGGGATATGATCTAATCTTTCTCTGCTGTTTGATTCTTTAACAAGTAAATCCATGTTTTGTAGCTGATAGTTTGAAGTATTTTCTATTACTGTTTTGCTAGAAAATAACTAATTTGAACTCAACGTTGCTGGCTTTATTTTTTTAATATTTTGAGCAACACAAATTACGGTCTTATGATCAGTTCTTGATGCATGTGCTGAATAAGGTTTTACTCTTCATAAGCATTATGTGCTAGTCATCTTGAAGAATAATCTTCTAATGATGTATTTGTACAAATAAGCGACCGTACAGAAATTAAAAAAAAAGGGTTAGCGGAAAAATTAAAGATGTTTTTATATATTTACTGTTAATTATAATGTTTTAAACAACTTAACTTAATTAAGTCATTTAAGTATGTTAAGTTAATAAAAAAATTAGTCATGTTAATTAAGTATATAGATTTAGTTTAATAATCTTTATTCATTTAACTAAATTTAATTAAGTATAAAAATTTAATTTAATAATGGTTATTCATTCAACTTAAGTAAATTAAGTATAATAATTTATCTTTGAAGTTACTTTAAAATAAAAGTTAAGTTAAAGAGAAACATAATTTGATTTAATAATGTTTAATTATTTAACTTAAAATGAATGTAAGTTAATTAAACTTATTTTTAATCTTAAGTTAAATTAGCATTAATTTATTCATATAATAAAAAATTTAAGTCATCTTATCTTAATTAAGAATACAGATTTAATTTAATAATCTTTATTTATTTAACTTAATTTAATTAAGTATAAAAATTTAATTTAATAATGGTTATTCATTCCACTTAAATTAATTAAGTATAATAATTTATCTTTGACGTTATTTTAAAATAAAAGTTAAGTTAATTAGAAAGACAATTTATTAATACTTAGACATTATTATTAATTCAATTTATCTTTTAATTGAAGTTAAGTTAGTTAATTTATTAATACTTAACATTATTATTAATTTTAAAATTTATCAATACTTGACATTATTTTATATTCATTAAATATAACTTCTTCAAATGTCAGATAATTATCATTATCAGCAAATCAAATAATAGTATTAGTTCAGGTTAATATCAGTTCAGGTCAATATCAGTTCAGGTCAATATCAGTTCAGGTCAAGAACAGTTCAGGTCAATATCAGTTCAGGTCAATAACAGTTCAGGTCAATAACAGTTCAGGTTCAAAACAGGTCGGGTTCAAAACAGGTCGGGTTCAAAACAGGTCGGGTTCAAAACAGGTCGGTTTCAAAACAGGTCGGGTCCAAACAGGTCGGGTTGAATCGGTTATCTGGCAGGTTAGTCTCGGGTTCGGGTTCGTTTCGGTCGGGTGCAGGTCGGGTTCGGTTACTATAGTAACAGGTCAAATTCGGGTTCGGGTTCACTTCGGTCGGGTGCCGTTCGGGTTCGGTTTCTACAGTTCCAGGTCAAATTCGGATTCGGGTTCGTTTCGGTCGGGTGCAGGTCGGGTTCGGTCTTTAAATTTTCGGGTTAAACCAGGTTCTGACTCGATCGGGTTTCAGGCAGGTTACCAGGTCGGGTCAGTTTTTCACACCCCTAGTTATATGTTTGTAAGAACATTATGACGGTTACAGACATATGTTTGTCTTGTTCCAACAGTACGTATTTCAAATAATATTTTTTTATTTTATTATAAAAAATTAGTTGTATTAATTTTATTAATATTGGAATCCGATGATCAATGTTTGTCGTCGATCGGTTGCAAGTTTGTATAATTGATAATTCGGATGGGGGAGCTTTAGTAAATGATCCCAAGATTTTAAGGATCATTTTAAAAGGTTTAACACTAAAATAAGTGACAAAATTATCTTGTTTTATTTTTTATGTGATTTTTAAGTGTCTAAATTATCACTTGTTAATCAAAATATGTGCCTAAATTATTATTTTTAAAGTGAAAACATGTTAGATTAGACATTTATTTTGACATTAAATCTTTTTTAAAATAATAAAAAAAGAAAAGAAAATTACTAAGGATCATATTTGAGGATTGAGTTTTAAATATTTACCTTCGATTTTGTCTAAGAATTTGATTTTATTTAAATTTGATTCGTTTTAAAATATTACATTATTCTTATAATCCCCTTGTATCCTGGTGGCAAAGGTTGATGTTCATCATCCCTTGGGACCCGAGATCGAGCACCAGTATTGCATGCTGTGTGTGCCTTCGTTGAAAAAATGCTAAAAGAAAGTTGAACAGATGCTACCCTTACATCACACCAGCATATTCTAAAAAAAATATTACATTATTCTGAATTTTACATTATTTTCATAAAACTAAATGAATTATATTATCAAATTTGATAAATTAATACATTTTAGTTAAAAATATAAAATATAATTAAAATACTATGAAATCTTAAAAGAAGTAATTTTTAACTAAATTATATAAAAAGTAATTATAAAAAATAGGCTTAAATAAAAAATAAGTGCCCAAAGTATACCCTTTTTGAACTTTATGTGCCTAAGTATTATTTTGTAAAAATTGGTGCCCGAAATTTCAAAAGTTACAATTTTAGGTGTCTGACTGTTAATGTGTGTTAAAAAATATTAACCAATCAATGCTTGACATGTGGCACTAATTTATTTATTTTAAAAAAATACCCAAAATTTTTAGTTTTTTTATAAATTCCTGAAAGTTTACAATTTTTACAAAACAGTCTCTAAATCCCTAAAATCTCCTGAACCCAACCCCCCAATTGTTGCCGCTTCTACCGTTGATCGTCGCCCTAAGTCTACCACTTTGGTCGTCGGGCCTATCCGATCATTTCCCCCATAACCCCTTCACCGGAAACGACGAACGACATGGCAATCGAACGTCGATTTCGCGTTTGGTGTTAGATGTTCGACTGCCATGTCGTTCATCGTTTCCGGCGACGGTGATATGGGGGAAACGACCGGCTAGGTTCGACGACCAAAGTGGTAGGCTTAGGGGCGATGATCGGTGGTGGAAGCAGTGGCAATTTGGGGTCTGGGTTTGGGAGATTTTAGGGATTTAGGGACTGTTATGTAAAAATTGCAAGCTTTCGAGAATTTATGAAAATTGAAAAAATGTTTTAATTTTAAATTTAAAAAAAACATGCCATGTGTCAAATATTAGTTGGTTATCAATTTTTTAATACCCATTAACGACTAGACACCTAAAATTGTAACTTTTAAAACTTCGAGTACCTATTTTTACAAAATAATACTTTAAACACCTAAAGTTCAAAAAAGCTATACTTTAGGGACTTATTTTTGGTTTAAGCCTAAAAAATAAAAGGGTCATTATATATTTTTTGAGACATACAACTATATTTGTTTAAACACATTAGAACCCACAAATTTTAATTGAAAACTCAAATCAAACTCAATTATATATAGGAATATTTTGTCACGCTCGATGAACATCGATGAACACCACTAACGATGAACATCGATGAGCACTTTTAGTTTAATTTATAAAGATTAAAAATTTAAAGGACTTACCGTATAATTATAAATTATTTAAAAATTAAATGGTAAATTAATTAAAATATATTATATTATTTTTAATTTTCTTTTAAACATATATAAAAGTACTTATCTACCTCTAAATTATAAAATCCTAATTTTTGTTATTTGAAATTTAAGTCGCCGCCACCGCTGCTGTCGTTGCTGCCTCATGCTGTCGTGAATTAATTCAATCCTAAAAAAGCTTAAAAAAGAAGAAATTTTTTTGACTAATCCAGGAGCAATGGACAAATTCAAGAATATATTAAAACTGAAATCGAATCCACAACAATTATTAAGAGATTGGCAAAGAAAGCTTCGTCAAGAATGTCGCAACATCAAACGCCAAATTAGAGGCGAAATGTTTTCATTTCCCCCCTTAATTTTTTTTTTCTTTTTTTGAAATCTGAATGTTAATTTTTTTTGCTGAAAATTTTGAGTTGCCAGTAAACGAATGTTTGAGATTTAAGGTTTAAAATAATGGATTTTTTTAAAATGGTTGTGATTTAATTTTTAAATGGTTGCGGCATCAGCGGCGGCTTAAATTTCAAATGAACAAAAATTAAAGTTTTATAATTTAGGAATAGATAGATATTTTGATCTATGTTTAAAAGAAAATTAAAAATAAAATAATATATTTTAATTAATTTACCTTTTAATTTTAACAAAATAAAATATTATATTTAAATAATATATTTTTAAATAATTTATTTTAATATATTATAATTAATTTACCTCCAATGCGATATTTGTTTTAAGAAAATTCTACAGCGCTCGACGAGCACCGATGAGCACCACTAACGACGAGCACCGATAAGCATCATTAATTTAATTTATAAAAATTTAAAATCTAAAAGACTCAATGTATAGTTATAAATTATTTAAAAATTAAAAGGTAAATTAATTAAAATATATTATATTATTTTAATTTTCTTTTAAACATAAATTAAAATACCTATTTACCCTTAAATTACAAAACATTGATTTTTATTTATTCTCAACTATGATAAAGTTTTAGAAATTTGCATTTCCAATTAATTGCTAATGCTTGGTGGAATTATCTATGATAAAGGTCTTAATTTGAACAAATAAATTGCCATTGTTCCAGACATTGTCGAGACCGCTATTGGTATTTGGTGCTTTCGGTTGTGACATCACTTTCTGACCAAGATGAGTTAGTTGGTGAAGCCTCGGGAGTTAGTACTTAGTTACGATCCTGTAAACTCAACCGATGGAGGAAGAAGAGGAGAAAGAGACAACGATCGCGATGACTTAAAGAGGAGGATAAGGAGGAAGAAGAGGAGGAGGAAACAACGATCGCGGTGACTTAAATTTTAAATAAACAAAAATTAAGGGTGTGCATTGCAGTATTGGTGCTAGTCATTAGTGATGCCCATCAGTGCTCGTCGAGCGTAACAAACTTATCTTTTGTTTTAAATACATTCTTATTAGTAGGGGTGTGCAAAATCGGGTTCGGTTAATCGTTAGAAAATTATTTCGGATAACCGGTAAATTCGGGTTGCTTAATTCACGACCCTAAACCTTAATCATTAAATTGGTTAACCGGTTAAGCGAAATTTTCGATTCAAATCGGTTCGGGTAATGATTTATTAACTTTCCTTATTAAAAATATCAAATCTAATAACATAGTGAAAATAAGCTAGAGTTTGAATTTTTGAAATATTTGAAGAAAAATATTAATGTATAAAACTGAGAATAAAAAATAATTGACAATTAAGGTTGAATTTGTTTACTTCTCAAAGTAAAATAAATCCGCTAATATTTGAGAGGGAAATATATTAAAAATTACCGCTAATTTTCCACTTTTCAAGACAATAAAAATATTTAAAAATATTTAGAGAAAAATAATAAATTAACAATGACACAAAATTTTGTCTAATATAATTGTATAAATATACATATTTTATATATTATATACCATGCAACCGGTCGGTTTGTTTTACCCGCTTTTGTTCAAAGCTACGAACTGTATTCAAATTGAAATAATATTTTTTTCCTAAAAACACTACCAAAATTAATTTTTTCGGTTTGATTAACCATGTTTTCTGATCAATTTTTTTCAAATTTCGGATTCAGTTTCGATTTATCAATTTTTTTTATACAACCCTATTTATTAGATTGGGATGAAACTCAATGGATTCGAATTGCTACTAAAATAGCCTACTCAAAATCATAAACCAATTGAGATTTCATATTTTAAGTTAATAAATAACCACCCAAACATTTAAAATGTCGCTTAAATCTGTGATGTAATGATAATGGATGAGTCTACCACGTGCGACGAACACCGATGAACACCACTAATGATGAACACCGATGAACACCATTAAATTAATTAATAAAGATTTAAAATTTTAAGGATCTATCAAATAATTAATAATTATTTTAAAATTTTAATTAAATTATTTTTTATATATATTAAAATTTTATTTTTTAATATGGGTAAACTATATATTTAGTACCTCACCTATTTCCGTATTACTATTGAACCCTCATTATTTAAATATTATTTCAATTTGACCCTATTCTTTATAAAAATAATTTAACCCTTAACCCTCAACCTAAAACCCTAAACTATTAAACCTTAAACCCTTAAACTCTTAAACCTATACCCTAAACCATATACCATTAAAAATAATTTCACCATCACCGATTCAATTCAATTCAATGAATTGTTGAATTCTCCTAAAAAAATCAATAATCAACAATTTGAAGAAAAAAAAGGATGATCAAAGTCGGTACAAGTTCTTCATTATGTGATATCACAAAGATTAAAAAAAACATGGACTTGAGCTATTTAAATATGACTCACTGTAAACGTTGGTGATACAGGTGGTTCAAAGGCTTTCAGCTTCTCGAAAATTCGATAAACGAATGCAAAAGCCAAAAACTGCAATGGTTTATATTCGACATTGCGCTTGATTAAAATCCAAACTGTCTGCAAAGAAACAAGAAAAATGAGGTACGAGTAAAACGGTGAATTAAGCAGTGTTGATTAAAAAACTAATGCATTCGTGTTGGCAGCATCCTTCCTGTGCAAGAATCCATCGGTTGTGACACTATCGTCTACATCAACAGTGTCTTCAACGGACCATTTTTCAACTCACAAAACTTTTCAACCGGATGTTCAACGTTTTGCGGCAGTGTCGCCGATGTGATAAACGGATCTTGTTCCGGCATCGGTTGCTGCCAGACTGCTATCCCTAAAAGATTGAGAGGATATCAATCCAATTTACAGAGTCGTTGGAACCATTCCAGTGTGCTGAGCTTCAATCCTTGTAGCTATGGATTCGTGGTCGAAGATGGAGCCTACTGATGTTTCAAATTATGTTGAAAAATATGTATCAAATGTAGAATTTTAATTCAATTTTAAATTTAAATAAATTTATACTGTAACCCCCGTAGCCCGGCCTAGACGGCTGACCCGAACTACGAAGATTACACGGGGAAAACCAAAGTCAACCCGAAAGTCAACCTTGATTAGCGACCCTTTTTTTTTCTTTTTAAACTTGTCTAGATGCACATTAAACCTAGGCATACTCTTGAGATAAGCATACTCAAAAATCACAGCAATCGGAAAACAATAAGGGACTCAATTGCACAAAATACGAATTTAGGGACCAATTTGTAAATTCTGGAAATTAAGAGGACTTTACCAAATTTTAAGTTACCATTATGAAATTAGTCATGTTTCATGCCTCTCTGCCAAATTTCAACTCAAACGGACATCTCAAGCCCAATTTTTAAGCTTTAACTGCAAGGGGGTATTGATACCCGTCAGGGGGGTATTGATACCCGTCCTTAGCGGTATCGATACCCTTAAAGGGGTATCGATACCCTCCCCCAACGGTATCGATACCCTTAAGGTGGGTATCGATACCGAATTTGGCAGTAGCTTCATTCACCAAAAAGGTATCGATACCCTCCCCATGGGTATCGATACCCGAAGCCTGAATCAAGAGGGAGGTATCGATACCGTACCAAGGGTATCGATACCCCCTGCTACGAACCTGCAGTTTGAGCTGATTTAAGGCACAAGGAGGCCCCTAAATCCCTCTAAAACTTCAACCAACACACTATCATCAATCCTAAGGCAAACCAACCATAAAATCATGCTTTCACAAGGACCAAAGGCACTAATCAACTCAAGGTGGTGCACAAATCATACAAGCAACTTAAGCATCCAAACATGAAACAAGGCATATGACCAACACACATGATAAGCAATTTAAACATCTACAGACATACATCACTCAAGCATTCATCAAGGCATGCATCTTAAGTGATATTTACAAGTCGAACAAGGCATCCAAAACAACCACACCTATCCCATTGCTTTACTATTACAATTCTTCAATTTATAAATCATACATTGAGCTCACCCACAAGCAACACTTGGAGACCTTTCCTTGCCCTTGCCACCCACAAGCTAATTATCTGCATTGTCGAACAAAAGAGAGCGTAAGCATAAAAGCTTAGTGAGGGTAAGCTCATTAAACAAACCTTCGACAATGCAGGGTCCAAGCTCGAGCAACTATCATGATGTTATACATGATTTTACCTTCGATCCACATGAGCCATAAACATAGATGATGCATGCACAATTATTCATTAATATGTCATGCTCAACATCTCATAAGCTCAACTTACAACGATATATATATATACCTTAATGCATTAACCAAATCATATATCACTTCACATTTGAAATTCACATTTCATATCACATTGATACACATATCAATTCATATTAGCATGTATGCATAATCTCATATTGGCATAAACATACTTTCTCATATTGGCACCTAGCTATGACTCGAATACGCGGATAACATGTTGGAACGCATTTTCCAACATCAACCTTACCTCGGTGGGATTACACTCATCACCGGCCTTGCATGTGGAACGCATTTCCACATACCCTACGGATGGGATTCCACTCATCATCACGTAGAATATATATAAATTTCCGGTGGAATATTACATCACCGTACTCCTCCTTGGTGCCTTAACGCCACCAAGGCCACGTACGTTTTGACTCAATTTGTGTGCACACTCATCCTAATGATCGATCATTGTACCCAAGCATACTAGTGCCAATAATAATCAAATTTCACAACCTTTGATGTTCAAGAGTCATAATATGGCATCTTACATCATATTAAGCTCAACATCAAATATATCAACAACATGCATAATGCCATGTTCAAGAGTAATAATATGGCATCTTACATCATATTAAACTCAACCTCATCATACACAATTTACAATCCAAACCACATGCATAGCAATGCATCAAACCATGCCTCAACAACATGTATAACACATTATACATAATCATCATAACACAAATCATCATGAGGCATAACATCAATTAAAGAGATCATCCAATGTCTCTAACTAAAGCTTAGGATTAGGCTACCACCCTAATCCTAACTCTAGGTGAGTCTACCAATCTCAACCTAGTCCACATGCTCGAACCAATTGCTCAAACCATTTAAAATATTTTAACCACTCACCTCCACATCCAAGCTTAAACACCAAGCAACCATGGCCTTCAATTTCCAGATTTGTTCCCAAGGCTTCACCATCTCAAAACCTCGCTTCTTTCAAAAACCCCTTGAATTGATGAAGAAATTTGATGAATTATCAAATTTGGGTTTGGGAGAGTTTGGGATGTTTTACACGGTGAGGAGGGGAGGAAATGAGAAAGATGATAGCTTTATCTTATGATAAGGTTGTCATTATTTTTATTTTGGTTAAATTACCAAAATGATCCCTCCCTTTCTTCCTAAACTCAATTTGCTCACACTAAGGTCAATTTGATTAAAATAAATTTTACCGACTCGAACCAACTAACCCGACTAACTTCTAGCCCCAAAACACGGGTGTTACAACTCTCCCCCACTTAAGGAAATTTCGTCCTCGAAATTCATCGAACAGGAAGAGTCACTGAAACATGCTCCTCCACACATTCCTCTCTCACCACAACATACTAACCAACTCGGTAGACTCGCCACACAACATTTGCTATCCGTTACTGAGATCTCATATGGTTCTTCAAGGCATGTCAAATTTAAACTCAACTCAATCTCTTCAACAAACATAGCACGGGACAGATCTGACTCACACTTCCAAATCACAGATACACAGGACACATCATAACTTCTTTTAACCCTGGTGGTAACTGCAATAGATAAACAACAGAACTAGCCCGATTCACAAACTCATACAACACTGCTTGAATTCTTGACCCATAACCTTCTCTAACTGACCATCAGACTTCAACAGGTAACCAAACACTATACAGACAACTTCAAAAATCTAGTCAAAAACTCGAATCTCTATCGGTCACTATCGATCTCAAGACTCTGTACAACTCACACTCTTGCAAAGGCACAACTCTGTTATCTTATCCACGGTACAAGTAACGTGAACTTGTATAAAGGATCACATACAGTGCAGCTAACATTGATTACTCAACTAAGTTTTCACTGAGGAATCGGAGGCGAATCAGACACAAGATCTCCTGAATCTATTACTCACTTCCAATACGAATCTCTCGCGGATGTAATAAACTAAAAGAAGATTGATGTTTGATCTTGACACACTGGTAATTTACACACTTACTTTCATACTGAACCACATCATCCATTAACTCAATTCAAAAGTATTCATCTTCAACCCACAATATGTCTTCATACTACTTTGATGCAATACAAATGAACTGCCGCGTGCTTCGGCCAAAACAATGCATCTCGAAACATTATGTCAATCGGCACAACTATTCTGTCTCTAACAATACAAACTCTATCATCTCTTAACTGTATTCTGAAGGTCTTCTTTTCGCTATATCTTGTACGTGAGGTGCCCAGAACCTGTCTTGCAACTGTTTCTCTTTAAATATCTGATTCAAAGTAGGCTTCACATGAAACTTGGCCACAAAACCACTATCATTTGGTAAACTGAATTCGACAATTACATCTCGCAACTCAACTACTAATCTACCAACAAACACAACTCGAATCATCGATTACTACGTTGGCTCTCTTCGGATGGTACTCAATCTTGAGATCATAGTCTTCAAGTCTTCGAAGCAAACAAAACTGTAATTAACTCTACGTCTCATACCGGATAACTCTTTTCACGGTCTTCCAACTATCTCGATGAACAAGCCACAGATCTTCCGTCTTGCATAAGCACACAACCTAACCCTACATGTAACACATCACTATGGTTTTTTTTTTTTTCAAGGTCGAAGCTTCCATTAAAGTTTCTTTCAACTTACATCATCTTCTGCATAGTTAGGATTTACTCTAATGCACTCGGCTGATCTGCATGTCCTAGGAGAACATCTTCATTAACTCGAAGTTCACGTTGTGTAACTTGACATCCAGCTGATTTTCTAAAAGGTGCTACCACACTAACTTCAAAACTCGTCATGGCCTTCTTCGATACTTCAACTTTTCTCACTTTCAACTGGTAGTAAACGGATCTCGAATTAATCTTCGGAAAGACTGAAGCACCCACTAACTGATCAACAAATCGCTGACACTTGGAAGTGGATACTAATCATTCACTGCCACTGGTTTCAACTGTCTGAATCTAACCACATCCTCGTACTGCTACTCTCACTTCTTCACAAATTGTGCTGTCATCCTCTAATATGACGTACTAGACCTAATGAACCTATGGTCTAACAAATATCATAGTTGATTCTTCAACACTCTCAATTCTTTCGGGAACTATAAGACACAGAAAAATCAAAGCAGAAGCAAACTCGGAGACGGTATCAATAATAAGCTCTTCTTCTCTGTCAGGAGACAAACCAGGCAATTCTTCCAAACAATTCTAGGAAAAGAAAACACAAACTATCCGGACATTCTGTGGTCTGATATTCCTTCAAAAATCAAATCTTTCATTTTTGCTAGGCAAGCATGTCAACTAAAGTCAATCCATCTTTGACCTCTAAAGCTTGATCAACCTTCGATAAGAAGTTCACATCTTCACCTACTACTACCGTTCACAGAAATCTGCAACTTCAAGGCAACTCTCTCTTTGTCTCAACATATACACTAACTCTTTGCTCTTCAAGCCAAACCTTGTCAGAAGATACATCAAAACTGCAGGAAGACGGTCACTTCACATCCACTAGTAACTAGTAACTCTGAACCACCAACAAACACCTTCTGTACATCTTTCTGATTACTACTATCTCCCAAAGGCTAGTCGCATGTGTCCCTACATCTAAGGTCTCAACAAAGATATATAATTCTTTGTATGCTCCCGCAAAAGGAGGTATCCGCAAAAATCGCAACTTCACATGTACACAACTGATAGTCTCTGGTCCTCTCGTTTTCAGTCTGGTTCTTCAACAAAATCTAACTCTTCTAAACTGTTCCTTGAGCTTCTCGTAACCTCAAGATTCAATTCTGAACACACGCAAACAGTCATGTTGGACTTGCTCTACCTCTAACAAACAACTTAGAGTCAAAACTCTAGACTCCCTTCTCAACTCAACTATATCGAAAGTGACTTCATCTCTTTCGCTTGCTGAAACACAACTCAACATACACCGACCCAACCACACAAACTAGCTTCCACTCGCGAATACTAACTGGCTGTCTTGCATTAAAATCATAGGTTGAACCCCAACGGTCACCAACTAACACTTCTGAATTTTCAGCTTACACAAACGAGACCCTTACCCTGATTTCGCCTCAAAGAACTAAGATACTCATACTTGCCTCTAACACTTCACCGGGCACATTCAAACTTTGCATGATTGCTAACAACATACGGAAGTACAGATTCAAAATCAATCAGAGGGAACAAACTCAAAACTATATCAAGGGCTTATCTACTATATCATCGATAACACTCTGACTCCCACTCATAGGTCGTCACCTCTTTCATCACTAACACCAGAAACGATAACATCGTTCTTCATCAACAGGAACCAACCCACGTACTCACTATCTCAGAAAACAATTTGTACCTCAACTCCGGTACAACCATACCTCTCTAACTAAAGCGATGAACTCCCTCAACATCATTCACACTTTCAGAACCCCAAGTTTCCACTTACCGATTCACAGTCCACGCTTTGGCCTCAACTTACCAAAAAGCAGTAAACTAACAACAACAACAAAATAACATACAAACTGGGTTAGCAAAGGGAAAGGTCCAAGTGGCTCAAGTATGATTTCCTCACTAAAAATCTCTTTTTTCCGATGTAATAGAAGCAATGGGACCCTACTCAACATGCTTCAAGCAACTCAACACACATACATGCTCAATCATGCATATTACAAGGCATACTTGCTAAACAAGCAAACATATGCGTACGATCAAACAACATACCTTCTCCATCAAACAATCACACATCACCGCATACACGGGTAACGAGCAACATGCTTTTAAACAAACAATCAACATGCTTGTCACACAAGCAATCATACTTACAAAGCAAGCAATCATTCATTACAGCATACTCGAATAACAAGCAACATGCTTACATGATAAGCAAACACCGTGCATCTTAATCATAAAACACAACTTACTCACTTACCTGCCCAAGGTCTCGGAAACCTTAAGCTCTGATACCAACAAATGTAACCCCCGTAGCCCGGCCTAGACGGCTGACCCGAACTACGAAGATTACACGGGGAAAACCAAAGTCAACCCGAAAGTCAACCTTGATTAGCGACCCTTTTTTTTTCTTTTTAAACTTGTCTAGATGCACATTAAACCTAGGCATACTCTTGAGATAAGCATACTCAAAAATCACAGCAATCGGAAAACAATAAGGGACTCAATTGCACAAAATACGAATTTAGGGACCAATTTGTAAATTCTGGAAATTAAGAGGACTTTACCAAATTTTAAGTTACCATTATGAAATTAGTCATGTTTCATGCCTCTCTGCCAAATTTCAACTCAAACGGACATCTCAAGCCCAATTTTTAAGCTTTAACTGCAAGGGGGTATTGATACCCGTCAGGGGGGTATTGATACCCGTCCTTAGCGGTATCGATACCCTTAAAGGGGTATCGATACCCTCCCCCAACGGTATCGATACCCTTAAGGTGGGTATCGATACCGAATTTGGCAGTAGCTTCATTCACCAAAAAGGTATCGATACCCTCCCCATGGGTATCGATACCCGAAGCCTGAATCAAGAGGGAGGTATCGATACCGTACCAAGGGTATCGATACCCCCTGCTACGAACCTGCAGTTTGAGCTGATTTAAGGCACAAGGAGGCCCCTAAATCCCTCTAAAACTTCAACCAACACACTATCATCAATCCTAAGGCAAACCAACCATAAAATCATGCTTTCACAAGGACCAAAGGCACTAATCAACTCAAGGTGGTGCACAAATCATACAAGCAACTTAAGCATCCAAACATGAAACAAGGCATATGACCAACACACATGATAAGCAATTTAAACATCTACAGACATACATCACTCAAGCATTCATCAAGGCATGCATCTTAAGTGATATTTACAAGTCGAACAAGGCATCCAAAACAACCACACCTATCCCATTGCTTTACTATTACAATTCTTCAATTTATAAATCATACATTGAGCTCACCCACAAGCAACACTTGGAGACCTTTCCTTGCCCTTGCCACCCACAAGCTAATTATCTGCATTGTCGAACAAAAGAGAGCGTAAGCATAAAAGCTTAGTGAGGGTAAGCTCATTAAACAAACCTTCGACAATGCAGGGTCCAAGCTCGAGCAACTATCATGATGTTATACATGATTTTACCTTCGATCCACATGAGCCATAAACATAGATGATGCATGCACAATTATTCATTAATATGTCATGCTCAACATCTCATAAGCTCAACTTACAACGATATATATATATACCTTAATGCATTAACCAAATCATATATCACTTCACATTTGAAATTCACATTTCATATCACATTGATACACATATCAATTCATATTAGCATGTATGCATAATCTCATATTGGCATAAACATACTTTCTCATATTGGCACCTAGCTATGACTCGAATACGCGGATAACATGTTGGAACGCATTTTCCAACATCAACCTTACCTCGGTGGGATTACACTCATCACCGGCCTTGCATGTGGAACGCATTTCCACATACCCTACGGATGGGATTCCACTCATCATCACGTAGAATATATATAAATTTCCGGTGGAATATTACATCACCGTACTCCTCCTTGGTGCCTTAACGCCACCAAGGCCACGTACGTTTTGACTCAATTTGTGTGCACACTCATCCTAATGATCGATCATTGTACCCAAGCATACTAGTGCCAATAATAATCAAATTTCACAACCTTTGATGTTCAAGAGTCATAATATGGCATCTTACATCATATTAAGCTCAACATCAAATATATCAACAACATGCATAATGCCATGTTCAAGAGTAATAATATGGCATCTTACATCATATTAAACTCAACCTCATCATACACAATTTACAATCCAAACCACATGCATAGCAATGCATCAAACCATGCCTCAACAACATGTATAACACATTATACATAATCATCATAACACAAATCATCATGAGGCATAACATCAATTAAAGAGATCATCCAATGTCTCTAACTAAAGCTTAGGATTAGGCTACCACCCTAATCCTAACTCTAGGTGAGTCTACCAATCTCAACCTAGTCCACATGCTCGAACCAATTGCTCAAACCATTTAAAATATTTTAACCACTCACCTCCACATCCAAGCTTAAACACCAAGCAACCATGGCCTTCAATTTCCAGATTTGTTCCCAAGGCTTCACCATCTCAAAACCTCGCTTCTTTCAAAAACCCCTTGAATTGATGAAGAAATTTGATGAATTATCAAATTTGGGTTTGGGAGAGTTTGGGATGTTTTACACGGTGAGGAGGGGAGGAAATGAGAAAGATGATAGCTTTATCTTATGATAAGGTTGTCATTATTTTTATTTTGGTTAAATTACCAAAATGATCCCTCCCTTTCTTCCTAAACTCAATTTGCTCACACTAAGGTCAATTTGATTAAAATAAATTTTACCGACTCGAACCAACTAACCCGACTAACTTCTAGCCCCAAAACACGGGTGTTACATATACATATTTATAGATTACACTGCTCAATTCTATATCATTAGATTCTTGTTTCTTTGCAGACAGCTTGGATTTTAATCAAGCGCAATGTCGAATATAAACCATTGCAATTTTTGGCTTTTGCATTCGTTTATCGAATTTTCGAGAAGCTGAAAGCCTTTGAACCACCTGTATCACCGACGTTTACAATGAGTCATATTTAAAGAGCTCAAGTTCATGTTTTTTTAATCTTTGTGATATCACATAATGAAGAACTTGTACCGACTTTGATCATCACTTTTTTCTTCAAATTGTTGATTATTGATTTTTTTAGGAGAATTCAACAATTCATTGAATTGAATTGAATCGATGATGGTGAAATTATTTTTAATGGTATGTGGTTTAGGGTATAGGTTTAAGAGTTTAAGGGTTTAAGGTTTAATAGTTTAGGGTTTTAGGTTGAGGGTTAAGGGTTAAATTATTTTTATAAAGAATAGGGTCAAATTGAAATAATATTTAAATAATAAGGGTTCAATAGAAATACAGAAATAGGTGAGGTACTAAATATATAGTTTACCCTTATTAAAAATAATTTAATTGAATTTTTTAAAATAATTATTAATTGTATGACGGGTCCTTGAAATTTTAAATCTTTATTAATTAATTTAATGGTGTTCATCGGTGTTCATCATTAGTGGTGTTCATCGGTGTTCGTCGCACGTCGTAGAATTTTCCAATGATAATTGATAAGAAACATCGCTTTAGTCCTGTGATATATCATATAGGAAAATTCTATAACGGGTGACGAACATTGATGAACATCATTAACGATGAACACCATTAATTTTTTTTAAAATTTAAAATTTAAAGGACTAAAATTATAATTAAAATTATCTTTTAAAAAACAAAAAAAAAACAAATTTAATAGTTACTTTATAATATTTTCTTAATAGGTTAGAATCAAATATACCCAATTCTCATAAACCCTAACAAAATCAATCTCTTAAAAAAATAGAAATAAGTTTATAATTTTTTAATAGATTAAAATCAATAATATGAGAATTGGGTATATTTGATTCTAATCTACTAAAAAATATAAACTAATTTCTATTTTTTTTAAGAGATTGATTTGTTAGGAGAATTGGGTATATATCTTTTTAAGAGATGTACACTTTAAATTATTACAGCTTGTTACATTACTACACATTTTATATAATTATTTTACGGTTCATGAAAATTAGTTTTTTTTACAAATTTTAATCCTAATCCTAAATCTACTAAAAAGAAAGAGAAAATGAGATTTTAAGAGAATGAAGTGGTGTTCTTAGTGGGTATAGAACCCATGATCTAAAAGAAATAAGAAAATAAAGATGAGCAATTTGGCCAACCAACCAAATGTTCTTGCTCAAAAATTAGTCATTTTAGAGTTTGTGATTGTCGTTCTCGATAATGTTTGTCTTTAAGATTTGAACCTAAATTTTTTCATGTAACTAATTTATCATTGCATTTTAACATTCATTCATCTTATTAGGGGTGAGCAAAACTCGACTCGAAAAAATTAATTTTTCTGTCTCGATACGAAAAACTCGACTTGAAGAAAACTTCAAATACAGTTTGATTTATTAACCGAGAATTCAAATAACTCGATTTTCTATCTCATAACTTTGTCTGATATATATATATATATGGGATGGGATCAAGTTACACTATGTAAAACTCATAGCCATTGGATGAGTGAAATGAATGGATGAGTGAAATGAATGGATGAGTGAAATGAATGGATGAGATTAAAAGTAGGATATGGAAAGATTATCACTTGGGAAAAAAAGTAAGGAGTTAATCTCATCCATTCATTTAACCAATCTAATGGCCATAAATTAGTGTAAAACTAGTTGAGTTTTACATAGTGTAACTTGATCCTAACCCTATATATATATATATATATATCACATATGAAAAAATAAAAAAAATATATGTGTATATCGCATATGGTTATAGAAAGTTGTTTAAATTGAAAATAAATAGTTGTATCATAACATTATAAATATATATACAATTAAATTTGAACAGAAACTCAAACAGCTCGACTCAACTCAAAATTTTTTAAATAAAAATTAGTTTATAAAATAAGACTTATAAACTCACTTAACCTATCGAATGCTCACCCCTAAATCGTATTATATAATTTTATTATATTTATATGTCCAAAATCAATGGATGGTTACATGACAACTCTGATCGTGTAGTAGGATCCGATCCAAGTTCTTTCACTTTCAGTTGTTCAGTCAAACTATTTTAGACCACTTTTTTATTCCACTTTTGCCCCTCCGCTCCTCAAGCTCTCCTCCCTGTAAAGAAAAAAAAAATACTTCATCTTTAGATCTGGACCAATCAAAACTTAAAAATATTACTTTTTTTTTCCTTTGCCACTAAAATATTCTCACTTCTTTTAAGTTATGGCTAAAATACAACTCAGGTCACTCAGTTATTACTGAATTTACAAATAAGTCATTGAGTTTTAAAAAAATTACATATATGTCACTCAATTTATCGATTATTACAAACTACTTACCTTTTTAGCTACTACATTATATATATATATTGTTTAACCACTGATTTTCGACTTACTAGCTGACTAATTCAGATTGAGTTTTAAAAAGACTTATTGTGAGTTGACCCTTCTAATCTATTTTTTTTTCATTCACAACGTTAAGATTCGAACCCTTAACCTTACTTAAGAGATCTAGTGTCTCATCTCACTTGACCAATCGGTTGTTGGTTACTCCATTTTATATTATTCATGTTAAAGACAGAGTGACACGTTTAAGATAATCAATTAATTTAGCAATAGATTGTAATCTTATTAATAATTGAGTGATCTCTATTGTATTTTACCCAAAGTTTTAAACATGTTTTAAGCTTAAAACAGTACAAGAAAAAAAAGGAAAAAGCTTTGCCTAAACAATCAGATTCCATTTTGTTTTCACCATTCAATCATTGAAAAATAACTGATAACTAAAACCCAATTCTTCTTTTTCATCTTTCATTCTGTGATTTCTCAAAAGATTTCCCCTTTTTGTGTTTGAAAACTTCATCTCTCCCACTGTTGACTTTTTAACCTCATCTTTCTCTTGCATGAAAGTCCAAGCCTTCATAATTACTATACAACAATTTTTTCTTCCTGTTTTTGGGTTCTTTTTGAAACAGTAAGATACCCGCAGGTTTATCTTTGATGTTGTTTTTCTCTTACAAGCTCTGTTGATCTTGGGTTTATCAGATTTTGTGTCAAGTGAGCTCCTTGAAGTGGTTAAACTAGCTTTTTTTAGGTTTGTTTTTGGCAAATAATTTCTGGGTTTTTGAAATTTTGATTGTTTCTACTCCCTAAATATAGATCTTTAGCTGGTTTGAGCTGTTTCTTCTGCTTTTTAGGCATTGAAAATCTAAGCTAATTTCTCTGTTACATAGATTGTACCTTTGCCAACTTAAGACGTTTCTTAAATAGAAAAGTGGAATCTTCAAGTCTTTCCCCTTTGTTATATTGTTATTATTACCATTCATTCCTTTGTCAATTCTCTCTTTTCCCCCCAGAAAATCTCTTCGGCTCTTGCTGAGTTCTCAAGGCAAAGAAAAGTGTTCTTTTTATGCTAATAACTGTAAAAGGGGGCCAAGGGGACATCTGCTGTATTCACTTTGATCATTTGAAAAGCAAAAATGTTGATTTCTACTGAAACAGAACAAATCACATTGCATTCCAATGATGTTAAGGAGTCCTTGATATCATCTTCTCCGGTGGGATCGAATCCGGATTCTCTTAATGGCTTCCCCCCGGTGTCAGATTTGCCTGATTCTCCATCACTTTCCACCATTTTCTGTGATGTCAATGTGGTTCCGGAGCATGAAAAATCCCAGCTTGAGCAGTCCATTCAAAAGTTACATGGTAAAGATTTGAGGTTCTTGTAATAGTTTGTTCAGATTGAGGTCATTGTATTGGTTGATGACATTTGCTTGTTTTAGGAGAAATTGATGATTTGAGGTCAATGCAAAGGTCAATAGATGAGAAAAGAAGAGAAACATTGAATAAAATATTAGACATCAAAGGTAAATTAGCTTCTTTTTGTTGTTGTTGTTGTTGTCGTCGTCGTCTTGAGAACATGATTCAAAGGATTGGTTTCCAATCTGCAGGCACCATAAGAGTGTTCTGTCGAGTTAGGCCTTTCCTTTGGACAGACAAGAGGAGAACCCCGGAACCTGTTTCGAGTGAACTCGACCGGGTTGTCGTTAGATCATGTGGGAGTCGAAAAGAGTTTGGATTCGATAAGGTTTTCCATCAAGAAGCTAATCAAGGTTAGTGCCGGATTTTACTCGGTTTCTCCCGAATTCAGTAACATATTAAGAGAATTTAATTGATCTTTCTTGGAATTTTTGTAGAAGATGTTTTTGTTGAGGTTGAACCAATCCTTAGATCTGCACTTGATGGGCACAATGCATGCGTTTTTGCCTATGGTCAAACTGGTACTGGAAAGACTTTTACAATGGTATGTAATTTGAGAATTTTGCTTGTGTTATTCTTGCAATTCTGAGAATTAGTCTGATGGACTCGGATGGTTGTTCAGGACGGCACAACGGACCAACCGGGAATTGTTCCTCGAGCTTTAAAAGAGCTTTTCCAGCAAATGTCTTCAGACAAGTCATCTTCTTATACTTTTTCAATGAGCATGTTGGAGGTTTACTTGGGGAATCTGAGAGATCTACTAGCTTCAAAGCCTGCGTCACGAGCTTACGAGACCGCAGCCAAATGGTAATAGTCTTTTCCCCCTAACATCCTAACTATAGATCACAAATCAAAATTTCGAGGCCGTTCATTAGAGAGCTGACTGTGATTTGGCTAACTCCACTACAGTAATCTAAACATTCAAACAGATCCAAAGGGGTCAGTAGAAATTGAGGGTCTGACACAGGTTGAAATACCAGATTTTGCAAAAGCAAGATGGTGGTACACAAAGGGCAGGCGTGCTCGATCGACATCGTGGACAAATGTGAACGAGGCATCCAGCAGGTCACACTGGTGGGTTCCCAGTTGAGTTCAATGTTAAATTTTCTTGAAGGGTTGATTTGGTTTGACTATTACTTTATCGCTTTAGCTTTGTATATGTCTAGCTTAATACGGATTGTCATTTCTCGACGTGGAGATAATCCGGATGCTAAACCGAAAGTAAGCAAATTATGGATGGTTGATCTCGGAGGGAGTGAACGGTTACTCAAAACTGGAGCCACCGGACAAACTCTTGATGAAGGAAGGGCTATAAATCTTTCACTTTCTGCTTTAGGTGATGTTATTGCAGCTCTAAGAAGGAAGAAGGGCCATGTGCCTTACAGGCAAGTTCTCGGTTTTGAACCCGATCATGTTCTTGGAATGTTTGTAAGAACTAATTAGATGCCTTGAAATCTAGAAATATTCTTTCATTCCCAATGATATTTTATTTCTTTTTGGTTGCAGAAATAGCAAGTTAACTCAAATCCTCAAAGATTCCCTAGGTAAAATTATCACATGTCTTGCCTTCAATTGTGGGGATTTTCAATGCTTTATACACTTTACCTTGGGATAGTATTAGAAGGGTTTTACAGTTTGATGTCAAATTAAAAAACTTTGTAACTCGTTTATCTGATTCATTTAGGTGTCGGTTCGAAAGTTTTGATGCTCGTTCACATAAGTCCGTGTCACGACGATGTTGAGGAAACCATCTGTTCTTTGAGCTTTGCAAAGAGGGCCAAGGCAGTTGATTCCAATGGAAGACTACCAGAGGTACCATAATAGGGTTTGTGAGAAGTTTTTTGATAGTACATTCTTTTAATTGTTTCTGATAAAACTACGACCGTTTAGGACTTGAAGAAGCTAAGAGAAAAAAGGATATCGGAGCTCGAAGAGAACATGCGGGAAGCTGAAGAAGAATATCAGAAACTTGCAAATCAAATAAGTAAGGCTGATTTCTTATTGAGTGAAAACCGAAAACTTTATGCAACTGCTTATGGGATACCGGAAGAGAGTGTGGAAAAGAATCCTGAAAACTTCGAAGATGCAAAAATTCAGGTCGTTGAAACACCTAGAGTAACTAAGAAACCAATTCAACAAAGTATTCATCGATCTCTCCCTCGGTTCATGACCTCTACCGTGGCTAGTCGAGAAAGGCAAATTGCAGCGGAAAGAGAGATCATTACAAAAACAAGAACATTGAGACCAGGAACCAGAAGTTCAATGCAGGTCCCAGGTTTTCAATCTCTTAGCTTTTCAGACAATCATTTTCGATCACTTGTACGCCACTCAACAAAGAGTTCCCGGTTCAAAGACACGAATGGTCAAGCCGTAGAGAGTCCAAAATGCAATGACTCAGCTCCCTTGAAGACAACTTCCTTACCAAGAAGCAAGGTTGTCACATCCTCTGATCCCAACTTAAGAGTTAAACTTGGCCATCATAGGAGAAGGATGTCTGATTTTGTCTAACCAATTAAACCGAAATGTGTGGGATGCTATTTTTTTTCATTTTCGCTTGGACTCGGGGTAAGTGTCTATATTCAAATATGTGTCGGACATGCCTACTTTAAGAAGAAGGGGTCCGATTAACATAGGTCTTTTTCTTTAGTTTTCGTGTTTTGACAGAAAAAAAGGGTTTGTGAGTGAGGTGTTCCACCATATATTTTTATTTAAGGGTGGTTTGCAGGGCTGTAACATAGTAAAACATTATCTACAAGATCCCTATATATACGAGAGTGGTTTGTTTTAGTATTTTGATCTGTACTACTAAACAGCTGATTAACATGATTGATTAATGTTACTACCCTTGTTTTCAGCAGTATTTTAATCCCAATCTGCATCTGCAATGAAAACTCGTTTATTTTACTGTTCCCTAGCTGACAAATGTTTTCAATGGCTTCCTCTGTGTATGTATAAGCTGAGGGGTGAGTTTAGGGTGCGGCACCTTAATTTAACGTTAAAAAAGAGTGCAACTTAAGATGTTATCACATAACCGAAATGTTATACTTTTCGATAATATTTTAAGTTTCGTGTTTTCATGACAAGTTTTGAAAATTGTCATAAAACCACAAATCAAGTTTCAAAACTTGTTAAAAAGCACCAAAATAAAATGCTGTAAAAAATATAGTACTAACATTTTAAGTTGTGTGGTAACAATTTAAGTCCGTACTTTTTAATATTTTTATTGCGTCGTTTTTTAGTCTTAAATTAGGTTGTACCCTAGACCCACCCTCTTTTAAGAGTCCAAAACAAGAAAACCATGAAAGGATATAAATTAGGTAAAATACTGAAATCATCACTCAACTTTGGTCATTTGACCTATTTTGGTCACCGAACTTTAAAAAAGCTCAATTTACTCATTAAACTTTACTTTTTGACATATTTTGGTCACTTTAGATTATTTTATTAATATTTAGGCATGACATGGCATATTTTATTATTATTATATATAAAAAATAATTTAATATGAAAATAAAATATATTTTATTTATTAATAAATAATAATAATAATTTAAAATAAAAACCCTAACCCCAAACACCCCAAATATCCCAAATCCTAAACCCAAAATAAAAACCCTTCACTTTCACCTCCATCTCCACGATCAAACTCTGCCCTTCACCTCCACCGGTCACCCTTTTCACTTCGTTCTCATTCACCCTCTTCCCTTCGTTCTCATGCACAATTTCAAATAATTTTACATTCATATTTCTTCAATCAAAAACAAACCAATACACGTTTCATGGAAATTGGGTCTTTCACATTTCTTTCTTCTGAAAGTTTTTCATATAAAGACGAAGCATTAGCAGCGGCGACTTTTTTTCATTCCAGTATATGAAAAATGGGTCCAACGAAAATAGCAGGAAAATGGGTAGAAAAGATAGTGAAGAATCCTTAGTTAATGAAAAATTTAAAAATAACGTATCTAGAAATATAATTTCTTCGATTTTGTTGTTGGATGATGGAGCAAAGCAAGAGCAACATCAATGGTTCACTGAGTCTGAATAAGAAAAAGCAGTTAATGAATAAGAAAGAGGGGTGGTGGCCGCCGGGGTTGAGAGTTTGGGTGGTTGAGATTTGAGATATTTGAGATATTTGGGGTGTTTGGGATTATGGTTTTTATTTTAAATTATTTTTTTATTTATTAATAAAAAAATATTTATTTTTATTTTAAATTATTTTTATATATAATAATAAAAAAATATGCTATGTCATACTTAAATATTAATAAAATAATCTAAAGTGATTAAAATAGGTAAAAAATAAAGTTTATTGAGTAAATTGAGCGTTTTTAAAGTTGAATGATTAAAATAGGTCAAATGACCAAAGTTGAGTGATGATTTCAGTATTTTACCCTATAAATTATAAAAACTTAATTTATTGTTTTGACAAGTGTTTTATTTGATATTAAAAATTTAATTGATAGTTTTTTTAACGTTTAATTGAATGTAAATTATAAAAAATACTATAAAGTTATAGAAAATCATAAGAAAATCATTTAATGAAATTATAGAAATTTATAAAACATAAAAGGACGTGTGCATAAAAATAAAAAAAATATTTAAAAAATATAAAAATTAATCTTTCCTTGATAACTCATTGGTCAAGGTCTTATTACTCTAGTATATGTCAAACTTGAAATTTCTCGTCGAGTAATGTTTAGTAAACCAATGACTTTCCTATGTGTTGTGGAACTGAAAAATTAATTTCTTGTGTGTTTAATTAACTTTCAAACTGAAAAATTTGTAACAATTAGACAAAGAAACTAAAAAAAATTAACTGTCAAAAAGTGCATAAACTATACATTATCAAATAAATGTCTAAACTATTTTTAATATTTTAGAGCACAATATATACTTAACTTTCATTTCGTAACAGTTGTAAAGTTTTTCCGCCAATGACATCTTTTAACCGTTATCAAATGAAAATAAAGCACATAGTCTATTTGTTACTTTTTTGTTTTTAAAATTTAAAAATTATTTTTTTTAAAAAAATCCAAAACTTTAACTCTTTTTTAAAAATCTCAAATCCCTAATTTTCAAAATTTTTAAATCTCAATATTCGACCATTGTAGACCACTACCCATCCACCCACCCCTTTGTCGTCAAAATTCATTGACAAATCATCTATTGTCGTCGCCCTAAATTCCCTAAATCCCTAAACACATAATACCCAAAATCTTAAATCTCCGATCTTAAATTCCCTTCTCGCCATCAACCACCACTGCTAACCCCGCCATCATAAAAGTTTAACAAATGGAAGGGTGACCGATGGTGGTTGAATTCACAGTCGAAGAGGAGAGATTTGAGGATTTAATGATAGAATTTTCGGTTATTTTAGAATCTTAGAATTTTTTAAGAAAATGTGTAATACTCGTATTTTATCCGAGTATACCTATATATAAATATATACATTATATATCTCTATAAATAAACCAAATAATAATAAATAGTGAACTCAATAATAAAAGTCCAATAAAATAGAGTACATTTTACATTCTAAGATCAAAAGCCCATTTTAAATACAAAGCCCAATTTATAAAGACCCAAGCTCTCTTTGATAGTCTTTTTCGGCTCATTTTGTTCAAACAAACACACATTCAGTCTAAAAATAATTTTCCACCCCAAAACCAATCCACGTGGCGGCGTCTCATACGCCCAATCAGATATCACACAGATTGTGCTTCTTCTCCTGTGATATGGAGACAATTAGCATATGTTGATGTCATCATGACGCCAGCAAGTCAGGCTGCTACAAAAAGAAAGTTAGAACAATTAATGATAGATTATTAAAAATCAACAATAATAATAATTAAATAATAATAAAGTAGACATAGAAATATACCCTCGGGAGCCGAATCGTTTGGGCAATCGGAGAGACTGTTAGAAGTCGTACCGTCACCGAAGAAGACCGCTAAAGCATCATCGGAATTTGTTTAGCGTGTCGAGAAGCTGAACGACTGAAGGATCTGAAGAGTTGCTGCGAACCGCCAACCATACGAGTCGAATCTGGTAGCCGAACCGTTTCGATAGCAGATTGAATGTTGGAAAAAGCTATGAGCTGTTGGAGACGATGAAGAGACGACCGAAAAAATCGCCTGAATCACCACGACCATTATAACAAAGGTATTCTCTTTTTCATCTTGTTATTTCCTACTAAAGTAGATACAAAATGAGATTGAAGCAAATAAATGAAAAAGAAAAGTGAGATCGCAAATTATCTCGGTGGCCGAAGTTGTTTAAGGGCTGTCGTAGTCAAAAATTAAGATTTCGGGTAGTTTAAGTTTAGATTTGGGGAAAAGGGGAGGCTCTGTCGAGCCGAGAATTAGTTTAGTGAGAATTGGAGGTTGAAATCAATTTTTTTAGTGTTTTAGTGTTTCGGTTATGGCGACGGATTATGGCAAGCGGCGGCCGAGAATCGCCCCGTGGTGGCCGGAGTTCGCACCATGGTGGTTGAAAATCGCCCCGTGGTGGCCGAAAATCGCCAAATATAACTGTAAAAAAAAATTAGAGCCAAATATATGCTTGACTTTCATTCCGTAACAATTGCAAAATTTTTTCGTCAATGACATTTTTTAACTGTTATCAAATGAAAATGACACACATAGTCTATTTGTTACTTTTTTTTGGTTTTCAAAATTTAAAAGATGTTAAATTTTCTTTAAAAACACCCAAAACTTTAACGTTTTTTAAATCTCAAATCCCTAATTTTCAAAATTTTTAAATCCCAATATTCGACCATTGTAAACCACCACCCATCCACCCATCCCTTTGTCATCGAAATTCATTGACAAACCACCCCTTGTCGTCGCCCTAAATTCCTAAACACCTAATACCCAAAATCTTAAATCCTTAATTTTAAATCCCCTTCTCGTCATCAACCACCACAGCTAACCCCACCATCGTAGAAGTCTGACAAATGGAAGGGTGACCGATGGTGGTTGAATCCGCAGTCGAAGGGGAGAGATTTGAAAATCTAAGGATAAAATTTTCAGTTGTTTTAAAATTTTAGGGGTTTTTTAAGAAAATGTGTAATACCCGTATTTTGTTCGGGTATACCTATATATAAATATGTACACTATATATCTCTATAAATAAAACCAAATAATAATAAAATAGTGAACTCAATAATAAAAGTCCAATAAAATAGTGTCTATTTTACATTCCAAGACCAAAAGCCCATTTTAAATACAAAGCCCAATTTATAAAGACCTAAGCTCTCTTTGATAGCCTTTTTGCGTTCATTTTGCTCAAACAAACACACATTCAGTCTATACATGATTTTCCAGCCCAAAACCTGTCCACGTGGCGGCGTCTCATTCGTCCAATCAAATATCACGCGGATTGTGCCTCTTCTCCTATGACCCGGAGACAGCTGGCATACGCTGATGTCATCATGACGTTAGCAAGTCAGACTTCTATAAAAGGAAAGAAAGAGAAAGTGAGAACAATTAATGATGGATTATTAAAACAACAACAACAATCATAATAATCAAATAATAATAAAGTAGAGAGAGAAATATACTCTCGGGAGCCAAACTGTTTGGGCAGCTGAGAGACCGCCGGAAGTCGTACTGTCACCAGAGACGACCGCCAGAGCATCACTGAAATTTGTTTAGCGTGTGGGGAAGCTGAACGACCGAAGGATCTAAAGAGTCGTCGCGAACCGCCAACCATACGAGTCGACTTTGGTAGCCGAACCATCTCGATAGCAAATTGGATGCTGAAGAAGGCTATGAGCTGTTGCAGATGATAAAGAGACGACCAGAGAAATCGCTGGAATCACCGCGACCATTATAACAAAGGTATTCTCTTTTTTCATCTTGTTATTTCCTACAAAAATAGATACAAAATGAGATCGAGGCAAATAAATGGAAAAGTCAGAAACGAAAAAGAAAAGTGAGATCGAAAATTATCTCGGTAGCCGAAGTTGTTTAAGGGCTGTCGGAGTCAAAAATTAGGGTTTTGAGTAGTTTAAGTTTAGATTTGGGGAAGAAGGGAGGCTCTATCGAGCCGGAAATTAGTTTAGGGAGAATTGGAGGTTGAAATTGATTTTTTCGGGTGTTTTAGGGTTTCGATCATGGCGGCAGACGGCGACCGGGAATCGTCCCATGGTGGCCGGAGTTCGCACCACGGTGGCCGAGAATCGCCCCGTGATGGCCGAAGTTCGCACCATGACGGTCGGGCTGTTTAGTGAGAGAGAACGAGAGAGAGAGGGATTGAGGAGAGAGGGAGCAACTCGGCCGAATGACCGAGTTAGTCTCGGGTCACGCCTTTTATAGGCTAAGACATGCGCCGCCATTTAGGAGATAGATTAAGGGGAATCCTGAGCGCGCTAAATGGGTCGGATCGAGAGGATCTGCGCCCAACTTCATGGTTCTTACACTTTGGACTGCTTTGTTTTGTTTCTTTTCAATTTGGTCACTAATGACTTGTAATTCGGGTACCTAGTTTTCAATTTAATGCAATTTAGTCCTAAAATCAGTTTTAATAATTCTTGTTTAATGATTTTAATTTATTCGTTTAACTTATCTTGTATGCATGCTTTTTAAATAAGCATATAGTATATTTGTTTAGGGGAATTTAATTCACCTATCACATTAAAATTAGAGCCTTTTATGATTAAGTTCTTTAATTAAATTTAACTAATTTGATAAGAGAGGACATTATCATAAATAAATAAATATTAAATTAAAGCTTAAATATCCTAATTTGATTAGTATCACATTGCAATGTGATGTTAATCAATGGGGTATTTAGGTAAGAGATTCAATACTTCATTTGAATGTAGAAAAAAGAAATTACATGTAGCTAGTTTAATTGGAATTATGATTAAATAATTAGTGACATTAATAAATAGGAATATTATTAATTTAGGGTAAATATGGGTAGTGCCCGAATTTTTTGAGTGTTATCACATAAGCCCTAAACTTGATAATATTCATAAATTTTAATTAATTAAATCAATGGAGCCCTAATTAGGTTTCTACTTAAAATGACAAGACAATAATGGAACACACATTAAATATTTTGTGTTGAGATACATTTTGAATATAAATTGAAGTGTCCTAATGAATTTGGACGTTTCAAAACTTATATTCGCCCAAAAAAGTATTTTCTTATAAAAGGATATCCCCATTTGAAATGAAATCCATTTAACAATTAAAGATTTAATGAAATTTAGATTAATGTTTGAAATACCAAAATACCACGTGGAATTAATAAGGTACCAATAACGGGAGCTTGCAGGGGTGCTAATCCTTCCCTGCACGTAACCGACTCCCGAGCCTGAATTTTACTAAAAGAATCTATGGTTCATTTTTATGGTGTCCGGTCTCTCAAAGTGATCGGCGACGACTCCAAATTGATTTTTAAGGATAAATAAAAGATAACCCGATTTAGTATAAAAATCCCTAATTTAAAGATTAAATTAAAAATAGTAAAACCCTGATTTCAAAGCCCTAATCTTTAGGCTATTTTTACACACGATTTTAAAAACGGTCGCGACAAAATGAAAGATTTTATGATTAACAAAACACTTGTTACATGTCCGTATATAATTAGATACTACAAAAATTTAATGGTCGTTGACAAAAAAAAATTAAAATAACTACGAAACGAAATATTAAACACCTATTTACTAAAAAAATAATTCAGATACTCATCTGAAAAAAAATATTTTGTTTGAACACTTCCTTAACCTTTTAATTTTTTTAAGTATAATTAAACCATCAAGTTGAAAATGGTAACAACTAAACATGGAAGCCAGAAGATTATAACAATTAAAGCTTTTTGACAAATGTTAGCTTCAAATTTGTATGGAACTCATAATCAAAGGGAAAGAGAATGTGTTAACTAAGTGCTTTAACCACTTGCCTTGGAGATATTGACAATTGAATACTCTTTTATCCGTATATAACTACTTTAAATATATTTTTATTTGAGATAAACCGCCAAACTTTTAAAGGGAAAACTACACGGGTGGTCACCAAACTATCACCTTTTTTTCCTATTTTGGCGCACTAATTAATTATTTTCTCAAAACCGTCCCTCCCGTTAGACACCTTTCCTATTTTGGTCCCTCATCGTTAAAAACCTAACAAAATTGTTGATGTAGATTTTTTAATTTTTTTAATATTATTTTATTATTTTCTCTCTCCTCTATATATTATTTTTTAAGTTTTTATTTAGACTAATTCGGTGGTAACACGTGTAACCGCCAAACAAAGAAAATAAATCAATTTTGTGGGGGAGGTTGGGATTTAAACCCATGTTCCCAAGTAAATAAGCAATTGGGTTAGCCAATGGGCTAAACCACAAATATAGTGATACTTTACCACAAATTAAATTTAAATTAATTGAACAAACACCCCAAAACGAAAGGAATATTTGAAACAAGTAACTTACAACATCTGGAAAGGAAGAACATGAACCAAATATGCCAGGTGAATATTTTGTTTTATTTCTACTTAATGTATATTAAGTTACCAACAACACAAAAAATTAAAGCTAGAGGAGTGCTTCGAATACAAAGTTTTATCGATCAAAATTTAAATATTTAAACATTAAGTTAAACTAAGAAATTGTGATACTTTTAACTTAAATTATATTTAATTAAATTGTGATTAAAATTAAAAATCAAACTAGATTTCATCTTTTCACTTTACATAATGACAAAAATTAATAAAATTATTTTAAAAATTAAATTGTGTTGTGAATAAAATAACGAAGAACAACGAACAAGAATAAAAGATCAAAGAGAAGAGAGAGAGAGAGAGGGAGATTTGTATTATTCTCAAATATAGAATTGTATACAATGCCTTCAATGAATCATCTATTTATAGGCATAAGAAGTACATAATACATTAAACTCTAATTCATAGAGATAATATTCCTAATAATAAATAAATCAAACTCCTTTGATAAAGTTCTAATCATGATAGACATCCACATAGATAAATATTCATAACACTCCCCCTTGGATGTCTATGAAGATAATGTGTCTCGTTAAAACCTTACTAAGATAAAAATCCAGTGGGAAAAAAAATTCTTTAGTGAAGGAAAAAGAGTACACACATCTTTGATACGCATAACATGTTGCCTCATTAAAAACCTTACCAGGAAAACCCATTGGGACAAAACCTCGGTTAAGGGAAAAAGAGTGCAACGCGTATTTACTCCCCCTCATGCAAACATCACAGAAGATCTTTGAATCTTCATAATTTAATCTTGAATATCATTTTTCTAAAGATCGTGAGGGATGAAACTTTAGAGTAATATGTTCCATGATGTATCCACTTTCAAATTGAGATAAACATCTTGCATTATCTTTACACAAGATAGCTTTTATCATATCTTGTAAAAGTAAATCCACATATCTTTTGGATGTGTTGGGTCAATGGTCTTAGCCAAACACATTTTTTTTGGCTTGCCTCGTTCATAACAATTATTTCTACGACATTTGAGGAGGCATCAACGAATGTTTGAAGATCTAAATGTAATGATCTTTGTATAATCATATATATTTCTTGACCAACTAATATATAGTGCTTCAAGACCAAGAAAAAATATAATTATCTTTATTCACATCCAACAATCTTACAACTATTGGGATACTCAATAGATATGCTCTATTCATATTGAATCTTCTTTAAGATTCTTTCAGTTTAGGTCTATTCATAGACAAAAGAAATATA
This sequence comes from Hibiscus trionum, assembly GCA_030270665.1. Taxonomy (NCBI): domain Eukaryota; kingdom Viridiplantae; phylum Streptophyta; class Magnoliopsida; order Malvales; family Malvaceae; genus Hibiscus; species Hibiscus trionum. The sequence continues at coordinate 78,446,110 of BSYR01000003.1, read as the reverse complement.
TAAAAATGCTCGATCTTCAGGTCGAGATAAACTTGATGTCAAGATTCAAGTACTTGTATTGAAAGTACTTCATGAGTTTCCAATTTGAAGCTCTTTAGGAGTTCTAAAATTATCATAATGAATCTTGATCCAAACTCCTTTATAAAATACATAAGAAAATCTGATCATTCTTATAGTATTTTTCAATTAGTATTCACTAAGGCAATTATACCAAATGCGCCAAAATATTCATGAGACATGTCTAAATAAATTTCCTAAAAAATTTCCAAATGCTTATAGCATTTTAGATCCTTCAAGGATAAATATGGATCCACAAATAATTAGACGCATGTAAAATTTTCAATAACTGCCAAAGTAATTGCATCCACCATGAAGTAATTAAAACTTTTGATAAATCATAGTTCAAGTCGTATTTACGACTACTTATTTGTGCCTCACTTGCATTACACCTTTAGGTGTTTGGACTGCTGGTCCAAATACTTCTATTTTAGAAGTTCAAAACGTCTTTCAACATTGGCCAATTCAATATCTATACTTCTAGATAGATTTTATACAAGATCCTCGATTTCTTTCTTTACTTCTATAGAAGTATTTTATGTAAAATTGTTTGTAAAATCGTTGTCGACAACTTTCCAATTTTCTGGTTTCATTCTCGTAATGACATAACTCATCGAGATCTCTTCATGATTTCAATCTTTATTTCAGGTACCTGAAAGTTTTATTATTTGTTATGTCTTGGGTCTCTTCAAGAGCACCCGCCTCCAATATATGACCATCAAATATTATTTTCTATTTACGAGAATTTTGATCATTGGAACCATTTCAACTATCATGCTTCAGGCATGATTTACATTCTCTCGCTCTAACATGTAATTTAAACTTAGAGCGTTTCAGTTGGTATATGAGACTTAACTACTCTCATTGGGTCAGTAAATATGTCTGGCAGTTGACATGTAATAACATGAATTATCTTATGAACTTCTAGTTCATATATGAGGATCTAGATAATGATAATTCATTTTCCTCTATCCAGCTGATTATTATCTCCCCCTGATGTTGAGAAAAATTATGCCATAAATGATTCTCCAATTAATGTTTAAGAATTTAAACATAAAAGGAGACTCGTACTCAATATATATTCTCAACCCTTTTTATTTACCCATTTTGTGCTTTGTGGTGGAGCAATTCATATCGCACATTCAAAAATCATAAAATGGGAAATGTATGGTTTCTGACCAAAAACCAATCATAACAGGGAGTTTATTATAACTCGTTGGCTTGTTGCGTATAAGTGTTGCTATATGGAAACACCATATAAATAATAACTCTTTTGTTCTCATAGTTTAGCTATTAAATAGGAGGCATTCAATTAAAATTTTGCTAAACTATATTTTTCATAATCAATAGACTTTGTAACAACTGATATAGCCTAAAATATAAACCCACTAGTTTTTCAAGACGAATAGTCTAACTGCATAATCTGAATCTTTTAGAATCAATCTCACAGACTTCTGGTTGTAAGTCGATAAAAGAATGTAGATGCATCTACTAAAATCATATAAAACTTTCCACATTTGTGGATATATGGGCCCATATTTCGTTCAGATGTGCAAGACATACAGTCTCAACTTCAGTACAAGAACTTTAAGTTCTAATTCTTTTGGTAATTGGGATCATCTATATCCTTTGAGAACAAACAACACAAGAACTTCAAGTTCTTTTAGTAAGTGAAATTAATCAATTTCTTTAAGTAACACAAGAACTTCACGTTCTTTAATAAGTGGAATTTAATCCATTCCTTTGAGAATAAGCACTACAAGAACTACAGGTTCTTTTAATACACGTGCATGTAAATCTCAATAATTTCTGCACCATTATTGAATAGGATGGTCTAACCGATCATGCCAACTATATATATATGTGTATATATCTCTGAATTTGTAAACTCATTGTTTACCATAACATGTAATTCAATCTCACTCGTACATGTCTAGTACGACCATCAAAATTGTTCCTTTAAATAGGAATATATTTAGCTCTTTTGGAGCTTTCAATTGAAATTATCTTTTGGTAGCAATATATAGATCTTCTAAAGCTTTCAACTGACTTTTTGGCTACCAAAATTTATATCCATATTGGCTTATTTCAAATGCCAATTGATAACATATGTTATCTATAATTCCCAAAGGGATAGTTTGCGAACTCATATTGCTCTCTTTATGACTTTGACGAGTATAACGCACTGTGAATATGAAATAAAGTTCCATTTGACAATAACATATTTGCTCAACCAGAGCCTTTTATGATATTAGTACTTCTGGATATAGTACTCACATTATTCCCTTGCATTTTAATCGAGAAATGCATAATTGTGCACCTCTCAAAATGTGCTTTGTTTCATTTACTTCAGGTAATGAAAATATGTACTTTGTATCATTCACTTCGAGGAATGAAAAATATAAAATATAGCACATCATATCAAGTCGATTATCTATCAGAGATAAACTTTCAAGTGCTCTTCCGAAGTATTGATATTTTAGTACTTTGAGAAATACTACTCATATTTCCCCTTGCATTTAAATGGGAAAAATATTTCTTATGCTTAAGTACAATATGAGTACTTGCATTATCTGCTAGACATAAATAGCCACAATTCATTGTATATTTTATTCCGGAAGTAATCATATTCTTCAAATAATAAATTAACATAAAACGTAAATAAATAATATGTGAAATAAATAAACATAAAGAAAACTAACATAAATAAATAATAAATAAAACGAATTAACATAAAAAAAACAAAAAAAAACCAATTATTTCTGTTAGAGGTTATAAGAGAAATAAAATAAATGGTAAATTATTCCCTTCAAGGGTTATGAGAAAATTAACAATATCCAATTGAGTTGGACCAATAACGCCATAATTATTTTCGCCATAAACAAATTTTGTTTATATTTTATTTCATTTATCATTCATGATTATGGATAAAGTCCATAATACTTTGGCGTTTGACAAGTACGAAACCAATGGTTTATAACATCACATTGGTAAAAGGATTTCACTTCCTTAGAATGATCTTTATCACTCTTGTCATCCTTATAACTTCGCTACCAGCGGGTAGAAGTATTCTTAAAATGACTATATATTTTCATGTGTATATTCATAGCATCGACCACGACCACAACTTTTAATGTGATTTTTTATTCATTCCATAATATAATCTCACATTCACTTCAGGGAATGGAGTAGAGCCAGTGGGCCTTTAAAAACCTTTTTCACATATCCTTATCACAGAGAACAAAGATTTAATCCTCGTACGCGGCATTGTTAAACCTGTCCACAAGGTCCTTTAAAAACCTCCTTTGAGACCAGTAGCCTCGCAGAACGGGATGTCCAGCCAATTATACTTGGATTATATCGAAATTATGTCTCTAATTGAATAATGATTTACCATGTTTGCATTCACTTCAGGGAATGAAACAGATCCAATAATCGCATGGAATAAATAATGTGCTTGCATTCACTTCAGGGAATGCCCCATCATTGATAATTGCATGGAATAAACATCATGCTTGCATTCACTTCAGGGAATGCTCATCATTGATAATCGCATGGAATAAACATCATGCTTTGCATTCACTTCAGGGAATGCCTCCCATAAAACTTTTTGGATCAAGAAGAATTTTCGTAACTTGAAATTGGGAAAAGTCTATGGTCAAGTTTTTCAACGAAGAAGAAACATTGCTTTCGAGCAAATATAGACTTTATAATAATCTTCTTGTAAATTCAAAATCATCATGATTTATCGCACTTTAAAATAATAATATAAAGAATAAAAATAAAACCAAAATTTACCGATATTGATTTTTCTCTCGTGGACAATTGAGACATAGCATATGACCGAGATAACTTCTCATAATCCTTTTATATCACATCTCTTTCCAAGCCATTTAAGCATATCATGTAAAACTCAAAACACGGTTAAAAATATTAACTTTTACCAAATAAAATGACATAAATAATAATATGAAAAGTATCAAATATAGTCATATAAGTAAAAGTATGAATAAGCATACCGCTAATTAACCCTTTTAGGAACAAGAGAAAACACATGTAATTTACACCAAACGCAACCTCTTCGTCTCTGTCGATTCGTCTTTTGGTTTGTGAGAAGCCACAAATTTATCTCTTTCCAATGTTCGAATAAAATCAAACATACTTCCAAAATTTTCAAAAATTAAAACAAAGTTAAAATATAAAGAGAAAGACAATCGATAACTAAAAAAAATAAGGAGAAAAAAAAAACTTATCTTTGGTTTATTCTATAATCGAATTCTTCCCGGTAACTTCTTTTGAATTATAACGATGAAGACCTCAATTGATTAGAGTCTCGTGCTGATAACGTGTTGTGAATAAAATAACGAAGAACAACGAACAAGAATAAAAGATCAAAGAGATGAGAGAGAGAGAGGGAGATTTGTATTATTCTCAAATATAGAATTGTATACAATGCCTTCAATGAATCATCTATTTATAGGCATAAGAAGTACATAATACATTAAACTCTAATTCATAGAGATAATATTCCTAATAATAAATAAATCAAACTCCTTTGATAAAGTTCTAATCATGATAGACATCCACATAGATAAATATTCATAACAAATTGATAATATTTATTTATTTATTATGGAATATAAAATTTTAAATTTTATTTATTTATTTAAAAATATCTAAGATCATTTTTAAAATAATTTAGTATTAATTTTATAAAAATAAAGCAAATGACCATTTAATTTATTTTTTGGGTTCATTTCTTTAATTTAAATTTACGGTGTGGTAAAATTTGACTATATATGAGGTTTAGCCCAGTGACTAACACAACTATATACCAGCTTGGGGACTCGAGTTTGAATCTTAGTTGCCTTCCCCGCAAAATTGATTTTTGTTGTTGTTGTGGTTCTGAATAAGAACATTGAAAAATAATATATGGAGGAGAGAGATGAAATAATAATAAAATATTAAAAAAATCACATCAACAATTCCGTTAGATTTTTAATGGTGGGAACCAAAACAAGAAAGGTATCTAATATGAGGGACAATTTTGACAAAAAATTAGTTGAGAGATCAAAACAGAAAAAATTGATAATTGGGTGACCACCAGTGCAGTTTTCCCAACTTTAAACCAGTGAAATTAAAAGGGTTAACTACACCGGATACCACTAAATCATAGCCCCTGAGTTGAAAAAACCACTGAACTTTAAAACTCTTCAAAACTAGCATTGGACTTTAATATTTGAGTCGAAAATGTCTGAAGAACTAAGTGTTTTGATATAATAATTGAAAAATGTTTTGGACAAATTTGAAAAGAATTTAAAACATGTCTTTAAGTCCAAACAACTTGAAAATAAGTTTGAGGTGTTTAAAAAGGTTTTGGAAAAGTTTTAAACGTCTTAAAGTATTGAAACTTGGCTTTTCAGCACTACCGTACCGATACAGTATACCCCGTATCGATACCTTTTTACTCCAGATTTGATTCTACCAAAACTCGTACCGATACAGGCTTGCCTGTATCGATACAGAGAGGGGTCGTACCGATACGGCTTTAAGCGTACCGATCCTTGCTTTAACAACGCCCAACGACTATTTTTCAACGGTCTTTTAAAGTGCAGACCGTACCGATACGCTCCCTAGCGTATCGATTCGCATAGGCTGGCAAGAGCCCAACAACTAGTTCTGAAGAAGGGCGTACCGATACTGGTACCCGTGTACCGATACGGTAGGCACCAGAACTGCAATTAATGTGGGAAATAAAGACCCCAACGGCTCCAAAACATCCCCAACGGCTCCAAAACATCCCCAACGGCTAGTAATGGCTACAAACTCAACTGGGACTATAAATTGAAGGCTGGAACACTTGAAGATGAGAAGAGACAACATCCAAGCAATATGGTCAAGAGAATTAGAGTCTAAATCATTATTTTACTATTCTCTTGTACATAGTCTTTAGAGAGAGAGCTTAATTGTAAATTCTTTGTACACTCTTGTAAGCTTAAATTTGTGTAAACACCCACCTAGAGAGGTATTTAGTTTACCAAATAAATCACTTGTAAAAGAAGATGTTCTAGTTTAGCCTTAAGAGAAAAACTAGAGTTGGTTCTATCTTAGCCAAGTCCAAAATATAGGGTTGTAACAGTTTCCTCCTAAACCGGGAAAAGAGGACGAATTCATTGTTGAGTGAATTGGGAAATCATTAGTGGTGTACTAAGGCAGTGGATGTAGGTGCTTGTTAGAATGCCGAACCACTCTAAAATCACTGTGTCACTTGTCTACCTTTATTTTGATTTTAGCCAATTCAACCACCAAACATTTACAACCCTTTTTGACGGTTTCGGTGATCAATTCGAGCGTGCTAAAAAACCCAACAATTAGTATTAGAGCCTTGTCTCCATCGAAGGACTAACATCCGAGAGTAAAGATCATTTGCTCGAAGTCCACCGCTCAAGAAAATGACAAGATTTGAAGAAGGCCGCTCTATCTCGTGTCCTCCACTCTTCGAATGAGAAGCATACTTCTAATGGGCAAACATCATGAAATTCTTCATCAAATCTTAAGACTATGAGATTTGGGACATCATTGAAGATGGGTATTTGGAAGCTCCAAAGAAGAAGAAAAAGCAAAGAAGTGCCAACGACACGAAGGTAAAGCTAAACACCAAGGCGATGCACATTCTCTATTGTAGCCTTAACGAAGAAGTTTCCAAGAAGATCTCCACATGCAAAAGTGCCAAAGAATTATGGGAAAAACTTGAGAAGCTTTATGGTAACAAGAAGGAAGAAAAGAAAGATGATGATCAATCATGTACAAACCTTCTCTCTAATCCAAAGGTGGATGGTGTTTTGGCTCTCGATGAGCCCGAGGTATCTTCTAACTCAAATGAATTAAATTCTTATACATTTGATGAGTTGCAAGATGCTTTTAATGAATTATTTTTGGAATTTGAGACCATGAATTCCAAATTTAAGAAAATTTCAAAACTTGAATTTGAAAATGATTTTCTTTTGAAAACAAAAGTGGATTTTGAAAATCAAAATGAAAATTTGAAAAATGATTTAGAGTTCTCAAAAACAAATAAAGATGTTTTAGAAAAAGAACATCTTTGATTTGAAAGTTAAGCTTGAAAGCTTAACAAAAGAAAAATAAATTGTTTTCAATAATTCATCTTGTCATATAATGGTAAAATGCTCACATTGCCATTATCATTGTCATTTCTTACATACTTGTCATATTAGGAAGAGAAAATCTTATAAGATTAGAGAAGTATGGGTTCCTAAGGGAACTAAAGACATTGTGACTAACGTAAATGGATTTAAAGCAATTTAGATACCAAAAATCAAGTGAATGTCTTTTGTAGGTGTGTTAGAGCAATGACAAGCAAAGCAAAATCAAAGAATGCTCAAATCACACATGAGAAGAAGAATGGGTAACCTCTAAGCTTAATACTTTCATTTTGTACATTTGGTTATCTAATTTTTGTTTAAAGTCTGGGATTATTTGTTAAGCCTAATATGATGCAATGAGTTAGGGGGAGCCACTTTTAAAACCAAACATTTTAATAGTTTCAAAATTTAAACCTCCATTGTTATTTTGAGCCTAAAAGTATTTTAAATTCTTTTTGAAATAACAAAAAGGGAGAGAGATTAGTTTGAAAAATTGTGTTTTTCAAATGAATAAGGGGGAGCTTTAATTACTTTTCTATATTTCATCTCTTATTCAAAATTTTAAACTTAAAGGGGGAGAATCTCAAACAAATTTTCAAGTTGGTTTTATTATATCAAAAAGGGGAGATTGAAGAACTAAGTGTTTTGATATAATAATTGAAAAATGTTTTGGACAAATTTAAAAAGAATTTAAAGCATGTCTTTAAGTCCAAACAACTTGAAAATAAGTTTGAGGTGTTTAAAAAGGTTTTTGGCAAAGTTTTAAACGTCTTAAAGTACTGAAACCTGGCTTTTCAGCACTACCGTACCGATACGGTATACCCCGTATCGACACCTTTTTACTCCAGATTTGATTCTGCTAAAACCCGTACCGATACAGGCTTGCCCGTATTGATACGGAGAGGGGTCGTACTGATACGCCTTTAAACGTACCGATCCCTGCTTTAACAACCCCCAACGGCTATTTCCCAACGGTCTTTTAAAGTGCAGACCGTACCGATACGCTCCCTAGCGTATCGATACGCATAGGCTGGCAAGAGCTCAACGGCTAGTTCTGATGAAGGGTGTACCGATACGGGTACTCGTGTACCGATACGGTAGGCACCAGAACTGCAATTAATGTGGGAAATAAAGACCCCAACGGCTAGTAACTGTTACAAACTCAATTGAGACTATAAATTGAAGGCTGGAACACTTGAAGATGGGAAGAGACAACATCCAAGCAATATGGTCAAGAGAATTAGAGTCTAAATCATTATTTTACTATTCTCTTGTACATAGTCTTTAGAGAGAGAGAGCTTAGTTGTAAATTTTTTGTACACTCTTGTGTGTTTAAATTTGTGTGAACACCCACCTAGAGAGGTATTTAGTTTACCAAACAAATCCCTTGTAAAAAGAGATGTTCTAGTTTAGCCTTGAGAGAAAAACTAGAGTTGGTTATATCTTAGTCAAGTCCAAAAGATAGGGTTGTAACGGTATCCTCCTAAACCGGGAAAAGGGGACGAATTTATTGTTGAGTTAATTGAGAAATCCTTAGTGGTGTGCTAAGGTAGTGGATGTAGGTGCTTGTTAGAAGGCTGAACCACTCTAAAATCATTGTGTCACTTGTCTACCTTTATTTCAATTTTAGCCAATTCAACCACCAAACATTTACAACCCTCCCTGACGGTTTCGGTGATCGATTCGAGCGTGCTAAAAACCCAACAGTGTCACTCTGCCGTTAATCGTTAACTTCTAACTCCCTCGTTAAGTCAAAATGACGTCGTATTAGTGCGACTGTTTTGAAGCCTAATTTGGCCCAAAACGGCGTCGTTTTGCTAGGGGAAATTAGAACCATGCACTTAGAGTGATTTGAACCCAGAACTTTTAAAAGGTAAAGTTAAGCATTAACCATTAAACCAACATAACATTATGTAGTATTTTACCACAAATATTATATATCTTAAACTACTTCAGATTAATTTAAATTATTTTATGAAATAAATAATATTATAAATAATATTAAAATATAATATTTATATATAATATTTATATAAAAACAATATAAAAAAATCTAAACTCTAAATCCTAAATCTTAAATTACAAAGCTCAAACTTCAAACCCTAAAATTTATGGTTTGAGGTTTGAGATTTATAGTTTTTATATATTATTTATAATATAAATATATTATTTTATGAATATCTTTTGTTTTAAAAAAATAATATATTTTATATTATTTATAGAATTATTTTTATAAAATAATTTGGTTGAACTAAATATATAAGTTTATATAATTTAAATAAAAATATTTTATTTTTATATTATTTATTATATAAATATATTATTTTAAGAAATATAAAATTATAATGTAAAAAATCCTTAAACCTTAAATCCTAAACTCTAAAGCTTAAAATTTAAGTTCGAGGGTTGGAGTTTGTGAGTTAATAATTTAGGATTTAAGGTTTTTATATATTATTAATAATATAAATATATTATTTTTTATAAATAATATTGTTTTATTTATATATATGTGCAAATAATATATATATTTATATATTTATATGTTAATATTATTTATTTCATAAAATAATTTGAATAAATATGAAGTAGTTTAATATATATTATATTTGTGGTAAAATATTATTTAATGTTATGTTGATTTAATGGTTAAGACTTAACTTTACCTCTTAAAGGTTTTGGGTTCAAACCACCCCAAGTGTATGATTTTATTTTATTTTCTTCCAACAAAACGGCGTCGCTTTGGGCCAAATTAGACTTCAAAACAACCGCACTAAAACGACATCATTTTGATTTAACGGGGAGTTAGCGATTAACGGCGCAGTGATATTTTTGACTCAAATATTAAAGTTCAGTGCTAGTTTTGAAGAATTTTAAAGTTCGATGATATTTTTAACTTAGAGGCTATAGTTTAGTGGTATTTGGTGTAATTAACTCAAATTAAAACGGAAAAAAACAAAAGCAAAGAAGAAATTCTCAGACGATTAAAATCCTTTGGTCTTGCCGTCGTGTCGCGGTGAAGATCGGACCAAAAGGAAAAAGGACAGCGTGAAATGGGAGCCCTAATGATGGAATAATAACCAGCACCTACGGCGGACCAAGCCACCGGCGATCAGAAGCAGCAGCAGTGAAGAGAACCTTCTGAGGGGCATCCTCGATCAACATTTCTCCCGGTGAAGACGAAACGGCAGGATCTGAAATTTCTGGCAAAGAGCTCTGCATCGTGGATAAGGGGACGGATAACCGAAAGATCATCCTCCGGCAACTCAATTGCTGGAAAATTGATTTGGCTTCTGCTTCAAAGACGGAGGAAATATCGACGCTGATACGGTAAGCAACACCTAAAATTCGTCCACTACTATCAAGCGCTACAAGCCCTGACACGATATTATTTTCCCCAGGAGAAAAAACTAGCATCAACATTGATATTCTCCGGTGAACTTCCGAGCGGGCGGTGGGACGGGAGAGCTGTGTAGAGAGACTCGTTAGTTCAGCAACATAGCTGCGTAAAAAGGTAACTTCTTGCTGAGAACTTTGAGTTTGTTCATTTGGACTGAAGAATGGGGCTCCTGAAAACCCAGGCATAGTCCAGCTTCTGAGACCAAATTCACAATTACCACTAACATGCATTGCTTATTCAATCCTCAACCTGCACCTAGGACAGAACAAAAATTCTCCCTTTTTGGTGTATTTTTCATGCCGAACTCTAAAAAATACACCTTACCCTCAATTTTCTAAATCTTAACCCTAAACCATAACCTTAGTTTTTAAGTGCAGAGGTATAAATATGACCTTATCCATAATTGAATGACCAACGTGTAACTTTTTAATAATTGGGTGACTCAAATATAACTTTACTCATAATTAAGTGACTCAAGTATAATTTTTAATAATTTAGTGACGTAAATGTAACCTTACTCATAATTGAGTGACCCGTTGTAGTTTATTCTAAAAGATAAGTATGTTAAATTACAACTGGTATTATTATTTAGATTCCAATTTAATTTAAGAAATTTAAATTTGTAATCAAAATAATAATGTGTAATGAGTTTGTTATTTAATAATAAAAAATAAAAGATTCAAGTTTAATATATATATATATATATATATTAACTAAGTAAAGACGATTTAAATTATTATTTAAGATGTAAATAAATAATAGATAAAGTTCAAAATTAAAAAAAATGATTTAATTTAATATATATTCCTTATTAAATAAGGAAAGTGAATTTAAGTTATTATTATTTAAGAGTTTTAAATAAATAATATTATGATTTTTATGAATTTTATTTTTAATTAACTAAGAATTTTAATGTTTTTATAATTTTTATATGTTATAAAATTTTAAATTTATTTTATATTTTCGTACCTTTACTGTAGTCGTATTTTATAATTTTAAAAATTATTTTTTGTCCCCATATTTATATAACTATCGGCGTCAGTGCAAGATAGCTTTAATGTTTATATTATGCACACTATTTTTTTTTTATCAAGAGATTATGCACAATATGGATATAGTTCCAAACGAACTTATACTTAAATCTTTACTTTTAAAGGGCAAGGTAAATTCTAGACGTAGGCTGGAATTAGAATGAAACCATGGGAAGAGTCAAAACGAGAATGAAATTATAAGAGAAGCCGTAACTAGAATGAAATTATGAAAGAGATCAAGTTGTTTATCTATGAAATTAACATGCCCCTAAAAGATATTCATAAGGGGACGTTTGGTTCACATAATGTATGATTAATTTTAAGAATAAAATTACTGAAAAGTAACATTACCTGATATATTACTGGAATGTTACATTATCTTGTTTAGTTTATTTTGTAGAAATATAACATTACATCGTTTGGTTGGAGAAATATAAAATTAATTGGATACAAAATTTACCAACTTAACTTTATGGTATATTTTCTTTTTAACAAGTAAAACTTTCAGTTATTAAATTAAAAACATTTGCATAAAAATTATAAAACTATTTTTGTTACACTATCTAAATTTGAATTTTTTCATTTATAATATTTATAATATAATTAATATATTAAATCATTTTTAAAAATATATTTTATATTTATATACTCTTATTCCCTTTTAATTTTTTTTGTAAATCGTAAAATGCTAAACGTTTAATATGTTTAAATTTTTAGTTTTTTATTATTTTTGACAATTTGTCAAAAAAATTAAAGTAAATAATAAAACACATCTAAAAGTAATAAAACAATGATAAATATAAATTAGCCTACTAATTTTTTAAGATGAAAATTATCTTATAAATCAAATAACAAAAACTAATAATATTAACTTTTAACTCATTCACTATCAAACAACATGCAATCTCATCTTATAATTCTAGGAACATCATAAATACAATATTAATAAAAATATATTAAATATTGCAATATTATTTTAATATATGCAACACGATTTATCTATTAACTTAACATTATATAAAAATATTTAATAAATTTACACCATAAATAATTAGTCACCTAACTAAAAATGCAATAAAGGACCAACATAAACAAAATTCATTATCATAAGAATAATATTGTCTAAAGTGGAAGGAATTGTATAATACTTAAAAAAATGAGGAGAATAACATTCTCACCATTTGGAGGGGGAATGGTCACTATTGGGAAAAGAATATTACCTCATAGTGAGAATCCTCTCAAACCAAACAAAAGAATGTAAGTTTGAAAAAGATTATTATCCATGGTAATCCTCTCAAACCATTTAGGGGGCGTTTGGTTTGTGGAAAAAATCATTACTTGGAAAAATATTCTTTTTGAAATTACATGCCCACGTTTGATTGGGGAGCATTCTCGCCAAAGGGTAATATTGTATTCCTAACAATAGTATTTTTTTTCATTAAATGGTGAGGATGTGATTCCCTTGAATTTCTTAGGTATTTATTAATTCCCACCCATTTAGACCATATTGACATTGTCTCTATATTAATGAATTTTGTTCACATTAATCCTTTATTGAATCTCATTAAATGATTAAATATGTGTGATGTAAATTAATTTAATATTTTTATTCAATATTAATTTAACATTTAAATGATGTTACACATATTTAAATATTATTTTTATATTTAATGCATTTTTATTAATATTATATTTATGATGTTTATAGGTTATATATTGGGATTGCATATTGCTTGAAAATTAATAAGTTAAGAGTTGATGTTTTTAATGTTATTATTTGATTTATAAGATGTTTATAATCTTATTAAACATTTTAATAGGTTAAACTTATGATATAAATTCTTTTCAATATTATACAATTTTTAGATTTATTTTATCGTTTACTTTAATTTACTTGACAATCTATCACAATTGATAAAAAATTAAAAATTTGAACATATTAAAAGTTTAACATTTAACACTCACAAAAATATTTTAATAGAGGGTAGCGATGGTATGTAAATATAAATTATATATTTTTTTAAAAATAGTTTATATAATAATTATATTAATAATATGATAAATATATAAATTATATTTTTTAAAAAAAAACTCGACTCGAAAAAATTAAATTTTTTGACTCAACTCGACTCAAAAAATTTCAAATAAAGTTTGAGTTGGAAAATAGAAATTAGAATAACTCGAAATTTTTAGTAATTAGTGGATTGATTTTTAAGTTCGAGTCGAGTCCCTCACTTTTTCCTACTATATATATACACCGATATAAAAAAATATGTATGCATATTTTATATGATTAGAGAAAGTCGTTTAATTTAGAATCAAATTGTACTATAACATGATAAATAATTATAATTAAATTTGTATAGTAACTCGAAAACTCGACTCAAATCGAATTTTTTTAAAATAAAGTTTGAGTTGTAAAATATGGCATGAAAAATCGAATAATTCGAGAGAAAAAATTTACTCGACTCTATCGAACACACACCCTTACTTTATCCTAAAGAAAGGAATGAAGGGCGAAAGAAAGAAACAAATTAAGGAATATGATCCAAAGCTTTGCATGTCGAGCAGGCAAATTAAGAATATGATCCAAAGCTTTGCATGTCGAGCAGGGAAAGAATGTTCCAATCACTTTCCCCCTCTATATAATATGAAGAAAGATATGATGGCTTCCTCAACCTTTTCCCACTTCTGCTTTGCCATTAATCATTCTCTCTCAGCTTTCACCTTTCGAAACCAAAAATCCCAAACTTTCAATTTAATTTTCCACCATTAATTTGCCTATTCCACGAATTTAAACACTATTTTGCTCCCATTTTTCTTTTCATTCTCTTCTCTAGCTTGTTTCCCTTGGTGGTCTTTCGTAATTTGGTTTGTTTCATTGCTGCTGCTTCTAGCTCCATTATTTCTCACACTTTTTCTACACCAAAATGTCTGCTCTTGTTTCCACTGTTATCTCCATTGTTGGGTCCATTTGCGGCTCTGTTGCTGGCAAAGCAACTGAGTATGCGGTTGATCCCATTGCACAGCAATTTAGTTACTTGTTCAAGCATAAGAGCAAGTTTCAGAATCTCCGGTGCAAAGTTGGAGACCTGAAGGATGCTGGAGAAAGAGTGAAACAATCTGTTCGTGAGGCTGACAGGAACGGGGAGGTGATTTTCCCCGATGTTGAAAGGTGGTTGGCAGCAGTCAATGAGAAGATCTCCGACGAGGCTGCAACACAATTACAGGAGGATGAAGAGAAAGCTATGAAGAGGTGTTTTGCTGGCTTCTGTCCTGATTTCAAGTCTCGTTACCAACTGAGCAAGAAGGCACAAAAGGAGGCCGACGCCATAGCTCAGCTGTTGAAAGAGAAGGACAGATTTGTTAGAGTTTCATACCGAGCGATTGGTATAATTAGACCTGTCAAGGAGTACGAGGTCTTTGAGTCAAGAACCGGTGCTTTCAATGGAGTCATGGTGGCATTGGAAGATGATAGTGTCAACATAATTGGAGTGTACGGGATGGGCGGTGTGGGTAAAACCACACTTGTCAAAGAGGTTGCCAGGAAAGCCAAGCAGAATCAATTGTTCGATGAAGTTGTCTTTGTTGCTGTAACACAGACACCAAACCTGCTGAGTCTTCAAAACGAGATTGCCGAGAAGTTGGGCATGAAATTTGAGGAGACAAGTATGGACACCAGAGCCGCTCGACTTCGAGAAAGACTAAAGAAAGAGAAGAAGGTTCTCATTATTTTGGATGATATTTGGGTGCCCTTGGATTTGGAGGCTCTTGGAGTTCCTGCTGCAGACGAACACAGGGGATGCAAAACCTTGATGACGTCTCGGAGGCTCGATGTGTTAGAATCCATGAATTCTCAGCAAAACCTTTCAATTGAAACATTGAAAGAAGATGAAGCATGGGACCTGTTCAAGAATATGGCTGGTCATATTGTTGAAAGATCGGATTTGCAATCTATAGCTGTTAAAGTTGCTAAGAGATGTGCAGGATTGCCAATCGCTATTGCAACAATTGCAAAGGCTTTGAAGCACAAGCAAAATTCATTCGAATGGAGGAACGCCTTGCGGCAACTAAGCAAGCCTTCTGAAAGAAGCTTCAAAGGCATACCAGCAGATGCATATTCGGCTATAGAGTTGAGCTACAAGTTTCTAGAAGTCGATGAACTTCAGCCAATTTTTTTACTCTGTAGCATAATGGGCCATGATGCTGCCATTGAAGATTTGTTGAGGTATGCTAGGGGTTTGGGTTTAATCCTTGATGTTAATAGAATGGAAGAAGCTCGAGATAAAGTGTTGACATTGGTGAGCAATCTGAAAGCTTCGTGTTTGTTACTCGATGGTTCTCACCCAACTCGTTTCGATATGCATGATGTTGTTCGCGATGTCGCCCTATCGATTGCTTCAAGGGACCATGGTTGGCTTGCTTTTGGAAATGAAGATGTAGTTGCAGAGTGGTCAGATGGGGATACAGTGAGAAATTGCAAACTAATGAACTTGCAGAATGCTGAGGTTAGTGAACTTCTTAATCGTGAGTTCGAATATCCAAACCTTGCCTTTTTCTCAATGAGTTCAAGTTCTTTGAAAATTCCAAATAACTTTTTTGAGGGGATGAAAAAACTCAAGGTCTTAAGTTTTGCAGAAATGCATTTGTCATCTTTGCCTTCCTCCATTAGTTCACTGAAAAATCTTTCTGCATTGCATTTGATAGGTTGTGTTTTAGAAAATATAGTCATCTTAGGTGAGTTGAAAAACTTAGAAATCCTTGACCTCCGTAGATCTAGAATTAAAATGCTACCTCAGGAAATAGGACAATTGAATAGGCTAAAACTGCTAGACTTGAGTGATTGTTATGATCTAAAAGTAATATCACCAAATGTGTTGTCAAGTTTGTCTAGATTAGAAGAACTTTATCTATATGGTAGCTTTGAAGAATGGGAGGTTGAGGGAATTGACAATCCAAGAAGCAAGGCAAGTCTTGTTGAGTTGCAGCACTTATCTCGTCTCACCACTTTGGAAGTACATATCAATGATAAGCAAGCAATGCCAAAAGATAACTTATTTTTTGGAAAGTTGGAAAGATACAAGATTTCCATTGGATGTATGTGGGGTAGTGCGATGCAAACATCAAGAATGTTGATGCTCGAGAAGATAAAAATTAATTTGTACCATGGGATTAAACTGTTGTTGAGAAAAACTGAAAATCTATGGCTAGAAGATGTGGAAGATGTTAGGGAAATGCTTTATGACCCAATTAACCAAGGATTTCCAGAGTTAAAGCTTCTTTATGTCACCGGTGTCGCAGATATTAAAGTTGCTATCAACTCTATGATGTTGGTTTCGTGTTTGGAGTCATTGTCTCTTAGAAATTTTAGCCATTTGGAGGCAATATGTGATGATCATCTCAAAGGTGAAACTTTTGGTCGACTAAGACGTTTAAAAGTCGACAAATGCGAGATGTTGAAGAATTTGTTCTCTTTCTCCATAGCCACAAGATTTTGCCAACTTGAAGAAATTCATGTCTCTGGTTGTTACAACATGAGTGGGTTAATTGTAGACAAGGAAGAGAATGGAGTTTTGGAATTCAGACGATTACATTCTTTGACGCTGCAAAATCTAAATAGATTTAATGGTTTGTGGTACTCTGAGAGCACGTTCCAATTTACTAGGTGGCTTTTTGATAAAAAGGTATTTTCTTTCTGTTTCGATAATTTTTTATTTTGATATTCTTGAACAAATCTAACTGTCATATTCATGTTCTATTTATATAGATTAAACACATTGAGTTTATAGTAAATATGTGAAAAAGTTTCAACCGTCCATGCTTAATCATTATATAGAGATATCAAATTGATTATGATGATATGAAACATGGTTTCTATTTGTAGGTTTCATGTCCTGTTTTGGAGAAGTTGCACTTGGATTCAGTGAATGGTATCGAAAAAATATGGCATGATGATCAACTTTCTCCTACAATGTCTTTTGGTGTTGGAACTTTAACAAGTTTGAAAATAATGCAATGCCATAAGTTGAAGTATGTATTTACTCGATCCATGGTTAAAAGCTTTGTTCAATTGAAAGAACTTTTTGTTGAGAAATGTTATGGAGTGAAAGACATAATACAAGGAATATTAGGAGAAGAAAGGATCAAGAGCAGAATAAGGCTGTTTCCTAAACTTGACCGCTTGTTGCTCAGAGATCTCCCCAAGCTCAAAAGATTTTGCAGTGGAATTAATATTTCGATTGAATTTCCTTCTCTAAAGGAATTAAAGATAGAGACATGTCCTGGTTTGAAAACATTCTTTTACGATGCTACAAACATGAGTAGTGGCGGCATCAATATTGTACAACTCTTCAATGAAAAGGTATGTTTTGATATTTTTAACTTTTGCAATACAAGATGAACTTTACTAACAAATTGAAATGAATCATGAACCTATTCATATAGATGATACTTCCTGTGCTGGAGGAATTGGAGATTCAAAACGTGGACAACGTGGAAAGACTATGGCCCCACCAACTTGCTCAACATTCCTTTTCTAAACTAACTTACATTACTTTATATGGCTGTCCAAAGCTATTGAATGTTTTTCCGTGGAGTATGTTGGCGAGACTTGAACGGCTTAA
Source organism: Hibiscus trionum (assembly GCA_030270665.1). Taxonomy (NCBI): domain Eukaryota; kingdom Viridiplantae; phylum Streptophyta; class Magnoliopsida; order Malvales; family Malvaceae; genus Hibiscus; species Hibiscus trionum. Next base: position 78,427,839 of record BSYR01000003.1, on the reverse strand, counting down.
ACAACTGAATATAAAGAATTGCAAATCAGTTGAAGAAATAGTATTCGAGTCCCATGAAGAAGACAAAGGCGGCAGTGTCATGCATTCACTCTCTCCACAGCTCATTCAATCGGATGCTGTTACATTTGAGTTTCCACGCTTGACATTCTTGTCTCTTAGTAGACTGCCAAATCTGAAGAGTATCCATCATGAAATGCATGCTATAAATTGGCCCTCGTTGAAGAAGATCTCGGTTGATGGATGCGACAAAGTGAAGATATTGTTTGCTTCTCAAGAAACAAATGGAATTACAATTCAACAACCCCTCTTTTGGGTGAATCAGGTAGCTTCTTAAGCTCCTAACTACTACTACTACTACTTATTTAGAAATCTATATATCATGTTGTTAACAAAAAAATGGGAATTGTGCAGTTTACGTTTCCAAATCTGCATCGACTGGATTTGGATTGGAAAGAGATATGGCATGGCCAACAACTTGTATCTCACTACTTTCCCAACCTAAAAGTTGTCAAACTTTGGGGTTATCCAGACCAAGTAACCGTATTGCCATCTTACTTGTTCCACTTCTTATCCTTATCCAATGTTCAAACTCTTGAAATAAGCTATTGTCATTTTAAAGAGATGATACCCCAAACTGAAGAAGAAGTTGGTGTAGGTGGCAAGGAAAGACCTGCACGGGTGGTTCTCTCTCGGATAACTGAGTTGCACCTGCTATGTCTTTATCAATTGATGCATCTGTGGAAGGAAAATGAAGCATTCCAGAATCTAAAGATTTTGGAAGTGTGTTTCTGCCCCAAATTAAAAATTAATTTAGTTCCTTCCTCGGTATCTTTCCGAAATCTGGTGACTTTGCATGTATGGAGATGTCATAGAATCATAAAATTAATTACACATTCCACAGCCAAAAGTCTAGTGCAGCTCAAAGAAATGAAGATAGAGAGATGCAATAATATAGAAGAAATAATACAAGGTGTGGATGGTGATGATGATGAAATCAGTTTCCCCCAACTCAACATTTTGAAACTTACAAGGCTACAAAAGTTAGAAAGCTTCTGCTCAGCAGGGATTTATACCTTTGGATTCCCATCCTTACAAAGTGTAGTTGTGGAATATTGCCCAGAGATGAAGATGTTCTCTCAAGGACACTCTGACACGCCAATGTTGCACAAAGTACTACTAGACGAGGAGGGAAATAAAGAGAGGTGGGAAGGCAGCCTCAATAGCACCATACAACGGTTGTTCCAAAAAAAGGTACATCAAAATTTCAGCAATCATCTTGGACTTTCTTCTTCTTTTACTAGTGTACATGATGACATAACGGATTATATTGAATTCTTCTTATTTTTTCGCATATAACAGAATGCCACCAAAGAAAGTGAGAATTCGGAAGACGATGGAAGTGATCCTTTCGAGTTTGACATCCTAGTAAGCCTATATTCATTCTAATATATTGATCCTCTTTTCTGATCTTTCATAAACAATATCAATTTTTCTCGAGGATTATTATTATTTGCAGGATCTACTACAGGTTTTATTAGAAGATGATGATGGTTCTTCAATGTCTAACACCCGATTAGCCGGACCGAGTAAGCCATATATAATGTAGTGTGTTTTTCTTACCTTGTATAGGATTAGGATAGGTTCTTTGATGGTGCTTTCTTCATCTCAGGTTCAGAAGTGTAGGACTTTTGAAGTGGTGATTTTCAAGGATTGTAAAATTGGGGTTGACAATCTCAAAAATTCCGAAGAAGATTACGGCAACCCTTGTCATGTTCTTCCTTTGCTTGGATCCCCTTCTCTGCCTTGATTAAGCTATTGAAGAATAGATGGGGTTGTTTTATTTTATATGAACCAATGTGTAGTGATCCTGGAGATTGTGCTTCTGTTGTCAGGTTTCAGGTTAAACAATCTATTTCTTGGTGGTCACCTCCTCTTCAAGGTTGTATGGAATTGAGGTCTGCTTTGATTTTGGGTCCTCATGGTGTAATGGAGACGTCGATGGAGGTTTTCTTACAAACGGAATGGAGCAATAAAGTTTGTTTGGTTATTGAAATCAATTTGGTTATTACAATCCGTTGGACAATTTAGAGGTTAAATAAAAGAAATAAACATAATCAAAAATAATAAATCTGAAAAATAAAAGAAATAAACATAATCAAAAATATAAGAAAGAAACATTTGCGTTACACATGTCGTGCGAGTGCACCCCAATCAAAAAAAGATTAATTTGCACCACTAACACAAGAGGCACAATGTAATTTTAAGTCATTCAATGATCATAAGTTGAGTAAGTGTATATGAACACTTCTCACTCCTTTTATCCCATCAATGTGGGATTGAGGAGGTTTCATTTTCTTTTTCCAATTCACAATCACCTTATTTTGAGCATTCATTTCTCATTCATTACTCATCTTTTTTGAGCTTATAAGATATCGTTGTAAAGTTCTTACGGAATAGAATAAGACCGTAATGATAATCTATTCGAAATTTTGTCTTTACTTATTCAAAATAAAGCTCAAAGTAATTGTTTCTTCACATTTTTTCAATAATCTCTCACATGAGTGAAATTGATGATTTTATCAAAATATTTTGACTCAATGTGATGATAGCTTCTACAATTGATAGCTGCATAAGATATGTAGGTGTCCACCCTTGAACCTTCCCTTGCGAAAGTATGTTTACTTTACTGGCTGCCTAGTAGACGCAATGTCCTTGAACTATTCTGTCGTTTGTGTAAACGATGATATACCTCACACAACTACCTCCTTGACAAGAGTATTTGTTCTCATGGTTATGTCCTTATGTCCATGAACATCTCCATGGTTCTACAAGAATTTGAGAGAACTATGCCCCATTAGTTTCACATTAGGTTGTCCCTTTGAACCTAGATCTTGGGATCTTCAGTCAGTTTGGTCCTTAAAACTTGTAATAATTAAGAATTAGTCCTAAATGATTAATTATTGTTTCGTAATGGTTAAGATGCATGTTTGATAATGATTTGTTAGCATTTCATTGATTATATGATGTTATGAATTGAAATTTTATTGCATCGATCATTGTATTGTTCATCGGTATCACATTCTGACCCGATTCTCGACCAGACCGGGAAGGGGGATGTTACACAGCTTATGTGTCTCGCTCTTCTATCAGAGTCTGGTATTTGTTAAAATACATTCCAGGTCACTCAATTTTCAACTATTAGTTTGGTTACAAACGGGACATTTTTCTAAAAATCATAATTTACACACTCAATTAAAAATTATTACAAGAAAATCACTCTTTGGTAGGATTAGGCATTCGATTGAGTCGAGTCAGAACATTTTAAGTTAGTTGGGTTGACGAGTCTTATTTTATAATTCACACTTTATTCGAATATATTTTTGATTCGATTCGAGTTTATAAATTCGAGTCGAGTCGAGTTGTTCAAGTTTCTGTTTAAGTTTAATTGCAACCATTTATAATGTGCACGATATGCACATATATTCTTCATATGCAATATACATATATCATGCATAGTTGAAGGACTCAACTCGAACTTAAAAATCAATCCACTAATTATTAAAAAATTGAATTATATGAGTTATTCAAAGTTTATTTTATAACTTGAACTTAATTTTAAAAAAAATCAAATCTAGTCAATTTTATAAAATTACTATTCAAGTCAATTCGAATTGAGTTTTTTCGAGTTGAGTTTTGCTCACCCTTACTTGTGGCATGATATAATAACAATTTTAATTTCCAACACTTATGTGCACGATCAATTTGATCCTAATTTGAAACAGTTCATTAAATTTAACCCATTTAGTCATTTTTTCGCGATATTATCAAACCAATGAGTCAATGAGATCAAGTAAGAAATGGATAACTGCATTCTACCGTAAAACATCAACAAGTTACTACTTAAGATGGTAATTGGATCATTGAAACAAAAAAATAATATAACATTTGTGAGAGAAGAACAAATGCTAAATTTATAAAAATAAAATTTAAAAATAAAAAGTTAAATTTATAAAATTTCATCGAATTAAGGCCATGTCATTATCACTATCTTTAATCTATTTTAACGATTAATGATATATTTGTAACCATATTTAAATTAAGTGAGTAAATGTAACTTTTAGAAAGAAAATCCTTGTTTATAATTAAACTAACAATTGTGTGACTCATAGTGTATTTATTTTTTTAATTTTAGAAGCTCCTATTCCCCTCCCGATATTGAAATATGGAATCTTTTCACGATCCGAGCGCCGAGCCGCCGACAACACTATTTTTAATTAAATAATTAATAAATATTATATTTTGTTATGAATATTTATGTACGTGGATGTCTATCATGATTAAAATTTTATTTAAAGAGTTTAATTTATTTATTATTAGGAATATTATCTTTATTAATTAGAGTTTAATGCATTATGTACTTCTTGCATTGTATACATAATTCTATATTTAAAAATAATGCATTATTTTGTTCACAACATATCTACTGTTTTCGGAAACTAAAAATAATAAAAAAAAAGTTGAATAAACGACGTCGGGTATCTTTTTCCATTCGAAACGACATTCTCTTCTCCCACTTTAAATTAAAATAAAAATTCCCAATCTCTCAGAAACTCTCTAAAGGCGTATGTGAAGGAGGAGGAGAATTCACAAATGGCGCCACCGTCACAAAAAGGGATAGTGATAACGATTCCGGTTTTAGTTCTCTCCGTCTCCGCCGCCACCATCTTCTTGTTTTTCCTCTTGTCTTCCCTCTCCTCTCCCCCTCGTACTTGCCCTCCTCCCACCTTTACCACCACCGCCGCCGCCGTTGCCGGTAGTTCAGTGTCGGAAGAAGACGTGGATCGGAGGATTTCAACGAGCAGAGATGATATTGAATGGGTGAAAGATCAGATCCGAGCTAATGGATTACATATGCGGGATAATGTGCTCCGTAAAGGGATCAATCCTCGAACACGTGCTCAACAATTAGAAGATCTCAACAAGTAAATCCTCAATCTAATTCAGAAGCTTAAATTTTTTAATTTCTGTCCTTTTATCTGTTGTGTTTCTCTCAGAAGAAGCTGAAATAGAGAAAATAGATGGATTGACGAAGGATATTAATCTAAACAGTGTGAAGATAAGTTTGTTTGAAATGATATTAAAATAAAAATAATAGAAATGAGTAAAATTGACATTTTTTACTGCGTGAAGTTCTGATTCCTGTTTAATTTACCAAGGCATTGTTCCTACATGTTTGATTTTGGATATAGAAAGCAGAATTTGTTTTTGAATACTTAAAAAAACTACATGATTTTACTAAATATCAAACAATTATATTTGAATTTTTGTTTGTTTTTATCAAATTAGTGATCAAATTTTCTGCAATTTTCAGCTTTAAGGGAATTTCACATTATGAAGGATCTGAAGCGAGTAATCACACTGCTCTTCCATGCCCGGGTGAGCTTCTTGTTGAAGAGCACCATAGTAATTATGGGGAGCCGTGGGCAGGAGGTCGGGACGTCTTCGAGTTCCTTGCTGAGTCTAGCCACCTAACAGCTAATTCCCGTGTGCTCGAGATCGGTTGTGGAACCCTTCGTGTGGGATTGCATTTTATCCGGTATCTTAAACCGGAGCATTTCCATTGTCTTGAAAGGGATGAGCTTTCCTTAATGGCTGCATTTAGGTATGAGCTTCCTTCGCAAGGGCTGTTACATAAGCGACCCTTGATTGTTCGTGGTGAGGATATGGATTTCACAAAGTTTGGATCCGACGTCGTATACGATTTGATATACGCTAGTGCTGTTTTTCTCCATATGCCGGATAAGCTCGTGTGGGCTGGACTCGAGAGGTTGGTGAATAAGCTGAAGCCTTACAATGGGCGCATATTTGTTTCGCACAACATAAAGTTCTGTACGCGATTGGGAGGGGACGAATGCACGAAAAGGCTCACGAGTTTAGGGCTCGAGTACCTTGGGAAGCATACACACGACAGTTTATTGTTCAATCACTACGAAATTTGGTTTGCGTTTAGGCGGACCAAAGCTTAGATGTTCCAATATTCTTTCTGAGATTTGTTGTTAGGAGAGAAGATACGGATAATGTCGACGGGCTCATACTCAGCTCGATATATTCCACCATTCTCGTTAGAAGATTAAGGCTGTTGTACCATAGATCAATGGATATGGAAGTGAAGGGGGGCTGAAACGAACAGTTTAAAAGGTAAAGCTTTCATGCACTTGAATGGTTGTCAATTGATGTATTAGGTTATTCTTTCTTCACATGGATTACACTTTAAATAAAATAATGAGTCTTGATTTGGCATTTAGGTATCTGTAAATATTTTATTTGACCACCAACAGGGAAACATTCCTAATGATTAAATTAAAACTTTAGCTAATTAAGCTAATTAAAAAATTGTAGTCATCCTATGAACATCATGATTTTTGCCACCCTCACTCAGATTCATTAAAATAGTAGATAACATGGAAATCCACCAACACAACTTTGTTTGTTTCGAGAAGAAGATAATATTGATTAACATTCTCTAGCAGAGTAGTTTCAGGGGATATGCTATGAACAACTAAGATTGGTTTAGAGATTTGCAAGTGTCGGCGAAACTTCTTATTTGATATCAATTTATTTACATATTTTTTTATTTCGTTGTTTAATTATTATTTTGGACAAAATCATACCTAATATTACAGTTTTTTTTTTTATTATCGATAGTTAAAAAACTAACGGTAGGGCTAACATGATTTCTTCTTCTTTAAATTTCCATGTTATTTCTCTCTCCAAGTAACAAATCAGATGGTATTCTTTTATTAATTTTATCTGACCAATCGAATGACACATATTATCATCAGGTTAGTTGAGCAAAATTTAAAACTGTTGACAACTCGGGACTGGACATCAACAAACACAAGCGTGCCAACACTTGGTCACTATTAGGCTTAGAATATGTTATAATTTCACCAAAACAAAATATTTAACTTCAGCTGTGTCATCCCTCGAAATTAAATCAAAATATTATTAAAAAAAATCGAAACTGAGACCTTTTGCACAAAAAGTCACAGTTTCAAAACTGCATTTTGACTTTTGAAATGACGACACTATTTAGATTAAATATTTATTTTTGTGAAATTATGAGATGTACTATGCCTAGTTTAGTGGCTAAGCATTAGACATCTTGAGGTTTGGGATTGAGTTCATCTTCAAGCACTAGTCACGGAAACACAAAAATAGATGAACCATATCAATGTTAGACTATGACTTGATTGAAATTAAATTGAAATTTTAATGTTTAATTGAATTTTTTTAAATCGAACTAATAATTTAGCGACGTTAATATTTACCTTAACAAAATGAGAATTTTGAAAGGAATATAGAATTATTTAAGGGTAAACTTCACCGAAGGTCCTTTTATTTGGGTTGTGTTTTATTTTAGTCACTCGATTTGAAAAGGGATTATAATGGTCACTTACGTTTTCGATTTGTTTTATTTTGGTCATTGTCCCGTTAACGCCCGTTAGTGTGATGACGTGGCATGTCAGTCAAAAGGGTTAATTTTTAATTTGACCCTTGAATTTTAGACAAAATATTAATTTAACCCCTAAATTCTCTCAACCTCACTTTCAACCCACAACATCGGTGGATGATGGCTCAACCACCTCTATCTACTTCTCATCCTTTCCACCCCTTTCCATCCGTCAATGAAACAAGTCTGTTTTTATTTTTTTATGAGGGTAAAAACGAATCAACTAAAGTTTTCAAAAGAACCTAATTGATTTTCAGCGGATCACTGTCGAGTCTAGCATCTGTAGGAATAATGTCGCCGAATCTAATGCTGATCATATCAGCACGAACAAGAACAGATGCATCTTCTTCAATCCACTTCCCATCTCGAAACACTTGAAAGGATTCATTTCTTATGAAAGATGTTTCAAAAGGCTGGCTTGTTCTTCCATATTTTATGGTAAACTGATGTGGCATGGGTTTACTATTTGTATGGTGGGCATTAGAAAGAGCTGCATTTTCCAGATTTCGGAGTTTACTTGTTGGTGGTTTATTTCTAATATGAAAGGTTACACTATGGCAAACTTGCTAGTTCCTAGTAAACAAGACAAATAGAAAGTAGGTTAGGTTGAGTTAAATGACTTACGAGTTAGGAGTGTATGGTGCTTCTATTCTATGGAAGATGTAGCTTAGTAATCGGTAGATATTTAATTTTTTTGGATACTCCTCTTAAATTCAAATTGTGCATGGTAAAATTTGTCTTAATAAGTTAAGTTGATCATGTGTAAGTATTTATGTACGTTCTAAAACTGATAAAGAATGACCTTATGTTACGATGAAAAGTGAAAAAAGAACTAATATTTACATATTTTAATAGTTGTGACAATAAGTAATAATTTAAAAATTGCAAAAAATACTATTTTGAAGTTCTTGAAAACCGATGAATGATAATCTCTAGAACCATCTTGGACTTTGTGATATTATTAGAGCTTGTCTCACTGAGTAATAATGCATTTTTTATTCTTTTTCTTTTCTATCCAAATTAAGCTTGTCATGGCCAGAAAGACTTTTCCTTAAGCTTGTCACAATCGATGCAAGGGCATTTCGAATTGCATTACAATGGCTGCAGATTATTCTTTGTAGGACAGTGCAGAAATAATTCATATTGTTACCTTTTTGTTTTCTCAGAGAAAGATATTGTGTAAAAAATAAAGATTATGCTTAGAAATTGATACTCGTGATTATTTTATAGGAACTAAAAGATCCAGCCTTCATCCCAAGCAATGTGCTTTCTATACAGAAAGCTTGACAATCTTGCTGAATTTACCAAAAATCTTACCGGCACGCAATTGTATTTTCATAAGAAATTTTGTTTCTTCCTGCACTTGATATTATTTCAGTAATTGAACTCGATAAACGTAGGGATCATCTTGCCACTGGTGACCCTGGGGCTCTTTGAGAGGTCAAATACAAAAGATGTTGCCGGAACAGCGATGTTGTGGGTTAAAAGTGAGCTTGAGAGAGCTTAGAGATTAAATTAATATTTTTATCTAAAGTTCAAAGGTCAAATTAGAAATTAACCCTTTTGACTAACATGCCACGTCATCACACTAACGGGTGCTAACGGCAAAATGACCAAAATAAAAAAAAAATCAAAAACATAAGTGACTATTATAATTTTTTTTCGAATTGAGTAATCAAAATGGGCTTTGGGCGACGCTTTGAGTAGCCTCTTTATGTACCAAAAAGGAAAGGAAATATTGGATTAACATGTTACAATATCCGCCCGGCCTGCCATTTCCTAATTCTGGTTTTTTCATTTCAAACGCAGCGTTTTGGTGGTCTAAATTGTTAAAAATGGACTCCCATAAACCTCAGAAACTTACCAAACTCCTCCCCCCCCCCCCCCCAAATAAACAATGCTTTCTTCTTCTTCTTCTAGATTCATAAACAGCATTCCGAAGAGAAACTTCATTTCATCTGGATACAGTTACCCCGACTGTCAATCTATTCCATCACAGCACCGTTGGATCTTCACCACGTCACCTGTCCACTCCTCGTGGATGGACTCGATCAAAGGGGTCTTCACCGGCAAAAAGACCTCTCCGGATGATAAACAAACCAGAGACGAATCCTTCACTCTCCTCCGTGAGTCCTCTCCTCTCCTCTATCACTGCGCTTTACTTTACTTGAAAATTTTCACATTTTTTTCCTGAAAAATCAAATTTAATTTGCTAACATACTCAATTAGTTGCTACTTTAGGATTTGCCGATGAAATGAAGAATGCTAGAAGCTTAGGGAAATTTAAGCAATACATAACCGGAAGAAACAGCAAGGCTACGTTTGACGACGTTTTTGAGAAGAAAATAGCCATATTTAGGTATCTTGGAGGTTGTGATCCGACCGGCGAGGTTGTTTTTCTAATTCACCTCCACAGATTTTATTTTCGTGCAATTTTTCTTATCTTTTTGGTATATTATTATGTTAAATGTGTTTTCATTTAAGTGGCGGGTTCGTTGGTTGTTATGGATGTTGCCTTTGTTATGTTATTGGTTATGATTTAGGTTTTATTGACTTTTCTTTTTTTGTAGAATCTTCAATTGAGTCATAAGAAAGAAGCTGCAAAGCAGTGTGATTGTACCTTATTGGATGTTGAGAACGCTCTTGCGAAGTTTACTTGGGTTAAAGAAGTGCATAAGAAGATGGTTAAGTTGAAAGAGGAAGGGAAACCGATGCCAAAGAACTTTCCCGAGGTAGTGCTGCTTTTTTTTTTGGGTGATTATATGTCGAATGATTAAAATGTATGAGCTAGTGTCTTAATGTTTGTAGCTCAATTTGTCCTATCTTAAATTCTCTTAGTTAATGCATCTTTGTATTCTGGCTGTTGCTCGGTTGATATGGTATTGAATGTTGTAGGATGAGGCGACGAGTTATTAGAAAGAGAGAGAAAATATTTGTCTGAGTGGGTATGGGCTATTGCTCTTCGCTATCATGCACATTATCTGAATCGAAAAGATGATTATATATCTTTTTTGCTTGGATTAGGGTGACTTTCAGATATGTATATGTTTCTGACACGAGTATGTTATTGTTGATCTTCTAAGTTTTGTCATGTATTTGGAGTATGCTTGGAGGGTTATCCCCATATTCATTCCAGAGGCAACGGACATGAGTACTTTATGGAAAATGAAGATTTGGAGGAACATAGAGTTATAGAGTATGCATAATACTCTTTTGATTCAATGCCTGTTTGCTTAGAAGACAGAGATGTCTGTCTTCATTTATTTGCTGATTGCTGAATTTCACATTTGAGTTCAGATGAATGTTTCTCCTACGGCTAAAATCTCACAAATTGAGTATTTACTTATGGGAAAATGAAAATGCCATGTGTTCTGTTTTTCCTTTTGCAGGTGCAAAAGCTAATGGGGTCAACACCATTGGATCTTGCCAAGGTTAACATGGCAAGGAGTGGACAAATGAGCCGAAATGCTCCTTGTCCATGCGGTTCCAAGAAGAGATACAAAAGGTACTTTGGCACACTGTTCCTCTCGCTTTTGGGCTGCAAAACTTTGATCTCTAGGCTTTTGTAATTAAAATTTGTGTTTTATGTGGACTTCCTGCTGCTATTTTGAACCTTTACCTAGCTGTTTTCAAGAAAATTTTATTTCATCATAGGAAGGTTTTTTTCCTTTCCAAAAGCTTTTGGGTGTTCACTTTTGCTCTCGAGTCTAGACATGTAAATTTTCCTTTTCCAAGCTTAACCTTCTTATGTTCCACTGTGCCGCCTCCCTTCTCTTCCCGTGCAGACTAATAAAACTTTTTTTCCCTACCCAAGATCAGGCTTTAGATCTTGAAATTTGTCTTGCTTTCTTGCTCGACAATTATATAAGACCTAGTGAACAATAGCAACAACAAATTAGAAAGTATGAGCAGCATATAGATGTGTTTTCTATGCTCAGGTTTTTTATCATATCTTTGTAAGACCAGCATAAGTAATGCCTTTTTTCGATCGTTGCTACCTTAACCTGTACCGTATTTGTCTTCTCCTCAATATTTTTAAGTTAATATCCCCGTTAAGATTGTCTTTGTACCGGAGTGCTTATGACTCCCGGCTATCATTTTATCCTCCATTGGAACTGTGCTCAAAACTTCACTCAGATACGCCGACTGAAATTCTTAGCTAAACTCATATGCTTGTATTAAACCCGACACTTATCCCAGAGTCCGAGTAACAGTTGATATCATGTAGTCTTTCTGTAAATTCTCACTTGTTTTTTAGTCTTATTATGTTGTTTCGGATGGTTTTGTTATGAGAAGGTGCTGTGGCAAGGATCCATAGATTCAAAGAGAAAGCGATAAGAAGTGAACCCTACACAAATATTGGCTTTGCACGAATCCTCGAAAAACTGCTATAAAGAATCGCCATGCAGTTGCCGATGACATTATTCTACGATTCACTTGGAACATGTTCTCAATCGGGCAACATTGCCGCCGTAGGAAGTTTTTGCATCGTTGTCGGAGTTTGAAGTTCCCTCTTTTGCTTATTTAAGCTCGGTTTGGGTTGTTTGTTTACCATTTTTTTAAGTTAATAAAACTAGTATTATTAATGAATAATAATTTGAGTCAGACCTGTTTTGTTTTACGCTTGTGATCGGAATGTTGGATCTGTCGGATTTCGGTTTGATTGATCAATTCAGTTCAGTTTTGATAACATTAATTATTGTATTTAAAAATGGTGGATCATACATCCTCCGAAAACAAATGTAGACTTCTCAGGAGTATAAAATTATTGTTGGATCATAGTCTCTGAAGTGTTTTGTTTTGGATATAAACAAATTATAATACAAGGCGATGCAACTGGTTACATAATAGTTTTTTTTCTTTTTTACGCAAATAAATAATTAGCATAAAGTACACATGGTAACTAAATTAATCTAAAGTATAAAATGATCATCGAAAAACATAATGATCATTAAAATTTAAATAATACTATAACATTGAATCTTTTATATTGTCACATTCAATATATAGAGAGATAGGATCCGTTTACACAGTGTAAAACTCTTTAAGTTTTACACGTTTTTTAGACCGTTGGATGAATGAAACGAATGGACGAGATTAACAGTAAATATGTGAAAATTATCACTTAAAAAAAGAGTAAGGAGTTAATCTGAGCCATCTATTCCCCCGTCAAACGATCCAGAAAACGTGTAAAACTCTTTTGAGTTTTACATTGTGTAAGTTGATCCACTCATATATATAGGATCCAGTTACACAGTGTAAAACTCTCTAAATTTTACACGTTTTTTAGATCGTTAGATGGGTGAAACGGATGGATAAGAATAACAGTAGAATATGTGAAGATTATCACTTGAGGGAAAAAGTAAGGAGTTAATCTCAACCATCCATTTCCTCCATCCAACGATCAAAAGAACAGGTAAAACTTGAAAAGTTTTAGACTATATAAGTTAATCTTAACTATATATATATTGAATGTGTCAATATACTCCAAACTCATTAGCACACACAGCTGAAAGAATTCAATGTCAAATTGATAGTTTTGGTGTTCACTAATTGGTCACTTCCTTCTCTTCGCACTTCAGTCCACTTATCTTAGTTCGTGCCATATCAAAATTACTTTTCAAACCATGGATGCTAGACTTTCAATTAATTCGCCGAAAAGCAAATATGGTTGTGAATTATTCGCTAAACTTATGAATAATGTTGATAGTTCACTGTTCATTTTCGAGGATAAACTGCCTTTGTTCATTGTTATTTTCTTTAGAGATAGATACGACCCTCCTCATTTGAGGATGCCGACACATTAATGCAATGCCATTTGGTCTCATTTACAATTCAGAAAAAACAAAAGTAAAAATGATGATCATTATTTACCTTTCAAATTTACTTATTAATATTATTAAACTTACTGTAGGATCAAAATTAAATTTTAATGATCACTTCCATGTCTTTTTAGGAGGACATTATGATTCAAGATCAATGTTTCTTAGATTAAAGCAATGTAACCTTATTCAAATTTACTCTTGAACTTGGAAAGTTGGTCAAATTACCCTTAAATTTAACAAATTCGATCAAATTGCCCCCTAAATTTTGAAAGCATAACACTAAATGACCCATAAGGTTAACTCGTTAAATAAAGTTTAAAACCCCCTCACTCCTCCATGGATAATGTCAGCACCTTAGTGGTCAACATTGATAAAATATCCAAAAAGAAACTTTATTAATCTTGGGGGTCATTTTGTGTTTCGTTTTCAAATTTCCTGGGCCAAATTGACCAAGCTGGCAAAGTTTAAGGGCCAATTTGATGGAAGAAAGGTTCATGGTCCAATCTGTGTAATGATGCTAAGATTAGGGGTGATTTGTTGGATTTTAAATAAAATAGATCATTAATTTCTCATTATGTGTAACTTTTATTTAAAATTAACCTAACAGATACTATATATAAGGAGAGTATATCGAGAATACTATACCAAATCCAATCCGCCCACAATGGCCAAACCCCAAAATTGTACAAGTAATCTAGAATATCTCCAGAAAAAAACCTAGCCGCATATCCAGAGAAGATTCAACTTTGAAGGAAGGATATGCAGAAGAAGATTGTAGGGGAGTTTTTTGGAGACGAAGAATACTCTCTGGATTGACATAACAGCGAAGCGGTGTTGTTAGATGAAGTCAATACTTGGCCATGACGCTGTTTTGTCAACCAAGAGATGAAAAAAATCGGAGGGAGAAGGAAGAAGTTCCTATTAGACGTTAAATGTGTTTTCATATAAGTGGCGAATTCCTTGGTTGTTATGGATGTTGCCTTTGTTATGTTATTGGTTGTGATTTAGGTTTTATTGACTTTGTTTGTAGAATCTTCAATTGAGTCATAAGAAAGAAGCTGCAAAGCAGTGTGATTGGATGTTGAGAATGCTCTTGCGAAGTTTACTTGGGCTAAAGAAGTGCATAAGAAGATGGTTAAGGCTTTGTTATTTGTTGCATTTTGCAACTCTAAATCTGTTGCCTCCGTGATTTTGGTGGCAAACAGGGATTGGTTTGATCTGAACCGGCGTTTGCCCACCACCATTTAGCGCCTAAATGCCCGTTTGTTGGCAGCTGGAAAATCCAGCTTCTACCGATGCCAAAGAACATTCCCGAGGTAGGTTTGCCGCGGTTCTTTAGCTGATTATATGTTGAATGATTAAAATGTATGAGCTTGTGTCTTAGTGTTTATATCAATTTGTCCGATCTTAAAATTCTCTTAGTTGATGCATGTTTGTCTTCATGGCTATTATATATCTTTGTTGCTCGGATTAGGATGTGAGTTTTTAGATATGTATATACTATATGTTTCTGACACGAGTATGTTATTCTCATTCTTTTATGTTTTGCCATGTATTTGGAGTATCCTTGGAGGGTTTGTCCCCGTATTCATTTCGGACGCAACAAACATGAATACTTTATGAAAAATGAAGAGTTGGAGGAACATAGAGTTATAGATTACTCGTTTTCGGACTATGCTAAAAACTTCCCCGGACACTTATCCCGGAGTCTGAATTGTAGTAAACTTGCAATTAAACTCAAAAACCTACGCACTAAATCTCTGCTGGAATTGTGGCAAATATATTACCTTTACAACCAATATTTCATTAGTTTCGGGTCCATAGATATCTGATGTATCAAAGAAAGAGACTCCTCTGGCGAATGCATGCTTGATTATGGAGATGCCATCATCATCAGGGACTGGATCATTGTATATTCCAGTTAGCCCCATACAGCCAAATCCCAAATTCGAAAACTAGGAAATAGTAGAGTTCAAGCAGGGTTTAAAGTTAAACAAGAACTTGAATAGACAAGAGACTACACAGAAGAACAAAAACCTTACCTTGAGTCCTTGAGTACCCAGTTTCACTCTAGGAATCTCAACACTCTAATGCTGCTCAGCCATCTTTTCGCTTTCGTTCTTGAAATCAATGGTTTCTCTTGGTGTAGAGATGAAAAGGCAGTAGTAATTAGCTATAGGAAACAGATACAAGTGTAACTGATATATGCTAATATGCGGTGTATTTATATATTAGCAAATTTAGTATCAATCCGTTTTGGCTTTCTAATTAGCTTCTTTTGTATTTATGTATACACACACACACAAAGTCAGCAGCAAAATATGAGGTTTGGGGAGAATGGACTCTCCAACAACTGAAACCATTGAAAAACTAGGAATTTGTATCAATAATTTAGTAGGCTTTGGTTACATTAGTGAAGGGTTGAGTGCTTGCATCACCAAAATAAAAACAAATAAGAAGGGTTGTAATCATTGCTGTATGTGATTTGTATCTTCCAGGTTGTAGTTTAAAAATGAAACGGGTTGTTTGTCAGCTAAACACTGGTACTCTGGTAGCGGGGTGAGAAATAAAAATCTTAATCTTCCCAGAAATTTTGACACAGGTTAAGTATGTTATTTGAGAAATATATGTTTTGGTTGCTCCAAGTATTATAATGGAGCTATAATATTTGTTAAAACAACTATTTAACCAAGCACCAGTGGTCTAGTGGTAGAATAGTACCCTGCCACGGTACAGACCCGGGTCTGATTCCCGGCTGGTGCATTGCTCTTTTATTTTTTTTGTATCAGACTGGAAAGTTATGACCCCTTTTCCTTCAGTGGATTTACTAGCGGAACTGCAGCAGGTTACATTATCGAATGAGGCAAGAGAGGGTCGTGTTCGACCACCGAGAAATGAAGAAATCAAAGCTGCAATGTTTGGTCAGGAAAAGGCCAAAGCAGTAGGAGCAGAGCAGATGGTTATTTAAGGAGAACTTTAGGTGATTATGTTATACAAGTCATGCAATCTTATTTTCTGTAACAATTGATATCATGTATATTTTCTGTAAATTCTCACAGTCTTGTTAACTTATTATGTTGTTTCTGATGGTTTGGCAGATTCAAAGAGAAAGGCGATAAGAAGTGAACCCTACACAAATCTTGGCTTTGCACAACTCCTCGATTCGAATGACTGTTATAAAGAATCGCCGATTCACTCGGAACATGTTCTCAATCGGGCAACATTGCTCCCGTAGGAGGGTGTTTTACATCCAAGTCGGAGTTCAAAGTTTTCTCTTCCATTATTTCTGTTTGGGTTGGATTGTTTGGATAACATTTTTAGATATATTTAAAGTTAATAAAACTAGTTTATTTTATTAATGACTTATAATTTGAGTCGACTTGTTTTAAACTTGTGATCGGATCATTTGATGAGTCAAGTTTTAGTTTCATCAATCAATTCAGTTTTGATAATACTCCGAAAATAAAAGTAGATTTCTTATTATATATAGAGTCTGAATATAATTAGGGGTGTGTAAAACTTAACTCGAAAAAACCAAATAGCTCGATTCGACTCGAGGCGAAAACACTCGTCTTGACTCGACTCGAAATTTCATAAACTCGACTCAACTCGAAAAAATTTCAAATAAAGTTTGAGTAGTAAAATGGAAATTCGAATAACTCGAAATTTTTAGTAATTAATTGATTTATTTTTAAGTTCGAGATTAGTCCCTCATTTTTTATGATATATATATATATATACCGATATATAAAAATATAAAAAAATATTGTCACATATGAAAAAATATGAAGAAATAAATATATCAATATCTTATATTATTAGAGAAAGCCGTTTAAATTTAAATCAAACTGTACTATAACATGATAAATAATTACAATTAAATTTGCATAGGAACTCGAAAACTCAAATTTCTTAAACTCGACTCGAATCGAAAAATTTTCAAATAAAATTTGAGTTGTAAAATATGACGCGTTAATTCGAATAACTTGAAATTTTTTGACTTGACTTGACTCGATTGAATGCTCACTCCTAACCCTATGGGTAATAAATCTTGCTATATTATTGGATCATAGAGTCTTTTGCTTATATAAACAAATTATAAAAAACACGAAGCAATTAATTAAATAATATTTTTTAATAAATAAATAATTTTTACAAACTGAAAGAAAAATGGTAAAAAGAAACCTAACGCAAAGAGAGTGAAAGAAACATGGACAGTGCAATATTTTTATTTAAGGATAAACTTAATTAAAGGATAATAATAAATTTTATAAAATCAAAAATAATATGGATTACACCAATTTATACTATTTACAATGATAATCAAAAATTTAAAAATCAACAAAAATCAAGACTTAGTTAACATAAAATTATCATTATTTTATTTTTAAATAATTAATATTTTATTAATTTTAAAGTTGGACCCTTTTGAAATCATCTTTATATTCACTGTTCAAAATGTAATATTTTAGGAATAAAATGATTGGTACCATATTTTATGGAAAAAAGTTAAGTGCAATATTTATGTAATTCCTCCCAAATAGGTGACTAAATTATGTATTTTTTCTATTTAGGTGCCTAAATTATTTTTCGGGTCAAATAGGCGCCTAAAGTTTCATTAAGCGACTCATTTAAGGTTTTTCGTTATTTTTCACCGTTAAATGTCACATGTCACCTCCAGAAAATTCAAATTTATATTAAAAATAAATTTAATTAATTAATTTTCAAAAAATCTCTAAAATTTCGGATTTTACAAAACAACCCCAAATTCAAAAATCCCTAAACACCCAATACCTAAATCCCGATTTGGGCCGATTTCGCCGCCGATTGCCACGCCACCGCCCACCACATCGATCGTCGGACCATCACGACCATTTCCCTACCACCCTGTCTCAAGAAATCGACCGACGTCGCGCAAATCGACGAAATTGTTGAATGGTTCTTTCGAACGATTCGCGACGAACGGTGGATGGAGGGGCAACGAACGGCGTGTGGATTGTTCGTCGAGGGGAGGGTGCTTCATTCCGTCGCTGACAATACAGTCGCCGCTGGGAGAGTGGCCGGATTTGGGGGGTCTAGGGATTTGGGGACTATTTGAAAATTTTAGGATATATTTTTATTTTTTTTCTTTTATTAATTTTATTTATTTTTAATATAATTTTATTTTTTTCTGGAGGTGACACGTGGCATTTAACGGTGAAAATTAACGGAGAACCTTAAATAGGCCACAAAATGAAACTTTAGGCACTTATTTAGCTCGAAAAATAGTTTGGGCACCTAAATGAAAAAAAGGGTTAACTACTGGAATAGTCACTAATGTTTCCTCCCAGTACAGAGTTGGTCACCGATTTTGAAAAACAACCAATAAGGTCACTTACATTTTCGGGGCGTAAACTTTTGGTCAGTCAGCCGTTTATTTCCGTTAAACGTTGACGGCTTGGTGATCTGGCAGCGAAAAAAATAGGGTAAATTACTACAATGGCCATTAAAGTTTACCCCATGTACATTTTTTATCTCCGATTTTAAAAAATAAACATTATGGTCACTACTAAAAATGTTTCTTTCTAATTTCACCTTTTACTTTTTAAAAATTCATTTTTCAACCTTAAAACTTTGCAATCAATTAGTACAATAATACTATAAAGGCTTAAATGAAAAATAGGTGCCTAAAGAATACCTTTTTTGAATTTTAGGTGCCAAAAGTATTAACCAATTCGTACCAATAATATTAATAACAAATTGATTTAAAATATTAACATCTTGTACCAACCAATTAGTACCAATACATGTTAGTATTAACCAAAATATGGAAAATTCATTAAATTTATAATATATATACCTTTATTTCGAAAAGTAAATTTATAATATATATATTAATTAATAATTACAGTGGTTAGGTTAGTAGAGCTTAAAGTGATAAAAACTGAAATGTTAACGAGTTATTTTAAAAAAAATTAAAACCAACTTCAAATAAAATATTAAAGTTTAATATTGTTTAAAATAATTAATACTCGTAGCAGAGAAACAAAAGAAAGGAATATTAAAATAGGCATACATTAAGAAGAAGAGAGAGAGAAAACTGCTTATATCCTTGAAGCATTACAAAATTTCCAGGTAATTGATTCTTATCGCATAAATGTAATATATATATATATATATATATATATATATATATGTATGTATATATATATATATTTGTATAATTACAAAACAGAGTTGGTCCGAGACTTATTCATCTTATCATCATGTTCGTTATTTCTGGTGACGCCGTGTTGGGAAAATGACTGCCTTGATCCTGTGACCAAAGGGGTGTGCTCAATTGCGACGATCGGCGGCAGAAGTGACGGCGATTTGGGGGTTTGGGTTTAGGTAATTTTAGGGATTTGGGGACTATTTTGTGAAATTTTCAAAATTTCAAGATTTATAAAAACTGAAATTTTTAGGTGTTGTTCTTTTTTTAAAAAATCAAATTCGGGCCACGTGTCAAGCATTGATTGGTTAAATATATATTTTTAACACCCATTAACGGCCAGACACCTTAAATTCTAACTTTTAAAACGTTAGGCACCTATTTTTACAAAAAAAATACTTTCGACACCTAAAACTAAAAAAGTGTATACTTTATGCACATATTTTTCATTTAAGCCTTTATAATATTATTGTACTAATTGATTGCAAAGTTTTAAGGTTGAAAAATGAATTTTTAAAAATTCAAGGGTGAAATTAGAAAGAAACTTTTTCAGTAGTGACAATAATGTCTATTTTTTAAAATCGGAGACTAGAAATGTACTTGAGACAAAATTTAGTGGCCATTGCAGTAATTTACCTTTTATTTTTTTCACTGCCATGTCACCAAGCCGTCAACGTTTAACGGCAACAAACGGCCGAGTAACCAAAAGTTTACGCCTCGAAAACGTAAGTGACCTTACTGGTCGTTTTTCAAAATCGATGACCAACTTTGTACTAAGTAGAAACATAAGTGACCATTCCACTAGTTAACCCAAAAAAAGATATAGTTTGGGCACATATTTGACTATTAAGTCTTTTTTATATAAAAAAGGCTTAATAGTCATAAAGGTGCCCAACCTATATCCTTTGTTTCAATTTGATGCCTAACGTTTCATTCCGTAATTTAGATTGGGTTTTCTGTGACGGCCGTTAAAAATTTTCCGTTATCCAATAAAAACACAACACGTGACATATTCTGGTATTTTCTTTAATTTTTATTTTCTAAAAATCAGAAAATCTTTAATTTTATAAAAAAACCCAAAAATATTTAATTTCTCTAAAACCCCAAATCAAAACCCTAGATCCCTAAATTCTTACCTCTCGCCACTGATTTAACCACCACTGGCCGCCCTTGCCTTCGTCGGCCTCACACGACAAAAAATCAGTGAATGAACCGTCGATTTGCTCCGTCGACAAACATCCAAAAATGAAGAAAAAAGAACTGGTTGGGCTTCTAATCGACGGCTAGAGGGTGGAGGATGTTGAACTGTGAGGTACCCGACTCTTGGGTGGTGAACCGTGAACCGCCAACGTGTGGGGATGTCGAACGATGATAAAAATGTGATTTGAGGGTTTGTTTGAAAGAAATTAAAACTTTGAGGTTTTTTAAAAAGTATATAATTTTTAAGTAATTCAGAAATTAAATAAATATATAAAATAGGCCACATGTCATGTTATAATTGGTTAATGAGATTTTCTACTGGCCATTGACAGAAAAACCTAATATGAGTTACGAAATGAAACGTTAGGCACCAAAGTGGCCCAAAAAAACGTTAGGCACCAAATTGAAACAAAGGGTATAGGTTGGACAACTTTTTTACTATTAAGCCTATCAAAAACCCATGTAAAATATTGGATTAAAGATTAAATTGGCCCTCAACGAAAAATATAAAAAAATCATTAAGTCTTTATGAAAGTTTTTCACTCAATCAGGCCCTCAAAATTCAAATTACAATTAAAATATTTAAAAATATTGGCTTAAAGGTAAATTTGGCCTTCAAAATAATTGTAATAATTATTAAAAATATTTATAATGAAATAATATTTAAAAAATTTTATTTTTCAAAAAAATTATTTTTAATTATAAAATCCCAAAATTTAAAAAACCCAAAATTTTCAAATCTCTAACCCTAAACCCCAACCCCACATTCTCAAGTCCTCAAATCAGTTTAATTGACGGTGAGAGTTGTTGGTATTATGGCAGACGAAGATGCTTATGAGAAAAAATATTGAGGAAGAATGATAATTTTTCTACGACAGAAAATGGTCGATGGTTGAATCGATTCTAATACTTGATTTAGGGATTTATGAGAGTTTTTAAAAAAAAATAAAACTTTGAATTTTTTTAGAAAGGGATTATCTAACCTATGCCCTAATGCATTGGATAAGAGTATTGTATGTAGTAATTAGTTGGTTATTTTTCAAGTAAAGAGGTTATGTAATGAATTAAAATTCATCTAATTACTAAATATAGTACTCTTATCCTAATTCCTATGCATTTAGGATTAAATGAAAAAAAAGTGTCTATCTCTTTTGAATTTTAGGTGCTTAAAATATTTTTTTAAAAAAAATAAGTGCCTAAAGTTTTAAAACTTATAATTTTAAGTGTTGTTAAAAAAATCGTTATCTATTTAAAATGCGACACATTATAGAAATATTGATTTTTTAATTATATTTCAAAAAAAACTTTAAAATTTATTTTTTTAAAAAATCTTAAATTTTTTAAAAATGTTCAAATCAGTTCCTAAATCCCTAAAAACAACAAAACTCCAACTCCCCAAATCCTCACCGCTACCGCCGCCGACGCCAACCTCACCCTTTTCGATCTCCGGACTCAGTCGTCCATCTCCCGCAACGTTCCGTCACCGGAAACCGACGGTCGGTGTGCAAATCGATAAGCTTTTTAACATTTATCGTTCAATGTTCGACTGACAAACTTTTCGTCGGTTTCTGATGATGGAACGTTGGAGGAAATAGTTGGTTGGGTCCGGCGACCGAAAAGGTGGGGTCGGAGGCGACAATCGACGATGACAGCGGTGAGGATTTCAGATTTAGGTATTTAGGGACTATTTTAAAAAATTTCAGAATTTTAATATTTTATTGAAAATTTTAAATTATTAAAAACAAAAAAAATAATTAAAAGAAATAATAAATTAAAATATGGCATGTGTGAAAATTTTATTGGGTAATGAATTTTTTTAACGGAAGTTAAGTTTTGAGCACTTAAAATTATAAATTTTAATTTAAACCCTTATTTTGCAAAAAAAAAAACTTTAAACAATTAAAGTTTAAAAATTATACTTTAAACAGTTGTTTTTTATTTAAACCATTTATTTATTTGATTTTTAGAATAACTTCGTTCCAAAGTACTAGCAATTGGAAAAAGCAAAAGTCATTTTAATATTTAAAAAGTAAAAAAAAAAAAGAACAACTTTTCATATTTTTCTCATCAGTTTTCACTTACCTTCTGTTCTGAAGAAATCTCGAAAGCCACAAATTCTCACTCAAAACCCTCAGTTATAAGTGTTCTTTAGCTTAGACTGCTTGTTTAATAAACTGGGTTTTTTCCCTTTCAACATAAAGTTCCCAAATTTCTTTACTTTTTGTTTCAACTTTGCTGTGTTTTCGATCAAAGGTGGGTACTTTAATACTTGCCGTTTCCTTTTGTTTCATTTTAGATATGAATTCTTCCATGTTTAATGTTATCATGCTCATGATTAAGTCCATTTTTTGTCAAAGATAGAATTGTTTTGGGTAGAATTCATCATTGTTTAAATTTGTTATTTTCCCTGCTTGGTATGACTTCTATTTTCCCCTTTTACAACATCTTTTAGCATTGATGGATTATACTGTGTTGAAACTTGGAATTGTATCTATATCATTATACTTGTTTGATTGTGTTTTTATGATACATGAAAGAATTGTAAATGCTAAATACCTTGAGTTAGGTTAAAAATGTAAACAGTACTCTGTCTCCACTAGGAATTACTTGTCTCCATTTGCTTTAATAGTGTTTGTTTATAGGTCCACAACCCGTTATCGTGCTTCATTGGCCAAATTGTTTCTTTTCAAGGGGTTGCGGATAATGTTTGTAGCGGAAAGTAATGTTGCCATGTCGGTAGTCTTGCATCGTGATAGATAATGATCTTTGTTGTCCAGGGTACTAAGACCAAGGTTATGTCGTTATGATTAAGTGGAATATGGATGTTGTAATCTAGTATGTATATAGATATTTGTTGTGGTAGTGAGGTTTACAATGTGTTTTGTTTGATACCTGTCATCATCTTTGCTAGCATCAAAATCCATTAGCGATGAGTTCCGGTTGGAATGATGGTTGGGATGATGAATGCTCGGTCATAAGTGATAAAGGCGAGATCGGATTTATTGATTTTGCTGATGATAAGTCTGTGCAAAGTTATGACATAAATGAAGGGGGGCCAGTTATTATCTCAGTTCCCTTTCCTTTCAATCAAGGAAAGCCTCAATCCATTCTTGTTGGACAAACTTCAAAATGGCCGATTACATTAGAGAACACCACTGATGAGCCTGTGGAACTCTGGGGAGTGAGGATATTCTGCTCAAATCCGGAAGATTCGTTTACTTTGTCTCTAATGGAACCATCAGCCGATTCAAAGTCAGAAAATAGGCAGGGGTTCTTAGAGGGATACTCTCTCGAGGATCGAGTACTTCAATCCCAACAGACTCTTACCATTTGGCTCTCTTGCAAACCGAAAGACATGGGTTTGCACACAACTGTGGTACACTTTGATGTAGACGATAGTAGGATTGAACGTGTAGTCTTTCTGTTAGCTGAAGATAACATATCCCAGTCTCTGGCTTCTACTGTGCCTTATAGGAGAGCTCCAAGAAGAAGAAACCAATTTGCTGTTGATGAATACGTGGTTTCCTCTCGCCCAGCTAAGCCAACATACCGAGGATACAAATGCAAGCTTGCTGTATATCCAATCCCGAAACATATCAGGGAGTTAATAGAGAATAAGCATGTGCCTGATATTCTTGCAGAAGGTTTGACAAAGGAGAATTATGCTGCTTTCTTCAGTACATTGCTCGTAATGGAAGAACTGCATTTAGAGGTAGCTATTAATGGTTGATTTGTTGAAGATGCTAATATAATATGGTCCTTTTTGTATGTTGCTTTTTTAATTTCATTGGTTTCATTGCAGGAAGAAATGAGAGCTCATAACATGGAATGTGTCATGATGAGGAGGAAAGGACCGCAATTTGTAGCTCTTCAGGTCCCTGGATTAGCCGAGAAGAGGCCTTCACTTGTACATGGTGATTTTATTTTTGCGAAGATTGCCTCCGATAATTCAGATTGTCCTGCATATCAGGTATGTTATTTCTTCCAACAGAACATTGAACCAGAAAAGCATTTATTCGTCTGAGGGTTTCATTACCATTGGGAAACTTTGATTGGTGACGCTTGTTTAAACTCGTTTTAGGATGCTAACAAATAACCATATCTGAGATGGTAATTGATTTTCATGGTGTTTTCTTTGAGAGCTGTAATAGCCGAAAATCAGCCAGCTAATTTTTCGGTATTCCCTGTTATGGTTATTGCATTCTTGATCTGAACTTTGGTGGATTCCTTTTGGGATGTTTCAGGGCTACATCTACCGTGTTGAGGCTGATGAAGTGCTCTTGAGATTTGCAGACAAATTTCACACCCTTCACCGGGACGGAAACTTATACAATATTCACTTTACATATAACCGGGTTTCTATGAGGAGGTTGTACCAAGCTATTGAAGCAGCAGAGTCTTTACAAGACAATCTCCTCTTTCCATCAGAATCGACCAAAAGGATGTTGGCTAAAACTGCTCCTATTGTGCCTTGTACGGGTTCTCTGAATGCGGAACAGATGCATTCCGTCGAGATGATACTTGCTTGCAAAGGAGCTCCTCCCTATGTGATCTATGGCCCTCCTGGCACCGGTAAAACCAAGACTTTGGTGGAAGCAATTCTACAGATATATACGAGTAGGAAAAATGGTCGGATTCTTGTATGCGCGGCTTCAAATAGTGCTGCAGATCACATATTAGAGAGACTTATCAGTAACGAGAACGTGAAGGTTAAAGAGAGCGAAATATTTAGGCTAAATGCCACTAGTCGCCCCTATGAGGATGTTCCAACTGATTATATTCGCTTTTCCTACTTCGAGCAGTTCGTTTTCAAGTGTCCTCCACTGCAAGCTCTCAAGCGCTATAGAATCATCATATCAACATATATGAGTTCGACTTTACTTTATGCAGAAGGTGTGAATCGTGGTCATTTTTCCCACATTTTCCTCGATGAGGCCGGCCAAGCCTCAGAACCAGAAAGCATGGTTCCCATAGCTAACTTTTGCAGGAGGGAAACAGTTGTTGTCCTTGCTGGAGACCCAAAGCAGCTTGGTCCGGTTGTATTCTCGAAAGATGCCGAGTCTCTTGGATTGGGAAAATCCTTTCTTGAAAGGCTTTTCGAGTGTGAAGCCTACTGCAATGAAGATGATAATTTTGTAACAAAGTTGGTTAGGAATTACCGTTGTCATTCGGCAATTCTAGATCTCCCTTCGAGGCTTTTCTACAAAGGCGAATTGATTGCATGTAAAGAAGATAATTCTTCCTCGATAACGTCAAATGTCGATTTCTTTCCAAATAAGGAATTTCCAGTCCTATTCTTTGGCATTCAAGGATGTGATGAGAGAGAAGGCAATAATCCATCATGGTTTAACCGAATCGAAGCAAGCAAAGTTGTTGACATCATCAATAAGTTAAGAGCAAGTACTGATCTAAACGAGTCGGATATTGGAGTAATAGCACCGTACCGCCAGCAGGTCCTCAAGATCAAGAAAGTGCTCGAAACCTGGGACTTAGTAGATGTAAAAGTTGGCAGTGTTGAACAATTTCAAGGCCAAGAAAGGGAGGTCATTATTGTATCTACAGTAAGATCGACAGTCAAACATAACGATTTCGATAGAACTTACTGTCTGGGTTTTCTCAGTAATCCGAAAAGGTTCAACGTTGCGATCACTCGGGCCAAATCGTTGCTTGTCATTGTCGGAAATCCACACATCGTTTGTAAGGTATAAAACACATACATACCCCCATTATTCGACTTCAGATTTCCGTTTTCGTGGAAACAATTGATGTGTTGATGTTGAAATTTGCAGGATCCTTATTGGGAAAAACTCTTATGGCATTGTTACGAAAACAACTCGTACCTGGGCTGCCCTCCGCCAGAAAGGATGGACCAAGGATTCGAAGAATCATTTCCTGGGACCGGCACAAGTAATGAAGTTGAAGATCCAAGTTGGGATGAAGGGACATGGAATTGTTAAGTCTGCTAGTCTCAACTACGTTGCTCGAACTTTTTTCTTGAATCATTCGTATTATATAACCGAACATAGATAAACTTTCCAAATATATGGGAAAACTTAGAACGAATGAAAATGTCTATGTCGGACGTGCGGTCGTATTTTTACATTTGTATCCAAGTGCGAGTAATATAACTTCTAGTTATTTGATAGTTTGTTGGAGCATTGTTGGGAAAATTTACCCTTTTTTACCAGAAAGTCCGTTTAGTTAGCATTAAAAATGGCCACACATGATTCAACCACATCAAATATAGACAATTTCACCAAATTTTAAAAGAGAACCAAAATGACAACAAAAAGATTAGCAGAATCATGCTCTTCAACTTTCCTTTACGATAAACTCGAAAATCTACATAGCCTAACCGGTAGCTTTCCAACAACGAAGAAGGGCTTTCGACTAAGGAACGGGATGGCAAGTGCAGGGATAAAGATGATGATGATAACGATAGTAATGGCGACGAGCATGATGGGGCATGGGGTTTTCGGGAACTCAGAAGATTGCATGAGAGACTGCAACAATTCATGTGGATCGGGATTTTGGTGTAATGTGAAGTGCGAATGGAAGTGCATTAAATCTGCTAGTATTGCCGCCTATGCCCCCTTAGAGTCTCCTGCTTATACTCCAGGTATATTCAAACTTTTTAATGGTATGAATGGAATTAAAAAAAATCCAAATATAAATAGATGATATATATTATAATACATCATTTGAAATTTGAATGCAGGTCCTTCGCCTTCTCCACAACCTGATGTATAGGGAAAGATGCAAGAACTCTCCATGAATTAATTACAATAAGTGTAATTTATTATATTATACATAAAAGTTTAATATACTTATATTGTCTGTATATGTGAAAAAAGAACTTCGATGATGAAAAAGGCTTCCCGTATGTAAATCCATTTTCTGGAAAATCAAATAAAAATGATCCCAAACACACGCACAGATATGAAGGGGACAAATTAATTAACTTTGAAATAAATAGAGTTTTAAAAAGTAATTAAATCATAAAATTAAAGTTTAATTTTACTAATTTTAAAATTGAAGTGTTTTAAAAAGTGAGTAAACCAGAAAAATGAGGGGTCAAAGTTTAATTTTATTGATTTCAAATTAAAGGGTCTTAAAAAATAAAATAAAAATTAAAAAATTTTAGGAGGGACAATGACTTAATTGTAATTGTTTTAAAACTATCAATTGCCTAAAAATAATTAAACTATTTAAAGTTGTGGTTTTGAAAAAAAAGAAGAAGAAGAAGGAAAACGCTTATTCTGAAGTGAACTAAACCAATGCACCAAAAACAACAAAAAAGAACGACATGAAAAAGAAACAATAAAAACCTATGTATGGCAAAGAGTTTTGAATTTACACAATTAACCACGCAGTAATTTAGAAACCCTTGGATCTAATATCAGCTAAAGCAAATTCCTTAACAAACATATTCAATATTAAAATTGCTGGAATTTATAGATCAAGACTCGAATGTAATTAAAAGTTCATGTATACAATTACGCAAAATTGAATCTAATCGAAACTTCATGTATACAATTACACAAAAAATTCATGTATAACA
Source organism: Hibiscus trionum (assembly GCA_030270665.1). Taxonomy (NCBI): domain Eukaryota; kingdom Viridiplantae; phylum Streptophyta; class Magnoliopsida; order Malvales; family Malvaceae; genus Hibiscus; species Hibiscus trionum. Next base: position 78,399,550 of record BSYR01000003.1, on the reverse strand, counting down.
TTGCACATTTGATCAAACTTCACGAGCAGTTTTGATATTTATCGTAAGAAGGGATTACAACTTGAAAAATACTTTGATACACAAGCTTGTGTAAACTTTAATTTACACAAGCCTTTTAATTTTAGGGTTTTAGGTTAGGCTTTAGGGGTTTAATGTGTAGAGTATAGAATTTAAGGTTTATGGTTAGAATTTAGAGTTTAAAGTTTAGGGTGCTAGGGTTTGAGATGTAAATTTTAAATTTTATAGAATAATTGTGTACCAAAATATAACCCTTAAAACTTTAGGAAAAAATACAAAAAAAAACCCAGTTGCCCTAATTTACTTAAGTGTGATTGTAGTTGTAAGGATCGTAATTTTACGAGTCAACGCTCCAGTGTTCACTCGAACTTAGGTTGGATAGTTCGTTGGACATTCGGAGCCTTTGGGCCAAATTTACGCCTTTCTAGGCGAGAATAGGTCTTGGATTGGTTTTGAAGTTTCTTTTGTTAAAGAAAAGAAGTTGAAGGGCTTAGAGTACAATTTCCCCATTTTTAAAGTTGGTCTAATCACACCTTAATTTTCTTTCAATTCACGCGAGGGAAAGGAGTAAACACTTTTTTTCTCCTATTTATGCTCTCATATTAAAAATATATATTTAGGGTTTAAGGTTAAGATTTAAAGTTAGAGTTTAAAATTAAGATTTAAGAAATTAGGTGTAAATCTTTTAGAGTTTAAAATTTAAGATTTAAAATTTAAAATTAAAACTTAAAATTTTTTAGTGTTGGCATAAAAGGAATCACAAAAAAAAAAAACTGTTTGAATGAGAGAATAACTAGCCACTCACTCTTCACTCTCTTCCTCACACACTTCCTTCTTCATTTCTATTTTTTAAAAGATCAATTTTGCATTCTTGCTAGAAAACCGAGATTTATGAAAAGAATATTCTTAATCATCGATTTGTTTTTCTTCATTTGATCCTCCGTTTGTATTAGTAATTCAATTTTTGTCTTGTTTGATTAGTAGAAGAGATTAGAAAGCCATCTCAAGTTAAGAGAAATTAGAAAATTGGTGATAGTTGATTAAATGAGATTCCTTTCGTGTTTTTGCATAAGATAGTACACTTAAACTCTGAAATTTTTTTCATGTTTTTCATAGATGTAATATCTTGTTTGTTGATATTTAGGATGTTAGGTTAAAAGCATGTTTGTTATGATTAAATGTATGTTTGATGTTAGAGGATGGTAAAAGGATTAGATGTACCTTTTTTGATCTTAATATTGATACTCGTTCATAAATAAGGATTAGGGTGTTGTCGGCACTGATTTGAATTTTTAAATCATCGAATGTTAGTTTAGTATCGATACTCGTGAGTTTTAGTACTCATAGGCCGCTATCGATACTAATAGATGAGTATTGATACCCACATAGTAATTTGTCTAATATCTTTTTTAAAAAGATTTGTAATGATTCGATAGGTCTCACTAAAGTTCATAAGCTGCTAAATAATCAAATCACCTTAATTAATGACCAAGACATGAAAGGGTCTTAATTAGCAATAATTTCATTGCATATTTATGCTTATGAATTGCATGAATTAAATAAAACTCCACATATTATAGAGTACACTATCTTTGATGTAATAATAATATATTCATACTTTTTCTTTAACTGTTGACAAGGCATGCACATGGTTCAAACTCGAATCTTTTAGGATTAACATCAACATCTTTTTTACTGTAATCATTCGTTCAGTTATATTATCAATACAATTTTATAATAAATTGATTTACACATTTTATCGAATATTTTGGCTCAACTATTTTTGAAAAAAAAACTAGTTGGTCACTTTAATAACTTAATGTGACATCATGGATTATCCAAATTAATCGAGTCGAGTTCAAGATGTTACAATATTTTTATATTTTCAAGTTAAATCTTTGTTTATGATTTTTAAGTTTCTAAAATTATCAGAATAAACCACCTTTTTTGTCTACAAAGTCCATTCTGTCAACATTAAAAGTGACCATATATGTGTACCAAATGAGAACCACCACATTAAATTTAGACAACTTCACCAGCTTTTAAAAAGACAACTAAAATGAAAACGAAAAGATTAACAGAATCATGGCCTTACCATTTTCCTTTATAATAAAGGAGAAAATTTCCATAGTGGAGACAACACAATCAATAGCTTGAAGAAAAAGGACAGGTCTTGTATTAAATAAAGGAAATGACAAGTTTAGGAATGAAGAAGATGATGATGATAGTAATGGTGATGGGCATGATGGGGCATGAGGCATTTGGGGACTCAACCGATTGCATGAGAAACTGCAATAATTCATGTGGTTGGGAATTTTGGTGTAATCTCAAGTGCGAATGGAACTGCATTAAATCGGCTGGTATTGCCTCCTTAGAGTCTAAGGCTCGTATCCCAGGTATTTTGAAACATTTTAATGCTATACATGAAATTAAAAAAATAATAATTTATATTTCAAAAATATAAATACATCATTTGAATTTTGAATGCAGGTCCTTCGTCTTCACCTTCGCCTTCTCCACAGTCTGATGATGTGTTAGAAAAAATGAAAGAACTGCCCATGATTTAATTGCAAGAAGTTTGGAATTTATTAGTATAAATATTGTTTGCATATGTGAAAAAAGAAATTGGTTATGAAAAAGGTTTTATACATGTATTGAATCAATTAAGTGATCCTAATGAAAAAATGTTATTATTTTTAGGTGATTCGAGTTTAAATTATTTGTATATATACATGATGCATGTAACCTAATCCATTTTCTCTAAAAAATCAAATAAAAACTATCTAATCTAAATGAATTTACATTTATCTACACAACCAATAAAAATGGTGTGATTCTAATTATCGGAAGCCTCATGTATATAATAATTACACAAAATCGAAATTTATGTATAACATTACAAATGTAATACCAATTCATGTGTAATTCGGATGTGTTGCATATGTTCACTTTTTTGTAATTTTTCTTTCTTCTAAAATTACCATAAATTTGTTCATTTTTTTGTCAACGTTAAAAGTGACCATACATGGTTACGAAATGAGAACCACCGCATTAAATTTGGCCAACTTCACCGGATTGTAAAAAGACAACTAAAATCGAAACAAAAGATTAACAAGATCAGGCCCTTAAATTTTCCTTTGTAATAAACGTGGAAATTTTTTATAGTGGGATTAGGTGTGAGTAAAATTCAACTCGAATCGTAATTTCATAAACTCAATCCGGCTTGAAAATAAATTATATAAAGTTTGAGTTACAAAATATAAGTTCGAATAACTGAAAATTTTAATAATTAGTCGATTGGTTTTCATCGAGTCAAGTCCCTCAACTCTGTCTGATATATGTATCACATGTGAAAATGTGAATATGTGTGTGTGTGTGTGTCATATTAGATTGGATCAATTTGTATTATAACAGTATAAATCATTACAATTAAATTTGAACAGAAACTCGACTCCAATCGAATTTTATAAACTTGACAACGCGCACACACCTTGCACACTCGTCGGACAACACACACCTTGCAAACTCGAACCCAATGAGTGTCATCTAACTTTGTTCATATTTTTTTCTTAATTATTTAACAACACACACCTTACACACTCATTGAATTCGGATTCTTTCTACTTTTGAACAATGACTTGGTCAATTCCCCATATTTATTCGTGTAACACAAGGAACTGATCCTTTAAGCAACTAATTTTGTGGGGTTGCGACATTATAACGAATTTTGACCACAAATTTCTCAGCAAAGTCCATTTTGTTAACCATAGAACTGACTAAATATGGACACAAAACAAAAACAACCACATTAAATTTAGTCAACTTCACCATATTTTAAAAGACAACCAAAATGCAAACAAAAAGATTAACAAAACCCAGCCTTTTAATTTCCTTTTTGTAATGGGGACAACACAACCAAACCAATAGCTTTCCGACTTTCCGACATCGAAACCGACACAACGAAGAAGATCGAGGAATGTCAAGTGCAGGGATGAAGGTGATTACGATAGTAATGGTGTTAAGCATGATGAAGCATGGAGTAGTCGTGAGCGCAGCAGATTGTATGAGGAACTGCAACAATTCATGTGGTTCAGGATTTACGTGTCACGTCAAGTGTGAATGGAAATGTATTAGATTCAACAGTGCTAGCTTCTTTGGCCCCGTAAACCCTAAAAGGACTGCCCCTCTTCGTAGAGGCCGTGTATCCCTGGGTAATATTAAAACTTTAAAATTTATCACATGTCTTATTCATTTGTATTTTAAAAAGGGTATAATATTTATCCTAAGAGACTTTGTCTCTAAAATGTGTGTTATCAAATAGTTAAGAAAAAATATGATCATATACTATTTAATCACCTTACGACTAATAAAAAATATGTCGTCTGAATGCATGCAGGTTCTTTGAGTTTTTCTTCGCCTTCGCCTTCTCCTTCTCGACGTCCTGATGGTTGAGGAAAGAAGAGAATGCCTACCATCAATTAATTGTAATAAGTTTGTAACTTAGCATGTATAAAATTTTGACAATTTTTTAATACGAAAGAGTTTGATGATAAGAGGATTTGTATGTGTATTATATGTAACCTATCTAGAAAAAAAAATCAAATAAAACTGATCCCTTGATCTACAAGCAGCATTATCAGTTTCTATAAGATCTATTCATGTTTAGGTTAGGAATTATAGAAAGAAAAAAAAGACTCTGAATAGCAATAAAATTGCAATTCATACAAAGTGGATAGCAATAAAGCCAACAAAAAAACATTAGTTAGAAGCAAGCAAGGGTGATGCAATTTAAGATTTTTGTGCAATTTATTTGGAAAATTTTACAATGTGCGACAAACGTTGATGAACACTACTAACGTTAAACACCGATGAATATTATTAAATTAATTAATAAAGATTAAAATTTTTAAGGACTCAACATACAATTAATAACTATTTTAAAATAATTAAATTAAATTATTTTCCACATATATTCAATTTTTGAAATTTTTTGGTAAACTACCTTTTTAGTATCTAACTTATTACTATGTTTCTGTTTTAATACCCCATCTATTGTTTTTGGCAAAATAGTACTTAACGTTACATTTTTATTCTGCTTTAGTACCCGACCGCTAAAAATTAACGGAGATGATGTAGTTCATTTTTAATTGGGAATAATAACAATTTTAGTCCCACAACTTATGCATTACTATCAATTTGGTCTAAACCCTATCAATTTATCATCTTCCCTATAACCCTAGCCCTTTTTCCCCTTTGAGCCACTATCAAACTTGACTCAAATTATTTTTGTGCCGGGTCGTCAGCTATGTGGAGCAATAAATAAAAGAAAATATTGAGGTTCCACTTGCACTGCCTTCATCTAAAACATTACAAAAGGCGACAAAGTACTTGTTGGTGGTTTGAAACTCCCCCATCGTCACGGCCACCGCACATACCGCCTTCACCACCATCTATTTGAATTAATTTATAACAATGAAATTGCTCAAGGGAAATTTTTGGGTTTTCCGTTGTATAATGTTAAATTAATTAAATTGTGTGTATATCAGTTTAACATTGTAAATTGATTTATAAAGTGTGCAAACGGTGGAATTGTTCAAAATAAAAAGAGGGATTAGGGTTTTCAAGGAAGAATACATGAAAAAAAGAAAATTTGTAGTTTAAACCCAAATAGTTAAATTAATGATTGAATTGATAAAGTTAGGATCAAATTGATAGAAATGTACAAATTTTAGGTACTAAAACTATTATTATTCTAGTTAAAAATAAGCAACATCATCATATCTGTTAGTTTTTAATAGTCGGGTACCAAAACAGAACAAAAACAATGTTAGGTACTATTTTGTAAAAAATAATAGGTGGGGTGCCAAAACAGAAATACGGTAGTAGGTTAGATACTAAATATGTAGTTTACCCTTCTTAAAAAATTCAAAAATTTAATATATATATATATATATATATAGAAAATAATTTAATTGAATTTTTTAAATAATTATTAATTGTATGTTGAGTCCTTGAAATTTTTAATCTTTATTAATCAATTTTTTTATATAAAGGAGTTGGGTATACCTATAGGCCTCGTTAAAAACCCCCCTAAACTTAAATTGGGGAAAAGAGTACCTATCAGAATATCAATACAAAGAACAACGCGAACGAACATTGAATATTGTTTAATTTTTTTCTTAAGAAATCTATTTGTTTATTTTTTTTCATATTTTTAATACATGTTTTTAAATTTTTAAATATAATATTTTTGTTATGAAAAATGATAAATATAAATGGATATATGCGAATAAATTTAAACGAACATAAACGAACGGAATACCGAACGTTTACGAACATAAATAAACAAACAAACCTCTTGTTCGTGTTCGTTCATTTAATTAAACGAACGTTAAATTTTATTCATATTCGTTCGTTTAATAAATAAACGAACTTCCTGCCGAACGATTCAGGAACAGTTCGCTAAACGTTTAGTTCGTTTATAGCCAACACTAAGCGATTTAGCTAAACCTAGAATCCATGTAGGTCTCATCAAAACAAATATTAAAGTTATTCACTATAACGATCTCAAAATTAAGACGAAATGATACCAAGATTTAGAGAATTATTTAACACTCGTCAAAGTTAATATTTAATTTAAATGGTGTCGCCAGACGCCACCATAATTATTTATTTCTGAGGTAGTTACATATGTTAACTTGAATATTATTTTATTTCCTAGGTAGTTACATAAATTAACTTAACTATTCTATTTTGGGCTCCATGTCTTGCTTGGTGGCTTAGCGTAGGACCTTTTGTGTAAGAGGTCCCAAGTTCAAACCTCTCAAGACCAATCAGGTTCACATGATAGGATCGGACAAGAAGAGAAAGCTTATCATCAATTAATTGAAATAAATTTGTATTATATTATAAGATTATATAAAAGCTTAATGCAATATTCCATTTTCTAGAAAAGTAAACAGAAATTATCCCATGCGCTTATGCGTAGATTATCATTTCAAGACCATCCATAATAGGATTCTAGGGGGGAAAGAAGGCTTACTACAAGATAGAGAACATAAAAACCACAAAAAAGGAAATTTGAAAAGGAAACAATTGCAATTAATCAAAAACACATAATAATTGAAGGAGCGCTAAAACACTATTTAGCACCTTGGCCTTCTTCTGCTGCAGCTTCAAAGGTCTCGCCAGGTACAAGATCCGGTACCTCCTCGTCATCCTCTTCTTGAGTAGTGGCTGCACCAGTACCAGTAGCACCTTGTGCCTGCTGCTGGAATTGCTCTGCCAATTTTCTCAAGTTGTCCAAGTTATCTGGCCCTACAACAGGTTTTCGAATAAAGGTCAACAGCTAGACACTATCATCATTTTACAATCACAAAAAAGTTGAGTGCATGTACCCAATTGGTTGATGATTCCGGGGAGAATATCCTGCAATTCTGGAATAGGAGAAAACAGACATGTCAGACCAACAAAACTAAAAATCTGTGGAGAAGTGTCTCCGACGACTTTGGTGTAAAAATAGAAAATCTTTAAAGGGTAAATAGCAGAAAGATTTTATCAACTATGAGAAGCTTCAAAATTAAGAGATGCAGCATACTCTTTGTCTGAGGGGAACCGCTAACAACCCAGGTGTTGGCAGCAACAGAAGCCTGAACTGAAATATAGATAGACCATCACAAGTTAGCTTAATATACCATGAAAAACCTTCGAGAAAACTATACGTAATAAATCCACTATATCTACCTTTAGGATTAAGAAACTGGATAACAACATCATCCTTGAATATGTTAACTTCTTCAATTGCAGGAATAGCATTCACTCCTATTCTCTTGAGGGTGCTCTGTAACCGTTTGTCGTCATTCGTTGTTGTCTTGTGGATGGCCTTCTTCTTTCTGTTAAAATCAAGAAGGGCAACGAGAAAATGTAAAATTGATACTCTTCAATAAAATATTAACAAGAAAACTTTGAAATTTGAAAGAAGAAAACAACTCATAAAACCCAAGGCTCGAAATCTGAAATCATAATATGATCCATATCCCAGATTATTCATGGAGAATCCATTTTGTACTTGAGATGCAATGGTTAAGGGTCCATTTGGATCTCAAGTAGAAGGCAACTCCGGAGAGATGGTGGAGTGAGCTGAGCATTCACATTTATGCAAAATTCAAAGTTGCATCTTTGAAGCCCTGACACCAACTCCTCCGAGTCTATACTTTTATATTGACATTAACGGTAGCATAAAAATGCATCATGGAGTTAACAATCAATGTCCGCTTCTTCCCCCACCAATCGAAGCTGGATCACACTGATCAAAACACTTAGATGCTTTTCTTGTTCATGAAATCACATCATCAAAACTAATGCAATGCTTGTTAATCTTTCTACAATCTCGGACACGCGCAAGGCTTAGTCTCCACTCTAAAAACTCCTACACCTTGAATATTCCCAAGACAAATATAAACTTAATACAGCTAGCCTACCAAGAAAGTTTCAAACCATGAACATACCTTCTCATACTACCCTTCCCACCGGTGCGGACTGCGCCGGCCATTTTCGTGAGCCTCTCCACGTTCATCTAAACAGCAAATCAACAAAAGGGTATCAGGATTAAAAGCATGATAGATTGAGAAACTGGAGAAACAAGCTTATCAAAATCACAAAAATAAACAAATAAAACACACTACAGATGAGGCATATGAAACAATCATGCACTAAAAAACATCTTATCCTTTTTGAAGCATAAAGGAGGGAGAAGGTGAATAAAAATAGAGGATTAAAATCAAATTGAGCTGCCCTAGTTTACTTACTGTAATTGTAAGCATAAGCTAAGCTGTAAATCTAAAGAAAGATAAAGTGAGGCGGGTGAAAGGAAATACTCCTCAAAAGGAGAATTATAATTTTCCCCCAAAATATACGAACAGAAACGATTTGATTGAAATTAAAACGACAGAAACAGAAGAAAGCAGATGCAGAATGGAAGGAGAAAACAGAGGACGAAGACACTGTACCTTTACAATGTGTTTGAATGGCAGTAAGCAGAGAGAAGGTAAAGTAAAAGATAAGATACCTTTGTTTTTCCTCTAAATTTGCAATTTTATTTCTATCCAATCTTGACGAAACATACATGGGAGGAAGAAAGGGTAAATTCATTTTTAAACAATAAAATATCTCTTTTTTTCTATTTTTATATTATTTATTAAAATTATTATTTTATTTTAGAAAATAGGTGGGAATAAAATTTACCCTTTGATATTTTCTTCCATAATATAAATATATTCCGTTAACTCTCTACTCGGCAATGGCATACACATAATTTCCAAACACAATATAAAAGGCAGAGCTATATATAATTAAAAGGTTTAATAAACATTAATAGTAATATCAACCAATCATACGGTGATACGCGTTAATTATGGCATGTGTCATCATTTTATTAGGACATTAATTTATTTAATAAATTAAAGTTATGACCAAACAATATAAAATATACAAATAACAATGATCAAATATGTAATTATATAATTTTTTAGTAAATGTCACGTATTTTCTCTGTTGGACCAATGCTAAACAGATGCATATATTTGTACAGTATAAAACCACAATGATAAATAGAAATTAGTGTAAACTATATTATTAGTAACTGAACTTCAGTTTTATATATCGTTTAAATCACTAAATTTCAAAGCATTTTAAACTTAGCACTGAGTTTTAGCTTGTGTCGATTTGATCATTGGATTGTTAAATCATTGATGTTTAGGATGTTTCTTTCCCATTTTCTGCAAAAAAAAAAAAAAAATCAACTCCTTTAGTTGTCGATATTGATCAATTATCACCGGCCATCATTCGTGATAAGATCAATATCAAAATGTTCACATTTCATTCTTCTGGTGATTGTTTGATGAGACTAGTTTTGAGTATACTTAAAAAAATGAATTAAACATTTAAAAGTAACAAATCATTTATTAGTTTATAATAACACTTTTACCTTTGTTTTAAAGAGTACTGAAATATACACTCCACAAGTATTTTTTTTTTCCTCTTTGGACAAAACTATGAACATGCACTCCTAAAATGCAGCTTTTGTAACATTTAAATACATTAATTACCTCATTCAAGGGATAGGAACAGAAAGCTTTCTTATTCACAATTGAGGAACTGAGGATTTTGATTTCAGGGTGTAGAATTTACTGAAATCTCTTGTGGCATAGGTGAGCTCGATTGATCTTGATGCAATGGGATAACAAGCCGCTGTAAGGGTTTTAAAGCTACCGTAAGGTCCGCAAATGATGGCCGCAAACTCGGATCGCTGGAAACAATAGGGTAAGTAGATTAGATTGGATCCGACATAGAAAAATGAGGAGTTAAAAAGTTCGAGTTCTGTATACTAACGTCTGCCAGCATTGCCAAATTATTCTCGCAACCAAAGGATCGAGTTCCTTGGGAATGTCGAGGCGCTGATTCTGGAAACCAACCGCACCCACAACTTGCATCGGATTCATTCCGCTCCAAGGTAATCTCAAAGTAGCAAGCTCCCAGAGAATGATTCCAAAGCTATAAACATCACATCTATAAATCCAACAAAAGATGAATCTTAGTTTTATTGTTTGGTTATTTTACTGATTCAGCATATTTAAATCCAAGGCGAGGATGTTACAAAGATGCAAATTATGGAATTTTCTTATATTCGTATTCAAAGAAATCCAACAAAATGCTAGTGGATTGAGCGGTCAGCTTAGCTAAGGAGAAAAAGGTGAAAAGGAAAGATAATGAAATATTGAATAAAAAGAAACAACTCACTTCTCATTTGAGGGCTCATTGCGAAGTACTTCTGGTGCCATCCACTCGGGCTGAAACATAAAAGGCAACTCAATCAGAGACAGAAAGAAAATTAATATAACTGAAGCTATATATTCTATCTATATCTTCGGAATTTATAATATATTGCTCGGCAGGGTAAGATACTAACTGTTCCAGCGGTTGATTTAGATGACAGGAAGGTATTATGTTTCAAGCGTGACAACCCAAAATCACAGACCTGCACAGTTCAGTTTTGTAAACAATCAGACCCTGTCAATATAGATGATAGGAAGGTATAATGCATCAAGGGTGCATTGTAATCACAGGCCTACTGTAACCAATCCATTTTGCAATGATTAAAGGTAGGTCGAAACTACTTAGGGAATAGCACTTAAAAGCGGTAAGAAATGTTTAGAAGCATGAAAAACTAAAACATACAAACATCATTTGTGAATAAGAAGTATTTGAGCAGAGAGGCAATTCTTACTCTGATTTTCTTAATTTTTATTTACAGAAAACTTGGCCTTTATAAAGGCCTATGTACAAGTGTTTTACCTTAGCTAGGCTTTCTCTAAATCTTTATCTTTATCTACACTTTAGGATAAGAGTTAGGCTAGAGATAAAACATCTAAGAGATAAGATATACAAAAGATAATTTATCTATTTTAAACACCTCCAATCTACACTCCCCCTCAAGCTGGAGAGTATATATTGTAGAGTCTCAGCTTGGATGTAAACTTATCAAAAGTCTCTCTAGGTAGTGCTTTAGTAAGAATATCTGCCAGCTGGTCCTTTGTAGGGATAAAATGCAATTTAACTTGTCCACCATTGACCTTCTCGGCAATAAAATGTCGATCAATTTCCACATGCTTAGTTCTATCATGTTGGACTGGATTTCTTGCAATGCTGATAGCTGATTGGCTATCACTTTGCAATTCGAATTCTTCAAACTGCTTTAGCCCCAATTCTGCCAGCAACCTTTGCAGCCATATTCCTTCACAGATTCCCAAAGCCATAGCTCTATATTCAGCCTCTGCACTGCTTCTAGCCACTACTGGTTGCTTCTTGCTCCTCCATGTCACTAGATTTCCCCACACAAATGAACAATAGCCACTAGTAGACCTCCTGTCAGTTAATTCACCAGCCCAACTAGAATCTGTAAATAATTTTACTGACTTGTCTTCACTTTTCTTGAAGATTAGACCATGTCCAGGAGTCATCTTCAAATATCTCAGTATTCTGGTAACAGCCTCAAGGTGTTCCTCCCTAGGATCACTCATGTGTTGGCTCACAATACTTACTGAGTATGCTATGTCTGGTCGAGTGTGGGATAAATAAATAAGCTTCCCAACAAGTCTTTGGTACTGATCTTTGTTAACAGGGCTGCCTATTTCTTCTCTTCTCAATTTTAAATTAACTTCCATTGGTGTTTCGGCTGGTTTGCATCCTAACACCCCTGTTTCTGAAAGTAAATCAAGAATATACTTTCTCTGATTTATGACAATACCTGCTTTAGACCGTGCTACTTCCATCCCCAAGAAATATCTAAGGCTGCCCAACTCCTTAGTTTCGAATTCTGTTGATAATATTTTCTTCAAATTTTGTATTTCAACAACATCATCACCTGTAATAATAATATCATCAACATAAACGATTAAAATTGACTTTTTACCTAAGGTTGTCTTCACAAACAGTGTATGATCAGCCTGACACTGTTTATAGCCAATTTTTAACATAGCCTTGGTAAACCTTTCAAACCAAGCCCTAGGGGATTGCTTCAAGCCATACAATGATTTCTCCAACTTGCACACTGTTTTACCATCTTTTTCTTGTTGCATTCCTGGAGGAATTTTCATGTAAACTTCCTCTTCTAGACTTCCATTTAAGAAAGCATTCTTGATGTCTAGTTGGTGAAGTTCCCAATCCTTATTAACAGCTAAGGATAATAACACTCTTATCGTGTTTAACTTGGCTACTGGGGCAAACGTTTCTTGGTAGTCTATCCCATAGGATTGTGTAAATCCTTTGGCTACCAACCTTGCCTTAAACCTCTCAACACTACCATCAGAGTTATACTTAACTGTAAAGACCCATTTGCAGCCAACTGGTTTCTTTCCTGGTGGTAAATCTACAAGTGTCCAAGTTTTGTTGTTTTCCAGTGCCCTTATCTCTTCTTCTACTGCCATCTTCCACTTAGGATTTTGTATAGCTTCCTCTACTGTTTTTGGAATAACAATGCTGTCCACATTTGCAGTAAAAGCTTTAAATGAAGCATTTAGATTCCCATATGCTACAAATCTCTGGATAGGATGAGATGTGCATTTTCTTACCCCCTTTCTTTGAGCGATAGGTAAGTCATCAGTATTGACAATAGGAATTTGAGCATTATTCTGATAAGTTTCCATACCTTCCAAGTGTTCCAAGGCTGTAGGACTAAATTCCAGCTCTCGGCAGTCTGCAGGTTGTATGGTGGTCTCTTTAGCAGGCTTCCTTCTTCTTTTGTAAACACTGAGCTCCCTTTGTTCAAGTTGTTCAGGTGGGGTGTTTTTAGGAGTCTTTGGTGTATTAGGAGAGTTCAAACAAGGTAAAACAGCAGGTTCCAAAAATTTTGTTGGTTTTGAAGAATTTACTGGTTCTAAAAAATCTGCAGGTTTTGAAAAAGCTGCTGGTTCTGAAGGTAAAACAGTAGGTAAAGGTAAACAAGGATAAAAATTATCATCAAGCTGAAATTCCCTTAAACTCCCCCCCTGAATTTCGGTTTTGGGATAAAAGGGTTTATGTTCATGAAAAGTAACATCCATCGAGGTGTATGTTTTCTTAGTGATAGGAGAGTAACACTTGTAGCCCTTCTTAGTAGAAGAATACCCTAAAAATATGCACTTAATGGCTCTAGGATCGAGTTTAGTCCTAGAATGAGGATAAATATGAACAAAGACAGTGCACCCAAAAACCTTGACTGGCAGATTTGAAGAAAGTGGCTTAAAATCAGGAAAATAAGAAAGAAAGAAGTTCCTAGGAACTCTAAAATTTAAAGGTCTACTAGGCATTCTGTTTATAAGAAATGTGGCAGTAAGAATGGCTTCCCCCCAATAGAATTTAGGAACATTAGTAGTAAATAACAAAGACCGAGCCACTTCTAATAAATGTCTATTTTTTCTCTCGGCAATTCCATTTTGTTGAGGAGAATCAACACAAGAAGTAATATGAATAATTCCATTTTCTTGAAAATAGGACCCTAGAGTTCGAGTAAAGTATTCACTACCATTATCAGAGTGGAACATACGAATGTGACTATTAAACTGGGTTTCTATAAGATGGTGAAATTTTTTAAAAACTGCCTCAGTTTCAGATTTCTCTTTCATTAAGAAAGTCCAAGTAAGCCTAGTATGGTCATCGATGAAGGTAATAAACCACCTAGAACCGTCTATGTTTTTTACTTTCGAAGGGCCCCAAATGTCACTATGCACAAGGGAAAAAGGAGAGGATGTTTTATGTGTTGATGGAGGGTATGAGGTTTTCTTGTGTTTAGCGAGTGGACAAATGTCACAAGTAAAAATACTGGGATTTTTATTAAGAAACAAAGTTGGAAACATTTTTGCAAGGTAATGAAAATTAGGGTGTCCTAATCTATAATGCCATAACAAAACATTATGGGATGAATCTGAAATAGTAGGAAAACAAGGAATCAGAGATGAACAAGTTGATTGGGCTTGTTTATGCAGAGATTTTTGCCCTTGAAGAATGTATAGGCCACCACACAACCTAGCACTGCCAATCACCGTCCCCGAGTCCATAGCCTGAAATTCACAAACATTCGAAGAAAATTTAGATGTGCATCGTAAATCAGTTGATAATTTACTGACAGAAATAAGATTGCAGGCCAATTTAGGAACATAGAGCACATTTGGCAGTATAAAATTTTCAGAAATCTGAATAGAACCACTCCCTTCAATAGATGATAAGGATCCATCAGCAGTTCTTATATGAGAAGAATATTGCAAGGGCTGAAAAGTCTGGAATAGGGACAGATCACCTGTCATATGGTCCGATGCCCCTGAATCCACAATCCAAGATTGACAAGTACCATTGTCTGCAAAATTAGCAAAAACTGAACTACCTCTTAGGACTGTATTAGCACTAGGCGAGTCACTTTGGGTAGTCATTCGGCTAAGTAGTTTCTGCAAGTCTTCAATTTGCTGATTACTGAAACAAACCCTAGTTGCAGTTGCAGCTACATGAGCAGAATTCTCCTTCTGCTGTCTCACGAATTGATTAGACCCAGAACCAATAACAGGTGTGGAATAAGTTTCAGCCATCTCGCAATATTTGGAAGAATTTTTCTAGGATCTAAAACCTAAACTGATACCATGTGAATAAGAAGTATTTGAGCAGAGAGGCAATTCTTACTCTGATTTTCTTAATTTTTATTTACAGAAAACTTGGCCTTTATAAAGGCCTATGTACAAGTGTTTTACCTTAGCTAGGCTTTCTCTAAATCTTTATCTTTATCTACACTTTAGGATAAGAGTTAGGCTAGAGATAAAACATCTAAGAGATAAGATATACAAAAGATAATTTATCTATTTTAAACACCTCCAATCTACATCATTTACCTTCACATTCCAGTTTTTATCAACTAAAAGATTAGGAGACTTCAAATCACGGTGAACAATGGTAGGTATGCTAGTGTGTAGGCAGTTCATGCCCCTTGCCTGCCAAAAGGAACCAGATATGAATATGCCGGTCACATGCTAAGTAAAAAAAATACAACTGTTATTAATTCCATACCACATCAAGGGCCATCTTAATTCTACGCTTCTCATCGATTTGAGGATGAGGACGATGAAGAATCTTATATAAGCTTCCTCTGGAAAACCAAATAACATTTGCAAAATTTAGATTGTCAATCTCATTCCATCTACATTACTTTGCATAAAGTTCAAATCATTAAAAGATCAGCAGAGGATATGCAGGAACAGACTCTTACCTAGGAAGAAACTCAGTAATGATAGACAGGTTAGGAGGGCGTGTAACAGCACCCATAAAAAGAACAACATTTGGATGACGCAGTCTACGCATAATTCGCACCTAAAAAAGGGAGAAACATAATCCAGGATCAGGGATTTGGACTTATTTAAATGGAGTAACCTTAGGCACCGATATTTGCCAGTTATAAATGAATAAAATAAAATATCTAAAAACACATTTTACTATCATTTTGAGACAGCAATATAAATGCTTTAATGTTGCTTACTTCTCTTTTGAACTCAGCCAAAGCAGCACCAGAAAAATCTTGGTCTAGGAACTTCTTCACAGCAACCTCCTGTAGTCCAATAACCATTACCACCCACAAAATTAGAAACTGCTTATTCTTTCAATTTCGCAAAGAACTCTTAAATAGAATGGTGCAAAATACATTTAGAATTATTTCCATAGTTCAATTCAAGACAGGGCTAAAAGTTTTGACTATTTATGGCTTTGGCAAATAATTGTCTAGATAACTCAACTTAATTAACACTAAACAAAGGAAGCACAAAGTGAAATACAAGGTGAAAACCATGATAGAATGAGTTTTAATAGAGTAAACTAACCGTGCCATTCCAATCTGCATGATAGACCTCTCCATAGGAACCTAGTCTCAAGAAAACAAAATTTAATAGGAATTAGATAACTTCCAAAAAGAAAATGTAAAATTTCTAACAAAGCTAGCATCAGAATTAGTTATTCTATTAATTTTTTATGGTTTCAAGAGGAATGAGAAGGGCTCTTGAATAGCAAAAAGGGGAACAAATTACAAAATAACAAACACAAGTATGACTAAGTCAACATTTAATTCATAAAAAATTGATCTTTGCATAACAAAAATTGTTGCATGTAATTAACTTCAATGAGCCAAATCCATTACCTAGTCCAATCCTTTCACCAATCTCCAAATCTTCCCAAGGAATTTCACATTCACCAACATCTACATCATCAAATAGTTGATGATCCAACTGAGGGGTCACTCTGTTAGATAATCCAGAAGAACCAACACTAGAATCAAAGGATGAGCTAGGACTTTCGGGATCCTTCAATTTGAGATTATTTCCCATATATCTATCATGGGGATACTTTCTATAACTTTCGAAACCAATCTCATTAACTTGCTCTTTAACCAAATCCCCTGTGTTATTTTGTAAATCATGTCCATTCATGACATCCTCAGCCAGTAGTGAGCTATTGAACTGACTGGTAGTGGATGCCAAAGATGAGCTAGTACCAGACAAAGGATTGCGAATTTTGTCATTTCTATTCATCGTATCCAAGCCAGCGGGTGACTTAAAACCATGAGAGTAGATCTTTTCAGGTTTGATAGAGCTGGAAGAAGCTGCTGATGACTGATTAAAATCATTAGATTCACGATTGACTTTTGGGAAGTGACCCTCCATATAATTGTACTTTTTCTGGGGAACCTCATTATAAACAGGTCGATTCTTCCACATTGGTACTGGGGGTCGCCCCAATACATTATTTGGTTGCCTCTGAAACTCATCAACTTTGTTCTCTGTAGATCTATTCTGCTGGGATGTTTTGCCTGCCCCTTTTATCTGGAATGGATTAAGATCTGCGAAAAGATTTTTCGGGTCCTCGTGACTACTCTGACCATATGGCACCACATTAACATTCATCCTCTGTCCATCACCAACTACATTGGCGCCACGACTCCCTTTATAGGCTAAAGTTCCAATAGCAGTCGAAGGAAGATGGTCCAACTGATTAGGAGTCACTCTGTTAGATAATCCAGAAGAACCAACACCAGAATCACGACTTGGGCCTGATAATGAAGGCGGCACTTCTGCACTTCCAGAACTTGACCCCCAATCAAAGGGCTTACTTCTATTGATCGCAGGATGTTGACTACTACCTTCACCTTTAAGTGGCTTTTCTCTTGAGTAAACATCATCAGGCGACTGAAGAATTGGTATATTGTTAATTATTGGATTGTATGACTTAAAAGTAGTATCTTTTGCATTTAAAATGTCAGCAGGTATAAGTGTACCAGGAGCTGCCATTAGATCAACCAAAAATTCCCTGGAGAAACAAAAATACCAGATTAGACCTAAATAAAAGTAAAGATTTCAGGTTAAGAAATAAGCAGAAACTATAACCTTTCCTCTTCCAGCTTTACTATATTTACAGCATCATCCTCAACACCAGTGAAGTGACTGCCTTTTACCAGTCTACAAGGTAACTTTATGCTATCTGCCAACACCTACATTAAAAGAACACAAAGAAATCAAATATAAACCTTGCAGATAGCCATTCAAAACAATAAGTACTTGGAACAACCATGAAAAGAATGAAGATAAATCATCCAGTGAGATGATAGTTATTTTGGAGTTTTAGATGCAGACAGGTTCTGTTTCCAGGAGTAAAGTCAATCTGGAAGTAAAAAAGCTCACCTTGAAGAGCAAAGCACGATGCCGAGACAGGCCTGTATTTATTGAACCAATAGGCAACACGCTTGTATGAAGGGATGTTCTGAGCTTAGTACTTCTTTCTATCCACTTGGACAAAATCATATTAGCATCTTTAACAGGTCCACCCATATGTCCTGTTACAAGTTCGGCAAGCCTTTGAACTAAGATACCAACATTAGTAGAAGGGCAATCTAATGAAATACAGTGTGCAATTTGCAACAACTCCTCAAGCGCTGGGTCGATTGTTCGTTTGACAATTACAACTTCAAAGCTAGAATTTCCAAGACTTGCTTCAAGATCAGTAAGAGATGGCATTTTTCCTTGGGTTCCTGAATCAGTGGAAAGCCCATATACATCATAGAAACCATCCACCACTCTTTCCTCATAATCAAGTACATTGTATTCCTGGTGGACCAAAACACCCCAAGCAGTTGACCCAAATTAGATAACTCAAATAGAAATATATGACAGGAATGGAAGACTAGTTCAGTTCAAATGACCGTATTCAAGTTCCAAACAGTAAACCACTATATTCCCAAGGTTTAGCATCGACCCAGATCTAGTTATAGAAGCATCCAAAATGTTTTCAGATTTAATTAAAATAAATAAATCATTGATTGAAACATTGGAAGAAATTGCAAGACAGTCTGGGTAAGGGACAAAACAACAAACATCCACTAAACCAAAACAATACATGTAAGAAAGCCATGACTAAGAGCACACAGAAGAATACTATTAAAGGACATTTAAACTGATTCTCTTCAGTTTATAAAATGATTTCTGCTCGCATTAGTATCCTTCCGGGTCTCCAATCTACTGATTAAATCCTGAATTTGTAACATCGATCAGTATGAAAAACTAATTGATAGAAGCAAAAGTCTTAACAGTAACTTGTCCTAGTACGATCAATTTCAAACCGTCACCAGCAAAGTCAAACGCTGACCATGAAAGCTATAGCTCATTCACAAGAATGCACGATGGTTTAGTTTCCACTTTCCAGGTGCTTGAATCCTTATTAGCAAATCGTGCAAGTTCAAAATTTGATTAAAAAAAAATATGAAAAAATGTGTATAAAGTATTACTTCAAGCTGCTCCAGAAAAATTCAACCATATCTAACAATCCAAAATAAAACCCAAAGCACAGCTTGCCCTAATAAATCAATCCAAAAATGAATCTTTAGCAGTAAATAAATGCCCCTGATTCAAGCCATTGGCTTTAATTAGATTTACCAAAATTTCAGTTCAACCCTCAAAAAATATCAAGCAAAAGAAGAAAAATAAAATTCCAAGAAACTATCAAAACTGAAATGGTAGCTGCTATTCCCAGCTTATCCACCACAATTTCACACGGAAGAGTTCATAGCCCACTTCATCATAAGATCAAAAACAGATAAAACAACAACCATCACTATTAACTTCCATTGTTCCAGTAAAAGCACGATCAATTCAAGTTGTTCCATTGAAATTCAATACAATAACTTGCCCTAATTAGACAAACCGAAACTTAACCAGTTGAACCAACTAAAACAAGCGTAATTCAAGCTCATGCAGTTCAATTCAACCTTCAAAATCATAAGAAAATCAAAACAAAACACCTACCCAGTACTGCCTGGCCAACGTCTCAGCTGCCGCATCATCCTTATCCCTCCCTACCCCTAAATCCATCTGATGATGACCCCCTAAACTCAAAAAATCCATCTCTCGGATCTGATCCTTATTCGGATCCTCCGAATTGGAAGCGCTTATAGCTAGGGCTAGCTGAACCTGAAACTCTTCCTCCGAAAACATATAATCCGACGCTCGATTCGTCGCGGTCACAGCCGATGACGGCGTACTGAAACCCATGGTAGACGATACAGGTACAACTGAAGTATTGACCGGCGATGACGACGTAGGACTCACCGGAGAGTTCTCCGATGTGGCGCGTGGATTGTCTGTGACGGCGGACGGCGACATTTCGTTAGCAGAAGGCCGATTAGGATCGTGACCACCTCCTATGTGAAGCTTCTTAAAAATGTGCTTCATTTTTTCTCGTTTCTTCATCTTCTTGGCTTTCTCAGTTTCCTCACTCTGCATTTTCTCTGCTTTTTTAATGGAAATGGAACGGTCAACGGAATGTCGGAAAAGTAAAGGAGGGAAACTTAAAGGCGTTGTATTGGTAATTTGGATTTGGTACTGTTCTGGCGGGTATTAATACGGCTCGACTTTGGAATTATCTACGATATTGCCATCTTCTGTTTACACGCGCTTTTGGTATGACGATGACCAGCCAATGGAATAAGACACGCTGGCATTGTGATGTTGACACGTGGAGTTAAGGGTCCAAGTCATTTATGGGGTCAATAAATCGTTTTAAGGGAAAATATACATTTTAGTACTTGAAGTAGATTTTAAAGTACAATTTGCTGTACTTTTTTTTCAATTAAGTACTTAAATTTGGTTTAAAAGTTCAATTTGGTATCTAAATATTTTTTGTGCAATTAGATACTGAATTTGAATTTTAAATTTAAATAAGTCATTTATTATAAGTATCAAGTTAAAATAAATAAAATTTATGTACCAATTTGAATCAATAAGTCAAGCTTAAGTACTTAATTAAATAAAAAAATCTTTAAGTGCTAAATTGAAACTTTAAAATCAAATTTATGTATTTTTTTTGAACAATGCATTTGAATTTATTAATCATCATAAAAGATAATACAATACAATGCATAAAAAAAAAAAAAAAAGACAAGTCTATTAAAAGTCTCTTACAATGATGCAAAGAAAAATAAATATTTTCTCGATATAAGCATACCAAAATTCAGAAACCTTCTTAAATCTTTTTTTTCTATCCAAACGAGATGTTTTACGGGGTGAAAAAGGAGTGGTGAGCGAACCAAGCTATCAGGCAGATTGCTCTGCTACCCAGGTCTGATTACATCGACAACCAACCATTAATCGAGTGGGAATCCATCTTTCTAAGACCACTTACAGAACCATAATCAGAGATTAGCACCGTGAAGATCTCTGTACGAGCAGCAACTGATCATTATGGTATGTTAAAATTATGCCACAACGACAGATGAAATAAACCATAAAAAATCAAAAAAAAAGTGTGTCACAATAGCAGAAAAAACACACGTCACAAAGACAAAAAATCTTTAAAAAAATAAAAAATAATAATAAATTCAGTAGTCGACAATCAATATTAAAAATGGTTATCGACTACCAACTAAAAAGAAGAAAAACAAAGTTAAAATTATCCATATATATCCATTTTAAATAAATCTTGTTTAGCCTTCAAAATTATCTATTTTTATCCCTTCACCTCTCACTATTACCGCTAGCCCATTACTAATGGCTTAAGTTAAAATCACGATATGAGAAAAAAATTATTTTATTGATTTTTTTGTTTTTAAAATTATCTTATAAAATTAATATTTTTTTAAAATTTTGAACCAAAAAATAAGCCAAGTCCAAGCTCATTCCTGTTGCGTTCGATAAGTCCAGACTCCAGATAATTCTTTTACGGTAAATAGTTTATTTTAATATTGAAAATAATAAAATATTTAAAAAGTAAATATTATTTCGGACTGAGATGATATTTTTAAGTTTAACTAAATAAATTTATTATCCAAAATTCAATCCAGATAAGATATTTTTTTCTCGGCAAGAAGAGATTTTATTAATTAAATAAAAGATAAAACTTGTTAGTTTTGAATACAAGTGAAATTGGTGTATTTTTTGTGTTTCAAGAATTTTTTAAAAAACAAATATTTTTACATTAAAATGGTGTTATTGGTTCGTAACATCAATTAGAAATTTCATGATACATCTCAAATTTCAAAATACATAATATTTATTAGGTATTTTGAATTAAAAAATTACTCCTCCTATTTTCTCTGCAGCAGTTACAAGAAATTTATAAATTTTTTATCTTCTTGGTTGATTTTCTTCTTCATCGGCAACGGCCTTAGACTGATTTGCTGATTTTGTATATAAATAACCTTCATCTTTGGTGATGAATATTTTATTTTTATGTTTTTTTTTTTGTTTTTCCTTACTTTGCCAGTTTTATATCAAATCTGCTTTCATGGCAGTTCTTTCGTCTGTCTACAGTTTTAGTCTGTCTTTTGACAGTATAGCGTTCGAGTGACAAAATTTCAGCAAATGTTTTTCAGCGAAGGAGGCCGATCTATAAATGCATATGATTCCCTGTTGTGGTTGTGCCGATATGCCAAGAACAAGTAGCGAAAGAATTTGCTCTCTTCATAGAGCACTCTGGTTAAAACTATACTTTCTGGATTTCTTTCAGAAGTTGCTTCAAGTCCTTCCGAAAGTGATAGGTTTGTTATTTAATGTCTTTCATACCATTATGTTTTATTGTATTTATCTTTATAAATTGAATTTTTAATGTTTGGGTGTGATCCTTTGTAATCCTATCACTTTTAGTATAATCGAGTTTGTTTAAAAAAAATACTTAATATTTATGTACATGTGCACTAATTTTATTTGAACTAGTTCAACATTGTATCCTACCATCACTCTATCTTCACCCACATCCCTTGACTTGGTACATGAGCATGAACCACAAACAAAAGGTAGTACCCCGGTGGAGCAATCTCCGCAGTCGATGGTCCGGCAACGGTTAACCCATATGTATAAGGCGAAAGACCGGTGACGCCGACGATCTTCAACGACACCATCCTTTGATTCATCGAGAAAGAATGGG
Organism: Hibiscus trionum; assembly: GCA_030270665.1. Lineage (NCBI taxonomy): Eukaryota > Viridiplantae > Streptophyta > Magnoliopsida > Malvales > Malvaceae > Hibiscus > Hibiscus trionum. The sequence goes on along the minus strand of BSYR01000003.1, from coordinate 78,376,561 downwards.
TTGCAAAGGATGGTGCAACAATACTCACTGACAAAGCATTTGTTGTTAAGTAAACTTGTACTTGAAAAGTTGGCGAAAATAACTTTCCTCCATACCCTATTTTCTCATCTACGGACAAAATCCGAGGCCTTATCTGATCATATTCCGGCGATAAATATGGCGGCGAGTAAGATTCCATGCTTAAATCCGTAGGGTATTCGACGTTTGTGAAATTGTAATTTACATGAGGATTGCTGCCACTAACAAGAATTCGACCGTCGGTTAGTAATATCGCCGATGAATGGTACATTCTTGGCCTTGTAGATGGTGACATTATAGCGAAACGCCAATCAGAGACGTCGGTGGACGGGCGGTAAATGATCGGTTGAGTGACCGGGCTGCGGCCTAGTTCCCAACCGGCGGTACCCAATTCCGCGCCGTTGATTATGAGCACATCGCCATTCGGTAAAAGTATCATGTCGCCCATGACTCGAGCCAACGGCATGTCTTCCATGGTCCAACTAGGGTTTGGATCCAAAACCTTGAGCCTCCCACATGTTGATATTGCACGTATGAAGTTCCCTTGCGTGGCCTGTGTAAATGAGGCTCTCGGCGCACCGCCGCACACCATTATTTCAGGTTCGATAACGGAGTTGCTTTCGTCTAAAGGAAGCAAAACCGATGAGCCTGTGCTCGGATAATTCCTTGGATCATCACCGGGGATTCGAGGGAACACTTTTATAACCCTGTTTTGATTATAATCCAGTAATATTGATCTCGTGTTAGCGAAAATAAACAAGTTTCCATCTGGTAGAAGGTGCAAAAATGGATACAAATTGTTCTCCATGCCTTGGTCGTTTGTTTCGGTCAAGAAATTCAACCAAATAACTTCACTCGAACTCGAAGGATAAAATTCATAATTAAACTGTCGTCTCCCACCAACAATTATGATTCGACCATCCGGTAAAACTTGATTCGTAGCGTACCATCTTCGTTGTATTAAAGACCATGGGAACTCGATCCAATCACAGTATTCATCGTCTCTACAAGGAGTGAAACTTCGAATATTTCGATCGCCATCGTTGAAGCCACCGGTTTGAACAAGGGTTCCATTAGGGAGGACTGCACCGGATGAGCACCAAGTATCAGTTTGGATCATCAAGGGACGAAATGCATTGGTGTTAATATCATAGAGGATCGAGTGAGCCGTGCAGTCGGTTTGGAGAACGGTATCGGAGTTATCAACTCGGCAAATACCGTCGGGGAGGGAAAGATTCGAAGGGCCGAAATCGGTTCTGTCGAAGATGATGACCTTGTCGTTACGGAGAAGTTGCATATGCATGGCGGATATCCCTACGCTTTGGTGCAAGAGTTGCCATTCGCCACTGCCGCCGGAGTACGAGGAGCGAACTTGGGACGTAACGACGGAGAAGAAATGGAGAAATGAGAGTAGAAAAAGAAGGAAATCGATCATGCTGATGGGTCTTTAATTGGTAGGTTGAAGAAAAGAGAGGGTTTAGGGTTGAAGTTGATGGGTTGAGAGGTGAGAATTTGCTGTTGGATTGAAGTTGACAAATAGATTAACTACTTATAAACTATAATTTTGATGACTATTTACTACCTATAATAAAATTATGTTGCTCGGACTCGAATGCAAATTTCAGACATAAGTTTATATCTGATATGAATATGTTTAAATTTGTATCGAATATAAATGAAAAAGGAGGAGTTAGGAAGGGAAATAATGTTTGAGTAAAGAGCACTTCTTGAGTTCATTACAAGAAGCGTGATGGTAAAGCATAACTGTTATGAGCCTAAAATGGGGCTCATCTGCTCGGCGAGTTCAGGAAATGTGGGTGAATTACTTTGCTGCTGTCCCAACTAACTCATTTCTATATAACATTAAAAAAGAGTTAATTACAGAACACTAATATTAATTACTACTAATTAGCACTCTAAAAGAAATGTCTTAAGAGACATATATACACCACCAAGGAACTGCAACACGGGGAAACAAAATATACAAACTAAACCTGTCTTCTGTTACAGTCATTGTTACTCGGATTTCAAAGTAAATACCAATAGAAATATTATATATATATATATATATATATATATATATATATATATATATTCCCGTATTCATATATTCAAAGGTTATATATATATATATTAGTTTCTATTTATAAGTTTCCTGCAAAGTCCAAAATTAAGATAAAATTCACACGATGAGAAGATACAATAATTATAATTATAAGAAAATATTTTAATACACAAATTTGTGTTTAGTTTAAGTAAGCTTTTTAATTTTAGGTTTAGATTAAGGTTTAAGGTTTAGAGGTTTAGGTGGTAGAATTTAGAATTTAGGGTGAGAATTTAAAGCAATATTAAGGGTTAAGAATTTAGGTTTAAATTTTTTGTTATATTTTGATACACAAGTTGTGTAAAAAAATTATACAACCCTTCATATTTAACATATAAAATTTAAAACCTAAATTCCTAACCCTAACACCCTAAAACTTAAACCTTAAACTTTAATTTCTAACTATAAACTTTAAATTCTACACTCTACACATCAAACCCCGAAGCCTCTAAATCTCTAAACCTTAAAATTGAAAGGCTTGTGTACACAAGCTTGTGTATCAAAGTGTTTTCTTTTTTTTATATCTTATGTTATTTATAAGGAAAATACTTTGATACACAAGCTTGTGTAAAACTTTAGTTTACACAAGCCTTTCAATTTTAGGGTTTAAGGTTAGGGTTTAATGTGTAGGGTTTAGGGTTTAAAATTTAAGAGTTATGGTTAAAATTTATAGTTAGGGTTTAAGGTTTAGGTTTTAAATTTTATAAAAGGATTGTGTAATTTTTTTACACAGTTTATGTATCAAAATATAACCCTATTTATATTTTTTCATCTTTTTGTTAATAATATTTTTTGAGTTTGTATCATTCAGGGAAAATAGATTACTCTATATCACTGAGACACTACTCTTTTAAGTTAAACTTGTTTTTATAGGGTAATCTATGAAACAAAACTGATCCATATATATATGACATAGACATCGATCGATTTTAAGAAATAAAAGTTAAAGCAACCCTAAAATTAAAAATAAAACCGAGTTCTTATTGTTCATTCTCATGTTTATATTCTATCCTTCAAACAATAAAAAGAACCCTTTAGAATCAAATTTTAATTTCTTCACAAAATAAACAGATTTTGTGCACAGTTTTGATCCATCGTTAACAGCACAGTTTGAATTACCGGAGCTCCACATAACTAAAACCTTTATACACGCACTTCAACTGGAACGTTTGGCTGAGAAAGGTAATTGAATTAAATGATAATAAAAAAAGGGGTAAACTATTGCAAGGGTCACTTTCGTTTTCCGTTTGTACAGATTTAGTCACTACTTTTGAAAAGTGCCAATAAGTGGTCATCTACGTTTTCGATGTGTAAAGACTTGGTCACTCTGACGTTATAGTCCGTTAATCCCCTAACGGGTTGCTGATGTGGCGGAATTAATTAAATGGCAATATCCCACGTGGTTTACCCTTTAGATAAAAAATACTTCAATACGAACTCCACTTTCTTCTCATCTACTTTATGCCTTCCCCAAATTTTTGCACTCATAAGTTTCTTCACAAAATACCCTTCAAGTTCATGTCTTTACACTCTTTTTCAAGTCTAAAAATGCCAACTTTAATCATCTCCCTCCCGATATTCAGGGATTCTTGTCACTTTTACATGAATCCCCAAATACCCTTTTGTGTATTAAATCTATCCATGCCCGGATTATCACAAACTCTGCATCTAAACACCATTTTTTGGCGTCAAATTTGGTTAAAAGTTACAGTGAATTGCGTTGTTTGGGGATTGCCAGGAAAGTGTTTGATAAAATTCCTCAACCAAAACCCATTCTTTGTAATTCAATGCTTAGTGGGTATTTGAGAAATCGGTGTTATAAGAAAACTATTGAGTTGTTTGAATTGATGGGTGTTTTGCATTAGGAATTCGATAGTTACTCGTGTAATTTTGTGTTAAAGGCTTGTATGGAACTAGAGGATTATGAGAGGGGAAGGGAAGTAATCAAGAGAGCAGTGGATAGAAGGGTAGATGGTGATAGGTTTTTGGGAAGTACAATGATTAGTTTCTTTATGAAATCCAATGATTTCAATAGCGCCATAAGGGTTTTTAATCGGATGGTCGAAAGAGATGTTGTTTGCTGAAATTCGATGATTGGTGGTTATGTAAAGGATGTTACTATCAAACATACACGCTGAAACAACAAGATGGGATGCAGTAGATCATATTTGAGGTCTCATGAAGAGACGGGGACTAAAAAAACACCGGGATACAGCCTGATTGAAGTTAGAAAGCAGCTCTATGTGTTTTTCGCAGGAGAAGATTCACATCCAAATTCAGAAGAAATCAATCAGATTTTTGAGAACTTGAAATCTGAACTCAAAGCTTCAGGTTACATCCCGGATACAAGTTGTGTTCTTCGTGACATAGACGAGGCAATGAAGATCAAATCAATGTGGAGGCATAGTGAGAGGTTAGCTATTGCTTTTGGACTTTTACATAGACCGGAAGAAAGCTTGATAAGGATCACCTAGAACCTTCGTGTATGTAGTGATTGCCATACTGTGACTAAATATATTTCAATGGCGGTAAAGAATGAGATTATTGTAAGAGATGCTAACCGTTTTCACCACTTTGTTGATGGAAAATGTTCTTGTAATGACTATTGGTGAAAAGGATGTGATTTTTTTTTAGAATTTACATTAATACATTATCACAATTACAAGGACAGTCGAGCTTCACCAACCATACGAAACAAACGACTCTGTAATTGTTAATGAAGGAATGGAGTTTTTTTCTGTAGTTATTAACTCATCATTGGATCCTCTAGGGAATTCTCGAGCTTTGATAACGGAGCTCAAGTCATCAGGCAATGAAGCAACACCGTCCAAATACGATATCACACTAGACATGCTAGGCCTAGCCACTGCCACCGGGTGCGAGCAAAGCAACCCAAGTTTCAACACCAACTTTGCCTCTGGTACCACAAAGTTCTTCCCCAACCTGCCATCGACTGTCGTTAAAATGTCTCCTTTATCCCAGCAATCCGTAATCCAGTCGGCAAGAAATGTTTCATTTAGCGGTGCTCGTGCTTCAATCGGCCTTCTACCGCATGCAATTTCGAGCAGAAATACCCCAAATGCATATACATCAGTGCTTGTGCTTGCTTTCCCAGTTCGTGCAAGCTCAAGAGCCATGTAACCAAGCGTACCTAGGTTCTCTTCCGTCCAAGCCGTGACCAGATTAGCCGGTATTCCACAACGGCAATTAGGTACTTGGCATTCCACTTCCTTATTCTTCTTCTTCTTCTTCTTCTAATTTTACAGAGAAAATTTTAGGGTTGAAGAAAATGTTAGTCTTTTAAGTAGCAACTTTCAATGTTATTATCCACGTGGGAATACACGTGGATATTGTCATTTAATTAATTCTGCCACATCAGCAATCCGTTAGGGGATTAACGGACTATAACGTCGGAGTGACCAAGTCTTTACACATCGAAAACGTGGATATTGACATTTTTCAAAAGTGGTGACTAAATCTGTACAAACGAGAAACGAAAGTGACCCTGCAGTAGTTTACCTAAAAAAAATATCATTTTTTTAGATTGGTGGGCGACCACATTAGTTTTAGTGTTGGTCGCCAACTGTCGATATTCTTTCACCTTATTTTTTATATTCAATTTTATTTTTTATGTTTCGTTTTTTTCTAATTTTTATCTACATCGGTAATATCTTTTCTTTTGCCTTGTGGCATGCTTCAGCCTTATGGCACACGTCTACCTTTGTGGTAGATTTACGTTCCTGACTAGTGCTTAAATTATACATTATTTTATTAATAATTATTTCTTGATTAGTTGTTTTAAACTGCTTAACTGGTGATTTTCTGTTTTTTTTTTGGTGTAGGACTTTGTGGCTGGAAAATAGACTGAAAAAGGCTAGATTTCGCATGTTTTCTGGATTCATGGTTGGATTAGTGGATTTCTGAAAAAGGCTGGATTTCTTATGTTTTTTAGGGATTTTATTTTTGAGAATTATCTTTAGGATTTATCGGTTTCAACGTGAGGAATGAAAAGCGCTTAAAAAACTTCATGTTTCATTTCTCTCTATTTTCTAAAGCTAAACTTCAAACTAAAATGATTTTCGAAACGAAAGATTGACTTTTATCGAAATATGGTTTTCGATTAATATGTGAGAGGAAAGATCGGCTATTGAAGCACATTCGACTTCCTGGGAACACACTTAGTAAATTGATTACTAAGGGAAAATTTGAGATCGAAACCGTTATTATTGAAATAACACCATTCGAGTTGGTTTTTATTGGGCTTAAAACGACCTTGGTCTACAACATTGTTGTTGATAATTAAGATCAAGTTCGGATATCGATATCAAAGATAGAACTTGGGTATTCGGTATACAAAGTGAAGTCTCAAGGATTGAACTTTGTGAATAAGTAACCGACGTAAATCCTAAAGTAAAAATCTTTCTCCAATGATCCAAAGAAGTTGCGTCAAAGCGAAAGTCTGAGGCTAGTTTTTAGATATCAAATTTATTTACCTTCAATTATTTCAACCATAATTTTTATTAATTACCTTTCTTTAATCAACCACCCGTACCTAAAAATTCAAGGTCAACAATCATAATCAGGAAGTTTCTTAAATCCATGTGGGATCGACCCTTACTCTCACTATTCTAATTTAATTTAATTTCTTTATTTGAGAATAAGGAATTATTTTGACACGAAAACGACGCATGTCAGTTTCGTAAATAGTTTTGTTTCATGCTTCTTTTCTCTAGTATTTCTGTAACCCCCTCGTCCCGGTCTGGCCGGATGACCGGTCCAAATGGGCTACACGGGGAAAACCGAGCGAAAACCAATTTAGGTTCCCCCTCGGTTAGCAACCCTATTTTTTTATTTTTTTCTAGACGCCTGTAATAAATCCTATGTGATGGAACATGCATCGAACAAATACGGATACAAAACTCACAAAGATGCAATTAAACAACCAAATTTTCCTTTTTTAGCAGGCCGTATCGATACACCTACAGAGGGTATCGATACGCCTTGACCAAAGTCAAACCTCTCAGTCAACACAGGGAAGACCGTATCGATACACCCTTGAGCGTATCGATACGCTCCTCACGGTCAACATTTAGAGGTCAACGAGATGGATCCGTACCGATACGCTACAACCCCGTATCGATACGACCTAAATCCACCAACTTCTCTGAATTACAGAGAGTTGGGACCGTATCGATACACCCTTTGTATCGATACTCCTTGAAAAAAATGGGTTCTGCAGGCAAGACCGTATCGATACACCCTTGAGTGTATCGATACGCCCTGTTTTTGCAATACTCTAATTTCATCAAAACACATAAGTTTCACACTCTAGATGCATAACAAGACCTCCATAGACACATCCAAGCATTCATATCACCTCTATTAACTAGAATATAGTCATACAAAGCACCTAACATGGATAAGCATCATTCAAAGGACATGTTTATAAACCTTCCAACAAACACTTAGACGTTTACATCACATGGTTACAAAACTATCAACATAAGGCATTAACAACATATCATACGGAACATGCCATCAAAACAACCTTAAACATATAAAAGGCGTACATATAAAGACATATTTACACAAGCAACATCTCAAGCTTAATTACAACTTTCTAAACTCTATACCCCATTGTCTAGGCAATTTATCAAAACACAAACCATACTTGTAACTAGCTTGAGAACTCCAAAAGCTCTTTCCTCACCCGCTTGCCTTCCGAACTCTAACGATCTGCACGTTGGAAACAAAGAGAGCGTAAGCCAAATAGCTTAGTGAGAGAGACTCTACAATTCACAACGCACAATTTTTCCAAAACACGTTTATATATAAGAAGACAATGAATGCACAAGAATTAATCTCAATTACAACAACACACATGGTTTGCACAAGCACAACCAACATACTAGTACGGTGGGACTACACATCACCGTTTCAACTAGTGAGTTTCCAATGGGACTACACATCAAAGGAATACCCAACCAGTGACTACCGGTGGGACTACACATCACCAGAGTCTTATACTTTTTCTACCGGCGGGACTACACATCACCGGAGCAACGACAACCATCACGTGAGGCACGAACTAAACTCAACTACACAATTAACCACTCAAATGCACTTAAATCTCATGAATTAAAACATTCATCATACTACAACAACATAAGAGTAGAGAGGCTTACACACGGGTTTAGGTGACCCTTTAAGGTCCCACCCAACCCCAAGAGGATCCATATCGAGCACAATGCATAATTCAACAATTCTACTCACCGTTGCTACCCAAAAGAAGATCGAAGACCAAGCTCACAACTCCGAAATCCTCAATTTGTCCCCAAAGCTTCACCAACCAACTTTCTCGATTCTACACATTTCAACACAATTTAAATAATCCCAATTCAGTCCATATTCCAAAGTAACCAACACAATTACATACCAAGCACACAACATCAAAATCCTTAATCTCGAGCAGCCCCTAAACACCCCTCAAACCAATGATCTCAAACTTTAATTTACTCATAAAGCCTCCAAAACAACACTTACATATAGTCTAATCATCAGCCATCAAAATTTCACCTAAAACACCCCCAAAACTCAACTTAAAACCTCTCAAAAACCTCATTTTTCCCCAAATCCGAAAATTCCATAAAACATTGTAAAAATCGATTTTTGTTGATCCTTTTTGAGTGTAGACAACTCATATAACTTAAACAAATAGAAAACTTGCTTAAAGACATCAAAAATAACATATTTGAATCCAAAACCCTCCAAACCTCAAATCTCAAAACATGTATAAAAATGAAAACAATTGGTATCAACATGTAGAGAATAACAAGGACAAGTCAAAAACGTCCTTACCTTCGAAAAATCTTCAAAAACGGATGAGTTAAGGAATGAAATAGTATCTCTAAAGGGAGAGAGATTTTTGACGTTGGAAATGGAATGGAAGAGAAGTGAAGAAGATGATCACTCAACCTTTAGTTTATAATTGATTAAAAAAATTTAATGTTTAATGACCAAAATGCCCTTAAAGAAAAAGGGAAACCACAATAATGCCATCCATGGCTTTTGGGCTCAATTTAAAATTAATCCAAATCTTAAAACCCGAGGCCCAACTATTAAAATAATAAATAAAATATTAAAGTCGAAACCCGAGACAATATTAAAATATTATTTTCACCTAGCCCCTAAACCCGAGCGTTACAATTTCATCTTAATTATTCATGTCGTTGTAGTTCACTAGACGTGTTTTGTTCTAATGTTTCTTTTTCTATTTTTTAGTTTTTCTTTGTTTTATTATTTTCCCGCTACATTTCATTTTATTTGGAATGTATCTCTATTTTGTTTTCTAATAAATATAACGCTATATTATTAAAAAAATATAATGATGATTTTCTTCAAAATAAATAGTATGGTAATAAGTTAATAGTATATCATTTTATTTTAATAGCCACCATTTAAATTGTTAAAACATTCAAATCTCAAGGAGTGGTCTCAATGATGAAGGTGGTATGTTCTATTTAAGTGATTCATGTTCGAACAATCTAATTTATATGTGTGAGAGAGTTTATTTAAAACCGAACACATATAAAGCAAGCACATTTGGCCGGTTGGCCAAGCTGCTCATTTTTTTCTTCATATTTTCTTAGGCCGCGAGTTTTTGGACCCACTAGGAGAACTCCATTCCTTCCTCAAGAGTCTCACTTCCTCTCTCATCTAAGCAGAATTAGGATTAAAATTAAGATTTTTCGAAATCGAACACATATATCGTCTCCAGAGACGATGGTACAAACGTGAAAGTATACTTTTTTTAACGAAAAACTTTAACTGAATTTCATTAATCAAAAGGAAGAATTACACACTCTAAACATGAATATTCATGGAGATAAAAGTACCATAAAATCAAAAAGCGTGAAAGATAAATTAAACACAATCTTTCATAAGAAAACATATTCTATTTTCCAAATGAAATTTCAAAAAAGATTAATTTTAACCAGAAAGTTCCATGTATCAAGCATTCTTTTCACTGCAATATCTTGGCACATCGGCAAACTACCACAAAGGAATTTTAAAAATAACAGACCGCCAATTATCTTGTGACTGTAACGCTCGATAATGCTTATTATCTGAACGCTAGATTGCATAACATCAGATAAAACTGTCACAAAAACAGACAAATTTTGCAAAAAAATAGACAAACAAACTGGTATACAAGCAGACGAAAAATAGCCAAAAAAACATATGTAAAATAATTTTTGGTAAAATAAAACAAAGAAAAAAGTAAACTAAAAAAAATCTTATTTATATGCAATTAGCGTAAATACTAGAAATCACTCGACGACATGAAAGTCGTCGCCAGAAAAAGCTTTGATGAAAAAGATGAATTTAAGAAGGTTTTTAGAATAACTACCCTAGAGAAAAAATGGAAGTAGTGGATTTATTGTTTAAATTTAAAGTATTTTAATTATATTTCATTAGTTTTTACAAAAAAAAATATATATTTTAATAATTTGTATTTATTGTCATGGATGAGTCTACCACGTGCGACGAACATTGTTGAACACTACTAACGATGAACACCATTAATTTTTTTTTTAAATTTTAAAAATATAAAGGACTAAAATTATAATTAAAATTATCTCTTAAAAAATAAAAATCAAATTTAATAATTACTTTATAATATTTTTTTAATAGGTTAGAATAAAAGATACCAAATTCTCCTAAACCCTAACAAAATCAATCTTTTAAAAAAATAAAAATCAGTTTATAATTTTTTAATAAATTCGAATCAAATATACCCAACTCTCCTGAACCTAAACCTAAACCTAACAAATTCAACCCCTCTATCTTATTTTTAGTCGCAAATTATAATTTAAAAAAAAAGTTTTTGCACTTGAAAATGACGATCACTCATCTTATTTCCAACCGCAAATTATAATTTTTTTAAAAAAGTTTTTGCACTTGAAAATGACGAATCAGTTTAGGTTTAGGTTTAGGAGAGTTAGGTATATTTGATTCGAATTTATTAAAAAATTATAAACTGATTTCTATTTCTTTAAGAGATTGATTTTGTTAGTGTTTAGGAGAATTGGGTATATTTGATTCTAACCTATTAAAAAATATTATAAAGTAATTATTAAATTTGATTTTTAATGATATATGGTTTATGGTATAGATTTAAGAGTTTAAGGGTTTAAGGTTTAATAGTTTAGGGTTTTAGGTTGAGGGTTAAGGGTTAAATTATTTTTTTATAAAGAATAGGGTCAAATTAAAATAATATTTAAATAATGAGGGTTCAATAGAAATACGAAAATAGGTGAGGTACTAAATATATAGTTTACCCTTATTAAAAAAATAAAATTTTAATATATATAAAAATAATTAAATTGAATTTTTAAAAATAATTATTAATTGTATGATGGGTCCTTAATTAATTTAATTAATTAATTTAATGGTGTTCAGCGGTGTTCATCATTAGTAGTGTTCATCGGTATTCGTCGCACGTTGTAGAATTTTCTAAACACTAAATGATTGTTTGTTTGAATAGTTTATTGGTTATTAATATTTTATATCTATTAATATGTAATAGATTATAAAAATGGATGTTTCTTTAATATATCATTACTAAACATATTGGAAGTGTGTATATTAATTTATTATTTATGAAATTGTTTTTTTAATACAATTTGAGTAATTGTTAAATTAAAATAATATTTAAAATATATGTATTAATTTCATATAATCTTTTAAAAAATAATTATTTAAAATATATAAGAGAATATGCTTTACTTAAAAAATATATGCGAGTTATTAAATACAATATAAATTTATGAGAATAAAAAAATATATTAGTTTTGGAGGACAAAAAGTATCTTTATAACTTTTATATTCAATCCTCTAAATAAAAAAAAAACATTGCTCCTAGCACCTTATTTAATTTTAGAGAATTCGCTTTAATACGCTGTTACGATTCTTTGTTTATCAAATACTCAAGTTAATGGATTAGACTCGTCAATCGACTAAAATTACTCTAATCTTTTATTTTTTACTCAAAATTTTATTCACCAAACATGATCACGGTCTCAAATTTAAATTGGTTAAGTCAACTACTACCCCAACAATATTTCTATGTTTTGCCCTAACTTGAAATAGTTAACTTTACATGTATTACTTTACATGTAATCTTTTTACGTTACATGTTTATATTTTCAGAACTAATTAATAGGGTAGAAATTATGCAATATATTCACGCAGTTTTTTTTGGTAATTTTGTGTAGATTTGCGAATAAAAAGATTATGCAATTTTTTTTTCTCACAGTTATTTTTGAAGGGCTTATTGCTAAAGGCCCAAAAATGAATTTTAAGTCCAACAGATTTTGAATGCCAAAAGCCCTAATCGCGCTGTCTTGGCTCCAAAATTCCATTTATTTTCTCTCTTATAAATAAATCTTGAGTAAGAGGAGGGGAAAAGGAAAGAGGTTTTCCTACAAAAACGAGGGCTTTTTGCAGGTTTTATTTAAATACTAATCTTGATCTTGATCAGGGATTTTAATCATTTCATCCGGTTTTCTTCTCAATTCATTATCTTTAATTGATTTTCGAAATTTCTTTTTGTCGACCAAATATTTTGAGCGGATGGCTATGGCAATTGCTTCCGACCCGCACATGCGATCACTGGTATTTCTTATTAGCATGATTCTTTGACCCTTTTTTTGAATGATTTTTCATTCCTTCAGTTTTAAACAATCTTTTTTCTTTCTTTATTCTTATATCAGCTCAGATTTTGTCTTTATGCTTAAAAATTGATTCTTTTTTGTTAAAATTATTTACTGGCGCTGTGGGAAATTTTGTTTCCTGGTTTTCCTAGAATTTCATGTTTAAAGAATGTTTCTTTGACCCTTTCCTTGAATGAATTTTCATTCGTTCAGTTTTAAATGCAATATTTTTTCTTGTTTTCCGGATCCTAGCTCTTTTGTTTTTTTATTCTTTTATCAACTCAGATTTTGTCTTTATGCTTAAAAAATGGTTCTTTTTTGTTAAAATTATTTATTGGCGCTGTGGGGTTTTTTTTTAGAAGTTCATGTTTAAAGAATGATTCTTTGATTCTTTTATCAACTCAGATTTTGTCTTTATGCTTAAAAAATGGGGATGGGAATGGTTCTTTTATTGTCTGGAAAGGCAGTGGGGATGGGAATTTCTCGGTTAACTCATGCACTAAACTAATTTCGAGAATGACTGAGGATACCTTGCATTGGCCAAAACTTATTTGGACAGGATGACCCCTCCTAGAGTTAATACCTTTGTCTGGCAGGTTTGTCATCTGAAAGTAGCAGTGAGAACAGAGCTAATCAAATGTGGAGTGAGTGGAATCACTGATATCCTTTGTCCGTTTTGTAACCTGGAGCCGGAAACTGTTTCGCATCTGTTTTTTTCATGTAGTGTGGCATGGAATCTATGGGCGAAATTCCTGAGGCTATGGAATCTGTCTACAGCACTTCAGAATGACCCAGTGGCACTCTTTTCTAGCTGGGCAAGTCTAATCCCAAAATCTGGAATTTGGAATCTAATCCCGTTTGCAGTTATTTGGTCACTATGGAGGTGTCGGAACAAAATGGGTTTTGAGAAAGACAGTTTAGATCAGACTCAATTGTTCTTCCTGTCGAAGTACAGATTAGGGGCTTGGTTTTTGGCGAAGGAACCTAACATGTCGAGTCAATTTGATTGCCTAATCGGAGATCCAACACTGGCCAACTCTGCTGATGGGGTAAAAAACCAAAGACTTCCATGCTTGAATGGACTCCTCCACCCCCTGGGTTCTTTAAAGTTAATGTTGATGGAGCGACGAGTAATGATTGGAAGAGCAGTGGCATAGGTGGTCTTCTCAGGAATGCGGAGAGTAAAAAGTTGGGGAACTTGTCAAAAGCATCTGGTCCTGGTCCGCCAATTCTAGCTGAATTGAAAGCCATCAGAGAAGGGTTGGACTGGTTTTTTGATTCCAACTGGGGTGATAAAGGTAGACTAATCCTGGAAAGTGATTCGGCTGTTGCATTGAGTTGGATTAAGAACCCTGGAGTTTGTCCAGTCATGTTCCTCCAACTAGTTAAGGAAATCACAAAAAAGGTGCTGGATTGGAATGTGATTATTAGACACATTAAGAGAGGAGGTAACTGGGAGGCGGACAGTTTGACAAAACAAGGAATTGGGTAATTATGCAGTTAGGATTTTATGGTTTTTGGTGTAAGCAGTGTAGGCTGCTAGTCTTAACAAAATTTTTTTGTATGCTTTTAGGATGTATGGTTCAGTATTGGGTTTTGTAATGCGTTTGAAAAGTTCTTAAAAGCAATAAAATCATGAGGCACTCTTTTCCCCTTCCAATGCCTGATGGGTTACCTCTGTAACTCGTTGGGTACGAAGGGGTTTTATTTCTTTATTATAAAGATCAGCTAGAGTGGAGAATTTACTATTCTTGACATGAAGTGTTTGTTGGAGAGTAATGGTTTCCATTTTTATTTATTAAATATAGAATTTAATTATTCTGAATACTAATTAATGGCTGGGTGTTGCACTGCGTAAAAGACCGAAGTTAAGCTGATTAATTGTTTTTAAGTAATGGACGCTTATATTTTGTGACATTCTGGAAAAGAATGGAGATAAGGTATAGACTGACTTTGTGAAGCAGGTCCTCTTTGTTAATAAATTATTCCTTTTTCATGGCAAAATAATGCGTTACATGGGATTAGAAGAAATTGTTTTTAATTTCTTTTCCAGTTTTATAAGCTACAATTGGTATTTCTCACATGGTTGCTGATATAATTTCCCCTTTCTTTGCAAGCACAGGTTTTGTTAGATAGAGTTGAGTGTTTTATTCAATCTGATTCTGTTTATGAAGACCAAATCTTTCATAAGAGGACTCGTATACAGCAGGCGAGTTATATCTTCCATGCTTTGGTGTATATGTGTATCTCCTATCCAGTTGAAAGCCAAGACATAAAGTTTGGATGGTTCTATCTATTAAATTTTGATATTTTTATTTTGTTTTAGAGCTAGACTGCTTTTCTCTTGGAGCGTAGTATTAGATGCATTAAAATAAGTAGTCTTCATCTTCTATTGTTTTCTGTGAAGTAGGCTTAGCTAGTTGCTCGCTTAACTGAGAAACAATCTTGGCCAATTTTTTAAGAATCTTTTGTTCCTTCCAAGCAACTACAAACATGTATACAGAAATATGTGTTAAATGTTCAAAATTTACTGCAAACAACATATAGCAACACACCCAACATCTGGAAAAAGTGACTAATCAAGAGATTCTTACTGAATTGCAAAGGAATCTCTTCTAGGCAAGGGGAAGTATATCCTTCAAGACTTAGTAATAGATTTGTAAATTTTAAAGTTCAAGTGAATTTCTATTTTATGAGAATTGTTTTTACTCAGATCTTGTTTCTTATATTTATGAATATATTGTGGTTGTGCAAAAATTGTGCTTTTTGGCTTTCTTTCCATTAGTGATTGGTGGTTTACTGGTTTATTATGCATATCAGTCCTAGATTTTTCCTTATTCCAGTAAATGACTGATTTCGAGGCAATTGAGAATAATGAACAGATGAAGCTTAAAGCAAGAGGAGAGTCTTCTGATGAGGCACATGCAACAGTTGTAGATAAGGTCTGTGTTATAAATCGTTGTGTTTTAAATTACAGACCTGGTTTCAATTAAATTGGCAGGTTTAGTGTCTCTACAGGTGAACTTGATTGGGTTGTGAATCAAAATGAGAATCCAAGTTGTTACTAATTCAAAGCTATTAGACAACCTAAAATATACTTAAGAGATCTGAACCAAGTGATAATTACAGTTCTGTCCATAAAGTAGAGAAGTGAAGGACTGAAGGGGGTAGTTATGGTAAATTTGCTGTGAATTTTGTAGAATATCATTAACTGCAAACTTTATTGACATCCATTTGAATTGTGAGCTTAATCTGTTCTACTGTTGGTCTTATAACTCATTAACTTATAGAGAAGTGAAAAGGAAAGTCATGGTATGTAGAATCTCATGCAAGCCCTGGATGTTTCCTTTGAGCAATCGGTTAAGTGGTGGCTTTTTGTGATCCGCTTCTTGCAGTGTAATAATCTGCTTGTTCTTTTTCCAGATTAAATTAGGGGAACCAGGATACAAAGAAAGATATTATACTGAGAAATTTGAAATATCAAATCCTGGGGGAATTGAAGAAGTTAAAAAAGACATTGTAAGTTTAAATTCAAATCTAGTGGGAAGTTCTGTCCCACAATAAGTTTTGTACGTGTTATCATGGTGGAATATCTGCAACAGTCTCTACTACTTGCAGGTTTTGAAATATGTTGAAGGGTTATGCTGGGTATGCCACTATTACTACCAAGGTGTTTGCTCTTGGCAATGGTTAGTTTTTAGTTGGATGGGAAGAGAATGTTGTATCTACTTTATCTACATCTTTCATTTGATGAACTAATATTAGTTACTCTAGTATTAGCATGCCTATATTCTCTTGGCGTTGACTTATGCAATATGTATCCTTTCGCTTCCTCGTGCTTTTATTATTCTATGGTTGCTTTTATCTTGTTAATGGAAAAAATTATTAGCTCAGATTGCCATCATATCGATGCATGCATTACTAGTAAATATCAGAAAGAGACGGTCTTTATCCGTGCAAAGTTCACTTAGGCTTTGCTTGGTTGGTAGGATGTAAAGAAAACAGAAAATGTGGAAAATTGAAAGGGGATAGAAGTGGATAGTAAATAATTTTTTTCTATCCATTGGTGTGCTTGGCTGGAAATATGGAAAAGAAAAATAGAAAGAATAAGTCATATCTTCCCATCAATTGCTTGGTAGAATCGAAAAGGGAAAGGAAAGAAAATGAACTTTTTGTTAGTACGTGCTCTTCTCCTTTTGTCATTCCAATTTTGGAATGAACTTTTTTATCATCTTGTGATGGAAAATGGTCATGAGTCATCTTTGTTGTTTTCTTTCCTTTCACTTTTCTTTCATCCCAAGCACAGTAAAAAAATCCCACTTCTCCACTCCCCTTTTCATCCTTCCACTTTCAAGCTCACCCTTAATGCTGTGGGCTGTTATCTTTGTAAACAGTGGAGACAGTTTCAAGTTTTAGGTTTTAATCATGGTCAAGGGGAAACTGATGACTGATCCGTTATCACCTATCTATAACTTTTATCCCACTGGTAAAAATTCGGTCAACTCTTGGTAGTCTTTTTATCTTGTGAGATTTGTAACACCCGGGTTTAGGGGTTAGGTGAAAATAATAATTTAATATTACTTTGGGTTCGGTTTTATGATTTGAAAATGGTTCGGGTTTGGTTTGTAAATTTATTAATTTGAAGATAGACTATGTTTTGGAATTAAACCCCAAATGGCCATAGATTATATGTCCTTGTGAATATTTCATTTCATTAAGGGCAAATAGGTCATTGGGCTTTTAACTTAAAACAAAACAAATAAAATAAAACCCAAATTTCACTCATCTTCTCCCTCTCTCCACAAAACCCACGACAAAACCCCTCCCACCATTGAAGAACACTATTCCATCTTATTCCTTCTCCGTTTCAGCTCCAAATTGAAAGGTAAGAGTAAATTTGATTTCCCCTCATCTTCCCCTTCATAAAAGTACCATTCTTTTTCATTTTCATAAAGTTTTTGGAAAATGAGGTTTTGAATATTTTGAGTAAAAATGGTGCCTTTGTGTAGCTAATCTTAATATTTCGAATTGTTATGGTTAGTTATGGAATATAGGAGTCAAATGATACTACATATGTGAATTTTAAATGATTTGGAACAATTTTCGGATTTGAATGAAAATGGGGTTTTTGGGAGGTTTTGAGAGTGTTTTGGGGGTTGTCTTAGGTGAGTTTTGATAGACTTTTGATAGTACTATAGGTAGGGGTTGAATTGGGATCATTGGAGGGTGTAATGGAAGTTGAAAACATGGTTTTTGGTCAAGGTTTTGGGGCCATCCGGATTGGTGAAAAATGGATATTGTTCATGCTTGTAACATGGTATTTTTTGGTTGAATTGCATTTCGGGTTAGCTTCGATGATAAGATATTGATTGTGGGTGTTTTGTTTGTGTTTGGGAATGGTTAGAATCAAGTTTGGGCATCGGTGAAGCATCGGAAGTGAATCCGGGAAGTTGAAGGTTGTGCTTGCTTGGTCCTTGGGCTTGGAAGCTTAGGTGAGTGGTTTATTGTTTTAAACGGTTTTAAAATGGTTGGTTCGAGTATGTGGACTAGGTTGGGCTTGGTAGACCCACCTAGAGTTTGATGTCTTGGTTGCTAGAGCCAAGGACATTGAGCATAGCTTGGGGCTGGCCAAGCGTTCTGGGGGATCTAGTTCTGGTAAGAGGCACAACAACTTTGATGGTAGAGATGCTAAGAGGCACAGAGGTGGCGGACATCAGTTTGATCAGAGACGTGGCGGTGGCCACCATGGTAGAGGCCATCAGGGCCATAGAGGAGGAGGGCGCTTGCCCGAGTGTGCACAGTGTGGGAGACAGCACACTGGAGAGTGCTGTGGTAATTTCCATGCTTGTTGGAACTGTGGTTCGCGGGACCACTTTAGGAGGGACTGTCCACGTCAGGCAGCTCAGGCACCGAACATTGCTCAGGCTCCTGCGAGAGGTAATGATTTTCAGAGAGGCCGTGGGCGCGGTCGTGGCTACTTCCAGCCGAGGGCTGATGCACCTAGGGTGGATGCTCAGAGGAACCTTGCACATGTTGTGGCTGTGCAGCCAGAGGCGGGAGGACCAGCGAGGGTCTACGCTCAGAGAGAGGCCGGGAACGACACCGATGTGATAGCAGGTAATTTCGAGTTACAGTCTATGTCTTTGCTTTCTTTGGTTGATTCGGGTTCTACGCATACCTACATTTTGAGTGAGCATGCACAGAAGTTAGATATTCCGGTTGAGATCTTAGATGTAGGTATGCATGTTACTAGTTCCTTTGGTGAGATAGTTGTGGTTAGGCGTATGTATAGGAGGTGTCCACTGAGGATTCAGGGTCATGTGTTTTCAGTTGATATGATGAAACTTCCTTTCTACGGTTTTGATATTATATTGGGTATGGATTGGTTGGTTGAGCATCGAGCTAGTGTGGACTTTGAGACGAAGAGAATTTCCTTGAAGCTCTCTGATGACTACGAGGTAGTGGTAGTGGGCGAGAACATTAAGTTCTTGTCCAATGTAGTGTCAGCTTTAGAGGCTCATAGGTTGATGGACTCGGGATGTGGGGCTTATTTAGCTTATGTTATGAATCCGGATATGAGTGAAGCTAGACCGAAAGATATCAGGACAGTGTGTGACTTTCCAGATGTGTTTCCTGAAGAGTTGCCGGGTTTGCCTCCTGACAGAGATGTTGAGTTTGTGATTGAGACAGTTTCAGGGTCTAACCCAGTTTCGATAGCTCCGTACCGTATGGCTCCGAAAGAGTTGAAAGAATTGAAGAGTCAGTTGCAAGAGTTATTAGACCGTGGTTTCATTAGGCCTAGTAGTTCTCCGTGGGGTGCTCCAGTGTTGTTTGTGAAAAAGAAGGATGGTAGCATGCGTATGTGTATTGACTATAGACAGCTGAATCAGTTGACTGTGAAGAACAAGTATCCGTTGCCTCGTATAGATGATTTGTTTGATCAGTTGAGAGGTGCTTCAGTGTTCTCGAAGATAGATCTGAGATCCGGGTACTATCAGTTGAAGGTGAAAGAGTGTGATGTTCCGAAGACAGCTTTTAGGACTAGGTATGGTCACTATGAGTTTCTTGTGATGCCATTTGGGCTCACGAATGCACCAGCAGCATTCATGGACATGATGAACAGAATTTTTAGAGACTATCTAGACCGGTTTGTGGTTGTCTTCATTGATGATATACTTGTGTACTCGAAGACAGAAGAAGAACATGATGAGCACTTGAGGTTTGTTTTACAGAGATTGTTGAGCAATCAGTTGTATGCGAAGCTTAGTAAGTGTGAGTTCTGGATTCGAGAGGTTGTATTTCTTGGCCATGTTGTTTCGGCCGAAGGTATCCGAGTTGATCCATCGAAGATTGAGGCTATTGTTGAGTGGAAACAACCTAAGTCCGTGACCGAGATTAGGAGTTTCCTAGGATTAGCTGGTTACTATAGGAGGTTTGTTGATGGCTTCTCTAGAGTAGCTGCTCCCTTGACTAAGTTGTTGCAAAAGGGAGTCAAGTTTGAATGGTCAGATGCAAGACAAAAGGCCTTTGAGAAATTGAAAGAAGCTTTGACGAATGCTCCAGTGTTAGTGCAACCTGTTTCAGGTAAGGAGTTTGTGATATACAGTGATGCTTCCTACGTAGGCTTAGGGTGTGTTTTGATGCAAGATAGAAGAGTCGTTGCTTATGCTTCTAGACAGTTGAAGATTAATGAGAAGATGTAACCCCCTCGTCCCGGTCTGGCCGAATGATCGGTCCAAGTGGGCCACACGGGGAAAACCGAGCGAAAACCAATTAAGGTTCCCCCTCGGTTAGCAACCCTATATATTTTTTTTTTCTTTTCTAGATGCCTGTATTAAAACCTATGTGAGGGAACACGCAGCGAACAAACACGGATACAAAACCCACAAGACCTGCAATTAAACAAACCAATTTTTCCATTTTAAGTAAGCCGTATCGATACACCTACAGAGGGTATCGATACGCCTTGACCAAAGTCAACCCTCCCAATCAACTCAGGGAAGACCGTATCGATACACCCTTGAGCGTATCGATACGCCCCTCTCGGTCAACATCACTTGGTCAACTAGGTTGAACCGTATCGATACGCTTGACCCCGTATCGATACGCCCTGCACTCCACAACTCCACAGGATTCCAGAGTGCTGGGACCGTATCGATACACTATTGTGTATCGATACGCTCAGCCTGATTTGAATTTCAGAAAGTTGAGACCGTATCGATACACAGGGGTGTATCGATACGCCCTGCTTTACAATACTCTGTTTTCAGCAAAACACATAAGACTCACACTCTAGATGCATAACAAAACCTCCCTAGATACAAACAACACACAAACAACCTTTAACAATCAAGATGTCAACTCACATGGCATTCAAACGCACAAGTATCATGCATCTCCAGAATTTATACATCAAGGCAATCTAAGCATTCAAAACATACCATCCCACCCTAACAATTATCATTGTAATTCATGCTTTACAATCCAAACATCATATATAACAAAGAGTTATAAAAAAACTCATACAACAACCCTTTTGCCACATTGCTAACTAGTACAAAATCACCACCGTACTTGAGCTACAAAACTTGGAAGCCCTTCTTGCCTTGCTCCGAGCTAACGCCACGCTAATGATCTGCATTGTTGAACATTGAGAGCGTAAGCTATAAGCTTAGTGAGGGTGCTCTAAAACGAAAAACAACAACAATGCAGCGTTCAAGCATGTACTCCTTAAACCTCATATCTAACATGCATAGGTAACATCACAAGTAGTCCTAGCTAGTCCATCAAGTGGCATAATATGGCATATTACTTCATACTAAGCACCAAGCATCAATATCAATAATCATGTTTCAACACCATATATCACAATATATGAACAAGTTAATTGGCCACTTTGAATTACCCCGATTGTGCGGATTTGAAACTCAACAACACTTTACCTCGGTGGGATTTCACTCATCACCGGCCTTGCATGGACGGGATTCCACTCATCATCACGTAGAAATGAATAAATTTCCGGTGGAATATTACTTCACCGTACTCCTCCTTGGTGCCTTAACGCCACCAAGGCCACGTACGTTTTGACTCAATTTGTGTGCACACTAATCCTAATGATCGATCATTTACAACCGGTAATTATTTAGTGCCAATTATCATTTACCACATCACATTTTCCATCAATCATACATTATGCTCATCACATATATATACACCTCATGAATATACATGTACAAAACCACCAATATCACAAGAACATAGTTAAGTAAGCACAATAGCATATATGGATATCAACGGCTAACTAACAATTCGAATTAACTAAAAGTGGCCTACCAAGCACACTTTACACAAGCACACTACACATACTCGAACCAAACTTTAGGATAAGTTTAAAACCACTCACCGCCCTTCCTTAGCCAATCGAAACAATCCTCCTACAAACTCGGATTCTGTTCCAAAGCTCCTTCAACGTTTCCTCTTGCTTCTATCCAAACAAAACACACTTATCACACCACAATTCAATGCTAAAATTCAACTAACAACCCACTTCACAAACATAAGCCATAATCTACAATTTCTCAATCCACAAATCATCCAAAAACTCAATTTTTCGTACTCCCCAAACACCTTGCTGAAAACTCCACTTTCATACACCCAAATGACCTCTAACACATCCCAAATCACCCTCATATCATACCCTAACCATCAGCCTTTAGTTTTCAACATAAACTTCACCAAAAACCAAGTTTCAACACTTTAAAATTTACCCTATGAGCATAATACGAATTTTCATCCAAAATTAACCAAATTGACATATAATGTGTATTTCATCATGATTAAGCTAAATCCCAACTCAAAACATTAAAACCATTTGGAAAACCACCTAAAATCCAAACTTTGATATAAAACCATAATTTTTCAAAATCCTATATCTTTGAATTTTAAGACCATAGATAGATAGAGAATAAGGAGGAGAGTCGGAAAACATAATTTACCTTTCAAAACGGTGTTGAAATCGACTAGTATGATCAATTGAATAGTGACAAGCTTGAGAGGTTTTTAGAGATGGTGTTAACGTTGGATGAGGAAGAAATGAGGAAGAAGAAGATAACTTTGAATTTTATAAAGTTATCTTACTTTATTTAAAAGTTTTGGGTAAAATCGCAACATAGGTCCCTCCCCTTTTATTAAAGCTCAATTACACCACAACTTAAATTGAGTTGATTCTATTTAAATTTTATTGACTCGACTATAAACCCGGTTAAATCCTAGGCCCAAAACACGGGTGTTACAACTCTCTCCCACTTAAGGAATTTCGTCCCCGAAATTACACGACGGAAACAAATACGGAAACTGCTCAATCATATCCGCTTTCCTCTCCCACGTGGCCTCTTCTACACCTCTATGTCTCCACAACACTTTGACCAACTCTATGGTCTTGCCACGCAACACCTTGCTGTCAGAAGCAAGTATCTCAATGGGTTCTTCAGTGTAGGACAAATCCGGATTCAATTCTATCTCCTCAACGGGCATCACATGAGAAGGATCTGATCTATATCTCCTAAGCATAGACATATGAAAAACATCATGGATCTTCTCTAACTCAGAAGGTAACCTCAAACGATAAGCTACAGGTCCAATCCTCTCAACTACCTCATATGGACCAATGAACCTCGGACTCAATTTGCCCTTTCGGCCGAATCTCATTACTTTCTTCCACGGAGATACCTTTAGAAACACTTTCTCACCCACTGAGTACTCTATCTCTTTCCTCTTCAAATCCGCATAAGATTTCTGACGATTGGAAGCTGCTTTCAAACGGTCGCAAATCAGCTTTACCTTGTCGGTAGTCCCCTTAAGCAAATCTGGCATAGGTAACAATCTCTGACCTGTTTCAGCCCAACAGATCGGAGTCCTACATCGTCTACCATACAAAGCCTCATAAGGAGCCATCTGAATACTAGATTGATGACTGTTGTTGTAAGCGAACTCAACCAACGGTAAGTGCTTCTCCCACGAACCCTGGAAATCAATCACACAACAACGAAGCATATCCTCTAGAATCTGTATTACTCGCTCTGACTGCCCATCAGACTGTGGATGATAGGAAGTGCTGAAATGCAAACGGCTACCTAGAGCACTATGCAAACAACCCCAGAACCTCGAAGTAAACCTAGGATCTCTGTCTGAAACAATAGACCTCGGAACTCCGTGAAGTCTCACAATCTCACGGATGTACAAGTTTGCCAACTTGTCTAAGGAATCCGTAGTGTTCACTGCTAAGAAGTGAGCACACTTAGTGAATCTATCAACAATCACCCAAACTGAATTCTTCTTTGAAGGAGACAAGGGTAATCCCGATACAAAATCCATGGTGATCCTCTCCCATTTCCATTCCGGAATCTTCAAAGGCTGTAGCAAACCTGAAGGAACCTGATGTTCTGCCTTCACTCTCTGACAAACCATACAACGACTCACATACTCAGCTACATCTTTCTTCAAACCAACCCAGAAGTAATCATTCTTCAAGTCACAATACATTTTGGTACTACCCGGATGCATAGAAAAGGGACTCGAATGTGCTTCGCTCAGAATCTGACGTCTCAACTCAACATCTTCTGGTACAACAATTCTATCCCTAAAGCACAACAAGTCCTCACCACTGAAACTGTAATCGGTCGGTCTTCCTTCGGCTATGTCCTGGACATGAGGAATTAAACTATCATCTTGCAATTGCTTCTCTCTAATCAATTGTATCAAAGAAGGCTTCACTTGGAACTCGGTAATCAAACCACCATCATCGGACACACTCAATTTAGCAAACATAACCCTCAACTCTATGGCCACTTTCCTACTCAAAGCATCGGCGACTACATTCGCTTTACCCGGATGGTACTCGATGGTCAAATCATAATCTTTTAGCAACTCAAGCCATCTTCTCTGCCTCAAGTTTAACTCCTTCTGTGTCATCAAGTACTTCAAGCTCTTGTGATCGGTGTAAACAATACACTTCTCACCATACAAGTAATGACGCCAAATCTTCAATGCAAACACAACTGCGGCTAGCTCGATATCATGAGTAGGATAGTTCTTCTCATGAACCTTCAATTGTCTAGAAGCATAAGCAACAACTTTTTTCTCTTGCATCAAAACACATCCTAAACCTACGTAGGAAGCATCACTGTAAATCACAAACTCCTTACCTGAAACAGGTTGTACTAACACTGGGGCATTTGTCAAAGCTTCTTTTAATTTCTCAAAGGTTTTTTGTCTTGCCTCTGACCATTCAAACTTAACTCATTTTTGCAACAGTTTAGTCAAAGGAGCAGCTACTCTAGAGAAACCATCAACAAATCTTCTATAGTAACCGGCTAATCCCAGGAAACTCCTAATCTCGGTCACGGACTTAGGCTGTTTCCACTCAACAATAGCCTCAATCTTCGATGGATCAACTCGGATACCTTCGGCCGAAACAACATGACCAAGAAATACCACCTCTCGAATCCAGAACTCACATTTACTAAGCTTCGCATACAACTGATTGCTCAGCAATCTCTGTAAAACAACCCTCAAGTGCTCGTCATGTTCTTCTTCTGTCTTCGAGTACACAAGTATGTCATCAATGAAAACAACTACAAAACAGTCTAGATAGTCTCTAAAAACTCTGTTCATCATGTCCATGAATGCTGCAGGTGCATTCGTGAGCCCAAATGGCATCACAAGAAACTCATAGTGACCATATCTAGTCCTAAAAGTTGTCTTCGGCACATCACACTCTTTCACCTTTAACTGATAGTATCCGGATCTCAAATCTATCTTCGAGAACACTGAAGCACCTCTCAACTGATCAAACAAATCATCTATGCGAGGCAACGGATACTTGTTCTTCACAGTCAACTGATTCAACTGTCTATAGTCAATACACATACGCATACTACCATCCTTCTTTTTCACAAATAACACGGGAGCACCCCACGGAGAACTACTAGGCCTGATGAATCCACGGTCTAATAATTCTTGCAACTGGTTCTTCAATTCTTTCAACTCCTTTGGAGCCATACGATACGGAGCTATCGAAACTGGATTAGACCTTGAAATGGTCTCGATCACAAACTCAACATCTCTGTCAGGAGGTAAACCCGACAACTCTTCAGGGAATACATCCGGAAAGTCACACACTGTTCTGATATCTTTCGGTCTAGCTTCATTCATATCCGGATTCATAACATAAGCTAAATAAGCCCCACATCCAGAGTCCATCAACTTGTGAGCCTCTAAAGCTGACACTACATTAGACAAGAACTTAATGTTCTCGCCTACTACTACCACCTCGTAGTCATCAGAAAGTTTCAGAGAAATTCTCTTTGTTTCAAAATCCACACTAGCCCGATGCTCAACCAACCAATCTATACCCAGAATTATATCGAAACCATAAAAAGGAAGTTCCATCATATCAACTGGGAACACATAACCCTGAATCTTCAGTGGACATCTCCTATACATACGTCTAACCACAACTGTCTCACCAAAAGAACTAGTGACATGCATACCTACATCTAAGATCTCAACAGGGATATCTAACTTCTGTGCATGCTCACTCAAAATGTAGGAATGCGTAGAACCCGAATCAACCAAAGAAAGCAAAAACATAGACCGTAACTCGAAATTACATGCTATCACATCAGTGTCGTTCCCAGCCTCTCTCTGAGCATAAACTCTCGCTGGTCCTCCTGCCTCTGGCTGCACTGCCACAACATGAGCAAGATTCCTCTGAGCATCCACCCTAGGTGCATCTATCCTAGGTTGGAAGTAGCCACGACCGCGCCCACGGCCTCTCTGAAAATCATTGGCTCTAGCAGGAGCCTGTGCTGATGCCTGTCCCACTGGATGTGGACAGTTACGTCTAATGTGGTCTCTAGCCCCACAATTCCAACAAGAATGGAAATTTCCCCAACACTCACCGGTGTGGTTCCTCCCACAAATAGCACATGTAGGCAACTTTCCACCAGCTCTCTGGTTTTGATGGCCTTTACCGTGGTTACCGCCACCACGCCTATTATCATAATGAGATTTGTTGTCTCGATGCCTCTTGGCATCATCTCTATCAAAGTTACTGGATCTCTTACCAGAACTAGATCCACCTGACCGCCTGGTCAGACTCAAACTGTGCTCCAAGTCCTTGGCCCTCGAAACCAAGACATCAAAATCAGTGTAATCGGTAGCTAGAGTATATGTCTTGATTTCTTCATTCAATCCATAACGGAACCGGTTACAGCGTTCCACCTCAGTAGGAACAAGTTCAGGTGCATACTGACTTAGTCTGACAAATCTAATCTCATAGTCTGTCACGGATCTAAGCCCCTGAATCAAAGCCATGAACTCCCTCTTCCTCTCGTCGATGTATCGTGGACCCAGATACTTCTTCCGGAATGCTGACTCAAAGAACTCCCAAGTGATCTCAGCGTCATCCATACTCGAAGTAACAGTGACCCACCAAGTGTAGGCATCGCCCTGAAGCAAGGACTCTACACAGCCCAACTTGCGATCACCAGTACATCCCATCTGAGCCAAGATACGGACGGTCTTCTCAAACCATAACTCTGACCTCTCCGGAGTAGACCCCCTGAACTCTTCAGCCCCAAGGCCCCGAAGTCTCTCTAATGGCAATTCGGTGCCCTCACCATGATGATGTACTGCCTGTCCTCCAGCTACTGCAGCCTAAAAAGCCCCGGCTATCGCCTGAACCAACGGAGCTAAGTCAATCCCTGCCGGTCCTTGGCCACCTTGGCCACCCTGACCCCCTGGTGGTCCCTCTCCTCCGGCCTCAGCCTCGCCTCCAACTCCCAGTGGAGGAGGTGGTGGTGGTGGAGGTGGTGGAGGAGCTCCAATCCCAATCACAGGCTCTCCCACTTGAGCCTCAACTCTAACTACTGGCTCTACTCCTGGAGCCTCTGCCCGTGGTTCCGGTCGAAACCTCCTAGGCCTCGCACGTGGTCTCATAGTACAGCTATCAAGGTATAAACTACAACAAGAAACAGATAAGGATTTCGTTAGTCAAAGCAAGGGTCCAATAGTGCTCAAGTACTCCTCTTTTCAAAAATCTTTGTAAATTAAGTAATAGTAGCAATGGGCACACACTCTACACCAGACACATCAATTCATGCTTCAAAACATCATGCGAACAGTCAATTATCAAAGATTCATGGCAAGGTATGCATCGAACAACACAATTACTCAACATAACAAGTTTACCTTACTTACCTGCCCGAGGTCTCGATAACCTCAGGCTCTGATACCAACAAATGTAACCCCCTCGTCCCGGTCTGGCCGAATGACCGGTCCAAGTGGGCCACACGGGGAAAACCGAGCGAAAACCAATTAAGGTTCCCCCTCGGTTAGCAACCCTATATATATTTTTTTCTTTTCTAGATGCCTGTATTAAAACCTATGTGAGGGAACACGCAGCGAACAAACACGGATACAAAACCCACAAGACCTGCAATTAAACAAACCAATTTTTCCATTTTAAGTAAGCCGTATCGATACACCTACAGAGGGTATCGATACGCCTTGACCAAAGTCAACCCTCCCAATCAACTCAGGGAAGACCGTATCGATACACCCTTGAGCGTATCGATACGCCCCTCTCGGTCAACATCACTTGGTCAACTAGGTTGAACCGTATCGATACGCTTGACCCCGTATCGATACGCCCTGCACTCCACAACTCCACAGGATTCCAGAGTGCTGGGACCGTATCGATACACTATTGTGTATCGATACGCTCAGCCTGATTTGAATTTCAGAAAGTTGAGACCGTATCGATACACAGGGGTGTATCGATACGCCCTGCTTTACAATACTCTGTTTTCAGCAAAACACATAAGACTCACACTCTAGATGCATAACAAAACCTCCCTAGACACAAACAACACACAAACAACCTTTAACAATCAAGATGTCAACTCACATGGCATTCAAACGCACAAGTATCATGCATCTCCAGAATTTATACATCAAAGCAATCTAAGCATTCAAAACATACCATCCCACCCTAACAATTATCATTGTAATTCATGCTTTACAATCCAAACATCATATATAACAAAGAGTTATAAAAAAACTCATACAACAACCCTTTTGCCACATTGCTAACTAGTACAAAATCACCACCGTACTTGAGCTACAAAACTTGGAAGCCCTTCTTGCCTTGCTCCGAGCTAACGCCACGCTAATGATCTGCATTGTTGAACATTGAGAGCGTAAGCTATAAGCTTAGTGAGGGTGCTCTAAAACGAAAAACAACAACAATGCAGCGTTCAAGCATGTACTCCTTAAACCTCATATCTAACATGCATAGGTAACATCACAAGTAGTCCTAGCTAGTCCATCAAGTGGCATAATATGGCATATTACTTCATACTAAGCACCAAGCATCAATATCAATAATCATGTTTCAACACCATATATCACAATATATGAACAAGTTAATTGGCCACTTTGAATTACCCCGATTGTGCGGATTTGAAACTCAACAACACTTTACCTCGGTGGGATTTCACTCATCACCGGCCTTGCATGGACGGGATTCCACTCATCGCCACATGCCCTACGGATGGGATTCCACTCATCATCACGTAAAAATGAATAAATTTCCGGTGGAATATTACTTCACCGTACTCCTTCTTGGTGCCTTAACGCCACCAAGGCCACGTACGTTTTGACTCAATTTGTGTGCACACTAATCCTAATGATCGATCATTTACAACCGGTAATTATTTAGTGCCAATTATCATTTACCACATCACATTTTCCATCAATCATACATCATGCTCATCACATATATATACACCTCATGAATATACATGTACAAAACCACCAATATCACAAGAACATAGTTAAGTAAGCACAATAGCATATATGGATATCAACGGCTAACTAACAATTCGAATTAACTAAAAGTGGCCTACCAAGCACACTTTACACAAGCACACTACACATACTCGAACCAAACTTTAGGATAAGTTTAAAACCACTCACCGCCCTTCCTTAGCCAATCGAAACAATCCTCCTACAAACTCGGATTCTGTTCCAAAGCTCCTTCAAAGTTTCCTCTTGCTTCTATCCAAACAAAACACACTTATCACACCACAATTCAATGCTAAAACTTAACTAACAACTCACTTCACAAACATAAGCCATAATCTACAATTTCTCAATCCACAAATCATCCAAAAACTCAATTTTTCGTACTCCCCAAACACCTTGCTGAAAACTCCACTTTCATACACCCAAATGACCTCTAACACATCCCAAATCACCCTCATATCATACCCTAACCATCAGCCTTTAGTTTTCAACATAAACTTCACCAAAAACCAAGTTTCAACACTTTAAAATTTACCCTATGAGCATAATACGAATTTTCATCCAAAATTAACCAAATTGACATATAATGTGTATTTCATCATGATTAAGCTAAATCCCAACTCAAAACATTAAAACCATTTGGAAAACCACCTAAAATCCAAACTTTGATATAAAACCATAATTTTTCAAAATCCTATATCTTTGAATTTTAAGACCATAGATAGATAGAGAATAAGGAGGAGAGTCAGAAAACATAATTTACCTTTCAAAACGGTGTTGAAATCGAGTAGTATGATCAATTGAATAGTGACAAGCTTGAGAGGTTTTTAGAGATGGTGTTAACGTTGGATGAGGAAGAAATGAGGAAGAAGAAGATAACTTTGAATTTTATAAAGTTATCTTACTTTATTTAAAAGTTTTGGGTAAAATCGCAACATAGGTCCCCCCCTTTTATTAAAGCTCAATTACACCACAACTTAAATTGAGTTGATTCTATTTAAATTTTATTGACTCGACTATAAACCCGGTTAAATCCTAGGCCCAAAACACGGGTGTTACAGAAGAACTATCCTACTCATGACATTGAGCTAGCCGCAGTTGTGTTTGCATTGAAGATTTGGCGTCATTACTTGTATGGTGAGAAGTGTGTTGTATACACCGATCACAAGAGCTTGAAGTACTTGATGACACAGAAAGAGTTGAATTTGAGACAGAGAAGATGGCTAGATCTGTTGAAAGATTATGATTTGACCATTGAGTACCATCCGGGTAAAGCAAATGTAGTAGCCGATGCCTTGAGTAGAAAAGTGGCCGTCGAGTTGAGAGCTATGTTTGCTAGGTTGAGTGTGTCCGATGATGGTGGTCTGATCACCGAGTTGCAAGTGAAGCCTTCTTTGATTCAGTTGATTAGAGAGAAGGAGTTGCAAGATGCTAGCCTAGTTCCTCATGTTCAGGACATAGCCGAAGGAAGACCGACTGAGTACAGTTTCAGTGGTGAGAGTCTGTTGTGCTTCAGAGATAGAATTGTTGTACCGGAAGATGTTGAGTTGAGACGACAGATTTTGAGTGAAGCACATTCGAGTCCCTTTTCTATGCATTCGGGTAGTACCAAGATGTACCGAGACTTGAAGAATGATTACTTCTGGGTTGGTCTGAAGAGAGATGTAGCCGAGTATGTGAGCCGTTGCATGGTCTGTCAGAGAGTGAAGGCGGAACATCAGGTTCCTTCAGGGT
This sequence comes from Hibiscus trionum, assembly GCA_030270665.1. NCBI lineage: Eukaryota > Viridiplantae > Streptophyta > Magnoliopsida > Malvales > Malvaceae > Hibiscus > Hibiscus trionum. Next base: position 78,345,121 of record BSYR01000003.1, on the reverse strand, counting down.
TGCTATAGCCTTTGAAGATTCCGGAATGGAAATGGGAGAGGATCACCATGGATTTTGTATCGGGGTTGCCTTTATCTCCTTCGAAGAAGAATTCAGTTTGGGTGATTGTTGACAGGTTCACTAAGTGTGCTCACTTCTTAGCAGTGAACACTACGGATTCCTTAGACAAGTTGGCAAACTTGTACATTCGTGAGATTGTGAGACTTCATGGAGTTCCGAAGTCTATTGTTTTAGATAGGGATCCTAGATTTACTTCGAGGTTCTGGAGTTGCTTGCATAGTGCTTTGGGTAGTCATCTGCATTTCAGCACATCTTATCATCCGCAGTTCGATGGGCAGTCAGAGCGAGTGATACAGATTCTAGAAGATATGCTTCGTTGTTGTGTGATTGATTTTCAGGGTTCTTGGGAGAGACACTTACCGTTGGTTGAGTTTGCTTACAACAACAGTTATCAGTCTAGTATTCAGATGGCACCCTATGAGGCTTTGTATGGTAGACAGTGTAGGACTCCGATTTGTTGGGCTGAGACAGGTCAGAGGTTGTTACCTATGCCGGACTTGCTTAAAGGAACCACAGAAAAAGTGAAGTTGATTTGCGACCGTTTGAAAGCAGCTTCCGATCGTCAGAAGTCCTATGCAGATCTGAAGAGGAAAGAGGTTGAGTATTCAGTGGGTGAGAAAGTGTTTCTGAAGGTATCTCCGTGGAAGAAGGTAATGTGATTTGGCCGAAAGGGCAAGTTGAGTCCGAGGTTCATTGGTCCGTATGAGATAGCTGAGCGGATTGGGCCTGTAGCTTATCGGTTGAGGTTACCCTCTGAGTTAGAAAAGATCCATGATGTCTTTCATGTGTCTATGCTTAGGAGATATAGATCAGATCCTTCTCATGTGATGCCCGTGGAGGAGATAGAGTTGAATCCGGATTTGTCCTATAATGAAGAGCCCGTAGAGATACTTGCTTCTGATAGCAAGGTGTTGCGTGGCAAGACCATAGAGTTGGTCAAGGTGTTGTGGAGACATAGAGGTGTGGAAGAGGCCACGTGGGAGAGGAAAGCGGATATGGTTGAGCAATTTTCGTATCTGTTTCCACCAGGTAATTTCGGGGACGAAATTTCCTTAAGTGGGGGAGAGTTGTAACACCCGGGTTTAGGGGTTAGGTGAAAATAATAATTTAATATTACTTTGGGTTCGGTTTTATGATTTGAAAATGGTTCGGGTTTGGTTTGCAAATTTATTAATTTGAAGATAGACTATTGTAATCACTAATTTTGTCCGGACCTTAAACCCCCTTTAGTTTGTGTTTACCTTGGGCTTATTAGGGCTATTCGGTAATTAAAAGTAAAAAAAGAAAAAGGAAAAAAAGAGAAATATATATATATATATATATATATATATATATATATATATATATATATAATATATGTGTGCGTCATGTCCTGTCATATGGCACGCATGCGACATAATAAGTGTATGTGTGTTTGTTTATATATAACTAAGTAATGTGTGAATGTATATATTTGGTGCCTACACTTGTTGTCATTGTAATTATCTTTTCGTTATTTATTATTTATTAGTATTGTTATTACCCTTTATTTGATATTATGGATTACCTATATATTATATTATATTATTATTATTATATACCGGATATTACTATTATTACTATAATAAAAATAAAAATGGAATAAGTAAACAGCCCATTCTGATTTAAATATTAAAAGCCCAATTTCATTAAAAAATAATAAGAGCCCAACAGTTTTTAAGAAGTCCATTTACAGAGAAGAGGCCCAAAAAATATATATATATATATATTAAGTACAAGGGTTCGGGCCCAACCAAATAAAAAACCTTAAGTTAACCCTAATTTTATGTCTTCTGCAGCCGCCGCACGCCCAACACCGTTGGATCTGGCCGCGATCCAACGGTCCAAATTCATCCCGCAAGGAAACCCTAGGAGGAAGCCCTTATGTTCTTGCAGCCGCACTTCCACAGCCGTCAGATCTACTGAGATCTGACGGTCCAGATCTAATCCCGGATAAAAAAACCCTATAGCCCATCTCTTTGCCTAGCGCCGCTTCATCTCCAGCCGTCCGATCAAGGACCAATCGAGCGGCTCAGATCTTCCAGAGATCCCACGCTCCACCACGCGCGGCGTTTCGATCGCCCACGCGCGTCTGAGCCCTCTGTCTTCGTACGCCTGCAACCACGCCGTGTCCCTCCCGATTGGGCTCATCCGACAACATACACAGAGAAAAAATAGTGGTCAGGGACCCGAAAATGGAAAAAGAAAAAACAACAACAAATTATCCCAGAGTCAACTTGTACCATACGAACAGAAGCGAAAAAGGGATAGCATGTGAGCGCTTCGGATATAAATCAGAACAAAAAATCATTGTAAAGAGGGAGGGAGAGATTGAAAAAAAAAACCATTGTATTCGGAATTTTTTCAGAGAGAAATAACAGAAAAAAGCCTTCTGAGGTAGCGTTTCTCTTTGATCTTTCGATTGCATGCAAACATTCAAAAACAAAAAAAAAACAAGAAGGGAAAGTTTTTTTACCTTCCGAGAGCTCCATCTCCTCTGGCTTTCGAGTCGTGGCGGCGATAAACCCTTGACTTCCGTCGGGAAGTTCGACGGGTGAGCCGTCCGGGCCTCGGTTGGGAAGGCTTTAGGGTTCCGGTTGGAATTTTTTTAAAAGGGGGAGGGGATTTTCTTTTGAGATTTGTTTTTTTTATGTATTTTGGGATCTGGTTTTGGGGCTTCAAACAAAAAGGGGTTTCAAAAAAAAGGGTTTTTCTTTAAGACTCTGGCGCCGGCAACGGCGACCGGAGTGGGTGACGGCACCGGAAACCCTTTCCCGATGAGGCTAACCCTAACCGGTTGTGAAGAGGGGGAGGAGTTTGTTTTCTGGGTTTGGGTTTAAAATGGGTAAAAAAGGATTTCTTTTTTTCGTTCTGTTTTTATATTGGTTTCACGATTTAAAAATGGTCCAAGCCTTTTCTAGTCCATCCGCGTTTCCGAAACATCACCCTTAGCCATTCTGTTTTTTGAAATCTCATCTCTGGTCCGTTCTTTTTTTAAGTTTTTTTTTTCAATTTCGTCCCCTATTTTGTTTCAGTCAACACCGAATGGTTTAATAGCCATTTCGGTCCCTACAGTTTTCAGCGTCTTTCAATTTTGGTCCCAGTTTTGACAACTTAACCTTTTTTCTTTTGGTTTAATTCTCTCATTAGTCCCCAGAATCTGTCCAGAATTCACTTTAGTCCTTTTAGTAATATGGCTTTCGTCCCATGCATTTTTTAATTTTCTAACTCAATATTTATATTCATATGCTCATCTTTATCTATGTTTTATTTACATGTTCCATATATGCTTGATGATGTATACATGTATTCGTGCAATTTATGTTTATTATACCATCAATGCCATGACATTTACTTTGTGTTTAATTATTTCATTTATTTTTAAGTTGCATCTCGGTTTATAAATTGCAATGTGAATGCCTTTTTATTCGGGAGTGAACGAGGCCAGTACCAGTCGTAGTGGTGGTGGTTCGGACGTTCTCTTTCGAATATTAAGGCTTTTAAAATTTACTCGATCATATAACCAAATTTCGATACGAATCGTCACTTTAATTCGCAAAATTTAATATTAATTAAGCGGTAATGTTTTTTGGTACCGATTTTCGGGCACGTCGAGGGTGCTAATCCTTCCTCGCGTGTAACCGACTCCCGAACCCTTTTAAATCTCTGGTTTTATTTCGGTGTCCGGTCTACCATTTTTAAATGGCCGGTGGCGACTCCTCTATTTTTATAAATCCGACTAATTTTCCGAAAACCAATTTAAAACCCGGTTCTTCTAAGTGACACCGGAGAGGTATTTTTTAGTCGCAACAGATGGCGACTCCGCTGGGGACAAATTTTTGTTTTCAAAAACAAAAAAGAGAGTCAAGCAAAAAAATAAACTTTACCGCTCAATTAATATTAGAAGTTGTGAATTAAAGTGACCAAATCGATCGATATTTGTTTATAAGTGCGAGTTTATTTTAAACGCATTTAAAATGGCATTTAAACCCGTTTATTTAAGTGGGGGGAAAACGCTAGTGCTTTCGTGTGGATATTGTTCCTCCGTGTAGGCCTAGCAAGTACCTTCGGGGCTCGAGTACCCTATATCTTCGTGAGAATATCGTTTCTCCATGCAGATATAGCGAAAGGGTCCCCTCGAATTGAACTCGGTTGGGAGGAGCCTATAATGGGTGATGACCGGGGGCCTTGCTACCCTTAGTAGGGGACAGCGAGGACAGTTCGAGTACCTCCTAGGACCAAAACTGCATGTAGAGAACTAGATTGCCCACCCCTTTAGAGCCATGCGGACAGCCTAGGTTCATTAGACGGGATAAATAGGGTTGCTTGCTTTTATGATTGCCTTTTTATCATGTTTATCCTACACTAACGATTATTCTTATGATCTTTTTGCATCTACTTTTCGTGCATGCATTTCATAAGTTAGGGTGGTTCTACCCATTTTGGGGCTATCATTGTGGACGAGAGGTTGCTAGAAAGGATAATGCCAATTAGCAAGTCCGACATCGGACAGAACGGATAAAGGGGCAGTTCACCGAGCGAAAGCACAGTGTCAGGTCATTTAATGCCCACCACCGAAGAAGGCACATCTCTTCTCCATCCCGAGCAAAATTTCGAACCGTCTATCGGATCAACATCTTTGGATCACAAGAGGAAGCATATTTGTAAGACTTTGCTATGATTGTCTTTTAACAAGGAACCTCCTTCACGTTCGAATGATAGTCGACCTAAGGGGAATCACCTATAGGGCCAACACATTTCATCCGCATACACATGTGTACATATTTCATTGCATCATATGTTCATACATCATGACATGCATTGACCAACTAAATAACGAATTAATATTGAAAAAATATTATCAGAGTGGTGAAGTTTCCAATCTACAACCATTCCGCGTTCGTACGACACTCGTTCTCAGTCACGAGCAATGGAAGAAAGGATGGCCAGGGTTGAACAAGGTCAGAAGGACCTCGAGGGCCGATTGGATGGAATCGGGCAAAACATTAAGGATCAGATTGCGCAATCACAAACCACCATCATCGCTCAGATGACCGAACTGCTTGAAAAGAAGTTCAGTAAAGAAGGAGGATCAGGGGGCAATTCGAATGAGAGGGGAGTAGATGAGACTACATCGCATATCCAACTAGGAGCGCCAACCACCGGGAAGAGAGTGCATATCAACCTCGAGGGAACGCCCGCTAATCGTCCTACAGGGGCACCAGCTAGACGTCACTTGGACCAACATGTTGAGTTAGGGGAAGATCTCGAGGTTGAAGTACCGGATCTAAACGTGTTGAATGAGGTAGAAGAAAGGATTATGGCCGAGGCGGAAAAGAAGTACGAGGAGAAGTTTCGTCTCTTTGAAGAAAAGTTCATGGCCTTGCAAGGAATTGATAAGCAAGGGAATGATGCTAGTGATTTGAGCCTTGTAGCGGATTTAGTTTTACCTCCGAAATTCAAGGCCCCCGACTTTGATAAGTATGACGGGACTACTTGTCCTTCAGCTCACATCACCATGTATTGCCGAAAAATGGCAGCTTTTATAAAAGACGAGAAGCTACTTATCCACTGCTTTCAAGACAGTTTAACTGGTTCCGCAACCCGTTGGTATACTCAACTTAGACGAGTCGACATCAAGTCTTGGAGCGATCTTTCGAAGGCTTTTGTGGGTCAATACAAGCATGTAACTGATATGACTCCGAATCGGCTCATGCTACAAGGGATGGAACAGAAGCACGGTGAGAGTATCCGTGAGTATGCCCGGCGTTGGAGAGACGTAGCAGCTCAAGTGCAGCCCCCACTTTCGGAAGGTGAAATCATTCCTTTGTTTGTGGACACTCTGAAAGGAGTCTTGTATGATCGCTTGATAAGCAATCCCTCCAGCAGCTTTGCGGACATGGTCTTGACGGGAGAACGTATCGAGGACGCCATCAAGAAAGGGAAGATAGTAGATCCCTATGGCGCAACCACCCACAAGGGGCACGGGTCCCAAGTTCACATGGTGGGTTCTCACTCGAACAACCAGTATTCTGGCCGCTACCATAATCAAACATCCCGGTCTGCAAAGCCTCAAAAGGACCTTCATCCAGTTCCTATGTCGTACACCGATTTGCTCCCAATGCTTATTGAGAAGAAGCTTCTAACTCCGGTTCAGTCCAAACCAAAGGATCCTCCCTATCCCGAAGGTTATGATGTCAATGCCGTTTGTGACTACCACGTAGGAAGCACGGGCCACACCACAGAGAATTGTGGGGCACTGAAAAACAAGGTGCAGGCTCTGATCGAGAACGGTCACTTGACATTCTGAAAGGAAATATCGGGATTGTGACTTTTGGGGTGTGCTAATGCCCGACCATCTTTGGGAGTCTTGTATGTTGCATTTTTCTCTCGAAGTAATGCATGGAACAAACGTTGCTATCCTTTGCCCAAGATAGCAATGATTTTCTTTTCAAGGGCACTTGTTATGTTCACAATTTGACGTTCTAATGAAATGCACTTCTTTTTTAACATAAAATGACCTTGAAATCATGTATATGCATATATCTCTCCATACCTCCGTAGGTCCTCGGATATCATATGCATGAAGTGGCATTGATTCTACTCAAAGAGATCGATCGAATGTTGTGAAAACGATGAAGCGTGATGTCCCGCTCCGTCCGCTCCGGTCGGTAAAGCGAGAGAAGCAAGATCACTATTCCTTTGATGATGTTCGATGATAAGGGAATCTCCTAAGAAATCCCAAGTAGAGTTACTCGAATGTGCAATAAATAAATAAATGAATAAATAAATAAAAAGGAAAGAGAAATTAAAGAAAATATATATACTGTTTCAAAACAAAATAAAATTTCAGAGCCTGGTAATAGGCATTAATCGAAAAGCACTCTAATATTCGAAACCTGGTAATAGGCATTTTCGGATACGAGTGTGGAATTCTTGGGGCACTCCGCTGAAGCCTGAAACCCTTCGCTTCATGAGTGATGGTAATATTTTTAAGTCGTGACTATGCCGAGTAACTCGGGGTATTGTTGTATGCTCCATCAGTATCCTCAAGACAAAGGACTGTGACGATTTGAATTCCCCTAAGAAAAAAGAAACGAATGAGCAAATCGAATAAGTCTCGGATGTGAATCCTTGAGGACACTGACACAATACTAATTGTAATCAGAAGCACATGCTTACATTTAAAATTCTTGGAGTAACATTTTCTATTCAATGGGCTAAATTTTTTTTTGAAAGCATACGGAGAAACATTATAAAAACTAGAAGGAATAGTAATCGAGCCAATTAAGCAAATACCATAATCATGAGGATGAACCGAGCGATTTGGAAAAGGTTTCACAACTTCGCATATTGCCACAACATTCAGAGTCGCCGTTGACTCAAGCTGATCATCAGAAAGTATGATCTAAGACGCTCTTGCATTTGATATCCGGGGCATCCTATTCTATTTTTTCTTTTAATTAGAATTTTGACTTCAAGGTTCTGTATGATAATCAAAAAGGGCATTCTTCATTAGAATGACAATCCATAAACTGGTACTTTTTAAACCAAGAGATCTCTCTGTATTACTTCGGAGATAAATGCATCAGCGAGGCCCAAAGGTTGAGGGGCATGATGGGAGGAGGAATGATGAAGAGTCAGATGAGGCTAAGTTGCCATGATGGGGCACCATTGTCTGTGGGGAAACTAAGATTTTCACGTAAAAAGGTTCAAACCGAAGTATATGAAAGATGACACAAGGCCAGAAAGGATTTAGAATGCGACCGAGGTCACTTGACTTGGATTTTTGAACGAAGAACGAGCGACAGAAAATTAGGGGTCAGATTTCTCAAGACACAAGATTGATGGATGGTTGTAGTCCCAAGACAACGACCACTAACCCTAAAAAATGATGAAGACAAACTAAATCCATGCATCTTTGCATTCTCATGAACACATGCATCTTTGCATCCTGATATATGCTCATGCATCATCGATAGCTAGATATCACTCGTGCTAGGAGCATGCCAAATCATATCATAGCATTTTGTTTTCTCTAAACAGGCATTTGAAGATTGGTAAAAGGATAGATCTACAGCTTCACGAGAGGAGAAGCGGATCTCACAAGAATTAAGAGTCCTTCGACTTGCGTAATTTGGATTTCTAAAATCCTTCCAACCACCGGTTTTAATATTCCAGATGGTTTTCTTAATTTCTCAATTTTTATCCTTCCAAAAGGACGTTTTCCTCAAAACTTAATTTCTCAATTTTATTCTTCCTTAAGAATGTTTTCCTCAAAACTCGATTTCTCAATTTTATTCTTCCTTAAGAATGTTTTCCTCAAAACTCAAATTTCTCAACCCAATCCTTCCAAAAGGATGTTTTCCTAAAAACCCAAGTTTCTCAACTTTATCCTTCTAAAAGGATGTTTTTCTTAAAACTCAAATTTCTCAATTTTACCCTTCCTAAAGGATGTTTTTCTTAAAAATATCAAAATTTCTCAATTTTATCCTTTCAAAAAGATGTTTTCCTCAAAACTCAATTCCTCAATTTTACCCTTTCTAAATGATGTTTTTCTTAAAAAAATCAAAATTTCTCAATTTTATCCCTTCCTCAAGAATTTTAGGCGAAAGATTTCAGATTCGTCACTCTATGATTTTAAGGCGAAAGAAGCAGAAACCCAAAGCCCAAGAATGTCAGAGCAAAGGAGGCAGATACTCCCTCGCTCGAGGATTTTCAGGTAAAACCTTTCATGATTGCCGCTCAAGGATGTCAGGTGAAAGCTTTCAAGCTTGCCGTCAGATTTCAAGATAAAGGATCCTACAGAGAAAGGGTCCGAAAAGGTTCTGTATAGGAGGAACATAAAGCTTCAGGATCTCGAAAGCGGAGGGTCCTACGGAGAGGGGACTTGTAGATCCTTGATTTCAGAGAGTAGTTCAATAGAGAAGGAACGACTACTCAAAGAGAATGATAAGGAAGAGGAGTTCTGTGGAGAAAGAACTCAGAATCCTAAGGCTTCAGGATCTCGAAAGCGGAGGGTCTTATAGAGAGAGGGCTTGGAGATCTTTGATTTCAGAAATACGAGGACGAAAGTTCTATATAGAAAGAACTGCCACTTGAAGAACACGCCAAGAAAATGAGCTCTATAGAGAGAGAACTCATATTCTCAAAGCTTCAGAGAAAATACTCGGTTTAGCGCATTGCAGCTCCGAGAGAGTAAATCGTCCAACAGAGAAGTGGGACAGATTTAGTTATGACCAGTTTGCTTTTAGACCGCGAAGGGAAGGCAAAGTTGTTTGGATGACTAGCTTGTTCTTACAAAAAGGGAAGACAAATGTATTTGAAACCTGCCTATCCGTTCGGGCACTTGGAGAATGGAAATCTGCAAAAAAAAAAATCTCTGTCTACCTGTTCGGGGCATCCGGAGGGAGAACTCATGATCAGAAGGCGTTGGGAAGAGGAGTTGCTTGGATTCACGTGGCTGCTTTGGGAAGGCGAACCGTCTGAAAGGGAAGTAGGACAAAATTAGTGCTTATAGTCTTTGCTTTATTCTTGTTCCACAAGTATAAGCAAAGAGGGGCAGCTGTAATCACTAATTTTGTCCGGACCTTAAACCCCCTTTAGTTTGTGTTTACCTTGGGCTTATTAGGGCTATTCGGTAATTAAAAGTAAAAAAAGAAAAAGGAAAAAAAGAGAAATATATATATATATATATATATAATATGTGCGCGTCATGTCCTGTCATATGGCACGCATGCGACATAATAAGTGTATGTGTGTTTGTTTATATATAACTAAGTAATGTGTGAATGTATATATTTGGTGCCTACACTTGTTGTCATTGTAATTATCCTTTCGTTATTTATTATTTATTAGTATTGTTATTACCCTTTATTTGATATTATGGATTACCTATATATTATATTATATTATTATTATTATATACCGGATATTACTATTATTACTATAATAAAAATAAAAATGGAATAAGTAAACAGCCCATTCTGATTTAAATATTAAAAGCCCAATTTCATTAAAAAATAATAAGAGCCCAACAGTTTTTAAGAAGTCCATTTACAGAGAAGAGGCCCAAAAAATATATATATATATATATTAAGTACAAGGGTTCGGGCCCAACCAAATAAAAAACCCTAAGTTAACCCTAATTTTATGTCTTCTGCAGCCGCCGCACGCCCAACACCGTTGGATCTGGCCGCGATCCAACGGTCCAAATTCATCCCGCAAGGAAACCCTAGGAGGAAGCCCTTATGTTCTTGCAGCCGCACTTCCACAGCCGTCAGATCTACTGAGATCTGACGGTCCAGATCTAATCCCGGATAAAAAAAACCCTATAGCCCATCTCTTTGCCTAGCGCCGCTTCATCTCCAGCCGTCCGATCAAGGACCAATCGAGCGGCTCAGATCTTCCAGAGATCCCACGCTCCACCACGCGCGGCGTTTCGATCGCCCACGCGCGTCTGAGCCCTCTGTCTTCGTACGCCTGCAACCACGCCGTGTCCCTCCCGATTGGGCTCATCCGACAACATACACAGAGAAAAAACAGCGGTCAGGGACCCGAAAATGGCAAAAGAAAAAACAACAACAAATTATCCCAGAGTCAACTTGTACCATACGAACAGAAGCGAAAAAGGGATAGCATGTGAGCGCTTCGGATATAAATCAGAACAAAAAATCATTGTAAAGAGGGAGGGAGAGATTGAAAAAAAAACCATTGTATTCGGAATTTTTTCAGAGAGAAATAACAGAAAAAAGCCTTCTGAGGTAGCGTTTCTCTTTGATCTTTCGATTGCATGCAAACATTCAAAAACAAAAAAAAAACAAGAAGGGAAAGATTTTTTACCTTCCGAGAGCTCCATCTCCTCTGGCTTTCGAGTCGTGGCGGCGATAAACCCTTGACTTCCGTCGGGAAGTTTGACGGGTGAGCCGTCCGGGCCTCGGTTGGGAAGGCTTTAGGGTTTCGGTTGGAATTTTTTTAAAAGGGGGAGGGGATTTTCTTTTGAGATTTGTTTTTTTTAAGTATTTTGGGATCTGGTTTTGGGGCTTCAAACAAAAAGGGGTTTCAAAAAAAAGGGTTTTTCTTTAAGACTCCGGCGTCGGCAACGGCGACCGGAGTGGGTGACGGCGCCGGAAACCCTTTCCCGATAAGGCTAACCCTAACCGGTTGTGAAGAGGGGGAGGAGTTTGTTTTCTGGGTTTGGGTTTAAAATGGGTAAAAAAGGATTTCTTTTTTTCGTTCTGTTTTTATATTGGTTTCACGATTTAAAAATGGTCCAAGCCTTTTCTAGTCCCTCCGCGTTTCCGAAACATCGCCCTTAGCCATTCCGTTTTTTGAAATCTCATCTCTGGTCCGTTCTTTTTTTAAGTTTTTTTTTCAATTTCGTCCCCTATTTTGTTTCAGTCAACACCGAATGGTTTAATAGCCATTTCGGTCCCTACAGTTTTCGGCGTCTTTCAATTTTGGTCCCAGTTTTGACAACTTAACCTTTTTTCTTTTGGTTTAATTCTCTCATTAGTCCCCAAAATCTGTCCAGAATTCACTTTAGTCCTTTTAGTAATATGGCTTTCGTCCCATGCATTTTTTAATTTTCTAACTCAATATTTATATTCATATGCTCATCTTTATCTATGTTTTATTTACATGTTCCATATATGCTTGATGATGTATACATGTATTCGTGCAATTTATGTTTATTATACCATCAATGCCATGACATTTACTTTGTGTTTAATTATTTCATTTATTTTTAAGTTGCATCTCGGTTTATAAATTGCAATGTGAATGCCTTTTTATTCGGGAGTGAACGAGGCCAGTACCAGTCGTAGTGGTGGTGGTTCAGACGTTCTCTTTCGAATATTAAGGCTTTTAAAATTTACTCGATCATATAACCAAATTTCTATACGAATCGTCACTTTAATTCGCAAAATTTAATATTAATTAAGCGGTAATGTTTTTTGGTACCGATTTTCGGGCACGTCGAGGGTGCTAATCCTTCCTCGCGTGTAACCGACTCCCGAACCCTTTTAAATCTCTGGTTTTATTTCGGTGTCCGGTCTACCATTTTTAAATGGCCGGTGGCAACTCCTCTATTTTTATAAATCCGACTAATTTTCCGAAAACCAATTTAAAACACGGTTCTTCTAAGTGACACCGGAGAGGTATTTTTTAGTCGCAACAACTATGTTTTGGAATTAAACCCCAAATGGCCATAGATTATATGTCCTTGTGAATATTTCATTTCATTAAGGGCAAATAGGTCATTGGGCTTTTAACTTAAAACAAAACAAATAAAATAAAACCCAAATTTCACTCATCTTCTCCCTCTCTCCACAAAACCCACGACAAAACCCCTCCCACCATTGAAGAACACTATTCCATCTTATTCCTTCTCCGTTTCAGCTCCAAATTGAAAGGTAAGAGCAAATTTGATTTCCCCTCATCTTCCCCTTCATAAAAGTACCATTCTTTTTCATTTTCATAAAGTTTTTGGAAAATGAGGTTTTGAATATTTTGAGTAAAAATGGTGCCTTTGTGTAGCTAATCTTAATATTTCGAATTGTTATGGTTAGTTATGGAATATAGGAGCCAAATGATACTACATATGTGAATTTTAAATGATTTGGAACAATTTTCGGATTTGAATGAAAATGGGGTTTTTAGGAGGTTTTGGGAGTGTTTTGGGGGTTGTCTTAGGTGAGTTTTGATAGGCTTTTGATAGTACTATAGGTAGGGGTTGAATTGGGATCATTGGAGGGTGTAATGGAAGTTGAAAACATGGTTTTTGGTCAAGGTTTTGGGGTCATCCGGATTGGTGAAAAATGGATATTGTTCATGCTTGTAACATGGTATTTTGTGGTTGAATTGCATTCCGAGTTAGCTTCGATGATAAGATATTGATTGTGGGTGTTTTGTTTGTGTTTGGGAATGGTTAGAATCAAGTTTGGGCATCGGTGAAGCATCGGAAGTGAATCCGGGAAGTTGAAGGTTGTGCTTGCTTGGTCCTTGGGCTTGGAAGCTTAGGTGAGTGGTTTATTGTTTTAAACGGTTTTAAAATGGTTGGTTCGAGTATGTGGACTAGGTTGGGCTTGGTAGACCCACCTAGAGTTAGGATTAGGGTGGTAGCCTAATCCTAAACTTGATCTAGAGCCTTTGGTTGAACTCATAATATGGTTGTGTATGCCTCGTATAAATTGTGGTATGAATGTCTATGTATATTGCTTCATACAGGTGAAATGAGATTGGATTTATGATGCTTGAGACATGCATAATGATGGTTGTTGGTGAGTACGTGCTAAGCACAAGGTTATTGAAATGAGTAATGTGAAGTGAGTAAATATTGGCACTAGTAAACTTAAATACAAATGATCGATCATTAGGATGTTAGTGTGTACACATGAGTCAAAAGTCGCGCGTGGCCTTGGTGGCGTTGAGTCACCAAGGAGGAGTACGGGTACGCCCAGAAATGGTATTTAAATATAGTCGGTGATGAGTGGAATCCCATCGACGGGGCGTGAGGATGAGTGGAATCCCCTCCGCGAGACCGGTGATGAGTGTAATCCCATCGTCAGGTAATGGTTGTGTTGTTGGATGTGAGTTCCAACGGTTATCCGTGTATTTGAGTCTTAACTAGGTGCCAATGTTGATTGATATGTGTATCAATGGGTTGAGATATATGAGCTGTTTGGATGTTTAAATGTGATTACATGTATGGTAGTGTTGAGCTCATGATTATGGCATATATGTGATACGTTGCTCATGCATTTTATCTTGTGGACTCTTGGTATGATTGTGGTTACCTTGGCTAGATCGTGCTCGGACCCTGCAATGTTGAGGTTTGTTTTTAGAGCTTACCCTCACTAAGCATCATTGCTTACGCTCTCTTTGTTCAACATTGCAGATCCTTAGCTCGTGGTTCGCTCGGGCAAGTGGAGGGCCTCCAAGTGTGGTTTTTGGACTTGAGTTCATCAAGTATGGTTTTAATGTTAAGATATGTAATAGTTTAAGCAATGGGATGTGTAAGGTCTTGACGGTGGTTGTTGGTTGTTTAAGAGCATGTATGGACTCCCCTATATCTTGTTTTGTAGGGTTGTGTTACCATGATGAATGTTAACCCATGCTTAATTGCTTACTTGAATGTTAGCCTCATGCCTTAAGAGCTTATAGTTGTGTTTGAATGATGTTTGAATGAATGCATGTATGTGGGACGTTGCCTTGGTATTAAACATGTTTGAATCTTGTTAAAGCATGATAATAGTGTTGGTATATCTTGGGTTGAATAGCTTTGATGTTGTTTGGTGTTTTGGTGGTGTTTTGGGGCACCCTTGTGCCTCAAAACAGCCCAGACGAGTCTGCAGACAGGGGGTGTTTCGGAACGGGTCCCCCTGTTCCGGAACGGTTCCTGTGTAAATGGCCTGCCGTTTCGAAACGGATGAGGGTCGTTTCGGAACATTTTGGCTACTGGAATTTTGAGAAATTGGCGAGATGAAGCCGTTCCGAAACGGGCCTTTGGTGTTTCGAAACGGTCAAATCTCGTTGACCACGAGATATTGACCGTCAAGGTCGTTCCGATACGGGTCACCCCTGTTTCGGAACGGTCACCTTATGGTTGACCCTGGCCTGTTGACTTAGTCTAGGCGTTTCGGAACACCCTAAGGGCGTTTCGAAACGGCCTGCTGTAATGAAGTAAAATGGACTGTTTATGCTTTGTTTGGTCGGTAAATATTTCGTTGTTTGTATCTTCCGCTGTTATGCTCCACTTAGGAATTAAATATGCATCTAGATAAGACTAAAGTTAAAAGAAATTTTCTGGGTCGTTAACCGAGGGGAAGCCTTAACGGGTTTCGCTTCGGTTTTCCCCGTGTGGCCCACTCGGACCGGTCATCCGACCAGACCGGGACGAGGGGTTACAAGATTCCTCCTCTCTTTCAATCCCACTAAGATTTCTCTATGTGACAGATTTTGAGGTTGACATGCATGGTAAAGGCTTCACATGGCAGGTATATTCTTATGATCTTATTTAGGAAGTTAACTTATTTTTATTTATTTTCCTATCCATTTCAACAAAAATTGTGGGCACTTCTTTTATTTTTTTACTCGGGGTATTGTGAAGTTGCCATTCATCGATGGAAAGAAGTTGCTTTCTGCAACAAGAAAGCTTGAAGCTACTTTAACGGTACTAATTGTTGTTCTAGACCAGCAAGCATAATTTCTGAATGATGCCTTCAAAATATCCTAGTCTTCTTTTATGCACTTGCTTTCCATTAAAATGTTTTTGGTTGATTCATTATGCTAACCTTAAGATGATATCTGAAGGCTGAAGAGCAGATTCGTAATAGTGTGATGCTTGAGCTGCTCTATGTCCATCCCCTTCATCCTTTGGCTTCACAAGTTATTTCATATTATCAAATTAACTATCAACTATGCCCTCATGAAAGATTCTTATGGCCAATCGACAGAAATGCCAGGTTGGTTAATGTTATTGTTCATCATTAATTGCTTCTTTTTTGTTAAGATTATTTATTGGCGCTGTGTGGAATTTCGTTGCCTGGTTTTCCTAGAATTTCATGTTTAAAGAATGATTCTTTGACCCTTTTCTTGACTGAATTTTCATTCGTTCAGTTTTAAACGCAATCTTTTTTCTTGTCTTCCGGATCCTAGCTCTTTTGTTTCTTTATTCTTTTATCAACTCAGATTTTGTCTTTATGCTTAAAAATTTGTTCTTTTTTTTTAATTATTTATTGGCGCTGTGGGAAATTTTGTTGCCTGGTTTTCCTAGAATTTCATGTATAAAGAAATAATTAGTATTTTAAGTCGACCAGATCAAGCTGGAAAGGGAATCACTTTAGTTGAATTACCTGGTTTGATGTCGGTCAGGACCCAAAATGTGTTTATTTGACGCGTTAATGCCTTCTTGAGCATTTGTCGTTGCCCATAGTTGAAAATACATTGATTTCTTTAAAGTTTGGCTGTGGTTATCGGGTATTTTAAACATTTCAACATAATTGTTGGTGTTTCGTTTTTGTTTTGCTGGGAATTGTGTTGCATATATTGAATAAAGCTTGAAGCTTTCAGTTTTTCCTATTTATAACGGATGCTCATAATTCATAATGACATTATTGAAGTGTGCTTACATTGTTAGGAAGGTGAATTGGGGATGAAAGATTACCGAGCTTTTGCCTACTGGCTTGTTTTCTTACAAAATGGAAGTTCATCATCTTATTCTGAGTTTTGTTTTGATGCATGCCTCTGGTTCAAGTGGTTGATATTTGCTAATTTATTTGATATTATAGAGATGTGTTCTCTAATTTGGTTTTGTGAGGATGACCTCTTACTCAAATACATCATTATCATGGAGATTCCCTTGCAGAAAAACTCTTTAACGACTACTTTTCCTTTTTGATGGTTCAGTGACAGGGCCATACCTTCTTCGAATATAGATTTGCATTGTGCTCATCGTTCTTGTAATCTTGAAAAATGTAAAGTTTGTGGTGATATAGTTCCAAAAAAGCATGCTGAGGAGCATTTCTTAAACACCCATGCTTCTGTAAGTATTGTCCAGTTCTTTTCAAATGGACTTGCTTTTTCTCATCTATCTTCTTTCTCCATCACTATGATGGCTTTTTGAGTGTTATTTGTGCTAGAGAAATGAAATTGTCTTAGCCTTGAAGGTTGCTTAAAACAGCGATAATTTGTAACATTCAAAATGTACCTAAATTTTGGATTATTAAGCCATTTTTTCTTTTGAAAATAAAATCTATGGAGAAAGGGCAGGAATATCTAAGTTCTGGCTTTGCCATAATCCCCAGGTTGCCAAGTCATCTTATTGGTCTAGGATTTGTAGTTGATCTGACAAAGAAAATTGATAAAGCCTGTTTAAAGGGAAGGATATTTGAGTTAATATCCCCCTCTCTTATCCCTCTTTTGAACTCGAGTTATCTCTTTTAGGTTTCAATGCATGAATTTGTCAAGGGAAGACTATTTTCTAAGATCATAACTGTAAGATAGAAATTGTTTAACCAAGTCATAGCAAGTGTTTTGTCAATGAAGGTTTGAAATATTATTAAAAGTGAAATAAAAGAGAACAGGAATTCTAGTTATTTCTTTAACATGATGCTAATGGATAAGTTCAGTCAACTACAAGTCTAGGGGGCCTAGGTTATCTGTTTGTTGATTCAGTCATGCTTGTATGGTAGTATCTAATGTGCAAGTGCATTTGCTATTGCACATATACTGTTAAATCTAACATAGTATCAGCACGTGTTAACATTTCTGATGTTATTGACTCCATGTATATCAAACAGGTTACCTGTTCACTGTGTAGTGAAGCAATGGAACATGAAATTCTAGCTATCCATAAAGGTGAAAATTGCCCCCAGAGGATTGTTACTTGCGAGTTTCCATTGATTTGGCCGTTCGAATTTTTTGAAACATTTTTCAGTGAAAGGATTCCACTGATATTTGCTAGGTGAAACTGTTATAATGTTGATGTTGCTTTGCTATTTCAGGAGGTATTTTGGAACCGGACAGAGCTCTGTCATCTGTGTAACAGATATATTAGACTGAGAGAAAGATATAAACATGAAAGTCGGTGTAATGGTATTCCAGAAGACAATGTAGGTATACATGCTATATTTTACAATTGGAGGTATACGTGCTATAATCATTTTTGTCTCCCTAGTATCTAGCAGCAAGTCGGCATTTGCAACTTTCAGTCATCGGAGGGCTAAAGAATGCATTACTTTCTATTGAATATATTGTGATACCAAGAGCTAGTTCTTTGGGCAATTTGTGTCTAATGCTGCATTCTGGATAAACATAGCGAGTTAAGAGTATTTTTGTAGCTTACTATTTTTTTATCGTTAAAGGGAGGCAGTTTAAGCTGTGATATGTAACCAATGGTTGTATACACTATACACTATACACCATACACCATGTGATTATTGCCCCTTTCCCTCCCACTTCTATTAAGCTTATGTTGCTGCAACTCTTTAACTTCCTTTTATCTGATGGACATGGGTACAGGGGCATGATCCTCCAAGTACATAGAAATAAGTACTGAACTTATAATATCCTTGTGGGGAAAATATGGTTGTGAGTAACATAACAATCAATCGCAAGAGCGGCACCTATTATAGCCATAGTGGAGTTGTGTTGATCTCAGCTGGATATTACTTCTATTTTGGCAAAGGCCACTTGGATTGATTGTAATGATGTTTACTGCTAACATTTGTCTAAAGAGAATGGTACATGTGTTTAGGGATGTGAGGCCGGCTGAAAGGGAGCAATGTCAATTGCAATAGCCGGGATTGCTGTTTTATTAGGCCATGAATGGGATTGCCGAGTTCGGTTTCATTACATGGCCGTAGAACACAACAGGCAAAGATTCATGCCTCTGCCAGATGAGGAGTCATATAACAGGTTCGGGTCAATGATCCAAAATCAGACCCTCCTCTGGACCAATCGGGCATGGCATGGAATTCCACCCAAAAATAAATTATTTTTTTACAGATACCAGGTTGACATAAAACATGGGGATGAAAAAGAAAGCAACGTGTTACTTGAATGTAATTTGGTATTGGTTGCATGTAAGTGTTAATGTGGTATTGGTTGTTGAATTTCGTGGTTTAAGGTGTTAACTGGATCCTAGAACATTCTTTTAGTTGCATGCAAGTGTTAATGTGGTATTGGTTGTTTTAATCGACGGTGATTTTCTGTTTCTGTTGAATAACTATGGTGAGATGTTTTTTTTTTTTTGTCAAGTGCCTATTATTAAGTTCAGTGTTGTTAAGGAAGCTGATATTTTATCACTATTCACTAGTATGTGCAGGGTTAAAATCTGGAGTGTTGATTTTTGCTTCTTCAATGGTACAAGAATTTCATTTGGGTCTAATTATGGTCTCAAATTTCAACATAGTAGACGGCCTGAAACTAGAATTACACCATTTGTTTATGGTACATGGATGTAGTGATCGGTTATTGTAATTTTATCTAAATATGTTAATGTCTGTGTTAGGGATTCAAATAGCGGTCTGCTATATAGCGGTAGCGGCACCTTATGTTTGGGATTGTTCTGTGGACGCTATGGACGTCTTGGAACCGTAGGATCTTTGACCCGACCAATTGCCCTCAAGAGTCGACTATTGATCATTGCAGCCGGCTGGTAAGGGAGGCTCAGCAAGCTTTGAATGCACGGCCTCAGTTGAATTGTGGAGCGAGGAGACTAAGCAGGGAGGGGGTTCGTTGGAAGCTGCCGCAGCGTGGTTAGCATGTGCTGAATGTGGATGGTGCATGTGTGCCGCCTTTGAGCATCGCTTCTTGTGGAGTGATAAGAGATGATGGTGGGGAGTGGATTATTGATTTCGCTAAATCGGTGGGATCTTGTTCGGCATTGGATGCGAAATTGTGGGGTGTGTACGAAGGGCTTTAACATGCTTGGCAACTTGGTATCTGACGATTGCGAGCGGATTTGGATAATTTGGTCATTGTTAAAATGTTGCAACAGGAAAATGGGGTGGTTCATTTGCCTATGGTCCATTATATACGGGATTTACTTAGACGTGATTAGCTTGTGGAGGTTGTGCATGTATTCTGAGAAGTCAATCGGGTAGCGGATAGTCTAGCGAAGGTACTACGTGATGGTTCGCTGGTTAATTAGATTTTCATGCAGGCTCCTGTATTTGTGATAGGATTTGTGATTGCGGATCGC
Organism: Hibiscus trionum; assembly: GCA_030270665.1. Classification (NCBI taxonomy): domain Eukaryota; kingdom Viridiplantae; phylum Streptophyta; class Magnoliopsida; order Malvales; family Malvaceae; genus Hibiscus; species Hibiscus trionum. The sequence goes on along the minus strand of BSYR01000003.1, from coordinate 78,325,338 downwards.
GACGGTTAGATGAATGGTGATGGAGGTGGGTGAAGCTTTGTAAAGTCTGAGTTGTGATCGTGTTGTTGCTTTATTTGTTCATCTATGTTTATTTTCATGAGTACTCTTTTCTTTCAATTAAGTTTAGGGAAGTTTTTAATGAGGCTTATGAAAATAACTCTCTTGTATGACTTCTCATCAATGAAATCATACATTTTGATAATAAAAAAATGACCGTAATACCATCCGTTATGTCCGCAACCACGATAAAACAACGTGACCAAAAATGCAGTTGCAGCTGCAATTTAAATCTCAGGTCTGTGTTGCACACTTATTGTTTATGGTACATGGTACATGGTTGTGGTGATTGGTTATTGTTTATTGAGAAAGACAAACATGCAAAGCATGTGAATCTTTCAAATTAAGTGATGCTATAAAAAGTTTTCAACATATTATGAATTATTTAGGACTTCTTTCATGGAGAATGGTGTTATACTTGTTAAACAATAGCTAATTCTTGTCTTTTAAATTTTCTATATGACCTTTGTTGATGGTTACGAGAGTAGGTAACATATTTCAATTCTATTTTCAGAAATTCTTAGGAAAAAGTTTTGGGTTATTTTGATTTTAGTATGATTTCTAGAGAAAGTTATCAGAAATCTGAAAATATGGATTATTGGATTTGCAAAATGATTTTCTTTAACATACCTCTTTTCTTGCATCAGTATTTTGTGGTACTTTTCTTCTACTGCTACTGCTTGTTGTGGTGTATCGTTTATAAATTTTTTTGAAGACTTCTACTATATTCTTATTTGAGGCTGTTCAAATCACAATGCAAAACCTGATTTGCTATTCATATTCGAACCCCAATCCTGTGTTGTATGTTTGGAGATGGTTGATTGAGATCGGACACAAACCTTTATTCGACGAATTTTTCTATGTACTTAGTTGTATTTTTTTATTTCTGAAGAGGAAATGTCCTTTTCAGATGGTGCTCGTGGTCCTTCAGACGAAGAATGAGGTGCTGAACTGCACAAAAGTTTACAAGAAATTCTCCAGTTTCATCTCCATTGCCTTTCCGTTCTATCTGTAACCTGGAAAAATTGGCAATGGCAATTTCAGAATCATTGGTGGGAATCTATATTCGCATTATGCATCACTTGTCTTGCTTCTAAAATCATTGTGATTTTAAATAATTTTGATTCGAATTGCAGAATGGGGACGTATTGAGTCGAGGGTGTTGAAGGATGGTCGGTTTTTCCTTTGGTTCATCTCCCTCTTTTTTGTTTTTTTCTGCTGAGATGTTTGATATTTTTATATATTTTGCTTTCCAGGTTGAAACTAGATCATGGGAATTTCAGGGTTGAGATTCCTCCGCTTCCATCTATGCATGAAGATTTAATAGATTGGATTCGGAAGGCATATCTAATCTGGGAGGTGGCAAACAAGTTGTTCGATTTAGGTCTGACTATATTCAGTTTTGGTTTGGGTCTAGTTCGGATTTATGATGATTTGGGTTATATCGGGTGGGGTCAGCTGATTTTTGATACGGTCCAGTCAATTTCAGGTCAACCTCCGGATCGGTCAATTTAGTTGGGTTTTCAGATCGGATTATTTTTTCCACCCACATATATGACTTTTTGATCAGTTGTGCAGTAGTTCACATTTCATATTTTTATTTCTTTTAATATCTTTTCTTTATTATGGGTCCATTCGGTTCGGGTTCATTCGATTCAATTGAAAATCAGTTCAAGTATATTTAAAATATATTTAAAATATAAAATATATTTAAAATATATTCATATTTTAAATATGTTCGTATTTAAATTAATTATTTGAACTGATTAAGTGGTTTGTATGATTTTATACATCCCAAGTGATTTAGATTCGAGTCATCTTGCAACTATTTTTTATTTCTTTATTCTTTAGCATTTACTGCATTATAAGATATATATTAGATGGTGCAGTGGTAAAGACATTAGATTTTCCCCCAAGAGGTTGAGCGAACTTTGACTTTAGCTTGTTCCTCAATCTTCGAAGAATGTGGCCTTGTGGTTCAAACCCCACGCCAAGCATTCTTAATTCTTATATTTTCTTTCCACCAGATAGTGACATGTGTCACCATCTAATTGGATGAAAATAAATTTATTAAATATTAAATTAAATAAAATAAAAATTAGATTAAAATCATCCAATTAGGTGATAATACGTGTCGTCATTTGATTGGTTAATTAATTTTATTATTTATTAAAATTAAAATTAAAATTAGGACTAAATTGATATAATAAAGAACTAACAAAGATTAAATGTATAACTATACAATTTTTAGTTAACGACCATGTCACCTTTCCGTTAGATTTTAACGGTCGGTGGTCAAAATAGGTCTATTTAAATAATTAGGTGGTCAAAACAGGTCGTGACCCATAGTTATTGGTCACTGGAGTAATTTTCCCTTTTATTTTTTTAAAATAAATACATGTAATCAAAATTAAATAAATTGATATTTTATAATAAAAAAAAACATAAATTTGTCTTTGAATAGTATTTTCAATTTTTAAAATAAAAAATTTAAAGTCGAATCACCTATAATTTGACTTTAAACAATATTTTTTATATAAAGTACATTCTCATCGAAACACTGCCTATCTTCATCATTTTTTAATTAAAAAAATAGAATGAACAATGAATTCAGATCAATATTTTTTATATAAAGTACATTCTCATCGAAACACTGCCTATCTTCATCATTTTTTAATTAAAAAAATAGAATGAACAATGAATTCAGATTGAGTGCACATTAACTTTACTTTTACCGTTCAAATTATAATATTTTTGTAAATAAATAATTTTACCTCCACCATATTTGTGAGAAAAAATTTAACCCTGAAAATACAAAGCTTTCATTAATTCTCGAGGGATTTGATATTGCAATTTTTTTATTTAATATAATGTACATGAATTTTTTAGTTTAATAAAATGGAAGCTTTGACCCTTTTATATATCTTTTAAAATTTTTATCTCAACCCAAAATAAAATTCATCACTCCGTCCTTGTAATCTGAAGTATTCATCCAACGTTTTGTCCCCTTGCAATCTGACGAGTTGCTTGAATTTGGAGCGCTAGAAATTCAAAGCAACGTCTTATTTTTCTTTTTCCCAATCTATATAAATTGAAAGCCAACAATATTTTACGCAAAAATGAATGTCCTCAGGTTACACACTATTTTGAATACAACAAAACTGGGCCTTTGTCCTACATAATAATATACAAACTATTATGACAAAAATACCAATACCAGTACCAATCATGGAAAATGAACCTATTTCAACCTCTCAATTAAACAATCATGTTTATCCGGAAGAAGAAGATAAAAAACAGAGGAAATTGTTTAGTGTGTATCAAGAGATTGTGATGGCCTTTTCTAATGTCAGTTCCTTTGCAATGACTTTGAGCAAATCTTTTACAAGCTCTCTTACTCTCGCTTCCCTGCCCATCCAAACGGATCATTGTTCGGTTTAGTAAGATTTCGGATAAAGAAATTGTGAAACGGAGAACTAAATTGTCATTATGATAAAGAGAGAGAGAAGTAAATACATATGTTATTCTCACCTCGATACAACTAGTTCGGAGAGGGTGGGGAAAAGAACTAGCAGATGTGGTTGCTTGTTGGAATTTCCTTCTGCTAGGATAGTTCTCAAATGTGGATGCAGAGGAAGAACGGATGCAGTGTCGAAATGAATAACTATACGAGCCAGTTCCTGAAGGACAAAGATTACTTCTTCGAGCCTTGTTGTTGGTAGAGGACGATCACCTGTAGGTCGATCATAATTGTGGATTTCATACTTTAGGTCAAGTAAACCTAAGGAAAACGAGTTCAACATTTTAGAATTTGACTACAAAAAGAACTATACTTACCGATGTCCTTCTCATCGGCTAAAAATCTATTCAAGATGCATGCACATCTCATCATGAGTACCATGATCACAAGTTTGCTGACCTCAGATCTTGTCAGGCTCCAATTACCCTCTTCCTCTCTAAAGCTGTGAGAACGTAGCCAAAAGATTATTATTGTGGAATAAAATAGACATAATAGTTACCTACAGATGATTAAACGATGTCTTAAAGGCTATAATTAATTCGAGGCAAGGAAATGCTCGCAGCAAGAAAAATTCTATGTTGCTACGAATCTTCAAGTTTTCTGAAATACACATGTCTAAAACATATCCGGACATGGTATGTAAATATGACCTAGTAACATAGGACGAATGAGGCTAATCTAAGTATCTAACTTGGTTCAAAAACAATGTTCTTGTTACTAGATAAAGGAAACTAAAAAGGTTATTGGAATGCCATACAAAATCTGGACAATTTTCTAGTTTGACAAACAAACATTTATATACAACTGGACTTTCTAGAGGAGAAGCCTGCTGCAGTGCACACAACTTTGCTAATGAGATTGTGCTCAGGCATTATAATCTCGGTTATAACGTAGAAGAGTAATCGGAGCTACATGGAAAAAGATATTGTACTAAATCATCTTTTATTACCTGCTCAAGGAAAATAATGCCTGTAAGCATTTCAAGGAAAACCTGCTACAGTGAACAGGCATAAGTCCCACAGTCTCAACAGGTAAAGAGCATGTACGAGACGCACAGCGATCCAAGGTGGAAACAAGTCGTTGCAGAATCTGTAACATAAACCAAAAGAATTAGGACCTTGAGCCTTGAAGTAACACATCGAGTCAGCTATCTTAACTCAAAATGTACAACTGATTTTAGGTGGTAAAAACAAAATAAAAACAAAAGTAGAACTTCAGCTAACTATGCTTTATAAGGGGATTGCTTACCTCACTAGGGGCATCAATCGAGGACTTGAGAATCTGCTCAGCCAGAATGTCTACAATGGTCATCTCAAGGGACTCATCATCCTTGAGAGTGGCAGGTGAGAGGGAATTGGGAGGAAGAGCACGCCCGCAATAACCCACAAGAAATATTTCATAGACATCGGCAACTTCTTTCCATATACGCAACCTTGCTGGCTTACTAATTTTTGAATCCGGTTCACTGCCCACGGGTACTTTGCTGATATCATCAACAAGGATGCGGTTAAAGCCTTTAACAGCTAATCTCCAAAGTGAACCCTCAGGATTGTCTCTTCTCGTTGTCATTGACCTAACAAAATCAACAATTATTGAAACTAATAAAAGCTAACAAGTTCAGTCTCTATAACAAACACAAGAAACGGGTATAAATGAGCATATTAGTTCTTTTGGCAGTAACCAAAATCAGATTATATTAATTAAATGGATGCAATATTGATTACCTATCGCTTAAAAAGATATAAAGACCTAGAAAATAGTATAAACATAATTACAGTAGAAATATTACACATCAGCAAATGCAGTATCATATACCTCCCAAGGCTATGGATAACTTCTGGAAAAATGATGTACTTTTCAACTGCTGGAGCTTGTAGGATGAGATCAACCAGAACAGGAATAATCTTTTCCGCAAACAAATAACTGGGGATATTAAGTGTTGCTTCTCGAGCAGAACTGGAGGTTGGAGATAGAACTTCAGTCTTCTGGACAGAGGCAGAGGCAGCACCATTGGGTGTCTCACTCTTAATTTTCGCATTAACATCTGCAGAAATAAAGTCATAAATTCTAAGCTTCATGCTTATCAAGGTATAGTCAAAGATATCTGGTCAACTGAAATACTTTCCTATACCTGGAGTACGGTCACTAGTGCTAACTTCTACTGCCTCCTCTTCCTCAGCTTGTGGAGGAGAATCTAGGCCTGGAAGATACTGTAAGAGCTCTCGTAGAAGAATGACCCACATTGATGAAAGGTGCTCGGCTGGACATAACATTGGCAAGACTTCCAGCACAGTTCGCAGCAGATGATGAACATGTCCCTGCAAAAGTGCAGTATAAATTCATCCATTTGAATGCTACAAAATATCCAAGGCAGCTTTTGGTTCTGGATTATTCGGCTTGTAAAATACTCGGTGATTCAGTGGGCTACTTTCCCTCCAACCCATTCGTATAGAGGGAGGCAATGCCAATAAGGCTCAAAGGCTATACAACTAACATGGTAAGTTATGATAAATTCAAACTTTGAATGCATTGAAGTATTGGAAGTTTACAACTAGAACAAGGGATTACTTAAATAACTGCTTCAAACAATGAACCTGGGCAACCCATAGAAAATCAAGGTAAGAAGACACAGGGAAGATTTAGCTGGTGTCTAACACAGTAAGTGAACATTATTGTCGATCTTTGCTACAACTAGTAGTTGATTTTGACATTTCAAGCTCCTCTCTTCTTTTTAAGAGCAAAATGAGCTATTGAACAAAAAAAATAAACTTTGTTCATAAAACACTTACAAACTCATCTTCACAGTTGTCACTTTTTGTCACAGTCTGCTTGATTGCCAAACCAATTATTGCAAGCAACCGTGTGTACATTTGATTGTCAAACATCCTTTGTGCTTGTACATACAGTTCTCCTATCAAGTTTGAAGAAAGTACAAAAGTGCATAAGCATATCCAAAACATGGTTCTCCATTGAGCTAGAAATAGTGCAACAATTATGAATCTTATAATAAATTATTAACTGATGAGGTGAAGTGAATCGTACTATTGACATCAATAACGTGTTCGTGCATTTTACTTTCTTTTGTAAATAAATTCAACTAAGATAAAAATATAAGGCATTACCAAGACCGAGCAAAACCTCCTGCTTCACCTTGATAGTTGTACTGTAGTTTGGTGTTTTTTGAATATAAACTTCGTACACATCAAGAACTGAAACAAGGTATGGCATTGGAAAGTTCCCCTGAGAAAAAAAATTGTATTTACTTTTAAGTGAATATTTTAACAAGGTTTCAAGGAGGTCAAAAATGAAACTAGCTAACTTCATAGTACGAACTTCCACTACAGATAACAAAGTTTTAGAAGCACCTTGCTGCAATGACCAAGCACAGTTGTCTGTAAACAATTTATCGCTGCAAGAGAAACTTCTTTACTACCATTGAAAATGCTATTTTTTACAATGAGAAGCAAAGACTCCCACCCTGCAGAACAAGTGAATTTAGTGGGAGATCTTAGTAAAAAGGAAAGAAAAAAAAAGGGTGGAAAAATAAAACTACTGGTACATCAAAGGAACCAAATTATGGTCATACCTGACCAGAAATTGTTTATGTTTCTGAGGAAAGGAAAGAAAGAACGCAACAATCGTGCTATTCCACTGAAGACTAGTACAAGTGTCTCATCCCATTGTTTCTGAGCTGTGTTCCGACTACATTTATTTTTAAGGATTAGAAAGTCATAGCAAGAGAAATGACTTTAAAATTACAATAAAATAATGTAAACTAAGTACATATGTATAAATATATGCAGCCAGATTTATTACATTACCTGTGATGAATAAGCATGTGAACTGCTTTTCCTCCTCGAATTCCAAGTTCTTTCCCTTGCCATTCATCCTTTGATGAAGTTGCTGCCTGCAAGCAAAATCCTTGAAGCCTATTTACACAATAAAGTAGAAGTCTTAACCTATCCTTTACAGCCGATTAACCTACCATATGGGAAACACGATCTAATGTTGGGAAAACATAATTCCAGAGGCAGTCCTCCCACATGCTTTCTGAAAGTTTTTGCCCATGACCTCCAAGAATTTGAAAGAGTGTTCTGATAGCTGAATTTCTAACCTACAATATATGTTAAATTTAACATAATTAAAGGATTTACATATCCAATGACAATCAAAAGACAGCTTCAGTCCAAATAAACCCCAGCAGGAAGATTTCACAAGTTTTGAATACGAAGATAGAAGGTAAAGAAGGCAAACTAGAGTAGGAATTAAAAATGTAACACAGAATAAATTTTCTTGACTAATAGATCTTGTCCAGCCCCGTTGTTAACCAGCATCACTACAGCATATTACTTGAATCCATCAAACTACAAGTTAAACCTAAGAATCTAGTCAATTCCTAAATGAGATATACATCTTTGATAAACCAACTTCTTATGGAGAAACTAAGCCTGTTAAGAAACTACCAGCCTCAAAGAACAGATCCTAAGCATGTACATTTAAATAAAAATATTAGCATTTTTATGCAAGGCCACCTATTCAAGAAAAGGACTTTCCACTAGTCACATATCTAATGTGGACCATCAAACATATCTCACCATGAGCAGCATAGACATAGATATTACCTAATCTCAATATTTTCATTCATCTGTTCATTTCCTAGTTGCTAGGATTTTAAGAAATTCATTAGCGCCTTGCACCAGTTGATGTATAGAATGACAATTGCAGAAACAGAAATAAAACATAGACATCATTATAACAGGAAAGTTGATGTACCTCCGGCCTTTCATCAGCTCCAAGTTTTTGAAGCAATGAGAAAACAGTGACTATCAACTTATCTCCGCTCACCATATTGACTGAGGGAGAACGGCTGTTCATGTCATCGGATATATTATCTGTCTGCTCTTCCCCATTTTGACCATCCATTTTATCTGAAACAGAATTAACCTCCGCAATTTTTGTAGTTGTCTCTAGAGTGTAAATCAGTACTACTCGCAAAAATATGCACTTAAACAAAAATGAGATAAAACTATAATGGCATTTTACCTGTTTCTTTCTCTTCAGCAGGCCCATGTGACAATCCCTTCACAATAAAGTCTGTTGTAGTCCACAATAACCCAATTGCAGTCAAGCTTATATTCAACTCGGTTTTTTGAGCACCATATGCTCCAGTGACATCAATACATCTGCAGTTTTCAGATGCTTATTTTGTTACCCTCAATGAGCTATTAAACAGTAGAATTGCACATATCCATCTTCCAATGGTCAAAAATATCTTGTAAAAAAACCCAATAAAGCAGTAAAAAATTTAATCACACTGGATCTTACTCATTGAGGTAGTCAGGAGGTATGGATGAAAGTCCATCATTCATAATTACACGCAGGCTCTATATGGTAAAAGAAATGGTTAGATTGAACTTACTTTATAGAACCAACCATAATATCTGTATGTGCTTGCATAACCAAGGAATGATGTTTTCAGAAGATCAATATAAATTTCCCCAACATTTCTCAGGAAAAGATTCACTAACCTGGAAACCCAGGGTGACAAGATCCTTTTCAGATGCATCTGCAACTGACCTAAAAGAGGGAAAAAGAAGAGATGACCAAAAAACAGAACCAGACAAAAGGAAGTAAATTACCAACAGAGTAAAAGACAAACTGAAAAATAAAGTGGAAATAAACAGCAGAGTAAAAGGCAAACTGAAAAATAAAGTGGAAATAAACAGCAGAGTAAAAGGCAAACCTCAACAATTCAAGTATATCAGGCCAACTGTATCGCAGTTTTTCTCCACACCTCTGGAAAGCGTTTGTAATTTAAAACAAATGAGCATAGTTAACATGTAATTAAAACTTCAATCAGTTTCACTGCAGTAGCATATACCTCCAAGACATGCAGAAGAATTTTCAATGACCCGGCACGAACATCAATGCTTTGAGAAGAAGAATATAGGACCCTCAGAGGAGATATGACAGCAGATTCAAGCAATCTTAATTCTGTTTCATTACTTCCTAACTACACAGGGAGAGGGGGGAAGAGAGAGAAGAGTAAATTTAAGAAGCATTAATATATATTTACACAGACACACATAATCCTCAAATCATATATTTAGTCCAGTCATAAAAAGGAAGAAGTTCTCACTTCCTGAGAATTGTCATCAGATTTGGACAATGTGTGATCTTCGGACTTTTCAGAACCTAAAACGGCACAAATTGATTGATCCAATGCATCAAGTGCCATGTTTCTCAAATTCTGATTAGAATTGTCAGCAAGCTGCAGCATTTTTTTGTCATGAAAGATCTAAACTCTAAATATTGCTAGCATTACTCATTGAATGAAGAGTATAGTTATGATCACCTCAAGAAAGTGGCCAACAACTTGATCCCACAATGGTAACACACCTGTACCAGGAAAAAAATCAATAAAAAGTTAAGCCAACTTTCTCTTCATATTGAGGAAAGTTTTAGCAGTTGTGCTCTTCAAAGTAAATTATCACGAACATAAGCATATATAACAGATAAATCTTCAAATACCCAAACATGGGAAGATTTGTGAAAATTGATGTGAGATATGAACCTATGATAATTGTGAGAAAGGGGCCATGGTGGCCAGAGATGCAATGAATAATGGTGTTTGTGTGTGATCAGTGGTTAGGGATGTGTTTCTCTATATTTTCTTATTATTCTTAATTATCAAATGTATACAAAGTATGCCTTTAAATAGGCTGATATAGAGTTTTAATATAACTAAAACTATATTTTTATCTTTAACTTAAATAATACTTATTCCTAATTTAAACAAGACTTCTAGTAAATCTAAACTACCGATTAGGAATAAACTCTAATTACACATTAAATAAAAACTCTAACACTCCTTGTCAACTTACACTCCCCCTCAAGTTCTAACACTTCTCGGATAACTTACACTCCCCCTCAAGTTCTAACACTTCTCGGATAACTTACACTCCCCCTCAAGCTGGTGAGCAAACGTAGTAGAGCACCGGCTTGGATCTTGGATGTGATGCCCTACTCATATTTCTTCTGTTGTTTCTTAGAGAAAAATGCTCCCCATTCTCGGGAGTCTTTGATTTGAAGAGTGAGGACAGAACCATGATGTTCTTGCGCAGCAATTGTTGATGCCATTCAACTTATGGTACGCTTGAGATGGTTGATGCATCAGTTGGAATACAAAGACTGCTCCAGCATGCAGTTCCTGACTAAAAGGTCTAATGCGAACGATGTAGGAAGTGATCATAGGAATCTACACTCCCCTCAAGCTAGTAGTTACACAAACTAGAGTTCCAGCTTGGATCTTTGATGTAAAATCCCTTAAAAAATATATTATCTAGTTTTTAAGGTTAAACTAGAACCTCTTCTCCTATCTTTTAGGATGGATGGCTAAGATAGAACCAAATAGTTTTTAAGGCTAAACTATAACCTTTTCACCTATCTTTTTGATTGGCTAAGATAGAACCATTAAATAGAGAACAAAACAACAACATTAAGCGAGTAGAAATTTCACCAGAGATGTAAGATTCCAACGAGGGAGAAGGTAAGGAACGAGAGTTGCCTAATGACAGCAGCGGAAAAGAAAAATGATGTGCATCTGAAACGATTTATTTCATATTAGAGATGGCAGCAGTGGTGACGGCATCAAGACCGTTGTTGGCTCTGATACCATGTGAAAGGGGCCATGGTGGCCGGAGATGCAATGAATAATGGTGTTTGTGTGTGATCAGTGGTTAGGGATTTGTTGTTTGAAGAAGATGAACAAGATATTTTCCAGAGAGAACAATGTGTTTCTCTGTATTTTCTTATTATTCTTAATTATCAAATGTATACAAAGTAAGCCTTTAAATAGGCTGATATAGAGTTTTAATATAGCTAAAATTATGCTTTTATCTTTAATTTAAATAATACTTATTCCTAATTTAAACAAAACTTCTAGTAAATCTAAACTACTGATTAGGAATAAACTCTAATTACACATTAAATAAAAACTCTAACACTCCTCGTCAACTTACACTCCCCCTCAAGTTCTAACACTTCTCGGATAACTTACAATAATATCATCTCCCAACTTATGATTATGAAACTTCTTTTCTAGAAAAAAAAATGATTATGAAACTTCTTTTCTAGAAAAAAAATGATTATCAAACTTCAAAAAAATAACATAAAATCATACTACTTACGGTGAAGATTGTTGACAAGGATGGATATCATTCTTTCAACTGAAAAACTGATACTCCCAATTTTCTGACTCGTTGATGGTCCAAAACCACTTGAAGAGTCAAGCATGCATTGATGTGACAATTGACAAAGTGCAGAAAGAAGCGACTTAACAGCAGATACGTTCATAAGTGCTGAGCTCTCAAACAACTTTCAAGAAGAAGAAAATGTCAGGTTAGATTATGCACCTTATTATTACTTATTTACAAGATAGATATGGGAGTGGCAACTAAAACGAAAAATGGAAGGAAAAAATAAAGCAGGTAGTTCTAAATATTCAGGAACACCATACACTTTTAACATTGCATTTTTAAATCTTGAAAACTTGGCCCATTGACCACATAAGATAACATGGACAAAAGGACCAGTCAAAGTCTAAATTTCCCATTAGTGTTTCCCCAAGCCTTTACCAGATATTATCCCACTACCCAAAAAAAATACTTGTTTATAATACCTGAGAATTTAAAGAGGATAGAATACTGAAATCACTGTATTGGCCAGAAGATGTTGTTGTAAGTCTTGGCACAGACGTGGAGACTTCCTGTGGTTATAAAAAATAATAAAATTTAACACTTTTACGAGTGTATTGAGATACAACTCTGTTGAAATGCCAGAACTCAAAGTGAGGATTAACACTTCAAAAAATATTTTCAGAACACCAAGACGTAAATGAATTATCTCAAGGAAAAACAAGCCATCAGAAACAGAGCAACTATTGCTTATTCCAGTATAATGTTGTGAAACTACTAACTTTATTTCATTGAATAACAAAAAGATGGAGATAGGTCATTAGTGAAAAGTTTTAAACCTAAAATTGTGTCCCGCATTACCTGTGTGGTGGCATGAGGCGAATGGATTGCTCTGTCCAGAGAAGACAAAGTTTCCAACACCTACATTTATTTTGTCATAAACAATCATAGCTTTGAATTGTCTCTGATTTCAGAAAGATATAAAAACCAGACCAACATACCAAAACCCAAGATGGGCCCAACACATTATGCAGTCGATGAGCAATATTGAAGAGAGTCCTCAAAGCCTGGATTGTGATTGCAATTAGTACCAAGTAACTAGTTCAAATTTAAATTGTTATATGATCTGGAAAATTATTAACAGAATAGAGCAATGAGTACCAACTATTCATAATACCTGCACATTCTTCGGTGTTAGGACAATGTTATCTCTCTGATCAGAAATCATGTCAGAACGTTTTGATCCAGGAGATAGTAAAGCGCCGCTGAAATCTCAATTTTAAGAAATTTCAGAAAGCTAGTACGACCTCTAAGAGGTTGAAGTAAAAACACATGCACAACAAAAGTTGGAAGCTTATTTTGAAGAGAAACCCAAAAGTCAACATTTTGGGAACAAATGTAAGAGCATAAAAACAAAACCACCATCATAGTTGTCTTCAAAAACTAACATCAGTAACTTAGATTTATAAAAAGACCAACATCATCTATACTGTATTTGGAAGCTTTATTATGACTTATTAATGGAGGAATCATGAGGACTTGCTTGTTGCTTCTCCTTTACAAGGAACTATTGAGTCTCCTGGCAAAGTTATTGGTTACATCTTTTATTTCAAGCTACCAATTTTTGTATATTTTAATGCTGGCAGTCCTGCTTTTGATATTTATGTTTCAAACATTTTCCAAAAGCATTGTACCATTTGCAAGACTATTATCTTAATCTGCCAGATGTTGCTAATGCAACAGATTGGGCCTTTCATTCCATGATTCTGTTACTAGTCACCTTGATAGCAGCGGTTTAGATTTTAAAAAGCCTTAATAGAAGATAAGTTCCTCTTAAGCAACAACAACAATAAATAGATTTCTCTGATTTGATATTCTTTCCAGTGTTCTTGTGTCAATAAAAGAAGGGGGAAATTAACAGCACTATTTTAAAACCGATTAAGAATACCCTATTAAGGGGGGTGTAGGAGGGAGGGAGACATGGTATTACAGTAATACTATTACTTTTGAAACAACAGCAACCTGCACACTAGACTCCACCCCTCCCAAGGAGAAAAAGGAAACAATCTTTGCAAAAATCAGAAACCATTGTAATCATTATGACATACCTTTTTCTATCCACTTCATTTGGAAAATTGATAGTAAATTTGCAAAGTGATGCTAAGAAAGAATTTAAAGGCTCTATGGCATGAAGTACTCCACATGCCTGCAGAATAGTCAAAAGGGGTCAGCAGAAACACCCATCTTTCATCAGAGCATCTAAATAAATAGTGTACATTAGAAACTATAGGCCACTACTATGAGGAACAAATATTAATGATTAGACATTGACCGTGTGTGTAAACAACTACGAGTTGCTTTTGAAAGAAATAAAATAAAAAATTAGCCAACCCATAGGTATTGAAACTTAGCTGAGCTGATAGAAACAACAGTCAAAGTTGGCAGACACAATTTATGATTTATTATGTGATATGGGGTTACCTGAGTAAATGCCTGATACCCCTTTAATATTTCCAACACAATAGCCTCTCCTTGAGACCTTCAAAGTAAAACAGAATTAGAATGCATACAAACCTGGTTTTGCTCGAGAGAGAGAGAGAGAGAGAGAAGCTCATAGAAAGAAAAATAACCCAACCTTGATAAAATAAGGGACAAAGCATCAAGAATAGTCAACCACAATGAATCAACCATTGAAATACAGAGAACTGCAGTTTTTCCCGTACATTTTGCTGAAGGCACATAATCGCATCTAGGAGATTCAAGCTGCTTGTATCAAGAGAATAAAAATTTTGGTAAAAAAAAAGTAAAGCATACAATATTATATAAAGATGGAACAAAATCCCACTTACCTCTCCGGCATCCACAGCTTCATCAGTCAGTGAAGCTACAGTAAAGACAACACCTAGCAAACCTTCAATTGCCAAAGAAACAGCGTGTGCCTCACTAGCAACCAAGACCGCAGCATTTGATGCATCATTGTCAAGACTCCACTCAATTCCTGGCGGTCACAAACCGAATCACACAGTAAGAAAGTCATTTATCAAGAAACTAGGGAAAAAATATATGTCAATACACCAAAGCATTATTTTTTTTTTATAAGAATAGGAGGCCTCGTTAAAAAACCCCTTCTTAACTGTCCGCACCCCAGAGATGGAGGACAGACAGACAGCGGAAGGAGGAAAAGAGTGCCTCAAGTTTTATTTAACTAAAATTCAATACACGGAATTACAAATAGTCGGCTATTATGCCCCTTACTAATATAACACCCCACTCTCAAGTAATCCTATCCTCTCCTCACCCAATCCCTTTTTTAGCCAATTCATCAGCTTTACAATTAACACTTCTAACAACCAGACAGCACATGACATTCCTATCTAGTACCAGGGATTTAATTTCCCTAACAATACTCTCATAACATGATGGACTAGATGTACGGCCTTTGATCCGCTCCAAAGCAACCGAGCAATCGCTTTCCAAAATGAGACGACCCATCGAACTCCAAACAGAATCGAACTCCACACAGTTCCCAACCCAATTTACATAATCTTGAAAAACAGTGGCTTTTCTGAATTCCAAAGTTGCTTGATTAAATGAAAAAAGAAACCAAAAAGGGTCTTTAAAAGAAGAATAGGGTTTCCTATGGTGAAGCAAATTATAAAATAAAGAACATCATTAATTTCTCATTTTATGTGCAGATGCCAAGAATAAACATAGCCAATGATGCCAAAGGACATTGGACAAGATGAACTACAAATCCAAAATTTAAAACAAGAAAGAAGGCATCCCACCTTTAGCTTTGCTACTGAACATCCCTGCAACTGCTGCCAGGCTCTCTTCACTTGTCTCGAGAAACTAACAGACAGTAAATGATGTTAGAGTGTTTTAACACGTCTTTAGGGATCTCATCTGTACTAAAATAAGCTCAAAGTTGAAAGTGTCTAAACACAACGAACAATAAAAAAAATTATCATAAGTTAATAGACAAATGGTTGATGAAATCACAGCAGAGCCAACAGATGATACAGAGCAATAATCGAAAAAGAAATTATGGCAGGGGCTGAAGTGAGGGAAAATGTTGACATTTCAATCTCACAATAAACTCCAATTTATTCAACCTCACGCAAAGACCAAAAAATGAAACAAAGAAAAAATACAAATTTTCAAATAAATACACCTAGAGACAATCACATCCGTGGGAGAAAACTAAAAAACTGACATGATTGGAACTTAATGAACATTAACAAATATTTCACCTGTACACTTGAAACAACTCGAGCAAGGGCTTTAACCATACCCTCCACGACATTTGTGTTCTTCGGATTCCTAAAAGAGTGAAGTTGTGAGATTACTCTTATTTTCCAAAAATTAACCAACTAGTGAAGAAAGGGCAGAGGGAAGAAACAGGATAGATAATCAAACTTTGAAGACATCTGAAATTGAATAACAAATGACTCATTGATCTTTGAATTTAATCAAACAAACATAAGCACTGACATCAGGAAACTTGTCAAATAGGGACATTAAGAAAGATACTGAGTTCAAATTCACATCAAATTGGGCTAATAACACAACTACAATATCAGCCTCATGAGACATGGACTGGGTGTGGGGATACTTTCATATATTAGACCGAACTTCATAAAAGATACATCTACTATCCTGAGGATTAGTAGTGGTAGGTATGAACTAACTCAGCATTCAGAAATGATATAAAATCATTGTCACAAAGAGTACATTATGTTCAAAGCACAAACCTGAAAGAAAGAAAGAAATAAAAAGAGGAAACAACACTTTGTAGAGTTGAGAAACATGTATGCAACCAGACATAGAAAAAAGGTAGATGGTACTGAGCGACTGAGCGTACATATCAAAGTTATGGAAAAGGATCCGTAATGTCCGTGCTTCCACACAAAATCCCTGACAAATCCCATATCCAAGATTAGACAAATTTACATTTTTTAAAAAAGAATCTAAATAAATCATAAAAGGAAAATACGGCACATCTAGGTTGTTGAGTTTACCCTTAGGATCTCAAGAACAAGAATTCGATGCCATAATGGCAGATCAAGAAAAGTTAATTTGATCAGCATGCTAAGGAAAACCTGTATACCATAAGAATGTGTGGAATTAGGACTTCAAATAAACAGAGGTGAAACTGAATGGAAATAATATTAAAACGAAAGGATCTGACTGTTAGTACATCAACTAAATTATAGAACCTTTTTTCTACTTGTCCTAACTTCTAGTACCTAGTTACTCAATCCTCAACTCTGAAGAAACGAATTAACTTTCTCATCCACATTGAATCATTAGACTCTACTTAGCATTTCCCACCTATCTAAACCCTAAAATTACAACCTGTTCCCTGGCACTTGCTAAATTGCTGACAGGTTTCATCGTTTACCTCTATTTTATGTCCTAGATCAGCATAAAATTTCAAGAATGTAAAAAAACATAAATACAGCATACCTCACATTCAGTAATAAGAGATGAACTATAAAGCCTGATAACATGAGCAACAGATCGTAAGACCAAGCGACGGAAATATGGCTCTCCCACTTCTCCTTCAAGCTGAATGGACATTCAACAAATAGAACTGAATGCCCAAATAAATTCAAGAAAGCCCTTAAAATGGGGAAAACTCTAGCGGGCAAGAGACGGATTTCGTCACAAGAGACTAGAGAAGTTACCTCATAGTTGGTTCGAAGTGAAGTCATTAAAAGTGAACAAATTTGGTGTCGCAGGACCTGTTCAAGTACCATGCAAACTTTACAACTATAAAAGTCTTACTAGCATGCTTAGACAAAATATAAAAGGATACTTTCAGTCGGATAACTCTGTTATCACCTGTTCATAAGGAACCAAAATCTTGAACATAACCACATAATTGGATAGGATGAACCTGCAAAACACAAGCATTAAGCGCAAATTTCCTTGGAGAAACTAGAAGTTAAAATACATAAATAAGTAGAGGCAGACACAGATATCTCACTCAAGTATATCAAGTGCAAAAGTCCGTTGAAGAGAGCTAACATGCAACCAACATGCCTGCAAGGGATAACAAAGTAATCCATATAAGAAGCTCTGTTCTATTTTGTCATTGTTATTGATGAAATGCAGTCAGTTCAAGGAACCACTAAAAGGATCAAACATTCCTAAAACCCACTAGTAATCAATTCTAGAGAAGCAACCTGGCTATAAAAACACAATTCAACATTCTAAAATTAACACATACAGATCCACCTGCAGCAAGAGCTGTCAGGTCTTCAAGCAAACGAAGCCCAAGCTTCCCAGAAGTAGTTGTGGTCTCCCTCATCAATGATGACTTTCTAGAAGCAAAGTTGTTTTCCAACCTGTTAATGATTGATTAGTTCAGATGTTGATGAGCAAAACCATAGACATTAAAAAAACCCTACATAAATTAGAAATGAAATAGTATCTAGTTGGATAAGCATACGTACGAACAAAAAGGTACTAATTGACATGTGTATGCACACACAGGAAAGATACCAAATATGACATGTGCAGGACAAACATACATATGGGATAATTTAACAAAATGGTTTTAGTAAAGCAGAAAATCCAAAAAAAAAAACATACTCTGAATTATTCATACTGCGACTAACATCACCAGTAACTGAGCTTGTTCGGGACATATAGCTTCCAGAAGCAAACTTTTCAGCTGGAAGAGACTCGACAAGGACAACATGTTCAAAAACCAAAGCTACCGCCTGCCTGAAGGTAGCAGCAGCAGTACTGAAAAAAAAAAGGATTTAGATGAAAAAGGAAAAGTTAGCAAAAAAAGGAGGGGAACATCGCTACAAAATAAAAAAAGTCTATGAGGGGGAGGTTGCAAATTGAAAACTCTTGACCTATACAGCAGCAACTTACTTCCGAACACTGTCAGAAGATCGGTTGTTTTCAAGAAGTTGAAGACAGATTCCTAGAGCTTGAGCCATATTCTCCTGATAATTATGCAATAGGCAACACAGATGAATAAGAAAACTGGACTTACTAATTGATTAACACAGCCAATTCAGAAGCCTCACAGCTTTCAATGGTTCCAATGTGTAATTCCAAATTCATATTTATGTTATTTATCTGGTGTTTCCAATAGCAGTAGAATGGATTACTACTCAGGCTAGCCAATAGACACCTATATACTCAATAAATTCCCACTACCAACAAAGCTTAAGATTATGCATATAAATTCTATATATGATCTAGTAATTCAAAACAAACGCATCAAGTCACTGGCAAATACTACAAAGCTTTCTTATTCTTCAGTTAAAGGAAATTTTGTTTAATGAACTTCCGTCTGACAATTTACCAACTTCAGTTCAACCAAAGTACATCACCTAAACCAGTCATACAATAAAAACAAGCATGTAAGCACTATTTACCTCACTTTCAGGATGCAACCGTGACTGAAATATTATTAATATAGTCTGTAAAGTCTTTAATTGAACGTTCTCATCTGACATTTCAGCATGCTGCAAGAAGAGTAACAAAAATGAAAGATTTCAGTGGGGAAAAATAGCCATCTAAAATCAAGTTTATTTTAAACATATTGTGTGTAACAAATACAATTATAAACTTACATCTTTTAATGTAGGAAGTATCTCGTTGAGAACTGATGGGGCAACTGCATCATGAGAGATGAGCTTTTGTAGACACGAAAGTCCAATAACACTAAGCTTGACAGTTTTAACCTCGCATGCCATTAAAAAGATCCGCACTATGTCGTCATTAAGAGAAATTTCACTAGCACTGGACAATGTCCGAAGCTGCAAAATACATAAGTTTTAAACTCAGCTACTGCCCGATACAGTCAAAGAAGCCTCTAATTCTATTACATCCACGTTATGCCTGGGATTTACAGAGTGCATCATAGTTTTTGATAACTTCAGAGTGATCTCAATTTCCAAAATTGAAGTAACACTGACAACACTATCTCCAAAACAATACTTCATTCAAAGTCTAAACTTAGCTTAATTTACCTTCAAAAGGATGTTAAAGAGTCTAGAACCTAAACAAAATCTTGCTTAACAAAACTTATGGCAACATAAAGTCGTCCACGGAATCAAATTAAAGAAAAAATGAAATAATTAATAACTTTTCATTTTTTTTCATCTAATTCGTTTGCTTCTGAGCAAGCCAAACACGCGATAAAAAAATCGTTTCAAGCTTAAAACATAAGGAAGGAAAATGCGACTAAATGAACTAACATATACATCAATTTTACTAAAACAGCTGCATATAAAAGTAAACTGTGACCTTTAATATGGCGTGTTCAGCGGCGTCTTTGACGGCAGGGTGGCGGCGTCGTGCTTCGGTGGAGAGAGCGCGGAGATCGGATTCAAGAACAGCCATGAAAGCCATCTCCTCAGAGCGCTCTCTGTCTCTGTTTGGCTCTCTTTCTGATTTGTGAATATGAATGAATATGTAATCAGTCGAATGCTAAGGAAGAATTGAGGAATTGTAAATTAATTCATCGGAATCGAAGAGCTCGATCGCAGAAATGAAGAAAGTGAGCTTTGTAGATCTTGTTGTTCGAGTGAGAGATCTGTTGAGGAATGAGACTGTTTTCGCACGTGCAGATGTCACGTGTGGGATTGAGAAAGAAAGGAATATGTTGACCCAATTAAAGTGGAGCCCGCCCAAAGTTTGGTTGGGTTTTGCCTAGCTTGAATGAAAAAAAAAAAATTATAGGCCCAATCGAGAATTTGAGATTAAGATTGTATCTGAAAATCAAGAAAGAAAATCCGATAAATTGAGATTGAATCTGAAATTAGAAGAAAAAAAAATATTTGAAAAATAGGTTATTTGAACTAAAAAATTCAATTTTGGTACGGGTTTTTTAAACGATCCACAATTCTGGTCAAAATTCAATTGATTCGTTCAGTTAATCGATCCGACCGATTATATACAAATATTTGTAAATTTTATACATTATAATATTATATAGTTTAGTAATTTTGATGATCTTGTAATTCTTTGAACACTTTTTAGATTTGAGTTCGGTTATTAGAAAGAATGAACTCTCATTTATTTTATACCTTTTAGTTGTTTTTGTACTTTTACCTAACCAAAGAATGATTAAATTTGGCATCCTAACAATCAAAGTAAAAAAACATTATCCGAACCAAACCAAATATTCTAGTTAACTGGTTAATTGATTATCTGATTTAGTAGGTACGTTTTATGATCGAAAATTGAGTAACCTGAATTTATCGTTTTATGGAGAAAAAAAATCAATTTTAATTGCATTTTTGGGATAATTTTTTTAGATTTGTCAAAATAATTATAATATATAAATAATATTATTAAAAATAAAACAAGAAAAGCATATCCTCCAAATACACTAGCTTTCTAAAGGGATTGAAAGTTGATGGGTAGGACTGCGGTGCGTCATAGTCGCGGTACGACACCAATAGAAAATATTACAAAATATAAAACTTAAAATCGAAAATGTTATACTTTTTATAACATTTTAGGATAGTGTCTCGCGACAATATCGATACTTAAAAACAAGTTTCGATATTTACAAAAACCTAAAATGTTATCAGAAATAATAAGTATCGATAATCGAATCTAAGTTTCGATACTTAACCACCAACTTAAAATGTTATAAGAAAATGTAATATTTTTAGTTTTAAGGTTCGTATCTTGTAACTTTTTTTATTGATGCCGCACCGTAGTCGCACCACACCATATCTTACGTTAGACTCACCCATAGTTCACACATTCTTTTATTTATATAAAGAAAGCATAGTCGATTATATCAACCAGCTTTGTTACATAGTATAATCCTCCTGCAGTAGTTCTAGAGTCGAGACAGGAGGAGTAGTAAGCTTCATCAAACCAAACGTTTGCTTCCACGCCAAACACGTTACATGCTAGTTCATCCGCCACCTTGTTTTCTTATCGCGAGATTGGGGAAATTTGAACCTCCCAATTACGCTCAAGCATCTCCCATATATGATGTACAAGCGAGAAGCGCAAATGATCTGATTCCCTGTCATTGATCAGTCCAATAGCCTCACTACTGTCTGATTCAACCTTCAAGCCTACCGGAATGCCCCAAAAGTCAGCATCAAAATGAGCATAAGCCGGTGCACTTTATTAAACCTTTAACCCATTCCCCATGTTCATTACATAGGAAATCCTCACATGTAGCGCCACCCGAATCCGCTCGGTATTATGACCCATCAACGTTGAACTTCACTCCAAAACCAAAGAGAGAACTGAAACTATATGGATGAATGTTTAAAGCTAAGGGAAATTGTTTAGTCTTAACATATTCTTTAATCATTCATGTAGAATGAAATGAATCCCTTCTTGGTAGCACCCCCCCAACTCCATTGAAGACAGCTTTTGCAGACACTGATATCAAACTTATTCGAAAGGGAATTTGTCTGGTTTACAGTCAATTTTAAGCAGTGTGATAAAGAAACATGGAAACAGATTCTAATCTGTTCAAGAGTTTCATTTTTTTTTTTTTGTAAATTTGTAAATCCATCGTCGCTTCATTCAGACTCACCAACTCACCAGTCAGCTGAAAAAAAAATCAAACCTAGAAGACTGTTATTCGTGATAAAGCACTAATCCCATATCGACGGAGGAAGAGGAGGGACTAGGAGCTGGACCTTATAAATAAGAGGCAACTAGCATCCTTGCAACATACTTACCTGGACGGGGTCAATGGGTGATCATCAAGGCCCATGGCCTAGGTTAGCGATCTCCATTGCACTTGGGAGGGGCGCTCGCCTAAGGTCTCCCCAAAGTGGGAGAGCCTACGTCATAATTTGTGGCAGTGGGGGCCTGCGTTCGCGCGACCCCCGCCCTATTATAGTTTAATAATTTAATTTCGTATTATAACGGGCTATTTGTTGAATTGAGCTTTAATTTCAGATAGTTGTTGTATACATGAATGTTACTGGAATTTTTATAGTATAAATTTAAAATATGTACTTATTCATATTTCAATCCCCAAAATATTATGTGGTTAGACGAGTTCGTAGGATTATGTTGAAACTGAATACAGTGAACGAATACCGAAATATCTGCTAGTCTCAGTTACAAGGGAGAACTATTTAACACTAGTAATATCCCACATTGAGAAAAAGTATGATCTGAATGACCAAAACAGCTTCAAAATTAACTTGAATCCCATTGAATGGGGCATTGTGATTATGAGTCTATCATCCTTGACATCTGCAATGAACGCCTGTCTGATTATGGAATTACCGCTCTTTGGCTCGATCGGGGTAGTCTTTGTTATACCTATCATAATCTCTGTACTACGATCATCGGCTCACCAGATTCCCCGAATATGCCCCTCCGGAGTATGACAAGTAGACAACACTAAAGCCCTCCGAAACAACTTTGTCTAGAAGCTACACTGACCTTGGTAAAGACAGACATCAAGATCACTGACCTTGATAAGAATAATAGAAGGTATAATTTCAGGTGCAAATCAGAAGTAATCCAACATTAACTTGAAAATATGCAAATACGGATTATAAACTATAGTCTTGCTTTAACTAGATCATGATCAGATATTAGGTTGCATGTTTTCAGATGGTATATGTCCTTGACACTGGAGCTGGGTTTCATAGATTCTTAACTCGGCAGCAATTCGAGCCATGCATCCATCTGCAATTTTGTCTATAGATGTACTGATGGTGTTTGTTGGTAATTGGTTTTTATAAATCAATTGTTTATTTCAAAACCAGCATGGTTAACAAAGTTAGCAATTGTTTTCTTAAATTAATCATATATAAAAATCCATTTTTGAATAAGAAAAACAACTTACTTGAGTGACATCTTTGGCAATGTTATTTTCTTCCATTTCTTTCTCAATTTACTGCACAGAAGTTAAGCTTACAAATGTTCCAGATGAAGTCAGTTTTTTTCAACACATGATTTTCTAAGCAATATGTTGAAAAGGGTTAATGTTATCCGAGCTGAGAAACACGAAAAAGCTTCTCGAAACTCTCAAAGATATAATTCCTGCGATTTTTAGGTTGGTGAATGTGGTTTATCAGTATCTGTTCTTTGTAAAATGCCGTCTTGGTCAACTAGTAGTTGTATAAAACTAGTATTTGCCCAAAGTCTTGACATTCTCTAATCATTCATATTCAATCTAAGCTCTGGTTGGCTGTTGCCATGGTCATTGACCTGGATCACTACAAAAGCAAACTATGTACATGGATGAATGTTTGATTCGAATTTGGACGAATGATTAAAGCCAAAAAAATTCTAACCATCCAGGTGTCTAGCCAAGCAACGGTTTGTTGTTGATGTGGACATTGAACTTCCCCACTGCAAAAGCAAGAGACAATATGGATGAACTAGAACGAAATCGATCTGTCATGGTAGCCATGAGGGGCATTAACCTTTCAGCATGGATGCTAAAGGAATTATGCTCTCTAAGGGACGTTCCAAATCCAGTTATAGTACCTTCGGTAGTATAAATCTCTTTGGGAAATTAAGCAAGAACTATCATCAAATCATGACAATTTCCAAGGGAAATTAATAAATCTCTTTGGGAGTTTCATCTATTCTTTGTAAAGTTGTAACTTCATCTTTTCCATTCACAGCCTCTCCACTCTCCAGCCACTAGGGAAGTGGAGAATCATGATGAAGCACAATCCCATATAGAGTGAGAAAGGGAAGAGACCAGGAGCTCGATCGCATAAATAAGAGGCACCTACCAACTTTACAACATACTTACCTGGACTGGGTCGATGGGTGATCAATAAGGTGTTGCGGAATACGATCGTCGGATAGAGCAAAAACGCAACTGATAATTTGAGAAAATAACAATGAAGATAAAGGAGACACAGATTTTACGTGGAAAACCCCTAAATAATATAGGGTAAAAACCACGGACAAAGGTAGAAGAATTTCACTATGAGAAAATAGGAATTACAACTTCTCTCAATCTAACAAGGAGAAAACAATGACAATTCTCTCTTGATAAAAAGGAGAAAACAACTCTATGAAAACTCTCTAATTTCTCTAGTATTGAGAGGAGGTTAGAATGATTTGGGATGTGTAAGAATGGCAAATGGCTAGGCTATTTATAGTTGAGCTTTAGGGACTAACTTATAAATAACCTAAAGTTTAGGGACCAAAAATCAATTTCCCCATTCCATATTTTCAACCTTTACTGCTGGAATTTTTCTTCATTTGCTGCACCTACCAAAATTGAAATTTTCCATTTTCAATTTTGGCTGCTCTTGATTTTCAACAATCTCCCACTTGAAGATTTGATTGGAATAATCATATCTTCACACCATTCTTTCTACCTCGTACTTTCCATGTTGCTTACGTCTCTAACAAGCCACAAGAGGATCGACACCAAATAAACTTATCAGTGCTGATTGCTTTTGTCATGAAATCTGCTATGTTGTCATCGGTATGGATCTTCTGCATATCTATCGTCCCTTCTTCCACTTTCTCACGAATGAAGTGGTATTGGACCCGAATGTGTTTTGTTCTTGAGTGAAAAGCAGGATTCCTTGCAAGATGCAAGGCGCTCTGACTGTCACAAAACAAAGAGACATTCTCTTGTTTGTGCCCGAGCTCCTCCAATAGCATTTTCAACCATATTGCTTCTTTACTGGCTTGTGTAGCTGCTACATATTCTGCCTCCGTTGTTGACGTAGCCACAATCGATTGCAGTTTTGAAACCCAGCTTACAGCTCCACCAGCAAGTGTAAACACATACCCTGTTGTAGATTTGCTTTTATCCAAATCTCCTGCATAGTCAGAATCGACATACCCGTTGATAAGAAAGTCTGATCCTCCGTAACATAATGCAACATTTAAGGTCCCTTTGATGTATCTCAGGATCCTTTTCACAGCATTCCAATGCTCTCTGCCTGGATTCGCCATGTACCGACTAACCACTCCCACTGCTTGTGCAATGTCTGGTCTTGTACAAATCATAGCGAACATTAAACTTCCCACTGCTGATGCATACGGTACTCGAGACATCTCCATCCTCTCTTCTTCACTGCTAGGACTCATATTGGAGGATAATTTAAAGTTAATAGGAAGAGGGGTATAAATTGGCTTACAATCTTGCATGCTGAATCGTGACAAGATCTTTTTCAAGTAATTCTTTTGTGAAAGCCAAATCTTCCTACTACTTCTGTCTCGGTGAATTTGCATCCCTAGAATCTTGTTTGCTGGTCCCAAGTCCTTCATTTCAAATTCCCTAGCCAGTCGTGCCTTTAATTCTTCAATATGATCTTTGTTGGGGCCTGCAACCAACATGTCATCTACATACAACAGCAATATAACAAATTCGTTTTCACCAAACCTCTTGAAGTAAGCACAAGGGTCTGCATTAAGTCTGTTGTATCCAAGGCTCATGATGAAGGAGTCAAATCTCTTGTACCAACACCTCGGCGCCTGCTTTAAACCGTACAGAGATTTGTTCAACCTACAAACCAAGTTCTTCTTTTCTTTTTCTTCAAAACCTTCAGGCTGGAGCATGTAAATCTCTTCTTCAAGATCTCCATGAAGAAAAGCTGTTTTAACATCTAGCTGCTCTAGATGTAAATTCAATGTAGCACACATTGCCAGGACAACTCGAACCGTTGTTAGTCTAACCACAGGAGAAAAGATTTCATTGAAATCAATACCTTCTTTCTGAGCATATCCTTTGACCACCAGTCTTGCACGATACCTCTCCACTTGATCGTCACCATTTCTCTTGATTTTGAAGACCCATTTGTTACCAATTGGCTTCCTTCCTTGTGGTAGTGGCACAAGTTCCCATGTATTATTTTTATGAAGGGCTTCGATTTCTTCTTGCATTGCCGCCATCCACTGTGAAGCATCTGAGTTGTTCATTGCCTCCTCAAATGATGATGGCTCACCGTCCTCCGTTAAAAGGCAGTATGCAACATTACCTTCTATAACATAATCTGAGTGCCAATTGGGACGTCTTCTCACACGATCTGATTGACGAGTTGTTGGAGCTTCAGAATTCTCTGGTTCTGGTTCCTCGAGCTCTGGTTCTGCTTCAGAACAATCTCTCTGTTCAAACTCATTTTCAACATGTATCTGTGTAGTCTCTGGCTTTTCTTTATCAGTGCTATCATCTTCTTCTTTTCTTTGTAGCTTATCTTCTACAAAGATAACATCCCTGCTGATAATCACTTTGCGGGCAGTGGGATCCCACAAGCGATACCCCTTTACTCCATCAGCATACCCCAAGAATTTACATTTTCTGGATTTTGGATCCAACTTTGAAATTTCTTGGGCATTGTACATCACGTACACAATACTTCCAAATATATGGAGGTTTGAATAATCAACTGGTTTACCAGTCCACATTTTCATCGGTGTCTTCAACTCAATTGCAGTTGATGGAGCCCGATTCACCAAATAACAGGCGGTATTGACTGCTTCTGCCCAGAAAGCTTTTTCTAGCCTTGCAGCTCTCAACATTGCTCGTGTTCTTTCTAACAGAGTTCTGTTCATCCGCTCTGCCACTCCATTTTGTTGAGGAGTGTATACTGTTGTGAACTGTCTTTTGATGCCTTCTTTTCTGCAAAAGTCATCAAATTCATCACTTGTATATTCACCTCCATTATCTGATCTGAAACACTTGATCTTATTTCCAGAATCAAGTTCCACTCGCGCTTTGAAAACTTTGAAGGTTGAAAACACATCTGCCTTCCTCTTGATAGGATACACCCAACATCTCCTAGAGTAGTCATCAATGAAGGAGACAAAATACTTTGCTCCGCCTAGGGATGTAACCGGTGCTTGCCATACATCAGAATGAACCAATTCTAGAACAACATTGCCTCTAGAATTTGATGTGTTGAATTTTAATCGATGCTGCTTACTTGTAATACAATGTTCACACAAAGGAAGTGATACCTTTGTTAAACCCGGAAGTAGCTTTTGCTCCACAAGGACTTTCATTCCCTGTTCTGACATGTGTCCAAGTTTCCGATGCCATAACATGGTAGAATCTGAACTACATGAGGCAACAGAGGCTTCAGCCTCTAGCAAGGTCTCTCCCTTCAGCATGTACAAATTTGCCGCTATCTTTTCACCTTTCATCACCACAAGCGCTCCATAGAACACCTTCATGATTCCTTTCTGTGTTTCAATCTTGCTTGCATTATTATCCAACAATCGGTAGGATAATAAGTTTTTCTTCAAGCCTTTCACGTGTCGCACATCTCGAACAACTTTGGTTGTCCCGTCATACATCTTCAATTTGATGGTTCCAACGCCAACAATTTCCAAGGCATGATTATTGCAGCTGTACACAGATCCTCCTGAGATAGGTTCATAATTATAGAACCATTCTCTTCTTGAGGTCATGTGATATGTGGCTCCCGAGTCAATAAGCCATATGTCTGCAAATCTTTTTCTGCCTTCCATGGCTGTTGCTGCTTCACAACAGAGAGCATCTCCATCATCTGAAGTGTTTGCCATATTTCCTTGAGGATTGGAGTTTTTAGGTAAACTCCAACAATCCTTCTTCAAGTGACCCTTCTTTCCACAGTTGTAGCACTTTAAATTCTTCTTACTCCTTGACTTTGATCTACCATGATTGTGACTGCTACTTTGGCCACGTTCTGTTGATCTTCCTCTCATCACCGTTAAGGCCTCTGCTTGTTGCAGATTTCCTTGTCTGTCTTCCTTGTTCTTGCGCCGATTTTCTTCTTCCAGAACAGCAGCTGCAACGTCATCGAAGACTAGATCACTTGTAAGGTTGTTGTTCGTCAAGTTGATGATGAGTTGATCATACGAACCAGGTAGACTTTGAAGCAGAAGTTCAGCACGTTCTTGTGACTCTATTTTATAGCTTAGGGATGTAAGCTGAGAAAATAGAGTATTCAACATGTTTAAGTGCTCTGTCACTGAAGTAGATTCTGACATCCGAAGAGTGTACAATTTCCTCTTAAGGAAAATTTTATTGTGCAACGATTTGACCTCGTATAATTTTGCGAGGTGATCCCAAATCTCCTTGGCTGTCTTCTTCTCCTCGATGCTTAATAGTACTTCATCTGCTAATGCTAAATGAAGGTCTGCAATAGCATTCTCGTCCATCTCATTCCATTTCTTGTTATCCGTAAAATCTGCCGGCCTTTCGCTGATAGCCGCTAGACATCCGTTTTTTCTTAGGATGGCCTTTATCTTCAATTTCCACAGTGAGAAATTTCTCCCATTGAACTTTTCAATATCAAATTTCGTTGCCATAGCTTCTATTTCAGATAGCTCCCACTATTTCACCTTTTTGACGTGAATAGTGCCCACCACCTTCAATGAATGAGTAATATCTAACTTACTTTCTTATGATGGAGGATCCACTTTTCAGTGGCAACCAACAGAGAATACGGTAAGTAGATATACGCACCCAAATCTGGCTCTGATGCCAATTGTTGCGGAATACGATCGTCGGATAGAGCAAAAACGCAACTGATAATTTGAGAAAATAACAATGAAGATAAAGGAGACACAGATTTTACGTGGAAAACCCCTAAATAATATAGGGTAAAAACCACGGACAAAAGTAGAAGAATTTCACTATGAGAAAATAAGAATTACAACTTCTCTCAATCTAACAAGGAGAAAACAATGACAATTCTCTCTTGATAAAAAGGAGAAAACAACTCTATGAAAACTCTCTAATTTCTCTAGTATTGAGAGGAGGTTAGAATGATTTGGGATGTGTAAGAATGGCAAATGGCTAGGCTATTTATAGTTGAGCTTTAGGGACTAACTTATAAATAACCTAAAGTTTAGGGACCAAAAATCAATTTCCACATTCCATATTTTCAACCTTTACTGCTGGAATTTTTCTTCATTTGCTGCACCTACCAAAATTGAAATTTTCCATTTTCAATTTTGGCTGCTCTTGATTTTCAACATAAGGTCCATGGCCTAGGCTAGTGACCTCTATTGCACTTGGGAGTGGCGCTCGCCTAAGGTCTCCCCAAAGTGGGAGAGCCTACGGGGGCCTGCGTTCGCGCGGCCCCTGTCCTATATTAGTCTAAAATCTGAAAACTGCAGTTAGAATCCAACTATTGAAGCTTATAATTTAGTTTACTTGTGAATAATCCCTGAATTAATTATGTCCTAAACCGTAAAGAAATGTACCAACGATGCTTCTTTCAGGTCAAGTTGCCTTGATGTTTAAATAGCCATTTCAATTTATGTGCAGATAGTATCATTTATATGTTAGCCAGATTATACTATTCATTTCCCATATCGACAAAAAGTATGGCATTGGCACTAACTTGAATAACTTCATCGAGTAAATTCACATTCAGAACCGCAACATTCACAAATGCAAGATGTTCATCATTACATAAACCATATATATGGGGAGTACTTGAATTTTTAGAAGCTAAAAAATGATGAATGTTTCAAAAAGTATAATCACCCCTCTCCGGTGGAGTCATAAAAATGTAGAGGGTTATTTTGTTAAGGGGAGAATACGCTATTGAATAGCAAAACGGAATCTCGGAGAAATAGGACAAGTGCAATGGAAGGTGGTAATAGAAATATTAGTTCCACGTCTCTTTCAACTTCCAACGTTTTATTCATGTCATTCTCAATTTGTCATTTCTAATATTTTATCTATAATTGTTTAACCTAAAAACCTTGTCAAATGTTTTATCTACATACAACACTCTTAACGTGTCGTTATTTTATTCACCATTCTCTCAATATATTGTATTTAATATTCACCCACAGCTCTCTTAATGTAGGAGGTGAGTTCGATATTGCTTCTATGTGAGAAAGCACACATCAGTACCAGAGTAGGTAAACGGCAGTGGACGGTGTGTTATAGATGATGAGTGAGCAGTGGTTGTGATTAAGGTAACTACACAGAATAAGTAATGAAAAACAAATGGTAATATGAAATTTTATTAAAGTAATATAATTATCAAAATAACAAGGGTTGTTAGCCCTACATGAGTATGGCTCATTGGCTTATATAGCCCAAACCATAACAAAAAAGATTAACAAACTACCAGCTAAGTACAACTAAATATCAACTAATCACATTCTAACATTCTACAACTCTCTTAACGTGAGAGTAGTGTGGACCCATACCATGATGTTCTGAATATGAAAATTGTGTCCGAGTAGTGTTGTTGCCAATATTATTAATTGAAAAAAAATATGCATCTACAAGAAATAAATTGCACTGCTTGTAGTTAAAATAAAAAATAATTACACTATTATAAGTAACGGGAACGTTCTCTGTGATAGTTTAAAAGCGTAAATTTATTTATCTGTATTTATTATCATCGACAACGGCTGTTTGTTGATTTATTTTATATATAAATAAGAATGTTTTCTTTTCGATGAGTGTTCTTTTCTTATTTTTCAAGTTTAATTTTATTGTCTATATCTTACTTTGAAAGAATATTACATATGCTTTCATGTTTGTTCTTTTGTCTGTTTTTATGAAAGTTTTTTCGTCTGCTTTTATGACACTTTTAAATTATTCTGCGACAGTTTCATGTTTGTGTAACAAGTATCGGTAAATGTTTTAATCAACGAAAAATAATTATTTCTTATATTTATATTTTTTTTACCAAGACCTGGTCGTAGAACAATATGTATAATTTTTAGAGCGTTCTGATTAAAATTATAGATGATGGTTGAATTTTTAATTATTAGACAACATAAGTTTCTTAAGGGAATGCGATAGAGAGTTATGTTCTTTTATCATTTACACACTTTGATATTTATTGTATTTATTTTTTATTCTCACAAATAGTCATATTTTATGATACGTTGTATTTTATAATTCTTCATTTTAAATAAAATCTAATTATTTGTTAAAAACATTATAGCGCTCCTAATTCTCTCGTATACTTATGGTTCTTTAATGCACGTTTCCTTAAAAAAAAGAGATATTTTTTTTGAAGAAAAAAAAAATATTTACTAGTTTCATTTAATTTTTTTTATTATCGGTAATTACACATTTAAATATCCAATTTATTAAAATGTTAATGAAAATTTAAAAATTAAGGATAATCTTCATCAGTGGTCCCTTTCGTTTAGGGTGTATTTTATTTTGGTCACCAAAATTCAAAAATGATTATTCTGGTCACTTACGTTTAAAATCGTTTATATTTTGGTCCCTTAACCGTTAGTCTCCGTTAGTTTAAAAAATTAGTTTCTAATTTAACCCCCAAACTTTCAAAATTTTATTTTTCACCATTTTCCCCAAAAATTATAAAACTAAAACCCCATAAAATTAAATCAATGGTTATAACCCACCATTACAACCCATTCCCCCAAGATTAAAAGCGTCAACTTCCACTACAACCCATAAAATTTTATTTTTCATATCAAACGAGGCTTGAAGTCATGTCTGAGATCAAAATTATTATTCTAATAGTTAAAATTTATCAAAGGCGGCAGAAATTCTCAGTTAATGTTCTTCGGCTCATTGTGCCGTCTGATTAGCCTTCATGCTACGAGGCCAGAATGGGGTTCAACACTTCAACTATGTTAATCATTTGGATTTTGGCTGTTGCAGTACAGGTACACTTCAACCAGTTTTTTTAGATTTGAATTTGGTAAAGTCGAAATCGCTACTTCCAACCGCATAACTCCAGTAATCTGTATAAGTTAGTGCAAAAAACAAGAAATGCAATGCATACGAATTTAGGTAATTTACCAATATAATGTAGCAATGTATATAAATTTTGCTAATGAAGAAGAATTACCTCTGCAAACGGTATAGTTTGGATGTATATTGACCTTTTTCATACACATCATCTTCGAAAGGTCTATTCTCCAAAATTTCAACGCCTTCAACTTCATTTGTACTCTGCTGCTGCATCTTCAATACCATATGCATTTGAGCTACTCGGTACTGGAAAATAAACAAGGAAAAAAGTAAGAAAAACCCAGAATTCCATATCTGATTTCAATCACAAAAATTGAAACTTTTTAGCTAAATACCTCTTCTAAGGACATAGGCATCACAA
Organism: Hibiscus trionum; assembly: GCA_030270665.1. Classification (NCBI taxonomy): domain Eukaryota; kingdom Viridiplantae; phylum Streptophyta; class Magnoliopsida; order Malvales; family Malvaceae; genus Hibiscus; species Hibiscus trionum. The sequence goes on along the minus strand of BSYR01000003.1, from coordinate 78,292,564 downwards.
TTCGGCTTCAAGTTGTCCCCCCACAATGAAAACAAAATTCATCAGTACGGGGTGAAAAAACAAAAGAAGAAAACAAACCCAGAAAAGTAAAAGAAAAAGCATACAATTCCTTGACTTGAACCATTTTTCTTCGATTATCAACCTCGTCGGCAAGTTGCAGAAAGATTGAAAGAAGAAAAATAAACTATGGGGGTTTCCTTTTTTTGCTGGGAAAACAAGCAAATTAGGGAGGTAAATAAATTAGAGGAAGATAAATGGTTGGGTCAAGGCTCCTTTGATATGAAAAATAAAATTTTATGGGTTATAGTGGAAGTTGACGCTTTTAATCTTGGGGAATGGGTTGTAGTGGTGGGTCCATTGATTTAATTTTATGGGGTTTTAGTTTTATAATTTTTGGGGAAGATGGTGAAAAATAAAATTTTGAAAGTTTGAGGGTTAAATTAGAAACTAATTTTTTAAACTAACGGAGACTAACGGCTAAGGGACCAAAATATAAACGATTTTAAACGTAAGTGACCAGAATAATCGTTTTTGAATTATGGTGATCAAAATAAAACACACTCTAAACGAAAGGGACCGCTGGTGAAGATTACCCAAAAACTAATTCTATTAATTTCCACCCAATTGAATAGTGCCACCTTTCTCTTGTTGCTTCCCACCATATTGGAGGATAATTTAGTCATTTCAGTCAAGCTCATAAAATGCACGCCTATTACTGTTCAAGACCGTTCAATTTCGCCGTCACACACAGATCTCGATTTCTCTTTTTTTTTTCTTTTTCCCTCTAATCGGAAAAAGAAAAAACAAAAACCCGAGACCTCGGTTGACCGGAGCAACCGCCAATTCTTCACCGCACAGCCATGGGAGTACCGGCGTTTTACAGGTGGTTAGCGGATCGGTACCCGCAATCGATCGCCGACGTGATAGAGGAAGAGCCGAGAGAAGACGAAAATGGAAATCAAATAGCAATTGACGTGTCTAAACCTAACCCTAACGGCCTCGAATTTGATAATCTTTATCTCGATATGAACGGTATCATTCATCCCTGTTTTCACCCCGAGGGCAAGGTATTTAAAAAACGTCTTCAGAGTTTCCTTTTTCTTTGGACGTGTTTTTGATAAATTTTATTTTGAATTGATTCTGTACAGTTTGTTGTTAGTGATTCTGTACTGTTTGTTGTTAGTGAATTAATTATGAAAATTCTGTACAGTTTAGGAAATGTAATCGTTTAAATGTATGTTGTTTTTAAAGGGAATTATGATGCTAGAATTAACTTTGGGGGAGAAGGTTTGTATTACTGTCTATTTTGCAATGTGTATCGAAATACAAATTGATGTTCCGGGTAATCAAGTCGTGGATTGGCTATTGTTATTGTATGATTTTGATGGTCGCTGCTGAAAATGCATTTGCCTTCAATTTGCTTCTTTGTGGGTCAGTAAGTTGTAGTATGCTTTCCGTTCTTATTTTGATCTCTATTACCATGCATAGAGAAGCATTATCTTTGATAATTGGTGCATTGGCATTTTTTTCTTTTTGCTGTCCATGAGTTGGTATATTGGTTTTATTTCTGTTCTGGCCTTGATTTTTCACCAATGTCACTTACTGCAATGTTTTATTTATTTTGCATACAGCCGGCACCTGCCACTTATGATGATGTATTTAAATCAATCTTTGACTATATTGACCATCTCTTCTCATTGGTCCGTCCTAGAAAGCTTCTTTATATGGCAATCGGTAGGATTTATTCCATGTTTATTCAATTTTCTTTCTTATTTTAGTTGTTTCTTTAATTCAATATTGTATTTGTAATATTTGTAGATGGTGTTGCCCCTAGAGCTAAAATGAATCAGCAACGTAGTCGACGTTTTAGAGCCGCAAAAGATGCTGCTGAGGCGGTAAATCTTTGCATTATTTAGTAGATCCTACTTATTGGGTTTAATTAATTTATCTTTTGGTTGTTTATGTCTTGTTAGGAAGCTGAAGAGGAGAGATTGAGGAAAGAATTCGAGGCTGAGGGGAAAGCTTTGTCCCCCAAGGAAAAACCTGAAACATGTGACTCAAATGTTATTACACCTGGCACTTCATTTATGGCTGTGTTGTCTGTAGCTCTCCAGTATTATATACAATCTAGGTTGAATCACAATCCTGGCTGGCGAAATACAAAGGTGCGAAGAACCTTATCCTGTTTTGGCTTCAATGATTGGATGATTCCTTGCAAAGTGGAGTAATCCTTCCAGTATAATTTTCCCATATACTGTTTGCTTTCAGGATACTTTGTGTCTCTAAATTTATTTATGGGGCTGCATTGGGTGATTATTTGAAGGTTATTCTTTCTGATGCGAATGTTCCCGGTGAAGGAGAGCACAAGATTATGTCATACATTCGGTTACAACGTAACCTTCCTGGCTTCAATCCGAACACGCGGCATTGTTTGTATGGTCTGGTGAGAGTCAATTCCAAACTAACCCCCTTGTACCAGCTACTGATATTTTACGGCTCTCATAAATATTTTGGTTGTAGTGCTAATTTGGCCATTTGATCTGTCATAATCAGGATGCAGATTTGATCATGTTGTCCTTAGCTACACATGAGATTCACTTTTCAATTTTAAGAGAGGTCGGTGACTCATTTTCTAATGTCATTCTCAGTTTCAAACAATTTATTGTTAATGGTTGATTTTTATTTCATTTACCATTGCTGTACAGGTGATCACTCTTCCTGGGCAACAGGAAAAGTGTTTTCTCTGTGGTCAAGTTGGTCATCTGGCAGCGGATTGTAGTGGTAAGCCGGATAATGAAACCGGAGAATGGAATGCTGTGGATGATACACCTATTCACAAGAAGAAATATCAGGTTCAGAAGTTAACTCTCTCCATTGAAGTGATACCACACACATACACTTGTCCTTTCCTCTTTTTCTTGCTTGTTTTATACTGTTCTGATTTGGCTAATTGTATGGACAGTTTCTTAACATATGGGTTCTGCGAGAATATTTGGAATATGATTTGGAGATCCCCAACCCTCCATTTGAGATAGACTTTGAAAGAATAGTGGATGATTTTGTTTTCTTATGTTTCTTTGTTGGTAATGATTTCCTTCCACATATGCCAACATTAGAAATCAGGGAGGTATGCAATTAGTGTGGTTTCAGTGCCTGGTTTTTCTTTATTCTGTACTATTATTCCAATTATGAATAATTTTCTGTTTCAGGGTGCTATACATCTTCTGATGCAAGTGTATAAAAGGGAATTTGCAGCCATGGGCGGTTATCTTACTGATGCCGGTGAGGTAATTTTTCGTTTTTCTTTCTATGTATCTATTAAGTCTTTGGTCGAAAGTTAACTATGAACTAAAACAGATATAAGTGCATCAAGTTACCAACTGGAGTTTTAGTTCTTTATTATAAAGATCAGTTAGATGGAGAATTTACTATTCTTGACATGAAGTGTTTGTGGGAGTCTGGAGAGTAATGGTTTCCATTTTTATTTATTAAACATCAAAGTTGTTGATTATCTCATCAAGAGGTGGGGACAGATTTCATCTCCTGTTCAAGTCAAACAGATTTAATATAGTATTTTCTGTCTTTTCCTTTTCTCTGTCGGTGTGTGGGTGGGATGAATTGGTGTGCGGGGATGGATTATACATTCAAACAAGATTCACAAATCTAGAGAAGTACACTTTTCCCTCTACCCAAAATTATTCTGATTACTAATTAATGGCTGGGTGTTGCACTGCGTTACACGAGATTTTTTTGCTGAAGAGTAAAAGGCCGGAGTTAAGCTGTTAAATTGTTTTTAAGTAATGGATGCATATATTTTATGACATTCTGGAAAAGAATGGAGATAAGGTATAGACTGCTTTGTGAAGTAGGTCCTCTTTTCCATGACAAAAATACTGCGATACATGAGATTAGAAGAAATTGTTTTTAATTTCTTTTTCCAATTTTAGAAGCTACAACTGGTGTTTCTCTCATGTTTGCTGATATAATTTCCCCTTTTTTGCAAGGACAGGTTTTGTTAGATAGAGTTGAGTGTTTTATTCAATCTGTTTCTGTTTATGAAGACCAAATCTTTCAGAAGAGGACTCGTATACAGCAGGCGAGTTATATCTTCCGTGCTTTGGTGTATATGTGTATCTCCTATCCAGTTGAAAGCCTAGACATGAAGCTTGGATGGTTCTATCTATTAAATTTTGATATTATTTTTGTTTTAGAGATAGACTGCTTTTCTCTTGGAGCGTAGTATTAGATGCATTAAAATAAGTAGTATTCATCTTCTATTGTTTTCTGTGAAGTAGGCTTAGCTAGTTGCTTGCTTAAGAGGGAAACAATCTTGACCATTTTTTTAAGAATCTTTTGTTCCTTCCAAGCAACTACAAACATGTATACAGAAATATGTTTAAATGTTCAAATTTACTGCAACCAACATATAGAACACACCCAACATCTGGAAAAGGTGACTAATCAGGAGATTCGTACTGAAATGCAAAGGAATCTCTTGAAGGCAAGGGGAAGTATATCCTTCAAGACTTAGTAATAGATTTGTAAATTTTAAAGTTCAAGTGAATTTCTATTTTATGAGAATTGTTTTACGCAGATCTTTTTCTTGTATTTATGAATATATTGTGGTTGTGCAAATTGTGTGCTTTTGGCTTTCTTTCCATTAGCGATTGGTGGTTTACTGGTTTATTATGCATATCTTCCTTCAGTTCTATTATTTCTTTTTAAGTTCTCATATAACTCCTAGATTTTTCCTTATGCCAGTAAATGACTGATTTTCAGGCAATTGAGAATAATGAACAGATGAAGCTTAAAGCAAGAGGAGAGTCTTCTGATGAGGCACATGCAACAGTTGTAGATAAGGTCTGTGTTATATATCGTTGTGTTTTAAATTACAGACCCGGTTTCAATTAAATTTGCAGGTTTAGCGTCTCTACAGGTGAAATTGATTGGGTTGTGAATCAAAATGAGAATCCAAATTGTTACTAATTCAAAGTCTATTAGACAACCTTAAATATACTTTAGAGAACTGAACCAAGTGATAATTACAGTTTTGTTGATAAATTCAGAAATCTTTTGGTTACAAGAAGTTCTAATTAACTTTATGTCCTTTCTATTTGCACTGAATTTTGTTGAATATCATTATCCATTAACTTTTCTTGACATCCATTTGAACTGATAGCTTAACCAACCCTTTTAAGGCCCCTTTAGCATGGCTTAAAAAGGAGCTTTTGCTCAAAAAAGTGACTTTTCACCCATAACCAATGCCATACACTTCTAATTTTGGAGTGAAAAATCACTTTTAGGTGTGAAGTTACTTGTTTACCCTTAATTATTAACACTAATATTAATATATTAAAAAAATATCAAATATAATAATTATTATAAAATTAATATTTTAAATAAAAATAAATAATAAAAAACTTTAATATTATAAAACAATAATAAGTATAATAATTATTAATATATTAAATTAATATTTAGCTATATTACAATAATATAAAAATGTATAGTTTAGACTTTAGAGGCTAACTTTTTATATTTCATTTAAAATTTTATATTAATTATTTAGAAATATTTAAAGTTTATATTTTATATAAAAAAATTACTAATGAATTGTCATGGTTTTTATATTTTTATTATTTAAATTGATTTTAATCGTATATAATAACATTAATAAATTTTGTGATAACGAATTTAAACATCATTTACATTCATTTATTTTTACTTTACTATATCATGTCTAAAATGGACATTTTATCTTTTCAAAAGCATTTTTTGATAGCAATGTCAAACACTAAAATCTTACAATTAACTTTTTAAAATCACTTTTTGACTGCACTTTTAAAAGCATTTTTCAAAAGTCCTGCCAAACTGGCCTTAATCTTTTAACCATAAAGTAGAGAAGTGAAGGACTGAAGGGGGTAGTTATGGTAAATTTGCTGTGAATTTTGTAGAATATCATTAACTGCAAACTTTATTGACATCCATTTGAACTGTGAGCTTAATCTGTTCCACTGTTGGTTTTATAACTCATAACATATAGAGAAGTGAAAGGGAAAGTCATGGTATGCTGAATCTCATGCAAGCCCTGGATGTTTCGTTTGAGCAATCGGATAACTGGTGGTTTTTTGTGATCCACTTCTTGCAGTGTAATAATCTGCTTGTTCTTTTACCAGATTAAATTAGGGGAACCAGGATACAAAGAAAGATATTATACTGAGAAATTTGAAATATCAAATCCTGGGGGAATTGAAGAAGTTAAAAAAGACATTGTAAGTTTAAACTTTAAATTCAAATTTAGTGGGAAGTTTTGTCCCACAATAAGTTTTGTATGTTTTATCATGGTGGAATATCTGCAACAGTTGTCCCTACTACTTGCAGGTTTTGAAATATGTTGAAGGGTTATGCTGGGTATGTCGCTATTACTACCAAGGTGTTTGCTCTTGGCAATGGTTAGTTTTTGGTAGGATGGGAAGAGAATGTTGTATCTACTTTACCTACATCTTTCATTTGATGAACTAATATTATTTACTCTAGTATTTGCATGCCTATATTCTCTTGGCGTTGACTTATGCAATATGCATCCTTTCGCTTCCCCGTGCTTTTATTATTTTATGGTTGCTTTTATCTTGTTAATGGAAAAAAGTAATAGCTCACACATTACTAGTAAATGTCAGAAAGAGACGGTCTTTATCCGTACAAAGTTCACTTAGGCTTTGCTTGGTTGGTAGGATGTAAAGAAAACAGAAAATGTGGAAAATTTAAAGAGGATAAAAGGGGATTGTAAATAATTTTTTCTATCCATTGGTGTGCTTGGCTGGAAATATGGGGGGGAAAAGAAAGAATAAGTCATATCTTCCCATCAATTGCTTGGTAAAATTGAAAAGGGAAAGGAAAGAAAATGAACTTTTTGTTAGTATGTGCTCTTCTCCTTTTGTCGTTCCAATCTGCAATGAACTTTTTATCATCATTATGATGGAAAATGGTCATGAGTCATCTTTGCTGTTTTCTTTCCTTTCACTTTTCTTTCATCCCAAGCACAGTAAAAAAAATCCCACTTCTCCACTCCTCTTTTCATCCTTCCACTTTCAAGCTCACCCTTAATGCTGTGTGCTGTTATCCTTGTAAACAGTGGAGGCGGGTTTCAAGTTATAGGTTTTAATCATGGTCAAGGGGAGTAGGGTTTTTGGTTCCTGATACTCTTTTCCTTTAGCTTCTGAATTATATACATGTCTAGTATAACTACCTAACAAATAGTTCTAAATATGCTACATGTCTTGCAGTTTTGCTTTTTTATTTAGTTGGTTTAAAGTGGTATCTGTACCGTTTCTTTCAGGTTTTATCCATACCATTATGCTCCATTTGCTTCAGATCTTAAGGATCTAGCTGATTTGGAAATAACATTTTTCATGGGAGAGCCATTTAAGCCCTTTGACCAGCTCATGGGAACACTGCCAGCTGCCAGGTCTTTTTAGTGTCATATATATATATATATTAATTCAAATAGTTCTTTTTTACTCTGGTTTATAGCAGCTTATGCTTTATACTATTTTGTTTATCTCTATCACGTTACAGTTCTAATGCTTTGCCAGAAGAATATGGGAAACTGATGACTGATCCGTTATCACCTATCTATAACTTTTATCCCACTGGTAAAAAGTCGATCAACTCTTGGTGGTCTGTTTATCTTGTTAGATTCCTCCTCTCTTTCAATCTCACTAAGATTTCTCTATGTGACAGATTTTGAGGTTGACATGCATGGTAAACGCTTCGCATGGCAGGTAAATTCTTATGATCTTATCTACGAAGTTAACTTGTTTTTATTTATTTTCTTATCCATTTCAACAAAAATTGTGGACACTTATTATTATTATTATTATTTTACTCAGGGTATTGTCAAATTGCCATTCATCGATGAAAAGAAGTTGCTTTCTGCAACAAGAAAGCTTGAAGCTACTTTAACGGTCCGAGTTGTTGTTCTAGACTAGCAAGCATAATTTCTGAATGACGCCTTTCAAATATCCTAGTCTTCTTTTATGCACTTGCTTGAGTTGATTCATTTTGCTAACCCTAAGATGATATCTGCAGGCTGAAGAGCAGATTCGTAACAGTGTGATGCTTGATCTGCTCTATGTCCATCCCCTTCACCCTTTGGCTTCACAAGTTATATCATATTATCAAATTAACTATCAACTACGCCATCATGAAAGATTCTTATGGCCAATCGACACAAATGCTAGGTTGGTTAACGTCATTGTTCATCATTAATTGAGTGTGAACATCTGTTGGTTTTACAACCTCGTCTATTGTCTTCACAGTGGTGGAATGAATGGATTTCTTTGGTTATCTGAAAGGAATGGTTGGCACTACGTAGTCTCTTCCCCTGTCAAGGGGTTGCCGGATATAGAAGTTAACCAAGTTTTGTAAGTCTTCCATGGTTCTATACCCTTTTTGTCTTGAAAGTTCCTAGAATTCTTGTCATCCTAATTATTCATTTCACGCATTTTCACTTTGCAGGAATATTACGTATCTTAATCCTTCAGATCATAAACACATTCCAAAACCTCCACAGGGTGTTGTGCTACCCAACAAGGTATATAATCGTTGACATAGACATTGCTTTAAATTTATTTGGTATGATAAGGGAACTCTGGGATGCATAAAATTACCATTGAACTTCCATAGTGCTTTCTTTTATTCTGAGAAACATTACAGAAACATCATGGATCCGTCACCCGAGTTTAATTTTAAACACGTACATGTCACTCTTGCAGGTTCTAACGCCATTGGACATCAAGCCTTTTCCTGTATTTTGGCATGACGACAATGGTGGCCGGCGCCAGCAAGCCAGAGATCGGTGAGAATGCATTATCTTCGTTTAATATGCATGATCTTGGAGATCTTAAATATTACTTGATTTTTCCCTCAGTTTACTGCTTGCTGTTCAGAATGTACTCAGAATTTGTTCAAAGGCCTTCGAAACTGCTGGTGGTTACCATGATGTTCATTGTTGAATTTGTTTGACAGGGCACTAGTACCTGGTGCAATAATTGGGCCTCAGCTAGGAGAGGCAGCTCATCGTCTTGTCAAGAGTACTCTTAATGTAAAATCAAACAGGTCATCCTCTTGGTCGATGGAGCAACCATCTTTTAATAGCTCAAGCAACTACAACAGCATTAGACCAAGACCTGCAGGACCATCAGGTTATGAAAGGGGCTTTCTTGATGACCCAAATTATTATAATAGCAGCCGGCCACGTGCAGCTGGACCATCAAGTTATGAAAGGGGATATGGTAACGGCGCAAATTATCATGGTCAATACAATCATCCACAAGGGATATTGGGTAACCCAAGGCATCCATCATCAAATGGTATGCAAATCAGAAACAACTTCAGGGGACAGGATAGATTACACAATCAGGAATGGAATTCTGATTTGAATGCTGGAATGTCTGCTTTGACGTTTGAGGGAAGTGGTAGAGGTAGAGCACATGCGAAGTCTTCAAAGATGCCAAATTCTGGATGCTCGCAGAATTTAGATCTCCGGTCTGAGAAGTACACTGGTTCTCCTCCCACACCACCCAACACGTGGATCAGTAAAGCAGTGAATGTAAATACTAGAAAACAAGAAAATGCATCGAGTGGAGCTAATGAGAAGCAGAAGAAGGTTTATCAGATTAAGTCTCGTCCGCAGGGAGTGACCGGTCCTGAAAACTAGCTGTGATCACTATATCAGATTGATTCGCTGCCTGTTTCTTTGGCACAGGCATGTACATGCCACTAATTGAAAGCCTTTAACTTGTCTGTGATTTTAACTTATAGGTCACATATTACTAGCTGATCTGTCAGCTTCTGAATTAACCACAGAACTGTTCAAATATTTGAATATCCACACCGCCAGTTGAGTTCCTGTATGATTTTATCAATGAACTTGTCCTGTGAGCAACATTGGACCAGGTGGCCAAAGCTGTGTTGCCGTAGTGTTCATTTATAATATCAAGTGGTGAGACATTGCAACTTTTGAATGGTTTTTGTTATTAAATCCTAGAAATGAACAATAAGAAAAGACTGAGTCTGTAGTTGCATCATGAACCATAGGTTTCACAGAACACACCATAGTTGTTTGGGTACACTGTTGTGTTGAATGTCTGTTGTTGTAAGCCTTTTCTTTTATATATATTTAAGTAGAAGTTCAGCAAGTAGTGTGGGAGGCAAAGCCGCCGGTTGTGTTGGCAGAGAAAATGTAATTGTTACATTGTTCATTTCAAGATTTCCCTTGTCATTGCTTATTCTATGGCATTGGCAACCATTTGTATGAAAAGTGAATTTTATGTTATTACATTTATGTAGGCAGAGTTTGGTATTTTGGGGGTGATTGTGGAAAAGTTGACGGATAAAGTCACCCTCCTACCACGTGCTACGAATATTGTTGAACACCACTAACGATGAACAACGTTGAATATCATTAATTTTTTTTTTAAATTTTTAAAAATATAAAGGACTAAAATTATAATTAAAATTATCTTTTTAAAAAATAGAAATCAAATTTAATAGGTACTTTATAATATTTTTAATAAATTAGAATTAAATATACCAAAGTCTCCTAAACCCTAACAAATTCAACCTTAATATTCTTTGCAGTCAGTGCCGCCAGCGTTTTTGCCTTTAAATATACTCAAAATCACAGCTTTTTCACTTCATCGTTGTACTTTTAAAGAATATGAAATTTTAGGTTGTTACACAACTCATTTGCAAAGTGTTCTTGGGATCATCAAAACCCTTTTTTAATAGCCATTAAAAACTTCAACTATGATCTACTTTTAAGTCATAAAGCAGAGTAATATATACAATTTACAGACAACTAGCTCTAAGTGTTCTTTTTTTTTTCACTAGAATATTAGGGGTTGAAATTGTTAGGGTTTAAGAGAGTTGGGTATATTTGATTATGATCTATTAAAAAATATTATAAAGTACCTATTAAATTTGATTTTTATTTTTTGAGAGATAATTTTAATTATAATTTTAGTCCTTTAGATTTTTAAAATTAAAAAAAGTTAATGGTATTCAACGGTGTTCATCGTTAGTAGTGTTCAGCAATGTTCGTCGCACGTTGTAGAATTTTCCAATTGAATTACTTATATCAACTTTGACAAGTAATTCTCATGGAAACAGTATTACATAAGGAATTGTTACATATGATTTAAAATTGCTTGTCATGATATAAAAATGAATTAGTACACATTTAAAATTGAAATTAAAAATATTAATAAGAGATCAAGTAACTAATCCACTTCGACTATCGGGTTCATGGAACTTTTTGGATAACATAGTTTGAAATCGGCATGGTCCGACGAAGAGTTTAGAGAGATCAGAAAGAGAAAATTAAAGGGTTTTAGGCTAATTTTATGAAGTTCAAGATATTTTTTTTGGGTAAAAGGACACAACCGGTGGTATTTTAACAAATTGGCCCACTATAGAAACGAGGTTTCATATGTTTAGGGACTTGAGAACAGAACAAAAGACGGGGGACTCAATTTGTAGTTTTCCCTTTTATATATTGTGTACAATTATTTTACTTAAAATGGTTGTTTTTGATTCCGGTTTACAGTTGCTTTATGCTTTATATACTATTTTATCTCTATCGTGTTACAGTTGTAATGCTTTGGCAGAAGAATATGGGTCTGTTTACCTTGTGAGATTCCTCCACTCTTTGAATCTCACTAAGATTTCTCATGCGACAGATTTTTAGATTAACACGCATGGCAAACGCTTCGCATGGCAGGTTCAAAATATCCTAATCTTCTTTTATGCACTTGCTTGTCATTAAAATGTTTTTAGTGGCTCACCCTTGTTGTCTCAGTGATAAAAGATGATATAATTCATTCAAGTGACTCGGGTTCGAGCACCAGTTCTGTATGGTGTGTGTGTCTTATTAAAAAATACTACAAAAATTAAACAGATGCTACCATTGTATCACACCAGCATAATCAAAAAAAAAGTTTTTAGTGGATTCACTATGCTAACTCGTAAGCAGTGGTGCCTTACACCTTCATGAATTTTTCAAGTGATAATTTAGTAAGTTAATGGTCGTCCCATTTTTTAGTTGTATTTATAGTATTTTTTTAACAAAACATTAAAAATAATGTGTTTGAATTATTTTAATCTTATTTTTATAGTTTATTTATTAAATATTAAATAAATTGTTCAAAATAATAGAACATTTTTTTTATTTTATAAGGGTCTATTTTTAAAGTTTTACTAAGAGCCTCGAAAATGTTTGGGACCACTTTGCCTGTAAGCAGGCTGAAGAGCAGATTCGCAATAGTGTGATGCTTTATCTACTCTATGTACATCCTCTTCATCCTTTGAGAAATACGAATGTATTGAAATTGCTAGTCATTGAACGCTAATAAATTTTGTGTTAAATAAAATACGAACGGGTGAGAAATACGAATGCCTTGAGATTGATGATAAATTCTATGTTGAATGACTTGTCACTAAACGCTCTTATTGAAGAAAAAAATGTTGAGTGTACTAGAATCATATATGTTTCCATGTAAACATGCAAACCATTATTTGAATGTCTATGGTAGTATGGTGGAGGAGGCCATGGATGAAAGTGTTTATGCGGTGTCTGAACTCAACGTTATTTATTAAGAGATCATTTAAATATATTTAAATTTATGGGGAACTAATAATAAATTATATATTTTTTGAGGACTAAAAAATAATTTTACCATTATTTTAACTTAAAAATTGTCTAATTTTTAGAATTGAGAGGGGGAGAGGCGTGGCCTCCTAGGGGCTGCTGGGGCAGTCGCACCCCTGTAAATTTTAAACTCTCATATTAAGGGTGATGTTCGATTAAGTTGAGACAAAAAAAATGAGCTATTTGAGTTGATAAGTCCTATTTTATGATTCAAACTGTATTTGATTTTTTTCTATTCGAGTCGAGTCGTTGAGTTTTTATACAAATTTAATTGTAATTATTTATAATGTTATAGTACATAGTGATTGTAATTTAAATGACTTTCTATAATCATATAAGGTATACATATACTTCATAATATTTTTCATATGTGAGTAAGATTTGTAATGTTACTATTTAATTAAAAATATTTTTAAAATTTTAAAATATATTTATAATGTTATTTTTTAAAGAAAGAACTTTTGAAGATAAAATATTTATGAGAGTATAAAGGAGACAAGGAATTGATGAGAAGAAAGAATTTACAAAAAAATACAATTGAATGATCAAATTGAATAAAATGCAAAGTTAAGGGACTAAATTGCAAAAAAGAATCTTTTTTTGTTAAAAATATGAATTGAAATTACATAGATAGTGTATAATGTTAGTGGAGCATGTGGTTTAAATTTGGTCAAAATGGACTTAAAACAAAATTTTGATCAAAATGAACTTAAGACGAAAATTTGGTCAAAGAAATGAAGAAATCATACAAAGTTGAGGGGTTAAATTAAAAAATAAATATTTTCAGAAATATGAATTGAAGCTAAATAAATATTCTAAATTGGTTTAGGAGCATGTGAATCAAATTTGGTCAAAATAGACTTAAAACGGATGAGAAATTAAAGAAATGATAAAATCAAATAAAGTTGGGATTAAATTGTAAAAAGATGGCATCTATTTTTAAAAATATGAATTGAAGCTAAATAAATATTCTATATTGGTCGAAGCATAACCTTTCTGAAGCTAGAGAAACAAAATATTTAACAAGAAAAAAGACAATATGAATTGAAGCTAAATAGATATTCTACGGTGGTTTAGAAATATGTAGTTCAAGTTTAGTTAAAATTTAATTTAAAATAAATTGGGAAAGGAAGAAAGGAAATCATGGAGTAAATTGTAAAACTATAAATATTCGATTTTTTGAGTTGGAAAAACGCAAACTCGACTCAAGCTCAAAATTTTTCTAAGTCGGACAACTCGATTTAAAAAAATAGTTTTTTTGAGTCGAGTTTTGCCCACCCTAGCTCATATAGTTGATGTATGTTCTTTTATATTCTCTATGGATGATCTAAGTTCACAACTCCTAAAATTTTATAATTTTGCACTCCTAAAAATTTATAATTTCATACTCCAGAATTTCTAATATAATTCCCTAACAATTCGCATCCTCTAACATAAATTCTTGCGCCTGTTATTAATCTTAGTTTTATAAATTTATTGTAGTGGGAGAGTTTCATGGAAGAGTGGTAATGATTCAAGAGGAGATGCCATTTTATTTAATGACATCGGAAAAGAATAATTATAATAAAAGTAATTAAAGTTTAATAATTACATTGTAAATTTTAAAAGTTTGATGACTAAGATACAAGCGTCTTAAAGCTCAAAGACTACCAATATAATTTATCCAAAAGATTGTGTTAATTTTCATCCTAAAAACAAAATTTTACCAAGTTTTTTTTTATGGGAAATACAAACCACAATAGGTGAGAGATAACAGATAAAAATCTTTTACTTTTTTTTGGTACTTTTTTTGTTGTCTCAACACCAAAAAAAAATTAAGTATTAACATTAAATTTTAAATTTTAAACCATAAATCTTAAAAATATACCTTAAACCCATAATTATGATATAGTTATTTTACTTTCTAATTTAACACATAATCAATGTTTCCTTGTTTCCCTCAACTCCTGCATAACAATTTTTTTATCCTTTTCAAAGAGCGGTCAAAATGGGAATGAAAAGATCAGTTTTGTTGTTTTTCCAGAATCCTTCTTAGTACATATGCTCGATTTTTTTCTAGGGATGCTCACTTGTTTCGTGATCCTTGTTCAACTCATTATTCCCTTCGAGTCCACTCACCGATCCATTTTTTATCCCGGTGAACTTGATGTCCTCCAGTTTCGTGATGTATGTCTTTCTATAATCGGGTCAACTCATTTTGCTTTTGTTTTAATTTGTTCTAAATGTTTCTTTGAACATATTCATTGCAAAAGATCATTTAGGATCAAACCAACTTGTTGGATTTTAATTTTTTTATTTTAATTTTCCCCACTGTTGACCTTTTTTAAGTTTAAATTTCGTTAAAGAAATGGGCACAAAAAGTTCTTTCTTTGTAATTAAAAAAGAATTCGTAAAAAAGAAAGCGAATATATTAATTCTGCGCGAATTTCTAATTTATTGGGATGCAGAAACTGAAATGAAATACAGTTTTTCGGTCACAAGATAACCCCAAATGCAATGTCTCAAGATCTAGATACTCAGATCCGAATTTCTTTTTTTTTTTATTTGATTCTTGAGAAAGAGAGGGAAATGAAAAGAATGCAGAAGTTTGTAGATAATCGGTCGTCGATGGATCTAATGTGGTCTGAGAAAATGACCCTTGGAGTACGCTCAACGTGCAACTTCTTATCTTGGAGAACTTGGTATCCTCCATTTCTGTGATGTATGTCTTTTTATACTTGGATCAACTCATTTTACTTTTTTTTAATATTTCTTGAATATAATCATTGTAAAGCCTAATTTAAGATTTTTAGTTGTTTGTTTGTTCAACATTAGTCAAGAATTGAATTTCACGTTCAAATGAAGATAGCCTTGTTATTCATTTTTTTTTCTTTTAGTTGCATTTGGAAATTTTGTTGGAGTCGATGACTATATCAATGTTAATTAGGTGATGTTTTGGCGACTGTGTGGAGATGTAAGATCTTGACTCAACTAATTTTGTATATCAGTCCCCTGTATTTGAAATTTGATGGAATTGCTTGATTTAATAGGACGTCTGACCCTTGAAACAAACGGCAAAGATATTATACTAGTAATAATTATGGTTTCTGATTTTGTTAAAAAGATTTTGAGGTTTATTTTTTGAGTTTGGCTTTCAGCTTATCAAAGAATGGTTTACTTTTTGATTCCGTCCATAGTACTCTAATAACATTAGACCCATCTTTAAGTTTCCCTTTGAAGAAAAGTGACACTTAATATTTCTAATGAGCTTGTTCTTTTTGGAAATAGAGAATATATCTGCTTTTGATGAGTGTTAGTATAAGTCATAACTTGACAGTTCTAATAGGATAAATTGAATTATTTACAAATCTCATTCCAAAATATTGAGGGATTGTGATTAAATGTCTTTCAGTGGGTGTATTGAACTAACTTAATTTTTGTCACAATACAAGTTTGATTTTGGTTTAAACATTAAATTCATTTTCATTTCATTATGCATGCAGGATAAACTTTTAAATGGTTTTATTTTTCCTGGTTTTTTGGGTTGTAATGACCGTTAGTCATTAAATATACTTGGTCTTTAAAAAAAATTCTTTTTTGCTGATTTATATGAATATGGCATGGGATGTAAAATATGTTATGGTTTCCTCATGTAAGAATGAATGAATACGATTGATGTCTTGATGCTTTATGGGTCCCCTTGTGCTAGCCGAAGCACACTTCTTGTTTGAGCATACTCACATGCTTCAAACATGGTAGAGCGAGTTTCTGTTGCAGTTGAACTTTTTCCAGTCCTTGCTAACTCTGAGATTCTAAAGGTAATAGTTGATAAAAGGTTAAGATTTTCTATAAAGCGGCTAAATGGTGAGAACTGATTGCCCTATAAAGGGTTCTGCTCTATTGAGACCAAAGTTTGGAAATAGCATATTTTTTGGAGTTTGAATGGTACTATCACATTTGATTTTACTCAATCTTTCTTGTCTTAAAAAGAAATAGACAATTTCTCACGAAATTAGTTAATATGACATCTTTGGATTTCTTTTGGGATAAAAATTTCTCTAGATTTCTAATGATTTGAATATCTCTAAAGTCTCAAATGGCTTTTGGTTTTGTACTTTTCAAAAAACATATTATCGGATGAGATTCATGATCGAATGAAGTGTCAATCTTTGGATGATGCTCTCTGATTCAGATCTGCTCCTGTAATAGTTTGACCTGCATCCTTATCGGATTACACTCACGGGGTAGTGTAACCACGTCCCTATCGGATCACACTCACGGGGTAGTATATACACGTCCACGTCCCTATTGGATTACACTCACGGGTAGTGTATCCGCGTCCCTATTGGGTTACACTCAGGGGTAGTGTATCTGCGTCCCTATCAGATTACACTCACGGGTGGTGTATCCGCGTCCCTATCGAATTACACTCACGGGGTAGTGTATCCGCGCCCTTATCAGATTACACTCATGGGGTAGTGTACTTGCGTCTCTATCAGATTACACTCACGGGGTAGTGTATCTGCGTCCCTATCGGATTACACTCACATGGTAGTGTATCTGCGTCCGTATCGGATTACACTCACGGGGTAGTGTATCCATGTCCCTATCGAATTACACTTATGGGGTAGTGTATCTGCATCCTTATCGAATTACACTCATGGGATATTGTATCTGCATCCCTATCGGATGACACTCACGGGTAGTGCATCCACTGTGATGATTGAGGAAATTTTGGGGAACTTCCTCTTCTATTGGTGAATGAAGTTGGGTACATTTGCATTGTGCATATCAAAATATTTTTTGGTCAAACTATTTTCTAACATAAAAATATGATTTTAATAGTTTATAAACTATCTCGTGTTTCTGACCCATATCAAAGCATTTCTAGAGTGATTGTGTAAGCATGGTAAAATTTAAAGTATTTTAGATTTGTGCTTTTCAGAATGAACTATTTTATTGTTACTTTATGAAGAATTCTAGTTTAAATATGTTTTGAGTTGTTTACTTGAGTATAAAGTTTCAATTGTAACTTTATACATTCAGCCATATCTTCTGGGTCGAGTATAGGGGTTACACATTGATTCACTATTCATGTGTTTGTTTTGGTCAGTGATGCACGTTCTTTTGGTTTAATCAAATTCTGTGAACCGTACTTATTTGGAGTTACATTTTTTAAATTCTCTTAAAATGAAGATGTCAATGTTGTCGGGTGTGACCCAGATGAACTATGAATCATATTAAGCTATTTCAATGCACGTTTTTTCCACAATTCCCTAGATATTACGTGGGTTCTCGTCCTTTCCTTCCATATTTCCTTTGTTTTCAATTAATTTCTGAGTGGTGAAACTGAAATCTACTTTGCATCTTGTTATTAGGTATCAGTTTGTGCCACAGATGATTTTTCTTAACTTTCATTTTAGTTATCTTTCACATTTCATTACAATTAAGTGGTTCAATAGTTCTCAAGCGGAACTTTATCATGTGATGATATATGTTTTTTTAAGTCCCACAAATGTGGTGATAGGAGTTGTTCTGAGGCACTTCTGGTTTGTTCATCTCCCATTTGGATATTGTTGCTTTGTCATGTGTTGTTTCAAGTGGTCTATTTTTGCTTGACTTGTGCATATCATTTTGTTACTTTTGGCATTAGTTGTGGTTCCATGGATGTTATTTTCCCAACTTTTTATTTTAAAGAAGCTTCATTCGGAAGTACTACTCTACGTTGCTGACCTTCCTTGCTTATTCTTTTATTAAAATTTTCGTTTCCACAATTTACATATACTACGCATAACATTTAATTTCAGTTTATTTCAAAGAATTTACCATATTAAGAAAAGTGAACTTTAAAATTAGTTTACTATTGTCCAACTGAATGGTTTATATGTCATGTGGATCATATTGACTTATCTTCTGCTCTCCTAAAAATAATATTTTTATTTTCAAGAACAACCTCCTTCTTAGATAACTGTTTAATGTAAATGAGTATGAAGAATTATGTGTCCATGCATGATAGTAATCCACCCTAGTTTAAACATTCTTATCTATATGGAACATTTCCATTTCACTTGGTAATAATGTTTTTGCTAGTTAAACTATAAATTGCATCTAGTGTAATTGCGCAAGCAGCTGGTCTAACATTAATAATTACAAATTAAACACATCTGGTTGAACTCTTTAACTTACTTGAATGAGTGGTATATTTAGAGTTGTAGTTAACAGAATACATTGTTTTAAAATTGGGTATATAACATCTGAACCCAATACTTATTTTGTAGTGTATATTCTATTGTATAACTGGTTACTAGTTTCTATGGCCTATCCTCTATTGCAAGATGTAGTGGCAGGCACCTAACTTGAGGTACAAGCTGAGACTGAGGAATTCTTGGAGTTGTGGTTAACATGGTACCTTGTTTAAAATTGAGTGTGTAACATTTTAGTAAATGTGTTGTGGCAATCTATTCGGTCAAACCGATTGTGCTGTTTTACTGTCACTCTCAGGGAATATTAAACGACTTTTGGGGTTAAGAACTGGTGAAGATTTTCATTAATGTGAAGCAAGTTAGGGTACGATACATCACAAAAGTTTCCTTTGACCATTAAAAGTTTCCTTCGACCCAGCCGGGGAAGGGCTCTTTGTAAGTGCTGGTGATGATGGTGGGGCGAAGGATGACAGTGGGTATAACACCTTTCAATTCGAGCAAACAAAAAACTAAGATATATATTGGATTTTGTACAATACATCACAAGGATGGTTTTGGCCTAGTGGTAAGTGTGCTCACTCTCAACCTTGTGAACCTAGGTTCGAATCCTATTGGGGGCAAAGTGCTTGTTTCTTTAATTTTGCTCCTTCAATCTGGTGACACATGTCACCACCTGATTGGAGGAGCAAAATAAAAATTATTAAATTAAAAATATATAAGTAAAATCCTCCAATAATACGGCGACACGTGTCGTAGCCTAATTAAATAATAAAATTATTTTATTTATTAAAATTAGGACCAAATTGATAAAATGTACAAATAACGGGGACTAAATGTGTAATTATACCAATTTTATTAACTGCCACGTCACTCCTTCCGTTAGTTTTTAACGGCTGGTGGTCACATTACAACTAATTAAATAATTTGGTGGTTTTATTGCTTCGAAAAAAGGTAAGGTGGTCAAATCGCGACTTTACTAATAGTATGGTGGTCATTTATGTAGTTTACCCTTTTTTTCCCTTTGGCTTCATGGTTTTGGTTGGATCGCGCCTTCAATTGACCGTTAGCCTTTCAAATTTCTTCAATTAATTGGGTATTCTCTGATCAGTTTTATTTTACATTTTCCAGTTGGATCTAATCCTTTCTGGGATTCATATTTGAGGGATCGTTAAATTAAGGGTAACTTCAGATTTTGGGATTCAAATATTTTTGGTCAGGGGATTTACTTAATAGTTCCAGGTGAAAAAACCATTCATTTTAGGAAGAAAGCATTGAGGTTTGTAAGAATCTAGCACATTGTTCTGAATCCATTCATTTTAGCAGGACAAGGGTTTCAAGGGATAATGACATTGATCGATGCCACCCCAGAGAATGCTCCATGGATTTGGCTGCAATTTGTTCTCACTCAGTATTGGTGCAGATCCAATTGTGTGGGGGTGTGAAGAAGGTGTTGTCCGAGTTTGTAACTTCTCAGAAGGTCCGTGCTGTACGAGGAAATATTTTTGGCGACGCAGGCTTTAAATTGAGACGAATGATAAGAGTGGTTAAATGGATCAACATTCTATTGCTTCCAACAAGAAAACATTATAGAGTAATGTTCAATCATAAAGGGAAACAAAAAGAGAAAGAAGATAGTGTACTACATTAGCTTTTATTTAACGACATCGGAAAAGAATGATCGTAATGAAAATAAATTAAAGTTTAATGATACATTACAAGTTTTTAAAGTTCAAAGACTAACAATGTAATTTACCCAAAAGATTGTGTTAATTTGCATTTTAATTTGCCTTTTTTTTGTGTCTCTTTTTTTGGCTTTGCATGATTGCATTACACCAATGATAACATCTCTACTTTATTCTAAGCAAATCTTCCCAACTCATGCATACGAAATCAGATTATGAAAACAACTACACCAAGCAATCTATTGAAAGACTAGAAATCTTTATTCTAACAACTCTGTTCATTTCAATCCAATAAAACCCGAAAAGAAACTCGAATGTAATCGGTTGAATCCATTCCTCAAAGTTTACAATCTCAGGGTTTTGCATACTTATTCATCCCAACCATGTACGAAAACCAATTGAAGGACTAAATAAGCAGAATCATTGTTCCAACAGCTGTTCGTTTCAATCGAATACACCCGAAACAAAACTCAAAAACCAGTTGCACTTCACTACATCAGGCATCCAACGAAATAAGCCAAACTCACCCGTTTATCGATCGAAGCTCCTCCAAAGCTGCCTTAATCTGATCCTGGACCAGCTCCAATCGTTTCGAATAAACTTCCAACTCCAGAATCTGCAGCTTCCTCCACCTCTCGTCCATCAGTTCCCCGCTACCCCCACCACCGAAACTCAACGGCATTGCATTCATAGCCAACTGACTAATCCCTCTTCCTCCATATCCCCCTCCTCCCATTACACTACCTAATAACTCCTTAAACAAGGGTGTTAAACAACTCTTCACGGTCTCCTCTAAGACCCCCACTGTCACGTTAGCTCCTCCACCACCACCACCACCACTTAATCCTTCTACATTACCATTATCATTATCACTCCTATCATTAAAGTTAGTATTGGTAATTACAATTCCGTCGTTTAAAACCCCTTTATCCTCCAGTTTCACTCCTTTATTTCTCGCCCTTTTCTTTGTGGCAGTTGATTTCGGTGTAAAATTCTTTTTCTCCTCGCTTTCGTCTATTAAACTAGTTTTATTACTATTTTCATCATCATCTAAAACAGTATCTTCTACTTTGCCAACAATATTACTCCAGATCCTACTAGAAATTTCAAAAGTAGCTTGATCGTGAGGGCTTTTGAAGGAAAAATCTTTACCTGAACTGATCTTACTCATCACGTTCCTATATTTCTTCTTCAACCTGCGAAGCTTCTCCACTAATTGATTCTTGTTGAAGTCCAGCTGGAGTTTCGATTTGATTTGATTGTAAAACAAAGCCGTATCAAGATGATGATGGTGGTGAGAAGAAGCAGCACTTGAGTTCGTTCTCAACGTTGAGTAATCGAGAAACCCTCGCAGAAGCTCGATCTCGTCTTCGTCGGTCCATAACCGTTGAAATAGCCGTCGCGAATCGTCCAATTGCGGCGGCGGAGGGGTTTTATTCTCTGCCACGGCGGAATCGACGCGTTGGCGTTTGGGATCAGGAGGCAATTCTTCGGTGGAGACGGCGGCGATGGTTACGGCAGTGGCGGAGGGGACGGCCAGAGGAACGGCCATAGTGATCGGTTGAGGGAGTAAAGAAGGGGAATTCATGTCTTCTTCTTCTTCTTCTTCCAATAATTCCTCGTCCTCTTCATCATTTAAACCGTCGTCGAGCTCGCGATCGGAAGACGAAGGCTCCTCGTCGTCGTCGAGAGATCCATCGAGAACGGCGCCGGACTGCTCAGAAGCCATGAGAGAGAGAAAAAAGGTTCACGAGGAATCGCTGATTACAAAAGGCGTGTTGGTTGGACACTCGGTGGGCGATGTTAAGTTCTGGTAAGAGAGAGAGAGAGAGAGAACAAGGTCAACGCGCTTCGTTGGCGCGTTTACCGAAATATTTGATGTAAAAATTAGGATAAAACAACATTTAGTCTAACTTCAAAACTATTTCTTAATTTAATTCACGAACTTTTTATCTATATTAGTTTATAGAATTTAACAACGTTTTAATGTCTATAAGTTAGGTTTTTAGTTTTCTTTTATAATCATGGGCCACTAATTTATTGATTAATTTAAATTGAATGTAAAAACAATTATAAAGATGAATTTTTAATTTAATATTTTTAAAATTTTAAATTATAATACATATAATTTTAAAGTATCACATTATTAAAATAATTAAAATTTAAATCCAGAAATCAAATTAAAAAATTACCAAATTACAAAGATGACCATTGACGAAAAAGAAAAGGTGTGCAGCCATTTCCTTGGGTTTTCTTTTGATATTGTGATGGAGATTTTTATTTCATTTATTTTCTATTTCATGATTTATGATAATTGTTGTAGTATGGGAAATCGAGGACTGTAAATTAAATTCAGGGGAAGTCGCTAATATTATAGGTCGAATTTAGGGGAGTCATCCGACTTTAACCGAACAAAAAGAAAGTCAATTGTACTACAAACCGATTTCAATCCACCGTAATACTTATTGCAAATCACTAGCAAATACTCTATTGATTTGAAAGAAAGTATTTATATCCAGTACACGAGAGGTGAAATTTTTTTATTTTCATAAGTTCTTTAATTTTAAGATACAATGACTTAATTTAGGGGTAGAGTTTAGAGGTTTAGGTGTAAAGTTTAGGATTTAGGATTTAAGTTTTAAGTTAATATGTTGAGTATTTAAGTTTTAAATTATAAACCATAAATTCTAACCCTAAACCTCAAAACTACTAAACTGAATCCTTAAACCCTACGCTCAAAATTAATTCATAAACCCTAAAACTAAAACACTTATAAAAATTAAAGGGTTCATCTGCATATCAAATAATTATCCTTGATAGGAATCACATAGATCATAAAATAAAAAAAGATAATTATTTGATACATTAGTCCAACACCTAAACCTCTAAACTGAGTCCCTAAACCCTAAAACTCGTGAATTTTTTTAATTTCCATCGCTAATGTATTAGATATAAATCTATAAAAGAACCCAAATTTTGAAATAGAAAAAAACAACAATAATATCCAACATATTATCCCATTAACTTTTGGGACAAGACCACCAAATGGGTGGTGGTTCGGCCATTGGCCAAGCAGTTTCAAGTTCACTCTATTAGGTTAGGTGCTCCACCATATACTTTTGGTGGTTCTATAACAAAAATGGTCCAACTGTGGAATGCCAGGTGCCTCCACCATTGATGGGACAGTTGGGCTTGAGCAAGCACTTACAAATTACAATTGCCATCTCCTTTGTGTATCATAAAAAAAGGTATGATTAATAGCTTTCTATTAGTACTAAACATAATTCTGAAATCAAACAATGCATACTTATTATTCATAACTTAAAAAAAAAGGTCAGTTTTTTAACATGAACTTCAAACTGTTTTTAGTAATGAAAGATTTAAAAAGGAAGCGTGAGAAATTAGTACAAGGTAAACTTTTCCTTGGTCTTCTCAAATACTTGTTCTGCAATGACAGCACCTGTTCCATCAGCTTGCTTGATCTCCAGGTTAGCCTTCTGGTAAAAACCAGTACCTCTCAATGCATCAGCTATGAAATCATCAAATCCTATTGCTATGGCTGCCTCTGCTTTCGCTCCATAAACCAGCCTCTGATTAAGAGAAGAGATCACAACTTTGTTTAAGAAGGAGATTATAAACAAGTGATATTCAATAGATCGGGCTACGGCATCTTAAGAAATGAACCACGGACTTGACTCGGTTTGTTCGCATAGCTACATTTAATAAATGACATTCAACAAGTCTGGGATTCGAATCTCAACATCTATAACCTTTTTTTTTTCTCATCCTTATCCATAATCAGCGGCCTCACTTGTATGAAAAAAGATTATAAATGTTAAGATATCATAAGTTTTGGCATCGGACCTTGATTCTTGATAGATGGATGGCGCCAAAGCACATTGGACAAGGCTCACAAGATGCATATATTTCACAGTCTGAGAGCTCAATCTGATTCAGCTTCTTGCATGCCTGACATAGATGTTCCAAGCATTAGTAAATGAACATAGCAATTTTAAACCAACACCGATGAAAATCGAGGTGAATTAGATGTATATTCAGCTTCTTGGGGAGCATATGTGCAAAATTATTAACTATAAAACGACTTCTATAAATACAGAAAACCATTGCCACTAAAACAAAAACGGAGCCATAATTGTTGATGATAAACTTTCACCAAATCGAAGAAGATTACAAGATTGAAATAAAAAGATGGGAGATAAATCCCAGTAGAAATCACAGAATGATGCTGCATAATAACATGTATATCTTCCAATGAAGCTATTGTATTTTCTTACAATCAAAAACCAAAATCTAAGTTTTTAGAACATTTTATGGTTTCAGGGATTGAAACTTTCAAATATTTTAAGTAAAAATAAGAATATGATGAAGCAAATTAATTAATTGTTTTGTTCAATTAGTTCGTTTCATCTGACCTCTCTAATAGCGGTAACCTCTGCATGGGCAGTAGGGTCAGTGTTTTTCAAAACCATGTTGTGACAACTCACAACGACTTCATCATTGCGAACTACAACCGCACCAAATGGACCTCCATCTTTACAATCAACCCCTTTATATGCTTCACCAATTGCTTGTGTTAAGAATTTGTGATCTCTATCCTGTACAGCTGGTTGAACAATGAACAGAAACAAGAGCTTTTATAACTATCTAACAAACATCAAGCATTATTGTCTTCCCAAGAAAAATATATACGAATCATTAACCCTAGTCTGTCTGAGCCGTTTGTTTTTTTCCTAAACCCGTGTCTAGTACCTATAGATATACTCGCCCTCAAGTCCGGGTAACAAAGATAGAGGGTCATCAATAATGATAAACAAACTCTTCGATTTTCCTAAACCAATGTCTAACACCCATTTAAGACACGTAAACGAACATGGACATGCACTCATTCTCAAGTCCAGGTAAAATAGATTAACACAACATAGCTAAGCTACCGCATCATCAATAACGTTATCCATCACTACGATCCATAAACTGCGACAAAGCTAAAAACTACAAATAGATAACACCTATGTTATCGGAACAGACTATTCATTTACGGCTAAACCCTATATCTAACACCCACTTCCTGACTCGCCCTCGAATCTGGGTAACTTAGACAAACACAGCACATCCAAGGAATATTCTGGATCATAACAATCAGTCTGATCTACTGTGACACAGCTAAAAGGTAAAAAGCCAATCAGAATATTAATGGGAGTATACTATTGACTTCTATGGAAGTAAATCTCCATTACCAAGCAACAGGTAAAATTCAATGAATTAGAATATCTTGATAACAAATAGTTCTATTGCTGACTACCGTTAAGAGGACAATTAGTATTAGCTTTTTAACATAAAATCATATGAAAATAGTTGAAAATTGAAAACTACCTTCTTGATGACCAGGAAAAGCAGAGGCAACAGAAATTGTTCCTTCTTTAGTTTCCAACACTACAGAAAACAAAAAGGAGAAAAAATAAGAATTAATATTTAAACCAATTATTAAAAAAAATTGAAAATTGGGGCAATATTAGTCTAAAAATGTAAACATAAACCCTAAAAACTGTTTTTTCCCCCACAAAATTGTGGAAAAAGTGAGTTCCTTTTTTACTTCCAGGCATTAACAAATTCAATCGATCTGTCTATTACTAAAACTAGAAATGAAAAAAACAAAGTGGGAAATTCAGTTATCCCAAATTGTGCAAAAAGTGACAATGAAAATCCTCATGGAATATCAAAAAATAACAAAAATAGAAAGAAAGGATCTCAATGGAAGA
Source organism: Hibiscus trionum (assembly GCA_030270665.1). NCBI lineage: Eukaryota > Viridiplantae > Streptophyta > Magnoliopsida > Malvales > Malvaceae > Hibiscus > Hibiscus trionum. The sequence goes on along the minus strand of BSYR01000003.1, from coordinate 78,266,214 downwards.
TCAAAAAAACAAAAAACCCAGAAAGAAAAACATACCCTTTGCCTCTTCCATGATGCAAAAGAAAAGAAAATTAAGAAGTTTGATTAATCAAAAGCAATGGGTAGTCAACGAAAAATGGGAAAAAGAGAAGATAAAATGACAGAGAAAGATGGGAGAACAAGCAAGGCTTATTACCGTATATATACACACACACTCTTGGAGGAGAAAAAAAGGAGAGAAGAAAAATGAAAATGAAATTAAGTTGTGAAAAATAACACATGCAAATAATAAAAGACAATGTGAATCTTTCTTTTCATTATTTTATTTTGAGGCCGATTGAGTTTCTGGGCAGGTGTCTAGGTGCGTAAGCGTACTCGAATTTGAGTAGTGCTAAGCTTAACTCAGTTTGTTAAAATTTTGAGTCGAGTACGAGTTCGAGCTTGGATAGTTTCTAACGAGCCTGAATAATTGGAGTTCAGCTTGACTCGTTAAAAATTCGAGTCGAATTTGAGCTTGAGTTTAATCGAGTTGAGTGTTGACCAAGCTTTACCCGAGTCGGACTCGAGTAGCTCGCGATTTTGTCTCGTCCATTTAAAGTCATATTAGGAGGAAAAAAACTTTGATACACAAGTTTATTGGGTTAGTTTACGGATTAAAGGTTTATGTTGTTGGGTTTAGAATTTAAAATTTAGATTTTAGAGTTTATGTTTTAGGATTTTAGGTTTAGTAATTTAGATTTTAAATTAAAAAAATAAAAAAATAGTATATTATATTTTCAAGTAGCTCGTGAACTTTTCGAGCCGGGTATCGAATAGCTCGACTTGGCTCATTAAGAACTCGAGCTGAGTTCGAGTCGAGTGTTGACCGAACTTTGACCTAGTCAAGCTCGAGTAACTCGCGATTTGTCTCGTCTGATTTACAGCCCTAGGTAGGTCTATGGTGCGGCATAGTCACAGTACGACTACGGTGCGACACCAACCGAAAATGTTATAAAACACGAGCTACGGAATTGCAAATGCTATATTTTTTATAATATTTTAAGTTGGTGTCTCGCGACAGTATCGATACTCAGAGACAAGTTTCGATACTTAAAAAACTTAAAATGTTATTAGAAGCAATAAGTATCGATACCCGAAGCTAAGTTTCGATATTTACCCACCAACCTAAAATGTTACCATAAGGTGTAACATTTTCAATTTCGTGTTTTGTAACATTTTCGGTTAGTGTCGTACAGTAGTTGCACCACACTATGCCTTACGTTAGACAAGCCATGAGTTTCTTTGTTTTTCTTTTCGGTGTCTTCTTTTACTTATTGAGTAAAGTACACAAATAGTCATTAAACTATGTTGAAATAGTTTTTTTGATCATTAAACTTTTGAAAGTTATAAAATGGTTATTCAACTTTTGATACAGCTACAAAATTGTCATTAATTTTTTAGAAAGTTAGAAAATGATCATTCAAACTTATCAAACTATTACAAAATAATTCGTAAACTTATTACTAAAATTTATCCAAAGTTTATCAGTAGTATGGATTATTTTGCTACTTTTGAAAATTTAGCGATAAAAATATTATTTCAATATAACTTAGAAACCATTTGTGTACATTACCCCTTATTTATTTTTGTTTCCTTTTCAATGTCTTTTAAATCATTTATATTTTCTTAAAGGAGACTCTAGAGTTTTTTGTGACGGGTTGTTTATGGGCTATTCTCAACCACTACCTTCCTCCCAATTTCTTAGTGTTTTTTTAATATATACTTAAGATCACATCACCAAGTAAAAAAATAGCATACTGAAATATTTAATTTCATTAAAGATCACAACTGATTTGTTGTCAATTAATTTAGATGAAATATTATCATAAATGTATATTATAGGATGGCTCTTTTAATTAAACTCATTCTTTTTAGGAAAATACTTTGATGCATAAAGTTTACACAAGCCCTTTAATTTTAGGGTTTAGTGTTTAAGGTTTTATGTTAGGGTTTAGGGGTTTAGTATGTAGGGCATATAATTTAAGGTTTATGGTTAGAATTTAGAGTTTAGGGTTTAGGGCTTAGGGTTTAGGTTTTAGGTTGCTAGGGTTTGTGATTTAGATTTTAAATTTTATAAAAGGATTGTGTAAAAAAAATTTACAGCTTGTGCATCAAAATAAAACCCTTCTTTTTAATCCAATTTATTTCATTGCCAATATCAAGATTTAAACCCTAAACTTTACATAAGTAATCTAAAATATCAATCCACTCGATCAATAGATAATTAATCTATTTATTTTTATGTACTAAAACTAAAACCAACTTGTAGATATATATTTTATTTTGAAGAAATCGAACTCCTTTTTAGAGCAAAGGATATGAATATTTATCCGATGTTTTAGCCAAATATGTCGATTCTTTTTATTACTATTATTATTTACTTTTTGTACAATAATAAAAACTTATTTGTCGATCTAGTACCTTTACAGAGAACTCACCAGACTAGTCTAGCGAGTTTCATATGATTTTATTTTTTAATCGAGTTTTATAAAATTCGCCTGATTAGTACGACGATTTTCTTAAAATATTAATTTTTTATTTTATTTGTTAATATTTAATTGGGTTGTAATTAAATCGAATATTTAAATGAAACTCTCCTGACTCATCTGGCAAGTTTCCTTATTTTAATTTTTTGAATCATACCTTAATTTCATCCACGTTTAGAATGTTTTTGCTTTAATTTTTGCCTTCCATTTTTGTACTCTTGCAAATTAATCCTTAATTTATGCTTTAGTTAATTTATTTAGGTCCTGTTTCGCAATTAGCTGATAGCGGATTACATTAGCTGATAGCGGATTCCATTAGCTGATTTGACTAGCGGATTGTATTAGCTGATTGTATAAAAGTGTTTGGTAAAATTAACTGATAACTGATAGCTGTTAGATTATTTAAACAAGCAAAGTTTATTAGTTATCAATATTTTGTATCTAATTAATATTAATTAGATCTATAAAATTATTTTTAATATAACTTTTCTAAACATATTCGAATGATTTATATATTAATTTATTATTTATATAATTATTTTAATATAGTTTAATTAATTAATAAATTTAAATACACATATAAATATGTGATAATAAAAAGAAAAAAAATAAATAGGATTAGCTTATAAATAGGGTGAGAAAATATTTAATTTAGGTTATTTTGAAATTTTTGGTAACTGGTAAGGGTAAAAGAGTCTTTACAACTCTAATATCAAACCTCTAATCTCATAAAGCTCCTATTATTAGCTTTTTTTAAAATTAGCGGTTTCAGCCCAATCCGCTCTTTCAATCCGTTGTTCACCATACAACAATATTAGCGGATTTGACTGGTCAAACCTCTAATTATGCCTCTAACCTCTAATTTTTGTCCAAACTTTTCTTTACGAAACATGGCCTTAAATTTAAATTTATATGGTGTGTGTGTTTACATTTATTATAATTTCATATTATGTATGATTTTATCCTTACATATTCATTTGTAATATTTTCCATAATAATTTATTGTTACCCCTTTTAATATGATATATGTGTAAATTAATTTTGTTCTCATTATATATATATATATATATATATAATTTATTTTAACACATGTTTTTATATGAATTTTTTACAATTATATGGAAAGTGTTTTTATTTTAATATATATCTTTGTTCCTCATATTTCCTTAGGTCATGAGTTCTAGACTCATTAGGAGCACTCCTATTTTCCTCCTAGAGTTCCTCCTTTCTGTCTCTCTAGGTAGGATTAGGATTAAAATTTGTCAAAAAAATAATATTAATGCAACATAACAAGAGATTATTTAATCTCTCAGAGTTATTTATTTTTATACATATTTTGTTTTGGAAAATATTTTAATACACTATGTTGTGTAAACTAGAGTTTACACAATGTTTTCAATTGGTTTAGAGATTAGGTCGTGGTTTAGAATTTAAGGGGTTTAGGTTGTAGGGTGTAGAATTTAAGGTTTATGATTACACTTTAGAGTTTAGGGTTTAGGGTGTAAGAGTTAGGAATTTAAGTTTTAGTTTATAGCTTAAATATGAAAGATTGTATAAAAAATTTACACAGTTTGTGTATCAAAATATATGCATACTTTTTTATATGTACACATGTACTTATTTAGGATATTTTGTAGTTTTAAAAAAATTGTTTTACAACTTTTTTTTGAAAGCTAAGGTGATAACAAATAGTATATGTTCTAATTATACTCTCAACCATTTAACAATGCATGCTTAATCACCCTGCTGCAACTGCTGGTGCTCAAACATGTGAGCTCTAAAACAACAATTTTTTCCTTAACCACTAAGGCAAGTTGGTTCGTGCACAACTTTTTTCATTCTAAAAGAAAAAATCATTTCTATACATCACAAATAAATAAATTTTATCACTCAAATTCACGACGTATTTTCGAATGTGAATGTCCTTAATAAATAAACTAAATATTGGTGTTCTTCATTGGAGTATTTTGTCGATTTGAAGAATTTAAATCTTAGAAAATTAACAAAAGAAGAAATATTGTTTTATCGTCGCAAGTTGTTTGTCGATAAAAATTAGGCGGTTTATTCTATATCAAATTATAAGTATTTTGTAACTGACTGAATTGGTTTTAAGTGATAAGCAATTTAATATTGATTAAGCGAGTTTTAAGCTTGAGGCTTTGTATATGCAAAAATTTCTCATTGGGAGACTCACTCGCTAAAATCAGGTGTGTAACGCGGATCGATTTAAATTAGTTATAATAAAAGAAGATTAGGGGTTGAATCTAAAAATTGTAAACAGAGTAATTAGAAGAAACACTAAAAATCATTAACGAAGAAAAAAATAGGAACAGGAATTAAAAGTGAATTTAATCAAAAGTTTCATATCGATAAAGAGAAGGATTATTTGGGAAGAAAATAATATCGTAAATTTTTATAATCAATTTTTTTTTGTCAAAGTCACAACATTCCTTGTCAATTTTATTTTTGAATTTTTTTTTATCTACTATTGATATAATTTCGTGGGTCAATTTTCAAATATTTCTCGTCAACTTTTTTTAGTTGAAACTAAGATATCAATTTTATTAGGAAAAATTAAGGCGGAACACTCTTATGGTACAGCTAAAAAAAGTCAACATAAATTTTATCATTTTAGGAATAATTAAGGTTAGACTTAGTAATAATTTAAGTAAAACTAAAATTTTGATCTATTATGTACGAATTTATGTTATAATCTAAATTCTTATTAGAACCGAAATTCTTACATTGTCTATAATATTTTAAGTTATAACCAAAATTTTTATCATTTGAATAAAATTTTAGGTTAGATTTTATTTTATATAAGAATTTATGTTATAATATAAATTCTTATTAATTAGATAATAATTTATATTAGAGGCCGCCATAATCTAACCGCACCCTATGATGCCGCACAACAGAACCTCACATCTTATTATAGATAGTGATAATTGATTTTCTCATTGTAAATAGTTTTATAAAAATAATTAATAATCATAAAATGTACTTTATTTTAATAAATAAATATTATCATAACTAAAATATGAAATGAAACAAATTTATAACTAACTTTAAAGACAAGTATTTTAAAATGGTTTTCCAAGTGAACCGACCAAAACGTGGATCACGGGAATGTACAAAATAAATAAATAAAAGCAAAGATGGATGGCCGAACCGTATACCTAAAGTCAAACATGGCATACGATCCCCTTAGCCCACGTTCTTGCAATAATTTTGTTTAACTTATCCACTATTATTATTCTTTTTACCTTTCATTGCTCGTATTACAATACCCTTTTATGTTGGTGAACAAAATTCGATTCGACCTCAAAAAATTAAATTATTTGATTTGATTTGATTTGATGCGAGAATATTTAACTCTTTTTGTAATTTTATATATTTAATTCGACTCGAAAAAATTTAAATAAAATTTGAGTTATTAAATGAAAAATCGAATAACTCAAAAATTTTAGAAATTAGTGGACCAATATTTAAGTTCGATATGAGTTTTGCATTATATATATATATATATATATATATATATATATATATATATATATATATATATATGTCACATATGAAAAAAAATATGAATATACATATATGTATGTATTTATTGTATATGGTTATAGAAAATTGTTTAAATTATAACTAATTAGTAACATAAAATTATAAAATGTTTACAATTAAATCTGAACAGAAACTTGACTCGATTCTAAATTTTTTAAATAAAATTTGAGTTATAAAATAATACTCTTCAATTCGACTAACTCAATTTTTTTTACTCAACTTGATCGAATACTCACTCCTGACATATGTGATACGTCATCAAGTCAATTACAAAACTTTAAAAAATAATTAAAAATTAATATGGAAGCGATGCCAATGCCGCAATTAAATATATCGATCATGTAACAAATATAAAGATTAAATATATAATTTTTATAATCATCGTATTTGCTTTATTTATCGATTAATTTAAATTAAGTAAATATTTATTATGAGAACGAATGTTTTAGTCTAATTTATTTCAACAATATTAAAATTAAACTCTAACGTTTAAATTGATAACTATTTTTGTCAAAAAAATTGATAACTATTTTTTGTCCAATCAAATATCTGAATTTTTTTATCTAACCTCTTAGTTTAATTTGTAACTTTTACACGCTTTTAGATTTTCAATTGAAAGTTTGTTTAGAAAAAAAAAAGCTTTTCAATTGAAAGTTTACTTATAATTTTCAAACAATTCGAGCTAAAAATCAAGAAAATGTATTAGATGAATTTGTATGCTATATTCCAACTCAAAAACAAAACAATATATATTAATTTGAAATAAAAAAATCATTTGACTAAAAAGACAAAAAAAAAACGTTGGTAAAATTCCATAATTTTGAAAATAAGATCTTACGTAAAATTTAAATTAAATTATTATTAATCCTTATATTATTGTAAATTTTATAATCTCAAATTAGAATTATATAATTTAGTTATATTATTCTTATTGAACCCAACAAGTAACCCCAGTAAAAAAGTGGATGATGTTTATCTTAAAAGACTCGAGTTCAATCACAATGTTTCTAAGAGGTGTGTTTTGTCAAATAGTTAAGAATATCTATGAATAAATACTACATTAGGAGAAATTATATCATGGGTGATTCCCACCACGTCATCATGAGACCAACCAATAGAAACCACCCACTTCATCATTATTTAAACTTTAGTGAAGATTCATTGGTTGGAAAAAATGACATGGAAAAATCATGGTGAAGTGGGTGGTTTCCATTGGTTGGTCCCATGGATGACGTGGTGGGAATCACCCATAATATAATTTTTCCTACATTAGAATCACCTTTAACTATTCAAAAGTTATATTATTTGTATTATTCAGGATTGAAATTTTAATTTTTTAAAAAGTTGAGAAAATTAGAATGCAAAAATACAAACTTATTCAAAGTTCAATTCTTTTTTGAACAAAATTCGAAGCTGAATTCTAACCATGATCAAATATCTATATTGAATAAAAAAATATAATTAGACATTGGAAAGTGATTTCATGCACCAAAACATAGGTGCACCATTTAATCATGTTTAAAATATATTAAAATTGATACCACGTGATAAATACTTTTATATCGAATATCTACACGGAAGATCGTCCTTTGCTTCCACGAAACATGCTGAAAATTTCGACGAGTTCCACTCCAACATGACAATGACACACAGATCCATTGGTCCAATATCAAAAGTCACCAAAAGTAGGGAGAATCAAATTCCTCCCCAAAATGTAAAATAAACATAGTATTTCAAAATTCTGCACCGGAAGAACCCACACCGAAATCCGGTTTCGGAAACAAAATGGAAAACTGGTTCAACAACACCTAAACACTTGAGACTAGTAAACAACAGCCGTTGGAACACATTTCCTTCGTCCCTATTAGCTCACTTTTTCTTGGCTGCTTCGCCGGCCTTAGTCTACATTAAACAAGCAAAATAGTCAGAAAATCAGGTCATCGAATGTTTCGGAAGTGAAAGAGTCTTACAAGTAACAATATGAAAAAAGAAACACTTAAGTTTACCTTCTTCACTCCACGGATCTTCTTCGCCCTGTTCTTCCTTTCCTTCATTTGCTTCCTTGATTTCTCCACCTTGGTATCCAGTCCGTTCTGAAAAAGAAACACATAATTAGCATCTTGCATCATACCTCAATGCCCTTAAAAGAGAAGATTCAAATGCAATTCTCATAACTAACAATGATGACAAAAACTATGTGGTGGTGAACCGAAAGAAAAGGTTACGAAACATTAAACCTATTTCCGACATCAAACAACTTAACTTGGCAGAAGATTGATTGGTCAAATGACTTTCATAATTATGTCAAATATAGCACGGGTATTGGATACAAGCATATTAAAAAATCAATACATTTTGCAGGTCCTTGGAAGGTCACATCTTCATATCGATGCCAGACTATGTGTCAGGTATAGATGACAATCAAAGGTCACTAAACTTAACATCAACTTTCATGAAAGTCACAATCCTTTCAATTTATCAAATTATATCACTAAACTTCTATACTAATTAGATCACTCATGCTAACGACTTTAAGAAAATTTAGTATAAAAGCAGTCTTAGCGTGCATATGTGACTTATTTTCCGAACAGAGCCAATATTGGGATTTCGTGACCTAAATGAAAGTCCATGCTTCATTAAGTGACCAAAAATGTAAATCTCTCCAACATCATGTTTTCTTCATAAACAAGCAGTCACAAACACCAAATACAACAAGGGCTCTACTTCCAAATCCAACTTGTTAGGCTTGAAAGACAGTTGTTTATACGGTCAATAGTGTCACCATTAGAAGATGTTTAATCAACTAGGACTCACGTAGTGAGTAAACAAAAAATGTGTCAGGGAAATAGACTTTAACACACTACTAACAAAATCCATAGAAATTTAAAGAAAACACATCGGTAATTACCCTTATCAGCCTGTACTTAGGCTCGTATTTCTTTGCATTCTCGACAGAATCATATATCAAACCAAATCCGGTAGATTTACCGCCTCCAAAATGAGTCCTGAACTTGAACACAAAGATCGAATTTGGGCCCTTCACCTCATACATTCTACCAAGCTTCTCCTTCAGCTCAGCCTACCAAATGTGGGATCAAAAAATGAAAAAAAAAACATGTTATAACAAGCAGTCCAAATTTCCAGCAGTTAAAAACAATACAACAATGTTATTGAGAAACATTAAGCATTTACCTTGGAAACATTGGGCCTCCCAGGATGCAAAACATCAATGATCTACGGAAAAAAGGAGCAAATTGAACAAATTTAATTTTCCAAGTAAACAATTAAGTCTAACAAATATAAGCTAATTTGAATTTTCAGTTTCCTAAATAAACCATCTTCACCGTATCTTCAAATTTCTTAAGCAAAAAAGTTAATTATCCTCAAAGGACAAATCAAGGAATACCCTAAAACACAAATCTTACATATAAGCTAAAGCCAGGACTTTCACTTATTTTCTTCTATTTTCTCTCTTTCACCGATCTACAACTTAAAACTAAACCCTGCCAAATGTAATGGGAAAATAAAATGAAAGATAACGAACAAATACACTGAAAGAATTAATTTTAAGTTGGCCCGTGTTTGGTTAACGAGAAAATGAGCCAAAAATGGAAATGGAGCTTACGAATTGTTTCCTGGAAAGTAGCCTGTTCGTCATGAACTTCCTTGTCCTAATAGTCACTGCCTTCTCCGCCATGGCTAAGCAAAAATCTTCCTTTTTTCTTGGTTTCGACGCAGTGGAAGCACCAAAGGATTACAAACAGCGGCAGCAGCTCAGACAAAGAGGGTGACAAAATACGAAAAACCAAGATTTTATAGGGTTTCCAACGGGAGCGGCTTTAAAACTTCATTAGGGTTTATTTTAGGTTTTGAATTGGGCTAGTTTAGCTTTTGCATATTGGGCGTTGAATTGGGCTCAATTTTGAACATTGGTTTTTTTAATTGCCTACAAGGCCCGTTAGCCTTATTTTTCGGTATAATTACTGGTATCGTATCCATTGATGTATTGTCAAATACTGAAAGCAAGAAACTCCATATTTCTGATTCTCCATGTCGATGAACTTCTCGATTTTGCTTCCAAAACATAACAATATTTTTATTTCATGTCATAATAAGATCATATTTTAAAATCGCGACGATGCTGACGAATATCGATAATAATTGAGGGGAGACATGAAGATATTTTATAATTTTTTAAGTGGCGATGAAATGTTAATATGAATAATGTCTAAATCCAAAGTTTTGAAGAAATTGACAATAAACGAAGGATTGTTCTCAAGAAACTGGTTTATAAATGAAGGTGATGATGATCCTCTTCCTTTTCACTTTTCCTCCACCATTATAGCTTAAATTTTGACGAGGCCTAAGGGTTTCTTATCTTGACTTTCACTGTGTGCCAGATTTTTGGGTATTTTTTTACTTATAAAAAAATATCTTTTTTTTAATCTTGGTGTTCCTTTACACTTCACATTAATTTTGTAAGTATTTTTATTAAAACTAGAATTATCACATTCATTATGTGTAAAAAATAACTGTAAATAACGGAAAATATTAAAAATAACTTTAAATAACAAAAATGGTTAAAATAAGATTATTTCTGATTAAATAGAGAGTTATTATATTTTCAATGTAAATATCGGTTTAAACTTACACACGATGAGAAACATGAGCATACTTGACTACTAGGCCAATTCGTGAATTTCTAAAGTGAGATTATTTCAATAAAATATAAATACATATTTACAAAAATTATTTCAAAAATAATTTTTAATAGATTGATAAGATTTTTTTATATTAATTTGATGATTATGTGTTTGATTCTCAAATAATGTTCAATATATCAGTAGATATGTAATTAAATTAAGGGTTATATTTTTTATACACAAGTTGTGTAAAAAAAATTTAAACAACCCTTCATATTTAAGCTATAAAATCTAAAATTTAAATCCTTAGGGGTGAGCGTTCGACCGAGTCGAGTCGAGTAAAAAAATTTCGAGTTAATCGAGTTGACATGTCATATTTTACAACTCAAACTGTATTTGAAATTTTTTCGATTCGAGTCAAATTTTCAAATTCCTATATAAATTTAATTGTAATTATTTATCATGAAAATATATATATATATATATAGGAAAATACTTTGATGCACAAGCTTGTGTAAACTAAAGTTTACACAAGCCCTTTAATTTTAGGGTTTAAGGTTTAAGATTTTAGGTTAGGGTTTAGGGGTTTAGTATGTAGGGTATATAATTTAAGGTTTATGGTTAGAATTTAGAGTTTAGGGCTTAGGGTTTAGGTTGCTAGGGTTTGTGATTTAAATTTTAAATTTTATAAAAGGGTTGTGTAAAAAAAATTTACACAGCTTGTGCATCAAAATAAAACCCATATATATATATATATATATATCTTTATATTTTTTTCATATGTGACATATATTTCTCTATATTTTTTATATTGGTATATTATATATATATATATATATATATATATATATATATATATATATATATATATATATATGGAAAAATTGAGGGACTCAACTCCAACATAAAATAAATCCACTAATTACTAAAAATGTTTGAGTTATTAGAGTTATTCAAATTTCTATTTTACAACTCAAATTTTATTTGAATTTTTTTTCCGTATCGAGTCGAAAAATTCATTTTTTCGAGTCGAGTTTTGCTCACCTAAACTTTAAACTCTAAAAATAAACCCTAAACCCTAAAACACAACTTAAATCCTTAAATCCTTAAACCCTACAAACAGAAGAATTATGTATCAAATTATTTTCCTTAAATTAATGCGGAATTTATTTGTAACATCAATTTTATAAATTATTTTACATATAGTATAAATAATTTGTAAATTAATAATAAATAAACATTCTTTAAAATAAATGCAAAAATATACTAATATCACACACATGAATTTGATGTTTGATTTGTTAGAGAGGATCCATGTTTTCCAATTGAAAAATAAAGAAGAACAGTAACGAAAACATTTAGGGTAATCTTTACCAGTGGTCCCTTTCGTTTAGGATGTGTTCTATTTTGGTCACCATAATTCAAAAAAATTATTCTAGTCACTTACGTTTAGAATCGTTTCTATTTTGGTCCCTTGTCCGTTAGTCTCCATTACTTAAAAAATTAGTTTTTAATTTAACCCCCAAACTTTCAAAATTTTAATTTTCACAATCTTCCCAAAAATTATAGGGTTAACTACTGGAATAGTCACTTATGTTTTCCCATAATACAAAGTTGGTCACCGATTTTGAAAAACGACCAGTAAGGTCACTTACGTTTTCGAGACGTAAACTTTTGGTCACTCAGTCGTTTGTTGTCGTTAAACACTGACGGATTGTTGACCTGTCAACGAAAAAATAAGGGTAAATTACTGCAATAGTCATTAAAGTTTATCTCATGTACATTTTTTCTCCCCAATTTAAAAAAAATAAACATTATAGTCACTAATAAAAATGTTTCTTTATAATTTCACCCATGAATTTTTAAAAATTAATTTCCAACCCTAAAACTTTACAATCAATTAGTATAATAATATTATAAATGCTTAAATGAAAAATAGGTGCTCAAAGTATACCCTTTTTAAATTTATGTTCTCAAATTGCTCCTATTTAATAACTAAACTTTCAAATAGGTGTTTAAAATATTACTTCTTAAAATAATTTAGGTGTTTAAAGTTTTTTTTTTGTAAAAATAGGTGCCCAAATTTGCCATAGTTACAATTTTAGGTGTCTGGCTGTTAAATGAGTGTTAGAAAAATTGTCTATCAATCGGTACTTGACACATGACATTATTTTAATGGAAAATACTTAGAACTTTCAAATTATTATAAAATCTCAAAATTTGACAACTTTCACAAAACAGTCTCTAAATCCCTAAAAATTCTCAAACTTTCGCCGTCGATTGCCGCCACTTCCGCCGCCAGTTGTCGTCGCTGACCGCACCCACTTGGTTTCCGGACCAAGGCGATCATTTTTCCCAACACATCGTCGTCAGAAACGCCCAACGACGTGCAACCAAACGTCAAACACGAAATCGACGTTCGCGTTTGACGTTCGGCTGCACACCATTGAGCGTTTCTTGCGACGTTGTGTTAGGGAAAATTGTCGCCTTAATCCGGCGATCAAGTGGGTGCGGTCAGTGACAACAACTGGTGGCAGAAGCGGCGGTAGTCGACGACGAAAGTTTGGGAATTTTTAGGGATTTAAGGATTGTTTTGTGAAGTTTGTAAAATTTTGAGATTTTATAATAATTTGAAAATTCTGAGTATTTTCCATAAAAAATTTTAAAAAATCAAATTAATGCCACGTGTCAACAAGCACTGATTGATTGAAAAATTTTTAACACCCATTTAACAATCGGGCACCTAAAATTGTACCTATAGAAACTTTGGGCACTATTTTTTACAAAAAAATACTTTAGACACCTAAATTATTTTAAAAACTAATATTTTTTTAAAATATTTTAAATTTAATAATAATAAAAATAATTTTATTTTAAAATTATTTTTAATTTAAAAATAATAAAAATGATATGTTATAATAATAAAAATAATTCAGAGTGAAAAAATATGAGTAATTTGAAAGTTTAGTTATTAAAATGAGCAATTTGGGCACCTAAGTTTAAAAATGGTATACTTTGGGCACCTATTTTTCATCTAAGCATTTATAATATTATTGTACTAATTGATTGTAAAGTTTTAGGGTTGAAAAAATGAATTTTTAAAAATTTAAGGGTGAAATTATAAAGAAACATTTTTATTAGTGACTATAATGTTTATTTTTTTTAAATTGGGGAGCAAAAATGTACATGAGATAAACTTTAATGACCATTGCAATAATTTACCCTTATTTTTCGTTGTCAGGTCAGCAATCTATCAGTTTTTAACGGCAACAAACGGCTGGGTGACCAAAAGTTTATGCCCCGAAAACGTAAGTGACCTTACTGGTCGTTTTTCAAAATTGGTGACCAACTCTGTACTGGGGGAAAACATAAGTGACTATTCCAATAGTTAACTCAAAATTATAAAACTAAAACCCAAAAAAATAAATCAATGATTATAACCCAACACTACAACTCATTCTCCCAAGATTAAAAGCGTCAGCTTTCATTGCAATGAAATGTTCCATTGCAAGTGTTTTAGAATGGGTTGAATTTTGTCCGCAAAAATTGCCCTTCAGTTTGAACATTTACTTTCAATTCAAAATTTTGTTGAATTGTACCTCGCTTTTCAGACCTCAAACTTCATATTCTATCTTTCAGATCTCACACAAAGAATTCTCTTAGCCACATTTTCATTGTTGTTTTTTATTCATTGTTTCAAAAAAATCATTGTTGGGATGTGTGGGGCTCGATTCGTTCAACAGATTATGCTCATCAAGTGGTGGAGAGGTGGATTTTTGGGTGGAAGGGTTGTGGAAGCTAGAATGTAAATAGACACAAATGATTTATAGTGGTTCAACCTTCTAACCAAGGTCTACATCCACTACCTTAGCTCCCCACTAAGGATTTCCAATCAATCCACTATTGATTCGTCCCCTTTTCTAGGCTTAGGAGGTAACCCTTATACACAATCAAGCTTTCTACCCCCAAAGCCTTGATTGAAACTCTCTCTTACAAAGAGAAACAATAAGCAAACTTAAAACCCTCTAATAGGTGTTTGTTTGAACAATTAAGCACTCACCCAAAACCTAAAACACTTGAGCAAATTTGACAATTTTGGCTCACTAGTATTTGTCTATACAATAAATGACAATTTAAGCTCTAAGACAATTCTTGATCATTTGTTGTTTGACAATATGAGCATTAGCCTTTACTTGATGCTTGAAGGTCCCTTTTATACTCCCAATTGAGTTTGTAGCCGTTACTAGCCGTTGAGGACTTTATTTCCCTTCATTAATGCTGTTCTGCGGCCTTACATATCGATACGCTTGGACCCGTATCGGTACGACCTTCATAATGAACTAGCCGTTGGGCTCTTGCCAGCCTAGGCGTATCGATACGCTTGAGGGCGTATCGGTACGATTTCACTTTTAAATGGTCGTTGGGAAAGTAGCCGTTGGGGTGGTTGAAAGGGGATCAGTACGCTTACCTGGCGTATCGAAACGATCCAGGTCCGTATCGAAACGGCCAAGCCTGTTTCGATACGGGTTTTGGCAGTGACCAAACTGGGGCAAAAAGGTATCGATACGGGTTGGACCCTATCGGTACGGGTAGCTTGAAAACACAAGTTTGGCTATTTAAAATCAATAAAAACATTGTCAAAAACCTCTTAAAATCCTTCAAACACAAATTCAAGTTGTTTAGACTTAAAACCAAGTTTTAAATTCTTTACAAATTAGTCCAAAACATTTTTCAATTATTATATCAAAACATTAGTTCTACAATCTCCCCCTTTTTGATATAATAAAACTAACTTGAAAAATTGTTTGAGATTCTCCCCCTTAACTTTAAAAATATGAATAAGATATTTAAGATATGAAATCAAATAAAGCTCCCCTTTATTCATTTGAAAATTCAACTTTTCAAACCATTTCTCCCCCTTTTTGTTATATCAAAAAGAATTTAAAACATTAAGTTCAAAATAACAATGGAGGTAAAAGTTGACAAAAATAAGAATTTGGTTTTAAAAAGGCTCCCCTTACTCAAAGCATCAATAAAATGTTAGTCCAACATATATAATCATCTAGTTGACATAAATAAAAAAATAAAACAAATAAACACTAAAGCAACTAGATTTTACCACACTTGAACTCAAGGGAGGATGTGAAGCCTTCCTTCTTAAAGTGTTCTTCCTTGTGTGCATGGAGCTCCCCCTCAATGTTTGACTTGTTGAACATCTCCATCACACCTAGCAAAAGACAATCAAGTAATTTTTGGTATCCAAATTGCTTTGGATCCATAAACGTTAGTAGCACAAATTTTAGTCCCCTTAGGAATCCATTTTTCAATGTCATCCTTTTTAATTGAAGTGGTTAGTCCTTTTGGGACCCAAACACTTCTAAAACATTTTCCTTTTACAAATCTAGGGGCACTAGATTGTCTTACATAAAAATTTGATTTTCCAAAATTGTTTTTCTTTTCAAGCTCTTTGGAAATTAAATCCTTTTCTTCTTGAACTTTTTGAAGCAAATTTTGTAAATCAAAACATTTTAATTCAAACTCTTCGAGTTTTGCTTCAAGTTCAAGTTTAGTTTTAGAAATCAAGTCATTTTGAATTTTTAACTTTGAAATCAATTTATTGTTTTTCAAAATGTGATTTTTAAAGTCTAAAACCAAATCATCATAGGCATCTTGTAATTCATCAAAAGAATAAGAACATGAAGTAGATGAATTAGAAGTTACCCTTGAATCTTCTTCGATGGCCATAAGGCAAAGGTTGGCTTGTTCATCGTCGGTGGAGTCCTCATCACTCCAAGTAGACACATGTGCCTTCTTCTTATGGCTTGAAGTGCTTACCCTCTCATTTCTCTTGGGTTCTCGTTCAAGCTCTCTCAAAGCTTTCTTCATGAACGGGGCACACTTCTTGAAGAGATGAACTATCTCTTCATCTTCATCCTCCTCTTCACTTGAGTAGACATGATGACAAGTGGGGGATTTGAGAGCCATGACACTTGCATTGATGCCAAGCCCTTTGATTTTCTTCTCTCTCATAGCTCTAATTCCTTCCCTCTTCTTCTCATCCTCTTTGTTCTTCTTCATGATTTGATGAGTAAGGAGTGACCCCATGAGTTCATCTAGCTTTAAAGTCTTCAAATTTTTGGCTTCGATGATGGCGGTCCTCTTTGAGTCCCAAGACTCGGGAAGTAAGTAGATGAGCTTTCGAACAAGCTTTTCTTCCGGGATGGCTTCTCCATAGCCTTTGAGACCATTGGTGATAGTGGAGAACCTATCAAACATCTTCTCGATGTTCTCTTCCGGATCTATTTTGAAGTTCTCATACTCTAAGGTTAGGAGCCCAATTTTGGTCTCCTTGACTTCATTGGTACCCTCGTATGTGACTTCAAGCTTGTCCCATACCTCCTTGGCACTTTCACAAGAAGACATCTTTTCATAGATGGTTGGGCCAAAAGCACAAAACAAGATGTGCAAGGCTTTGCAATTAAGCTCCATCTTCTTGCGATCGTCGGCACTCCACTCCGCTTTGCTTCTTTGAGGTACGAACGGACCATCTTCAACTATATCCCATAGCTTGTAATCTCTAGATTTGATGAATAACTTTATCTTTGTCTTCCAATGGGCATAGTGGGTTCCGTCAAAGAAAGGCGGTTTGTCGATTGATTGTGCCATTTGAGCCGGTTGATGAACTAGTGATCGAGCTTGCCGGATCTTCTCAATAGGATGTGAATCCCCTTCGATTGAGCCAAGCTCTGATACCAATTGTTGGGATGTGTGGGGCTTGATTCGTTCAACCGATTATGCTCACCAAGTGGTGGAGAGGTGGATTTTTGGGTGGAAGGGTTGTGGAAGCTAGAATGTAAATAAACACAATGATTTATAGTGGTTCAACCTTCTAACCAAGGTCTACATCCACTACCTTAGCTCCCCACTAAGGATTTCCAATCAATCCATTATTGATTCGTCCCCTTTTCTAGGCTTAAGAGGTAACCCTTATACACAATCAAGCTTTCTACCCAAAGCCTTGATTGAAACCCTTTCTTACAAAGAGAAACAATAAGCAAACTTAAAACCCTCTAATAGGTGTTTGTTTGCACAATTAAGCACTCACCCAAAACCTAAAACACTTGAGCAAATTTGACAATTTTGGCTCACTAGTGTTTGTCTATACAATAAATGACAATTTAAGCTCTAAGACAATTCTTGATCATTTGTTGTTTGACAATATGAGCATTAGCCTTTACTTGATGCTTGGAGGTCCCTTTTATACTCCCAATTGAGTTTGTAGCAGTTACTAGCCGTTGGGGATGATTTGGAGCCGTTGAGGACTTTATTTCCCTTCATTAATGCTGTTCTGCGGCCTTACATATCGATACGCTTGGACCCGTATCGGTACGGCCTTCATAATGAACTAGCCTTTGGGCTCTTGCCAGCCTAGGCGTATCGATACGCTTGAGGGCGTATCGGTACGGTTTCACTTTTAAATGACCGTTGGGAAAGTAGTCGTTGGGGTGGTTGAAAGGGGATCGGTACGCTTACCTGGCGTATCGAAACGATCCCGATCCGTATCGAAACGGCCAAGCCTGTTTCGATACGAGTTTTGGCAGTGACCAAACTGGGGCAAAAAGGTATCGATACGGGTTGGACCGTATCGGTACGGGTAGCTTGAAAACACAAGTTTGGCTATTTAAAATCAATAAAAACATTGCCAAAAACCTCTTAAAATCCTTCAAACACAAATTCAAGTTGTTTGGACTTAAAACCAAGTTTTAAATTCTTTACAAATTAGTCCAAAATATTTTTCAATTATTATATCAAAACATTAGTTCTACAATCATGTAACTGAAGAGATGTCTGGTTATTTTTATTCTTTGTGTTTCGATATAGGTAGGTTTTAAGTCAATATTTTTGGTTGATTTCTTCATCAATGTATTTAATTTTACATTTTTTTGTGGGAAACAAATTTTGAGTTTTTCATATTTGGGAAGCTTTTCATGTTTCACGGATTAAAACTTTTTCTTGCTTTGTACTCTGTTTAGTTGGTGAGAAAGCTTGGGAAAGAGGAACTGTCAACGAAAAGTGAAAGTGGGAGATACTTGCTGGTTCACTTAAAAACTCTTTATTTTATTGAATTTCTTTTGGAGTTTATAAACTCTTTCTTTTTTTAGCGGCCAAACATATCAATATAGTAGTAATTATTGTTCTGTAATCTATAATCAGCTGAAAGTTTCAATTTTTAATTCATTAACGTGTAATTAATAACTTTCTGAATAATGTAACCAGATTGAGTATATTTTCTTCATAAGCTTTAGTCAAATTTTTTTCCTCTTTAAATATTTGAAATTGAGCTATTTTAGTTTAAGACTGTTAAGACTTAAGATAGAAGGCTGAAAATTTCTTTTTTGTCATGTATCTCAATTTTAACTTCCATTTCATTTGCTATAAGGTTGTAGTGTTGTGTTATAGCCATTGATTTAAATTTTTAGGGTTTTAGTTTTATAATTTTTGGGGAATATGGTGAAAAATAAAATTTTAAAAGTTTGGAGGTTAAATTAAAAACTAATTTTTTTAAGTAACAGAGACTGATGGGCGTAACGGCCAAAGGACCAAAATAGAAATGATTCCAAACGTAAGTGACCAGAAAATATTTTTTAAATTCTGGTGACCAAAATAGAACATACCCTAAACGAAATGTATCACTGTGAAGATTACCAAACATTTATCCTTTGAATTGGAAATTTGGAATAAGGACAATTCAAAGGAAGATGAGGTTCACAAGTACAAGAAGCCTCCTCTTTCCATGGCCACAAACTCCTTCAAGTTTCACCATCACAATCACCCAAATTGACATCCCTCTAAGCCCAAAACTTTGCTCTCATTTCTTCATAATATATCTCCCCACACGCCCAAAGCTCATCGTCATCATCATCATACATCTCCATTCAGGCATTCACCATGGCAACATCTACTTCTTCTTTGCTCCAATCCAACACTTTTAACTTTAAACACTGTTTCCCTCTTCATCTGCCTCTTCTCTCCCCTCCTCGCTTATTTAAGTTCGCCGGAACGTTGGCCTTGGACGGCCACCGTTCAGCTAAGCTCACTGTTAAATGCTTCTTCTCTTCGGAGAAGAGGAAACATTTGGCGAGCTCTAGTTTGGGTTCCAACGACGAATTGAGTTCCAGCTCGATTGATAACAACCCATTCGACGTTATTGCTCAAACAATCTCGAAAGCTTTGAACGCATTAAAAAAGCCGGCTTTAGCTGCTGTTTTATTGGGTTTGTTGCTAATGTACGATCCCAATAACGCTGCGTTGGCTGCATCGGGTGGGAGGATGGGGGGAAGGTCTTTTTCTTCGAGTTCTTCGTCTTCGAGGAGTTATTCGGTTCCTAGGAATGGAGGGTCGCGTTTTTCTTCGTATTCGGTTCCTTATTACGCGCCTGCTCCATTTGGTGGTGGCGGGTTTTTCATGGGGCCGGCTGTTGGTGTTGGTGCCGGTTCGAGTTTGTTCTTTATTCTAGTTGGTTTTGCTGCCTTTGTTTTGGTTTCCGGGTTCCTTTCGGATCGGTCTGAGAGTAGTGTGCTTACTGCTACTGAAAAGACTACTGTTCTTAAGCTTCAGGTAAGTTTTTGGATAATTTTAATTGGTTTTTAGTTGTTCTTTTACTTAAATTAAGTTTGAGTAGAGTAGGTGTAATAGTTCTCAAATGTATGCTTAACATTAATGAATCGGTTTTTGTTCGTTCTGTAATTATGAAAATGCTATCTTTTGTGTATGCCAATCTCCTAGTAATGATGGTGAAGTTGGTTTTAGGCTAGAAGAAAGACTGTGTTATTAGGAATTGTTTCCTTGATTTTGCATAATTGATACAAATCAACAAGTTGATCTCCATTTTCCAGGAGTGAAAATGCTACTGATCAGATGTGTTTACAAATGTAAGATATGAAGTACTGGTTCTCATATATATCAATAAATACATGGTTAATCAGCATGACACTAGGAATATCAACTGCATATTTTGAATGTGAAATAAAAATTATATCGAGGGTTGCTTAAATGTGGATTTTAGTATAATCTTTATAGTCAAATAGTGTTTATAGGAATTCCTTTTCTAATTAAGTATCGAGATTTAATTTTGCATGAAGAATTGTTATGTAAAATGGGCTAGACAAGGAAGGGAGATGGACATGATTGCGATGATTACCATCACTAACGGAATTCGATTTCCCTTTGTTCATATGTAGTCTCACTATTGTTTGTATTTATTAGGTTGGGTTGTTGGGTATGGGACGGTCTCTTCAAAAGGATCTTAATCGGATCGCTAAAGTGGCTGATACCTCTACCTCTGAGGGTCTAAGCTTTGTATTGACAGGTAAAGCTTTCTAAGATCTGTCTATAGTTAAAGCTTTTGAGTCTTATTGGATTAACTGTAGATATCTTTGCACTATCTCCCAGTATTAACCTAGTCATAAAGAAAATATAATATCCTTAGAGGGCATGCACATATCTTATACTATAGCCTAATTATGCTATTTGCTATTATGAAATCTGCTTTAGAGAATAACAACTGTATGATATCTAATAAAATTGCTGACAACAAGGGGCTTAAGCTTTTTACCCTATTTAGTGGCTTAGTTTGATTGAAATGCACAAAGATGCCATTCATTGCATTGCTTCCTCCTATTTTGCTGATGTTTAAATGATATTTCCCATGCAATGAATGGGCATATAGCTTCAATCTTTCTTCTCTCTGTTTTACAATAGCAATACGTGTAACATGTATAAGGTGGCCTGGTTCTAAGTAGTGTATGTCTGCTATTTTTCTTAAACATGTCAAGTTCAATCTCTGTCCGAATGGTTGTCTTACATCCCTCTTTTTTATGTTTGCAGAGACAACATTAGCTTTGCTTCGCCATCCTGATTATTGCATCTCTGGTTATTCATATGTAAGTTAACCTTTCTGTAATATATTGGTTGTCCCTTGGTGAACGACTTACATATGTAGATATGCTTTTTTGTGCCTCAAGTCTTGGAGAAAAGTTTAAAGACAATCACATGCTCTGTGGCAGATATAAAGATTCTTTAGCATGCATATAATGTTCTCAAAAATCGAAATGCTGCCACACTGAAATTTATGCAAGATGGTAATTACTTACTTAAGTAGTAACATTTCAGCATATCTCATTAATTGAATGGCAGACATTGATCCATTTTCTGAATGTGAGTGTGTCTGTGGCAGTTTGTTTTAGTTGGAAAGTCTTGGTTGAAGATATCCAGGACCGTTTCTTTGCATTCCTCATTGACCATATGACTTGAGGGTCATTTTATTGTAGTAATCTCATTAAAAGTATATAATTGTTGTAACTTAGACTTTTTTTTCTTTGTATTTATAGTTTATGAGTTTCATTCAAGTCAACATATTATATATTTTCAGGTTGATGTGAAACGGAGCATAGACGATGGGGAGAAACGCTTCAATCAACTCTCTATTGAAGAACGGGGTAAATTTGATGAAGAGACTTTAGTGAATGTGAACAATATTAAAAGACAAAGTACAAGTAGTCAGAAAGCTAGTGGATTTAGCAATGAGTACATAGTGGTAAGACCTTACTTTTTAAGTTATAGTTACTGCAAATGTATTTAAGACATCATTCTGGAAAACAATGTGTATTTTGTTATTTGTATATCATTCATCCATTCAATGAGTTGTATCGTGTAACCATTAGAGGAATCCACAGACTATATTTTATCTGCATGGAAGTATAGAGAGATACCGCTTCTTTAAGATAGTAATAAATTATAATTAAATTTATGTAAACTGGGTTTTAGGTCTAAATTTCTTCAGCATTCTAGTTAACTCTTGAACTCTGAAGTTCAGTTTTAATTTGTCTAGATTATGAACCTATAATTCAAGATGTATAAATAAAGAAATGACAAAATTATGACAAGTTGCCATTTTAAGGTTCAGAGGGTAACTCTAGTTTCTAGTTAATAATATCCATAAAACTTCTTTTGTTTATAATCGTCTTCTGAACTTTTAGATTACAATATTGGTGGCTGCTGAGGGAGTGCATAAATTGCCTCCCATTAATGGAAGTGGTGACTTAAAGGAAGCCTTGCAAAAGCTTGCCTCCATCCCTTCAAGCAAAATAATGGTAAGAACAGTCTATTCCCCCAATTATGAGTAATTGAGATTGTTCATTCCTGATATTTCCTTGATTGCCATTCAGGCGGTTGAGGTCTTGTGGACACCTCAAAATGAAGATGACATATTATCAGAGCGAGAACTACTTGAAGACTACCCATTATTGAGGCCTCTATAAGATCTTATATCTCGATACCTTGTATCTTCTCACCAGAGGTATAAATTTGAACTGCTGCTTAAATCTTTTTGTTCATTTGTATATAATAAAGTTGAGGTTCTGCCGTTCTGGTCGTCTAAAGATTGATGTCGTGTAGTGAACTGGATTGCATACATATTAAGGGAGAGGGTATAAATTTGCTTGAAAGATTAGTTTTTTTTATTTTTCCTTGTTTCTCTTTGATCCAACTCCAAGTCTTTGACCACTACCAGTACTTGTTCACCTCATAGCTCTTTTTTTGTAATCTATGTTGCTCCGGCTCTTCATTTCTTCTGACAAAGGTATGACCAAGAGGACCCTCATAAAACTGGACATACCCATATCTAGCACACATTTGAGTCCGAGTAAAATAGTTTATAATCATTCACTTCAAACGACTCTAACACCTGTTTCACACCTCCCATTGATCACATTGTGTTTTCTTAAAAGCTCTTAGTCTATGCAATGGGATTTATACCGGAATAGCTATCAAGAACCAAGATTTTCAAAAAGATTATATTGATCTTGTCCTTGTATCTTGGTGTGGGAAGTTGTTAGAATTGTACAAGTTTGTTGTTCATTTTATATTATCCCCAGTCACATATGTAGTGTTCAAAAGACCTGTAATCTGAGAATAGTATTAAGAGATTTCAACTGATAGTGTTGTGGTTACAAACCGTTCTCTGATTAGAGATGTTCAAGATACTACGAGCCGAACCCGAAATCTGTTGAATACTATCTCTTAAGGGAGGCTTCACGGACCGACTATGGTAAGTTATGGATTCATTCGGGGTTTATTTGATCAAGTTTTTATTTTTAGTTTTAGTTTGCTTCCCATGGTCTTTGGTCAACTTGATCTTAACCGGTTCCATTGCCAGTTTGGAAGCATATCATTTGTGGGAAACATTTGTAAGGATGAAGCCATCATTTCTCCATTGTTTCCATTGAATGGTATTTGTTTGTGGGAGAATGATGAAAGGCCTTTTGTGAAGCTTTATTTCAAAGTCAAATACTTTATGATAGATTGACTGCCTTTGTTCACCCTTCTTGGTTAACCTAAACCTAAACACTACAATGGTTAACTCGTAGGATCTGTTCTTAGTGCGATTAGAGTATGATGTTTAAAGATAATATGTTCTAATCACGCTAATAACAGAACCTACAAATTAACCATAAACACCCCTAATGATGGTGGAATGAAATTCTAAACTAAATTCATAACCCTAAAACAGAAAGGGTTGTGTAATTAAATGTTACACCGCATGTGTCTTGAATAATTTTTACAACTATCAACCCAGATAAGTGCATGTTAATAAATTAGCAGTTTCAGCTAACATGAACTTTTATCATTTTACTCTTATCTGGTCGAATTTGACTCTGATTTGAACGGAACTATTTATTTTCTAATAATGTTTTTTTTTTAAATAAAACTTAAAATAAAAGAATACTAAATTGTTTTTTCTCATGTTAGGACTTAGGTGATGCATTCAAGGTTTTACCTCGAAAAATGGAATTTGGGCCTTTGCCACTTTTAATCAAACCTAACCTCATTTGTTTTTGCTTTGAAGCCCAATATGAAAGTAAAAGGTTATGGCAAAAAGTAAGCAAAAGTTATTAAGAATTAAGATTGTGCTCATGCATACATTTTTATTTTCTTTACCCATTTTATCCAAAAGTTTTCATATATTACAGAAAAGATTAATATCACCATACATCCCTAAACTGTGTATCTATGCCAATATGCCATAGACAGTTTGGATATGTTGTACTAAAAAAAATATGCGTCAAACTTTCAAGGGCTATTTTTTTAACACGTCAATAAAAAATATAATAGGCACGCATGTTTAAAATTTGATTCATGTGTTTCAAATATGCTCCGCGATAAATTAGAAACACCCAAGGACTTAATTAAAATGTTTTTAAAGTTTGAATACCAAACTAAAATATAGACCATAGTTTAGAAACGTCTAGTGCATTAACCGTAAAAAGGGTAGAATATAAAAAGAATAAAAATCCATTTTAATTTTGGGCATATGGATTAAGTCAATTTGTCAACCTTTTTTTTCCCTATTTGACAAGTAATGAGTTCCCAATTGGACTTGAGGCATGAAAGGAACAAAGCACCATTCCATTTCTCAATCACAACAATGCTTTGAAAACTTTGACCAAACCAACTTGCAACTTCAGTG
Organism: Hibiscus trionum; assembly: GCA_030270665.1. Classification (NCBI taxonomy): domain Eukaryota; kingdom Viridiplantae; phylum Streptophyta; class Magnoliopsida; order Malvales; family Malvaceae; genus Hibiscus; species Hibiscus trionum. The sequence continues at coordinate 78,240,974 of BSYR01000003.1, read as the reverse complement.
CTCAAATCCTAGTAGTTGTACCAAAAATTGTACAACCTGTAAGGCCTGGATTCTTAATTATTTATAAATTTATTCAAATCTAATAACTCATATACTCGTATCATATCTGAATATATCGAATTTTAAAATATTCATGTCATGTTTTTTGGTAATATGTTATGGTGTAATTATTTTTCTAATATCGTACTAATATCGTATAATCGTATTGTGTTTGAGATTATCGAATATGTATTAAATTAAATGATAAGATAGCATCAAAGTCAGCTAAAATGAGCTCATCATTTCAATGGAACATGGTGGTCACTTGTGGGGACCAATCTCAAAGAGATTAACATGCAATGCATGGGGATGGAACATGATTCTCAATCTCATTGCCATGCTCTCTATGCCCTATTGGGCCCCATCTAATTTACTTCCCTTTTGAAAGCACCCCCAATCATTGAAACTCTGAGCCTGGCATCTTCAAATAATTCGATTCGAATACATAAATACGAACACAATACGAAAAATATGTTATTAAAACACAATATGATATGAATATTCCAAAATCTATGTAAATATATGGTTTTATCTTAACCCGAAAAGAAGCTCATGAGACATGAAAGTTCACTTTTAAACTTTAATAACTCAACTCGAATAATAAAGACGTCTTAAATACGAATATGATATATGAAAAATCACGAAAACAATAAAGATGGATTGGATTGCCAGATCTAAATGGGTGGCTTTTAGTGTCAAAGATTAAATCTTTTAGAAAACTTCTCATTGGCCAGCTGCCACTTTTATCTTTTATTATTATAATTATTATTTTTGCCCTTTTGCTTTTTGTGGCCAGTTAGAAATGGCAATCTGCCTAATGATTCATGCACTCAATTCTAACAGGCAACCACTATGTGTTTTATAATTTTAGGATGACGTGTTATTATCGTGCTTACGTGCATAGAATACGGTCAGCGCATCAAATATTAATCCATTTTATCCATTTTATCATGAAAGATTCTATCACACATCAATTTTTGTTTGATATTATATAGAAAAGGTATTGGATTCAATATGATTATAATGATATATATATATTTAATCTTTTACCAAGTACTAAAAGAGAAATTTGATGGACCAAAAAAGGGTTGATTTCATATTATTTCAGCCTCTAAAAATGTAGAGAATGTTCAAAAGAATGCAGAGTCTTACATTATATATCAACGGCATCAACTGGAAGGGAAGTTGTCCTATGAAGGGAGTGTGGAAGCAGTGATCCGGTAAAGAAATTCTGAGCGGTGACCATGTCCTTAGGTCTCGGAGATTCTACCGGGTTGTAATACCGGCCCCCTCGGTTATCTGAATTGGGGAAGTTCTTATCGTTATCGTCATGGAAAATGGAGTTAGAATGCTTGTTAGGGGCAATAGTCGGTAATGACGAAACCTCGCCGGTTCTGTTCTTGTCTTTGTCACTGCAGTTTGAAGAGTCTGATACAATTCCTAATTGTTGATCTCTAAGTTCTCTTAATTCCATCTGGTACTTTGCTTTAAGCCATCTGAGTTCCTGTTGGACTTCATTCTCGTAATTGTCGGAGATATCACAGTATAATGAATGAGCTGTGGAGAAAGAACGAGAACCTTTCAAACATTGGATTGGATTACTTGTAGGAGATGGGGTTTTCCTTTCTTCTCTCACTTCTTTCTCGTTGTTTGCCGATAAAGATTGATCCGGTTTTTCAAACTCTTCGTCTGAATGTCTGTGTCTAGAACCCTCCAGGCTATGTTCATGGCTTTCTTGCTGATCCCATATTTCCTGGTAATGCAAATTGTCCGATTGGCTTGACTCATTTGGTGCACCATCGGTCACGCAATGCTCGGATTCCTCAACTTGAAATGTAATCTCTTCGAACCGGCCATGCATTGAAGCACATCCAGTTCTACAACACCGAAGAAGACGGGAGTCTTTGGCACCGCCATTATGCCTCAAGAAATCTAAGAGGGAACCGGTAGATGTACGGTTTGAAGCACAATTGTAGCAAAAGTTTTGATTTGAAAAGCGGGGTGTTTCCACGATTCCTGGCCCTTGTCTCCACTCAGGTACTAAGGAGGCGATTTCTCCATCAATCATATCGGCTATTTTAGTCACATCTTGGTCAGTGATATCCAATTCTGCTACCATTTCAGTAGCAACACTCAATGCTGTATCAGTTTCAACATCAAATGGGAAATATATATTTCTGATACGACCTGCGATGCGAGTTGACAAAAAGAGAAACTCGAGTCAGATCTCCGCAAGAAAAAGTTGAGAGCAGATGTTAATAAGTTTCTAACCTTCTTTATCCACAATCCGGAGTCTCAAAAAGATACCACCATCATCTCCCATCTTCCCCTTGATGCTTACGTCTACATTTGCAGCATGCTCATCCTCCTGATATTCGAAAAGCTCGATTCCACTCGGTTCAATTTCAGCAGGATGATACCCCCATTCGTTTGGTGTTTCGTAACCATAACCGTTCGAGTATCCGTTACCATAGGAATTACTACTGTGACGAAGTTCGAGAGACGGTAGCCTACGGAAGGGACCCATATCATCATATTCCCTTCCGTAAGCATACTCTAGTTGTCTCAAACCAGATTCACAATCATCAATCTGGAGAAAAGGATCATTTAACAACTCTCTCGCAGAAAGCCTCAAAGACACAGTTGCCAAACATTTCTCAACAAATTGTCGGACTTCAGGATCCTTAACTTTATACAAAGCATCCGGTTTTCTACCCTAAAAGTAACAACACACGTTAATGAAAACCCGGTCGTTTCAGCAGATGAAACAAAGCAAAAAAAGCAAGTCAAGCAAAGTGAAAAGCCCTTACAGATATAACTTTCTTGTAGATTTGAGCCGGATGCGTACATTCACTATAAGGATATTCAAAAGTAACCATTTCTAAGATGCACATTCCAAAGGAATAAATGTCAACTAATTCATTGTACGCTTCTTCGTAAACCTCGGGAGCCATAAACTCTGGTGTTCCTGGAGAAAAAGCAATCCCCCCAAAATGGTGACTTTCATTTTATCGACTCAGCCCCCTTCAGTATTTATCATACAAGATGCCAACCAAAGTTCGGTTCAAGTAAACATGAAAATCAGCCAAGTTATACATACCAACACAGTGAGCAGCATGAGATTTCCGGAGGATCGCAGCGAGGCCGAGATCGCCGATCTTAACTTCTCCTTGGTTACCATTGACAAAAATATTATCACATTTAAGATCTCTATGAATCACTGGGGGATCATGGCTATGGAGATAAAGAAGGCCACTCAAGATCTGCCTACACCAATGCTTCACTGCTCTAATGTTGACTCTCTTATGCTTTAGCCTATACCTGTCGTGGATCAAAAAAGCAAGGGAATCCCAACACAGACAAAAGATCAAACATCTACACTACACCAAAAGTAGCAAAATTCTAACATATAAAAAACAAAGATCTTAACATGTTTTTACTTACTGTCTTAAAGTTCCAGAAGTGAACATTTCAGTGACAAAGTTAATGTTCCTATTGGCAATATCAACCCAGGAAGTATAGAACTTCATAATATTCTTGTGTTTCAATGTCTTAAGGAGATGAATCTCACAGTAAAGCCTTTCAAGATCTTCAGGGCTTTGAAGAAAATCATAGAGTTTGACTTGATTCCAAGCAACTTCAATCCCTTCATACTCATCAAATGCTCTATACCTGCAAATAAAGATCAACCCTTTATAATTAAGCCCCCAAAAAGTGGAGTAAAAACTCATTGGAAATATCAAATGAAGCTCAAATTCTGTAAAAAAAAGATGCATATAAGCAAATTTAATGAAGAAATATGAATTGGGTATTGAAAAAATATTGGAGTTTTGATTCATACACTGTCTTTGAAGCGCCTTTTCCAAGGATTTCATTGTACTGCAACAAAAGAAAAAAAGGATAAATACCAGAAAAATGGGGAAATAAAGAAAAAGAGTTAATTTATTCATACTCTGCCATATCTTCCAGTTGGATCAACTTCAACAAACTCAGAGCAATCTGGTTCTTCAAGATGCAGAAGACCATTCATCTTCCAAAGATTTTTTTTTAAAGTTTATATTTTGATTATGTTATCCTTGTTTTTCTCCGTTTTCCTTGTTATAACAGAGATTTCTCCTTGTAAACTGTGTAAGAAACAAGGGGAAAAATGGGTTTTTTATCTCATAAAAAATACAAAAATAAATAAAACTAATTTATTGTAGCCTTTTTGGAGAGGAAGAAAGAGAGAGGAGAAAGAAATGATGAATTATTCACATGAAAAAGGAACAGAGAGAGAGAGAGAGAGAGAGAGAGAGAGAGAGAGAGTTTTGTAGTTAAAAAGACCAGTTTTTTTAAGGCAAAACCTGCCACAATTTTTTGAGGGGATACATAAAAAAGAAAGAACGGAAGAAGATGACAAACAAGAGTAAAAACTGTTTCGTGTTCCAGTTTTATTACATGTTACAATTTGGACATTAATAAATACAAAACAACTGCTCCTTTGACAAACTGTGTAAGATCTAACATTCTAACTCTCCCCTATGTCTCCCATAGGACCTTAACCAAACCAAGCTTCAATCTTTATTCAACCAACTCCTTTTTCCTTTTATTTTTTTTGTTTTTTTATAATTATAATATCTAATTCATTAACCGATTAATTTGAATTAAATAAAGTAGAAGCTTATTATGATGAATAACGCTCTCAACTCAATTTATTTATTCAAAATCAAATTTCTGACATTCTTTAAAGAATCTTACAACTCATATTTAGTCATTTTTAATCAACAATTATTCATTTTATTATTTAAAAAGGCTTAAATATAAACGCGATACTTGAATTATACAATTTCTCTCAAGTCGATACCTAAAGAATTTTTGCTCTCAAGTTGGTACCTGAACTAGGCACAATCTCTAAAATTAGTAGAAAAATTTATACAATTTATCAGTTTGGTCATAATTCAAAACAATTTAAGAAATTTAATTATTTATATTTAATTTTTTTTATCAATTTACTTTCCCCCCTAAATTTTGTGTTCTTCTCCGAAAAATGTTATGTTACTTTCATGATATAATAACAACTTGACATAATTTGTTGTTGTTTTACGCTAGAATGCAATTATTCGAATGTTGCTTTGATCCGATGAACTCATTTAGTTTGACAATATCGTAAAAATGATTAAATTGATGAATTTTTTAAATATGAATGATTTAATTTATTGAATGGGTTCGAATTATGACAAAATTGATATAATGTATAAGTTTTAGAACTATCTTGAGAGAATATGCCTAGTTCAGGTACCAACTTGGGAGTAAAAATTCTTTAGGTACAAACTTAGGAGAGGGTGCCTAGTTGAGGTACAAATTTGGGAGTAAAAATTCTTTAAGTACCAATTTGAGAAAAGGAGTATAATTCTAATACCAAATCTATATTTAAGCCTTTAAAAATGATTCTATCATGTATTCCGATGAATCGACATTTTAATGTTTTTTGGATAATAAAATAATAATAATAATCATCATTAGTCTTATTGGATATAGAGATAATACAATAAAATTACAAGAAGAATTTAAAAAAAAATAGAGTAAACTAATTATATTAATAAAGAAATATTTTAAAATTATAGTGCACAAATTAACCACAAAAGAGTAAAATAGATACGATGAAATGATTAAAAACCAACTAAACAACCCAAAAAAAGATACATACAAATAAACAAACAAACGTTGATAAATTGATTTTATTATAACTCAATATTGAATTAACTTTGGTTACTGTGACTGAATCAATCAACCTCAGAAAACCAATCTTTTGATCCAAAACAGAATCAACTTTATTAAAATGTGTCTAAGAAATTCCGGTGATAAAAGAAATTTATATTAGTTAAACTGATCCAAAAATAAATTATCTATTTTTTGCGGATGATAACATTATAGTGACATCTAGAGACTGTTCAATGGTTTACAGGATTTTGCACAGTTTATTTAAACAAAAATCTTTAATTTATAATCTAAAAAATATATAGTTTTTTTTTAAAAATATTTTATCATAGTAACAAATATATTGTGGTCCCTTTTTAAGCTCATATATATATTTTTTATATTTCTTGCAATTTATTAAACTATTTTTTTGTTTTCCCTATAAATATTTAATTTAACTTATTTGGGGTCTCTCTTTTCTTAGAATTTTGTGCGGTCGTTCTTTTTGCGCCTGTCCAAAACCGCCCACTGGTGACATCTTAGGGTTACCTTCGATAGTGGTAAAGAATAAGAGGATAATTGGTCGTCTTCAGAAGTGCACCTAGGATTGGTCCAAGCGTTTTCTCTCCAATGTTGGAAAAATATTTCCTTAAAACCAATCCTTCAAGCTATCCCTACTTGTTTGGTTACTACATGGTACTTATTACCTAATGGTATTATTGAAATGATGACCTTGTTGGTGTTATTCTCGGCCTCGGGTATTGGTGGTTTAATAATGCAGAGAATATATAATGTTTGTTCCACGGATAATCCGTTAAATAGTTATATTTTGATACATAAGTTATATAAAAAAATTAAACAATTCTTTATATTTAAATTATAAAATTTAAAACACAAATCTCTGTCCCTAACACCCTAAAACTTAAACCTTAAGCTCTAAATCTATCCCTAAACCTTAAATTCTAAACCCTAAACCACAACTTAATTCTCTAAACCCTAAAACTAAAAGATTTGTTATACAAACTTGTATATCGAAGTATTTTTCATTTGATAATCTAAAGAAATAAATGACTTATATTACATAATCAAGCTGAACAATGTGACTTTTACCGACTCGATCATAATTTTGTGACAGCTTTGGAGTGCAAAAATCATGGAGATGATCAAGGGAAGGTGATGTCTCCTCAGGCTCAGGAGGCTCTCATTAGGGTGAGAGTTTTACACAAGAGTTGCATAATCTCATTAATGGAATTTGAAAATTATAAATAAGTTAGGAATTATATATTTTTTATTAAGTATAAAAATGTTTATATTTTTAAAATAAATATTAAAATTTAAATTTATACAAAATGAGACGATATAAGTATTTTTGACTACTCACCAATTAATAGATCTAAAAAATTATATAAAAAAATGAATGCATGATGATACTAGAAAACGAGTTTGGACCCTTTGTTTTCAAGATTTTAAAAATAAAAATAAATAAAATATTGATGTTAAAGTTGTTAAAAGATATTGATATTGAAGGTTCGGTCAGAGATTTTTTTTATTGTACTGTTGTTAGGTTTTATTGCTCGTGAAGTTGATTTTCCATTTTCAGCCAAACAAGAATTCATGGGTTTTGATATGATAGACTCCTAATCTAAGCAAACAAGATAAAGATAAATTGTTCGAAGAAAACAAAAAACAAAGATAAATTGTCCCTAACAGACAATTTTGTGTTGGGAATTTTAAATTTGAGAAAAATTATTTTTTAAAAGAAATATAGTTTTTTTAAAAGAAAAAAAAACTGGTTTGAAACTTGATATATGACTGATTGTCTTTTTTTTTTATATTAAAACGAAAAATGTTTCATTCAAAGAAAGAGGCCAGAAAACTTAAACAACATAGAGCACAAGCATATGCCGAGAAACATAAATCTTATGAGAGTAAAACCAACGCAGACAACGGTCAACACTATAAGTTGGAGAACAACGTCGTACGTTTGAAGCACAATCATGTAGAAACTTGGAGTAAAGTTTCAATTTTTCAGCTCTTTCTTTGAAAGGTGGGAATTTTGAAAATAGGTTCACTTCATTTGTAGCAATCCGGACAGTAAAAGAAGAAATGAAATGAAATGAGGCCGGAAGAAATCCCCAGGAAAATTTAATGAAAAACGGTTCCTTCTTAGGGGAAGAAGATGAACCACGCCGTCATTTTTTTTTAATAAAATAAAAAGGTCAAATTACTTAAAAGTTTTTTTTTTAACTTTTTTTCTTATGTTTTTTAATAAAAATTCTACATAGTAACATTCGAGCTTGCCACGTGGTCTACTCATAGTCGTTTTTGAAATTTTAGTGGTCTTAGGACGAACATAAAAATTAAACTCCTAATAATAAGTATTAAAAAAATTGAATTTTAAAAGTAAATCCTTAATATTAAGTATTAGAAAAATGAGTATCTAATAATAAATATTATTTTTTTAAAAAATATGCCCCTAATAAAAAATATTGAGAAAAAAACAGACAACTAATAATAAATATTAAAAAATTTGAATTTTAAAAGTAGATCTTTAGTAACAAATATCGGCAGAGAAAAATTGGGTCAAAAACAAGTATTAGAAAAAAAACATCTATCTAATAATAAGTATTAGGGAAGAATAAATTTTAAGACTATATGCCTAATAATAAATATTGGGAAATTTTGGTCCCATAATAACAAGTATTGAGAAAAAATTGAACTACTAATAACAAATATTGGGGAAAAATTATAGTCCCTAATAAAAAGTATTGAAAAATAGACCTCTAATGTAAGTATTAGAGAAAAATTGGACCCTAATAACAAACATTTCAAAAGAAAATGAATTTTAAGAGTATACCCCTAATAATAAGTATTGATAAAAATTGAGCTCATAATAACAAATGTTCAAAATATTGGGCTCATAATAACAAGTATTAAGAAAAATTAAATTTTAAAAATAGACCCCTAATAAAAAAATATTAGAAAAATTGAGTCACCAATAACAAGTGTTAAAAAATTGAGCCCCTAAATTCCTAATAAAAATTATTCAAAAAAATTGGGCTCTAATATAAAATATTAAAAAAATAAAATTTAAGAGTAAACCTCCAATAATAAATATTAAAAAATGACTGTAATATTAATATTATAAAAAAAATTGGGCCCTAGGCAGGCGCCCCTCTCGCTCATGCCCAGAGACGGTTCTGGGTTTACTACATCACCGAATAACGGTATTAGGCGTGGGGAGCATTCTATATAACAGAAGGAAAGTTTAGGAGGCACATTGAACGGGTCCAAAGTTTAGGCACCACATTAAACTTTCTATCAAAGTAAAGGGGCATTGGTGCCATTTTCCCTAAATTTAATATACAATTATTTAATTATCTACTCTATAAAATCATTAACTATTTTCAATGTATTTAATCATATATAATTATTACAATTTACAAATTTAATATATAATAATTTAAATTTAATTATAGGTCTTATCTTTATCTTTAATATATTAAAAAATGATTTTTTAAAAGTTAATAAAATAATCCCTTGAATTTAAAAAATGCATTAAAAATAATTTTATATTTTAAAAATTCAAATTAAAGTTTCCCTTGCCAAAATTTTAAAAAATTTCACTTGAGTACCTTGTTATAATATATATTGTAACACCCGTGTTTTGGGGTTAGGAGTTAGTCGGGTTTGTAGTCCGAGTCAATAAAATTAAATTAAATAAATTCAACCTTAAATTGGACCTAATTGAGCTTTAGTAAAAAGGGGAGGGACCTATGTTGTGATTTTACCCAAAAGATTTTAAAAGGAAGACAACTTTTGAAAGTTGTCATCTTCTCTCCCTTTTCCCTATTTTCCAACGTCAAAATACCCCACCACCATCTCCAAAACCTCTCAAAGCTTGTTTACTATTCCATTGTGTATCTCCTTCAATCCAAGGTGTTTTTCAAAGAAGCAAGAGGAGTCGCCGAAGGAGCATTTGGACCGAATCCGGGCTCGTAGGAGAATTGTTTCGGTAGCTAAGGAAGGGCGGTGAGTGGTTTCAAACTTGTTTTAAAGTTTGGTTTGAGTGTGTGTAGAGTGTGTGTGTGGAATGTGCTTGGTAGGCCATTTCTTTATTTCAAGTTGTTAATTCTAGCCTTTGATTCCATTAAATGCTATTGTGTTTGCCTATCTATGCTCTTGTCAAATGTGGTTGAATTGGTGCATGTATATCATGAAATGTATATATGTGATGAGCATGGGATGTGGTTGATGATATGTGATGTGGTTGTGAAAATTGGCACTAAATAAATTACCGGTTGTAAATGATCGATCATTAGGATTAAGGTGCACACAAATTGAGTCAAAATGTACGTGGCCTTGATGGCGTTAAGTCATCAAGGAGGAGTACAGTGATGTAATATTCCACCAGAAGCTTTTATATATTTCTACGGGATGATGAGTGAAATCCCATCCGTAGGGCATGTGGCGATGAGTGGAATCCCGCACATGCAAGGTCCGGTGATGAGTGTAATCCTACCGAGGTAAAGTGATTGTTGAGGTTAAATCCGCACATCCGGGTAATTAATAGTGGCCAATTAAACTTGTTCATAGGTTGTGATATATGATGTTGATATATGGTGTTGTTATATGATGATTGAGCTTGGTAGGATATGAGAAACAATATTATGCCACTTGAAAGACTAGCTAGGTCTACTCGATTTACTTTGCCAATGTATAATGTATGTGAGATTAGGATTTACATGCTTGAACCCTGCATTGTTGATGTTTTCGGTTTTAGAGCACCCTCACTAAGCTTATGGCTTACGCTCTCAATTTTCAACAATGCAGATCATTAGTGTGGTGTTAGCTCGGAGCAAGGCAAGAAGGGCTTTCCAAGTTTGTGGCTCAAGTACGGTTGTTAATTTTGTATTAGTTAGCAATGTGGCAAGGGTGTTTGTATGAGCTATGTATGACTCAATTATATGTTTGATGTTTTGGATGGATTATGGTTTGTAATGCATGAATGCTATGATGAATGTTTGAGTGTAGTGGCGTGCCTTCTAGACGTTTAGGTTGCCATGTTAGTGAGTGCAAACCTTAAATGCTTTATCTTGTGCCTTTTTGGCCTTTGAGCTTTTCATGTATGACCTTAAATGCTTAATTTGCTCTCTTGTTGGAATGCCATGTATAGATGCCTTGCCTCATGTTTGAATACTTCCTTTGGCTCAAGTATGATTGCTTAAATGTTTGTATATGCATAGGAGAGTCTAAAAATGCATTTAGAGTCTTGATTGAGGTCACCAAGTTGAAATGGGTGGAATTGCAGAGCAGGGCGTATAGATACGCCTGAGGGACGTATCGATACGGCCTTGCCCAAATGCCACAGTTTTTGCCTGGCGTACCGATACCCTAAGGGTATCGATACCCTCCGAGCTCACTGGAATTTGTGAGTTTTGGGAAGAGTAGGGCGTACCGATACGGGGTTCATGCGTATCGATACGGGTCTACTTCGTTGACCAAGAAGAGTTGACCGAGAAGGGCGTATCGATACACTCAAGGGCTGTATCGATACGGTCTTCCCGGAGTTGACTCTTTGGGTTGACCCGGTCAGGGCGTATCGATACCCCTAGTTAGGGTACCGATACGGTCTGCCCTGTAAGCTAAAATTGGACTATTTGTGTATGGCCGTGGTTCGAATGTGACTTCCTTTGAATGTTTTCCGCTGTTGTGAATCGCTTAGGACTTAATATTCCTCTAGACAAGATTAAAATGAAAGAAAAAAATAGGGTTGCTAACCGAGGGGAAACCTTAACGGGTTTTCACTCGGTTTTCCCCGTGTGGCCCACTCGGACCGGTCATCCGGCCAGACCGGGATGAGGGGGTTACATTTGTTGGTATCAGAGCCTGAGTTTACCGAGACCTCGGGCAGGTAAGTGAGGTAAGCTTGTTATGTTAAATGATTGTGTTGTTCGATGCATGCCTTGCCATGAATTCTTGATATTTGACTGTTTGAAGCATGAGTTTTTGCGTCTGGTGTAGAGTGCGTGCCCATTGCTACTATTACTTAATTTAAAAAGATTTTTTGGAAAATGAGTACTTGAGCACTATTAGACCCTTGCTTGGCTAACGTAATCCCTAATTGTTTGTGTTGTAGTTATTACCTTGCTAGCTGTACCATGAGACCGCGCGGGAGGCCTAGGATGGTTCGTCTAGAACCACGGGCAGCGACTCTAGGAGTTGAGCCAGTAGTTAGGGTTGAGGCTCAAGTGGGAGAGCCTGTGGTTGGAGTTGGAGCTCCTCCACCACCTCCTCCACCTGGAGCGGGAGGTGAGGCCGGGGTCGAAGAAGAGGGACCACAAGGAGGCCAGGGTGGCCAAGGACCGGCCGGGATTGACTTAGATCCGTTGGTTCAAGCGATTGCCGGGGCATTTCAGGCTGCAGTAGCTTGAGGTCAGGCAGCAGCACACCATCAGGGTGAGGGCACTGGGTTGCCATTAGAGAGACTTCGTGGTTTGGGGGCGGAAGAGTTTAGAGGTGCTACTCTAGAGCGATCAGAGTTATGGTTTGAGAAGACTGTCTGTATCCTTGCTCAGATAGGATGTACTGGTGAGCGCAAGTTGGGATGTGTTGAGTCCTTGCTACATGGTGATGCCTACACCTGGTGGGTCACCGTTACTTCGGGTATGGATGAGGCCGAGATTACCTGGGAGTTCTTTGAGACAGCATTCCGGAAGAAGTATCTGGGTCCGCGATACCTCGATGAGAGGAAGAGAGAATTTATGGCTTTGCTTCAGGGGAGTATGTCCGTGACAGACTATGAGATCCGATTTGTCAGATTGAGTCAGTATGCACCTGAGCTTGTTCCTACTGAGGTGGAACGTTGCAACCGTTTTCGTTATGGACTGAATGAAGAGATCAAGACGTATACTCTAGCTTCAGACTACACTGATTTTGATGTCTTGGTCTCGAGGGCCAAGGACTTGGAGCACAGTTTGAGTTTGACCAGGCGGTCTGGTGGATCTAGTTTGGGTAAGAGGTCCAGCAACTTTGATAGAGGTGATGCCAAGAGGCATCGGGACAACATACATCAGTATGATCATAGGCGTGGTGGCGGTAACCACGGTAGGGGCCATCAGGGCCAGAGAGCTGGTGGGAAGTTGCCCACATGTGATACTTGCGGGAGGAACCACACCGGTGAGTGTTGGGGAAATTTTCATTCTTGTTGGAGTTGTAGGGCTCGAGACCACATTAGGCGTGACTGTCCACATCAGGTGGGACATGCACCAGTTCAGGCTCCTGCTAGGGCCAATGACTATCAGAGAGGCCGCGGGCGCGGTAGAGATAATTTCCAGCCAAGGAATAATGGTCAGAGAAATATAGCACTTGTAGTTGCAGTCCAGCCGGAGGGCGGAGGACAGGCCAGGGTTTACGCTCAGCGCGGAGATCAGCATGACACCGATGTGATCGCAGGTAACTTCTCGATACAGTCTTTGGGTTTGCTTTCTTTGATTGACTCTGGGTCTACACATTCCTACATATTGAGTGAGCATGCACAGTCTTTGAATTTTCCTTGTGAAATGTTAGAGGTAGGAGTTAGTGTTACTAGTTTATTTGGGGACACGGTAGTGGTTAGGAAGATGTACCGAAGATGCCCGTTGATGGTTCAGGGACATGTGTTCCCAGTGGATATGATGGAGCTCCCTTTTTATGGTTTTGATGTGATTCTGGGTATGGACTGGCTTACCGAGCATAGGGCTAGGATAGACTTTGAAACTAAGAGGATTTCTTTGAAGCTCATAGATGACTATGAGATTGTGGTTGTGGGTGAGAACGTGAAGTTCTTGTCCAATGTGGTTTCAGTTTTAGAAGCTAAGAGGTTAGTTGAGTTAGGGTGTGAAGCATACCTAGCGTATGTGATGAACCCTAACATGAGCAAGGTTAGACCTCAGGACATCCGGACAGTGTATGACTTTCCTAGTGTGTTTCCTGAAGAATTGCCAGGGTTACCACCGGATAGAGAGGTAGAATTCTCCATTGAGACTTATTCTGATTCGGCACCTGTTTCGATTGCTCTGTATCGCATGGCACCGAAAGAATTGAAAGAGTTGAAGACACAGTTGCAAGAATTGACAAATAGAGGTTTCATTCGACCTAGTTCTTCACCTTGGGGTGTGCCAGTTTTGTTTGTGAAAAAGAAAGATGGAAGCATGATAATGTGTATAGATTACAGACAGTTGAATCAGTTGACAGTGAAGAATAAATATTCGTTGCCCAGAATTGATGACTTGTTTGATCAGTTGAGAGGAGCATCGGTCTTTTCGAAGATTGATTTGAGATCGGGTTACTACCAGCTAAAGGTAAGAGAGGTTGATGTACCGAAGACGGCCTTTAGGACTAGATATGGTCATTATGAGTTCTTAGTCATGCCATTTGGGTTGACTAATGCTCCTGCTGCTTTTATGGACATGATGAACCGTATTTTTCATTAGTATCTAGATCAGTTTGTGGTTGTGTTTATTGATGACATTTTGGTGTACTCGCGAACTGAAGAAGACCATGACCGACACTTGAGACTAGTTTTGAAGACTTTGCTAGATCATCAGTTGTATGCGAAGCTCAGCAAGTGTGAATTCTGGATCCGAGAGGTAGTCTTCTTAGGACATGTAGTGTCGGCTGATGGAATTAGAGTTGATCCGAAGAAGATTGAGTCCATTGTTGAGTGGAAGCAACCGAAGTCTGTGACAGAGGTACGTAGCTTCCTAGGTTTAGCCGGATACTATAGAAGATTTGTAGAAGGTTTCTCTAGGTTAGCCGCTCCCTTGACACAGTTGCTTCAGAAGAGTGTTTAGTTTGAGTGGACAGATGCAAGACAGCGGGCCTTTGAGAAATTGAAAGAAGCTTTGACCCAAGCACCGATCTTGATTCAGTCAGATTCCGGGAAGGACTATGTAGTCTACAGTGATGCTTCTTATGTAGGGCTAGGATGTGTTCTGATGCAAGACAAGAGAGTAATGGCTTATGCCTCAAGACAGTTGAAGACCCACGAGCGCAACTACCCGACCTATGACATAGAGTTAGCTGCAGTTGTGTTTGCTCTGAAGATTTAGAGGCACTATTTGTACGGTGAGAAATGCACAGTATACACCGATCACAAGAGTTTGAAGTACATTATGACTCAGCGAGATTTGAATCTCAGACAGCGTAGGTGGTTAGAGTTGCTAAAAGACTATGATCTTACTATTGAGTATCATCCGGGTAAGGCCAATGTAGTGGCCGATGCTTTGAGTAGGAAGATGGTCGTGGACTTGAGAGCCATGTTTGCTAGATTGAGTTTGTCAGGAGACGGTGGCTTGGTAGCCGAGCTTCAGGTTAGACCTACTCTAGGTCAGTTGATTAGGGAGAAACAGCTCTTAGATAGATCTTTGGCACCTCACGTGCAAGATATAGCCGAAGGTAGATCTTCAGATTACAGTTTCAGTACTGATGGGGTTTTGTGTTTCAAAAATAGAATAGTTGTGCTAGAGGACAGTGACTTGAGACGTACGATCTTGACTGAAGCCCACAGTAGTCCATTTGCTATGCATCCTGGAAGTACGAAGATGTACCGTGATTTGAAGAATGAGTACTTTTGGGTTGGCTTGAAGAGAGATGTAGCCGACTTTGTGAGTAAGTGCTTAGTGTGTCAGAGAGTGAAGGCGGAACATCAGGTTCCCTCAGGTTTGTTACAGCCGTTGAGGATTCCGGAATGGAAATGAGAAAACATCACCATGGGTTTTGTTTCGGGTTTGCCTTTGACTCCTACGAAGAAGAACTCAGTTTGGGTGATAGTAGATCGTTTTACGAAGTGTGCTCACTTCTTGGCAGTTAACACTACTTACACTCTTGATAGATTGGCCGATTTGTACATTGGTGAGATTGTTAGATTGCATGGTGTGCCGAAGTCCATTGTGTCAGATAGAGATCCGCGGTTTACTTCTAGATTTTGGGAATGTCTGCATACAGCCTTGGGTACCCGTTTGAACTTCAGCACGTCTTATCATCCTCAGTCAGATGGTCAGTCAGAGAGAGTTATTCAGATCTTAGAAGATATGTTGCTTTGTTGTATCATTGACTTTCAGGGTACTTGGGTTGCCTCTAGTAGAGTTTGCGTACAATAATAGCTTTCAGCCGAGCATTCAGATGGCTCCGTATGAGGCCTTGTATGGCCGAAAGTGTAGAACTCCAGTTTGTTGGGTCGAGGTGGGACAGAAGTTGCTACCTATGCCAGATTTGCTCAAAGGGACAACTGACAAGGTAAAATTTATTTGTGACCGTTTAAAAGCTGCTTCGGATAGGCAGAAGTCCTATGCCGATTTGAAGAGGAAGGAAGTTGAGTTCTCAGTGGGTGAGAAGGTATTCTTGAAAGTGTCTCCGTGGAAGAAAGTGGTGAGATTTGGCCGAAAGGGGAAGTTGAGTCCGAGGTACATAGGACCGTATGAGATTGTAAAGAGGGTTGGTCCGGTTGCATATCAGTTGCGGTTACCATCCGAGTTAGAGAAGATACACGATGTATTCCATGTTTCGATGCTGTCACATCCCAAAAACCGGTCTAGTCGGAATTAAGTTCCGGTGACCGAATATTTTTATCGATTAAATAATTTATTCGATATTATCTTGAGTATTCGAATTAATTTATGATAGTTTATTATTATTATTATTATTATTATTATTATTATTATTATATATATATAAGAAAGAAGGTGGTGTATTAGGTGACCAAAACCACTAAATCATTTGCCACTTACCTATTTTTTTATATAAATAAATTGGCCACTAATAAAGGTAATGAATAAAAAAATGGGAAAGGGAGAGGGATCGGACGATTTTAACCCATAGATACCCTTATCCTCATGAACACTCCCGACATGCCATAATTGCAGTAGTTGTGGGTTGTCTGTTCTTTATCTCATCAGATAACATGCATACTTTGATAGAAAAGTTAGATAAGAATAGTAGGTGACTTAAGCAAATGGGTATAAAATAAATCAAGTGGATTTGCCACAATTTGTGGCTAGGATTGATTTGAAGGCTGGCCAAATTGTTATAAAAGGGGGCAAGGAAGTGTTTGGAATTCACGGCAGACAGAAAGAAAGAAAGAAAGAAAGAAAGAAATTAGTAGGATAAATATACGATCCAATGTTTGATTGGTAGTCCGATATTTTCGATATAGTAATATCGAATTTCTACCGACGACGGGGTAAGCTTAAATCTCTAGTTAGTTTAAGTTTCGGTATCGAGTTTGATTAATATTTTTATATATATTCGATATTGTCTTATTGGTTTTTATTCATTATCATGGTACACGAGGTAGATTCGGAACAACCGTCAAGCCCAATGAATAAAAATAAAGTACCGGTCTATCAAGGTGAGTAAAACAAATTAGAGTTGAGATTAGAGTCTCAACTACCTTTAATTTGATGTTAGTATTTATATTAAGCATGAAATTGGATTAATTAAAGGTTAGTAAATGATAAGGGTAAAAGGAATTCGGATTTGTAAACTGTACTGTAGAAAACTGCATTTTTGAGCATGTTAGAGTCATTTCTGGAAAACGTGTTCTTCTACAAAGTTGTAGAGGACAAAATTTTACATGAAATAGAGGTATGATTTGCTCAAAAATGTTAAGTATAGGTCTCTAAATTGTTGTTAGAAGTTACTGGACTAAAACTGAATGAATCTAGAATCTGCTGTACTAAATTATAAAATTCGAAAATTATAGGGGCTTAAATAATGCCAATAAAATTCTGAAAATTTATGATTAGAACAGAGGATTCATGAAATGAATTAAATTAAATGGCCAAGCTTGAATTAAGTCTCAATTGGTAGGTTAAAGCCATTTAGATCACATATAGAATTATTAAAGGATAAAAAGGGGACTGTTTTGTGGAAATTGATAAATTGAGGACTTGAATGCTTTGATTTTGAATATGTTAGAACTTCATTATTATGCTAATACATGTAAGTTAATATGGTTAAAATATCAGAACCAAATGAATTGTGAAACATATAATTTATATGCTTTAAATCCACTAAATTTAGCTTGGACAGATTCGATCCTGAAATTGATCTGTTTTAAAATGCAAAACTGTACTGATTGGGAAACGTTAAAAATATGTGCCATACATGATCTTAATGGTGTGTTTATAAGCTTTCTATAATGGTAAAGAACTCCTTATTTGGAGTTGTGAGTAAAAAGATATGAATTTTTGAGTAAGTAAATGTCATAAAAACAGGGTAACAGTTTGCCCCTAAATCTGCATCAACAACGATTTTAGAAATTCATTATAAATTGTATAAGAAGAATTAAAAGTTATAATTTATATGGTTTAAAAGGTTATTAAGTCTAGTTTCGTTTAAAACAAATGAAATCAGATTTTGAGTTATAGAACATTGTATATAAATATTTCTTTGAGGACAATGCAAGCTGCCTAATGTACTAAATGATATATTTTTTTAATGTTTGGTTAGAAAAGAGTAGAAATGAAGAAAACCACAAAGTTGGAGAATAAGGAAAATGTCTCTAAGCTTGGATTGAGGTGAGTGTAGATGCATTTGTCTCGGGTGACGCGGTGTCATTCCGATCATTGTTTTTATATGTGATTATGGATGCATTTGTCTCGGGTGACGCGGTGTCATTTCGATCATTGTTTTTATGTTCTGATATGTGAGTGTAGATGCATTTGTCTCGGGTGACGCGGTGTCATTCCGATCATTGTTTTTATATGTGATTATGGATGCATTTGTCTCGGGTGACGCGGTGTCATTTCGATCATTGTTTTTATGTTCTGATATGTGAGTGTGGATGCATTTGTCTCGGGTGACGCGGTGTCATTCCGATATTTGTTTTTATGTTCTGATATGTGAGTGTGGATGCATTTGTCTCGGGTGACGCGGTGTCATTCCGATCATTGTTTTTATGTTCTGATATGTGAGTGTAGATGCATTTGTCTCGGGTGACACGGTGTCATTCCGATCTTTGTTTTTATGTTCTGATATGTGAGTGTAGTTGTGTCAAGGGATAGGCTCGGTGCCTTCCCGTTGCATTATTTATGATTATGTTTGCATTTGTTAAGGGCTCACGTAGAGCAACTATGCTCGAATGGCAAATTTGGTAAGTACCTTGCATTACTTTGATATGTTCGAATATGACTATGAAATGCTACATGATATGGAGCTACGACTCATCTTGTTATTTCATATGATATGATATGAAAATCATGAACTATGTGAATTTGTGTGTATTTATGGACGTTGGATACAATTGGCATGCCATAGGGTTATTCGAGCTCAACATGTAAGGGAGGACTACGGTCCAGGGCTACGGCCTATATGTGGGAGATAAAAGGATGGAAGTGTAAGGGATACATGGAGCTACGGCTCAGGGCTACGGCTCATTTATGATTCATGATATGGTGTACAGGGAATCCGCGTATCCAATAGTACCAATATATTATGTGTTTGATACGTATGCTATGTTATGTTCATGATATGATATTATATAAGAGATACATGGAGCTACGGCTCAGGGCTACGGCTCATTTATGATTCATGATATGGTGTACAGGGAATCCGCGTATCCAATGGTACCAATATATTATGTGTTTTATACGTTATGCTATGTTATGATCATGATATGATATTATGCTTTGTTATGAATATGAAGTATGCCATGTTATTGCATAATTAGCATGACATTCATTTTTTGGAAGCATGTTACATGACATAATATGTTCATTCATTGTCATTGGCTACCTCACTTAGACTATGTAAGTCTAATGCATTCATTGCATAACATTTCAGGTTAAGGAAAGTAACAGATCGAGATCGGGATTAGTTGGAAGGTTGGCAAGTCACTACAATTAAAGAGTAATGTGTTTTGTCCTTATGAACTCCTAGTATGGTGGCAAAGTAGTTAAAGTAATTATACTAGTCTTGTGGGCCTACTATTGTGAAATTTTGCCTATGTTTTGTATAAGGTTTTAAAAGCTATATTGACTATTGAGTTAGTAATAAAATTGACATAATTGGTACTAAAATATTGATTAAAGGACTCTATGATTTTTGTGAGTTGTTAGGCTCATTTAAATATGTAAAGAATTTTAGTAAGATAATTCAAAAAGAAATAGATTTGAATACTTTACAAAATAGTCACTAAACATTACATCGTCTAATCAGATAAGTAAATGACCTCAGTTAGTAATGAGATTTTACGGGCTAATAACTAGTAAGTTTAATTTCAGTATAATATCACGAATTTCAGATAAGGACCCCTAATTTGTAAAAATTACAATCTAGTCCCTAAGTTTGAAAAAGTTTAAAATTGACCCCAATTTGAGTAAGTTGTTAATAAGTTAAGTGTTAAGTCTTAAAAGAGATTAATAAAATAATCCGAAATGATTTTTTTGAACTTTGGATTTATGTCTCCGATCTCCGCATCGTTTTTCGGTAACGCTCTCCGACCCGGTTCTCTACCAGGCCGGGAAGGGGTGTTACAGATGCTCTGTAGGTATAGGTCTGATCCATCACATGTTATGCCCGTAGAGGAGATTGAACTGAATCCGGATTTGACTTATGAGGAAGAGCCCGTGGAGATCTTAGCTTCTGACAGTAAGGTGTTGAGGGGTAGATCGATTGAGTTAGTGAAGGTGCGGTGGCAACGTAGAGGTGTGGACGAGGCCACTTGGGAGAGGAAGGAGGATATGGAAAAGCAGTTTCTGTATCTCTTTCAGTCAGGTAATTTCGGGGACGAAATTCCTTAAGTGGGAGAGAGTTGTAACACCCGTGTTTTGGAGTTAGGAGTTAGTCGGGTTTGTAGTCCGAGTCAATAAAATTAAATTAAATAAATTCAACCTTAAATTGGACCTAATTGAGCTTTAGTAAAAAGGGGAGGGACCTATGTTGTGATTTTACCCAAAAGATTTTAAAAGGAAGACAACTTTTGAAAGTTGTCATCTTCTCTCCCTTTTCCCTATTTTCCAACGTCAAAATACCCCACCACCATCTCCAAAACCTCTCAAAGCTTGTTTACTATTCCATTGTGTATCTCCTTCAATCCAAGGTGTTTTTCAAAGAAGCAAGAGGAGTCGTCGAAGGAGCATTTGGACCGAATCCGGGCTCGTAAGAGAAT
This sequence comes from Hibiscus trionum, assembly GCA_030270665.1. Lineage (NCBI taxonomy): Eukaryota > Viridiplantae > Streptophyta > Magnoliopsida > Malvales > Malvaceae > Hibiscus > Hibiscus trionum. Next base: position 78,220,108 of record BSYR01000003.1, on the reverse strand, counting down.
TATTTCGGTAGCTAAGGAAGGGCGGTGAGTGGTTTCAAACTTGTTTTAAAGTTTGGTTCGAGTGTGTGTAGAGTGTGTGTGGAATGTGCTTGGTAGGTCATTTCTTTATTTCAAGTTGTTAATTATAGCCTTTGATTCCATTAAATGCTATTGTGTTTGCCTATCTATGCTCTTGTGAAATGTGGTTGAATTGGTGCATGTATATCATGAAATGTATATATGTGATGAGCATGGGATGTGGTTGATGATATGTGATGTGGTTGTGAAAATTGGCACTAAATAAATTACCGGTTGTAAATGATCGATCATTAGGATTAGTGTGCACACAAATTGAGTCAAAACGTACGTGGCCTTGATGGCGTTAAGTCATCAAGGAGGAGTACGGTGATGTAATATTCCACCGGAAGCTTTTATATATTTCTACGGGATGATGAGTGGAATCCCATCCGTAGGGCATGTGGCGATGAGTGGAATCCCGCACATGCAAGGTCCGGTGATGAGTGTAATCCCACCGAGGTAAAGTGATTGTTGAGGTTAAATCCGCACATCCGGGTAATTAATAGTGGCCAATTAAACTTGTTCATAGGTTGTGATATATGATGTTGATATATGGTGTTGTTATATGATGATTGAGCTTGGTAGGATATGAGAAACCATATTATGCCACTTGAAAGACTAGCTAGGTCTACTCGATTTACTTTGCCAATGTATGATGTATGTGAGATTAGGATTTACATGCTTGAACCCTGCATTGTTGATGTTTTCGGTTTTAGAGCACCCTCACTAAGCTTATGGCTTACACTATCAATTTTCAACAATGCAGATCATTAGCGTGGTGTTAGCTCGGAGCAAGGCAAGAAGGGCTTTCCAAGTTTGTGGCTCAAGTACGGTTGTTAATTTTGTATTAGTTAGCAATGTGGCAAGGGTGTTTGTATGAGCTATGTATGACTCAATTATATGTTGATGTTTTGGATGGATTATGGTTTGTAATGCATGAATGCTATGATGAATGTTTGAGTGTGGTGGCGTGCGTTCTAGACGTTTAGGTTGCCATGTTAGTGAGTGCAAACCTTAAATGCTTTATCTTGTGCCTTTTTGGCCTTTGAGCTTTTCATGTATGACCTTAAATGCTTAATTTGCTCTCTTGTTGGAATGTCATGTATAGATGCCTTGCCTCATGTTTGAATGCTTCCTTTGGCTCAAGTATGATTGCTTAAATGTTTGTATATGCATAGGAGAGTCTAAAAATGCATTTAGAGTCTTGATTGAGGTCACCAAGTTGAAATGGGTGGAATTGCAGAGCAGGGCGTATCGATACACCTGAGGGCCGTATCGATACGGCCTTGCCCAAATGCCACAGTTTTTGCCTGGCGTACCGATACCCTAAGGGTATCGATACCCTCCGAGCTCACTGGAATTTGTGAGTTTTGGGAAGAGTAGGGCGTACCGATACGGGGTTCACGCGTATCGATACGGGTCTACTCCGTTGACCAAGAAGAGTTGACCGAGAAGGGCGTATCGATACGCTCAAGGGCTGTATCGATACGGTCTTCCCGGAGTTGACTCTTTGGGTTGACCCGGTCAGGGCGTATCGATACCCCTAGTTAGGGTACCGATACGATCTGCCCTGTAAGCTAAAATTGGACTGCTTGTGTATGGCCGTGGTTCGAATGTGACTTCCTTTGAATGTTTTCCGCTGTTGTGAATCTCTTAGGACTTAATATTCCTCTAGACAAGATTAAAATGAAAGAAAAAAAATAGGGTTGCTAACCGAGGGGGAACCTTAACGGGTTTTCACTCGATTTTCCCCGTGTGGCCCACTCGGACCGGTCATCCGGCCAGACCGGGATATATATATATATATATATATATATATATATATATATATATGATTTAGCATTTTTTTACATATTTAGAAAAATATACTCCTCTTTTCCATGAAGATTGTCGCTTATTAATTTTTTGAAAATTAAAAATTTTAAACTGTGACTATAATTATTTTAAATAATTAATTTTATAAAATATATATTTGAAAACTACTTGATTAGAGGTTTTAAAATATAATTTTTTATATTGTTGAACAAAATTGACCCTAAAAAATTAATAAGAGACAATTTTAATAGGACATAGGAGGTAATATTTTTTCAATTACAACAAATATTGTTGTGTATATAGCATTTTATCACATTTTTAAAACGTCAAATTGATTTTTATTTTCTTAATTTATTTACTCTATTTTTTTAATATTTTAGTGTAATTACAAGATATTATCTGTTAATTAATCATAGCATTTTAATAGCGTACACGGAAATGTCCCAATTAACACCCCACGGCCACGAGTACAGTACGGGGGTTAGGGCACAAACTCAAGACAAAGGAGGTCTGAATTTCACATGCAAATCCATGCCGAAAATGAGTGGTCTCATTCATTGCCTTGCCTCAAACATTAGCTTTGGTGTTGTTTGGTAGTGACACGTACACTATATCAATTTGGTTAGGGCACCCCCTTTGAAAGTTACTTAAATTAGGGGCGTAAAATTCAACTTGAAAATATCAGATTTTCGACTCGACTTAATGGAAAAAAAAACCTTAACTCAATTTGAATTTAAACATAATTTTATAAACTTGTCATGTCTCGAAAAAAATTTAAATAAAAATTGAATTATAAAATAAGGCTCGACAACTCAATTCACTCGAACACTCACCTCTAACCTAAACCACAAACCCAAAGACTTGCCTAAACCATCATCAAAGCTAAAGCTTGCGAAATTCATCTTATTCCTTAAATTTGTAATGTACTATTTTTTTGTTAAAATACGTTACAAAACCCTGTATTGTAACAAAATTTGAGAATTAGTCCTTAAAAACTAAATCTACCTTTTCTATTTAAAATTTCTTGTCAAATAATTAACATAGGCAGTATTTTTCCATCAAAACTTGCTCACAACAAGATATACTTATTGAATTTATAATTATTTGCTTATGAAGTTTGAATATAATTGCATATTTTCATAAATGGATGTATCAATGGCAAATATTAACAAAAAAATACTAATAATGTCTCTGTATTCTTCATATATTTAGAACTTAGTCCTCCTAATTTTATTTTCAAGAATTTAATCTTTCCACTTTTTGAATTTAAATACTCAAGTCTAATTGTTGGCACTGTTGAAATTCTTCAATTAAATTTGAGTCCACTACGTTATTTTTCAGTTAAGTGGTCACCGACTTTGTATTTTTTATTATTTCGAAGTGGCACATTAATAAAATTAATGAATTTTTCAATCTAAAAAATTGAGGACTAAAGACCAACAAATTAAAGTAAGAGGAGTAAATTAAAAAAAATACGAGGAGTACATGGACTTAAAGCATATTTAACCACCTATATTTGCTGATTTTTTGACTGCTTTCAAGGTAGGTAATTATAAAATAAAATGAGGGGAAGCTACCAACATTAATTAATTAAATAAATAATTAAAATAAAAGCCTAGTTTGACTACTTCTCATTTGATTCCGTGGATGCCGTACGAAAATTTGGTCAATATTATACAAAAGCATCCTTCCGAAGCTAATGCCAAACCAGCACTTAGGATTCCCCACAAACCCCAATTAACATTTTTTTTAAATTATTCTCTATATTATTATTTATAAAAAGACGAATATTTTTTATTTGGTTTAATTTTTTTCGTAGTTTTTTCTTCAAAAATCAAAATCAAATTTTAATGGTAAAATTTAATTAAAAATAAAAATGACAAAATTTAATAATAACATTGCATTTTTTCTTATTAACTTAAGGTTGAGTGAAATATTTGTGAGATGTCAATTATCTGTTAATTCAGTAATATAATTTTTTAGATAATATATAGTTTAAATTTTAATATGGTAAAAATGTTATCTTGAGAGGACCGCTCCCATAATAACTTATACTAATGCATGATATGAATTAATTTACAGATTGAATATTAGTGGTTATAAAAAAAAATTAAGGGATAAAATAAAGAAACGTTACATCAACATTAATTAGTGGGATTAAGTACTATTGAAAATTAGATGGAGGTTAAGACTTTGTATTAATGGGAATGAAATATTAATTTGTTTTATTGTAGGGAACAGATGACTAATAAAAACATAATTATCAGTCACCAAACACTTGGGTTGGGTTAAGAAAGTTGGTCTTATTTTTTTCTTTTATAAAAAGAGACATACAACTCTGTCACCCATTGTTTAATCCAAAACCAAAACTGCAAAATCCATTATTTTACGTATATCATGTCCTTTTAAATAATAATAATAATAATAATAATAATAATAATAATAATAATAATAATAATAATAAAATCACAAATCAAATCATAATAGCTAGTTTTAATTAAATGTAAAATTGATTTTATTCGAAACTCAGTTAATTTCATCCGAAATAAATCTATATTTTATATATTTTTATTGATTAAATAGTAACCGAAATCAAATTTTAAAATATTGTATCATCACGAATGGTTCTAGACATGCACAATAAAAGCGGTAGCATATGCCTCTTAAAAAAACTTAAATTTAGTTAAGTTAAATCCTTGCAAGGGAAAAAAAGTAAAAATTAGTTCTGGACTAATAATAAAGCATATGTGGAAAGTAAAATAATATAGTACTTTATAGATTTTGAGTCACGTTACACTCATTTTTTATTCAAAAGTCTGTCAACCACATACACAACAAGTTAATAAAACATTCATTATTAGACATGTAAACAAACCGAACGAACACGAATGAGAGTATGTTCATGTTTGTTCATTTAATTTTAACCGAACAAATAAATGAACACGAACATAATTTCTTGTTCGTGTTCGTTCGTTAAAATAATAAACGAACGCAAATGAACATTGGGTATTATTTATTTTTTTCTTAAGAAGTCCAAAGTCTCATACATTGAGTATTGTTTATTTATTCCTTTTATTTCATATTTTAATATATGTTTTAAATTTTTTAAATATAATACTTGTGTTATGAAAACTGATAAATATCAATGGACATGTGTGAATAAATTTAAACGAACATAAACGAACGGATTACCGAACGTTCACGAACGAACAAACCATTTGTTCGTGTTCGTTCATTTAATTAAAAGAACAGAAAATTTTGTTCATATTTATTCGTTTAATAAATAAACGAACATAAAAGAACTTTCTGCCAAACGGTTTACGAACGGTTCACTGAATGTTCGATTCGTTTACAACCCTATTTATTTTTTAAAATTAAAGACTCTATATTTTAATAAGTTGTGTATGACCCTTAAATCTATAAGGCACACATTTTTATCCTACACAACTATTTGATACTATTATAGTGTTATGCAGTGATGAAGTCAAAAATCAAACTCAAAGGAAGCAAAGTATAAATTATTATAAAAAGAAGAATATCTTAATAAATTAAATTTCAGAGTTTAAATTATTAATAACCTTGTATATTTTTTAATACAAAATATTTTGAGAGACGGTTGCCCCAAACTGCATAATAGCTTCGTCTATGCTGTTAAGTAGGGATTACCAAATTTGAAAATTAATTTGAGATACATAAAATGTTTTCTTAAACAAATACTTATCTAATTTTTAAATTTAATAGTAACAATTATGAAGACTGTTGAATTTTTTTAGCAGGAGAGTATAATTTGCTGTCTATAAGGATTTCAACTGATACGAAGCCTCACATTAAAAAAATAAAAGTTGGCATTAACCAACTTGCCTCAGTGGTTAAGGGAACAATTGTTATTTTTAGAAGTCACGAGTTCGAGCACCAGCAATTGCAGCATGGTGATTTAGCATGCATTGTCAAATGGTTGAAAGTATATTCAGAACAAATACTACTTGTAATCACCTTAACTTTAAAAAATTAAATGAATAAAAATTGGAACTGAACCAGACCGGTTTGACAGAAAATCGGCTGACCTTTCGATTTGGAAAACATATTCAAATTCGGTTCAGGATTATTGAAAAATAATAAATAAAATAAAATTTCTGTAATAGCATACATTAATAAAGGTAATAAACTAATACAATGCACAAACAAACAAATCAAGTGTTGGGTGCATTAGTAAAACACATTGCACTCACAAGAAAAGGGCGCGAGTTTAAACTTTAGAGACAATTTTATTAAGAAAAATAATCTCGAACCCCAAATATAGACCGTAGGATAAACATGCATATTATTAAAAAGAATAATATAAATTTTTGTATTCCTAAATCATAATAAATATCAACAAGACACATGACAATTAGTCATGGTCAAACTCAACTTGGAATGATAAAACCCCAAAACCTTAACTTTCCATTAAATTATATTTCAATTACAGATATATGATAACTTAATATTTTACTTAAAGATTTTTTATCCTCCATTAAATAGTCAATAGGTTATTTTATCCACCAAAATTTTTAATGGAATTTCAAGATTTTTTAAGTTTTATTCGCCACAGTCAAATATATCAAACTAGTGATTCTAAAATGTGACCATCATTTTCGAAAATTCTTTTTATAAATAAAATTGAAAATAACTTCTCAAATAGGACTAATCAGCTTTCAATGGAGTCCAGATAATATCATGAATAATATATAAATATAATATCTACACATACATAAATATTTGACTTATAAGGTCATATGATGTCGGTTGAAAATCGAAATCGTACCCGCAACTAATTAAAACAATAGGTTATAGATTTTATAAGTTATCTAATCTGAATTAAAATATTTTTACGTTTCAAAATGCATAAAATCATCCTTCGATCGTGGCTTAAATCGATGAAAATTTGACCAGTTTACCATGCTTAAAATCTTGTATATTTTTAAAATGTATATAAGGACAAATGCAGGACTTTAGATTAGAGGGGCGAACTTATAAATTTTTAGGAGAGCGAACTTATAAAAATTTAGGGGGGGCGAAAATAGATTTTCAATATAAAATACATAGAAAATTTCTAAAAAATTTCTAAACCGTATAGAAATTTCAAATTTTTAGGGGGGTGACCACCCCGCCAGCCCCCTCGGTCCATCCCTGCATGTATACAAATTTTGAATCACATCATATATTTTTGGCTTAAGGGGGTAAAAAGCCATTGAACTTTAAAAAAACATCAATTAAATTTTTGAACTTTTTTGCACTCAATTAAGCTCATAAACCAAAAAAATTAATCAATTAAATTTTTTGACCAATTTTAATCATTAAATATTTTAGGATCCTCTCTAACAATTCAGAGAAATCTGCAGAAATATTACAAAGAAATAAAGAGAAAAAGAAGAAGAGATTTAACAAGAGAAGAAAAGTCTGTTTGATAACATTTTTAAATGAAAATAAACATTACAACCATATCTTATATATAACTGCATTTGTTAATAAAAATGACTAACGTAGTCGCCCAATCTCATTGGCCCACTTCTTCCTCTGACCCCACATTTGGTTGCTGATTTGGCTGCTGAGATGTCCTTTTAACTGTCATACTCCATATTTAATTGTATTTTTTTTATTCATAACAAAATCTTGATAATTTTTTAGATATTACAGACATATAATCAACTACAATTCTATTATGTTGTATTTACCTTTTTTTTTAAAATATTTTTTATGAATTTTATAAGTCTTTTAAAATTTTTAGAACTTTTAAAAAAATTAAATAAAATAAAAAATTCTGAAAATGTCAAGTGAAAACATTGTGACACGACGTCGGACGTACTGTACCAACAAATTTTAAAAACTATTAAAATTTAATGGTCAAAATTGATCAAATGACTTAATTAATTCAATTTTTGGTTCAAGGGCTTAATTAGGTGTAAAAATATTTAGATGCTTAATTGATTTTTTTAATATACTGGTGTGATTACAAGGGGTAGTATATGTTCAATTTTTTAGCCCTTTTATAGGGCGCACACACTGTGCACACATGATGCTCGAACCCGGGTCACTTGGATAAAATACATCATCATTTACCATTGAAACCACTCCATAAGTTTAGATACTTAATTAATTTTTTTCTCTAAAAGTTCAAAGTTTCTTACGCCCTTAAGCCTATATTATGAAATTAACAAGTTTAGGTAAGGTCAAGCTATCTCTCGACTCATTCGGACAGCTAAAAAAGAGAACAGATTTCGTTGCGTTTCATGCGGTTTATATTTTATAATTACAAGGACAAAATGATCCTAAAAACTAAGATTACAACAGTGTATTTTATTCTTTACTTAATTTAAGAAAATAATTTAGTTAATCTTTTAAGGCAGGCTTGCAACATGTTGCACAACATTAACAAGTAAGTGTTGTAGAAGGGTCTATCGAATGTTTAGTTGGAATTTTAATAATCGAAAAAATGTTATTTTTTGTTGTGTTTTTGTGTCGTTTTAACTTCAGGATTTTATCTTTAACATCCTATGAGTGTCTCGATTGATGAGAGCATTATTAGTAGAACATGTCTAGTTCACCATAGCTTACCTCATATCTTGGACCGTGGTGTGGTTCACTTCCGTTGAATTGGACGAAGAGCTATGATGATTAATTATTAAAATTTATAAAATTGATGGATCGAATTAGCGAAATTGGTGGAGAGATATTCAGGGGAATTGATCCTACACCTTAAGCAAAGCTTAAATGACTCTGTCAACTCCCATTGTACGATTTAGTCCTTGTAATTTTCCTTTCAAATCAATAGAAATGAATCACATGATAACCTAATATACGAGATAAATTATAGGAAGCTAGATACGATTTACAAATTGTGTTCTCCTCATAATTGAGGCGCTCTCAGGATCCTCTTAAAATATCTAGAGACAATCTCAAAGCTAAAACGATAGACAAAAATCTAAAAACAATATATATTTTTGGAGTGCTTTCCTTTATTTTATTTGGATGGAACGGGATTGCAAGATTTCAAGCACTCTAGTGACCAATTGTTAGTCAAGATTTTATCAATGTACAACTTTGTTACAATTGGGTATTGCTGTATAGGGGATTTAGATGCAGTTGATTAGTTGTTGTACATACTTTTTTAGTAGGCTTTTCTGTTCTTTGAATAATAAAATTTAAATTATCCAAAAAAAATACACATATTTTTCTCTTGTTGAGGGTTTTAACGGAGAAAAATATGAGAATTATCTTTTATACATGTTACATCAATATTATTCATTTTTTTTTTAAAAAAATCTTACATCATTACAAATATAATTACAATAAATTAAGGAAAAAAATTTGATGCATAAACCGTGTAAACTTTATTTTACACATGCCTTTTAGTTTTAGGAGTTAAGGTTTTAATTTAGAAATTTAAGTAGTGAATTTTTTTAATTTAAGGTTAGTATTTAAAATTTAGAATATAGAATTAAAGTTTATGGTTTAATTTTTTAGGACTAGAGTTAAAATTTTGGTGGACTACAATTTATTTTTTCTTTTAAAAAAAAACCGTACATAGTTATTTTTATTTTAAAAATACTCCAAAGGCTTGGCCTAAAATATTTTACGAAAAAAAGAAGCCCAATACTATCCATAGCCCAAAGTTTGAGGCTTTGCTGAATAAGACCAATCTACACTACAATATTAATATTATGTAAAACTCAACTAGTTTTACACTAACTCATAGGCTCATTACTCATAGTCATTAGATGGGTGAAATTGATAGATGAGATTATTTTCTTACTTTTTTTCTAAGTGTAATTTTCATATATCCTACTTTTAATCTCATTCATCCATTTCAGTCATCCAATGGTCATTGATTAGTGTAAAACTAGTTAAGATCTACTTACACACAACATAAAACTATTAGTTTTACACAATTTTGAGATCGTTGGATGGTGAAAACGATGGCTGAGATTAATAGCGAATCTAGGGGTGAGTTTACCTGGGCCAGGGCCCACTCCATGCCAATTTTTATTTTCACTAATATTTAAATATCCTAATCTTGAGAAGTATGGTATTTTTTATATTTCTTTTCTTAGTTTCCTTAAACATCTAAACTATATTTTTTAGTTCTATTGTTTTCAAACCATCAAAATTGAAAGTTAGGACATCTTATTTTTTCTTTATTTATTGCTTCATTATTTAGTTTGGAACCATTTATTCATTATTTAGTTTGGCGGTATCATGAAAATTATTGTGTGTTTGTTAAGCTGCTATAGTAATTCTCAAATGGCATTTTTTACTGTCATATTATGTTGTGGAATTATTATAATATTAGAAAAAAACTTCAATACACGTGCCATGTAAACTTTAGTTTACACGAACATTTTAGTTTTAGGAGTATAATTTATGGTTTAGAGTTTAGGGGTTTAAAATTTAAGTTTACTATTTAGAATTTAATGTTTAGGGTTTGGGTTAAGAATTTAGGATTTGTGTTTTATAGGGTAAATATGAAGGCTTGTGTAACATTAGTTTTACACAACTTGTGTATCAAAATTTTACCCCTAATATTAATAGGTTCTTTTCATTTTTTTTATTATCTATCTTGAATAATAGTGATACAATTACACAAATAAGTTAGGCCTAGATAATAAATTGTTAGTAAATTTTTTTGTTCTATTTATAATGGCCCATGTGATAATAGTTTTCTGGATTCACCATTGGCAGAGATTAACTCTTTATATATATTTTTTCATGTGATAATCTTCACATATGCTACTGTTAATCTCAGCCATTTATTTCAATCATCCAACAATCTAAAAAATGTGTAAACTCGAAAACTCTTTCACTGTGTGAACATATCATATATATATATTACTATTTATTTACTTACTTAATGTAAACTTTTAATTTTATATCGTTTATCCTTGAATGAATGAAAATTAGTGTACGATTAAGAATATTAAAAGAAACTGAAATTTAGAACAATATTTTTAGAATTATTCCACATTTTTCATACAATCAACTTGGTCAAGAATTAGCACGAGTCTCAGGGCATGCAAGATGCCATATGTCACATTCTAAACGAGGAACAATCCATTTTTAAAGCCCAATCAACCATTAAAAATTTCCAGATTTAGTAATAAATAACCCTAGTTATATATAACTAAATTAAATCAACCCAAAATTAAAAAAGAAAAATAAAGAGAGAAATATATTGTTTTCCATAAACTATTAACTATACATTTTTATTATCTATAAAAATGAGTGTCGCCGTTCTTGATAGCAACACAGTGATTAGATTTATAGAAGCAAAAGAAGCGTTCAAAAACTGCGTTGAAAAGTACTTCAAACTGGTCGATTCCAACGGAGACGGAGGGATTTGCCGTGAGAAGTTCAAGGAAGGGTTCGGTTGGCTTTTCACGGTGGAGCTTAAATCGGCGACGAAAGAAGGTATCGATGAATTTTACAGTATGATTTTCGACAAGTTCGACAAGGATCGCAACGGGAAGCTCGATTTGAATGAGTTCACGTCGCTGGTGGAGGAGATCATGCGGGCGATGGCTCTTGGGATGGGCAGTTTGCCCGTCATTGTGGCTGTAGATCAAGATAGCTTGCTAATGATGGCGGTCCAACATGAAATTGGCTCTAAATGATGTAGCATTTTTGTTAGAAAAAAAGTTTTTTTTTAGGATTTATTTATTTTATATAATACTTGTTTTTACAACCTTCAATTACCAGGCATAAAGTTTCTGAAGTTGTAGTGGTTTAATATTTCAAGTATCTTTAATAATTTAAAATTAAAAAAACTTGTTAGATTTTTTCAATAAAAAGTGTGAAAAATATTGAGTATATGAGGACTTATTTACAATTTATTGACGAATATTTTCGGTGGCGGAACTTAGGTTAAGAATTTGAGGAATCATTATAATAAAATTGGAGGCTTAAACAAAAGTTTTCAAAAATTTTGAGGGTTTACCTAAAGTTTTTAATAATTTTGAGAGATTTCATAAGAACTTTTAAATATTATGAAAGGTTATTTAATGAAAAATATTTAAAATTTTAAAACTTAATAAAAAAATTTAAATTTTTTTGAGGGGATCAAATTAAAATTTTTAAAAATTATAGGGGTCAAATTCTAATTTCTCAAACTTTTGGAGGCAATGGCCCCTAGTCCCTTACACGTTCCACCCTTTTCGGACAACCTTATATTCTCTCAACCAAACAAGATAATGTAATATTCCTAGTAATATGTTAAGTAATGTTATATTCTGGAAATCTTATTCCCATACGTCATTTTATATTTCGTGATCCAAATACACCCTTAAGAATTGAAGTGTGTAATTAGGAGCCCAATCACATCTAATTTAATGAGACTCATAAATTACGATGATTATCCAAACACGTCAAAATTATATAATTACACTCAAATCCAATTACATTACACAATGACTTTCCAAATGCACCCTCAATTTTTCAGTTTATCAAACAACACATAAATAATCATTAACATCTTCTTACTTATCAAATCCAACACTTTTTTTTGTTGAAAATTTTGTTTCAAGTAAAAAAAATCGATCATCAAACACAGTAAAAAAAATATTACTGTAAAATTTTTTTATGGATTATCAAACACATTATTTGTTTATACAATGCTTAATATGCGACATTGAAATTTATTGGCCCGGGTTGGGTATCTGGTCCGTTATTTCTCGGGTTAGCTCGGGTCACAAAATTCCAATTTTTCGGGTACCTGACTAACTGACTACCCGGGTGTATTTAAAATTAGATTTTTTTATATTTACCCGCAACATTCAGGTGTTAGAATCAAATCATAAATTAATATGAAATCTAAAACCCAAGATCTATCATGTCAAATCATCAAGAATAATAAACTGAATAAACTGAATGCGGAAGCGTACCTGAATTCATTGATAGATTGAAAAACTTGAATCTTGATGTGGAAATTCCAAAACTTTGGTATTGATCTTCCAAGAAGATAGGTTATCTCTTGAAGTAAAACTCTCTGACGGGGAAGGAGAGAAAAACAAGTTAACCTATTTCTTGGGGACCACTACCTCTTTATATAGTTGATTATTAAATCAAACTATTAAATATTTATAACTCTGCCTCTCATTGAATTATAAATATATCTTATGGTATCTACACTTTTATTTCCATGACATTTTAATACCTATGACACGCTTAACTTAATTGGTCACTTTATTTTGTGTCATACTTTATAATAGCAACATACATTTTACATATGTGCCCACAATTGCGGATTTTAATCCAACAATCTCCCACTTGGGCAACATATGTTTCCTGATAAATGTACAACCTTATGAGCTCAAAATTTTTGCTATTATATAATAGATATTCTATAACAATCTCGTCCATCAACTATATCCATATAGGATCAAAGCGGTCTTCGCCATATCAATCATGACTGGACCCATCAATGGTCACGTATACAAATATAGTCAAATGACATAGATCAATCATAGATGTGTAGCATGGAAAATTACATGAAATGTGAACCATACATGTCTATTTCCAACTGGTCCTCTTAAACCTTAGTGAGATCAACTTTACTGAATTCAGAGTGTGCATAAACCAAAAAAACTTTATTTCTGCAGAAAATAATCTTAAATAACTTTAAACTGAAGTAACTGAAATTGTGTCTAAACCGAATGAGCATTTTTCAAAATTACAAACTCCCACTAAAACCGAATATCCTTAAATAACATTACACCCACATGAGTAGTGTGCTCATGAAAGACCTAGGATGACAGTTTCTTAATATGCGCGCAATTATGGAGTTTGTACCAATATGCTCTATAGACACACAACCACTCTGAATTTTCTTTAACAACTAGAAACTTAATATTTATGTGCTTCAAATTTGAAGTGTTCCTATTGTTTATAGAATAAATGAATGCATATTTATTGTCACAAAATAACTGAAGTGGTCTTTCTATTCAATCTACAATTAGCAGCTCAAGTGACAAAATTCTTTTGTATCAATATTCTATTAGAATCGAAGTCTGTAAACCTGATGATCTCTAACTTACCAGAACTCCGACATGTGAGCAAGTAATTTTTTTTGTTCTCTGAAGATATCTCATAACCCCATTGGCTGCTATCCAATGGTCCATAATATGATTCCTCAAATATCTGTTTAACATTCCAACAATGTACACAATTTCCGAATGCATACATACTTAAGCATAAATTAGATTCTCAATAGTTTATGTATAGAGAATTTAATGGATTTTCTAAATTTTAAGGTTACTTTTAGGGCATTGAGTAAGACTAAATTTGTCTTCTTTAGTAATATGAGTATCACTTGGTTTTACTCCCACTGAACTTGTAGTATATACAATTGCCAACCAAATTTATCTCAAAACCAAATGAGATAATCAAAATGAAATTTATATTTTCATTAATGAGAGTTTTACTTAAGATCATAGATGAATTTCTTTAATTTACATATCATTGATATTGTATCATAAGACACAACTCTATGATTGTACCATATAAATAATTTCTTCAATGTTGCCATTGAAAAAAAAACAGAAGCTTAACATTCATCTTATGTAGCTCAAGATTAAAATAAGCAACAAGCGTCGTGATTATCCTGAAAGAGTCTTTCAATAAAACTTGAGAGAAAGTCTCAGCAAAATCAATGTCTTCTTTTAGAGTATATCCTTTAGATACAAGACGTGCTTTATACTTATCCACATTATCATTTGCATCCCTCTTGGTTTTAAATATTCATTTACAACCAATTGGTTTGCACCTTAAGGAAATGAGATAAGTTCTTAAACTTTATTGTCTTGCATAAAATTATACTCTTCTTGAATGACATCAATCCACTTGTGAGAGTTAAAAATTTTATGGTCTGATAAAAACGATTGAGTCATTTTCTATCATTCCATTGTTACCTTATTTTCTTGAAGAAATACAACATAATAATTCAGAATAGTATTTCATCTTCCTCTCGTGGACCTCTTTAATGACACTTGTTTTTTTTAAGGTTGTTGAGTTTGTTCTTCTGAAACAATTACCTTATCTTGAATGGGAGTTGTTCAACATTGTTTTGTTGAGGTACTTGATTCACTTCTTGATTAATGATAGGTTGAAAACCTAAACATCATCAAAAGTGATAGTATGAATTAAATTATAATTCAATTTTTCCTCAATAACAATGCATCTAACCTTATTTCTCCCTCCAAACTCAACATCCTAAAAAAAGTTATAAATCTCTCTGTTGAGAAATATTTTGATATAACAATTATGTGAAAAATGTTTTAGGACTTGTTTAAAGACTTCAAAAATAATTCAAAAGTCCTTAAAACGTGACAAAATGTTTTGAAAATGTTTTGAAAGAGTTCGATTGAATACCTATATCGAACTACACTTTTAAAAGTCGAAAAATGCCCGAAATACATGTTTTTAGATGAAAGTTTCGAAACCTTAAACAAGGTATCGAAACTTATCTGGGCAGTAGCCTCTGTTTTTGGAAACCTAAGCAAAGGTTTCGAAACCTTCACAAGGTTTCGAAACTTTGGCTCAAAGGTTTCGAAACCTTCACAAGGTTTCGAAACTTTGGCTCAAAGGTTTCGAAACTTTAGTCCTGTAACGGCTCCAAACGGCTATAAAACGGCTAGTTTTTTGAAAACCCTCTTAAGGTTTCGAAACCTCTCAAAGGTTTCGAAACTATTGTGCAGGAGAGCATTTAATGCTCAACTTAAATGGCTTCCAACGGCTCCGGAACATCCCCAACGGCCATAAACGGCTAGATACTCATTCCACACTATAAATACAGCCTTGGGACACTTGAAGATAGTAAGAAACAAGATCCAAGCTTCATGATCAAGAGAAATCAAGCTTAAGTCTTCATTTCCTTCATTTCTCTTGTATATATTGTATAGAGAGTGTTTTTCATTGTTCTTTACACTCTTGTGAGCTTAAATTCTCGTAAACACCCACCTTGTGAGGTTTCATTGTTTACATCTTTCTACCCTTGTATAAGGAGAGGTTCTAGTTTAGCCTTGAGAGAAAAACTAGAGTGGTTCTATCTTAGCCATTGAAAAGATAGGGTTGTAAGGTTACCCTTTGTCCTCAAAAGGAAGAATTCATTGTTGAGTGAATTGGGAAATCCTTAGTGGTGTGCTAAGGTAGTGGATGTAGACTCAGTTGAGTAGTCGAACCACTCTAAAATCCTCGTGCAAATTTTCTACCTTTCTTTCGGTTTTAGCCAATTCAACCACCAAGCAATTACAACCCTCCTTGACGGTTTCGGTGATCGATTCGAGCGTGCCTAAAAACCCAACAATTGGTATCAGAGCCTCGTCTCCATCGAAGGACTAACATCCAGGAGCAAAGATCCAACGCTCGTAGTCCACCGTACAAGAAAATGGCCAGCGGTTCTACAATGATTTCATTTGAAGAAGGCCGCTCTATCATGTGTCCTCCTCTCTTCAAAGGAGAAGGTTACTTCCAATGGAGCAACATTATGAAATATTTCATCCAAGGATTCAACCTTGACATTTGGAAGATTATCATAAATGGACATTCGGAAGCTCCTAAGAAGAAGAAGAAAAGGAGTGTCAATGACACAAAGAAGGACCATCTCAATGCAAAGGCTATGCACATTCTTCTCTGTGCTCTAAGTGAAGAGATTTCCAAGAAGGTCTCCCCATCCAAAAGTGCCAAAGAAATCTGGGAGAAGCTTGAGAAATTCTATAGAAAAAAAGAGAAGAAAGATGATGCTTCATCATGTGCAATCCTCCCTTCAACACCTAAGGTGGATGGTGTTTTGGCTCTCGATGAGCCCGAGGTATCTTCTAACTCAGATGAATTAAATTCACATTCTTTTGATGAGTTACAAGATGCTTTTAATGAATTATATTTGGAATTTGAGACCATGAATTCCAAATTTAGGAAAATGATTTCAAAACTCGAAACTGAAAATGATTTTCTTTTAAAAACAAAAATGGATTTTGAAAATCAAAATGAAATTTTGAGGACAAAGGGTAACCTTACAACCCTATCTTTTCAATGGCTAAGATAGAACCACTCTAGTTTTTCTCTCAAGGCTAAACTAGAACCTCTCCTTATACAAGGGTAGAAAGATGTAAACAATGAAACCTCACAAGGTGGGTGTTTACGAGAATTTAAGCTCACAAGAGTGTAAAGAACAATGAAAAACACTCTCTATACAATATATACAAGAGAAATGAAGGAAATGAAGACTTAAGCTTGATTTCTCTTGATCATGAAGCTTGGATCTTGTTTCTTACTATCTTCAAGTGTCCCAAGGCTGTATTTATAGTGTGGAATGAGTATCTAGCCGTTTATGGCCGTTGGGGATGTTCCGGAGCCGTTGGAAGCCATTTAAGTTGAGCATTAAATGCTCTCCTGCACAATAGTTTCGAAACCTTTGAGAGGTTTCGAAACCTTAAGAGGGTTTTCAAAAAACTAGCCGTTTTATAGCCGTTTGGAGCCATTACAGGACCAAAGTTTCGAAACCTTTGAGCCAAAGTTTCGAAACCTTGTGAAGGTTTCGAAACCTTTGCTTAGGTTTCCAAAAACAGAGGCTACTGCCCAGATAAGTTTCGATACCTTGTTTAAGGTTTCGAAACTTTCATCTAAAAACATGTATTTCGGGCATTTTTCGACTTTTAAAAGTGTAGTTCGATATAGGTATTCAATCGAACTCTTTCAAAACATTTTGTCACGTTTTAAGGACTTTTGAATTATTTTTGAAGTCTTTAAACAAGTCCTAAAACATTTTTCACATAATTGTTATATCAAAATATTTCTCAACAATCTCCCCCTTTTTGATATAACAAAACATTTTCAAAAATTGTTTTTGACAAAAAGCTCCCCCTTAATTTTTCATTTACTTCTCCCCCTTTTTGTTATATCAAAAATAATTCAAATCTTTATAGTACATAATAACAATGGGGTTAATGACCATTGTGGTCAATGCCACGTGGGAGTATCGAAACGTCATAGTCCGTTTCGAGACGCTGGGCAAAAATCCTATCCAGGGAATACCTGTTTCGATACGAGTATCGAAACAATTTTGCTACTAAAATCCCCGTATCGAAACGCCATTAAGGTGTTTCGAGACGCCTGGACAGTTTTTAAATTTTGGCTTTGTAAAACCCTTTTAAAAACTTCCCTAAACATAATTTCAAGTTGTTTGGACTTTGGAAATGTTTTAAATACTTTTTAAATCAGTCCAAAATATTTTTCAATTATTATATCAAAACATTAGTTCTTCAATCTCCCCCTTTTTGATATAATAAAACCAACTTGAAAAATTGTTTGGGATTCTCCCCCTTTAACTTCAAAATTGTGAATAAGAGATTAAGGATATGAAATTAAGTAAAGCTCCCCCTTATTCATTTGGAAATTCAATTTTTCAAATCATTTGGAAATTGTTTGGGATTCTCCAAATTTTAAAACAAAATTTTTAACTGAATCAAATTTTTTAAACCTCCATTGTTATTTTGAACTTAAAATATTTTAAATTCTTTTTGATATAACAAAAAGGGGGAGAAATGATTTGAAAAATTGAATTTCCAAATGAATAAGGGGGAGCTTTACTTAATTTCATATCCTTAATCTCTTATTCACAATTTTGAAGTTAAAGGGGGAGAATCCCAAACAATTTTTCAAGTTGGTTTTATTATATCAAAAAGGGGGAGATTGAAGAACTAATGTTTTGATATAATAATTGAAAAATATTTTGGACTGATTTAAAAAGTATTTAAAACATTTCCAAAGTCCAAACAACTTGAAATTATGTTTAGGGAAGTTTTTAAAAGGGTTTTACAAAGTCAAAATTTAAAAACTGTCCAGGCGTCTCGAAACACCTTAATGGCGTTTCGATACGGGGATTTTAGTAGCAAAATTGTTTCGATACTCGTATCGAAACAGGTATTCCCTGGATAGGATTTTTGCCCAGCGTCTCGAAACGGACTATGACGTTTCGATACTCCCACGTGGCATTGACCACAATGGTCATTAACCCCATTGTTATTATGTACTATAAAGATTTGAATTATTTTTGATATAACAAAAAGGGGGAGAAGTAAATGAAAAATTAAGGGGGAGCTTTTTGTCAAAAACAATTTTTCAAAATGTTTTGTTATATCAAAAAGGGGGAGATTGTTGAGAAATATTTTGATATAACAATTATGTGAAAAATGTTTTAGGACTTGTTTAAAGACTTCAAAAATAATTCAAAAGTCCTTAAAACGTGACAAAATGTTTTGAAAATGTTTTGAAAGAGTTCGATTGAATACCTATATCGAACTACACTTTTAAAAGTCGAAAAATGCCCGAAATACATGTTTTTAGATGAAAGTTTCGAAACCTTAAACAAGGTATCGAAACTTATCTGGGCAGTAGCCTCTGTTTTTGGAAACCTAAGCAAAGGTTTCGAAACCTTCACAAGGTTTCGAAACTTTGGCTCAAAGGTTTCGAAACCTTCACAAGGTTTCGAAACTTTGGCTCAAAGGTTTCGAAACTTTGGTCCTGTAACGGCTCCAAACGGCTATAAAACGGCTAGTTTTTTGAAAACCCTCTTAAGGTTTCGAAACCTCTCAAAGGTTTCGAAACTATTGTGCAGGAGAGCATTTAATGCTCAACTTAAATGGCTTCCAACGGCTCCGGAACATCCCCAACGGCCATAAACGGCTAGATACTCATTCCACACTATAAATACAGCCTTGGGACACTTGAAGATAGTAAGAAACAAGATCCAAGCTTCATGATCAAGAGAAATCAAGCTTAAGTCTTCATTTCCTTCATTTCTCTTGTATATATTGTATAGAGAGTGTTTTTCATTGTTCTTTACACTCTTGTGAGCTTAAATTCTCGTAAACACCCACCTTGTGAGGTTTCATTGTTTACATCTTTCTACCCTTGTATAAGGAGAGGTTCTAGTTTAGCCTTGAGAGAAAAACTAGAGTGGTTCTATCTTAGCCATTGAAAAGATAGGGTTGTAAGGTTACCCTTTGTCCTCAAAAGGAAGAATTCATTGTTGAGTGAATTGGGAAATCCTTAGTGGTGTGCTAAGGTAGTGGATGTAGACTCGGTTGAGTAGTCGAACCACTCTAAAATCCTCGTGCAAATTTTCTACCTTTCTTTCGGTTTTAGCCAATTCAACCACCAAGCAATTACAACCCTCCTTGACGGTTTCGGTGATCGATTCGAGCGTGCCTAAAAACCCAACACTCTCCTTAAAGTAATTTTAATTGTGGGATCATAAAATTTACAGCCCATAGATCACTCAAAATAACCGAAATAATTGTTCTCTTTTAAAGTTTAATTACTCCACATATGTCCTAACTTATACAAAAGAATCAACACTATGTAACTTATTGTTGTTGTTTTTTTTACTAGGACCCTTAGTAACTTTATTCTAAAATTTTCTTTTATTGCCCTTATTCTTAGAGACACTAACTAAATGAGCACTAATTAAATTAATACTTTTACACTTATAATGCTTCAACTTTTCTTCCTCTAGAACATAATGAGAAATGAGCCCAAATAGAGTCTATTTCTCCCTTTGAAAATTGTAACTTGAATTGGTTAAACTGTATAGGAAGCAGTGTAAAAAAAAAACATAAGAACAAACAATTGTTAGAGGGTTCGATCTTATGTGCCTTAAATTTTGAAGCAATATAAAGAATTTTTATAATCTACTTCCTCACATTTCCTTGACCCTTATACTTCGTAGACATCAAAGAAAGCATAAGTGATGTCATCTTAACCTTAATGTTTTGGATAAAACATTTCTTAATTTCGTCAAGGAAACCCTTAGTATGAATAATCTCTTTAGATTTGTGCTCCTAAAGACATCTAGAATGTTGTGTTTTATGATCATTAGACTCATGCAATTCGAACGATCTCACCTCTCAAAATACCTTTTATGGGTGCTTACCGTAGTGAGAGGTGCAAGTTGTTCATTCTTTAGTGCAAAGTCTATGTTCATACATCAAAAATACTATATGTAAGTGTCTTTTCTATTCCTTGAAATTAGTTTACTAAACATGAGTGTAGAATGTATTTAACAGATATTGTGATAACAAAGATAAATTATCTAAATATAGAACAAAAATAAAAATAAAATAAAACAAGCTCACATAAATATTCATAAGTAAACAAATAAATTCAAAATAATGGCTAGTTCCCCTCAAGATACCAAGCACAACATCAATATCAAGTCTTTGGACAGTAATATTAACTGTAAGTGGTACTCTTGTTGTAGCAATCAAACATTGACAATAAACTATGTCAAACAATAGGCTAATCTTTGGACTAACGTATTGCTCACATAAAATTCCTTATAATCGTCACACATTTATCGCCACAGTTGTCGTTGTAATTCTGCCAAATATTAACTTTCCTTTGGGCCAATTAATAAACGCATGAATTACAAAAACCCATAATCATCTTAATATTTTAAATAAACTAATCTAGACAAAAGCGGTCACTTTGGTGACATTATGTTTCAACTAATCTATTAAAATATTAGATGTCCGAAGCTAAAATATGAATTTATTTATTTCAAAAAAAAATTCCCTTAATTTTTTTTATCTTTCAATTAAATTAAAAGATAACCAAAATAATAATAAATTTGAATAAAGGTAAACCTCATATTAAGATATCGAACACTCCATTAATATTTCATCGTTGGACAAAACATTAACTTGCAAGTGATATCTTGGTATAGTAATCAAACATTGATAATAAGAACATGTCAAACAGAAATCTTCCTTTGGGCCGATTTATTGCTCACATATAAAACTGAATAACTATCACATGTTTATTACCACAGTTGCACATGTAATAATGTTAATTATTAACCTTCCTTTGAGCCGATTAATACTAACATAATCTGACTTACAAGCACAAAACCTTCTATATTTTAAAATAAAATAATTTCCACAATAGAGGTCACTTTGGCGACTTAATGTTTCAGTTAATTTATCTTAAAATATATACTATAAATATACCGATATCCAAATTTAAAATTTTGTAACAGTCAAAACTGAAATTTCTGATAACACTTGAGTTTTCCGAAATAACCTAAAATAAGGTTGTCTGGATGGGGCTATCAGAAATCTCAAAATCTAAATCCTTGACTGTTTCCTTAAAAAACTCCTTAAGCATGCATTTGCCGAAATTAAAGTAGAATTCCAAACAATCAAACTTTAACTAAAAGTCAAAATCAGAAGTATTATACACATGAGTAATTTATATAATGATCACATAAGACCTTAAAATATCCATAATAATCTAAGGATCAAAATAGAAATTCTTGAACAGACCGAATCAAATATATATCCCTAATTGCATATGTATAAATATTTTTTTTAGATCAAACAGTATATACCATTCAAACTAAAAACAATCACATTACCCATTAATTAAAACCCTAAAAATGTATCCACAGAGAAAGTTGAATAATCTTAATGGTTATTAAACAAAATGCAACTGCCAACTTAAAGAAAAAATTCCACTGAATACATAATGGCACACGAATCATTCGATTTACACAGAATAAATTTTCGATTAATCTTTAGCCAAAAATACAATGCCGCATAAATGTTAACCCTTCTTTATATTCCAATAGCAATTAATACCAACCGAGAACAAAACCCTAATATTGCAGTCCATAGTAAATCAAAAACCTTAAAACTTTAACTTTTATATTAGTTCAAATACCAAATAAAAAATTTGACAGCATAAACCAAAACTCCAATCACATAAATTTTAATATTTCCAAAGCACACAAGAAACACCTGACTAATACCAGGTTCTTATCGCAAAATCAGTATGAGAACAAATAACAATTATATTGATAAAAACCTACAAATTGAAT
The DNA here is from genome assembly GCA_030270665.1 of Hibiscus trionum. Lineage (NCBI taxonomy): Eukaryota > Viridiplantae > Streptophyta > Magnoliopsida > Malvales > Malvaceae > Hibiscus > Hibiscus trionum. Next base: position 78,197,334 of record BSYR01000003.1, on the reverse strand, counting down.
CTAAATATAAATTTTCAATCCCTATAATAAATTATCGGAGTCCCCAACTTCAGTGGTGAACTGAATTCATTGTTCTAATCACCAAACAATTTTAGTCCTTAAAAAACAGAACAAATAAATCTGAATAATAAAGGAAGAAGTTCTCAATGATTTAACATGACGAGGCTCTGATGCCAATTGTTAGAATCAAATCATAAATTAATATGAAATCTAAAACCCAAGATCTATCATGTCAAATCATCAAGAATAATAAACTGAATAAACTGAATGCGGAAGCGTACCTGAATTCATTGATAGATTGAAAAATTTGAATCTTGATGTGGAAATTCCAAAACTTTGGTATTGATCTTCCAAGAAGATAGGTTATCTCTTGAAGTAAAACTCTCTGACGGGGAAGGAGAGAAAAACAAGTTAACCTATTTCTTGGGGACCACTACCTCTTTATATAGTTGATTATTAAATCAAACTATTAAATATTTATAACTCTGCCCCTCATTGAATTATAAATATATCTTATGGTATCTACACTTTTATTTCCATGACATTTTAATACCTATGACACGCTTAACTTAATTGGTCACTTTATTTTGTGTCATACTTTATAATATCAACATACATTTTACATATGTGCCCACAATTGCGGATTTTAATCCAACATCAGGTACCCAACCAACTCGGGCCGACCGAACTACTACCCAAAGACTTGGGTACTCGGCACGTTTTCGGGTACCCGAATTTAAACACCCCTAATTATTACAAATATTCCTAAAAATATAAGAAAAAATTATACTATTAATCCCGTGTCAGAACTTGACCGGGTCAGGTAAAATTCGCTGTCTCATGTATCCTTTTATTACTTTATGTAGTTGGGTGTTGTTTTTGTTTGGCATAGATTTATGGATATTGCATTTTTAATCGGCCATGTTTGGTAATTAGCGGATAGCTGATAGCTGATAGCGGATTACATGAGCTGATAGCTGATTGCATTAGCTTATTTGACTAGCGGATTGTATTAGCTGATTGTATAAAAGTGTTTGGTAAAATTAACTGATAGCTGATAGCTGTTTGATTATTTAAACAAGCAAAATGACATATAAGGACATGATTATATTCAATACTTGTTTGAATAATTTATCAGTTATGAATATTTTGTATCTAATAAATATTAATTAGATTTGTAAAAATTATTTTTAATATAAATTTTCTAAACATATTTGAAAGATTTATATATTAATTTATTATTTATTTAATTATTAAAAAAATTATATGCACATATAAATGTGTAATAATAAAAAATAGAATTAACTTACAAATGTCACCATATAAATTAGTAGTAACAACAAATAAGTCCAATATTTAATATGTTATTATTTATATTTAAAAAATCTTATTATTTAATTTAGGTTATTTGGAGATTTTTGGTAATTGTTAAGGGTAAAAGAGTCATTACAACTCTAATATCAAACCTCTAATCTCAAAAAGCTCATATTAGGAGCTTTTCAAAATTAGCTTTTTCACCCCAATCCGCTCTTTCAATCCGCTATTTACCAAACATCAATATTAGCGGATTTGACTAGTCAAACCTCTAATTATACCTCAAACCTCTAATTTTTGCCCAAACCGCTGTTTACCAAACAGGGCCATGACATAAGGGATCTTTAGCTTAGTTTTAGGCTTGATCTTCGCTCTTATTTTGTATATAGAGAATGGAATCCGCTGCCAAAATTCTTATTTTCTTGGATATATTAGTTGATTAATTTTGATCGTTTACTGTTGATGTCCATTACGTATAATTATTTCTTTTCGTAATGTCCTTGAATTTATTTTATTCACAATGTCAAAATTTACGTGGGTGAAATTGTTGCATTCACATTGTTATTATGGGACAACCCCCGATAAGAGATGACAATTTAGATGTTAAAATTGCTATCCATGTTTGGTAAACAATAGTTTGAGCTAAAATTAGAAGTTTGACCGGTCAAATCCGCTAATTTAGATATTTGGTGAATAGCTGATTGAAATAACGGATTGAGGGTGAAACCTCTAATTTTGAAAAAAACTGCTACTAGGAGCTTTTTGAAATTAAAGGTTGGACATTAGAGTTATAAAAATTCTTTTACCCTTACAAATAATAATAAAAAAATCTCCAAATAACCTAAATTAACATTTTCTATTTTAATTTTTCACCATCACATATTTACATTGTGACATTTGTAAACTAATATTTTTTCCTTTTATTCTCACACATTTATACTTGTATTTATATTTAATTATTAATTAAATTGTATTAAAAATAATTATATAAATAATAAATTAATATATAGATCCTTCAAATATGCTTATTATATTAAAAAATATTTTTCATATTCTAATTAATATTAATAGATACAAAATATTGATAACTAATAAACTATTCAAACAAGTATCAAATACAATCATGTCCTTATGTGTCATTTTGCTTGTTTAAATAATCAAACAACGGATAATTCTACAGTAAATAACATGTACCGCAATGTACCACTATTCGTAAGTACTCCAATGTACCATTAACTGTTTTAATTAGCTTTAAAATCCTAAAGATCGAAAGTGTTATTATCCTTTTTAGAATAAAATTTTAAAAAATAGTTTTTATATTATTTTTTCAAGTTTTCTTTTATTTTTTAATTCAAAAAATAATTAAACTTTTATTACTATAATAATTACTACATTCACTTTAATTTAAGGGTAAAGCTGACGAATGGTCACTAAACTTTGATCAATTATTTAATTTAGTAACCAAACTTCCAATTGCTCCAATGTTACCATTAAAATTTTAGTTTTGTTTCAATTTGGCTACTGACCCGTTAACAATTGTTAAAAGGGTATATGGCTGTTAAAATATTTTGTAAAATAATACATTTAGTCCTCCACGTTTACACATTCAAACAATTTAGTCTTAATTCAAAAGAAATAATAAATTTAACCATCATTATTTCAATTTGATCCTATTTTTAATTAGAGATAATTTTATATTTTATTTTATCTCTCAATTATAACTAATGTTATCCCTCCCAATCCCAACCAGACCGAATCCATCCTTTAAAATTTCATAAAGAATAAATATAAAAAACAAAGCATAAAAACTCATAAACTATCTAGTTCTTAAGACATTAGTAAATAAGAACTAGGAATGGATAAGCTTAGCTATGCCAAAAGCAGCGACGGACGCAATGGCACCGATGAGAACGGTTTGGAAAGCGCTTTTAACCGGTTTTTTACCGGTGAAGTAACCTTTGGCGTATCCGAAGATGAGTAGTGCAGCAATGGCGATCATGGCCACTGATGCAACCACGCACATCATCCTTGGCTCTTGGAATGAACATGTAGGGAAGGAGTGGGACTAACCCACCCAATATGTAAGCAATGGCAATGTTGAATGCGCTTTGTAATGCTCTTCTTGGATCTGGCTTCTCTAACCCCACCTCAAACCTGCATGTTTTACTATAGTATTTTATCAACCTCAAACCTGCATGTTTTACTATAGTATTTTACCCGGGTTTAGGGGTCGGGTGAAAATAATATTTTAATATTATTTGGGCTCGGTTTTATTATTAAAAATGATTCTTTCAAATTTTGAGTTTTAAAATAAATAATTTAAATGGGACAAATTGATTTAATTGCAAGTTGAAGAGCTTTTTAAGGATCAATGAAATAGCCATTTATTAATGGCCTTTTTGGTAATTTACCCATAATTAAATTTAAAACCCCTTTATATTAAGATAAGCATTATCATCATCTTCCTCCCTCCCCAATTATTTCATTCTCACGACAAAGGAGAGAGTTTTCTCCAAGTCACTATTTCATCTCCTTCCTCCCTCGTTTTGGCTCGGTTTTGAAAGGTAATTACGTTTTTGACTTGCTCTCAACTTCCTCTCTTCAAAAGTACAAGTAGTTTTCATTTTCATCCATGTTTTAGAAATTTGATGTTTTGGAGATTTGAATAAAAATGGTAGTTTTATGGAGTTTAACTTGATATTTTGATTAAACAATGATAGATATGAAGTTTATGAACCAAAGGGTTCAACATATATGATTTTTAAAGGGTTTTGTTAAGTTTCCCGAATTTGTGTTTTGGAGGGTTTTTAGGAGGGTTTTAAAGTGGTTTTGGGGGTGGTTTGATGTTGGTTTTCGAGGGCTGTTGTTAGTATGATGTTTGAGGATCATTTTGGGTGCGATTGATGTTTGTTTGGGTGCTTGAAATGAGAGTTTTCAGTGGGTCAAGTGGGCTGCTCGAAAATCCTGTTTTTGGTCTAGTTTTGAGTGTTGAATGCTTGGTAATGATAATCCGGGTTAGTTACGATGACAAGACATTGATTGTGGATGTTTTGTTTGTGTTTGGGATTGATTAGAATCAAGTGGGCACCGGTGAAGCATCGGAAGTGAATCCGGGAAATTGAAGACAATTGCTTGCTTGGTCTTGAGCTCGGGAGTTTAGGTGAGTGGTTAAATATTCCTAAATGGTTTTCAAGTGTTGGTTCAAGCATGTGAACTAGGTTGGGATTAGTAGACCCACCTAGAGTTGGGATTAGAGTGGTAGCCTAATCCCAAGCTTTAATTAGAGACTTTGGTTGCACTCTTTAATGGTCATATATGCCTCGTGTTGAATTGTGATGGTGTTGGTTATATATGTTGTATAAATGTATGTTGAGGCATGATGGATGCATTGTTACATGCATGTTGATGATAAATGTGATGGAAATATACATATGACATATGAGGTGATATTTGTGTTATTGAGATGCATGTAGTGTTGACATGTGTAATGATGTTAGGAGGTGATTGCTTGATTCGAGGATCATGGTGAGTACGTGCTAAGCACGGAAGTTGATAATAAATGATATTGTGGAATGTATTAGTATTGGCACTAGTATACTTGGGTACAAATGATCGATCATTAGGATGTTAGTGTGTACACATGAGTCAAAAGTCGCGCGTGGCCTTGGTGGCGTTGAGTCATCAAGGAGGAGTACGGGTACGCTCGGAAATTTATATATATTCTACGTGATGATGAGTGGAATCCCATCCGTAGGGCATGTGGCGATGAGTGGAATCCCGTCCATGCAGGGTCGGTGATGAGTGGAATCCCATCGACGGGCGTGAGGATGAGTGGAATCCCCTCCGCGTGAGATGAGGTGTGAGGATGAGTGGAATCCCCTCCGCGTGAACGGTGATGAGTGGAATCCCACCGCCAGGTAATGGTTGTGTTGTTGGATGTGAGTTCCAACGGTTATCCGTGTATTCGAGTCATAGCTAGGTGCCAATACGGATTGTATTTATGTTGCCATTATATGGTTAATTGTGAGCTAATGAGATTTGTGATGTGTTGCTAACATGGTTTAATATATATGATTTCATGAATTGTGGTATTAAACATGTTGAGCATGACATGACATTGAGTATATGTTCATGCATCATTTTATGATCATGGCTCGTGTGGACCGGAGGTATGAATATGCATTTTATCTCAGTTGTATCTCGTGTTTGGACCCTGCATTGTTGAGGTTGTTTTTAAAGAGCTTACCCTCACTAAGCTTTTATGCTTACGCTCTCTTTTGTTCGACAATGCAGATAACTAGCTTGTGGGTGGCAAGGGCAAGGAAAGGTCTTCAGGTGTTGCTTTTGGTGAGCTCAATGTATGAGTTTTAAGTAATAAAATGTAATAGTTAAGCAATGGGATATGTGTTATTGATTTAAATGCCTTGTTGTATGTTGAAGTGGTGTGGCTCTTGGATGCCTTGTTGAATTGTAAAGCTTGCTTATGATGCATGACTTGTATGCCTACATGTTTTGGTTGCTAAGGCTTGATATCTTAAGTGCTTGAGTGACCATATATGCATAAATTGCTCTTTTGTTAGAATGCCATGTATGAATGCTTTAATCCATGTTTGAGTGATTCCTCTGGCTTAAATATGTGTGTTTACATGCTTGTATATGCTTAGGTGAGTCGAGAATTGCATCTAGAGTCGTGTTTGAGGTCGTTTAGCTTAAAATTGTGGACTTGCAGTGCAGGGCGTATCGATACGCTAAGGGCTGTATCGATACGGCCTTGCTCATAGAGAACACAAATTTGGCTGGGCGTATCGATACGTGGGGTGTATCGATACGGTCCCAACTCTCTGAAATTCAGGTTAGGCTGGGCGTATCGATACACAAGGGTGTATCGATACCCTCTTAACTCTCTGTAATCTTGGGGAATTGTGGAGTGCATGGCGTATCGATACGGTGTCCAAGCGTATCGATACGGTTCAACCTAGTTGACCAAGTGGTGTTGACCGAGAAGGGCGTATCGATACGCTCAAGGGATGTATCGATATGGTCTTCTTATGTTGACCATAGGGTGTTGACTTTGGTCAATGCGTATCGATACGCTCTGAAGGCGTATCGATACGCTCTGAATAAAAGGGTTAAATGGGTTGTTTTAAGGTGCTGTTTTGGTTGGTCGTTGCTATAGAGTTGTGTTTCCGCTGTCGTGTTTCACTTAGGACTTAATAAGGCATTTAGACAAGATTAATTGAAAAAAAAAATAGGGTTGCTAACCGAGGGAGAGTTCCTTAGGGAGTTTTCACTCGGTTTTCCCCGTGTGGCTCTCTCGGACCGGTCATCCGGCCAGACCGGGACGAGGGGGTTACATTTGTTGGTATCAGAGCTTAAGGTTGACCGAGAGTGCCTTCAGAGCGTATCGATACGCATTGACCAAAGTCAACACCCTATGGTCAACATAAGAAGACCATATCGATACATCCCTTGAGCGTATCGATACGCCCTTCTCGGTCAACACCACTTGGTCAACTAGGTTGAACCGTATCGATACGCTTGGACACCGTATCGATACGCCATGCACTCCACAATTCCCCAAGATTACAGAGAGTTAAGAGGGTATCGATACACCCTTGTGTATCGATACGCCCAGCCTAACCTGAATTTCAGAGAGTTGGGACCGTATCGATACACCCCACGTATCGATACGCCCAGCCAAATTTGTGTTCTCTATGAGCAAGGCCGTATCGATACAGCCCTTAGCGTATCGATACGCCCTGCACTGCAAGTCCACAATTTTAAGCTAAACGACCTCAAACACGACTCTAGATGCAATTCTCGACTCACCTAAGCATATACAAGCATGTAAACACACATATTTAAGCCAGAGGAATCACTCAAACATGGATTAAAGCATTCATACATGGCATTCTAACAAAAGAGCAATTTATGCATATATGGTCACTCAAGCACTTAAGATATCAAGCCTTAGCAACCAAAACATGTAGGCATACAAGTCATGCATCATAAGCAAGCTTTACAATTCAACAAGGCATCCAAGAGCCACACCACTTCAACATACAACAAGGCATTTAAATCAATAACACATATCCCATTGCTTAACTATTACATTTTATTACTTAAAACTCATACATTGAGCTCACCAAAAGCAACACCTGAAGACCTTTCCTTGCCCTTGCCACCCACAAGCTAGTTATCTGCATTGTCGAACAAAAGAGAGCGTAAGCATAAAAGCTTAGTGAGGGTAAGCTCTTTAAAAACAACCTCAACAATGCAGGGTCCAAACACGAGATACAACTGAGATAAAATGCATATTCATACCTCCGGTCCACACGAGCCATGATCATAAAATGATGCATGAACATATACTCAATGTCATGTCATGCTCAACATGTTTAATACCACAATTCATGAAATCATATATATTAAACCATGTTAGCAACACATCACAAATCTCATTAGCTCACAATTAACCATATAATGGCAACATAAATACAATCCGTATTGGCACCTAGCTATGACTCGAATACACGGATAACCGTTGGAACTCACATCCAACAACACAACCATTACCTGGCGGTGGGATTCCACTCATCACCGTTCACGCGGAGGGGATTCCACTCATCCTCACACCTCATCTCACGCGGAGGGGATTCCACTCATCCTCACGCCCGTCGATGGGATTCCACTCATCACCGACCCTGCATGGACGGGATTCCACTCATCGCCACATGCCCTACGGATGGGATTCCACTCATCATCACGTAGAATATATATAAATTTCCGAGCGTACCCGTACTCCTCCTTGATGACTCAACGCCACCAAGGCCACGCGCGACTTTTGACTCATGTGTACACACTAACATCCTAATGATCGATCATTTGTACCCAAGTATACTAGTGCCAATACTAATACATTCCACAATATCATTTATTATCAACTTCCGTGCTTAGCACGTACTCACCATGATCCTCGAATCAAGCAATCACCTCCTAACATCATTACACATGTCAACACTACATGCATCTCAATAACACAAATATCACCTCATATGTCATATGTATATTTCCATCACATTTATCATCAACATGCATGTAACAATGCATCCATCATGCCTCAACATACATTTATACAACATATATAACCAACACCATCACAATTCAACACGAGGCATATATGACCATTAAAGAGTGCAACCAAAGTCTCTAATTAAAGCTTGGGATTAGGCTACCACTCTAATCCCAACTCTAGGTGGGTCTACTAATCCCAACCTAGTTCACATGCTTGAACCAACACTTGAAAACCATTTAGGAATATTTAACCACTCACCTAAACTCCCGAGCTCAAGACCAAGCAAGCAATTGTCTTCAATTTCCCGGATTCACTTCCGATGCTTCACCGGTGCCCACTTGATTCTAATCAATCCCAAACACAAACAAAACATCCACAATCAATGTCTTGTCATCGTAACTAACCCGGATTATCATTACCAAGCATTCAACACTCAAAACTAGACCAAAAACAGGATTTTCGAGCAGCCCACTTGACCCACTGAAAACTCTCATTTCAAGCACCCAAACAAACATCAATCGCACCCAAAATGATCCTCAAACATCATACTAACAACAGCCCTCGAAAACCAACATCAAACCACCCCCAAAACCACTTTAAAACCCTCCTAAAAACCCTCCAAAACACAAATTCGGGAAACTTAACAAAACCCTTTAAAAATCATATATGTTGAACCCTTTGGTTCATAAACTTCATATCTATCATTGTTTAATCAAAATATCAAGTTAAACTCCATAAAACTACCATTTTTATTCAAATCTCCAAAACATCAAATTTCTAAAACATGGATGAAAATGAAAACTACTTGTACTTTTGAAGAGAGGAAGTTGAGAGCAAGTCAAAAACGTAATTACCTTTCAAAACCGAGCCAAAACGAGGGAGGAAGGAGATGAAATAGTGACTTGGAGAAAACTCTCTCCTTTGTCGTGAGAATGAAATAATTGGGGAGGGAGGAAGATGATGATAATGCTTATCTTAATATAAAGGGGTTTTAAATTTAATTATGGGTAAATTACCAAAAAGGCCATTAATAAATGGCTATTTCATTGATCCTTAAAAAGCTCTTCAACTTGCAATTAAATCAATTTGTCCCATTTAAATTATTTATTTTAAAACTCAAAATTTGAAAGAATCATTTTTAATAATAAAACCGAGCCCAAATAATATTAAAATATTATTTTCACCCGACCCCTAAACCCGGGTGTTACAACTCTCCCCCACTTAAGAAATTTCGTCCCCGAAATTTATCGGACAGGAAGAATCACAGAAACTGTCTCTCCACACTTCCTTCTCACCACAACATACTAACCAATCTCAGTGGACTTACCCCACAACAATAGCTATCTAATGCTGAGATTCCCATTGGTTCTTTCAAGGCATGTCAATATAAAACTCAACTCAATCTCTTCAACAACATAGCACGGGACAAATCCAACTCACACTTCTGAATCATAGATTCATAAATCGCATCACAACCCTCTTTCTAACTCTGGTGATAACCGTAACAGATAAACAACAGATCTAGCCCGACTCCCAACGTATACCACACTGTTTGAACGCTTGACTCTTAACTTTCTCTGATTGATCATCTGACTTCATCAATTAACCTAACACTATGCAGACGTCTTCAAAAACAATCTAATTTAAGTCTCGGACCTCTATTACCTACTTCCATTAAAAACTTTCCACGGATGTAACAAACTAGAAGAAAACTGACGCTCGGTCTCAATATATTGGCAATTTACACACCTATTCTCGTACTGCACCACATTATTCATCAACTCAATCCAGAAGTGCTCGTCTTCAACCCACAATACGTCTTCATACAACTCAGATGCAAATAAATCAAACTGCTGTGTGCTTCGGCCAACACAATACGTCTTAAAACACTAGGTCAGTCGGTACAACTATTCTGTCTCTGAAATGCAAAACTCTATCATCTCTGAAACTGTATTCTGAAGGTCTTCCTTCTACTATGCCTCGCACATGAGGTGCCAAGAATCTGTCTTGCAACTGTTTCTCTTCAAACATTCTGACTCAGCGTAGGCTCAACATGGAACGCGGCCACAATAATACTGGCATTCGGTAACCGAATTCGGCAAATACAACTCGCAACCCAACTACCAATCCAACAACAATCACAACTCGGAACATCGGTCACTACGGAGGCTATCTTCGGATTGTACTAAATCTTGGGATCACAGTCTTCAAGCAATTCTAACAACTCATGTTGTTCAAGTTCCAACCTTTCCTAAGTCTTCAAGTATTTCAAGCTCTAATGATACGTACATATACATTGTGCATTTCCTACCATACAAGTTTGTCTCTAAGTCTTCGAAGCAAATACAACTGTAACCAACTCTATGTCTCATATCAGATAACTCTTCTCACAGTCTTCCAACTATCTCGATGAACAAGTCACAATCTTCCGTCTTGCATAAGCACACAACCTAACCCTACATGTAATACATCACCATAGTTCACAAGCTCTTTCTCTAGTATAGGCTGGATCAAGGTCGAAGCTCTCTTCAAAGTTTCTTTCGGTTTCTCAAGGGCTCATTGTCTCGCATCTAACCACACCACCGAACATTCTTCTGTAGCAATCTATCAATGGAGCAGCTATCTTCAAAAGACTATTTACAATTCTCTGAAAGTAACAATGCTAGACCTAGGAACTATAGATATAACACACTCGGCTGATCTACATGTCCTAGGAGAACATCTTCCTTAACTCGGAGTTCACGTTCGCTCAACTTGGCATACCACTGATTCTCTAATAGGATCTACCACACTAACTTCAAAACTTGCCATGGTCTTTCTCGGTACTTGAATATGCTCTCATGACATCTAGGAGAGCTACTACAACTGATCATGGAACTCAGAAAATTATCCCGCTCACATCTCTATGAAGGTAACTAATACACTAGTCCAACAAAACGACATAACTTAAAGCTCAAGGTAATCACATCTTGCCCCTAAAGATGTCTTCGGTACTTCAACTTTTCTTGCTTTCAACTGGTAGTAAACAGATCTCAAGCTAATCATCAAATAGACTGAAGCACACACTAACTGACCAACAAATCACTAACACTCGAAAACTGATGCTAATCATTCACTGTCACTTGTTTCGACTGTCTGAAATCTAATCACGTTCTTGTATTGTCTTCTCTATTCTTCACAAATTGTACTGTTATACTCTAAGATGACGTACTAGGCCTAATGAACTTACGGTCTAACAAACTCATAATTGATTCTTCAACACTCTCAATTCTTTCAGGAACCATAAGACACAGAAAAATCAAAGCAGAAGCAAACTCAGAGACGGTATCAATAATAAGCTCTTCTTTTCTGTCAAGAGACAAACTGGGTAATTCTTGCAAACACTTCTAGATAAACACAAACTATTCTAGCATTCTGCTGTCTAATCTTCATTCAAAAATCAAATACATTACACTTGCTAAGCAAGTCTGTCAACTAAACTCAATCAACCTTTGATCTCTAAACTGGATCAACATTCGATAAGAAGTTTACATCTTCACTTACTACTACAGTTCACAGAAATCTGCAACTTCAAGGCAACTCTCTCTTCATCTCAACGTATACGCTAACTCTGTGCTCTTCAAGTCAAACCTTGTCAAAAGGCACATCAAAACCGTAGGAAGACGATCACTTCACCTCTACTAGAAACTAGTAACTCTGAACCACCAACAACATCTTCTGTACATCTTTTTGATCACTACTATCTCCCAAAGGCTAGTCACAGATGTCCCTACATCTAAGGTCTCAACAAAGATATCTAATTTCTTACATGCTCATACACACAAAAGGACGAATCCGCGGAAATTGCATCTTCACAGGTACCCAACTGATAGTCTCCGGTCCTCTCGTTCTCAGACTGATTCTTCAACAAAATCTAACTCTTCTAAACTGTTCTTAGAGCATCTCGTAACTTCAAGATTCAATTCTGATCATACACAAACAGTCTTGCTGGACTTGTTCTACCCCTACCAAACGATCTGGAGTCAAAGCTCAAGACTCCCCTCTCGGCTCAACTATATCGGAAGTGACTTCATCTCTTCTGCTCCCTTAAAGACAACTCGACGTACACTGACCCAATCACACAAACTAGCTCCCACTCACGAACACTGACCGGCTGTCTTGCATTAAAATCATAGGCCGAACCCCAACGGTCACCAACTAACACTTCACCAGGCATGTTCCACTTGCATACTTGCTAACAATGTATAGAGATACGGATTCAGAATCAACTGGAGGAAACAACTTGATATTGTACCAAGGGATCATTCGATAAAACAATCAAACTACTCTGACCCTCACTCATAGGCCTTCACTTCTTCTTACCAACTGATGCCAGAGTTGATCACACCGTCCCTCATCCACAAGAATCAACCCATATACACACTGTCTCAAACGGACAATTTGTACCTCAATTTCGGTACGACCACACCTCCCTAACTAAGGCGATGGACTCCCTCAACATCGTCCACCCTTTCAGAAACTACGACTTCTACTTACCGAAAAGCAATTAAAATCAGCAACAACATCAACAGTAAATTAACATACAAACTGGGTTAGCAAAGGAGAAGGTCCAAGTGGCTCAAGTATGATTCCCTCACTTAAAATCTCTTTTTCGACGTAATAGTAGCAATGGGACTCTACTAAACATGCTTCAAACAATTCAACACTCATACATGCTCAACCAAGCATATAACAAGGCTTACTTGCCAAACAAGCAACCTATGCATACGATCAAACAACATACATTCTCAATCAAACGATCATACATCACAGCATACGCGGATAACAAGCAACATGCTTATATGATAAGAAAACACCGTGCATATCAATCATAAAACACAACTTACTTCACTTACCTGCCCAAGGTCTCGATAACCTTAAGCTCTGATACCAACAAATGTAACCCCCTCGTCCCGGTCTGGCCGGATGACCGGTCCGAGAGAGCCACACGGGGAAAACCGAGTGAAAACTCCCTAAGGAACTCTCCCTCGGTTAGCAACCCTATTTTTTTTCCAATTAATCTTGTCTAAATGCCTTATTAAGTCCTAAGTGAAACACGACAGCGGAAACACAACTCTATAGCAACGACCAACCAAAACAGCACCTTAAAACAACCCATTTAACCCTTTTATTCAGAGCGTATCGATACGCCTTCAGAGCGTATCGATACGCATTGACCAAAGTCAACACCCTATGGTCAACATAAGAAGACCATATCGATACATCCCTTGAGCGTATCGATACGCCCTTCTCGGTCAACACCACTTGGTCAACTAGGTTGAACCGTATCGATACGCTTGGACACCGTATCGATACGCCATGCACTCCACAATTCCCCAAGATTACAGAGAGTTAAGAGGGTATCGATACACCCTTGTGTATCGATACGCCCAGCCTAACCTGAATTTCAGAGAGTTGGGACCGTATCGATACACCCCACGTATCGATACGCCCAGCCAAATTTGTGTTCTCTATGAGCAAGGCCGTATCGATACAGCCCTTAGCGTATCGATACGCCCTGCACTGCAAGTCCACAATTTTAAGCTAAACGACCTCAAACACGACTCTAGATGCAATTCTCGACTCACCTAAGCATATACAAGCATGTAAACACACATATTTAAGCCAGAGGAATCACTCAAACATGGATTAAAGCATTCATACATGGCATTCTAACAAAAGAGCAATTTATGCATATATGGTCACTCAAGCACTTAAGATATCAAGCCTTAGCAACCAAAACATGTAGGCATACAAGTCATGCATCATAAGCAAGCTTTACAATTCAACAAGGCATCCAAGAGCCACACCACTTCAACATACAACAAGGCATTTAAATCAATAACACATATCCCATTGCTTAACTATTACATTTTATTACTTAAAACTCATACATTGAGCTCACCAAAAGCAACACCTGAAGACCTTTCCTTGCCCTTGCCACCCACAAGCTAGTTATCTGCATTGTCGAACAAAAGAGAGCGTAAGCATAAAAGCTTAGTGAGGGTAAGCTCTTTAAAAACAACCTCAACAATGCAGGGTCCAAACACGAGATACAACTGAGATAAAATGCATATTCATACCTCCGGTCCACACGAGCCATGATCATAAAATGATGCATGAACATATACTCAATGTCATGTCATGCTCAACATGTTTAATACCACAATTCATGAAATCATATATATTAAACCATGTTAGCAACACATCACAAATCTCATTAGCTCACAATTAACCATATAATGGCAACATAAATACAATCCGTATTGGCACCTAGCTATGACTCGAATACACGGATAACCGTTGGAACTCACATCCAACAACACAACCATTACCTGGCGGTGGGATTCCACTCATCACCGTTCACGCGGAGGGGATTCCACTCATCCTCACGCCTCATCTCACGCGGAGGGGATTCCACTCATCCTCATGCCCGTCGATGGGATTCCACTCATCACCGACTAACATATAAATGAAGATTTCTGGGCGTACCCGTACTCCATCTTGATGACTACCATCACCAAGACCACGCGCGCATTTCGACACTCGTGTGCACACTAACATCCTAATGATCAATCATTTGTACCCAAGCATACTAGTGTCAATACTAACTCATCACAAGGTCATCATAATACAATATTCTTACCATTTCCTGTGCCTAGCACGTAACCACCATGATTTACCATCATGTACTCACATTTCATCAACCACATTCATATCACAATACATGAATGAATCATCATGCCTCATCACAACACATATGCACAAAAGCATAGCAACATCATTCACATTTAACACATGAGGCATAACACAACATTCAAAGTTCATCCAAAGGTATTTAACTAAAGCTTGAGATTAGACTACCAATCTAATCCCAACTCCAGGTGGGTTTACCAAGCCCGACCTAGGTCCACATGCTCGAACCAACATTTGAAAACCAATTTAAAACCAAAGAACCACTCACCGGACTTTCCAAACACAAGCAACCAACCGATCAAGCTCCCAACGGTTCCGGATTCGAATGCGAGGCTTCACCAACACAATTCCTTGTCTCTAAACAATCAAACACACTCTATTAATCACCAAAACAAACCCAACCCACTGCTGTAAACTCAGAGCAACAATCAAGCATCAAATTCAAGCCAAGGACACCCTTAAAACCCTCATTTTCGAGCAGTCCATTTGCACAACCAAAAACCATTGATTCCAACACTTTTAACACACCTAATAGCTTCCAAAATAACCCCAAACCACCATACAACCATCAGCCATCAATTTCCCACCCAAAACTCATCTTTTGGAACACCTAAAACCTCCCTAAAACCCATATCCGAAAATCCTTATAAAACCAAGTAAAAATCATATATGTTGGACCATTTGGGCTACCAATAACATATCTATTAACAAGAAATCAAAAGCTCGATCAAAAGTCAATAAAGTTTGAATTTTTATTCTTTAAACTCAAAAACTCAAAACACAAAATAATGGGTTTCATGGAAAATTAAAAATATGGAGAGAAAGAGAAAGTTGAGGACAACTCAAAAATGTAATTACCTTTCAAAAACCTTCAAAGATGAAGCAAGGAGGTGATGGAATAGTAACCTTGAGATGAGGGAGGAAACTTGTCGTTGGTTTGAAAATGGGTGGGGAAGAAGATGATGAAAAATGGGTGTTTTATTGTCTTGTCTTATTTTTAAAGCCAAAAGACTCATTTACCCTTAATGAACATGGATTATTACAATAGTGTAAAATCCATGGCCATTGGGTTTAATTTCAAAACAAGCCCAACATATTCATTTTATTTGTTTTGAAAATACAAGGCCCAAAATAATATTTTAATTTCACCCGACCCCCAAACCCGGGTATTACATTAGGAGCGGTGATCGGCGGCGAAAGCGGTGGCAATTTGGAGGTTTGGGTTTGCGAGATTTTAGGGATTTGGGAACTATTTTGTTAAAAATGTAAAATTTTGGGAATTTATGAAAAATTGAAATATTTGGGTGTTTTATATATAAAAAAGGCTTAAATGAAAAATAGATGCTTAAATATACATTTTTTTGAACTTTAGGTACTTAAAGTATCTTTTTGTGTAAAAATAGGTGTTCAATGTTTCAAAAATTACAATTTTAAGTGCCTGACAATCAATGAATGTTAAAAATTTTAACCAATCAATGGTTGACATGTGGCGCTTATTTAATTTTTTTTTCAATTTTTTAAAAAGAAAACACCCATGTATATACATACGAGGACATGAAAGCAGATTTGAAACCTCGCTAAACAATATTAAATATTTAGTAAAGTACTATTAAATATTAAATAATACTCTTTTCTCTTACATAAGTTTAAGGATTTTTTAATGAGACATTGATAACACGATCAATGTCCTTTCGCTCTTGATTATGATATTTATCTCTTTTTCACCCAAAAAATTATCAAATAATAGTAAAAATTTTAAACATTAAATAATAGAAGACAAGCATGTCAAATATTAATAATGAAAATCTAACATTTTCTTCTCAACATATTAAAATAATAATTTTTTAATGTTGTAATACCGAGGGTATAAGGGCGAAGAAAGATAACAGCAAAATAAACGATGGTGATCACAAACAAAACAAGAAAATAAATAACACCAAAATTTACGTGAAAAACTCAAAACGGAAAAAAATTCACAGGCAGAGGGTGAGAACTTTCACTATAACAAAGAATACAATATTGAAAAATTCTACTACGCTCGACGAACACCGATGAGCACCACTAACGAAGAACACCGATTAGCACAATTAATTCAATTTATAAAGATTAAAAATCTGAAGGACTCACCGTATAATTATAAATTATTTAAAAATCAAAAGGTAAATTAATTAAAATATATTATTTTATTTTTAATTTTCTTTTAAACATAGATCAAAATACCTATCCACCCCTAAATTACAAAACCCTAATTTTTGTTCATTTGAAATTTAAGCCGTCACTGTCGTTGTCTCTTGTATGGCCGTAGTTCCCCACCGATAAACAACAACGAAAGAAATTACAATAAAGTGAGGAAGTAATAAGTACGGTTCGACAACCACCTCGGATACACGAGGGTGAATCCTTGTCCTCGCCCTTAAAGACAAAACCCAAACACTAGCCTAGGAATGCCCAATGAACAGCAACCTTGAACAACAACGGCAGAAAGTTTTCAGATCCCCTTGTTGCAATACATAAATAAACGTTGAGAAGCAACGACAGAAAGTTTTCATAAAATAAAATAAATAAACATCTCGTGCTGATGTGGCAGGAAGTTTTCATCGGAAAGTTTTCACCGATGAATAACGGCAGCAATAGAGTTTTGTAATTTAGGGGTGAATGAGTCTACCACGTGCGACGAACATCGATGAACACCACTAATGATAAACACCGATAAACACTATTAAATTAATTAATAAAGATTTAAAATTTCAAGGACCCATCATACAATTAATAATTATTTTTAAAAAATTCAATTAAATTATTTTTTATATATATTAAAATTTTATTTTTTAATAAGGATAAACTATATATTTAGTACCTCACTTATTTCCATATTTCTATTGAACCCTCATTATTTAAATATTATTTCAATTTGATCCTATTCTTTATAAAAAAAATAATTTAACCCTCAACCTAAAACCCTAAACTATTAAATCTTAAACCCTTAAACTCTTAAACATATACCCTAAACCATATACCATTAAAAATAATTTCACCATCATCGACAGAATAGTTATCGTTTACCGCTCGTTTTGATTAGCGCTCAATGTGTTGTGAAAATTAGTGATCGTTGTTAACATTATATTAGGAACCCTATAATGTTTGAGATGTATTGTATTCTGTCGAATATGTGTTTTTTTTGTAAGAAATTTGCTTCTACTTTCATGAAATTTGAATTTCCATGTTTACATATCCCCAGAAATCAGGAACATGTACAGTGTACAATGGTTCTACTTCCATGTTAGTATTGTGAGAAAATGGCTCCAGTCACTCGACAAAGTTATGAACAGAACCAGTTTCTCGAGTCCGGAAACTGCATTGGATTATAGAATTCAAGAATCACTTCCGGTTGCTTGCTAGCGAAAAGGGAAAGTACCGTCGTGACAGTAAGATGGTGCTACAGTGGCTGCCGACGCTCTTGCTTGACGTTGGGAGATTTCATCGTCTCCAGCATCTTAACTTTTTCGAATATGTGTTTGATCGTAAATTAATTAAACTCGAATCTCCTAGAATTAAACTCGAATCTCCTAGAATTAATTTTGATATATATAAAAAATAATTTAATTAATTTTTTTAGGAGAATTCAACGATTCATTGAATTGAATTGAATCGATGATGGTGAAATTATTTTTAATGGTATATGATTTAGGGTATATGTTTAAGAGTTTAAGGGTTTAAGGTTTAATAGTTTAGGGTTTTAGGTTGAGGGTTAAATTATTTTTTATAAAGAATAGGGTCAAATAGAAATAATATTTAAATAATGAGGGTTTAATAGAAATACAGAAATAAGTGAGGTATTAAATATATAGTTTACCCTTATTAAAAAAATAAAATTTTAATATATATAAAAAATAATTTAATTGAATTTTTAAAATAATTATTAATTGTATGATGGGTCCTTGAAATTTTAAATCTTTATTAATTAATTTAATGGTATTCATCGGTGTTCATCATTAGTGGTGTTCATCGATGTTCGTCGCACGTTGTAGAATTTTCCTTTAGGGGTAGATAAATATTTTGATCTATTTTAAAAAAATTAAAAATAAAATAATATATTTTTTAATTTATCTTTTGATTTTTAAATAATTTATAATTACACGGTGAGTCTTTTAGATTTTTAATCTTTATAAATTGAATTAATGATGCTCATTGGTACTTCGAACGTGACAGACTCATCCATAAAATATTACAGTTTGGTTGCGGCTAAAAGCCTAATCCTTACTATCTATTTATAGGATAAGTTGCTTGTTTATAAATGAAACTTACATAGAAACAAATTATATTCAAACTGAGTTTCTTACTTATATTTAATATAAAGTAAATAAGGTCTACTAAAGGTAAGATTATTACCTTAAACCAAATCCTAAATTCCTACCTTTAATTAATGTAAAATAAACAAAGTCTATCAAAAGTTAGATTCTTACCTTAAATCAAATCTTAAAAGTATTTTGATCACAACTCTAACAAACGTCAATCTAATAATATAATTAAGGAAAATTCTACAGCGCTTGACGAGCTTTGACGAGCACCATTATTGACGAGCACCGATAAACACCGATAAATAATTTATAAAATTTTTAAATCTAAAGAACTTAATGCGTAATTATATTTTTTAAAAAAATTAAAAGTGTAATTTAATTAAAATATATTTTTAATTTTAATTTTATTTCAAACATTATTAATTAAAATAATTTATCCCCAAATCAAAGAACCCTAAGTATTTTCTTTGAAATTAACCTAATTATCGCCGTAGACAACCGCCGCCACCGACCGCCTCCGACTGTCGTCGTTCCCCTTCCTAGGGTGGCGGTGGTCGGCGGCGGCGGCGGCAGTCGTCGGTGGCGACGGCAATTGGGTTAATTTCAAAGAAAAATACCTAGGGTTCTTTGATTTGAGGATAAATTATTTTAATTAATAATGTTTAAAATAAAATTAAAATTAAAAAAAGTATTTTAATTAAATTACACTTTTTTATTTTTAAAAAAATCATAATTACGCATTAAGTACTTTGGATTTAAAAGTTTATAAATTAGTTTATCGGTGCTCATCTGTGCTTGTCAATAGTGATGCTCGTCAAAGCTCGTCGAGCGTAGAAAAACTATCCTATAATTAATCACAGAATATTTTAGAAGATTCAAAAGTTTTTTTAAACTCGCTCTTTTCTAATATATAGTAAAAATAATATATTTATATTTATATTTAATCATATATAATATATACCGTTGATTCATTAAAGGTAAATCACTTAATAAACATAGAAGAACAAATACAATATATTTCATTAATTACATAAAATATTTTGTAATATACATGTATGTATATAAATTTTAATCAATCTAATTGATTTAAGAATATTAGTTAGGGCTGCTAGAAGTCTATTCCTCCTTGCAGTATGATTAGTACCAAAAGGTTGAGAGGGAAAGATCATGGAGTTCCCCAAGATCTGATTGTAAGCATATTGGAGAAACTTCCGGTCAAGTCTTTAGTGAGGTTCAAGTACATCTCCAAGCAATGGTTTCGGTCAATCACCGATCCCGATTTCATCGACCGGCATCTTTCGAACCAAAGGAAAACGGATCCTCGATTTGTTATATCCTCCTCCGGATTTGTTGATTCCAAAACTGGTTAGAGGGAGTACATAGTCATGGATTCCATGGTGGTGAATAGAGATATTACCATCCCTCATTCTTACACATGGATGGTTGGTGTTCAACGAGATAGTCACTATCACATGTCGAATTCATGCGATGGCATCCTTTGTTTTCATGGAAACACCAACATCTGTGTATATAACCCTGCCACTAGAGAATACCGACTATCGCCTACTGGTAAGTAAACCATCCATTCATAGTCGCTCAAAATCGACACTTCCACTTACATACATATATATTGGCAATTTTGCAGGTCCAATGTGCCTTTTATAACCGGTTGGGGTTTGGTCGTGATTTGGTTACAAAAAGATACAAGATTGTGAGATTGTTTAATACAGTTGAAATTCAACTTCGGCATCATAATGTTTGTTAGTTTTCACCTTGGATCCAAATCTGAATGCTCGTTGGAAAACTATTGGTCTTGTTCCTTTCAAAATCGATTCTTCTTCTCCCTCTATGTATGCGAATGGAGCCATCTATTGGTTGATGGATGAAATCCAGTATTTTAACAAGTCTCAAGTTATCATCATGTTTGATTTGCACACCAAAAAATTCCATCCAATTCCACACCCAGTTTATTGCTCAGATAAACCGCGAAGAAGCCTGCAATTGGGGAGTTTGAGAGAATGTTTGTGCTTGGTACAACGAGAACCAGGCAATCAAGTTAACATATGGATAATGCAGCAGCAGCAGCAGAAGATAAGTTGGGAGAAGCTTTACTGTATACAGTTTTGGAGAAATGACCTTCAACTTGATCTCCTCTTCCTCGGTATTCCCAGATTTGCGCTTGCAGAGCACAAAGACGGAACACTTTTGGTCTGCACCGGAGGTGGTGTTTATTTGTATAAACAAAATAATGAGATCCGCCTTGCCCTACATAAATATGCCCTACCAGATGTATTAGGTTTAGGTTTGGTGGCTAGGCATTCGAAGAAAGGGGAAATATCCTTTAGGGTTTTGCTTTCACGATATCAGGAAACATTAGGAATATTGAAAGAGAAAAAGTAAAGGTAAAATTTTATTAGACTTAGTAAAGTCAATAGTCAAAGTTACCACAATTGTTGACCAGAGCTTATTATTTATACAGAATTAAAACTAAAGAAAACAATAAAGAAAATAAAGAAAAACTAACTAACAAACTAACAGTTGTATCCTAATAGCCCCCTCAAGGTGGAGCATATACATCGTGTATGCCCAGCTTCAAAATGAATGAAGAAAAAACTGAAGGAAGTAAGGCCTTAGTGAAACAATCTGCTAGTTGATTATGTGTAGAAACAGGAAACAGCTTAATAGTCCCATTTTGAATCTTTTCACGTATTAGATGGCAATCTATTTCTATGTGCTTCGTGCGTTCATGATGAACTGGATTCTCAGCTATCCTTATTGCTGACTGATTATCACAATACAAGTGTGCAGTATGTAGAGGAACCTGCAAGTCAGATAAAAGAAAGTTAAACCACTGTAATTCACATGGGACAGCAGCAATAGCCATATACTCAACTTCAGTGGAAGATCTAGAAACAATATTATGCTTTTTAGACTTCCAGGACACTAAAAAATTTCCTATGAAAATACAAAAACCTGTTGTAGATTTTCTAGACTCAGGACAAGAAGCCCAATCAAAGTCAGAAAAAACATGTAAAGGAAATCATTATTAACAGAAAAGAATAAACTCTGTCCTGGACACCCTTTTAAGTATCTAAGAACACGATGAGCGACTCATAAGATGAACTGAAGTTGGAGCAGCAAGATATTGAGACAACGGTTGCACAACATAGCATATGTCAGGCCTAGTATGAGTTAAATAAAGAAGTTTACTCACAAGCCTTCGATATGCTGTTATATCAGTTAAGGGAGACCTCTAATGCTCAGCAAGTTTAGAAGTGTATATTATAGGAGTGGAAACAGGTTTAGAATCTAAAAAATATGTTTCTTTTAGTAAATGTAATGTGTATTTTCTTTGACAGAGATTAATACCAACATTAGAACGAGTAACTTCTAAACCAAGAAAATATTTAAGATTTCCTAAATCCTTAATCCTAAAGGTATCATCTAAAAAACCTTTAATACATGTTATTTCATTCATATTAGGACTAGCAACAATAATGTCATCAACATAAATGGCAAGGGCAATAAAATCAGAACCAGAACTTTTAACAAATAATGAACAATCAGAACCAGCCTGTTTAAATCCTAATGAAAAAAGGGTTTCAGTGAGTTTTCCATTCCATTTACGGCTAGCCTATTTCAAACCATATAAACTTTTCTGTAATTTGCAAACCAAACCAGGACTAGGAGGATTAAAACCAAGATTTTGATTGACACAAGAATCACTAACAACACCAGTTTCACAAGAACCTACTTGATTAGACCTAGGAGTCTGATATTTGTTTTTATAACCAGGAGGATACCCATGCTTACGAAAACATTTTTCAACAGAATGTCCAAAAAGACCACAGAAAGTACAGGTTGATTTTTTTTATTTCCAGAAGTACTATTGAATTTCTTAACGATGGGATCAGAATTAGGGCTTTTATATGAGGAAAACCTATTACTATTCTGAGATTGAACACGCCCAGCTAGAAAAACAGAAGAATCACAGTTGGGAACAACAGACCCTAAAGTTCTTTCATGTTGAATAACTAGGGCAAAAATTTCATTTATAGACGGTAACGGTTTCATCATAAGAATCTGAGCCTTTTAAACAGAAAAACTATCATTCAGCCCTCTTAAAAATCTAAGAACAAAATCTTGTTTCCTGTACTTATTCGCATCACAATCACAATGAATTAAAGGTCGAAGGTTGGAGATTTCATCCCATAGTGCCTTAAGTTGAGTGTGATAGGCAGTGACGGACATAGAACCCTGCTGAAGCGAGTAAAAATCTTGCATCAAATCGGAGATGCACACGAGATCTCCCTAGCTAAACCGATCGAACAAATCAGCCCAAAGCTCACTGGCGTTGTCGATCCAAATGACACTCTGAGCAATCTCAATGCTTAACGCGCGCTGGAGCCAAGAAAGCACAAGATTATTGCACTTCATCCAGACGTTGTACGAGGAATCATCCTTTTTGGGTTCTTTGATCGTTCCATCAACGAATTGGAACTTATTCTTCGAAATAAGAGACATCTTCATGGACCTTGCCCAGCCGTGGTAAATGTTGCCGGTGAGAAGTGACGAATTCAGAACTAAGGCCGAGTTTTCATTCGGGTGTACATAATACTCATTATTTGGATCGTCAACACGAACGAAGCGGCATTGACCGTCTCGGAGGAGCGCAGCGGTATAGAATTGACTTATACCATATTAGGTTTAGGTTTGGTGGCTAGGCATTCGAAGAAAGAGGAAAAATCCTTTAGGGTTTTGCTTTCACGATATAAGGGAACATTAGGAATATTGAAAGAGAAAAAGTAAAGGTAAAATTTTATTAGACTTAGTAAAGTCAATAGTCAAAGTTACCACAACTGTTGACCAGAGCTTATTATTTATACAGAATTAAAACTAAAGAAAACAATAAAAAATAAAGAAAAATTAACTAACAAACTAACAGCTGTATCCTAATAAGATGTATGCCCATTGCATTCACTGAAAGTTTAGTCCCTCTATATGGAAGGACTTTGAGTCAATTCAAAGGTTTTCCCCTGGGTCTAGAAGGTATAGTCTTATGCATATGAATTACATAATTTGTGTTTATTTCATTAATAGATAGATTATTTGTGTGTTTTTATCGCTTCGATTTTGGTCGGTTAAGTTTGAAATTTTGAATAGAGAATAAGTTTGTACCAAATAATTAATTTACTTTCTAAAAAGTGCATCCAATTTAGGCCTCTGCCTTGTGAATTTTATTAATCTAGTCTTTTTCTAACACTCATCATTCATAAACTTCTAAACTTTTAAACATTCTAATTTCATCATCAGACTATGACTTTTATTTTAAATTTGTCCCTAAGCTTTTGAGCATTTCAGTTTCATTCATAAACTATGACTTATTTTAAATTGGTCCTCAAACTTTTTGAATGTTCTAATTTCATCCTCAAATTATTAGTATATGCCAATCATATCTTATATTAATAAAATCGTTATAAAAAGCGTTAATTGTCATGAAACACCGGTCTGTATTATGTAATAATACGATGTGATATAAACGATAATTTGAGGATGAAAATAAAATATTT
The DNA here is from genome assembly GCA_030270665.1 of Hibiscus trionum. Lineage (NCBI taxonomy): Eukaryota > Viridiplantae > Streptophyta > Magnoliopsida > Malvales > Malvaceae > Hibiscus > Hibiscus trionum. The sequence continues at coordinate 78,172,342 of BSYR01000003.1, read as the reverse complement.
AAAAAGTTTGGTGACCAATTTAGAATAAATGTCACAATTTGAGGATGAAATTAAAATGCTTAAAAATTTAGAGATCAATTTAGAATAATAGTCATCATTAATTTGGGGACGTGTGGTGCGATTAACTTAATATATATAATATTTTGGAAGTGGAAAAGGTAGAGATTGAATGATGGTTTAGCCGGTTTTGTTTCGGATGTTTTCTTTTGTACTTCGTTGATTGCCTATGGCTATGTGGCTTTCCCGGATTTTGTCCCTTTGGGATTTTCCTTAATTATTAATAAATATTGCTTGTTTAGCGAAAAAAATAGATATAGAAATGAGCATTCGATCGAGCTGCGTAGAGTAAAAAAATTTGAGTTATTTGAGTTGACGAATTTTTCTTTTACGATTCAAGCTTTATTTGAAAAAAAAAATTGACTCAACTCGAGTAGAGTTTTTGAGTTTTTATACAAATTTAATTGTAATTATTTATAATGTTATAGTATGAATCGATTCTAATTTAAACTACTTTCTGTTATCATATAAAGTGTATGTATATTTTTCATATTCTTTTTCACTTGTGTGAGTAATATTTGTAATGTTATTTAATAAAAAAATATTATCTAAAGTTCCAAAATATATTTATAAAGTTATTTTTAAGGAATGAACTTTGAGGATAAAGTATTGATAGGAGTATAAAGGAGTCAAGGAATTGATGAGAAAAAAGAAATTACAAAAAAAAATAGATGAATGACCATATTGAATAAAATGCAAACTTAAGAGACTAAATTGCAAAACTAATATTTCTTTTGTTAAAAATATAAATTGAAGTTACATATATATGATATAGTGGTAGTGGAGCATGTGATTTAGAATTGGTCAAAATAGACTTAAAACGAAGGAAGCAATGACGAAATTTATGAAATTTATTTTCAAAAATATGTATTGAAGCTAAATAGGTATACTACAATGGTTTAGGAATATGTGGTTTAAATTTGGTCAAAATAGACTTAAAATGAAGAAGAAATTGAAGAGAAAAAAAATCAAAGACTAAATCATATAATTAAAAAATTAGGATTTTTTTAGTTGGTGAAAACTCGAACTCAAGAATAAATATATATTGTTTAAATGGCAAAATTAAGGGAATATTTTCTTTTAAGAAAATAATTGGAAAACTATCCCATTAATGGTTATGTAGAAAAATATTCTTTTTGGTCCACGTAAGGCAAACTCTCTTTTTGCTAAATACAAGTTATGTATTGAGTGGATGGGTAAAAAATAAAATAAATAATTTACCAATTTTTTTTACGTAGAACTCGCTTTAAAATTTACTTTTAGCTAAACGCAAATTTACCTTACCTAAACTAAAATAGGTATATTACTTCATTAATCTCTATTTTCTACTGCTCATTTCTCTCTTCTCTTCTTTTAACTCTTCTCATCAAATCCCTAAAAGATAAAGGGAAAACTACACCAGTGACCACCGAAGATATTGGGGATACCTATTTGAACCACCAAACTAAAAAAAACGTCAATCACACCACCAAACTTATTAAATCAACCTATTTTCAAATTATTTTCACGCTAAATATTTCATTTGAAATATTTAGGGTTTAATTTGAAATATTTCAAATTAATTTGAAATTTAGGGTTTAAGGTTTAGGGTTTGGGGTTTAATTTGTATTATTTAGGGTTTAAGGCTTAATTTAAAATATTTAATGTGGAATTAATTTGAAATTTTTAGGGTTTGAGTTTAGGGTTTAATTTAAAATATTTAGCGTTGAATTAATTTGAAAATTTTAGGGTTTGAGGTTTAATTTGAAATATTTAGTGTGAAATTAATTTGAAATATTCAGGGTTAGAGTTTAGGGTTTAAGATTTATATATGTGAAATTAGTGTTTAGGGTTTGAGCTTTTGGTTTATAAATGTAGAAACTAATAAGAGATATATATTATATCTGGAGAATTATAACACAAAGATGTGCTTGGTGCAGTGGTAAAGCTGTTGCCTTTACACCTGGGTGTCCCAGGTTCGAATCCCCCAGCACGCATTGAGGGAAAAAACGTTTTTCTCCTATAAATTGGTGGTGATACGTGTCACCACCTGATTGGAGGGGGAAAATAAATTAATAAAATTAAATATAAATAATTAAAATCCTCCAATAAGGTCTTGACACGTGTCACCACTTAATTAAATAATTTATTATTTTATTAATTGAAAATTAGGACTAAATTGAAAGAATGTGTAAATAACAAGGATCAAATGTGTAATTTTAGAAATATCCTGTTAACTGCCACGTGGCACTTCCGTCACCCCTCCGTTAATTTTTTAACGGCGGTGGTCAAAATAGGTTGATTTAATAAGTTTGGTGGTGTGATTGACGTTTTTTTTTAGTTCGGTGGTTCAAATAGGTATCCCCAATATCTTCGGTGGTCACTGGTGTAGTTTTCCCAAAGATAAATCCGAAAGGATTTTTTTTCGTTCAAATCTACCATTCATGATTATTAAGGGTTTTTGGATGGTTTAAACTTAGATAGCTTCCGCAGATCGTTTTTACATTGTTTTTTTTTTACATTTTAAATTCATTGTTTTACTTCTAATTTTTCATGTTTTAATAGGGTTTTTTTTAACACAAAAGGTTGAAGAGCCTTCTAAGGTTAGAGAGAAAAAGAATATCGATGGAAGCTGATAAAATAAGCTTCATTCCGTATTTTCCCGTAAGACAATACAATTATCTAATGTTGGATGTTTGAGCATGAGCATTTTTTGATGATCAAAATAATGTTTTCTAATTGTACATAGTGACGGAGTCATAATTTTTATATAGTACAATTAGAGTAGAGTACAATATATGAGTGATTCTCATACTATTACAATAAGAATAAAAATTCTCTGACCTTTTTCGGTGCCCCTATTTATGCTCCCACACTAAAAATTAAGTTTAGGGTTTAATGTTAGGGTTTGTAGTTAGGGTTTAAAGAATTTGGGTAGGGTGTATTTTTTAAGGTATAGTGTATAGAGTTTAGGATCTAGAATTTAAAATTAGAGCCAAGAATTTAATTTTTTAATGTTTTTAGTGTTGAGGCATAAAAATGGACATATGCTTTTTATCCATTACAATAAGTTGTTGTTAATGCTCAATTAACTTTTATTTTATGCCCATTTAATTCTATTATAAATAGAATTAAATTGTGCTTTGAAAATGATGATTTTGCCCTCGCTATTTAGCCTATAAATAGTGAGCAATTTTCACTCATTTGTGATATATCCCTAAGCAAAAGACATTTGCCTTGAAACGCTCTTTGGTTTTCATAAACATTTCTCGAGTGTTGTTTTGAGTTGAGAAAAGAACAGTACCATTAGAGTCCACTCCATCTTTCGGGTGTACGAAATTTTGAGAGCCGTGTTAACCTCATGTGGCCTTTCGCCCATTGTTGCAATTACACACATCGGGAGGAATTCGCTTCTAAGGCAATGTCGTTAATACCATGACACAATTTGGTTTGGCTTAATTATTTTATCATTTTTCCAGTCAGTGTTAACGCCTCGTTTTGCAACAATATATTTTCTAACATAAGTATTGTTGATCCCATATCTCAATAAATTAAGTGGGGTCAAATTTAATATTTCCTATGAAAAAAATTTAAACTAGCCCCTTAAAAATCCATGCCCAACGAATTAAGTGAATTTTTAGATGATTGTACATTATACAATGTTTGATATTAAATGACTACTTTCATAAGTTTTATTAATCAACTAAGGTCATAAACAGTTGATTAAAGACAATTTGTAGACAATTTTTAGGCTAAAAAGATGGTTTTTAAGTTTCAATATTATACTTGTTTATACGGTACCGATGTCGTGAAACCCGATTGAAACCTGCTCGAGTCAGAACCTGATTTGATCCGAGGATTTGATGACCTGAACCCGATCTATAACCGACTGTTGTTAACCCGAACCCGAATTGGACCTGTTACTGTGGACCTGAAACCCGACCTGCGTCTGACTAAAACGAACCCGAACCCGAAGCCGACCTGGCAGATAACCGAATTTACCCGACAGAATTGACCCGATATCCGATTTTACCCAACCTGATATGAACCCGACCTGAAATGGACCCGACCTGAAATGTACCCGACCTGTTAAGTGACCCGACTTGTTAAGTGACCCGACCTGTTGTTGACCTGAACTGATAAAATACAAGAAGTTTGTTTGTAATAATATTAGCTCTCGGATCTTATAGCAAAGACATAGTTTATCTCACATAAAATACTTTATTTCAATACAAAGGAGAAATCAAGATTGAACATTTGGTGGAATTAAAATATTGAATTTTAAAATTACAAGGACTTAATAAATATTCAAACTCAAAATTTAGGGACAATACATAGTTTATCTAATAATTATACTTATAGAGACCTAAATTGTTATTATACCAAAAAATTGAGGACACATGTGAGTTGTGACATGCTCATCCTTCTTTTAGTTCAACCATGTTTAATTAAATCTAAAGAAACTATACCAAAAGTTAGCACTAAAAAAACAAACTAAAACTTAAATAATCTAAACCCTAAGCATCTAATTAAGGAAGGGCCTAAAGGGTGATTAACCCTTAAATAACAAATTAGGCATCTCTTTTTTCAATTCAGAAAAAAAAACCCTCCCCCATTAATTTGGCGGCATCCCTCCCCTCCCCCATCAATTTCCCCCCCCCCCCCCCCCAATTTTTTTTTTATCGAAAATCCCCCCAATTTGGCTGCGCAAACTTCTCCCTAAATTAAAAACTAAAGTATTTTTAATTTTTAACTTTCCCCCTAATTAAAATTTTTAATAAAATAAATTTTTAATTTAATGATCATAATTAATAAAATGATTTAAATTTTAAATAATTTATTTTTAATTCATCAAGTCATTAATTTAATAAAACTTTTAAGTTATTAACGCCACAAATAATTTATATTAAATGAGTTAGTACTATGCTTCATATTGAATTATTTAATAAAATTTAAAACTTAAAAGCGTGAAATGAATATTTAAATACAATCTTTTTTTATACATATATATTAAATTGATTATATATGTATATTTAACAGAAAGATTATTTAACACTATAAATTGATTTAAAAAATAAACAGTTAATATTTTACATTTATCAACACTTTAAATTCATCAAATTATAGATCCTAAACCCTAACCCTAAACTCTAAACTCTAAACTATAATGTATATAAGTATGTATATATCTATCAGTGTATGAACTCTAAACCCTTGATGAGTTTTACCTTAAACCCTAAACTCTAAACACTAAACCCTAAATCCTAATGTATGTAAGTATGTATGTATATACCTATCAATGTCTAAAGCCTAAACCCTTAATGAAGTTTTCCCTAAACTATAAACCCTAAAATCCACAACCTAAACCCTTAAACCATAAACTCTAAACCCTAAACCCTAATGTATGTAAGTATGTTTATATCTATCAATGTATGAACCCTAAACCCTTAATGAGTTTTCGCTACACCCTAAACTCTAAACTATAAACCCTAAACCCTAATATATATAAGTATGTGTGTATGTAGCTATCAATGTATGAGCCCTAAACCCTTAATGAATTTCTCTTTAAACCCTAAACCTAAAACCTAAACCTTAAACCCTAATGTGTGTATATATGTATGAACCCTAAACCCTTAATGAATTTTCGCTACACCCTAAACCTTAAACAATAAACCATAAACCCTAAACCCTAATATATTTATAAGTATGTATGTATGTAGCTATCAATGTATGAGCCCTAAACCCTTAATGAATTTCTCCCTAAACCCTAAACCTAAACCCTAAACCCTAATGTATGTATGTATGTACCTATCAATGTCTGAACCCTAAACACTTAATGAAGTTTTCATAAAACTCTAAACCCTAAACCATATACCCTATACCCTTAACCCTTAAATCCACAACCTAACCCCTTAAAATATAAACTCTAAACCTTAAACCCTAATGTATGTAAGTATGTTTGTATCTATCAATGTATGAACCCTAAACCCTTGATGAGTTTTCGCTACACCCTAAACTTTAAGCCTTAAACTATAAACCTTAAACCTTAAACCCTAAACCCTAATGTGTATAAGTATGTATGTATATAGCTATCAATGTATAAGCCCTAAACCCTTAATGAGTTTTACCCTAAACCCTAAATCCTAATGTATGTATGTAAATGTACCTATAAATGTATGAACCCTAAACTCATATTCATTATTTTTTTTAATCCGTCTAATATTTTATAATTTTAATTTGATATTTTCATCATTCTAGACCCTAAAACTTTATTTTTATTCCAAATTGACCCACCTTTATTTTTTTAATTTGTCCAATGTTTTATTATTTTAATTTAATATTTTCTTCATTCTAATCCCTTAACTTTATTTTAATTCCGTATTGACCCTTGTATATATTTTAATTCATCATGTTTTATAATTTTAATTTGAAATTTTGTTCATTCTAGACCCTAAAACTTTATTTTTATTCTAAATTAACCTCTACTTATTGTTTTTTTAATTACTCTAATTTTTATACTTTAATTTGATATTTTTGTTCATTATAGTCCCCAAAACTTTATTTTTATTCCAAATTGACCCCTTTTCCTTGTTTTCTTTTAAATTTGTCTAATGTTTTATAATTTTAATTTGATATTTTTGTTCATTATAATCTGTGAAAGTTTATTTTTAATCCAAATTGACCCCTTTTCAGTCCAAATTGACCCCTTTTTCATTATTTTTTTAATTACTCCAATGTTTTATAATTTTAATTTGATATGACTTTAAATAATTAACTCAAAATCAATGAAGATTGACGAAGGCCAACCTAAAGTTTATCAACTACTTATACGGTTGTACCGAACTCAAACTCAATACGAATTCCAATTCCGAAAATACCTCGACCTGAATTACCCGACCTGAAATGCAACCGACCTGAAATGAACCCGACCTGAAATGGACCCGACCTGAAATGGACCCGACCTGAAACGGACCCGACCTGAAATGGACCCGACCTGAAATGGACCCGAACCTGAATTAACCTGTCAATTATCTGTTTCGTACCCGACCCGTTTTGACCCGACCTGAAATGGACCCGACCTGAAATAGACCCGACCTGAAATGGACCTGACCTGAAATGGACCTGACCTGAAATGGACCTGACCTGAAATGGACCCGACCTGAAATAGACCCGACCTGAAATGGACCCGACCTGAAATGGACCCGACCTGAAATAGACATGACCTAAAATAGACCCGCACCCGACCCGAGTCGAGTCAAAACAGAAAAATGACATGAAATGACATGTATCCGATTTTACCCGACCTGACAGTACCCAACCTGAAAACCCGTTCGATTACCTGTTTTTACATCCTTAGGTATTTATGCTACTTTCATGGAGTATCGTCATTGTTCATCCAATATTGGTACTTGTTGAGATGTATTGATACTGATTGAGTTTTTATAAATATTGAAATGTTATTTTGGTATCGATATTTAAATTTATTAGTTTTATTGTTTAGATTTTAGAGTTTAGAACTTAAAGTCTAAGTTTTAGAGTTTAGAATTTAAGGTTTTAAGTTTAAATAGACTTGAGTAAGTTTACACAATCTATATATAAAAAAATTACTCGTGTATTTATACATTATTTGGGTAGATGCCATGCAATTTTATATTTTTACAATAAATCAATTAGACTTTATTGAAAAAAAAATCACCCATTTAACCGTTGGACCCAAAATTCCATCGATTAAACCCTAGAACTAACGTGAACGGTGGTGGTTGTACATGTTAAATTTCACTGACATGGTACGTTTTAATTTTCATCAAAGACATGGTACGTTAGAGTTGTCAAGTCTGTTGTTTTAAACGTGTTTCTATTCAAAGAAACATGGTACGTGTTTTCATGTACACCTAAGTTTTAGAGCGAGAAGATTAATTTAAGGTAAATGTAAATGTTTTTTTTCTGTTAAGGTCTAATATGATTATAAGGTAATTTTTTTAGTCCGATTCTATATAGAGATAAATTCACGCACACTTGTAAATTGCACTACTCGAATCTAAATCACTTAAGAAGAATATTCGCCGTTTACGATCGAGACTACACAGTGCTTCGTAAATTTAAAACTAAAGTAGTTATTAAATATATAAAAATTATTATAATAAAATATATAGATTGTTATAATTTAGGAAGCTTTTAAGTTTTGAAGAAAAAAATATCAATTAAGCCCTTAAACTTTTTTTTCACCACAATAAGCTTTTTGAACCAAGTAATTGATTTTTTTTGTAAGCATTTTCTGAAGTTCCAAGTCTAGAAAGAGGTGTATAAAAGTGAAAGGAAACCCAAATAAGGCATTTTCAACATTGTGATTATGATTTGGAGTTTTGATGACAAAAGAAATGATGGAAGAAGAAAGGGCAACATTGACACAATCCGAGGCCGAGGCTTTACTTGTTAGAGGAGGAGACGGCGATGATGCTGGTGGTGAGCATCAGAATAGTTCAAGTGTCACCACTACACTTGTTCTCAGCACCATTGTGGCAGCTTCCATTCACTTTGGTCATGGATGTGTTGTAAGTATAAGTTACTTTCATTCCATGTAGTTTGGTTATAGAAATTATTGCTTCAACTCCTCCATTTTCATGATTTTTCTCACAGATAGGATATACAGCGCCTACTCAGTCTGTAATCATGGAGGACCTGGGTCTGTCTCTTGCACAGGTAACACCAAAATGCTAACTACACTGGTCCCGGATGTTCATTTTTAACAACACCCTCTACTCTGCAGTTTTCGCTTTTCGGTTCCATGTCGAACCTCGGATCGATTCTAGGGGCATTAGCGAGTGGGAGGACTACAGATATGGTCGGTCGTAAAGGCGTAAGCTTCCTATGTGACTACTGAACTTCATTTATTGAACGTTGTCTAATTTCTCAATGTCTTGAACCAGACCATGTGGATTTTGAACTTGTTCTACATTGTCGGATGGCTTGCAATAGCATTCGCAAAGGTTCCGTGGTTGCTTGATGTTGGGAGACTATTGCTGGGATTCAGGGAAGGGATTGCTTCTTATTTGGTAGTATCAATTTGTAATTATTTCATTTCTCATTTTGATAGTTGCAAATCACATGATGATGGATAATGGTATTAATATTTCAATTTTCAACCCCAAACAGGTACCTGTGTATCTTGCAGAGATAACACCGAAGAACCTTAGGGGTCGATTTACGGCCGGAGTACAGGCAAATTTCTGAACTTAATAAGATTCAGGTCACCGTTACTACTCGGTGCATCATGTTGTTAACAGCTGATTCTGCAGATGATGTCTGTTATAGGCCTGTCTATGATGTATATAGTTGGTCCTTTCATTAACTGGCGCGTCTTGGCTCTAATCGGTAGCCTTTCGACTCTTGCTAGCTATTAGAAACTGCAAATCTAAAATTAACTTTGGGATGATCTTACGTGTAGGTATAATTCCGGGTCTTGTACAACTCCCACTTCTATTCTTCATTCCAGAGTCTCCTAGATGGCTGGTGAGTCAAACAGAGTTAAGCCAGAAATAATGTACTTAATTTTCTCTAACTTTGAGTTTTCTGCAGGTAAAAGTTGGTCGAGAAACAGAGTTTGAAACGGCACTGCGGTCACTCAGGGGAAAGACAGCCAACGTTTTTGAGGAAGCAACTTCTATAAAAGTAAACATTTCAGTTATTTATTCATATGCTGAACTTGAAGAAAAGTAATAAGATCATATCTTTCTTCAGGGATACACGGATTCGATGAAACGATTCTCATGGGGACAAATGTTGGATTTATTTCAGAAAAAATATGTTCATTCCCTAGTTGTAAGAACTTGAAGTGGAACATGGTTTCAAAACTTTCTAGTTTGTTTCTTTTACATGTAACAAGAACTTCTCTTATTGCGCACAGATTGGAATTGGGATTATGGTACTGCAACATTCTGGAGGCGCCCATGGATATACTTATTACTCTGGTGTTATTTTTGTGTCTGCAGGTAAATTATGTGTCCTAAAACCTGATAATATCTGTATCACATTATTTAACATGATAAAATTCGAATTCGTTCTCTTTTTCATAGGCTTATCAGAATATGCCGGGCTTAGTACGTTGGCTGCTGTCGAGGTATCCTATACTCCCATGGAGTTTTACAGTAAACAATGGATGTATGTGAACTGCATTTATCAGTTATCAGAAAGCTGAAGACTCCTTTATGCATGTTTACAGATGGTAATGGCTGTTGTCAGTGCAAGTTTAATCGACAAGTTTGGCAGACGACCGCTTCTCCTGGTCGGAAAACTGAGGAACTTTTAGAATTTGAAATGTGTTTTCTGGCTAAACGGTTGGCTGATACTGCAATATATATTGCAGGTATCATCAGGTGGATTATGCCTTGGCAGCTTCCTTACTGGAACATCATTCCTTTTACAGGATCATCAAATGTGGAGTGAAGGGACTCCAATTTTGGCACTGATTAGCATTTGGGTATGTTAAATTCTCTTTCCATTTACATATAATATAGTTAATTATTATTAAATATCATAGTATTATTAAGTTGTTGTTGTTTCAGGTGTACATGGGGTCATACCAAGTAGGGATGGTAGTAATTCCATGGATTATAGTGGCAGAGGTTAATTTACTTTGTTTTCTAACTCTTAATCTTTCGTGTCCAACGCATATCCGATACGTTCATCCAAAGATCTTCTAAATACATGTTTAAAGTGTAGCCGAAACTCGCACTATTCGGAGTCGGCTGTAGTCATCATGATCTACTGCAAATATTTAACAGTGACCGGGGGAATTTGGTTTCAGATTTTTCCGATAAACGTAAAAGGTGCAGCTGGGAGCATGGCCAGTTTGATTGGGAACATATGTTCTTGGATTGTTTCATACAACTTTAACTTCTTATTTCAATGGAGCTCAGCAGGTATATATATATATCCCCCAACCTTATCTGGGGTTCGGACAATTCTCTTGTTTTGGCTTTTTGATCAGGTTCAAGTTGAATTGTTTTAGGGACATTCTTCATATTTTCAGCAATCTGTGGTCTGAGTGTCATATTCGTTGCGAAGATGGTACCGGAGACCAAAGGGCGAACACTTGAAGAAATACAAGCATCAATTACTAGCAGCTCTCCATAGTAAGAACAAGTGTGTACTAAGTTACTGTTTCATTTTGTATCTATGTATGTGGAGGATTATGAGAAAGTTATCGTACTCTTATTTGAATATATAATTACGTGATGATGTATCCGAACCGTGAGAAGCATTATTTTGAGATGACAAACAACTTACCTCGAAAATAGTTTCATCGGATGACAATCAGAGAAGATCAAAGTATTAGCGTGTAGTACATTTTGATAGATTTTTGTCGGTTTTAAATGGATTCGTGGAAAACCAATTCGAAGAGAAGAAATGAGAATGAAATACAACCATTTTGATACCGAACTTATCACGAATGGTGATAGGTGACAGAGACGATTGGGCGGCAACGGCGGACGAAATGTTCAGTGGCAAAAATAAAATATTTATAAAGTTTAGTGCTAAATCGATGCACCCCTAAAGTTTAGTGCCGAAAATGACGTCGCTTTGAGCATCAGTAGCCACATCGAAGCATCACTTTCACTTTTGTTCTAGCCAAAATGTGTTTGGCCTTCAAAGGCTCGTCATGGTTTGGAGTCACCATCGATCGTTTCGGGTTAGGTACGGTCAAAAACTTATAGGTATGATCTGCGTCAGAACCAGAGTCATGATATGGTTCGGGAGTCGGTTACATGTGGGGATGTATAGTTAATAATAGTATTATTTTTGAATAGTCCTAAGGTGATTACAATGTAGTCTTTTTTATTATTTTTTAAATTTTGAATGTTTAAAAACTTCGAAAGTTTATCTTCTTATTTTATTTTTTTATTAATAAAACTATCAGGTTTAAAATTTTAAAAAAATTAATTTCTCTTAAACATCGTTTAAAAAAGTGAGACTCTTTAAGTAAATTCTTTGTTTCGTCCCTGTGAGTTGAGGCAGCGTTAACAACTATGTTCAAATGGTAATTGCTATGGAGTGTCTTTTGTCGCGACCGTTTTTTGAAAGCTCGCTTTTAAGGTTTAGAATAAAAACAGTCAGACGATTAGGTTTTTGGAAAACCAGGTTTTTTTTTACCAATTTTATATTGTAATTAATTAATTTTCTATTTTTATTAAAATACCTTTTATTTTGCTTAAAAATTATTTTGGAGTCGCCACCGGCCACTTTGGTAGGCCGGACACCATAAAAACGCACCAGAGATTCTTTTGGAAAAGTTCGGGAGTCAGTTACGTGTAGGAAAGGGTTAATACCCCTACGAACGCCCGTTATCGGTACCTTATTAATTACACGTGGCATTTTGGCATTTTGAACATTAATATGGATTTAATTAAATCTTTTAATCGTAAAATGAATTTTTCTCCGAATAGGAATATCCTTTTGTAAGAAAATACATTTCGATCGAATATAATTATGAAACATCCAATTACATTAGGACACTTCAATTTATATTTCTAAAATGTACCTCAACACAAAAGGTTTAATGCATGATTTATTATTTGTCTTGCCATTTTTAAGTGTACCCTAATTTGGCTCCGTAAATTAATTTGATTGAAATTCTAACAATGTTATTAATTTTGGACATAAAAAAACACCCAAAATAATGTTGGGCACTTTCTTTATCAAGCTCAAAAGTAACAACATTCTTAATTAAAATGTCTCTAATTTTTAGCTCTATTTTATTTTATTTTTTAAATTTACCTAGTTAATGATTTATTTCCATTTTCTAAGTTAAAGTAGAAAATTGAAACTTTTATCGGAATACTCATTGGTTAACATCACTCTACATTGTGACACTAGCCAATATTGAGTATTCTAATATTGTTTCAAATATCTACTTATTTTCTACAATGATCTCCCTATTCAATTATGATTAAGTGAACTACACTAATGGTTTTAATTTAATTTAGCATGTGATTAATTGTCTAAACAATATATGGCATGATACTTTAAAAAAACATTTGAGCATATTAATTAATTAAAACAATTAAAGCAATTAAATAAAATAATTAATTAAAGCAATTAAATAAAAAAACAAAACAATTAAATTCAAGAAAATGACTAAATTGATTTAAATTGAATTTTAGGGGACCAGATTACAAACTAATTGGGGCTAAATTGTGAAGAAATTAAAATCTAAAAGCCCTAGTCTAAAGACCTTAAAAGGTCAAGCCCAGACCCATTAATTAAACCCAATTCGTTGACCCAAGCGACCCAAGCCCAAACCAAATGTTTTAGGTCGACCGGGTCACGGACTTGTATTCAAACCTGTGTGGAAACACGCGGATCCTTTGTGACCCGGCTTCCCAAAACGGTGTCGTTCCTAATTTGGTATAAATAACCCTAAACCAAGTTGGAACGGTCATTCTATCACTCACTCTCTCTCTCTTCAACTCTATCTCTCTCTCAAATTCTCTGATTACAAACACCTAAAACTCAAAAACCCAAAGTGTTTTTCGATCAAAACTCTTGTTTTTACCCATGTTCTTCTCTAGTTCTTCTAAAACCACCCGTTCAATCTCCACTAACACCAAAAACCCTCACAAAAACTATTTTTTAAAGATCAAAACTTCTTTTTTCAAGAACAAACCAAAGAAAACATCGAAATTCCTTGGTTTGATCCCCTCAAACATCCAAACTCTTCTTAAACATGTTTTTTAAATATTGAAACCTCATCTTTTTAAGAATACATCAAAAACTTTTTCAAAAATCATCATTTTGATCTTCATTTCCACTCAAACACCTCTTCGACCTCTTTCTTAGCCGCCGGGATGATATCGACCACCGGATATCATCTATGTCTCTTCCTTCCTCTTTTCAATGACCGGACCTTCTTCGGTCATCTTCTCTGATATCTCTGCAACTTCCGACCACCGTCTGACCTTCTTTTTCTTCTTTCCGATGACTGTACCTTCTCCGGTCATCTTCTCCGACCAGACCTGGTTTTTTCGGCCACCGTCTGCAACTCCGACCACCGCCTCCGCCGTCGCCGGAACCCTAATTCTACCCAAAAAGCTTCTTTTTTCACCCTAATTCTAGATCTAAGTCTCGTTTCATCAGAAACACCCCACTTCACCCAATCCTAGGCTATCTACCCAAAACCAGTGACCTCTCCACTCTATTTTTCGACTCTGACAATGGCTCTAGCACTCAAACTCTCACTTCGACGATGTTTCTAGCAACAACGAAGCAAGATAAGCCTTCGATCTCCTTTCTTTTTGTTTTTTTTAGTTTCAAACTAGATCTGACACTTATAGCTTTAGATCTGTTTTATTTACCTTAGATCTAGGTTTTAATATGTGTTATGGATCTGATTTATGCTTAGAATTTTGGTTTAAGGATGTTTTATGTTGAGATCTGATTTAGACATACTTAAGTTCGGTTTTTTTAGGATTTTAATTTGTTTTTGTGTCTTTCGAACAGGTAAAGAGGGGAAAAGGCAAAGAACAGAGGTGGAAATACCTCGGTTCGGTGTTCTGATGGTTTCGGTGAGCTTCCGGTCAAGGTCTCTGTGTCCGGTTGTCTTCCCCGATCGACTCAGACTTCTCAGGTAACCTCTTTCTCTCTCTGACTTTTGGTTTTCTTTTTTGGAAATTATTAGTACAATTATGAGTGTATTAATTAAAACTTTTCTCTCTCTTCGCAGGTATTTATACATGTTTCAGATATGATGTCATCCTTGCACGGTTGTCGATGCCAGCTGGTTTCAGGTCGGTAAGAATTCGAGTGAAAAAATACGGGCCAATGTCATGTTGACACGTGTCCCTTGGGCTCTAATTCGAGTGGGAAAAAGAAACACAGAGAGGTTCTAAGGAGTTTTTGTGCTTGTTGGGCTGGATATGGGTTGTAAACAGCTGTAATTGATTGGGTCTGAGTTGTTAACTGCTGTAATGGGTTTTTAGCTTTTGGTTTGGGCTTTTGTATTGTTTTAGGCCTTTTGTATGTATTTAGACTTTATATTATTTTTTGAATTTTAATATATTTAGATTTTCTTTTATTATCTGTTTTAGTTATTATTATATATATATAAAAGCTCGGACAAAAATCCGGTTCAACATCTTTGTATGTCTTTCATGGGTGGAGCAGGGTTTGTTGAGTATTGAGCATGGCTGCTTGTTGTGGTATACTGACGCGGGTTTAAGTTGTTGGTCTTCAATTCTCCTTGTAATGTTATTGCATTTCGCGGTTTATATCTATGAATAAAATATATTATTTGTTGAACACAAAAAGTTAAGATTATCATATGAAAAAAATAAGTGAGAATTATCTTTACTTTAAAATTTTTAATTTCATCCATCAAAATTAATTAATTCAATGATTCAGAAAAATTGTAAATTTTTATGTTTTACACTATATAAGTATATATATGTGTGACTTTGTTTAATTTATATCACAAAATTTGAGTTAAGGTGTATTTAATAATATTAATTAAATAAAAACCCCACTTTTAACATTTAATAAGAAGTGAATCCAATGAATAGTTTTGATGGAAAAGAGTAGGGGCGGAAGTTGCTAGGGACGGGGGCATGCCCCCAATTTTGAGATATTAGATCTTGGCCCTTAAAAGTTTTAAATTTTTTTGATTTAATCCCCTTAAAATTTTTAAAAATTCATATTAAATTTTAACTTTTTGAATGTTTTTAATTAAACTCTTATAATTTTTAAAAATTCTCATTAAATCTCTTAAAAATTATTAAAAATATTTAGTTAGACCCTTAAATTTTTTAGTTTAAACCTTCAATTTTAAAAAAAAAATTAAAGTTGCCCCCTCAAACTATTTCACCAAATTCCGCCATTAGAAAAGAGGATAATGTTCACCCTAGAAGGCTCGGGTTCGAACATTTTTGTGCAAGGTGTGTGTGCGTGTGTTGTCAATGAATTAAGAAAGTATGAAAAAATATTAACATATAATCACACCAGTATATATATATATTACAAAATTTTGATACAAAAATGGATTAATATCCTATACACTGGCGGTGAAAACTGAAAGTTTCCACAAGCGCCTTAGTTTTAGGGTATAGGGAGTTAGTTCAGGGTATAGGGTTTAGGGGTTTAGGTGTAGGTGGTTAGAATTTAGGGATAATTGTTTCAATTTAAGGTTTAGGGTTATAATTTAAGGTTTATATGTTAGGGTTCAGTTTTTAGGGTAATATGGTGAGGATTTAGGTTTTAACCTATAAACCCTAAATTATAACCCTAAACCTTAACTTGAAACAATTATCCCTAAATTCTACCCCTACACCTAAACGCCTATACCCTATACCCTAAAGTAACTCCCTATACCCTAAAACTAAGACGTTTGTGGAAACTTTCAGTTTCACCGCATGTGTATAGAATATTTATCCTACATAAATTTATATAAAACTTTACTAGCTTTTCAAATTTAGATTTTTTTTAAATTGAATAAGACCATAAATGAGATAGTAAGAATGATGTTTATTTCAAGGATCAAGAAATAATACAAGTAAATAACATTTTTATTTCTAAATGAAGTGCATATATCAAGAAGCACTGGACTAACTGTAGTTTATTAATTGAGCTAAGTTATGATAAACAAAGAGCAAAAGTTGGTTAAATTTAATATTTATCCAAAATTTTAAAAATGTTTGGACACATGTGAGTCAATGGGGGTTGAGTACTAATGGTGCTTGCGTGCTATGTGGAATCAATCTTGAAAGTAAAAATCATCTATTCTCGGATTGTTCGTTCACCTGCAAGGTGTGGAGGAAGGTTATGCAAGCATGTGAAATTCGCAATCAGAATTTTCACCGTTGGAATGATCGGTTGCGATGGATGGTGAACAATTGCAAGGGAAGATTTTTATTGGTTTATATTTTGAGACTATCTTGGACGGGACTACTATACTACATATGACAAGAACGTAATTACAAATTATACAAGGATATCACTCATTCGATTGATGGCATTTTTAGACATATACAGGACAAAGTTAGCATTAAATTGTATAGAGATTTCGTGTCGATAGGTCTAATAGATATATTAACCATTTATAGAGGTGACAATCGGGTCATTCGGTTCGGGTCGTTTCGGGTTTATCTAGAATCGGTTTAGATTTGGTTCAGGTCAGTTCGGTTCAGGTTCAGGTCTAATTCAGGTCTGTGATGAGTCGGATTCGGTTCGAGTATTGGATCAGGTCAAAATCGGATCGGTTGTTTTCGGGTCGGGTCGATATCGGATCGGTCCCTTTCGGTTCGGATCAAAATCGGGTCGCTTTCGGGTCGGGTCAATTTAGGGTCGGGTCAACATTTAAATTTTCGGGTCAATTCGATTTGAGTTGGGTTAAAGGGTTGAGGTTTAGTATTTATGGTTTAGTTTAGAGTTATTGGTGTATGAAATTAATTCTGATTCAACTTGTTAATCTATGCATTTGAATTTGATTAAATATTTAAATCAAAGCTTCATGTATCCATATCAAAAAATTTTGTATAATTATATTAAATCAAAGTTTATTATATGTAATAATAATAATAATAATGTCTGAAATGAATTAATTCATTAAACTTAAGATCTAATTGAGCTAACTAAAATCTAAAAACATAAATCACATACATAATTAAAATAATTCTAAAACTAAATGTGAAATTTCAATTAAATTAATCTAAATTGAAATTCAATTAAATTAAGAAAAAGAGAAAGAGAAAGACAATTGGTAAAAATAGAGAGAAAAAAAAGACAAAATTTTGGAGGGAAATAAACCACCAATTTTTTAAGCTAGATTGAAAAAAAAAGACAATTGAAAAAAATAGAGAGGGAAAAGACAAAATTTTGGATAAGTCACCAATTTTTTAAGCTTGAGATTAATTACTTTTTAGGTCATGTTGCATTTAAAATGTTACATTTTAGTCAACTTTAAGTTTTAGTTTAATTTAATTTAGTCACAAGTATCCCCATGGTTTAGACTTCGGCTATAGAAATCCCCTCCCCGTAGTGATATTTAGTCTCTAAAAATTTACTTTTAGTTGAAATTAACTAATCTTTGTAATTTAGTCTATTAAATTAATATAATGATATTTTCGTTCATTTTAATTTATAAGATTTAATTTTTAGCCAAAATTGACCTCTATTTATTTATATAGTATAATTATAAAAGGATAAATATTCTATACACAGGCGGTGAAAATTGAAAGTTTCCACAAATGCCTTAATTTTAGGGTATAGATAGTTAGTTTATGGTACAAGGTTTAAGGGTTTATGTGTAGGAGGTTAGAATTTAGGGATAAATGTTTCAATTTATGGTTTAGGGTTATAATTTAGGGTTTATAGGTTAAAATTTAAATCATCATCATATTACCCTAAAAACTAAACCCTAACCTATAAACCCTAAATTATAACCCTAAACCTTAAATTGAAACAACTATCCTTAAATTCTAAATCCCTACAACTAAACCCCTAAACCCTAAACTAACTTCCTATACCCTAAAACTAAGGCGCTTGTGGAAACTTTCAGTTTCCACCGCTAGTGCATAGGATATTAAATCCATTATAAAATTGGTCATTGGACTCTCAAATTTCTCCACTTTCAAATTGTCAATTTAGTCCACAATTTCAATTTTATGCTATATTTTATGGTGAAATTATAAAATTAGTCACCAAGATCTCAAATTTCTATACTTCATTTTATTATTTATTATATTGTTAAAAATAGATATTTGGGTTAAAACCGGGTTAAAATCGGTTCAGCTTTCGGTTCAGGTAGCATTCGGTTCGGGTCCATTTCGGTTCAACAAAAAATTTTAGTTTAGGTTCAATTCGGTTCGATTTATTTCGGGTTTCGGGTAAACTTCGGATCATCATGTTCGAGTCAAAATTGAGTTTCGGTTCGAGTTTCGAGTCTCAGGTCAAGTTTGTCAGGTCTAACCATTTATGTATACTCTGGGGATTCAGTCGTACTAAACACGATTTTTTTACGTGCTTTGTAGCAGATTCTGCTTCCTAAATAAATAAAAACCACCATTTATTAAAAAAAGAAAGATAATTTTTAATAAAAATTGTATTGCACTTTGTACTCGTCTTGAATTACAATTTCATTTTAATCTAAACTATTCAAATCTAAGTAAGCAATATATTACTATATTAAACATAATGAAATAGTTTTTTATTATTTTAAAACTAAAAATTTTAATAGATAAAGTATGATGAATAGTGAATTACAGTTATATTCATCTTGAATTATATTTTCATTATAATTTAAACTAGTTTTTTATTATTATATTAAAATTAAATATTTTTTAATAAATAAAGTCAAATAAAATATCAATTTACATTTATATTAACCTTTAATTACATTCTATTTTTAATTTAAACTATTCAAATCTATATAAAAAATATTTTATTATTTTGTACTATTTCGTACTTGAACATGAGAAAATAAATTTATGGGTATATGTCAGATTTGTGTTATTCTTATGTCAGTTCGGAGAAGAAAAATGTAAAAAAACTGACGTTTATGGAAGCTGGATGAGAGCATGAAAAGGAAAATCAATTTCAAGTAAAACGAAGACACATCGAGCCCTTTAAATAGTGGTTTACCATGGTAATAACGGTCATTATATAATAATATCATCATCGTATAAAACTTGTGATATTTGTAATTATTATGTCCGTAATAATATCTGTTATTAAATTTTTTTTACAAAAACACATCAAACCCTTTTTCGTTTGTTTGAGCCATTCAACAGTCTTAATATATAAATACATATTACTGAACAATTTTAAAAAAATAATTAAAAAATTTAAATATTTTAAGGGACCAAATGAGATTTTTAAAAAATTCTAAGGACTAAATGATGAACTTTTAAAATTTTGGGGCCATTCAAATATTTAAAGGGCCTAGTTATATTTTTAAAAAAAATTAATGAATTTTTAAAAAAATTGGGGTCGTGACCTTATCGGTCTCACTAAAATTTTCCCATGTCTCCAAATCCAATGATCATAATAAATATGTTACGTCCGTAACCGCGATAAATACAATGTTATAAATCCCAAAGCAAAATCTTAGGCATGAGGGCAATTAAAGATGATGGATCGGGCGTCGGATTAAGAAGAGAGACCAAATGTATCGCTATATGATGAAATAATGGCAGGCGAGAGCACAGTAAGGAAGGTAGGAGGGTTTAATGAAGAATCAAAGGACAAGATTTTGGGGTCAAACTTTCCTTATTTTCATTTATTGGGAAATAATAGGGTTGTGTAAAAAATGTGATATCAACCATTTGATTCATTTATCCGATAATTTAATTTAAAATTTAAAATTTAAAATTTTAAATATTTAATTTTTATTTTTAAATAATTCTAATCAAATATTCAAAAAAATCAAATAATTAAATTAGACATGGATAATCATATTTAAATTTTAAATTATCCTAAAATTTAAAAAAATTATGGATTTTTTGTTATATTGAGGTTAATTGTTATCTTGGTCTTTTCTACGTTGATTTTAGTCTAATTTCACATAATTACTTGCTGTTTTGACCCTTTCAAATTTATTTTTATTCAATTTGATCTCTAACATATTTTTTTATTTTTCTTTGTTTTTGTCATTTATTTACTGTATTGTATATTTTTTTATTATAAAACATCACTATTATTTCTCAATAGTTAGTATATTTTTATTACAATTATTTTTTTTGATATGAATGGAGGCCTCGTTAAAAACCCCCTTCATTTCATCCGAACCATAGGGGACAGATGAAAGCGAGAGGAGGAAAAGAGTGCCTAATTTATTGAATAAAAGAAGGTCTTACAGTAGTGCAGAGTAAAAGAGAAATGCTACAAACCAAACACAATCATAAAAAGGACCACTGAATCACGACTTCGAATCTAGCCAATACCCGCCTTTGCAAGAGAGTCAGCAGTGGCGTTTACGACCCTCGGAACCCATCGAAGAGTGGCTGAAATCTTCAAGCATAAATCAGAAATCTCCCTTATCAAGGAACGCATGAAAATCGGGGCACTGGAAGGCTCTCGAACCCAGTTAATGGCTTCAGAGCAGTCACTCTCAACGATCAATCTCAAGCCTATACAACTATCCAGAGAGAGAGCCACCTTCAACCCATGTTGAATTGCCAGAACCTCTGCGATGATAGGTGGCCCTCCAGGGCTCGGCTCCGAGAAGGAGGAGATAGTGGAGCCGTCATGTAACCGAATGGTACCTCCAATGCCGGCTCTTGTTCCGTCTCTACTAGTGGCTCCGTCTACGTTAATCTTGGCAAACCCGACAGGGGGAGGAGACCAAAGAAACTGGTTGCTGACAGGATTATTATTCGGCAAGGAGTCAGCAAGCGTAAGATCGCCCACCAAGGCTGAAGAGGAGATGGAGCAGTCTCTGTTTTTTGCTTTGAACCAACAAGCAATTCTGAACCGCGAAAACAAGGATAGACATAGAAGCAGACGAAATGCAATAGTAAATCCAGTTACACCATCTCGAGCCACAACCCATTCTTTTCAGGATGTAGATGAGAAAGTCCTAATCGATCGAATCATAGGCTCGTCTAAAGTCCGTTTTAAAAACTAAACCTTTAAGACCCATCTTTTGGATGTAATCCATTGCTTCATTTGCGATGAAAGAACAATCGAGAATTTGTCTGCCGGCTACGAATGCAAATTGAGTAGCACTGATAATGTCGTGAAGAACACTTTTGAAGCGTCTCGAGAGAACTTTTGCCAAAATCTTGTAGATGCTTCCCACGAGGCTTATCGGCCGAAAATCATTGAGGCTTTCAGGGCTTGTGCATTTGGGAATTAAAGCGATGTAAGAATAATTGATATCAGCGTCCCATTCTAGCCCGTTATAAAAGTTTTCGAAGAAAGTCATCACTGCCCCCTTTAAAACTCCCCAATACTTCTTATAAAAGCCGATATTGAAATCATCGGGACCCGGGGCCCGAGAGCTTTCCATCGATAAGATCGCCTCCCATACTTCGCTTTCCGAAAATTTGCGCTCTAATAGCTCAGATTGATCTTCGGACAAGGTGGCAAAGTCAACATTGAAATCTTCCACCTTTAAAGTATCACCCTTTTTGTATAACTCAGAAAAGTGCTGGAAAATGCCCTCCTTTATCTGCGTGGGATCCGAGATGGACTCATCTCCAATTTTAACAGAGTGAATCTGATTTTTCCTGCGCCGATTTGAAGCAACTAAGTGAAAAAACTTCGTGTTGCGGTCTCCCTCTATAAACCATTTGACCCGAGAGTTTTGAATCCAAACGCTTTCCTCTTTACGTAGCAATTCTTGAAGTTGTATTCGAAGATTTGCAAGAAGATCATAGTCAATGGGGGCACCAGACCCTTGTTGTACAGCAGCCTCAATGCTAGAGATTTGCCCTTCCACCTCTTTTAATTTCGACTTCGAGCAGCAATTTTCTGTCCCGGACCACTGTTTAATAGCTTGTTTCGAGAGCTTCAATATGCTTGCGATGCCTCCCTTGTTGCTGCCAGGTTTGCAGCGGGCTACTACCCTCGAAATGATGTCATCGAAACCATTTTCCTCCATTTGGTAGTTGAATAATTTGAAGGGTTTAGGTCCCCAGTTTATTCGATCAACTTCTAACAGAATCCCATTATGATCAGACAAGGATTTTGGGAGGAGGGACTGGACTAGGCTTGGGGCAACCGAAAGTAGAGCTGACGATATCAAAAAGCGATCTAGTCTCACTAGGGTGGGGGGATCTCGGTTGCTAGACCATGTGTATTTCCCACCTTTCAGGGGTAGATCTACCAAAACAGTATCTTGGATGAAAGACCTGAATAGTTCCATATTAGAGCAATTCCACGAACGGCCAGACTTTTCCTCCATATTAAGGAAGACATTGAAGTCTCCCCCAAGGCACCATATAACTTCCTGACCAACCATGAAAGATTTAAGATCCTCGAAGAAACTTTGTTTTTCAGTATCAATCGAGGGGCCATAGATATTCAAGAACCCGATCTTGCAACTTAGCTGTGCCAAATTCCCAAAGACAGCAATATACCTATTTGTAACAATGTGAGATGGATTCAAAATGAAATCTGATTCCCAAGCAACTAATAATCCCCCTGCTGAGCCCAACGCTGGAGCAAAAACAGAACTCATATCCTTGCTGCATCCTAAACGTCTTAATGTAGCAGGAGTAAAATTTGCTAATTTAGTCTCCTGTAGGAAAATTAACTTTGGCTTTTTCTCCTTGATCAAATTCCTCACCATACGAATCCTTTCACTACTTCCAAGCCCCCTAACATTACATGTAAGTATAGATACATTCTGCATTAAAACTGAAAATACCAAGAATACCAGACGATCGCAAAGAGGTGGAATTAGACCCCTGCATTATTTTCCAGAGTTGAAACTTTGTTCAAGAGGGCTTCTTTACCGCCAGTGAAAGAGACACCAAGCATAGTGCTAACACCCCAAACCGCGAGGGCTTCATCAATATAGTTTAAATGAATCGAACCAAAAATAGAGCTTGAGGATGTCGAGCCTGATAGGGTTTTATTGCCCAAATTTTCCGTGAAATCCCTGATCTGCCGTCTGAGACACCGACGGTACTCCGCATCGAAGCATCGATTGTTATTATTAGAAGCTATGGCCACACATACCTTCGGATTGGAGTTAACTGACCTATTTCGTTCAAATTCAGGCTCCATGGAGGAGGATGAGACATGATGGCCCGATTCCTTAGAAGAGGCGGCAACAACACTGTCAGGAACAATGACTTCTAGATTATCCGATGAAGCTTTCTGAACACTTGAATCAAGGGAGTCGTTTACAACCGCTTCAGACAAGTTCGACGGAAACGCAGGCTGGGGAACGGCTCTATTCTCTGCAGATCCTTCGGAAGGACTGATGAACCCACAGACAGGCTGGTTGGATTGTAATGGTAAGTCAAGGCACACTGCAGACCTTTGGGGACATATGGGGGGACAAGAGTCCATAACGGGCCCAGGGGTGTGGTTCAGTATTGGCCCATTCAGGGGGGACTAAGTGGCGGAAAATTCTCCAAATTGTTGGCTAATGAAGGGGCTTGTTCCATTTCAACTTCCAATGCCGACAAAAGGTCACGTTGGGGAGAAGAAACATTAAATTCAGCTGAAGTGGGCGCTGTAAATTGGCACGTGGGCCCAGAAGGGGTTGGAGGGTCGGCCACAGGAGACCCCTGAGCTTCCTGTCGGTCGCTATCTGATTGATCAGAGACGGGTTCCTCCTCCTCCGCTTCTCTCGAAAAGTTGAAAGCAATTCCCGTTTTAATTTCCATGAAGAATTCTTTACCCTGGATGGCTATTTTCGCAATACTAGGAATGTCGTATTGGCTTGGGCATCGCAATGCTATTTTTGCCGACGAAAGATCCAGCCTAGCAGAGGTAGACTCGTCGATTGCTATAACCTCGCCCCATCTGCTTGTTAACTTGGAGAAGAAACTATCTGACCAGACTTGAATAGGAACTCCGGTGATCGAGACAGAAACACACATCATCGGGGTGCCTTCTTTCTCGACTGATTCATCTAAGTAGTCGAACCAAAATGAAAGTTCGTTAAGTTTATTGTTCCAAACCCTGGCTTTTTCGGACTGAGAGTTGAAAGATATTAAAACAGACTTGGGCATTCCTCCCCAAGGGGCTAATTTGGCCACAATACCATCGCTTGAGAGGGCTCTCTGAACGAAATCTGCCTCGAACCCTTCTTTTAGAATCCCCACGGCTGACGCTTTAATCCAATCCGAGACCTCCTTTGGAATTTCGAAGTCTAACAAACTACCATTACCTGAGTTTTTAGCATTGCCAGTGTTCTTTTCCTGTCCTTCGAGAGTCGTTTCTTTAGCCTTGTTTTTGTTCAGAAGTGCCTCAGCATAGGTTTTATTATTCTCCTGGGTCACAGCTTCCTCCTGTTGAGCGCCCAGTCCCGCATCTTTAGTCCTTTGATGTCGAGGATCGCAGGTTTCTGTATTACCACTGGGGACCTTTGATTGTCGCTGGTCTCCCTCTTTTGGTGGATATGAAGCAACCCCATTTGCCATCACAGGGAACCTAGCCCTGGTAACCGTTACTACTAGACCATCTATTTTTGTGTTGTGAACAGCCGCAATGGCAGACTGCAAATCTCTCTCACTGCGAAAGGAGACAAAAGCAAAAGTACATTTTCTATATTTTGGTTTATTGTTTACTAACGGAATGAACACTCTCTCTACTCTCCCATAATGGTTGAAAAGCTCCCATAGTGCTCCTCTTGAAACCCTTCGACTCAAATTGTCGATGAAAACCTTGTGGACGCCGGTTGAGCCGTTGGAAGTCCGATGGTCCTTACCTCTCCACTCGTCTCTGCTTTCTCCTCTCCTCATGTTTTTCCTAATGTGTCGAGATTTAAAATTATTTTTATTACAATTATCATTATTATATAATATATTTTATTCTATTTTATTATGATTATTTTCATTACCATGTATATTATTTTTTTTACTATTATTATTATTTTATTATTTATTTACATGAGCTATGATCCACTTATACAATGTAAAATTTAAAGTTTTACATGTTTTTATGATTAGATTAACTGATTTTAACGATTGAGATTAAAATTTTTAAATTAAAAATTATTCACTTATTTTTTTTCCTGTGATAATGTTATCATTATCTATTGTTAATCTCAACCATCTACTTTCATTAATCTAACGATCCAAAAAATTTGTAAAATTTAAGAGTTTTACACTGTCTCAACGGATCCTAACTTCTTCTTCTTCTTCTTCTTCTTCTTCTTCTTCTTCTTCTTCTTCTTCTTCTTCTTCTTCTTCTTCTTCTTCTTCTTCTTCTTCTTCTTCTTCTTATTATTATTATTATTATTTGTTTTTTAATTAAGTTTATTACTAGTAATTTGAAAAATCAGATATCTGCTCTCTAAATCAAAAAATTGAATAAGTAATTTTTTGGATAGGATATTAATCACTTTTTTATGAATCCGAAAAATAAGATATTCGATTTATCTATATTATATCCAATTTTTTCTAAATCGAATTTGATCTAATATCTGAAAATATATAGTCCTACATTCATATTTTACAGAAAACTACTCAAAGTCAAATTTTCTTCTTTTTTTCACTAAAATTATACCTTAAAACCAAATGATAAAAGAAAACCATGAAAAACAAATAGCAATAATATCATGTATACATAATATTTTTACAGTGTACTGCGATCCCCTTTTTTTTCTCTATATTTGACTGATCTTTTCCTATTACTCCACTTTACATGCTTTTCAAATGGCAAATGATAAAAGAAAACTTACCATTTAGGTGAGTATAATAAAAACTTCAGTTTCTTTTCTAAAAATAAAATAAAAATAATTTCATTAATACAACAAGGTGATGAAATGATGATGGTGGTGGATATTTCCATCTCCATGAGCCATTCTGAATAGAGAAATCTAATCCAGCCATGGTTTCAGAGAAACTACACTTTATACTTATAAACATTGTTTTTTATATATGTTTTAATATTAAAATAAATGTTCAAACTATTTTATTTTTTAAAGTGTTTATTTTTTTATTTTATTTTTTTGTCTCTGTTAAGTGCTCCCGCCTTGTTTTCTTTTAGATGTCTAAGTTCTTTTTTATTATTTTTTAGGTGTCCAAATAATTATTTTTTTTTGTCAAAGTAGATGACTTAATTTGAACTTAAAAGGACAAAAAATGATAGTTTGGATACTTAAAATACGTAAAAAAAGTTTAGACATCTAAAAAAAGTATAGTTTAGGCACTTAAAAAGGAGAAAAAAATTAGGCACTTAACAAGGGAGATATGACAGTTTAGGTACTTATTTTGACATTAAGCCTTTATATATTAAGAAGTTATATAAAAAATTGTTGAGATGTGTGGGGCTCGATTCGATCAACCAATGTTGCTCACCAAGTGGTGGAGAGGTGGATATTTGGGTGCTAGGGTTTAGGAAGCTAAAAAGATAATAGACACAATGAATTATAGTGGTTCAACTTTCTAACCAAGGTCTACATCCACTACCTTAGCTCCCCACTAAGGATTTCTCAATCAATCCACTATTGATTCGTCCCCTTTTCTAGGATTAGGAGGAAACCCTTACAACCGATCAAGCTTCTACCCAAAGCCTTGATCAAAACCCTCTTTTACAAAGAGACAATAAAAGCAAACTTAAAACCCTCTAATAGGTGTTTGTTTGCACAATTAAGCACTCACCCAAAACCTAAAACACTTGAGCAAATTTGACAATTTTGGCTAACTAGTGTTTGTCTATACAAGAAATGACAAATTAAGCACTAAGACAATTTCTTGATCATTTGATGTTTGACAATCTGAGCATTAGCCTTCTCTTGATGCTTGGAGGTCTCTTTAATACTCTCAAATGAGTTTGTAGCCGTTACTAGCCGTTGGGATCATATTGGAGCCGTTGAGGACTTTATTTCCCTTCATAAATGCTGTTCTGCAGCTATCCGTATCGATACGCGTGGAACTGTATCGGTACGGCCTTCATCAGAAACTAGCAGTTGGGCTCTTGCCAGCCTAGGCGTATCGATACGCTTGAGGGCGTATCGGTACGGGTTCACTTTTGAATGGCCGTTGGGAAATAGCCGTTGGGGTTGGTTGAAAGGGGATCGGTACGCTTACCTGGTGTATCGAAACGATCCCGATCCGTATCGGTACGACAAAGGCCTGTATCGATACGGGTTTTGATAGTGGCCAAACTGGGGCAAAAAGGTATCGATACGGGTAAGACCGTATCGGTACTTGTACTTTGAAAACACAAGTTTGGCTATTAAAAACATGAAAAATCTTTGCCAAAAACCTCTTAAAATACCTCAAACATAATTTCAAGTTGTTTGGACTTAAAAACAAATTTTAAATTCTTTTCAAATTAGTCCAAAACATTTTTCAATTATTATATCAAAACATTAGTTCTACAAAAATAATTAACACACAATCAACGGGTTGATCAAAGTAGTAAGCATATCTCGAGTTTGAGGTCTTGTATAAACAAAAATAAATTCGTTAAAAAACTCATCCACTAAATCTTATGTGTGATGCAGATCGGTCCGGAATAATAGAGCAACAAAAAAATTAACACACATATTATAGAAAAGAGCCCGATCCAAATTTTATGATTTTTTATTGGTTTATTCAAAAAAATTATTATTTAAACTTGACGTAACCCTATAACAAACGATACCAAAACAAATACAGTTGCAAACTAATCAACAAAATAAATACGAGTTTTATACACTAACCCAATCCTATAGTCTATTATATATAGATATATGCTGGTGCAACAAACTCACATGTTCGGTCGTTACCTTGATATAAATATTCGAGAAATTAAGGTAGTGTGTTTTACATGTGAGTTGTTACTCTGAATGTTATCCATCAAACTATTAAAATAAATTTGTTTTTATTGAAATTTTTTAATACATAGATTGTATAAAAGTTAATCTATGTAATCATATTTATTTGAACATTATGGGTATTATTTATAATTTAGGTTTAAGATTTATAATTTAGTACTACATTTAAATAGACATAATCGTGAAGTCAAAATTTTACGTAATTTGTATACCAAGTAGTACTTTTTAAATATATAGACAACGGGAGTTTTGAACATGTGCAAGAATAGATAAGCGGCCGCACAAGGCCCCTAAGAAAAGATGGGCCACAAATGAGTTGAATTAAATATTTGTAGGAAAAATAAAAGATTTTGATTTAATAAATTACAAATAAAAAAATAACTTTAAAGAGGGTCATATAATATATATATTTTACTAAGTTAAAAATATCTTTTAAAAAGCCTAACATATCTTTAGAATTATAAATTAAAAGGTCTCGTTTTAATAAACTGCACAGGACCCGTAAATTTTTGAACCGTCTTTATATATAGATATAAAAAAGTATGAAAATATATTATAAATATTAAAACTCAAATTCATGTATGTTGAATGATATGTTTTTACAAATGGATTGAATTAAAATTCAAATTAAAAAGGAAGAGAAGTTGAAAAGCATGAGTTCAATATTCAAGTATAAATGTTATACTTTTTTATTAAGTAAATAAATATATAGATAAATATCAAAATTTAAATACATATAAAATGAGATATAACATGAGCATTATTAATTATTCGGCCAATTAATAAATATCAGTATTTATATTTAATTTTATTAAACTCGATAAATTGTTGTTACATGTTTTTGTCATGACTCAGTGATTCCTAACTGCTTAGGACCAACAACAATGAACACTTCCCTGAAGTTCAAATACTTGAAAATCCAACTTGGATTACTCTCAACAACTTGTCACTTGTTGTGTATACCTTACAAAAAGTGGTTGAACCTTCTCTCTCCCCCTCTCCTTTTCCCAAGGCCCCATCACCTCTAATGAAATGGTGCATATATATTATTTATTGTAATTTAGTTATAAAAATAATTTTTAATAAATAATAATTAACTTTATCAAAAACAATATTCTTTTATTGTATTGGTGTCATTAAACTCGGTCAATGTAATTGGTTCTTAAATCTCTCTATACATACACATTGTTATTAAACTTTGATTGAATTAATTTCCAAAGTAATGAAGTACTAACTCAGTTGAAAATAATTTTCAATATTAATTCTTTTAAATTATAATTTATTTTACTATAATGTCACTTTTGTCTTAAAACATTTTTATATAACTCCTTCCGTCTTATTCGATTTGTCTAGAGGGGGTATCTAAATAAAATAATTTAAAACTACTCATTTAAAAATCGATTCCTTTAATATGATTATATATAAATCATTTATCATTCAACCTACAATCATTATTGGATAAATTTAAAAATGCTTCTATTTACATAAATTATTTTATTCGATTTACAACATAAATTTGACAAAATATAATATACATAATTGTATTTTTTTTTACAAATTCTATTATAATCTTAACCCTACGTAAAGGAGAGAAGAATACAAAACTCTAGGGGGAAGAAGGGATTGCTCCTAGTGAGTCTAGAACTCATGACCTAAGAGATTATAAGGTAACAAAGATGAACAACTTGATCAACTGATTAAATGTAGTTGCTTCATATAATTGTAATTAAATATTTCTATATAAATGTATTAATATTTATATTTAACTTCAGTCAAACAACTTAATCCAATAAATGAATAACATTATGGAAAATATTTTCATTCTAAAGTTGTAACATTTCACAGTTCAAAAAAAAGTTGTAACATTTCACATCAGCACTTAATGCACACACTCTAAAAAACACTTGATGATTTGAATAGAAATTTCTATTTTTTTGTTACATTTATTTTTTTCACACACTAAAAATAATAGGTTTAGAGTTAAAGTTTAAGGTTATAGTTTAAGGAATTATTGCTAGTGTATTTTTAAGGTTTAGGGTTTAAAAATTATAATTTATGGTTAATACAATTTAATTTGTTAATGTTGAAACATAAAAATATACACCGAAAAAAATAGATAATTTTTGTCCTTGAGAATTTACAATATAATTAATTATTCATATCAACATTTTATGAGTACAAATTTAGTTTTAATAGTGAATTTATTTTATATACTTTAATCTTACTTTATTTGGTATCTATTTTGTTTTGTTATTAGTTAGTCCAATAACTAATGCCATTGATTAAAGTTAAAATGATTTTATGGATTTTTCCTAAAAGCACCCTCAAGACAAAAATAAAATTAATGTATAATAATAAGTTAAAAACGTAACTTCTAAGAAATAATTACATTATTTTAACTTGAATAGTTAATAGTGCTAGTTATTTAGATAAACTAATGACATTTTAAAATGATGCATAAATAAAAATTAAATTTCAAAATTGAACATAAAAATGGACCAAAACCAAATTTGACCACTTTTTAATAGTGGATCGTGTACAAAGGTCTAAGAATGGCAATGGGGCGAGGTAGATTTTTAACCGCCCGACCTGAAAAGAAAATTAAGAATCGACCTCGACTCACCTCGAATTTGATTTTGAAACCCAAACTCGCGCTGATTCTAAAATTTATATTCTAAACTTGAACCAGCTATTCAATTTTTAAATAAAATCCCGTCTCTATAAGGTCAGAATCCATCGAATCCGGGTTAAATTGTCATCCTACAAATACTAGAATAGAATAGAAAGAGGCATTGAACCTTTTCCAAGTGAAAAAAGAGAGTAAAAGAGGGGTTCAAACTTCAAAGTCACCTCTAAATTGTGACCGACTGAGAGAGAAGTAGTACAAAGTGCAAACCAGCTAATAAGAGAAGTAAAGGTTGAGAAATACAGATATATAGAAACGCCCTTTCTCAGGCGCAAATCAAGGAGAGAGGGGGCAATTATGAAATCGAAGTTTTCAAGTTATTATTAGACGAGATAATAGATTTTTTTAAATAAAATTAGAACTTCAAATTTGATATGGCAAATAAAATAAATTAGATTGGTTAGGTTATTCATGAAATTTTGGTCAACATTTTAATATTATTTCATATGTGATATTCCAGACATAATTGAGAGACTCTACTCGAAAACTGATCCACTAATTAATAAAAATTTTGAGTTATTCGAGTTTTCATTTTATAGATCAAATTTTATTTAAAATTTGTTCGAGTCAAGTTTATAAAATTATAAGTAGGGTTAAGACGAGACGAGTATTTTCGTATCAAGTTAAAAAATTCAATTTTTTAGCCGAGTTGAATGATTTAATTTTTTCAAAGTCGAGCCAAATCAAATTTTATTCATCTCTATATAGAGTAGATTTTTATAAAACTCAATCTAAAATAATTGATTAACAGATAGAATACAAATGATTATATAAAAAAAATGAAGTTATTAAACTTTAGCCTTGGCAACTGCCCCTCATGCTAATGGAACCCAAAAGAACAGTCTTTTCATTCACATATTCAAACCTCATTCAACCCCACACCAGACCCCCCCCCCCCCCTGATTATCCATTACCTTAATAACATTCACTCCATCTCATCACAATTCACACAATTCTTCTCTCATTTTGATTCCCCCATGGTGTGACACAAAACCGACCGAGTTCCGAGTCCGACCACCATGTTTCCGGCATGTTTCAGCCAACCCAACACCTTGTCCAGCACATCCCAGCCACCTCAGAATCTCATCACCTGCGTTTACCAAATCCAGCTATGGGATTCACCAACATATCTCACGCTCACCTGGTCCAAAACCCTTTTCTCCCACTCCCTAACAATCCATGCACCCGACTTGTTTTCCATCACCATCTCGCTTTACCCTTCAACCTTCTCCTTCTTCAGAACCCGACCCGGCTCCAAGTCCATCCGTTTAACCCACCACCACCGCCGTCAAAGAATCAAGCTGTATTGGGACTTCACAAGGTCAACCTTTGCTGACAACTCGGCCGAGCCCCACTCTTCCTTCTACATTGTCATTTCTTGCAATAACAGGCTTGAGTTCTTCCTTGGAGATCTTGTTGATGAGCTCGCCAAGCGGTGGTCTGGTCTAGCCGTGGCCCGACAGGTGTTCCTCGAACCAACACTTTTGTCTAGGAGAGAACATGTTTTCGGGAATAAGAGTTATGTTTCGAGGGCAAAGTTCTTGGGGTCCAAACATGAGATTGGCATAGATTGTAATGGAGGTGTTCTCAAGGTTAAAGTTGATGGTCGAACGAGCCTTGTAATAAAAAGGCTGGCTTGGAAATTTAGAGGGAACGAGAGGATTTATGTTGATGGAATCGAGGTGGAATTCTTTTGGGATGTTTTCAATTGGGTTAATGATGGTGATACTGATAATGCCAATGGTCACGGTGTGTTTATTTTTCAAGTTGGTGATGGTGGTGTTTGGCCCGAAATGGTGGGGCCGGAGAAAAGGTTGATGAGGAAGAGTTTGTCGTCGGTGGCGGCCGGAGGAGGGTCGACGCCGATGATCTCGCCATCTCCATCGTGCTCAAGCGTGCTGCAATGGGCGGAGGAGAGCAATGATAGTGGGAGAAGCTCATGTTCTTCATCTACTAGGTCTTGTGGGAGCAGTGGAGGATTCTCTTTGTTGTTGTATGCTTGGAATAAGGATTGAATTCATAGTTTCTGAATTTCAATGCAAAAAAATGAAAATATGTTAAAATTTGTGAAAAAATGTTTGATTTTTGTTAAGGAAGTATTTGAATTTGGAAATTATTTTTTGCCCTTTATTTGTGGTATAATATAAGAAAATTCCTTGGGAAATTTAATGCTTTTCTTGGTTGTGGTTATGTGTGACATTTATCAACTATTTGTCTACGTGTTTTTAAAAGAAAATTCTTTTTTATCTTGGAATTTGAGTAAAAATTATATTATGGGTGATTCTCACCACGTCATTCATGGACCAACCACTAGAAACCACCCACTTCACTATGACTTTTTCATGTCATTTTTTTCAACCAATGAATTTTCACTAAAAATTTTCCATGTCACTTTAAAAATTATTTTTTAAAAGTTATTTTATTATTAGATTAATGACATGAAAAATAATGATGAAGTGGGTGGTTTCTAGTGGTTGGTCCCATGGATGACGTTATGGGAATCACCTATAATATAATTTCTCGAATTTGAAGGTTTATTATTATTATTATTATTATTATTATTATTATTATTATTATTAGAGTAAAGGTTTGCAAAGAAAGATGCTAATTAAACAAGACCGACACAGAAGGAAAAAGGAAAAAATGGAATCGACCATTGCATCAGTATTGGTGAACCTTATCGGTATCTAATTCATTGATCAACTAATTATAATTAAATATTATTGTTTTATTTACTAGTTAATTTTTTTAAACAATGACAACTAAATTTCATTAATAAAAAATATTGAAGGAATCTGAATTAGGACGTTAATATTTGAACCTTTTATCACTTAAGAAATCTAACTTTTCATTCTACTAAATTAACTAATAATTGATAAATTTTGAATTTAAATTAAAAAAATTGTTAGGATTCCATTTATGTAAAATTTAAATGAAACCCAAATAATTAATCTTCCTCAAAGGAAGAGAATTGATACATTTTGGGGATAAAAATCGTCTGCTCCTTTTCGGTGCCCCTACTTATGTTTTAACATCAAAAAATACTATAAAATTAAATTTCAAGCCCAATTCTAAATTTTAAATCCTAAACACTACATCTTATACTCTAAAAAATATATCCTACCGTAAACTCCTTCAACCCTAACCACAACCCCTAACCTAAAACTCTAAACTCTAAACCATAAACCTAAATTTAAGCGTGGGGCATAAGTAGGAACACCGAAAAGAGGCAGCGGATTTCCATCCCATTTTGAGCTTATAACAAGTGTTTTTTTTTTACAAATCTAATTCTAATATTAATCCTACTTAAAATAGAGGGGAAGGGTGAATTCTTGAGAAAGCAATGAGTGCTCTTAATAAGTTTAAAACTCGCGACTTATAAAAGTATAAGAGAACAAAAATGAATAATTTGGTCAATCGGACAAATATAATTACTCATAACAAGTGTTTTTTATTCCAACTTTAAGCCATAGTATTCTATGAAGATTCTGTAAAACGTTACAAGAATTCGCATTAAACGATGAGAACCTTACTGCTTATTATTATTATTATTATTATTATTATTATTATTATTATTATTATTATTATTATTATTATTATTATTATTATTATTATTTCAGAAACAATCATCTGGAAATTGGATATAAAGAAGAGTTTAAAAGCCCACAAAAGTACTTGGCAGTTGG
The DNA here is from genome assembly GCA_030270665.1 of Hibiscus trionum. Taxonomy (NCBI): domain Eukaryota; kingdom Viridiplantae; phylum Streptophyta; class Magnoliopsida; order Malvales; family Malvaceae; genus Hibiscus; species Hibiscus trionum. Next base: position 78,137,505 of record BSYR01000003.1, on the reverse strand, counting down.
CACCAGTCCACAATTCAAACTAAACCAACAAGTATAATTATGTTCCTTTTAAAAAAAAGATTTAATCTTTTATTTCATGTTGTTATTAATAGATTCAAATAGATAATATTTTTAGTTGTCATTACTAAATTAATAATTTATTTTTTATATTTATTTAATCATCTAATCAAAATCACATGAAAACTCAATCAACCAGAATAACAAATGTACATAACAACTAAAATGTTCAAGGATTTTCTTTTTAAAAAACATGTCATAAACTTTAAAAGAAACAATTAGTGATTTTATTAATTTAGATGTACTAATGGCGTTATATAAGTAAAACATCAAATTATTTCAAATTAAAATAGAACAATTGTCCTGAAAGTAAATGGTAGAAGATTTACATCTCAAATTTTAACAAAATAAAGAGAAATAAAATAATTTTTAATATCCAAACAGATTTTTTTACCATTGATATTCTAAATAAAACAAAAGATTCACATTTTTTAAAAAATAAAGGGAATGTTTCGTCTGTTGGTAATACAAAGAAATTATATTCCATATTGGTTGGACGTAAATTAACTCAAATATTTAAATATAATTTTTTTTAACTTGCTTTCATTAAATAATTGAGATAAAGCTAATGTGCACACACCTACCATCGTCCAGTCCAATTCATGTCTACAACACAAAATTAAAGACGACTTTACATTGTAGGCTTGTAGCTTAGAATTTGGCCCACTTTATATGTAATTCCCAATTGTTGTTTACGGCAATGATAGTTTTATATTTAAGTTAAATGTTTTTAGAATATTTATATAATTATTTGAACAAAATTTAGTCACTTGAGATCATATAATTTAGTCACTTAAATTAAAAGAATCGAATAGAAGTTAGATACGAATAACACTAGTAATCAACGATGAAGGTGTAACCCCCTCGTCCCGGCCTAGCCATCAAACCGATCCGAACGGGTTACACGGGGAAAAGTGAAGTGAAACCCGCTAAGGCCTCACTCCAATTAGCAACCTTAATTTTTTCATTTTATTAATCTTGTCCAGATGTCACATTTATCTCTGTGTAAAGGTAACCAGCGAAAAAGCGAACACAGATACGAACCGAGCGGAGGCATAGGGTGAATTAAACTTACCAAGTAGATATTAGTCAAGTTTCATGCACACAAGGCAAAACCATCACAAAGATCACATATAAACAACACTTAGGAAGCAAACGAGCATTAGGGACTAAAACGTAACATTCAAAAACCTTCAAATGTGCCATTTAACCGTTTTAACTATTTGCGTTTCGAAACATGTATGCCCGTTCCGAAACGCGGGCTTCATTTAAAAAGTAACACCAAGCCGTTCCAGAATGGTCCCACATGGTTCCGGAACAGGAGCCTCCAGTGGCCAAACGTACCGGAACGACCCTACATGGTTCCGAAACAAGAGCCTCTAGTGGCAAATCGTACCGAAACGGCACCACCCCCGTTTCGATACGAGTGCCCCTGGAGCTCGACCGTTCCGAAACCATATCAGGCGTTCCGAAATGCCTGGACACAGTTTGGCTCGAAAATGCATTTCGGCATCTCCAAACGTTCCCAAACTTACCCCGAAACATCACAAACCACATGACAACTTATTATACAATCAATCTAGAGGCAAGACACCCTAAACACAACTTCAAACGTGCACACACGCAACAAAATGGATCTCAAACCCAAAGCTCATAAGGACACTTAGTTCCAAAACGCTAACAAGTCAATACACAAAGTAATCTACCCAAAGCCATAACAAGCCTCAACATATCATGATATTAACATTTAAAACATGCTAGCAACTTAAACAAAGCCAAACATAGGAGTTTGAACACCAACTCCCTAACATAAAGTCTAGTATTCCCACTGTCTAAGCATTATTACAACTAGTAAAACCATACTTTGAGCTAACAAGAACTCCAAGAACTCCTCCCTTGCCCACTTGACTCCCGGAGCCTCTAACGATATGCATTGTTGAAAAAAAAGAGCGTAAGCTTAAAAGCTTAGTGAGCGGAGCTCTAAAACTGTCACATCCCAAAAACCAGTCTAGTCGGAATTAAATTCCGGTGACCGAATATTTTTATTGATTGAATAAATTATTCGATCTTATCTGAACCAATAAATATTATTTGGGGTAAATTATGATAGTTTATTATTATTATTAAAAATAAAGACATAAAGTGAAGTGTACGGCTAACCACTCCACAAACTCAATTGAAAAATGGAAAGCAATTGAAGATAAGAAAGCAAAAGTGGCAAATTGCCACAAATGTTGTCCAATTTAAGGGCAAATGCCACGTGAAAGAAGGGATAAGGATTTGGTGGAATGAAAGGTGGCAAAATAATGCATATAGTGGATATACCACTAATAATGGAAATGAATAAAAAAAAGGGGGAGTGAACGGCCATATTTGACTATAAATAGGGGGCATTGTTCTTCAATTTATGGAATCAAAGGAGTCGAATATATTTGTGAGTGATGGTGCGCAAGTCAGTGAAGAAACGGTAATTAGGTGGGATCGAGTTCAGAATTAGATTGGTGGTCCGATAAATTCGATATAGTAATATCGAATCTATGTCGATGTCGGGGTAAGCTCAAATCCTTTGTTGATCTAAGTTTCGGTATCGAATCTACTTAATATTTTTATATTTATTCGATATTGTCTTATTGGTTTTTATTAATTATCATAGTACACAAGGTCGATTCAGAACAACCATCGAGCTCAAGAAATAAAAATAAAGTACCGGTCTATCAAGGTGAGTGAAACAAATTAGAGTTGAGATTAGAGTCTCAACTACCTTTAATTTAATGTTAGAATATATATTAAGCATGAAATTGGATTAATTAAAGGTTAGTAAATGATAAGGGTAAAAGGAATTCGGATTTGTAAACTGTCCTGTAGAAAACTGCATTTTTGGTCATGTTAGAGTCATTTATGAAAAACGTGTTCTTCTACAAAGTTGTAGAGGACAAAATTTTACATGGAATAGAGGTATGATTTGCTCAAAAATGTTAAGTATAGGTCTCTGAATTGTTGTTAGAAGTTACTGGACTGAAACTGAATGAATTTGAAATCTGCTGGGCTAAATTGTGAAATTCGAAAATGTTTAAAGGTTTAATTGATGCCAATAAATTCTGGGAAAAATTTATTGGAAACAGGGGAGGTATGGTAGAAATGAAAAATAAATGATTTAGTTTGAATTATATATCAATTGATAGTTTAAATATCATTAGAACACATAGAAAATTAAAATGGACTAGTTTGTAAGAATTGATAATTTGAGGACTTATATGCCCTGTTTTCATGGTTTCTGGAACATAATTATTATTATGTTAATATGTGAAGGTAAATGTGGTTAAAATCTCAAGATTAATGGTGTAGTGAAACATAGGTTATAAATGCACTAAAGTCATAAATTAAGAATAGGCAGATTAGGTTTCTAAAAATGCCCTATGTTCAAGTAATAAACTGTATTGATAGAGAAATGATAAAATTATGTGCCATACATGGTTGTAAAGGTGTGTTTATAAGCTTTCTAGAATGGTAAATAAATCCTTATTTGGAGTTGTGAGTAAAAAGATATGAATTTTTGAGTAAGTAAATGTCATAAAAACAGGGTAACAGTTTGCCCCTAAATCTGCATCTTTAGAAATTCATTATAAATTGTATAAGAGGAATTAAAAGCTATAATTTATATGGTTTAAAAGGTTATTCAGTCTAGTTTCGTTTAAAACAAACGAAATCAGATTTTGAGTTATAGAACATTTTATATAAATATTTCTTTGAGGACAATGCAAGCTGCCTAATGTACTAAATGATATATTTCTTTAATGTTTGGTTAGAAAAGAGTAGAAATGAAGGAAACCACAAAGTTGGAGAATAAGGAAAATGTCTCTAAGCTTGGATTGAAGTGAGTGTGGATGCATTTGTCTCGGGTGACGCGGTGTCATTCCGATCATTGTTTTTATGTTCTAATATGTGAGTGTGGATGCATTTGTCTCGGGTGACGCGGTGTCATTCCGATCATTGTTTTTATGTTCTGATATGTGAGTGTGGATGCATTTGTCTCGGGTGACGCGGTGTCATTCCGATCATTGTTTTTATATGTGAGTATGGATGCATTTGTCTCGGGTGACGCGGTGTCATTCCGATCATTGTTTTTATGTTCTGATATGTGAGTGTAGTTTTGTTTAAAGTGTTGGGATTAGTATCCTAACCTTGTTATTTTTTTTATTATTAGATAACATGAAGAAAGCATCAAATGAACCTAATAATGGTTGGTAAAAATTAAAATGCTAAGGAAGAATGATTAAAGGAAATACTATTGATATGTTGACTATGCTAGTTAGATAAGCTTACTTTGGCCTAGATATGTTACATTGGGTTGATGATTGAATAAACCATATGACATGAATTTATATGATGAGTTTAGCTACTGTATTTTGATGTTTACATGATGAAAATGATAATATGTGATTGCTGATTTTTCATGTTATCATGAATTGAATGATTGCTCTGAAATAAAGATCGATATTGTTACATGTTTGGTGAATTATTGAATAACAAGCTATTGGTTTTGTTAAACATATAAGTTAAGATAAGACCTTGGTTTGATTAGTGTCTATAGGTAGAAGGGCATGCCTTAGAGTCATTGAGCTCCTCTGATCTTTGTTACAGGATGGTGGTTAGTCACCTATAAACCTGATAAGGTGGTTAGTCACCTTGATAATTGAATGGTGGTAAGTCACCATTGATGCCTATACATCCTCTGTTATAAGTTGAAATGAGAAATGGATACTTTGAGTATCTAATGTTACATGAAGACTCGATTACCTTGTTCATTAATCATCCAAGGCAAAATATTTAAAAGTTACATGACTTGAAAGATAAGTACTTAAATGATAAGTACCAATGAAATGAAATTGATATGCCTAATTGCTTTGTATATGCTAATGTTTTTAAATGATGCTTGTCGTTGTATCTGATAATGTTTTGAATGATACTTGCTGTATGAACATAAAAGTTTGTTGTTTATGTTGCATCAATTGTTACTTGAAATGGTTACAAGATTAGCATGGCCCCTGCGCAAGGATGACACGCACAAATCAAGAAATGGTACCAATATATTATGTGTTTTATACGCTATGCTATGTTATGATCATGATATGATATTATGCTTTGTTATGAATATGAAGTATGCCATGTTTTTGCATAATTAGCATGATGTTCATTTTGGAAGCATGCTACATGACATAATATGTTCATTCATTGTCATTGGCTACCTCACTTAGACTATGGTAAGTCTAATGCATTCATTGCATAACATTTCAGGTTAAGGAAAGTAATAGATCGAGATCAGGATTAGTTGGAAGGTTGGCAAGTCACTACAATTAAAGAGTAATGTGTTTTGTCCTTATGAACTCCTAGTATGGTGGCAAAGTAGTTAAAGTAATTATACTAATCTTGTGGGCCTACTATTGTGAAATTTTGCCTATGTTTTATATAAGGTTTTAAAGCTATATAGACTATTAAGTTAGTAATAAAATTGACATAATTGGTAGTAAAACATTGATTAAAGGACTCTATGATTTTTTGTAAGTTGTTAGGCTCATTGAAATATGTAAAGAATTTTAGTAAGATAATTCAAAAAGAAATAGATTTGAATACTTTACAAAATAGTCACTGAATATTACCTAGTCTAATCAGATAGGTAAATGACCTCAGTTAGTAATGAGATTTTACAGGCTAATAACTAGTAAGTTTAATTTCAGTATAATATCACGAATTTAAGATAAGGACCCCCAATTTGTAAAAATTACAAATTAGTCCCTAAGTTTGAAAAAGTTTAAAATTGACCCCAATTTGAGTAAGTTGTTAATAAGTTAAGTGTTAAGTCTTAAAAGAGATTAGTAAAATAATCCGAAATGATTTTTTTTGAACTTTGGAATAAGTTCTGATCTCTAATATGTTATGTCACTAAAAGATTTATGTCTCCGATCTCCGTTATGTTTTCCGGTAGCGCTCTCTGACCCAGTTCTCTACCAGGCTGGGAAGGGGGTGTTACATGTGTGGTATCAGAGCTAGAGTTTAGTCGGTTCTGGACTAAACTTAAGTATGTTTGTATTATGTGTTAAGTTACTTTGCCACCTAGGAGTTAATCTGTTAAGTATTGTGACTTGTCAACTGATCCGATCTCTTTTATAATATAGATATGTGTCTCGAACTAACGAAGCTTGTAATAATGAGTCTGTTGCTATCTCCTCGACTTATGGCGAGTAGGTGCAAGGAGGAAATCCTCCGAATTCTCAGAACCCTCCTATTCGAAGTGTAGAGCCTGAAGCTTCTACAGCTCAGGCAGAATGTTATTAGAACATGGCTGATATGTTTCAGCAATTTATGTGTTAAAGGCTAGTCAAGTCATGCAACATACGCTACCTGTTGCGCAACCTCTTCGAGCCCCAATCGATAAGTTATCGCAATACCGAGTTTACACCTTTACTAGTCGGAACGTAGATGATCCCGAAGTAGCCGAGTATTGGTTAGACAATACTTTAAGGATTTTTTTATAAGCAATTAAGATGTTCGGATGAACATAAACTTGAATGCGCTCTTACGTTGAAACCTTACAGTGATGGGAGACTACTGTCCTTACCGTCTCCGAGAAAACCGTAAGTTGAGAATTCTTCTTGAAAGAGTTCCATAATGAGTACATAAGTGTCAGATGTTTATCGTATGGCTCAACGATGAGTTACGACCCATGTTTACAACGTTATACATTAAAAATTTCCAAGATCTCGTAAATAGAGTCAAAGCTACGGAAGTAGCGAAGAGAGCTTAGAAAGTTAGTAAATTTAATAAGTCTGAAAAGAAATCAAGACATGAGAATTTCTAAGTGCAATTTTTGTCAACGACGACATGAAGGACAATGTCGCAAAAAAAATATAGGAAAGGTGAATTCTTCATTTCTAGAAGATTCTGATCCCGAAGAGTGCTCGGATGAACAATCCGAAGCTACAGGTAAGAATTCGAGGACGAATTCTTTTCTAAGGGGGGGAGAGTTGTCACATCCCAAAAACCAGTCTAGTCGGAATTAAATTCCGGTGACCGAATATTTTTATTGATTGAATAAATTATTCGATCTTATCTTAACCAATAAATATTATTTGGGGTAAAATATGATAGTTTATTATTATTATTAAAAATAAAGACATAAAGTGAAGTGGACGGCTAACCACTCCACAAACTCAATTGAAAAATGGAAAGCAATTGAAGATAAGAAAGCAAAAGTGGCAAATTGCCACAAATGTTGTCCAATTTAAGGGCAAATGCCACGTGAAAGAAGGGATAAGGATTTGGTGGAATGAAAGGTGGCAAAATAATGCATATAGTGGATATACCACTAATAATGGAAATGAATAAAAAAAAGGGGGAGTGAACGGCCATATTTGACTATAAATAGGGGGCATTGTTCTTCAATTTATGGAATCAAAGGAGTCGAATATATTTGTGAGTGATGGTGCACAAGTCAGTGAAGAAACGGTAATTAGGTGGGATCGAGTTCAGAATTAGATTGGTGGTCCAATAAATTCGATATAGTAATATCGAATCTATGTCGATGTCGGGGTAAGCTCAAATCCTTTGTTGATCTAAGTTTCGGTATCGAATCTACTTAATATTTTTATATTTATTCGATATTGTCTTATTGGTTTTTCTTAATTATCATAGTACACAAGGTCGATTCAGAACAACCATCGAGCTCAAGAAATAAAAATAAAGTACCGGTCTATCAAGGTGAGTGAAACAAATTAGAGTTGAGATTAGAGTCTCAACTACCTTTAATTTAATGTTAGAATATATATTAAGCATGAAATTAGATTAATTAAAGGTTAGTAAATGATAAGGGTAAAAGGAATTCGGATTTGTAAACTGTCCTGTAGAAAACTGCATTTTTGGTCATGTTAGAGTCATTTCTGAAAAACGTGTTCTTCTACAAAGTTGTAGAGGACAAAATTTTACATGGAATAGAGGTATGATTTGCTCAAAAATGTTAAGTATAAGTCTCTGAATTGTTGTTAGAAGTTACTGGACTGAAACTGAATGAATTTGAAATCTGCTGGGCTAAATTGTGAAATTCGAAAATGTTTAAAGGTTTAATTGATGCCAATAAATTCTGGGAAAAATTTATTGGAAACAGGGGAGGTATTGTAGAAATGAAAAATAAATGATTTAGTTTGAATTATATATCAATTGATAGTTTAAATATCATTAGAACACATAGAAAATTAAAATGGACTAGTTTGTAAGAATTGATAATTTGAGGACTTATATGCCCTGTTTTCATGGTTTCTGGAACATAATTATTATTATGTTAATATGTGAAGGTAAATGTGGTTAAAATCTCAAGATTAATGGTGTAGTGAAACATAGGTTATAAATGCACTAAAGTCATAAATTAAGAATAGGCAGATTAGGTTTCTAAAAATGCCCTATGTTCAAGTAATAAACTGTATTGATAGAGAAATGATAAAATTATGTGCCATACATGGTTGTAAAGGTGTGTTTATAAGCTTTCTAGAATGGTAAATAAATCCTTATTTGGAGTTGTGAGTAAAAAGATATGAATTTTTGAGTAAGTAAATGTCATAAAAACAGGGTAACAGTTTGCCCCTAAATCTGCATCTTTAGAAATTCATTATAAATTGTATAAGAGGAATTAAAAGCTATAATTTATATGGTTTAAAAGGTTATTCAGTCTAGTTTCGTTTAAAACAAACGAAATCAGATTTTGAGTTATAGAACATTTTATATAAATATTTCTTTGAGGACAATGCAAGCTGCCTAATGTACTAAATGATATATTTCTTTAATGTTTGGTTAGAAAAGAGTAGAAATGAAGGAAACCACAAAGTTGGAGAATAAGGAAAATGTCTCTAAGCTTGGATTGAAGTGAGTGTGGATGCATTTGTCTCGGGTGACGCGGTGTCATTCCGATCATTGTTTTTATGTTCTAATATGTGAGTGTGGATGCATTTGTCTCGGGTGACGCGGTGTCATTCCGATCATTGTTTTTATGTTCTGATATGTGAGTGTGGATGCATTTGTCTCGGGTGACGCGGTGTCATTCCGATCATTGTTTTTATGTTCTGATATGTGAGTGTGGATGCATTTGTCTCGGGTGACGCGGTGTCATTCCGATCATTGTTTTTATATGCGAGTATGGATGCATTTGTCTCGGGTGACGCGGTGTCATTCCGATCATTGTTTTTATGTTCTGATATGTGAGTGTAGTTTTGTTTAAAGTGTTGGGATTAGTATCCTAACCTTGTTATTTTTTTATTATTAGATAACATGAAGAAAGCATCAAATGAACCTAATAATGGTTGGTAAAAATTAAAATGCTAAGGAAGAAGGATTAAAGGAAATACTATTGATATGTTGACTATGCTAGTTAGATAAGCTTACTTTGGCCTAGATATGTTACATTGGGTTGATGATTGAATAAACCATATGACATGAATTTATATGATGAGTTTAGCTACTGTATTTTGATGTTTACATGATGAAAATGATAATATGTGATTGCTGATTTTTCATGTTATCATGAATTGAATGATTGCTCTGAAATAAAGATCGATATTGTTACATGTTTGGTGAATTATTGAATAACAAGCTATTGGTTTTGTTAAACATATAAGTTAAGATAAGACCTTGGTTTGATTAGTGTCTATAGGTAGAAGGGCATGCCTTAGAGTCATTGAGCTCCTCTGATCTTTGTTACAGGATGGTGGTTAGTCACCTATAAACCTGATAAGGTGGTTAGTCACCTTGATAATTGAATGGTGGTAAGTCACCATTGATGCCTATGCATCCTCTGTTATAAGTTGAAATGAGAAATGGATACTTTGAGTATCTAATGTTACATGAAGACTCGATTACCTTGTTCATTAATCATCCAAGGCAAAATATTTAAAAGTTACATGACTTGAAAGATAAGTACTTAAATGATAAGTACCAATGAAATGAAATTGATATGCCTAATTGCTTTGTATATGCTAATGTTTTTAAATGATGCTTGTCGTTGTATCTGATAATGTTTTAAATGATACTTGCTGTATGAACATAAAAGTTTGTTGTTTATGTTGCATCAATTGTTACTTGAAATGGTTACAAGATTAGCATGGCCCCTGCGCAAGGATGACACGCACAAATCAAGAAATGGTACCAATATATTATGTGTTTTATACGCTATGCTATGTTATGATCATGATATGATATTATGCTTTGTTATGAATATGAAGTATGCCATGTTTTTGCATAATTAGCATGATGTTCATTTTGGAAGCATGCTACATGACATAATATGTTCATTCATTGTCATTGGCTACCTCACTTAGACTATGTAAGTCTAATGCATTCATTGCATAACATTTCAGGTTAAGGAAAGTAATAAATCGAGATCGGGATTAGTTGGAAGGTTGGCAAGTCACTACAATTAAAGAGTAATGTGTTTTGTCCTTATGAACTCCTAGTATGGTGGCAAAGTAGTTAAAGTAATTATACTAATCTTTTGGGCCTACTATTGTGAAATTTTGCCTATGTTTTATATAAGGTTTTAAAGCTATATAGACTATTAAGTTAGTAATAAAATTGACATAATTGGTAGTAAAACATTGATTAAAGGACTCTATGATTTTTTGTGAGTTGTTAGGCTCATTGAAATATGTAAAGAATTTTAGTAAGATAATTCAAAAAGAAATAGATTTGAATACTTTACAAAATAGTCACTGAATATTACCTAGTCTAATCAGATAGGTAAATGACCTCAGTTAGTAATGAGATTTTACAGGCTAATAACTAGTAAGTTTAATTTCAGTATAATATCACGAATTTAAGATAAGGACCCCCAATTTGTAAAAATTACAAATTAGTCCCTAAGTTTGAAAAAGTTTAAAATTGACCCCAATTTGAGTAAGTTGTTAATAAGTTAAGTGTTAAGTCTTAAAAGAGATTAGTAAAATAATCCGAAATGATTTTTTTTGAACTTTGGAATAAGTTCTGATCTCTAATATGTTATGTCACTAAAAGATTTATGTCTCCGATCTCCGTTATGTTTTCCGGTAGCGCTCTCTGACCCAGTTCTCTACCAGGCTGGGAATGGGGTGTTACAAAAACACAACAACAATGCAATTTAAAACATATATCTTAGTTTTCAAAACGAAGCCACTTAAGAAAGAGATACAATGAAATGGAAGCATAACGAAACATGGTTTGCACAAGCACAACCATCCACGGTGGGACTACACGTCACCATACACAACAACTAGCATTTTTCCGATAGGACTACACATCACCGTACTCATCTACTAGTCACTACCGATGGGACTACACATCACCGTATACAACGACTAAGCATCACGTGAGGCTTGACATCAACTACGACTACACAACAACATTAAAACGGAGGGTAAAAGCAATCCACATTTCACACAACAACACGAATATCCGCACACACGAACACTTAACGAAACAAGGCAAATTAGACGAACTTACACTTGGGTTTAGGTTAGCCCTTAAGTCTCCACCCAAACCCCCGAGAATACCTCTTTGAACCATTTTAAAGTTTTAAAACATTTCCACTCACCGATAGAGCCCAAACGAAAGTCGAAACACCGATCTCAAGCCTCCGTAACACCCGGTATCGCGCCCAAAGTACCCGAATCAATCTTCTCTGCTTCAATACAACCCAAAACAGAATATTAGGATGCTAATATACTTGTAAACCAGCAACAACCCATAAATCCAACTCCTTGCAACCAAAACACATTGATTCAAACCCAAATTTCACCCAAAACTTCACCAATTTTGTTCTAGACCAACCCCAACTGAATCAATCGATTTCAACCATCAAAACACATCCAATATCATCTAGAAACATCCCCCAACATCAAAGGAACCACCAGCCACGATTTCAACCCAAAACCAAGCCAAAAACTCTACCTTTTCAACCCCCAAATCCCATTTTTAGACCCATTTCAGGTTTCCTACTATTAGCCACCATTTTCACATTTTTAAGACACCAAAACAAGATTAAAAACACCCAAACAAAAATTCCATGAAAAATACTCATTTCTCCAACCCAAAACCAAAAATGCATTTTAATGGGTTTAAAAATGGGTTTTCAATAGCCTCAGTGATTAAGGGAACAATTATTGTTCCTAGAGGTCACGGGTTCGAGCACCAGCAGCTGCAGCAGGGTGATTGAGCATTCATCGTCAAATGGTTGAGAGTATATTTAGAACAGATACTACTTGCAATCACCTTAGCTTTCAAAAAAAATGAGGGTTTTCAATAAGCACAAGTCAAACATGTAAAAATCTAAGCAATGAAAAAATTACCTTCAAAAATCTTGCTCGGATGGAGAGTTAGGAGCAATGGAATAGTGAAATAGGGTTTATGAGATGTTTTGTGTGAAAAATGAGATTTTTGGAGAAGATGATGGTTTTTTTCAAAACCTTTTCTTTATTTTATTTATTCAAAATCTCCAATTTTCCCTTTTAAATAAAAGACCAATTTTTGTCCATTAAAAATGTTTTCTTCCAATTAAATTAACCTGAACCGGTTTAACCAAACCCGGTTATCTCCCGGGCTCCAAACCCGGGCGTTACAGAAGGATAAAATCATCAACTCTGACATTAAAAAATGCATATAAATCTTATGGCACACTGACAAAACGGTCATTATCACAACTCAATAGCTAACAAGAAACGGTGGTTGTGAACACGTATATCTAAATCCGACCCGAAGGTCTAAACCAGAAAAAATCAACATGATAACAAATAAACAACATATTAATTAGTCATGGTAGCGTCAAATCTACCATTGAGAAAACATAAAATAAAAAAATAATTAAACCACAAAAAAACAAAAAAAATGTCTAAAAGTAGAAAAAATATGTCACAAAATATAATTATTTTTATTAAAAATAAAAATAAAAATAAATTAAATTAAATTAAAATAGAATATAGTTAAAAAGTAAAACAGTCACCGGTCAACTGCAAATATTAAAATTGATGATGTTGTTGGTCAAATAAAGATGAAAATAGTTAAACGCTTAGATTAAAGAAAAAAACCCTATGACTATTAAAAAAACCCTATGAGCAGCTAGTCGGCTACTGTCTTTTAACAATGGCAATATTAAGTGTTAATTAATCCTATGTATCATCTTTTTAGGGAATTTTTTTAGTATTAATTTTTTAATGTGTAGAAAAAAACCTACATTTTTATTTAAAAATATTTCAAAATAACATTCTTAAATTTTTAGATCCGCCGCTAGTTCATATTTGCTAAACACGTACAAAAACTTTCTTATCTCTCAAATTTTATTATTTTTCATTCATTTGGTGATTAATGTAAAGTCCTTTTACTACCCTAGTTTTTATTTAATGATTGAAGCATTATTTTATGGAGCAAGATTTGGATCCAAATCTGAACTGGTAACATGCAAATATTGGTTTTTTAATAGAGGTAATTGAGTATTATTAGAAATAAAGCGAAGTTTAACGTATAACGCACTTAAATAACGAGAAATTTGGGAATTGTGTCAACAAAAAAGAATTTATACATATAAAATAAAAAGGGGCATAAAGTTAAAATAGCCCCACGTTTAACCTTTTGGTCACTTTAGCACTTATTCTTTTTTTGGTGGAATTGAATCCTTAACGTTTTATTTTCGTTCAAATTTTACCCTCATTGAATGAAAACCGTCAGTCAACTAACTGTCAACGCCCCTTGATAACGTGGCATGTCTGTATGCCAAGATTTGCTGATGTGGCGATGTCATGTGTATGGAGATGCTGACGTGACACTTTGCTGATGTGGTATCAACAATTTTTAAAATAATAATAATATTTTGTTATATTTGTTTTATACTAATTTTTAACCAACTACATGATGACACATGATATCATCTGGTTGGTTCAAAGTCATAGGAATAAAAAAAAAACTACATGATGACACATGATATCATCTGGTTGGAGATTTAACGTCTAGTTACCATTTTGTTATAAAACATAAAGTTTAATTGTCATTTTGTGATTTTTGAAAGTTTAGTTACCATTTTTTTTACCAAAGTTCAATGACTGTATGTGTAGTTTACCAAAAAAAATTAATTTGAAACTACAAGGAATCAAACTCAAACATTGTGGTTGAAAGGCATGGTGCCTGGCCATCGAGCTAAGTCACTATCTTGTTAACTTTCTACCAAATATTTTATTTATCGATGATGAACTAACTTTTGTCTTGCCTTCCCTCTGTGATTCAACTATTTTTCAGAGTGCAATCTTCGAAATCAGACGAGATTCTTTCAAAGAAATCACTAGAGAAGCTTTGATTTCCGCATCCGACGAATTTGGACCTCGAGACCTTCGCCGCGACTGCACAATAGTATTAGTACAGTTACAATCGCCTTCGTTGGAATCAACTTTGCAATCTTGTTTTTTGGAAGAAAGGTAGAGAAAAGACCAGAAACCATCCCGGAACTTGCTTCCCCGGGGAGCCACAATCGATATGCTTCTGTTGAAAACAATACCATGACCATTATTGTCACATCCCAAAAACCGGTCTAGTCGGAATTAAATTCCGGTGACCGAATATTTTATCGATTGAATAATTTATTCGATCTTATCTGAACTAATAAATATTATTCGGGTTAATTTATGATAGTTTATTATTATTATTATTATTATTATTATTATTATTATTATTATTATTATAAAAAAATATAGAAGGTGGATTGCCGTGTAAGGCATACCACTAAGCAAATGGGTGTTGTTGTTATTAGGCAAATTGGCCACTTTGATTAAGATAATGAATAAAATAATAATTAGTGGGGGAATGGTTCACGCTGAAAATAGTATATAAAGGGGCAAGTGAATTGATGAAATTCACGGCAAAGAAGCAAGAAAGAAAGAAAGAAAGAAAAAAATAGTAGCATACGATCCAATGTTCGATTGGTAGTCCGATATTTTCGATATAGTAATATCGAATTTCTACCGACGACGGGGTAAGCTCAAATCTCTAGTTAGTTTAAGTTTCGGTATCGAGTTGATTAATATTTTTATATATATTCGATACTGTTTTATTGATTAGTTTTTATTAATTATCATGGTATACGAGGTCGATTCGGAACAACCGTCAAGCCCAAGAAATAAAAATAAAGTATCGGTCTGTCAAGGTGAGTGAAACAAATTAGAGTTGAGATTAGAGTCTCAACTATCTTTAATTTGATGTTAGTATATATATTAAGCATGAAATTGGATTAATTAAAAGTTGGTAAATGATAAGGGTAGAAAGAGTAAAGAAATTCGGATTTGTAAACTGTCCTGTAGAAAACTGCATTTTTGAGCATGTTAGAGTCATTTCTGGAAAACGTGTTCTTCTACAAAGTTGTAGAGGACAAAATTTTACATGAAATAGAGGTATGATTTGCTCAAAAATGTTAAGTATAGGTCTCTAAATTGTTGTTAGAAGTTACTGGACTAAAACTGAATGAATCTAGAATCTGCTGTACTAAATTGTAAAATTCGAAAATTATAGGGGCTTAAATAATGCCAATAAAATTCTGAAAATTTATGATTAGAACAGAGGATTCATGAAATGAATTAAATTAAATGGCCAAGCTTGAATTAAGTCTCAATTGGTAGGTTAAAACCATTTAGATCACATATAGAATTATTAAAGAATAAAAAGGGGACTGTTTTGTGGAAATTGATAAATTGAGGACTTGAATGCTTTGATTTTGAATATGTTAGAACTTCATTATTATGATAATACATGTAAGTTAATATGGTTAAAATATCAGAACCAAATGAATTGTGAAACATATAATTTATATGCTTTAAATCCACTAAATTTAGCTTGGACAGATTCGATCCTGAAATTGATCTGTTTTAAAATGCAAAACTGTACTGATTGGGAAACGTTAAAAATATGTGCCATACATGATCTTAATGGTGTGTTTATAAGATTTCTATAATGGTAAAGAACTCCTTATTTGGAGTTGTGAGTAAAAAGATATGAATTTTTGAGTAAGTAAATGTCATAAAAACAGGGTAACAGTTTGCCCCTAAATCTGCTTCAACAACGACTTTAGAAATTCATTATAAATTGTATAAGAGGAATTAAAAGCTATAATTTATATGGTTTAAAAGGTTATTCAGTCTAGTTTCGTTTAAAACAAACGAAATCAGATTTTGAGTTATAGAACATTTTATATAAATATTTCTTTGAGAACAATGCAAGCTGCCTAATGTACTAAATGATACATTTCTTTAATGTTTGGTTAGAAAAGAGTAGAAATGAAGGAAACCACAAAGTTGGAGAATAAGGAAAATGTCTCTAAGCTTGGATTGAGGTGAGTGTGGATGCATTTGTCTCGGGTGACGCGGTGTCATTCCGATCATTGTTTTTATGTTCTGATATGTGAGTGTGGATGCATTTGTCTCGGGTGACGCGGTGTCATTCCGATATTTGTTTTTATGTTATGATATGTGAGTGTAGATGCATTTGTCTCGGGTGACACGGTGTCATTCCGATATTTTTATGTCCTGATATGTGAGTATAGTCGTGTCAGGGGTAGGCTCGGTGCTGCCCCATTGCATTAATTATGAATTTATTTGCATCTGGTAAGTACCCTGCATTATTTTGGATATGCTCAAAAATGATTATGATATGCTACATGTATATGATATGATCTGAAAATTATGGACTATGTGAAATTATGTGTATTTATGGACGTTGGATACAATTGGCATGCCATAGGGTTATTCGAGCTCACCATGTAAGGGAGGACTACGGTCCAGGGCTACGGCCTATATGTGGGAGATAAAAGGATGGAAGTGTAAGGGATATATGGAGCTACGGCTCAGGGCTATGGCTCATTTATGATTCATGATATGGTGTACAGGGAATCCGCGTATCCAATGGTACCAATATATTATGTGTTTGATAAGTTATGCTATGTTATTCTCATGATATGATATTATGCTTTGTTATGAATATAAAGTATGCCATGTTATTGCATTATGATCATTTTTGGAAGCATGCTACATGACATAACATGTTCATTCATTGTCATTGGCTACCTCACTTAGACTATGTAAGTCTAATGCATTCATTGCATAACATTTCAGGTTAAGGAAAGTAACAGATCGAGATCGAGATTAGTTGGAAGGTTGGCAAGTCACTACAATTAAAGAGTAATGTGTTTTGTCCTTATGAACTCCTAGTATGGTGGCAAAGTAGTTAAAGTAATTATATTAATCTTGTGGGCCTACTATTGTGTATACGTTGCCTATGTTCTGTATAAGGTTTTTAAAAGTAATATTGACTATTGAGTTAGTAATAAAATTGACATAATTGGTACTAAAATATTGATTAAAGGACTCTAAGATTTTTGTGAGTTGTTAGGCTCATTTAAATATGTAAAGAATTTTAGTAAGATAATTCAAAAAGAAATAGATTTGAATACTTTACAAAATAGTCACTAAATATTACATCGTCTAATCAGATAGGTAAATGACCTCTGTTAATAATGAGATTTTACAGGCTAATAACTAGTAAGTTTAATTTCAGTATAATATCACGAATTTCAGATAAGGACCCCTAAATTGTAAAAATTACAATTTAGTCCCTAAGTTTGAAAAAGTTTAAAATTGACCCCAATTTGAGTAAGTTGTTAATAAGTTAAGTGTTACGTCTTAAAAGAGATTAATAAAATAATCCGAAATGATTTTTGAACTTTGGATTTATGTCTCCGATCTCCGTTATATTTTTCGGTAACGCTCTCCGACCCGGTTCTCTACCAGGCCGGGAAGGGGGTGTTACAATTATCATCTCCATGATCACGATTCTTCTTCTTCTTTGCTAATAGGAAAGGGGTTCTAGCCCGCTTTGTTTGATCTTTTTTACCGTAATCCTCTTTTCGGCCACCGGTGAAAATTTTAGAATTTACATCGAATCTAAAAGAAGGAAATGAGGAAGACGACGACGGTGAGGCACGAAGATATAAAGGAAACGAGGAGGAAACCAGATTGTCGAGCTTTTCCTGGAGACAAAAAGCACAAATTCCACCAGGATCGTTGTTGTTGTTATTGTTTTTGTAAGGATGATTACTGCAAAATTGCATGTCGTCGGCCATTTCATCGCCATTGTTGCCATGGCCGAGCTAAGCCATTATCTTGATAAATAAAACAATTGGTCAAGAATTAACAAGTTCATTGTTTAATCCGATGGTTAAGAATTATACTTTCAACCATAAGGCCTAGGTTTGATTCTCTATAATTTTAAATCCAAAATTTTATTTCATTCGTATGACTTTGAACCAACCAGATGATACCACGTGCACCATCTGGTTGGTTAAAAATTAGTATATAAATAATTATTTTTTAAAAAAATTTGATGCCACATCAGCAAAGTGCCACGTCATAATCTCTATACACGTGGTATCGCCACATTAGCAAGTCTTGCCATGCAGACATGCCACGTCATCGAGGGGTGTTGACTGTTAGTTGACTGACAATTTTTATCCATAGAGGGTGAAATTTAAACGAAAATCAAACGTTAAGGGTTTGTTTGCACCAAAAAAAGAATAGGTGCTAAAGTGACCAAAAGGTCAAATATTCGGGGCTATTTTTTACTTTATGCCTAAGAAACATAAAACTTAGAGATGCAAAGAGCATTGAAACCTTCGTTTGAGGCCATAAAAACTCAACTGTTATAAAATCTTTTTGCCTCTAACCAACGAGACTCATAAGAGGCGATGTAGGAGTTGTGAGCAAAACAAGCAATTTTGCAGGCTGCTCCGCTACAGATTTCTGGTTACATTGACAAACAACTGCAAAAGAGTATCAAGCTATCAATGACCACCGAAAATCTCAAATCAAAAACCATCGTCATGAGGATCTTTGTAATTTGGTTCATGAATTTGGTATTAAGGTTTAATTTGGTATATAAGTTTATTTTTTTCCAATTAGGTACTTGTACTTGGTTTTAAAGTTTAATATGGTATCTAAACTCCTTTTTAGCGTCATGAGGATCTTTTTAATTCAGTATTAAGGTTCAATTTTGTATGTAAGTTTGTTTTTTTTAAATTAGGTACTTGTACTTGATTTTAAAATTTAATATGGTACCTAAACTTTTTTTTATGTTCAATACGGTCAATGTACTTGACTTTTTTATCCGCAATGATAGATAAACTTGCTTTTTTTGGTTCAAATAGATACCTAAATTTGACTTCTCAATTTAATTTAGTTTAAATTGTAAGTACCTATTTAAACTAAAAAAGTCAAGTTATGCACATATATGAACACAAAAAAAGCTAAGTTCAAGTACCTATTGGATAAAAAAAGTTCATATATCAAATTGAAACCTAAAACCAAGTTGAGATACCTAATGTTAAAAAACTTAAATACTAAGAAAATTCTTGAATGAGTGTCACTCCATTAGACATTATTAATGCTATACACCGCAAGACACCATTATTCTTTTAATGTCTTTTAAGTAAATATTAAAATTATTAGAACGTTCATCGTACAATTAACCATATTTAAAATAGAGTATACAGTTGTTTTTTAGTTTTCGTTTTTCTTTCTCTGTATATAAGTATTTATATGGAAAAGTTCCTTCATGGGTCATGTTCTTTTTTTGAATAGTCTAAAGGTGATTAGAAGACCATCTATTCATAGATATGTTTTTTTCACCACTATTCAATAGATTCATTGCGCACGTAAGTTTTACGATATAAATCATAATGTATTCATTTTATCTTTTATATTTCTCATTCTTTAACCACGTAACCTACTTTATAGTGAGTATAAAGAAGATTTTCAATCTTATGTACGATGTAACATACGGGTTTAGGGGTCAGGTGAAAATAATATTTTAATATTATTTTGGGTTTTGTTTGATAATTAAAATAATCTTTTAGACCTCGGGTTTCAAAAACAAACTTTTGATGTTGGACTAAAATGGATGAAATACAAAATGGAGGGATTTTAAAGAAATTGGAGAATAGCCGTTCATTAATGGTAATATTGTAATTAGCCCAACTTTTAATTTTAAATCCCCTTCCTATCATCTTTTACTATTCATCCTCTTCTTCAAAACAAGGAAATCAACGTGAAAGAGAGCTCCAACCCTCCTTGCACTATTCCATCTCATTTCTCCTTCATTTCAACTCGTTTTTGAAAGGTAACATCATTTTTGACTTCTCCTCAACTCTCTCTCTTCAAAAGTACAAATGGTTTTCATTTTCCTCATTGTTTTGAAAATGGAGTTTTTAGAGATTTTGATTAAAAATGATAACTTTATGTTGTTAAACTTAATATTTTGATTTAATGTTGTTAGTTATGGAATCTAGGAGCTAAATGGTACCACATATATGAATTTTGCTTGGTTTTGGGCACATTCTCGAAATGGGGTTTAAAAGGGGTTTTTGAAGGGTTTTGGGTGAGTTTTGAGGGTTGTTTTAGGTTGGAATTGGTGGGCTAATGTTAGTACTATGGTTAGGGGTTGCTTTGGGATCATTTGTGGGTATAAAATGTGTTGGAAACATGAGTTTTGAACAAGGTTTGTGGGCTGCACGAGTTTGGTAAAATTGGGGTTTGTTCATGGCTTGAAATGTTGAGTTTGATGTTTGAATTGTATTCTGGGTTAACTACTTTAATGCTTGGGCTGATTGGAAGTTGTTTGGTTTGTGTTGAGGTTGTTTAGAGGCGAGAACTTGTGTTGGTGAAGTATCGGGAGGAAATCCGGAGGCTTGAAGGTGGTTGTTTGCTTGGTATTTGAGCTTAAAAGTATAGGTGAGTGGTTAATGTTTTCAAAATTATTCCATAAGTGTTTGGTTCGAGTATGTGGACTAGGTCGGGCTTGGTAGACCCACCTAGAGTTAGGATTAGGGTGGTAGTCTAATCCTAAGCTTAAACTAGAGACATTGGTTGAACTTGTAATTGATGTTTATGCCTCGTAATATTTGTGATATGATTGTTTATGTATAAAGTGTTATACATGCATGATGAGGCATGGATGTGATGCATTGGGTTATGCATGTGGATGGTTCATGATTGTGATCATGGTGAGTACGTGCTAAGCACGGAATTGGTTGTAAATGTTAATGTGAATGGAGTTAAATGTTTGCACTAGTATGCTTGAGTACAAATGATCGATCATTAGGATGTTAGTGTGCACACATGAGTCAAATTCGCGCGTGGCCTTGGTGGCGTTGAGTCACCAAGGAGGAGTACGGGTTCGCCCGGAAATTGTTATATATATTAGTCGATGATGAGTGGAATCCCATCGACGGGGTGTGAGTGGAATCCCCTCCGCGAGACCGGTGATGAGTGTAATCCCACCGTGAGGTAAAGTGGTTGTTGGATGTGAGTTCCAACGTGTTTATCCGCGTATTCGGGTCATAGCTAGGTGCCAATATAAATTGATAAGTGTATCAATGTGATGTGGAAATGTGTTTCCTATTTGGATGATTATATGTACTTACATATGTTGTGTAAATGAGCTTGTTGAGCATGACATATTATTGAATATTGTTCATGCATCATTAACATTTTGGGCTCTTGAGGATCGAAGGTATAATCATGCATTTACCTTGGTTGAGTACGTGCTTGGACCCTGCATTTTCGAGGTTTGTTTTTAAAGAGCTTACCCTTACTAAGCTTTATCGCTTACGCTCTCTCTTTGTTCGACAATGCAGATCAGTAGCTCGTGGGTTGCTAAGTGCAAGAAGAGGCCTTCAAGTGTGTGTGTGCTTGTGGTGCTAGCTATCAAGTATGGTTTTTAGTTTATGATGTAATGGTCAAGCAATGGGACATGTATTCGTGCTATGATGCTTTTGAAGTATGATGTGGTTGTTAGGAGCATGTTAGACTCCTCTTATGTGTTTGTTAAATTGGCTTTTGGGATGTATGCCTTGCTTGTAAACCATGTTGGTATTTTTGCTTACCTTAATTTTGTCTAAGTGTTTGACTATATTTAAGCATGAACCTTGAATGTTTAAGTCCTTGAGATGCATGATCTTAGAATGGATGTTCCCTTTGTATCCTCGTGTATGTTGAGCTTGTTGATATAGGATGCATGCCTCTAGAATGTAATTGTATGAATTGTATGCTTCGTGTAGTTGTTTCGGACGTTTGGAACCACTAAGAGATGTCTAAAACTGATTTTTGGAAGTTGCAGGCAGCATGTGTTCCGAAACGGGCTGTCCTGTTTCGAAACGGGTTTGGTTCCAGGGCCCCCGTATCGGAACTCGTTTCGATATGTTTTGGCAACTGTGAGCCCCTGTTTCGAAACACTTTTGCTACTGGAGGTGCCTGTTTCGAAACTGGTATCGAAACGGCAAGGCAAATCGAGACCCTGTTCCGAAACGGGGTGGATGCGTTTCGAAATGGGTGTCTAACCTTTTTAAACTGAAGCTGGTGTTTCGAAACGGGCTTTGACTGTTTCGAAACACAGACCTAAATTTGGGCATTTTGACATCTCTAAAGGGTTTCAAGTGTTGGGTTTAGACCCGGTTTGTTGTTGGGCTTCCGCTTAGGTTTAAACAATGCATTTAGATAAGATAAAAATGGAAAATTTTCTCAAGGGTCGGTAACCGAAGTGGAGCCTTAACGGGTTTCATCTCGGTTATCCCTGTGTAACCCACTCGGATCGGTCAAGCGTCCGGGCCGGGACGAGGGGGTTATATACGCTCTCGAAGATTACATCAACGAGAGATTCATAAGTTGTTCACATAAACTTTTCATGAATGGTTAGGGCGAACAGTGAGCAACTAAACCTTTGTGTGGCGCGTAACTAATGTATAATCTAGCTTATTTTAATACTTTAAATAAATGCCAATGTTTGAACCTTTTCACGGAATCGGTTTGGATTGAAAGAGAAGTTAGTGAAGAGGTTAAATGGCTTTCTCAAGGTCCGAATAGAATTGTAAAAATATATAATGCCTTTCTCATTAATGGGTTCAAGTTCCACATGAAATCTCGTGAAAGATTGAGGAGGACACAAAATTGTAAAGTAGCTGTTACTTCTTCAACTACAAATTATGCTAGTGTTAGGGATAATCATCACGTGGAGGAAGATGTAGATTATTATGGAATTCTTATAGACATTATTGAGTTGAATTATTATGGCAAAGGAAAGGTTGTGTTATTTCGCTGTGACTGGGCTGATGTTAATATTACTCGAGGTATTAAAAGAGATCAATTTAGTTTTACAATGATGAACTTCTCTCGATTAATTCACACAGGTCAACAATTGATGAACGATCTATATGTATTTTCTTCTCAAGTGAAACAAGTTCTTTACTGCCATGATCCGATGGATGAGAGTTAGTACGTTGTCCTTCGTAACACCCCCAGAGACTTGATAGACATCGAGAATAAAAGTAGAGATGATATTGAAATAAGACCAGAAACTTTGCCTTTTGCAGCTCAAAACTTAGATGAAACAAGAACTAGTTCTAGTTCACAATTTCAATGGGTTCTAGAGGACATGGATGTAGATTTTGATGAAAACTGATGACATAACAATGTAGTAAGATGTTTTAACTCTTAACTTGTTGTCGAATATATATAGTAATATTGTCACTAGTTACTAAAATTGTTGTTGTTTGTTTATTACAGATATTATGCCTAGAGGAAAATAAGGGACATGCGGATTGTTCAAGATCCTCGGATGGAGAAAGAAAGAAATAATGAGGAAATGTTTGGCGTTGGATCTTCACAAGTTTCGGAAACAATTAAGGAAAATGTAGAAATCAAAGGTAATGTTTAACACTTTATTCAAATGGTAGATGTTTTTTTTTATTTTGGCTTGATTTTAATAATTTAACTAAATTATTTCTTATATAGCTAAAAATGGTCGAAGGCGCAAAAGTAGAGGACGCACGATGTTGACAGAGTTATACCATCTTCCTCCTAGGGAACGTGTGAAAGTTTCAAAAAACGATGTTGGCCAGCCTATTGGGGCAGAAGCAGGTGTTCTGGCCAATTTCTTAAGCATGATTGCATGTAATGCATCAAGTTTGTCAATCAATTATGAGTCATGGCGTGAGATGTCGAATAGTAACAAAAACCAGGTTGTGAATTATGTTAAGGTAATAATGTCATTGTAATGCCGAATAGTAACAAATCGATGGTAATTTATATTTACTTTGATTGTGCAATTTGTAGGAGAAATTTTCTTTAGAGGTCTCAGACGATTATGTAAGCATGTGTTAGGAAAGAAATGGAGAGACCATAAGAGTTTTTTGAAGAAAAAAATATTTCAAGAATAATCTTAGTGTAACCCTCAGAATATGCTTATGTGTTTCACCTGAATTCCAGAGGGTAACAATATATATATCCTAACATTTTAAAATAGCAATTCATATCATAATCCCATGATGGGTGATAATCACGCACCACAGAATAAAGTGTTAAGTAGTAGTTTAGAACCATATCAAGGTTTAGTTACAAAATGATGTCACATCGAGCCATTAGTAAAGTGTATCATATCAAAATTTATATAGGCTCATGTCACCCAATACAGACAATATGATGGATAAAAATATTACAACAAAAGACAAGTAAGAACGTGTCGATTCCCACGACCAGCAACCTCCATCCTTTATTTTGTGTGTGTTACACTTAGTCTTCAAGAGAAGATGCAAAATGTCCTACCTGGAATGCTCTGATATCAATTGGAAGATGCAGTCAGGTTTTAGAGTTCAACGAAAGGAGATGTATGATCAATGCACTTTTTAAAAAATAATATTTTGTCATTATAATATTGGTTATATATGTATGTAATGCAACTTTTAAATTTTAGGATCGAAAGCGCGTTGGAGTTGCTAGTAGACAGAAATAAGAGTTTACTCACACAGTCGGGTCAAAGAGCTTTGCTCGTATAGCTAATGATGAGGTATTTTTTCATTTATTGATTATTTTTTAATGTACTACTTTTTCGTATAGCTAATGACGAAGTATTAATTCTCTATTATACATTGTAGCAAGTTAAGACCATCAGTAGCGTTGGACGAATACAGCTCTTCGACATTACGCACACAAAAAAATGGCTCTCATATTACTTTTGAAGCTACAGAAATTATGGTATATTTATTGGCCATAAAATCTGATATTATGTTATTATTTATATCAATAGTATATTATTTTTATATTAAATAATGCTTGAATTCGTTTTCTTAATTTATTATTAGGCAAAATTAAAGGAAAAAAAGATGGAGTATGAAACTATAGTTTCAACTAATGGTTCTACTAATGTGGATGAGATCGACAATTAAATTACTGTTGAAGTTTTGGGTCCTGAACGATATGGTCGGGTTCGATGCCAAGGATCATTCGTTATCCCAAAAAATATTTTGGTGTTAATTCATCTCAGTACATGTCATCACAAAGTCAGTCTACCCAGGCAGAAGTTAATCGTTTACAACAAGAATTAACTCAATTTAAAGCCGAAGTAGAAGCGAGGGAAGCGGAGAGAGAAGCGAGAGAAGCAGAGAGAAAAGTAACATATAAGAATCTCAAAAATAAATTTTAAAAATAATGGCGATGTTCAAGCAGAATCAGCCGTAGAATCCCCATCTTAGTTGATTTATTTGGTTCGTTAGTATTTTGTTTATTCTACTGAACAATGTTGAATTACATTTAACTTTAACGTTAAACTAAAATGTTGAATTACATATTACTTTAATGTTCTAGACTTGAATTTATTTTTGTTATTTCAACTTAATTTGTTTTTATTGGATATGTTACAAATTTAGTAATAAAATATATAAAAGAAAAACAATGTAAAAAAACAGTAAGCTTAACGGCGTTTTGTGGAGAAAATGCCACTAAAAATCATATCACATTAGTAGCGTTTTTAATAAACGCAGCTATAGAACAAGTATTAACGGTGTTTGTTAATTTATAATTAATGTATGGGGCTAGTGACAGTGAACATGAATATATTTTTCCTATATAAAAACTTAGATCATAGGGTTTGGTTCAAATCGTAGTATAGGCCAAACTTATACCTTCCATATTCATTTTCTACTGGTGTTTATCTTCCTCGGGTTTTCACACCTGCAACAAAATGGATGCAATTTTATATTAATAAGTAATTCTACTAACGTTAGAAAAACAAAAGGAGAAGTACTCTTCTAGCAGCTCTCTTGTTAAGGGTTTTTAACCAAGTTACTCTTTTTTAAATCTCTGCCACTAGTAATTTTACTTTTATTTTTTTATTAATATCGACAATTAATTTTAGTATTGACTGTGGATTAACGGATTTTTTTTGTTTTCTTCATGTTTTAATAAGAATCTCTATATTTGTGTCACGCGTTTTCTCTGTCCTTGTGATACGTTTTCTGTGAATTTTTTGTGGTTCGTTTCATCTGTCTTTGTGGCATGATTTTCACCATACTTTAGTGGTCGTTTGGTGCTCGTTCAGAGATCTTCACGATACTAATCTTTGATTATGATTCTGTCGGTGGTCTTAAAAAGACAAATCTTCACTCGGTTGATGGTTGGTTGCCGATGTAATCACACCTGGGTAGCGGAGCAATCTGCCTGATAGCTTGGTTCGCTCACCACTCCTTTTTTACCCCGTTAAGCGTCTCATTTGGATAGAGACAAGAAGATTCATGAAGGTTTGTGAATTTTGGTATGCTAATCTCGATGGAAGTGTCTGCTTTTTTTTTCACCATTGTAAAAGACTTTTAGTGGACTTGTCCATTTTTTTTCTCTTTTCGATGCATTGTATTAATTTATTATCTTTCATGGTGATTAATAAAATTCAGATACCATTGTTAAAAAAAGAGAAAAAGATTAGTCAACATTTCATTTAAAATATGATCAATTGTATTTGTTCGTTAAGCAGGGGCGGATCTTGACAATCCTGATTGAGGAGACGTAGTTAAAATTTTAAAAATTTCGAGATTTAATGACAATTTTTTTAAAAAATTTAAAGAGGTGACTTAATTAAAATAATTAAAATTTTAAAATATAATAATATTTTTAAAATTTTTGAGGGACCAAATTTTAAAATTTAAAATTTTTAAAGGACTAAAAATTAATTTTCCAAAATTTAGGGGTCAGCCCCTCACGAGGCTTCGCCTTTGTCGTTGAGTCATTAATCATTTTAATATTTATTTAAAAGACATTAAAAATAATGATGTCTAGCGATACGTAATATTAGTGGTGTGCAAAACTCGATTCAACCGAAAAAAAAATGAAATTTTTAACTCGACTCAACACAAAAAATGTCTTGTTTTGATTTGACTCGTAATTTTATAAACTCGGCTTGTAAAATTTTCAAATAAAATTTGGGTTATAAAATGAAAATTCGAATAACTCAAAATTTTTAGTAACTAGTGGATTTGTTTTCAAGTTTGAGTTGATTGCCCTATATATATATATATATTCCATGTGAAGGAATATATATGTTTATTGGTTTATTGTATATGGTTATATAAACACGTTTAAATTAGAACTATTTAGTACCATGATATTATAAATATTTATAATTAAATTTAAATATGAACTCAAATAACTTGACTTAACTCGACTCGACTTGTAAAAATTAAAATAAAGTTTGAGTTATAAAATATGACTTGTTAACTGGACCTACTCGAATTATTTGACTTGATCGAATACTAACACCTAACCGTGCGTTACCCATTCCAAATTCATCCTAACTGGAGTACTAAATTAAACATCGAAGTTAAATTCAAATAGTAAAATATATATTTACCCAAAAAAATGCATGTGCATATGACAAGTTTATTAATATGGAATAATTTTTTAAAAAATATATAGATAATATATTACCAACTTGCCTTTAACGTTTTCAGAATTCAGATATTTTATGTAATTGAATTGAGACCTTATCGTAACAGCCACTTAAATACTTAATTTCCTCCTTTACTTCGATTCCTAAGCTCACTTCAGTTACTCTCCTCCTCCCACCGCCGCAGCATGGCCGACTCCGCCACCACGCCCCTCAAAGTCATCGCCGGAGCTGACTCTTTCGGCGCTGATCTAAAAGACGCCATGGTAGCCCACCTCCGCTCCCTCAACATAAAAGTCGAAGACCTCGGAATCACCTCCTACTACAACATCGGTGCTGAAGTCGGCCGTCGTGTCTCTTCCGCCACCACCTCACCCGCCGTGGAAACCCGCGGCCTCCTTGCTTGTGGAACCGGCGTCGGAGTGGGGATCTTCGCCAACAAATTCCCCGGCGTATTCGCCACCACGTGTCTCACAACGGACGAAGCTCGCAACAATCGCTCCATCAACAACTGCAACGTTTTAGCACTCTCCGGCATGGCAACCCCCGTCGACAAAGCAAAGGAAATCGTCGACACTTGGCTCAACACCCCTTTCAAATCGCCGTGCCCGGCGTCCAAGTCTGAGCCTTGGCCCGAGGACATCGCGAATTTTTTCGATGAATCGATGAATGAAATGCCTAAAATCGGTGCCTCTGAGAAAACCGAAGCCGAAACGTGTGCGATTTGTTGTTTGGTCAAGAACAGGGAGTTGAATCCGATCGATATAATCCCTGGCGGGTCAATGAAGATATTGAGAGAAACTCCCACATCGGCTATCGTTAGATTCAAGGCTGGGAGTGTAGAACCAGCCCACCACCATACTTTTGGACATTGTTTGGTGGTGATGGAAGGGAAAAAAAGTGTTTGGAACTTGAGTAAAAAGGAAAGACATGATTTGGGTGTTGGGGATTATTTGTTCACTCCAGCTGGGGATGTTCATAGGGTGAAATACTATGAAGATACTGAGATTTTCCTCAAATGGGATGGGAAATGGGATATGTTCTTTGATGAAGATCTTGAGACTGCAAAAGCTGCTATCGACAAGGAACTGGCTAATGGCTCTAATTGATGTATGCAATCTCTGTCTTTGTGTCATAGTGTTTAAAATACCATGTTTTCATGTAAAACTGTTGGTCAAATGTGTGTGTTTTGTGTAAAAGATGTGGGTTTTATTGTGGTGTTATAGCCGAGCTTGTGTATGAGAATAAAGTTGATGGTTTTATGCATCAAGATTGATACTTTCGTTGTAAAGTACTATAATTACATTGTGTTTTCGGATGTTAATTATGAATTAGATGTCTATACTGTTTTGGTGATAAATTGTTATTTATGCAATAATCTGGAAATTCAACTTTTTTGAATTCTAAAACCATTGAAGCCAGTGTCAAAAGTTATCAATATATGAGAATGCTACCTGTTTTTCATTTTTAAACCCCTTTGATTACATAATGTTAAATGTATTGAGTATTGAGCAGCCAGATTTGAGGTATAAAACTGTACAAATGAAGTATTTATACAAGGCTTAACTCATCAGGAATCTGTTGCTGAGATCCAATTGCAGCAAGCTTCTTTTGCAGAGCCACTAACTCTTCCCCTGCATCACATATGTAGGCTGATGCTTGCCTGCCAGACAAAGTTGCTCCTTCCATGCTATCTATATAATCCTGCACACAGTACTCGTTAGGATACTTTTCTTTTCTCTTTCGCATTTCCCTCATGTTGGCTGCTTGCCATATACTATTTCTTTTTTTCAACTAGCAGAAACAGTTACTTCTTCAAGCAATGCAGGGATTTCAGACATTCTCCACTTTTTTTTCCTCTTCTCGGGTGATGTAATCGGTGTTCGATAACTAAGCATTGTCTAAGATGAAAAAGAAAAGTAGAAGTTACCTGCTTTGTATAAGATCCAGCAAGAAAGAAGTTCTTTACAGGTGTCTTCTGATCAGGTCTGAATGGATCTTTACCAGGTCCTTCGCGATATAGAGATTGCCCAATTTTGACAACAGATGACCAAGTAACTTCTAAACCTCGCGATGAGGGGAATAAAACCGAAACCTGCCAATAAAACAGGAAGATTAAAGATGCGATGATGACGAGAGTGAAATTTCAGTAACCTTCATTATAACACCAAATAAGGTATGAATGGTTATTGACAGTAATCACAAGGCATTTTAGAGACAGTGATAAAGAGGATTTAAAAGTAAACTGCCACAAAGGTAAGCGGTCCTGGTATAGCTCTGGTAAATGTGCCCACAAAGGCAAGCCAAACTAGTAACTCTCCGGCCGTACTTGTTAACACATGAAACAGTTAAGTAAACTAGCAGAAGGGAAAAAATGGTAAATGTGCCCACATGAGCAAAACCAAATTCTTTCCTCAATTCTCTATGTCTGCAATTACTTTGATATAGCTCTGGTCACAACTTATCAAACATTAGAAATAGGTCCAAGTGCACATACGAGCAAGTCACAGCTTTTGACACCAACTTCAATTTGTGTGCCTATGCAGATGAGTTTAAGAATTCAACCAAATGCATGTTATAGAAACTAGCGGACAAAAAGACACGGATGTTATATAATGTAAATACGATCTGTTCAGAAAGCGAAATGGACTCAGACATGCATTTTACTTAAGAACCAGGGTTCCTTAGGAGTTTCAAACCTGCTCTGCTACTCTCTTTATGATTTCGTCATTTGGCAATGGCATGTAAGGGTCACCCGGTGTTAAGACACATCTGAAAGACACCATTCAAACAAGCAATAACTCAGTTAAAAGAGAAACGTGAGAAGTCTCAGCAGTCCTATTTACAGGGAATCAAATGTCGGTCCAAATCCATATCCAAATATTATCGTGGTATAAATGATTAGATAGTATTTAGATATTTGAAGACAGAAATCAGCTTTTTTCATTTTTAAGTCCAGTACAGCGAAGATAATACTAAACATAGTAACATGTAACAAAAGAGGAAAAAACCATTGCACAATGTCAATATAAAGAAGTAATAACTCTAAGAAAAAGCATGTCTTACTGGAGCAATGAACCTTGTCCCTCAATGTAGTAATCTTCCGGAGAAGTGAGAGCTAAGTCCGCAAAGCAGGAGAAATCCGCATCCGGAGTGTACAGGAGATTATCAAGGCCAACAGCTTGCCTCAGTTGCCTTTTAACGAGTTAAGGAAAATTAAGGAAACGAAGCACAATAAGCAAATTTTAATTCCTCGAGAAGCAAAAGCAGGAGGTTTTATTAGGCTGTTAAAAAGAACCCCACTTTATTCGCAATCTGCAGTAAAAAAAATGAAAGAATTACCTTGACCGCTCCAGATCCTGCAACTCTGTGACCCAGCCATTGTACCTAAGCTGTACGGTAACAACTGGCACTCCGACTAGCTCGTAAATGTTATTAAAAATTTGCATTTCCCTCCACTGGGATGGAAGTAACCTTTTTATTCCAGGGACATCCAATGCTGCCATCAAAAGAGAAGCAATGGTAAAGAATTGTTTTCTATCAAATGAAAAGCTGAAAATGGAACTTTTGAACAGGAAGATCCGACTACAGACCAGCAACGTAAGCATCAGCTTTTACAAGTTTCTTGTTAGTTGCCTGCAAGAAAAAAAAATGTGAACTCAAAACCTTAACATCTTTAAAAAAATCAGTTTGCATATCATACAACCGATTCGGACATCCCAGTCCTTACATAGACTAGATCTATGAAACTGTTCTGATCAAATGCATAAATTGCAATTAAATTTCCAATATTTACATGAACCAACGATAGACGTGATTTACTTTAGACATGGCAAGTCCTGTGACATATATCTCTCCATCAGCGGATTTATCATAAAGTATCTCTCTGCATCCCCACCTCAGATGGAACCTGTTCTAGCAAATAAAGCTATTAAAATGAGAACTAATTTTATATATAGAAGAAGCCTACAAGTGAACCACGATACCTACTAAATAGTTTGCATGCCTATATTTATAACATACCTGCCTCCTCTTTCTGTTATATAATTTCTGATTGGACCACTCAAGTAAACATCCGGAGAACCCTTTAGCATACGTAGAAGAGAAGCCTCTGTCTTGGTGGCAAACAGTGAGAAAATGGTGAGCATGCAACGAGCACTTATGTTATCACAGTCAATGAAACCCAAGGCATAAGCAACCGGATCCCACATTCTCTGGATACTTGTGCGTGTACCACCTTTAGATAAAAACCAATCAGAGAAGGTTATCTGCAAGTAGAAATGAATTTTAAGTACACAGGAAATGCATAGGGAAAAAGTAAGATAAAATGCCAAAGACAAGTTGTTTATTGGAAAAGGAGGATACGGAGAAGAGCAAACATAATTGAAGAATAAGAAAAGCATGAGGATTATGATAAGGGAACAAAGTAAAGACACTTTGTTTGAGTTCAACTGCCTTCTAAACAAGAATGAGAAAGGATCACATATAGTGTAGGACCTTCATGCTATTTAGATGTTAATTAAGTATCTATTAAAGTAATGTTGCATACACTGTCCAAATCTCTTATATCCCTCATTGCTCCATCCGGATCAACAAGAGCCTTCACGACTGGACTTAAGGCAAGGGCCACGGCATTTCTTGCTTTATCGTAAGTCTGCAGTTGAAAAAAAATGAATTGAGTAGCATAAGCACCGGCTACTTTACTTGGGGAATAAAAGTAGAACTTATATTAACAGGAAAGGTATATTGTAGGGTAGGCTATATAACTTAAGGATTCAAGAAAACAAGTCTTAGAAATGCCATTGATGATATGACCGCGGTAGTAGCAATAATAACGGCTGAGAAAAGGATAGTAGAAAACCTTCAGTTGATTTGTAGTTAAAAAGGCACTAATTCCATGTATGGGAGCTCCAACTGGAAATCTAAAATCAAGTTCTGCATCAAAACTCAAACCTTCAGTTCAACTCTTTAAAGTAAGATCTCAACATAAAATTTATTATCATAGAATTTGTTTAAATAGGATTTAACGCAAACCATACCACCAATTTCGCCCCCTTTGTTTACGAATGTGTGAGTATGATCCTTCACAAGTAGATTTTTATCTGCACCCACCTAGAATCAAGTAGGGATCAAGGAAAAACTATCAGAGGCCAGATAGACAGTTGAACCTACATTAAAAGGATGACACCATGTTACACGGACACAGGTGCAAAATCAGGATATAGTATCCGATATAACGGCATGAATGATACAAAAATCTTATTTCCTTGTAAAATTGAATGTTTTTCCAATAAATAGAATGGCACGAATTATACAATGTCAAATGACCATGAGAAAGTTGTATCACTATCGTAAGGCCCTGTGGTTCACCTTTTTCATCAAACGAAATAGATTGTTGTAGCAACCAAAGAAAACATGCAGCCCCATCTCAATGTGGTTTCCCTTTCTATCAACAAAAGAACCTACTTTGCCTCCAATGAATGGCCTGGACTCATATATATCAACCTGAAGAAACAAAAGTAATCATTAATGACTGCCACTGTATTGAATTATCAATAAACCATGTTTATGTAAGGAAAGAAGTTTGCAGAAATAGATTATCCGAAACTGAAAATTGTAAAAATATGGTTCTACTTTGTAATTTTTATTCATGTTGAAAGGCCAATCCGGTTAAGATATTGTCAAAACAATATCTAGAGATAAAGTAAAACCTCATGGCCTTGATCCAATAGCTCAACAGCTGTTGACATGCCAGCAAGGCCGGCTCCGATAATAGCCACCTTCAGCTTTGGTCCCCTGTATTGTTCAGGTTCAGGTGGAAACAATCCCTTTGGAGCTGCAAAATAAACAATCCAAATATCTACCATGATTTCATGAAATTTTAATTCAACCTATTTAGAACTACAATTTCTCAACATGATTATGAGCATCCAATAAGAACCAAGAACTGTAAGCTATCTACCTATAGAATAACTTCTTACTTCCAAGCTGAAAAAGGCAAAATCAAGCTATTTAAAACGATTACTAGACAGCATTTTCCAAATAACATAACACAAGCTCCATTTTCAGATTCCAATTCTCATGTCTGAGCTATGACCTCCTTGTAAATTCAGTTAAACTAAATAAAAATTCAGTACGCTATCTACCAAAAAAGAAGAAGAGAAAAGCAAGAATACCCAGAATCCAGAAGAGCCCAAAAATGGGGGAAATAAGGCAAATTTAAAAATTCGGGAGAGAAATAACCATTAACGCTCATGTCCGAAACATAGGTGTCTAAAGAAGACTTGACAAAGAGCATTGGAGACTTCACCCGGGCCACTGAACCCAAACCAGCGGCTGCAAACAGAAGAGAAGCAGAAGCCATGGATAACCCAGAAAATATGGAACTTTAACTTTCCTTCTCAAATAATAGCAAGTTACAATTCCTTTCTTTGATCAACCAAGAAAAGAAACCATAAAAGAAGAAGCTTTGGGAATTAAGATTGTAGCAAAAGAATGTGTGGAAGAATTCAGCTTGCAAGCTTCAATTTTTCTTAATGCTACAACACTGAAAAAACATGTCTTTTGGAGGTTGAAACAAAGTAGAAGAAATGGAAGAGATACTGGGTTTCAATTAAGTGAGTTTGCCACTAACTTATAATTGGCCAACCAGAAGCAAATAGGCAAATATTTTTGTTTTTCAGTTCAAAGTACCAAAAGAAAAGATGATTAATCTTTTGTCGGATGGTGCCGTTTTCCCCTTATCCTTTGTTGTTGTTTTAAAGTGAAATGCCCAAGGAAGGGGAATAGGCCACCGATTGACGATACCGGATAGTCTCCCTGTGGATGTGGCTACCTATATTAGACAAAGTTGGGGCTAAAGGCGCTTAGGGTTGGACGTGAGTCAAAAAGTTTATAAATTTTATTTTACAATTTAAACTTTGTTTGAAAATTTTTAAAATTGAATCGGGTTAATTTTTACTTTTACGGTTTTCTATATCCATTTATAATATAAATATATGTTTCTCCATATTTTCACATGTAATATACATAAATAATATATCATGTAGAAGAATTAACAGACTGATACTCAAATTTGAAAACTGATCAACTAATTAGCAAAAATTTTGAGTTATTCAAATTTTCATTTCATAACTCAAATTTTATTTAATTTTTTTTCGAATTCAGTTTATGAAGTTACGAATCGAGTCAAAACGAATCGGTTTTTCCGTGTCGAGTCGAGTAAAATAATTCAACTTTTTCGAGTCGACTCAAGTTTTGCCTACCTCTAACTTTAGTATTGTTTTTGGTCGTTAAAAGTGTTTTTGATTTTTTTTTGAAAAAAAAATTGTATACATAAGTTGTGTAAACTAGACTTAGTTTTAGGGCTCAAATGTTTAGTTTAGAGTTTAAAGTTGGTATAATGTCAAAAATACTCATAACGTTTGATTGGATTGTCATTTTGGCCCCTATTTTTTTAATTGGAGCAAACCTACATGACAGTGCATATTGTGGTAGCAGTGTCACATAAGCAAATATGCTGACTTTACAAATGACATATTTTTTTCTTATGGCGTTTCATTCTTTCGGGTCATTTCCAATTGTTTATTGTCAGTTGACTAATAGTTTTCATTTACGGAGGACTATTTTGACCCAAAATGAAACGTTGAGGGTTAAATTGCTTCAAAAAAGAATAAGGGCCAAAGTGACTATTCTGTCAAATGTTAGAGGTATTTTTTAAACATTATACTTATAAAGTTTAGAGGTTTATATTTTAAAATTTAAAATTTAAAATTAGTAATTAGAATTTAAGGTATTGTATTTAGAGTTATACAATACCAAACTACAAGGCCACAAAACATAAATTAACAACATTTGAAACGCACCCCTACCAACACACATAAAATAAGTAGAAACTGCCTTGTGCCCTTAATTTACAAAATTGTAGACTTAACTCAAACCTCAACCAAAATTAACAAGCTTGCAAAGCAAACAGATCACCCAAGCTCAATAGCTCCACGAAAGGCATGAAAGAGACCCAAAACTAATCACCTTTGCGAAGATATACTTTAGCCAGAGCTCAATGGAAAATTCAAAGTAAATAAGCTTAAAAGGATAAAAACAATATATATTAAAGAATCTATAAACCAATAACTCATTCCAACTTTAAATAGTTTGTAATTAGATTCAAGAACCAACAACTCAAAAGAAAAAAAGAAAAGAAAGGGTAAACCACAATTATAGTCACTATTACTAAACATGCCTAACAGGAAACTTGCTAATCTGCTGTTGGGCGTTGGGCGCGAGATAATGTTCCCATAAAAGAAGGGGGTAACATGCCTGTTTGATCATACACTGTCTCGAACAACGGTGGCAACATTCGATAAACACCAGCAACCTCCTTCATCGCACTAGTTCCGTCTGCTCCACCACCGACTACACCTCTATCTGTGCCATCTCCTCCTCCATTAGTCCAAATGCTGATCTTCGGTTGCAATCCACGAACAGCTTCTGCGTTAATCTTAGCAATGTCTTGAAACATCCCAGCATTTATCATCAAGTAATCCCTTAGGATTCCATAGTTGCCTCCCACGGCTCCTAAGAGTGTGCTTAGGTACATGCCTTGGGCCTTTGCAAGTGCCATTAATCCTTCAGCTTCCTTCTGTTTCGCGTATAATTCTGCGTCGGCAACTTGTTTACGACTGTAAAATGCTGCATCTGCCATTGACTTCTCTGCCTCAGCCTGCTTTTCTTTCTCATACAAGCTTGCCTCCGCTTCCTTCTGCTTCTTGTACAGCACCCAATTGGCTTCTTGCACCTGAATTCGTGTATTATCAATAAAACAGAAATAATCAATAAAACGGTGAAAAGTAATCATTAATACACGTGGCATATAAGAAATCATTCTAATTAATCAAAAGTACCTTTGTTTCATACTCAACACTAGCTTTACTAAGATAGTCAGCCTTAAGCTTCTCAGTCATGGTGGCAGCATTCATCATCTCCACTTCCTTTTGAAGCTCAGCTTCCCTCAAAGCCACCGCCTTAGACGCCTCCACCTGCGCCACTTGTGCCTCCCTAGTCCAACCAGCTTTCTTCTTAGCCAAATCTGCATTAGCCTCTGCTACCTCCGCCTCTCTTTGGTTTTCGTAAACCTTAACCTCAGTATTCACCTTTATCTCCTCCTTCTTTCCATCTCCTAGTCTCTGCGTCGCTATAATCTTCGTCTGGGCGTCGATCTTTGCAGCGTTTTGCTTCGTTTGTCCTTCCCTTAACTTAGCACCAACCTCGCCTTTCATCTGTGCCTCGGCGACATCGATCTTGGCTTGGTTAGCAGCCTCCATCTGAATCCTTTGACCCAAGTAAGAAAAATACTCATGACCAGGTACATCAACAAGCTGTTGAACGTTAGCATTGTAGATAAAAAGCCCAAACTGGTTAAGTTCAAGCTGAATCTTGTCGAAAACCTCACGTTTAAACTCTTTGGTTCCTTTGAAAATCTCTTCCATGGTCATGGCAGCAGCAATAACCCTAGTTTCTCCCTCAATCACGCCTCGAACCAGTTCCTTGACATGGTCGGATTCTTTGTGGTGGGGAGACATAAGCCTAGCGTACTTGATGAGGTTATTGGTGTCGGGGCCGATGCTGAAGACGGCGGGGAGGATGAAAGGGAGCTTCTCGGCGCTCATGGCTTGGACTTGGAAGGTGTAGTTTACAGGGGTGAGGTCTAAAACGGTGCAGGATTGGCCTGGAAATACCCATGCTTTCTTCTCAAGCCTGATGTCTTCGATTCCAACGCCGGTTAAGGCCAGATGTTGCGATGCTTCCGCCACCCTATACATGTTGATCGATTGCTTTGGTAATATTTTTCCAAGAGAAATCTATAATTAATCGCAAAAGATTCAATGGTTTAACATACATATATATAGTGTATGCATGCAGTAAGGCTTTTCTGAAATCCTATTTACGAAAGTAATACGTTTGTATTCAAAAGCTATTAAAACTTCTATTTTTATCAGATTTCATACCTTTATTAATTTGTATCTTGTTTTACAAGTAAAGTGATTTAGTGAAATTCGATTTTAATATTATTTTTATAAAAATAAAAAATATATATTAAAAGTTGTTATTTATATCTTTATATAGAGTATATCTATATATATAATATATGTTTATCTCTAACTTCTTATATACAAATATCAACTCTGAATCCGTAAATAGTGAAGGATATATTTACCCTTAGTAATTTTTAATATTAATTATGAAAGTAGAGAAATGTTGGGATGTGTGGGGCTCGATTCGATCAACCAATTATGCTCACCAAGTGGTGGAGAGGTGGATATTTGGGTGTTAGGGTTTAGGAAGCTAGAAAGGAAATAGACACAATGATTTTAGAGTGGTTCGGTCTCCTAACAAGCACCTACATCCACTACCTTAGCTCCCCACTAAGGATTTCACAATCAATCCACTAATTGATTCGTCCCCTTTTCTAGGCTTAGGAGGAAACCCTTACAACCAATCAAGCTTTCTACCCAAAGCCTTGATTGAAACCCTCTTTACAATAGATAAACAAAGCAAACTTGTAGTCCTCTAATAGGAGTTTGTTTGCACAATTAAGCACTCACCCAAACCTAAAACACTTGAGCAAATTTGACAATTTTGGCTCACTAGTGTTTGTCTATACAATAATTGACACTTTAGGCTCTAAGACAATTCTTGATCATTTGTTGATTGACAATTGAAGCATTAGCCTTCTCTTGATGCTTGGAGGTCCCTTTTATACTCCCAATTGAGTTTGTAGCCGTTACTAGCCGTTGGGATCAAATTGGAGCCGTTGAGGACTTTAATTCCCACCATAAATGCATTCTGTAGCTCCCCGTTTCGAAACGCTCGATGCCGTTTCGAAACACTCTCAATGTAGAAAGAGCCGTTGCAGTCTGTCAGGGCATCCGTTTCGGAACGCCTCCTGGACGTTTCGGAACGCCTCCTGGCCGTTTCGAAACCCGTATCGAAACGCTATAGGCCCGTATCGAAATGCCTGCATTTAAAAGTTGGTTGGGAAAATAGCCGTTGGGGTTTATGACCGTTGGGGTCATTGCCACGTGGGCGTATCGAAACGGCCTAGCCCGTTTCGAAACGCTGGGCAAAAATCAAGTCCAGGGAAAGCCCGTTTCGAAACACGTTTCGAAACGAATATGCTACTGGAATCCCCTGTTTCGAAACGCCTTATGGTGTTTCGAAACACCTAGACAGGTTTGAGAAGTTTGGCTTTGAAACACATTAAAAACCCATTTAAAAACATCCCTAAACATAGTTTCAGAATATTTGGACTTTGGAAATTATTTTAAATACTTTTTAAATCAGTCCAAAACATTTTTCAATTATTATATCAAAACATTAGTTCTACAATCTCCCCCTTTTTGATATAATAAAACTCTCTTGAAAAATTGTTTAGGATTCTCCCCCTTTAACTTTAAAAATGTGAATAAGAGACTAAAGATATGAAATCAAATAAAGCTCCCCTTTTTGTTATATCAAAAAGAATTTAAAACATTAAGTTCAAAAATAACAATAGAGGTAAAAGTTTGACAAAAGTAAGAATTTGGTTTTAAAATGGCTCCCCCTTACTCAAAGCATCATCCAAGTGTTAGTCACAACATATATGATCATCTAGTTGAATTTAAACAAAGATAAACAAATAAAATCAAAACAACTAGAATTTTACCACACTTGAACTCAAGGTAGGATATGAAGCCTTCCTTCTTCAAGTGTTCTTCCTTATGTGCATGGAGCTCCCCCTCAATGTTTGACTTTTTGAACATCTCCATCACACCTAGCAAAAGAAAATCAAATAACTTTTGGTATCCAAATTGCTTTGGATCCATGAACGTTAGTAGCACATATTTTAGTCCCCTTAGGAATCCATTTTTCAATGTCATCCTTTTTAATTGAAGTGGTTAGTCCTTTTGGGACCCAAATACTTCTAAAACATTTTCCTTTAATAAATCTAGGGGCACTAGATTGTCTTACATAAAAATTTGATTTTTCAAAATCATTTTTCTTTTGAAGTTCATTTGAAATCAAATCTTTTTCCTTTTTGAGATCATCAACTTCCTTTTGATGACCTCTTTCCATCGTTTGAAGCAAGTTTTGTAAGTTTAAAACTTTACGCTCAAAATCTTTAATTTTTGCTTCAAACTCTAAATTGGTTTTAGAAAGCAAATCATTTTCGGTTTTCAACTTTGAAATCAATTTCTTATTTTTCAAAAATGAAGCCTTGAACTCAAAAACCAATTCATCGTAGGCTTCTTGTAACTCATCAAAAGAATATGAATTTGAACAAGATGAGTTAGAAGTTACCTCCCCCTCATTGATGGCCATCAAGCATAGGTGGGCTACTTCATCATCGGTGGAGTCTTCATCACTCCAAGTGGCCACATATGCTTGTTTAGAAGATGATCCCTTCTTTTTGGATTTGTGGAAGTCCTTCATCTTCTTCATCGATTCATGCTTGGACTTTTCTATTTTGCTCTTCATGAACCGGGTGAATTTGTTGAAGAGATGGGCCATCTCTTCATCTTCACTCTCCTCCTCACTAGAGTCTACATGATGGCAAGTGGAGGACTTGAGAGCCATGGCACTTGCATTGATGCCAAGCCCTTTGATTTTCTTCTCTCCCATAGCTCGAATTTCTTCCCTTTTCTTCTCATCCTATTTGTTCTTCTTCATGATTTGATGAGTAAGAAGAGACCCCATAAGTTCATCAAGCTTCAAAGTCTTCAAATTTTTGGCTTCGATGATGGCGGTCCTCTTTGAGTCCCAAGACTCGGGAAGTGAGTATATGAGCTTTCGAACAAGCTTCTCCTCCGGGATGGCTTATCCATAGCCTTAAAGACCATTCGTGATTGTGGAGAACCTATCAAACATCTTCTCGATGTTCTCTTCCGGATCCATTTTGAAGTTTTCATACTCAAGAGTTAGGAGCCCAATCTTGGTCTCCTTGACTTCATTTGTTCCCTCGTATGTGACTTCAAGCTTGTCACATACCTCCTTGGCACTCTCACAAGAAGACATCTTCTCATAGATGGATGGACCAAATGCACAAAATAAAATGTGCAAGGCTTTGCAATTTAGCTCCATCTTCTTGCGATCGTCGGCACTCCATTCCGCTTTGCTCCCTTGTGGCACGAATGGACCATCTTCAACTATATCCCATAGCTTGTAATATCTTGACTTCAAGAAGAATTTCATCTTTGTCTTCCAATGGGCATAGTGATCTCTGTTGAAGAAGGGCGGTTTGTCGATGGATTGCGCCATTTGAGCCGATTGATGAAAAAAAGTGATCGAGCTTGCCGGATCTTCTCAATAGGATGTGAATCCTCTTCGATTGAGCCAAGCTCTGATACCAATTGTTGGGATGTGTGGGGCTCGATTCGATCAACCAATTATGCTCACCAAGTGGTGGAGAGGTGGATATTTGGGTGTTAGGGTTTAGGAAGCTAGAAAGGAAATAGACACAATGATTTTAGAGTGGTTCGGTCTTCTAACAAGCACCTACATCCACTACCTTAGCTCCCCACTAAGGATTTCACAATCAATCCACTAATTGATTCGTCCCCTTTTCTAGGCTTAGGAGGAAACCCTTACAACCAATCAAGCTTTCTACCCAAAGCCTTGATTGAAACCCTCTTTACAATAGATAAACAAAGCAAACTTGTAGTCCTCTAATAGGAGTTTGTTTGCACAATTAAGCACTCACCCAAACCTAAAACACTTGAGCAAATTTGACAATTTTGGCTCACTAGTGTTTGTCTATACAATAATTGACACTTTAGGCTCTAAGACAATTCTTGATCATTTGTTGATTGACAATTGAAGCATTAGCCTTCACTTGATGCTTGGAGGTCCCTTTTATACTCCCAATTGAGTTTGTATTCGTTACTAGCCGTTGGGATCAAATTGGAGCCGTTGAGGACTTTAATTCCCACCATAAATGCATTTTGTAGCTCCCCGTTTCGAAACGCTCGATTCCGTTTCGAAACGCTCGATTCCGTTTCGAAACACTCTCAATGTAGAAAGAGCCGTTGCAGTCTGTCAGGACATCCGTTTCGGAACGCCTCCTGGCCGTTTCGGAACGCCTCATGTCCGTTTCGGAACGCCTCCTGGCCATTTCGAAACCCGTATCGAAACACTATAGGCCCGTATCGAAACGCCTGCATTTAAAAGTTGGTTGGGAAAATAGCCGTTGGGGTTTATGACCGTTGGGGTCATTGCCACGTGGGCGTATCGAAACGGCCTAGCCCGTTTCGAAACGCTGGGAAAAAATCAAGTCCAGGGAAAGCCCGTTTCGAAACACGTTTCGAAACGAATATGCTACTGGAATCCCCTGTTTCGAAACGCCTTATGGTGTTTCGAAACACCTGGACAGGTTTGAGAAGTTTGGCTTTGAAACACATTAAAAACCCATTTAAAAACATCCCTAAACATAGTTTCAGAATATTTGGACTTTGGAAATTGTTTTAAATACTTTTTAAATCAGTCCAAAACATTTTTCAATTATTATATCAAAACATTAGTTCTACAAGAAAGCATGTATCTCTTGCCATATATATTTTATATTTTTATTATATAATCTAAGTTGATTTATAGAATTTGAGAGAGTATAATTGATTAGTTGACCAAACTGCTCAATTAACATTTTTTCATATTCTTTTAGATGGTGAGTTTTAGTCCTACTAAGAACACTATGTTTCTTTCTTAAGATCTTCTCTTCCTCTCTTTTTTAGACATGATTATGATTAGATTTAAGTTTTGTCGAAAATAAATTATTTTATAAAATTTAAATATCATTTAAATTACTTTATTATTATTTTATAATATCATATTTGAAAAAAAAATATTTATAAAAATAGTTTAAATATCAAAATAAAAAGGAAATTTATTTCCCCACATTATTTCCATTTCTTCTCTTTCCCTAATTTTTTTCCTGCCAAACATGACGTTAACCGCTCCGCGTGGCATAATTGCACACTGCGTTCAAACGCAATCCCTAACGAAATTCGCAAATCTCCTGACGCGTTTGGGACCTAAACGTTTGGACAACCGCGAAAAGGTTCTCATTCCAGATTCATCACTCTATCGTCAACAAAATCTCTCTTCCGTTTATTCCATGTAATAATCCATACATTTTCCACCATCATTTCGACCCAAGGTACCAATTTTATTCCGTTTTTTCACACGCACGTTTTAAAAAACCAAACCAAACCAAACCAAAACGACATATTTTTATTTCGTTTAACCTAAACGCATTTTAATGTGTTTTGTTCTTCAAACAAATCGTAATCTTTAGGTTTAAAAAATCAGAGAATTTGAAAAGTTTTTTAGAGCGTAAACATGAAATCCTTGGAATAAATCGTGTGGGTCAATCATATGGGAGAAGTTTTCGTTGTGTTTGACAATTACAAACAACGCTAAAAGGGTTTTCATCATAAGAAAATCGCTTGTGCAACATTTACAAACCGCTACAAGAAATAGAAGGTAAGTCTCAATTTACGAAATCATTTGGGTTAGGAAATTGAAAGGGTGAATGGCATTGGACCAAATTTTCGAAAAGCATTTTGGTTTCGTATATGTATTAACTTGTTGGAGTTTCAACT
This sequence comes from Hibiscus trionum, assembly GCA_030270665.1. Classification (NCBI taxonomy): domain Eukaryota; kingdom Viridiplantae; phylum Streptophyta; class Magnoliopsida; order Malvales; family Malvaceae; genus Hibiscus; species Hibiscus trionum. The sequence goes on along the minus strand of BSYR01000003.1, from coordinate 78,094,015 downwards.
TTATTTTAGTTTACTTGTTGAAATGGTAAAATGTTGAATTTTCATCGATTCTAATATGGTGATGTTTTTAATTTCAGTTTACTCATGGAGAAGCGTGTGCTGCGTTCGAAGGTGATGACAAGAGTGTCATATGGTAAGCTTTATATTTCTATTAACTTGTTTGAGTAGTTTATAGATAAAACAATGGTGAATTACTTTCTGGTTTAAATTGTTCGAGTAGTTTAGGCATAAAACAATGTTAATTTAATGTATGTCTGATGGTTAAAGGGTATTTGTGTATGTCTGATGGTTAAAGGGTATTTGTGTTTGAAAAAATAATGTAAGTTTTGTATTTGTATTAACTGGTTCGAGTAGTTTAGGAATGAAACAGTGGATGCCCTTATATGCTAGTTTAAAGTCTGAAAAGGGATAAAATAGGTGTGTATCTGATAGTTATGGCCATTTAAGGTATGTTTGATGATTAAAGGTAAGGTATGTCTGATAGTTTAGGGTGGGGACTATGGTGGATTAAAAAATGTCTACTTGTGTGCTGGTGGGATTAAAAATGTATTTGTGTGCTGGTGGGGGACCATGGTATGGCTATATATATGTTTGTTTAAGGTATTTATATGCTGGTGGGGACCATGGTGGATAAAAAAATGTATACTTGTGTGCTAGTGGGGGACCATGGTGGATTAAAAAATGTCTACTTGTGTGCTGATGGGAATTAAAAAATTGAAACATTAGTTATTTACTGTGCTAAGTGATAATCTATTATTTTATTAGTTAAATTATTACTGGCTTTCAATTATTATTCTTTGACTATGTGAAATTATTATAATATTTTACAGGAATCGATTCAGAGTATTGCACAATTGTTTTTCATCATGATGATTTTATTTTAAACAATCAGAAAACCATGTATACTGGTAAAGAAGTTAGCTTCTTTGATATGTGTCACATTGATAGTATGTCCATGCTAGAAATAGATGACATGGTTAGGGAGTTAGGATATTCTTCCCCACATGATATTTATTGGCAAAAATCAGGGGTGTCTTAAAAGTTAGTCCACTAAAAAATGACAGTGATGTGCTAAGTATGTTAGCTGCTTTACCTAGGCAGAAATATGTACATGTGTACCTAGAAGAAATAGTGGAACCTCTTACTAATAGCAATGTTGGGACTGAAACTACTAGGACTGATGAGAATGCTACGAATGATGAAGTTGAAATTGAGTCTAATGGGTCTACTAATAATAGCAGTAGTGAGGATGTTGATTATGTAGCTTGTAGTGATCATGATTCTGATAGTCCTTTAGAAGACAGTGAGAATAATTTGGCTGACAGTGATGATGAAGTATGTGATTTGCATGTGGGTGTTGGGAGGGATATACCAGGTTTTAGTGCAGCTGTAAGGGTTGAGAATGAAGATGTATGTAGTGAAACTGACAGTGAGGGTGCAGACTCATTGCACAGTGCAAGTGATAGTGAAACTGATGGCAAGGGAAGAAAATATCCTGAATTTAATAGTGAGACAGACTTGAAGAACCCTCAGTTTAAAAAAGGAATGATGTTCTCTCACCAGAGTGTGCTTAAAGCTGTTGTGAAGTAATATGTTGTGGTGAATAGATATAATGTGAGGCTAAAGACCAATGATTTCAGAAGACTTCAAGTTGTTTGCAAGGATGGTTGCCCTTGGATGATCTGGGCATCAAGATTGAATCCAAAGATAGTGAAGGAAAGTAGTTGGCAAATTAAAACATACATAAGGGAGCATAATTGCATTAGGAATACTGTGAATGCAAATTGTACTTCTACATGGTTGGCAGAAACATACATGAAAAAATGGAGGGTTGATCCCACCTATTCTAGTGGCTCTCTTCAAAAGGATGTGGAAAATGATCACATTTTGCATGTGCCATTAACAAAATGCTGTAGAGCAAAGAAATTAGCAGTGGAAAAGCTTCATGGGGATGATGAAGAGCAATATACAAGGATATATGACTATCTTGGTGAGTTGAGAGGAACAAATCCTGGGACAACTACTATATGTCGTTTAGATAATAGGGTTTTTGAGAGAATATTCGTTTGTCTACAAGCTTGCAAAGATGGCTTTAAGGCTGGATGTAGACGAATCATTTGTGTTGATGGGTGTTTTCTCAAAGGCCATTATCAAGGATATTTGTTGGCAGCAATTGGGATAGATGGAAATAATTGTATCTATCCCTTGGCATATGATGTTGTTGAATCTGAAAATACATCTTCTTAGTCTTGATTTTTTCAAATTTTAGAAGAAGATTTAGAAATAACCAACTCCCATCACTATATCTTCATGTTTGACAAACAAAAGGTAATGAACAGATTTCTTTATTGTTTACTATTAACTATTTACTATTAATCATTTCTTTATTGTCTTGCAGGGTCTAATTCAATCCATTTCAGAGTTATTTTCGAATGTTGAGCGTAGAGGTTGTGTTAGACATTTGTATTCGAACTTCAAGAACAAAAGAGGCTTCACTGGCAAAGCATTAAAGGATGCCCTTTGGAAGGTTGCAAGGGCCACATACATGAAGGAATTCACTGATGCTATGAATGAAATGAAAGCAATTTCAGAAGATGCATTTGAGTGGATGCAGGACAAAGATCCTAGGCTATGGTCCAAGTCACATTTTGAAACACATTCAAAATCTGACTTGCTCCTCAACAATTTGTGTGAAAACTTTAACAAGGTAAACTTCAAAACCAGTTCTAAATTTGTTATCTCTAAACTATGTTGTATTTGTTAATTATTGGTAATTTACTTGTTTTTATTTTACTTTTGTAAAGATGATATTAGAGGCGAGGGATAAACTAATTTTGACATTAATGGAGATGGTCAGATGCAAGATAATGAACAGGTTTGCTAAAAAGGTTGAGGATGCTCAAAAGATTGTTGGGACTCTTTGTCCAAAAATTCAAAAGAAGGTTGACAAACTTATTATGCAATCAGTAAGGTCAGTATTCAATTTTCTCAGTATACTATGCTACTGTTTTTCAATTCAATTTTCACTTGAACACTTAAACTATGTTACTGTTTTTTAATTCAATTTTCACTTGAACACTTAAACTTTACTATTGTTTTTCCAATTCATTTTCCACTTGAACTCGTATGTGTATTTTGCAGATGCTGGCATAGAAATGCTGGGGGAAACAGATATGAGATCCCTGCTGGACATGATGATCAACACATTGTAGACTTGGGAGCACATTCTTGTAGCTGCAGAAAGTGGGATCTGACTGGTATAGTTCACTTAACAATATTTTAATCTTATTTCAACATCTTTGACTATGTGCTATTACAGTAATTTATATTTTTTTTATCTTCACGGGAATTCCTTGTATACATGTCACAACAACCATTTTAATGAGAGGTGAAAGACCTGAAGCTTATGTCAACAACTGCTACAAGAAACAAACTCAGCTTCAGATTTATTCTCACATGGTCAAACCATTAAGAGGACCAAAACAGTGGGCACACCATGTAACAAATGAGCCCATCTTACCACCTATTATTCGAAGACCTGTTGAACGACCTCAAAGAAGTAGAAGAAATGAAGCAGATGAAATTTTAACTTCTACTGAAAGAATTTCGAAGAAAAGACTTGTTCGAATGACTTGTTCAAAATGTGACAATGCAGGACACAACAAAAGGTCTTGCAGGGGACAAGTTGGTGGCAACAACCCCTTGTCTTCTAATAACAATGTGAGAAAACTTAGAAGAAATGGTCCAAAGGCTTCAATTCCCAATGTCTCTCAGCAAACATCAAGTTCAAATGCAGCAGGTCCACCTATGAATTCATCCACTGTCCAAATTATGAATTCATCCACTGCATATTTTATACAATAAACTGACTGCACATGTTTCATTTTTATTTATTTTAGGTTAAAAGAGCACCAACTTCAAATGCAGCAAGTCCAAGCAGTCAAGGCTCAGTCACCACTGTCAGATGGATGCCTTCTCAAAGCACTCAAGGCTCAGTCCAGAATTAATTACAAGAAGACCCTGCTTGAAAAAGGACTAGATGGAGATGAATTTGCCTTTAGGTCACTAGTGAATGGAACCATTTTTTGTGTAGGTGTTTGTGTATATGTGGCCAAAGACCTAAGTAAGTTTAGGCCACTCACAATCATGGTCACTAGTGGATATTTTGTTACACAATTGTGGTCACTAATGGTGCTATTTTGTTAATGCTTCAAATACTTTGATGACTTGTGATCACTAATGGTGATATTTTGTTACACAATTGTGAAGATTACATTATAAAGTTGGTATGTGAATGCAATTTACAAACAATGATTTTGCCATTATACTTTACTTATTTCCCCTTTTATTATTTTTTGTATTTTTTTTGAAATATGAATATATCACCAATCTATGACACAACCATAACAGAGCCATCAAATGTTAATAACCATTCCACATAATGTTAAGAAAATAGTTCCATTTCATAACACAGCCATAAAAATTCATCAACATAACACATTCATATTTGATGTTCATCCGAATTCTACATTCTACATTCGAAATATCCATTCTACCTAAGAAATACCAATTCACAAAATACTCAGTAACATTACTATTTCTCCCCTTTGACCTTCGAAATGTTCTTTCACAAAATACACAAATTCATACTCAAAATACTTATTGAGATAATATCATTCACAAAACCTCCCATTGTTATTTCTAATCTTCCTTCATTTGATACCCATAAAAAACGCAGTCAAAATAATAGAACTTATGACTGCACAAAACCAAACAAATCTTCCATTTCTTCTCTCCCTGTCCTTGGCTTTGATTTTGTTTAGCAGACCAATAAGAAGAACCTTTGTATGAGAATCCAATGGAGGATCGTACCATTCAAAAAAATGACAATCCTTGTAAAATCAGTTACCGTAATTCGAACACCCATAAAATCGTTAACCTGGATTGTTGTTAGTCCATGCAGTCTTCAATACTGCTTCCATGCCACACCATCAACAAATAGGGATGTCATTCCCCTCATCCCCTATAACCTCTCGTTTCAACCTTCTCATTCCTCTGTTAGCCCCTCTCTATATTCGTTTCAGAATGCAAGCAAAGAAATTAGGGATTCATTTTAGTAAAGGGGATTTTTATAACGATTTGATTTTAGGTTAAACGGAATAAAAATATGTCGTTTTGGTTTGGTTTGATTTTTTAACACGTGTGTGTGCTTACGTGGCGGCCAAATCAATAAAAAATGCCACATCATTAACGGCATCTATAATATAACGGTTGGGTAATGATAAAAATCCAATGTTAAAAGTTGAGTCATTAAATCGACTCAATTTAAAGATCAGTGAGTAAAATAGGAGAGAGGCAAAAGTTGAGTCATTATTTTTGTATTTTACCCAAAAAAAATTGTATACATAAGTTGTGTAAACTAGACTTAGTTTTAGGGCTCAAATGTTTAGTTTAGAGTTTAAAGTTGGTATAATGTCAAAAATACTCATAACGTTTGATTGGATTGTCATTTTGGCCCCTATTTTTTTAATTGGAGCAAACCTACATGACAGTGCATATTGTGGTAGCAGTGTCACATAAGCAAATATGCTGACTTTACAAATGACATATTTTTTTCTTATGGCGTTTCATTCTTTCGGGTCATTTCCAATTGTTTATTGTCAGTTGACTAATAGTTTTCATTTACGGAGGACTATTTTGACCCAAAATGAAACGTTGAGGGTTAAATTGCTTCAAAAAAGAATAAGGGCCAAAGTGACTATTCTGTCAAATGTTAGAGGTATTTTTTAAACATTATACTTATAAAGTTTAGAGGTTTATATTTTAAAATTTAAAATTTAAAATTAGTAATTAGAATTTAAGGTATTGTATTTAGAGTTATACAATACCAAACTACAAGGCCACAAAACATAAATTAACAACATTTGAAACGCACCCCTACCAACACACATAAAATAAGTAGAAACTGCCTTGTGCCCTTAATTTACAAAATTGTAGACTTAACTCAAACCTCAACCAAAATTAACAAGCTTGCAAAGCAAACAGATCACCCAAGCTCAATAGCTCCACGAAAGGCATGAAAGAGACCCAAAACTAATCACCTTTGCGAAGATATACTTTAGCCAGAGCTCAATGGAAAATTCAAAGTAAATAAGCTTAAAAGGATAAAAACAATATATATTAAAGAATCTATAAACCAATAACTCATTCCAACTTTAAATAGTTTGTAATTAGATTCAAGAACCAACAACTCAAAAGAAAAAAAGAAAAGAAAGGGTAAACCACAATTATAGTCACTATTACTAAACATGCCTAACAGGAAACTTGCTAATCTGCTGTTGGGCGTTGGGCGCGAGATAATGTTCCCATAAAAGAAGGGGGTAACATGCCTGTTTGATCATACACTGTCTCGAACAACGGTGGCAACATTCGATAAACACCAGCAACCTCCTTCATCGCACTAGTTCCGTCTGCTCCACCACCGACTACACCTCTATCTGTGCCATCTCCTCCTCCATTAGTCCAAATGCTGATCTTCGGTTGCAATCCACGAACAGCTTCTGCGTTAATCTTAGCAATGTCTTGAAACATCCCAGCATTTATCATCAAGTAATCCCTTAGGATTCCATAGTTGCCTCCCACGGCTCCTAAGAGTGTGCTTAGGTACATGCCTTGGGCCTTTGCAAGTGCCATTAATCCTTCAGCTTCCTTCTGTTTCGCGTATAATTCTGCGTCGGCAACTTGTTTACGACTGTAAAATGCTGCATCTGCCATTGACTTCTCTGCCTCAGCCTGCTTTTCTTTCTCATACAAGCTTGCCTCCGCTTCCTTCTGCTTCTTGTACAGCACCCAATTGGCTTCTTGCACCTGAATTCGTGTATTATCAATAAAACAGAAATAATCAATAAAACGGTGAAAAGTAATCATTAATACACGTGGCATATAAGAAATCATTCTAATTAATCAAAAGTACCTTTGTTTCATACTCAACACTAGCTTTACTAAGATAGTCAGCCTTAAGCTTCTCAGTCATGGTGGCAGCATTCATCATCTCCACTTCCTTTTGAAGCTCAGCTTCCCTCAAAGCCACCGCCTTAGACGCCTCCACCTGCGCCACTTGTGCCTCCCTAGTCCAACCAGCTTTCTTCTTAGCCAAATCTGCATTAGCCTCTGCTACCTCCGCCTCTCTTTGGTTTTCGTAAACCTTAACCTCAGTATTCACCTTTATCTCCTCCTTCTTTCCATCTCCTAGTCTCTGCGTCGCTATAATCTTCGTCTGGGCGTCGATCTTTGCAGCGTTTTGCTTCGTTTGTCCTTCCCTTAACTTAGCACCAACCTCGCCTTTCATCTGTGCCTCGGCGACATCGATCTTGGCTTGGTTAGCAGCCTCCATCTGAATCCTTTGACCCAAGTAAGAAAAATACTCATGACCAGGTACATCAACAAGCTGTTGAACGTTAGCATTGTAGATAAAAAGCCCAAACTGGTTAAGTTCAAGCTGAATCTTGTCGAAAACCTCACGTTTAAACTCTTTGGTTCCTTTGAAAATCTCTTCCATGGTCATGGCAGCAGCAATAACCCTAGTTTCTCCCTCAATCACGCCTCGAACCAGTTCCTTGACATGGTCGGATTCTTTGTGGTGGGGAGACATAAGCCTAGCGTACTTGATGAGGTTATTGGTGTCGGGGCCGATGCTGAAGACGGCGGGGAGGATGAAAGGGAGCTTCTCGGCGCTCATGGCTTGGACTTGGAAGGTGTAGTTTACAGGGGTGAGGTCTAAAACGGTGCAGGATTGGCCTGGAAATACCCATGCTTTCTTCTCAAGCCTGATGTCTTCGATTCCAACGCCGGTTAAGGCCAGATGTTGCGATGCTTCCGCCACCCTATACATGTTGATCGATTGCTTTGGTAATATTTTTCCAAGAGAAATCTATAATTAATCGCAAAAGATTCAATGGTTTAACATACATATATATAGTGTATGCATGCAGTAAGGCTTTTCTGAAATCCTATTTACGAAAGTAATACGTTTGTATTCAAAAGCTATTAAAACTTCTATTTTTATCAGATTTCATACCTTTATTAATTTGTATCTTGTTTTACAAGTAAAGTGATTTAGTGAAATTCGATTTTAATATTATTTTTATAAAAATAAAAAATATATATTAAAAGTTGTTATTTATATCTTTATATAGAGTATATCTATATATATAATATATGTTTATCTCTAACTTCTTATATACAAATATCAACTCTGAATCCGTAAATAGTGAAGGATATATTTACCCTTAGTAATTTTTAATATTAATTATGAAAGTAGAGAAATGTTGGGATGTGTGGGGCTCGATTCGATCAACCAATTATGCTCACCAAGTGGTGGAGAGGTGGATATTTGGGTGTTAGGGTTTAGGAAGCTAGAAAGGAAATAGACACAATGATTTTAGAGTGGTTCGGTCTCCTAACAAGCACCTACATCCACTACCTTAGCTCCCCACTAAGGATTTCACAATCAATCCACTAATTGATTTGTCCCCTTTTCTAGGCTTAGGAGGAAACCCTTACAACCAATCAAGCTTTCTACCCAAAGCCTTGATTGAAACCCTCTTTACAATAGATAAACAAAGCAAACTTGTAGTCCTCTAATAGGAGTTTGTTTGCACAATTAAGCACTCACCCAAACCTAAAACACTTGAGCAAATTTGACAATTTTGGCTCACTAGTGTTTGTCTATACAATAATTGACACTTTAGGCTCTAAGACAATTCTTGATCATTTGTTGATTGACAATTGAAGCATTAGCCTTCTCTTGATGCTTGGAGGTCCCTTTTATACTCCCAATTGAGTTTGTAGCCGTTACTAGCCGTTGGGATCAAATTGGAGCCGTTGAGGACTTTAATTCCCACCATAAATGCATTCTGTAGCTCCCCGTTTCGAAACGCTCGATGCCGTTTCGAAACACTCTCAATGTAGAAAGAGCCGTTGCAGTCTGTCAGGGCATCCGTTTCGGAACGCCTCCTGGACGTTTCGGAACGCCTCCTGGCCGTTTCGAAACCCGTATCGAAACGCTATAGGCCCGTATCGAAATGCCTGCATTTAAAAGTTGGTTGGGAAAATAGCCGTTGGGGTTTATGACCGTTGGGGTCATTGCCACGTGGGCGTATCGAAACGGCCTAGCCCGTTTCGAAACGCTGGGCAAAAATCAAGTCCAGGGAAAGCCCGTTTCGAAACACGTTTCGAAACGAATATGCTACTGGAATCCCCTGTTTCGAAACGCCTTATGGTGTTTCGAAACACCTGGACAGGTTTGAGAAGTTTGGCTTTGAAACACATTAAAAACCCATTTAAAAACATCCCTAAACATAGTTTCAGAATATTTGGACTTTGGAAATTATTTTAAATACTTTTTAAATCAGTCCAAAACATTTTTCAATTATTATATCAAAACATTAGTTCTACAATCTCCCCCTTTTTGATATAATAAAACTCTCTTGAAAAATTGTTTGGGATTCTCCCCCTTTAACTTTAAAAATGTGAATAAGAGACTAAAGATATGAAATCAAATAAAGCTCCCCCTTATTCATTTGAAAATTAAATTTTTCAAACCATTTCTCCCCCTTTTTGTTATATCAAAAAGAATTTAAAACATTAAGTTCAAAAATAACAATAGAGGTAAAAGTTTGACAAAAGTAAGAATTTGGTTTTAAAATGGCTCCCCCTTACTCAAAGCATCATCCAAGTGTTAGTCACAACATATATGATCATCTAGTTGAATTTAAACAAAGATAAACAAATAAAATCAAAACAACTAGAATTTTACCACACTTGAACTCAAGGTAGGATGTGAAGCCTTCCTTCTTCAAGTGTTCTTCCTTGTGTGCATGGAGCTCCCCCTCAATGTTTGACTTTTTGAACATCTCCATCACACCTAGCAAAAGACAATCAAATAACTTTTGGTATCCAAATTGCTTTGGATCCATGAACGTTAGTAGCACATATTTTAGTCCCCTTAGGAATCGATTTTTCAATGTCATCCTTTTTAATTGAAGTGGTTAGTCCTTTTGGGACCCAAACACTTCTAAAACATTTTCCTTTAATAAATCTAGGGGCACTAGATTGTCTTACATAAAAAATTGATTTTCCAAAATCATTTTTCTTTTGAAGTTCATTTGAAATCAAATCTTTTTCCTTTTTGAGATCATCAACTTCCTTTTGATGACCTCTTTCCATCGTTTGAAGCAAGTTTTGTAAGTTTAAAACTTTAAGCTCAAAATCTTTAATTTTTGCTTCAAACTCTAAATTGGTATTAGAAAGCAAATCATTTTCGGTTTTCAACTTTGAAATCAATTTCTTATTTTTCGAAAATGAAGCCTTGAACTCAAAAACCAATTCATCGTAGGCTTTTTGTAACTCATCAAAAGAATATGAATTTGAACAAGATAAGTTAGAAGTTACCTCCCCCTCATTGAGGGCCATCAAGCATAGGTGGGCTACTTCATCATCGGTGGAGTCTTCATCACTCCAAGTGGCCACATATGCTTGTTTAGAAGATGATCCCTTCTTTTTGGATTTGTGGGAGTCCTTCATCTTCTTCATCGATTCATGCTTGGACTTTTCTATTTTGCTCTTCATGAACCGGGTGAATTTGTTGAAGAGATGGGCCATCTCTTCATCTTCACTCTCCTCCTCACTAGAGTCTATATGATGGCAAGTGGAGGACTTGAGAGCCATGGCACTTGCATTGATGCCAAGCCCTTTGATTTTCTTCTCTCCCATAGCTCGAATTTCTTCCCTTTTCTTCTCATCCTCTTTGTTCTTCTTCATGATTTGATGAGTAAGAAGAGACCCCATAAGTTCATCAAGCTTCAAAGTCTTCAAATTTTTGGCTTCGATGATGGCGGTCCTCTTTGAGTCCCAAGACTCGGGAAGTGAGTAGATGAGCTTTCGAACAAGCTTCTCCTCCGGGATGGCTTCTCCATAGCCTTTAAGACCATTCGTGATTGTGGAGAACCTATCAAACATCTTCTCGATGTTCTCTTCCGGATCCATTTTGAAGTTTTCATACTCAAGAGTTAGGAGCCCAATCTTGGTCTCCTTGACTTCATTTGTTCCCTCGTATGTGACTTCAAGCTTGTCACATACCTCCTTGGCACTCTCACAAGAAGACATCTTCTCATAGATGGATGGACCAAATGCACAAAATAAAATGTGCAAGGCTTTGCAATTTAGCTCCATCTTCTTGCGATCGTCGGCACTCCATTCCGCTTTGCTCCCTTGTGGCACGAACGGACCATCTTCAACTATATCCTATAGCTTGTAATCTCTTGACTTCAAGAAGAATTTCATCTTTGTCTTCCAATGGGCATAGTGATCTCTGTTGAAGAAGGGCGGTTTGTCGATGGATTGCGCCATTTGAGCCGGTTGATGAAAAAAGTGATCGAGCTTGCCGGATCTTCTCAATAAGATGTGAATCGTCTTCGATTGAGCCAAGCTCTGATACAAATTGTTGGGATGTGTGGGGCTCGATTCGATCAACCAATTATGCTCACCAAGTGGTGGAGAGGTGGATATTTGGGTGTTAGGGTTTAGGAAGCTAGAAAGGAAATAGACACAATGATTTTAGAGTGGTTCGGTCTTCTAACAAGCACCTACATCCACTACCTTAGCTCCCCACTAAGGATTTCACAATCAATCCACTAATTGATTCGTCCCCTTTTCTAGGCTTAGGAGGAAACCCTTACAACCAATCAAGCTTTCTACCCAAAGCCTTGATTGAAACCCTCTTTACAATAGATAAACAAAGCAAACTTGTAGTCCTCTAATAGGAGTTTGTTTGCACAATTAAGCACTCACCCAAACCTAAAACACTTGAGCAAATTTGACAATTTTGGCTCACTAGTGTTTGTCTATACAATAATTGACACTTTAGGCTCTAAGACAATTCTTGATCATTTGTTGATTGACAATTGAAGCATTAGCCTTCTCTTGATGCTTGGAGGTCCCTTTTATACTCCCAATTGAGTTTTTAGCCGTTACTAGCCGTTGAGGACTTTAATTCCCACCATAAATGCATTCTGCAGCTCCCCGTTTCGAAACGCTCGATGCCGTTTCGAAACACTCTCAATGTAGAAAGAGCCGTTGCAGTCTGTCAGGGCATCCGTTTCAGAACGCCTCCTGGCCGTTTCGGAACGCCTCATGTCCGTTTCGGAACGCCTCCTGGCCGTTTCGAAACCCGTATCAAAACGCTATAGGCCCGTATCAAAACGCCTGCATTTAAAAGTTTGTTGGGAAAATAGCCGTTGGGGTTTATGACCGTTGGGGTCATTGCCACGTAGGTGTATCGAAACGGCCATATATATTTTATATTTTTATTATATAATCTAAGTAATTTTTAATTTCTTATATACAAATATCAACTCTGAATCCGTAAATATATGTTTATCTCTAATTTCTTATATACAAATATCAACTCTGAATCCGTAAATAGTGAAGGATATATTTACCCTTAGTAATTTTTAATATTAATTATGAAAGTAGAGAAAGCATGTATCTCTTGCCATATATATTTTATATTTTTATTATATAATCTAAGTTGATTTATAGAATTTGAGAGAGTATAATTGATTAGTTGACCAAACTGCTCAATTAACATTTTTTCATATTCTTTTAGATGGTGAGTTTTAGTCCTACTAAGAACACTATGTTTCTTTCTTAAGATCTTCTCTTCCTCTCTTTTTTAGACATGATTATGATTAGATTTAAGATTTGTCGAAAATAAATTATTTTATAAAATTTAAATATCATTTAAATTACTTTATTATTATTTTATAATATCATATTTGAAAAAAATATTTATAAAAATAGTTTAAATATCAAAATAAAAAGGAAATTTATTTCCCCACATTATTTCCATTTCTTCTCTTTCCCTAATTTTTTTCCTGCCAAACATGACGTTAACCGCTCCGCGTGGCATAATCGCACACTGCGTTCAAACGCAATCCCTAACGAAATTCGCAAATCTCCTGACGCGTTTGGGACCTAAATGTTTGGACAACCGCAAAAAGGTTCTCATTCCAGATTCATCACTCTATCGTCAACAAAATCTCTCTTCCGTTTATTCCATGTAACAATCCGTACATTTTCCACCATCATTTCGACCCAAGGTACCAATTTTATTCCGTTTTTTCACACGCACGTGTTAAAAAACCAAACCAAACCAAACCAAAACGACATATTTTTATTCCGTTTAACCTAAACGCATTTTAATGTGTTTTGTTCTTCAAACAAATCGTAATCTTTAGGTTTAAAAAATCAGAGAATTTGAAAAGTTTTTTAGAGCGTAAACATGAAATCCTTGGAGTAAATCGTGTGGGTCAATCATATGGGAGAAGTTTTCGTTGTGTTTGACAATTACAAACAACGCTGAAAGGGTTTTCATCATAAGAAAATCGCTTGTGCAACATTTACAAACCGCTACAAGAAATAGAAGGTAAGTCTCAATTTACGAAATCATTTGGGTTAGGAAATTGAAAGGGTGAATGGCATTGGACCAAATTTTCGAAAAGCATTTTGGTTTCGTATATATATTAACTTGTTGGAGTTTCAATTTTATTTTAGTTTACTTGTTTTTTTGATCAATCGTATGATTTTATTTTATTGAGAGAAATCATACAAAAACATCCAATCTTGGGCCTCATTAAAAACCTCCCTAAACCTAAATGGAGGAAAAGAGTACCCAAGTTGGATCCGGAAATACACGCTAAGACCTGAAAATACACACGAGCCAAATACCCGACACCCCTCCATCGAAGAGAAACACCATAAGCTCACCCTTCCCATGTCAACCCAGCGAACAATCTGTCCACCCCTGCACCCCGCACGAAACAACACCCCTACCGCCCCGATGCACCTCGCTGCCATCGAGCCCCTGTCCAGCTGACGGTCACAAGTGCTCGTCTCCCACGAGGCAACTAAAATCCCACACACAACCAGTCCCTCCGATCTACTCCTCCCTTAGCTAGCATATCCGCAATCCCATTAGCTTCCCGATTCGTATGTTGGAACGTGCAATTCACAGCTCGACATACTCGATCAATCCTCCGAAGCAACCAATTATATTTCCAAGGTCTACTCTCCTTGTTCATAACCCACGCAAGAGCTACCAACGAATCAGATTCAAGAACACAAGGCCATGCACGCCATTGCGAACCGTTAAACGCCTCAATAGCGTAGCAAATCGCAGTAAGTTCGGCTTCGTTTGAATCGATAATGCCCAATGGACCAGCAAACAGTGCCAACATCCTACCCCCCGCATCCCGAAGCACCCCACCGCAACCCGCTAGTCCCGGTTTTCCTCTAGCCGAACCATCAACATTGAGCTTGACCATATTCGGCAATGGCGGCACCCACACCACCCCTATCCGAGGCCAAACAATCCGACCCCTAGTCTCGCACCACCACGGGCAGTCCCACCACACCGACTCCACCAATAATGCGTTGCGGTCTAACACATTAACCCAAGAGAAGGCGCGCAATTTAATGGCAAAAAATAAATCCGATGAGGAGAGTCTCTTACCATTAAATAATAAATCATTGCGAGCTAGCCACATGGACCATAAAACCGCTGCACAACTTGACATCCACCAATGTCTAACCATCCCGCTAAACGGTCCATCGAGTATCATATGCACAAAAGCCACTATCGACACCGGCCGAACCACCTCCACCTTCCACCACCCAAAAAACAATGACCATACCTGCCACATCCATCGACAATGCAATAAAATATGATTCGCCTCATCCTCCCCCTCCCCACACCAACGACAACGAACATCATGTACCTCTACATGCACCCCCCGGTCTCGCAACAAGCACAACGTCGGTAGCCGATCAAGAAGGACAAACCACACAAAACATTGCACCTTCGGTGGTGTTAAAATCGACCATATACCAACACTCTCCCATTCGGCTTCCTCCTCCAGTCCAAAAGTCGCCATTAAACGCGACAGCTTAGCCACCGAAAATGTCCCCGTCGGAGTATGCTTCCAAATCCATTTGTCTGCCTCCTCCTCAACAAGTTGTATCGCTCCCACCACGCTACGCAATTCACGCAATTGTACCTCTTCAAACGCTCGCAATTGGCGCGAAAAGAACGCTTCTCATCTCGTATGACCCAAGGAAAAATCCAAAGAATACTCATATATCAACGCCCATTTATTCACCGCGAATTTTCATCGATTCTAATATGGTGATGTTTTTAATTTCAGTTTACTCATAGAGAAGCGTGTGCTGCGTTCGAAGGTGATGACAAGAGTGCCATATGGTAAGTTTTATATTTCTATTAACTTGTTTGAGTAGTTTATAGATAAAACAATGGTGAATTACTTTCTGGTTTAAATTGTTCGAGTAGTTTAGGCATAAAACAATGTTAATTTAATGTATGTCTGATGGTTAAAGGGTATTTGTGTATGTCTGATGGTTAAAGGGTATTTGTGTTTGAAAATATAATGTAAGTTTTGTATTTGTATTAACTGGTTCGAGTAGTTTAGGAATGAAACAGTGGATGCCCTTATATGCTAGTTTAAAGTCTGAAAAGGGATAAAATAGGTGTGTATCTGATAGTTATGGCCATTTAAGGTATGTTTGATGATTAAAGGTAAGGTATGTCTGATAGTTTAGGGTGGGGACTATGGTGGATTAAAAAATGTCTACTTGTGTGCTGGTGGGATTAAAAATGTATTTGTGTGCTGGTGGGGGACCATGGTATGGCTATATATATGTTTGTTTAAGGTATTTATATGCTGGTGGGGACCATGGTGGATAAAAAAATGTATACTTGTGTGCTAGTGGGGGACCATGGTGGATTAAAAAATGTCTACTTGTGTGCTGATGGGAATTAAAAAATTGAAACATTAGTTATTTACTGTGCTAAGTGATAATCTATTATTTTATTAGTTAAATTATTACTGGCTTTCAATTATTATTCTTTGACTATGTGAAATTATTATAATATTTTACAGGAATCGATTCAGAGTATTGCACAATTGTTTTTCATCATGATGATTTTATTTTAAACAATCAGAAAACCATGTATACTGGTAAAGAAGTTAGCTTCTTTGATATGTGTCACATTGATAGTATGTCCATGCTAGAAATAGATGACATGGTTAGGGAGTTAGGATATTCTTCCCCACATGATATTTATTGGCAAAAATCAGGGGTGTCTTAAAAGTTAGTCCACTAAAAAATGACAGTGATGTGCTAAGTATGTTAGCTGCTTTACCTAGGCAGAAATATGTACATGTGTACCTAGAAGAAATAGTGGAACCTCTTACTAATAGCAATGTTGGGACTGAAACTACTAGGACTGATGAGAATGCTACGAATGATGAAGTTGAAATTGAGTCTAATGGGTCTACTAATAATAGCAGTAGTGAGGATGTTGATTATGTAGCTTGTAGTGATCATGATTCTGATAGTCCTTTAGAAGACAGTGAGAATAATTTGGATGACAGTGATGATGAAGTATGTGATTTGCATGTGGGTGTTGGGAGGGATATACCAGGTTTTAGTGCAGCTGTAAGGGTTGAGAATGAAGATGTATGTAGTGAAACTGACAGTGAGGGTGCAGACTCATTGCACAGTGCAAGTGATAGTGAAACTGATGGCAAGGGAAGAAAATATCCTGAATTTAATAGTGAGACAGACTTGAAGAACCCTCAGTTTAAAAAAGGAATGATGTTCTCTCACCAGAGTGTGCTTAAAGCTGCTGTGAAGTAATATGTTGTGGTGAATAGATATAATGTGAGGATAAAGACCAATGATTTCAGAAGACTTCAAGTTGTTTGCAAGGATGGTTGCCCTTGGATGATCTGGGCATCAAGATTGAATCCAAAGATAGTGAAGGAAAGTAGTTGGCAAATTAAAACATACATAAGGGAGCATAATTGCATTAGGAATACTGTGAATGCAAATTGTACTTCTACATGGTTGGCAGAAACATACATGAAAAAATGGAGGGTTGATCCCACCTATTCTAGTGGCTCTCTTCAAAAGGATGTGGAAAATGATCACATTTTGCATGTGCCATTAACAAAATGCTGTAGAGCAAAGAAATTAGCACTGGAAAAGCTTCATGGGGATGATGAAGAGCAATATACAAGGATATATGACTATCTTGGTGAGTTGAGAGGAACAAACCCTGGGACAACTACTATATGTCGTTTAGATAATAGGGTTTTTGAGAGAATGTTCGTTTGTCTACAAGCTTGCAAAGATGGCTTTAAGGCTGGATGTAGACGAATCATTTGTGTTGATGGGTGTTTTCTCAAAGGCCATTATCAAGGATATTTGTTGGCAGCAATTGGGATAGATGGAAATGATTGTATCTATCCCTTGGCATATGATGTTGTTGAATCTGAAAATACATCTTCTTAGTCTTGATTTTTTCAAATTTTAGAAGAAGATTTAGAAATAACCAACTCCCATCACTATATCTTCATGTTTGACAAACAAAAGGTAATGAACAGATTTCTTTATTGTTTACAATTAACTATTTACTATTAATCATTTCTTTATTGTCTTGCAGGGTCTAATTCAATCCATTTCAGAGTTATTTTCGAATGTTGAGCGTAGAGGTTGTGTTAGACATTTGTATTCGAACTTCAAGAACAAAAGAGGCTTCACTGGCAAAGCATTAAAGGATGCCCTTTGGAAGGCTGCAAGGGCCACATACATGAAGGAATTCACTGATGCTATGAATGAAATGAAAGCAATTTCAGAAGATGCATTTGAGTGGATGCAGGACAAAGATCCTAGGCTATGGTCCAAGTCACATTTTGAAACACATTCAAAATCTGACTTGCTCCTCAACAATTTGTGTGAAAGCTTTAACAAGGTAAACTTCAAAATCAGTTCTAAATTTGGTATCTCTAAACTATGTTGTATTTGTTAATTATTGGTAATTTACTTGTTTTTATTTTACTTTTGTAAATATGATATTGGAGGCGAGGGATAAACTAATTTTGACATTAATGGAGATGGTCAGATGCAAGATAATGAACATGTTTGCTAAAAAGGTTGAGGATGCTCAAAAGATTGTTGGGACTCTTTGTCCAAAAATTCAAAAGAAGGTTGACAAACTTATTGTGCAATCAGTAAGGTCAGTATTCAATTTTCTCAATATACTATGCTACTGTTTTTCAATTCAATTTTCACTTGAACACTTAAACTATGTTACTGTTTTTTAATTCAATTTTCACTTGAACACTTAAACTTTACTACTGTTTTTCCAATTCATTTTCCACTTGAACTCGTATGTGTATTTTGCAGATGCTGGCATAGAAATGCTGGGGGAAACAGATATGAGGTCCCTGCTGGACATGATGATCAACACATTGTAGACTTGGGAGCACATTCTTGTAGCTGCAGAAAGTGGGATCTGACTGGTATAGTTCACTTAACAATATTTTAATCTTATTTCAACATCTTTGACTATGTGCTATTACAGTAATTTATTTTTTTTATCTTTACAGGAATTCCTTGTATACATGTCACAGCAACCATTTTAATGAGAGGTGAAAGACCTGAAGCTTATGTCAACAACTGCTACAAGAAAGAAACTCAGCTTCAGATTTATTCTCACATGGTCAAACCATTAAGATGACCAAAACAGTGGGCACACCATGTAACAAATGAGCCCATCTTACCACCTATTATTCGAAGACCTGTTGAACGACCTCAAAGAAGTAGAAGAAATGAAGCAGATGAAATTTTAACTTCTACTGAAAGAATTTCGAAGAAAAGACTTGTTCAAATGACTTGTTCAAAATGTGACAATGCAGGACACAACAAAAGGTCTTGCAGGGGACAAGTTGGTGGCAACAACCCCTTGTCTTCTAATAACAATGTGAGAAAACTTAGAAGAAATGGTCCAAAGGCTTCAATTCCCAATGTCTCTCAGCAAACATCAAGTTCAAATGCAGCAGGTCCACCTATGAATTCATCCACTGTCCAAATTATGAATTCATCCACTGCATATTTTATACAATAAACTGACTGCACATGTTTCATTTTTATTTATTTTAGGTTAAAAGAGCACCAACTTCAAATGCAGCAGGTCCAAGCAGTCAAGGCTCAGTCACCACTGTCAGATGGATGCCTTCTCAAAGCACTCAAGGCTCAGTCCAGAATCAATCACAAGAAAACCCTGCTTCAAAAAGGACTAGATGGAGATGAATTTGCCTTTAGGTCACTAGTGAATGGAACCATTTTTTGTGTAGGTGTTTGTGTATATGTGGCCAAAGACCTAAGTAAGTTTAGGCCACTCACAATCATGGTCACTAGTGGATATTTTGTTACACAATTGTGATCACTAATGGTGCTATTTTGTTAATGCTTCAAATACTTTGGTGACTTGTGATCACTAATGATGATATTTTGTTACACAATTGTGAAGATTACATTATAAAGTTGGTATGTGAATGCAATTTACAAACACTGATTTTGTCATTATACTTTACTTATTTCCCCTTTTATTATTTTTTGTATTTTTGTTTTGAAATATGAATATATCACCAATCTATGACACAACCATAACAGAGCCATCAAATGTTAATAATCATTCCACATAATGTTAAGAAAATAGTTCCATTTCATAACACAACCATAAAAATTCATCAACATAACACATTCATATTTGATGTTCATCCGAATTCTACATTCTACATTCGAAATATCCATTCTACCTAAGAAATACCAATTCACAAAATACTTAGTAACATTACTATTTCTCCCCTTCGACCTTCGAAATGTTCTTTCACAAAATACACAAATTCATACTCAAAATACTTATTGAGATAATATCATTCACAAAACCTCCCATTGTTATTTCTAATCTTCCTTCATTTGATACCCATAAAAAACGCAGTCAAAATAATAGAACTTATGACTGCACAAAACCAAACAAATCTTTCATTTCTTCTCTCCCTGTCATTGGCTTTGATTTTGTTTAGCAGACCAATAAGAAGAACCTTTGTATGAGAATCCAATGGAGGATCGTACCATTCAAAAAAATGGCAATCCTTGTAAAATCAGTTACCGTAATTCGAACACCCATAAAATCGTTAACCTGGATTGTTGTTAGTCCATGCAGTCTTCAATACTGCTTCCTTGCCACACCAGCAACAAATAGGGATGTCATTCCCCTCATCCCCTATAACCTCTCGTTTCAACCTTCTCATTCCTCTGTTAGCCCCTCTCTATATTCGTTTCAGAATGCAAGCAAAGAAATTAGGGATTCATTTTAGTAAAGGGGATTTTTATAACGGTTTGATTTTAGGTTAAACGGAATAAAAATATGTCGTTTTGGTTTGGTTTGATTTTTTAACACGTGTGTGTGCTTACGTGGCGGCCAAATCAATAAAAAATGGCACATCATTAACGGCATCTATAATATAACGGTTGGGTAATGATAAAAATCCAATGTTAAAAGTTGAGTCATTAAATCGACTCAATTTAAAGATCAGTGAGTAAAATAGAAGAGAGGCAAAAGTTGAGTCATTATTTTTGTATTTTACCCAAAAAAAATTGTATACATAAGTTGTGTAAACTAGACTTAGTTTTAGGGCTCAAATGTTTAGTTTAGAGTTTAAAGTTGGTATAATGTCAAAAATACTCATAACGTTTGATTGGATTGTCATTTTGGCCCCTATTTTTTTAATTGGAGCAAACCTACATGACAGTGCATATTGTGGTAGCAGTGTCACATAAGCAAATATGCTGACTTTACAAATGACATATTTTTTTCTTATGGCGTTTCATTCTTTCGGGTCATTTCCAATTGTTTATTGTCAGTTGACTAATAGTTTTCATTTACGGAGGACTATTTTGACCCAAAATGAAACGTTGAGGGTTAAATTGCTTCAAAAAAGAATAAGGGCCAAAGTGACTATTCTGTCAAATGTTAGAGGTATTTTTTAAACATTATACTTATAAAGTTTAGAGGTTTATATTTTAAAATTTAAAATTTAAAATTAGTAATTAGAATTTAAGGTATTGTATTTAGAGTTATACAATACCAAACTACAAGGCCACAAAACATAAATTAACAACATTTGAAACGCACCCCTACCAACACACATAAAATAAGTAGAAACTGCCTTGTGCCCTTAATTTACAAAATTGTAGACTTAACTCAAACCTCAACCAAAATTAACAAGCTTGCAAAGCAAACAGATCACCCAAGCTCAATAGCTCCACGAAAGGCATGAAAGAGACCCAAAACTAATCACCTTTGCGAAGATATACTTTAGCCAGAGCTCAATGGAAAATTCAAAGTAAATAAGCTTAAAAGGATAAAAACAATATATATTAAAGAATCTATAAACCAATAACTCATTCCAACTTTAAATAGTTTGTAATTAGATTCAAGAACCAACAACTCAAAAGAAAAAAAGAAAAGAAAGGGTAAACCACAATTATAGTCACTATTACTAAACATGCCTAACAGGAAACTTGCTAATCTGCTGTTGGGCGTTGGGCGCGAGATAATGTTCCCATAAAAGAAGGGGGTAACATGCCTGTTTGATCATACACTGTCTCGAACAACGGTGGCAACATTCGATAAACACCAGCAACCTCCTTCATCGCACTAGTTCCGTCTGCTCCACCACCGACTACACCTCTATCTGTGCCATCTCCTCCTCCATTAGTCCAAATGCTGATCTTCGGTTGCAATCCACGAACAGCTTCTGCGTTAATCTTAGCAATGTCTTGAAACATCCCAGCATTTATCATCAAGTAATCCCTTAGGATTCCATAGTTGCCTCCCACGGCTCCTAAGAGTGTGCTTAGGTACATGCCTTGGGCCTTTGCAAGTGCCATTAATCCTTCAGCTTCCTTCTGTTTCGCGTATAATTCTGCGTCGGCAACTTGTTTACGACTGTAAAATGCTGCATCTGCCATTGACTTCTCTGCCTCAGCCTGCTTTTCTTTCTCATACAAGCTTGCCTCCGCTTCCTTCTGCTTCTTGTACAGCACCCAATTGGCTTCTTGCACCTGAATTCGTGTATTATCAATAAAACAGAAATAATCAATAAAACGGTGAAAAGTAATCATTAATACACGTGGCATATAAGAAATCATTCTAATTAATCAAAAGTACCTTTGTTTCATACTCAACACTAGCTTTACTAAGATAGTCAGCCTTAAGCTTCTCAGTCATGGTGGCAGCATTCATCATCTCCACTTCCTTTTGAAGCTCAGCTTCCCTCAAAGCCACCGCCTTAGACGCCTCCACCTGCGCCACTTGTGCCTCCCTAGTCCAACCAGCTTTCTTCTTAGCCAAATCTGCATTAGCCTCTGCTACCTCCGCCTCTCTTTGGTTTTCGTAAACCTTAACCTCAGTATTCACCTTTATCTCCTCCTTCTTTCCATCTCCTAGTCTCTGCGTCGCTATAATCTTCGTCTGGGCGTCGATCTTTGCAGCGTTTTGCTTCGTTTGTCCTTCCCTTAACTTAGCACCAACCTCGCCTTTCATCTGTGCCTCGGCGACATCGATCTTGGCTTGGTTAGCAGCCTCCATCTGAATCCTTTGACCCAAGTAAGAAAAATACTCATGACCAGGTACATCAACAAGCTGTTGAACGTTAGCATTGTAGATAAAAAGCCCAAACTGGTTAAGTTCAAGCTGAATCTTGTCGAAAACCTCACGTTTAAACTCTTTGGTTCCTTTGAAAATCTCTTCCATGGTCATGGCAGCAGCAATAACCCTAGTTTCTCCCTCAATCACGCCTCGAACCAGTTCCTTGACATGGTCGGATTCTTTGTGGTGGGGAGACATAAGCCTAGCGTACTTGATGAGGTTATTGGTGTCGGGGCCGATGCTGAAGACGGCGGGGAGGATGAAAGGGAGCTTCTCGGCGCTCATGGCTTGGACTTGGAAGGTGTAGTTTACAGGGGTGAGGTCTAAAACGGTGCAGGATTGGCCTGGAAATACCCATGCTTTCTTCTCAAGCCTGATGTCTTCGATTCCAACGCCGGTTAAGGCCAGATGTTGCGATGCTTCCGCCACCCTATACATGTTGATCGATTGCTTTGGTAATATTTTTCCAAGAGAAATCTATAATTAATCGCAAAAGATTCAATGGTTTAACATACATATATATAGTGTATGCATGCAGTAAGGCTTTTCTGAAATCCTATTTACGAAAGTAATACGTTTGTATTCAAAAGCTATTAAAACTTCTATTTTTATCAGATTTCATACCTTTATTAATTTGTATCTTGTTTTACAAGTAAAGTGATTTAGTGAAATTCGATTTTAATATTATTTTTATAAAAATAAAAAATATATATTAAAAGTTGTTATTTATATCTTTATATAGAGTATATCTATATATATAATATATGTTTATCTCTAACTTCTTATATACAAATATCAACTCTGAATCCGTAAATAGTGAAGGATATATTTACCCTTAGTAATTTTTAATATTAATTATGAAAGTAGAGAAAACATGTATCTCTTGCCATATATATATTTTGCATTTTTATTATATAATTTAAGTTGATTTATAGAATTTAAGAGAGTATAAATGGTTATTTCACCAAATTGCTCAACTTATTTTCTTCGTATTTTCTTAGATTATGAGTTTTAATCTCACTAAGAACACTCGTCTTTCTTCCCTAAGATCTTTCCTTCCTTTTCTCTCTAGAATATGATTAGATTTAAGATTTAATTTTTTTTGAAAATAAGTTAATTTATAAAATTTAAATATCATTTAAATTACTTTATTATTATTTTATAATATCATATTTTAAAAAATATTTATAAAAATAGTTTAAATATCAAAATAAAAAAAGAAATTTATTTCCCTACATTATTTCCATTTCTTCTCTTTCCCTAATTTTTTTCCTGCCAAACATGACGTTAACCGCTCCGCGTGGCATAATCGCACACTGCGTTCAAACGCAATCCCTAACGAAATTCGCAAATCTCCTGACGCGTTTGGGACCTAAACGTTTGGACAACCGCGAAAAGGTTCTCATTCCAGATTCATCACTCTATCGTCAACAAAATCTCTCTTCCGTTTATTCCATGTAATAATCCGTACATTTTCCACCATCATTTCGACTCAAGGTACCAATTTTCTCTATCCTTTTCAATTTTTCAATCCACCAACTTGGGGTTTGATTTTCGAGTGTACTCATAAAAGTTGATTCTTTTGTGATTTTTATTTCTGGGTTTTTTTGTTTTAATGCCTTTTGGTTAATGGGTTTTGCTTATTTCGTGTTGCTCTGCAATTTTTCTCGTATAGGGTTGTTATTTCCATGTTATTCTTTCATGGCTTGAACAATATTTAGTTTATTATTTTAGGGTTTCAAGGCTCACAATGCATTAAAAAAGGCATTATAAAGAGCTAAGAAGTAAGAATTGTAGCTACTTCTCATTTACCAAGTTGTTTAGTGACTATAATATACATTGTATTTCTTTCTTTTTTCTTTTTGCCCCTTGGTGTGCGTCTGTATTTCAGCATGTATGCAAGGATGAGTATATATTTATGTATGACTGTGTATTTGTATGCCTGCATGTAGGAATGAGTGTATTGTCTTTTGTACGTATGAATGTGTGTATGTATGTGAATACCTGTGGCCTGTGAGTGTGCTATGCATACATATATGTATGCATATGATATGATGTTACTATTTGGAAAGTGTATCGAATCAAGTTCAACTCTTTGATCTGAGGACACACACACACACACCTAGGATTGGGTCAAACATGTGTATCTTGCAAACCTGCGAATGAAAACAACTTTCATGTGTGAATGTGATCGATTGGTACGGTCTTGAGTGTGTGGCTGTATATATAAACAACTCTGGAATGTTGATTGGCTTGGTTGCCATCGGTTATGTTTGGTTGATTGATGGGTCTGACTAGAGAATATATTTTTGTTCGGAAACAGAATGGTTTATACTTTGATGAACTTAAGTTCTTAACCGATGACTTTTTTTGTTATTACTCTTCTTTTTCTATATCAGCAAGATTATATGATTCTGTTTTTTATTTTACTTTTGTTATAGATGAAAAATGCTCAAATTGTTAAAACAGAGGTTCTCCGAGGTAGGAGTAATGAGAAAATCAAGGCAGTATGGGACAGGAACTTAACGATGATATTCTGTGATCTTTGTATAAAGGAAAAAGATCATAATTGCAGGAGAGGAACTTACTTTAAAAAGGAAGGGTGGTCGAGGTTGGTTGCAAATTTTAACAAAGAAACTGGTAAAGAATATGAGAAGTCGCAGCTGAAGAATCGGTGGGATCTACTGAAAAAAGAATGGAAGCTATGGAAACAGCTCAAAGGGAACGATACCTGTTTGGGTTGGGATCCGAATAAGAACAATCTCGATACTTCAGAGGCGTGGTGGGAAAAGAAGTTAAAGGTAAATGATTGACTCTCGTAAGAAAGAGTTCATTGATCTTCTTTTTCCAATTTCTCCTATATAAGAGCAATAATGCTCATATATAAATGTGCAGATAATGCCTGAGGTTACGAAGTTTAAAAATGGTGGTATTGATCCAGAACTGGAAAACAAATTGGATTGGATGTTTCAGGGTATCAATGACGACGCAACTTTCACGCTCACATCTGGTTTGCAGTCGATTGATGGAACCGATGATGATGAACCACCTAAAGTAGAGGCCGAGGAGGTTGTCGTCACTGTAGAGGAGATACAAATGCCAGAAAAGGCAATGGGTGAACATTTGAAGGAGATAGATAACCATTGTATGGAACAGAATCCTCTGGCTCACTCTGAATCCGAGCACCAGTCAGAGCCACCACACCAGAAGAAGAGATCACTGGAGTCGGACTCTTCTCATCTCAACAAGGGTAAAGAGAAAGTACCAAAACTAGTTGGGAGAGTTTCGAAACTGTCTAGGCAGATAGATAGATTGTGTGGTGTGGCTGAAAGTATGAGTACCGTAACTTCTGCCAAGTCAAGTTTTGAACCATACAACATTCCCGAGGCAATTCGATTGCTGGATAACATGGAGGAAGAAGTTCCAAAGAAGAGCCAATTGTATTACTTTGCCACGAAACTATTCCTTAACAAGGATAAGCGGACAATGTTTATGTCATTGTCGACTGATATTAGAGCTTGGTGGCTTAAAATGGAGATGGAGGAGAGCTCCAAGGTCGCTTAAAGCTATAAATAAACGACATGGAATGGCCTGATAGTTTTGTATAATTTCATTTCAATGCATTCTGATCAGGATGATGATCATAATGCTATATCTCATCCAGCTTAGTTATGTAGATAGATTAGTTAAATGTATATCCACTTTTATGTTTATTGGGACTCATCTGTTTAGAGCTAAACAGATTAGACCAAAATGCCAGGAAAATAGATCAAACAGAAGAAAAACCTGCTTTTTTCTCTTTCTTTTCTTTTTTGTTACAATGGGAGAAGCATTGAAGGTCCAAATATGGAATCTTAGAAAAGACCTGTTTATTTACAGTGTAACAGAGGGAAAAAAAAGGATATTTTTCACTTCCACTAGCTTTTATTTCTGCTGATATATTCATACTAAAGGGGGCTTCATTCATATATACTTGAAATACTTCATTGTTTTGATTTAATTTGGGGTGAATGAGATTCTACCAGTATGGACCAGAGTACATGAACATCCTCATCTGTGCATGACTTCACATCTTCATATAAAATATATATCCCTCTACCTGAAAATCACAGAAAAAAGCGTATAAACTCGTGTTCAATCATGAAAAAGAAGAAACGGTACCACGACATTAGTGCAAGTGTCGAACATGGATTTCGGACACAGATAACGAAGATCGGAGCAATGTAACGAAGGAGTCCTGAAAAATCTTTAATGATGAATGAATGAAAAATGTGTATAGTATGGTATGCAGTATGCTGCAAATATTGCAGAAGAAAATGATCACAATGAACTGAAATGATGCACTAGTAGAATGGGCATTTTGAAAAGTAAAATACTCTTTCTTGGAGCCGAGTGAATCCGAAACCAGAGCTTCTTCAATGGGAAGAGGAGGGATCTCAGCCACCCCATTTTGGCAAAAATGGAGTGATTCATGGTAGGTGGAACAAATGAAGCATTTAGAGGGGCCAAAATCCAGAGAGAGAATGTTGCTTTGCTTAGACAATGGTGAATTATAGATTACAATATCTAGCACCATATTCCATCTTTTTCCTTTTCTTTTTTCTGCAGTCAGAAAGGTACAAAGATGGCAAGCTAATTCAATGTTTGGTGGTCTGTCATTTCATAGATCTTTCACCTTGTGACATTAGCAACAAAACTCAGTGTGATATTCAATCTTTGTGCTGTTTCAGGGTCTTGTCTCCAAGGGAGAGTTGAATTGAGCCATGGAAATGAGCCAGTGACTCAGATTTATTCAGTCAAATCTTGAAGCAAGAGTCATTAGACAATCCAGTCAAGTCAAATGCTTTCAGTCTGGGGCTTAACTGCTTAAGACAAGTTTATAAGAAGTAAACAATACTTTTAAACAAGTTCCAGATGTAATGATCAGGTAGTGAATATTAAGGTCAAAACTTGGGTTGGTATTTGACTATGACAACATCTTGTGTTGGCATTTTGATTGAGGTTCACAGGCCACCAGACAACTTGAAAGGAACTTTCTCCAGGCATTTGGCATGCTTTTTCATTTATGTAATAACAGCATTTTAGAAACTTCTTCTGGAGAACATTAGTTTTCATGTTGCTGAAGAAATGCATTTCAAGGTAAAACTACAAGAGTCATCCTTCAACTCATACATACATACATACATACATACATACATACATACATACATGGATTCTTTTGATAAAACATAACAAATGCTGAGTTTTAGATTACATGACTCCAGAATTAAGGATTCTTTTGATTTAAATAAACTATCAATTGTAGTGTATCAGGCCTTGACATAAAGACAATGTTCTAAGTTCAAATCCTAACATGTTTATATTTGATATAGATTTATTAATTTGAATTCAGTTAATTATTTAATTATTCCATGTTTTATAAATGTAGTGATATTTTTTTATTAAATAAAGAGTTACTACATTCTCAAAGCTTATGCTGAGATTCGAATTCATTCAAGATGAGACAGCATGAAAACTTTTAACTATTCGGTCAATTATTGGATCCTAATGTAACGATGTATTTTGATAAATATGATGGTATCTTTTCTATAACATAACATCGAAATAAATAAAATAAATAAATTGTTTGAAGCCTCTAACAAGGCCCTGTAAATCCTAGGAGTCCAACTTGACAAATTTGGGCCAGTTTGGTCCAATTTAACAGCCCAAGCTGACATATTTTTCTTACTTTTTTTATACAATTGAAGGAAGCATAGCTGCAATGTTTAAATCCTAGAGAATATGTATTTTAATGGCTTAGTTCACATTAATCAGACATGAAACTATCACTCCCTTGAGGATTTGCCCAAACAGGAGGGGTAGTATTGGGCATTAGTCAGACATGAAACTATATAATTGTGTGTAGGGATAGATCAAGGAGTGTTATGAGCATTTAAATCTTTGAAATTTTTAAATTCTCATATGATTTATAGATTTTTTTATATATTTTTATCGATGATTTAAATTCTCACTCTTTAAAATTTTATAATCTTGCACTCATGAGTTTCTTATATAACTTCTAACAATTCGTTCACCTGATATAAAATATTGTGTCTGTCTATTCCTAAACTTATGGTGCACGACGGAAGGCATGTCCTTGATGCATTGCAAATTTATTTAATGAAAGAAAATGTTTCATAAGCTTAAATGTCATAACGTTAGTGGTTTCTTACTCCATCATCCCCAATTAGGAATGAAAACAACTGCTTAATAGAAAGATCGTAATTCATTAGAGGTTACAGAATAGCCACTCCTAACTGAGTAATTTCTATTCTTGGTATGTTGCTAAACGAGCGTGCCATTTGTTTTCGTGCCATGCAAGGGGATATCACGAATGATGTCGACCTTATCCTCGAGCCAAACCTTACTGTTCGGATCAAACAATTCACTTGTATACATGGAGAGACATGTGAAAACCTTCTATTACTCTATTAGGACTTCATGAAAGACATATTTTTTGTATTCTCTCGACTTTTTCATATGATTGATACTCTATTTTTTAAACATAATTAGTGGTGGATGCATGTGTATGGTTAGATGTATGTGTACACTCTCAAAAATATTTTTGGATCTGTCATTAAACATGATTCTCATGAACATTGAGAAAATATGGGGCTTTGAGAAGGTAAATCAAACACCATCCTTGCTTGCAAAGTTGCAATGGAGTGAGATTATACCACCATTACCACGTTTTATAGAATATATATCAAATGTTCAATTATTGGCTAAGTTTTCAATCATGAAAGCAAACCACCATTAACATGCTAATTGCTAACCATGTCTTCATGTTAAAGTATCAAAACCAGATTTTATTAATTAATTAATATATACATAAATCGTGCTTGCAAATTGCAATTTCCATGTGTTCCTTGGGTCCACCAAATGAATGAAAACACACCCTTTTTCTCTTTTTGTCTTGGAGCTCAATTTTTATTTGTACTTATTCTCCACAGGCCAATCCAACTTGCAAAAGGAAATGGAAAAAAGGCTCCATTTTTATTTTCTTCAAAAACCAGCCTTTCCAGCATTACTCAGTTGCTAAATCCTTTCGTTAATATTCTTTTTCAAGGCTGTCATTATCCGGAGGTAAATTTTATTTCCTGAAAAAAAAGATTTGTAATTTATATTCGTTTCATTGATAATGATAGCTCAGAATTTACAGTGAAAGAACCCTGCTTTTTTGTCTACTTCTCTCTTTGTTGAAGTTTTACTTTACCTGAAACATGCCCCCCACCCCCACATTCTCTTAATTTGTCTTTAAAGTTTGAAACTTTAGGAAATTTTCATTGATGGGTGTTTTCAGTTTCTTGCAGGAAAAAAGAATGCTCCATCTCAGATCAAATCAAACCTAGACAACCGGTTTTTGAGGCAGTTTTGAGATGTTTTTTCTGAGACAGTTTTAATAACTGTTCAGTTTAAGGTAAGGGCTCACTTCTTTACTCTTTGTTTCTGTTACTTTTTTTTGCTTCAAGTTCTTAAGTATGTTTTAGTTGTGCACTTTTAGGTTACAATAGGTGAGAAGAAAACAGTTTGTGGAAAGAATTAAAGAGAAAAAGAACTGAATTTTAGGGGGAGAGGGAATGAGAGATTTTCCATCTTGTTTTGGTGAAAATGGAGTACAAGTGGCTGATTCTTCATCATCAAGTAGTTGTAAAAATGCACAGAATTTGGTTACTTGTGTTTATCAATGTCGAATTCGGGGTCAGCCTTGTTTAATAACTGTTACTTGGACCAAGAGCTTGATGGGGCAAGGGTTGAGTATAGGGATTGATGATTCTGCAAATCAATGTCTTTGTAAGGTTGATATAAAGCCTTGGTTGTTCTCCAAGAGAAAAGGGTCTAAGAGTTTGGAAGCATATTCTTGTAAAATCGATGTATATTGGGACCTTTCTTCGGCTAAGTTCGGATCCGGGCCTGAACCATTCGAAGGGTTTTATGTTGGTGTTGTTGCCAATAAGCAAATGGTTTTGCTTCTTGGGGACATGAAGAAAGAAGCTTGTAAGAAAACTGGAACAACTCATGTTCCCTCTAGTGCTATTTTGGTGGCCAAGAAAGAGCATGTTTTCGGTAAGAGGGTATTTGCTACCAAGGCACAGTTTTGCGATAATGGTCGGATTCATGATCTGATAATTGAATGCGACACGCTTGGTGTGAGCGATCCATGCCTTGTAATTCGCGTGGATGGAAAGGCTTTGATGCAAGTGAAGCGACTGCGGTGGAAGTTCAGAGGGAACCATACCATTTTGGTCGATGGGATGGCTGTAGAAGTTTTTTGGGATGTGCATAATTGGCTCTTTGGAACATCACTCGGTGGGAATGCTGTTTTTCTGTTCAAAACATCTGGTGCATCAGAAGAGAAGTTGTGGTTTAGCCAAAACATTCCCAGCCCGAGTTCCTTGCAATGGTCATTCTCGCAGAGATTTCATGATTCGAAGTCGCAGAATCCTGGTTTTTCACTAATTTTGTATGCTTGGAAGAACGAGTAGAGAGATTGTGAATTCTTCTCAACTCTCGAATGCTAACAAAAGCTTCTAGTGAGTGGTGATTTTTATCTACTCTGTGATTCTATTACAATTAGTTCAATTAAAAGCTGGCCCATTTGTGTTTATGTTCATCTTCAGTTTTTCAACCATGAGTTAACTCGACCTGAGCTATTAATGTATCAAAGCCGAGTTTTTTGTTCTTACTCGGCGGTATACCCTCAATACATTAGTTTAATCCTCAATTTTGTTTTATGAAAAACAAATGTTCTTCAATGGATAGTTGTTTAAATCTTCTTTAAGCTGCAGTTTGAGCCTGTTTAGTACACTATAGCCAGGTTGAAATCGCCTCGAAGCCTCATCTTCTGTTTCATTTTGTGTAGGTGTTAAGCCGTTGGTAAAATCCGGATCTATGAAAAACATTGTTTTAAGCTTGTTAGCATTTGAAACATCATTTGCTTGGCCTGCTTCGGTATCGGTATCGAACTTTGTCACTTTGTCTTCTATGTTAAATTCCCATTAGATGGAGGCGTTGCTTCCTGCATAATGTTCCTTGGTAGACAATCAAACCGAAACTGGAATTCCAATAGCCTTAGTCTTTGAAACCTTAAGCAAACATCTTGCTAGTGTAGAATCTTTGTTGTGGAAAGTGCATTTGTTTGAGAATGCTTGGGAAATTTGTGATTTTAAATTTTATCTTGCCTTGCGTGGTATAACAAATGAAACATTCGACACCGACTGTCGAAATGAACGATAACTACATGTTGATGTAGTCTTTCTCGGAGTGTTCGGCAAGTTAAGTCCGGGAGCTTTCATGGTTCGAATCACCTAATGAATGTGTTAGTATCAGCTATGAAACTAAACTTTTGCAGAAACCTGATACGGATCATCTGAACCCTCTCTCGTTTTCTTGATAGATTATGGTAAGAAAAACATTTTCGAATATCAGACCATGCAAGCATTTTAAGCTGCTGAACCATTTTAGAGCCATGGCGGCGCACACACCGGCACCAGCATCCTCGGCCGGCATCTAGACTTTTGAATGTTCCGTCGATGTTCGGAAATCATATATATCAAATTTCATCCATCGCCATCTTCAGATGTTGGGAATGTTATTGTAAGGTATAGTTCTGCAACAGCAGCATGAGGCTAATTACAAATTTACAATCACTGCAACCTATAGTTTCAAGTACATGCAAAATCGCCACCATCGAACTGTTTGTCGGAGTTTCTATTATAATCTTATATACAATATAAATAATTTTTTTACTCGACTCGGTCGAATATTCACCCACCTTAAAAACACTCTTTTTAGATTCTGAATTGGATCTCGAGAAATAATTTCCTACCTTTATAAAATTGAAGTACATTTGATAAAACTATGACTATTGTAGGATGGCGTCCGTGATTAGCGTTTCAAAACGCGTTTTCGGATCATGGGAACATAAATAGCCCCATTAAAACCATGCCCTTAATTTACTCTTTCATTTTACCCTTCTTCATTACTAATTACTTTCACTTTTGTAATTAGGGGTATATACGTAAAACAACACTAAACTTTATTCTCATATTTATTTTAGTTATTAAAAATTTTAAAACGTTTGATTTACTCGAGACCTACTTAAATAATACCAAATTACTTACCACTTAAACTAATTCGTTAGTAGATATATTTAAATTTAAATTATTTTTGTTTTATCAATGCTAACTACGTTGAATAATAAAAAGTTTGATATTATTTAAGTAATGTTTTTAGTTCGAATCAATTAAATTACTAAAACAATAAAAGATAAAGAAAGAAAATTCTTTTAGAAAGTAATATTAAAAAGCGTTTTTATTTTAATTAAATTATGCTAAATTGTAACACTAAATTTTAATTCGTAAATAATAAACGAAAATTTCAATTTTTAAATGATATGGAGAATAATAATACTAGTAATTAAATAAATAAAAAGATTGATAAAAATAAGCGTAGCCAATGATGAGCTGGCGCATAATTGATAGCTTTATTTGGAGTACGCCTCCAGCTGTATGATGCCAATTACGAAATTACTCCAATGCCCTTAAAGCGGCGCCGTTTCCACTTGCCCTCTCTTTTCATTTCCCCCCTAAATTACCCCTTAGCTGACCGTTGCATTTCCCCCCTAACGGTCACCTGTCCCCGGAATAAGACAAAGAGTCACCGAGTTGACTGATGGCAAAACAGTCATTCCACGCCAACAAGACAAACGCTAATGGTGTAATTCCGGCACCGAATTGAGGGCTTTTACGCCATTTCACTATTATCTAGAAATAGAATTTCCCTTTTAACGCCAGAGTTGTCGTTGAAGAAGAAAGCTTGAGATTTCTATGTCAATGAGTTCCATATTTTTGGGGCTAATCATCTACGTGAGTCCAATCAGTGAGTTTCATTTGTTTCTCGAAACCGAGTGAAGGAAACAAAACGAGTCATGGGAGATTCGAGTAACTCGGTATCCATTGCGATTGAAATAGTTCCTTTTGGAGGGAAGGTGAAGTAACTAAACTAACTAACAAAACTGCTAAGAACAAAGCTTCAATCTTTTTTCTTCCCCAGCTATCTTTTTTTAAATACTGTTATAAATATATAATTTTTTTTGCAGGAGTTTTTGGTGAAAACCAGCAGGGGTTCTTTATCTGTTTTTGTTTGTGGTGATCAAGAGAAACCCGCTTTGATAACTTACCCAGATGTTGCTCTTAACTGTATGTTTTCGTTTATTGTTTATTTTTAATGGAAATGTTTCAACTTTCTTGATTTCTGGCTCGTTTGATTTAATGGGTTCGATTCTTGTTCTTCATATATGTTGAAATTGAATTGAGTTTTGCAGCATGTTCAGTGTTCTATTATTTGATCAATCTCTACAAATTTGTTCTTTTAATTAGTTGTTTAAGTGGGTTATTCTCGTTTTTAGACTTCAGTGGATTCTTGGATTTCTTTGCTTTGGGGGGTTTTTAATGGATTACGGATTTTTTGTTATAAAATGTTGAATTCAGATTGTCTTTTGATTTGTGATTGTTGAAATGTTGCAGACATGTCTTGTTTCCAAGGCCTATTCGTTTGCCCCGATGCAGATTCTTTGTTGCTTCAAAACTTCTGCATTTACCACATTGATGCCCCGGGGCACGAGGTCAGTGACTCAGTTTTAGAAATGTATTTGCTTTAACAAATGAGTCTTTGGATCGAATTGTTAAATTGTAGCGTTTCGGCTGGTTCTTCCTTAATCAGGGGATACTATCCTTAGTTAGGGGATACTAATAGAATCTGTATGCCATTTGTTTAAGAGTTTTTGCAGTTGGGAGCTAATGTGATATCTTCAGATGTTCCATTTCTTAGTGTGGTTGACTTGGCAGATCAGGTTGCTGAAGTTCTTGATTTCTTTGGGTATGTAAATTCTTGATTCTGCTACTTTCTTCATTTTTTTTGACCTTTTCAGATTCCTTCAAAAATGAATTGGGATACTGATTCTTTCTTGCCCCCAAGTCCGAGTAACTTAGGTGTAGAAAATGGACAATTTATATTCTAAACTTTTCCCTCATTGTATGTATGCTTTGTTAGATGTCCGATATTTAGCCTTCATAAAAGTTCATCCAGCCATTGTTCTCATGATGTGTGTGAGTTCTATCTGTTGTTATTTTCAGTTGGTATCATAGTAGCATCTGAATGTGGTACCATAGTAGCATATGTTCTGTTTTTAGTCCTTGATAAAACTCAGGCACATCTTGCAAAGCTGTTCAGACTCAGGTCTCCTAGAGAGAATAATCTCTTTTCCGTTGGGACCACTCCTTGGGTTCAAAATTTCAATTATGTTTTAATTCCAATGTATTTTTCTCGGTAAAATTAACAAAGTAAAGCATATGGACCTGTCACAAATGATAGTAGTTTGCTTTGCAAAAGATCCTGGGAATGATTTTTTATGTTGGTTGTTGTGAGAGTTATCTTTTCCCTTCTTTTTTGTTCATTCCTTTTCACTGCTATAACTAATTTGGGCTCTTAATATCAGGCTGAAAAGAGTTCTATGCTTGGGTGCAACAGCTGGGGCTTACATCCTTACACTATTTGCAGTAAGTTGGCATAAGATACAAAAGTGAGTAAATATTTTTTGTGCCCATATTCTGTCGCTGACAATCTCATGTATTTTTATCCCCTGTGCCAGATGAAATATACTGAGCGAGTGCTTGGATTAATTCTTGTATCTCCTGTTTGCAAAGCTCCTACGTGGACTGAATGGCTCTACAACAAGGTTTTAATTTGCTCACACTTGTAAAATATCTCTTTAGGTCGTATCTGTTTGCTATAATATATTTCAACAGTTGTAATGAACTTGCTTTGCACTAAAATCTCTCTTTTCAGGTGTTGATGAACTTGTTATACTTCTATGGTATGTGTGGTGTGTTAAAAGAGTGCCTTCTTCAGCGGTATTTCAGTAAAGTAAGCAACATCACTGTTTTATTTTAATGTTTTTATATTTGTTAGTGTTGTGATTGTGGAATTCTTCTTGTAGGAACTCAGGTATGGTATGCATGGTGCAGAGTCCGAGATTGTCCAAGCTTGCCTGAAAGTAAGGGAACTTACAAGAGATAAACACCGGCATTTAGTCATTCTGTATTCTTGTTGGGATATTATGAGAAGTCATTCTGCAAACTCTGGCACTTAATTATTCCATATTCTCTTTAGGATGCCAATTTATATAACAAAACAAGAAGCTGCATCCAATTCTCATCCATATTTTTAGTTTTAGTGATATAACCTTACATTTAACGGGTAATCCTTATGGTAATTTGATCGCAGTTACTGGATGAAAGGCAAAGTCCAAATGTCATGCGCTTTCTTCAAGCAATTAACAGGTAAGTTTGTGTCATTTCTTTGTCTTTCTCGAACTCCCTCGTCTCCCTGCCCTTATCTTCTCTCTCAAACTTCCTCGCCTCATGAGAAATGAAGACCTGGATAGTTGTGTACTCTCTTCCTTCTTTTGTGTATCTAAGTGCATTTCCATAGCATTGATTGAAGTATTTATGCAGGAGACATGACCTTACGGATGACTTGAAGAAATTGCAGTGTAAGACTCTTATTTTTGTGGGCGATTGCAGTCCATTCCACGCAGAATCTGTGCATATGAGTACCAAAATCGGAAGGAAGAATTGCACTCTAGTCGAGGTAGATGTCTCTTTGCAGAGTTGATTCTTTCCCATTTCTTCTGCTTTTTCCCTGTAGAACTTTGAAGGCACAATTGATCTACAATGCAAAAGTTTAATTTTGCTGGTTTCTGTGTTTTATCAGGTTAAAGCATGCGGCTCATTGGTAACAGAAGAGCACCCATTGGCCATGCTAGTCCCTATCGAATTCTTTCTAATGGAATTTGGTTTCCAAAGACAACCACATTTTGCGACTTCGTCAAGTAACGGTTCAAACCCTTCGAGTCCATCAAGTCAATCGTGCATAGCTCCCGAACTTCTCTCCCCTGAGGGTCTAGGGATCAAGCTTAAACCGATCAAAACCCGTGCAGATGTCGAAATTTGATGCAACGCAGCAGGAGTAGGATTTGACAATTTGCTCATTCCATCAGTTTGTAGGAGACCTATATAAATATCTATATATTCTTTGATTGTATTGGTGGGAGAAGAAAGGTTTAGAAGTTGTTTCAATGGAGTTCACTGATATGTTGATTTTGATTGTAGATAACATTTTGTACTTGCAAATAGGATAGGATCATTCTTTTTGAGAGAGGATCATACAGATTTATTTTTTTTATTGTACCAGTTGAGTTCACAGACATCTCCTAATATTCTACTTTGTGAATATACTTGCATTGTTGATTAATTATAATTAGTTGAATTCTCAAATCTTTCAAAGATCACGAATGATTATATTCTATTTTTGAATATATTTGATTTGTTAATTAATTATACATTTGTTTATTACAAGAGTATTCGAGCAGAGTAAAAAAATTTGAGTTTATGAAATTACACTCAAATTTTACTCACCCCTACAAATACAATAGTCATAATCATCAAATTGGCATTCCAACTTAATACCTATAGGTTGCATATAATAAGACCATGTGTCAATGAATGAGTTGCTTAGGAAGTTTTTACATTTTAACCGACACAAAATAGAATAATATATACATTCTTGACCACTTAATTAATTAATAAATCTCAATAAACCGCTTATTTGTACATCTACATATCCAAACAAAGGGCAAAAAACTAGATTTAAACAACAAACAATCCTGAACCAATGAACCGAGCTCCAAGATATGAACAAGTTCTTTTTTAAGCCAAAACTATCCGACATATAGACAAGTGGCAGTGCTTTGAGATGCGAAAGCTTCCCAATTTGCGGAAAGAAGCCGGCCATGTGCATTCCACCAAACTTCATTTTCATCAATACATTTTGATTTTGGTCGTAACTTGTTGGTTTTTCTTAAACAAGTTTTCCCAATCATAATCTTGGGAATGTCAATTTGCCTTTTCTACATACAGAAAATATATATTATTAATGAATCAAATGATATGTTAATTATAAAATTTAAAATTGAATCACTCGAATTAATTTATGATGACGAGTCATCATTTGGTTCACGAGGCGGAACTAAAAACTTATTAGGTGGAGAATTCAATATGCTTTGATTTCTTTTTTTGAAGTATTTTAACCATCAATGTTTTAAAAGTTTTATGATTAATTTAGAACGAGTATTACAATTTGAGGATAGAATTAAAATGTTCAAAAGTTATAGAAACCAATATAAAATGAGAGTTGCAACTTAAGGATAAAACTGAGACATTTAAAAGTTTAAAGACTAATTTATAATGAGAGTCATAATTCGAAAATGTGGTGCAATTAATTTTTAATTTTTTATTTGATGATAACAAGAAAGCCTAGATAATGAAACTATCGAAAAGTGGATAGCAATCAAACTAAGCCCAAACCACTCAATTTTTCTTCGTCGTATTTTTTGTTGCTCTATCGATTTCTCAAAAAAATTTCCTGATTAATTCTAATTCATCTGCGTCGCACACCTAACTTTAGTAAGTGAGCTTCCCAACAGAATTTACTGCATACATAAAACATCGTACTCGAAATCTGCTTAAACGATACTAAACTGCTCACCGCTTGGATCAGTCCCAATTAGTTGTCCATCATTTCTTTGATAGGCAATATATGTTGGAATGGCCGAGGTTTTGAACCCATTGAAATCGTTCCCACAAGATGAGGTATAAGCGCCCATGTCATGAAACACCAGCCAATCATTCACGTCCAGTTCTGGCAATTCGTAGCCCTTCAAAACTATATCAGACGAATCGCATGTCGGTCCATAAACCGTGGAACTCCATGTTTTCATCCCTTTGCATACAGGTTTTTTGATGGCCAGAGGAGTGCAATTCACTTCGTCACGACCGTACCTCAAGAAACTCATAGACCCCCATACCCCATCGTTCATCCAATATTCTTTAGCCTCGCCCCTGTTCCGTTTCCCTATTATGCTCGCCGCTAATGTAAACGACGAGTTAGCGAAGAAACGACCGGGTTCCGCCATGATTCTTAAGCCAGCATTGCCGAGGACTTCCTTGGGGAAATGTTTATGGAAAGTAACTTTCATGTCGGAGGCTGTTTCGGTGAAGTTCGGACCCGATGTGAAGCCGCCACCGATGTTTAGGATGTGCATTTTAGGCAGTCCCAGTTGAGCTGCGGTTTCGAATGTTGTCTTAGCTACTTCAATGGTATCCTCAAATGCATGAGAGTTGATAGCTCTGTTTCCTACATGAAACGAGACGCCAACAACTTGGAGCTTCGCTTCTCGAGCAGCTCGAAGAAGCGGGACGATTTCCTCAGGGAGTGCACCGAATTTGGACCCGAACTCGAATGTTGCAGTATTGCTGGTTTCCGGGACTTTGATTCGGATCAATAGTGCAGTCTTGGGGTGCCACTTTTTTATCTTTTGGAGCTCGCAATTCGAGTCGAAAGTAGTTAAGTTAACACCAACTTTAGCTGCATACTTGATGTGAGACTCAGGTTTGCAAGTGTTGGCGAAAACGATTCGATCAGGCGAGACCCCAAGAGATAAAACGGTTTCGATCTCGGCAAGGCTTGCGCAGTCGAAGCCGGTGCCGAGAGCTGCCATTTCTTTGAGGAAAGCAGGGTTAGGATTGCATTTGACAGCATAGAAAGGTTGAAGCATGGGAAGATGATGGAACCATGTGTGGAGCAGGGACCTGGTAGCTCCCAAATCAAGCACGTAAAACGGATCTGCTTCTTGTTGTTGTTCATCCGAAATGACAGATCGAATGAAACGAATTAAATCATCTCTGGATAAGGGCTTTTCCATCGTAGCTTCTATGAACTTTGCTTCACCCGCCATTAGTGATTAGAGTGAGCTTCGAGACTTGTTCAAAAGCAAGGAAGAGAAATTATAGAAAAGAGAGATGGGAGTCCATGAAATTGTCAAGAAAGCTCCATTTATAGTAATAGATCGTAAAATTGTTAAGGAATTTATCAAGTTATTCAATATATAAAATGTCGTCTATGAACTACTCGTCGAATCTCAACAATTGTTATTTATTTCTCTCATAGTGTTTATACCATAAATTTAAATTGCCGTTGTGACCGTATTTTTTGTGTGATTGTAGACATAATGAATATTATTGTGGCCGTTATTGGGATGGGCTACAAGGGGAACACCCTGAGTAACCGCTCAGGGCCTCAACTAGCCTAGGGCCTCCAATCAGTCTAGGACCTTTAAAATTTTATTATTCATATTTTTCGATTCTTATTTTTTAGTTTATCAAATAAATTAATTAATTTAATGGTAAAAAATAATTTTCTTTCCAAAATAAAAAATTAATTAATCTAACAATAAAAATATAGTGTTTGAAATATTAAATTAATTGTTCAAAGTAATAAAATTAATAAAAATTATATGCCCTTTTTAGTGCCTATTTCTATGTCCAACACTAAAAAATTAAATTATAAGTTATAACCCTAACTTTTAAATACTAAATCTTAAACTCTACACCTAGTACCTCAAACCCTAATCTTAAATCACATCCTTAAATCATAACCCTAAATTTTGAACTTAACTTTTACTATTGGGGCATAAATAACGGTAGAAAATTTCTATTTATAATGAATATACTTTTATTATATAATGATCCATTTTTTACATTTGCTCGTAGCTCTGAAAATTTTAGAGACGACCTTGGTCATTACATACTATTATTTTTTGTAAAAATAATTTCAAACGATATCACTATTAATATATAACGGTGACTGTTACAACAACAAACCTTTATTTCAATCTCCGGTATATACTCCGTTTAATACCAAAAATTTACGTTTTTACTGAGTTCTCCGCTTTGAAAGTGATTAGTAGACACAGAGCGAGTTATCCAATGAGAGAGACCGGCTTCCATAACAAGATATAGGGATAAGATCAAATCAATAGTACAAAAATAACTTAAATGAAAAATTAACCGTAAATTATTTTTTGTTTTTAGACTTTAAATTATATTTTGGTCAAAATAAGATCTTAAATTATTATTTTTGACCACTTTAAGTCCGATAGTTATTTAAATTAAAAGAAATTTATTTTAATTAATAAAATGTTGACATATCACATTTTTTTTTGACAAATAGATAGTTTAAATACTAAATAAGAAAAATAGCATCGTTTAAATACATATTTTGACCAAAAAATAATTTAAGAACTACAAATAAACAGAAAACATAATTTTAATTTTAAAGGCTGGTTTTTCATTTAACCTTTCAAAATATCAAACAAGAGAAACTTTCATTTCTTTCATATTCCAATAAAATCGGAGCAAAAGTCGCATGAAATTGTCGCTATAATACCCAAAATACTCTTCTATCGTCCCTATAATACGAAAAATTATATTA
Source organism: Hibiscus trionum (assembly GCA_030270665.1). Lineage (NCBI taxonomy): Eukaryota > Viridiplantae > Streptophyta > Magnoliopsida > Malvales > Malvaceae > Hibiscus > Hibiscus trionum. The sequence goes on along the minus strand of BSYR01000003.1, from coordinate 78,052,944 downwards.
TAGGTAATTCTCACCACGTCATCTATGGGACCAACCAATGAAAACTACACACTTCACCATGATTTTTCCATGTCATTTTTTCCAACTAATGAATCTTCACTAAAAAATTTCCATGTCATTTTAAAAACTGTTTTTTTTTGAAGTTATTCTATTATTAAATTAATGACATGGAAAAAATGATGAAGTTGATAGTTTCTAGTGGTTGGTCCCATGAATGACGTGGTGGGAATCACTCATGATATAATTTCTCCTATAATACCCTTCTCTGAAATTGTGTGTCTAAACTTATTTACCACTATCTTTGTATGTAGTTTTTTTTTGAAAGAAAATTGTTCATTATAATTGTCGCAATCAATATAACAATTCATTAAGAAAACACCAACATACATCGAAGGTGGTTGAGTCGACGGTCACAGACTCACAATGAGATATTTGAAGGAGAAGTGGACGGTGGTGGGCGCTAAATGGAGTCTTGGCCCTTCAAAATTTTAGACAATTTACATTTGACCCTTAAATTTTAAAAAATATTAATGTGACCATTTAAAGAATTTTAAAATTCTCATAAAGTTTTTATTTTTCTAAATATTTTTAATTTAGTCCCTTTTAACTTTTAAAAATTTTCTTATTAAGTCTTAAAAATTTTGAAAATTTTAGATTAAACTTCTAATTTTTTAAAAGTTTAAGTAAGCCCCTCAACTTATTTTACTAAGATCCGCCCTTGATTCAAAACAAATTGAAAACAGCTATTAAATAATAATTAAGTAAATAAATAACCCTATGATTTAATCACGTAAAAGACAACTTCATTAACAAATATTTTTTTAAGATAATATCAGGTAATTTTTATTACTTAAAAAGAGAGTCAAATGAAAAAAATATATTCATAACAGACAATAAATAAATAAAAATCTAAAAAAAGGAAACAATGAAAGAGCTCTCATGACTCATCCTTTCTGAAATAGGAAAAACTCAAACACTTAGAGGAAGAAAAACCCTAAGTGAGATTTTTTCTACTTTTAACATTATTAACAAATATAAAAATAGAAAAGTTCAAATGGACACATCTCTATTCTTTATTTTTTTATTAAATAGAAATACTACCTTCTTATATTAGGATTTAATTTTATATAAGATGAGATAATATGAACATCGTTAATTTTTTTTTTAAAATTAAATAAGCAACATCGTTAATTATTAGATCAATTAGTAATTTTTTTTGAATATGCTAATGTAATGCAAGGGTAGCATCTGTCCAACTTTCTTAGTCATTTTAAAGACGACACACACAACATGTATTACTGGTGCTCGAACCTGGGCCTTAAGGATGATGAACATTTACCTTTACCACCATGATAAAGGGGATGATCAGTGAATTTTATTTTCTGTACTTTATTCGACACATGATAATAATGAATTTATTTGTAACATTCGAGCTTTATAACTTCACACGAGATGACACATTTATGATTTACTGTTTTTGTCTTCCTTTTAAAATTCCATTTTAAGATATACTGATGAATTTAAAAATTAAAATATGTATAACTCATCCATCGAAAAAAACATTTTATTAATTATCCGCATTAAATTAACACATCTCAAAAGTAAATACATTTTTTTAAGTTACAAAAATAATTATTCGCATCAAATTATTCGATTAATACAATGATAAATTTGAACTAAAAATTTACACAATATTTACGAATAACGAGATTCTAATCTGAGTGTTCAAAAGAACCAAAAAGACTTAAATATTATTATTAATTGTATTGATTTTAATTAATCGAGCCAAATCAAAGCAACTCTATAATACTCAGATTTTAATTAATCAATCAAACAATCATATATTCACAAAGTCACAATTATATATAAAAAAGTTTCATCTCATTACGGGCCGGAGTAGGAGTTTGACCGACCCAACGTCGATTAAGGTTTTTAAAACTGAAAAAAAAGAATATGGTTTTGTTTTCCCGCCTTCCCGCTTCGTCAATCAAAAGTCTTTTTTTTTTCCTTTCGTTTTTTGGGTTTCTACTTTGGACCAAATTACAAAGGAAACAAAAAGCAAGGGAGGGAGAGCATTTGGCTGTCTATGGGGAAATTCTTAAGCGTTCAGTCTTGAAAGAGAGCAAGAGAGGGATGAAGATGTAGAGCCTTTGGTGAAAATGGATACCCCAGATAAAACCCAGATCACCCCTAATTCTTCTCTTTCCAAATTTGAGGTTTTTTTTTTCTCTACTCTGCACTTTAAAAGATGGGTTTTTAACTTTTAAGAATTTGGGTTTTTGTTACTCATGTTTGCTCACTTACAACTCAAGTTAATACCCTTTATTTTGTTTGAAAGGATTTCTGGGTTTTGGGATTGCCATTGGAGTTTATTTTGTTCAGTTTTAGCTTAAATTTGCTCTGATCTTTTCGTTTTGAGTTAATTTTGGATGATTTACTCTGAATTGTTGATGGGTATTTGTGTTTAGGCTAATGCATGGATTTGTTTCTTGTCATGAATTCATTTTATGACGAAGGGTTTATATATAAATTTTTGCTAAATCTTCTCATGTAGACTTTGATACATTGGAATAATTGTTTCTAGTAGTTTTGACACCTTAGGCTTGTTAGTTGTGGAATTAAAGAAAAAGGAAAAAAGAAGAAAAAAAATCACGACTGCAAGATGAAAGTTCCACCAATTTAACCAAACTTGTTGCTGTGAATTCTTGGGAATCTCTGCCGTTCTATAATTCTTCAATCTCAACCATTTATAGTGTGGTGTCAACATGGAACATATGCAGAGCCATTTGGACCGTATACTTGTGGATGGTTGAGATTTTGTAATTTTATACAATTAGTTTGGTTTAGATTGCTTTATCTTGTACTTGGTTGTGTGGTTGTTTGTTACCTTGTGTTACTTGATCATGTGTTATTCCGGTTATTGGACTTACATGCCAAGTTTTAAAGGTTGCTTTCTTACTTTGCAGGATTCACCTGTCTTTAAGTTCATTGACAGTCTCTCGCCTATCGAGCTAGCCAAGTTCGGCCAGACGAATAATGCTTTCAATTCGTTAGCCTTTTTGTCCCCTTCGTCTTTGTTTCCTTCCCCACAAATCAATTGTCATAGGGAATCCAGGTTTTCGGTTAAAAGGTAAAATTAAATTGTCTTATTACTGTAGTTAGTTAAAGATTTTAAGTGTCCCTAATGGTATTGGTTTCAGGCATCATTTCTTGGCAGATTCAAACTCTAGGGTCCTCCAGAGCAGTAAGCAATCTGATACAAGTGCGGAAGCTTCAAAAGCTGTTGAGCAGACTGACTTGGACGATGAACATCTAGGATGTCTCAATAAGGACAGTTCATCTAAAGGAATTAGCAGTAATCTCTTTGATGAGAAATCAGATTTAGCAATTGAGTTGCCAAGAACCTCAAAATATGATTGTGGAAGTCCTGATGGTAACTTGGAGCCTTGCGACAAGATACTGAAAAAAACAAGTCTGGAAGTGGCTGGACAAGACAAATCTCCTTTCCAACGCAACAGGGATGAATGGGAAGAGAGGCAACGGTCATTTGAAAACGAAAGAGATTTACGTAAAATACGTCGAATTAAGCTGAGTGAAGAATCAGCAGGATGTGGTTGGGTGGCAATTGTTTCCGATGATGCTGATATATTGACAGTAAATTCAGCTAATATCATTCATGAGAATAGCGATGGACAGGACCTGGGAATGGCAGACTCTGGCACAACCTCTTTTATATCAAATATCCCACAGGTTCCGCTAGATAATGCAAATAATTTGGAAAATGCAGAATCTGGCGATCTTCGAGTTTCTTGTGAACAAAATGAATTGGGAGAGCCAGTATCAGATCAGACATCTGGCATCTTGTCTACATGTCTAGTGGACAAACTAGTAGTCAGTGATTCAGGTTTGAAAAATGATGACAAGAAGAAATTCAACCAGTCCAGTCGTCAGGTAAGCTTAAAAAACTATGTGCAAGTACATTTTCACAGCATACTGCAATTTAAGATCCAAGATTTTATATGGAGTTTTATAGTATCATTTATTTCTTTTGAGAAAATGAAAAGATGATAGCATATTTGAGCCATTGTCGTGACAGGTTTATCTTAAATCGTATAAATTCCTTGCGTGTTTATCAACAGTTTTTTTTTCTATAGGAGTGTATTTCTTAAATGTTTATACTATTTTCCCTGGTCAATGTTTGGCATATTTCAGTAATTATACTTTATGTTTTTCTCTAAGCAGCGTAGCATAAGACGGCGTTGTCTGGTTTTTGAGAAGTCTCCTGGTTTTGGTTTGCACTTGAATTCTCTTCCAAACATCTCAAAAGGTGATATTTCTTTGACAGGCGGCACCAGCTTTTGAAACCAATTTATATGCATGTAAGGCTCCTTGACATTTCCTAGTTTTCTGACTGCAGATCAGAAGCCACTTAATACATCAACTCTAAGCTCTATAAAAACAGGCGAGGTTCCTTGTGTCAGCGGAACTGCGGTTGCAGAAAATTCTTCTGAGACACCTGCAACTGTTGGTGGCGATGATGCTGACCATGATACTCCTGAAAACAAGAGGTATGCATAAGATTAATTCATTCTAAAATCTAAGGTTTGTATTAAAACACTTGATACAAACTGATTTCAGTTTAATACTGTGCAGACAAAAGTTTGAATTTGTTGAGGAGAGTGCATCCTGCAAACGCTGTAACTGTAAGAGATCAAAATGCTTGAAACTGTAAGTCTTTCATATTTATTTAAACCTGCATTTACGGTCAGTGTTCATAAACTTCAAGTGTTTCATCAAATATATACCTAATTAATAACTGGGTCAATCATAACTTCACTTCCGACATCTAAAAATATCAGGTATTCAGGCCAAACTTTATGGTGCCACACTGCATTTGATTTCTACATCTGCTTAATGAATTTGTTTCCAATAGCCTGTTAGACTGAAATGTGATTTAATTATCATGTTTACCTTGTTTTCAGTTTTCACCTACTTGTTTAGATATTTATTTTGGACTTGTCTTGGTTCTCTGCTGCCTAATTATTTCTTTCCAATCATTGCTTTCACTGTCATTGACTTTTACTGTTTCTTGCACTTGGGATTCAGCTGCTTTCTATATTGTTTACCTAGTTCTACTGGCTGTATTTTATGACGCAGTTATTGTGACTGCTTTGCTGCTGGTCTCTACTGCATTGAGCCTTGTTCATGCCTAGATTGCTTCAATAAGCCAATTCATGAAAACGTGGTTTTAGAGACTCGCAAACAGATTGAATCCCGCAATCCACAAGCATTTGCTCCCAAAGTGATTAGAAGCGCAGACAGTGTTTTGGACTCCTGGGTTAGATTCTATTTTTATGATTAAGCTTCTGGATATTAGAGTAGCATTAAAGCTCATCGCTTATTTTGGCATGTGACCTTTTTCTTGGTATATTTGAATAAGGCCACATGAGAAAAGGGAGTTGAACTTTGGATCTCAATACTCCTTAGGATGGCTAACAATCACTTGGCTGATCCAGTTCTTAGCTCATCTGACATGGCTCATAATGTTGTGATGCTTTGGCCTTGATGACGATTTTGCCAAATTCAAATAATTGGTGTCTTATTTATGCAATTCCACTTTAATCGCATTAATGGCATGGCTAACCAGGGTGAAACTAGCAAAACTCCAGCATCAGCGAGGCATAAAAGAGGATGCAATTGTAAAAGGTCAAGTTGCTTAAAGAAGTACTGTGAATGTTTTCAGGTATGTCAGTTAAAAGCATTGTACGTCGAATGCTAGTTTCACCAATCTGACATGATTGTTTTCTTCAAATACAGGCTGGTGTTGGATGCTCTCCCAGTTGTAGATGTGAAAGCTGTAAAAATAGTTTTGGTCTGAAGGATGGTGAGTCTTTTTCTGGTATTTTCTTGGTCGAATATGACTGGAATTAAGATTTATGTTTCTCCCCTCCTTGTAGTTCGTTTCACTGATCAAATTATGGCATATGTCCGATATGGCGAGTGCTTTGACTTTTTTTTAGTATTTCCTAATGCTGCCTTTCATTTTTCCTCTAGGGTGTGATGAATCTGAATCTAACGAGGACGGCTTAGAGGCTAGTGAGCAGAATGCATCAGATAAAAAATCACATGACAATGTAATCGATAAGAAAGCTGAAGAACATCGAGAACTTTCGGTACCTTCTGATATTTCCAGGTACTATTTCACCTTTTCTTGGACTAGTTAGGTTTATATCTGGTTCTGAGTACGAGGATATGATCTTCATGCGCCCATCATTTAAACTCGAATCTAAACAATGTAGCCTTAAGCTAAAACTCATTTAAGTGGCTAAGTCTACTCTGCAGGTTGCCATTTGCTTACAGTGGAAAGCTCACAGGATCTTTTCTGCATTCTGTTACGTCTTCTAAGTCCTGCACCACTCTAGAACATGGCTCGGATCCTTCCTCATGCCAGTCCAAGTTCGATTCAAATCTTCAGGCAATTCCGGAAGACGAAACTCCTGAGGTTCTGAAACATAAATGCTTACCACTTGCTCTGAAACCGAACTCCTCTCCGAACTCTAAGAGAGTTTCATCACCTCATCGCGAGTGCACTTCAACCACTGCACGCCGTGGTAGGAAATTGATACTGAAATTTGTCCCTCCATTTCCATCATTCTCTCCACCATGAGAGCCGTGTTTTTCCAGAATCGTCATGTCCGTATGAGGTAACAATGTAGTTCCATTAGTAGTTGTGCTGCCTGCGAATGACTCGGTTTATAAATTGAGTAATCCCTGTAATATCGTGTATTGACCATAAACTGTAGGCTTGTAGCTGACAATCATATTATGAATTTTAGTGTTCGAATGTATAGAACTCAGTATACATATATTTAAGCTGCAGAATCAGTTGCATGTTCTTTAGATGTTTGAAGAATTTTCAAGTGTTTGGCATCTAATTTATTATATATAACGATTGTTAGCAAACATGGGCAATATTGCATGAATTTTTGTTGGAAAAGAATCGAACTAATCGGTTGAACCGGTTAGAGAAATCAACAGGTCCAGCCGATGTCATTGAACCGCTTTTAAATCGTTATGAAACGGAGAATCAGAACCGTTGAACAAATTAAAAAACCTGTAAAGAGCGGTTCAAGCATTATTGGTGATGATCTGTCAAGCACAGATAACGAGAAAACAAAGGAAGACTCTAGAAAAGAGAGCAAAGATGTATATTCTCGAAGAAAGAAAGAAAAGAAATTAAAAATATCGGCCTCTCATTATTGAGAAAAGACTCAAATCACAGATGAGGCCAAGAGTGTCAAACCCATGTTTATATAGCCCATTTATCATAACAGATCTGGTATTTGAAACAACCAGTCTGTTACAACCGCAGGCTTCAACAACTCTAACAAAGAGAGGCCCACACTAACAGATTATACTAACAGCTCAAACGGTCAAAAAATACCAACTTTGACCACTGATTTCCAACATTCACCCATTTCCTCTAGCCTTTTGTCAACCCCTTGGTTCAACGCAGACTTGCAACACAGCACCAATCAAGCAGTACCAGACTGTACATACATCTTATCACGAAACAACAAAAAATAAGATCTCGACAACGGCTTAGTCAACCCATCAGCAGCCTGAAACTGAGCGGGAACATAATTGATCAGCACCTGTTTTTCCGTGACTTTTTCTCGAACAAAATGGACATCGAGTTCAACATGTTTTGAACGAGTGAAAAACTGGATTGGCGGCCATGGCTATGGCACTTGTGTTGTCACTCCAAACAACTGGGATGCCATCTACATGAACACCTAAATCACTCATCACAGTTCTGACCCATGTAACCTCTGCAACAGTATCGGCAATACTACGATACTCGGCCTCAGTGGTGGAGCGAGAAACAGACTTTTGTTTCCGAGAACTCCAAGCAACCAAACAATTGTTAATATACACACAATACCCCGTTGTGGACCGCCTATCATCAAGACAACTAGCCCAGTCTGCATCCGAATACGCAACAATATGCATGCCATTCGTATCCGAAGAAGAAAATAATAACCCAAAATCCAACGTACCCGAAAGATAACGTAATATGTGTTTGACGACCTCAAGATGTACCTCACATGGTTTATGCATAAATTGCGCAACTTTGTTAACCGCAAAGGCGATGTCGGGACGAGTATGACAAACATACAACAATGCGCCGACAATACTACAATATTCTTGTTCATCAAATACGGGGCTGCCACCATCTTGAGTTAATTTAGCCGTGGACACCATAGGAGTAGGAGTGGCCTTGAATTGCAACATATTAGTGCGATCAAGAAGTTCCAAAATAAACTTCTTCTGGCTTAATAAAATGCTATCATTCGTGCGAACAACCTCAATGCCAAGAAAGAAAGACAACAACCCAAGATCCTTAAGAGCAAATTTGGCATTCAAGCTTGTAATAACATCTTCAACATGTTGTATGGACTGCCCGGTGACAATGATATCGTCAACGTACACTATCAAGTAAGTGGCGATATCGTCTTTGTCACACACAAACAATGAGGCATCGGCTTTGGATTCACGAAATCCAATGTGCAAGAGATATACACGAAGTTTGTTATACCAATTGCGAGGCGCTTGCCGTAATCCATACAAGGCTTTTTGAAGCCGACAAACTAGCTTAGTACCATCACCACTAGTTTGCTCAAAACTCGGGGGTTGGCGCATATAAACTTCCTCATGAAGTTCACCATTCAAGAATGCATTATTAACATCAATTTGACGAAGACTCCACTTGTTAGTTACCGCCAAGGCTAAAATAATATTGAGAGTTGTAAACCGAACCATCGGACTAAATGTGTCTTCAAAGTCTTGACCCGGAATTTGCGAAAAACCTTGAGCAACAAGACGTGCTTTATATCTCGAAACCGACCCATCCGGATTTCGTTTAATCCGAAACAACCACTTGCAGCCCACACAATGTCGATCTTTGGGCAACTCAACAAGAGACCATGTCCCATTATCCACAATGGCATTATACTCGCTAAGCACAGCCTCTTTCCACTCTGGTATACTCAGGGCTTGTGTAATATTCGTAGGAACAACATCAGCCAGATTCGACGTTGCAGAATACAATTTAGGTTTAAAAATCCCACGTTTACTTCGGGTAACCATCACATGGCGATTGGATAAATCCGTGTTTGACCCAGCAACATCAGTAACCAGCGGGCATGCCAAGCCAATAGAATCCATATCCGGCACACAATCCACAGACCCACTCGGACCAGCATTATCAGGTAACAAGGGCCCAACAGCAGCTGAAGCCAACTCATTTACCACTGGGCCATCTGAAGGACCATTAGGAACAACCATACACCCAGCAGGTCTATTAGCACCATCAAACGCCGCACCTGCACTAGCGTCAGAGCAACCAGCAGCCCCTGCACTATGCACAGGACTATCAGCAAAACCATTAGCAGTGGTGCAAACATTAACATCAACAGGCGAGTGAGGGGGAGACGCAGATGCACACGGAACAGAAGCAGAAACTGTTGGACCAGCATCACGACCAGAAGATGAAACAGACAAAACTGGAGACTCTTGTCCACTAGATCCTGCATCATCACTCACAACCCTTGGAGCAGCAGGCTTAGACCCACTACATACATGCCCAACTAACGGAGCAGATCGAAACACAGTAGGGGTGGCCTTCACCGGTTCACAAGGCCGACGAGAACTACTAGCAAACGGAAACACGTATTCATCGAACACCACGTGTTGAGAAATAATAGTCTTACCCTCAGGAGTTAGACACTGGTATCCTTTGTGATGAGGACTGTATCCAAGAAACGTACACTCTTGAGAACGAAATTCCATCTTGTGCTTTTGAAAGGGACGCAAGCACGGAAAACACCGACACCCGAACACCTTCATAAAACCGTAATCAGGAGCACGTTGATAAAGTCGTTCAAACCGAGACACACCGGCTAGAACCTTAGTGGGAAGACGGTTAATCAAATAGACAGCCGAAACAACAGCAAAAGCCCAAAATTGAAATGGCATCTTTGCTTGAGCTAAAAGTGTTATGGCAAGATCAAAAATGTGCCGGTGTTTTCGTTCGACAACCCCATTTTGTTCAGACGTGTGGGGGCATGTAACACGATGATCAACACCCAAATTGGCAAGCTCACGAGAGAGACTGCGAAATTCGCCACCCCAATCGCTTTGAACCGCCTTGATCTGAGTACCAAACTGAGTTCGAACCATTTGATCAAATTGTTTATAAGCAAGGAGAGCCTGAGATTTATGCTTAAGCAAAAACAACCAAGTATTACGTGAATATGCATCAACGAATGAAACGTAATACGAATTTCCAGCAGACAAAACATGCGATGGTCCCCATACATCAGTAAACACAAGCTCAAATGGTTTATTATACAAAGTACAAGAATCATGAAAGGGTAACCGATGGCTTTTCCCTTGCTGACAGGCAGAACAGAAAAACTCTTTATTTGACTTCAACGAAACATTACATTTATCAAGAATCAAATTCAACGTAGCCTGGGCAGGATGACCCAGCCTACGATGCCACAATTCAACATCAGAATTAACAGAAGTAACAGCAAAACAACCAACATTAGAAGACTCAAACTGACTAGTAGACCTCAAGAAGTCCTCAGCACCAGCCGTAGCTTGTGTATGAAAAGCATACAATCCTTCACTCTCAGCACCTTGCAGCAAAACATCCCCAGTGCGCTCATCACGAACAACACATTTATTTGCATGGAACTCAAAATATACTTCATTATCTCTAGCAAACTTTGAAACCGAAAGCAAATTTTTACACTTGAGGAACAATCAACAAATTACGTAAAACTAAAGGTCTAGAAGCAGAGGTAAACACAGTAGAACCAACTTTGGAAATTAATAAACCATTACCATCACCAACAACCAGTTTACCTGGTCCAGAGTAGTCAGAACAGTGATGAGCTGTAGAGGCATCAGGTGACACATGATGTGTAGCTCCCGTATCCACAAACCACGATTCAGTAGAGCTAGAAGACGACGGACTACCAGAGTTACATTGAGTGCAGCCATTAACCAATCCTGCAGTGTTACAAACTGGAGTAGCATTAGTATCAACAGCAGATAACGGCACGAAAGGAGAACCATCACCGGTACGAGACTTAGAAATATTGGCAGTAACCCCTGCAAAATTCTTATCAAATCTACGATAGCACCGATCCACGAGGTGCCCTAGTTTACCACAGAGTTGACACTGGAATTTGTTACGAGACCGACCTCTGCCACCATTATTAGGAGAGTTTCGAGTATTACCAGCATTGAGGCCAGGCTGAGAATCAGAGGGTAATGAATATTGAACATTATGAGCGCTCATAGGAACCGGCAGATGATTGTCATACATAGCCTGTTGAGCTTCCGCGTCCACAAGTGTTTCCGTAACACTATCAAGTGTAAACGGAACCCGGCTGGACGTAATGACCGCAACAAAGGGACGATATTCCACTGGCAGACCATTCAAAATAGAGGCCACATGCTCCGTTGTAGACACAGGACTTCCACAAGAAGCCAACGCATCACATATCTCTTTAACCTTAGAGATATAAGCCCGCATACTTAAGTCCCCTTTTCTGATGGATCGAAGACGGAAATGGAGACTCATGACAGTCGTGGTTGATCGACTGCTGAAATACTCGACGACAATCTTCCAGATCTCCGCGGAGGTTTCCGCACCAACAAACTGCGACAAAAGCGCCAGATTCATGGTGGACAGTAACCATGATGCTAGGGCACTATCCTGAGCAATCCACTCTTCGTATTCGTCGTTCGGAACTTGAACACCAGACGCCGAGCGCACCATGGCCGGCGGAGCGACATACGTACCGTTGAGGAACTTCTCGATGCGGTGACTCCGAACAGTAAACAATACTTGCTGTTTCCAAACAAGAAAATTAGTCTCATCTAAGAGAACATTAACCCTCTTGTTGGTGAAAGCACGCCCGCTACCACCAGATCCACCAGAACCAGAGCCATCATCTTCACCGGAACCAGGAGGAACAACAGCCGGCATGATCAGATTTAGCGAGAGAACAAAAAAAGAAAGAAAGGAGAAGCAAACTAAAACCAGAAACCACCAGATCAAAGAGGAAGGGAGCAGAAGCAACGAGAAGAATAGGAAACGATCTGGGCGAATGATACCATGATGATCTGTCAAGCACAGATAACGAGAAAACAAAGGAAGACTCTAGAAAAGAGAGCACAGATGTATATTCTCGAAGAAAGAAAGAAAAGAAATTAAAAATATCAGCCTCTCATTATTGAGAAAAGACTCAAATCACAGATGAGGCCAAGGGTGTCAAACCCATGTTTATATAGCCCATTTATCATAACAGATCTGGTATTTGAAACAACCAGTCTGTTACAACCGCAGGCTTCAACAACTCTAACAAAGAGAGGCCCACACTAACAGATTATACTAACAGCTCAAACGGTCAAAAAATACCAACTTTGACCACTGATTTCCAACAATTGGCTACTACTACTATTACTCTCACCAACCCACCTAGCTTGAACATTTTCAAACATTGAAAGTCCTCTTTTCTTTAACGTCAATTTCCCTGCAACATAATACGGAGATATAATCTTTCAAAAATCATCCAAACACATTAAAGAAAACGTTAGAAAAAAGTTAAACATACTTGTGTCAAATATATTTTTGTGTTCGACACTCATACTCGAGTCCCGACTGAAAGGTAGATGTTCCAAAAATGAAATTAAGAGGAAGAAAGAAGAATCATGTCATAAGTTTTCTAGTTTTTTTTTATGGCAGTATGCTAAATAATACATCAAAACTTCAAACAGATAACAAGAATGGCAAAATAAAGTGAAAAGCACACATGAACGGCTACTTGTATCTCGAATTTATCGGAGACTGAGAAATTTCGAATCTTTAAAACATAAAATATCGTCAACCCCCTTTCCTATTCTAGGGTATGGGACAATAATTCAAGTGTTCAAACGATGTCATCGGTGTTGAGACTAAATTTTCAAACTTCTTAAAGCAGAAGTAAGCAAACTGAGTTTATCGGCGGCTCTCTGCTTGTAGTCTTTCTCCAAGGCTGTTGCTGCCAAAGACTGGAGCTCTGGACTCTCTTTGTCTTCCTTGTTCCTTCCTTTTGAAACCTGTGCTATGGCTGAGGTGCACTGAAAAAGAGGATTAAACTTCATGTTAGAAGGTACGATTCTTAAACGATTTCGGTTATTATAAGGATAATAAGCTGATGCACGTGTCTGATAAATTATACTGCACCTTAATTCTTAAACGAAAGATAAGGAGCTTACCAAGCAAATTCCGAAAAGTGCTCGGGTATTCTTACCCCCAGTCAAGTCTATAGTGGATGCATAATATTTCTTGGCAATCTGAAGGTTTTCTAGTCCACCAAGCGTGTAGAGCACCTGTTAATGAAAGGTATAATAAACGATCATCGAAAAACAATTGCGAGAACTAAAAGAGTTCCAGCTAGAAGTCTTCATGTTAAACCGATGTCCATTAACATCGGTCAAGAAGTTGCTCTCTTGGTTAGTCAGCAACCATTGTTGTTCGATGGTGAATTCAAGGTCCTTGCATTTTAGCATAATGACAACAACAACAGAAGCGGTTTCTTGTGTTACGGTCTTTTTATTTTTGCAGAATCATAAATACTATGGAACTAGTTCTCAATTAGGTGGATTAATTATGAAAGGGGAAAAACCGAAAGAAGGGAAACAAGATGTAGAATGTTAAGAGTCGAAAATAAACAATGAAATTGCATCCATGGCCGTTCCTGAGATTTTAGTGGCCTAAGGGCGAAACTAAAAATTAGCCCCCTAATGACACGTATTGAAAAAAATAAAATTTAAGATTATGCCCATAATAACAAGTATCAGAAAAAAAAAAAAACGGGTTCTAGTCACAAGTATTAGAAAAATATTAAATTTTAATATTATGTACCTAATAATAAATATAGAAAAAATTGAGCTTTAATAACAAGTATTGAAAACAATTAGACTTCTAATAACAAATATTGAAAAAAATTACATTTTGAGAGTAGACCTCAAATAACAAGTATTAGAAGAAAAAAATGCGCCCTTAATAACAAGTAATACAAAAAATTAGACTCATGAATTTTAAGAGTATGCCTAATAACAAATATTGAAAAAAATTGATTCCCAAATAATAATTATTTAAAAATAGACCAATAATAACTATCGAAAAATAAATAAATTTTAATAGTAGATCATAAATAACTAGTATTAAAAAATTAGACCCTAATAATAAATATTAGAGAAATATGAATCATGAGCCCTTGACATGGGTGGGCCCTGGGCCGTCGCCCTTATGGCCCACACTCAGGGGTGGGCCTGATTGCATCTTAGATTCGAAATATATTCAATAGCTTCTGAAATCTTTCCTTGAGCTTTTTCCATCTTAGATTCGAAAATACACTGATGAAATTGAATCTTAGATTCGAAATATATTAAGACACTTACATCGGCATAGGCCAAATGATATAACGGAACCGTAGGTTGAGACAGAATAAGCTCCTCATAGCAGAATGCCGCTTGCTTGTACCTGATTTATCAACAAAAGCCAAAAGGCTTAAGCTACGTGCTATGTTATGAATTGGCAATGTAATAGGACATAAGATCAAGTTCCATTAATTAACACTCACATTTGTAGGGAGACATATATCTCTGCAAGTTCTCTCCAAGCATCATGATCCGCCATAAATCTAGCAAAAGAAAAGCGGAAATTGAGAAACATTTGCTCTTAAGCAGATTATCAAATTAGGAAACATGACCAATAAAGGACAGACAGAAAGATCTATGTCTGTAAAGATATCTCACATTTCGAGATATTTATTAAGCAATTCAATAGCCTCTGAAATATTTCCTTGAGCTTTTGCCATGGCTACTCTCCTCTTATGTATTACCTGCACAAGAATAGAATATTTTATTATTAATCCTTTTTGCACAACATTTCTTGATAAAGAAGAACATCATTAAGAATGGCTATGGGCTTTACTTGATCAAGCGAATTGTCCTCTAAAAGACTTGAGTAAGCTTTTTCTGCCTCAGCCCAGGATCCCTTTGCTTCAAGCAACATGCCATTCAGCCGGCCTGTAGACCGCAACATAACAAAACCACTAGGTCAAAACACGATAAGAGCAAAGGAAAACAGTCATCATCAATGCATCCTTCCTAACCCAAAAGAATGAAACTAATTTATGAACAAATCCGTCCATCCTTATTCATTCCGTAAAGCTATTGGGTAGGTAGATAGAACATTGGCCAAGGTGTTCGGAAGAAGCATAATTTAAGGAGTCAACTATCAAAGGGTAGGCCAGAAATGTATGATTCACATATAAATCAACAGCAAGAAATATATTCAATTGTCTTATATGCTTACCAACTCTTTTGCTCTCTGGAAATTTCTTCTGCAAAACCTTTATGCAGTCCTGCAGTATTAAATCGAACGGATGTATTTCAGGCAACTTCATAAACCGACTATCAACCGGTAACTAGAGCATCTAATCTATATTGCATTGTTCAAGAAACAATGCCAGAAACTAACATATAATCATAAGAATTGATGTCAACAAAGTCTGAACCGAAAGTATTGAACAAGAGTTACATCATTCTGAACATGCAACAGGATAGAACCAGAATGTTTAAACAGGTAAACAAGCACCGTCGTAAGGAACTAATAGCAAAAGAGAAACCATAACAACATGACAGTGGTCAACCCCATGGACAATCACATATTAAATAGGTAAAAGAAAAAGAATAGTTTGTACACAAATGAAAGTTTCAGCATACACACAAAAAATTCCTAAAATCGATCCAAAACGGAAAATTTTCAAAGACAAGAACTGTACCTTTGTAACATCTAGACATTGGCAATCCATAGCAGCAATAGCTACCTGCTCATATAGAGTCCATTCTGCATCAAGATACAAGTAGTTAGTAATTTATACATGTTCATAAAAGTGCCCTATAAATTAACAGAAGTAACATAAGCAGACAACTAGTCTTAAACAGACAACAACTTGGTTTAAACAAATCACTTGAAACCACAATCCGACAGATCAAAGCTTCAAGCTTTAAATTCAAGCACACGAATAACAAAACAGCAATTCATAAAGCTTCAATTTTTGAAATTCAAGCAAAACCCAAGTTAGCAAATAATAAAGAGCAAAGAGCTCTAAAACAAAAACAAATCTAATTGAAAAAAAAACAATAAGAAAAACTCAAAATTCAAATCAAACACTTTGGAATCATCGAGAAAAACCCAATTTCAGAAATCAACCAAAGGTAGAAGAAAGAAAGGGTAACCTTCGGGGCCAAGAGCAGATCGTTTTTTGGGGTCATTTAAGATCGATAAGCCATACTTCAAGACTTTCTCGGAACGCCTAACTTTAAGCTTCCTGACAAGGCAAAGATACTCCCAAGCACCTCCTCCTCCATTGTCGACCTGGTTTTCAAGCCTGTTCAATTGGGTCTCCTCTGTTTTGCTCACCATCCTTCTCTCTTTCTCTCAATGGCAGTCCTTTTACTCTCTCTTTTTTGGCCCTGTTTTTGGTTTCTCTCCTTAGTCGGACTAGTGGAGGGTGTTTTGGATCTCTAAAATGGGTCAATTCAATGAGTTTCTGCCTTTTTGAGGCACCTTTGCTTTGTTTTTTTAATAATTTATATCGCAGGTCACTTAATTATATATTTATTAAGAAATAAGTCATTTTATTTTTAAAAATAATAATTTAGTCATCTAATTTAATTATAATTTTGTGAAATAAATATTTTTCTATAAAAGTAATAATATAGTCATTCGATTATAAATTTATAACAAACAAGTCATTTTGTGATTAAAATAAAAACATACATGATATAATAGTAGTTTTAATTCTAAAATGTATACATTCTATTAATTTGGTCCTAATTCAAAAGTAATTTAATAAATTTAACCTTCACATTTAAAAATTTCGACATTGCACCCTTCTGACATATCCTCTAACCATTTGTCACACTATGTAATTATCCCTCAGATTGATAATTGACATATATGACAACTCGACAAACACAATCACTTCACTACTGAACAAATGACATACTAATGGAACATACTCACTATGACTTTAATTTCACGTGCTAGTAGACATGATCACTCCACTAATGAAATTATTAAATATAAAGGGTTAAATTTATTGAATAGTTTTGAATTAAGACCAAATAAATAAAATGTATATATTTTGAGGATTGAAATTGTTATAATACTAAACAGTTTGTTTCAATTTTAATGGAAGATTAATATGATTGTCACAAAATTTTAATCGAATAACTAAATTGTTATGTTTTTAAAAATAAAATATTTATTACTAAATTTATAATTAAGTGAAATATTTATCACAAAATTTAATTGAGCGACTAAGACTTTACTTTGAGAAAAAAAAAATGACATGTATATTACCCGATTTATAATTGAGTTAGTAAATTATTGTTTTAAAAAATAACTTATTTGTTATGAAACCTAAATTAAGTGACTTGTTGTGTAATTTACCCTTGTTAATGTTGTGTTTGATTCAACTTCCAACCCTCGATCATTGTCACCGTTGAAACACAATGGGGAAATGGGCTGTCATCTATGTTTTCTTATAGCGTGCACTGACGGCTGACGGAAGTTTATTAGTTTAGTACTTAGAGATTCAGTTTAAGAATATAGAATTTAAGGATTATACTTAGAGTTTTAAGGGTCTATAGTTAGAATTTAAAGTTTACAGGTTAAAATTTAAATCTTTAATCGTATCACTCTAAATATAAAATTCTAACATATAAACTTTAAATTTTAACCTAAAACCCCAAATTCTAACCACAACCTTTAAATTTTATACTCCTAAACCATAAACTTTGGCCTTAAATTAAATTTCTAAACCATTATAAAATAATTTTGTTTTCATCGCTCGTATATAAAATATTTTTTCATTTTTTATTTCTTGGTGTGTGCGCCCAAAACGAAGCACTGTTCCTCCAAAGAAAAAGACCATATCAAATAAGGGTGTATACGATTGATTTCAGTTTAGTAAAATTATTTTATAATTAATCAGTTTTTAGTCTAGTAAATGTGTCAATTGAACATCGTTCAAGTAGAACCGTATTCATCGTCTGATTGGCATGTTTTCCGTATGTTACCGATTATGGGTAGTTAAGGAAAATGGGCGACGCCTTCCGGCGACAATAATAGTGGTGTCCAGGGACGATGGCAACGACGTCGGCAGTAATTTGAAGAATTTGTGAGTTTGGGTATTAGGAATTTGATATATTTTTTTTGAGAATTTTGAGTTTTTTAAAAAAAAATATATATTCTTCTTTTCTAATTTTTTTAAAATAATAATAAAAAAAATATGTCACATGTTAGTAACGATTTTTAAACGGTCGGACACTTAAAATTTTACACTTATTTTACTCAAAAAAAAATATTTTAGTCATCTAAAGTAAAAAAAAAAGGATAGTTAGCAATTGATGAGGCATTTGAAGTGTAGATTTGTCTTTGGTGATTGAACGGTGGACAAAGTGTGGCGAGGTAGTGAAGCCCTGTTCAGATTTTGGAGAAGTTTTGTTGGTGGGGAAGAATGCATCTTCATACGAGGCATTGACGGAAACACATCTGCTGAAGAATACCAGCATTAGATCTACATGGAGTGCCATATGCATGCAGGTCCAAAGAGGGCTAATCTAAACAGTGCTTCAAAAAATCTTCAAATACATTGCTGGGCCTGGGAGGGACAACAATGAATCCCAAACATGGAATGTAAAACCGACATCAAAGATACCAAAAACAAAGCTTCAAATACATCAAGAAAACAATCACAATTCACACGAAATTTGTCAGCTTTTGTGGGCTTTTCCACAATTTCTCCCTTTTTCACTTTCATTAAAACTCAAACCACTATTGATTGGTATAACAAATGAGACCCTAGGTTATTATAAGTAATGTCGGTTATTTGAATGTTGAGATTGTAAATGGAGTAAATTAGAGTGAGATCGTATTTAATTTATTGGTTAATTAATCCAGACCGAGTACTATATTCTGTATAGGCTCATTATGGATGCAACATTCTCAACCTAATTTGTTGCAATCATAACGTTAGAACTCGAGCCCAACATTGATTAAAGGATCTAGTGTTTTGTCTCACCAGACAATTGATTGGTGGTGATAAACCAGATATGGATGATTATAAAAAAATTAAGGATTTATATTTGCGGCGGAAAATAAAAAATTTCCACAAGCGCATTGGTTTTAGGATTTATAGTTTATAATTTAGGGGTTGTGGTTTAGTGTAATATAATTAGTATTTTATAGGATTTGTTTATTTTAAATATAAACTTTAAAATTTAAACTCTAAATTTTAAACCAATATAAATTCTTAAACATTAAATAAAATAATTATATCTTTAAATTGACAAGCTTATATAAACTAAAGTTATATATATTAAAATATTTCTTAAAATTTAATGTTTTTCAAAATTGAAATTAGAGGTTAAAATCAAAAGTCAAAGCATCACAATTTAAGTTTTTGCGCATTTGAATTTACTTCACAACTTATTGTCTTAATTTGTGAAAGCTTGTCGATTTAGCTTTGGAAAAGTGACAACTGACAAGCCGCCGAGTTGATACTCTCCCTATTTTTATCTAAATTGTAAATTTAATATTTATTAAAAATAAAATTCGTATTTTTTCTCTTAAGTAGAAATTATTTAAAATATTTTTAAATACCTTGAAAAAGTATCAAATCTTAGGCCCTTCCTAATAGAAGAGAAGGTTGAAAACAGCCCAAAGACCTACAATGATAGTGTCACGGGCCTCCAGTTCGAGCTCGTGCCATATGCGCATTTGCCGAGAGAAAGGGTTCAGACACAGACTTGGACCTCGGAAAGACCACCAGACATAGCCCGGTCCGTGAGAGATTCTGGAAGGTTCTGGAATGTTCTGGAATATTTAGTCAACATTATCCATTTGAATTGATTTTATTTAGATAATGTTGTGATATTTAGAGATTTTGTAAAAATATTATGTAAATCTCGTCCGTCGATGTAAATCCGTTTTGACCATCAGATCTAGGGGAGTTCAACTATAAATAGAGACTCCCCAGCTCATTTGTAAATCACTCGATTTTCTATCTTCAGAGTAATCAATGCATTCACTCTATATCCTCTGTGTTGTTCTTCGTGTTCTTGGTTTTCTTCTTTCAGATTCAAAGGTCATTCATTATAGTTTGCTTCCGCTTAGAACAATCTTGCGTTCTTGAGTGCTTTGGAAGTTTGATCTTCCGGAGTTGGAATTTAGGCTGACTTAGGCGTTTGTGTGGTGAAATTTGCCTAAGGCCGCGCGGTTCGCTGGTTTGAAAATCTAGTCTCGTAACAGTTGGTATCAGAGCGAGTGTTCGAGGAAGGCACTAATCGTGATGGCACCGAAGAAATGAGAGAATACTGCAGCGCAAAAGGGTACGGAGACCCAGGCTGCTGAGGGAAAGCAAGCGAGCTCGAAAGATATTCTCATGTCGTTAAAGGGGAAGGTAACCCGACTTGAGGAATCGGTGAAAGATTCGGGTGAGCGACTCGACATGGTCGATTCACGCTTTGAGGATCAAGACAACAAGAGGGACCATCTCAAGGGAGAGATGGAGGAACTTCTGACGGATATATTCGAGAAGTTGGGTAACAGAGGTGATGTGCTTGAGGCCGAGTTGAAGGCTGTTAAGATAGAGCTGGAGGAGATGAAGGCAGGCATGGTTGTGTTCAAAGTTGCCTTGAAAAATGTGGCCGAGCCAACTGCATCCTTGCTGAGGAAGGACATCCCAAAGCCGAAGGAGTTCAAGGGGAACATATCGGCCCAAGATGTTGAGAACTTTGTTTGGGGCATGGAGCAGTATTTTCGGGTCATGGGCATCAAGGATGATGCGGAAAAGGTAACTGTTGCTTTTATGTATTTAACTGACGTCACTCTTTTGTAGTGGCGACGCAGATGCTCTGATGAGGAGAGCAAGGACATTCCTATTGAGACTTGGAAGGAGTTTCAAGTTGAGCTCAAGGATCAGTTTTGTCTAAGCAATGCTCAACACGAGGCTCGAAAGAAGTTGCGGGAACTGAAACATGACGGTTCCATCCCAGAGTATGTTAAGGAGTTCATTGAGCTCAAACTCCAGATTTCGAATTTGAGTGAAGCCGATGGCTTCTTTACTTTCACACATGGACTCCCACGATGGGCCCAAATGGAGTTAGTGCGGAGGGGAGTCAAAGATCTCTCCAAAGCCTTGACCGCAGCTGAAGCTATTGCAGAATTTGAAGTTGGGAAATCCAAATCTTATCAGCCCCGAGGCAAGGACAATGGTGGGGGAGATGAGGATGATTATTGTTGCAGTGATGGTGACGAAAATCTAAATCAGATATGTATGATTATATAAAAATTAATGTTTTATATTTGCGGCGGAAAACAAAAAGTTTCCACAAGCACATTGGTTTTAGGTTTATAGTTTATAATTTAGGGGTTGTGGTTTAGTGTAATATAGTTAAGATTTTATAGGATTTGTATATTTTAAATATAAACTTTAAAACTTAAACTCTAAATTTTAAACCAACATAAATTCCTAAACACTAAATAAAATGACTATATCTTAAAATTTACAAGCTTATATAAACTAAAGTTTACCATATATATATAACAAAATATTTCTTAAAATTTAATATTTTCAAAATTGAAATTGGAGGTTAAAATCAAAAGTCAAAGCATCACAATTTAAGTTTTTGCGCATTTGAATTTACTTCACAATCTATTGTCTTAATTTGTGAAAGCTTGTCGATTTAGCTTTGAAAAAGTGACAACTGACAAGCCGCCGAGTTGATACTCTCCCTATTTTTATCTAGATTGTAAGTTTAATATTTATTAAAAATAAAATTCGTATTTTCTCTCTTAAGTAAAAATTATTTAAAATATTTTTTTAAATACCTTGAAAAAGTATCAAATCTTAGGCGCTTCCTAATAAAAGAGAAGGTTGAAAACAGCCCAAAGACCCACAATTATATCTTACAACTACAAGGGACAGGTATCCCTAGGCTTACAGATTGAGGCAGCCCAACCCTATTTACCCTTATATAGGGATAGAGCTAAAAACTTTAGATTCTGGTGTCAAAATTTAAATAAATATATATATATATATATATATAATATTTTTAAGTGAGTGGGAAAACAATGATTTTTTTTAAACAATTTCGACTTAAGGAGAGTGGAGGAAAATTTGTTCATAAGGTGTATTAAACACATAACCTAAAAAAAATGGAAGGATGTTAACTGAAAATTTTTAACCAGTTGTTCTAAAAATTGTTAATTAAAAAAATTTATATTATAATATCAAAAAAATAATAATTCAAGTTTAATTACTTTAAACATAATTTCTGCATTCGACTTTATTTAAGGTCTAGAGAACCTCAATATTAGTGTCACAAAAAAATTATGGTGTTCACATCAAAATAATTTAAATAATGCTTCCAATAAGAAAGAAAGAGATAGAAAATTGTTCCTTCATAGTTATGGTCCCCTTCTTCCATAATTATGGTTTGGGAGACAAATATAGAGAACGTTTTGTATAATGGTAGCTACCTTTCATGAAGCACAAATTTAGGCAATTTTGGATTAAAAACCCCTTTTTAATTATTATCTTGAAAAATGGCTCCCAAACACTTTTATTTGGCAAAATGACCCTCTTTCTTGCCAGGTAGGCCGACCTCGCGTTTTGTAGAACGCGAGGTAGGACCTCGCGTTCTGCAGAACGCGATTTTAGTCGACGTGGCGTTGCAGCTCGTGGTAACGGTTTCACAGTAACTCGCGTTCTGCAGAACGCGAGGTCCCCGAGAAATTGGAAGGCGGCTGGAATATATCGCATGGACCTCGCGTTCTACAGAACGCGAGGTCTGTGCAGCAGCCTGAACCACAAGCAAAAACATGCCTAAGTAGGCCTGTTCGAACCCAATTTCGAGCGTGTAAATGGTATATTTTTAGCGATCATCGAGTTTGGGGTCGTAGTACTGAAAATTGTCTATCGTATGATACCAACATTGTTAATTTCCGTCCATTCTACAATTGTTTAAAATGGCTTCGAAAACCCTATGCTAGCATACTTTTTTTTATTGAAGTTGTATTTCAACTAATGTCGATTTTCGGTTTTTTAATCCTATTAAATTTATTAAAAACAAAAATTAAATAAACATTATAAAGTTTAATTATAATATGCAAACAAAATTATAATTCATAAATAAAATTAGAATACGACATTATAAAATTTAAAAGTGTTTTACATAAATATTAAAAACATAAGTAGAAAACAACAAAAAAAAACTAAAAATGCCTATGTCCACCGGTTCCGCAGTCGGGTGGATGACGCTGGCGATCCGGATTCCTCCTCGGTCCATCGTGTGGTGGTGTCTAGTCCCTATCATCCTGACCATCGTGCGCGATCTGCGGATCTGTGCTGGGCCTAGGCGGGGAGTAAAACAAACTACCTATCGGCGTATTCTCCACCATCTGAAACTCATACTGAGGTGGATAATCGATAAGTAGAAGGTCAGTCGTGGGCGTATGGGGGCGATAGGCATCAGTGGAGCCGAACTGGGGTGGAGGCATCGTCTGCTCGAAAGTCGATGGACCGCTATGCAATGGTGGGGCAGAAGATGATGCCCCTGGAGTGTCATATCGTGGTCTCGGACCGCGCTGCGGAGACTGCCTCTGGGTCTGCCTCTGGGTCTGGGTCTGGCTCGCTCGCCCGGTCCCGCGTGGGCGGTTTTGGGGTCGCTGGGGAAGCCCTGCTTCGAGCTCGGCCGGAGTAAGGATATGTGGCATCCCATTGTCCCTATACCACTGCTCATAATTGAAAGTGACCAAAGGACCCCCTACCATAATTGGTTGGAGAAACTCTGGGCGTCTGAAAAATCGTTCAGCCCATTGCGTTATCCAGTTAGCGTGGTGCTCGGCCCAGTCAATCTCCGTCTTCCCCTGACGCGTAAGATTGTGGAACTCGTCCATATTTTGCGGAGGGCGTGGAACATTTTGTACGTACCCGAACTGTCGGAGTACCCTATCCGCAGAATGCCACACACAAATTTCGTAGTTCAGCAGCGGCACGACAGAAATCCAGAGGTCTCGCTCTTGCACAATATCTGCTGGAGTAATGATGCGAATCTCCTCTGAATCGTAGGGCCTCCACACGAACTAAAATGAATGAAAAAGTTAGTAAAATTTTTATATGAAATATTATTGGAAAAAATAGTATGGAAAAAACCAAAATAATTGTTGAATTACCTTGTCCTCCGTAAAGGCATCGAATGAATGTCTGTATGCTTTCTGGGAGTCCGGCAGGCCGACGTGGGTTACTGGGGTGCTCCACCTTTAAATAATGAAAAAGATTGTTAAATAAAATAATTTAAAAAAAATATAGTAGATTATGTATTACCTCCGTAGAAGCGGAAATGACAGAGGACTGGGAATCCTAAGCTGTGGTGCCAAAGTAGGGATCCGAAGCCAAACCCAAGCCTGCAGGAATAAACAACATCCTCCCATCGATGCTTTGGAGACGTCAACGTTTCTACAGAGGTCTCTGATAAGAAACGCCAAGACAGCAGACCCCCAAGATTTTCGTCCTGACTCGTCTAAATTTGTCAGATGATGAAGCCACATAACGTGCACTTTGTTGCGAGTTTTGTCGGGCATTAATATCCCGCCAATAATGCGCAAGATGTGGGCTCGCGCACACCGCTGTGAAAATATAAATTAATAAAGGCATCCTAATTAAAAAAATTGTAAGTTCATCCTAAATAAAAAAAATTGTAAGTTCATCCTACATATTTATAATTCATCCGAAATATTTATTAAAAAGATCCTAAATATTGTCTGAATTCATCATAAAAAATTCATAAAGCAGCCTAATGTGCAAATAAATAATTTAATGTAGGCAACCTAAATATTTAATAAAGTATCCTAAATAGTTACTGCATTCATCCTAAAAATTTATCCTATATATTTATAATTCATCCTAAATAAATAATTTTAATTTAATAATAAATGTAATAATAGCATACAAAATATAATAAAAAAATACCTGAAGTGCAACGTCATCCGCATCGGGGGGAGGGATTCCAAACTCTTCCTCCAAGTACGGTAGAGAAATTTTCCCTCCGTCCCACGCTCTATCAGGGGGCATCACGCCCAACTGAGTAGCAAGTAGCAACTAGGTGTTGCCAATCCGCGATCGCTATACCAGTAACAACGCTGCCATTTATAGGCAACCCGAGAATGAAGGCAACATCCTGCAACGTAATTGTTGCCTCGCCAAATGGAAGATGAAACGTGTGCGTCTCGGGTCTCCACCGTTCTATCAGCGCGCTGATCAACGACGGTCTAACCTTGACCCCCCTATATAGCGAGCTATGTGCCCAAAACCAGCCCGCTCAATCAAACGCATAACAGCAGGAACGGGTTCGACGGTGATACGATTAAGGTAACATTGTAAGTTACGTTTGTATCCCTGAAAAAAAAATATAAATAGTTAGTCAAATAAAAAAAGTTAATTAAATAAATTTTTTTAAAAAGTAATAGGGAAAAAAATAATACTTCTGGATTGTTTCGCCAATATTCACTGCAGTGACGCGCTTGGTTGCGTAGCAAAGGCTCCATGTGATCGAACGATTTATAAAAAATGCTGACAATATTTTGTAAAATTTGTATAGAACTCGCGTTTTGTGGAGGATTTTAGAGAAAAAACCATCTAATTTATAGAAGGCCTCGCTTCGTTTGGGATGCGAGGTTAATGAACCTCGCGTTCTGTAGAACGCGAGGTCCACTGAAAAGGCGCGTCAGTGATCAGACGCGTGAACTGAACGGTCAGAAGTGACCTCGCGTTCTATAGAACGCGAGGTTATAAAGAAATCGCGTTCTATAGAACGCGAGGTTATAAAGAAATCGCGTTCTATAGAACGCGAGGTCGTGGGGTTTTTAAATTTGGGTTTTTAAAGCGGGAAACTCATTAATTGTATTATATTTTTATATATTCTAATATATATTCTAATATATATTATATAATATAATTATATATTCTAATTAGATATTAGAATATTAATTCTATTATATTTTTATATAATTATATATTCTAATTAGATATTAGAATATAATTATATATTCTAATATATATTATATAATTATATATTCTAATATATATTAGATATTATAATATTAATTCTAATTAATTCTATTATATATTTATATATTTTAATATATATTCTAATTAATGAGTAATTTTATATTATATTTATATATTCTAATTAATTCTATTATATCATTTATGTCGAGTAGACTTTGTTGTTGCGAGAATTCTTAATTCTTAATAACAATAATAATAAGAACAATAATAATAATAACAACAATGAATCATACTAAATACGCGTTATTTTTTCAGTAGTAACTAAAAATAACGACATAGCGCAATATTTTGGAAGTTAAATTAAAACAAAACTTCCAAAATATGTGCTATGTTGCCATTAGTAGCTTCAAGCGAAAACTGCGTACGTGGATACAGAAAAAAATCTATCTCGGTGCTCCTTGCCACTCCAAGAGTTTTCTATTTATAGAGGTGAATATGTTGACGTGGCAACCTCGCGTTCTGTAGGACGCGAGGTCACTATTACATCGCGTTATACAGAACGCGAGGTCTATGAGACGTTTGTATATATATATATGCAATTTTTGTAAGCAGTTCTGTTTAGTTTAGGTGAGTTGAATATGAGTTCGTGTAATGCTGCGTTTTTTCACGTTGCAATTTTTATGTCCGAAATATTGTTCATTTATGATAGTTGGAGTTCACTTAAAGATTTGTGTGTCGCGGGGGTACATACCTTAATATTTACCGATATATCGCAATATTTTGGAGTTTGTATGCTGCAGTAGTGGCTTCAATGGCTGCTTCTGTAGCCGCCGTCGAGAGGATCCCCGGCTACAGTGTGAATCAAAGCTGCTACCATTTACTCATTTCAGATGTGGCGTGGCAGTCAACATTTACATCTGGATTTCGCTCTCTGCTTCTTTTAGTCGGGACCTCCGATCAAATTTGCCCGCTGGAGCTAATGAATTTATTGTTTCGAATACAATACTATAATTTATGTAGTTGTCTCAATTTACTTATTAAAGAATACATGTTGAAAGTTTTGTTAAATGAAATTCGACTTAAATTTATTTATGTGGTGTTTTTCCTTTCCTATAAATACCCACGAATTCTACCATCATTTACTCATTCCAAATTCTCTATAAACACCCAATCCTTGCTCACATTATGGCAAAATTTAAGGCAACATTTTATTTTCTCGATACTTATTTTGAGTCAACAATCACCGGCAAAATGTCACTGAAAGATTTAATACAGTTGACAACAATCGAGGTTAGTAAAAATACCGACAAACAAATTGCGGCCATGGAATGTCGAATCCCATCACCGTCAGCTAATGAAACGCACTACGTTATGAAGCTTACGAACGAAACAGACGTTCGTAACATGTATGACCGGCTCAATGCCATCGGAGCTAGAGACGTCGATTTCAATGTTAAGTTTGTCAACGCCGGCGAAGGTAGTATGTCTGCACCCGTAGAACCTGCTCCGAACACTGAACACGCACCGTCTTCACCAGATGTTGATGCGGCTGTGGAGGAGCTGCAACTTTTTATGTACAGGCGTAGACAAAGAAAACAACAGATGATCGAAGAACTAAACCTAAGTTCAGACGTGTCCACTGACTACGATGATTCAGATTAACCATTAACTTATGCAATGATCTTCCAATTATGTTATATGATGTCTTATTTCATCATTTACGAATGTTAAACGGACTTCAAGTTATGTGAAATTACTAGTACTCATTTACATTATAGGCACCAGTAGTAGTATTCAATTACAATACTACAATTGTCTCAAATACTCGAACATGTTCTCAATTACACAAACAAACAAATAGTGAATAGTACGGTTATTATAACTTCTGACGGAGTGTTTAAAAAAAAAGCGTTTAAAGTGACATCGCGTTCTATAGCACGCGATATCACTAGAACATCGCGTTCTATAGAACGCGAGGTACGTATATCGCGTTCTATAGAACGCGAGGTACTGGTTCTCCCATCAAATCTATCCCTTACTTGTCGAAAGTAAGGGGACTGCCTCCCAGGCACACACACGCCATTCCTGCCTCCCATCAAATCTATCCCTTACCTGCTTATCGGTTTTAGGTAATGGACAAGCAAAGTAACGTCTCTGAACCATTAATTGCCTTACACAACCAGATTCTCCTGGATTGCAAGGGCCAATAATTTTGCCTATATATGAACCCTAACCATAAAACGAAAATATAAGTTTCAATTGGCAATCAATTCCTAGAATTTTCTAAGTATCAAAATTTCAAAAGTCTTTCAAAATATTCAAATGGCCGGACGAGGCGTTACTACGAAAGTTTACTACGATGGGCAGATATTCGAGGGTACCGAACTCGGCGTCCTTTTTTACTGCCAAGATCCGGTAACGATAAAGCTTCCGAGGATATTATCGTTCAAGAAGTTGGTCAACAAACTGGAGGCAAAAGTTCCTCATTTCAATAATCATCGTTTGTCCGACGTGAAGTATCGGGTGCCAATATCTATAGACCCTTTACGGTACACTGTATGCCAAATTGCGGCAAATGCTGATGTGCAAATGATGATGGAAGCCCACTTCGAGTATTCAATCGGGGGGCCCCTCGAGCTGTATGTATCGTTCTCCGAGTCTCATCCAGTTGTCGAAATACCAAGCTGGGGCCGGGCGAATTTCGACTTCGATCCGAATGCCAACGTTGATAGCCCGACCGCAGGTCTACGACGTGATTTTGGCCTACTCTGTCGAGACAACGAAGTTGGTGCATCGTCATCTGCTCCTCCAAGGCAGTCCTGCGTAGCTAGTATCGGGTTCGACCTCAACCAACCCCCAAACGATGAATTCGATGCACCAACAAATGCATCGGACAGTTCATATGATCCATAAAATCCATACAATCCTTATAGTTTTGGGGGGGAAGGAACGTCGGCTCCTTACGTTACGCACGACCATGAAGCATCATATGGCCGGCACTCAATGTATGTCTCTGGCACCGACTACGGTCAACCATCTATGGGGAGACATTCTTCTTTTGGGGGTGAGGGAGCGTCGTCATCTTAGGCTATGCACGACCATGATTCATCATATGGACGACACTCAACGTATGTCCCTAGCACGGAGTACGTTCAATCATCAATGGGAATACATTCTTCTTATGGTGATCTTGATTTTGGTCTTGGAAATGAGGTTCCTGAGCGATCTCGTGAGAGGTCTCCCGCTCCTCGACCCCAATCCTCGCCTCAAAGGGTAGTGATTCCAGAAGCTCTACTATTCCAGCTCCCGGAGGATGCTTCTGACGAAGAACCGATTAGAGAACCCGGGCCAGACGGAGACGAGCTGGGGCCATTCTATCCCGAACCAGAAGACTTGACAGAGTTACCAGAAGACCCAGAAGACAATGTCGTTCCACCACCAGATTTGGACGAAGAACTGACTGCCACCAACTTTCATGTAGACGCAAGACCAATTTCTATGTTCCAGCCACCATCCCACTTCACAACGGTTGATATGGATGCAATGGACGTCCCTGATTTTCCCCATGACGACACAATAGATGGCCGAGTCCACCGTTCTGATGGTGAACTAAGAATTGGTATGGCGTTCGCGAACAAGGAAATTGTGGTGGCGGCAGTTAAGCAGTACAACCTTCGTCATAATGTTGAGACGACGGTGAAGAAAACCCAAGCCAAATACTACAAGGCTCAGTGCGTCCAAAAGGATCAAGGCTGTAAATGGAAAATCCGGATATCAGACTTGAAGAGGGCAGGCAACCGTTGGAAAATAACAAAACTTGAGGGGCCTCATACATGCACCGTTGCTAGCCTCAACCAGGATCACAAGAACCTGGATGCAAAGTACCTCGCGGACATCTTTTCCACACTGGTGAAAACAAATCCCACTGTGTCGGTCCCCACATGTCAGGCTGCAGCTCTAGCTGTCACCGGCTTCCGTCCAGGTTATTCGAAAGCATGGTATGCAAAGAAAAAGGCCAAAGAGGAATTGTATGGCCGATGGGAGGAATCTTACATAGAGTTGCGCCCGTGGCTTAATCTCCTGCAGAAACACATCCCCAGAATGATTGTCAAACTTGATACGGTTCTGGCATACGAAAATGATCGTGTCGTCCGAGGTGTTTGTCAATTCCACCGGTTATTTTGGACTTTCCCCCAGTGCATCAACGCATTCAAGCACTACAAACCGATGGTCCAAATCGACGGCACATGGTTGTATGGAAAATATACACAGATCTTACTTCTAGCTATAGCACAGGACGACAATCGCAAATGCGTTCATGTTGCATTCGCAATCATCCCGAAGGAGGATATGGAGTCTTGGACGTTCTTCCTTACGAACCTACGAAAATATGTCCTTGATCCTGTAATACGAAGAAGAAGGGATGAAGGGGTGTGTGTTATTTCTGACAGAGGCACAGCGCTGATGTGGGCGATACAAAATTTGGGTGACTATTGGAAGCCTCCATACATTCACCATCGTTTCTGCTTGCGGCACATAGCCGCAAACTACCTGCTGCAATACAAGAACCGTGATGAACGTCAAATGGTGCTCGATATGGGTACGTCCTTATGGCATTTTCATTTACTATATTATTTCTTACTCCCTTTTATTATTTCTTACTCCCATAACTATTCAACTGTCATTCCGTAGGCAACTCGCACTACAAACAAGAGGTGGCTGAGCTGCTCGAGGAATTGAGAGCGAGAAACAAAAAAGGCGCAGAATACCTTGAAAAAATCCCAAAGGAAAAATGGCTTCGATCGTATGACGAGGGCAAACGTTATGGTCACATGACAACGAACTTGGCTGAGGCAGTGAACTCATCACTGAAGGGAGTTCGGCAGTTGCCTATCACTTCCATTGTCAAAGCCACCTATTATCGTTTAGCTACCCTTTTTGCAACCTTGGGCAAGCAAGCAGCTGAGTACATGGCAGGTGGACACAAAGTCCATCCAGATTTCCGCTCAAGACTGCATATTCAGTTGACCCAATCAAGACAGGTGCAAGCAACTCTCTTCTCGCGAGAAGGACACTTGTTTCGTGTTGCGGAATTTTCGAGGCGGATAGAAGGCATTCAGCACAACGCTTACGTTGTAGATCTGAGGGAAAAAACCTGCGACTGCGGAATATTCCAAACTTTCAAATACCCGCGCGCACACGCCATTGCTGCTTGCACTAACCAACGAATAGAATACATGCATATGGTTGCTCCGGTATACTTACTCAAAACGGTGCTTAAAGTTTACGAAAAAGAGTTTCCTCCAATCGGAAATGAGATTGATCCAAATGCTGTGGACACTGAACCGATCATACGCCCAGATCCAGCACTACTACGAGCCAAAGGACGTCCACCTTCTACAAGAATATATTGTGCCGAGGATTTGGTCGAACATCGAGAGAAAACCGGACAAAAGAAGCATTGTTCTATATGTCGAAATCTTGGGCACACAGCTCCTAAGTGTCCTAATCGCTCAGCCCCTCGTATTAATTAATTATTTTTCATTTGTATATGTGAGTTCGCACATGACAATCTAATCAATAAAGTCAGTCCACTTCGATTTATACAACCCGTCATCTTATATTTTCAATCATTCAAAAAAATATGTTATGATAGTGTTTTCGAACAACTTTAAATCAGCGTACAATGGAAGAAAATTGACCGTGTCAGTGTCATACGATAGAGAATTTCCAATACTACAACCCCAAACTCGATGTTACCTAAAAATTTAAAATTTATACGTATGAAATTCTGCTCGAACATGCCTATCGACATTAGTTGAAATACAACTTCAATAAAAAAAAAGTATGCTAGCATAGGGTTTTCGAAGCCATTTTAAACAATTGTAGAATGGACGGAAATTAACAATGTTGGTATCATACGATAGACAATTTTCAGTACTACGACCCCAAACTCGATGATCGCTAAAAATATACCATTTACACGCTCGAAATTGGGTTCGAACATGCCTACTTAGGCATGTTTTTGCTTGTGGTTCAGGCTGGAATTGCACAGACCTCGCGTTCTGTAGAACGCGAGGTCCATGCGATATATTCCAGCCGCCTTCCAATTTCTCGGGGACCTCGCGTTCTGCAGAACGCGAGTTACTGTGAAACCGTTACCACGAGCTGCAACGCCACGTCGACTGAAATCGCGTTCTGCAGAACGCGAGGTCCTACCTCGCGTTCTACAAAACGCGAGGTCGGCCTACCTGGCAAGAAAGGGGGTCATTTTGCCAAATAAAAGTGTTTGGGAGCCATTTTTCAAGATAATAATTAAAAAGGGGTTTTTCACCCAAAATTGCCACAAATTTATGTATCAATTCATCTATATTCTTAAATAAAAAAGATATTCATATCTTTTTTGAATTAAGAAGATAGCTCAAAGGAGCTTACACCAAGTGCAACATATCAGAGTGTAAAATAAGCATAATAGATACTGGAGGGAAATAAAAAATAATCAACATGTAGTCCGGTAAGTTGGCCATCTTTGCAAACATGTCGGCTAGCTTGTTTCCTTCCCGTGGTAAGATATTCATATTTAATCCTTCTATATATAACATAAGTTGAAAATTGAATAAAAACAAATAAATTCTTAAAATACTCGATTTAATATATATAACCGATAAATTCTTAAATAAATTCTTCATAGACGTGAAACTACTCGATTCGGAAAAAAAATCAAATAAAATTTGAGTTGTAAAATAGAAATTCAAATAAGTCGAAATGTTTAGTAATTAGTGAATCGATTTTTAAGTTCGAGTCGAGTCGCTCAATTCTGCCCCATATATATACCGCACATGAAGAAATATATATATGTGTGTGTTGTATATTGATATAAAAATAGTTTAAATTGGAATCAATTGTGTTATAACATTGTAAATAATTACAATTAAATTTATACAGAAATTCGAAAACTCGACTCGAATCGAAAAAAAATCAAATAAATTTTAAATCATAAAATATGACTCGTAAACTAATTAACTTAAAAAAATTTAACTCGACTCGATCGAACACTCACCCTAAATGCCAAGATGCCGAGGAAGAAAAAGGCCCAAGTGAATTTCATGAAGAAAATTAGATGGGGGATCACAGTTTGACCATGTTGACTTTATCCTTATGATGATCAAATTATTTCTGAGCCGTCTGATGAGTAGGTCCCCACAAGATGCACGTGCGCCAACCCATTTTTCCTTGGCTGCATATGTGACCTGGCTATTGAGTTACAGACCATCACATGTGACGTTGATGTTTCATTTGAATGGATGCAATTTTTCTTAAAAAAATGTTATTTAATTATGGGAAAACTACACCAGTGACCACCGAAGATATTGGGGATACCTATTTGAACCACCGAACTAAAAAAAACGTCAATCACACCACCAAACTTATTAAATCAACCTATTTTGACCACCGCCGTTAAAAAATTAACGGTGGGGTGACGGAACTGCCATGTGGCAGTTGATGGATATATTTAAAAATTACACATTTGGTCCCTGTTATTTACACATTTTTTCAATTTAGTCCTAATTTTCAATTAATAAAATAATAAATTATTTAATTAGATAGTGACACGTGTCAACACCTTATTGGAGGACTTTTAATTATTTAGATTTAATTTTATTAATTTATTTTCCTCCTCCAATTAGGTGGTGACACGTGTCACCACCTATTTAGAGGAGGAAAACGAAATTGAGCATAATTGACACCCAAGGGATTCGAACCAGGGTGGTGTAGGTGGAAATGCAATGGTTAAACCACTGCACCAAGCCCAACATTATACTTCAAAACACCCAACTTAATATTTAACTCTTATTGGTTTCTACATTTATAACCCAAAAGCTAAAACCCTAAACATTAATTTCACATATATAAATCCTAAACCCTAACCCTAAATATTTCAAATTAAACCTCAAACCCTAAAATTTTAAATTAATTTCACAATAAATATTTTAAATTAAACCCTAAACTCAAACCCTAAAAATTTCAAATTAATTCCATGTTAAATATTTCAAATTAAGCCTTAAACCCTAAACCCTAAATATTTCAAATTAAGCCTTAAACCCTAAATATTTCAAATTAAACCCTAAATATTTAGGGTTTAGGGTTTAAGGCTTAATTTGAAATATTTAACATGGAATTAATTTGAAATTTTTAGGGTTTGAGTTTAGGGTTTAATTTAAAATATTTATTGTGAAATTAATTTGAAATTTTTAGGGTTTGAGGTTTAATTTGAAATATTTAGGGTTAGGGTTTAGGATTTATATATGTGAAATTAATGTTTAGGGTTTTAGCTTTTGGGTTATAAATGTAGAAACCAATAAGAGTTAAATATTAATTTGGGTGTTTTGAAGTATAATGTTGGGCTTGGTGCAGTGGTTTAACCATTGCATTTCCACCTACACCACCCAGGTTCGAATCCCCTGGGTGGTAATTATGCCCAATTTTGTTTTCCTCCTCTAAATAGGTGGTGACAAAATAAATTAATAAAATTAAATCTAAATAATTAAAAGTCCTCCAATAAGGTGTTGACACGTGTCACTATCTAATTAAATAATTTATTATTTTATTAATTGAAAATTAGGACTAAATTGAAAAAATGTGTAAATAACAGGGACCAAATGTATAATTTTTAAATATATCCATCAACTGCCACGTGGCAGTTCCGTCACGCCACCGTTAATTTTTTAATGGCGGTGGTCAAAATAGGTTGATTTAATAAGTTTGGTGGTGTGATTGACGTTTTTTTTAGTTCGGTGATTCAAATAGGTATCCTCAATATCTTCGGTGGTCACTGGTGTAGTTTTCCCTTTAATTATAAAACAAAATAATTATATAGTTTTAAAATATAAATACATTTTTTAAAATTTTAAATATTAATTTTACACATCTATTGCATTGCACTTACATTGTGAGCAAGGACGGAACCATATTCATATTAAAGTTCAAAAGAAATCAATTATAAATAATAATAATAATAAGATAAAATTTATGTATAATTAATATCTTATCGATTTTAAAACTTTAATGTTTGGAGATCATAGTTTAATTTGTTTAAGTTCAAAATTGATAATGATTTAAAAAGTATTTGAACCAAACAAAGATCATACTTAAATTGTCTAATTTTAAATTAATAGAAATTTAATGATTTAAATTTACATTTAGTATCTGAACTAGTCTTATTCTCTTAAGTTGATACCTAAAAAAATTTATTCCTATGTTGGCACCTAAATAATATTTGTCTCCATAATATACCTTTGCAATATCTGACCCGGATTAGATGACTAATGAGTTAGATACTGGTGGTTGAACAAAAAAAGAATCTTTACTCCCAAGTTGATACATAAAGAATCTTTATTCTCAAGTTGATACATAAACTGGACACACTCTTCTAAGTTGGTATCAAAACTTATACAGTTTATTAATTTGGTTATAATTAAAAAAAATTGAGTTGATCCGATAGACTTGCTTGATTTGATAATATCGCAAAAAAAAAAACTAAATTGATGAAATTGTTAAATATAAAGAGTTAAATTTATTGAATTGTTTTGAATTTAGTTTTTATTGATAGAATGTATATGTTTTGAGACTAAAACTATTAATAAAAGAATTAAAATAGTAGATGAAAATAAAGTTCTAATATCAACTTGGGAACAAAAAATTTTAAATTCCAACTTCGAAAAATGTATCTAGCCAAATTAATTGATGTTTAAACCAAAAATATTGGAGGGGCGGAAGCTTAATTTTCTTAGTTTTAAAACTGAGAGTGACCTTAAAATAATCAAACTAAATTTTTTTGGGAGGTTCCTCCCATGTGTACATAGATTTGTTAAAATGAGAACTTATATTTAAATTTTAGACACGATATTAAGGAGTTATAGACAAGATACATTATAACTTAAAAGAGAGAATCCAAATTTGTATCTAAAGTATATTGTTGAAAAAAAACAACTACAAACTATGGATATAAACTTGATGACCGAGTTAAATGGAATATTGGAGAGATTTTAGCCCTAAAATTAACTACGAACCATAAATATGAACTCAATGGCAGAGTCAAATGAAACATGGGAGGAGATATGACCTATTTTTTATTTAATTTAATTTTAGATTCCTAATAATTTGAATATTATTAGTTTACTTAAATCTTGACACTTTTATTTTTTATGCAAGTTCTTCTTATATCTCTATGTAATTCGGTCTATCAGAAATTAATCCGACTATAAAATAGATAATGAAAAATAAAAATGACATGATTTTTTTGTTTGTTTTAAAAACTGATTCTTAGATCTGAAATTATATACTATTAAGGAGTATGGATCTTTTGATAAAAAAAAAAGAGTATGGATCTAAAAATGTCATATTTCATTTTTTCTGGAAAGTTTGGTCATGTGGTGGGTCCCAGAAAACCCCTCAGAAAGCATAATGTCACTGACTCACTGCCGCTGTTTTGTCGTCGTCGTAAGGGAAATCCAAAAAACACAAATGAATTTCAAATTCAACTCTTTTTACATGTAGATTTCTCTCTCCAATTTCTCATTAATTTCCAATTTGAATATATGATGAACCTAATAAGTAGTCTCGATTAAAAAAATAATACTCTCTTCATCCTATAATTTTTATTTTTTATGACTTTTTTGTCAATATTTTTTAACTTTCACTCATAATTATTGAAAATGTATCATTTATAAAAATATAAAAAAATATATTTTAAAAATCTTTAATCGATTAGTTTTCAGATATATAGTTTATAAAAATTAATTATTTAAAATATTCAATATAATAATAGTCAAAGTTTAAAAAATTTGACTTTCAAAAAGTCAATAGGGGACATATTTTATGAGACGGAAGGAATATCCATTTTAAAGTATTCGAGTTAAAATTATTTTGTCGCTAAAGTATGTATACATGCATTGTCAAGGTTTAAAAATATAGATAAACAAATATTATCTTATAATTAGAT
Organism: Hibiscus trionum; assembly: GCA_030270665.1. NCBI lineage: Eukaryota > Viridiplantae > Streptophyta > Magnoliopsida > Malvales > Malvaceae > Hibiscus > Hibiscus trionum. The sequence continues at coordinate 78,015,729 of BSYR01000003.1, read as the reverse complement.
TTTAACACATTTTATAATATTTTTTAATATATTATCTTCTGAAATTTATATTTGTTAAATAATTCAATTAGATTTAATTTTAAGTAAAATATCAAATATAGTTGATAATTTAAATTTAATGTTTATATGATTAATAGTGTCACTTATGAAAATATTTGATGTACGTCCGTGTAAACTTTAGTTTACACAAATAAATTTATTTTAGAGATTATAAATTTAATTTAAGGAATATAATTTAGGGTTATGAGATTTAATATTTTAAATTTAGAGTTTATAAATAGAATTAGAATTTAGAGTGTTAAAATTTTAGATTTTAATACTTAAATTGACATATTTGTGATAAAAAAGTGTTTCCCACTACATGTGCTACATTATATGTATATATATATATAAGTATTATTTATGTTCATAGATGTCATAGGCTTATAGCAACGTTATGATAGAATAATTTTGGATTGGAAACATATATTTTTAATAATAAGTAAATTAATAATTATTGTGTGTACCGGTAAAACATATTCAAAATGTTGTTAGTAAGATTAGTTGTGAATTGTAAATATGAACAGTAAAACTAACGTAGAAGATAAAAATATATGAAAACAATCTAAAATTATGCTTAGTGCTACAGTTTTGTTACATATACAATTTTCAACTACAGTGAATTATTAGAGATCGTGTTCTAAATTTTATTTTGAATCGGTACATGTTTATTGTTATATATATAGGGGATATGATCCGTTTACACAGTGTAAAACTCTTTAAGTCTTATACATTTTTTGGGCCGTTGGATGAGTAAAACGAATGGATGAGATTAACAGTAAATATGTGGAGATTATCACTTGGAAAAAAAAGAGTAAGGAGTTAATCTGAACCATTCATTCCCCCATCTAACGATACAAAAAACGTGTAAAAAGAGTTTTGCATTGTGTAGATTGATCTAACTCTATATATAAACTTAGGGTTTTATAACACTCTTATACAATTTTCAACTATATTGAATTTTTCTCTTTTGTCCGTCCAAAGTTTACTCAATTTATATGTTCATTCTATTTCCTATTTCTTTTTTTTTATTTGAGATCTCTTGTAAATATTTTATCTAATTTAGAAACATGAATATATTCATATTTTATATATTTGTGTCTATATCTCTATATATTGTCTGAAAACTTTCCAGCAACTAGTGTACAAAAACCTCATTTTCCTGGCTGAAAAGATTCCGAATTTTCTTTCTGCATCGTTTTTATTTTATTTGGCATGAAACAGTGAACTGCCCCTCATGGACACTGTCCTTCCTACATATAGTAAACAAAAATCTCTATTTAAACTATGAATTTAAATTACAATTACAATAAATATCAAAACTAAAAAGAATTTATGACATAAATAAATTATAAAATGAATGCAGCCCTGACCTGAAATTAAATTGTCATTTCCCATATTGTCGGTGCTCACTACAATACATGTTTAAAACATATATCCTACATGGAAGTTTACATCAGATTATCTAATACTATAGTATTATTAATTTAACATACGCTAAAAAATGTAATGTGATTCAGAATTCGAATTCCAAACCTGGTACTTGAACTATGTTGCTTGTCTCATCACCTTGCACGGTCGTGTCCTCCGGCAAAGACAGCGGTTTTCCGGCCCTTCGGACGAGGGTGACGTAAGTGTTCCACGATTGTACAGAGTGCTTAGTTGCTGAAAATAAGGGCATGTTCTAGAGTCAAGTGACCTCTTCTTGTTAACATGTTTGGTTTTTCTGAAGTACTTGTTTATGTTCTCCCATTTCTCCTTGCACCTCTTTGCACTTCTCTTGTAACCCAAGTCTAACATCCCTTGTGAGATTCTTTCCCATAGGGGAGCTTTAATGGCGGCTTCTTCCTTGTCATGGTCACCATTGTTATAAAGACTGCACCTCAGGTTTATCAATGCCATCACTTCGTCTCTCGGCCACCGCTTTCCGAGGTCTTCTTTGTCATTGGATGTAGGGTTTTGGGGAGCTTTGCTTGCTACTGCCAATGGTGAACTAGGGTTCTGGGGAGTGGGTGTTTTTGGATTAGGGTTTTGATTGGTTTGAGTTGCAGAAGTAGTGGTAGAAGCTTGATCAACTTTGTTTGGGCCATTAGCAATAGGATTAGGGTTTTCTGCAACTGGCAATGAAGAAGATGAAGCAGAAAGAGGTGGATTTGAACATTTCCTTTCAGAGGATCCATTTTGTGAGAAATTGGTCAAGAATTTGATAATGGTGGCCTGTCTATCACCAGCAATGGCTTGTTCTTTAGCTCTAAGCTCAAGCTCCTGGTTAATCCTGTCCAGCTCTTGCCTCTTCCAAGCTGCTTCTCTTGCAACTTTCTCTTCATCCCTCTTCACCATGTCTTCAAGCAGCTTGTTATGACTCTTCTCCTGTTGGATCATCAGCTTGTTCACAATCTCCTCACAAAACCCTTTGAACATCTCCAGTTTCTTCATTCTCTTCCTTTTCTTGCTGCTGGCCTTGTTATCATCATTTCCCTTGTTCTCAACCACATTTTGTTTATCCTGATCTGATGACATTGCAGTGTTGTTGTTTGCTGGTGAGGTCTGGTATAATTCATCAGCATTTCTTGAACCACCTTCCAAATTCTGACCTATGTTGTCTTCTTCTTCTTCCCTTGGCTTTTCCACATTTTTGTTGTTTTCATCGGCCACAACAGCCTCATTCTCCTCTCGCTGCCGCGACTGGTGGTGGATATGGTGGTTGTGGTGGTGCTGATGAGGAGGAGGAGGGCTCTCAGCTTGGCAAAGTTCTTCAAGTTCAGTAAAGATCCTGTAGTTTTTGCTGCAATTGATGGTGTTGAAATACCTGCTTTCTTCTTCAAATTTCTCTTTGCATTTCTCTGCACTCCTTTTGAACCCAAGCTCTGTCAACTTCCTGCACCCACCATAATTGTGTGTATGTATGTATATGTGTATATAATTGAACCATTTATGTTATCAAAAGTACCCTTCTTTCTCTCTCTTTTACTAAGAAAACCTCCATAAATACACATGGGGTAGCTGGTTTAATATCCAATTCCATATTTCCTTTGTTTCATTGATCAGAATTTAGAAAACATGACCAGGCATGGATAATAGAATCAATAAGTGAATGAAGTGAACATGTATATATATACCTTGAGACATGTTCCCAAGTGAATTCTGGGAACCAAGTTTCCGTGCTAGATCTGATCCGCAACAGTGCAAGGACTTCATCGTGAGACCAAGGGTGATGTTGTTGATGATGAATGTTATCAATTGGTTCAGCCATGGATCTCTGATCTCTTTCATCAATCTCCATGTTCATAGCTACCAAGCCGGTGCTGTCTTCATTATTCTTCTGCTGGTGCAATGCCTGCAAGAACTGAGGGGGTTGCTGCTGCTGCAAGAACAAAGGCTCAAAACAAGTGAAACCGTTTGAAGAAGTGAAAGGGAGGGGGAGAAGGAGAGTCGCGGTTGCTGGTGATGGTGATGAGGCGCCGCCGCCTATGAATTGGTGGAACTGGTCAGGCACTCCGTCAAACATGTTTTTTCTTTTTTAATCTTTCTTGTTCACTTCACTTGTGTGTTTTTTGGAGTATCAGTGAAATTGGAGAGGAGGAGGGGACATGGAATTGGTGCAGAAACAAAAGAAATTAGACTCAAAAGACACCATTGCTGCTCCTGTTTCTCAATCTCTTTCTCTCTCTCTCTCATTTATCAAGGAATTTGTCCTGTCGTGGGAAGAGAAAAGATAGCCCACCACACCCCTTTTGGTGGCAAGTGAAGTCACCGTCCAATGAGACCCCAACTCATAAATGCCCAATTAAGGTTAAGTTCTTGCTGCTTTTTTGGATTAACTCTTATTTTAATTACTACCATTCCACCAAATTCACGCACCAACATTATTTAACTTATGACTTTATTACTTGATTACACCATAAGTCTTCGATTATGATTCTTATTTTAAATTGATTTATAAACTGAGTAAGTACAATTAGCCAAGCTACTCACTACAGCAAAATAGGTTTTCAGTAAAAAACGTCGCTATTTTGTACATTTAGCGACTTTTTTTTAATAAATGTCGTGATTGACTGATATATGATGGCGTTTTTGAATAAATACTATTATAGACACATTTATAGACACGATCTTTAGTAGCGTTTGTTAGACAAATGCCGCAATATGATTTAAATATTTAAATCTCGCATCAACTCCATTTATATCTTATTGAAACTTTATAAAGAAGTGAATTACAAGTATAGATTGTCGAGCTAAGTGATGAAGTGGGGGAAGAAGATACACAGTCAATAGCGGCGTTTGGAGGGACAAACGCCACTAGGAACATCCCTTTCTTCCTCTAGAGTTCCACTTCTCCTCCCTCCAGGTTAGATTAGAATTAGGATTTGTCAAAAAAGTAGTTTATAAACTTTTTAACATTTCAATTTCATCCTCAAACTACGACTCTCATTTTAATTTGGTCCTTGAACTTTTGAACATTCTAATTTCATCCACAAACTATGACCCTTATTCTTAATTGGTCTCCAAACGGTTGAACATTCTAATTTCATCAACAAATTATCAGTATATACAACATTAATTATCGTTCATGCCACATCATATTATTACATAATACACATCAATGTTTACATGACAATTAAAAAGTATTTAATGATTTTATTAACAATGGGTACATGATTATAATTTACCGATAGTTTGGGATGAAATTAGAATATTCAAAAGTTTGGGGACAAATTTAGAATGAGAGTTAAAGTTTGGGGGATGAAATTGAAATGTTCAAAAGTTTGGAGACCGATTTAGAATGAGAGTCATAATTTAAGGATAAAATTAGAATATTCAAAAGTTTAGAGACCAATTTAAACTGAGAATCATAGCTTGTTGGTAAAAACTGGAATATTCAAAAGTTTAAAGATGAACTTAAAATAAAAATTATGGTTTGAAAACGTGTGTTACAATTAAATTTTTAAATTCAATGAATTTACGGAGGGTATCATTTTACAGATAAATATTGATTCTAATGATAAGATATATACAATTTAAATGTCTAAAATTAATTTAGTAAAAAGGACAATTACAAATTTTAAACATAAACATAAAATTTAAAAAAGTAATATTATCTTATATACTTGATTTATTTGCTTTTCTATTTTTCTTTCTCACGCCTAACATTTTAAAAAGTTGTAATCTTTCTTGTTCCTTTGAGGTTGTCGTTTCTTTCTAAACCTACATCCTTTGTTGTCTACAGCCGTTGATCTGTTTGACTTTTATATCAAGTCAAACTTTTATCAACCACTTCCTTCTTTTCCCTATAAAAACTCCACCGGCTAATAAACATTTTTTTTTTTGAAATACATAAATATATACATTAATTAATTTAATTCGTATCATTATTATTGTAATATTTCAAAAGTTATTGTTATTGAAGAAGGAAGTTGATGTGAGATAACAGTTTATCTCTTCTGATGTAGATAAAAAGTCGTTAAAGTGGTTTAAAAGAATCAGGGCCGGTCTTGAGTTTTTGGAGGTCCGGAGCGAACTTAAAAAATAGGCTTTAAATTGAGGATTTAAATTATAATTATAGTTACAGTCGTATTTTCGGTTGTATTGTGTTTATCATGATTGTAGATATAATAGAAGTTATTTTGTTTATTGCGAGTATCGCGGTTATGAATTTTTTTAATAACATATGCTATTGTTGACATAATGGTTCCATATATCGCGGTTTTAGATGATGCCACTACCGTCATATAACGGTCGTTGTTGTGGTTGCATGCCGCTATTTAAATCTTTGTCCCTAATAGCAAGTAATGAAAGAAATTAAATTTTAAGAGTTGATCCATCGTAACAAGTATTGAAAAAATTGGTCCCCTAATAACAAGTATTGAAAAAATTAAATTTTAAAACTATTAAAAAAACTTTGATACACATGCCGTGTAAACTTTAGTTTACATGTGCCTTTTAGTTTTATGGGTTAGGGTTTTAGTTTAAGGTTTAAAGCGTAGGGGTTTATGTTGTAGGGTTTAGAATTTAAGATTAGTGTTGAGAATTTAGGGTATAAGATTTAAGGTTTATGGTTTAGTTTTTCAGGGTTAGAATTTAGGATTTGAGTTTTATAATGTAAATATGCATGCTTGTGTAAAATTAGTTTTACCAGCATGTATATCAAAATTTCACCTTAAAACTATGCCCATAATAACAAATATTGGAAAAAACTGCAGCCCTAGCAACAAGTACTAGAAAAAATTGAATATTAAGGGTAAATCCCTAATAATAAATATCAGAAAAAACTCAGCCCCTAATAACAAGTATTAAAAAAATGGGCCCTTAATAACAAGTATTAGAAAAAAATTGAATATTAAGAGTAGACCCATACTAATAAATATTGAAAAATACTCAGCCTCTAATAACAAATATAAAAAAATAGGCTCCTAATAACAAGTATTAGAAAAAAATATTAAAAGTAGATCTTTAATAATAAATGTTGGAAAAATCTTAACCCCTATTAACAAATATTACAAAATAGGCCCTAATAACAAATATTACAACAAACTAAATCTTTAAATATAATTGAAAAATATATCATATTTAATTTTTCTGAGTAATGGGCCCTGGGCGGACGCCCTTGTTGCCCTTGCCCAGGGCCGGCCCTGAAAAGAATAAGTATTTTTTATTTTTTTTCATCTTTCTTTTCGTTTCTATATCTCGTTTCTGTCTGTTCATAAAGCTTGCTCTTATTTTAAGATATAGAACGACGATGTCAGATTATATGTCGAAAGACTCGTAGTCTGACACATCAGATTTATTCTTGTAGTATCCAGTTGTAGATCTTCTATTAATCGTCCTCTCATCTAAGTGCTTTAGTAACTTTAAAATAGTACAATAACAATATTTGTTTTGAATAGTCTAAAAATAATTATACTCCATATTTAAATTTATAATATCTTTCGATTTAAAATTTTAGAGTAAAATATTATAGTTTAATAAGGACACATAAATTATTAATAAGTCCATCAATTATGTTAGTATATCCATAGAGTTATAAGAAAAAAAATGAGATTATAAATGTAGTATAGTTTATTTAATACGAATATTAAAAGGCACAAAAGAGTTATATTTTTCTAAGATTTAAATAGAAAAAGCAGGGTTTCACTCATAATTGAGGATTGATGAATGATGAGAGTGAAATATGAAAGGAAAGTGGGATCCAGTGAACAGGCATGAGAGTGAGGGAAACAACCAACAAATATGGGATTGGAAAAGGATATTTCTTTTTTATAATAATAATAATAATAATAATAATAATAATAATAATATTGTAAATTATTTATTTGTTAGTATTAAATATTTTGGGGGACCTTAGAATCCTATGCAGTAGATGATGCTGTAATTAACGGCCATGGTGATAGCAGGACACGTGAAAACATGCAGACATTGGGACCAAATTATTTAAGGAAGAAAGAGGCTACAATAACTCCACCATTTTACCCTATCTTCTCTACACGAATAGAGTTCGGATTGAATTATGAAGTTAGACAGATTAATTTTGAAACGGATAAAGTTTTTTAAGAATAAAACAGTAAAAATAAAAGAATTAAGGCTTAATTTTATTAATTTTAAAATTAAAAAGTCATTAATGTGAGGGGTCAAAGTTTAATTTTATTAGTTTGTAGTTATAGGGTTCTAAAAATAATAAACCTGGAAATTTTTGGAGGGGGGCAATAGCTTAAATTCAATGCTTTCAAAGCTATTATTATTAAGGCATAAAATGCAATTAACCCATCAAGTTTTGGGGAGAATTACCCCCACCTTATACGTACGTGTCTTCGTCCCATCTAACGATCCAAAAGACGTGTGAAATTTTAAAATTTTTACACTGTGAAAGTGGATCACAACCCTATATATATATATTTAAGTCGGGATAAAAAGATTATAAATATCAACGGAATTAATACCACCAATTTAATATAAATTTCATATAACTTAGTGTTAAGATAAACTAACTAAATGGTTAATATCTAGGGATTGAGCCATGATTGAACTATGAGGGGGCAAGTTAATTAACTTTGAAATAAATAGGGTTCTAAAAAGTAACCAAATCATAAAAATTAAGGACATTAATATTTAATTTCACTAATTTTAAAATTGAAGGGTCTTAAAAGTGATTAACCCAAAAAAAGTTAAAGCTTATCTTCATTAATTTTAATTTAAAGCGCCTTAACAAATTATAAACCAATTTTTTTTTTGGAGGGACGACTTGATTATAAATGTTTTAAAACTATCAAAGGCCTAAAAACAATTAACCCATTCAAAATTGGAGGAATCCCCTCTTACTCTCCATTTGGCTCCGTCCCTGTTAATATCCAAATCCTTTAAACTCTTAAATAGGGTAATATATATTGTGAGATGTTGAACAGTTGAAGTTAACATCAAATTAAATAATTAAAGAAAAATATTTTGATATACAAGCTTGTATAAACTAAACACAATCAATTTAATTTTAGAATTTAGAGATTTAGGTTGTTGTTTAGGTTTTAAGGGTTCAGTTATAGGGTTTAGAATTTAGGGTTCATGATTAGAATTTAAAGTTTAAGATTTAGGGTGCTATGGTTAGAGATTTAGACTTTAGATTTTATAATTTAAATGTGAAGGATTGTGTAATTTTTTTACACAACATGTGTAAAAAAATTACACAATCCTTCAATAAAATTTAAAACTTAAATCTCAAACCCAAGCACCCTAAAACCTAAACTTTAAACATTAACCCCCAAACTTTAAATTATAACCATAAACCTTAAATTTTATGCCATACACAGTAAACCACTAAACCCTAACCTAAAACTCTAAACTCTAAAATTAAAAGACTTGTGTATCAAAATAATTTTCTAATTAAATTTAATATCAACTTTTATGTAGATTAAAGACTTCTCACAGGTAAAAAAAGAAACAAAAAGACTTATAATTGGTCAAATTATAACTGAAAATTATATTATGAATAAATGATGTCATTTAAATGGAATTCATTAACTGATTGCAATACAAAATTGATTTAGCTTGCCTAAACAACATTTTAAGTAATTTTTTCTATCATATTGGAATTATAGGATTCATTTGAGAAAAAAAATATATATTTCGACGATAAAATAAAAAATTATCGTATGCATGTTTATAAAATTTTGTTTATTATTCTGACGAGACCTAAAACTTAAGCCATGTTTATAAAATTTTGTTTATTATTCTGACGAGACCTAAAACTTAAGCCATGTTTGTATGTTCAATTAGTTTTTTTTTTGTTAGAATTACTTTTACCAAATTAATATAAAACGGTCGTAATAAAAGTAAATTAAAAATTTAATGGTTATACTGCATGTTTAAAAGTTTAGTGACCATATTAAAAACATCCTAAAAATTTAGGGACACCAATGTAGTTGAACTTGACCCTGAATTTATCAAAGCCTTATTATTTAGGGTAAACTATACTATTGACCACCGAACTATGGGGTTGGTGTCGATTTGACCACTATATTTTCAATTGTGTTAAATATACCACATAACTATTTAATTGGTTCCAATGTAGTCACCTGCCGTTAAAAAAAACAAAAAAGTTAACGGAACTGTTAAAATAATTGGTTTAATTACACATTTAGTCCTCTTTATTTATACAATCATTCAATTTAGTCCTAATTTTAATCTAATAAAATAAATTAAAGGGATTTATTTATTTTTATTAGATTTATTAAATTCATTTTCCTTCCCCAATCAGGTGGTGACACGTGTCACCACCAATTGGAGTAAGAAAAATGAATTAATGGAAGTTGACTCCAAGAGGAATTGAACCTGGGTTACTAGGGATAAAAAGCACCACTCTTGCCACTAAGCTAAGCGTATTTCTGCCATATGAAATACCAAATATATTATATGTGGTATATGTGTTCACTTAATTTTCTTAATTGAGAAACTGTACAATGAAAAGGGAATCCTTTTCTGTTAATTTTTATTTCAGTCATTTTTTGCTATTTAAATTACAGGGAAACATGTTCTTCCGCAATATATTCCTTCTCACTTCAATTCTATACGTAACACCACCTCCACCAACATCCTTCTCTCCATACAAAACTACTTTGTCATAGATTCTAAGGTTCTTGGCATACACAAATTCAAGCCACCCTTTAGAGAAACAAAGGCTTCGCGTACACCCCATCTCACAGTATGCACCGGAAAGTCCAGACGTCGCCGCCGGCATCCGTAACTCGCAAGTCGGCATATCGGTGACCAAGGAAGGGAAGCAAATTCAGCATACGGGTGGGCACCGATAACCTTCTCTCTATATCTGTCTGTGTTAATAACTTTGAAAATACCAGCTCCATATGTTCCTTAAGTTGGTAACTTGTATTGCACCCCCAACATATACATACATACATATAGTTTTAGCTTCATGGAGTTTTCCCAGAAAGTGTGAGAAAGTTATAGAAACGTTTGACTAGTGCTAGACTGCAAGTAATTTCGATTGGGAATTCTTCCAAGTTTCTTATAATATATATAAAGAGAGAGAGGGAGAGAGAGAGGGCTTAGAAAAGTAACGATCAATTAATTGTATTTTGTTTCTCATATTTCAGTTAAGTTTATATGTAATTTTCCTTTTCGTGTCCCACACCGATAAGCTACAGGATTGGATGCTACGTTGTTTCAGGCAAAGGCGTGTATCTTCTCGATCAAGGGTCTTCTTTGCTATTGCACCTTTCTCATTTAGGTCATAGGAATAGTTTGGTTTATGGTTAGAGCTGCTAAACAGGTCTTCTATATCATTTAACACTTCCTCAAGTGCACAACCATCGATCTCAATCCTCGACAGCTGAACCGACAATGGCCAATCCTTTAAAGCATCCATCTTAAACCGGATAGTTTCAAGACGGCGTACATGCGACTCCAAATCCATCGTATCCACAAAGCGCGGTGAACTTTTGTCGGCTTTGATTGCACATACTTGCTCGAAGATTGCAGAAACATGTTCTTCGGCCATCCTTAAAGAAACAGAGAGAGGGGGGAAGAAAGCAACGATCTTGTCAATCGGATAACACATATACAACATATAATATATTTAGTATTTTATATGGCAGAAATATGCTTAGCTCAGTGGCAAGAGTGGTGCTTTTTATCCCTAGTGACCCAAGTTCAATTCCCCTTGGAGTTAACTTCCATTATTTGATTTTTCTTACTCCAATTGGTGGTGACACGTGTCACCACCTGATTGGGGAAGGAAAATAAATTTAATAAATCTAATAAAAATAAATAAATCTCTTTAATTTATTTTATTAGATTAAAATTAGGACTAAATTGAATGACTGTATAAATAAAGGAGACTAAATGTGTAATTAAACCAATTATTTTAACAGTTCCATTAACTTTTTTATTTTTTTTAACGGCAGGTGGCTACATTGGAACCAATTAAATAGTTATGTGGTATATTTAACACAATTGAAAATATAGTGGTCAAATCGACACCAACCCCATAGTTCGGTGGTCAATAGTATAGTTTACCCTATTATTTATTATTATATATCAATAAAATGGTTTAACCACTAATATTCACTCTATTAACTGATTAATATGGATCGAGTACCACAAAAGTTTATTATGGGGCAATCTTCCCAACCTAATTGCTTAATTCACAACACCAAAATTCGAACTTCTGATCTTGTTTAAAAGATCTAATTTCTCATCCATTATACCAATATTCTCAACCCAATTTAAAATTTACAAAAAGGAAATAAATTAAACGCTCAATTTATATAAAGATCCTGACCCATTCTTAATATTTATAGCATTGTCTTTGATTATAATATAACAAATAAACAAGTATAGTCTAGAATATAGATATAAAAAAATATATCTTTTTTTTTTGATCAAAGGCGACTTTCATTGAAAAGAAAAAGGGAAAACAAACCAACTAATCAACAACAAAAGGAAACACCCGAAGACCTAAAAAAGGAAAGGTTTTAAAAGTCTCGAAAGCCTGTAAAACCTTCCTCCTACACCCTAACGGGGAAACAGGTGGCACGCAGGCCCCACCAAGCAACCTAAAGCAGCAGCGAAAAAAAGAAAAGGACGTAAACCTGCCATGCAAGCCCCGGCTACGTTCACGAATGGCTGGGATCATCACCCAGAACCACAAAGACAACACCCACAACGGGGAAAGAAGAAGCTTCATCACACCCCTCCACGCAGAACTCGATCGGCAAGAACCAAAACCAAACCTTTGTCCTCTACTGATGATCACCGTCCACTGATGACGCCGGAGAGCTCTGTCTAGAGGCAGGCTTCCTTCCAGGTATGGAGGGTCCTTGTCACGGCAAAGATCAGAAAACCACACCAGCATGAGAGACGCAAACTTTGAGGATTCTTGCTCCGTTCTACAGGGGATAAGCAACAACCGAAAAACTAGGAACCGAGACCTACAAAGAGAAAACCTTGGATCGTAGACCTTTACTGAAGGCGTCAAGATCCCAGGGGAAGGAAGCGAAGCCCGACAACGTCTGTGACCCTTCCCTTCACAGACCAGGCGTGCCCTGCACCTCATATATCATCCGGATAACCCTCCACGGGGTCATCCGAGTTTTGTCCAAGCTCCAAAACCTGAGCATTCATTATCTTTTCCTTGTGATTATCTTCATCATCACTAAGCTGAACTTCTTCATTCAAAAAGAAGTTGTCGTCGATACACATCGATGGAGTTTTCGTGATTTGATTACCGTAGGGGTCAATGCCAAGTTCAATTAGCCCAACTTCATCGATCACCATTCTAGATCGTTCCATGGAAAATTTACGACGGGCCGCCTTTCTGATGAGGGTCAGCCGCTGAGATCCAAACGTCTTTCCTTTCTTCTTGCTCTCGATGTTTTGAATAATCGGAGACGTGTTCAAATACGAGGCAGGGAAAAGAGCGGTTTTCAGAATATCCTCATTAGCAGCCCACCCTCGTTCTGATATACACCAATTGTTGGGTGCAACTTGGACAATTTCCTGAGAGATTTGATTCCATATTTCCCTTTTTTTTTGTTTGACTGAAAAGTTCAGCTTCTTCCTCATTTCTTTTTCTCTTTCTGTTTACAGAAACTTCCATTTTGTCGAGTCCCATTGCTAGGAGGGTGCCCCAAGTCGCCACCTGTCTTGGTGTACTGCATTCAGCTTTTTGGGAAGGATTTTCCATAGAAGAAATCGTGTCCGAGATTTCCTTTGGATCACAGTGCAGAGAGTTGTTTAGAAATGGGAGTTATGTGCTCTGTTTGCCAACTTTGCATGCAGGTTCCTTTGCCGCAACAGGGAAAAAGGAGTTGACTTCTTGAGCGTTGGATTGGACATCACATGGTTCAATGTTCGATGTGATCTTCCTCTCAGGATTTACCTCGTACTGGACTGTTGTTGGACTTTGTGTTGTTTTGTCTTTTGCGTGAAGACTAGCGTCGGAAGTGTTTGCCAGACTGGAACTTCCCGGGCAGTGGGGTCTATGTTTGCCGCCGGTAGAAGCCCGTAACCAGGGACCAAATTTTCCTTTGAGATGGAACCTAGTTATGTCGCACGTGCAGCTCCCTTCCGTGTGTCCGATCCTACCACATCGGAAGCAAAACCTCGGCAGGTTTTCGTACTTGAAGGAGACCTCAAGAGGCTTGTCTTTCCTCCGGTTCAAGATGAATCCAGTTTTCAGCGGGTCTTCCACTCTCAGTCCCACTCTGATGCTAACATTCCCATGCCATTTGGGGATTGTTGGGTCATCAAGAGTCGACCCGTAGTAGAACGGAAACAAGTTCCCAATGCGCTGCACGTTCTCAGGCGTCTTTAGACCGATAGGAAGATTCTCTATCTGGATCCAGAATTCCTCAATGGAGAAGTCAAGTTCCTCGAGGGCTTTGTCGGGTTGCCATTCTTTGAGCACCAAGAGGGAGTCCTGAACTGCCCAAGGTTTAGCCCCCAACACCTCATGACGCTCCTCAACAGATTTGAAAAGAAACAGAAAAAAGTTGCGCCCAAGCTCGTGGCATTCCACGCTCTCCAGTTTCCAAGCTTTCCGGAGAATTGCAGCCATAGTGAGCCCCTTAAAAGGATTAGGTGCCAGGAGTTTACCGATGAGGGCATGGTTTTTGAGGGTAAAGTTGACCTCATTGTCCTCGTTTAAGCTCAGCTCATCAATGAACTCCTGGCTATAAAAGTTCGGATTTGTCGGGTGGTTGGGATATCCGTTGTTGACCACACCCATACTAAGAGCTGAATTTATGATTGTGGGATCCATGAACGTGAGGAGTAAATGCGCACAGATGCGGAAAGGAGGGGAAGAATGGTTTAACAGGGAAATGAAAGGAACAGAAGCGGACAGAAACAGCAACAAGAAAAGAAAACAAGACCTTCAGAGGCTTAAACCACCTCCAAGTAGCACTTGGTTCACGTTGACTCTACCCAGGCTCATCAGACCAAAGGAAGATGGGGCTAAGATGGAGGCAGTGAGAGCGACACTTGGAGAGAAGCTTGAAGAATGATTCTTAAGAGAGTGGAATTTACTTTAGGGCCAGCAGTGTTCTTCAGATATAAAAAAATATATCATAAAATTATTTAGAAGATACATTAATGACAGGGTCCTTTTCACATCACAAAAAAGAATGGAAGCTTCTTGTTTATACTGGACCGGACCCAACATTGAAAACTTGGGCTTTCAGATTTCAATGGCTGAGAATTTAGGTCATGTCAGCCCAAACAAACACTTGAAAATAAGAGGCCTTTGAATTAAAAAAACCAATTAAACCTCTTAGATTTATTTTACTCAATTAAACTCTTGAACCAATAAATTGAATCAATTAAGTCATTTGACCAACATTGACTGTTGAATCTGATAGTTTTTTCTGGATCAATTAACTCCATTGGTTACTGTAGCTTTATCCCTAGATAAACAAATAATCAATGGAGTACACCACTTGAGCAAATATTATTTCCCAAAAACATTATTTGTGCAACTATCCGAGTAGTTAAAGAATGCATGTGATTCATTTGAAGTAATGAGAATTTAAGTTAACAAATTAAATTGTAATGGCAATCACTAATAGTCTAATACTAATTCTTGTGACTTGTGAGTTGCACCGTGAATGCTACTAATTTTCTGAATCCATGGCATTCAGATACCTCTAGAGTTGTCGAATGTTCGAATGGCACAGAAGATGACACTAACATTCTTTAATTTGCCGTGTTCCGCCACTCGTAGATTTTTCATGTTGCAGAGAACTTCTGCAATTGATAGTTCTTTCTTCCAGAGATTTCATTTAGCTACTTATATATCAATGAGATGCTTTAGGTGGTATTTGAGAGAAGAAGTATGTTGTTTGGTATGAAAAAACTCATGTTGAGGCAATGAGTGCAGAAAGAATGACAAAAAGTCAAAACTACATATTCATTAACAATTCAATTCAATTCAGTTCCAAAATCTCGCTGGATTATTCAACATTGTACAATTAAATTCTTTCTGCAACAAATTACCCAGAAATCTGTATCACTTGTTCATAATCTCAACGCCAGTTTTCCCAGCAATGATAACAGAGGTAGCCATCCCCAGAAACAACCCATGTTCAACTACACCTTCCAACGCAGAAATCTCTTTCCCAGCTCCAAACCCATCTTTAATCGGATTCTGGAAATACAAATCCACAATGTAATTCCCATTATCAGTCACGTATGGCTTTTCACTTCCATCTACCCTCAACTTTGCTTCGCAACCCAACTCTTTAAACAGCCCCTGGAGTCTAACCAGATTGTATTTCCAGCAGAATTGCACCACTTCAACCGGCATGGCTAAACCACTCCCTCCCAGCCCCGAAACGAGCTTGCTGTCATCGGCTACGACGATGAACGAAGACGAAGCCGCTTCCACCATTTTCTCACGCAACAGCGCGCCGCCTCGACCTTTAACCAGGTCGAGGTTGGGATCGACTTCATCGGCGCCGTCGATGGCGAGGTCGATGTGGGGGTGTGAGTCGAGGGTCGATAAGGGGATGTTAAGCGACGCGGCTTGTTCTTGTGTTCTTTTGGAGGTTGGGATTCCGATGATGTTGGAGAGTTGGCCGGTGGAAAGGAGTTGGCCTAGTTTGTCGACGACAAAGGCTGCCGTTGAACCAGTTCCGAGGCCGAGGATCATGCCGGACTTGACTGACTCGACTGCCTTGTCGGCCGCGAGTTTCTTGAGTTCGTCTTGGGAAAGCACCGGCGCGGCTTGGGACCTGACGGAGAACGGTTTGTGGGTTTGGGTGCGTAGGTTAAGAGGGGTGCGGTGGAGGATAAGAGGGTTGGTGGGGGTGTGGTGGAGGGATAAGGAAGCCATTGGTGTTTAGGTGAGTGAAAATGGGGATTTGGATTGTTTTAGCGCTCAGTGGCTGTGGTATTGCTTTGGCCTTTGATATATCATCTTTCTTCGTTGGTGTTTGGTGAAAAAGGTTGAACATTGAGGATAGGGAAAAGGGAATTTGTGAGGTTTGGTTGGTTACTTTGTTAAATGATATTTGAATTTTTGTTTCCATTAATTTCACTCTAAAATTTTAACTCCTAAAATCTAAATTTAATCATAAATGTTAAATTTTAAACTATACGATATAAACCTATAAACTTTATATTAAATATCTAAACCCTAAATTAAACATAACATCCTAGGTGAGTGAACTTATAAAATTTTAGGGAGGACGTTTTTTTTTTAAAAATCATATACGAATTTTAAATTTTTAGGTGGTGACTGCCCTCTCCAGCTTCCTACGATCCATCCTTACCCACAACTTAAGAGAGAGAAGAGAATGTTAACTAAGAACTTTTTTTATTGGGCTCGGCTCGGACTCGAAGCTCGTCAGGCTCGGCTCGGCTCGAAATAAAAAATTTTGCTATAGTGTTTTCTTTTATAAAAGATTCGTTAAAAATCCCTTCTATGACCAACACTAAAACGAAATTCAATGATCAGAAAAGGAAAAAAAAAGTGCCAAAAATTAGATTAATCCAAATGATCAATAAATATTCTTATAGTACAAACACATAATTAAAGAAAATACAAAATCAAACAACAACAAACTAATGAAAGATAATACAAACACATAATTTATTTTACTGCATATATAGATTCTGAGCCTGTTCATGAGCTTTTCGAGCCGAGCCTGAGGTAGGGGCAACCGTGCCACGCACAAGTTGGATTGATCGGAGAAACGAAGCTTGCAGGTGTCGGCTACGGTTCAAAATCAAGGCCATCAAACGGACTATAAAAAGCGATCGAATTCTTATACAACCAAATGTTTCACAACACCGCACCAAACAAAGTCTACCAGTTCTGGCTATCCCGCGCAAAACGATCATGTTCTTTCAAATTCCAAATAATCCATATATGCACATTC
Organism: Hibiscus trionum; assembly: GCA_030270665.1. Classification (NCBI taxonomy): domain Eukaryota; kingdom Viridiplantae; phylum Streptophyta; class Magnoliopsida; order Malvales; family Malvaceae; genus Hibiscus; species Hibiscus trionum. The sequence continues at coordinate 77,998,309 of BSYR01000003.1, read as the reverse complement.
AAAGAGAGAAATTCAACAAGCCGATCTTGTTTTAACCACATATTCTAGTGATTGTTAACGTCATTTGTAATTCTATCCAACTTGAGAAAGTTATTGAATTATTGATGTAAGTTTTAGGTTTTGGGTATTAAGGGGTTTGGAATTTGGATTATTTGATTTCTATAATAAAGATGTATCAAAAAGTTTTATATGAGCGCCCTCTCCAAAGCCTTCCTTCATTCTCTGGTGGTTCCCTGTTTGTTGGAGTATTCAAAGCTTGACGTGCTTTGTTGTGGTTCTTCATCATCTGGATGGAGTGCCTCAACTCCAACATTATGATCTGTTGACAATCTCTTTACCACCACCATGTTTTTCTTAACCTCGGAGTCCCGCTCTCCAAGAAGCACTCCAACAGCATGATCCAACCAAGCACTTTGATCCTTCACCAAATGCAAAAACTCCCCTTCACTAGCATTGAATGCCTTCTTTATCACATCTACCCATAATCGAATGATGCTACTGAAGGGGAGTTTTTGCATTTGGTGAAGGATCGTTGCTATTGAATGGAACAAACCATATTGCTCTAATTACACTGCTATTGAAAAAGAACAGAGACAATATGACCATGAGGCTTGCATGTAAGTTGTAACAAATTGATAAACATTGGAAGCATTTTAATGACCCCATCCATCCCTATACACATAATTATATGTTCTCCAAAGGCAATAAGAAATCAAATGCAAAGAAACCCCACATTCAATAAACTAAAAACAAGAAGTCCCCAGAAATACACATTGTCCTGAAAAAGAAAGTCAGAAGATAAACAAACAAATGGTAAAAGGTTGGAAGATAAAGGGAATAATTACTATGGAGAAATAAAGACTTGGCTTTGATCTACAAGATTGTTGTTTGCTTGCGCCACGGCGATGGAGTAATCACCGGAAGCGTGGAGTTCAAGGCTAGCGTGCCACATTAAACTATCCCCACCGGCCCTCACACCAAGGCAATGTTCAACAGGGTTTCCAACTCCACCTCAGGGATTTGATTAAAGTTGCTGTACATTTTAACCCAAAAGAAGCATTTGGCTTAGTGATCAGGGCCTTTGCACTCGTGTTTAAAATATTCATGCGACATATGTCGCTATCTGATTTGATGAAAAATTATTAAATAAAAAAAATAAAAATTAAGATTATGATCGTCAGCTGACTGGAAGATTATATTTTTGAATTAAATTAAAATCAGGTCTAAATTAATAAAATATAACTAACATGGATCAAATATATAATTATATCAATTTTCACTAACTTTCATGTCATCTTTTCCTTTTAAGTTTTAACAACGAGTGACTTAATTGATAATATTTTAACAATTAAATAATCTGATTAAAAAAATTAACAGATCGATGGTCAAAATATAACATGCCCCATAATTGAATGGTCATTCGTCTAGTTTACCCTTGTTGTTATTAGGTTCACTATTATTTTTGGATTTTATGTTACTTTTTTCATTATTATTCCAAAATATGTTGTTTTTGGAAAATTAAAATAAGGGGAAGAATGTTCTTTGCTTTCTTTTCCAATTTGCCGGAAAATGGATTCTTCATGGGTAGGCCCAGGCTCATCAACTTAACAATCTTCAAATTCTCCAGTAAACAAACCATTCGTAAAGGCAAAAAAGTACTAGTCAAAGTTCAAACTGGAAAAAACAAAAAGTCAATGCACCAGCCGGGAATCGAACCCGGGTCTGTACCGTGGCAGGGTACTATTCTACCACTAGACCACTAGTGCTCCATATTCCCTCTTCAACACTACTTTTTCCTCTTGGTAGGTGCTTTCAATGCCTGTAAAAAGATATTGGTCTCATGAATTCCTTTAACAATACATGAACAATAATAAAATCATATCCAACGAAGCAGCCGTTTGTTTAAAAGATTGGAATCCCATTTAGAAGCAAAATCTGGAAGCTGCTGCAATTGAACTTGAAAAATATAAAAAGTTTGTTTACCTTTGCAAGCAAAATTTCATTAGTTTGGGGGTCCATACTCCATAGTTGTGTGATGTAGCAAAAGAAAGTGATTCCACTATTGAATGCGTGCTTGATAATCGATATTCGATATGCCAACTTCTTCAGGGACAAGATCAGTGTATGCTCCGGCAAGCACCATACTGCAGTCCAGAAAAAGTAGTGGAAGTATTGCAATACACATTGAACACTCACCATGGACTCCCACCTTACCTTTTGCAGAGATTGAAAGATCATCGCCAAAACTAAGGTGAGTCCATTTGATTTTCTTACATTCAATACCGGCTTGGATGGTATTACAAGATATTCGAAAGAACATTCGTTGCGATCGCAATTAGGTAGGGGAAAGGGCATACACTTGCCTTGTACTCATTCGATAATGTAACCTACTGCAATTAACGCAAGTAAATCCACTGAAGGAGGCTACACCATATTAGCTTAAGTACCCAAAAGCTGCTGAAAATATCCCACAATTTTCCTCCGAAAGTTGCTCATAACTCAGTAAAAAAAACAAAAAGAATAATGCACCAGCCCGGAATCGAACCCGGGTCTGTACCGTGGCAGGGTACTATTCTACCACTAGACCACTGGTGCTCCATATTTTGAATGTTTGACAAATATTTATAGGCTTGTTTAATATATGCGATAGTTTAAGCATTAATTTCAAGTATGATCCTTAGATCAGACGGTAAAAAAGATATGCAAACCTTGCCATGCATGCAAGGGTTAATTGCTTGTGTCATTTGCAAATTATGACCTATGTTTTAAATTAATCCTAAATTTTTAAATAAATTTATTTTAACCCTAGTTAATATATATATATATTTAATATTGTATAAATAAATTTTATAATACTATATAATTTACAATACTATAACGGAAAAAAATATATTAACCCTAGTTATAACAAAAATAAATTTTAACTCTACTTATTGTTATTATTGGAATGAAAGACTGCAAAATGACCTGGTTAGCACTGACTGAAAAAATAAAGAATGTTGTAAATAAACGAGTTTGAACCGTGTCGTGGAAACAGTTCTGCCCCGATAAGTATAGTCGCTTCACAGGCAGATTGTCCCCCGAGGTGAACACGGTCGCTCCGGTAGTTAGAATCGTCAATTTACTCTGATATTAATCTCCATAATTGCAGAGTTTATCTGCAGTAACAACTCTCCATAACAGCAAATTCAGCAGATTGCTCAGCTGGAATAGTTAGACGTTCTGATTCGAATTTAACTGAAAAAAATAAAATCTGAATTCGAATAGTTTTCAGAGCCTATAAAGAAATTTCTCCAAAAAAATAATATTCGCACGCGGACGTGTCAAAGACACGTGTTACCCGAACCCGGTCGGGTAGCGGCGGCAGCGCGTAAAGATGTCCCTTGTTCTTTCCCACTCAACAAGGGAGGGGAAAATTTGGGTATAAATATCCTTCACAAACCTTTTTTCTAATCCATGTGGAATATAGGCTTTTGGCTTGGTTTTCACCTTAAGCATTACCAACACTTTTTTTTTTGAAAATTGATACCACTAATTTTATTAAACGAGAAAATATCTAAAATTACAATGAAAGTTTACTGCTGAGTAAACAAACAACTAAAATTAGATACAAACCCAGAAGAAACAATTAGCGGCTCTAGATCACAATAGGACCATACAATGAATAGGTAAGAACCTGTTGAGTTGATCAAGCAATTGCAAATGGCCAAGAGGGGGGTGAATTGGCAAATAAAAATTTTTGTGACGAGAATATTGGAAAATAAAATGACACAAGGGGTTATAGTGGTTCAAGTTCAACAACCGAACTCTACATCCACTACCTTAGCTCCCACTAAGGATTTTCCAAAACAATTCACTACTTGAATTCGTCCCCTTTTCTTGGATGAGGAGGAAACCTTACAATCTCGATTAAGCTTTTCAACCCCAAGCTTAATCCACTCAAATACAAAGAAGATTTTTGGTAAACTCAAGTATTTCTTCTCAAAGGATGATTGTCTACCCACTTACAATAACAGCAACCCAAAAACTCTCAATGATATGACAAAATGAAATACAAGAGTTGGGCACAAGAATATAGCTTTGAATAGCTCTAGGATTTGGATTTTTGCTTTGATGATGCTTGAATGTGTATTGTTAATCTTCCTGGTGAAATGAAGCTTGTATTTATACCCTTGAATCAGTTTCTAGCCGTTTGGATCATTTGACTTGTTGAAGGAGCCGTTGGGAACATTTTTCCATCTATTAAGGCAGCTCCCCAGCACCGTGTATCGATACACGACAATGGTGTATCGATACGCTAGTTTAAATTCAAACTAGCCGTTGTGCGTAAAAACAGGGCGTATCGATACACTAGGAGTATCGATACGGTCCAAACTCTCTGCCAAGATTTGTTGCATCAAAGCGTATCGATACAGGGGTCGTATCGATACGGTCCAAACTCTCTGTTAAAAACATTAATTTGTTGCATCAAAGAGTATCGATACTGTGACCAAGAGTATCGATACGTCATAACGGTCAAAACAAATTTTCAAATAATTATGCTAGGCGTATCGATACGGTTATTAAGCGTATCGGTACGGTTGCCCAGATGAACACTGTATCGATACGTATGGAAGGCGTATCGATACGCTATGTTCATTCAGAATTACAGTGAGTTTCAAGTGTATCGATACGCTGTGTGTATCGATACGCAGGGCCATTTTTGCATAATTTGGCTTTGAAAAACATGAAAGAGGTTTGAGAAACTTAATGTTTTGAGATCCAATCTTCAAACATTATTTTGTAAAAACATTTTGTTAATTTTTTGAAACTTGAAAGAGTTCTTAAAAATTTATTTGTTTTGCAGATTGGTCCTTAACTTTTTATGTTATATCAAAATCAATTTTAGTTTTACAATCTCCCCCTTTTTGATATAACAAAACCATAATAAATTTTTAAGTTTTTGAAAACTTTGAAAAAGGCTTTTCTCCCCCTTGCTTTAAGATAAATGTTTCAAAACAAATTTGTTTCTCCCCCTTACTTAAAGATAGAGAATTTTTGAAAAATTTTGACCTCTTTGAAAAAATTTTTTGACCTTTACACAATGAGTCCTTCTCCCCCTTTTTGTTAGATCAAAAAGAAACACAAGGATTAGAATAATCAAGCATAGGAATATCAATCATAAAACATAAAGCTCCAAATTCATAAACCAAGCAAGCATAGCAAGCATAATAATCCAAACCTTAAAAATCCTAAAACATAGAAAATAGGCATAATTCATGTTCTAATAAAAATGCAATGAAATCCTAAAATATCCTAATATGAGATGCATAATCTATGCGTCTCCACCATCATCATCATGATCATCCTCATCATCTTCTTCCTCGTCTTCATCTTCTTGAGGTGGTTGGTTCCTTCGATTTTGGTTGATCCAAGCACCATGGAAAGCGGTAAGAGAAAGATCCATTGAGTCTTGGCGAGCACTCAAGGTATCTATCTTCTTGTCCATGCCTTGAAGTCTTTCTTCCATCGATGTAAACCGATTATCTATAGCGTTGAAGCGACCGTCCATAGCATTGAACTTTTCATTGAGGAAAGTCATGAGATTTGCCATGGAGGAAGAGGAGGAGTCATGAGAAGCACGGCTAGAGGATGCGCGAGAGGCATTGACCGGGGCAGCGGGAGGATCAGCTTGAGGGTTGCGAACCCATTCATTACCGACAAAAGAGAAACCGGAGCGAGAAAGGGAATGCTCATCTATGGGTTGACCAAGGTTTTCGGGAAGGTCATGTGTGCAATCAACACCAAGGGAATGAAATAGACAACTCAATGCCGTAGTGTAGTAAAAAGATTGAACAAGTTTGGTGTGACGATTTTGAACCAAAAACACAAGATCGGCAAACATAATTTGACAAAGATTTGGTCGTTTACCCTCCCTAAAGCATGAAAGCCAAAAATCATCAATTTGACGAATGGTAGAATATCTACCACCCGAGGGACGAATAAACCAAGAGATAATAAGATGAAGTATACGATCATGAGCATCTAAAACTTTTGCCGGACCTATGTAACCCGAACCTAAAGAGTGTTCATCATCTATCCCAACATCCTCAAAACCAAAAACAGTGCACAAGACTTTTTGATCAATTAGAATAGGAGTTCCCATAACCGAGGATTCAATGGCAATAACATGCTCATTGGCTTCATCATTGACACAACAAGCATTTGAAAAGAAGACAATGACAAGATTCCTATATAAAATAGGAGGAATATTCAAAAAGGTTAAAAATTTCCATTGCCTAATTAAAGGAAGATATTTAAATTTGAATTTTGCAGAGTTTAAAAACGGAATAGACACGATTCGTTCTTCCCTAAGATTGATTCCCATACAAAGCTTATAGGTTTCTCTAGCTACGGGTGTGGGAAAACTAGTTTGGATAATATGAGGAAGGTTAGGAGTAGGATTACCCTCATCCTCATTAGAAACGGAAGCGGTGCGATGTCTCTTATTCCCTTTTTTCGGTGCCATAATCCTGAAAATACATCAAAAAGGATTCGAATATGTATGCAATTAACATCCAATTTAATCCAATAGATTCTAATAATTCAAGGTAATTTGTTTGAACAAAATTGTTTTAAAGAATATTTACAAAAAAAATTTTAGTTTTCAAAAAAATTTATCGAATATAAAATATATTCGAACCAAAAATTTATTTTTGAAAAATTTTATGAACAATATGAAACCCATAGTAAGTTAATCATAATGTATTTAAAAATCAGTTGAAATAATAATTGAAAATTAACGAAATTTAAAGAAATTTGAAAAATAAAAAATTTACCTTGATTTCTTAGAGTGGATGAAAGAGGGTGTGTTAGTGCACAAGATTGATGCCCAAGGATAGCCTTGATGTATGAAGTAAAATCCCTCAAGAAGTTTTGAAGATTTGTGTAAAATTTTGAAGAATTTAGAGGGTTTTTATAGAGGTTTTCGGTTTAGGGTTTTTGAAGAGGAGAAGAGGATTTTAAAAAGTGTGGAATTTTGATTAAAACAGCCTAAATAGGCTCTCCGTCCGTCGAGTATCGATACGCTATGCATGCGTATCGATACGCTATAACCTAATATTATCTTTGTCGTTTTATGTGTATCGATACCGTTGACGTATCGATACGCACAGGTGTTGACTTTTTCCCTTGACTCTTACCGTATCGATACACTCTTCTGTATCGATACGCATTCATCTGCAAAAATCCCAGAATTGAATACCGTATCGATACGCTGATATGCAGTATCGATACACGCTTGCCTGTTTCTGCAATTTTGGTATTTTTATGTGCAAAAATCCAATTTGAGACGCCCCTAAATGCATGTATGTGTTATATGAACAAGTTTTAATGACTTAATATGATTCATACTTCCCTTAGCAATATGTGTAGAAGCAAAAAGAACAAAATTAACATAAACATGAATCACAAACAATCTCAAGCAAATTTTTGTCATTTTGGGACCAAAAAAAAATTAAGAGAGACAAGATAGACCTAACTCTCTTCTAAGTGTCCAAAAGCGCTCTTTATCTAAAGGTTTAGTAAATATGTCTGCTAATTGGTTCAAGGTGTCAACAAATTCTATAACAACATCATTTTTCGAAACATGATCTCTAATAAAATGATGTCTAATTTCTATGTGTTTAGTTCGAGAGTGTTGAATGGGATTCTTAGTGAGACAAATGGCACTAGTGTTGTCACACCTAAGGGGTATGGTTTCCATTTTAACACCATAGTCTAAGAGTTGTTGCTTCATCCAAAGGACTTGAGCACAACAACTCCCTAAGGATATATACTCCGCTTCGGTGGTAGATAAGGCTACGCTATTTTGTTTCTTAGAGAACCAAGATACGAGCATACTACCTAAGAATTGACATGTACCGGAAGTACTTTTCCTATCTATCTTACATCCCCCATAATCCGCATCCGAAAAAGCATGAAGACTAAAAGTTGAATCCTTAGGATACCAAAGACCTAAGGTCGGTGTGTCTATTAGGTATCTAAAAATTCTTTTAATGGCAACTAGGTGTGATTCTTTAGGACTAGCTTGAAACCTAGCACACAAGCAAACACTAAACATAATATCCGGTCTACTTGCGGTAAGATAAAGCAAAGAACCTATCATGGATCTATAAAGCTTAGAATCGACACATTTACCTCCTTCATCTTTGTCAAGCTTTATGGAAGAACTCATAGGTGTGGCTTGAGGTTTTGCATTCTCTAAGCCAAACTTCTTGAGCATATCACTTACGTATTTAGCTTGATTTATGAAGGTGCCATCACTCATTTGTTTGATTTGGAGTCCCAAAAAGAATGAGAGCTCCCCCATCATGCTCATCTCGAACTCACCTTGCATTAGCTTAGAAAAATCTTTACAATAACACTCATTAGTAGAACCAAAAATAATATCATCAACATAAATTTGAACTACTAAGATGTCATTGTTATATCTTTTTATGAAGAGTGTTGTATCCACCTTTCCTTTTTCAAAACCTTTTTCAATTAAGAAAGTTGAAAGTCTCTCATACCAAGCTCTTGGAGCTTGTTTTAAACCATAGAGAGCTTTTGTAAGTTTAAACACATGGTTTGGAAATTTTGAATCCTCAAAACCTGGTGGTTGTTCAACATATACCTCTTCATTTATAAAACCATTTAAAAAGGCACTTTTTACATCCATTTGAAAAAGCTTGAAATCATGATAACATGCAAATGCAAGTAACATTCTAATAGCTTCCATTCTTGCTACGGGTGCATAAGTCTCATCAAAATCAATTCCCTCTTCTTGAGTATAGCCTTGAGCAACAAGCCTAGCCTTGTTTCTCACTATATTACCGTTTTCATCTAATTTATTCCTAAAAACCCATTTTGTACCTATAGTAGATTGATTATTAGGCCTTTCTACTAATGTCCAAACTTTACTTCTCTCAAATTGGTTTAATTCCTCTTGCATGGCCAAAATCCAAAAATCATCTTTTAAAGCTTCTTTAATGTTTTTAGGCTCAATGCATGAAAGAAACGCAACATGATTCATTAATTTGAGAGAGGATCTAGTGGTTACCCCCTTGGATGGATCACCCAAGATTTCACCATCTTTGACATAGTTTAACTCCCTTGGGTAAGATACCTCTTTTTCTTCATGAGCTAAGTCTTTTAAGCCTTCAAGAGGAGGTTCTTGTGAGTCTTCTTCTTTAGTTGGAATCTTATCCTCTTTTGATGTTTGTCCTCCATCAATAGTATCAATGATTCCTACATCATCATCATCACAAGATTCCTTTCTCGAAAGGAGGTTATCATCGAAAACAACATGTATTGACTCTTCAACAACTAGAGTTCTTTTATTAAATACACGGTAGGCTTTAGAGTTTGAAGAATACCCTAAGAAAATGGCTTCATCACTTTTAGCATCAAATTTACCTAAGTTTTCTTTACCATTATTTAAAACAAAACACTTACATCCAAAAGGATGAAAATAGCTAATGTTAGGCTTTTTGGACTTTAAAATCTCATAGGATGTCTTCTTTAAGATTGGCCTAATCATTACTCGATTTATTATATAGCAAGCGGTATTTGTAGCTTCTGCCCAAAAATATTTAGGTAAATTATTTTCGCAAAGCATGGTTCTAGCCATTTCTTCTAAAGTTCGATTTTTCCTCTCAACTACCCCATTTTGTTGAGGAGTGCGAGGTGCAGAAAAATTATGGCTAATCCCATTTTCATTTAAAAACTCATCAAAACCCAAATTTTGAAATTCAGTTCCATGATCACTTCTAATATGAGAAATTTTAAGTTCAAGATCATTTTGAGTTATTTTAGAAAATGTGATGAATTTTTCTAAAGCCTCATCTTTTGTACTTAGGAATAGAACCCAAGTATATCTAGAATAGTCATCTACAAGCACAAATGCATATGATTTTCCACCCAAGCTCATTGTCCTAATTGGCCCAAAAAGATCCATATGAATCAATTGTAAACATCTACTAGTAGAGACATCATTTATGGGTTTAAAAGAACTCCTATGTTGTTTACCTTTTGAACATGCATCACAAATTTTATCATTTGAAAAATTAAGTTTGGGTAAACCTCTAACTAGATTAAGGGAATTTAATTTTTTTAGAACACTCATGCTTGCATGTCCTAACTTTCTATGCCATAGCCATGAGTCATGTTCATCATGTGCAACTAAACATGCATGGGATGAATGGATGTCTTCTAAATGCACCATGTAAATATTGCCTATTCTATGTCCTATGAGCATTGTTTGATTTGTTTTAATGTTTATAATTTTACAACCACTTTTATCAAATAAAACATTAAAACCTTTATCACATAACTGACTAATGCTCAACAAATTATGTTTAAGACCGTTGACATACAAAACATCTTTAATGTAGATAGAAGAGTGATTACCAATAGAGCCTATTCCTTCAATGAGTCCTTTTGAGTTATCACCGAAGGTTACTACTCCACCACTCTTAGGCTTTATTTCCACAAATCTACTTTTGTCACCGGTCATATGTCTTGAGCATCCACTATCAAGGTACCAAGAATTTTTGCTTGAAACTTTAGCCTTGAAGCAATGCTCCCCCTACAAACAAAGAATTTAGGCCTTGGTTTTTGGTACCCAAATCATCTTGGGTCCATGAGTGTTAGCCTTTAACAATTTGGTTCCCTTGGGAATCCAAGAAGCAATAGCATTTAAGTTATTAGAAATGATAAGTTCTTTAGGAACCCAAACATTTCTAATTTTATGACTTTTAGTTTGCTTATAAAAATTTCTTTGTTTAGGTAAAGAATATTTTCTTTTTGTATATTGGGGTTTAAAATAATTTTCTTTCTCAAAATTCTTTTTCCCAATATCAAAAGATGTTTTAAGATTATCTACTTCCTTTGTGTGATAATCTTGAAAATCGGAAAGAAGTTTTTCAAGTTCAAGATTTTTAGTTTTAAGATCATTTGAAAAATTAACTAAAGATAAAACTTTCTTTTGCAATTCGGAGTTATTTTTTAAAAATGTCTCATTTTGAATTTTTAAATCAGAAATTATTTTCTTGTTTTTCAAAATGGACTCCTTGTATTTTTCTACTAACTCATCATACACTTCTTGAAGTTCATCATAAGCATCTTGAAGTTCTTCAATAGAAAAATCTAAATTGTATGAATTAGAGGTTACCTTTGATTCATCATCGATGGCCATGAGACATAGGTTGGCCACTTCTTCCTCTTCCTCGGAAGACTCATCATCACTCCAAGTTGCAATTTGTGCTTTGAGCTTGTTCTTCCTCCCAAAGCTTTTCTTTTTCAATTGAGGGCACTCGGAACGAATGTGACCCGGTTTGTTGCATTCATAGCAAGTAATTGGGTCTATTTCCTCTTCCTTGTTTTTACTCTTGAAGTCCCTTCTTCTCATGAATTTTCTTCCACGATTTGACTTCATAAACTGAGTAAATCGTTTGGCCAACATAGCCATTTCCTCTTCTTCATCCTCACTAGAATCATTTTCTAATTGTGAAGCCTTTAATGCGATTCCAACTTTCTTTTTCTCAGCTTCCTTCTTTTCTACTATCTTCTTCTCTTGTTCTCTTCCCTTTCTCATAATCTCATGTGTGAGTAGAGATCCAACAAGAGCATCTAATTTAAGAGTCTTCAAATCTTTGGCTTCAATTATGGCCGTTCTCTTGCTATCCCACGATTCCGGAAGAGAGTATAACAACTTTCTTACTAGCTTGTCTTCGGGAATGATTTCTCCGAAACCCTTTAAACCGTTGACAATGACCGAGAATCGATCAAACATTTGGGAAACACTTTCATCGGGATCCATCTTGAAGTTCTCATAGTTTAGATTGAGTAGTCCAATCTTTGTCTCCTTTACATCGCTAGTCCCTTCATATGTTGTTTCGAGAGTGTCCCAAACCTCCTTGGCATTTTCGATTGAAGACACCTTAGAGTAGATATCCGGACCAAGTGCACAAAATATTACATGAAGAGCTTTGTCGTTCACTTGCATCCTTCTTCTTTCATCATCGGTCATTTCGGCTTTGATTTTTGGAACAAGCCTTTCTCCATCTCTCCTCATGGGAATGTATGGACCTTCTTCAACTACATCCCACACCATAAAGTCGGTAGATTTAATGAAGAGCCTCATCCTATTCTTCCAATAAAGATAGTTATCCCCATTGAAGAATGGTGGCTTGGTGGTGGATTGAGATTCATAGTTGGAGGTGGATGCCATTGCTTGACTTGTTGTTGATCAAACTTTCAACTTTCCAAGGATCGACTCAAGAGGATTGTAATCCTTCCAATGAGTGTAGCTCTGATGCCAATTGTTGAGTTGATCAAGCAATTGCAAATGGCCAAGAGGGGGGTGAATTGGCAAATAAAAATTTTTGTGACGAGAATATTGGAAAATAAAATGACACAAGGGGTTATAGTGGTTCAAGTTCAACAACCGAACTCTACATCCACTACCTTAGCTCCCACTAAGGATTTTCCAAAACAATTCACTACTTGAATTCGTCCCCTTTTCTTGGATGAGGAGGAAACCTTACAATCTCGATTAAGCTTTTCAACCCCAAGCTTAATCCACTCAAATACAAAGAAGATTTTTGGTAAACTCAAGTATTTCTTCTCAAAGGATGATTGTCTACCCACTTACAATAACAGCAACCCAAAAACTCTCAATGATATGACAAAATGAAATACAAGAGTTGGGCACAAGAATATAGCTTTGAATAGCTCTAGGATTTGGATTTTTGCTTTGATGATGCTTGAATGTGTATTGTTAATCTTCCTGGTGAAATGAAGCTTGTATTTATACCCTTGAATCAGTTTCTAGCCGTTTGGATCATTTGACTTGTTGAAGGAGCCGTTGGGAACATTTTTCCATCTATTAAGGCAGCTCCCCAGCACCGTGTATCGATACACGACAATGGTGTATCGATACGCTAGTTTAAATTCAAACTAGCCGTTGTGCGTAAAAACAGGGCGTATCGATACACTAGGAGTATCGATACGGTCCAAACTCTCTGCCAAGATTTGTTGCATCAAAGCGTATCGATACAGGGGTCGTATCGATACGGTCCAAACTCTCTGTTAAAAACATTAATTTGTTGCATCAAAGAGTATCGATACTGTGACCAAGAGTATCGATACGTCATAACGGTCAAAACAAATTTTCAAATAATTATGCTAGGCGTATCGATACGGTTATTAAGCGTATCGGTACGGTTGCCCAGATGAACACTGTATCGATACGTATGGAAGGCGTATCGATACGCTATGTTCATTCAGAATTACAGTGAGTTTCAAGTGTATCGATACGCTGTGTGTATCGATACGCAGGGCCATTTTTGCATAATTTGGCTTTGAAAAACATGAAAGAGGTTTGAGAAACTTAATGTTTTGAGATCCAATCTTCAAACATTATTTTGTAAAAACATTTTGTTAATTTTTTGAAACTTGAAAGAGTTCTTAAAAATTTATTTGTTTTGCAGATTGGTCCTTAACTTTTTATGTTATATCAAAATCAATTTTAGTTTTACAGAACCTAATCCAAAGACTCGAAACAAAAGACGGATACAAACACCCCCAAATCGACGATGATGGGTAAAACCATCAACAAACAACATTAACAAATGCATATTACAATGATCGTACGTTGACAAAAAAGTCATTACCACAACTCAATCGCGAATAAACGGTAGATGTATTCGCGTATCCAAATCTTGTTCAAGGGTCTGAGAAGGGGGATCAGCAGCATAATGAAAGGAACACCATTTTGATCAGTCGTGGCGTCGTCAGATCCAACCCTAATTAAAAATTAAAACAAAAAACAAAAAAGCGTGCCAAAAGACAGAGAAATACGTACCAAAAGGTAGACTAAATCGTGCCACAAGAGCAGAATAGTTTATTGAAAACAAAAAAAATGAAACAATAGATCCGGCGGTCGGCAACCAGTACTAAAACCGGTGCCGCCGCCGACAATTAAAAAAGAAAAAGAGCAAAAATAGACAACGGCGGCAAAAGATTTTCAGAGCAAAAAGTTTTAGGTTTTCAGAGAAATTAGGGCTAAACCTTGTCCGTATTTCAAATTAGATTTAGCATTACCAACACTTATAACCATAATATTGTATAAATTTATTTTTACATGATACGAATTATATAACTAGGGTTAAAATATATTAAGCTGTAAAACAAATAACCCTAGTCTGTTTTTTATCACTTTAACAAAATTTTAAGTATTATATCTCTGTCATAACTTAAATCTAGCATGTTAGAAAAATAAATAACCTCTTTAATTTTAACTACGTAACCGATTTTTAATAAGTAAAATTTAGTTTCAGAGTTCATAATTAAATTAACATAAAATATTATAGATACTAATACTTAATGATTCAATTAGAATGCGGATATTGAAATGTACCTAGAAAACAAAAACAGAAAGTATAAGAAGTTTCTCAATAAGAAATATTTTTTTCAATTCAATTGTATGCTTACGTACATGAACGGTTTAATTACTAATTACATCCCTCTAAAATATAGTGTCTTCATTTTAATTTGTTGGACTCACACTTTACAAAAACTGAGAAGTTATTGTTAAACATTGTCCTCAACTCGTGTGTTAAGAAATCAATAATTCAATAATTTGTATATAAATATTTACAAAAATAGTTTATCAATCCATATGCATCAATAATACAATAATTTCATTGATTTTAAAATTAATAAAACTTAAAAAATAATGATTAAAACCAAAAAAGTTGGAGTCAATGGTCAATTTTTCATTACTTTTCAAACCAATTTTAGAACTAATTCACTTTTGGTACTAAAAGTTAAAAATATTTTTAGTATTAAAAAACTAGATTTGTTCAAGGATAGGATCACATGTCCAAAATGTAGAGGATTAGACAAATATATTAAATAAAAAAATGGGTAATCTCTTTGAACGACAAAAATATTCTCACATATGATTCTCCAGCTACAAGAACGATATCTTTGGTATTTATTAACAAGTTAGAATAAAAAACGTAATTATTTAAAATTAATTATAATTGGATGAATATATAAACTCCAATTCATAACAAAACTGAACTTCACATTCATTGAAATTAATTGCATCACTAAATACTATATCGTTTAAAATTTTCATACTTTTATCTGACTTTAGAAGTAATTTCTCAATGGTGGAACTATACCCGGGGAAGGTGGTATTTGCCTTTGGTACACACAGAAAAAAGTGAATTGATTGATAAAATACAACTTTAAATTTAACCCACACCTTTGTCATTCTCATTTCTCAATAGTGTCTTTCTCTTTCTGGTTTCAAACTCTTGTCTTTGTTTTTTCTTCTTTTTTCTACTTCTACTTCAAAACGGATGGCCAGTTTGTTGCTAGAAAAAAATGTCTAAAATAACTAAATTAAATGTATGCCCGTGAAAACTAACAGATTGTAGGGCGGCCCTGGGTAGGTCAAACCGATTGACCACTCATGGCCTCATTTTTCTAGTTTTTACCACTTAAAATTATAATAGTAAAGACCCCAAAATTTGATTATAAAATTAGATAAAAGGCTTTAATTATGGGCCATAAATAAAAAAGTAAACAAAATAATAATTTAGTTATAATATTAGATAAATGCTTTTTTTTTCAATTTTTACTAATTAAACAATTATAGTTTAATTTTTTAATAGTTATTATTAGGGTCTAAATTTTTTCAATACTTATTGGCAGAGGCTTATTTTCCAATATTGTTATTATGCGTATTTAATTTTTTTTCAATATTTGTTATTAGAGGTTTATTTTTTTCTATATTTGTTATTTGAGGCCTAATTTTTCTTGATATTTAGTATTAAGGACATACTCATTTTGTGCATACAAAAATAGAGTATTTACAAAGTTTTTTTTGCTTTATCTTACGTAAATGTTTCAGTCGCCAACATTAGAGAACTAACTTTTAAAAATCTCTAACTTATCTAATTTCTTAATCTCTTTAGCATTTTTTTAATAATAAATGAACTGTCTACCCCATTCATTGGGATGCTCTCCGTAAAATAAATTAATAAAAAGGTCGCTCTGATATCATTTGTCACAATATGTTAGTCTTATATTGAAAAGAAAATAAATGTCGTATATTATAAAAACGATGACGTTGTACATCCTATCTGACATGACTTTTAAAGAAAAAAGAAATGATTTCATGACAAGTGGTATCAGAACGATTCTTAAATGCTGAATTTATTTGAAAATTAGATAAGTTGAATTTTTTTTAAGATTTAAGGTAATGATCATATGACAAGTGGTATCAGAACGACCCTTAGATGCTGGATTTCATGTCGAGTGCTCTAGTGGATAGGAATGACAAGATGAACAATTATGACGATGTAACACCCGTGTTTTGGGCCTAGGAGTTAACCGAGTTATAGTTCGAGTCAAATAAAATTTAATTAAAACAATCCAACTTCAAATTGTAATCACTAATTTTGCCCGAACCTTGAACACCTTCAAGTTTTTGTCAATATGGGCTTAACGGGCGTTATGAAATATAAAAATAAAAAAGGAAAAAAGATAAAAAAAGATAAAAAAGAAAAAAAGAATATATATATATGTCATATTATTACCATACTATTATCATTATTATATGTATGCGACATTTATATATATGTGTGCTTTGATTACATGTACATAATGTGTTAATGTGTTTGGCATCAATGTTTGCTATGTTTAACTTCTTCTTATTTCATCCCATCACTTGCTTTATTCATTTATTATCATCCTATATTAATTACCATATTTGTCTTTATTATTATCTATTATTGATGTTATACTAATTATTATTCAGTATTATTTGTTATTATAGTTATTATTAATATTTATTATTACTAGTATATTATTATTCCCGGATAATATCATTATAAAAATTAAAAAACATGGATAAATAAAAAACCCAAAATATGTTAGAATTAAATAAACACAGCCCACTTTGATTAAAAAATATATACATAAGTCCATTAAATAAACAGTCCATTAAACAAATTACAAGCCCAAAATAATAAAAAGCCCAACATTAAAAAAAAACCCCTAATATCCTTTGGTTTGCAGCTGCAGCTGCCACCCATCTGTGACCGTTGGATCTGGCCGCGATCCAACGGTTCAGATCGCGCCCGAAGAATAAACCCTAGAGAGGGGCTCTCCTTATCCCTCGCGCCGCTACACCACAGCCGTCAGATCTGCCTCAAATCTGACGGTCCAGATGAGGCCCAGAAGCACAAACCCTAGGGAGGCCCTCTTATCCCTCGCGCCGCACGCCCACTGTCGTCCGATCTGGGCGAGATCAACGGCCCAGATCGTGTCTGAAGGAAACCCTAATGAGGGTATTGATCCGCGCCGCACGCCTTCCCCACCGTTAGATCAAGATCTGATCTAACGGACCATATTGGCACGTGCTCTACACCGAACGTCGGTTCGTGTTCCACGCGCGCGTCCATAACGTCCCAAACCCCTCCACGCGCGCGTAACTCGATCCCGTGACCCCTCGTCTGCACGCCTCTGACCTTCTGTCCCCGCCGCACACCCTCGGCCGCCCCTACGCTAACACCATTTTGGGGTGGTTTCGTCATGCAACAGAAAAAAAGAGAGGAATCAGACACCAAAAATGTAAACGGATACACAGAAAAGCAAAATGTCAACCAGACAATGAAAAGAGAGGGAGAGAGAGGATTCATCTTGTTTTGTTTTTTCTCTATGTAATCTGGGTATAAGAGTAGCCCGAAGAAACTTGTAACCTTTTCTTCTTAAGCGAAAAAGAAGAGGATTTTCAGAAAGCAATAGAAAAAACCAGTATTTCCAGAGGTACCCAAAATCTCAGTATTTCAATCTGATGCATGCATGAGAAATAAAAAGGGTTTTTGTTTTTTTTACCTTTCGAAAGCTTTCTTTCCTCCTCCGTTCTGGATTCGAACCGGCGATAATCCCATCGGTTCCCGTTTAGGGAGTCAACCGGGGTGAGCCATCGGAGCCACGGGGAGAGGTTTTCCCTCTCTAGGGTTTCAAATGATTTTTACAGGGGAGTTTTAGGGATTTCGGTAAGGGTTAAGTTTTTCGCTTCTTTTTTTTTTCTTTTTCTTTCCTTCGTTGTCGATGGCTTGAGATTTTTGGTGGTTGCTCTCCGTTTCTCTAAGATTTCCGATGCCGAGAACGGCCGACGGCGCCGAAAACTTCCCCGGTGAAGCTAACCCTAACCGGTTGTGAAGAGGGGATGAAGTTTTTCTTAGGGTTTGAGTTTAAAATGGGCAAAAGGGGAAACCTATTCTGAAGAATACCTTTTTATAATGAATCTGCGTTTTAAAATTGGTTTATTCGCCATTTTATCCCCTCCGTGCTATGAAAATATCATCAAAGGGGTTTCCGCTTTTTGAAATTACGTCCTTGGTCACTATTGTTTCAAACCTTTTTTTTATTTCGTCCCCAAACGTGTTTTTAGCCTTTTCCGAATGGTTTAATGTCCATTTCGGTCCCTCCAGGTTACAGCGTTCTTTCATTTTGGTCATTGTTTAGATGATTCAGCATTGTTTTTATGGTTTATTTCCTTAGTCCATCCCTGGAAACAGTCCCAAATTCATTTTTAGCCACTTTCAGATTTACTTCTTTATTTTGTATATATTTGTTCATGCATTTAAATACTATTTCTTATATATTTTTTATGCTATGTTTATTTTATACGCTTTTTTGATTTATTCGTATTATTACGTACATTGTTTATTTATTTTTGATATACATGTGGTCATGTGTTACACTAAGTTGCATCCGATTTTTTTTAAATTGCAATGCGAGCGTCTTTTTATTCGGGAACGAACGAGGCCAGTACCAGTCGTAGTGGTGGTGGTTCGGACGTTCTTTCTCGAATATTGAGACCTTTAAAATTCACTCGCTCGTATAACCAAATTTTGATGTGATTCGTCACTTTAATTCGCAAAATTTAATATTAATTAAGCGGTAATGTTTTTTGGTACCGATTTCCGGGCACGACGGGGGTGCTCATCCTTCCCCGCGTGTAACCGACTCCCGAACCCATTTTCGAAATGAATCTCTGGTTTTATTTCAGTGTCCGGTCTACCATTTTTAAATGGCCGGTGGCGACTCCTCTATTTTTATAAATCCGATTAAATTTTTAAAAAACTATTAAAACCCGGTTCTTCTAAGTGACACCGGTATTTTTTAGTCGCAACACAAATAATGACCAAATTGAGCTTTAATAAGAAGGGAGGGACCTATGTTGCAATTTGACCCAAATTTAAAAAGCAAGACCACTTTATGGGAAAAGTTGTCTTCCCTTTTTTCCCATTTCCTTCTTCCAAACGTTGGAAACACTCCCCACCATTGCCAAGCTTCTTGAAACTTTGGGTCACTATTCCATTCGATTCCAACCTCGTTTTAAGGTGTTTTTCAAAGGTAAAAATGTTTTCTTAATCTCCTCTTTATCCCCTATCCAACCATTGTCTTAGATTTCAAAAAATATGGGGTTTTGGAAATTAGGGTTTATGTTAAAGTTTGGGTTTTTAAGGGGGTTTTTCAATTTGTTTTGATAAATTATGTTGGGGTTTTGTTTAAGCATAATGAAATACACAATATATATTAATTTGGTTGATTTTGGATGAAAATTCGTAGTGGGTTCTTAGGGCAATTTTTGAGGTATTAAAACTTGGGTTTTTGGTGGGTTTTATGTTGAAATTGAAGGGCTGATGGTCTACCTATGTTAGGAGGGTGATTTGGGATGTTTTGGAAGTCATTTGGATGTTTGGAAATGGGTATTTCAGCCAAGGGTTATTGGAGTACGAAAATTGGGTTTTTGAGATATTATGTGGTTTGGGAAATTGTGGAAATTGGGTTGTGTTTGCAAGTGAGTTGATGGTTGAGTTAGCATTGAATTGGGAAGTAATGTATGTGTTTTGTTTGACTAGAAGCAAGAGGAAACGTTGAGGAGGCTTTGGGACCGAATCCGAGTTCGTAGGAGGATTGGTTTGAATTGCTAAGGAAGGGCGGTGAGTGGTCTTAACTTGTTTTAAAGTTTGGTTTGAGCATGAGTAGTGTGTGTGTGTAAAGTGTGCTTGGTAGGCCACTTCCTTATGACCCAAGTAGTTAATTTAGTCTTGTATTCCTTAAATGACAATGTGCTTAATGACTATGCTCTTGTACTTATGATTATATGGTGCATGTATATATATATCATGATGTGGATATATGTGATGAACATGAGTGTGGTTGATGACATGTGCTTGATGATGATAATTGGCACTAAATAATTACCGGTTGTAAATGATCGATCATTAGGATAGTGTGCACACAAATTGAGTCAAAACGTACGTGGCCTTGATGGCGTTAAGTCATCAAGGAGGAGTACGGTGATGTAACATTCCACCGGAAGTTTTTATTTATTTCTACGAGATGATGAGTGGAATCCCATCCGTATGGCATGTGGGGATGAGTGGAATCCCGCACATGCAAGGTCCGGTGATGAGTGAAATCCCACCGAGGTAAAGTGATGTTGAGGTTTATATCCGCACAATAGGGGTAATTAAAGTGGCCAATTAAACTTGTTCATGTATTGTGATATATGATGGTGATATATGGTTGTGGTATATGGTGTTGTTGCATGATGATTAATATTGATGTTTAAGCTTGTTAGGGTTGAGAGACCATATATGCCACTTGAAAGACTAGCTAGGTCTACTTAATTTTATGCCTATGCTTGATGTATGTAAGACTAGGATTAACGTGCTTGAACCCTGCATTGTTGATGTTTTTCGTTTTAGAGCACCCTCACTAAGCTTATAGCTTACGCTCTCTATGTTCAACAATGCAGATCATTAGCGTGGTGTTAGCTCGAGGCAAGGCAAGAAGGGCTTTTCAAGTTGTTGCTCAAGTATGGTTAATTTTGTAGTAGCTAAGCAATGTGGCAATAGGGTTTGTTTGTATGAGCCTTGTATGACTCTTTCAAATGATGTTGTTTTGGATTGATCATGTATTGTAAGCATGTTATACTTTGATGTATGTTGGTGTGTATGATGGCATGCTTTAGGATGTTTTAGGTTTCCTTATGCTGAGTGCAAACCTCTTTTGATTGACTTGTGGCTTTATGACCATTTGAGCCTTTGAGTATGCACAATATGGCCTAAATTGTTTTCTCATTAGAATGTTATGTATGGATGCTTTAATCCATGTTTGAATGACTCCCTTGGCTTAAATATGTGTGCTTGCATGTTTGTATATGCTTAGGTGAGTCGAGAAATGCATTTAGAGTCGTGTTGGGGTCGTTTAAGTTGAATTTGAGGTATTGCAGTGCAGGGGGTGTCGATACCCCTAGCTAGGGTATCGATACTGTCTTGCCCAAAGGCCTCAGATTTTGCCTGGAGTATCGATACCCTAAGGGTATCGATACCCTTCAAAGTTACTGGAATCTGGTGTTGTGGATGAGAGTAGAGCGTATCGATACCCCTGGTTAGGGTATTGATACCCTGGTATTGATACCCTGGTTAGGGTATTGATACCCCTGGTTAGGGTATCAATACTGGCTGTCCTATAAGCTTAAAAATAGACTGTTTATGCATGGCCGTGGTTCGAATGTGTTTTCCTTTGAATGTTTTCCGCTGTTGTGAATCACATAGGACTTAATATTCATCTAGGCAAGATTTATATAAAAAGAAAAAAAAATAGGGTTGCTAACCGAGGGGGAATCCTTTGGGTTTCGCTTCGGTTTTCCCCGTGTGGCTCACTCGAACTGGTCATCCGGCCAGACCGGGACGAGGGGGTTACAGACGATATCTCGTAATAAGGACATCACAAGATGTACATATAAAATTATTTGCTAAAAAAGGTTGAATGTGGTGTGCAGTTGAAAATATTAAATTAGTAAAATTGTACATATATAGAAATACATTTTTAAGAAGAATGCACAAATAAAAATACATGATATTTTTAGAGACATAACATTACATATTACAAGAACAAAAATTTATAGTAAAAGCTAGTAAGCAATTGAGAAGGTTACCACTTGAGAAAGAATGGAGTGAAGATTTAGAGAAGATTTCATTAATTGATAATTTCATATCAACAATTTTTCAGGATGCCATGTCTACAAAAATTTTAAAACTCACAACACTCATTCTCATAGATAATTTAGTGGTAAAAATTTTAAAATGTTTCTTTGAGCACTTTTGTAAACTTAAATTTTTGATAATTTTATTACGAGTTTACCTAACTCTATTTCTAGTTTGGAGAAACATAAATCATTGCTGCTTCAAGCTTTGAAGAAATTGGATCTTCAACGCATTAAAGTTTGAAAAATACCTTAAGATTTGGAAATATTGACAAATTTTAGATATCTTGATCTCAGATTTACAAGTTATTCAAATGAGATCCCCACTGAATTATTGTCA
This sequence comes from Hibiscus trionum, assembly GCA_030270665.1. Lineage (NCBI taxonomy): Eukaryota > Viridiplantae > Streptophyta > Magnoliopsida > Malvales > Malvaceae > Hibiscus > Hibiscus trionum. The sequence goes on along the minus strand of BSYR01000003.1, from coordinate 77,975,861 downwards.
AAATTATACTAGTTTCAATATTTAACAATTCATTTATTATTAAAAAATGATGAACATATTTAAAAATTAGATAAGTTGGTATCAGTACGACTCTTTATGTATACTTTAAGTACTTATTTTGACAAAAAAATATATTTTAGGTATATACTTTGACAAAAAAATACTTTATGTATCTATTTTGACTAAAAAATATATTTTAGATACTTATTTTGACTAAAAAATAGTTTTGGTATCTAAATAAAAAACATACTTTAATTCCTTATTTGTGATATAAGTCTATATTAATTTCGAAATCTGAAGGTCGGTGCACTTGAGCCATGGGTCTCGTGTGTTGGGCCAAGGTGTTGGGTTCTCTTGGTGTTTAGAGGGCCTTAATAGACTTCCATTTTGTTGTTGGGTTAGAATCCCTGTATGGGTAAATGAATATGAGGATCATGGAAGGGTATAGAGATGATTTCCCTCATTATGAAGGAGGAAGGCTGATTTTTCATTAAGGTTATGTAAAAAAGTGAAAGAGTGATATCATCTTTGTCTTCCACACCAATTCTTATCCCCCCTCATCTTCCACACTAGGTAAAGCTTCCATCTTTGTCATTTGAGTGTTAATCCAAATTTAGGAGGTAGAAATTCGTAATCTATCTTTTGCGATCTACAAGTCAAAGGTAGGAATTGTGAGTTTTGGTGGTAGAAATTGTGAGTTTTTGTCGTTAAATTCTAACAATGTTGTAATTCATTTTTACAACATTTGGTTGTTGTGAGAGAGGTTGAAGATTCTTCCAAAGAGCAAGGAAAAAAGAAAATTTGAGGTTTAAAACAAAGGGTTACATTTTCAGTTTTGGAGGAAGGTTAGCACACTTTCAACTCCTAAGTATAATGGATTTGTATGCTTGATTTGGTGATTTGAGTGTTTAAATGCTTGATAATGCTTGTTAATGGTAAATTTGAGATATGGTGTTAATAACATGTAAAATTGGTAGTAAATCACCCTAAATAACTCTCATAAACTGTAATATTAACTTAAAGGGTTGTTGGTTGTGAGTTGGAGGTTTTGGGGTGATTCTTGAGCCTAAGAAAGCCATTTTTGGTACCGGTACATGTGGAAGTCGTACAAGTACTCTAGTGTTTCGAGTTTAAGAATACTGTCTTATTGAGACGAAGCATCAGAGGGGTACCGATATGAGTCGACCTGTACCGGTATGCTAGGGATTAGGAAAATTTCAACAAGCCATTCTGGTATTAGTATACTATGAGTATCGGTACCCAAAGGTACCATACAAGTACACGAAGGCCAGCACCAGTACCCACTGGGCATTCTGTCCAAAAATGTTCATTTTAGGTTTGGGGGCTAAAAAATCATGAGATTCGATCCATTAGACTCCTATTGACATAAAATGAGTGGTAAAATTGAGAAAATGAGATTTCGCTCACTTATACGAATATAATGAGTAAAAAATTGAAATATGGATGAGTGACTCGATGACAATAGTAGCTTTATAGCGCACGGTGATTGTTATGATGTTGATGTGTGCCGTGCGAGCACTTGTGTGTTAGAGTCACCTTGATTGATGGGAGCCGAATGCTCGAGACTTGTTGCAACACCATGATATGTTAATCGAATGAACTCTCTGATGTTGTGTGACCCGAGCCTCATTCGAAGATACTTATTCGAGGGGGATTTCGAGTATGAGTGTATGTCCCGATGTGTGTGACCCGAGCCTCACTCTAGGTTTGTGGATTGATGGTTGTGGTGTGATTGATGATGGCATGATATGTTTTGTTGATCGAGCATGATTTAGGCGACTAATGGTAGCGTCATGTATTAATTATTGCCATGTTACCTTTTCTAGCTACATGTGTATGTTTATAATTTGCATGAAGCATAATAGAGTGGAGGTGTATCCATTGAGCTTTATGAGCTTAGCGTTTGGAATCGTTGTTTTCGTTCGCAGGTTTTTAGGTTGTTGCGTTGCATCGAAGGAGCCCCATCAGAGTAGGACTTCAGCTCATCGACGTGTATCAAGAGTACAATACTTAAATTTATCGGGCAATGTATTCATAGGACCTTGATGTCATATCTATAACTCTTATTTTAGATTTATTTGATCATGTCATATGATTTAATCATCTTGTTTTAAATTTGAGTTCCCTTTGTAAACGATTTAACTATTTTTTTTTTGTTATATTTAAAACGTTATGGTTTATAAAATTTAAAAGTGAATTAAGCTAAACAAGGTCAAATTTTTTATATTTGTAGGTTGAGCTTGAGGTCCGAATGTAATATCAGATTTAAGGCGTTATATATAGGATGTTAGGGATAACTACTAAGCTATCGAGTCAAGATCAGATATTTGGGGGTCAAGCATTTGTTTATCATTGGCACGTATATATTATCATTCAATTAAATTTAATATTTCAAAGTTTTACCGTTAAAAACCAATATAGTTGATTATTTCATTTACAAAAACATACTTGCATTTATATTTATTATTAATATACAAATGTAACATATCAAATAACGTAGTATAAGATATAAACATATACAATTATTGACGTTGAAAGTTTAATTATATAAAAGACTTAAGTTAAAAATAGATTAATTATAAATAAAATAAAAACAAAAATTTGACGTTTACTATTTTGAAATAAAATGAAATGGAGCTTAAAAAGTAATATAACAAGAAAAGTTGGGATCATAACCTAATTTCGTTGACTTTAAAATTACTTGGAGTCAAGGTTCGGGACAATTATCTATTGCTTTTTAAACTAGCTTTGGGAGCTAAAAAAACACTTTAAGTGCTAAAAGTTAGGTTTGTTCAAGGGTTGAGCTGCTTGTCCAAAGTTTGGGATACTTAATTTCATCGATTTGGACAAATATATTAAGGAAAAAACTTTAATACACATGTCGTGTAAATTTTAGTTTTAGAGGTTAAGATTTTAGTTTAGAGTTTAGAATTTAGGGGTTTAGGTTGTAGGTTTAGACTTTAAGGTTAGTGTTAAGAATTTAGGGTATAAAGTTTAAGGTTTAGAGTTTAATTTTTTAGGGTTAAGATTAAAAATTTAGAATTTAAATTTTTATAGTGTAAATATACAAATTTGTGTAAAATTTAATTTTACACTACTTGTGTATAAAATTTTTACCCATATATTAAACCCTAAAAATAGACTTGGACAAAAAAAAAAGATCCATCTAAAATATGGGTCGAGCATGAGCTTTAACATTCAAGGCGCAAGCCTGACCGACCTATTTTATATGTTTACAATATACTTGTGATTTTATTTTAATATATTGTATAATTTATATCATGTAAAAATAATTTTATAATAATAAACAATACTATAATGTAAATATAAAAATATATTAAGTTATTAATGCATAAAGAGTAAAAAAATAATTTAATAAAGTAAAAAATATATACAATTACCAAATATTAAATTCAAAATAGAACATATACTTTTTAAAAATAAAAAAATAATGTGAACCGATCAGAATAAATTTGAGTAAGCTATTTATAAATGCAAGTGAGTTCGACAAAATTTAAAACTTATTTTATATTGAGTCGAGCTTGAACAAGTAAAGTTATGTTAATCACGTGCATAAACTTAACTTAAATCCGACTCAATCAATGAACAATTCTACTAAAAGCAACAAAGAACATTGTAAACATATATATTTTAAAATAAAGAGTGTTTTTCAAACAAGCTTTTAAAAAGCTAAAAAATTAATTTTTGACCATGTTTGACAACTAACGAATAACTGATAATTGATTGCATTAACTGATTTGACTATATGATTGCATAGAAATGATTGACAAAATTAATTTATAGTTAGTAGTATTTTGCTTTTTATCGATTCGAACTACATATCGAGGAGAATGAATTACATAAACAGGGTTTAATATTCTGATCATTGGATGCCAATACACATGTATAAATAAAGATAGAAATAAACATGTAATAGACTGGATATGGAGCAAATAAAACAGATTAACTTGTGTAAAAATTTCGGGAAAATTAAGATTTTCATTTCTCCAAGTGGAGCAGCTGTTAGAAAACTGCTACCAGTGTTTAGCTGATAAACAACCTAATCCATTTTTAAACTATAAACTTGAAGATTACTATCAACAAATCACATATAAGCCCCATTATTTTGCTGCAGACTCTCCATGGTTCTTTCAAGTTGTAACCTTTCTCCCCTTTGGTGGTGTATTACCAAACTTCCAGCGGAATTGATTTAAACCCACCGGCAAAGGATCACCTGCCACCTCATTTATCGGGACCGCATCGGAGATTTCATTCAAATCTTCTTCGGCGAGCTTTGCTTTCAGTGAATCAATGTTACTATCAAGATTCTTGATCTTGGTTGTTCCTATAAGACAATGAAAAAAAGGGTCAAAACTTTGGTCCTAGTGCTATTACCTAAACAAGGAAAAATTTGGTGCTTGGTGCAAAGGTTCAGGCCAATTATGCTACATCTGCTGAGGATTTTAGTTGAAATATCAGCAGGCTATCAACAAGAGACAATGGATGTTGAAAGTTACGGAATGTGACTCACCGGGAATCGGTGCTACATGCATACATCGTCCCCTCGATGAAGAACCCAAGCAAGTGATAGTTGTGCAGGGGTACATCCATGCTTCTCAGCCAACTTTTCGATATTAGAATATAAGGTCTTGTTTTTGTCCAAGTTCTCTACTTGAAACCTTGGGAAATATGGCTTGAAAGTAGAAGATGGCAATCAGTTTACTATAAAAAAGATTAAAGATAGGTTAAAGACAAGAATTAGTTCCCATACCAGAAAACTATTTGCAGGCAAAGAAACCAGGACCGAGAGGGCTATATGGAACAATCCCAATTCCAAGTTCCCTGCATAGATGAACGCAGTCAGATAGGCATTCACCATGATTTGGCTTGCAGCAGTGAAAGGAATAATGGTTGATAGCACGAGTTTATTGAGTCTCAAATCTAGGTTAGAGTTTGGACTTGAAGTTAATTCGTGTTTTTTCAATTCTGATGATTCAAGATACACGAACAAACCTGCAAAGGGGGACTATTTGTTCCTTGATATCAGAGTCCACAACGACCACTCCATCTGCACAGCATGTTTACCTTAGTTGCAATTGCAATTGAGCTTGAAAATATAAAGAGTTTGTCCAAGCATGTTTACCTTTCCAACCAAAATTTCATTAGTTTTGGGTCCATAGATATCTGATGTACTATCAAAGAAAGTGATGCCGACATCATCAGAAACAGGATCACTGTAAGCTCCACTAAGCCCCATACAGCCAAACCTACAAAAGAAAATCATGTATCTGAATCCAAAATTCTACAGTCTGCAAATCATTATTTCAACCAAAAACGGAGGAACAGTTGTAAAAATGATAAGAGTTCAGGGCCTATATGCAACTCAGAAACAGAATCTAACCTCAACTCCTTGAGTTCCCAGTTTCACTCTAGGAATTTCAACACTCTGGTGCTCCTCACCCATCTTTTGTTGATGAACCGAGGCTTTACTTGTTAGTTGTTACAGCACCCAAAAAAAACAGAAACTATAAGAGATTTTTTTACATCAAAAGTATAAAAGATTTAGCAGAATTTTCATTCAAAAAGGCAGAACAGTCATGCATTGCCAATAAAAATAAATAAATATACGCAAAAGGAAAGTTCCGGCTCTTTAAAACATGCACCAGCCGGGAATCGAACCCGGGTCTGTACCGTGGCAGGGTACTATTCTACCACAAGACCACTGGTGCTTTGAAGGTTAAAGGTATTCACAAAATATATGGCATTTGATTTGTGTGTTTTTATTTTAGATTATTATTCTGTACAGATTTTAAAAGGAGACAAAAGAAGAGATCAAGAACTGTAACAAACTTAGAGCAGCGAGATCATACACTTCTCCAATAACATCTTTAACTTGTGTCAAATTTTCTGGGAAAATCATGAATTTTGTGTCCAAGTAAAGCAGCTAGTAGCAACCTGCAACAGTGATACTGCTGTTAGTACATTGTAGCAGAAACATGTTGGAAACCGTTTTGTATATTCAGTTAATTATATAGTTAGAATTGTTAGAAAGGTTGTTAGATCAGTTAGCATTGTTAGCTAGTCCAATATTGTATATAAATAGCCCATGTACAAAATATTTGGATATATGAAAGAATTATATTCATTCATTTAATTTTTCAACATGGTATCAGATTTGGGTTTTTTTCCGATTGGGCTTTTTTGGGCTATCAATTCCCTTTGACCGTTTTCTGCCGTCTTTCGTTTTTTTTCCGTTTTCCCCAAAATTCCCAATTTCTTATTTCTCTGCCGTTTTCCCCAATTTTTTCTTCACGATGCCTTCTGATTCTATTGATTTCAACCACGTTTTGTACCTCCATCCTTCTGATACGCCGGGCATGATGCTCGTTTCTCATCCCCTTGTTGGAATTGACAATTATTCCATCTGGAGTCGCTCGTTGAAGATAGCCCTGCTTGCGAAGAACAAGCTAGGGTTTATCGATGGTTCTTGCCGCCGCGAGACGTATTCTGGTGATCTCCTTTCCCAGTGGGATCGGTGTAACGCAATCGTCTTGTCGTGGATCCTCAATTCTGTTTCCAAAGACCTCTCCGCCGGCGTTGCCTTCGCGTCAAGTGCTGCCCTCGTTTGGAAAGATTTGGCTGAACGGTTCGATAAGGTGGATGGATCTCGCATCTTCTTTCTGCATCGCGAAATTGCCACCGTTTCTCAAGGTGATTCCACCATATCTAGTTACTTTACTCGTCTTAAGTTGCTTTGGAGCGAATATGAGGCTCTTGTGCCTTTTACGGCCTGTGAATGTGAGGTTTCTCAGGACAACCTCAAGATTCTTGTTCGCCAGAAGCTTTTTCAGTTTCTCATGGGATTACATGAATCTTACGGTGCCATTCGAAGTCAGATTTTTATCATGAAACCGCTTCCTTCGGTTAATCAAGCGTATTCCATCCTCGTTCAGGAGGAATCTCAGCGGACACAGCTTTCCCTTCTTGGTACTCCGGAGACCACGGTTTTGTTTTCTGCCTCTTCTCGTGGTTCTGATCGTGATCGTGATCGTGACCGTCGTCGGTTTTCTGGCGTTTGTGAGCACTATAACATCAAGGGACATCGGAAGGATCAGTGCTACCGTTTAATTGGGTTTCCATCTCACTATAAGTTCAATAAGAAGAAGAGTGGTTCATCTGCTGCAGTGGCTCTTTCTTCTCCTGTTAATTCTGATGGTGATGGTGACTTAGTCTCTGCTGCATCTGGTATTCCCTCTGTGTCTCCTTCTGCTCCAGTTTTCACCCAGGATCAGTATCATCAGATCCTTCGCTTGCTGAACAAGTCTCCTTCTGCTGATGCTGCTGTTAATCTCGCATGTATACTTAATTCTAATTCTCATTCATCTAATACTTCGCTTTGCTGGATTGTAGACACATGAGCCACAGACCATATTTTATCTTCTTTCAATCATCTAGATGATCATGTTTCATGTGCTTCACATTCCCGATTTGTTCACCTTCCAAATGGTAAAACAACTCCTGTTACTCACCTTGGTTCCTTTCGCTTAACACCAGACTCCACTCTTCAGAATGTTCTCTTTGTCCCTGACTTTCACCATAATTTGTTATCTGTTTCTCGTCTTACCCGTGACCTGAATTGTTGTCTCATTTTTTATCCTGATTTCTGTCTGTTACAGGATCTTTGCAATGGAAGGATGAAGGGGATTGGTAGGGCATCTCATGGCCTTTATTTTTTTGAGTCTGGTGGTATGTCCAAAGCAAACTCCATTTCTTTTTCTAATGCTGCAAATGTTTCTTGCATGTCTTCTGTTCTGAGTGATACCTGTATCTGGCATGCTCGTTTAGGGCATGCTGCTCTTTCCAAATTAAATAAAGTTGAATTTTTACATTCTGTACATTTTGATTCTGATGTTATACATAAATGTGTTGTTTGCCCCTTAGCAAAACAAACTAGGTTGCCTTTCCCTTCTAGTTCTTCTAGGTGTTCTTTCCCTTTCTCTCTTATACATATTGACATCTGGGGACCCTATAGGGTTTCCACTCACTCTGGTTGTCGTTTCTTCCTCACCATAGTTGATGATCACATTAGGATGACTTGGATTTATCTGTTGAAGCATAAGAATGAGGCTCTTTCTTCTCTTAAGCAGTTTTTCTGTTTGGTTCAAAACCAATTCTCTACTACTATTAAAACTGTTAGAAGTGACAATGGATCTGAATTTTTCAACACTTTATGTTCTTCTTTCTTTCTTTCTCTTGGTGTTGTCCATCAGAGTACTTGTGTGCACACCCCTCAGCAAAATGGAGTTGCTGAGAGGAAGCATAGGCATCTTCTTGAAGTTGCTAGGGCTTTGCGTTTTCATTCTAAAGTGCCATTAAAATTTTGGGGGGAATGTGTTCTCACTGCTTGTTACCTTATCAATAGGCTTCCCGTTTCTTCCCTTTCTTGGAAGTCTCCTTTTGAGTTGTTGCATCATAAGCCTCCCAATTTATCTCATTTAAGAGTCTTTGGTTGTCTCTGCTATGCTACTAAACCTAATTTCTCTGACAAATTCTCTGCAAAGTCTATTCCTTCTGTTTTCTTTGGTTATTCCTCCACTCAAAAGGGTTACATCCTTTTTAATCTTGAAACAAAATCCTTTTTTGTCAACCGAGATGTCCTTTTTCATGAGGATATCTTTCCTTTTAGCTTTCTTTTTGCTGATTCTTCTTCTTCTATTTTTTTCCTTCTTTTCCTTCTATATCAGATTCTGAATTTCTTACTCTTTCTAGTTCTTCTTCTCAATCCTTTTTTGATTCTGATTCTCAGAATTCTCCTCTTTGTTCTTCTGACACTTCACCTACTGCTTCTCATCCTGCTTCTAGTGCTTCAACAGATATTCCTTCTCAACCTTCTTCTTCTTCTCACCCTCCACCATCACAACCATCATTACCACCACATCCATCACAACCTTTAACTTCTACTCAACCTTCTTCTTCTTCTCGTCGAGTTTCTTCTCGTGTTCCCAAACCACCACAGTGGCTCAATGACTATGTTCATACCTGCCAATCCGCTTCTCCTTCAGGTTTGTATCCCATTCAGAATTTCCTTTCTTATTCTCATTTGCCACCACATACCTCTTCCTACATTTTTTCCATTTCTCACATTTCTGAACCTCAGACCTTTGATGAAGCCAAATTAGATCCAAAATGGATTGAAGCCATGAATGCAGAAATCCAGGCCTTGGAATTAAATAAAACCTGGACTGTTGTTCCTTTGCCTCCTGGTAAAGCTTGTATTGGGTGCAAATGGGTCTTTAGAGTTAAATATACTGTCTCTGGGGAAGTTGAGCGTTACAAAGCTCGTTTGGTAGCCAAGGGCTACAATCAGAGAGAGGGTGTGGATTTTGTGGATACCTTCTCTCCTGTTGCCAAGCTTACTACTGTTCGGTTTGTCTTGGCCATTGCTTCCATTTTTCAGTGGTCATTGTGGCAAATGGATGTCCACAATGCCTTCCTTCAAGGTGATCTTCTTGAGGAAGTGTACATGGAATTACCTGCTGGTTTTTGTAGTCTGGGGGAGACTATGGTTTGTCGACTCCAAAAATCTCTATATGGATTAAAACAAGCATCACGCCAATGGAATGCAAAGTTAACAGAAGCCTTATTGGAAGCAGAGTTTGTTCAAAGTAAACTAGATTATTCATTGTTTACTAAGAAACATGGTTCTAGAATTGTTGTTCTATTAGTATATGTAGATGACTTGCTTATTACTGAAAATGATGTTGGCTTGATTGAAGAATTGAAAGCTGTGTTGCATAGAAATTTTAAAATGAAGGATCTGGGTGAGCTTAAATACTTTCTTGGTTTAGAAGTTTTAAGATCCAAAGAAGGGATCTTGATCAATCAGAGGAAGTATGCTCTTGAGATTATACAAGACACTGGTGCAGGGGAGCAAAGCCTGCTTTGACTCCATTAGAACAGAATACTAAACTGACTTCAGTTGAGTTTGACAAACACATTCAACAAGAAGATGCTTCAGAAATACTTGTTAATAAAACACCTTTTCAAAGATTGGTTGGTAGGTTACTGTATCTAACACATACCAGAGCAGATATTGCTTACTCAGTGCAACATTTGAGTCAGTTTATGCATCAACCAAAGAAAGAACACATGGATGCAGCTTGTAGGATAGTCAGATATATAAAGAAGAATCCTGGTTTGGGTATTCTGCTGAAATCCACAAGTGACTGCACTATCACAGCAAGTTGTGACTCAGATTGGGCCACATGTCCTATGTCTAGAAGATCCATCACTGGATATTGTGTGATGTTGGGAGAATCATTGATTTCATGGAAATCAAAGAAGCAAAGTACTGTGGCTAGATCATCAGCAGAGGCAGAATACAGAAGTATGGCCATGGTGACTGCAGAGATAATTTGGTTGAAAGGATTATTAAAAGAATTGGGAATACAAGATGACAAGCCAGCAAAAGTGTTAAGTGATAGTAAAGCTGCCATTCAAATAGCTGCTAATCCCGTATTCCATGAGAGGACAAAGCATATAGAGATTGATTGCCATTTTGTGAGGGAAAAAATTCAAGAAGGGCTGATTCAGACAGAATACATCTCAACCAAGGAGCAACCAGCTGATATTTTCACAAAGGCTTTAAGTTCTTCTCAACATGAACACTTATTATCCAAGTTGGGTGTCAAAGATATTTTTGTCCCACCAACTTGAGGGGGAGTGTTGGAAACCGTTTTGTATATTCAGTTAATTATATAGTTAGAATTGTTAGAAAGGTTGTTAGATCAGTTAGCATTGTTAGCTAGTCCAATATTGTATATAAATAGCCCATGTACAGAACATTTGGATATATGAAAGAATTATATTCATTCATTTAATTTTTCAACAAAACAATAGTGTTCTGCTGATAAACAACCTGTTTCATTATCAAACTACAACTCCAAGTCCTAATATTACTAGCTACAAATCACTCACAAAAGAATCATACAATCCTGCTTATTTGTTTTATTTTTGAAATGCAGGCTTCTGCACTCTCTTTATTAATGTATATAAAGCTTACTACTACTCGTAGATACAAACTTCTAGCAATGGTTTCAGTTGTTGGATCACTCAAAACCTGCTGTACACTTTGCATCCATGGTTATTTCAAGTTGAAACCTTGTGATGCTTTCAACAGCAGCACTTATAGTATCCTCTGTAGAGTACTGGTGTCAACTCTGTGTTGGTAGTAGAGGTCAATATAATCCACCTCTAGGTGCTTAAGGCTAGCCTCCATACAGTCGCGGACATATTCGGGGTACCGTTTATTACGACACCGGTTGCGTACAAAACATTTTGGCTGACTGTACCTTCTCTCTTGGTAGGTGCTTCAATGCCTGGAAAAAAATATTGGTTGCACAGATTCATGAATTCCTTTAACACAAAAACCCAGAATAGAAACATGAAATTATAGACGGTTTTTGTTCTTTCTTTTATTAATGAACCGAGGCTTTACTTGTTAGAGTACGGCTAAACTTGTCAACTTGGGGACACCACCACTATATATAATATATGTCATCCCATAGGTACTCCTTTTGACTGTTTTGTTAGAAAACGTTGAAAATTAAGCTTTTAAGAAACTTTAAACATATTTTTAGTTCAGCATGTTACTTCAACCCCATAGGTACTCCTTTTGACCGTCATGCATGTTACTTCAACCCATTTTTGTTTGTGATGGTGTCGTAAACAGGGCGAAGCTGGAAATCTATTTTAGGGGGTCGGAACTAAATTTTAAATTCTTGGGGTCGGTGTATAATTTTATCATTGTATTACTTTATAATTTCAGAATTTTGAAGGGACTAAAGAATGAACCACAAAGTACAAATTTTTGGAACTGAAGAATCAATTATAGCATTAATAAAAGGATATTATTCAACTAGAAGCTTAACAAACATATTATTTAAAAAAAACATACAAATGCAAGCATTCAACAGCAATGCTAGTAGCCTGCTTATTTGATTTTACTTTCGGTAATGCTGCCTTCGGGTTTCAATGGACCCTTTCTTATTGCATCATCATGTTCTGCAGCAGCCTGCAGGTTTTGCAATCGTTGTTGCATTTAACTTTCAATCTTCTTCTCCTTTGTGGGTGTATTAGTCAATTTCCATGATAGGTGAGCAAGTCTATCCGCTGTTCTCGAGCCGGCTATCTCATTTACGGGAATCACATCAGTGATTCTCTTTAAATCTTCTTCTGTGAGCTTCAACTTTAGAGCATCGATGTTGCTATCGAGATTTTTTATCTTGGTTGTTCCTACAAGAACGATGATGAAACGTGCGTCACAAGTCATATTTCTAATGCAATATTATTTTGTACAATATTTTCAGGCAAATTATGTTCAATTTGGCTGTGATTTTGTCAAAAGATCTGTATTGTCTGATGTCAAAAGAACAAATCAGATGTTGAAAATGTAAAATGTGACTTACCGGGAATCGGTGCTACACTACATCATCCCCTTGGTGAAGAACCCAAGCAAGGGCTAGCTGTGCAGGGGTACATCCTTGTTTTTGAGCCAACTTCTCTATTTGCAAGTACAAATTCTTGTTTTTGTCCAAGTTTTCTCCTTGAAACCTTGGGTACATTGTCTTGAAGAAGTTGATAACCAGTAAAAAAAGATGCCACCAATTAGAAGGCTTGTTTTTATGGTAGATTGAGTAAAGATTAAGTCCATAAATAACTGAGTTACCATACCAGAAAACTATTTGCAGGCACACTTTCCACAACTGCCTTGCCACCAAAGAAACCACGACCGAGAGGGCTATATGGAACTATCCCAATCCCAAGTTCCCTACATATGGGGACACATTGAAATAATGATTCAATATACTATTTTTCAGCGAGATCAAAGTGGGGTTTTGAGGAAACCTGCAAAGGGGGATTATTTCTTCCTCGATATCACGAGTCCAAAGCGACCACTCCATTTGTACGGCAGTGATGGGATGGACAGCATGTGCCCTCCTTATAGTTTCAGGGCTAGCTTCCGATAAGCCGATGTACTTTATCTTCCCCTCCTCTACCAACTTCTTGAGTTCTCCCATCTAAGATACAATAAATAAAAGCAGCTTAGCTTGAATTACCACCATACATGGATAATTTAAACCAAGAAAAATAAAGGATACTTGATGGTGCCAGCACTTACAGTATCCTCTATTGGTGTTCTAGTGTCGACCCTGTGCTGGTAGTAGAGATCAATGTATTCGACATCAAGGCGCCTTAGGCTAGCCTTGACTGAGGCACGGACATATTCAGGGGTACCGTTTATTGCAATACCAGCGGCAAGCTTGTCAATACCAGCAGCAAGATCCATCTTGACAATACCAAACTTTGTGGCTAACTGTACCTTCTCTCGTGGTAGTTGCTTCAACGCCTGAAAAGAGATTAGTATTAGCAGGTTAACAAGTGACGTAAACTAATGAAATCATATAAAATATGTAGTTGCAAACTTGCAATTAAACTCAAAAGCCTACACACTAAAGCCCTGCTGGAATTGTGGCAAATATATTACATTCCCAACCAATATTTCATTAGTTTCGGGTCCATAGATATCTGATGTGTCAAAGAAAGTGATTCCTCTGACGAATGCATGCTTGATTATGGAGATGCCAACATCATCAGGGACTGGATCATTGTACATTCCAGTTAGCCCCATACAGCCAAATCCCAACTTCGAAACCTAGGAAATAATAGAGTTCAAGCAGGGTTTAAAGTTAAACAAGAACTTGAATAGACAAGAGACTACACAGAAAAACAAAAACCTTACCTCGAGTCCTTGAGTACCCAGTTTCACTCTAGGAATCTCAACACTCTGATGCTGCTCAGCCATCTTTTCGCTTTCGTTCTTGAAATCAATGGTTTCTCTTGGTGCAGAGATGAAAAGGCAGTAGGAAACAGATACAAGTGTAACTGATATATGTGGTGTATTTATATATTAGCAAATTTAGTATCAATCCTGAATCTTGGATGGATTTGACTATCAGCTTGGTGACGCCACTATGTAGTCACCCCATATGCAATTGTAACTGTATTGAAAGAAATTATTGGTGGAATGGAATGTTTTCAGCAATTTCCCATAGAAAGTCAAGTAAGGCACTTCACTTTTCAAGAGACGGGTTAAATTTGCCTTCCTCTTCCTCTTCCTGCCATGGCTTCCTAATTAGCTTCATTTGTATTTATGTATGTGTATATATATATATGAGGTTTGGGGAGAATGGACTCTCCAACAACTGAAACCATTGAAAAACTAGGAGTTGGTATCAATAATTTAGTAGGCTTTGGTTACATTAGTGAAAGGTTGAGTGAGAGCAGAAGCCTGCATCACCAAAATAAAAACAAATAAGAAGGGTTGTATAATTGCTGTATGTGATTTGTATCTTCCAGGTTATAGTTTAAAAATGAAACGGATTGTTTATCAGCTAAACACTGGTAGCTGGGTGAGAAATAAAAATCTTAGTTTTCCCAGAAATTTTGACACTGGTTAAATATGTTAGTATTTGAGAAGCTTATGTTTTGGTTGCTCTAAGTATTTTAACGGACAAATAAACTAAGTTAAAACACGTAGTCAAGGAAGCACCAGTGGTCTAGTGGTAGAATAGTACCCTGCCACGGTACAGACCCGGGTTCGATTATTCCCGGCTGGTGCAGTTGAAAGCATCATAAGATTATTTCTTCAATTCCTCAACACATAATACCAAATAATGGATTTTACTTGTTTCATACTCTTATAAGTTATAAGATCTTTATCCGGTCGAACTTTATGCCTTTAGATGTCTGAACTTAAGGCGTTGGTGAAAGAGTGGAAAATAAAGTACATAGGCTTATCTGAAGCTAGCCCTGAAACTATAAAGAGAGCACATGCGGTTCACCCGATAACTGCTGTGCAGATGGAGTGGTCGTTGTGGACTCGTGATATCGAGGAACAAATAGTCCCCCTTTGCAAGTTTGTTCGTGTATCTTGAATCATCAGAATTGAAAAAAGACAAGTTAACTTCAAATCCAATCTCTAACCCAGCTAGTCTTTTTTTCATTTCCTAGGTTTGAGACTCAATAAACTCATGCTATCAACCATTATTCCTTTCACTGCTGCAAGCCAAATCATGGTGAATTCCTATCTAACTATGTTCATCTATGCAGGGAACTTGGGATTGGGATTGTTCCATATAGCCCTCTCGGTAGCGGTTTCTTTGGCGGCAGAGGTGTGGTGGAAACCTTGCCTGCAAATAGTTTTCTGGTATGGGAACTAATTCACGTCTTTAACCTATCTTTAATCTTTTTATAGTAAACTGATTGCCAACTTCTACTTGCAAGCCACATTTGCCAAGGTTTCAAGTAGAGAACTTGGACAAAAACAAGACCTTATATTCGAAAATCGAGAAGTTGTCTGGGAAGCATGTATGTACCCCTGCACAATTAGCACTTGCTTGGGTTCTTCATCGAGGGGACGATGTAGCACCGATTCCCGGTGAGTCCCATTCCGTAACTTCAACATCCATTTTTCCTTCTTGATAGCCTGCCTTATATTTCAATTAAAATCCACAGCAGAAGTAAGCATAATTGGCCTGAATCTTTGCACCAAGCACCAAAAATTTCCTTGTTTGGATAATAGCACTAGGACCAAAGTTTTGACCTTTTTTCCACCGTCTTATAGGAACAACCAAGATCAACAATCTTGATAGTAACATTGATTCACTGAAATTAAAGCTGGCCGAAGAAGATTTGAAAGAAATCTCCGATGCGTTTCCGATAAATGAGGTGGCAAGTGATCCTTTTCTAGAGGGTACAAGTCAGTTCAGCTGGAAGTTTGGTAATACACCACCAAAGGGGAGCAAGGTTTCAACTTGAAAGAACCATGGATGCATAGTCTGCAGCAAAATAATGGGGCTTTATGTGAATTGTTGTTCGTAATCTTCAAGTTTATGGTTTCAAAATGGATTAGGTTGTTTATCAGCTAAACACTGATAGCAAGTTTATAGTTTGGTACGGGACGAAGCTATCTTAATCGGAGGGGTCATGGCCCCTATGTTTAATATTCTTTAAGCTTTTATTAGTTATAAAATAAATAAAATCGAGTCCAATGTCTTTTAATTTTTATGGTTCAATTATTCTTTAACACTTTATAACTTTTAAAAATGAATGAGATATAAGGGTCAGTTTTCTATTGCTGATGAATTTGAAAATCGCTTTTAAAAACTGTTTTGAAAAGTGTTGTGCAAAATTGCTCTAAAAATATGATACGTTAGTTAAAAACATTTAGTACTATTGTAAAAAGTATTATTAGAAGAGATCCACTAATTATCGAGTGACTAAGAATGCTCATGTTGTCTCATTTTATATAATCTCGAATGTCGACATTTGTTTTGTAAATATCTATTTATTTAATAAAAAAGTATTATTAAAAGTTAAAATATTCATTTTAGACGTGATATTATAAAATTAATATGACATTTTGATAAGTTTATATCCAAAACCAAAAAGTCAAAATTCAAAGACTATTATTTAGTGAACAAAGTTTTGAGCCAAAGTTAGAAAATTTAACATTTTTTAGAGTATTGACCAATCAAAATTATTAATTTAGTTGTGTAATAAACAGAGAATTGTAATAGTGATTAGGAATCCTCTAAAACTAAATAAGTTGCTCACAACATTGTAGAAATAATTACATAAATAAGAAATAATATATACATCTTTTAAATATATTTAGTAATCACATATTAAAATAACATTAAATTTTATAATTTAATACTACATATTAAATGTTGATAATCAATAAACTTCTCAAACGATTATTAAATATAATTATATTCTAATATCTCATTTTATTATTTAAATAAATAAACTACTACTAACTATCGGTTAATTTTTTCTATCAGTTTTATAAAAGCAATAAAGAACTGTCCTTACTAAAACAAAAATTTGGTAAATGACATTTGCCTCTATGTCGATCAACTGTCGAGTCAAATTTTGACTTTGAAGCTTTGGGACGGTTTGGAGATAACTGTTTAAATTTTAAAGCTTTTATGTACCCTTGAAGCAAGGCTTTCAACGAAGCACCAGTGGTCTAGTGGTAGAATAGTACCCTGCCACGGTACAGACCCGGGTTCGATTCCCGGCTGGTGCAGTGAGCAATGAGGAATATGTCGCTCTTGTGATTGTAGGGTCAATCACCGAAATCTGATTTTATGATTGGACAGAAGCGCACCTGAGCTCTATACTTTTTATTTTATTGAAATTTCGAGAAGGATCAAGGTTTTTAAAATATATTTTTTTATTTTTTTATCAATAATAAATTTTAAATTGTAAGAGGTCAAAGTTGAAAAAATTTAACTTAAAAAAAATTAACATGTGACAATTTTAGTGGGACAGAGGGAGTAATACTTTTTATTTTATTGAAATTTCGAGAAAGATTATAATATAATACTTTTTATTTTATTGAAATTTTGAGAAGGATTATAATATATTTGATTTCATGTAATTTTTCTAATGAAAATAAAGTTAGGTGAAGGTGCAGTGATGTTTGATAAATAAATTTTTCGGTTAAAATTAGAGGTTTGATGAGTTAAATCGGTTAATTTAGATGTTTAGTATGCTGACTTGATAAACATGTCAAACTTGTGGTACGCTGCCATAGTATACTCATATAGACAAATGTGCTGACTTGACAAAATTATATATCAGTCAAAAAAATATTTTTACAAGATTATATAAAATTAGCATTGTTTGGCAATTAGTAGATTTGACAGCAAATTGTATAAGTTGATTTGATTAGTGGATTACATTAGCTTATTGTATAAAAGTGTTTAGTAAAATTAATTGATAGCTGTTTGATTATTTGAACAAGCAAAATATCATATAAGGACATGTTATATTAAATACTTATTTGAATAATTTATTAGTTATCCATACTATTAACAATAATTAGATCATAAAAATTAATTTTTTGATGTAACATTACTCAGAATATATATGTAAAATAGTTGTTTAATTTGAATGTCATAGATCATCCTCTTGTGTCCTGGTGGCAAAGTTAGATGTTTATCATCCCTTGAGACCCGGGTTTGAGCACCAGTAATGCATGTTGTGTGTGCCGTCTTTGAAAAGACTAAGAAAGTTGAACAGATGTTACCCTTGCATCACACCAGCATATTCAAAAAAAAATTTGAATGTCATAGGAGCACCAGTGGTCTAGTGGGTACAGACCTGGGTTCGATTCCCGGCTGGTGCATCAATTTTTTTCTCCCAGTTTGAACTTTGACTAGTACTTTTTTGCCTTTACAAATGGTTTGTTTAAAGGAGAATTGAAAGTTAATGGGCCTGGTACCGAGGAAAAAAACCCAAGAAAAGTAAAAGGGAAAATCAAAAGGAAATGGGGAATTACAATTTAAATCACTAAACTTAACATTTATTTTCATTTACATCATACACTTTTAATTTAATCAAATTATATTATTAACAAACTAAATCTTTTGTACAACTACCGTTAACTAATAATACTAACGAAATAAAACTAATATTGACACTTTCACTTAACATATTTTTTACCTATCATCTTCAAATAATGTTTAATTGATAATTTTCTATAAATTTTTTTAAAACATTTTATTTAAATAAAGGGTAAACTACTGCAGAAGTCACTTATGTTTATACTAAGTACAGAGTTAGTCCCCAAATTTGAAAAATGACCAGTAAGGTCCCAAACGTTTTCGGGACGTAAACTTCTAGTCACTCAGCCGTTAAATCTAAACGGAAGGGTGATCTGTCACAATAAAAAATGATAAATTACTTAAATAGTCCCTAAACCATTACTTAACTTGTATTTTAACCACTGAAATAAAAATAATTTATATAATTTCATATTTAATCCTCTATATTTACAATTTTTTTTATTTCTTTCCCCTCCACTACTCCCTACCGCTATGAGGCCTTCGATCTTTTCACTAACAAGTTCACTTTTCATGCTTTCAGAAGACGGTGGAAACAGTAAATCTGTAATTTCGTTGAATTATTATGAATCATAATCTTGGCCAGTATTCCTTCAACCTTCATATCCAATTTTAAGTTAGATGTGTCTAAATGAACCTGTGGGACTTGGTTGATTTAGCCTAGAAAATCTCACGGCAACATAAGATGATACGTTCATTATCTTACCGAAAAAACATAGACTAAACCGCAAGCAAGGAGCATATAGCTTGCTATGTTTTGAAGAAGAACAAGATCTCGTTTCCTTTCTGAATAATCAGGGAAAGCTCTTGTCATAACCGCAACACTGAAGCGAATAACAGAAAATTTAGAAAGAAATTTTCTTTGAAGTGTGATTATTCAACAAAAAATTGTAAAATCAAGTATTATTGCAAACTAAAAATTTGGATTATAGGGTAAAAAAAGAAAAATCTTACTGCAATATAAGACATACAAGATTTGAAGCATACCCCTATCAACCCAGTACTCCAAAACCTGCATATTTAAGTTGAAAAAATTCAGCATTTAATGATTAATCTGAAATTAAATAGCATATCATCTTCGAGGATATAAATTCTCCTTCACAAAAGAAAAGCCCCAACCTTCCAGAACTCGATTATGAATTCCCATTATGTTTCCGCCAAAACCACAAAGAAAGCAATTACAACCGCGTAACACCGGAAAATCCCATCAAAAACCTAATATAGGGATAAAGAAAAAAAAGGGGTCAAGACTCAAAACTTATTATAGCGAAAGAAAGAAAGAAAAAGAATACTAAATTATACATACATCAGATTCATTCTTGAAAGATCGAACAACAGAGATAACATTGACGGCAATGCAGAGAATGGCAGTGAGAGAGGTTATGAGGCTAAAGCACCGACAAACCACCAGAAAACGTGAAATTATATAAAGGATTAAATGTGAAATTATATAAATTATTTTTATTTCAGTGGTTAAAATACAAGTTAAGTAATGGTTTAGGGACTATTTAAGTAATTTATCATTTTTTTATTGTGTCAGATCACCCTTCCGTTTAGATTTAACGGCTGAGTGACTAGAAGTTTACGTCCCGAAAACGTTTGGGACCTTACTGGTCATTTTTCAAATTTAGGGACTAACTCTGTACTTAGTATAAACATAAGTGACTTCTGCAGTAGTTTACCCTTAAATAAATTCAAAAGAAAATAATTAAATTTCCTAAGAATCTTAACAAAAAATATTTAAATTGACAATAAAATATTATTTATTGATGTTATGCGAAAAATATGTTGGATAAAAGTGTTAATTTTAATTTTTTTCCATTAGAATTATTTAATGGCATCAATATAAATAACTTAATTTATAAATAATCAAAGATAAATTATGTAATTTGATTAAATTAAAGGTTTGTAATGTAAATAAAAATAAATGTTAAGTTTAATGATCTAAATGTAAATTACCCAAAATAACAGATTTTGGAATAATAATGAAACAAGCAATATAAAAAAAATAACAGTGAAACTTGTAAGGTTTATATCACAAGTACATAAAAGGTATTGGTCATGTTTGGTAAACAACGATTTGAGTCAAAATTAAAGGTTTGAGTTAAAATTAGATATTTGATCGCACAAATTCGCTAATTTGGATGTTTGATAAATAGCGGACTGAGGTGAAATCTCTAATTTTGAAGAAAATTGCTAATATGAGCCTTTTAAAATTGGAGGTTTTGACATAAGAGTTATAAAACCCTTTTTACCCTTAACAATTATAAGAAAAATCTTCACATAACCTAAATTTAACATTTTTATTTTAATCTTTCCCCCTCACGTATTTACATTCTAACATTTATAAATTAATATTTTTTTGTATGTCAATTTTGAAATTGGTGAATTAAGCCTCAACTCCCCGGTTAAATTCAAATCTTTGGAATCTAGCCCTTGGAAAGCAGTGAGCTTCTTGAGACATTGAAATTGAAGTGCTCTTATTTATTGCATGTGGTATGTCTCAACTTTGATTAAATATTTATGGTCGATGTTAGATTGGATTATACACCATGTGAGATATTTACTCACAAAATGCATTAAGTACATATTTGCAGCAAATTGTAAACACAGAAAAACAAAAGATGAAGAAGGATTCAGTCTAGCATTAATAAAAGCATAATTCATGGAATAGCAACTTAACAAACATATTCTTGTTGCAAGCAATAGCATTCGACAGAAACTAGCCTGCTTATTCCACTTTATTTTTCGATACGGCTGGCCGGCTGGCTTCTGGTTTTCAGTAATCCATTTCTTCCAGTCCTTCAATAGCTTCAGTTGCTAGAGAGTCCATCATCTTCTGGGAGTATCAGCAAACTTCCATGTTATGTGAACGTATTTGTCTGGTAATCTCGGCCCGGCGATCTCGTTTAAAGGAATCACATCACCATGTGAGATAACTGTTGACATTTTAACGACTTTATCTTTTCGAAGTGGGGTATTGGAGAAACCTGCAAAGGGGGATTATTTCGTCCTCGATGCCACGGGACCGAAGCGACCACTCCATTTGTACGGAAGAGATGGGATGAACAGCATGTGCCCTCCTTATGGTTTCAGGGCTAGCTTCAGGTAAACCAATGTTCGTTTAGTTGTTTGTGTTAGTTCATATGTTCGGTTAAAATTAAACAAAGGAGCACAAACATACCCTCATTCGTTTACTGTTTCAACGAGATATCTCCCAAAAGAGCAAAAGTCTTACCTCAAGTCCTTGAGTTCCCAGTTTGAGTCTATTAATCTTAACACTTTTCTGCTGCTCCTCGGGCCTCGGCCATGTTTTGTTTCTGGTTTGCTTATGTGGGTATTCTTGCAGCTTAAAAGGAAGCTCCCTATCTCAATATGCTCCTGCAAATCTCTAATCTGAAAACACCTGCTTCCCATGCAAAGGATCTGAATCTGAACCTGAACCAGTTCGGTTTTACAAGGAACAAAACACCTGCTTCCCATGCAAATGATCTGAATCTGAACCTGTTCTGTTTTGCAAAGAACAAAACAACTGCTTCCCATGCAAAGGATCTCCATGCAACGTGTCTAAATGGAATACCCAGCAGCCTTCAAGTTAAGCATTCTACAAAATTGAACAACTTACCATTTTTTTTTGTTTTAAATAGGAACTTGAACTACAACTAGTAAATAGCCTACATAGTTTGTGGATATAAATAAAATGTATTTAGTTATAAGATTATTATACAAAATGTAGATATAATATATATTTTGTAAACCGATATAAAGTTTTCATAACAACCTAAATAGTTTACACAAAACTATATAAACCTATAATTTAAGTCTTGGGGAAATATTGATCCCAAAAATATTTAAGGAATTACTATGATTTGAACAATAACATCTAAAGTCGACAACTACCACCGATTATGGTTAAGTACTCGGGAGGTGCCGATTACTTTTATTGGTTTAATTTTAAATTTTTTTGACTAAACTGGAGAAACTTAAAATTAGTGACCAAAATAAAAAACTTCAAAACTTGAAGCATTTACATGAAATTGTGCGTCTGAACTATAGTTACCCAGAACACAATACGATACGAAACGAAACACAAAAATTAGAACGGAAAACATTACTTTATCGAATC
Organism: Hibiscus trionum; assembly: GCA_030270665.1. Classification (NCBI taxonomy): domain Eukaryota; kingdom Viridiplantae; phylum Streptophyta; class Magnoliopsida; order Malvales; family Malvaceae; genus Hibiscus; species Hibiscus trionum. The sequence goes on along the minus strand of BSYR01000003.1, from coordinate 77,953,238 downwards.
CGGTACGACGAGATGAGAGACAAAACTAATTATACTATATATATATATATTGTCACGGGGTCAAAGTCTTCACGCAGGGACAACTCCCCCGTGCGGCAACCCAAGGCTCTCACCAGCCCGGGCTCAGCCTTTTCCATTCCGATGCTTACTGGTTTCGCCCTCCCATGGGCTCATCAGGGAAACGAGGACAGCTCCCGACCAGTGTGGTGCCTACCAGCACGCCCTGCCCCCAGGACTGAACGGCTGTACGACACGTACTACACCCTTATTGCTATCCCGCATCCCGCTTTAAGCACAGCCAGCAAGCATCTGTCACGGTCTCGAGCATCACGTGAATAGGACCGTGACAAACTCCCCCACTTGAGTCATGCACGCCCTCGTGCATGGGGAGTAAGCTCTTTACCCTCTTCTTTTTTGTTAGCCGGGATCTAGTGTGCAATTCCCTGCCTGCTCGCCCTCTTTACCGAGGTTCTGCGAGTGCTTGGTGAACTTTCGCTGTAGCTTCCTGCCTACCCGACCTCATCTCTAGAGGCCCCACTCGCGAACACCCCTTACCGGGTGCGAGACACATGCTCGTCAACTTTGACTCGCTACGCAGCACAAGGAGCGCTTGGCAAGCTCACAGCTAGCACACAGACTGGCTCTGATACCATCTGTCACGGGGTCAGAGTCTTCACGCAGGGACAACTCCCCCGTGCGGCAACCCAGGGCTCTCACCAGCCCGGGCTCAGCCTTTTCCATTCCGATGCTTACTGGTTTCGCCCTCCCATGGGCTCATCAGGGAAGCGGGGACAGCTCCCGACCAGTGTGGTGCCTACCAGCACGCCCTGCCCCCAGGACTGAACGGCTGTACGACACGTACTACACCCTTATTGCTATCCCGCATCCCGCTTTAAGCACAACCATCAAGCATCTGTCACGGTCTCGAGCATCATGCGAATAGGACCGTGACAATATATATATATATATATATATATATATATATATATATATATATATATATATATATATATATATATATATAACCTGCTTGAAAGATGCCTAATTATATATAAATAACATAAATTGAAGTTTGGGTTAATAAATTATAATAAGTAGGTGTATGTAATAAGCAAACCTAATTTATATATAAATAAATTAGGGTAAATAGAATGTTCAAAAAAATTAGGGTAAATAAGTGTTTATACAAGACCAATTTATAAGTATATTGCAAAATTTGAAAAATTAAAATTACAGGTATCAAAACTGTTGAGTGGGTCGAATGATCGAAATAAACCAAGAGGGGGTGAATTGGATTTTTAAACTTTTTGGAGTGGAATTGACAAATAAAATTGGTAGAGAAAGGAATTTAGAGTGGTTCAAGTTCCAATCGAACTCTACATCCACTACCTTAGCTTCACTAAAGATTTTCAACAATTCCACTAATTGATCTTCCCCTTTTCTAGGCTAAGGAGGTAACTGTTACAATTTCGGTCAAATTTTCTGTAACCCCCTAGACCAGCCTATGCGGATAGACCAAGTCTAGTAAGGCACATTAAACTTTAAAACGCAAATAGAAAACATGACTTCAAAATAAACATTTATTTCGACAGCATATAGGCAGATTTTAGGGAAAATCATCAAGTCAAATAAACATGTTTAACACGTCAAACAGTAATATTTTTTCAAAATCATTCCATCATAGACTTTATAGATAAAATCATACATAACAAAATATAGGCACATGTCATCCTGAAAGTACAAACGATTGATAGAAACATTACATTCAGAGACAAATACCAAACGTGTCGATCCTCCTAGTATCGGTTACGGGATGGCCTGACCAAAATATCTGAAAGGGAAAAGAATTTGGGGTGTGAGCTAGAAAGCTCCGTGTGTTCCAAAAGTGCAAGTTAAAATATGAACAACAACAGAAAAATATACTTTTCTAGTTCAGAAACATAAAATTCAAGTAACGGTGCGGTCCGGTTTAATCTTTTCTCTACCCTCCAACCATACTCCAAGAGGCAGTTTCCTAAACTGCATCATAGGCATTAACCAGTGCACATTTGGCATCAGTGCCAACCTAAGGGAATACCTTAGGAACGGTACGGTACGGTATGGTAGGTATTACCCTAGCCGAAACATAGGAACCTGTAACGGTAAAGGAATTACCAGCTGGATCAGAGCTGAACCTACGGTCACTTCTAATTCAATCCCAAATAGCCCAGTAATATCCTATACAATAGTTCGGTTTTTGATAATAACTGAAAATTTGGTAAATATAAAATAAACATGTATTTTCAGAAGAACAGTAATCAGAGACATATTCAATCAAAATTTTGATGTATCACACATATAGTATAGTCATGTAAAACAATATTAAAACGATTATCTGTAGCACACAAGGAAACACACCTTCAAAGATGAGATCGGTCAGTCAACAGGTCTAACGGGCACTGGGATCACGCTCCGCTACAGTATTTGAGCCTATATGAACATTGATTATAGTTACAATCTAATTTACATCTTAATTCGTATTCAAAACTAGGTTTGAAGTCATACGAGTGACGATCGGATCACGAGGAGGTATAGATCGGGACGGGCCTGGCTGGGCGTAGGTACGATCGAAAGGTTCACTAGTACCTATTAGATCAACAAGTTAATATCAGTCCTTAATCATAAATATCCTCCTGAAAACATAGCTTATACATATGTATATTCGAGTTCAACTTTCAAATTGGGGGCTTTCGGGTTTGAATTTCAAGAAACGGGCTTCAAAAATGGACTCAGGACGTCGAAAAACATAAAATAGGGCTTTTTGGAAAATTTGACTTTTTGGTCAACGGTCAACGGTCAAAGTCAACGGTCAAAGTCAACGCTGACGTCATGCTGACGTCACTGTTGACCGGGTCGGGTCAACGGGTCGGTCAACGGGTCGGTCAACGGGTCGGGTCAACGGGTCGGTCAACGGGTCGGGTCAACGGGTCGGGTCAACGGGTCGGTCAACGGGTCGGGTCGGTTCGGTAAACGGGTCGGACGATGACGTCATGCTGACGTCACTGTTAATCGGGTCGGGTCAACGGGTCGGTCAACGGGTCGGGTCGGTTCGGTAAACGGGTCGGACGATGACGTCATGCTGACGTCACGCTGACGCGGCGGGTCTGGTTCGGGCGGTTCAATTCGTGACCAGACCGGTCTGAACTGACCGGTTCACTGCCACCGTCCAGGGTGGCCGGAAATCGCCCTGGACGGCGCGTGAAGCCCACGCGCGGCGCCGGACGGCGCGTGAAGCCCACGCGCCGCCGTGGACGGCGGAGCAAAATTTTGAAAAAAAACAGAATTCTCCAAATTTGATTTTCTATCACCCCAAACGCGTATTTAAGTCGAAAACTTACCGGATTTTCGCCGATTTGAGAAAAACCCCTTTTTGTTCGAAACCTTCAACGGCAAATTAACGGCAAACGGAGCGGCGGTTTGACGCGTGAAAAGGAGCGTTTTGTTCGGGTCGTCAAGACGGTTCGGATGGTGGTGGCGGTGAACGAAACGGCACAACTCGGCAATAGACGGTTGTTGGTGGCGTACGATTGTGGGTGGTGTTGAGAGGAAAATAAACTTAAAATTTTTGGGGGAAAGTGATCTGCAGAGACGAGGATAAATGATAATAATTGAGGGGGAGGGGATAACATAATTGGGGGGACAAAATGAGAGGGAGTGGGTAGGATATTATAATATTATAATATTTTTTTTTTTTTTTTTTAATAGTGTTACATTTTCTACCCAAAATTTGACCCAATCCTCACACAATTATAACAAAGAAGTTGTTGGCTAAACAAGTATCTCTCAATACACAAAGTAGCCCAATTACAAGCACTCAACCCAATTGAAAGGATAAGAATGAAAAATACAATTTGGGTTACAAGACAATAATGAAATTTAGTCACAAATGCTTGGATTTGATGTTTGCTTTTGGATCAATAGTTGTTACTTAAGCTTTTAGAGGTCTCTTTTATACCTTCTCATTAAATTCTAGCCGTTGTGGTTGTTGCATTCATCAATAGAGTTGTAGGAGATGTTATCTTCTCTCCATAAATGCAGTCTGCAACCACCCGTTTCGAAACGCCCGATCATGTTTCGAAACAGACCAAAATAGAAAGAGCCGTTGGGGCGCATTAAAGAGCCCGTACCGAAACGGTTAAGATCGTTTCGATACGCTAAGAGTCGTTTCGATACATGTTTCGAAACATTTTAGCTACTGTCAAGGCTCGTATCGAAACGGATTGAAGGTGTTTCGATACACCTTAACGATCAGTATAAAATCAGTTAAAAACTTCAACGGTCATATATTTTTAAATCTAACTTGAGTATCGTTTCGAAACGATTGAGGTCGTTTCGATACGATGTCTCGATGTTCTTAAGCCGTTTCGAAACAAGGGTTCACAGTTTCAAAACCGTTTCGAAACACATGTTCACAGTTTCAAAAGTGTTCCGGAACGCCTGAGACCGTTCCGAAACGGTAACTCGAAAATCACTGTTTTGGCTTCAAGAACACTTAGAAAATTTTTGATAAAATAAGTTTTTAACTTAGGCATTTTCCTTTAAACATATAGAGAGGTTTGAGGACTTAAAAATTCGTTTTCTTATTTTCAATCTAGTCCTTAAATTCTTTAGTTATATCAAAATCAATTTATCGATTTCAAAAAAACAAAACTTTTCAAAAAGGTTGAAGTGAAATTATGCATTTAGTTCATTGTTTAAAATATGTTATTATTGGAACGTCGAATAACCTACAAGATCATGCTATAATTATGAACATAAATCATTGATTAGGGTTTAAAAAATTTGGGGTGTCTTCTTTAGGGCGTAAGGTTTAAAATTTAGGATTAAGCATAGAATTTAATTTTTTAATGTTATGACATAAAATGGGGCACCGAAAAAATATATGATTTTTATCCTATGAGTCTAATTGTGAAGTAAAGGGTGTTATAATTTGAAAACTATTAAAACGAATAATCTCATGTCAGCACAGAGTTATGTGGTGTGTAAATTTAGGAAAATAATACAATTGAATTTTTTTAGGGAAATAGAATGTCTCGAAATTTATTTAGAGACTTACAACATTTGCTAAAATTGAAAAATTATAGAAATAGAATAACTCAGAATTTATTTAGAGACTTACTACATTTTCTACGGTACGAGAAGAGCTCGTCGTGTGGTCCAACGAATTGCAAATAAATTGATCTTTTATAAAATCTGGCATGTAGTCCTGACGAGTTCTTTTAATTTATTTCGTTTACAAATTATATTGAAAGTGATCAAGAAATCATGGTAAGTTCGCTTGATCTTGGGATGAAAAATGAAAGAAAGGCAAAGTTGGAGGCTGAAGTATAAATTCCTAAAAATCATGACACCAACAGCCTAACTTCTCCAGATTCTCAATGTGGCCTCCAACATTGCCTTCCTTTTCACATCAGTCATCAATTTTGCCTTCCTTTCATTTTAGTCCTAAGATAAAGCAAACTTGGCATGATTTCTTAATAACTTTCAATATAATTTGAAAAAGAAATAAATCAAAGGAACTCGTTTTAACTATAGGATGAATTTCATAAAAATCAATTTATTTGTAACTCGTCGGAACTACACAAGTACGGCTCATATCATAGTAAATGCCATAGATCCCTAAATAAATTCTCAAATGTCCTATTTCCCTAATACTTTTTTTTTTCAATTGCATTATTTCCCTAAAATTGCCTTAAGATGACATACCACATAACTCCTAGTTGACATGAGATTATTCGTCTTACTAATTGTTGATTATAACACCCTTTATTTCTCAATTAGTCTACTAACTATACCATGTTCTAATAATAGCACATTTAAACAATGAAATACCATGTTGTTCATCATTCATAGAAGACAAGATACGTTGGGGTTTTTTTTCATAAAATTTGTCAGATTCGAGTTCCAAATTGACATAAAACAGATGCCTATTAACATTCAAGATTGGTTCATAAAATGAACTGTAAGAGAAAACTAACCTGAAACTTTTCTTCTTCATGCCATTCTGCAGACCCACCTTCCTAAAAATATTTACAAATCTTTCGTGACTTTCTGCCAAAACAAAATACATTGGTAACATTCTAAACAAATTCTAAAGTATAATTTCTAAGCATAAAGAACTACTCATCACACTCGTTATGTTATATGACGTCCGTTATTAAAAAAATCACAATTATGTAGACTGTGACAACAATTTAAATCTTTGATAACAACTATTACAACTAGATAGAAGACAACATGACCAAGGAGCCAAATATTATTAAGGTAATGAACCACAACAATTCATGATTAATCAAGCTTCACCACATGATTATCTAAACATTGATAAAAAGCTATAGCTAGCTTGTTCATCAGAGTCAAATATTCTTCAACATGACCATACTCTTGTTGTAACTGGTAAGCCACACACACCCATTTTTAAAGTGATACTCCGAGATCCCTTCAAGTTCAACTTTTGTTACCGTATGTGTTTGTAAATTGTAACGAAACACCCCTCTTTCACGCCAAACCAGTAATACTTCCATATTGTGGATGTTTACAAGTTCTATAAGTTTTGTATTGTAATTACGCGCATGTGTATCTATGAACGGAAAGATCTTCAAATCCCACTTAAAGTCGAGATTATAGATATGAGTCCATTTCCCAATATGGTTGTCAATATCTGAGAACTCAAAAACCCACAGCTGACCCTCAAGTTTCGATTTTGTTGCGGTGTAAGCTCTACGTTGTGTGTACTCTTTTCCTCTATATAGGTTTAGAGAGGTTTTTAACGAGGCACGCAACGTGGACGAATGCTTTTAAGTTAATGAATAAAACTTAATTGCCGAGCAAAAAAAAAAAAACACCAATATGTTAGCTTACCACCCATTTCTAACAGCTCCATCCTCTTGTGCCATTCTCTTTTGAGGCAATAGTAAGAACTTGGATGAGGCATCGTGTCGAACCTTTCACGGTCCATGGAGAACCTCAGAATGGAAGTTCCACAATCGGAGAGAACATAAGTTTTAGAATCCGGTTGATATATATAGGCAATCATCCAGTAAATAGTGTTATTAAGTATCACCGTGGGTGCTCGGTCTCGGACACGATAAGGTAGCCGTGTGAGCCTTCTCCATTTGTTAGAGCCTAGGGTGAGTACGGCATATTCAATGGGAGTACTGGTTGTGGAATGTCCTGTGCAATGATAATAGAGCAGCTTGTACTCTCCTGTGGACGAGTGATAAAAGAATCCACAGAGTCTACCGCCCCGGCCGAGGTGCTTCCCGGTTATTAATTCTCCGGTGATGGGATTACCAACATAGAAATCATGTGAGGTCTCAAAATGTGACGTGAACAAAACCAACCCGTTGCAGGAAGAAACAGGAGAAACAGCCTGATTCCGCATTTGATGTCGCCAATGTTTAACCAATGGTCCATTGAAAACCATTTTCGTCACGTACGATGCCTTCGCATCGGCATCACGAGGAAAAAAGAAATCCAGGGCTTTTGGTTCCATAAGATTATGACCATGTTGGAGATAGAAAACAAAGAAAGTGGGAGGAGATTGATGGAGATGTGCTTGAACAAAATCAGGAGAGGAGATTATAGCCTTCCATCTGGTGCATACTCTTCTGCAACTACACCATAGCTGCTCGGCGGGGACTCGTCGTAGTATTTCGACAACCGAAGCATCGTTAAGATATTTAAAGCCTCTTCCATCACCATTACTGTTACCATCACCGTTACTATTAGTACCATTATGGTTGGCAACCCTAAGCAGCATCTGAAGTAGAACTAGAAGAGACATGATTGTTGGTCCGTTGGAAACGAAGAATATAAAAGAAAGCAATAAAAGCAGCATTTCAAGTAGAAGAAACATGATTGATCTGTTGGGAATATAAAGAATATGAAAGAAAAACTATAAGGGCGGCTGTTCTTATTTTACATTATATATAGAGGTTTGCAGTTTTGTTTTTAGGGTTAAAAACCTCTGCAAGTTTTTTATCAGTTTAGTCCCCTAAGCTATTAAAATTGATATTAGTCTAAAATACTAACAATCAATTAGTTATTTAGATGAGATGAGACATTAAGTCCCTTAAGTAAGTTTAAATGTTTGAACCGTGACGTCGTGAACAAAATAAAATTAAATTGGAAAGGTTGTTTTTATAATGGGTCTTTGCAAAACCCGAACGAGACTAGTAGAATAATGAGTTGTCGAATATGGTCGATTATACAAAATAAATGCTATTATTTGAATCAAAATATGGTTTAAATATGGCAACACAACTTGGAGCAGATGGTTAAAGACTCATGTTTACATCTAATCCCCTCCCCTAGGTCATGGGTTCTAGTGAAAAAGCGGAGTATTTTCATACTACCGGACTCATATCGCAATGTCTGCAAGGCGTGTGGATAATACTTTGAAATCATCTTTAGACAATGCACACACACCTTACAAACAAAATTGATTGAACCTGAATTTCTTAAAATGAGCATCATCCACTCTTCCACTGGATCGCTTGTTGGGTTAACTTTGAATGCTATATAAAGTATCAAATTTTATTTATTTTTTAATTTATCAAATCAAAATTGTGCACGTCATGTACCAATGGAAAAAGGATAAAGTCTTTTATTGGTGTTCCTTTCTATGTTCCAACACTAAAAAATATTAAAAAAATAAATTCTAAGCCCTATTCCTAAATTCTAAATCCTAAACCCTTCATTCTATACCTTAAAAAATACACCCTAAACCTTAACCACAAATCTTAACCTTAAACCTTAAATTCTAAACCTAATTTTTAGTGTGAGACATAAATACGGACACCAAAAAAACGCAAAAAAATTTTATTCTGAAAAAAATTAACACCGTCATAGATCATTTTTATTTACTTACATTCGAAATGTACCAAGACTATTTTTTAAGAATGATTAATTTTGCTCCATTAAATATTGATATAGATTGAAGGAGTGTTTAAACGTAATATTTCAATTCAATTAATAGTCTATTTAAACTTTTAAACCGATAACTTAACAAGTGATATCGATGAAAAAGTGGATGATTTTTATTTTAAGATACTTAGATTCCATTGTTTTATTTGTAAGGTGTGTGTATTGTTAAATAATAAATCATATGTATGGAAAAATAATCACTTTTTAAATGTACAAAAAATACTTTTAATCACTTTTAGACTGTTAAATTTTTTTTAAACTGAAATAATCACTTTTTTAAATGTACAAAAACTGAATTATCCCTTTAAATAGTAGAGGGATTAAAACAGGTTTTTGATGTAGTACACGAGCTACCGTGTTTATGTTAAACTCAAATCCTATCAGTGATAATAATCGTTATTAAAAGAAATCATTTTTATTTTTAATTTTTAATTTTATTAGTAAGAACTTCATGGTTGATCGTAATAAAAAATGAATATATTAAGAATTAGTGTTTTATTATAATAAAACTATGATATAATAGTTGATTATTGATTATAAGGATATATATTGTATATAACTATAAAATGTAACCCCTCGTTCCGGTCTGGCCGAACGACCGGTCCGAGTGGGCCACACGGGGAAAACCGAAGCGAAACCCGTTAAGGTTCCTCCTCGGTTAACGACCTAGAAAATTTCTTTTAATTTTAATCTTGTCTAAATGTACATTTAATTCCTATGTGAAGCACAACAGCGGAAGAAGCAACAATACAACATCGATCGACCAAGACGATACAATAAACAACCTATTTTAGCTCATTACAGCAGGCCGTATCGGAACGCCCTTGGGATGTTTCGAAACGCCTTGACTTAGTCAACAGGCCTGGGTCAACCATAGGGAGACCGTTCCGAAACAGGGGTGACCCGTATCGAAACGACCCTAACGGTCAACTTCTCGTGGTCAACGATATTTGACCGTTTCGAAACATCAAAGGCCCGTTTCGGAACGCTTTTATCTCGCCAATTTCTCAAAATTCCAGTAGCAAAAATGTTCCGAAACGACCCTTATCCGTTTCGAAACGGATGGCCAAATGCAAAGGGACCGTATCGAAACAGGGTGGCCCGTTTCGAAACGCCCCCTGTCTGCAGACTCGTTTTGGCTGTTTTAAGGCACAAGGGTGCCCCAAAACACCTCCACAACCTCAAACAACACACTAGCAATAAAACTTAAGGCAAACCAACATACAAGCATGCTTCAACATCAACAAAACGAACCAAATACCAAGGCGCAACAACACAAGGCATGCATACATACAACTCGTTTAAGGAATCAAGCATTCAAAGGTCAACACTTAGGCAACTTCAAAATAGCAACATGCTAACAAGGTATCAAGCAAGGTATACATCCCAAGCCAAAATAGCCAACACATACGAGGAGTCTAACATGCTCCTAAGCAACCTCAACCACAACATAACCATCAAAATAACACATGTCCCATTGCTTAAACTATCACATGTTCAACATTTAAAAGTTCATACTTGATGTACTCAAGCCAACAACCACACTTGGAGGCCCTCCACTTGCTCGAGCAACCCGCGGACTAAGGATCTGCAATGTTGAACAAAGAGAGCGTAAGCAATGATGCTTAGTGAGGGTAAGCTCTAAGAACAAACCTCAACATTGCAGGGTCCGAGCACGATCTAGCCAAGGCATTACACAAATATACCAAGGATCCACAAGAGCCACAAGATGAAGATGCATGAGCAATATACAATATAAATGCCATGATCATAAGCTCAACTCCACAATACATGTAATCACATTCAAGCATCCCGTCAAAGATCATAAACCTCAACACATTGATACACATATCAAACAACATTGGCACCTAGCTATGACCCGAATACGCGGATAGACATGTTGGAACTCACATCCAACAACCACATTACCTCACGGTGGGATTACACTCATCACCGGTCTCGCGGAGGGGATTCCACTCATCCTCACGCCCCGTCGATGGGATTCCACTCATCACCGACTATATTTAAATACAATTTCCGGGCGAACCCGTACTCCTCCTTGGTGACTCAACGCCACCAAGGCCACGCGCGACTTTTGACTCATGTGTACACACTAACATCCTAATGATCGATCATTTGTATTCAAGTATACTAGTGCCAACATTTACTCATTTCACATTACTCATTCCAATCATTTCTGTGCTTAGCACGTACTCACCAACAACCATCATCATGCATGTCTCAAGCATCACAAGTCATACCACAACTCACATGTATAGTACAATATACATAAGCATTCATATCACATTTCATACGAGACATACACAACCACATACATGAGTTCATCCAAAGGCTCTAGATCAAGCTTAGGATTAGGCTACCACCCTAACCCTAACTCTAGGTGGGTCTACCAAGCCCGACCTAGTCCATATACTCGAACCAACTATTTTAAAACCATTTAAAATGATTAACCACTCACCTAAGCTTCCAAGCTCAAAGACCAAGCAAGCGACCGCCTTCAATTTCCTGGATTCACTTCCGATGCTTCACCGATGTCCAAACCCGATTCTAATCAATCCCAAACACAAACAAAACATTCACAATCAATATCTCATCATCGAAACTAACCCGGATCAACATTTTCAAGCATCCAACACTAAAAAACAAGCCCAAAACAGAATTCCCGAGCAGCCCCTAAAACACACTGAAATCTTCCATTTCAAGCATCCAAACAACCATCTAATACACCCAAAGTGACCCTCACATATCATACTAACACCAGCCCTCAAAACCCAACATTAAACCACCCCAAAAACCACTTTAAAACCCTCCAAAACCCCCCTTGAAACCCAATTCCGAAAATTGCTCAAAATCATTTGAAATTCACATATGATATACCATTTGACTTCTATATACCATAACTAAGCATATTAAATCAAAACATTTCACTTAACCTCATAAAGCTTTCATTTTTAATCCAAACTTTCCAAAATGCCATTTTCTAAAACCTTCATGAAAATCAAAATAAAAGGTACTTTCAAGGAGAGGGAGATGAGGGGAAGTCAAAAATATCCTTACCTTTCAAAATGGAGTTGAAATGAGGGAGCTTTTGAATGGAATAGTAGCTTGGAGAGGGAAACCCTTTTTCACGTTAGAGAGGAAGAAGGTGAATAGTAGAAGATGGTGAGAAAATGGATATTTTTAATTGTTTGTTTAAAATTGGGGGTCTAAAGACCACTTTGCCCTTAATGAATTGGGCTATTCACAAGGGCACACCATCCATGGGTATTTGGGATTAAATGTCAAAACATAGTCAATCATTAAATCAATTAATTTGAAAACGAAACCCGAGCCATTATCTAAATCATAAAACCGAGCCCAAATAATATTAAAATATTATTTTCACCTAACCCCTAAACCCGGGTGTTACAACTCTCCCCCACTTAAGGAATTTCGTCCCTGAAATTACCTGGTGGAAACAAATACGGAAACTGCTCAACCATATCCGCCTTCCTCTCCCACGTGGCCTCTTCCACACCTCTATGTCTCCACAACACTTTGACCAACTCTATGGTCTTGCCACGCAACACCTTGCTATCATAAGCAAGTATCTCAACAGGCTCTTCATTATAGGACAAATCCGGATTTAACTCTATCTCCTCAACGGGCATCACATGAGAAGGATCCGATCTATATCTCCTAAGCATAGACACATGAAAGACATCGTGGATTTTCTCTAACTCAGAAGGTAACCTCAAACGATAAGCTACCGGCCCAATCCGCTCAACTATCTCATACGGACCAATGAACCTCGGACTCAACTAGCCCTTTCGGCCAAATCTCATTACCTTCTTCCACGGAGATACTTTCAGAAACACCTTCTCACCCACTGAGTACTCAATCTCTTTCCTATTGAAATCCGCATAAGACTTCTGGCGATCGGAAGCTGCTTTCAAACGGTCACAAATCAACTTCACTTTGTCGGTAGTCCCCTTAAGCAAGTCTGGCATAGGTAACAACCTCTGACCTGTCATCGGACACACTCAATCTAGCAAACATAGCTCTCAACTCAACATCCACTTTTCTACTCAAAGCATCGGCTACTACATTTGCTTTACCCGGATGGTACTCAATGGTCAAATCATAATCTTTTAGCAACTCTAACCATCTCCTCTGTCTCAAGTTCAACTCTTTCTGTGTCATCAAGTACTTCAAGCTCTTGTGATCGGTGTAAACTATACACTTCTCACCATACAAATAATGACGCCAAATCTTCAATGCAAACACAACTGCAGCTAACTCTATATCGTGAGTAGGATAGTTCTTCTCATGAATCTTCAACTGTCTAGAAGCATAAGCAACAACTCTCCTTTCTTGCATCAAAACACATCCTAAGCCTACGTAGGAAGCATCACTGTAAATCACAAACTCCTTACCTGAAACAGGTTGCACTAACACTGGAGCATTCATCAAAGCTTCTTTCAATTTCTCAAAGGCCTTCTGTCTTGCATCTGACCATTCAAATTTGACTCCTTTTTGCAACAACTTAGTCAAAGGAGCAGCTACTCTAGAGAAACCATCAACAAATCTCCTATAGTAACCGGCTAATCCTAGGAAACTCCTAATCTCGGTCACGGACTTAGGTTGTTTCCACTCAACAATAGCCTCAATCTTCGATGGATCAACTCGGATGCCTTCGGCCGAAACAACATGGCCAAGAAATACAACCTCCCGAATCCAGAACTCACATTTACTAAGCTTCACATACAACTGATTGCTCAACAATCTCTGTAACACAAATCTCAAGTGCTCATCATGCTCTTCCTCTGTCTTCGAGTACACAAGTATATCATCAATGAAGACAACTACAAAACGGTCTAGATAGTCTCTAAAAATTCTGTTCATCATGTCCATGAATGCTGCTGGTGCATTCGTGAGCCCAAATGGCATCACAAGAAACTCATAGTGACCATATCTAGTCCTAAAAGCTATTTTCGGAACATCACACTCTTTCACCTTCAACTGATAGTACCCGGATCTCAAATCTATCTTCGAGAACACTGAAGCACCCCTCAACTGATCAAACAAATCATCTATACGAGGCAACGAATACTTGTTCTTCACAGTCAACTGATTCAACTGTCTATAGTCAATACACATGCGCATGCTACCATCTTTCTTTTTCACAAACAATACGGGAGCACCCCACGGAGAACTACTAGGCCTAATGAAACCACAGTCTAATAATTCTTGCAACTGACTCTTCAATTCTTTCAACTCCTTCGGAGCCATGCGATACAGAGCTATCGAAACTGGATTAGACCCTGAAACTGTCTCAATCACAAACTCAACATCTCTATCAGGAGGCAAACCCGACAACTCTTCAGGAAACACATCTGGAAAGTCACACACTGTTCTGATATCTTTCGATCTAGCTTCACTCATATCCGGATTCATAACATAAGCTAAATAAGCCCCACATCCAGAGTCCATCAACCTATGAGCCTCTAAAGCTGACACCACATTAGACAAGAACTTAATGTTCTCGCCTACTACTACTACCTCGTAGTCATCAGAAAGCTTCAAAGAAATTCTCTTTGTCTCAAAATCCACACTAGCTCGATGCTCAACCAACCAGTCCATACCAAGAATAATATCAAAACCATAGAAAGGAAGTTCCATCATATCAACTGAGAACACATGACCCTGAATCTTCAGTGGACACCTCATATACATACGTCTAACCACAACTGTCTCACCAAAAGAACTAGTAACATGCATACCTACATCTAAGATCTCAACAGGGATATCTAACTTCTGTGCATGCTCACTCAAAATATAGGAATGCGTAGAACCCGAATCAACCAAAGAAAGGAAAGACATAGACTGTAACTCGAAATTACCTGCTATCACATCGGTGTCGTTCCCGGCCTCTCTCTGAGCATAAACTCTCGCTGGTCCTCCCGCCTCTGGCTGCACAGCCACAACATGAGCAAGATTCCTCTGAGCATCTACCCTAGGTGCATCAGCCCTAGGCTGGAAGTAGCCACGACCGCGCCCACGGCCTCTCTGAAAATCATTCGCTCTCGCAGGAGCCTGAGCAATGTTCGGTGCCTGAGCCGCCTGATGCGGAAAATCCCTCCTAAAGTGGTCCCTCGAACCACAGTTCCAACAAGCATGGAAATTACCCCAACACTCACCAGTGTGCTGTCTCCCACATCGGGTACACTCGGGCAAACGCCCTCCTCCTCTATGGCCCTGATGGCCTCTACCATGGTGGCCACCGCCACGTCTCTGATCGAACTGATATCCGCCACCTCTATGCCTCTTGGCATCTCTACCATCAAAGTGGTTATGCCTCTTGCCAGAACTGGAACCACCAGATCGTTTGGCCGAACCCAAACTATGCTCTAAATCCTTGGCCCTCGCGACCAATACATCAAAGTCTGAGTAGTTAGAAGCTAACGTGTACCTCTTGACCTCTTCATTCAATCCGTAGCGGAATCGGTTACAACGTTCCACCTCTGTAGGAACCAACTCTGGAGCATACTGACTCAAGCGAACAAAGTGGATCTCATAATCAGTCACAGAAGCATCTCCCTGAGTAAGAGCCATGAACTCTCGCTTCTTCTCATCCAAGTACCTCGGTCCCAAATACCTCTTCCAGAATGCAAACACAAAGAAATCCCAGTCAATCTCTGCCTCTGGAACCTCGGTAGTAATGGTGACCCACCAGGTGTAGGCATCACCCTGAAGCAACGAGATCACACAACCCAATCTACGTGCGCCCGCACAACCTATCTGAGCCAAGATACGAACTGTTTTCTCCAACCACAACTCCGACCTCTCCGGAGTAGATCCTATAAACTCCTCGGCCCCCAAGCTACGGAGCCTCTCCAAAGGTAGACTAGCATCGTCGCACCTAGGCTGAGCTGCAGCCTGAGCTCCCGCAACTGCGGCCTGAAATGCTCCCGCTATCGCTTGCACTAGCGGAGTCATATCAATTCCAGCTGGACCTTGGCCACCTTGAGGTCCATCTCCTTCAGCTCCATCCCCGCCTCCTGCTCCAGGCGGACACACGGGGAAAACCGAAGCGAAACCCGAAGCGACCGGTCCGAGTGGGCCACACGGGGAAAACCGAAGCGAAACCCGTTAAGGTTCCTCCTCGGTTAATGACCCAGAAAATTTCTTTTAATTTTAATCTTGTCTAAATGTACATTTAATTCCTATGTGAAGCACAACAGCGGAAGAAGCAACAATACAACATCGATCGACCAAGACGATACAATAAACAACCCATTTTAGCTCATTACAGCAGGTCGTATCGGAATGCCCTTGGGGTGTTTCGAAACGCCTTGACTTAGTCAACAGGCTTGGGTCAACCATAGGGAGACCGTTCCGAAACAGGGGTGACCCGTATCGAAACGACCCTAACGGTCAACTTCTCGTGGTCAACGATATTTGACCGTTTCGAAACATCAAAGGCCCGTTTCGGAACGCCTTTATCTCGCCAATTTCTCAAAATTCCAGTAGCAAAATGTTCCGAAACGACCCCTATCCGTTTCGAAACGGATGGCCAAATGCAAAGGGACCGTATCGAAACAGGGTGGCCCGTTTCGAAACGCCCCCTGTCTGCAGACTCGTTATGGTTGTTTTAAGGCACAAGGGTGCCCCAAAACACCTCCACAACCTCAAACAACACACTAGCAATAAAACTTAAGGCAAACCAACATACAAGCATGCTTCAACATCAACAAAATTAACCAAATACCAAGGCGCAACAACACAAGGCATGCATACATACAACTCGTTTAAGGAATCAAGCATTCAAAGGTCAACACTTAGGCAACTTCAAAATAGCAACATGCTAACAAGGTATCAAGCAAGGCATACATCCCAAGCCAAAATAGCCAACACATACGAGGAGTCTAACATGCTCCTAAGCAACCTCAACCACAACATAGCCATCAAAATAACACATGTCCCATTGCTTAAACTATTACATGTTCAACATTTAAAAGTTCATACTTGATGTACTCAAGCCAACAACCACACTTGGAGGCCCTACACTTGCTCGAGCAACCCGCGAACTAAGGATCTGCAATGTTGAACAAAGAGAGCGTAAGCAATGATGCTTAGTGAGGGTAAGCTCTAAGAACAAACCTCAACATTGCAGGGTCCGAGCACGATCTAGCCAAGGCATTACACAAATATACAGAGGATCCAAAAGAGCCACAAGATGAAGATGCATGAGCAATATACAATATGAATGCCATGATCATAAGCTCAACTCCACAATACATGTAATCACATTCAAGCATCCCGTCAAAGATCATAAACCTCAACACATTGATACACATATCAAACAATATTTGCACCTAGCTATGACCCGAATACGCAGATAGACATGTTGGAACTCACATCCAACAACCACATTACCTCACGGTGGGATTACACTCATCACCGGTCTCGCGGAGGGGATTCCACTCATCCTCACGCCCCGTCGATGGGATTCCACTCATCACCGACTATATTTAAATACAATTTCTGGGCGAACCCGTACTCCACCTTGGTGACTCAACGCCACCAAGGCCACGCACGACCTTTGACTCATGTGTACACACTAACATCCTAATGATCGATCATTTGTATTCAAGTATACTAGTGCCAACATTTACTCATTTCACATTACTCATTCCAATCATTTCCGTGCTTAGCACGTAATCACCAACAACCATCATCATGCATGTCTCAAGCATCACAAGTCATACCACAACTCACATGTATAGTACAATATACATAAGCATTCATATCACATTTCATACGAGACATACACAACCACATACATGAGTTCATCCAAAGGCTCTAGATCAAGCTTAGGATTAGGCTACCACCCTAACCCTAACTCTAGGTGGGTCTACCAAGCCCGACCTAGTCCATATACTCGAACCAACTATTTTAAAACCATTTAAAACGATTAACCACTCACCTAAGCTTCCAAGCTCAAAGACCAAGCAAGCGACCGCCTTCAATTTCCCGGATTCACTTCTGATGCTTCACCGATGTCCAAACCCGATTCTAATCAATCCCAAACACAAACAAAACATTCACAATCAATATCTCATCATCGAAACTAACCCGGATCAACATTTTCAAGCATCCAACACTAAAAAACAAGCCCAAAACAGAATTCCCGAGCAGCCCCTAAAACACACTGAAATCTTCCATTTCAAGCATCGAAACAACCATCTAATACACCCAAAGTGACCCTCACATATCATACTAACACCAGCCCTCAAAACCCAACATTAAACCACCCCAAAAACCACTTTAAAACCCTCCAAAAACCCCCTTGAAACCCAATTCCGAAAATTGCTCAAAATCATTTGAAATTCACATATGATATATCATTTGACCTCTATATACCATAACTAAGCATATTAAATCAAAACATTTCACTTAACGTCATAAAGCTTTCATTTTTAATCCAAACTTTCCAAAATGCCATTTTCTAAAACCTTCATGAAAATCAAAATAAAAGGTACTTTCAAGGAGAGGGAGATGAGGGGAAGTCAAAAATATCCTTACCTTTCAAAATGGAGTTGAAATGAGGGAGCTTTTGAATGGAATAGTAGCTTGGAGAGGGAAACCCCTTTTCACGTTAGAGAGGAAGAAGGTGAATAGTAGAAGATGGTGAGAAAATGGGTATTTTTAATTGTTTGTTTAAAATTGGGGGTCTAAAGACCACTTTGCCCTTAATGAATTGGGCTATTCACAAGGGCACACCATCCATGGGTATTTGGGATTAAATGTCAAAACATAGTCAATCATTAAATCAATTAATTTGAAAACGAAACCCGAGCCATTATCTAAATCATAAAACCGAGCCCAAATAATATTAAAATATTATTTTCACCTAACCCCTAAACCCGGGTGTTACAACTCTCCCCCACTTAAGGAATTTCGTCCCCGAAATTACCTGGTGGAAACAAATACGGAAACTGCTCAACCATATCCGCCTTCCTCTCCCACGTGGCCTCTTCCACACCTCTATGTCTCCACAACACTTTGACCAACTCTATGGTCTTGCCACGCAACACCTTGCTATCAGAAGCAAGTATCTCAACAGGCTCTTCATTATAGGACAAATCCGGATTTAACTCTATCTCCTCAACGAGCATCACATGAGAAGGATCCGATCTATATCTCCTAAGCATAGACACATGAAAGACATCGTGGATTTTCTCTAACTCAGAAGGTAACCTCAAACGATAAGCTACCGGCCCAATCCGCTCAACTATCTCATACGGACCAATGAACCTCGGACTCAACTAGCCCTTTCGGCCAAATCTCATTACCTTCTTCCACGGAGATACTTTCAGAAACACCTTCTCACCCACTGAGTACTCAATCTCTTTCCTATTGAAATCCGCATAAGACTTCTGGCGATCGGAAGCTGCTTTCAAACGGTCACAAATCAACTTCACTTTGTCGGTAGTCCCCTTAAGCAAGTCTGGCATAGGTAACAACCTCTGACCTGTCATCGGACACACTCAATCTAGCAAACATAGCTCTCAACTCAACATCCACTTTTCTACTCAAAGCATCGGCTACTACATTTGCTTTACCCGGATGGTACTCAATGGTCAAATCATAATCTTTTAGCAACTCTAACCATCTCCTCTGTCTCAAGTTCAACTCTTTCTGTGTCATCAAGTACTTCAAGCTCTTGTGATCGGTGTAAACTATACACTTCTCACCATACAAATAATGACGCCAAATCTTCAATGCAAACACAACTGCAGCTAACTCTATATCGTGAGTAGGATAGTTCTTCTCATGAATCTTCAACTGTCTAGAAGCATAAGCAACAACTCTCCTTTCTTGCATCAAAACACATCCTAAGCCTACGTAGGAAGCATCACTGTAAATCACAAACTCCTTACCTGAAACAGGTTGCACTATCACTGGAGCATTCATCAAAGCTTCTTTCAATTTCTCAAAGGCCTTCTGTCTTGCATCTGACCATTCAAATTTGACTCCTTTTTGCAACAACTTAGTCAAAGGAGCAGCTACTCTAGAGAAACCATCAACAAATCTCCTATAGTAACCGGCTAATCCTAGGAAACTCCTAATCTCGGTCACGGACTTAGGTTGTTTCCACTCAACAATAGCCTCAATCTTCGATGGATCAACTCGGATGCCTTCGGCCGAAACAACATGGCCAAGAAATACAACCTCCCGAATCCAGAACTCACATTTACTAAGCTTCACATACAACTGATTGCTCAACAATCTCTGTAACACAAATCTCAAGTGCTCATCATGCTCTTCCTCTGTCTTCGAGTACACAAGTATATCATCAATGAAGACAACTACAAAACGGTCTAGATAGTCTCTAAAAATTCTGTTCATCATGTCCATGAATGCTGCTGGTGCATTCGTGAGCCCAAATGGCATCACAAGAAACTCATAGTGACCATATCTAGTCCTAAAAGCTGTCTTCGGAACATCACACTCTTTCACCTTCAACTGATAGTACCCGGATCTCACATCTATCTTCGAGAACACTGAAGCACCCCTCAACTGATCAAACAAATCATCTATACGAGGCAACGAATACTTGTTCTTCACAGTCAACTGATTCAACTGTCTATAGTCAATATACATGCGCATGCTACCATCTTTCTTTTTCACAAACAATACGGGAGCACCCCACGGAGAACTACTAGGCCTAATGAAACCACAGTCTAATAATTCTTGCAACTAACTCTTCAATTCTTTCAACTCCTTCGGAGCCATGCGATACGGAGCTATCGAAACTGGATTAGACCCTGAAACTGTCTCAATCACAAACTCAACATCTCTATCAGGAGGCAAACCCGACAACTCTTCAGGAAACACATCTGGAAAGTCACACACTGTTCTGATATCTTTCGATCTAGCTTCACTCATATCCGGATTCATAACATAAGCTAAATAAGCCCCACATCCAGAGTCCATCAACCTATGAGCCTCTAAAGCTGACACCACATTAGACAAGAACTTAATGTTCTCGCCTACTACTACTATCTCGTAGTCATCAGAAAACTTCAAAGAAATTCTCTTTGTCTCAAAATCCACACTAGCTCGATGCTCAACCAACCAGTCCATACCAAGAATAATATCAAAACCATAGAAAGGAAGTTCCATCATATCAACTGAGAACACATGACCCTGAATCTTCAGTGGACACCTCATATACATACGTCTAACCACAACTGTCTCACCAAAAGAACTAGTAACATGCATACCTACATCTAAGATCTCAACAGGGATATCTAACTTCTGTGCATGCGCACTCAAAATGTAGGAATGCGTAGAACCCGAATCAACCAAAGAAAGGAAAGACATAGACTGTAACTCGAAATTACCTGCTATCACATCGGTGTCGTTCCCGGCCTCTCTCTGAGCATAAACTCTCGCTGGTCCTCCCGCCTCTGGCTGCACAGCCACAACATGAGCAAGATTCCTCTGAGCATCTACCCTAGGTGCATCAGCCCTAGGCTGGAAGTAGCCACGACTGCGCCCACGGCCTCTCTGAAAATCATTCGCTCTCGCAGGAGCCTGAGCAATGTTCGCTGGAAGTAGCCACAACTCACATGTATAGTACAATATACATAAGCATTCATATCACATTTCATACGAGAAATACACAACCACATACATGAGTTCATCCAAAGGCTCTAGATCAAGCTTAAGATTAGGCTACCACCCTAACCCTAACTCTAGGTGGGTCTACCAAGCCCAACCTAGTCCATATACTCGAACCAACTATTTTAAAACCATTTAAAACGATTAACCACTCACCTAAGCTTCCAAGCTCAAAGACCAAGCAAGCGACCGCCTTCAATTTCCCGGATTCACTTCCGATGCTTCACCGATGTCCAAACCCGATTCTAATCAATCCCAAACACAAACAAAACATTCACAATCAATATCTCATCATCGAAACTAACCCGGATCAACATTTTCAAGCATCCAACACTCAAAAACAAGCCCAAAACAGAATTCCCGAGCAGCCCCTAAAACACACTGAAATCTTCCATTTCAAGCATCCAAACAACCATCTAATACACCCAAAGTAACCCTCACATATCATACTAACACCAGCCCTCAAAACCCAACATTAAACCACCCCAAAAACCACTTTAAAACCCTCCAAAAACCCCCTTGAAACCCAATTCCGAAAATTGCTCAAAATCATTTGAAATTCACATATGATATATCATTTGACCTCTATATACCATAACTAAGCATATTAAATCAAAACATTTCACTTAACGTCATAAAGCTTTCATTTTTAATCCAAACTTACCAAAATGCCATTTTCTAAAACCTTCATGAAAATCAAAATAAAAGGTACTTTCAAGGAGAGGGAGATGAGGGGAAGTCAAAAATATCCTTACCTTTCAAAATGGAGTTGAAATGAGGGAGCTTTTGAATGGAATAGTAGCTTGGAGAGGGAAACCCCTTTTCACGTTAGAGAGGAAGAAGGTGAATAGTAGAAGATGGTGAGAAAATGGGTATTTTTAATTGTTTGTTTAAAATTGGGGGTCTAAAGACCACTTTGCCCTTAATGAATTGGGCTATTCACAAGGGCACACCATCCATGGCTATTTGGGATTAAATGTCAAAACATAGTCAATCATTAAATCAATTAATTTGAAAATGAAACCCGAGCCATTATCTAAATCATAAAACTGAGCCTAAATAATATTAAAATATTATTTTCACCTAACCCCTAAACCCGGGTGTTACATAAAAAGTAGTAGTAAAAAATAATTTAAATTTTATTAAAAGCAACTTATTAATATCCATTAATGAAAATCAATTATTTTAAAAGAAAAGACACAAGTACACGGAGAAATTATACCATGAGTCGTTCCCGCCACGTCATTCATGAGACCAACAAAAATCAGCAATCTCATTATTTCTTTCATGTCATATTTTTACCAAGTGAAGATTCACTTGGTAAAAACTGTTTTTAAAATTAATTTACAGTAAATATGAGTAAAGATTTACTTGGTAAAAATATGACATGGAAAAAATAATGAGATGAGTGATTTTTATTGGTTGGTCCAATAAATGACGTGGCGGGAATGACTCATGATATAATTTTTCCATGTACATAGTATTAATGGTATAGAATATTTTAAATTTTTATTAATAATAATTTATATTACCTATATCAATGTAAATATAAAAATATTTAATTTAATTAAAATAATCATTTACATAAGTTTAGCTTAATAAAGACTTTTTATGAATAATAAAGACTTTAATGGTTATAAGTATACATGATATTTTATTTTAATAAAAAATAATATTGAATAATTAATTTTTAAAATTATCAAGGACATATAAATTATTATTAATTAATAAAATTTACTTTACGGACTTAAGTATTAATTTTTATTATTAATAATGTACTTTATCTATATCAATGTAAATATAAAAAATATTTAATTTAATTAAAATAATCATTTACATAAGTTTAGCTTAATAAAAGACTTTTTATGAATAATAAAGAATTTAATTGTTTCTTATAAAAAAAAGAATTTAATTGTTATAAGAATATATATAATATTTTATTTTAATAAAAAAAGAATGAATAATTAATTTTAAAATTTAGCAAGGACATATGAATTATAATTAATTAACAAAATTTACTTTAAGGACTTTAATATTAATGGTTATTTTTATAGATTTAGAGTTATTACTTTCCTAAGAAAAAATTAATAGGGTTTTAGTGAAGCCCTACTGCAGACACTATATATATATATATATGCATGTAATTATGTATGTAATTATAAATTTCTCTTGGAAAAATATTAGATATCTTCCCTAAACCAAAGCAATCGATCAACATGGATATGGTGGCGGAAGCATCGCAATATCTGGCCTTAACAGGCGCTGGTATCCAAGACATCAAGCTTGTGAAGAATGCACGGGTGCTTCCAGGCCAGACCTGCACCGTTTTAGACCTCACCTCTGTAAACTACACAGTCCAAGTCCAAGCCATGAGCGCCGAGAAGCTCCCTTTCGTCCTCCTCGCGGTCTTCGCCATCGGTCCCCGTGCCGACGATACCGACAGCCTCATCCAGTACGCTAGGCTTATGTCTTCCCACCACAAAGAATCCGACCATGTCGAAGAACTGGTTCGAGGCGTGATCGAGGGAGAAACTGAGGTTATTGCTGCTGCCAAGACGATGGAAGAGATTTTTAAAAGAACCGAAGAGTTTAAACGTGAGGTTTGCGACAAGATTCAGCTTGAACTTAACCAGTTTGGGCTTTTCATCTACAATGCTAACGTTCAAGTTCAACAGCTTGCTGCTAACCAAGCCAAGTTTGATGTAGTCGAGGTTGGGGCTAAGAAAACTGATTGGACTTGGGTGGCACAAGTGTTGGTTCTTTTTTACATTTGTCTTCTTTTCACTTGTTTGTTCTTCAATCTAACTTATTACAATACAAACTATCTAGAGTTTCAATGAGTTGTTGGTTCATATATTCTTTAATATATGCACTGTGCTTGGTGGCTTTTAGTTCTTGGAATCTTAGTTCATTTGTTTCCCGGCGTTAGGAGAGATTTTTGCTTCGGGATGTAATAGCTTCATTTGGCGACTTCTTGTTTCGATTGTAATAGTTTTCAATTCGGTTTAAAATTATATTTTTGAATATAATTTTATTAAGGGTTTTATTTTGATGCACAAGCTGTGTAAATTTTTTTTACACAATCCTTTTATAAAATTTAAAATTTAAATCACAAACCCTAGCAACCTAAACCCTAAACCCTAAGCCCTAAACTCTAAACTCTAAATTCTAACCATAAACCTTAAATTATATACCCTACATACTAAACCCCTAAACCCTAACATAAAACCCTAAACCCTAAACCCTAAAATTAAAGGGCTTGTGTAAACTGAAGTTTACACAGCTTGTGCATCAAAGTATTTTCCTTTTATTAATTATTAAATTTATATGTATAGGTTAACTTATTATTTATGAAATTATTTTTTTAATTTTATTAGTTATTCAAATTTATGTTATTTAAAAAAATTATAATTATTAAGGACAAAAGAGTTTTTACAAATATTTTATCCAAACCTCTAACTCAAAAAGCTCATAAAGTGAGTTTTTTAAAATGAGAGGTTCCACCCCCAATCCGCTATTACAATTATCTATTTACCATACATCTAAATTAGTGAATTTGACTGGTCAAATCTCTAAAAATGCTTCAAACCTCTAACTTTGACTCAAAAAGTTGTTTATATATATATATATAGGATGAGTCTACCACGTGCGACGAACATCGATGAACACCACTAATGATGAACACCGATGAACACTATTAAATTAATTAATAAAGATTTAAAATTTCAAGAACTCATCATACAATTAATAATTATTTTAAAAAAATTCAATTAAATTATTTATATATATATTAAAATTTTATTTTTTTAATAAGGGTAAAGTATATATTTAGTACCTCACCTATTTCTGTATTTCTATTGAACCCTCATTATTCAAATATTATTTAATTTGACCCTATTCTTTATAAAAAATAACTTAACCCTTAACCCTAAACTATTAAACCTTAAACCCTTAAACTCTTAAACCTATACCCTAAACCATATACCATTAAAAATAATTTCACCATTATCGATTCAATTCAATTCAATGAATTGTTGAATTCTCCTAAAAAAATTCAATTAAATTATTTTATATATATATATCAAAATTAATTAAACTCGAATCCTCTAGAATTAACACTATCATCTTATTTGAGATAAAAAAGCCATCACAATTAATCATAATTAATGAGAACGAGCAGAGATTCGGAACCAAAAGTTCTGAAAAAACCTACAAACACAAAGCAATCAAGTTCTGAATTTTACACACTTGAATTGTACACATTTCATTTGCTTCTCGTTTTGCACAAAAACTTCAGTAAAATAAAGTCCAACAATGTAGAATGTGAAGGAACAAAATAGTGCATTATTATACAATGGCAGTATTAGCAAAATATTCTATACTAGCCTTGGTTGACTATCCTTCTTCAAACACTTGTTGTCTGTAATAACCGAATCGGATTCAATTATCAAGCAAGTTCCATCATCGAATTTCACTGAGAGGACCCGAAATTAAAATAGACCTATCTGCATCGAATTTCAAATAACCTTGAACATAGATGGTCAAACCTGAAACCTGACAACATATGAACAATATATAGGATTACTACACAATGGCTCATCCATGGCTCTAATCCACTGAAGAGATCAAGTTTTATCAATCCATGCTTTTACCTTCAAACACTGAATCATTCCTCGCAAGCCGTCGGATTTTAATCAACGATGAGAAAACTAGGAAGGGTAGCATTCGCATCGACTGATTTTAATAAGATGATAATGTTAATTCTAGGAGATTCGAGTTTAATTAATTTTGATATATATAAAAAATAATTTAATTGAACTTTTTAGGAGGATTTAACAATTCATTGAATTAAATTGAATCGATGATGGTGAAATTATTTTTATTGGTATATGGTTTAGGGTATAGGTTTAAGAGTTTAAGGGTTTAAGGTTTAATAGTTTAGGGTTTTAGGTTGAGGGTTAAGGGTTAAGTTATTTTTTTATAAAGAATAGGGTCAAATAAAAATAATATTTAAATAATGAGGGTTCAATAGAAATACGAAAATAGGTGAGGTACTAAATATATAGTTTACCCTTATTAAAAAATAAAATTTTAATATATAAAAATAATTTAATTGATTTTTTTTAAATAATTATTAATTGTATGATGGGTCCTTGAAATTTTAAATCTTTATTAATTAATTTAATGGTGTTTATCGATGTTCATCGTTAGTGGTGTTCATCAATATTCGTCGCCCGTTGTAGAATTTTCCATATATATATATGGGTTAGGATCAACTTACACTGTGTAAAACTCAATTACTTTTACACTGTGTTCATCAATGTTCGTCGCCCGTTGTAGAATTTTCCATATATATATATAGGGATATGATCAAATTACACTGTGTAAAACTCTTTCCTTTTGTGGATCGTTGGATGAGTGAAACGGATGAATGAGATTAACAGTAAAATATGTGAAGATTATCACTTGGGAATTAAAAACACGGAGTTAATCTCAACCATCCATTTCCCCCATCCAACGATCCAAAAAAGGTGTAAAACTTAAAGAGTTTTACACAGTGTAAGTTGATCCTAACTCATATATATATATATATATATATATATGACCGGCTGGCTAATTTACTCATATTTGTTCCCTCATATTTTCTTAGGTCATTGGTTTTATACCCGTTAGGAGCACTCCCTTTCCTTCCCCTTAAGTCTCTCGTTTCCCTCCCTTTAAGTAATATTAAAATTAAAATTAAGATTTATAAAAAAAAACCTCTTAATAATATCATACACATCTTAAAGATAAAGTTATTAAAACCCGAGAAAAACTACCATTTCATTTTCCACTTGAGCCATTGATTGAATAAAAATATTGTATATAACTATAAATAAAAGGCAGTAGTAAACGAATAACTTATATCTTTATTAACAAAGGAAAATTATACAAGCATATTTATTTGAATGACATATGTTTCATTTAGAGGTTAGGGATTTATGTATAGAATTTAGGTGTTTGGTTTACGGGATGTAACATTATTTTTGAGAATAGGATTCTCGGAATGATTCATCACTTAACATATTACTGGGAATGTTACATTACTTTGTTTAGTTTATTTGACAGAAATGTAAAATTACAATGTTTAGTTGATGGATTACAAGATTACCAGAATGCATATTTTACAAAATTATCCTTGTGGTATATTTTCTTTTTAACTAGTCAAACTTCTAATATTAAAATTAAAATATTTGCATGAAAATTCATAAAAAATATTTTTCCTATTATTTTTAATTTATATATTTTCTTTTATAAAGTTCTTATACAAATAATTGAATTTAAAAATGATAGTACCATATTATATATTTGAAAATTTGTGATTTATTATAATTATATATTTAAAAAATAGAAAAAAATAAATTCATAAATTTCTATAATAATCATCGCATTCGCTACTAAATCAAATATACTAATAACTAACTATAAATATTATATTTATATATTTTATTACTCAATTTATATTATATTTAAAATCAAACGTCATTTTTTAAAATATAAAATTTTAAACAAAATTTGTAATGTGATTTAAAATTGAATAATACAGATTTTTATCATATAAATAAAAAAATATTATTCTTTAGAGAAAAAATAATATTAAAAATTATTCATAATATTTATTATTATTTTTTATTAATGAGTGTGGTTTATATATTTTATTATGCAATAATTTAGGTTAGATAAAGAATAATTTTAACATATCAAAACAAAAAATATTGTTGGAGAAATATAAAATAATAATTTATTTGAATACAAAATATTATTTTAAGGGTATTTTAGTCCAAAGTGGTGGGAATTGTCTAATACCTAAGAATAGGGTGGGAATGACATTCTCACCATTTTGGGGAAAAGAAGCTACTATTGGGAATGTAGTATTACCCAGTGCAGGGAATTCTCCTAAACTAAACGTGGGTATGTGATTCTGAAAAAATTATTCCCCTTGGTAATAATCTTTTTCCGCAAACCAAACGCTTTAAGACTAAGTATTTAGATTTTAGATTTAAGTACGGTTCAAATAGACATGATTATATAGACTTTAGTTTATTTGTATCAAATAATAATTCAATAAAAAGTAATATTAAAATCAGAAATAACAAATAATGAGTTAATTTTAAAAAGATATGTAATAAAAATATTAATGAAGATGGAATAATTTAAAATTTTAATAATAATAATTTATTTTATCTAAATTAATGTAAATATAAAAATAATAAAAATTAATTAATTTAATAACAAATAATCAATAAGAGATGTTTACTTTAATAAAGACTTTAATTGTAATAAGTTATAAGTATGTATGTATGTATATATAATTAAAGACGTTTACTTTAAAAAGGACTTTAGTGCTAATAGTAATAAAAAATAATTAGGCTTGAATAATTAATTTTAAAAATTAAGGTAAACTACATAAATGACCACCATACTATTTAGAAAAGTCGCGATTTTCGTTATTTTTCCGGCCGAAGCAGGTGTTTTGGGGTCTCCGGCGGCTTTCCAGTGGGATTTTCGGCGGAGTTCCGACGAGCTTGGATTTTTGGTAAGTGAACCGGGTTCGACCCGGTGTAAACCGGTGTAAACCGGCCCAACTCAGTTTGAGCCTAAACCCGAACCGAGCCTAGGCCCGTTAACCCGATCCGAGTCAACTCAGTGAGTCAACCCGTCCGAGTCAACTCAGTGAGTCAACCCGTCCAGGTCAACTCAGTGAGTCGACCCGTCCGAGTCAACTCGGTTGACTGATGACGTCAGCGTTGACTCTTACCCTGTTGACCGTTGACCTGGTGACGTCAGCGTTGACTTTACCGTTGACCAAAAAGTCACTTTTTTCCGAAAAGTCTTATTTTATGTTTTTTGACGCTATGAGTCCGTTTTTGAAGCCCCTTTCGCAAAATTATGATCCGAAAGCCTCCGAATCTGGCCTTGAACCCGAGAGTACTTATGCATTTAATTAATTGGTTAAGAGCTTGTGAGTAAGGTATGATCTTGGAATTTGTGTAATTGAAGTTATTCTCGGTTCCTTGGATACACGATGTTGTGGAATGTCGAATTCGGGTTCGAGGGTATTCGAATATCGTATCATGAATCGACTAATGCAGCTCGGAGTTAAGGTAATACATTACTACCTCTTGTTTGCTTTATGAACATGTTGGTATTTGTTAATGCGTGCATAGAAATGATGATGATTACAATTAATTCTGCTCAAGTCAAACCGAATGTGAAAATGAGTATGATAGTCTAGATAAGATTGCAATGCTCGAATGAGAAGATTAATAAATTAGAAGGATCTGGAGTATAATAAGAATTTAATAAGGTAGCCAATCTCTAAATCCGATTATTAGCATCAAATGATTAAATGTGAAAAATATTTGGGCATGAAATTACGAAAATGCCCTTAAGGTAAGAGAATGACTAAAATACCCTTAAAATTGGAAGCGATATAGAAATCCACACTAGATATGGTAAAACAACTTGATTCTTCTAAAAACCTCGAACTACTTGAAAAGTTATGGTAACAATATTTAAACCTTCGAGATTGAAAGGTGTTAGGTTTCCTTGATTTTTAGAATGAATCTCCGACTATGGATTCAGAGGAATTTATCCATACCCCTGAATTAAGCAAGTGGCTCAGAATTCTGAATTGATTGAAATGATTGAAAGTACTGAAAATACTGCTATGGTTAAACTAATCGGAATGGTCGTATTGACCATAAAGGGCTGAAGTATCCTCGGACACCGAAGTTTGCAAATTAACCAGAACAATGGATAAACCTTTGAGTTCTTAAATGAATGAAGTGGTTGGAGGTGCTGGAATTTTTTGAATGGCTGAAACACCCACGAGTACTTAATTGATTGAAATACTATATATGGTTTAATTGATTGAAGCGGTTCCTTCACTCTCAGCTAAGAATGTTGTTTTCGATCGCACGAAGAAGCTCAACAACTCCATTGCCCAAACAAGAGCATCAACCGAAGGTTTGCTTACCTTTTATACTCATTCTCTGCCCATAAACTGTTTAGAATTTCATGCTTTTGGTTTAAAAATGGCTTTCACTGCTCGAGATTTGTATCCAATACATATTCAAATATGGTATGAGATGTGATGTGGTCCTCCAGATCTATAAGAATTCTTAAAAATGATTGAGAAAATAGAATGCAGAACTCGGCGAATGAGAAAGAGATTGACTAGTTGAAAGCCTCAGTTCTGGACATTAAATTAGCTAAGTATAGGAAATTTGTGTTCCACACTCAAGTCTTCACAACATAGACTGAACCAATTCAACCTGATTTGTTAGTTTCTAAGCAAGTTTCTTATGCTTAAGAGTTTCTCTTTTGTTCGTGTTGATATTCATGTTTGTGTTTTGCAGGGTTTCCCAGTGAATTGGTTGAGGATTCAAAATTTGTTCCGTTGAATGCCGATGACCCACATATGGTCCACCTGTAAATTCCTCATTCTTGAGTGAATATTTGCACTAAAAGAATCAAAATAATATGATTCTTATGAGAAATCATGTAGACTCGGACTAAAGTACGAGTGTTAGATATTTATATGTATCCGACATGACATGAGGATGTTCAAATTTTTATAAGTTTTCTCATTTTAGGAGTATCGATCCTTGGAGGTTCATAACATGGAACTTGTTATAGAAAAGAATCCTTGCACTTAAAGTATTCAAGAAAAACCTTTCTTAAGGCATAATGAAGATTGACTATGTTGCTCGGACTCGGGTATAAGCGTTTAATATTTATGTGTATGGTCAATTTTTTATTTTTTATTCTCTAAATTTTCTCACACAGTAGGAGAGTATTTAAATAGGTGTATCGAATACGAATGCTTTTTAAAAGATGAAAAGTCTAAGTAACATAAATTACAGAACATGGATGTATGAATCCATTTGACGTATGGGAATTTTAATCTTTGTTTGTTTCGTAGGCTTTATTGTTGCTTGGTTTTGAACGTGGAGAGAAAATGGTGTCTGAGGAGAGGGAAAATTGTATATTTTTTAATTTTATCGGAATCTTTTATCTATTAAAGTTTAGGTTTTGTACCATATATTACAAAGATTTACTTGGCTTAGTGGTAAGCT
The DNA here is from genome assembly GCA_030270665.1 of Hibiscus trionum. Classification (NCBI taxonomy): domain Eukaryota; kingdom Viridiplantae; phylum Streptophyta; class Magnoliopsida; order Malvales; family Malvaceae; genus Hibiscus; species Hibiscus trionum. The sequence continues at coordinate 77,921,457 of BSYR01000003.1, read as the reverse complement.
TACATGCCTTCATCCAAGGCAATTTTTGTTTGAATCTTATCAGGAGTAAGATGCTCCTTTTTTTATATTCTTCCTCCAATATGGTGACATGTGTCACTACCTAATTAAATAATCAATTTATTTTATTAAATTAAAATTAGGACTAAATTGATAGAGTGTATAAGTAACGAAGACCAAATGTGTAATTATACCCCTATTTTTTAACTGCCACGTCACCCTGCCGTTAACCTCTAACGGCTGGTGGTCACATTGCATCCAATTTAATAGTATTATGGTTTAATTGCTTCGAAAAAAAGTAAGGTGGTCAAATCGCGACTTTTCCAATAGTATAATGGTCATTTATGTAGTTTACCTTAACAAATTATTAAGGCATACATGTCATTTTCTATATTTTAATAATTAAATTACTAAAGATAAATATATGCTTTACTATTTACCAATTTAGAGTTGATATTTTTTAACAGTCTAAAAGGTGATTATAAGGTAATGTTTGTTCATAGATATTTTTAATCCTTTTGACAATGCACATACACAAAAAATAAAGTGATTTAAACTCGTGTTCACGATGATGAACATCATCCGCTTTTTCACTGAAACACTTGTTGAGTTCAATTTAAAGTTAATTTTTTTTAGTATACTGGTGTGATTATAAAGTAGTATATAAAAAGTTAATATTTAGAGTTAATATTTGTATATAAAAAGTTAGAGATAAACATATATTATTGTAGACATAGATATACTCTATACCAAGATATAAATAACAAGTTTTAATATTTTTTAATTATAAAAAAACATTAAAATTAAATTTTCCAGAAATCACTTTACTTGTAAAATAAGATACAAATAAAGATATGAAATCTGATCAAAGTAGAAGTTTTAATAGCTTTTGAATACAAGAGAGAAGAACGTATTACTTTCGTAAATAGGATTTCAGAAAAACCCTACTGCATACACTATATATATGTGTATGTATTTATGTATGTTAAACCATTGAATCTTTTGCGATCAATTACAAATTTCTGCTGGAAAAATATTAGTTATCTGCCGTCAACCATAGCAATCGATCAACATGTATAGGGTGGCGAAAGCATCGCAACATCTGGCCTTAACCGGCGTTGGAATCGAAGACATCAGGCTTGAGAAGAAAGCATGGGTGTTTCCAGGCCAAACCTGCACCGTTTTAGACCTCACCCCCGTAAACTACACCTTCCAAGTCCAAGCCATGAGCGCCGAGAAGCTCCCTTTCATCCTTCCCGCCGTCTTCAGCATCGGCCCCGACACCAATAACCTCATCAAGTACGCTAGGCTTATGTCTCCCCACCACAAAGAATCCGACCATGTCAAGGAACTCGTTCGAGGCGTGATCGAGGGAGAAACTAGGGTTATTGCTGCTGCCATGACGATGGAGGAGATTTTCAAAGGAACCAAAGAGTTTAAACGTGAGGTTTTCAACAAGATTCAGCTTGAACTTAACCAGTTTGGGCTTTACATCTACAATGCTAACGTTCAACAGCTTGTTGATGTTCGTGGCCATGAGTATTTTTCTTACTTGGGTCAAAAGACTCAAATGGAGGCTGCTAACCAAGCCAAGATCGATGTCGCCGAGGCACAGATGAAAGGCGAGGTTGGTGCTAAGTTAAGGGAAGGACAAACGAAGCAAAACGCTGCCAAGATCGACGCCGAGACCAAGATTATAGCGACGCAGAGGCAAGGAGACGGGAAGAAGGAGGAGATAAAGGTGAATACTGAGGTTAAGGTTTACGAAAACCAAAGAGAGGCGGAGGTAGCAGAGGCTAATGCAGACTTGGCCAAGAAGAAAGCTGGTTGGACTAGGGAGGCACAAGTGGCGCAGGTGGAGGCGTCCAAGGCGGTGGCGTTGAGGGAAGCTGAGCTTCAAAAGGAAGTCGAGAAGATGAATGCTGCCACCATGACCGAGAAGCTTAAGGCTGACTTTCTTAGTAAAGCTAGTGTTGAGTATGAAACAAAGGTAATTTTGATTAATTAGAATGATTTCTTATATGACACGTGTAATGACTACTTTTCACCGTTTTACTGATTAATTTTGTTTTATTGATAATGCACGAATTTAGGTTCAAGAAGCCAACTGGGTGCTGTACAAGAAGCAAAAGGAAGCGGAGGCAAGCTTGTATGAGAAAGAAAAGCAGGCTGAGGCAGAGAAATCAATGGCGGATGCTGCATTTTACAGTCGTAAACAAGTTGCCGACGCAGAATTATACGCGAAACAGAAGGAAGCTGAAGGATTAATGGCACTTGCAAAGGCCCAAGGCATGTACCTAAGCACACTCTTAGGAGCAGTGGGAGGCAACTATGGAATCCTAAGGGATTACTTGATGATAAATGCTGGAATGTTTCAAGATATTGCTAAGATTAATGCAGAAGCTGTTCGTGGATTGCAACCGAAGATCAGCATTTGGACTAATGGAGGAGGAGATGGCACAGATAGAGGTGTAGTCGGTGGTGGAGCTGACGGAACCGGTGCCGCTTCCGGAATTAGTGCCATGAAGGAGGTTGCTGGTGTTTACCGAATGTTGCCACCGTTGTTCGAGACAGTGTATGATCAAACTGGCATGTTACCCCCTTCTTTTATGGGCACATTATCCCGTTCCCAACGCCCAACTGCAGATTAGCATAATAAATGTGTGACATGTTTGTCAAATTCAGAAGTTAAGAATTTAGTTTACAGTTTAGGATTTATAGTCTTAAAGTTAGAGGTTTAGATTTTAGATTTCAAAGAAAGATTATGTATTTTTTTACCAATTGTTTATTAAAATATAACCCGGTTGAGTTATTTATTTATTTATTTACGGTAAATTACACTTGTAGTCACTTAAAATTTAGGAGGTTTTCACTTAAGTCACCGTAATTGAAAAAAATTTATTTTAGTTGCTAAACTTTTCATTTACTTTAATTACAACTACAAGCTCTCCCGTTGCATGGCAGATTAAAGTCTTCTTCCTAAAAAGAATCCTTATAATAGCACTATATACAATGGTTTGTAAGTATAGTTGTATCAAATTGTAAAGTGAGAAAAAAAAGTGATCAGAAAGAATCACTTATAGCATTAATAAAAGCATATCCTTATAATAGGCAGCTTAACCACTGCTCTTAATAAACATACTATTAAAACAACCATACAATTGCAAACAATCGATAACTAGCCTGCTTATAAGTTTAGTGGTATTTCGTATAGTTTAGGTACCCTTATTTTATTTTTGTTAACGCTGGCTTCTGGTTTTCTTAATACTTCTAGTCCGTCAATGGATTTGTTGCCGGAGAGTCCATTGACCATAAGCATTATTATATTCTACTGCAGGTTTTGCATATTCGTTGTCATTTTTAGCTTCCAATCTTCTCCTTGAGGGTGTATTAGCAAATTCCATGTTAGGTGACTAAATCCATCTGTTGCTCTCGTTTGAAGGAATCGTATCGGTAATCTCTTTTGAATCTTCTTCTGTGAGCTTCAATCTTAGAGCATCGATGTTGCTATCGAGATTTTTTATCTTGGTTGTTCCTACAAGAATGATGAAACTGAGGGTCAAAAGCCATATTTCTAAATCAACATCTAAAAGTATAAGTTGAACAGGAAGGAAACGTATACAAGTTCAACATCAAAAGAGATTCAGAAGAAGATAAAAAATCAACATCGAGATTATTTTGTAGGTTTCCAAGTTGGGATTTGTTCAATATTTCCAGACAAACTATGTTCAATTCTGGTGTGATGTTGAAACTACAGAATGTTACTCACCGGGAATCGGTGCTACGCCGTCCTCTTGATGAAGAACCCAAGCAAGTGCTAGTTGTGCATCCATGCTTTTGAGCCAACTTCTCTATTTGAAAATAAAATTTATTGTTCCTGTCCAAGTATTGTGCTTGAAACCTTGGGTGGATTAAAGCCATGAATAACAGAGTTTTCGTACCAACAAACTATTTTTAGGCACACTTGCCACTACCGCCCTTCCGCCGAAGAAACCATGAGCAAGTGGGCTATATGGAACTATCCCAATGGCAATTGGCAAGTTCCCTGGCATATAGGGACACATTAAACTAAGGGTAAACTATACTAATGACCACCGAACTATGGGGTTGGTGTCGATTTGACCACTATATTTTCAATTGTGTCAAATATACCACTTAACTATTTAAATGGTTCCAATTAAGCCACTCGCCGTTAAAAAAACAAAAAAGTTGACGGAACTGTTAAAAAAATTGGTATAATTACACATTTGGTCCTTTATATTTATACAATATATCAATTTAGTCCTAATTTTAATCTAATAAAATAAATTAATTATTCAATAAGATGGTGACACGTGTCACCACCTTATTGGAAGTCTTTAATTATTTTTATTTAATTTATTTAATTAATTTTCTACCTCCAATCAGGTGGTGACACGTGTCACCCAATTGGAGGTGGAAAAATGAGAGGAACAAAACGCCCACATCATGGATCAAACCTGTGACCTTGGAGCAACCAAAGTTTGCGTTTGCCACTAGACCAAGCACACATTTGTGCTATAGGGTACAACATTTAATATATGTGTTTAATGATTGTTAGTGCCCAGAAAAATGAAAAAAAAGAATTTGCACTTGGGTGGATTCGAACAAGGGACCTTAAGATGCATAGCACAAGTGCTTGCCACTGCACCAAGTGAACACTTTGTGATATGTTGTACAACATTTAATATATGTATTATATAATTTTTAATGCTTGGAAAAATGAAGGAAATGTAATTTTAAGAAACTCGAACATAATATTCTTATGATGGATAAAAACATTTAAACCAATTAAATAAATCTAATAACTAAATTAAAGTTAAGAATATTAAATTATGTTTGTGAGTTTGAATTCGCTAAATGAATTTAATATATTTTTTAATATAATTATATATATAATAATTTAATTAATTTTTTAGTAAATATTAAAATTATTAATTAAGTTAAAAAATCATTATATACGTGAAATTATAAAAATAAATCTGGAACTAAAAAATATATTAAATTTAGATTAAAATATAAAAATTTTAAAATGATTTTTCTATTAAAAAATTAAAAAATAATATTAAATTTTTTATTTTAAATCGTGCACTAACTCTAATTTAAAATATATACAAAATATTCTTAACTTTAATTTAGTTATTAGATTTATTTAATTGGTTTAGATGTTTTTATGCATCATAAGAATATTATGTTCGAGTTTCTTAAAATTACATGTCCTTCCTTTTTCCAAGCATTAAAAATTATATAAGACATATATTAAATGTTGTACAACATATCACAAAGTATATATTTGGTGCAGTGGCAAGCACTTGTGCTATGCATCTTAAGGTCCCTGGTTTGAATCTACCCAAGTGCAAATTCTTTTCTTTCATTTTTCTGGGCACTAACAATCATTAAACACATATATTAAATGTTGTACCTTATAGTACAAAAGTGTGCTTGGTTTAGTGGCAAGAACAAACCTTGGTTGCTCCAAGGTCACAAGTTCGATCCATGATGGGGGCGTTTTGTTCTTCTCATTTTCCACCTCCAATTGGGTGACACGTGTCACCATCTTATTGAATAATTAATTTATTTTATTAGATTAAAATTAGGACTAAATTGATATATTGTATAAATATAAAGGACCAAATGTGTAATTATACCAATTTTTTTAACAGTTCCGTCAACTTTTTCGTTTTTTTTAACGGCGAGTGGCTTAATTGGAACCATTTAAATAGTTAAGTGGTATATTTGACACAATTGAAAATATAGTGGTCAAATCGACACCAACCCCATAGTTCGGTGGTCATTAGTATAGTTTACCCTTAAACTAATTAGGCATTTCTTTTTTCTTGGTTTAAGTAATCTGTAGTAATGCATGCCAATAACTTTGCTATACTACTATTTTTCAGCAAGATGAAAGTGGGTGGGGGGGGGGGGGGGGTGAGGAAACCTGCAAAGGGGGACTATTTCTTCCTCGATATCACGAGTCCAAAGCGACCATTCCATTTGTACGACAGTGATTGGATGAACAGTTTTAACATCACATTACCACCATACATTGAACAGTTAAACCAAGAAAAATAAAGGATGCTATACGGTGCAGCACTCACAGTATCCTCTATTGGTGTGTTTTAGGGTCGACCATGTGCTGGTAGTAGAGATCAATGTATTCGACATCAAGGCGCCTCAGGGCACGGACATATTCAGGGGTACCATTTATTGTATTACCAGCGGCAATATCCATCTCGACAATACCAAACTTCGTGGCTAATTGTACCTTCTCTCGTGGTAGTTGCTTCAATGCCTGAAAAGATATTGATTTTAATTGGTTAACTAACATGAGACAAACTAATGAAATCATATAAAATATGTAGCTGCAAACTTGCAATTAAACTCAAACGCCTACACACTAAAGCTCTGCTGGAATTGTGGCAAATATATTACCTTGCCAACCAATATTTCATTAGTTTCGGGTCCATAGATATCTGATGTATCAAAGAAAGTGATTCCTCTGACGAATGCATGCTTGATTATGGAGATGCCAACATCATCAGGGACTGGATCATTGTACATTCCAGTAAGCCCCATATAGCCAAATCCCAACTTGGAAACCTACAAAATAATAGATTTTACAACAGAACTGAACAGGAAGGAAACGTATACAAGTGTAACTGATATATTATATTAACAAATTTAGTATCTCCCCAGAATCTTGGATGGAGTTGACTGTCAGCTTGGTGACGCCACTATGTAGTCACCCCATATGCAATTATAAATGTATTGAAAGAAATTATTGGTGGAATGGAATGTTTTCAGCAATTTCCCATAGAAAGTCAAGTAAGGCACTTCACTTTTCAAGAGACGGGTTAAATTTGCCTTCCTCTTCCTCTTCCTGCCATGGCTTCCTGATTAGCTTCATTTGTATTTATGTATGTGTATATGTATATATATACATATATACAAAGTCTGCAGCCAAATATGAGGTTTGGGGAGAATGGACTTTCCAACAACTGAAACCATTGAAAAACTAGGAGTTTGTATAATTGCTGTATGTGGTTTGTATCTTCCAGGTTATAGTTTAAAAACGAAACGGGTTGTTTATCAGCTAAACACTGGTAGCTGGGTGAGAAATAAAAATCTTAGTTTTCCCAGAAATTTTGACACTGGTTAAATATGTTCGTATTTGAGAAGCTTATGTTTTGGTTGCTCTAAGTATTGTAATGGACAAATACAATATGTTAAAACAACTAGATAAGGAAGCACCAGTGGTCTAGTGGTAGAATAGTACCCTGCCACGGTACAGACCCGGGTTCGATTCCCGGCTGGTGCAATGTTCTTTTTGTTTTTTGTTTTGGTATCAGACTGTAAAAGTTATGATCCCTTTTTGTTTTTTTTTTGGTATCAGACTGTAAAAGTTATGATCCCTTTTTGTTTTTTTTTTTGTATCAGACTGGAAAGTTATGATCCCTTTTCGGGGTGTAGACTGTAGCCTCCTTCAGTGGATTTACTAGCGGAACTGCAGCAGGTTACATTATTGAATGAGGCAAGAGAGGCTCGTGTTCAACCACCGAGAAATGAAGAAATCAAAGCTGCAATGTTTGGTCATGATAAGGACAAAGCAGTAGAAGCGGAGCAGATGGTTATTTAAGGATGTCGGGGGAATTTTAGGTGATTATGTTATACAAGTCATTCAATCTTATTTTCTCACTAATGAGATGATATCAGCTTTTAGTTTAACAATGGACTGTATTACTTGTCTGAGATTCTCTATATCAATGAATGGTGGACTACTCAGTTACTTTTAAAGGCTTGAAGCTATGAAATTTTTCTTGGAAAGGTAAACATGTTTGGACAAACCTTTTATAATTTCATGTTTCTATTCTGGTTCTTGCATAATTAAAGGAATTCATGAATCTATGTAACCAGTCATTGAAGCAACCACCAAGAGAGAAGGTACAATTAGCCACAAATTTGGTATGGCAAAAATGGACTCAACCGGTACTCCCGAATATGTCGGTGCCTGTATGGAGGCTAGCCTGAAACGCCTGGATGTGGACTATATTGATCTATACTACCAACACAGAATTGACACCAATAATCCTGTAGTTGCAAACTTGCAATTAAACTCAAAAGCTCTGCTGGAATTGTGGCAAATATATTACCTTTCCAACCAATATTTCATTAGTTTCGGGTCCATAGATATCTGATGTATCAAAGAAAGTGATTCCTCTGGCGAATGCATGCATGATTATGTAGAAGCCAACATCATCAGGGACTGGATCATTGTAAATTCCACTAAGCCCCATACAGCCAAACCCCAACTTGGAAACCTACAAAATAATAGATTTTACAACAGAAATGAACAGGAAGGAACTGTTTTGATCTAGAAATTGGCTAGAATTCTGATTGAGTTGAAAGTATCTGAGTTCAACAAGTTTTGTACAGAACATTAACTTGAATAGTCCGCAGACAAGGAAAACCAGCACATTATTCTAATTCTTTATACGAACACTACAACAAAAGCTGATGAGCATTTGTAAAAGCTATCTGATTGAAAGTATATCTCAAGTCTCAGTTAATAAACATAGCTATACTCTAATCACAGATAACCCCTCAGTCTTGAGAATTCTCACACAAGTACAAAGTGTTACCTCAAGTCCTTGAGTTCCCAGTTTTACTCTAGGAACCTTAACACTCTGCTGCTCCTCGGCCATCTTTTCTCTTTTGTTCTTGAGTCAATGCTTTCTCTTGGTGTACAGCTGAAAAGGCAGGAACTAGAAGCTGCCTATAGCGAACACACTGATCTATTTGTTTGTATTTATATTTTTACCAAATTTAATATCTAGAATCTTGATTAAAACGAAATTTAATGTCCAAAACCTGATGACGCCACTAAATATGTCACCCCTTATGCAATGACAAATATATCAAAATATATTATGGGAAGAATCCTAGAATGTCTTAAGCAAAAATTATGAAGCCAAGGCGCCTCTATTATTAATTTTCAAGAAATGGATTGGCAAACTAAAGTCTAGTTAAATTTGTCCTTTTCCGAACCCAAAGAGTGACTCTAGTGGAAAAGATGATGGTGTTCATCCTAAGAGACTCGGGTTTGAGCAATTGTGTGTGCAATGTGTTTGTCTTGTCAAAAAGTTACCGCACCTTGATAGGATTTAAGCAAGTGTCCCAGTATACCGACGATGTAACATGTTTGAAGATATGGCAAAACGACTCATTGTTCTTGTAATGAGATCGGCATAATTCCTTCTTTTCATGCACAAGGGATGCTTCTATATTTTCAGTTTCAACAAACCCTCTTTATACAATAACTCAAACCATAACACCTATTTGATGACTAGATACAATTGTTTGTAAGTATAATATAGCTGTACTAGATTATTAAGAGAAAAAAGAAGTGATCAAGAAGAATCAATTATAACATTAATAAAATCATATGCTTAAAAGAGCAGCTTAACCATGCTCATAACAGGCATATTCTTAAAAAAAAACATACAATTGCAAGCATTCAACAGAAAAACTAGTAGCCTTTTGTTTTATTTTTGGTAATGCTGGTTTCTGGTTTCAGTGAACACTTTCTTAATAAATTTAGTCCTTCAATAGCTTCACCTGCTGGGAATCCATGGACCATATGCATCATAATATTCTGCTGTAGGTTTTACATCCAGTGTTACTTTTAACCTTCAATCTTCTTCACCTTTGTGGGTGTATTAGCAAATTCCCATGATAGGTGAACGTAGCTCTCATGTGTTCTCGACCCGGCTATCTCAGTTACAGGAATCACGTCAGTAATCTGTTTCAGATCTTCTTCTGTGAGCTTCAATCTTAGAGCATCGATGTTGCTATCGAGATTTTTTATCTTGGTTGTTCCTACAAGAATGATGGAACGTGGGTCAAAAGTCATTTTTTCTAATGCAACATCTGAAAAAACAAGGTATGTTCAATTCTGCTGTGATTTTGTTGAAAGATCTATATTGTCTGATACCAGAGAAACAAAATGGATGTTGAAAATACAGAATGTGACTCACCGGGAATCGGTGCCACATCGTCCCCTCGATGAAGAACCCAAGCAAGGGCCAGTTGTGCAGGGGTGCATCCATGCTTTTGAGCCAACTTCTCTAGTTCTGAATACAATTTCTTGTTTCTGTCCAAGTTTTCTCCTTGAAACCTCGGATGAAATTTCTTGAAGATGTTGGCAACCAGTAAAAAAAAATGCTACTAATAAGAAGTCTTGTTTTTATGCAAGGTTGAGTATAGATTAAGGCCATAATGATCGAGTTACCATACCAGAAAACTATTTGCAGGCATGCTTTCCACAATCGCCTTGCCGCCGAAGAAACCACGACCAAGAGGGCTATATGGAACTATCCCAATCCCAAGTTCCCTGCATATGGGACAGATTGAGCTAATTAGACACTTATACTTTTAATGATTCAATATACTACTCCATGGCAAGATCAAAGTAGGGTTTTGACGAAACCTGCAAAGGGGGATTATTTCTTCCTCGATATCACGAGTCCAAAGCGACCACTCCATTTGTACTGCTGTGATGGGATGGACAGCATGTGCCCTCCGTATGGTTTCAGGGCTAGCTTCAGATAAACCAATGTACTTTATCTTCCCCTCTTCTACCAACTTCTTAAGTTCTCCCATCTAAGAGAATGAAAAAAAAAAGAGTTTATTTGTAAATTCAAGCAACTTAACTAAGAAAGCCATATAATGCTTTATACTGCAGCACTTACTGTATCCTCTATTGGTGTTCTAGTATCAACCCTGTGCTGGTAGTAGAGATCAATATATTCGACGTCAAGGCGCTTGAGGCTACCCTCAACTGCGGCACGGACATATTCAGGGGTACCATTTATTGAAACACTGGGCTCTGTTGTAGCATCTGTCCTGACAATACCGAATTTCGTGGCTAATTGTACCTTCTCTCGTGGTAGTTGCTTCAGTGCCTGAAAAGAGATTGGTGTATACAGGTTGATGGATTGCTTTTAGAAGTAACAAACTAAACTGAACACCTATGAAATCATATAAAATCTTGTTGCAATTAAACTCAGAAGTCTTACATAGTAAACTCCACTGGATTTGTGGCAAATATGTTACCTTTCCAACCAAAATTTCATTTGTTTTAGGTCCATAGACATCTGATGTATCAAAGAAAGTGATTCCTCTAGCAAATGCATGCTCGATGATGGAGACACCAACATTATCAGGGACTGGATCATTGTACATCCCACTTAGCCCCATACACCCAAACCCCAACTTGGAGACCTGCAAAATAATAGAGTTTACAACAGAAATAGGACAAAAATGTTTTGTTTATATGAACACTGTAACCAAAGCTGATGAACAAAATCTAACCTCAAGCCCTTGAGTTCCAAGTTTCACTCTAGGAATCTCAACACTCTGCTGCTCCTCAGCCATGTTTTGTTTATTGTTCTTGAGTCAACGCTCTCTGTGTACAGATGAAAAAGCAGGAACAGAAAGCTGCCTAAGGAAACACACTCATCTGTGGGGTATTTATATTACCAAATTTGATATCCACAATCTTGATTAGGAGGAAAATTCAATAATCAAAACCTGGTGACGCCACTCCATATGTCACCCCATATGCACTTATAATATATTAAAAGAAATTGTGGGTGGAATGTTCAAGAAATGGATTGGCCAACGAAAGTCTAGTTAAATTTGTCCTTTCCCTATACTTGGAATCTCTTTCTACCGTAGACAGCATCCTAATTAGCCCCTCTCTCTCTCTCACGCACAAACATATATGTATACAGCTTAATCTATGAATCTTATATTGGAGAGTAAGTTTTGGACAAAATTCTTCTTTCACCGTCAGACTTCTGGTTGTTTAAATGTTTATGCTATGACTTCACCTTCTCTTGTTTCAAAAGATCATATTCATGTCTCAATGTATGTAATTGAAGCGTTTTTACTCTATCGGCACCTTGATAGGATTTAAGCAAGTGTCCCAGGCTTCTTCGTGGTTCCGGCATTGATAATCTTCTGATATACCAACGATGTACCATGTTTGAAGATATAGCAAAAAGACTCATTGTTCTTGTAATGAGCTCGATCTTATTCCTTCTTTTCTTGTACAAGCAATGCTTCTATATTTTCAGTTTCAACAAATCCTCTTTCTACAATATCTCACACACACAGATTTGATGAATTTTTGCTATGGCAATCTCCATTATTCAAAATTACCTTTCCATCAAACTTAATGACTAGAGTGGAAGTTATACACTCAAAGTACCATATGCATCATAATATTCTGCTGCAGGTTTTACATCCATTGTTACTTTTAACTTTCAATCTTCATTTCCTTTGTGGGTGTGTTAGCAAATTCCCATGATAGGTGAACGTAGCTCTCTGGTGTTCTCGACCCGGCTATCTCAGTTAGAGGAATCATGTCAGTAATCTGTTTCAGATCTTCTTCTGTGAGCTTCAGTCTTAGAGCATCGATGTTACTATCGAGATTTTTTTATCTTGGTTGTCCCTACAAGAATGATGGAACGAGGGTCAAAAGTCATTTTTTCTAATGCAACATCTGAAAAAACAAGGTATGTTCAATTCTACTGCGATTTCGTTGAAAGATCTATATTGTCTGATATCATAGAAACAAAATGGATGTTGAAAAATACAGAATGCAACTCACCGGGAATCAGTGCCACATCGTCCCCTTGATGAAGAACCCAAGCAAGGGCCAGTTGTGCAGGGGTACATCCATGCTTTTAAGCCAACTTCTCTAGTTGTGAATACAAATTCTTGTTTCTGTCCAAGTTTTCTCCTTGAAACCTCGGAAGAAATTTCTTGAAGATGTTGGCAACCAGTCAAAAAGAAAAGCTACCAATAAGAAGTCTTGTTTTTATGCAAGATTGAGTATAGATTAAGGCCATAATGATTGAGTTACCATACTAGAAGGCTATTTGCAGGCATGCTTTACACAACCGCCTTGCCCCCAAAGAAACCCTGACCGAGAGGGCTATATGGAACTATCCCAATCCCAAGTTCCCTGCATATGGGACAGATTGAGATAATTAGACATTTCTCTTTTCTCGGTTTTAAGAAGTAAAAAGGCACAATTTATATAACAATAGGTAACATGTATAGGATACTTCACCTTCACTGCAATATGAAATAGGATTTAATATCTAAAAGAAAGGTTCAAAATTCATGTTAACTTATACTTTTATTGATTCAATTATGCTATTCCTTGGCAAGATCAAAGTGGGGTTTTGAGGAAACCTGCAAAGGGGGATTATTTTGTCCTCAATATCACGATTCCAAAGCGACCACTGCATTTCGTAAATTCAAGCAACTTAACTAAGCAAACTATATAATGCTTTATACTGCAGCACTTACAGTATCCTCTATTGGTGTTCTAGTATCAACCCTGTGCTGGTGGTGATGCGAATGCATGGTTGATGATGGTGATGGCAACATCATCAGGGAGTGGATCATTGTACATCCCACTAAGCCCCAAACACCCAAACCCCAACTTGGAGACCTGCAAAATAATAGAGTTTAGGTTTACAACAGAAATAGGACAGGTCAAGCATCTTAATTTAATTCTTTATATGAACACTTTAACCAAAGGTGATGAACAAAATCTAAGCTCAAGCCCGTGAGTACCCAGTTTCACTCTAGGAATCTCAACACTCTGCTGCTGCTCAGCCATGGTTTGTTTCTTGTTCTTGAGTTAAAGCTTTCCCTTTGTGTGCAGATGAAAAAGCAGGAACTGAAAGCTGCCTAAGGAAACACACTGATCTGTGTGGTATTTATTGTAGACGCCGTTTTTGGTTCGAGTCGAAATTGGTTGGGCCTTCCTAGGCTCGTCATTGTTTAGAATCGCCATCGGTCATTTTGGATTAGGTATGATCGAAAACCTGTGAAACCGGTCTGCGTCTGTACCAGAGTCAGGTTGGGCTCGGGAATCGGTTACGTGTGGGGAAGGTTATAGCACCCCACAACGCCCAAGATTGGTACCTAAAGGGATTGTGTTGTCTAAAAGGCTTCAAAGATAGGGTTAATAGCACTATTATACATAATGAGAATAAATCGAATAAATTAAAAAAAAACTAAGCATGCTAAAAAAATGATATATAAAAAAGCAAATGGAAAATTAATATTTTGATTGAAGACCATAACCTTAAGTCAAATCATAATTTATCTCAAATTAGGTAAATTATTAATCGAACATATTTTAAGACCAAATCACATTATTCGCAAAATTTTAAGACCAATTTATAATTAAACTCAATTTTAAATCCAATTAAAAAATTAATGGTCCACTTTAAAAAGGGAAAAAAATTAACCAGGACAACCTAAGTGAATTATTCGTTATTTAATCATCCAATTAATTATGAGAATTAAGGACCTAATTAAAAGAATCTAAATATTGAAGCTCATAAAAAAACTAATTAAACCTAAAATATAAAGAACCTAAAGTAAAGGAGGGACCTAGGGCATAATTAACCCCTAAACTTACAAAAGTGAAATCATCATCTAACTTATGCGTGATTCAGTTTCTAAAAATATAGGTTTCCAATGCGTGAGCTGTCATAATTAATGGAATTTTAAATTATTTAATAAAAGTGAAACCACTTTGGACAGGCTATATTCAGTTTCCCATGCACTGTGAGCTGCCATGATTAATGTGGTTTTAAATTTTTTTATTTGTTCCATTGCCATAACAATACATTAGAACTATTTTCTTTTATCTCTGCTTCTATTCTCTCTCGACCCACACCGCCGCCGTCGCCGGTGTAGCTCCGACGACGGTAAGTATTTCAAAAATAATACCCTTTTTTTATTTTTTCTTTCCCCTGAACTCAAATACGGTATTAATTTTCTCAAAAAACGAATATATTCAAATAGATCTAAATTTTTTTGTGGTTTTACCTCTCGATTTCGAAATCCAACCGTTGGATTGCGTTAATTCTCGAATATGTTGGTCTACTAATGTCTGCGAACCTTTTTACCGTTCGGATCTCTCAACCGTTGCTTCTTGCGCCGGCAATCGAAGGTAGATGGTTCAACTTCTATCTCTTTTTCCGATTTCAATCGAACTGCTTTTCTTTGTTTCTTTTATGCTGGTAGATTCAAATACTTATCTCCGGTTTTCTTCCCCTTTTGTTGTTTGGTGTACTCGGTATTTATAAGAGAATACGAACGATTCTCTAAGCCGTTTGCAAGTCCGACGAATCCGGGATCTCGTGGCGTGCGACGCAAAGAGCGGGCCGTTGGGTGAGTGACGTGCAAGGCTGCCAAGAACATTCTCGAAGAAATAGGGATAACGGCAGTGCAGTAGAGTTTCATTAGATTAGGGTTTCTTCGGCCTTTTTTTATTTTTTATTTTATTTTCTATATTTTTTGGGCTTTTGTATCATTTACTATTATTTTGATATCCATTGGGGTTTGGACCAAGCATATGGCCCGACACAAAATTCATTAGACAAAATTGGTGCTTATAGTCTTCGCTCTGATACCAATTGTTGAGTTGATCACACAATTGCAAATGGCCAAGAGGGGGTGAATTGGCAATTAAAATTTTGGTAGGAGGTAAGAGTGAAAAATAAAAATTGACACAAGTGGTTAGAGTGATTCAAGTTCTCCAAATGAACTCTACATCCACTACCTTAGTTCCCACTAAGGATTTTCAACCAATTCACTACTTGAATTCTTCCCCTTTTCTTGGATGAGGAGATAACCTTACAAATGATTAAGCTTTCTACCCAAAGCTTAATCCACTCACTTTTACAAAGAGATGAATTTGGTAAACTCTCAAAGTTCCTCTCAAAGGATAAATGTTTACCCAAATACAATTTCAAACTCCCCAAACTCACAATACAAGATTACAATAAGATCACAAGAGTTGGGTACAAGAATTTGACTATGAAAGGCACTAGGGTTTGGATTTTATGCTTTGATGTTGCTTGTAGGTTCAATAGCTGTTGCTTGGTCAATTGAAGCTTGTTTTTATACCCTTGCATTGAATTCTAGCCGTTTGGGTAGTTGGGATCATCAATAGAGCCGTTGGGAGCATTTTCCCGCAATAAATGCAGCTTTGCAGCCTACCGTATCGGTACTCGTAGAGGGCGTATCGATACCTGCATCAAAGAGGAAAGAGCCGTTGTGACTGAAAACAGAGCGTATCGATACGGATAGAAGGCGTACCGGTACGGTTTTAAGGGGCGTATCGGTACGGAAGGTCGTATCGATACGGTGTTTGCTCACTGGAATCCCAAGTTTGGTTTTCTTAAAGATCGTATCGATACGCATACCAAGCGTATCGGTACGGTATAACGATCTTTTAAAAATTGGGAAACCAACCAACTGACAAGTAACGGTCGAAAAATTAAATGCAAAGATTTTGCAAAGATAAGCTTATCGTATCGATACGGTTGCAAAGCGTATCGATACGGTTTCATTGAAAGAGTTGCCCAGATGAATATCGTATCGATACGGGGTAATACTGTATCGGTACGCTAAGTCCATTAAAATTCCAGTTGCAAAAGCCTGTATCGATACGCCTAAGGGTATCGATACGCCTGAGCGTTTTTGTATAGTTTGGCTTGAAAACTTAAAGGAAATTGACTTAGAAAATTATATTATTTTCAGAACTTGTCTTTTGTTTAAAATACTTGTCAATTGTGAGACTTTAAAGAGTACTTAAAAATTTATTGTTTTGCAAATTGGTCCTTAAGTTTATATGTTATATCAAAATCAATTTTGGTTTCACAATCTCCCCCTTTTTGATATAATAAAACCACAAATAAATTTTTAAGTTTTTGAAACTTTGAAAAGCTTTCTCCCCCTTAATTTAAGATAGATTTTCAAAAATAAAAAATTGATTCTATAATCATTCTCCCCCTTTTTGTTAGATCAAATATAAACACAAGGATAATAGCAACAATTAATTCATTAAATTCAAAGGAAACATAATAGTTCAAATGCATAAACTTCAAAGTAAACATAATAGTTCAAATGCATAAACTTCAAAGCAAACAAAACAATCCAAACTTAAATCCTAAGACATAGATAATAGGCATAAATTTATATCCTAAAGCCAAAGTTCAATAACAGAAAAGAAAAGACTAAATGCCATAAGATGATATGCAAAAACTACTCGTCCGCCTCATCATCATCATCCTCTTCATCTTCATCATCTTGAGTGGGTTGATTCCTTCGGTTTTGGTTAAGCCAAGCACCATGGAATGCGGTAAGAGAGATATCCATAGAGTTTTGGCGAGAAGCCATGGATTCCATTTTCTTCTCCATACCTTTGACACGATCTTCCAAGGAGGTGAATCTATCGGTAAACCCGGCTTCCAAGGAAGTGAACTTCTCATTGAGGAAAGTCATTAGAGTGCCCATGGAAGAGGAATCAATCGAAGCTCGTTGAGAGCTTGAAGAAGCATGAGAAGCATCGACCGGAGCATCTTGTAGAGGAGCTTGAGGGTTACGAACCCATTCATTATCAACATAAGTGAAACCGACACGAGCTAGAGAACGCTCATCTATGGGTAGGCCAAGGGGTTCGGGAAAGTCATAGGAACAATCAATGTCAAGGGAATGGAAAAGATAACTCAAGGCCGTAGAGTAGTAAAAAGATGTGACTTGTTTGGTGTGACGGTGTTGGACAAGATAGACAAGGTCGGCAAACATAATTTGACAAAGGTTTGGACGTTGACCTTCCCTAAAACACCTAAGCCAAAAGTCATCGACTTGACGAATAGTAGAAAATTTCCCTCCTGATGGACGAAAAAACCAAGAGACAAGAAGATGAAGGATTCGGTCATGAGCATTTAAAACTTTGACTGAGCCTAAAGGACCCGTCCCACAGACTTCTCATCATCAATACCAATGTTTTCAAAACCAAAGACATTACATAAAGTTTTTTTATCAATTGTAAAGGTTTTGCCCATAACATAGGATTCAATAGCAATAACATTCTCTCTAGCTTCATCATGAACACATAAAGCATTTGAAAAGAATACGATGACCAAATTCCTATAGAGAATAGGAGGAATGCTTAAAAAATTCAGAAATTTCCATTGCTTAAGTAAAATGAGGTATTGAAATTTGAAACGGACAGAATTTAAAAACGGGACAAACACAACACGTTCTTCCCTATGGTTCATGCTTTGAAATAGTTTGTACCGAGTTATATCGGCATCATCGGGAAAACTTAATTGGATGATATAAGGGAGATTAGGTTTAGGGTTACCCTCAGCATCCTCACTAGGATCGGAAGTAGCAAGAAAACACTTAGCTCTCTTTTTTAACGGTGCCATAACCCTGAAAACACATCAAAAACGATTCGAATATGTATGCAATTAACATCCTATTCAAACCAATAAATTCTAATAATTCAAGGTAATTGTAAAAAAAATTAATTTGAAAAAGATATATACAAATTTGAGAAAGAGTTTTCAAAAAAAGTTTAAAAAATACGAATAGAAAATATATTCGAATGAAAAAAAATTGATTTTTGAAAAATTTTAATGAAAAAGTTGAAACCCATAATATACAAGTATGTTTTGCACAAAAATTAAGTTGAAACAATTATAAAAATCAAACGAAAATAAAAGAAAATAGAAAAGAAAAGTTTTATACCTTGAACTCTAGATTGGATGAATATGTTGATGTGAATGCACAAGATTTGTTGACAAAACTTAGCCTTGATGTGGAGATTAAAAACCCTCAAAGAATTTTTAAGTTTGATGGTAAAAATTGAAGGATTCAGGGGGGTTTTATAGGGTATTGCGGCTAGGGTTTTGAAGAGAAAAGAGTGGTTTTTGATTTTAAAGCCTTTTGAAAGATAGAGCCCTAAATAGCCTCTCCGTCGAGGCCGTATCGATACGCTATACACGCATATCGATACCCTTTATTCCTAATTTTTTTATTCATCGTTACTATCGTATCGATACGCGGGACCGTATCGGTACGACTTGACTTTTGACTTTTTCCCTTGACTTAACCGTATCGATACGCGGGGTCGTATCAATACTCGTTCAACTTCAAAGTTTTCCCAGTTATGAACCCCTATCGATACGCTTCAGCCGTACCGATACGCCTTTACCAGATAAGGCATTTTTGACAGATTTAAATGCAAAAATCCAACTTTAAACGTCCCTAAATGCATGTAAATGTCCTATGAACAAGTTTTAATGGCTAAACTTAATGCATACTCCCCCTAGCAACATGCATAGAAGCGAAAGGAGTTAAATTAACACAAGCATGAATCATAAATAATTTCAAGCAAATTTTTGACATTTTGGGACCTAGAAGGGGTCGAGAAAGGCTAGTTAAACCTAACTCTCTCCTAAGGGTCCAAAAGCGCACTTTATCTAAAGACTTTGTGAATATATCCGCTAATTGGTTCAAGATGTCAACATATTCTAAAACAACATCATTTTTCAACACATGATCTCTAATGAAATGATGTCTAATTTCTATGTGTTTGGTTCTAGAGTGTTGGATGAGATTCTTAGTGAGACAAATGGCACTAGTGTTGTCACACCTAAGGGGTATGGTTTCTACTTCAACACCATAATCTAAGAGTTGTTGCTTCATCCAAAGGACTTGAGCACAACAACTCCCTAAGGATATGTACTCTGCCTCGGTGGTAGATAAGGCTACGCTATTTTGTTTCTTAGAGAACCAAGATACGAGCATACTACCTAAGAATTGGCATGTCCCGGAATTACTTTTCCTATCTATCTTACATCCCCCATAATCCGCATCCGAATAAGCATGAAAGCTAAAGGAGGAATCTTTAGGATACCAAAGGCCTAAGTTAGGTGTGTCTCTAAGGTATCTAAAAATTCTCTTTATGGCAACTAAGTGTGATTCTTTAGGACTAGCTTGAAACCTAGCACACAAGCAAACACTAAACATGATATCCGGTCTACTTGCGGTAAGGTAAAGCAAAGAACCTATCATGGATCTATAAAGCTTAGAATCGATACACTTACCTCTTTCATCTTTGTCAAGCTTTATGGAAGAGCTCATAGGTGTGGCTTGAGGTTTTGCATTCTCCAAGGCGAACTTTTTGAGCATATCATTCACGTACTTAGCTTGATTTATGAAGGTGCCATCTTTCCTTTGTTTGATTTGGAGTCCCAAAAAGAATGAGAGCTCCCCCATCATGCTCATCTCGAACTCACCTTGCATTAGCTTAGAAAATTCTTTGCAATAACATTCATTAGTAGAACCAAAAATGATATCATCAACATAGATTTGTACCACTAAGATGTCATTGTTATATCTTTTTATGAAGAGTGTAGTGTCCACCTTTCCTTTTTCAAAACCCTTTTCAATTAAAAAAATTGAAAGTCTCTCATACCAAGCTCTAGGAGCTTGTTTTAAACCATAAAGAGCTTTTGTTAGTTTAAACACATGGTTTGGAAATTTTCAATCCTCAAAACCCGGTGGTTGTTCAACATACACTTCTTCATTTATAAAACCGTTTAAAAAGACACTTTTCACATCCATTTGAAAAAGCTTGAAATCATTATAACATACAAATGCTAAAAGCATCCTAATATCTTCCATCCTAGCTACGGGTGCATATGTCTCATCAAAATCAATTCCCTCTTCTTGGGTATAGCCTTGAGCAACAAGCCTAGCCTTGTTTCTCACTATATTACCACTTTCATCTAATTTATTCCTAAACACCCATTTTGTTCCTATAGTAGATTGATTACTAGGCCTTTCAACTAATGTCCAAACTTTACTTCTCTCAAATTGATTTAATTCCTCTTGCATGGCCAAAATCCAAAAATCATCTTTTAAAGCTTCTTTAATATTTTTAAGCTCAATGCATTAAAGAAATGCAACATGGTTCATTAATTTGAGAGAGGATCTAGTAGTTACCCCCTTGGATGGATCACCCAAGATTTCATCACCTTTGACATAGTTGAACTCCCTTGGGTAAGATACCTCCTTTTCCTCAAGAGCCAAGTCCTTCAAGGCTTCAAGAGGTGGATCTTGTGCATCCTCATCTTTAGTTGGAATCTCATCCACCTTTGATGTTTGTCCTACATCAATGGCATCAAGAATTCCTACATCATCATCATCACAAGATTCCTTCCTCGGAAGGAGGTTATCATCGAAAACAACATGTATAGACTCTTCAACTACTAGAGTTCTTTTATTAAATACACGATAGGCTTTAGAGTTTAAAGAGTACCCTAAGAAAATAACTTCATCACTTTTAGCATCAAATTTACCTAAGTTTTCTTTACCATTATTCAAGACAAAACACTTGCAACCAAAAGGATGAAAATAGATAATGTTAGGCTTCTTAGATTTTAAAATTTCATAAGGTGTTTTCTTCAATATTGGCCTAATCATTACTCGATTTATAATATAGCAAGTGATATTTGTGGCTTCCGCCCAAAAATATTTAGGTAAATTATTTTTGCAAAGCATGGTTCTAGCCATTTCTTCTAAAGTTCGATTTTTCCTCTCAACTACCCAATTTTGTTGAGAAGTGCGAGGTGCGGAAAAATTATGGCTAATCCCATTTTCATTTAAAAACTTATCAAAACCTAGATTTTGAAATTCGGTTCCATGATCACTTCTAATGTGAGAAATTTTAAGTTCAAGATCATTTTGAGTTATTTTAAAAAATGTGATGAATTTTTCTAAAACCTCATCTTTTGTACTTAAGAATAGAGCCCAAGTAAACCGAATAGTCATCTACAAGTACAAAGGCATATGATTTACCACTCAAGCTCATTGTTCTAATAGGCCCAAAAAGATCCATATGAATCAATTGTAAACATCTACTAGTAGAGGCATCATTAATGGATTTAAATGAAGTTCTATGTTGTTTACCCTTTGAACATGCATCACATATTTTATCATTAGAAAACTTGAGTTTGGGTAAACCTCTAACTAGATTAAGGGAAATTAATTTCTCTAAGACACTCATGCTAGCATGTCCTAATCTTCTATGCCAAAGCCATGAGTCATGTTCATCATGTGCAACTAAGCATGTATGAGATGATTGGATATCATCTAAATGCACCATGTAGATATTGCCTATTCTATGTCCTATGAGCATTAGTTGATTTGTTTTAATGTTCACAATTTTGCAACCACTTTTATCAAATAAAACATTAAAACCCTTGTCACATAATTGACTAATGCTCAATAAATTATGTTTAAGACCGTTGACATACAAAACATTTTCAATGAAAATAGAAGATTGATTACCAATGGAGCATATTCCTTCAATGTGGCCTTTGGAGTTGTCACCGAAAGTTACCACTCCACCACTCTTTGGCTTTAGTTCCACGAATCTACTCTTGTCACCGGTCATATGTCTTGAGCATCCACTATCAAGGTACCATGAATTTTGGCTTGAAGCTTTGGCCTTGTAGCAATGCTCCCCCTATAAACAAAGAAATTAGGCCTTGATTTTTGGTACCCAAATCATTTTGGGTCCATGTGTGTTAGCCTTCAAAATTTTGGTTCCCTTAGGAATCCAAGAAGCAATAGCATTCATATTATTAGAGGTAATGAGTTCCTTAGGAACCCAAACACTTCTAACCTTTTGACCTCTAGATTGCTTATGAAAATTTCTTTGTTTAGGAATAAAAGGTTTTCTTTTTACATATTGGGATTTAGAAGAATTTCCTTTTTCAAAATGATTTTTCCCAATAGCAATTGATGTTTTAAGATTATCCACTTCCTTTTTGTGATAATCTTGAAAATCGGAAAGAAGTTTTTCAAGTTCAAGATTTTTTGTTTTAAGGTCATTTGAAAGATTTACTAAAAACAAAACCTTCTTTTCTAATTCGGAGTTAGTTCTTGAAAATGTTTCATTTTGATTTTTCAAATCGAAAATGTTTTTCTTGTTTCTCAAAATGGATTCTTTATATTTTCCAACTAACTCATCGTAAACCTCTTGCAATTCATCGTAAGCATCCTGAAGCTCATCAAAGGTAAAATCAAAATTAGATGAGTTAGGATTTACCTTTGGTTCATCATCAATGGCCATGAGACAAAGATTGGCCACTTTCTCCTCCTCCTCGGACGACTCATCATCACTCCAAGTTGCTACTTGAGCTTTGAGCTTGTTCTTCTTCCCAAAGCTCTTCCTCTTCAATTGAGGACATTCGGAACGGATATGGTCGGGCTTTTTACATTCATAGCAAGTGATTTGGTCCTTCTCCTCTTCCTTACTCTTGCTCTTGAAGTCTCCTTTTCTAATGAACTTTCTCCCACGATTGGACTTCATAAACCGAGTGAACCGTTTGGCCAACATGGTCATCTCCTCATCTTCATCTTCACTCGAATCGCTTTCATGGTATGAAGCTTTAAGAGCGATTCCAACCTTCTTCTTCTCAACATCCTTCTTTTCAACCTTCTTCTCTTCCATTTTCTTTTCTTCTTCTCTTCCCTTCCTCATGATCTCATGGGTGAGTAGAGATCCAACAAGAGCATCAAGCTTGAGAGTCTTCAAATCTCTAGCTTCATTAATAGTCGTTCTCTTGCTATCCCATGATTCCGGAAGAGAGTACAACAATTTCCTCACTAGCTTGTCTTCGGGGATGATCTCACCGAAACACTTCAATCCGTTGACAATGACCGAGAATCGATCAAACATCTTGGAAACACTCTCATCGGGATCCATCTTGAAATTTTCGTAGCTTAGATTGAGTAGCCCAATTTTTGTTTCCTTGACATCACTAGTTCCCTCATATGTTGTCTCGAGGGTGTCCCAAACTTCCTTGGCATTCTCGATCGAAGACACCTTAGAGTAGATATCCGGACCAAGTGCACAAAAGATGACATGAAGAGCTTTATCATTATCTTGCATTCTTCTTTGTTCATATTCCGTCATTTCGGCTTTTACCTTTGGGACAAGTCTTCCTTCACCATCTCTCTTCATTGGAACGTATGGACCTTCTTCAACCACATCCTACACCATGTAGTCGGTAGACTTGATGAAGAGCCTCATCCTATTCTTCCAATATGGGTAGTTATCCCCATTGAAGAATGGTGGCTTGGTTGTAGATTGGGACTCATAGAGGTTGGAGTTGGAGGTGGATGCCATTGCTTGACTAGTTGTTGATCAAACTCTCCTAGAATCGACTCAAGAGGGTTGTAATCCTTCCAATGAGTGTAGCTCCAATACCAATTGTTGAGTTGATCACACAATTGCAAATGGCCAAGAGGGGGTGAATTGGCAATTAAAATTTTGGTAGGAGGTAAGAGTGAAAAATAAAAATTGACACAAGTGGTAAAAGTGGTTCAAGTTCTCCAAATGAACTCTACATCCACTACCTTAGTTCCCACTAAGGATTTTCAACCAATTCACTACTTGAATTCTTCCCCTTTTCTTGGATGAGGAGGTAACCTTACAAATGATTAAGCTTTCTACCCAAAGCTTAATCCACTCAATTTTACAAAGAGATGAATTTGGTAAACTCTCAAAGTTCTTCTCAAAGGATAAATGTTTACCCAAATACAATTTCAAACTCCTCAAACTCACAATACAAGATTACAATAAGATCACAAGAGTTGGGTACAAAAATTTGACTATGAAAGGCACCAGGGTTTGGATTTTATGCTTTGATGTTGCTTGTAGGTTCAATAGTTGTTGCTTGGTCAATTGAAGCTTGTTTTTATACCCTTGCATTGAATTCTAACCGTTTGGGTAGTTGGGATCATCAATAGAGCCGTTGGGAGCATTTTTCCCGCAATAAATGCAGCTCTGCAGCCTACCGTATCGGTATTCGTAGAGGGCGTATCGATACCTGCATCAAAGAGGAAAGAGCAGTTGTGACTGAAAACAGAGCGTATCGATACGCATAGAAGGCGTACCGGTACGGTTTTAAGGGGCGTATCGGTACGGAAGGCCGTATCGATACGGTGTTTGCTCACTAGAATCCCAAGTTTGGTTTTCTTAAAGATCGTATCGATACGCATACCAAGCGTATCGGTACGGTATAACGGTCTTTTAAAAATTGGGAAACCAACCAACTGAAAAGTAACGGTCAAAAAATTAAATGCAAAGATAAGCTTATCGTATCGATACGATTGCAAAGCGTATCGGTACGGTTTCATTGAAAGAGTTTCCCAGATGAATATCGTATCGATACGAGGTAATACCGTATCGGTACACTAAGTCCATTAAAATTCCAGTGGCAAAAGCCCGTATCGATACACCTAAGGGTATCGATACGCCTGGGCGTTGTTGTATAGTTTGGCTTGAAAACTTAAAGGAAAAGGACTTAGAAAATTATATTATTTTCAGAACTTGTCTTTTGTTTAAAATACTTGTCAATTGTGAGACTTTAAAGAGTACTTAAAAATTTATTGTTTTGTAAATTGGTCCTTAAGTTTATATGTTATATCAAAATCAATTTTGGTTTCACTATTCCTTTATTTATTTATTTATTTGGAAGAAGAAAATTATTCTTGACACGTTACGACGCGTGTCAAAATTGGCGCAGTTGCCGAGGACTTCGGCAACTTTTACTGTTTGTTTTTTATTTTTTATGGCCAGGAGAAATCTGGGAGAACAGGTTGAATTCATTCCAGAAATTGAAGCATTTGCGAGACGACAAAACGCACAACGAAACTGAGAGAAGCAAAATAAGTTGCGTCAACAACGATTCCAGCAAGATATCAAATCATCCCAACCCGAAACACACTTTGAAGAACGAAACCAAATGGGAGACAACGAACAGACGATCCAACAACTGATCATGGCACTAGATGACAATCAGCCCTTGTGCATAACCTTCTCGAATGGTGAAACGTCGTTCCAACTGAAAACAGGCTTGATTCATCTCCTACCAACCTTCCACGGTTTGCCCAGCAAAACCCTCACAAACACCTTAAGAAGTTCCACATGGTTTGCTCAACTACGAAACCGCAGAGAGTATCTGAGGATCAAATTAAACTTCGCGCCTTTCCTTTTTCTTTATCTGATATTGCTAAGGATTGACTTTATGATTTACCTTCTAACTCAGTTGCTACCTGGACTGAAATGGCTCACTTGTTTCTTGACAGGTTCTTCCCAGCCGCTAAAGCAAGCGAAATGAGGCGAAATATTCTAAGTATTCGACAAAAGGATACTGAAACACTCTATGAATATTGAGAGCGCTTCAAGAAACTATGCGCAAATTGCCCACAACACGGTTTGTCAGCTCAAACACTTATTCAATATTTTTATGAAGGACTAGCCCCTACAGATATGAAAGTAGTTGATGCAGCTAGCGGAGGAGCCCTAGTCAATATGACTCTGACGGCAGCAAGGACATTGATTTCGACCATGGCAGCCAACTCACAACGCTTCTACCAATCGAATGAACCATCTCGAAGAGTTAATGAGGTAGGTATTGTTTCATTAGAAAGCAAGATTGATAAATTAGCTGACATTGTGCAAACTTTGGTTGCAGATAGGAAAATTGTTTCTAGACTTTGTGGGATATGCATAAGCCCCAAACACCCGACGGATTGTTGCCCTATGATCCAAGAAGAAGATGCCGAACAAGTGAAAGCGATGGGGAACTTTCCGGGATCCTATCAAAAGCCGTACTACCCTAATGCCAATCAAGGGTGGAGAGACCAAAGCTTTGCGCAAAACCAAAGGCAAAAGTACCAGCCAAGGCAGCCTAACCAACAATTCCAACAAAAATCAAACCTAGAGTCCATTGTAGAACGATTGGCCATATCCCAAGAAAAATTCCAAAACCGTGTAGAAGCCCATTTTCAAGAATTAGATGAGAAAATGAGTCAAATGACCCAAAGAATAGAAAGAATAGAGTCATAAAGGAGGTTACTTTCTCAGACGGAGTCTAACCCTAAAAAAATGTAAGTGCAATTACTCTCCGCAGTGGGACCGTTATAGCACCAAAAGAGCCACCAAAAGACAACAATCCACCCACAGAAGAAGGTAACGAAAAACAAGGTAACCCTTTACCACCATCTCCTACTCCTTCGCCACCCCTTGTAGTCGCACCTCCCTTCCTATCAAGATTGGTGAAACGTGATAAAAGAGCCGAAGAGAAGGAGATCATAGAAGTGTTTAAAAAGGTTCAAGTAAATATTCCCCTCTTAGAAGTCATTCGACAAGTGCCAAGGTATGCTCGTTTTCTTAAAGAGCTCTGCACAACCAAGCAAAAACTCACCGAGCACGAAAAGGTAAACTTGGGAGAGCACGTTTTTGCAGTTTTTCAACGTAAGTTACCACCCAAAATGAAAGACCAAGGTATGTTTGCTATACCCTGTCAAATTGGTAATATATCTATTAAACGTGCAATGTGCGATCTTGGAGCTTCTATAAATGTAATGTCGTTTTCTGTTTATAAAAAATTACTAACGATCCTTTAAAAGAAACCAGGGTTATGATAGAGTTGGCGGATCGATCGATCATCTACCCAGAAGGAGTGTTGGAAAATGTGTTGGTAAAAGTAGATGTTTTATTCTTTCCCACAGATTTCTATGTGATCGATATGGCTCATGATAGAACAAACACTTGCTCCAAAGTGTTGTTGGGACGACCATTCCTTAGCACAGCAAATACGAAAATAGACGTGAGGAGTGGTCTTTTGTCTATGGAATTTGATGGTGAGGTCGTAGAATTTGATGTTTACAAGGCGATGGAACATCCAGATTCTATGGAAAACGTTAGCTTTGTTGGTGTTTATGAACCTTTAGTTGATGATTTTGTGGAAACTAGTTTATCTGATAATTCGTGCAGGAAATTGGAAGGGCGCGATGAAAAAATTAGGGAGTTGGAAAACACTTTATTTGTTAATCCTGATCTACACTTAACTCCCTCAAAAATTAAAAATTTCTCTTCCATTTTGCAGGCATTAGATATCGAGTTAAAATTACCGTCGGATAAATTAAAGAGTAAAAAAGAAATTTTTCTAGGGAAAATGAAGAAATATCACTGTCATAAAATTTCTCGCAGGGAAATTCTTAGTTGGATTAAGCGCATAAACTGGAAGGAGTATTTGTCGCAGTGTCTGTAGTCTGAGCGACACAGGTCGTCGAGCTAATGACAATAAACAAGCGTTGGATGGGATGCAACCCATTTCCTTTATTTATTTCTTTATTTTAATTTTTCAGTTTCGAATTTATTCATATTTTCTTTATTTTAATTTTATTTTATTTTATCTGATCTTTATTTTATTTTATTCGCAGATAATACAGGTTGATCGAATAAAAGG
This sequence comes from Hibiscus trionum, assembly GCA_030270665.1. NCBI lineage: Eukaryota > Viridiplantae > Streptophyta > Magnoliopsida > Malvales > Malvaceae > Hibiscus > Hibiscus trionum. The sequence goes on along the minus strand of BSYR01000003.1, from coordinate 77,893,219 downwards.
CATGGGAAGATATTATTATCAGCTAGATTTTGTGGGCCTATTTTAAATTTTTAGAACTCAAAAATTCTATCTCATTATCCTCGATTTTTACCCTTTTCCTTATCCCACTTTTCAAATGAAATAATTCCTTTATCCCTTTATTATTTTCAAAACCCACATCTCCTTCTCTTTTCTTTTAAGCATTTTTTTAACTTCCCCTAATAATATAGTTATTATTACTAATTTAAATTTATTATATATTATTTATAATATATTATTATATATTATTTTTTTAGATTTACGTAAGTTAAATATATATATTTATATATGTATATATATCTTTATCTATCTATTATCTTATTTTTAAATTTAACCCTTGATGGTTTATCTTTATTATCTTAAATTATTATTTATTTTAAATCATAATATATATATAAATATGATAAATATTCTATACACAGGCGGTGGAAACTGAAAGTTTCCACAAGCGCCTTAGTTTTAGGGTATAGGGAGTTAGTTTAGGGTATAGGGTTTAGGCGTAGGGTGTTAGAATTTAGGGATAGTTGTTTCAATTTAAGGTTTAGGGTTATAATTTAGGGTTTATAGGTTAAAACCTAAATTCTTGCCATATTACCCTAAAAACTAAACCCTAACCTATAAGCCCTAAATTATAACCCTAAACCTTAAATTGAAACAACTATCCCTAAATTCTAAACCCCTACACCTAAACCCCTAAACCCTATACCTTAAACTAACTCCCTATACCCTAAAATTAAGGCGCTTGTGGAAACTTTTAGTTTCCACCGCCAGTTTATAGGATATTAATCCATATATATATATATATATATATATATATATATATATATATATATATATCAACTATATCTAAAATTTTTAATTATCCTTTTATTTCAAATATTATTAATCTATATCTATAAATATATATCTTTAAAATTATTAATATATATCTATATATCTTTTATCTATATCTATATCAATTATATCTAAAATTTTAAAATAATATTATCCTTTTACAAATTTTTAATTATCCTTTTATTTCAAAAATTAAAAAAAACTAACATAATTTTCTTCTTACCTTTTCTTTACTCTGCAGCCGTCATCTCACCCTTCTTTCTTCACGCACGCAAAGCCCCCAACCTCCTACCACGCCAGCAACCGCCCGAGTCCCGACCGCCGCAATTGATCAGGGAAGTCTCTCATTTCCTCTCTTTTACTCTAGTTATCATTTTGGGACAAAATGCATTAAGTGAGGGGGAGATATGCTTGTCAAATTTTCTTTTTGCTTTATCCGAAGCTTGTCTTATGCTTGATTTTATGATAATCCTTGTCCCGTAGATTGATGTGTTCCTATGCTTACTTTGTGATAATAAAAACCTTAGACTTGCTAGAAATTTTGCTTGCATGATGGATTTTATTTGATGGCATAACCTATGTTTCATACTTGTTAATAGAAAAAGGGTACACTAAAGGATTGCTTTATTACTCTTGTTTCTTGGAATTTATTGAATTAATGCTTGTATTCTTAATTTTTTTTGTGAGAAGTTCATATTTAGCCTTATTTGCATGAGAAAGAATAATAATAATAAAGGCTAGAGGTGCCTATCATTGGCTCTAGCTCGAAAAAAAGAAAAAAATAATAAAAGCTAGAGGTGCCTACCACCGGCTCTAGCAGAATAAAGCTAGAAGTGTTTATCACTGGTTCTAGCAATGAAAAAAAAAGAAAAAAAATTCTTTTGCATTTATGGTTTAGATTTGAGTTCTTTGCAAATTTTATGCATGCTTGCTTAGTTTGATATTTTCTGAGAACATTGAGTAATTTTAGCAAACACTTAAGTGATCATTGCTTTATTAATAAGTTGTGGGATTTATTCTTATTGCCATATTACTTAAATTTTTTGCATGCTTAGTTTCTTGTTGAGTTAAAGTGATTATTTCATGTTGTAAGCTAGGGGACATAGATGTTTAAGGATGAGGATTTGAGTTTATATTTTTTTGATACATGAGGGCAAGCATCGGATAAGTGAGGGGGAATTTGATGAGTATTTATTTTGGTCGTGTTTTTGGTCCTTAATTCGATTAAATACAAGTTTGATGGACTTAACTAGGCTATTTTACGTTGTTTTCCTGCAGGAGACGTGATGCTGGAAATAAGCTGGAATGCTGCAGAAAATGATGGAGTCATGGACAGATTCATGGGCATGAATCAGGGCATGAATGTTGACTGGGTGCCACGTCAGCATCTTCTAGAAGCTGACGTCAGCAGCAGTAATAGCTTATAAGGCCGCTTATCAGATAGCCTAATCTCTGGATTTTTGAGTTTTAAATTTAAACTTGGAGATTTATCTTTTGAATTATCTTTTTAGAATTATCTTTTGTATTTTAGGATTTTATCTCTTAATATTTTTAGGTTGTTTGAAGTACTATAAATACCCCTTTTGGGGTAAGACTTCATCATCAATTTGAATAGCATTATCTTTCTCTTGGAATTTCTACTCTTCTTAGTTTTTTTTCTTAAGTTCTTTTCTTATTTTTCTTGAGATTATTTCTAAAATGTCGAGCATGATTAATTTAATAACCATGCTCGGCTAAATCTTCTTAAGCCAAAGGCTTATGCAATGACGCGTTCTCAAGGCGAGGTTTGAAATTATGCTTCAAACGTTTCGGAAACTTTTCTCGATTTCTTCGTACTTTATCTTCAAAATCAAAATGATTTTTAAACCCCAAAGATTGACTTTGGAGAAAACAATTGTGTTGATCTATCAAGTGGGAGGGAGGATCGGTTATTGAAACAAATCCGACTTCCAGGGAACACACTTAATAAATAGATTACTAAGGGAAATTGAGATCGAGTCGTTTTTATTGAAATAACTTTTCGAGTTGGTTACGAGCTTAAAGAATTTGTTTTCTCAAACATTGAGTTGGTTTAAACAAATTATCAAAACTGAAGCTAAACATAAGTTTTGGAAATTCAGTTTACAAAGAAAATTCAAGGATTGACCTTGTAGTAATTTTGCCAACAAGTTTTTCGAAATCAAATATCTCTACCAATGAACCGAGTAGAACAAGTCAAAGCTTAGCCAAGGCTGAATATCTCTATTGTTAGTTTTAAAATCTTTAAACCATTCTTCTTGCTCTCTTAAATTATTTCATTGCAATTTTCCCCCCAAATCACACAAATTCAATTTCATCATCTCTTGGTTCAGAAACGTCAAAGGCGCAACAAGGAAAGTCCAAGTCCTTGTGGGTTCGACTCCTACTTCCCTATCTATATTTAATTTAATTCTTTTATTTATTTATTTATTTGGAAGAAAGAAATTATTCTTGACACGTTACGACGCGTGTCACTGACCCTGATGAAGCATCAGAAATGCTACATCTCATCGTGGCCAGTGAAGTCTTCGACAACAATGGCAGCGGCGGTGCAGCAAAAATGTGTAGTACCGTTCCTCGGAAAGTTTCCATTACATACGCAGGCAGCTGAAGAAGGCAAATCTTGTTTCGCGGATTGGAAATGTGGAGTGAGTGCTCCAGCGTTGAAGATTATAAATGAGAAACTAATGACAAATTATTGGCCAAATGAAATGTCTGCGGAATAGTATCTTAGAGAGAATTAATCTTCATATTTGTATAGTGATCAGAGCTTTGTACATGGAATAGAGTTTTGTTTGCATCTAATTTTGGTGGATAGTATAATCCCTACTGACTTGCCTCGCACATTTAATTTTAGTGGGTGAATCTTTCAGCGGAGATTTTCTGCATACATAACACCTCGAATTAAAAACCTGCTTAAACGATACCAAGCTTTTTACCACTTGAACCAATCACGTTGATAGCATTACACTTTTTAGCTATAAAATATAAACCAGTTAAATTGAGTCAAGTCAATATATTGCGAGATTAGTTTATATTTTATAGCTAAAAAGTGTAATAGTTTAAAAAAGACACATATTAGTGTTTAAGGGAAATGTCTACTCAAATATTAATTTTTTAAGGGTTTTAATATAGCAACCTAAGTGTCGGTCCATATGTACTTCATACTGACATATTATTTGTTTTATATAATATGACAACAAATATTTTAAAATTTATCGATTTAGTTTTAATTTAAAACAATTCAATAAATTTACCATTTATATTTTAAAACTCTATCAATTTAGTCTTTGTTCACTATTATAACATAATAATACTTTAATAATAATCTATCGTTGTATAACATAATGTGGTTATTCAATTGTCGATTTGATCTGATGAGCTCATTTGGTTTGATAATATTGTAAAAAAAATAACTAAATTGATGAAACGTCTAAACATAAAAGTTTAAATTTATTAAATTATTTCAAGTTAAGACTAAATTAACAAAACATATAATTTTCAAAAACTAAAACTATTATTATATCAAAACTACATTAAACGGGCATAACCTTGCTTATAACAATTTTTTAATTGAATGTAATTTTTATAACTTCTTTCCAAAAAATAATACGTCTATTACCAAGTACATCGATCGTTTGATGTGAGTATACCCAAAGAAAATGACCAAAAAGTTAGCCACTGCCAGTGTTTTCACAATAGAAAAAGATGTCACTCTTACATCAGGCGGCATTGGTTGAAATTGATTGACCAAGTGGAGTGGGTGTCTACTTTTTCCTCATACAAATTGCCTAATTTTCTATCACATGCTATCTTGAAAGCCTGTTGATTGCTCTATTTTGTTAATGGCTTTCCCTCTCTTTTTCAGACTTGTCATCCTGAATTAACAAAATAAAGGTAAAGTTTTAAATAAAATGAAGCAACACTAACGCTAACTAGCTCGTAGTACCACCAAGTTTTGGGTATTTTTTTCTTTTTCTCTCCAATTTTTAGGACTTTGTCCTGACTAATCCGGACTGACCTGTATCACATACTTGATTTTGATGGATGGGTCTTTCAGCGGAGTTTTTTTACATACGCAAGACCTCGAACTCGAGACATGCTTAAGCGATAACAAGCTACTTACCACTTGGGCCAACCCTTGTTGGTATTTTGGAATAGATGGTCTGCTATTTAAACAAAAAATCATGAACCCTAAATTATATATCCTAACTCTTATCCTTAAAAACTAAACCATACTACCTAATCCTTAAACTTAGTTTTAGTTTTGGGGCATACATAGAAGTACTAAAGAAGTACAGAGGATTTTTGTTACTAATATTTAACGAAAGAAGGAAAAAACACACATAAAGTTAGGTATGGAGAAGATGTTTATTGTGCCTTTTCCTTTTGCTTTATTGTGTGAACCTTATGGAAGCATGTATGAACAAGGTATGCAAAACTGGTCCCCCATTACACGCCTGCCTGTGTTTTATACTCTAATTGGTTTCATGGCTGATGCTAACCTTACACCAACATAAAACACAGAGAGAAAGAGAGAGGGGTGAAAGCTTCATCCAACTAAAGTTATAAAAGCTATGGAGGCTGGCTGTATGCAAAATTTTAGATACATGTGTTGCTCGCCCTGCCCCAACCCAATATTCAATTTGGTTTCATCTCTCTTTTTTGAGAAATTATTTCATAGACTCTGTTCACCACATCATTCGTGGTCCAGTCAATAAGATTTATCTACTTCAAAATAACCAATCATTAACTACCCACTCTCTATCAATATGTAGAATAGAGGTAATGATTCACTTTGAAAGAAAATAAAATACATGAATTATGTTAGTTGAGACCACAGATGATGTGGTAAACAGGATTTATCTAATAATTTTTTCTCCTTTTGGGACCACTTCCTTCTCTACTTTTTTTTATTGTTTCAATGATTTTTTTCCTTCACCAATCTTCTTGCTCTCTTCGCTCCCTAAAGATCACTCGTGTAACATAATTGTGTGTTTAAATTTGGTGAGTTTGGTTTGTATGATGTTTATTACATTTTGCGACCAACAAGTGGTTAGAAGAAATGTCAGTAGACTTATTTCGAATCATAGATTCATTATTGTAGGGAGGGTTTTATTTGAATACCACTTCTGAACCAAAAACTCTCAGATTGTATAATTTGAATAGGAATTTTTTTTGTACTTCTTGGTGTGGTCTTTTATGTCCCAAACACTAAAAAGTTTTATGTTCAGAGTTAAGATTTAAAGCTAAGGTATAAAATATAGAATGGCAAACGGGCAGGGTCGGCCCTAGGCAGGGGCAACAAGGGCGCCCACCCTGGGCAAGGGCAGCAAGGGCGCTCGTCCAGGGCCAATTGCTCAGGAAAATTAAATATTATATATTTTCGAATTATATTTAAAGATTTAGTTTGTTTTAATATTTGTTATTAGGACTTTTTTTAATATTTGTTAATAGGGGTTAAGATCTTTCCAACATTTATCATTAAAGATCTACTCTTAATATTTATTTTTTTCTAATACTTGTTATTAGGGGCCTATTTGTTTATATTTGTTATAAGAGGCTGAGTATTTTTCAATATTTATAAGTAGGGGTCTACTCTTAATATTCAATTTTTTTCTAATACTTGTTATTAAGGGCCCATTTTTTAATATTTGTTATTAGGGGCTGAGTTTTTTTTGATATTTATTATTAGGGATCTACTCTTAATATTCAATTTTTTTTCTAGTACTTGTTATTAGGGCTCCGGTTTTTTCCAATATTTGATATTATGGGCATAATTTTAAGGTAAAATTTTGATATACATGCTGGTAAAACTAATTTTACACAAGCCTGTATATTTACATTATAAAACTCAAATCCTAAATTCTAACTCTAACCCTAAAAAACTAAATCATAAACCTTACACCATATATCCTAAATTCTCAACACTAATCTTAAATTCTAAACCCTACAACATAAACCCCTACACTTTAAACCCTAAACTAAAACCCTTACCCCTAAAACTAAAAGGCACATGTAAACTAAAGTTTACACAACATGTGTATCAAAGTTATTTAATAGTTTTAAAATTTAATTTTTTTCAATACTGGTTACGATGGACCAACTCTTAAAATTTAATTTCTTTCATTACTTGCTATTAGGGACAAACATTTTAATAGTGATATGCAACCACAACAACGATCGTTATATGACGGTAGTGGCTTCATCTAAAACCGCGATATATGGAACCATTATGTCCATTATAACATATGTTACTAAAAAAATTTCATAATCGCAATACTCGCAATAAACAAAATAACATCTATTATATCCACAATCATGATAAACACAACACAACCGAAAATACGATTGTAACTATAACTACAATTTAAATCCTCAATTTAAGGCCCATTTTTTAAGTTCGCCCTGGGGCTCTAAAAACTCAGGACCGGCCCTGCAAACAGGTCGTTCGGTTCGGATCATTTCGGGTTTGACTACATTCGGTTTAAGTTTGGTTCGATTTTCGCTCAGGTTTATGGTGATTTTGGTTGGGTTATTTTTAGGCCGGTTTAATAGGAGATCGATCGGTTTCAATCTAGTTTTCAGGCTGAGTTAGGTCTTTTCACCCTATGTGTGACTTTTATATAGCTTGTATATTTGGGTTTTTTTTAGAGTTATGTGACAGTTTACATATCATCTTTCTTTATTTATTTTAATATTTTTCCTTTATTTCGGGTTGTCTTTGGTTCGAGTTGCTTTCGGTACTGGTCCATTTTCGGTTCAACTAAAATTTGGGTCGGTTTATTTCGGGTTTCGGATCAAATTTGGGTCCTCAATTTTGGGTCTCGAGTCAAGTTTACCAGGTCTAATAGAATATAGGGTGTATTTTAGGATTAGAATTTAGGGTTAGAGCTTAGGATTTAATATTTTAGCGTTGGGATAAGAAAAGGAAGAGAATTTTTGTTTGTATAATTGACATATAATTTCGAGTTAAATTACCATTTCCATATTTTAAAAGAATAGGTTTAAATATGTCAAAAGTTCTTGTACTATTTCAAAATTTTAAATTTATTCCGTACAATTTTTTTACAAAATTGAGTTTATGTATTATTTTTTTGTTTGAAAATTTTGGTCTCGACCTTAATCTTGTTCACCTTGTTCAATTCAACGTTAATTGTGGATATAAGAAAAGCAAGATATTTTTTAGTTCTTTACATTTACAATTTTATCAATTTAATCATTAAAAATTATATTGTTCAATTAATGATATTTTATTTATTTTTAAAGATTAAAACCAAAAATAGTACAGAGGCTCAATATTATAAAATAAAGTATATGGATTAAATTTAAATTTTCAAAATAGTACGATGACCTGTAACATATTTAACCCAAATATATATATAACTATAGGTTTGAAATTCCAGTTTCTGCTTAAAAAAAAACGTAAAGGGATAACCTTGCCAGCCTAGCCATACGTAAGAAAAAGGAAAATGAGATTGGAAGTAGCCTAGAAAAAGGTAGAGAGACCAGAATCATCAAAAACCTGAAACCCCTTTGCTATTTATATCCTCTCATTTCCCCTCTTATACCACACAAGTCCTGCAAATCAGATGGAAAAGAAGAAAAAAAACAAAGAAGAAAAAGGGGTTTGGAGTTTCAGCCTATTCATATGAACGGCAGCCCTGCAAATGTATGGTCTTGATAGATTTATCACGCACCACTGATAGTTGAAGCTGCCAGCATGATCTAGCTTTTAGGGAGAGAGAACTAGATCATATGGCAGCTTCATCTGTCCATGGTGGCATGAAGAAAACCCTTTTTTTATCCCATAAAATTGAAACGATACAGAGAAGTTTAGCATGGCCCTTGCACAAGAATGACACACACAAATCAAGAAAAGGCATGAAGAAAACCCTAATGAACAAAACCTTATTTTCTTTCTCCTGATTGAAGAAGGGTGAGTTTAATTTATTGGTTTCTTCTTCTTTCTTCGTTTGCTTTCATAAAAACTTGTATGATTTCAGCTTTTTGTTTTGGTTCATTTACAAAAATACATGCATCAGTATTGAGTATTGTTCTTCTTCTTCTGTTATTGGAAGGATCTTATATCAAGATGTTTGTTCGGTGTATTTCATTCACGAATTGTAACATTAACCGGCACATTACATTATTGAAGAATGTTATATTTAGGTTATAGTGTTTGATTGGAGAATATAAAATTATTTACTATTAAATTAAAAATATTTGCATGAAAATTCATCAAAAATTTGTGTTTGGTTTCGTTTTCTGAGCATGGATTTTCTTTTCTAGAAGAGATGAGGAAGCCTAGGGATTGTAAGAGCGTTCCTGAAATAAACTTTGAGGAAGGATTCATAAAAAAAATAGATCACGTATTTAAGAGGTAATAATCTTTTCCGTAAATCAAACATAATCTTAGTGTTTAAGTAACCAGATTTCTTTGTTATTTGACCTTAAATGAAAATGTTAAATATATGTACAAGTATGTGTTTTATACGAGTATGTTCGAGTTTTTCTATGTATTTTAAGGGTCTTTGAAGGATCGTAAATCCATATCCAGATATGTTCGGCAAAAATAGTTGGAGGAAAAAAAAGGATTTGAATCCATAGAAAAAATATGTGTCAATTCCATGTATGTTTTTACTGCACTGATGTGTTCTGATCTATTCAGAAATATTCATTCTTCTATGTTTGAGAGCTCAATGATGGATCTATGATTACAATTTCTTTGTTTTCCTTTTTCCATATTTGATTTTTTTTCAACAAATGTCAAGATTTCTCTTTGATTGTCGGAAATATTTTGCTCATTCATTTCTATGTTAGTACTAAATTAGAAGAATTCATGGTGGACCACCAGCAGGGCAGGAAGCAAGCTCTAAATGATATACTAAATAAGCTACCAATTAAATACTAAATTGTTTTCATTTTTGTTAAGAAATTAAAAAAAAAGGTATTCTGAAAATTAAAATGTACCAAATTTTATACCGTCTTTATTAAACAAACCCAGAAGAAGATAAATTACTCAACCCAGCCCTTAGATCTGTCATCTCCACTGATACTAATACAATTTACATATTTTTCCTTTCAGGGTTACAAAACCAATTACTTTTGACAATATTTGTTCGATCTTGATTCTAAGTGTTACATACAGTGGTAAGATACATTGTTAGAAAGAATAGTTGCGAATCTCGAACATGGACCGTCGACCTTATGTCTTTTGGACGGCAAGTATGCAACACTCATGAGTAAAGATTAACCCTCAGTCTCTTTGTGGTCCAAGTAAATAGGCTATTCTGGAAAAAGAAACATCGATTTCTGTATTTTTTTAATAGAGATCCGAAAGTGCCATGTAACCCCCTAGACCCGCCTATACGTTATGACAGATCCTAAGAAGCCACATTAGGGTCACATAAGCAACCCACGGTAAAAATACACATAAAACATTTTCTCTGAAAGAAATACATATTAGATTATAACGGTAACTTTAGTTGAAAATACTCTTTCATGAAAGCATTTAAACATTAATGATATGCATGCCCACTAACTATGTCGGTACCGTACTCCAAAAGCAACGCCGAGAGAACTCCGAACACTGATGTCAAACGTTATACCATGATATAAACCTTTAACTTGCGATGGTAAAAACAACGTGAGCTTGGAAAAGCCCAGTAATACAAAACTACCAAGAGATGCTATAAGCTCATGCAGATATATGGTAGGCATAACATTTTCATGATGCTTTACACAGTAACGGTCTTCATTTCTTTTTCGATATTTCAGGTAACGTTATACTTGAGGATAACGGTACTTGTTCTTTATTCAATCATCAAGAATTAGACAGTAATTATAGGCTATTAATGTACGGAGGTGGAATTAGAGAGTTCGGTTCCTAGTGTGTTCCAAACGGTGTAGGTAAAACATGTACAACAACAGTATAATATACATTTTCAGTTCAAAAACATAAAGTTCAAGTAACAATACGGTACGGTTTAATCTTTTATCAACCCTCATCTTAGGAACGGTACGGTACGGTATGGTAGGTATTACCCTAGCCGAAGCATAGGAACCTGTAACGGTAACGGTGAGGAATTACCCTAGCCGAAGCATAGGAACCTGTAACGGTAACGGTGAGGAATTACCCTAGCCGAAGCATAGGAACCTGTAACGGTAACGGTGAGGAATTACCCTAGCCGAAGCATAGGAACCTGTAACGGTAAAGGAATTACCAGCTGGATCAGAGCTGAACCTACGGTCACTTCATATTCTATCCCAAGTACCCCAGTAACAATTAATGCAACGGATTGGTTAATCAATAGCTGTATTTTTAGTAATATATCATCCATATAGCATGTTGGTCATATCATGTGCATATACATATATCAGAAATATAGTACGGTCATGTTTAATTATAAACATGTCATGTTCATGTGAGTCCAAGTATTCTATCATGTGCACATAATCGGTATTATAACATGTAACTCCGTATGCAAAAACAGTTGTGTAGACACATGGAACACACTAGGTGGAATAGTTTATTTCCTTGGAGATACTTGACATTTACGGAAGATATCATATTAACTTTTGATAGTTGTACGGATCTTTGGAACAAGGCCCCTATTAAAAGAGGGGTTTGTACTAACGGTTCAAACCAGATAGTCAGGAGATGATACATCAAGATCGCTGAGAGTTTAGGCATATCATATGTGATTTAGTCATTTAAGCCTACCAGGGGCATTATGATCATTTTATCATACACGGGCATTTTGGTAATGTATACCAACAAGACGCAAACGGTAGCTCAGAAATTCTATTTGCTCATCGGGTATCCAACCTAGAGGTGGAAAGCGGTCAATCGGTTCGGGTTCGGTTCGGGTCATTTCGGTTTCGGTTATTTCGGGTCTGATATTTTCGGTTCAGATTCGGTTTCGGTTTTAGTTCGGTTTCGGTTCGGTTTTAGTTCGGGTCTATTGTGTTTCGGGTCATTTCAGGTCTATTCGGTTCGGGTCTATTCGGTTCAACTAAATTCAGTTCAGTTTCGGTTCGGTTTATTTCGGGTTTCGGATCAAATTTCGTATCAGATTTCGAGTCAATTTCGGGTTGATTTTCGGTTTCGGTTCGGGTCCAGGTTCGGGTAATTCGGTTCGAGTTTCGGTTCTCGGGTCAAGTTTGCCAGGTCTAATCCAACCAGGCATTCAGAGATTTCTACATTATAATTTTTTTCACGATATCCGATACATTCGGGGCTATTTTGATTACTTTGGTCAACGAAGGCATTTTGGGTCTTTTAACAATTATGGGTGTTTCGTAATTTCCTGTCCAGGTATCTATCACATTTAAACATTTCGCACTATCGCTCAGAATTGGAGATTAGCTGCCTCATTCGAGCATTTCGGTCTTATTTAATTTATCATACTCGTTTCTACATTCGATTTAACTTGAGCAGATTTAACAGTACTTATCATCATTTTTATGCATGCATTAACACATACCAACATGCTCATAAAGCATACAAGAGGTAGTAGTGTATTACCTTTAATCCTTGCTATATCGGTCAACCATGGTACTCCATTCGATCATTCCCGAACCCGAATGTAACGTCCTCAACATCCCGAATACAAGGAACCTTGAATACCTTCAATCGCACAAATTCCAATTTCAGTCTTTAATCACCTTTCTCATAATTGATTATTAAAATACATGAATAGACTCGAGTTCAAGGTCCAATTCGGAGGCTTTCGGGTTAGAATTTCACAAAACGGGCTTCAAAATCGGACTCAGGACGTCGAAAAACATAAAATAGGGCTTTTCAGAAAAAGTTGACTTTTTGGTCAAAGTCAACGGTCAAAGTCAACGGTCATGGGTCAACAGTCAAAGTCAACGGTCAACAGTCAAAGTCAACGATCAACAGTCAAAGTCAACGGTCAATGATGACGTCATGCTGACGTCACTGGTTGACCGGGTCGGGTCAACGGGTCGGGTCGGGCCATCGGGTCGGTCAACCGGCTCGGTCAAACGGCTCGGCGGCTCGGTCAACCGGCTCGGTCAAACGGCTCGGCGGCTCGGTCAAACGGCTCGGCGGCTCGGTCAACCGGCTCGGTCAAACGGCTCGGCGGCTCGGTCAACCGGCTTGGTGGCTCGGTCAACCGGCTCGGTCAACCGGCTTGGTGGCTCGGTCAACCGGCTCGGTTAACCCAGACGAAGCCCACTCGCGACCGGCGGCGCGTGAGGCGCGTGCGGTGGCTGTGGGCGGCCGTTGGCTACCAAAATTTACAGGCCGATAGTTTTCGACCTTCCGAACACGGTGGTGGCCTCGGATTTTCAAAATTCAAACTCAAAGTTCGAATACTAACCTTTTAAGTTTTCCGACGATAAACAAACACCCCCTCCAACGGTGACTCCGATGATGATGTCGTTGGTACCGATGAACTCAGCTCGACAAGATGAACGCAATGGTGGTGGAGGTGTCGAAAATGGACGGTCGGATCTCGGTAGATCTGAGATTGAATCTCTATCTATTTCTTTCTTTCTCACCATCATTTTTTTCTTTCTTTTCTCTCTGCCAACACGTTAACTTGGCAGATATATTATCCTTCAAAGAAAAAAGGTCAAATTACACTCTTAGCCATTTAATTTTTGGGGAGTTCACACTTTTGTCTTCAAACTTTATTCTGTTTTCAAATTGGTCATCAATTCCTTATAAATCAAGTTTCCCAAACCTGAATTCATTCAATTAAGTCCCAAAACTTATTATTTTGAGAAATAAAAGATTAAATCTCCCAAAAATTCTTAAAATTTTACTAGCCCCATTTGAGATTGTTACAATTCTCTCCCCCTTAAAAGAAATTTCGTCCTCGAAATTTACCTGAGACGGAGAAATGTAGACATTGCTATTTCATCCATTTGTGTACTGAAACTTATTCATCAGACTATCCTTATTTCTTGAGACTCATCGACAATTACGGATCAATCTGGCAGTGTCTTCAGTTACTCAAATTGACTTTGGAGCCATAATCATCCCATCATACATTTTGGACCAATTAATCAGAATATAACATTTAAATCTATAACGAACTTCATATAATGCAGAACAACATTTGTCTCATAACTTTTATTGTAAACGGTCTCAGTCAATGATATGAAATTTCTTCCGGTACCACAAAAGTTAATCATACAACCCGAAAGCATTCCCTCTAAAAACCCAACTTACTTTACTAAATTGATCATCGATTTACGAATGTAGAACTATATCTGAAATCCATACCAATACTCAAGGCCTCAAAGAGAGTCCTCCAAAATCAAGATGTAAACAATAAAATTCCATAAGTATGATACACATAACGGTACATTGCGTCACTTTTCCCCAAAATGTCTTTCTTCATACCGGACAAGTATAACAAAGGTTTTAAACGAATATCTCTTACATTCATTAGAATACTCCGATAATTGTTTCCTTCGTGCATAACAGAGCCACCACATAATCTATACTTCCACCGATCTCACAGACACTTTTCTTTTAAATTCGTAATACTTTTATTAAATTTTTGTCAGAATATTCTCAATCACACTTATTATCACCGAGCTACTTTACTTGTAATCTTATATCGGTTTCCTCGTTCGATCAAACATTTATTCTTAATCTGTTTCAGATCTTCTATTTCACATGCATAAACCATCTCAGGTTCTCTATCCAGATTCAAATCCATCAATTTAATCCAATTTGTAGACAAACATTACCAATATTCCTTTCCAGTACAAATCAAGCTATTTTGGACAGAACAGTTAATTGCACTTATCACAGGAAATGATTCGACATCGGAGTCTCGGCTTGATGGAGTACGGTTAAGATCTAGGGGCATGCACAGACCAGACATCCTATGACAGACGATCGGCCGATCTACCCAGAATGACGCAACTATGAGCTCTGATACCACTAAATGTAACCCCCTAGACCCGCCTATACGTTATGACAGATCCTAAGAAGCCACATTAGGGTCACATAAGCAACCCACGGTAAAAATACACATAAAACATTTTCTCTGAAAGAAATACATATTAGATTATAACGGTAACTTTAGTTGAAAATACTCTTTCATGAAAGCATTTAAACATTAATGATATGCATGCCCACTAACTATGTCGGTACCGTACTCCAAAAGCAACGCCGAGAGAACTCCGAACACTGATGTCAAACGTTATACCATGATATAAACCTTTAACTTGCGATGGTAAAAACAACGTGAGCTTGGAAAAGCCCAGTAATACAAAACTACCAAGAGATGCTATAAGCTCATGCAGATATATGGTAGGCATAACATTTTCATGATGCTTTACACAGTAACGGTCTTCATTTCTTTTTCGATATTTCAGGTAACGTTATACTTGAGGATAACGGTACTTGTTCTTTATTCAATCATCAAGAATTAGACAGTAATTATAGGCTATTAATGTACGGAGGTGGAATTAGAGAGTTCGGTTCCTAGTGTGTTCCAAACGGTGTAGGTAAAACATGTACAACAACAGTATAATATACATTTTCAGTTCAAAAACATAAAGTTCAAGTAACAATACGGTACGGTTTAATCTTTTATCAACCCTCATCTTAGGAACGGTACGGTACGGTATGGTAGGTATTACCCTAGCCGAAGCATAGGAACCTGTAACGGTAACGGTGAGGAATTACCCTAGCCGAAGCATAGGAACCTGTAACGGTAACGGTGAGGAATTACCCTAGCCGAAGCATAGGAACCTGTAACGGTAACGGTGAGGAATTACCCTAGCCGAAGCATAGGAACCTGTAACGGTAAAGGAATTACCAGCTGGATCAGAGCTGAACCTACGGTCACTTCATATTCTATCCCAAGTACCCCAGTAACAATTAATGCAACGGATTGGTTAATCAATAGCTGTATTTTTAGTAATATATCATCCATATAGCATGTTGGTCATATCATGTGCATATACATATATCAGAAATATAGTACGGTCATGTTTAATTATAAACATGTCATGTTCATGTGAGTCCAAGTATTCTATCATGTGCACATAATCGGTATTATAACATGTAACTCCGTATGCAAAAACAGTTGTGTAGACACATGGAACACACTAGGTGGAATAGTTTATTTCCTTGGAGATACTTGACATTTACGGAAGATATCATATTAACTTTTGATAGTTGTACGGATCTTTGGAACAAGGCCCCTATTAAAAGAGGGGTTTGTACTAACGGTTCAAACCAGATAGTCAGGAGATGATACATCAAGATCGCTGAGAGTTTAGGCATATCATATGTGATTTAGTCATTTAAGCCTACCAGGGGCATTATGATCATTTTATCATACACGGGCATTTTGGTAATGTATACCAACAAGACGCAAACGGTAGCTCAGAAATTCTATTTGCTCATCGGGTATCCAACCTAGAGGTGGAAAGCGGTCAATCGGTTCGGGTTCGGTTCGGGTCATTTCGGTTTCGGTTATTTCGGGTCTGATATTTTCGGTTCAGATTCGGTTTCGGTTTTAGTTCGGTTTCGGTTCGGTTTTAGTTCGGGTCTATTGTGTTTCGGGTCATTTCAGGTCTATTCGGTTCGGGTCTATTCGGTTCAACTAAATTCAGTTCAGTTTCGGTTCGGTTTATTTCGGGTTTCGGATCAAATTTCGTATCAGATTTCGAGTCAATTTCGGGTTGATTTTCGGTTTCGGTTCGGGTCCAGGTTCGGGTAATTCGGTTCGAGTTTCGGTTCTCGGGTCAAGTTTGCCAGGTCTAATCCAACCAGGCATTCAGAGATTTCTACATTATAATTTTTTTCACGATATCCGATACATTCGGGGCTATTTTGATTACTTTGGTCAACGAAGGCATTTTGGGTCTTTTAACAATTATGGGTGTTTCGTAATTTCCTGTCCAGGTATCTATCACATTTAAACATTTCACACTATCGCTCAGAATTGGAGATTAGCTGCCTCATTCGAGCATTTCGGTCTTATTTAATTTATCATACTCGTTTCTACATTCGATTTAACTTGAGCAGATTTAACAGTACTTATCATCATTTTTATGCATGCATTAACACATACCAACATGCTCATAAAGCATACAAGAGGTAGTAGTGTATTACCTTTAATCCTTGCTATATCGGTCAACCATGGTACTCCATTCGATCATTCCCGAACCCGAATGTAACGTCCTCAACATCCCGAATACAAGGAACCTTGAATACCTTCAATCGCACAAATTCCAATTTCAGTCTTTAATCACCTTTCTCATAATTGATTATTAAAATACATGAATAGACTCGAGTTCAAGGTCCAATTCGGAGGCTTTCGGGTTAGAATTTCACAAAACGGGCTTCAAAATCGGACTCAGGACGTCGAAAAACATAAAATAGGGCTTTTCAGAAAAAGTTGACTTTTTGGTCAAAGTCAACGGTCAAAGTCAACGGTCATGGGTCAACAGTCAAAGTCAACGGTCAACAGTCAAAGTCAACGATCAACAGTCAAAGTCAACGGTCAATGATGACGTCATGCTGACGTCACTGGTTGACCGGGTCGGGTCAACGGGTCGGGTCGGGCCATCGGGTCGGTCAACCGGCTCGGTCAAACGGCTCGGCGGCTCGGTCAACCGGCTCGGTCAAACGGCTCGGCGGCTCGGTCAAACGGCTCGGCGGCTCGGTCAACCGGCTCGGTCAAACGGCTCGGCGGCTCGGTCAACCGGCTTGGTGGCTCGGTCAACCGGCTCGGTCAACCGGCTTGGTGGCTCGGTCAACCGGCTCGGTTAACCCAGACGAAGCCCACTCGCGACCGGCGGCGCGTGAGGCGCGTGCGGTGGCTGTGGGCTACCAAAATTTACAGGCCGATAGTTTTCGACCTTCCGAACACGGTGGTGGCCTCGGATTTTCAAAATTCAAACTCAAAGTTCGAATACTAACCTTTTAAGTTTTCCGACGATAAACAAACACCCCCTCCAACGGTGACTCCGATGATGATGTCGTTGGTACCGATGAACTCAGCTCGACAAGATGAACGCAATGGTGGTGGAGGTGTCGAAAATGGACGGTCGGATCTCGGTAGATCTGAGATTGAATCTCTATCTATTTCTTTCTTTCTCACCATCATTTTTTTCTTTCTTTTCTCTCTGCCAACACGTTAACTTGGCAGATATATTATCCTTCAAAGAAAAAAGGTCAAATTACACTCTTAGCCATTTAATTTTTGGGGAGTTCACACTTTTGTCTTCAAACTTTATTCTGTTTTCAAATTGGTCATCAATTCCTTATAAATCAAGTTTCCCAAACCTGAATTCATTCAATTAAGTCCCAAAACTTATTATTTTGAGAAATAAAAGATTAAATCTCCCAAAAATTCTTAAAATTTTACTAGCCCCATTTGAGATTGTTACATGCCAAGTCCTGAAAAAATGTTACTGGTACAGACAGATAAGTCAACTTTGTACGCCATGATTTCTGGGATATATGGTAATTCTTTACCCACCTCAAAAAATACCATGCAAGTGCATGTATATACGGGTTTCATGTGCATGCGTATACAGCCATGACTTTTTGGATGTTGCATATATATATTTTTTTTCATTGTTTTGAAGCAGCTTTTTGCTACACTCTTCTTTCTAGGGTTTTCTTCCGTTTCTGTATTTGAAGATTGAAATTGAGCCCAAAATTGATGTTTGTATCATGCTAGTTTTATGGTCTATATTTGATGTTTGTGATTGTTCCTCTAAGATTTGAACATCAATTTTTTTTTTGGAAAAGTACATGTTTATTTTATGGTCTATGTTCGGAGTTAGTGACTCTCTCTCTCAACTGTGTGTCTCCAAGGTTTGAACCCGAATTCTCTCCTTAAGAGTATAATGTCACAAATAAAAATCTTCTGCCATTTTCTATGGCTCATCACTAAAAAATATTAAATTTTAAGTCATAACCTTAAATTCTAAATCTTAAATTATAAACCCTAAAAATACACTCTACCACTTATTCCTAAAACCCTAACCCTGAACCATAACATTAACTCTAAAATTGATTTTTAGTGTGAAACATAAATAAAGGCATCGAAAAGAGGTTAAGAATTTCTATTCATAAACTCATTTTTTTTTAAAAGAAAAATGACATTTTTAACATCTGTAAATCTGGTGTTGGTTGGCTTCTACATTTTTAGCTTGAAATTAAGCAGGCTCGGCGGCACAGCAAATTTGATTTTGTCTAGATGAAGCAACGTTGGAACTGTTATTTGTACTGCTTGATGGAACTCTGAGCATCCGGCCGAGAATATAAAATTGTTTTTGCACTCCGGATTTAGGCTCCGTTTGGCAAAATTGTTGGAAGCTTGGTTTGGGTAAAAAAAGTAGCGTTTGAGAAGAAGTTGAAAATTCCAACTTTTTCCTGCGTTTGAGACTAAATTAAGTGTAGAAACAAGTTGAAGAGGCACAAAAGTTGGGTTGTTCGGTGGAGCTTCTCCGTTCGACAACAAATTTTTTTAAAAAAGTTACGCCGAAAGGAGCCTTAATCGATCTTTCTTAAATAAGCACCGTACTTATGAACAGTGATTTATGTCCAATTTATTCTACCTCTTGAATAACTGTAGTGCAAAGCTAGCACTCAAAGCAGTAAAACAATCTCAAAACAGAGCGATTTTATGAATGTTTATGGAATATAAATCCTAATTTATCAACTATTAGTTGGTTTAGCGGAATAAAATATTAAATTTTTAACTAGAATTAGAGGTTTGAATTCTGTCCATGTAAATGGAGTAAACTGAATTAGAAAAGTCATCCCATAACAGATTAGCCCCACTTTATCTACAAGGTGTATGTGTTTTTATCAAAAAAAAATCTTAAATTTATGGGGATGAATTTTTACGGTGCAAAGTGTCCAGTGTGTCGTCAAGGTCAGCCCCACTTGAATCCATGGACCCCATATTTTAATTGAATTGTCCTTCAACAACTAGTCAATATAGCTATGCTTAATGGGAGGACTATTTTTATCATTAAGATAAGATACGGGTTTCTGGGTTTAATTAATGGTTTTTGATCTGATAAGCTGGAGCAAGTTGCTGGCTTTGCATGCTTATAGTATTCTAAGATTGTTTATAGTTAATTCATTCTTAAAAGTAAAGGATTCCAAATAATTTATTCGCCCATTTGCTCTTTGTGCCTTGTGCTGTTTTGCTGTATGTATAACTGCATTTGGAAGTGTTAACAAGGCTAATACTTGTGTTGCTCAAAAGGGAAGAAATAAACAAAACTCGGATAAGATTATTTTTTTTTATCGAAGATGAACATTTTTCATTAGTAGAGAACATTCATACAAACAAGGCTATGAAAGCCAGGAAAAAGCAAGACAAACACAAACAACACAAGCCATGACACCTTACAAGCAACAACATTTAATGTCATCCATAAACGGTAAACTGTTTGATAAATTGAAAAGTTAAATATTGAATTTAAATTATAAATCGGTTTGATATTTTGCTTAAATTAACTATTAGTGCATCTTTATGACAAATAAAAATTTAGTCTTTTTTTGTCTCTTTTTATTAGAGGTGTTTATAACTGACCCAATGAGTATTTAAAGACTCTTATTATAAAAAAAAAAGTATCTAAAGACTCAATAAGTCCAATATTACTACCATAGTATTTTTCATCTTCCCTTCCACTTTATTAATTTGCATTATGAGTTTATTGCGCCTCTGGATACCCTCCTACTTTTTATGTCACACACTAACAAAATAAGTTTAGAGTTTAGGAAATTATGAGTAAGGTGTATTTTTTAGAGTTTAAGCTTTAAAATTTAAAATTTAAAGTTAAAGTTTAAAATTTAATTTTTTTTAGTGTTGGAATATAGAAAGGACACCGAAAAGTGACAGAAAATTTTTGTCCGTTTATGACCGGTGTTATATGCTAGGATCTTTTGCATGCATTTATAAATTACCTGATTAAAGTCCAGTTGCAATCTCCTAGCTTCGTTTCCTTTCTTATGTTCTCTTCCATGGTGGGGGTTTGAAGAAGAAGTGTATGGTTCTTATCTCACACCTAACACTCCAAGAATAACACTTTGCGGATAAAATTCGTCACCCCTTTTCGGTGCTCCTGTATATGCCCCAACATTAAAAAACACTACAAAATTAAATTTTAAGTCCTAACTCTAAATTTTAAATCTTAAACCTTACACCCTATACCCTAAAAATACATCATACCTTAAATTTTCTAAACCCTAACCACAACTTCTAACCTGACATCTTAAACCCTAAAATTCATTTTGAGCGTGGGGGCATATGTAGGGGCATCGAAAAGGGGTAGATGATTTCATCCAACACTTTGCATCCATTTGAAGAATCTTTTCTTTGACAGGTTATCCTGGAATCTGCTTTTTATCATTTTCATGGTCGAAGAGACTGATAATCGGCAATAGTATTAAACTGTGGTTGTATCGTAACTGTTTTTTATATAATCGCAATACCGCAATCGCAATTTAAAAAATTATAGTAATTTTTAGAGAAAAAATCACTATACAACATCTGCAACCGTAATACAACGACAGCAACCACAATTTAATGCTATGATCACCATGTTTGCAGGCAAAATCTGTTGATTGCAGTGATGTTTTATCTGGCAATATCTCCAAGCCAATCCACTAATATTAGTATATTACAAGGCAAAAACATAGTATTTAATAGCTTGAACAAACATTGTACTTTCCTTGTGAGTTATAAATTAGAATCTATGTTACCAACAAGGACAAACTAAGTCATGACATGACAGGAATGTTATTTAAAAACAAATATTCAAAAATCGATCACTGCTATTGAACCTTAAACTACTTATCAATTTCACAAAATAAAAATAAAACCTTAATGCTAATGCTATGTATTTCATGAAGCAGAACTTGGCTTTTTCTTGTCGACGGGAATACACTTAACAACCCAAGCAATCGGCCAAGATAGCGCGGCGACGCCGATGCAAATCCCCCATTGCTCCCAGTTCAACCTCTCAGTATTGGCAAACCTCTGCAGAAACTCCACCATTACTGCCTGTAGGACCAAGGTGACCCCAATGATGCCCAAAAACAATCTGTTCCTGTGTATCCCCTTGAAGATGTTCTTCTTATCCAGATTTCTTGCATTGAACTCATTAAAGATTTGACAGAGGACAAATGTATTGAATATCAAGGTATCCTTAACCTCATCAGACACATTGAAAATGGATTTTCCTTTGAATTGTAAGATCAGTAGGATGGCTACCTGGTAGAGTGCTTGAGCAATGAGGTTCCTCCACATAACTTTGGTTATAAGTGGCTCAGTTCGACCCACCGGCAGCTTGTCCATGAGATCGTCGGTTGGTTGCTCGGTAGCCAAGGCTAGTGCACCTAATGTGTCCATTATGAGGTTCACCCATAAGAGCTGGACAGCGGTTAATGGCACGTCTCCGGAAGATACAGCAGCAATGAAATTGATGACCAAGGCTGCAACATTCACTGTAAGCTGAAATTGAATGAATTTTTGGATGTTGTTGTATACACATCGGCCCCATCTTAAAACTGTTACTACCGAAGTGAAGTTGTCATCTAAGATGACGATATCCGAGCTCTCCTTTGCCACTTCGGTTCCTTGAATCCCCATTGAAAGCCCGATGTCGGCTTCTTTTAATGCGGGAGCGTCATTCGTGCCATCACCGGTGACTGCTACTACATGACCCCTCTGCTTCAAGCTCTGTACCATTAGGAGTTTGTCGAAAGGCGATGATCTTGCCATGACTCGAATAATTTCGACCTTCTGCATCCTTTCTTCATCTGTGTAGTTTCTGAATTTCACACCTTCCACCACAGCATCATTGTGCAAACTGTTTTCGGAATCGAGTATTCCGCATTCGAAAGCAATGGCCCTTGCCGTATGCATGTTGTCCCCAGTGATCATCTTGATGCTTACACCGGCTTTCTTGCATGATTCGACTGCTTGTTTAACACCCGGCCGACATGGATCCTTCAGGCCAACGAGACCCAACCAGGTCAGTCCTGTTTCTTCAAGCTTTTCATGAGCCTCATCATTTCCATCTGTTACTTTAACATCGGCGTCTGCAAAGGCAATACATCTCAGGCTTTTAGCAGCCATGCTCTCGATAACCATTCCGATGTGTGCTCTTTCATCTTCATTCATGGCATTCGATGTACCCGATTTGTCATAGTAACATGAACACATGGCCAGTATCATTTCAGCAGCCCCTTTCCAGTGAGTTGCTATCACTCCCTTGTTATTGCTTCTTCTTATCAAAACCCCACTTTTCTTTTTCTGTGAATTGAAGGCCTCAACATGGATTATTTCACAACTTCGATTTGAATCATCAATATTCAACCCCATGTCATTCAAGGCCCAGGAAAGTATAGCTTTCTCAGTTGGACTACCATAAATCTCAGGAACCGATGTCGGATTAGGCTTATAAATGGTACCGGTAGTGTTTAAACCGACACCTTCACCTAGTAACCGGAGGACATTAGGTGATATATTTGAGCTCGAGCTCGGAGAAAATTCAATAGGTTCCTTCCCAAGCCAAAATTCAGTAACCTTCATCTCGTTTAATGTAAGAGTTCCAGTTTTATCAGTGCAGATTATGGTGGCTGACCCCATGGTTTCACAGGCAGAAAGTTTCCGTACCAAGGCATTGTCCCTCATCATCCTCTTCATCGAATAAGCCAGAGTTAGCGTGACGGCTAAAGGCAGACCCTCCGGTATCGCCACCACTACGATGGTGACCGCCGCTGCAACGATTTCAACGACTGAATTCATCACATCATCGAATTTGGTCTTGCTTCCATTGAACTTACTTCTTCCGTCCTTGGCTTTGGTGTGTCCCGTGAAGTAACGTATAAGCAAGACCAAAAGAACGAGAACCGCAACGGATAATCCGATGTTGCCGATGTAAGAAGTCAGCTTGCTGAGCCGGGCTTGTAATGGGGTCTCCTCGTCCAATTCACGCCTTATGGAACTCATCATCTCTCCCCATGCAGTGTTCATCCCGACAGCCGTGACCAACAAGTAACCATGCCCGTCCGTGACCTTTGTACCGGATAGCAAAAACGGGTTGTGCTTTTCATTAATTTCAACATGGTCACTCTCCCCGGTCATACTAGACTCATCCACCTTCAACGAATGGCCCTCGACGAACAAACCATCGGCCGGAATCTGATCGCCGATCTTCAAAGACACGATATCACCCACCACGAGTTCAAAGATCGATATAGGTTGATGTCTCCCGTTTCGCACCACTTGCACGCGTATGTCACTGCTTTCATGAGAAAGCTCTTCGAATTGTTTACTTTGCCTGTAATTACTCACAGCGGAGACGATGACAACGAGAACGATGGCTACGATGATGCTGCCACCATCGTACCACCCTTCTTTGAGGCCATGCTGTTTGATTCCGAAGCCCAAAGAGAGGACAGCGCAGACCAACAGAATGATAATGATGGTGTCTTTGAATGCTTCAAGAACAAAGCTAAAGAAACTCTTCGCAGGTTGTTTCTGGTACTTGTTTGCACCAAAAACTTTGGTTCGAAGAGCAATATCAACTTTATCACCTATAATTACCAAGAAACAATATTGCAGAATGTCAGCCAATTTCTTGTCCATAAATGAGAAAAATCTTTATTTAATTATTAATATTGTGTCTTAACTCGATCATTGCTATTGTGGGTTCAAATTACTTATAAAAAAAATTGTACTCCATATATTTACAGCATTGGAAGATAATAATGCAATTATACGTGCTCTAACAAGAAAGAACATTTCCATCCATACTATTTTAGAGGCAACAATATAAGAATAATAACGAATTATTACATTAAATTGATAAAGTCAAATAATATTTAAATTTGAGTCAGGTTGTCTGTTTAAATTTAATTATAAATATTTATAAAATTACGATACTAGTTGGTTTTAATTTCTATAACTATATAAGATATATATACATATATATTTTTTCGTATATTTTTTCATATGTTGGGTGGATGGAAGCATCCGAATCCTACTATTAAAAAAATAGGTTTAATATAGGGTTTTAATTTTGATACTATTTTACAGAAGCCTGCGTATTTATACTATAAACTCAAATCTTAAATTATTAAATCTAAACCCTAGCTAAAAAATTAAACCACATACTCTAGATACTAAACTTAAATTCTAAACACTACAAACCAAACCCCTAAACTCTAAACCTCTAATCTCTAGAACTAAAAGGTCTGTGTGTTGAAGTTTTTATCTTAATATAGTGTTATTTTTTCTAAAAAAATAATTTAGTTTAATGTGGGAATATTTTTCATACCAATTCGAGAGAGAAAATATTTTAGACCTCATTCTTGAATTTCTGGATCCGCCACTCAATATATATATCAACCAAAGTTGATGGACTCAACTCAAGCTTGAAAATTGGTATATTAATTATTAAAAATTTTAAGTTAATCGAGTTATTCGAATTCTCTTTTTATAACTCAAACTTTTAAAAAAAAAACATGTATCGAGTTTAAAAAATTACGAATCAAATTAAATTTTTCGTGTTGAATTAAAAAAATTAATTTTTTCGGGTTGAATTTTGCTTACTCTGATATGTATATATAATTATTGAGATGAGAAAAATAAAGAATTGATTACCTGGGATTCCGGTTTTGAAATCAGTTTGAAGGAGCTTAGCAACCTGCTTAACTCCACCGTACTGATCATTCAAATTTTGGAAGCTCTTCTCTTTCACCATCTTAGCAAGACCCTGAGGATCGACGTCGAGAATCGGAACGCGTTCGTCGCCACTTCCTTCGACGTCGATGGTAACGGAAGAGAGGGAGCGCAAGAGCTTCGCATTCTTTTCGACAACTTTTTTAGTCAAGCCAGCAAGAAGCCTGGTAAAGCTTATGACCGTAACCGCCACTCGCCACCTTCGTACGTAGCTTTTCGAAAGCGGCAGGCATGAAGGCTCGCCTTGGCGGAGCGTGGAGGTGGAGGGTTCGTTCGGTTTTCGTAACCTCAAAGACATTGATCAAAAAATCTAAATGGGGGAAAGAACAGAGGAATTTGCTTTTTAAAGGGTTAAGGGAAGAATATATAGATAAGCTTATCGTATGATTCTCGTCGTAGGAGAAGAAGTAAACGCAGCTTGGAGAGGAAACTACAGTGCAGCTTCCTCATGCTAAACAGTTACAAAATCCCATGAAATTTGGGATTTATGAAGGAAGGAAATATTAGGGGTAGAATACAACCCATGCCACTCAATTATTAGTTTGTTGTTATATACGAGTAGGGATGAGCAAAACTCGACTCGAAAATATCGAAATTTTCGACTCGACTCAAGGTGAAAAAGTTCGACTCGTTGTGACTTGACTCGGAAAAATTTTAAATAAAGTTTGAGTTGTAAAATGGAAATTCGAATAACTCGAAATTTTTAGTAATTAGTGGATTGATTTTTAAGTTTGAGTTAAGCTCCTCAATTTGCTTGATATATATACCATTATTAAAAAAATATGAAGAAATATATGCCACATATAAAAAATATGGGGATATATATATATATATATATATATATATATATATATATATATATATATATATGCATATCTTATATAATTAGAGAAAGTCGTTTAAATTGGAATCAAACTATACTATAACATGAAAAATAATTACAATTAAATTTGTATAGGAACTCGAAAACTCGACTCGAATTTCATAAACTCGACTCGAATTGAAAAAATTTCAAATAAAGTTTGAGTTATGAAATATGACGCGTCAACTCGAATAATTCAAAAAAATTGACTCAACTCGACCTGATCGAACGCTCACCCCTATATACGAGTCACTTTTTCTGTTAAAATTAAAACAAATGTCTAATATGCCATGATATAATAACAATTTTAGTCTTCAACACTTGTAGACTCGGTCAATGTCGTTCTAATTCGGAATAATTTAATCAATAACCCATTTAGTCATTTTGTATAATACTGTTAAACCAAGCTAAACCATTGAATCAAAGCAATAGTTTGATAACTAAATTCTAGACTACAATAAAGCGATAACAAGTCGTTGATAAAAACAATAGTTGAATAATTATAACATGAAAGTAATATAACATTTTTAAGAGAAGAACAAAGACTAAAATAATAGAATTTTTAAAAATAAATAATTAAATTTGTTATTTTTTTTGAATTGTGATCAAATTAATGAATATATAAACTTAGAGATAAAAATTATTATTACATCATGTCACATCATAATCTTTCATCTATCTTAAGGGTTAGTATCTATTTGTAACATTTTTTAATTGAGTGACTTAGTGGTATGTTTGTAATTAAAGTAATATTTAAGTGACTTAGTGGTGTATTTTAACCAAAGTATTAATGAATCTTTCTTTTCAAAGGTTAAGTTACCAAGTTTAGTATATTCTCTAATAATTAAACTTTTTTTAGAAAGGTAAAAGTGATGAAGCATTTCGTCGCATTTTAATATCAAAGTTATGTTTTTTTAGAAGCAATAATTTTACTAAATATATAAATTGGATTTTTTTTATAACCTAAAATAAAACCAATTGTACCTAGACTATATAATAAAAGGTTAAAAATTTAATTAAAAACCTCGAATAAAAGATATATACGAGCAAATTGACTACATTTTAATATAAAAATTATGTTATTTGTACTCGATTAATATTTTTTTAAATTGTTTGACAATTAGTTGTGAGACGATGAACATGACTACTCATTAATAAATTAACTAAAATATTGTATTCATGAAATTTACATGACACAACTTTCCAAGGAGTGTGCCATTTAAAATATATTAATTATATAGAGTTGAAGGAAAACAGTTTAGTCACGCATTTTGTATTTTTTATGCATTATTCACTATTTTTTTCTCTTTAAAAATATATTTATTTTCAAATTTTTAATCTCAATAATTAATTTACACTCTTTTGATGGTTTAAAATTAAGATAAAACTAAAAAATCTTACATTATGTAACTGTATTTTATTTCATATATATAATTAAAAGTTCTCATATGAAATAAATTAAAAAAATAAATTAGTTCTTTTTAATCTTTTAGATTAATATTTGGAGTTTATAATTGTCCCTTCTAATGTCGTTTTCAAAGATCAAATATGAAGTCTATCATTTAAGAGTGTCACTGCACTCAACATATGTTAGTTCAAATTAACTTTATTTAATTTATTTGACTAAAAATGAATTTTGATTGTTACCATTTTCTTTTTCTGTTTTTATTTCTTTTTATATGGAGTCAAATTGTTCTTCAACCAAAGAATTTTTTTTACTTTTATTCTTATATTTTGCTATTTCCGCTTTAAATTCTGACTCTGTCCTTAATTGCATAGAGGGTAAAGATGTAAGAATCCACTTCACTCAAGCACGCGTGAGTGCCTTGCACTCCAGGAAAAGCAAATTCTTTTGGGATTTAAAATTATGCAATTTCTCAACAATCGGATAAGATCAAAAATACATAAATTTTCTTACTTAAGCCTAGGTTGGATTGAACCTTGTAGGCAAATTCGTATCATTGTTTAGAACAATACTTACTTCTATAAATGAAAAGATTCAAACACATATATACTTTTCTTGAATGAAATTAGAATGAATGACATGAGGTAAGGGATCTACCATTAGGGGCTTTTTTATTTGCTAGATGAACATAGCTAATATACTTTGTTCTGAATAGAAATCATTTATTTTTTTTTATCCTTTTTGTCACACCACTAAAGATTGAGTATAAGGTTTAGAATTAATATTTATAATTATTATTTAAGGTTTAGGGTTTAAAGTGTGTAGTTTATCTTTTAAGGTTTATGATTTAGAATTTAGGGTTAGGGTGTATGTTTTAGTTTTTAGTATTTGAGCAACGAGGACAACCAAAAAAGGAAGCGGATTTTTGTTCTTTTGCTCTTAAAAGATGGAGCCAACACTAATATCTATTAACTCATTTGCATTCCGATGAGGGATAAAAATCACTAAAAACTTATATTCCAAGGCCTAACTTTAAACTCTAAATCATACCCTACACCTTAAACCTTAAAAATACACCCTACTCTAAATTTCCTAAATTTTAACTATAAACCCTAACCTTAAACCTTAAACTTTAAATCTAATATTTAGTGTATGGCATAAATAGGGGTACTGAAAAAGGGCAAAAGATTTATACTCTTCTAATTAGAGATCAAATCTAAGATTTGAGGTCAACTGAAACATTATTTACTTATTTATTTTTACACACGACATTAGATTTACTAAAACGTTAAATACTATATGAATTTAGGCAAGCCAAATGGTTGAGATTGGGGAGTTAGAAGTGTATTTTTGGTAGAGCTAGTAATTCCACTTCCACTAGTACCAAAATGTTGAGAGAGAACGACCATTGAGTTCCCATGATCTGATCATAGACATATTGGGGGGGAACTTCCTCTCAAGTTTTTGTTGAGATTCAAGTACGTCTCTGAGCAATGGTTTCGATCCATTGTCGATCCCGATTTCAGCGACATACAGCTTTCGAACCAAATGAAAAAGGATCCTAGATTCATGACAGTCTCTTATTATGTTAATTACCGGATTGGATCCAAATTCCGATGCTGGCGAAACCCCTTACAAAATCGATGCTTAGTCTCGCCCTGTGTATGCCAATGGAGCCATTTATTGGGGACTTTGAGAGAATGTTTGTGCTTGGCACAGCAAGAATCAGATGCTGAACTAAATATTAGATAACTGTAAAATCCCCTATCCATGCGACAACACGATGTTGCAACCAATTCAATTTGTCTATATCAATTAGTCCTTGCACCACAGTTTCTTTCGGACTTGTCATCTTGGAGCTTGTAGCTTTTAAACTGCGCCGCAATGCAACGCAAGACGGCCGCATCATAACGGTTTTCTTGAAGTTTATAGCTTTTGTTCATCATTATCCTTTGAAACTTCAAACACAACTTTGTTGTCTTTTAAAAATATAGTATTAAGTTGCAGCTGCAATGCAACGCAACAACATCCGTATTGCAACGGTTTTCTTGGAGCTTATAGCTTTAGCTCTATCATTATCCTTGATGTATTTAAATTTTGCTTCGGGTTGTTCCTAGTCTAAGTTTCCTCCCATAGGAAGTTCTAACACCAAATCTTGCAAAACTGACTTCAATTTTGAATCCAAATATACTGAATCTGTTTAGTATTTCCATTGTCCTATTTGCGATAAAATATAAATAATCAACTAATTTGGTACGAAAAAATCTACAAATAAGTATTTTATAACAATTTAGCATCAGTTATATAATGATTATTTACTTGGTACATATAATTACATATACTAATTCATCTATTATAAGGAATTTAATTACAACTAATTTATATAATTTATAACTGATATTAAATTACTATAAATAATCACGTTTGGCTAGAAGGATACCGAAATATACATAAATGAATGGCTCATCTAAAATCCAAGTATAATATTCACTACAAAAAAATATACATATACCGACGCCAATTTATACCGACGGACAAAAAGCGTCGGTATAAACAGCATATACTGACGGAATATAGCACTGTCGGTATAGGTTTAAAATATACCGACAAATAATATGAGCCGTCGGTATAGGTTAGCCATATAGCAACGGTTCTGTTCTGTGCGTCGGTATAGGTTAACCCTATAGCGACGGTTTCGTTCTGTTCGTCAGTATAGGTATAGGGTTTACCGACGTTAAATATTATCTGTCGGTACAGGGTGTAAGTAAATTATATACAAACAGAATATCGTGCCGTCAGTATAGATATGTTTAAAATTTTGGATTTATTTAAAAAAAACGATCGAAACATAAAATACCCAAAAAAAATTAAAATCCCTAATCCCCATTCTCTCCCCCTTTGCTCAATCGCTTCTTCTTTGCTCCTTCACCGTTGTTCAAGTCAGCGTTGCACCGGCCACCAGGTAATCATCTTATTTCTTTCTTTTCTTCGCTGCTCCTTCCCCGTTCTTCTCTGCTGGTAATTAAAATATCAGCGTTCTTATTTCTTTTCTTTGCCGATAGAATATCAGCGTTGCACTGGGAATCATCTCAACATACTAGAGTCTCCTTGCTCGGGATGTCTAATATGGCATGAACTATTACAATCTCTTGGAATATCTTCCATATTATTTGGTTTCCAACGGACACCCATCACTTCTGAAAGTAACAGGTTTGAAAATTAACCACTCCCGGTCCATTTATTCTTGAAAATGATAAATAATTTTCTTTTAACAATGCATGATGCAAGCTTGCTGGTAGTGTCAGAACCATCTTGTTTAAGTAAACCAGAGTGGTTAGCAAGAAGAAATACCTAGATAAGAAGATAATGATATTTATAAGTGTGGTTTAGTTGACTAATGATTATTTATAAAGATTCAAGCTTGTCTAATTATATATTTGAATAACCATTGTTAGTACAAAACCTGCCTCAGATTCAAACTAGAAGAAATGTCTGGTGTTTTTGATGTTTGTCTAATTATATGTTTGTCTATCATGCGTTTTTGTTTAGCCCCATTATCATGATAAATGCACATAACTCTTGCAATATGTGGGGGGGGGGGGCTGGGTGTGTGAATGTTGTGGAATTTAATTAAAATAAAAGCATCAATGAAGTTGCATTCTACTAAAAAAACCAACCAATTAGTCATTTTAACCATTTAGTAATAAAAGAAAATTTAACCAGCATTGACTAAATTATTTTTAGAATGTTTCTTCTCGAGCATTCTGAGAGTGGTGCCGTGCAGCAAAGTGTTCACCTCTCAAAAATGCATTAGTGGCAGCTCTAGAATGTTGAGATGCTGACATGTTCAGCAGGTAGAATACATGAAAAGGAATTCTCAGCATAGCAGAATGTACAAAATTTAACTTCTACGATCCCATATCAACAACAATCAGTACAATACTATGGCTGCAGGAAATATAGAAATAAGAATGTCCTCCAAACTTTGCAACATTCACAGATGATAATAAAATTTAGAATTCCAATTTATTTGTATAAATATACAAACAGAGATTCCTAGATGTACTCTAAAGTGAGAATATGTGTATGTTCATGAATTTATCTACATGGTAAATTAGACGGTGGTCCTTAAAATTGTCTCTAGACGGTGGTAATTGAAAAATATAAAGAATGAAGATAATTGCATGCTTAGGTGGTTTGTTTGACTAATGTTAGGTGTTAAGAAATTGAAGATGAGCTAAGTATGTTATGTTATAGATTCTGATTTACTATGACAAAGAAACAAGTGTTTTTACATATGTTTTTAACCATGTAATTAGTGTTTTGTGAAAGATGGGAGCTTTATCTTCTTAGTTTTTGGGTTTCTTGTTGTCTGAATATATATTCCCATATGCCACATTTCTTCTGATTTTATTTATTTATTCCTTTTCATTTCCAATTCTGTTTCTGAAATTCCACTCTTTTGTGATCAATTGAATAAAATCCTTCTGATGTCTAAACTATCCCTTCATGACCCCACAGATTAATGATAAACAATACTAGGAATTATCATAAAAACCTGATTAAGAACATCAAGTATTTCTTGTAATAATTCGATCTGGTATATACTGCAAGTAAAACAGAATGTGTAGTTATAATCTATTACAAGTTTCTGGATGCAGAACCATTTTTTTCCTAGCATGCTAATAGCTGTTTAATCCTTCTTTTTTTAAGTTATGTAAGTTTAGTTTTCAGGAATACAGATTAGTATCTAGAGCATGGGGAAACCTGTTGCAGATGAAATTGTTCTCAGTTACAATGACGTTGTTCTTAGACGATCGGACCTTGAAATCCTCAGTGGTCCATATTATCTGAATGACAGAATCATAGAGTTCTATTTTAGTCTTCTATCTTCAAGTCATCCTTCACAGGACATCCTGTTGGTTTCACCATCGATTGCTTTCTGGATAACTAACTGCCCCGATGTTGATGATCTCAAAGGTTTTTTGGAACCCCTTAAATTATCAGATAAGAATCATAGAGTTCTATTTTCATGACTTTTTTACACATGGAACATAGTTAATTCTTACATGCCAACCATACCTTTGACTGTTCTAACTTGTGTGTCTGTAGACTGTATGGATAAGACATAATGTGTAACAATGATTAAATTGTCTCTTATGATATACTATGCTTAACGAATACATAATGTGTAATAGTATGATGTTCATTGGTAATACAGGTATGATTGAAATCTAAGGTTGCGAAATTAGAAAAACTTTTTAAAACTTGCTTTCTACCCTACTTTCAACAACAGCGTCCAGATCTACATGTGCCCGATATGGATGCTTTGCTTCGTATGGTTGATACAGAGGTATTCAAAATATTTTTCTTTCTTATTACTCCATTCATTTTTTATTTAAATTTATTATTTTAATTACTTTTAATAGGCAACACCTGATGCTGGTAGTGCTTCAGCACCAGTCAATTGTATCAGTCCATCATTGCCTTCAACAAATCAACAAAATACAAGTGGAAATGATGCTGGTAGACAATAGAGGGTGATCTTCAATTATTTCTAGCTTTTATTATGTAAGTTATTAAGAAACAAAAATATTTGTTTGCATATTACTTTTGTTTGTACTAAACTCGTAGGTACTTGTTTTATTGATTATGTATTACATACTTTTTTTATTCGAACATTAAATCTAATATTTTCCCTTTAAAACGAAATTATTTTTGTTATAGTTATTTTAGTAATTTTAATATTTAAAATAAAAAAATATTAAATAAAAATAATGGAATATATTAATAATTATTTAATATTTGAAAAAACAAAAAATACCAATTAAACCTATACTGACGGACAAAACTGTCAGTAAAAGATAACCGCTAGGAGCTATACCGACGGACAAACCGTCATTATAGATAACAGCTATACCAACGGACACAACCGTTGGTATAGATCTATACCCCTATACCGACGGACAAACCGTCATTATAGATAACAGCTATACCAACGGACACCGTTGGTATAGATCTATACCCCTATACCGACGGACAGACCGTCATTATAGATAACAACTATACCAACGGACAAAACCGTTGGTATAGCTATTCTGAGCCTATACCGACGGACCGAATGCGTCGGAATATATACCCTAATTTGTCGGGGTAGTCCACACCTATACCTACGGCTGTGTCCGTCAGTATAAGTTCAGAATACCTATACCGACGGTTTTGTCCGTCGGTATAACTTTATACCGACAAGCGTATTACCGACGGCGTTTTGTCTGTCGGAATTTCCCTTTTGTCCGTCGGTAAAAGTGTTTAAAGTATATACCGACGGATATTTGATGTTTTACCGACAAATTTGTGTCCGTCGGTATATGTCACTTTTTTTGTAGTGATATATATTCTGATTTAGCCAATAGATTTTTTTATTAAAAATGTATGGGGTTAGAGATTCAATGATTGGCCTAGTGGCTAATGATGCTCATCTTGTCTCATCTTGTATAGGTTTGAATCCCAGTATGAGAATGTAATACATCACAATTTAATATAAAAAACGTATGGTGTTAATCTATAACTAATTTTCGTTAATGTCGGTTAACCCTTTACAAATTAAGTTAGAACACTAAAATATACATAAACAATAAGGAAAAGTCTAAAATGGACGACACACATCGCCACACACCATTAATATTACACATCATTAATTGTTAATTTTAAAATAAATATTAAAATTTTAATACAACTTAAAAATCAAACATATGACGAATGAATGATGTGATGTACATGAAGGCTAGCTCTTCTGCTAATCTGCATAATTAGGGGGGGGGGGATAGAGTGAATACAAAGATAATATCGAGTACTTCAAAATTTTAATATCAACTTAAAAATCAATCAAAATTAATAATTTATATGTTAATAGTGTGTAACGGCGTGTATAACTTATTTTAATAATTTGCAAATAATAAAGTGATTTTGGACTTACATTATTTTTGGTAAATAGCTAAATATTTTTTTTGAGCTATAAATATATGGATATTTGGATAAATATCTTAATAAATCATTAGATACCTAGAATATATCAAATATAATTTAGATATCTAAAATTAATGATGAAATGTATGAATATTGAATAATAACAGACAGCATTTTAGTTAAAAAAACAATGAAATGTTAAAGAGTTTTTCTATAATAAAGCATATTATATATGAATAATAACAAACTGCATTTTTATATTTTGTGCAATCTCGTTTGACTGGTTGGCCAAATTGTTTATTTGTGTTCCTCCATATTTTTTTTTTTGCTCGGCAAAGACTTGAATCTAGAAAGATTACACGTCTTACCCTGAATGCACGCCTCGTTAAAAACCTCCCTAGGCCTAGATGGAGGAAAAGAGTACGACACATTACAGGGGTACAAACACAAAACAAAAGACAGTCCAGGCTATGCAGCCAAACCGAAACTAGAAAAAAACTTTCCGCAGCTCTAGAACACAGCAGACCATGTCCTTGACCTTCAAAACGCCGACCCCTTCACCTCCAGGCTCTTGTATCCAGTACTTCTCATCCAACCAATAACACACTAAAACCAATTGCCACCTTCAGAGAACATATAACCCTGCAAATTAACTATTCCTTGGCTATGCAATACCTCACTGTAGCATTTTCAATTCGCACAAGGATGAAAGAACACAAGAGATTTCCCTTACCACCAAGATTTAAAAAAGTCCTCCCGATTCAGACCTTCTTTAGCTAAACCATCCGCTAAGACATTATTATACCGAGGTACAAAATTAAACACAACCTTACCACAATTCCTTATTGCCTTATCGACTGCCATAAACGTTTCCCGCCATGCCCACGGACGATGCAGCGGATTCTTTAACCAGTTCAGCACCACCTTTGAGTCCAACTCCACAATTAAACCACATGCTCCTGCCCACCCTGCATCAACAAACACTTCTAAGGCAACCTTTATTGCTGTAAGCTCCGCGAATTCAGCATTGCCTCCGCGCAACGGCCCCAGAAAAATGGATCTAATTACACCGTCGCTTGTTCTCAACACACCTCCACATCCCGAAGCTCCTTCTTTTGCTGCCCCTCCTACGTTGAATTTGAGCCAGCCATCCGTTGGTGGACACCAATCTGAGTTCAACTCTGTGTTTCGACGTTGCGCGCAACCTAACGGGTTATTCCACCACAAATCGACGCTGAAATTTGCCTCGTCCTTGAAAGCTTTGATCCACACCAAAGATCTGATTTTTGTGTGAAACACGAGTTCCTTAATCGATGTTCTTTTATCCTTGAATACCCTCTCGTTCCGAGCCAACCAAATACTCCACAAAGCAGCCGAAATAGCAATCTGCCATAAGCTTCTAGTCCATCCTGTAAAACCATTCTCAAAACAAAAAGAAAACAGTCCTTCTAAGTTCTTCTCCTCCCCCCACCTTACATCCCACCAAGCGCAAAAAGCATCCCAAAATTCCCCTACCCTACTACACCCAACAAACACGTGATTAACATCTTCAATCCCGCTGTTGCACTCACCACATTTACATAAATCATCCTCCTTGATTATTCCCCTCCTCAAAAGGAAATCTAAAGTTGGCAATCGATTAATTCTAAGCAACCACAAGAAATTTTTTACTTTGGGAGGAACTTTAATCATCCACAGCAAACCAAACTTAAATTCCGGCTCATCCAAACCCACATTGACAATCAGTTCCGATAATTTCCTAACAGAAAATCTACCAGCTTTGTCATGGATCCATATTAATTTATCAGAAAAATCAGGATCTAGAGTTACCTTCGATAATTTCTCTTTCAACTCCTCCACCATTTTCCACTCCCTGTCGAGTAATGTCCTTGAGAAAGTCGATTCCCACTGGACGTTTGCGAAGGAATTTGACACTGCCACTCTTGCAATCACCACCCCTTTATTTGTTGCAAGTCTAAACAAACGTGAGAATGTTATCTGCAACGGACTGTTGCCGCACCAAGTATCCTCCCAAAATAATATAGAGGTACCGTTTCCTACTTGCCATCTAAATGAATCACAATTCAACCATCCATTGACCTCCGGGCGCAACCAGTTTTTAATAATACCCCTCCACACTATCGACATTTTTTTCAGATTGCAAGGGTTAATCCAACCATTTACTGTAGCGCCTCCATATTTCGCGGAAATAACTTTCCTCCAAAGAGCTGATTTCTCTGTGGCGAATCTCCACCCCCATTTAGCTAACAAGGCTTTGTTCTTCACTCTGAGATTGACAACACCCGCTCCGCCCTTATAACGCGGTAGGCACACCTTCGACCAACTCACCTTTGCCATTCTTTTGTTTTCTTTGGAACTGCCCCATAGGAATTGCCTTCTGATCGTATCAATTTTTCGTAGCACCATTTCAGGAATTTCAAATAGAGATAAATAATACAATGGGAGAGACGAAAGTACCGAATTCAATAGAACTACTCGCCCTGCGAAAGACAATTTCTTGCACTTCCAACCTGCTAATTTTAATTGAAATTTTTCTAACACAGGTTCCCACGTTAAAACCCTTCTCGGATCTGCCCCAAGTGGAATTCCCAAATAAGAAAAAGGAATTGAGCCCATAGAGCAGCCACATACTTTCGCCATAGAGACTGCGACATCGTTTTCCACCTTGATTCCCACAATGCATGACTTCCTAAAATTGATACTCAGTCCCGAACAAAGCTCAAAGAGCCTAAGTATTCTCCTTACGTTAATCATTGTATCTTCCAAAGGCTTCAAAAAGAGAACTGTGTCGTCAGCAAATTGAAGGTGGGTAAAAACCTGCCCCGGTAACACCTCTTTAATCCCTTGTATCTCTCCCAATTCCTCGGCTTTATCCAGCAATAAGTGTAGTACCTCCGCGACCATAATAAATAAAAATGGCGAAAGAGGATCGCCTTGCCTCAAACCTTTCCTCATGCGAAACTCTTTTGTAGGTGAGCCATTTACTAAAATGGATAATTTCGCCGACGTAACACACTCCATAACCCATGTTCTCCATTTAACGTTGAATCCTATTTTTCTTAGAACCAAATCCAAAAAATCCCATCGCACACAATCGTATGCTTTGGAAAAGTCTAACTTTAATATCACCCCCCCTGCATCACTGCCCCCCTTCTCCATTGAATGAATAATCTCATTCGCAATGAGAATGCCATAAAAAATCTGTCGACCTCCCACGAAAGCGCATTGTGTTTCGCTTATAATATTCTCCATCACAACTCTCAAGCGTCTCGACAACAACTTCGCAATTATCTTATATACCGAGCCTACCAAACTTATAGGCCTAAAATCTGAAATGTCCACCGGGTTTTTTATCTTCGGAATGAGTACAATGAACGAAGAATTAACACTCGAATCAATTTTTCCAGTGCCGTGAAACCTCTTCAACAATCTGACCAAATCCTCCTTCACTTCCTCCCAGCAAAGCTTGAAGAACCTCATATTATACCCGTCCGGTCCAGGAGCTTTAAAATCCTCACAACTCCAAATAGCTTCTTTTATCTCCTCTACAGAGAAAGGAACTTCAAGGCTAGCAGCATCCTCACGTGTTATTCTCTTGAAATCTAAGTTCGCCACTGTCCTCCACGCTCTCCTCTTGCAGCTGAAGTGGGAATTAAAATAATTAAACAACATCGACCGCAAACTCTTCGGATCACAACATCGCTTATTGCCAATCTTGATCCCCCTGCACTAAACTCCTCTTCGCCCTCATCTTAACAGCCCTGTGAAAGAAATCATTATTTGAATCACCCAATTTCAACCAATCGGTTCTTGATTTTTGCCTCCATAATTCCTCCTGCAATTTCAAAGATTCCCACAATTCAATCCGGCACTGTCTTAATGCAACCATACTCTCACTGTCGAATCTGTCAGCTCCCTCAATATCTTCCAATTTGCTTCCTCCATATTTCTTTAGATCATTGTTTCTAGACTCACTAGGAACACTCTTCTTCATTTTTCTAGAATTCTCATTCCCCTCTTCTCTAGGTAGGATTAGAATTAGATTTAGAGTTTATTAAAAAAGTTAATATTAAACCCAACAAGTAGTCACAGTGAAAAAACTGATAATGTTCATCCTAGGAACCCATGTTCAAACCGCTTTGTCTACAAGGTGTGTGTATTGCCAAAGGGTTAAGAATATCTATGATCAAATACTACATTGTAATCACTTTAAGACTATTAAGAAATGTCAATATTTAATGCGCTGTCAGTGGAGTTTTTTCTTTTTACGAGCGAGCTTTAAATGATCTCACATGTCATTTTAAGGGTACTAAACCCTACACACTAAAAATCAAACCCTAAATTCTAAACTTTAAACACTAAATTTTAACTCTAGACCTTAAAAATTAACCTTAAACCCTACAATCTTAGTCATAAGATTAAAAATCTAACATTAAACTCTAAAAATACAAAATTTATGAAAAACATCGTTTTTCGTCGGTACATAAAAAAATTTCATTAAAAAAAGAGAATAAGGGGCAGAAAAAGAAATAGGTTTAGGTTGGAATTTCAAAGGAAGTGGTCGCTGAAGAGATTTAAAAAAAAAAAGGAATAAAATCGGATTTTTATTTTTTTTAAAAAGAGAGTTTGATATGGATCGGATTTCTAGAACTGAAATTTATAAAGAGAAATCATAAGCACAAAAATAAAAGATCTCCGCAAATAAGATATACAAACAGAAGCCAAGAATCCCAGAAAGAAAAAACCTCCCAAAGCCAAGCAGTCGAGTCTTTTTTGAGGTAATCCCAAATGATTTAAGTTCTGTTCATTTTAGTTCATGTATGTTTAAGAATGCTTGTTTTTATCCTTAATAATTTAAAATTTTCTGGATTTGATCACACTCCCTAATGATTCTGGTTTTGTTTTATTTAGTCCAAGCCAGATTTTAGTTATGTTCGCAACAATCATTGATGGTTTTGTTTGTCACAATTAAGTCCTTAATTTAGTGTTTTTTAAATAAATCTCGATTTGATGCATGCTTTTAGGTTAGATTTGATTCATGGCACAATATTTTTAAATTATTTTTATTTTATGATGTCTGTCCTGTTAATATTGATTGCATGATAATTTTAAGAAAATGTTTAATTTGATTTTGATTTGGTTTATTTGCATGCTGATTTTGAATTGATCGTAGTTTCTAGATTTTTGAAGCAAACCAAATGGTGCACAGATGCTCCATCACCGTTCCGTCCAATACATATCGAGTTACTATAGTGATGGACCTTGTAACGCCTCCGACATCATTCCCACCGTCGCCTCCAACAACCCCACAGCCAGCAGTTCCGCCAGGATGGGCAACACCACCACCAGCACCTCTACCGATACCGCCAGCATGGGCAGCACCTCTACCTCCACCTCCACCGCCACCCCTTTTAGCTCCACCACAAGAGTGGGGTGTACCTCCATGGGCAGGACCTCTACTGCCACCACCACAATGGGCAGCACCTCTGCCGCCCCCACCAGAATGGGGTCCACCTCCACACCGCTACTAAACACGCGTCAAGAATGGGGTGTAGCAAGTTAAAAATGAACATGCCTCAGCCTCCGGACTAGAATCAGTTATGGTTCATAGATTATTATTGTTTCTTGTCCTTTGATCTTTCTAGCTGTCCTATGGTTTTATGGATTGAATCTTGTTTATGTTTACCTTGGAAAATTAATTGTTGAAGATTTCTTTTCTAATAACCAAACTTTCTATTGGGTTTGAATACTGTAGTTAATATCCTACTATACCTCTTTTCTTGTGTTTCTTAATAATCTCAGTATTCGGTGCTCAAAACTCTTAAACTTTTAAAACAAATTAATTAAAAAAAATTCACCCAATTAAGTTTTCAACCCAATAAATCAAAATCAATTAAGTTCTTTTCCAAATTTTGACCATTAATTTTTTACGTTTTTTTTTAGATATTATTGCCAGTGAAACACTATTATTCTAGAACTTTTATAAAAAAAATTTAAATAACAATGTAAGAAGATATGTTGTACAACTAATCTAAAAAAGATTGTTAAATTTAACAGTCAACGTTAATAAAAAAAATTTAGAGATTTAATTGAATTTTTTTAAGTTTACGGTCTTATCATAAAATTAAGGCTAATTAATAAGAAACTGTCACACTCAGCGTTTTTGGATGTTAAAAAAGAAGAAGATGAAATTGCAGCCAATGGGGTTCGAACCCGCGACCTTGGCTGTTAAGGGTTGCATTTTAACCATTTGAGCTAAGCTGATAACTTGGTTATGTTCTACCAAAAAAATTAATCTTAAACGTTTACTATGGTTATATTAAAGATAATAAAATTCGATCTGACTCTCCACCTACGAAAAGGATCATTCAAATCTATCAAAAATTTTATTTTCAATTCTAGAAAATTCCCTCAACGAACCCGCACCGTTCACCGCCCGATCTCGGCCACCGCGCCGTCGTGGGCATCACCGCCCATGCCCCTGTGACCACCACCTCACC
This sequence comes from Hibiscus trionum, assembly GCA_030270665.1. Lineage (NCBI taxonomy): Eukaryota > Viridiplantae > Streptophyta > Magnoliopsida > Malvales > Malvaceae > Hibiscus > Hibiscus trionum. Next base: position 77,851,870 of record BSYR01000003.1, on the reverse strand, counting down.
CCGAACCCGTCAGCACCGTTCACTCGCGCAGTCGCGCTACCGTCCGCCTCGGAGAACCGTTTGAAGGTTTCGTCAGAAACCTTGCTCCGCCGCCCTAGTTTACCGTCATTTTTAGCCGCCGTCTGTTGTCCGTCCGCGACACGACCACCAGATCTAGCTTCCCCACGTCACGGCGAGTAAAACCCAGCCTGGAGATCTACCAACCGTCACCGTTCAGAACCTCGTCGGAGACGCAACCGTCTTAAATGTTTACCGTCGGTTTGGGTAAGTTCGGTAAGTTTTGACTTGTAATTTTTGAGTTTTTGGTTGCGATAGGTTGGATTTAAGGTCATTTTTGACGTTTTGGTGCTGTCTGACGTGTTATTCGACCGGGGAAGGCCGCGCGTGGGCTTCACGCGCCGTCCGGGGCGATTTCCGGCCGCCCTGGACGGTGGCCGTTGAACCAGCCGGTTTAGACCAGTCTGACCCCTGAACCGGTCTAGTAAGACCGACCCGACCCATTGACCGACCCGACCCGTTAACCTACCCGACCCATTGACCGACCCGACCTGTTGACCCGACCCAGTCAACAGTGACGTCAGCGTTGACTTTGACCGCTGACGTCAGCATGACGTTAGCGTTGACTTTGACCGTTGACTTTGACCAAAAAGTCAAATTTTCCAAAAAGCCCTATTTTAAGTTTTTTGACGTCCTGAGTCCGTTTTTGAAGCCCGTTTTGCAAAATTCTGACCCGAAGGCCTCCGAAACTGACCTCGAACCCGAAAGTGTTTAATTTTGTTAAGAGCTCTATGGATAAGAACTGAAATGTTAATTTGTGTATTTGAAGGCATGCAAGTATCTTGGTATTCGAAATGTCATGGGACATCCAGTCTGGATTCGAATGCGACCGAATGTAGTATCATGAGTCAACCGGTATAACTCGAAACTAAGGTAATACACTACTACCCCTTGTATGCTTTATGAGCATGTTGGTATGTGTTTGCATGCATAAAAAATGATGATAAGTACTGTTAAATCTGCTCAAGTTAAATCGAATGTAGAAACGAGTATGATAAATTAAATAAGACCGAAATGTTTGAATGAGGCAGCTAATCTCCAATTCTGAGCATTAGTGTGAAATGTTTAAATGTGAAAGATACCTGGACAGGAAATTACGAATCACCCATAATTGTTAAAAGACCCAAAATGCCCTCGTTGACCAAAGTAATCAAAATAGCCCCAAATGTATTGGATATCGTGAAAAATCTAAATGTAGAAATCTCTAAATGCCTGGTTGGATTAGACCTGGCAAACTTGACCCGAGAACCGAAACCTGAAACGAATTACCCAAACCCAGACCCGAACCGAAACCGAAAATCAACCCGAAATTGACCCGAAATCTGACCCAAAATTTGATCCGAAACCCGAAATAAACCGAACCGAAACTGAACCGAATTTAGTTGAACCGAATGGACCCGATTAATAGAAATAAAGAAAGATAAAATATGAACAGCCGCACAAATCACTAAAATGTCAAATATATTGACTTTATAAAGTCACATATAGGGTGTAAAAATCTGACCAACCTAAAAATTTGATTAAAAACGACTGATCTCTCATTTAACCGAAAATAACCGAACCGAAATCAACCGAACCGAAAATAACCGAACCGAAATTAACCAAACTGAAAATAACCGAACCGAAATCAATCGACCCGAAATGACCCGAAACACAATAGATTCGAACTAAAACCGAACCGAAACCGAACCAAAACCGAAACCGAATCTGAACCGAAAATATCAGACCCGAAATAACCGAAACCGAAATGACCCGAACCGAACCCGAACCGATTGACCCGTTGCCACCTCTAGGTTGGATACCCGATGAGCAAATAGAATTTCTGAGCTACCGTTTACGTCTTGTTGGTATAAATTACCAAAATGTCCGCATATGATAAAATGACCATGATGCCTTATAAGTAAATGGCTAAATCACTCATGAAATGCCTAAACTCTCAAGATTTTGATGTATCATCTCCTGACTGTCCAGTTTAAATTGTTAGTTCAAACCCCTCTTTTAATAAGGGCCTTGTTTCAAAGATCCGTTCAACCGTCAAAAGTTAACCAAACCCCTCTTTTAATAGGGGACTTGTTTCAAAGATCCGTTCAACCGTCAAAAGTTAATATGTTCTCTTCCGTAAATGTCAAGTATCTCCAAGGAAATAAACGATTCCACCTAGTGTGTTCCTTGTGTGCTATATAACCGTTTTAATATTATTTTACATGACGAAAGCATGATTATATTATATGTGTGATACATCATAGTTTTGATTGAACAATATGCTTCTGATTACCGTTATATGGAAAATACATGTCTATTTTATATCTACCGAAATTTCAGTTGTTATTGATCACCGAATTGTTACATAGATTGATACTGGGATACTTGGGATAGAATATGAAGTGACCGTAGGTTCAGCTCTGATCCAGCTGGTAATACCATTACCGTTACAGGTTCCTATGCTTCGGCTAGGGTAATCCCTCACCGTTACCGTTACAGGTTCCTATGCTTCGGCTAGGGTAATTCCTTACCGTTACCGTTACAGGTTCCTATGCTTCGGCTAGGGTAATTCCTCACCGTTACCGTTACAGGTTCCTATGCTTCGGCTAGGGTAATACCTACCATACCGTACCGTACCATTTCTAAGGAAATCCCTTAGGATGGCACCTATGCCCAATGGGCACTGGTTAACGCCTTTGACGCAGTTTTTGGGAACTGCCTCTTAGAGTGTGGTTGGAGGGTTGATAAAAGATTAAACCGTACCATATTGTTACTTGAACTATATGTTTTAAACTGAAAATGTATATTATACTGTTGTTGTACATGTTTTACTTATACTGTAACACCCCCTTCCCGGCCTGGTAGAGAACCGGGTCGGAGAGCGCTACCGAAAAACATAACGGAGATCGGAGATATAAATCCAAAGTTCAAAAATCATTTCATAACATTTTATTAATCTCTTTTAAGACTTAACACTTAACTTATTAACAACTTACTCAAATTGGAGTCAATTTCAAACTTTTTCAAACTTAGGGACTAAATTGTAATTTTCACAAATTAAAGGTCTTTATCTGAAATTTGTGAAAATATACTGAAAATAAACTTACTAGTTATTAGCCTGTAAAACCTCATTACTATCGGAGGTCATTTATCTACCTGATTAGACGATGCAATATTTAGTGGCTATTTTGTAAAATATTCAAATCTATTTCTTTTTATTATCTTACTAAAATTATTTACAAATTTAAATGAGTCTAACAACTCACAAAAATCTTAAAGATCTTTCTAATCATTTTTTTTAGATTATTATTCGTATCTATCATTACTATTATTCCAACATTTATTTAATAGGACTTTTCTAGATTACTAAAATAAAACCATATTATTAAATTATAAAATACAATTTATTCAAAAGTTGGTTCATATGCCACTTTACTAGGAGTTCATGAAAGATATCATACATATATGGTAGAGATGTGACTTGCAACTGCACCACACGATCAGAGATTGGAAATCTATCAGGGTCCTGAAAATGCATGAGACACGTATGTTAGGCTTACATAGCCTAGTGAGGTAGTCATGATAGTAAATTGACAATAATATGAATGTCATGATTAAATATAAATTTAATCTAACTTATTTGCATGCTTCTATAACAGTATAAGCAAAACATGATCAGATATCCATATCACTAACATAACATAATATAATCATATATCTTATCATAAACATGTCATGGTATAACATATCGAACACATATTATATTGGTACCATTGGATACGCGGATTCCCTGTACACCATATCATGTATCATAATTGAGCCGTAGCCCTGAGCCGTAGCTCCATGTATCCCTTACACTTCCATCCTTTTATCTCCCACATATAGGCCGTAGCCCTGGACCGTAGTCCTCCCTTACATGGTGAGCTCGAATATTCCTATGGCATGCCAATTGTATCCAACGTCCATAAATACACACAAATTCACATAGTCCATGATTTTCAGATCATATCAAATCAAATAGCAAGATGAGCCGTAGCTTCATATCAGATAATATTTCATATTATTTTCATATACATGTAGTATATTATAATCATTTTTAAGCATATCAAAATAATGCAGGGTACTTACCAGATGCAAATAAATTCATAATTAATGCAATAGGAAGGCACCGAGCCTACCCCTGACACGACTATACCCACATATCAGAACATAAAAATATCGGAATGACACCGTGTCACCCGAGACAAATGCATCTACACTCACTTTGACAGACCGGTGCTTTATTTTTATTTATTGGGCTTGAAAGTTGATCTGAATCGACCTCGTGTACTACGATAAAAATTAATTAAAATAATAAGACAGTATCGAATATATATAAAAATATTAATCATACTTGATACCGAAACTTAAACTAACTAGAGATTTAAGCTTACCCCGTCGTCGGCAGAAATTCGATATTACTATATCGAAAATATCGGACTACCAATCAAACGTTGGATTGTATCCTACTAAACTTTCTTCAATTTTGCCGTGAATTCAAACAATTCCCTCCCCCTATTTATAATACTTTGGCGTCAACTACTCCTTTTTTTTCTTTTTTTTTTCTTTTTTTTATAATAAAATAATAATAATTTTAACTACTCCATATCTACTCCTTAAAATAATAATAATTTTAACTACTACATAAAATAATAATAAATTTTTACTTACTCCATAAAATAATAATAAACCGAATAAAAATTTCGAACCTAATTTCTACTATACCGGTTTTTGGGATGTGACAACTCACCCCCCCTTAAGAAAATTCGTCCTCGAATTTTTACCTGAATCGAACAGATGAGGATATTGCTTTTTCATCGTGTCCTCAGGTTCCCATGTTGCCTCTTCCCTCTTGTGATTTCTCCACAAGACTTTAACCAATGCAACATTTTTGTTTCTTAGTCTTTTGATTTCTCTATCCAGAATCTGAATTGGTTCCTCTTCGTAAGACAAGTCAGGATTCAGCTCTAATTCTTCCGGCTCTAAGATATGAGATGGATCAGATCTATACTTTCTGAGCATTGACACGTGGAAGACATTGTGGATTTTATCGAACTCGCTGGGAAGTGCAAGTCGATAAGCCACTGGGCCAATTCTTTCAGTAATTTCAAAAGGTCCAATGAAGCGAGGACTGAGCTTTCCCCTCTTTCCAAACCGAAATACTTTCTTCCATGGAGAGACTTTAAGAAAGACTTTGTCTCCCACATTATGCTGAATGTCTCTTCGTTTCAGATCAGCGTAAGCTTTCTGTCTATCAAAAGCTTGTTTCAATCGAGAGTGAATGATTTGAACCTTCTCTTCTGTTTCTCTGAGCAATTGTGGTCCCAACACCTTGTTTTCACCAAGTTCGGACCAACACAGAGGAGTTCTGCATTTTCTGCCATACAATGCTTCAAAAGGAGCCATCTGAATAGACGACTGATAGCTATTGTTGTAGGAAAATTCCACTAAGGGTAGGGATTTCTCCCAATTTTTCCCAAAGTCAATAATGCAGGCTCGGAGCATATCTTCCAGAATCTGAATAACCCTTTCAGATTGGCCATCGGTTTGGGGATGGAATGCAGTACTGAGATGTACTCTAGTTCCCAGTGCCTCCTGTAAGGTTCTCCAAAATCGAGATGCAAACCGTGGGTCTCGATCAGAAATTATTGATGTTGGAACTCCGTGCAAGCGTATAACTTCGCTGATATACAACTCTGCTAGCTTGGATAAGCTGAAGTCCATTCTTACAGGAAGAAAGTGAGCTGACTTGGTAAATCGATCTACGATGACCCAGATTGCGTTGTTTTTCTTTGGAGTCGGGGGTAATCCGCTTACAAAGTCCATAGTGATACGTTCCCACTTCCACTGTGGCAGCTCAATGGGTTGAAGGAGTCCCGTCGGTACTTTATGTTCGGCTTTAACCCGTTGACAAGTCAAACACCTTGCTACGTAATCTGTGATTTTACTTTTCATACCGGACCACCAGTAGATCTCTTTTAGATCCTTGTACATCTTAACAGCTCCGGGGTGAATCGAAAAAGGGCTAGCATGTGCTTCACGCAGGATCTGGTTCCGAAGATCATCATTGTTTGGAACACATATACGATTACGAAAGCATAACAAGCCGTCAGAATTTATGGCAAAATCAGGGTCCAGTTCATCCTTGATTCGGGCTAAAATAGGTTGCAACTCCTCATCATCTTCCTGAAGTGCTTTAATCAGGGACACAATGGTCGATTGTACCCTGAGCTCGGCTAATAACTTGCCACGCTTCATGAGCCGAAAATGAGCGTTTAAACATCTAAGAGAAGAAGTGGCCTTCCGGCTAAGGGCGTCAGCCACCACATTGGCTTTACCGGGATGGTAATCAATTACCAAATCATAATCCTTCAAAAGCTCCATCCAACGGCGCTGACGAAGGTTTAATTCTTTTTGGGTCAAAAGGTATTTCAGGCTTTTGTGGTCAGTAAAAAGATAACACTTTTCACCGTAGAGGTAATGTCGCCAGATCTTTAGTGCGAACACAACCGCAGCTAGTTCAAGGTCATGAGTTGGATAATTAAGCTCATGCGGTTTGAGTTGACGTGAGGCATAGGCTATAACTTTGCCTTCTTGCATCAAGACACAGCCCAGTCCTTGATGGGATGCATCGCTGTATACTGTGAAATCTTTTCCTGGCTCCGGCTGTACTAGGACAGGAGCGTGGGTGAGGATTTGTTTAAGTTGATCAAAACTCCGTTGTTGGTCCACTGTCCACCTGAAAGGAATGTCTTTACGGAGAAGCTTCGTTAGGGGTGAAGCAATCAAGGAGAACCCCTTAACGAACCTACGGTAGTATCCTGCAAGACCCAGGAAACTACGAATTTCTCCCACGTTCTTCGGGGGTATCCATTCGAGAATGGCTTGAATCTTCTTTGGGTCCACTTGAATTCCCGCGGAAGATATCACATGACCGAGAAAAGATACTTCGGTCAGCCAAAACTCGCATTTACTAAATTTAGCATAGAGCTGTTTTTCACGGAGGGTTTGGAGTACAATCCGAAGATGTTCTTCGTGAGTAACAGAATCTTTCGAATAGATCAAAATGTCGTCTATGAAGACAACGACAAATTTATCAAGATAAGGTCGAAATATTCGGTTCATCAAATCCATAAAGGCTGCAGGAGCATTGGTGAGCCCAAAAGGCATCACCAAGAATTCGTAATGACCATATCTGGTTCGGAAGGCTGTTTTTGAAACATCTGATTCCTTCACGAGCATTTGATAGTAACCAGATCGGAGGTCTATCTTAGAAAAGACAGAAGCACCCTTTAGTTGATCAAATAGGTCGTCTATTCTAGGAAGCGGGTACTTATTTTTTATTGTTACTTTATTCAGTTGTCGATAGTCGATGCATAAGCGCATCGATCCATCTTTCTTTTTCACAAATAAAACCGGTGCTCCCCAGGGTGAGGAACTCAGTCGAATAAACCCCTTACTTTCAAGGTCTTGGATTTGGGCCTTCAACTCCTTTAACTCCATTGGAGCCATTCTGTATGGAGCGATAGAAATTGGAGTAGTTCCAGGTTGAACTTCTATCCCAAACTCAACTTCACGTACAGGAGGGAGTCCCGAAAGTTCTTCAGGGAATACTTCAGGAAAATCTCTTATTATGGGTATATCTTCAGGTTTTAGTTCCTTCGTAGATTCTAAGGCACACATAAGACTACTCTGACATTTAGATTTCATTAAGGTGATGCTTTTTCTACCTAGACCACGGAGATATAATTTCTTTTTAGAACAATCTACCCATGCTTGATGTTCAGCTAGCCAATCTAGGCCAAGGATAAGGTCGAACTCATTAAAGGGTAAGACCATCAAATTGGCCGGAAAAGGAATTCCTTGGATTTTTAGGGGACAAGATCTACAGATCTTTTGGATTGCTACACTATCTCCTAATGGGTTTGACACAAGTATTTCGGAAGCAACATGATCACATTTTAAGGCGTATTTTTCAATCAAAGGTTCACTAATAAAGGAATGCGTGGAGCCTGGATCTATCAAAGCATAAACAAATTCAGAACCTAACTCCACCATACCTGCAATAACATCAGGGTCGTCTTCTTGTTCGCGGCCTCGAACGTGGTACATCTGGGCTGATGACTTTGGATTTCGGCTTCCTGAAGGAGCATTATTGTTGTGGGGCCTTCCGGAAGAACCAGACGGTGCTTGATTTATTCCCCTCCCTTTTACTGGAACGTTCTGGGAGGCTATAGAGGTAGGGGCTTGTGGATTTTGGGGGCATTGTCGGATGAAATGACCAGATTCTCCGCACAGGTAACAAGAACCTGACTGCTTACGACACTGTCCCAAATGTCTCTTTTGACAAAAATTACACAGAGGGATCTGAGAACTTTTGGCAGAGCCTCCTGTACTGTTTATTGAGGTCGTACGCGTAACAGTGGTCCCACCAGATGGAAAATTGAGAGACATAATTAGAGTTAGGTAGCCGTTGATTGGCAGATAACCTTTGGTCCCACTGTCTTCCTCTTTTTTGAGATAGAGGAGGTTTGGAATCTTCTCGGAATCTTTTATCAGGTCGAGCTTGGTTTCCCTTTCTTCTTTCCGAGGCTCTTTGAGAAGCTTCAGTTGCAATGGCTCGATTCACCAGAATTTGAAAATCCTCGATTTCCAGAGCAACAAAAAGAGGACGTAATTCATCGCAGAGGCCATCTATGAACATTCTACATTTTTCTTTTTCAATGTGGATGATATCAGTACCATATCTAGCGTATTTGCAGAAGTCATGAATGTATTGTTCTACTGGCCTTCCTCCTTGCTTCAAATGGAGGAACTTTTTACGTCTTTCAGCGAGGTAATGCTCACTAATATACTTTTTACGAAACTCCTGGAGGAAAAATTCCCAGGTTACTTTATGTTCGGGTATAGTGAGAGTTACAGTGTGCCACCAGCTTTGTGCTTCATCTGCAATCAGGGCTAAGGCACACTCCAACTTATGCTCCTCGGGGCACTTTAGTTGCTTGTTGATTACTTTCAAAGTATTTTCTAGCCAATATTCTGCGATTTCAGGATTATCCAGATTTTGGCCAGTAAATGTATAAACTTGATAACGTTTGAGCTTATCTATTGGAGCTCGAGAGATCTGCTGAACAGCTTCAGCAGATGAGGAAGGTGCTTCTTGTCGAAGAGACACCACTACTTGTTTTATCATGTCGGCCATAGACATCAAATAGTCTTGTTGAGCCGATAACATAGGTGGAAGATGAGGTGGATCATTCTGAGCCACTTGTTCGGTACTTGGCTCTAGCCTCACATTTTCCCCTCGAGTGGAAGAGGAATCATGATCGGGCTCATTTGTTTCTTTCCTATTAGTAGGAGCAGTCATTTTGGGTCTAGACACACATAAGAATTAAATCGTGTAAGTTGCAAGTCACAAAATATATATTTAATCAACTCCTAAGTGGCATATGAGACATAGACTCGTTAACGAATGCCTGGTTAGTCCTAGAATCGACTAAACTCTAGCTCTGATACCACAAATGTAACACCCCCTTCCCGGCCTGGTAGAGAACCGGGTCGGAGAGCGCTACCGAAAAACATAACGGAGATCGGAGATATAAATCCAAAGTTCAAAAATCATTTCATAACATTTTATTAATCTCTTTTAAGACTTAACACTTAACTTATTAACAACTTACTCAAATTGGGGTCAATTTCAAACTTTTTCAAACTTAGGGACTAAATTGTAATTTTCACAAATTAAAGGTCTTTATCTGAAATTTGTGAAAATATACTGAAAATAAACTTACTAGTTATTAGCCTGTAAAACCTCATTACTATCGGAGGTCATTTATCTACCTGATTAGACGATGCAATATTTAGTGGCTATTTTGTAAAATATTCAAATCTATTTCTTTTTATTATCTTACTAAAATTATTTACAAATTTAAATGAGTCTAACAACTCACAAAAATCTTAATGATCTTTCTAATCATTTTTTTAGATTATTATTCGTATCTATCATTACTATTATTCCAACATTTATTTAATAGGACTTTTCTAGATTACTAAAATAAAACCATATTATTAAATTATAAAATACAATTTATTCAAAAGTTGGTTCATATGCCACTTTACTAGGAGTTCATGAAAGATATCATACATATATGGTAGAGATGTGACTTGCAACTGCACCACACGATCAGAGATTGGAAATCTATCAGGGTCCTGAAAATGCATGAGACACGTATGTTAGGCTTACATAGCCTAGTGAGGTAGTCATGATAGTAAATTGACAATAATATGAATGTCATGATTAAATATAAATTTAATCTAACTTATTTGCATGCTTCTATAACAGTATAAGCAAAACATGATCAGATATCCATATCACTAACATAACATAATATAATCATATATCTTATCATAAACATGTCATGGTATAACATATCGAACACATATTATATTGGTACCATTGGATACGCGGATTCCCTGTACACCATATCATGTATCATAATTGAGCCGTAGCCCTGAGCCGTAGCTCCATGTATCCCTTACACTTCCATCCTTTTATCTCCCACATATAGGCCGTAGCCCTGGACCGTAGTCCTCCCTTACATGGTGAGCTCGAATATTCCTATGGCATGCCAATTGTATCCAACGTCCATAAATACACACAAATTCACATAGTCCATGATTTTCAGATCATATCAAATCAAATAGCAAGATGAGCCGTAGCTCCATATCAGATAATATTTCATATTATTTTCATATACATGTAGTATATTATAATCATTTTTAAGCATATCAAAATAATGCAGGGTACTTACCAGATGCAAATAAATTCATAATTAATGCAATAGGAAGGCACCGAGCCTACCCCTGACACGACTATACCCACATATCAGAACATAAAAATATCGGAATGACACCGTGTCACCCGAGACAAATGCATCTACACTCACTTTGACAGACCGGTGCTTTATTTTTATTTATTGGGCTTGAAAGTTGATCTGAATCGACCTCGTGTACTACGATAAAAATTAATTAAAATAATAAGACAGTATCGAATATATATAAAAATATTAATCATACTTGATACCGAAACTTAAACTAACTAGAGATTTAAGCTTACCCCGTCGTCGGCAGAAATTCGATATTACTATATCGAAAATATCGGACTACCAATCAAACGTTGGATTGTATCCTACTAAACTTTCTTCAATTTTACCGTGAATTCAAACAATTCCCTCCCCCTATTTATAATACTTTGGCGTCAACTACTCCTTTTTTTTCTTTTTTTTTTCTTTTTTTTTATAATAAAATAATAATAATTTTAACTACTCCATATCTACTCCTTAAAATAATAATAATTTTAACTACTACATAAAATAATAATAAATTTTTACTTACTCCATAAAATAATAATAAACCGAATAAAAATTTCGAACCTAATTTCTACTAGACCGGTTTTTGGGATGTGACATATACTGTTGGAACACACTAGGAACCGAACTCTCTAATTACACATCCGTACATTAATAGCCTATAATTACCGTCTAATTCTTGATGATTGAATAAAAAACAAGTACCGTTATCCTCAAGTATAACGTTACCTGAAATATCGAAAAAGAAATGAAGACCGTTACTGCGTAAAGCATCATAAAAATGTTATGCCTACCATATATCTGCATGAGCTTATAGCATCTTTTGGTAGTTTTGTATTACTGAGCTTTTCCAAGCTCACGTTGTTTTTACCATCGCAGGTTAAAGAAATATATCATGGTATAACGTTTGACATCAGTGTTCGGAGTTCTCTCGGCGTTGCTTTTGGAGTACGATACCGACATAGTTAGTGGGCATGCATAACATTTTTGTTTCATGATAGTGTCTGTAAAATGTTTTCTGAAATCCTGTTATATGTTTAAATGCTTTCATGAAAGAGTATTTTCAACTAAAGTTACCGTTATAATCTAATATGTATTTTTCAGAAAAAATGTTTTATGTGTATTTTTACCGTGGGTCGCTCCTGTGACTCTAATGTGGCTTCCTAGGATCTGTCATAACGCATAGGCGGGTCTAGGGGGTTACATTTAGTGGTATCAGAGCTTAGAGTTGCGTCTTTCTGGGTAGATCGGTCGATCGTCTGTCATAGGATGTCTGGTCTGTGCATGCCCCTATATCATAACCGTACTCCATCAAGCCGAGACTCCGATGTCGAATCATTTCCTGTGATAAGTGCAATTAACCGTTCTGTCCATAATAGCTTGATCTGTACTGGAAAGGAATATTGGTAATGTATGTCTACGAATTGGATTAAATTGATGGATTTGAATCCAGATAAAGAAACTAAGATGGTTAATGCGTGTGGAATTGAAGATATGAATTTGATAGAGAATAAAGGTTTGATCATATGAGGTAACTGATATAAGATTACATGTAAGGTAGCTCGGTGATAATGATTATGTTTGAAATATCCTAATGAAAGTTTGATAAAAAGCAGTATTAATTTAAAAGAAAGGTGTTTGTGACTGTGGCGAAAATGTAAGTTCTATGGCGACTCTGTAATACACGAAGGAAGTATTTTTTTTGAAAATTTCGTTGAAGGTAAGTGATATCCGTATAAAGCTTTGCTTATGCTTCGACTTGAAGAAAGACCTCTTATATGAAAATGTGGCATGAAGTATCGTTATATCATTCTTGATTAAATCCGATGTTACATCCGATTCTGGAATGTCTTGTGGGAGGTTTTGGGTACTCGTTTGAACTGCAGTTGTAGTTCTTTATCTGTGAGCTGATGGTTAACCTAGAAGAGAAATTCAGATTCTGAAAGATATACCTTTGGGGTTGTATTGTTGACTTCTGCTGTAGTTTTGAAGGTTCCATACCTCTGACTGAGCCAGCTTATAGTAGCAGTTAAGAAACAAGCATTTGCTTGGCACCGTATGAAATTCAGCATGGATTCAAATAATATATTCTGATCAGTTAGTTAGAATTGTGATATGAGAAGACTTTGGGTTCAAGACATCACGAGTGACTGAGGGCACTTCCAGATTAATCTGTGACCGTCTGAGAGTTCCGAAGATTTAGTGTACTCTGATAGAAAGTTTCCGTAGTTGAATATATGAAATAGTGGATTAAGTGTTTCTCCTGGACTCTGGTAAATTTCGAGGACGAAATTTCTTTTAGGGGGAAGAATTGTCACACTCAGCGTTTTTGGATGTAAAAAAGAAGAAGATGAAATTGCAGCCAATGGGGTTCGAACCCGCGACCTTGGCTGTTAAGGGTTGCATTTTAACCATTTGAGCTAAGCTGATAACTTGGTTATGTTATACCAAAAAAATTAATCTTAAACGTTTACTATGGTTATATTAAAGATAATAAAATTCGATCTGACTCTCCACCTACGAAAAGGATCATTCAAATCTATCAAAAATTTTATTTTCAATTCTAGAAAATTCCCTCAACGAACCCGCACCGTTCACCGCCCGATCTCGGCCACCGCGCCGTCGTGGGCATCACCGCCCATGCCCCTGTGACCACCACCTCACCCCGAACCCGTCAGCACCGTTCACTCGTGCAGTCGCGCTACCGTCTGCCTCGGAGAACCGTTTGAAGGTTTCGTCAGAAACCTTGCTCCGCCGCCCTAGTTTACCGTCATTTTTAGCCGCCGTCTGTTGTCCGTCCGCGACACGACCACCAGATCTAGCTTCCCCACGTCACGGCGAGTAAAACCCAGCCTGGAGATCTACCAACCGTCACCGTTCAGAACCTCGTCGGAGACGCAACCGTCTTAAATGTTTACCGTCGGTTTGGGTAAGTTCGGTAAGTTTTGACTTGTAATTTTTGAGTTTTTGGTTGCGATAGGTTGGATTTAAGGTCATTTTTGACGTTTTGGTGCTGTCTGACGTGTTATTCGACCGGGGAAGGCCGCGCGTGGGCTTCACGCGCCGTCCGGGGCGATTTCCGGCCGCCCTGGACGGTGGCCGTTGAACCAGCCGGTTTAGACCAGTCTGACCCCTGAACCGGTCCAGTAAGACCGACCCGACCCATTGACCGACCCGACCCGTTAACCTACCCGACCCATTGACCGACCCGACCTGTTGACCCGACCCAGTCAACAGTGACGTCAGCGTTGACTTTGACCGCTGACGTCAGCATGACGTTAGCGTTGACTTTGACCGTTGACTTTGACCAAAAAGTCAAATTTTCCAAAAAGCCCTATTTTAAGTTTTTTGACGTCCTGAGTCCGTTTTTGAAGCCCGTTTTGCAAAATTCTGACCCGAAGGCCTCTGAAACTGACCTCGAACCCGAAAGTGTTTAATTTTGTTAAGAGCTCTATGGATAAGAACTGAAATGTTAATTTGTGTATTTGAAGGCATGCAAGTATCTTGGTATTCGAAATGTCATGGGACATCCAGTCTGGATTCGAATGCGACCGAATGTAGTATCATGAGTCAACCGGTATAACTCGAAACTAAGGTAATACACTACTACCCCTTGTATGCTTTATGAGCATGTTGGTATGTGTTTGCATGCATAAAAAATGATGATAAGTACTGTTAAATCTGCTCAAGTTAAATCGAATGTAGAAACGAGTATGATAAATTAAATAAGACCGAAATGTTTGAATGAGGCAGCTAATCTCCAATTCTGAGCATTAGTGTGAAATGTTTAAATGTGAAAGATACCTGGACAGGAAATTATGAATCACCCATAATTGTTAAAAGACCCAAAATGCCCTCGTTGACCAAAGTAATCAAAATAGCCCCAAATGTATTGGATATCGTGAAAAATCTAAATGTAGAAATCTCTAAATGCCTGGTTGGATTAGACCTGGCAAACTTGACCCGAGAACCGAAACCTGAACCGAATTACCCAAACCCAGACCCGAACCGAAACCGAAAATCAACCCGAAATTGACCCGAAATCTGACCCAAAATTTGATCCGAAACCCGAAATAAACCGAACCGAAACTGAACCGAATTTAGTTGAACCGAATGGACCCGATTAATAGAAATAAAGAAAGATAAAATATGAACAGCCGCACAAATCACTAAAATGTCAAATATATTGACTTTATAAAGTCACATATAGGGTGTAAAAATCTGACCAACCTAAAAATTTGATTAAAAACGACTGATCTCTCATTTAACCGAAAATAACCGAACCGAAATCAACCGAACCGAAAATAACCGAACCGAAATTAACCAAACTGAAAATAACCGAACCGAAATCAATCGACCCGAAATGACCCGAAACACAATAGATTCGAACTAAAACCGAACCGAAACCGAACCAAAACCGAAACCGAATCTGAACCGAAAATATCAGACCCGAAATAACCGAAACCGAAATGACCCGAACCGAACCCGAACCGATTGACCCGTTGCCACCTCTAGGTTGGATACCCGATGAGCAAATAGAATTTCTGAGCTACCGTTTACGTCTTGTTGGTATAAATTACCAAAATGTCCGCATATGATAAAATGACCATGATGCCTTATAAGTAAATGGCTAAATCACTCATGAAATGCCTAAACTCTCAAGATTTTGATGTATCATCTCCTGACTGTCCAGTTTAAATTGTTAGTTCAAACCCCTCTTTTAATAAGGGCCTTGTTTCAAAGATCCGTTCAACCGTCAAAAGTTAACCAAACCCCTCTTTTAATAGGGGACTTGTTTCAAAGATCCGTTCAACCGTCAAAAGTTAATATGTTCTCTTCCGTAAATGTCAAGTATCTCCAAGGAAATAAACGATTCCACCTAGTGTGTTCCTTGTGTGCTATATAACCGTTTTAATATTATTTTACATGACGAAAGCATGATTATATTATATGTGTGATACATCATAGTTTTGATTGAACAATATGCTTCTGATTACCGTTATATGGAAAATACATGTCTATTTTATATCTACCGAAATTTCAGTTGTTATTGATCACCGAATTGTTACATAGATTGATACTGGGATACTTGGGATAGAATATGAAGTGACCGTAGGTTCAGCTCTGATCCAGCTGGTAATACCATTACCGTTACAGGTTCCTATGCTTCGGCTAGGGTAATCCCTCACCGTTACCGTTACAGGTTCCTATGCTTCGGCTAGGGTAATTCCTTACCGTTACCGTTACAGGTTCCTATGCTTCGGCTAGGGTAATTCCTCACCGTTACCGTTACAGGTTCCTATGCTTCGGCTAGGGTAATACCTACCATACCGTACCGTACCATTTCTAAGGAAATCCCTTAGGATGGCACCTATGCCCAATGGGCACTGGTTAACGCCTTTGACGCAGTTTTTGGGAACTGCCTCTTAGAGTGTGGTTGGAGGGTTGATAAAAGATTAAACCGTACCATATTGTTACTTGAACTATATGTTTTAAACTGAAAATGTATATTATACTGTTGTTGTACATGTTTTACTTATACTGTTGGAACACACTAGGAACCAAACTCTCTAATTACACATCCGTACATTAATAGCCTATAATTACCGTCTAATTCTTGATGATTGAATAAAAAACAAGTACCGTTATCCTCAAGTATAACGTTACCTGAAATATCGAAAAAGAAATGAAGACCGTTACTGCGTAAAGCATCATAAAAATGTTATGCCTACCATATATCTGCATGAGCTTATAGCATCTTTTGGTAGTTTTGTATTACTGAGCTTTTCCAAGCTCACGTTGTTTTTACCATCGCAGGTTAAAGAAATATATCATGGTATAACGTTTGACATCAGTGTTCGGAGTTCTCTCGGCGTTGCTTTTGGAGTACGATACCGACATAGTTAGTGGGCATGCATAACATTTTTGTTTCATGATAGTGTCTGTAAAATGTTTTCTGAAATCCTGTTATATGTTTAAATGCTTTCATGAAAGAGTATTTTCAACTAAAGTTACCGTTATAATCTAATATGTATTTTTCAGAAAAAATGTTTTATGTGTATTTTTACCGTGGGTCGCTCCTGTGACTCTAATGTGGCTTCCTAGGATCTGTCATAACGCATAGACGGGTCTAGGGGGTTACAGAAACTGTATTCTAGTAACGATAATGCTTATATAGAATGGTGAACAAGGCTTGTGTTATTCTCTTGATCAGGACTGTAATAGTCAATCATGGATCTCTTTGGATTGTGTTGGTGGTAAAAATAGTGTGATGGTGATTTTAGGCTGGTTTTATTTAACGAAGATCAGTTATAGTTAGCGGTGAGCATCAGTCGAGTCAAGTTAAGTAAAAAAAATTTAAATTAGTTGAATTAACGATTCTTATTTTATAACTTAAACTTTATTTAAATTTTTTTAGTCTAGTCTAGTTTACAAAATTTGAGTGGAGTCAAGTCGACTTGAGTTGTCTGAGTTCCTGTTCAAATTTAATTGTAAATTTTTATAATGTTATGGTACTAATTAGCTCCAATTTAAACGGCTTTCTATAACTATCTACAATACACACACATATATATATTCGTATTTGAAAATCTCATTTTATGACTTGAATTTTATTTAAATTTTTTTCAAATCAAATTTTATTTCCTGGTCAGAGTAAGTGGTTTGATAAGAGGAAATGAGAAAAAAAAAAGTTTGAGAAGACGATGAATAGGAGTCTGGGGTTCCAGAGGTTCTTCTAATCTTTTTAGTGCGGGTAAGGAAGATAAGGCCTACTCTTTGCAATATTTGTAGAGCCCCTAAAAGCTAGAATGAATAAGCACAACGCCTTAGTTATAGGGTTTAAGAATTTTGTTTAGAATTTAGAGATTCAAATATAATAGTTTTTAATTTAAGGCTGTTGATAAATTTGTGAGTTTAGGGTTAAAATTAGGGTTTATAGGTTAAAACTTGAAATCTTAACTATATTAACCTAAACTCTAAATTTTAAACTCTTACACTAAAACTCATAAACTATAAACCATAAACTGAAACTAACCCCTAAAATTAAGGCGCTTGTAGAAACAAAAAGTTTTCACCATCTGTGTATGGGATAATAATCCTGAAGATGTTAAAGTTGTAATTAGTACTAGATTGTCTAGTGCAAGTTAAGGCGTAAATGAACAGAGTGTTCGATGAACTAATTTTTGAATCGTTCGTTTATGTTCATTTATTAAGTTAAATAAATGTGTATAAACAAAATTTTTATGTTCTTTTAATAAACACACGAACATAAACAGATGTGTGTTTCGTTTATGCTCACGAACAAGCTTGTTTAAAATCTCGTTTATTGACTCATTTATTTACTAATGATGTTTTCTTATAAAAATATTAAAATAATATTTTTCATTATTTTTATATTTGAGTTTCAACTCATTTATTTTTCGAACATTAAAAGAACATGTTCGTGAACTTGTTTATAAGTTTTAGCGAACATGTTCGCAAATGCTGAACGAATCAAGCTCGAACACACCAAATAATAAACGAATCAAGCTCGAACATGATATAAAAATTTTAAACGAACACAAATCAAACATAAATAATTTTAAAAACAAACAAACGAACATGAATACAATCTTATTCTTTTAAAACCGGTTCATTTACATCACTACGTGTATGTCTGAACATAATTGATAGAATTAATGTTAGTTTTTGTACCGCTTGGAATGTAAGTATAGGGAGAAACTATATCATAGGCTCGGCTCGCCACGTTATTTATGGTCTCAACCAATAAAAAGCATTCATTTTATTAAATTTTTTCATATCATCTTTTTACCAAGTGAATCTACAATTAGTAAAAAATATTTTTTTTAATTTAATTTACAATAAATCTGAGTGAAGATTCACTCGGTAAAAAATGACATGGAAAAAATTAATGAAATGGATGCTTTTTATTGGTTGGGACCATGGTTGACGTGGCGAGCCGGGCCTATAATATAATTTCTCGAGTATCGGTGTTTAGATTTGTTGATTTGTACATCCTTGTTCTTTTGGTAATGAAATTCAAATTTATTAAAAAATAGATGCATTATTAATTATTATATTTGATTTGAAAATTAACTGAATGCTTACCTAAACTGAATTTAATTATTTATTTAATTTATAATTAATTTTATTTATTTTCATAATGTGAAAATAAGTATTTTATACTTGCATTATTAATTATTATATTTGACTTGAAAATTAACTTTTTAATAAATATTAATGAAAAACTTTAATTTTTTATCATTTAATATTTTAAAGTCATAAAATAAAATTATTTTGTCAAAATAAAATATAAAATTTTAAAAGTCAAAGTTAATATAAAAAATTGAAATACGAAGTTAATCAAATCGAAAACTAACAGATTATTAAAATAACTTATCAAATTGAACCTAACCTCGTATAAACACATAACCACGGAGACCATGGTCTGTTCAATTTCAATAATTATTCACAAAAGGAGCCGCCTTTATCTTGACGTGAAATGTTTTAAGTATAGCTTGTCAATTGTCATCTACATACACATTTTAATAATTCCATTTCATTGTATAATTTTTATAACGACAACCAATTGGTTTAATGGATAAAGTGTTAATTTTTTAGATAAAATAATAATTTTTTTTATTTTTGTACAACAATTTAATAATTATGGCTCTGTTTGGCAATTAGCTGATAGCTGATAGCGGATTACATTAGCTGATAGCGGATAGCTGATTGCATTAGCTGATTTGACTAACGAATTGTATTAGCTGATTGTATAAAAGTGTTTGGTAAAATTAACTGATAGCATATAGCTGTTTGATTATTTAAACAAGCAAAATGACATATAAGGACATGATTATATTTAATACTTGTTTGAATAATTTATCAGTTATTAATATTTTGTATCTAATAAATATTAATTAGATTTGTAAAAATTATTTTTTAATATAAATTTCTTAAAAATATTTGAAAGATTTATATATTAATTTATTATTTATATAATTGTTAAATTTTTTATATGCACATATAATGATATAAATATGTGATAATAAAAAATAGAATTAACTTACAAATGTCACCGTATAAATTAGTAGTAACAACAAATAAGTCTAATATTTAATATGTTATTATTTATATTAAAAATATTATTATTTAATTTAGGTTATTTAGAGATTTTTGGTAATTGTTAAGGGTAAAAGAGTCATTACAACTCTAATATCAAACCTCTAATCTCAAAAAGCTCATATTATGAGCTTTTTCAAAATTAGCTTTTTCACCCCAATCCGCTCTTTCAATCCGCTATTTACCAAACATCAATATTAACGGATTTGACTAGTCAAACCTCTAATTATACCTCAAACCTCTAATTTTTGCCCAAACCGTTATTTACCAAACAAGGCCTATATGTTTTTATCAACATAAAATCAATATCAATTAAAAATATATAATTTAGTAGATACTAAAAATTAAAACAAATATATATATATATATATATATATATATATATATATGTGTGTGTGTGTGTGTGTGTGTGTATAGAGAGATAGGATCCGTTTACACAGTGTAAAACTCAAAAAGTTTTACACGTTTTTTGGACCGTTGGATGAGTGAAACGAATGGATGAGATTAACAGTAAATATGTGAAGATTATCACTTGGAAAAAAGAGAGTAAGGAGTTAATCTGAGTCATTCATTCTCCCCATCTAACGATCTAGAAAACGTGTAAAACTTAAAGAGTTTTACATTGTGTAAGTTGATCCTAGCTCATATATATATATATATATATATGGGACATGATCCGTTTACACAGTGTAAAACTCTTTAAGTTTTACACGTTTTTTGGACCGTTGGATGAGTGAAACGAATGAATGAGATTAACAGTAAATATGTGAAGATTATCACTTGAAAAAAAGAGAGTAAGGAGTTAATCTGAGTCATCCATTCCCCTCATCTAATGATCTAAAAACGTATAAAATTTAAAGAATTTTACACTGTATAAATTGATCTTAACCCTATATATATTTGCAAATTGACAAATTGCAACATCATGGAAGATTTTTTTATACTTGTCTTTTAAAACTGGAGATTACAACTAGCCCAATAACTATATTGGATTGCAATTTTATAGCCTTTTTTAGATTTTTAATAATTCACAGATTTTACTAATATATAAGCATTGACGTGCAATTTAATATTCAACTTTTTCTTTGGTCTAATTAGATATTTGATTTTTACGAGAAAATTCAGTATATGAGTTCTTTTTACAATTAAGTATTTGATATTTTTTTAATTATACTTTTTTAATTTTGATTGGTTCATATTTATAAGTTTTTGATTAAATTTTTAGTTATACATTCATATTTTAACAAAAGAAAATTCAGTTTAATCCATCAACTCAGTATTTTATTCAATTTGATCATCCAACTGTATTTTTATAAATTCTTTATTCTCAATTGACTCCTTTTATACAAATGCAATACTTTGTCCTAAAAAATTATTCTTTAAAAAGTAACATTATAATTATAAATGTATTCCACTATTTTAGAGGATATTTATTTATTAAACATTCCACTTCCCTACACATGTGACATTTGAAAAGGAATATGAAAAATATGTATGTATTTTAGGGGTGATAATAGGGTGGGTCGAAGATAGTTTTCTTCACTCCTCCTCGACACTTGTGGTACGGTTTTGGAGATATTTTTTTGTCCTCATACTTATCTCTTACGGATCTCCACATATTTCGGTTAATCTATATACCTAAAAAATAAATAAAACTTAATACATTAAAACAAATACACAACATTAAATCTCCAAAATTACAAACATAAACAATAAATTTAGTTTTGCAAACAACAAACAAACCATTTTAAGACTATAAAATATGACTAAAATATTAATTATTGAAACATGATAATATGCACTACCTTTAAAAGAAAACATGTAACTAATAATCTACAGTTCCAAATCATTATCCGTTTGTTCTAAAAGGATCTAGATTCGATAACTTTTCAACCATATAAATTATCTCTTCTAATTTTAATCATACAATTTATGGCGAATTTTAGAAGTCATTGTTATTTTGGAAACAGTCTGTTGTTTTTTCTTCTAACCTTTGCTCACTCAAAAATTAATAACTCATAATGTATAATTTGAAATCAAGAACCGTTTATTTTAAACGAATCTAGACTTCTGTATGATTATAAAAATATAAGACTCACTTCTCGATTTATCTTGTAGAAATTTTGGTGATTTTTTAAAGTCACTTCTAAAAATATTTTTTAAGAAATTTGCTGCCAAATTTTTATGACCTTTCAGCATTCAAATATTCATATCTTTAAAATACATATCGAAATCAATCATCATGTATTTTAAACAAAGTTAGACTAAATCACGTTTGCAACGATGTATAGACCACTTTTAAATTATTTTGTGAAATTTACAGATAATTTTTAAATTTACTCCAACCGATCATACTCAGGTTATGGGATATTAGATTTTTGTTGAAAAATGAGTAAATTACCCTTATTGCCATCAAACTTTGTAAAATATCGGAGATTCCCACAGTTATTTGTACGAGTATGGTTTAGTTATCCCCACGGTTCGGATATAACAATTCATGTCCCCATCTCCACTTGAGCTTTCGGTGATAAAATTTCTCTTGTCCCCGCCCCCATGGGTAAATGTTTCGATTATTTCTCATACCCGTCGGTTCGTATCCCCACAATTTCTGGTTATTCCCCACCCGATTGCGACCCTTAATGTATATCTTACATGATTGGGAAAAACTTTTAAATTAGAATCAATTTGTATCATAATATTATAAATAAATTAAATTTAAAGAGAAATCAAACAGCTAGACTAAATTTGAATTTTATAAATTCAACTCAAAACAAATTCAAATAAAATTTAAATCATACAAAAAATACTCATCAACTCAAATTACTAATTCGATAAATACATAACACCATTAAAAAATCAAGTGCCTATTTACACAACAAAAATGTTTGATGCCGTCATTGTCATGTTACTGCCAAAGATAGAAAAAGTTATATTGACCCCATATATATATATATATATATATATATATATATAACACTAAAATATTTTTAACTGTAATATAACACTAAAATATATAATTGCAAATTGCCAAATTGCAATCATGAAAGAATTTTATTCTTTTGTCTTTTACAACGTGGGATTATACAACAAGCCAAACTCAGGGGATTGTTTTTTAATTTTAGGTATAGCTTAATAATTATAATTTCTTTTATATTGAACATATTAACTATATAAATTTACTTATTCATTTATGAAATACGTAATTCAATAAAACAAAAATTATGTTGTTATTGATTTACGAAAAGTAAAATGAAAAAAAAAACTAAAGGTAGTTTTTCTAATTCTAAAATCTATAAAAACAAATTCTTTCGTTAATTTCAAAACTATATCGGAATTTAGTTTAATTCAAACAATAATTATTAAATTTGTTAAGTTAATTTTTTTTGTGAACAATTCTTACCTAATAAGCGAGTGGATGGTGAAATTTGTTACTAATGAGTCTATAATTCACAATCTAGAAAAGAGAAATGTGTTAATTGAGAGCTTTTAATCACTTGCTCTAGAGATTGTTGACAAGTCAAATTTTTTTGTTAGTCTTTGTATTATACGAAAGTTATAAATTTAATTATTTTTATCCTATTTGATTATTTTAAGTTTCTATAATTTCATCATGTTATTTTTATATATTTATTAAAACTATTAAATTAAAAACATGGATTAAATATAATTACACATATTACAAGGACTAATGACAATATTTACTAAATAAAGGGCAAACATTATCCATTCATGGTTGCACCAAAATAAAACAATTCAAGCAAAAAGTATCCATTTAGAAAAACTGGAAAGTACCACGTTTCAATTGTAATATAAAGAATAAATAAAAGAAAAGGATAAATTATGAAATCATCACTGAGCTTTACTTTCAAACTTATTTTGGTTAAAGTTTTAAAATTTTCAATTTACTCACTAAAATTTAGACATTAAACGTTTTTGGTCACTCCTCTATTAACTTTTTGACGATGTCCATTTACCAACGAATGAAAGAACTTCTACAAGATTTGAATGGTGGAAAACTTCATTGGCACGAAAGAAGCAACATACTGAGAAACTTGCTTCATCCAACGAAGGAGGAGGAAGATCGACTAGACAAAATCAGAAAATTTTTTGTCGATTCGTGAACTTCTTAGCGCTTTTCGTCAAAATAGAGGTCAAATTTAGACTCAATAGACAAAGTGACTTGTGAAATTTGAGACCGAACGATCACCAGCTATGACCGTTTGGGGTTTAAAAGTGATAAAAACGTTCAATGTCTAAACTTAATGACCAAAAAGTTCAATGTTTAAACTTTAGTGAGTAAATTGAATGTTTTGAAACTTCAGTGACCAAAATAAGTTTAAAAGTAAAGTTTAGTGATGATTCATATAATTTAACCTAAAAGAAATTGACAAAAATTCTGAATCCCGGTATATTTGACACGCATCTGAATCAGCAGATGCGTAAAACGACGAAAAACAACCCTCGAACGACCCGTCCAATCACAATGGATAGAGTTTTCTCTGTTGAAGAAATGTCCGACCACTTCTGGTCTTCTTCCGCCGCCGCCGCCGGTGGCGATGACGACAAAGATAACAAACCCGGTTCCAAAATGAACCGCAGTGCTTCGGAGTGGGCTTTTCAGCAGTTCCTTAGAGAAGAAGTTGATAAGAAAGGTGTAGATCATAACGAAGAGGAGGAAGCTAAGGAGGAGCTGAAGAACAAGAAGAATGGGTGTTTTTAGAATAACAACAACAACAATGTTCCTGCAGATTTAGAGGATTATCAGGCTTTTCTCAAGAAGAAGCTTAACTTGGCTTGTGCTGCTGTTGCCATGTCAATGGTAAGTCTTTTCCATTCTTCTCTTTTACCCCTTTTGTGTATTTGGATGTTGAGAGAAAAATGGAGGGAATAAATGATTAAGGAAGGAAAAGTCTAGATCTCCAATTTGAAAAATATGGAATTTTTTTTCTGGATTATGTTTGGTTTCCGAGAAAACTTAAAAGGGGAATTTGGTTGTCTGAATGTTGATTCTTTTTAATTACATTTTTTTATTTTGCATTTTGTGTTATTAAAAAGCTAGATTTCCCTCCTTTATCAGCTCAAAATATCTACATATGCTCTCAATTCTGAAACTTTTTCTTTGATGTTTTGAAGGAAATTGGTTTGGAAGGTTGCCATCTTTATAATATGAAAAAATTGTTTTTAGTATTAATAGAAGTTTTTTATTTTCATATTTTCTTTCTTTATTTCATTCATGTTGTGCTAGAAAAGTGTTTATTTCCTTAAAACTCCTTGTAGGACCAAGAAAAAGTTGGTGATTAGTCAAGTATAGGCTGTACTTAGCTTGCGTTGTTCCACATGATGCAAGCTATTGACTCTGTAACTAGCTGGAAGTGGAAACTGTTAACATGTTCTAGAACCTCTGTTGATTTCTTGTATCCGATGACAAGTTTTTATTCGATGAACCGAAAGCTGATGCATGCATGGTCATTTGATTCATTTTGGTTTTAGCAGTCACTCTTTTCTCCAACTCAAAATCAACCATGCTCATGGTTCTAGTTTTTAATCCTCTATGCATCTTTCATGTTTGCTTTGTCCCCAGTCTAAAGTTATGTGAATCGTTTTCACTCGTAAAACTTTCGACTGAGAATGTTATGTACATTTCGAACAGGCATCTATTGTAAAACCTCAAGACTCTTCTGGTAGATCCGACAGTGGATCACAGGCATCTGATACTGCACAATTGGGATCCAAAACAGTTTCAAAAGGTTTAAAATCATCACCGAAGCTTCATATCAGCAACTGTTCTTTTCTGCTTCCTTCACAGTATTATTCATAGTGGCATGTTATCGAGTTTTCAGAGTAATGCAACCATATGTATCATATTCCTGTTTTACTGAATATATAGGAGCCGGTGACAAGGATGATAATTCAGTGGTTGGAATTTCTTCTTTTCCGAATGGACAGAAGAAACTTGGAACACAGGTGAGGCCAAGCACAAGTACTGGATCATCAATAGAACAGTCAGAAGAAGATGAAGTTGAAGGAGAAAATGGAACAATGGGGAACATGGATCCTGCGGATGCGAAACGTGTAAGAAGGTAACCATTGATTGTTCTTTCAAGTTTGCTGATATTTACTAGCTGATGCATCATGCATGTCTAAATTGGTTATAACAAATACTGTGGTAGGATCACGTTATAGTCATTTTTTAATTGCCTATCGTATGAGGCATTTGATATCAAAAACATTTCCATTAAACTGCTTGAGAATGTTTGATCTGTTCATTAATGGAACAAATTAATCCTACAGATACTTAACCTTGTTGTGTTCTATTCCCACCGATTCTCCGTATGGTGGTTCAGGATGCTTTCAAATCGAGAGTCGGCTAGGCGGTCTAGAAGAAGAAAGCAGGCTCATTTGACAGAACTTGAGACACAGGTCTATTGCTTTTCCCTGCCTTTTTTTTCCGATGCATTCCGTCTTGTTTCCATTTTCTCGAGTTATGAATATCCTAATCCATTATTTATTGTAGGTTGCTCAACTAAGAGTTGAAAATGCAAACTTGTTAAAACGTTTGACTGACATTAGCCAAAAGTACAATGAAGCAGCTGTTGACAACAGAGTTTTAAAAGCCGATGTAGAAACATTGAGAGCAAAGGTAAGTTACTCATTGATGTATATGTCTTATTGAAAATTTGGCTTAAAAGCTGAGAGTTATCGGTGGTTTACATGATAAGCGCGCAGTTTTTTTTTTTGAAAGGGAAATTTTAGAGATGACTGTTGATGAATTCATTATATATAGGCAAGATGTCGAAATCACTTCTTAATGATATGACTGTTGGTGAATTCATTATATAGGTAAAATTGGCTGAAGAGGCTGTCAAAAGAACAACTGGTTTGAACCATGTGTTCCATGCCTCACCTGAGATATCGACAATGGGTGTCTCATCATTTGATGGAAGTCCGTCTGATACAACAGATGCTGCTGTTCCAGTGCAAGACGGTCCAAAGAATACCTTTTATCAGGCCGCTGCAGACAATCCTATATTCACTCACGACCAGAGAATCAACAATGCACTCACAGATATTTCTTCAGTTGAAAACATACAAGCAAATCCCGGAGGATCAGCAGTAACAGGAAACAAGATTGGACGGACAGCTTCTTTGCAGCGAGTGGCTAGCTTGGAACATCTGCAAAAGCGGATCCGTGGGGGTGTAAGCCCCTGTGGATCCCATTCGAACGGGCAAGGCACACGAGCAGAGTCCAAAGAGAGTTACTAAAGAATGTCTTGGAATTTGACTAACGTGTGCTATAATTTCTGGTTTAACTAGTGGAAACAATGTTATTCTTTTGGTTAATTATGCAGTAATGGCAACTGCTTGATTAAACCATTCTTTACTCATGTTATATCTGCTGGAAAGTGACTAATATATACGGTGGTCGATTTTACCACTGCCATTTCCATAGCAGGCTATGGACTTTTCTATATATCTTGTTATCCTTTCTTTTAATTCAATCCTTGTGATCTACTAGGAAGCCTTTCCTGCATCTTTAAAGTGCTAACTAAAAACTTGTATGTCAAGAATCCTGATATTTATTACACAAGAGACGTGAAAAGAACGAAAAAAGATTATCATTCTATGCTGTTGTTTTTTCATTATCAGTCAACTGATCAAGTTGATTCACTGATGGTCTGTATGAAACTACCACCAGGTTTGGTTTCTACCCTCTTTGACTTCATTTTCTTTCTTACCATCTCCACTTGCCGCCACCTTCCGGCAGAAGCATAAACATTCGATAAAGCAACATAATCTTCACCTTCCCTACCTTCTCAGCCATTGCAAGATCTCCATGAACATTACATGCACTTAATAAACTCCGCCACAGTATGGCATCAGGTTTGATTGGCATCTCTATGATGATATTGTAGGCTTCGTTTAGATATCCGGCCCTGCCAAGTAGATCAACAAGGCAGCCATAATGTTGAATTTGAGGCTCGATACCGAACCTGCTCCTCGTATAGTGAAATAAGTGAAGTCCCTCTTCAACAAGCCCTGCATGACAGCAAGCAGAGAACAAGCTAGTGAAAGTCACTGGATTAGGTTTAATACCGAAATCCTCCATTGCATCCAACAGCTCCAATGCTTCTTTTCCCCTCCCATGAACAGCTAAGCCAGCTCCCATGGCAGTCCAAGTCAGAACATTTTTCACACCCATTAACCTAAAAATACATAAAGCAGTATCAATGTACCCACATTTTGCATACATGTCAACAAGACCAGTTCCAATAAAAACATCATCCTCAGGCCTACAAATTGTCTTCTCTATAAAACCATGAACACAAGCCCCACTGTAAAGCTCTCCCAATTGAGAACAAGCTGAAAGAACACAAACCATGGTAGTATCAGTAGGGTTCTGCCCGGAAACATCATCCAACATGTCTCTAAACAGCACCAAAGCTTCCCTGCAACATTTCTTAGCTCTCTCCTTTTGTGAAGTATAGCCTCTAATCATGGCATTCCAAGTAGCACTACTTCTCTCAGTCATTTCATCAAACACTCTTCTTGCTGACAAAACATCCTTATTATTCGCATAGAAATGAATCAATGTAGTCTTTACTAAAAGATTCGACATAAACCCAGATTTAAAACCTTTCACATGAACTTGTCTTCCTAACAATAACGTTGCCAACGATTGCAATCTAGCACAATCTCCAAGCACAAAAATATAAGTGAAATGGTCAAAAACTAAGTGCCCTTTTGAAACCCAGTTGGCAAAAGTAAAGATTGAGTCCCTGGGTTGGCTGCATCTTAACAAAGTGTTGAAAAGGAACAGACTTTGGGCGTGGAATCGTTTGAATATCAATCGTGCATAATGGGTATTTTGTGGAGAGGGTGAAAGGCAGTAGTTTTCAAATAGTTTGGCGAAAAAGGAGGGATCTTTGAGGCCATTGGTGATTAACTGGGAATGTATTTGTTTAATTTGGTGTGAAGCTATTGGTTTTCTGAGGTTTAAGAGAAACAGGGAGTTTTTTTTTTTTGTTCAAAAGCTAACTTTCATTACTTAAAACCACAAAGCATAACAGACTCGAAAAAGACAACAGAAATAACAAGTAAACCAACAAACCACCCCTTGAGCAGGGAAACAACCGCAGCCGCCAAACCAGGCACAGACCACAACAGACAAGAGACACCACGAGGCCACCAACATACAACCCTTCATAGGAGAGGGGAAATAGCGTCTCCTCCATCATCAGTGGGGAGCGATCGGCAAAACCATAAAGGCTTGAGAGACTTAAGCTGATGACAAAACACGTCTTCCACGGAGTTAAGAAGAACAACACCACCACACCTTTGCCTGAGAGCTCTATCCAGAGGCAGACTTCCGTTACAGAGAAAACGGTCCTTATCAAGGCAAGCGGCACGGTGATTATCCACCCAACACCGATCGAAAAACCAAGACATCAGCAGCTCCTTAAAACCTTCAACGAGCACAGACCCAACTACACTAAACCGAGCAACACACATAACAAAACTAAAGAAACAACATAAAACAGACTTAAGAAGGACCATAGCTGATGGAGATAAACAACATAACAAACTGAAAACTTGATCCACGGAGATGAAAGACCACCTAAATCGGATCTCTTCGGTGTAGAAAGACTCGCCCGGATCCCAACCAAAACTTAAAATTCGAGTATCTATCGAGAGCTTAAAAAAGGTGGTAAGGATCCCGCAAAATCCGACGTTAAGCTGAGCCAAAGGACTCCAAATCTCACCAAATCCGATTGATTGATGACGTGCCTTAATGATATCAAAGGGTTGACAGCTTTCCCAAAAGCTTGGGTCAATCTATACTAAAAAAGGAAACAAAGTTTCCATCATGGGAAAAGACACCCTTGTCCCTGTCACCTTACCCTCTATGCCAAGCGAGTCCGGAGCCAACTCCGTTTTGGTTGCAGGCTTTCTTCCGGCGGACAGGCAAATGCCGGAGCCGTCTTCGTGTGTCGTGGCTGCCACCAGCGTCACCTCTACAGGCTGGAACCCAGTTCCGGAGAACGAGATGATGTCCACTCCTCTGATACGCAAGGTACTGCCATTCCAAGCCCTTTCACCAAGAGCACCGGGCCTTATGGAGACAACACACAGGGGAGGAGAACAAGAGTACAGCAGCGGTTTGAAAAGCCGAAAGATTTGGTTCCCACGTTCAAGCCACGCATGGAGGAAGAAAGGTGCGCCTTCGGGGACCGAACAGTACCATGGGCTGAGGGAGACGGCGGAATCCACGCTCGGAGAACGAAAGTTGTGCGCCTCCTTCTCCCACTCAGCAACTCCCAGCAAGATCCAGAAACCCTTTCTCGCCGGACACGTCGACCCTGAACCATAGAGTCTCCAAGCCACCTTCCACAGCTGCTCAACTACCCACTGCCAAGCCGACGATGGAGCCGAGGGAGGGAGGTTCCGCTCCTGAAGCTGCCATACGATCAGAGCTCGCCGCGGTTGATGCAGAATAATGAAAGAGGGAGATCTGGTATTCCGGTAGCAACGGCCGGAGAGTGGTGAAGGAGAAAAGCTAAGCATCGGGGGAGTCGTACTCTTCAAATCCATGAAAAAAAAGTTTTAAAGTTGGCCTATAAGGCCGAAATAGTTGGTAGTTTCGCCTTGTATTTGGTCAGAGAAACAGGGAGTTGAACATTGGCAGTGACTGCATGTGTGATGTGCCCATAAAAGTAAATTGCCAATAAACTCTATTTCAAAATAAAATACTAGCACTAATAAATAGGATAAGAAGGATCTTTTCAAAAAATAGCATAAGAAGGAGAGTTTAAAATACACAGCTTAATTTAAGGTTAAAAATAATAAATTTTAAAATTTGTTTTAATAATTTAAAATATTAAACTTTTTAATATTATTTTATGTTAATTTTATAAAAACTATCATCATAAAATGTTATTAAAAAATTTAACATAATAATTTTTTGAACAAATTTTAAAATTTACCTTTATTAACCGTACTTAAACGGTTAAATCTGCCACATCTTAGACTCACCGTCTCACCCGCTAAAAAAAATCAAAGTTAATAAAATAATAATAAAAAGGGACAATCTTTAGCCTCCATGTAGGGCTGTAAATGAGACGAGACAGATCGCGAGCTACTCGAGCTCGACTCGGTCAAAGCTTGACTCGATTGGACTCGAGCTCGAACTCGGCTCGAGTTCTTGACGAGCCGAGCTACTTGATACTCGACTTAAAAAGCTCACGAGCTACTCGAAAATATAATATACTAATTTTATTTTTATTTTTTATGATTTAAAATCTAAATTCTTAAACTTAAAACCCTAAATATAAACCTTAAACATAAGTATTAAACCCAAAGTCTAAATCCTAAATTCTAAACCCAACAACCTAAACCTCTAAAACCTCAACTAACATCATAAACCCTAAAATTATCAAGCTTGAGTTTCCACAACTTGTGTATCAAAAAATTTTCTTCATAGGACTTTAAATGAGACGTGACAGATGAAGAATTACTCGAGTCTAATGCAGTCAAAGATCGATCAATACTTGACTCGATTGGGCTCAAACTCGACTCGAATTCTAAACGAGTCGAGTCGAGCTCAGATTTCTCAAGTTCCTTAAAAATTACTTAAACTCGAACTCGAGTCAAAATCTTAAGGAGCCGAGCCGAGCTTAGCACTACCCTAGCTCCACTCGACTCGTTTACACCCCTACCTCCATGCCCCTAAAACCTCAACTTCGACTTCATCCACACATATAAGAGTCCCTCGCTTGTAAACAAATCCACACATATACCATGGAGATTGCCTCTATAACTCTCTGTCCCTCAAGATTCCCATCACCTACGCTTCCCTTTTCCTCTTCCCGGTCCAATTTTATCACCAGCAGTAACACTGTTTCTTTGTTGAACAAAACCAAATCTCAAAACAAATCGGTCTCTGTTGTTGTTCAACCAAGGAGGAAGACAAGAGCTGAACCTGCTAAAAAGGGTCTTACTTGCAACGCTTTGTTTGGCCTTGGTGTGCCTGAACTTGCTGTTATTGCTGGAGTAGCTGCTCTTGTATTTGGACCAAAGAAGTTGCCTGAAATTGGGAAGAGTCTTGGGAAAACTGTCAAGAGTTTTCAACAGGTTTTTTCATTTCCTTACCTGGGTTTTGATTGATATGACTAAAACAAAAAGGAAAAAGATCCAGAATTTGAATCCTTCCATTCAAAAATGCTTCTTTGGGTAGTAAAAATTGTGGCTTTGGCATTGTCCTTGAGGAATCTTAGGATAACAATGAAAATTTTAAGAATTTTTTTTAATATGTTGTGCTGTGCTGTTTAATTAGGTGACCAACTAAAACATGAGCAATTAGATGACTTTTAATTGCTTTTTGACTGTGATTCAAATTTGAACAGAAAATTGAGATAAGAGAGGAAGAAAATTACTTAGTTTTCCTTCATGAATTGCATTGGTTTTCATCTCTGATTGTGTCTTAAATGTCCAATGCTTTGGGTGCTACTATTGATGCACTTGAATAATTGCTAAAGGTAGCTCTTCAAGCTTTGTTCTGCTTGAATTTAGAACTGGAAGCAGATTACACAAAATACATTACTAACTGAAATTTCATTAAACTGAAAGTTAGTAGCATATCTCTTGTTACTTCAAATCTCTAGTGATAATAATGGTGCTTTTACATGAATTTGGGATTATTGGCAGAAGAATTCATGACTTGTAATTACCCTTGAGTTCATTGGGAACTGCTTAGCTTGTAAACTAAGAGTTTTCTACAAAATTTCATGGTTCTTTACCGAACATGTTCGACAGATGAATGCAATTGTATTACCTTTAAACGGGCTGTTCATGGTTCACACCTTGTGTTTAAGGAACTTTATAGAAATAAGTAGCATGAACAGTGTATATGAGTTGAAATGTGTTATACTTGGTATGCGGATATATGATCGCTGGGTTAGTTTATCAGTTTAATGGATACTGATTGTAGTTTCTACCTTTCTGGTCATTGAAAACCAGGATTATATACTGTTAAATTCGGGAGGTTTATTTTTAGAACTCATGAGCCGCCGTACTAATTCCAAAATTTTCGCTTTAGCGGGAGATTGGTGAGTGTTAATATCCTGAGACTATCATCCCTTTTAAACCAAAGTTCAAAGACATTCTTGTATGGCTCGTATGAAGCATTATGGTTCGTGGTGGATGAGTGTTTTGGTGTCTCCTTGTTGGTGACTTGGAAGTAATCTTCCATGTAGATTTCATCAGGTATTACCCTTTTTAGAAGCCATATCTTTTGTCATGTTCACGATCATTTTACGGTATGGAAAATACATTTCACTTTTTAAGCAATGAAACTTCACTCTTTAAGCTTTCATTGGAAACCACGACGCTAAAAGAATGAGAAGGAAAGGAGGATAGGAAAAGCTGATTTTATCTCCTTGATTCATAGGTACCTTGGGAACATGGCTACAAGACACTGTTTACTT
The DNA here is from genome assembly GCA_030270665.1 of Hibiscus trionum. Lineage (NCBI taxonomy): Eukaryota > Viridiplantae > Streptophyta > Magnoliopsida > Malvales > Malvaceae > Hibiscus > Hibiscus trionum. The sequence continues at coordinate 77,818,320 of BSYR01000003.1, read as the reverse complement.
GTACTGTTGTTACACAGGTTCCTTGACAATTACTGAAAGGGTTTTTCTTACATGTCAATATGTTTCTGAGTATTACAATTTCTAATCCTACATAGTTTTGCTGGCATTCTACATGGTTGATTAGTTTTGAATTTGACGGTCCCTAAATTTTGCAGGCGGCAAAGGAGTTTGAATCTGAGCTGAAAAAGGATGCCGAGTCTCAAACAGAGCAATCGGAGGAGAACCAGAGAGCAGTTAGTGAAGAGAAGAAACCAGATGTTGATGTCTCCAGCTCTAAAGGGAGTGATGTATGAGTTTAGAAAACAAACATCTACTCGGTACGATTTCTCAATGCTTATCTATTATATAAATTGCCTAGAAAATAATAATTCTGAACATAGATCAGTTAGTAGAGCGGTTATTTATCGAATGGCAAGACATTGACTCAGATGGATTGATCCCCAGGTAGTAGGGTCGAGATCGTAGGCAGCTGTTCGAGTCGTAATACTATCTTCTTGCACAAGGCAAAAGCTGATTCTTGAGTTTTGCATCATGTTAATAGTTCAAGAGCAAGAATCATAGCTAGCTGTTCTTGCAGTTGGATTCATTGTTGTTAAATGATCCATACTTAGCCTAACAAGTTCGTTTTCATTTTTGTGTCTTAATCGTATTTAAGATATTTTATATAAATTTCGATATATTACATACATTCGTCTAAATTTTTTTATATCGTATTTTATTATATTTCTTAATTTGTTGTGACAACATTTGATGTGTAGTTTGAGCACACTCAAATTGACTTTCTGTTCTCTTCCAGTAAATAATTGGGTCAAGAATCCTAAGCAAAGGCTTTTTAATTTTCTTAACAAGGCTGGTACAGTGGTATTCACATGTTAATATATTTTTGCTTTAGAATTATGAGTTTGCCAAAGAAAATTGGGATTAGGATTTAAGAGTGAGATTAAACTTTTTTTTCTTGGTTGTCTTCCCGGTTTCCAGGGGCAAAGCGCTGACTAAACCGGATTCACTTGAGTTGCACATCTGATTTTTGGTGGACAAGTTTTATAACGAGAAATTCATACACAAGGCATTGAACTCGAAACTTGTTTAAACGATATTAAACTGCTTATCAGTTGGACTAATCTTACCACCGTTGGTAGATTAGACAATGAAAATTGAGAATTATTGGCTAATTAATCACACTGACCTTGACCCCAATGGCCCACTAAATGGATCTTCTGGAGGATTTTATTGAAATTGAGTACCATTTGATATGATAGTATTAAATTTCATTCATCCAATTTTTTTCCCGAACGGTTGCCTTGGTTGATTTATTTAATTATAATTAAAAGAGGTATCCAATAAAATTATAATTTGAATTTTATCAAATGTAAATTATTTTTAATTTTTAAACTATTGCTCTGTTTGGCAATTAGCTGATAACTTATTGCATTAACTGATTTAACTAACGGATTGTATTAGCTGATTTGACTAACGGATTGTATTAGCTGATTATATAAAATTGTTTGGTAAAATTAACTGATAGTTGTTAGATTATTTAAACAAGTAAAATGACATATAAGGACATGTTTATATTCAATACTTGTTTGAATAGTTTATTAGTTATCAATATTTTGTATGTAATTATTATTAATTAGATCTATAAAATTATTTTTAATATAACTTTTCTAGACATATTCAAATGATTTATATATTAATTTATTATTTATATAATTATTTTAATATAATTTAATTAATTAATAAATTTAAATACACATATAAATATGTGATAATAAAAAGAAAAAAAAGTAAATAAGATTAGCTTATAAATAGGGTGAGAAAATATTTAATTTAGGTTATTTTGAGATTTTTGGTAACTGGTAAGGGTAAAAGAGTCTTTACAACTCTAATATCAAATCTCTAATCTCAAAAAGCTCATATTATGAGCTTTTTCAAATTTAGCGATTTCACCCAATCCGCTATTTACCAAACAATAATATTAGCGGATTTGACTGGTCAAACTTCTAATTATGCCTCAAACCTTTAATTTTTGCCCAAACTTCTCTTTACCAAACATGGCCTATATATAATGGAGCAAATTTTAGGTAAGGGTGATTAAAAAAAGTAAAGATTTTGTTATTTGTTAAGGTTAATTAACAATTTAATATTAAGTACAATAATAAGTATAATTAATTTGATGGGTTTAAGTGAAATTGTCGGTTACCTCAAATTACATGGGAAATGCTACAAAACATTGAAAACAATTCAAAACATATAGATTTTGTTATTTGTTAAGGTTAATTAACAATTTAATATTAAGTACAATAATAAGTATAATTAATTTGATGGGTATAATTAATATATGTATATATATTTGTACTAAAATATTATCATACGAGCATTTTTCTTTTCACACTATAAAATATAAAACAAAATCATATACTACTTTGCTTTATATTCGAACACAGAGCAGTGTAATTTTATACTCAAAACTTTTTCTACTCAACCTGTAATTATTTGTTAACTAAAATTTTAAAAACATAACTTTTTAACGTAATATATAATTTCTTACCAAAGCAAATATTCTTATACGTATATCTCTCTCAAATATTAAAGAAATCATTGATAAGATGTTTATAAGCGATAAGCTAAAAGACTCTTCAATCACATCTGAATATATATATAAATAAAGGATTGCCTATGATTTAATTATATGTACAAGAAAGAAAAAAATATTAAAATATCGAATTCATTTAAAAAATTGTCATGTATTCTATAAACCCTCTTCATTGTTAGATTAATTTGATTGTCTGGCATCAAATAACCAAAGCAAAACTTTATTCATTGAAATATTCTACTCGAAAGCTAAGAGCATAAAAAAAGTTATGTGTCAAATGATAAAATGCAAAATCGGTGTGAAAAAAATGATGCATGTAAGAGTAAGCATATGATGCAAGAGAAAGTCAATAAAAGAATTTATTTATGATATTACTCATTACGTCAGTCATAATTTCAACTACTAAAAATCACTCACATTAACATTTCACACCATATCATTATCCCACTCAAATTGAAGCTTTCAAATAATTATTTTTTCAAATGGTATGAAAAAACGAGTATAAATTCATCCGTAGAATAAATAACATGAAAAAAAGAATGATATAAGTGATTTTTAATAGTTAAGGTAATTATCGAAGTGGTGAGAGGTTCATGAAATAATTTTTTTTAATAAAAGAAAGAGCGACATGCTTTAACGACATAAAAAATCATTCAAAAAAATCAAAGTGACTGTATACTAATTTTCAATTTAAAAATTTAGTTTTTTATGGCAGGTCGAGTGATCTACCATGACCTACACTAGATACACCCATATATATATAAAGTTAAATAAATTGAATTTTAAATTTTTTTGTTATTCTCTCGATTCCTCAAGGCTTTACCATAATTAATTTGGGTCGACCAACGTCACACACTTAATTTTGGTGGAAAATTCCTTAACAAAAAAATTCTGTATACATAAAATTTTGAACTTTAAATCTACTTAAGCTATATCAAATTACTTATCCAATCTCTTTAATTAAATTTTACATTTTTAATAACATATTGTCACAAATAATATATATAAAATCATATAATATTGATATAAATCCGACATTATAAAACACAAAATGGAGTTCATCAAACCACAATCATCACCCCATTTGATTTCTTTAATGTTCTTGGTTTGTTTGCTTGTGGTTGGACTTGCCCTCAAAACCACCTCTCTCTTCAATTGTTTCCGTTTAAAACCATACCTCGCAGCACAACAGCTCCCTCTCAGACCCAGAAAAAGGCCACAACTTGAGAATTCTTCTTGGAATCCACAATCTTCTTTCCGGATTATTGGGCTCCGGATCTGCCACCCATTCCACCAACACCTTTTCTCGGTTACCCCGTTCAACTCTAAACCCCTTAACTTTTCTACAAAAACCCAGTTTTTACAATCTCTTTTCACTCTCTAAAACATTGAGAAACTCGTCTGTTAATCTATACACGGAAGAGTAGTAGAGGGAAGAAGGAGGGGTTTCTTTGTTTTGGAGTTGTGAACATGGCAGGTAATAATCAACAGCAGGAAGCCGGGTTAGGTGATGATTTCTTCGAGCAGATCCTGGCGGTACCACCGGGCTACGGTGGTGGTGGTGGAGGTGGTGCCACCTTGCCTATGGGGTTGCAGTTAGGGTCAGGTGGTGGTGCAACCGGCGCTAGTGGTGGCGATGGTGGAGGGTTTAGAGGGATGGGAATGATGCCTTTAGGGTTGAATTTGGAACATGGATTCTTAAGACATGAAGATGGAGTTGTAGATAACAACAATAACAATGGTTCTTGTTCAGCTGCTTCTGCTGTTCCTGGGATCAGTGTATGACACTCAATCAATCTCTCTATTAAAACCTTTACTTTTTTAATGTTTTTGAGTTATTTTTCTTGCACTTTCCCTTTAAAGTGAATACGAAATGATCCGATAAAATCAGGGATTCAAATAGTAGCACCCACTATATAGTGGTATCGTCGCTGTTTGAAATTGTTTTCGTGAAAAATAACAGTCCATAGTAATTACAGTAGTATATATTATGTTTGCAATAGGAATAAAACGAAAGTAAGACCAAATTCGCAATTTAAATCATAGGTAGAATCTAAGAAACATTATTTTCAAGGGATTCTGAAATTTTACCTGCTTTCAAAATTCCAAACCTGCAAATTTCTATCTTTAAAGTCAGCCTTTTCCTACTGGGAACTACCTAAAGGGAAAATGGCATTTTTTCTTCAAAAATATATGCTTAATATGAAGGAAATTACAATGGTAATTTAGTCATTTTTGTAACGTTTCTTTGTATCAGGAGAGAGATTCTATGCATATGGTAAGTTTGTTTCCACCTTTTGGACAAATGCAAGCTCCGCAAATCCGCCCTTCGCCGCCGCCTCAGCCTCCACAGCAGCTCCACCTGGTAAACTTATTTTTTTGGACATATATATCCTTTATATTTCTTTTTTCCTTTTTTCTTAAGACTTTGGGTTTAAAAAGGTGCTATATAAGGAGCCTATTCCTATTTCCTATAGCCATTTGGACTATTTTTCAATGATAAAAAATAAGATTAAAATTTTATAAAAATGAATAAAATTATTACTTATATATATTTGTAGCAAAAACAAAAAAGAAATTGAAATTCTGAGATTGAACTACCTTTTTGTTTCCTCTTCCTTTTAAGGCTGTACCTATGCTGTAAAATTTGACCTTTTTGTACGGTTCATCATGATTAAGGTCAGGGGTATGCTTGATATTTAGAGAAAACTTAGGGGTTTAATTATGATTTTCATTTTATTACTCGTGTCTTTCACGCTCTCTAATGGGAGAGTGGGGTAAAAGGGTAAGTAAATATAGTGTTGTGCACGTGTGGAGAACTCTGCGATTTTCATCACAGATACTATACAATTTACTTTAAAGGTTAAAGGGTGATAGACCTGAGTGGTCCTTTTCAGCATTGCACTGATGATCTTTGTCGGAAACATATTTCCCAAACGCGACTTGAGTGCTCGAGAGGTAGCGCGTGAGTAACAAGCGCATCAGAAGATGACTTTGGGGTTTCCAGTTTCTTAAACAAATGGCTGAAATGTTTGGTTCATCCCTTTTTATATCTTTTTTAAAAAAGAAGATAATTTCCCCATTCTTTGCATGATTTTGGGGAATAAAATTATTTCTTATTTTGTTCCTTTGGTAAGTGATTTCGGGGTTTATGAGTAACTAATCCTATTAATTTATCTTAGACATATAATATATGGTATAATGAAATAGACAAGTGAGGCTTTTGTGAAGATTGATTATGTTCACTAATAAGGTTAATATTCTTGTGTGCAGCCATTTCATAGCCAGCCGACATCAGGTCCGGTTGCTGCTGCACCACACCCACCTGCCATCCGTCCGAGGGTACGAGCTAGGCGAGGACAGGCAACCGATCCCCATAGTATCGCTGAGCGGGTAAACTCGATTTCTTTTTCTCTCAAAAGTTCTTTATGAGTCACTACTTGGTTCCTCTTCATTCAGCATACTTCATATGGCCTTAATTCTGGTAATCTTTTCGTTTTGTTTATTCAGTCCTTATCTTCTATTCTTTTCCTGGTGAATGCAGTTACGTAGAGAACGTATCGCTGAAAGAATGAAAGCTTTGCAAGAGTTGGTTCCTAGCTGCAACAAGGTTCGGATTTTCTTGGCATAATTTATAAATGCTTTATACCTAATTGTTTGCAACTCCATTTAGTTCTTCTTTGTGACAACTAATTTCCATATTTGCTGATGCATTGCTAAATCTTCTGCAGACAGATAGGGCAGCTATGCTTGACGAAATCGTCGATTACGTCAAGTTTCTTAGACTTCAAGTTAAGGTATTAACATTTAAAACCTCAATATCGATCTCGAATTGAACAAGATTAGTTGTACTTTTTTTCTCTCTGTTTTTATGTTAAATTAGTCTTTCTCAATATGCTTAGAAAGGAATCATTTTAATAAAGGTAATAAAGTTGCAAATGTCTTCTAATATTGCTTTCAGAACATCAAATTCGTCATCGTTGCTTTTGCATTTTCATTTTTTAAGGCCGAGAAATTTTTTAAAAAGTTAAAAAGGAAGACGGGACGAAAACACCTCATCATCACTATCCAAAAGTGCCTCAACTAATTTCGATTAATTGTTCTGAATATATCTTCCAAAAGTCTTTGGCAAGTACTTCAGGTAGGTCCTTATGCTGAATCTTAGATATCTATGAAGACCTTAAGGCATCCCTTTCTGTTTCAATATCAAACTAAATCGACTTCTGTCTGGTCCGGTGGTCCCGGAATCTCAAGGCCGCGAAATAACTTATCATCGATTAGTAATGAATGTGAACTGCATTACTGTTAGTTGGAACAATTAAAGAATGTGAACCGGCTTACTGTTAATTTCTTTTCTCCAACAGCAGATTTCTGTTATCGATTACTTTTGCTACATGTCATTGATTTCGTTGTATGTTTGAACAGGTTCTCAGCATGAGCAGACTTGGTGCAGCAGGCGCTGTGGCTCAGCTTGTAGCCGATGTACCCCTATTATCCGTTGAGGTAAAATACAGAGTAATCGTTGAGTCTTGACATTCGAAGCACTAAGCATGTGAGTATCCGTGATTAGGCACTAAACCATCAAGTATGCATGAAAAAATGAAGAGGACGTAATGACTTGTATGTTAAGGCATCTCATTTGTTGCTGCCTAAGTTCCTTGTTGTTTTGGAATTTATGAATGTACATTATTTTACACTTTCCAAGGTCGTTTTCCATGAATCTATTAACAGGATAGAGTAGTTGGCTGTCGTTTTCGGACCTACCGTGTATGCTAAGTTTTCTATTTTTCCATGATTTCACCTTTTTATTATCTTTCTATGAATAGGGAGATGGTGCTGGAGGTGGAAGCCAGCCTGCTTGGGAAAAATGGTCAAACGATGGCACCGAACAGCAAGTGGCTAAGCTGATGGAAGAAGACGTCGGAGCCGCCATGCAGTTTCTTCAGTCCAAGGCACTCTGCATCGTGCCGGTTTCGCTGGCATCTGCGATCTTCCCTGCACATCAATCAGATGCACCAACAATCGTCAAACCTGAATCAAACACTCCATCTTAAAGAACAAAAAGCAACATCAGGACGCATGACGCATGTAGAAATCAAATCACTCATGGCTCACTCGCGATAAATGTTTAGCTCTAACTCCGACCGGCAACTTTTCCATTCGAGTTGGAAAAACACTCGGGAAGGTATTTTATGGTATATCCGGGGGTGAAAGTGAAGGGAAAACAAAATTCCAAAGGTAGATTGATGTGTTCCTGTTTGTAATATCCAAAGTAGGGGTGAGTGGAGGATGACCAAAAAAATAATGGTGGTAGGAACTCGCTTTCTTTTCTTTGGATAATGGGAAGTGGGACCATTGAAAATGGATGGTATAGGTATCTCCATGATGTATTTGAAGAAAATTTTAATGCAACTTGAATTATATAATCTACTTTCCTTTGCTCACCGTTGAATTGAACCGAATCATCGGTCCAATTAAAAATCGAGCGGATAAAGGATTGGTTGAATTAAGAATTGATATTTTGTTATCAAATCAGTAAAAAGAAAAATAAAACTAAAAAATTCAATTAGTGGTTTCAATGAAAAAGAAGATTTTGTTCCTCTTATGAGATTTAGGTTTAATTTTCAAGCGCATGTATTTGCGAGGTGTGTGTCTTGTCAAATGATTAAAAAAATATGAATATATATTATCAAGTAATAACACTAGTATATCAAAAAAATCAAATTAGTTTGTTGGATTTATAGTTTAAGGTTTAAAGTTTTAGTGTTTGTAATTTAGATTTATAGAATGTAAGATTACATCTGGAATAAGATTCTCAAAATGTTACATTATTTTATTTGGTAGGAATATAATATTATCTCTGGAAGTAAATGTTACATTATCATATTTAAATGTTTTTGCCGGGATTCGAACCTATACAAGATGGGGATGAACATCTTTAGTCATTAGGCCAATTAGTAGATTTTTCTTCATGATATATTTGCTTTTTAAGAAGTTAAACTTTTAATATTAAATTAAAAACATTTACTTAAAAATGTATAGAACTATTTATGTTATACTCTTAATTTTACAACAAAAAAAAACTACATTTAACATATTATTAGCATAATTAATCTATTAAAAATAAAATTATATTTTTATTAATATTTTTTTGATCGATAGAAGTATATTGGATTATATTTAAATGAAGAAAATTACAAAAGAATCACACCACAAACATTGAAAATTCAATGCGAAAAGATAAATACAATAAATTTTGAATGGTGTAAAATACATGAAAAACCTAATCCATCACTTTCCAGAAAAATTTGTACAATCTTGCTAATGAAATTCAACAACCATATACTTTGATCAGAATGCTCTATGAGGAAAGTAAATTCTTGCACTGCTAGTTTTTAGCATATAGACAAAATCACAAAAAAATGATAACCATAATAAAATACCGACATTCGCTGCAAAAAACGTTCGTTGATACTCGTTATCCGAACGTTAAATTGCTGAAAAAATAGGCAACACTATCACAAAGACATTAAAATTGCCACAGAAATTGACAAAAGAAACTGTCATAAAAGCAGACAGAATTTTTTTTAAAAAACCGATATTATATGAAACCTGACAAAATAAAATATAAAAACAAAAAAAGAAAAAAGAAAATATTTATCAAAGAAAAAAATTATTTATATAAAAAAACCATCAAGATAATTAAAGATCATCGCCGTCGAAAAAAATTAATCTGAAGATCTATTTTTTAATTCTTGGTAGCAGATCACTTCTTGCTGGAAAGAGTTAGAAAAATGATTTATAGGTTGATGCTATTAATATTTAATTTATATAATTAAATTTAAATAAAAAATATTTACTAACCACATTTAAATCAAACTAATATAAAATAATTTTTAAAATATATTTACACCCTAAATGTTAAAGCAGAAATAATGAAATGAATAATAAATTTGTATAAAGTAAAAAAAAAAGGTAAGAAAAAAATGATGACTAAATCATGTAACACTCAAGTTAAAAAATGTCCCCGGTGGTGTGCGGGGATGTGAGGCCGAGTGTGTCTCGTGCATGTATTGCATGGAGTCCATCGTTAAAAAATGTTGTGAAATTTAATGTTGATGGATCGGCACGTGGGAAACCTGGTCCGGCGGGATGTGGCGGAGTGTTACGAAATGATCGATGCCAGATTTTGGCATTATTCTTTTGGCCGTTGGGGATGTTGGATTCGAACGAGGCTGAGTTACACGCGATTTACTATGCGGTCGACGCGTTCCGTACATCTCAATGGTGTGCTTTGCCTTGTATCATTGAATCGGACTCTTTAGTTGCTATTTCATGGATTATCAATGTCGACGGTCGACCTTTGAGATATTTTTCTTTATTTTAGCGTATTGATGAAGCATGCTTGGAGGTGAATTGTGTGTTCCATCATGTTGGCCGCGAAGCGATTGGATTAGCCGATACTTTGGCTAAGGGCGGTGTGGACCGTCGTGCTTGGTTGCGTGTGGGCTTTTAGTCTGGCTTGAGGTGTTGGCTGAGTGGGGGTTTACGGTTTTGAGACTGCCTGGGGGCGTGATGCCATGTACCGTTGGTGTGTGCAGGTCGAGGTGGCGTTGCTTAGTCAGGTGTTGGTCATGTGGACTTGAGGTGATGGCCATGCGCATATTGTAATATTTTGTGTCTGGTTCTTTGTTTGTCCATCTCAAGTACTCTTTTCTTCCATTTAGGTGTAGGGAGGTTTTTAACGAGGTCCGGGGTGGACGGCTTGTATGATTCTTTTCTAATAAAATCATACTTCGCTGAGAAAAAAAAAATCAAGTTAAAAGATTTCTACAAAAATAGAACATAAGAACTAGTTTCATTTATTTTTTTACCAAATTTTTATAAAGTATTAAGATATTTTTTCAAAAATTTTCATAAACACAATTTTTATTTAAATATTATTTAAATATTTATAACACTATTTAAATATAAAATACATTAAAGATGGTGATTTTTGGCGCTTAAAAAGTATGCCTCATTTTAGTTGGTGTTTAAGAAAGCTACTAAAAATGAGAGATGAAGCTTTTTCTTTCTTAACAGTTGCGAATCGAAGTCTCACAATTAGAAAAATTTGAAATGAAATTAGAGAAGTTAAAGAGAAGGTTACTTGGCATAAAATAATGTGATTTTCTATGCATGTGCCTAAACTTGCTTTGATTGTTTGGATGGCTATATTAAACATATTGCCCACCAAGGATAGATTGATCAGGATGTAAATAGATGTAGATGGCTGCTGTGGGAATTGTGACACTGCCTTGAAGACTAGGAATTACTTGTTTTTTGAGTGTCCTTTCTCTAAGAAACTTTGGGGAGATAATCTTAGCCTATGTGGGATATCGAAAGTGGTGGTAGGTTGGGAGGATGAACTTCTCTGGGCGATTGAGAGCTTGAAGGGAAAATTTATGGCTACGTTCATCATTCGATTGGCCTGGCAAGCTTATATATACTCGGTGTGGCAGGAAAGAAACAACAGGCAATTTAAAGGTTTAGCTAGGAGTTATACAAATATTCTTGATTTCATTAAAAATGTAATTAGTATTTGTTTGGACAGTAAACATATACAAATGGAAAATGTAAGTAAAAGTCTTTGTGAGGCCTGAAGATTTCTCTAAGGAGATGGATCCCTGTAGGCTTGTATAGGTTCTTTGTAGCAATTCTTGTTGTTTTTGGATTGAATATAAATTACTTATTAAAAAATTAATATAAAGTAAAAATATTTAATAAATTTATTACATTTAAATATGCTATAAAGTATCCAAATGAAGAAAACTCATTATTGCAAACGTAATTTTATTTAAAATAGCAGAAATTGATAAGTACTTAATGGAAGGGTGGGAATGATATTCATGAAATGTTGACAAATAAAAAACGTCATTGTTGGTAATATTTTTTTTTTTGGGTTGGTGAGAATGATGACAAATTAAACATACGAATAAAATTTCAAAAAAAATTATTATCTCTAGCAATACTTTTTTCTATGAACCAAACGTCTCTTTGAAATACATATACATGTTTATGTAAAAAATAAATTACTCAGCATATGTCATAAATTACTCTTAGTTAGTTGAATCGATTACTCAAAAACTTTAATTACTCCGACTTTAAATGTAGGTTTTTAATTGTTGTTGAAATTGAACTAATTGGGCGGAGAATCAATAGGTATTGTATGAGAAATTATATCATAAATTATTCTCGTCACGTCATTTATGAGACCAACCAATAAAAATCACTCATCTCTTATTATTATTTTTCATATTATATTTTTACTAAGTGAATCTTCACTCATATTTACTGTAAATCAATTTTAAAAACAATTTTTACCAAGTAAAGGTAAAAATATGACATGAAAAAATAATGAGATTGTGTTTTTTATTGGTTGGTAGTATGGATGACGTGGCAAAAATGACCCATAATATAATTTTTCGTATATATATATATATATATATATATATATATATATATATATATATTGTTGGAAGTGTCTGTATTCATAAAGAAGTTAAAATGAAAATGTATCGATTGATTTATAAAAGTGTGTTGATTTAAAAAAGTAAAAGTTGAGTCCCTTTTTTGAATTTTGCTGAATGATTGTTGAAGGGCGAGTTATTGGAGAGAAAAGGTGGCAAAAGAAGCTTTATTTATTTTATATAATTTATTTTAAATTATCTACTAAAATGGGACAAATCCAATGACCCTTTTTCTTTTATTTTCTTTTATTTTATCTACAAAGGTACAAAAGATTTTAGTTGGGTGATAATTAATTATAAACAATGAAGTGAAAAATATTCAAGTGTCAACTACATCCTTTATGGAGTTTTGGCTTTTATAATTTGTGAGCTCACAAACTCAATTCCACTATAATTAGGGTTCCATTTTAATATTTGTTGAACTCAATTGGGTTTTTGATTTTTTTTAACATCATGAAAACCATGTATGATGATGGGTGAAGAAAGCAAATCAATTGGAGTTTGATTACACAATGAGTTAGGAGATTTTGAAAATAGTAGGAGTATGACATGAGGAGTTAGGTTAGATTTGAATAAAAAGGAAAGATATCAACTGATTTTATAATGGTTTGGATGCGATTTAATTTAATTTCGGAGTAAAATTTTATATGTAATTTTATTTTTTTATTCATCAACCAGTCAACTTTATTGATAAATAAAAGTAAAACAAGTATATAATCTATTAGATGTTTTAAACCATAAAAAAAACAACAACAAAATAAAATAGTAAATCTAAAAAGAAAAGATAAACACTACACTGGTTAGATCAGACATTTTTTCTTTGCACCAAAAAAATTTCTACAGTTCATTGTAGGAAGGGAGACGATCCGCTACAGATTACATCAGCAAACAACCCAAAAGAGGATTAAACCATTCATGACTACAGACAAACACAAATAAAAAATAAGTATTGTGAGGGTCACCATATGAACACCAAACGCCCGAAAGTAATCGTAAAAACATGTCATAAAGTAGAGATATGTCATAAAGGTAGAGGAAACGTGACACAAAGGTAGAAGAGAACACTACTAGATGTGCGAAAGAAAAAAAACAAATAAAATCAACTGTAAAAATTAATGCCGCTGCCAATTAAACAAATAAAATAAAACAAGCACCAGGGTAAGGGTGAAAGAAGACATTCAAATTTGATTTGTTTATGCAAAAAAATTTAAAAGTTATACGATATTTATTAAAACGTTGATATATTTCGTAAAGTAAAAATACCAAGGTTAAGCTTAAAACAAAATGTTAAATTCAAAGCTTAGTCTATTTTTAAAATAAACTTATTTATTGTTTTAAATTCTCCCCCGTTTATTTATTTTGTTGAACAAACCACTGATTCTATTTTGTTCTAATAAATGAGAGACCTCAATTTCAATTTCAGGTACGAAAACATAAAATCCATTGATTTGTTCAAATAAAATCCATTTACTTATTTTTTGTGTAGACTTCCTTAACTTTCTCAATGCATACATCTAACGTTGGGATTTACGGTTGATGTCCAAATTTAGTTTAAATCAGAAAAGGCTAAATTTATTATAAAGTCATTGTTTAAATAAAAAATAAAAATAGATATCCTTAGGGGTGTTTATCTAGTGAGTCGATCGCGAGTTAAGTAGTGTTTGACTCGTGCTCGTTAAAAAATCTCGTTGCTCAACTCGACTCGTTGCTCGTTAAGCTCGATAAATTTTTGCTTGACTCGTTCTCGTTAAAAATTTCATTGCTCGTTAAGCTCGCTAAAATTTTTACCTTGTTTTTTTAATATAGGTAAAATCTAGTGAAACTATTAGAACTTAATATAAACCTAGAAATTCAGGAAAAAATAAATAAACGAACATGTCATGATCGAGTTAGAAATAAAATCAATATTCAAGTGTGAGACTCGTTTTTGTTTCTCAATAATCTTCGATGAACAACAAATGAGAGAATGCCTTACGAATTTTAGGGTTTTAACTTTCGATCGTATTTTTATATGAGAAGTGAAAAGTGAAGATTTTTTTTTCTTTTTCTACTTTTATATATAATATAATAATAAAAGAAAAAATAAAGACTTTAATACAAAATGAAAGACTCATTATTATAATTTAATTTTTTATTAATACAAATTAAATTTTTAATTCTTGAGAATACAAACGTTTTGAAAATTTAAAACAAAAATTTTATGGGTAAATTATCAAAACATAACGAGTATTTAAACGTTTTGAAAATTTATAACAATTCAGTTAACTTTTCTAGAGTTTTCAACTAGTATTTAAACTTATTAAAACATAAATTTTTAAGGTGACCACCCAAAAATCATAAATTTTTTTATAAAAAAAATAACGAGCTGCTCGCGAACTTATCGAGTCAAGTTGGACCTTGCTCGACTTGACTCGCTAAGATCTCGAGTCAAGCTCGATTTCAAGTCGAGTTTACTCCAATTAAGCATTAACCGAATTTTGACCGAGTCAAGCTCGAGTTGTTTGCGAGGTGCTCAACTCAATAAGCACCCTATATATCCCAATATGTGTTGGGTTAACCATCAAAATAATCATGATCTTGGATTTTAGTTTATGAGGGTGTGCTTGGACACCACAATATAATTGTATGAAAAATGTAATTATTATTCTCCAAGTAATTACGAGAAAATCTAAATAATGTTAATTATGATAAAAAATAAACTTAAGCCATAAAACATTTTATAAATGTTTGACAATAAAATTATCAAGGTCGAAAAAGGTGTTATAAATATATAAATAACATATTATAAAATCCTAACCTGTAGCAAATATAATAAATTGCTATTTGATGTTGTAAGAATAAATAAAAAAATAATATATATAAAAACTTTGCATATATAAAAATAAAAATTTAAAGTATTATATATAATTGATGTTATAAGAAAAAGTGTACATGCATAAAAGTATTCTTAGTTATTATAAAATACTACTAATAATAATTATTATAAAAAATTAAAGACTATAATTATTCAAATAATTACCCTAATTCTCAGCTCTCCCCTTAAAAATCGAATAGTGTAATTAAAGCCTCTGATTACACTTAATTTAGAGAGAACCATAAGTTACAATGGTTATATAAATACTCTACAACTATATAATTATACTAATTGCACCCAAATTTAATTATAAGATTATTTACCTTAAATAAATTTAATTATATGGAACATAGGACACATTATCTTGAGGGTGGCGTTTAAGTGGGCTGAAACGGGCCCAATCAATTTTAAAGTGTAAACAGTTAGTACACTTCTTAAAGTGGGCTGAAAAATCTCTTGATTTTGTTCATCAACTCGGGTTTTTGTTATATTTATATAGATTTTAATACGTTCACATATTTTTTTTAAATATGCTGGTGTGACTACAAAGTAATATCTGTTCAATTTTTTTAGCCATTTAATAACGCACACACACACCCTGTACTTATAGTGCTCGAACTCGAGTCACATGGATGAAATACATCATCCTTTATCACTGGGACCACTCCACGAATTTAATAAGTTCACATATTTATATTATGTTTATGTTATTTTTGTAATATTAAACATTTTAGTTATTTTTCATTTATTTAATAAATATATCAAATAATTTCATATTTTACATATTATGTTATATTGATTCAATCTTAATTTTAATTTCATTTACTTCAATTTGAATCATTACATCAAAGTGTTAAAAAGCTAATAAAAATAACTAGTCTCCCATGCCAAAAGGTAAACCAAACCATTAACATAAAGTCGATTAGTTCAATTACTTTGATTTCAAATTTTAAGATAAAATTTGAACCAATTTAATTAATCATACAAATTAATCAAAAATTAAATTAATTCGATTTAATCGATTTGATTCAACTTTTATCTACTTTTAACCAAATTCAATATAAAAATTAATATTGAAGCCTATGTAAGATAACCTGCATTATTTTTTTTTCATCTTTAGCAGACAAGGAATAATTATTAATTTGACTTTATCAAGCAAAATGCCATTCATTTCAAACTTTGATGTGATATGCCTTGTAATTATTGAAATTTGAGATTTGTGTGTGGTCTTTATCTTCCTTTTCTAACTTTTCTTTTTCTATTTTCCAGAAAACCTATTATATGATTGATATTAGATGAACTTCAAGCTCTAAAATTTCCATTTTAAGAAAATATATATTGATAAATCATTTGGAACTAATTACAAAATGGGATTTGATTTATCTTTTAAATCAATAAATATAAATTTTCCTTGTCACATGATACATGGAAAAAAGAAAGGAAAAATCTTATGAATCTCATACGTTTTCCTTTGTACAAGTTCCACAAAAATCAAAACATGCCGATTTCCAAACTATACATGAAAAAAATGTTTTTTTTTTCTTTCTTTCTTGTCGACCAGCCCAAACAAATGGACCTTAATTTATTTCTCCATAACCTGTAAAGTGCCTTTGAAATTGTCAATTTATGGGATTATTTTCTTTTCACACAACACAACCTAAGCCTCTAGCTTCCGATCCTTTCATGATTCTTAGCTTTTTGCAAGAATTAACGAACATCCTGTGTAACAAAAAACACATAAAATTTGTAAGCATTTGTTTTGTCTTAAAGTTGAAAAATCAATGAATTTAATACATATATAGGGTAAAGAACTTACTCCCATGGTACATCTCCAACCAACATCCAATCACCATCTTTATCTTCATAAGTAGGCACAAATTCTGATCCATTGTATCCTTCCCTTTCTGAATATTTACCAACTTTGAACTTGAACATGTCCTCCATGGCCTTAAGCAATTCTGGGTATCCCTTGTACATCTTTAAATCTATCTTTCTAAGATAAGGAGCTCCATCCATGCTGACTTTGACATACATTCCGCATGTTTCCACCTCCGTTTTCTTCGTTTGGAGGTTGTTTTTCCGGTAAGATCGAATCGGCGGCCACCCGACGACTTGTGCCCTGCAATGTTACATGCATATATCATTAGTATAACATTAATCAATGAAAAGAAAACAATAGAAAAGGCATAGTTTTCCCAATTGCTTACTTGGTGGGTGGAGCTGTTTCTTGATCACATTTTTTAGCAGCTGCAACACTAGAATCTTCATTCATATCAGGCAAGGCTCTTTTGTTACCGATCCTAAGGGTTGTGGAAGCTTGCTCATCCGATGTGCCTGGCAGGCCTAATCGGAGCTCGGTTGCGTCAAGGTTAAAATCTTTCTCGAACGCCATGCTTTCAGATATCGAATTTGATTAAGTTCTGATAACTGATTGATTGATCGATACAACGCGTTTTGCTACAATGATGTATTGAACTGTGGATGAAATATATCCGGAAATATTGATATGAGCTGTGCTATATATAATTCAAGAAAAGGCTTAGATGAGGAGGAGGAACATATGCATGTGTTTAAAGTCTTGGGAAATTTCTATGGAAAGGGAATATGTGGTGATAAAGGTGTGTTTAGTGCATGAATTTGGACATAGGGCAGCTAAGATGTTTGTCACATGAGCAGCACAATTTAGGCACTTGTCTTAAAAAAAATGGGACAAGGTTGGGACAAGAGGTTAGCCGCCCATATAAATATTGATGTCTGTGATATCAGAATAAGATCAGACGGTGTCAGATGGTTGATCAATTTCCTAGGGAATAAATCTAGAGCATTGGATGGTATGACTGATTTAAACTGACTTGGGTTGAGCCCCACATGGGTGGTTGTTGATGGGTAAGACATGGTCTAATTTAGGGCTTTAATTTGATACAATAGTATGGGTAACCTTACATGTGGTCATGGTCACCTTATGGAACCAATTACCTCATACAGATAAGGACATTAAACCACATGAACGTTTCAAAAAATATTATTTAAAAAAAGTTTAACCGTCAATTAGGTACCTAAATCATACAATTTTTGAGTTAAGAGTCCAAACTATTTTTCGGCTAAATAGATGTTTAACGTTTCATTTCGTGATTCATTTTAGGTTCTCTGTTAAATTTCACCGTTAAAGAACACGTGTCATCTCCTGAAAAATTTAAAAATATTAAAAATAAATAAAATTATTTAATTTTCAAAAAATCTTTAATTTTTTCAAATTTCACAAAACAACCCCAAATTCCAAAAATCCATAACTCCCAAAAAACTTAAATTTCGATTTGGGCCGATTCCGCCGCCGCCCACCACATCAGTTACCAGACCATCACAACCATTTTCCCCACCATTTCGTCGTCGAAAATCGACGGACGCTGTGTGAAATGTCGAAATTGTCGAGTGGTTCCTTCAAACGATTCGCGACGAATGGCAGCATGACGGACAACGAACAACGTGTGAGTTGTTCGGCGAGGGGAGGGCGCTTCATTCCGTCGCCGGCAACGCGGCCAATGCTGTCGGGAGTGGTCGGGTTTGGGGGTTTAGGGAATTGGAGACTATTTTGAGAATATTTGAAAATTTCAAGATATATTTTTATTTTGTTTTATTAATTTTATTTATTTTTAATATAATTTTGAAATTTTCAGGAGATGACACGTGTCATTTAACGATGAGAATTAATGGAGAACCTTAAATGGGTCACAGAATGAAACGTTAGGCCCCTATTTGGCCTAAAAATAGTTTGAGTACCTAATTGAAAAAATAGCATAGTTTGAGCACATATTTGCCTATTAAACCAAAAAAAATCAATTTATTCCTTTATTATAGATATTGGTTCCAATTAGTTCTACAATTAAATGGTTCAATTTAATCTTATACAAGTAAAAAAATACAAACATTTATTATTCAGAAAAGACTTCTATCATAAATAAGTACTTAAAGTATAATATTTTTTCATTTGGATATTTAAAGTATTTTTTTTTTGTCAAAATGAGATTTAAATTATACTTTTTATTCAAAATAGATATTTAAAATATTTTTTAGTCGAAATAAGTTTCTAACTTTTTTTTTGTTCATTTACTTTTAACAAGTTAATGGTTTTATATTTTTTTTATTGTTCTACAAATGAAATCTTTTTCGTTGGAGTTGAAATATGAATGAAAGAAATGATTTTAATGTTATTTTCAAATAATTAATGTCAAACCCGTAAAATTTTGGTTTTTTTCAGTTCTGTTTAGTAATACAAGGATTGAATTGGTCTATTTAATATTAAAAACTAAATTGAATCAATCTATAATAGAAGAGTTAAATTGGTATAGTCCCTATAACAAAGAACCTCAATTATTATCACCAAAAATCTAACATATTTATAAAACAATACAAATAATTAAACTCTTATTTTTTTATAATCACTAATATTTAATTTTTTAACTGATTAATTTGGTCGAACTCATGACTTTGCTCATTCATAAAGATGTGATCCAATTTATAATCTTATTTAAGAAATTTAGTTTCTCAATCTATTTTCTATTTTTAATTAAACTTTATTTCCCAATTCTATTTATATTTTACTCTAAACTTAATTTCGTACTCCCTCCTAGAATGTATGCTTACTTTGGTGAATATATATATAGAGAGGGGGTAAACTTGCCCCTATAGTAAACACAAATCAACAATTGATTTTAATTGAAATTTCGATAATTTATTTAATCTTTAAGTTAAAAAAACTAAGAAATTATTAAAATTTTAAAAAATATTTACGTTGCTAATCTCCAAATAATTATGAGATGACACAATGATTTATATGTTTTAACCAATTAATACACCATACTCGTGTTGGGAAATTAACAAACAGATAAGGTAGACATATAATGAATAATAGACTTTTTGGTGCCAAAACACGATATTTTGAATACAACATTAGAAACCTAATGCTCATCATGCATCCATGCATTCTGCATACAGAGCTGTGCATTATTGAAGCGTAGGTGGTAAAGATGGGGCAGTGCACCGACAAGACAAGTGATCTCAATCGTTGGTTGGGTTGGGTCTGAATAAGCAGATATGCGTTGCTTTCATGCACGCACACGAGTGTGTGAGTGTCAATAATGCACACGACTTTAGACTTGGTACCAAACCTCTACCTTCTCTTCATATTTGAGCTTTTAAGCTCACCCTTTTGGTTTTGGATGGACCACCGGCACACACCAAGGGTCCACAGTCCACACAATTTTTTGCATTGATTATCAGCTTTTTCTCTTCTCATCTGGTTGGGGTCGGTCTCGTCTCTCCTCCTATAGATGCCAGCCAATCAAGAACCCCACTCTTTCCTATCAACTCCATATTAAACCAATCCGTTTTTACGCGAAAGTATTTGCCAGCTTTTTTACATTATCTCAAATGGTCTAACGGGATAAGATGCTATGTCTTTTAAGTAAAATTAAGGATTCGAATCATGGGCAGGATTGAACTACGAGAGGGGCAGACTGATTAACTTTGAAACGAATAGGGTCTTGAAAAATAATTAAACCATTGAAATTAAGGAGTTTAGGTTTAATTTTTATAAATTTTAAAATTAAAAGGTCCTAAAAAGTAATTAAACTAAAAATAGGGGTCAAGGTTTAATTTTATTAATTTAAATGATAGGGTCTTAAAGAATAATAAACCAAAAAATTTTGGGAGGAGCATAGGTTTAATTGCAATATTTTCAGAACTATTAGGACCTAAAATCTAATTAATCCATCAAATTGGGGGTTTCCCCTCCCACAATACATGTGGCTACTTCCCTGATCATAGTGTTGTGACTTGTGACTAAATGGGAAAAAATTGCATTGAGAGGATTGTCCCCATAATAAGCCTTTATAAAATTTAATTTAAATTAGTTGGCCAATGAGTTAGATATCGATAATCACACCAAAAAATAACACATATCGTGCAAACAAATTGCTCGAACTAAATTACTTAGGATAACAATATTTTTTTTTTCATTCAAACTACATCATGGATTCACCACTACTGACATTTGTATCTAAATGTACTATCTATGAAAGCGTAATTCATGAACCAACTAAATTAACATTTACATTAGGTCTTAAACCAATTTGGGGACCCATGATAACAACCCACAGCTCATTTACATTATAATTTGCTCAATTTGCCTAGTTTATCATTTGCTTAATATTCTCTTTAATTTGGACATCTCTATTTTCATGTTTAATCATCCTTTGTTCCCCAACAAGTAAGCATGAACCCAATAAATTATGTTTCTCTTTTATCAAATTCCTCATGAATACTTGGCAGAAAGAATCCCCATATATTAAGATAGAGGCATCTCGTTAGTATTTTTACATCTCAAAATTAATATAATGATGGTCTCTAGATTCATTCAAGTATTCTGATAGCCGATGGCATCTGATGATGATTCACCAACTTCGATTGCTAAACCAATCATTGTAAACAATTAGATCAAACGTAATGATGATATTATATTATAATATTTAATCTATAGCTTAGTAATAATATCGACTGAATTAAAACTTAATCGATACATTTTTCTTTTTGTTAATTTGGCCTAAGGTCGAAATGCATTGAATGTTGACGGGTCTATGTATGTATGTGTTTCAACATTCTTACTCGATTGTGAATAAATGAATAGACATCCTAACCATAAGGGGAATAGATGAAAGAAACTATGTAGAGGTTCAATGCACCTAAAATTTGTCAATCCCTTTCTCAATAAATACTTGTTTGGGTACGAGGGCGACAATTCACCCGTGACCATTGCATAGCCACGTTTAGGCCTTAATTGCCGAGATGTGCGTCGGATTCGATGATAGGAACATGATAAAACACATATACATCTATATTGTTTTTAGTAAGTGATTTGAGATATGTTTAAATCTCGATTTAGTGTATTGTTGGAAAAATAGACTGCTGCAAAACGAGGCGTTAGCACTGACTGGAAAATAATAAAATAATTAAACGAAACCAAACCGTGTCGTGGTATTAACCACTGCCTTAGAAGCGAATTCGCCCCGATGTGTGTAATCGCTACAATGGACGAACGGCCCCCTGAGGTTAGCACGGCTCTCCAAATTTCGTACACCCGAAAGATGGAGCGGACTCTGATGGTACTGCTCTTCTCTCAACTCAAAATCAACACTCATGATAGGTTTATAAAAACCAAAGAGAATGTTTCTCAAGCAAACTCTATTGCTTAGGTATATTCCAAATGAGTGAAATTGCCCACTATTTATAGGCTAAATAGTGAGGGTAAAATCGTCATTTCCACATCACAAATTAATTCTATTAATAATAGAATTAAATATCATTATTATAAGTTATATTCATCACAAATTAATTCTATTAATAATAGAATTAAATATCATTATTATATAACTTATATTTTGAGTATTAACAACAATCCCCCACCAATGCGAAAAATATCTTTCGTAGATATGAGAGCATTGAAGTTAAAACATGAGAAGAGCAATAACGAGATTAGTTGCTTAAGCACTAGTGAACGTATCTTGAACTAGTACATAGTGATGATGAGCAATCCCTCTCTTAGACAAGTGAAACTAGTCTTGAACTTTCTAAGATTAGGGTAAACTCATAACACACAACTAACCTCTTCATCCACCGAAGTCCTCGATGTGTCTACAAAGTATATATACAAATGTATATATATATACCCTATTTTCTCAGAATTCTAGTAAGTGTACTAGAAAAACGGCCCAACGTTTTTCATAGAAGGTGGCTAGTCCTTCTCACTTACATAGGTTATTTCATCAAGTTTATCTCAACATAAACCACTCAAATAAGAGCTATGAAATAATTAAGAGCTTTTTCCTTAAGCTCATCCTCTCAAATAAATAGGTGAATTCTTCAAGTTCAATTATAAAATGAACCACCCAAACTCTGAGATAAGAATTCATTAAGAATAAAAACTCAACATCTTTAATCGGTGAATTCAATAAGTTCTTCTCAATAGAACAACCCAAACTCTTGGGATTGAATTCTTTAAGAGTTTTAAGAAAACTCATCCTTTCTAGCGGCAAGTTCATTCAGTCCCTCGCGATAGGACTTCCCACTCAACACGGGGCAGTCCTTCGCGATAGGACTACCCACTCAATACTAAGAAATGAACTTATTAAGAGTAGTTTATTCGACCAAAGTCGGTAAATTCATCAAGTCTTTCTCACTAAGACCACCCAAAACCTGGGCTATGAATTTATTAAGAGCAACAATGCTCAACCTGTGCATGTACATTATTCGTAATAGGGATAGGTAATAAGAAATGTACACTATGAGTCTTTCCATGGTTTCGTTTGACCACATTGAACTTAGATAACTAAGTTGGGTATCCACCATGAATTCCTCAACCAATGGGCTTTAAACCCATCCCCCTCGACGAATCTAGGACCAGTTTTCAACTTAACCCTTTGGTAAGCGGATCTGCTAGGTTCCTTTCTGACTTCACATACTCTAAAGAGAATACTACATTCCTTAAATGTCTCACTGATTCATGTCTTATGTGTATGTGTCTTTTCTTACCATTGTAAGCTTGGCTTTTAACCACACATATCGATACTTGTGAATCACACAACAAGGACACCGGAGGAGTCAGTTTTTCCCATAATGGAATTTCTGCTAACAAATTTCTAAGCTATTCGGCTTCTTGCCCAGCTAGGTCAAGAGCAATAAACTCTGACTTCATGGTAGAGCGAGCGATACAAGTCTGCTTAGCAGACTTCCATGAAATCGCTACACCACCTAAGGTAAAGACATACCCACCCGTGGAGCTTACTTCATGATTATCGATAACTCAGTTGATGTCACAATATCCCTCTAACATTGAAGGAAAGTCAACAAGATCGAGTTTCCAGTCAATAGTACCTTTAAGATACTTAAGTAAGCGTCTGAGTGCAATCCAGTGCTCTCCACTAAGATTATGAGTATATCTGTTTAACCTACTCACTGCATAGGCAATATCAGGCCGAGTATAGTTCATTAAGAACATAAGGCTTCAAATAATTTTAGCATACTCTTCTTGGGAAACACTACTTCCTTTATTCTTAAAAAGATGGATACTAGAGTCATAAAGATTCGAACATGGATGACATCAAAATTGTCAAATTTCTTTAACACCTTCTAAATATAGTGTGTTTAATTTAAAGAAAATCTTTTTTTTAGTTTCGGTAACTTTTACTTCTAAGATCACATCAACCTTTCCCAAATCAGTCATCTCAAATTTAGTGGACAAGAAATTTTTTGTTTTGTTAATGTATTCAATGTTAGTACTGAATATCAACATGCCACCCACATATAAGCTTATGATGATACAATCAGTCCCAAATATTTTTGAATACACGCATGCATCCGCTCCATTAACAATAAAACCAAAACTCAAAATGATTTTATGAAATTTCTCGTACCACTACTTTAGAGCTTGTTTAAGGCCATAGAGAGACTTTTTAAGTCTACACACTTTGCCTTCCATACCAGGTGTCTCAAAACCTGATGGTTGCTCTATATAGATCTCCTCATCTAGATCTCCATTCAAAAATGCAGTCTTTACATCCATTTGATGTACTTGCAACTTGTGAATGAAGGCTAGTGCAAACAATGCACAGATCGTTGAGATTTTTGTGACAGGAGAGTAAGTATCAAAGAAGTCTTGACCAAATCTTTGAGTGAACCCTTGACTACTAGCCTTGCCTTATACCTTTGGATAGAACCATCTGATCTAAGTTTCTTTCTAAAGACCCATTTATTACTGATAGGTTTAAATCCTCTAGGCAAGTCAACCAACTCCCAAGTGTGATTAGACATTATTGATTCTAGTTCATCATCAATAGCATTTCTCCAAAAACTAGCATCAATTGAACTTATAGCTTCGTTATATGTCTTTGGATCCTCATCTAAAAGAAAGGATTGAGGTATAGGTTCGGTTATAGAGTCTAAATCACTAATTTCTGTAATAAAGGAAGTTTATAAAATCTGGCCCGAAGGTAGTTTCTACCCTTTGTCTTTTACTTCTTCTATGCTCTAATTCAAACTCTAGAGTTTTCTTGGCAGGAATACTAGAAGAAGCAGAAGTATGACTTTCTCGTTGTGTTTCAACAATTAATCTAGGTTTCTTAAGAGGAAAGAAGTCCTCAAAGAACACAGCATCCCTAGATTCACAAATTGAGAAGTCATGTAAAAACATAAACCTGTATGCAACACTATTTGTAGCATACCCTATAAACATTGCATCAACAGTTTTAGAACCGATAGAGATTTTCTTAAAGTCAGGCAAACCGACTTTTGCTAGACACCCCCACATTTCTAACATTTTTAAGATAGAAACAAATCCATAAGTGTCTTAAACAACGTGTAAACAAATACTCAATCATACTAAAGTAAAGTTTTTTATGAGTTTTAACCATAAAATGATATTTTAACAAACTCAAATCTTGTTTACACATGATTATATTCTCAAGGTTTTGAGAAATATTAAAATTCGTATACATAATTTCAAACGATTATGAAATTACTTTTATATCATTCAAAGATAATTTTAACTTTCTCCTAATTCGATAAATTAAGAATATTATGCAAATATTTATGAAGAGTTTACAAATTTTTCTAGCAACAGGAAAAAATTATCTCAAATTTATTACAAGAGATTTCAACACAACTCTTAAGATAGATCATCTTTTTCCTTTCCTCTACTTAGGAAAAGAACTCAAAGAGATTTAATTGCTACAACATACTTTTTAGTAGCACTAATGTCTATCATATTCTCATTCATATTATTCAGCATATTAGCCCTGAAGAGACCATCACATATTTTATTTACTATGACTAAATTTGGTATTCTGCTCAAACCAAATTAATCTCAACTCTTATAGACTTATGGTGATTTCTTCAAGTCCATTTAAAATGAACCACTCAGTCTTGGGATAAGAAATCATTAAGAATAAATATTCAACCTCATTGTCGGTGAATTCAAAATGTCCTTCTCAATAGGATCATTCAAACTTTGAATTCATTAAGAGTTTCTTGAAACTCAATCTTTTTTGCGGTAAGTCCATCTTGTCCTTCTCAATAGGACAACACATTCAAATTTGTGTTATGAACTTATTAAGAATAAGTATTCAACCATATAAATTTGGTGTAGAAGTTAAAAGAGATCTTATTTGTCATAGTATTTTTATAAAAGTTAGCACATTAAAGAACAATGCACCAGGTAGGTTACCATGAAAGAGAGGTGGTGCTCTAGGCACGCTTAAATACCATGTCTTTGATAAAACCAATCCTAGACATGCATTTTCATAATGTTTTTCAATAAGCCATTTATGTATTTTCTCTTTCTTTAATTAAGGTCTCTTAAGAAAAATTATGCTTGATACTTTTACACACAAAAGTATCTTATTAAGCATACTTAATATAAGGCTCACTACTTAGAATAATCATTCATTCTAGCTTTAATCTTTACACTGGTCTAAAACATGCTCACTGAGTTAAAGACTAGTTTAAAGGCGCAACGTAAATTCATGTGATAAAGCATGAATAGACAGGCAACAAATCTAAATAATCTGACCTCGCATGTGCGTAGAATCACAATCCCAAATAGACTTGCCCATTCTCACCATGCTTGCAACTTCAATATTTGCATCACCATCTTTAACCAGAATGACCCCAAAATTTATCGTGACAGTCACTTCATCTGAATCAATCTCTTTTGAACTTTCTAAATTCAAATGAAGATTATACATGGTTAGTCACAAAAATAATTTACTAACAGTAATAAAAAATTAAAATTTTACTGATAGTAATAAGATTCTTATCTTTAAAATTTTGGTTTCTTATATGCAGCGGATTGTCGAAATCAAGCCAAAATTTAACAACTATTTAGTTTGGAGAATTTTCCATTTTAGCTTCACGAACATCATACTTCTCCAAAGAATCAAACTTGGTCATTGACATATTTGTTTTGATAAATGAACATCCATTCCTCCTGTTGACTTATAAATTTCTCAAAAGAAATTATTAGTACGACAATTGCATATATATATATATATAGCCTTCTTTACAAATTATAGTAATACTTACTCATGCTTTTCAAAAAACAAGAACAATCTCCTTCATCAAATAATAATTATAATGTTTAATAACTATTATTAAAGCCCAAGGTCATAAGCATACTTCGTAAAGCACTATAATGTCTTATAAAAGATATTAAAAAGCTAATGTTAAAAGCATGTAACCTCCCTCAAATCAATAACGTTACAACTTTAAAATAATTTTTAAAATCATGACACATAAATGTTTATCGTCTTTATAAGCAATAAAAGCTAATTAAAAACATTTACCCCTCATAATGGTAAATTGTTTCATTGTCCAAAAAATTAAAAGTAAATTTTCTTTTAATATTTAACTCGTATAGTCTTTTCAAAAACAAAGACCGTTTCCTTCACAAAATAGCATTACCAAAACTGAAAACATGCTATCATTGATTCAATATGCCTTTTAATCAAATTACTTCAATTTGATATACATTAAAAAACGGTAAAAATGTTTTCTTCAGAATACAGTAAGCCATAAATTTAATCAGTGCCATTTAATTCATACTTATTCCCAAACATAAACACATATTTATTAGCCATGTAAACATATATCACATTAAAAATGACATTCTACCACTTTAAATTCAATTATTTTGATGAAGTTTGCATTTAAAGCCATTTAATTAATAAACGGCTTTCTAATAATTTCATCAAAAATCATCATCACAAATATTCATAACATTTTAATGAAAACAAACGCAAAGTACCTCAAATTCATTTGCACTTCTGTTTATACGATGATGATCCATTTCCTTAACCTGATTGCTTTGGAAAAAATATGATCGACCTCTACCATCTTATTTTCCAAAGTGTATTTTAACAGCAGTTGAATTCGCTTCTAAATTGTTGGAAAAATAGACTGCTGCAAAACGAGGCGTTAGCACTGACTGGAAAATAATAAAATAATTAAACGAAACCAAACCGTGTCGTGGTATTAACCACTGCCTTAGAAGCGAATTCGCCCCGATGTGTGTAATCGCTACAATGGACGAACGGCCCCCTGAGGTTAGCACGGCTCTCCAAATTTCGTACACCCGAAAGATGGAGCGGACTCTGATGGTACTGCTCTTCTCTCAACTCAAAATCAACACTCATGATAGGTTTATAAAAACCAAAGAGAATGTTTCTCAAGCAAACTCTATTGCTTAGGTATATTCCAAATGAGTGAAATTGCCCACTATTTATAGGCTAAACAGTGAGGGCAAAATCGTCATTTCCACATCACAAATTAATTCTATTAATAATAGAATTAAATATCATTATTATAAGTTATATTCATCACAAATTAATTCTATTAATAATAGAATTAAATATCATTATTATATAACTTATATTTTGAGTATTAACAACATCGATCATATGTTCATATATGCTTAATCAAATTATATTATGCGAGGTTTATTAATTGACCTACTGCCTAAGAATATTTATATTATCTCATCTTGTATGAGTTTGAATATCAACATCGAAATGTAATATTTATCTATTTAATCAAAAAAATTATATTATGTGTTTTTTTTCCTTTGCAAGAATAATATTTAAGCTATACTTGAAGCTTATAAACATATCTAGTTTCATCAACCGTGAATGAATGAACCAAAAATTGGAAAGTTTTTTGAACAATTTCTACCTAGAGAAGGGAAAGGAGAATTTTAATTCTACTATGTCTTGTGCCTATAACCTAGGGAAAAGGAGAGTATCAATTGAGAGCTTTAACCATCTGCTCTAGAGATTGTTAGAAAAAAAAAACTGAATCTTAAAATATGAATTAATGAAATCATTTGTTAGAGCGAATGTAATTATGATTAGTTTTGGATTTTTTAAAGACTAGAAAGCTATATTGTAGAGTTAAAGCGTAGCCAAATTGAATTTGTTTGGTCATGCATATATCTTTATCCTACGTCCCTATTCCAATTCAAAGCTTTTAAAGGTGAAGTCTCCATCGAAAACCAAATTTTGGGAACATAAAGTTATTGTTAAAACATTCTTTCTTTAAAGACTGTGATATTGCCATAATACTAATAAGCATCTAAAAAATAAATAAACTAAAGAAAATCTTATATTTATATGGATTCGAACCAATATTAAAGGTTTGTTTTTTATTTGCACATATTTTATATTTTCTAATTTTAAGAAAATGAAAAAAAAGAAAATGAAACATATATTTAAGTCAAGCCACTATCATCTTCATTTTTTCTTATGAAAAAGCAAGTTTTGTTTCAAACTTGTATGTTACGAACATTGACTTTCCAATTTTATTATTCCCAACATGAGAATGGCCCTGTTTGGCAATTAGTGGATAGCGGATAGTTGATAGCGGATTGCATTAGCTGATAGCTGATTGCATTAGCTGATTTGATTGGCGGATTGTATTAGCTGATTGTATAAAAGTGTTTGGTAAAATTAACTGATAGCTTATAACTGTTAGATTATTTAAACAAATAAAATGACATTTAAGGACATGTTTATATTCAATACTTGTTTGAATAGTTTATTAGTTATCAATATTTTGTATCTAATTATTATTAATTAGATCTATAAAATTATTTTTAATATAACTTTTCTAAACATATTCAAATGATTTATATATTAATTTATTATTTATATAATTATTTTAATATAATTTATTTAATTAATTAATTAATTTAAATACACATATAAATATGTGATAATAAAAAGAAAAAAGTAAATAAGATTAGCTTATAAATAGGGTGAAAAAATATTTAATTTAGATTATTTTGAGATTTTTGGTAACTGGTAAGGGCAAAAGAGTCTTTACAACTCTAATATCAAACCTCTAATCTCAAAAAGCTCTTATTATGAGTTTTTTCAAAATTAGCGGTTTCACCCCAATCCGCTCTTTCAATCCGCTATTTACCAAACAACAATATTAGCAGATTTGACTAGTTAAACCTCTAATTATGGCTCAAACCTTTAATTTTTGCCCAAACCTCTCTTTACCAAACAGGGCCAATGTCTTTGTTAGAAAAATAGTTAGCATCTCATCACATTAACCTAATTGTCGACCAATAATTTCTTCGAAAAATGTTAAACATTAACCTAATTGTCGACCAATATTATTTTTTTTGTTGTCCTTTCGGTTTTTAGGGTTTTGCTTTGACTAATTCTGACTGAGCCGTGTCGCATACCTAATTTTAGTGTGTGAGTCTCCCAGCATGAATTTTTTACATATACAACAACGCCTTAAACTCGAGACTTGCTTAAGCGATATCAAGCTGCTTACCACTTAGACCAATCTGTTGATTAGTATTAAATATTATTAATCAAGAAAATAATAATACTAAAAGATAGTCCGGCCTAAATAAATGCCGAAAAATAAGACATTTGACATTAAAATGAAATTAACCTTAAAAGAGGAATCAAAAACAGAAACACTTGTATATTACCAAATGGTCACACGTGTGGTGTCTCAAAGAGATGTTGACATTGTTCTTGGTATGTGGCTCCATACTTGGTTGGGGATGCACACGTGTGGGAGTCATGGGGATGTGACAGTGGGCTTTGTGGGCCAGACATCCACACGAGGGGACATTTTTGAGTGTACATTGGCTGGCAATGGGCCTCCTTATTGTTCGGCTAAATCTCCCTTTTCTTCTCTTGTTTTGGAGTCTTGCAATTATGTCAAGGTCCCACCACGTTTATCCTAAAAAGGTCACTATAGTATTTGTCTTATAATAATCAGTATTTAATTTATTAATTAGTTAATTCAAATTAAATTCTGTAGAAAATCATTACATGAACGATTCTTTTAACCTAGTTTATATAATTCAAAATATTATAATTTGAACTCTTAACTTTGCATAAACCTGATATCCCAACTCACTAAATCAACTGATAATTAATATATTTTCAAATACATTTTGATAAAATAAAAGAAATTTTTTTCAAAGTTTTTAGATTCCATAAACATGGTTGAAATGGAACAAAAATCATTTGTTTTATTTTGGTGCTTCTATTCACGCCTAACATTAAAAAATAAACTTTAAGCTTATTCTTAATTTTTAAATCATAAATCATAAATCCTAAAAATTAAATCATACAATCTACCCCTAAATCCTCACGCTAAATCTTAACTCTAAATTTTAAATTTTTTTTTAATGTGAAACATAAATAAGGACACCAAAAAAAGACAGATAATTTTTGTTCGTTAAAAATGGTGGTACTTGCCTGAGTTAAAAAAATTCGAGACATGTCATTAGTTTTAAATCTCGTATATAAAATTATAAATTTATTGTTATTATTTCAAATAATATATGTAGCATGTTTTAATTCGATAATAATTACAATTTTTTTCTTTTCTTTTGTGACTTAATTAAACCTTTATGACTAGAATTGTATTTTTTGATAAGCCCTTCTCATAACTTAATATAACATTGTATTTTGCATTCGAGAGGTCAAAAGACCAAATTCAAAAGTCAAAAGTGCAATTATCCACATGTAATATATTTAATGTAAGAAAAGGACATTATGGTCAAGTAAATGGTTTGACCAAAGCCTTTGTTTTAAACTACAAGATAAAATTAGTTGCAATCTATAGGGTGGTTCAACAACTACCAATTTCAAAGGGCAAGTGAAATAGAAGACCAAAATATTAAAAAAAACAAGAAATCCGATATTATGAATATTTCATGCTATAATAAAATAAAATTATACTCAATATGTTCAGAATTTTTTTTCCAAAAAAATGTATTACAGTTACATATTTTTATATTTTTATGTTTATTTTACTATTCATATTTAAAGTTTATATATGCCCTTTTAACAATAGATTTTTAAAGTTCAAATCTATATTGTTTGTATGTGAGCACAATGTCCTTTACTATTACATCTAATAGCAACTTATATAGTTGTATTTAGACATGCATATGCATAAATTTATAATTGTCATAGTTTTGGAGAAACAAAGGCACGTTGGTGGTGGGGGTAGAAGAAGCAAAGGTAAAAAATGCAATGTCAAAGTTGTCTTGTCCAAAAAGGTGCATATTAATTAATGGTTTTTCAATCAAGGGTTTTGTTTAATTGTTTTTGTTTGCTTTTTACCATTTTTGTGTCATTGTAGTGGGAACCAAATGGGGCATGCCTCCATAATGTGTGATTTTTAATGGTTACCACATGAAGTGGAAAGATTGAGGATAAGTATGCAAAGGATGAAAAGATTTTTATTTCAATACATTATTCATAGTTATGGAGGATTTGAAGTTAGGGGGCAAAACATAAATTTTGAAAGGTGGGGGGACAAATTCACAATTATCCTAATTTTTTCAGAAAAAATATAAGGAATCAAAGGCTAAAAAAAATTTCCCCCTACCCGGGGGGCCACAGCCCCTCCTATTGGAGCTGTGGCTCCGTCCCTGGTGATTACTACAAGCAGACCTTTAATATCGTCATGTGTCTTATTAAAGATTTAAAGTTTTAAATTTTATGATTTAAAATTTTAGAATTAAAAGTTAAAGTTTAAAATGTTTTAAATGAGACATGTGTCAATATTAAGAGTTCGTTTATGAAAAACAATTATTATCAGTGCTTAAAATAATTGTCTATTATTAGTATATAATATATAATGAAGCATAATATTAATTTATGTAAAACTAATGAAAATCTGTGATTTTAAATAAGAGGTCTTATATAAATAAATATATGGTGGTTTGGATGCTCTTAAATAGCTAATGTGACTTAATTACGTAAATGGTAGGGAAGTGTTGTTTTATAGGGGTTTTAATTTCATTTTTTTTGGTTATAATAGAGTGGTATTTAAATTTTTGATGTAAATGTCAGAATTTAAATTTATATAAGATAAAAATAGATGAACATCAAATGAATGTTATTTTTTTTAAAAAATTTCGTAATAATCAAACATCAAATGAATATGTTTTTTTTTATAGTTTGATAGATTGTTGATGAGGTTGAAACCTTACTTTTTATCAAAGTGTTAAAGAATACATAATTAATTATTATATTCTTTGATCAGAATAAATTATGTTCACTTATCTTTATACATTTTATAGTTAATTTTATACAAATATATTATTTATATATTCAAAAAATAATGTTCATTGTTAAAATAATAAAATAAATAAATCCAATTAAAAATAAAAATAGTTTATTCAAAGCTTAATCCAATCTGAATCAAAATCTCATATAGTGCTCCTAAAATATGAGATAACAGACCAAAATGAACACCGTTGTTAAGGCATCTTCAAAAATTGGTGGAGCCAAAGCAAACAACACAAAATTTTAACATCATCCATGACGTCACTCCCCGACATGTTTTGGACGGCTGAAAATTAACACCATATTCCACTTGGCACAATCATCACCGTCCAAATCCCATTCCGAAACCATATATTATCTTTTGACATAAACCATATTTTGGGCTTCTTCTCAACATTTTTCACATTATTCCTTTAGCAAAGCACATCAAGAGAAACAAAGAGAGGAGGGGAAAACAGAAGAGAGCACAAGGCAACTAAAGAGTGACAATCAAAGGATTAAAGTCGGATCGGATTCGAGTTTCGGGTTTTTTCATGTACGGTTAACATAATGAGTAGCGTTATGGGATCCGAGCGTGGCAAGTATAGCACGATTAATTTTGAAGAGACGGAGTTACGTTTAGGGTTGCCGGGAGGCATCGAAAACGATAGCGAAACGGCCAAAAATAATGGGAAAAGAGGGTATTTGGATATGGTTGATTTGAAGCTTAACCTTTCAACAACAACAACAACAAAGGAAACATCCGCTGACGAAACTGAGAAGATGAAGGAGAAGAACACCGTCGCTGCTGAACCTGCTAAGCCCCCTGCAAAGTAAGCTCCCATCATCTTTCTTTTTCCTCTAGTTTTTGGTGATTTAATGTTTTCATGGTTAATTAATCTTGTTTCTCAGTCTTTGTTTTCTATGTTCTTCCTTTTTTTATGGTTTTTGATACACTAATTTTCAGAGAAAAAATAACATAAAAGGAGCATAGCACGAGTCTATTTTCGAATGAAGTACGTAGTGCTTTTTTAGCGACGAAAATTATTCGCCGGAACTTATGCATGGTGATGGCATGCGCAAGCATGAGTATATTTCTGAATGAAATAATGCATTTTTTGGCGACGAAAGCTTTTCGTCCCTAAAAATCATTAAAGTTTAACATGAAAGTGGCAAAGATAGTCTACAGCTAACTTTTGGTAAATGTCATTCAAATTTTCAATAGTTGAAGAATGATAATAATCTTATGGTTTTGATCAAAAAAAGAAGAAGATAATAATCTTATGGTAAATTTGTATATTTTGATTTCAGGGCACAAGTGGTCGGATGGCCACCGGTCCGGTCTTTCCGGAAAAATATCATGACGGTTCAGAAAAACAACTCCGGCGAGGGCGAGAAGGCCGGCAGCGGAAGCAGCAGCAACACAACAACAAACGCCACCGCGCCGGCCGCGTTCGTTAAGGTCAGCATGGACGGTGCGCCATATCTACGCAAGGTGGACTTGAAATTATACAAGAGTTACCAAGAACTATCCGATGCCTTGGGCAAGATGTTCAGCTCCTTCACCATTGGCAACTGTGGAGGCTCACAAGGAATGAAAGATTTCATGAACGAAACCAAATTGATAGATCTATTGAATGGTTCCGAATATGTTCCTACTTATGAAGACAAAGATGGAGATTGGATGCTTGTCGGAGATGTCCCATGGGGGTATGTTAATTTCCAAGTTCATAATTTTACATTTTTCGAATTAATTTCATGATTTAACTTAACTCATTTTCTGCTATTGTTATAGGATGTTTGTCGATTCATGCAAACGTGTACGAATCATGAAAGGATCTGAAGCAATCGGACTTGGTTAGTCACCCTTAATACAAATCTGTTTGACTAGGATCCGACTAGTAAAGATTTCAAATTAATTGTTTTATTAACATGATGAATTTCATATATGATTGATTAAATTTTCATTGGAACTGCAGCACCAAGAGCAGTGGAGAAGTGCAAGAACAGAAGCTGATGGTAGTTTTATTACACAACAATCTCAGTTGAGAATCAAGTGTTACAAAGATTAAAAAAACCAGAACGGCAAACCGGTTCGAGACGGATCGAGCAGGGAGTTTGAATGTGTTCATCATCAGCATGAAAAAGATGAAGAAATTATTACCAGAAATTAAAATGTCTATAGACTTTGTTTTAGTTTCTTCTGTGATGCAAGGCTTGTGTAATAATGAATAACCTAAACTTATTATTAATGTTTTTAATTAGTTGTCATGAGTTTTTCCTTTTCATTCACTCCTTATTTTTGTAATATTTTTGCATGTGACTTTCTTTTCTTTTCTTTTATATAATATTATAAGAAAAGATTCTCTGCAATATGCAATATTTTATTTAATTATTATTTTTGATTAATTTTATAATGTCTTATTGTAATTGGTTGAGGAGACAAATAAACAAGATCCATGAACAAAGTGATAAGGATGAGAGCAATGCCATGTGCAAATGACTGGAAACATTTAAGAATCAATTATTACAGATTTTTAAATTAATTTTTTAGTCTTATTATTATTTTATTTTTTAGAAAAACTAAATGGTCAAGGAACCAAACAATTGAAGTGGCTTAAATGCTGGATTTGGTTGAAAAAAAAAGCATCTTTCTTTAAGACATCTCCAACACGAAACTAGGTCTGCTGCTTAGTGGCAATACCGCTATGGTGCGGCACTAACTAAAAATATTTACAAAATACGGAATTAAAAATGTTATATTTTTTATAATATTTTCGGTTGGTGTCTCGCAACAGTATCGATACTTAGAGATAAATTTTGATACTTACAAAAACCTAAAATATTATTAGAAGCGATAAGTATTAATACTCAAAGCTAAATTTAGATATTTAACCACCAACTTAAAATGTTTAAAAAAAATATAACATTTTTAACTCTGTCTTACGTGTTTTATAACATTTTTAACTTCTCAAAGATTCCATTAATGAATTGAATATATGTTAAAAAAAGAGAAATGAATATAATATATATATATATATTATTTACAATATTCTAACTCGAAACTTTATCGATTATGTTCCAAATTCAATTCCCTTTAGAGATATTTTTCTTCTGATTATTTATTTTTAGTTTTAATTTTTTTTCATATAATTTACAATGGTAGGTTTTGTTGGAAAAATAGACTACTGCAAAACGAGGCGTTAGCACTGACTGGAAAATAATAAAATAATTAAACGAAACCAAACCGTGTCGTGGTATTAACCACTGCCTTAGAAGCGAATTCGCCCCGATGTGTGTAATCGCTACAATGGACGAACGGCCCCCTGAGGTTAGCACGGCTCTCCAAATTTCGTACACCCGAAAGATGGAGCGAACTTTGATGGTACTGCTCTTCTCTTAACTCAAAATCAACACTCGTTATAGGTTTATAAAAACCAAAGAGAGTGTTTCTAAAGCAAACTCTATTGCTTAGGTATATCTCAAATGAGTGAAATTGCCCACTATTTATAGGCTAAATAGTGAGGGCAAAATCGTCATTTCCACATCACAAATTAATTCTATTAATAATAGAATTAAATATCATTATTATAAGTTATATTCATCACAAATTAATTCTATTAATAATAGAATTAAATATCATTATTATATAACTTATATTTTGAGTATTAACAACAATCCCCCACCAATGCGAAAAATATCTTTCGTAGATATGAGAGCATTGAAGTTAAAACATGAGAAGAGCAATAGCGAGATTAGTTGGTTAAGCACTAGTGAACGTATCTTGAACTAGTACATAGTGATGATGAGCAATCCCTCTTTTAGACAAGTGAAACTAGTCTTGAACTTTCTAAGATTAGGGTAAACTCATAACACACAACTAACCCCTTCATCCACCGAAGTCCTCGATGTGTCTACAAAGTATATATACAAATGTATATATATATATAGCCTATTTCCTCAGGATTCTAGTAAGTGTACTAGAAAAACGGCCCAACGTTTTTCATAGAAGGTGGCTAGTCCTTCTCACTTACATAGGTTATTTCATCAAGTTTATCTCAACATAAATCACTCAAATAAGAGCTATGAAATAATTAAGAGCTTTTTCCTTAAGCTCGTCCTCTCAAAAAATAGGTGAATTCTTCAAGTTCAATTATAAAATGAACCACCCAAACTCTGGGATAAGAATTCATTAAGAATAAAAACTCAACCTCTTTAATCGGTGAATTCAATAAGTTCTTCTCAATAGAACAACCCAAACTCTTGGGATTGAATTCTTTAAGAGTTTTAAGAAAACTCATCCTTTCTAGCGGCAAGTTCATTCAGTCCCTCGCGATAGGACTTCCCACTCAACACGGGGCAGTCCTTCGCGATAGGACTACACACTCCATACTTGGAAATGAACTTATTAAGAGTAGTTTATTCAACCAAAGTCGGTAAATTCATCAAGTCTTTCTCACTAAGACCACCCAAAACCTGGGCTATGAATTTATTAAGAGCAACAATGCTCAACCTGTGCATGTACATTATTCGTCATAGGGATAGGTAATAAGAAATGTACACTATGAGTCTTTCCATGGTTTCGTTTGACCACATTGAACTTAGATAACTAAGTTGGGTATCCACCATGAATTCCTCAACCAATGGGCTTTAAACCCATCCCCCTCGACGAATCTAGGACCAGTTTCCGACTTAACCCTTTGGTAAGCGGATCTGCTAGGTTCCTTTCTGACTTCACATACTCTAAAGAGAATACTTCATTCCTTAAGTGTCTCACTGATTCATGTCTTATGTGTATGTGTCTATTCTTACCATTGTAAGCTTGGTTTTTAACCACACATATCGATGCTTGTGAATCACACAACAAGGACACCGGAGGAGTCAGTTTTTCCCATAATGGAATTTCTGCTAACAAATTTCTAAGCTATTCGGCTTCTTGCCCAGCTAGGTCAAGAGCAATAAACTCTGACTTCATGATAGAGCGAGCGATACAAGTCTGCTTAGCAGACTTCCACGAAATCGCTACACCACCTAAGGTAAAGACATACCCACTCGTGGAGCTTACTTCATCATTATCGGTAACTCAGTTGACGTCACAATATCCCTCTAACATTGAAGAAAAGTCAACAAGATCGAGTTTCCAGTCAATAGTACCTTTAAGATACTTAAGTAAGCGTCTGAGTGCAATCCAGTGCTCTCCACTAAGATTATGAGTATATCTGTTTAACCTACTCACTGCATAGGCAATATCAGGCCGAGTATAGTTTATTAAGAACATAAGGCTTCAAATAATTTTAGCATACTCTTCTTGGGAAACACTACTTCTTTTATTCTTAAAAAGATGGATACTAGAGTCATAAAGATTCGAACATGGATGACATCAAAATTGTCAAATTTCTTTAACACCTTCTCAATATAGTGTGTTTAATTTAAAAAAAAATCATTTTTTAGTTTCGGTAACTTTTACTCCTAAGATCACATCAACCCCTCCCAAATCAGTCATCTCAAATTTAGTGGACAAGAAATTTTTCGTTTTGTTAATGTATTCAATGTTAGTACTGAATATCAACATGCCACCCACATATAAGCTTATGATGATACAACCAGTCCCAAATATTTTTGAATACACGCATGCATCCGCTCCATTAACAATAAAACCAAAACTCAAAATGGTTTTATGAAATTTCTCGTACCACTACTTTAGAGCTTGTTTAAGGCCATAGAGAGACTTTTTAAGTCTACACACTTTGCCTTCCATACCAGGTGTCTCAAAACCTGGTGGTTGCTCCATATAGATCTCCTCATCTAGATCTCCATTCAAAAATACAGTCTTTACATCCATTTGATGTACTTGCAACTTGTGAATGTAGGCTAGTGCAAACAATGCACGGATCGTTGAGATTTTTGTGACAGGAGAGTAAGTATCAAAGAAGTCTTGACCAAATCTTTGAGTGAACCCTTTGACTACTAGCCTTGCCTTATACCTTTGGATAGAACCATCTGGTCTAAGTTTCTTTCTAAAGACCCATTTATTACTGATAGGTTTAAATCCTCTAGGCAAGTCAACCAACTCCCAAGTGTGATTAGACATTATTGATTCTAGTTCATCATCAATAGCATTTCTCCAAAAACTAGCATCAATTGAACTTATAGCTTCATTATATGTCTTTGGATCCTCATCTAAAAGGAAGGATTGAGCTATAGGTTCGGTTATAGAGTCTAAATCACTAATTTCTGTAATAAAGGAAGTTTATAAAATCTGGCCCGAAGGTAGTTTCTACCCTTTGTCTTTTATTTCTTCTATGCTCTAATTCAAACTCTAGAGTTTCCTTGGCAGGAATACTAGAAGAAGCAGAAGTATGACTTTCTCGTTGTGTTTCAACAATTAATCTAGGTTTCTTAAGAGGAAAGAAGTCCTCAAAGAACACAGCATCCCTAGATTCACAAATTGAGAAGTCATGTAAAAACATAAATCTGTATGCAACACTATTTGTAGCATACCCTATAAACATTGCATCAACAGTTTTAGAATCGATAGTGTTTTTCTTAAAGTCAGGCAAACCGACTTTTGCTAGACACCCCCACATTTCTAACATTTTTAAGATAGAAACAAATCCATAAGTGTCTTAAACAACGTGTAAACAAATACTCAATCATACTAGAGTAAAGTTTTTTATGAGTTTTAACCATAAAATGATATTTTAACAAACTCAAATCTTGTTTACACATGATTATATTCTCAAGGTTTTGAGAAATATTAATTATTAAGATTCGTATACATAATTTCAAACGATTATGAAATTACTTTTATATCATTCAAAGAGAATTTTAACTTTCTCCTAATTCGATAAATTAAGAATATTATGCAAATATTTATGAAGAGTTTACAAATTTTCCTAGCAACAGGAAAAATTATCTCAAGTTTATTACAAGAGATTTCAACACAACTCTTAAGATAGATCATCTTTTTTCCTTTCCTCTACTTAGGAAAAGAACTCAAAGAGATTTAATTGCTACAACATACTTTTTAGTAGCACTAATGTTTATCATATTCTCATTCATATTATTCAGCATATTAGCCCTGAAGAGACCATCACATATTTTATTTACTATGACTAAATTTGGTATTCTGCTGAAACCAAATTAATCTCAACTCTTATAGACTTATGGTGATTTCTTCAAGTCCATTTAAAATGAACCACCCAGTCTTGGGATAAGAAATCATTAAGAATAAATATTCAACCTCATTGTCGGTGAATTCAAAATGTCCTTCTCAATAGGATCATTCAAACTTTGAATTCATTAAGAGTTTCTTGAAACTCAACCTTTCTGGTGGTAAGTCCATCTTGTCCTTCTCAATAGGACAACACATTCAAACTTGTGTTTATGAACTTATTAAGAATAAGTATTCAACCATATAAACTTAGTGTAGAAGTTAAAAGAGATTTTATTTGTCATAGTATTTTTATAAAAGTTAGCACATTAAAGAACAATGCACCAGGTAGGTTACCATAAAAGAGAGGTGGTGCTCTAGGCACGCTTAAATACCATGTCTTTGATAAAACCAATCCTAGACATGCATTTTCATAATGTTTTCCAATAAGCCATTTATGTATTTTCTCTTTCTTTAATTAAGGTCTCTTAAAAAAATTATGCTTGATACTTTTACACACAATAGTATCTTATTAAGAATACTTAATATAAGGCTCACTACTTAGAATAAGCATTCATT
Source organism: Hibiscus trionum (assembly GCA_030270665.1). Classification (NCBI taxonomy): domain Eukaryota; kingdom Viridiplantae; phylum Streptophyta; class Magnoliopsida; order Malvales; family Malvaceae; genus Hibiscus; species Hibiscus trionum. The sequence continues at coordinate 77,777,495 of BSYR01000003.1, read as the reverse complement.
CTAGCTTTAATCTTTACACTAGTCTAAAACATGCTCACTGAGTTAAAGACTAGTTTAAAGGCGCAACGTAAATTCATGTGATAAAGCATGAATAGACAGGCAACAAATCTAAATAATCTGACCTCGCATGTGCGTAGAATCACAATCTCAAATAGACTTGCTCATTCTCACCATGCTTGCAACTTCAATCTTTGCATCATCATCTTTAACCAGAATGACCCCAAAATTTATCGTGACAGTCACTTCATCTGAATCAATCTCTTTTGAACCTTCTTTAAAATTTTGGTTTCTTATCTGCAGCGGATTGCCGAAATCAAGCCAAAATTTAACAACTATTTAGTTTGGAGAATTTTCCATTTTAGCTTCACGAACACCATACTTCTCCAAAGAATCAAACCTGGTCATTGACATATTTGTTTTGATAGACGAACATTCATTCCTCCTGTTGACTTATAAATTTCTCAAAAGAAATTAGTAGCACGATAAAAATAATTTACAATTATTTTCACCTTAATTTTCAGAAATTGAATAATCTTACCCACACGAGAATAATGGTTTCATATCTCCACATGAACCAACTATCATAATCCGAGGAAATATATTAATTCGATACTAACTCACCAAATCACATGGTTAATATACCATAATACCATCAGATATTAAGAGTTGTACATTTACATACACACAAATATTACTCAATTAGATAAAATGTTGTATGAAGATGCCAGATTAGTTTACTATCCTCTTGACACCTCTTATAAATGATGGCAATTAAAAATGAATACACTTAAATCCAAAACCACAAATGTTATCTTGTAACTTTCATGAAGAAAACGTTGCATACTCAGAAACCAATCCATGATAAGCAAAGCTTTGAATAATAAACGTTTAGACTATTAAATACTTAACTTTATAAAATGTGTAACATATAAATGCTCCACCATTTAATATAAACGTTTTAGCCATTATTATTATCAAAGCCAAAAAAAGAGGTATCAAAGGCACAATTTAAAATTTCTTCCAAAACATGAATGTTTCAAAACGTTTAATCATTATAGAATAAAAACATTAAACCAACATAATTACAAAATCATTAAACGTTGGTAACCACTCAACATTAATATCATAATTAAGTAACCAATATTATAAGCCATTAAACCATTAAACTCTGGTTTAAACGTTTGTATAATAAAACGATATTCATCAATATATATTTTAAACCTCAACCGTTTTCATACTTTAAATTCATCAAAAAGGAAGACTTAAAAACTAGCCATACACTTATATACTCCCTTTTTTTTCCAAAAGGAATGGTCATGTTTTCTATGCATTGAATTAGATAAGCATTCATATACGTGAAAACAAACCAATTTTCCATAGCATCATGTACGGTCATAAAAATGATAATCTATATCAAACCATTACGTACCATTTTGATGCAAGATTAGACCAGCAATGCTTCATACTATCGTACTTAAACTTTGTACAGCAGTATTAGAATTCGCTTCTAAATTGTTGGAAAAATAGACTACTGCAAAACGAGGCGTTAGCACTGACTGGAAAATAATAAAATGATTAAACGAAACCAAACCGTGTCGTGGTATTAACCACTGCCTTAGAAGCGAATTCGCCCCGATGTGTGTAATCGCTACAATGGACGAACGGCCCCCTGAGGTTAGCACGGCTCTCCAAATTTCGTACACCCGAAAGATGGAGCGAACTTTGATGGTACTGCTCTTCTCTTAACTCAAAATCAACACTCGTTATAGGTTTATAAAAACCAAAGAGAGTGTTTCTAAAGCAAACTCTATTGCTTAGGTATATCTCAAATGAGTGAAATTGCCCACTATTTATAGGCTAAATAGTGAGGGCAAAATCGTCATTTCCACATCACAAATTAATTCTACTAATAATAGAATTAAATATCATTATTATAAGTTATATTCATCACAAATTAATTCTATTAATAATAAAATTAAATATCATTATTATATAACTTATATTTTGAGTATTAACAACAGGTTTTAACAGAGTTTGGAGGATTTCTGTCTTTAACCACTATTGTCTGTGGAAATGAATTAATTATTGAATCTTCCTTATCCTAAGATTAATGAAATTGGAATCATCATGTAAGAACTTAGAATGGCAATGAGGAAAAAACTTAAGGGGAAAAGGTTTTATGTTATTTTGTTTAGTTGACGACGACATTAATTTTAGTACTGATTGTCGATCGTCGGTGTTCATGATTTTTTTATTTTTTTTTCATATAATGTTTTTATCTTTCTAAGTTTTCTCAATTTTTAATAAGAGTTTGTGCTCTTGTGGCACGTTTTTTTTCTGCCTTTGTGACACGTTTTTTTTGTTTTGTGGTATGTTTTTCTTTGTCGTTTGACACGATTTTTGCATACCTTAACGATCATTTGGTGCTCGTACAGAGATTCTTACGACGCTTGTATTTTTGATTTGTGTTTGCCAATGATCATAGAAAGTTTGATCCCTTTGGTGGTTGTTTGTTGATATAATCAGAATTGTGTAGCGGAACAATTTGCATGATAGATTGGTTTGTTCACTGTTCATTTTTCATCTCGTAAAGCATCACGTTTGAATAACGACAATAGAGATTCATAAAGGTTTGTGAATTCTTTGACGATATACGTTAATCTCAAATGAAGGGTTTACTTATCTGTGCACTTTTAGGTTTCATATTTTATTTTTTATAAAATTTTCAATGTACACTGTCTTTATTTTTTTTTTGAATGTGCTGTATTTATACCTTCTATTGTTTATTAAAATCCAACTGCAATTGCTAAAAAAAATGACAATGAGGAATTTGTCAAGTGTTTGGTTCATTTGGAATAATCCAACCTTAATTTTTTTGTCCAAAAAGAACACCCATTAACAAACAACCAAATATTGGATCAAAAAAAAAAAAACAACCAAATAATTGGGCCAGAAAATTCATTATTTTTATGGACCAAAACATGAATCGGATCAACTACATGTGGGCTGCCTTGCCTTGCCTTGCTCCCAATAGACTTGACAAACTTGATCCGAGACATGAAACTCGAACCGAATTACTCAAATCGAGATATGATTTTGACCCGAACATGATGATTCGAAGTTGACCTGAAACCCGAAATAAACCGAACCGAATTGATTTTTTTGTTAAACCGAAATGGATCCGAACCGAATAAACCCGAACCGAATAGACTCGAACCGATTTGACCCGAACCGAGTGCTACCCGAACCGAAAGCTGAACCGAATATCGACCCGATTTTAACCCGAAAAATTAAGGTAAAATAAATGAATAATTTATTTTTAATATTATCTATTTTTAACAATATAATAAACAATAAAATGAAGTATGTTTTATTATCTTTTTGCACTATACCATGGAAGAGACCGTTGCTCTTGTCAAAGTTGTGGTATAATAACATTTTATGTTTAAATATTATTTAAATAAAACTTTTGTCCCTACTAATTTTTAAATTTAGAATTTTAATGTACTATTTTCTCTCCCAATATTTAATCTTAAGCCATAAATCCTAAACAATAAACCTTAAGCCATAGAAATTAATCTCATGAACCAATAACCTTAAACTAAACCATAAACCCTAAATCATTAACACTAAGCCCTAAAAACCTAATTTGTTAACCTTTAAGCCATAGAAATTAATCTAAAATCAATAACCCTAAATCATTAACACTAAAGCCTAAACTATAAACCATAAACTTAAATTAGCGACAATTTTTACAATCTTACCATAAAATATAGCTAAAACTGGAATTAGAGACCATCTTGACAATTTGAAAGTAGAGAAATTTGAGAGCTTGGTGACCAATTTTATAATTTCACCATAAAATATAGCATAAAACTGAAATTGTGGACTAAATTGACAATTTGGAAGTGGAGAAATTTGAGAGTCCAATGACCAATTTTATAATTATACCATATAAATAAATAGGGGTCAATTTTGGCTAAAAATTAAATCTTAGAAATTAAAATGAACAAAAATATCATTATATTAAATTAATAAACTAAATTACAAAGATTAGTTAATTTTGACTAAAAGTAAATTTTTAGAGACGAGATATCACTATGGGGAGGGGATTTCTATATCCGAAGTCTAAACCGTGGGGATACTTGTGACTAAATTAAATTAAACTAAAACTTAAAGTTGAATATTAGTACTAAAATGTAACATTTTAAATGCAACATGACCTAAAAAGTAATTAATCTCTAGCTTAAATAAATGGCGGCTTATTTCCTTCCAAAATTTTGTCTTTTCTCTCTCTATTTTTACCAATTGTCTTTTTCTTTTTTTTCTTTCAATCTAGCTTAAAAAAACTGGTGGCTTATTTCCCTTCAAAATTTTGTCTTTTTCCTCCCTATTTTTACCAATTCTCTCCCCTTTTCTTTTTCTTAATTTAATTGAGTTTTAATTTAGATTAATTTAATTGAAATTTAACATTTAGTTTTAGAATTATTTTAATTATGTTCATGATTTATGCTTCTAGATTTTAGTTAGCTCAATTAGCTCTAAGTTTAATAAATTAATTCATTTCAGACATTATTATTATTATTATTATTATTATTATTATTATTATAAGGGTAATTGTTCTATACACAAGCGCTTGTGGAAACTTTTTTACACAAGCGTCTTAGTTTTAGGGGTTAGAGACTCCGTTTAGGGTTTAAAATTTAGGGATATAAGTGTAGTAGTTTTGAATTTAGGGGTTGTTGATAGAATTTTGGGTTTAGGGTTAAAATTTAGGGTTTATAGGTTAAAACCTAAATCCTTACCCATATTACCCTAAAACTAAACCCTAACCCTAAACCCTAGATTCTAACCCTAAATCCTAACTTCTAAACATAAACCCTAAATTCTAAACCTTTACACTAAAACCACTAAACTTTAAACCTTAACCCCTAACCCTAAACCCTATAATTGAGGCGCTTGTGGAAATAAAAAATTTCCACCACCAGTGTATAGGATATTAATCCTTATTATAAACTTTGATTTAATATAATTATATACAAAATTTTGATATGGATACATGAAGCTTTGATTTAAATATTTAATCAAATTCAAATACATAGATTAACAAGTTGAATCAAAATTAATCTCATACACCAATAACTCTAAACTAAACCATAAATACTAAACCTCAAACCCTAAATCCAACTCAAACCGAATTGACCCGAAAATTTAAATGTTGACCCGAACCGAAATTGACCCGAACAACCCGATTTTGACCCGAACCGAAAGCGACCGATCCGATATTGACCCGACCCGAAAATAACCGATCCGGTTTTGAACCGATCCAATACTCGAACCGGATCCGACTCATTACAGACCCGAACCCAAAACGACCCGAACTAAAAATGACCTGAACCGAACCCGAACCGAACGACCCGATTGCCACCTCTAGCTTCCAATGTTGCCTTCCATCTCAATTCTCAAACATAATATAAAAGCTTGTCCTTTTCTTTTATTTCCAATTATATCTTTTGAAATAATAACTCAACTTCTGGATATATTTTTATTACAATGTAACGGTATATAATAATTTTTAAATAAAACGAATTTTCTTTTCAATTTTTTTCATTTTAAATATATATATTTTATATATTTTTAAGTTTTTTTGTTGGAAATATGAAGAAATATATTTTCAAAATTTTTATAACTTTATATATATATATATATATATATATTTGAAGAGTTTTTATTTTTTTAATAATTTTTGGAATTTTTCAAAATTTTAAAGAGTAGTGCTGAATACTACCTTTTTTATAATTGCTATCTCAGAATTAGTAATCATACTTTTGGACGATATTATTAATTGACCTAAAATTATTAAATCGTTAATATTTTAAAATTAAAATATAAATAATAAATTATAAATATCACTGTATTACAAAGACTTATTTAAGCTATTAGGTAAAGGACACTTACCCCTTTGAAGCTTGGTGTAAAATACATTTAACCATTTATGGTTTGAAAAATACCAACTTACCCCCATAGATTTGAAGAAAATCTTATAATACCCATAAGTTCTATTTATTAAGTATTTTTTAAATAAAAACATATGCATGCCCTTGTTATTATTTAACATGTATTTTCTATTTATTTTATTTTATTTCTTAAAATATGTATCGTGCATATGATAGACTTATATTAGAATATAATGTAATTTATAGTTTACTTTAGTAATGATCAAAATGAATTTTACAATTAAATTATTTTTTATAATTTCATAATTAAAAATTATTGAATAAAAATAGAATAAAAAATAATTAATAAAAAATAAAATCATACTTTAATTTAAAACTTAGCTAATAAACCTTAAGAATAGTAATCATGTTTTCATCAAACCTCTAAGATTAAGTGATCATTTTTCAAACTATTAAAATAAGTGAATATTTTACGTGAGGTATGGATACTTTTACTTAAACTCTATGTATGTATTAAGGGGGTTTATTATTTGGTTTTAACCGAATTAATTGACTGAATCGAAAATTATTTCGGTTAATCAATTAGTTAATAGATGTTTGATCGGTTAATAGTTAAATATTTTTTAAATTTTTTTGAATTTCAGTTAATTTGATATGAAATCAGTTAATTAATCGAATTTAACTAAATTAATCAAAATTAAATATTTAATAATATATATTACATATATATTGTAAGCCTAGACTCATTAAGATGTCAAGAAGCTCAACTAATTTTTAACCTTAGACCAATTAAGATTTCAAGATCTAACAAAATTTTAACCCAATAAAAAATAATTAACTTAATCTAATATAAATAAAGAAAAACACAAACCCTAAAACTTATAACAATGTTCAGTAAATTCAAAAACTAACTGAATTAAATGAACTTTGTTCGATTTGTATTAATATTTTTCAAACAAATTTTAATTTGATGAACTATTAAAAAAATTCGATTAAATCAATTTACATAATTTAATTTGATCACTGACTGAATTAATCCTTGATGTTTTACATATATATGAGTTGCCTTGATATGGACATAACATGTTGTCGACGTTAGCTGACATGGATATGCAACGTCAAAAATTGAATTGAATTATTGAACGAGAACATGATTTTATTATAATTTGAAAAATTGATGATTTACTATGAGACCCGTTTATTTTTTGGAAAAGGGTTTTATATTTTCTTTAAACTCATATTTTAATTTATCAAATTTTAGATGATTTTTGTGTTTGTACATGTACTGTAGTTCGATCCTTAATCAAATATGATTAAATTAAACAACTATAAATTTTCAATATATAACCTTCATGAATGGTAAAACACAATATAAAAAAATATCTTAATTCTACCGAAAATAAACAAATACACTAATAATACAATGACGTCTTGGATGTAGAGTAATATAAGAACTCGTTTAATGTATCACCTTCTATTTTTACAATTTCAATAATTTTTTAAGTTATACTTAATTTTTTAAGTTAGTAACTGCTTCTTGTTTTAATTGTATTTAAGTATTTTTTAAATAAAATAATAAAAGAATTTATTAATAAAATATTAAATTAATTGTTCAAAGTAATGAGATTGATTTTGTTCTAGAGGGACCTATTTTTGAGTTTTTGCTAAAGGGTCCAAAAATATCTGAGACAATTATGAATACATAAAATAACACCAACAATTAGTTGGTCCAGTGAGATGAGACATTGGCGTTATAAATGAAATAAATTAAGTTAGAGGGATCACCTTCATAATAAACATCAGCCGTACTTAATTTGAACTAGTCAATCAATAAATTAAATACATGTAATTAAACCAAAAAAAATACATGAATTATCAACCCTTAAAAACAGGTAACCACCTCTCTCACTCCTGTCAGTTTGAAAAAGAAGAGAGGCGGCTAATCTCTAACAATGGCCTTTTCTTCTCCATTAACATTTATTGGTTAGCCGCCTCACTTGACAAACCATTAGCCGCCTCACATGACACCCTCATCTTGAGCACACGGGCATCCTCCCCATTCTCAAATCAGAACCGTTCGGTTAAAAATCAACGTCCCATGATGTTAGATTAAGAATATACCATGAAGCATATACTAGATGAATAATTTTTTTTTTTGTCACTTTTCGTTGTCCTTATTTATGCCCTCACATTAAAAATTAAGTTTAGAGTTTAAGGTTTAAATATGTGGTTAGAGTTTAGAGAATTTAGGGTAAGGTATATTTTTAAGGCATATGGTGCATGGTTTAAGATTTAAAATTCAGGGTTAAAACTTAAAATTTAATTTTAATATTTTTTAGTGTCTGAACATAAACAAGAGTACCAAAAAGGGCCGATGATTTTTATCCCTAGACTGCTGGTCTAAGTTCTAAGGTCATTATGGTAATCATAACATGAACACAACTTCGTATAAAACCTTAACATATTACATACAACTTAGTATACCAAAACCAGCAGTCCCCAAAAGAAATGGAAAAAGTCAGGTTTGTGATGTTATTTGTGTTTTTGATCAGCTTAGTGGGAGCGACAATGGCCGAGCAATGCGGTCGGCAAGCCGGCGGGGCGTTGTGCCCGAACAACTTGTGTTGCAGTCAATTCGGGTGGTGTGGGAGCTCCGATGAGTACTGCTTGCCGGAAAACAATTGCCAGAGTAATTGCAGAGGTCCCCAGCCCCAGCCTGGACCTGCCCCTGGAGGAGGAGCGACAGTGAGATCTACTTACCATTTCTATAATCCAGAGCAAAACAATTGGGATTTGATGGCCGTAAGTGCGTATTGCTCGACGTGGGATGCTAGCAAGCCATATTCCTGGAGGAGTAAGTATGGTTGGACTGCTTTCTGTGGCCCCGTTAGTCCTGGTTTCCCAGCTGCTTGCGGCAGATGCTTGAATGTAAGCAACAACCATGAAATGTTATTCGAGCTACTCTATTCTAACTTTAAAATTTATCGGATGTCGAATGTTAAATAATCATGAACCTGTGTGTTGGTATTGTAGGTGAGGAATACAAGAACAGGTGCTCAAACAACGGTGAGGATTGTGGATCAGTGCAGCAATGGAGGGTTGGATTTGGATTGGGGAGTTTTCCAGCGATTGGACACAGACGGAGAAGGATATCGGCAAGGCCACATGACAGTCAGATACGATTTTGTTGACTGTGGGAATGGCTTCAACCCTTTACTTGCTTCCGTTGTTGATAAGTAGCACTGTGACAGTGTTTTTTGCTGTTTAATTATGTGCTGGAAATGTCGAATAATGTGAGATCATACGCCACTTCCACGTAGTCTTTCTTTCTGTGTTATCTCGTTTCGAGCTTTTAATTTATATGAATAAAAATCTTTCTGCTTAGCAGAAAAAACTTTGGTTGCTAGCTAAATAAAATTTCTGGGGTTTGTTGAAAACATTAAAGTATGTGTACAAACTCATTGTCTTAATTCGTGTAAGCCCAAAATCATAATTTCATCACCTAAATAAAAACCTAATTTTTGAAAGGACTAAAGACGAGACGTCCTTGTTTTCAAACTATCTCTACATAGCACACATTGGGCCAACCAGACAACATAATTAATATTTGAAAGGGCTATATGACCTAATTAAATAGACTGGTCTCGTACGTCCAGTTCTATGTCCCACAAAATATTAAGGGTAAAATACGTAAATTATCATTAAACTTTAATCTTAAACTTATTATGGTCTTTAAAGTTTTAAAACATTTAATTTATTCACTGAAGTTTAGACATTAAACGTTTTTGGCCAATCTTAAACCCCAAACAGTTGTAAATGGTGATCGTTCGGTCCAAAATTTCACCAGTCATTTCGTCTCGGCCCCTGAGTCTGAATTGGATCTCCATTTTGCCGAAAAATCTCCGAAGTTCACGAATCAACCGCAAACCTTCTAGTTTTTCTCTTGTCGATCTCCCTCTTCTGCTATCGGATGGAGCTCGTTTCTCATTATGTTGCTTCTCTCGTGCTGATAAAGTTTTCCACTATTTGGATCCTGAGAAATTTCTTCGTTCGTTGGTAAATGGATGTCGTAAAAAAGTTAATGTACGAGTGACCAACACCATTCAATATTAGAACTTCGGTGAGTAAATTGAAGGTTTTGAAACTTCAGTGACCAAAATAGGTTTGAGAGTAAAGTTCAGTGATGATTTACGTAATTTACTGAAATATTAATAAAAATGAAACTAAAAATGACAATCACACATGATAATAAAAAATTATCTCATGTAGATTGATTTGTTTATTATATGTCCAAATATAGCAGTAAACGATCTTATTAACATCTTGACATATTTATAGAAATAACACATGCTGAAACATTATTTTTCGACCATCATTAATAAATGAACTAAACTAAAAAAAATTATTCGAAAAGAAAAAAACAAGCACAAATGACTTCTAAGTAATCAGACTCGATCGCCATTTTATAATATGTTAGCAATGGTGATAGTGTTTTTCACCAAGAAGGTAAAACTATAGTTTAATCCTTCAAAAACTATGAAGTTAATTTTCGGCCCTCCAAAAAGATTTTCCAAATTTGCTTCTGGTTTTGATATTCTTGGAAGCACACAAAACCATTTAAGATGTAAATAATTCAATCAAACATAAAACACTGCACTGTTACTATCTAGATTATTCTTCAATTATAGTATATATGTTTTTTCTGTTATGTGTTTTCTATTATAAAAAGTTATAAGATAGTCATTCGAATTAAAAGAAGTTATAAGTTAAACTTTTTCTGTTAAAAAATAAGGAGACATAATGACCATCAATATTATAATATTCTATCAATTTAATCCATATGTTGAATACCAACAATCGTCTCCTCCTCCGCCTTCCTCAACTATGCTGAAAGGATAATGCCCCCATGGCTACCATGACAGTTCGATTTCGTTCCAGTTCATCCATACTGTTTCCTATATTCTCTTGCTTTTGCAATAGGGCTGTTCAATGCCCACATCAACAACAAAGCGTAGCTTGGCTTGACACCTGGATGGTTATTTTTTTTTTAGAATTTAGGCATTTTTTGGCTTTAAACATGCGTCCAATTTCAATTCGAAAAGGAACAGAAAAAAAAAACATCCACATTGTTTGCTTCTTTAGTTTGTCAGATCAACGACCTTGGCAACAGACAAGCATAGCTTAGCTTGAAGTTGAACATGTATGGTTAGAGATTGTCATGACTTTGGGCAAATTGTTTCAAAATCCCAGGAATTATATCTTTGAGAGTTTCTCAGATCGGATAACAGTAATCCTTTTCAACATTTTGCTTCGAAAAACACTGCCTTCATTTGGAACATTTGTAAGCTTAACTTTTGTGCAGTAAATTGAGAAAGAAATGGAAGAGAACTTCATTGCCAAATATGCCACTTAAGTAAGCTGTTTTTCTTATTCAATAATGGATTTTTATTTGTGTTTAATTTAAGAAAACAATTAACCATGCTAGTTTTGAAATAAACACTTGATTCGTAAAAACCAATGTGGGATATTGTTTCATTGCATTACCAACAAACACCATTAGTACATCTTAGACAAAATTGCAGATGGATGCATGGCTCGAATTGCTGCCGAGTTAAGAATCAAAGAAACCCTGCTCCAGTGTCAATGACAGATATCATCAGATAATATGCCACATAATATCTGATCATGATCCGGTTAAGCAAGACTAGAGTTTATAATCTTTGGTTTGCTTTCTTGTATATAGTATGAATACATATGCAGATGTAGTAGAGGCAACTGATAGGTGCTTAAGGTCGGCTTCCAGTAAATAATAATACAAATCACAGTATTTGGACTGAGATCGGACAGGGGCCGCGCGAACGCAGTCCCCCACTGCCACAAATTATGACGTAGGCTCTCCCAATTTGAGGAGACCTTAAGCAAGCACCCCTCCTAAGTGCAATGGAGGTCACTAGCCTAGGCCATGGGCCTTGCTGATCACCCATAGACCCCATCCAGGTAAGTAATTTAAAATGGAGCTAGGTGCCTCTTATTTATAGGGTACAGTTCTTGGTCCCTCCTCTCCCTTAGTCGATATGGGATTAGTGCTTTATCAAAAATTATATATGAAACCCCTGAACAGATTAGAATTTGTTTCCTTATCTCAGTGCTTAAAAATGACTGTAAACCACCCTTTCGAATAAGTTGGATATCAGGGTCTGCAAAAGCTGTTCTCAATGGAGTTGGTGCTACCAAGAAGGGATTCATTTCATTCTACATGGATGGTTAATGAATATGTTAAGAATGAGCAATTTTCTTTGGCTTTAAACACTCATCCATATAGTTTCAATTCTCTCTTTGGTTTTGGAGTGAACCAGTTCAATATCTTGGCAACAATTATTTTGGGTTGAACACTGATTGTTAGAGAACGTTGAGACTTTGGGCAATTTCTTTGGCTTTAAGCACTTATCCAAGATGTTTTTCAGTCTTCTCTTGGTTTTTGCAGTGATCCGGTTCAATGACCATAGCAACAACCAAGCATATAGCTTGGCTTGGACATGGATATTTAGAGAATGTTGGGCAATTTTCTTTGCCTTTAAGCATTGATCTAAATTGTTGCAATCCTCTTGCCTTTTGCAGTAAGACAGTTCAATGACCATGGAAACAACTAAACAATAAACATAGCTTGATTTGGACATGGATGTTTGAGAACGTTGAGACTTTGAGCAATTTTCTTTGGCTTTCAATATTCGTCCAATTTTGTTCAGTCCTTTTTTTTTTTTTTTGCAGTGAGCTACTTCAATGTCCATGACAACAACTAAGCATAATTTGGCTTGAAGATGGATGGTTAGACAATGTGAAAACTTAGGATATGGAGTGAGTATTCGATTGAGTCGAGTTGACTAGTTCTATTTTATAACTCAAATTTTATTTGAACTTTTTTTCGAGTTGAATTGTTCGAGTTTTTGTTCAAATTTAATTGTAAATATTTTATAAAGGGTATGCAGTTAAAAAAATTCCCCTAACGTTTGACCGAATAGTCATTTGACCCTTATTCTTTTTTAACTAACGGTAAATGGCTTGAAATGACGTGACAAACCTACATGACAATGCGCGCTGATATGACAATGTCATGTAGACAAAGGTGTTGACTTGAAAGAATATTATATTAGTCAAAAAATAAATATAAAATTATTTTTTCTGCTGATGTGTCATTTTGTCAACTTATTTCAAGTTGTTTTATCGTTAGTTGACTAACAGTTATTATCCGCGGGGATATTTTGATCCAAAATGAAACGGTGGGGTTAAATTGGTTCAAAAAAAGAATAAGACCCAAAATGACTAGTCAGACAAATGTTAGGGACATTTTTGACATTATACCTTTATAATGTTATGTTATTAACTGGTTCTAATTTAAATCACTTTATATAACATATATGATATATATCTTCATATTTTATTCATATGAAATATATATATATATATATATATATATCAAACATAGTTGAAGGGTACAACTCGAGCTTAAAAAATGATTCACCAATAGTTATAATTTTTGAGTTATTCTGGAGTAGTTATTTTTATAACTCAGACTTCATAGGAATATTTGTCTTTTTGCTAGTTTGTTTATTGTGAAAACAAACCTTGGTAGCCGAATGAGAGATGACTTTTTGAGAGATTATTCATTGATTTGGATTGAGAAGGAGATTGCAGAGACAATTGTACTGATGAGATAATTGAAACTATATGGATCAATCTTGACTAGTCATTACTCCTCAACCTTCTTCAGTGGCGAACCTTTACAGGGCTTCGATCCCGGCCAATTATTTTTTAAAATCTTAAATATAAATATTTTTCAATATATATATATAAAGTTAGTTTTATTAACCCTTCAATTAAGGGAAAATATTTTAAATTAATGAGTTGGTCTCATTAGTATTAATTAGGAATAAAAAATTAATATTTTGATAAAATTTAAGGTAAGATAAGATTATTTTTGAAACAAAAGCCTTCAAATTTATTAAAATTGAATCGAAACCCCAAAACGCTAAAACTCGTGCGTTTAGCCAGACGAAAAGACATCAGGCAGAAAACAAAACAGAAAACTCTAGAAGGCTAAAAACACTCCTCTGAAAATAGACAAAGTCGGGAAACAATCGGTGAAGAGCATCAGAGGGAAATGAGATCCAAGAGTGTAGATCCTTACATGCAGATAAACTCTTGGACGGAAACAGGAACAAAACCAACTCTACGGTGGCCGATCGACTTCCACCGCCTGGGTTACACCATCAGGAACTTTCTCTACCCAAAACCTATCGCCTGAGTTGAAACGAGCATCACCAGCGATGAGGTGGGCCACCAAATTCGACGGCCGAAAGGTATGCTGAAAAATAATCTCCTCAAAATCGTTAGATCTTGCTTTTATATCATGGATGACGACACTAATTACTGAGTAATCGTCTGTCGGGGCGCGCAACTTACGAATGACGGCAAGAGAATCTCCTTCTACAACCGCTCGCCGGAAACCTAGGTCAGACAGAAGAGCGACTGCATGGAGCGCCGCCACCGCCTCAGCATGGAACGCCGACGGAATATGGTAAGAGACTCTTCTCCTTGCCCCCATAACTTCTCCATCTGAGTTTCGAATGACCACACCTAACCACGCAACATTTCCAGAGCTAGGAAAATACGTATCGAAGTTAGCTTTGACAAAGCCATCAGCTGGTGGACGCCACGACGGAACTAGAGGACACGAAACGGTGGTCGAATGTGGTAAGAGATTTAACAATTCTGAGCAATGCGACTTGATAAAAATAGATGTAATGTTATGTGGATGAGACACACCTTCATGCACTCTTTTGTTTCTTGCAAACCAAATCGACCATAGAGCTATTAGGACTTCTGCTAGACGCGAATTAGGAATTGAAACAAAAATCCATGAGAGCCATTCTTTAAACGACAAACTTCATGTGTTCGATGGCCAAACAAACCCTAACGCGTCCCAAACAGATGAGGCATACTGGCAATCCCTAAGAGCATGTTTAGTAGTTTAAGGGGCCAAATTACATGCTGGGCAAAGGGGATTAGGTGCAATTCGACGGTTATATAGATTATACTTTGTAGGCACGAAACCACAAATAAATCTCCAGGCTTGAATTTGAATCTTCGATGGGCAATTAATTATCCATAATTTCTGGAAAAGTGAAGTATCTAGCGGGGGCGTATCAGACACTCCCAGAAGCAAACGGTATCCGCTACGAACCGAATACAACCCTGACTTCTCACCCGACCACACCAAACAATCATTCTGGGGGTAACCCGATATAGGAATAGAAAGAATCTTCAAAGCCTCTTCGTGGGTAAACGAACGGGAAACGAGCTCCTTATTCCAAGACTGTGCATTCGGGGAAAATAAATCAGATACCCAATGTAGGCCTTCCACCTGTGGGGATTCCAACCGACGAGGAGGAGAACACGGCAACCAACAGTCATTCCAGATCGAGATTGATCTGCCATTGCCAACCTTCCAGCGGATACCCTGTTCAATTAGGCCCCTCGCACTCCAAACACTCCTCCAAACAAGCGAGGGCTGTGAACCCAACCTTGACTGCATAAAGGTTGAGCCCGGATAGTATTTGGCTTTAAAAATTCGCCCAACAAGCGAAGTTGGGTTCGATAGGAGCCTCCAGGCCTGTTTAGCCAACAAGGCCACATTAAATTTAGCCATATCCCGAAAACCCAAACCCCCATCTTCCTTAGGACGACAAAGAGCCTCCCAACTACACCAGTGCTGTAACCCCCTAGACCGGCCTATGCAGAATGACCAAGGCTAGTAGGGCACATTAAAATTTTAAACTCAAGTGGAAAACATGTTTTCAAACTAAGCGTTAATTTCGACAGCATGACGACAAAACTTAGTGAAGACCATCAAGTTAAATAAACCTATTTAATGCATCAAACAATAATATTTTCCTAAATCGTTCACAACATAGACATCATAGATCATATAGGCAGCCATGATTTCTTAAATAAACCCATCATAGGATGGTTACAAAATAGTACCAGTTAGCATATCAAAATATTTTTAGTTTAATACCATACATAACAAAATATAGGCACATGTCACCCTGAAAATACAAACGGTGGATAGAAACATTACAATAAAAAAAGAATACCAAATGTGTCGATCCTTTAAGAGTTAGCTACGGGGTGGCCTATCCAAAATATCTGAAAAGGGGAAAGAATTTGGGGCGTGAGCTAGAAAGCTTAGTGCGTTCCAACAGTGCAAGTAAAACAGTTGCATCAATAAATAATAAATCATGTTATGCAAAACATATCATAAAAATGCATCAAAGTTTTCATGCAACCTATCTACCCTCCAACCGAACACCATGATACAGTTCCCCAGAACAGTATCTTATACTGGCATTAACCCTAGCCCATTGGGCGGGGTACCATCATAAGGTTATACCTTAGAATACGGGCGGCCCTAGTCGAAACTTAGGAACCGAAAACGGGCGGACCTGGCCGAAGCCTAGGATCCGAATACGGGCGGACCTGGCCGAAGCCTAGGATCCGAATACGGGCGGACCTGGCCGAAGCCTAGGATCCGAATACGGGCGGACCTGGTCGAAGCCTAGGATCCGAATACGGGCGGTCTTACCAGCTGGATCAGGGCTGAGCCGATAATCTCCACATCATACCCCAAGTACCTCTACTAATTAGTCCGGGTAGTAACATAGTATGCAACAATAATAGTCATAGCAATGCTCAACAACATATTTCTACACTGATAACCGAAAATCATAGGCATGCTTGTCATATCGAATGCTAGAGCATAATTCAAACATACAATGAAATCGTATTTCTTTCATAAACAGAAAACATGCTAGTTTTTCACAAAATCAAATTTAGCAATCATATACACATAGCATGTTTTATTAAATCATGTGAAGTAGGTAAAACAGTGAATATGCAACAGTCATATAGCACACAAGGAACACACCTCAAAAGATGAGATCGGTCAGTCAAAAGGTCTACCGAGCACCGAGATCACGCTCTGCTACAGTACTGGAATGAGTGACGATAGGATCACGAGGCTGTACGGATCGAGACGAGCTGGGCTGGGCGTAGGCACGATCGGGAGATCCACGAGTACCTATTAAATCAGAAGATTAATATCAGACCTTAATCATTAGTTTATCTTAAATGACATAACTTATACATATGCATGTTCGGGTTCAATGTCCAATTTGGAGGCTTCCGAGTTAGAATTTCAAGAAACGGGCTTCAAAATCGGACTCAGGACGTCGAAAAACATAAAATAGGACTTTTCGGAAAAAGTTGACTTTTCGGTCAAAGTCAACGCTGACGTCAGCGGTCAAAGTCAACGCTGACGTCATGCTAACGTCACTGGTCCAAGGCTGACTCAGCGAATTGACTCACTGAGTTGACTCGGACGAGTTGACTCACTGAGTTGACTCGGACGAGTTGACTCGGGCGAGTTGACTCATTGAGTTGACTCGGTCAACGGGTCGGGTCGGGTCGGTCAACGGGTCGGGTCAACGGGTCGGGTCAACGGGTTTGACTGAGCTGACCGGTTCAACCGGACCAGCCGGTTCAGACCGGTTCGGTCTACGCGGACCGGCTCTTACCCTTAAAATTCGAAGATCGCCGGATGGTTGCCGAAACCTCGCCGGAAAAGGCTATTTCGCGTCGTTTTCTACCGGAAAAAGACACAAAAAGTCAAACCATCATTTTATTACACTTTAACGAGTCGAAGTGATACCGGAAACCAACCAAACTTACCGAATTTGTCCTTAATCGTTCGAACACGTTGGAAAAAGACGTAACTCCGACGACGGGGCAAACAACGATGAACGGGCGAACGGATACTTGGGTTTTGACCGGCCTGCGATGGGTAGTCCAACGGCGGTGGTGGCGTGGCCAACGGACGTCGAACGACGTCGGAAAATTGAAGGTAAGGGTCGACCAGTTTAGCCCTAGGTTTGGGAATCTTCAACGGTCGATTGCCGGCGAAAGGGACAACGATTGGGCGCGTGGGTTGAGGGGTTTTGCTCGGGGTTCGACGGTGAACACTTTAACGCTGGCGGTGAGCGTCACGGCGCAGCGGTGAGGGCATATCGACGGTGGCCGGTTTGGTTCAAGGGAGAAGGACATGAACGATGGGGGTGTTTCTGGAAATATTGGGAAAAGTTCCCAATTTAATTTACATTAAAGGTGGCAGGTAAGATATTTTTATTATTTTATTATTTCAGGATCTTAGGTACTAACTTATATTTCCCCTGGTGCAATCACTAACCAAGAGCTATGTTAGCTCAATTGGTTAAGCCATTGACCTATGCAGCCAAGGGTCACGGGTTCAAAACCCCTTGGCTGCTTTTCTCTTCTTTATTATTATTATTATTATTATTTTTATGGTGTGTTACAACTCTCCCCCCCTAAAAAGAAATTTCGGCCTCGAAATTTACCTGAGTTGAACAGATGTGGGAATTGCTCTTCCATTGACTCAAGAGTCTCCCATGTAGCCTCTTCTGGACGACGATTACTCCACTGTACTTTGACCATAGGAATACGTCGATTCCTTAGAACTCTCTCGTCTTGATCCAAGATCTGAACAGGTTCCTCTTCATAAGACAAATCTGGTCTCAACTCCACATCCTGTACCTGGATAACATGGCTCGAATCTGGGTGGTACTTCCTCAACATAGATACATGGAACACATCATGAATACGGCTAAGCTGATGAGGTAACTCAAGCTGATAAGCAACATGCCCGACTCTCTTCCGAATACGATACGGTCCGATAAATCTTGGGATCAATTTGCCTTTGCGCCCGAATCTCAAAACTTTCTTCCATGGAGACACCTTCAGAAAAACCTGATCACCAACCTCGAACTCAATGTCTTTCCTCCTCCGATCAGCATAGGACTTCTGTCTATCAAAAGCCTCTTTCAGACGGTTGCGGATCAATCTGACGGTCTCCTTGGTCTCTCGAACCAACTCTGTGCCTAAAGTCTTCTTCTCATACAGCTCTGTCCAACATATGGGAGTACGACACTTACGGCCATACAGAGCCTCATACGGTGCCATGCGGATACTAGCCTAATAGCTGTTATTGTATGCGAACTCAGCCAAGGGCAAGAAATCCTCACAACTACCACGGAAATCAATCACACATCCCCGTAACATGTCCTCAAGAATCTGAATCACCCTCTCCGATTGTCCATCTGTCTGCGGATGGAAGGATGTACTGAAATTCAGACGGGTACCTAAAGCACTGTGCAAGGCCAACCAGAATCGAGAAGTGAACCTCGGATCCCGATCAGAGATGATAGATAAAGGTACCCCATGTAGTCTGACGATCTCAAAGATGTACAGTTTAGCCAGCTTCTCCAAAGAGTAGGTGACTCGAACTGGAATAAAATGAGCTGACTTGGTGAGTCGGTCAACAATCACCCAGATCGAATCCTTTTTAGAAGGTGTCAGAGGAAGCCCTGTAACGAAATCCATCGTGACACGTTCCCATTTCCACTCGGGGATCTTAATAGGCTGCAATAAACCAGAAGGATGCTGGTGCTCTGCCTTAACCTGCTGGCAAGTCAAACACCGAGATACATAATCTGAAATATCCTTCTTCATACCTTCCCAACGATATCTCTGCCTCAGGTTTTGATACATCTTGTCTCCACCGGGATGCATAGCATAAGAGCTGTTATGAGCCTCACTAAGAATATCCCGCTTCAACTCGGCATCATCTGGTACGCAATAACGACCCTTGAAGCACAAGACTCCATCCTGATCAAAGGCATAGATAGAAGTAGATCCCTGTTCAACCTGCTGCATGACAGGGAGTAAAGAACTGTCTAAAAGCTGTTTGGCCCTAATTTCCTCGGCCAATGTCGGTTTAACCTGCAGCTCGGCTAGTAAACTGCCATCACTGTATATACTCATCCTGGCAAACAAGGATCTCAAGTCTGATATAGCCTTACGACTCAAAGCATCAGCAACAACATTAGCCTTCCCTGGGTGGTACTCAATCACACAGTCATAATCCTTAAGAAGCTCAATCCAACGACGTTGTCTAAGATTAAGCTCTCTCTGTGTAAGAATGTACTTCAGGCTCTTGTGATCTGTGTAGATATAACACTTCTCTCCGTAGAGATAGTGTCTCCAAATCTTCAAGGCAAAGACTACAGCGGCCAGCTCTAGATCATGGGTAGGATAATTACATTCATGAGACCTCAACTGACGAGACGCATAAGCTATTACCTTCCCATCCTGCATCAGAACATAACCAAGCCCAGAACGCGATGCATCACTATAAACCGCAAAATCCTTCCCAGACTCGGGCTGCGTCAAAACTGGAGCTTGCGTTAAAGATGTCTTCAACTTATCGAAACTATCCTGCTGAGCATCTGTCCAGATGAATGGAACATTCTTCCTCAACAGCTTCGTCAAGAGAGCGGAAATAATAGAAAAGCCCTCGACGAAACGTCTGTAATACCCAGCTAAACCCAAGAAACTACGGATCTTAGAAACATTCTTGGGTTGCTTCCAACTCACAATGGCCTCTATCTTGCTCGTATCAACCTGAATACCCCGAGCTGATACCACATGCCCCAGAAATGTCACCTCGTTGAGCCAAAATTCACACTTGCTCAACTTGGCGTACAATTTGTGCTCTCTAAGAGTCTTCAGAACAATCCTCAAATGCTCAACATGTTCTGCTTCAGTCCGGGAGTAGACTAGGATGTCATCAATGAACACCACCACAAACTGATCCAAATAAGGTCGGAACACACGGTTCATCAGATCCATAAAAGCGGCAGGAACATTAGTCAGACCAAACGACATCACCAAAAACTCGTAGTGCCCATATCTGGTGCGAATGGTCGTCTTTGCTACATCAGACCCCTTTATCTTTAGCTGATAGTACCCGGAACGAAGATCAATCTTCGAGAAAACTGTAGCTCCACGAAACTGATCGAACAAGTCATCAATCCTGGGCAAAGGGTACTTATTCTTGACTGTCAACTTGTTCAGCTTACGGTAATCAATACACAGCCTGAGAGACCCATCTTTCTTCTTCACGAAGAGAACATGAGCTCCCCAGGGTGAAGAGCTGGGTCGAATAAAGCCTCGGTCGAGGAGCTCTTGCAACTGAATCTCCAGCTCCTTAAGCTCCTTAGGAGCCATACTGTAAGGGTTCATAGAGACTGGTGCAGAGCCCGGATAAGTTTCAATCTCAAACTCGACATCCCTATCCGGAGGTAATCCAGGTAATTCCTCAGGAAAGACATCAGGGAACTCGCTAACAGTGCGAATCTCCTCAATCTTTGACAAAGAACCCTTGGTATTTAAGAAACAGGCGATAAAAGTCTGATAGCCCTTTCGGATCATCATGTCGGCAGCCAAAGCAGATACCACATTAGATAGATACCCTCGGCGCTCACCAACAAGAACCACTGTACGATCATCAGAAGTCTTCAAAACTGCTCTCTTGGACTCACAATCTAGATTAACCCGGTGTTCAGTCAACCAATCCATGCCAAGAATCAGATCGAACTCTTCTAATGGTAGTTCCATAAGGTCAGCTAGAAAGATTTCCCCTTGCACCTCGAGGGGACATCGCCTGTAAATTTTATCTACAACCACAGACTGGCCCACTGAACTTATAACGGTAATTGCACTCTCGGTGCTCTCAACTGGAATCTGGAGGTCTCGGGACATAGATCTCGATACATAGGAATGGGTAGAACCATTGTCAAGCAATGCAAAGTATGGAACAGAAAATATAGTGAATGTACCTGCAATGACGTCTGGCTCATCTCTGTCATCACGACGTCTAGTAGCATAAACAAGTGCAGGATGTCTGGCCTCAGTCATAACCGGTCCCCCACTCTGATGTGATCGGCCTCTACTATCAGATCTAGCAAAAGATCCATGAGCTCTACTCTGATAACGCCCTGAACCCGGTGTCTGAACAAATGTCTGTGAACGAGCTGGAGTCTGGGATCGAGCAGGGGTCTGAAACGATGATCGATCTACAGAAGGTGGGTGTGGACAATCTTTCTTGAAATGGTCAGTGGATCCACATCTGAAGCAAGCACCCGACATCTTCCTGCACTCCCCTCGATGATGCTTACCACAATTCTCACATACAGGAAAAGTGGACCCTGATGAATCACCTCGACTAACCGACGGGCCCTGCTGTACCGTGGGCCTATAACTTAACCACCACCCTGATATATGGTGCGAGCCCTCTTATCAGAGCGCACGTGAGACTCTCCCTGTCTAGAAGATCTCCAAGATCGATCTCGGTCTCGCCCTCGATCCTTGCCTCTATCTCGATCTCCATCTCTACTACTCTGACTAGCTGTCAAGATCTACATCTGTTCTGCAGTCTTAGCTCTGTCCACTAAATCTTCAAACACCTGATCATGGTGGGTAGCCACTCGATCACGTATCCAATTACGAAGGCCCTCCTAAAACTTTTCACATTTGTTTTTCTCAGTAGAAATCAAGCCAGTACCATATCTTGACAACTCTAGAAACTGTATCTCATACTCAACTACTGTCATGGTACCCTGCACCAGGTCTTTAAAAGCCTGACGTCTCTCTCTCAAGAACCGCTCGCCCAGAAAACGGTTCCTAAAGCGCTCCTTAAAGAAATCTCATGTCAGACGATCAGAAGGAACACTACTCATAATGGACTCCCACCAGGTGCGAGCATTCCTATTCAGCATAGATACAGCACCCAAATACTTCATGGATGGCTCAAAACCCAACTCACCCATACGTCTCTCGATATCGTATAACCACTCCTCAGCCTCGGTCGGTGGTCCACTAAGAGATCCCGAGAAGGTCTTGATCCCGTTGGCAATCAGGGTCTGGGAGATAGGAACTTCAGGTGTGACTCCAGACGCTCTGACTACTCCCTGAATCAACTGGAGAAACTGTCTACTCAAGGAATCATCCGTAACTCCAGTCATAGGCTCGGGCCCAGAAACAGTAGCTCCCCTGACCGAAGTAGTCATGCCAATACCAGGAGTAGACAATGGAACAGTGGGAGTAGGTGTAGGAGCAGTCGGGACAAATGTCGGAGTAGTCGAAGCAGAAGCAGCAGCAGCAGCTGAAGGACCACTAGGGGTAGGAGGCTCTACAGATGTCGGAGGGTCAACTGCGGCTGTAGCAACTCTAGAGGTAGGTGGATCAGCCACCAGATCATCTATCGGGTCTGCAAATCTAACAGGTCGACCACGCCTACGAGCGGGTCGACGCCCTCTTCTGGTGCTCATCTCGGAGAATCTCTACAAGGGATAAAACCTAAGATCAGTTTATGACACTGGAGAATCGAACACAACTAAACATATAAAGTTGGGTGACATGGCCTCTTTTTACAATACTTGCAAAACATTCTAAAACGGTATTTTAAAAGGACTTATCCACAGTCCGAGGTTTTAAAACCAAAAGCTCTGATACCAACTAAATGTAACCCCCTAGACCGGCCTATGCGGAATGACCAAGTCTAGTAGGGCACATTAAAATTTTAAACTCAAGTGGAAAACATGTTTTCAAACTAAGCGTTAATTTCAACAGCATGACGGCAGAACTTAGTGAAGACCATCAAGTTAAATAAACCTGTTTAATGCATTAAACAATAATATTTTCCTAAATCGTTCACAACATAGACATTATAGATCATATAGGCAGCCATGATTTCTTAAATAAACCCATCATAGGATGGTTACAAAATAGTACCAGTTAGCATATCAAAATATTTTTAGTTTAATACCATACATAACAAAATATAGGCACATGTCACCCTGAAAATACAAACGGTGGATAGAAACATTACAATAAAAAAAGAATACCAAATGTGTCGATCCTCCAAGAGTCAGCTACGGGGTGGCCTATCCAAAATATCTGAAAAGGGGAAAGAATTTGGGGCGTGAGCTAGAAAGCTCAGTGCGTTCCAACAGTGCAAGTAAAACAGTTGCATCAATAAATAATAAATCATGTTATGCAAAACATATCATAAAAATGCATCAAAGTTTTCATGCAACCTATCTACCCTCCAACCGAACACCATGATACAGTTCCCCAGAACAATATCTTATACTGGCATTAACCCTAGCCCATTGGGCGGGGTACCATCCTAAGGTTATACCTTAGAATACGGGCGACCCTAGTCGAAACTTAGGAACTGAAAACGGGCGGACCTGGCCGAAGCCTAGGATCCGAATACGGGCGGACCTGGCCGAAGCCTAGGATCCGAATACGGGCGGACCTGGTCGAAGCCTAGGATCTGAATACGGGCGAACCTGGCCGAAGCCTAGGATCCGAATACGGGCGGACCTGGCCGAAGCCTAGGATCTGAATACGGGCGGTCTTACCAGCTGGATCAGGGTTGAGCCGATAATCTCCACATCATACCCCAAGTACCTCTACTAATTAGTCCGGGTAGTAACATAGTATGCAACAATAATAGTCATAGCAATGCTCAACAACATATTTCTACACTGATAACCGAAAATCATAGGCATGCTTGTCATATCGAATGCTAGAGCATAATTCAAACATACAGTGAAATCGTATTTCTTTCATAAACAGAAAACATGCTAGTTTTTCACAAAATCAAGTTTAGCAATCATATACACATAGTATGTTTTCTTAAATCATGTGAAGTAGGTAAAACAGTGAATATGCAACATTCATATAACACACAAGGAACACACATCAAAAGATGAGATCGGTCAGTCAAAAGGTCTACCGAGCACCGGGATCACGCTCCGCTACAGTATTGGAACGAGTGACGATAGGATCACGAGGCGGTACGGATCGAGACGAGCTGGGCTGGGCGTAGGCACGATCGGGAGATCCACGAGTACCTATTAAATCAGAAGATTAATATCAGACCTTAACCATTAGTTTATCTTAAATGACATAACTTATACATATGCATGTTCGGTTTCAACGTCCAATTTGGAGGCTTCCGGGTTAGAATTTCGTGAAACGGGCTTCAAAATCAGACTCAGGACGTCGAAAAACATAAAATAGGACTTTTCGGAAAAAGTTGACTTTTTGGTCAAAGTCAACGCTGACGTCAGCGGTCAAAGTCAACGCTGACGTCACTGGTCCAAGGCTGACTCAGCGAGTTGACTCGCTGGGTTGACTCGGACGAGTTGACTCACTGAGTTGACTCGGACGAGTTGACTCACTGAGTTGACTCGGGCTAGTTGACTCACTGAGTTGACTCGGTCAACGGGTCGAATCGGGTCAGTCAACGGGTTAACGGGTCGAGTCAACGGGTCGGGTCAACAGGTTTGAATGAGCTGGCCTGTTCAGACCGGTTCGGTCTACGCGGACCGGCTCTTACCCTTAAAATTCGAAGATCGCCAGACGGTTGCCGAAACCTCGCCGGAAAAGGCTATTTCGCGTCGTTTTCTGCCGGAAAAAGACACAATAAGTCAAACCATCATTTTATTACACTTTAACGAGTCGAAGTGGTACCGGAAACCAACCAAACTTATCGAATTTGTCCTTAATCGTTCGAACACGTCGGAAAAAGACGTAACTCCGACGACGGGGCAAACAACGATGGACGGGCAAACGGATACTTGGATTTTGACCGGCCTGCGATGGGTAGTCCAATGGCGGTGGTGGCGTGGCCAACGGACGTCGAACGGCGTCGGAAAATCGAAGGTAAGGGTCGACCAGTTTAACCCTAGGTTTGGGAATCTTCAACGGTCGATTGCCGGCGAAAGGGACGGCGATTGGGCGCGTGGGTTGAGGGATTTTACTCGGGGTTCGACGGTGAACACTTTAACGCCGGCGGTGAGCGTCACGGTGCGACGGTGAGGGCATATCGACGGTGGCCGATTTGGTTCAAGGGAGAGGGACGTGAACGATGGGGGTGTTTCTGGAAATATTGAGAAAAGTTCCCAATTTAATTTACATTAAAAGTGGCAGGTAAGATATTTTTATTATTTTATTATTTTAGGATCTTAGGTACTAACTTATATTTCCCCTGGTGCAATCACTAACTAAGAGTTATGTTAGCTCAATTGGTTAAGCCATTGACCTATGCAGCCAAGGGTTATGGGTTCAAAACCCCTTGGCTGCTTTTTTTTTTTTTATTATTATTATTTTTATGGTGTGTTACAAGTACATTCCATTTTTAGTAATGGACCGTTGCCACCAGAATCTAGCCATAGCACTCTCAATATTCCGGCAGAGGACTTTAGGAATGAGGAAGACCCCCATAGCATGCACCGGGATGGCCTGCAACACTGATTTAATAAAGATCTCTTTTCCACTCTGTGAAAGGGGAAAAACACACCAGCTAGAAATCCGAGCCTGAACCTTATCAAAGAGATTAACAAACGCCTGACGCTTATTCCTTCCGACCAATGAAGGTAATCCCAAATATTTCTCAATCGACGAAGAATGCCTAACCGACAGCACATTCTGTATCTCTACCCTGGTTGCATCCGAAACATTTGTGGAAAAGATAAGATTATAAGAGAATTTAAAGTGAAAATTCAAATTCATGAGAATCTAAGATAAGATCTTTAGTATTAATGAGTTTATCACAATTACAGACATAACGGATGCTATTGAAGTCATTTGCGAATATCGCGGTCATGAATTAAAAAAATAAATGTTATTGCAGACAAAATAATTATTAGTATTGTGGTTTCGAACAGTATCAAAACCGTTATATAGCAACTGCTACAATTATCGTGAACCGCTATTTAAATTCCTGAATTTAAGTCCAGTTTCAAAAACTCTTCTTGTTATGCTAAATGAAGTTGTTGTTGCTGCTATAGAGGTCTCAATGGTATAGAGGTCGTTGTTGACGAGGAGAAGAGTATATTTTGAAACAAAATTATCTTAATGTAGAGGTAGAAGATCAGAATAAGAAGTGATTGGGGGCGTCCTGACTAGATTCATGAAGTCCCGTGTATTTTTCAGTTAAACAAAGGTCGAGAGGAGCTTTTATTATTATTTTGACGATGATAATGATAAATATATGTGACTTATTTAAAATGTCTGTAGTATAATAATATTTTAACATTTATGAATAATATATGGGATTTATTATTATGATGATGATTATGACCACTTATTAGTTATATTATTCATAAATGTTCGATTATTATTATTATTATTATTATTATTATTATTATATAATCGACCCTCATGCCTAGTGGGCTTTATTATTATTATTATCATCATTGTTAGTATTATATTCATCATATTCACACTTAATTAGGGATGAAGACAAATAATTTTGTAAATTTCACACTCTATCCGTTTTAGCTGGAGTAGTGATGCACATAAAGTTGATGTACACGGGACTGATGTAAATGTTATACATGTCGTAGGTAGTGAATAAGTAATAAATTTAAGACTTTACTTAATCTATATTTGCTTGTTATATATCCGCCGGTCCACTGTCTATTATATGAATAATATTATTTGATGAAAGTGAAATATAATTTTATTTTTATTATATATATTACTATATTAGGTGGTGTGAGGTGGATGAATATATTTGTTGTCATTTATACCGGCTTCCCATAGGGTATATGTTTTTTTATAGCAGGTTCTTTTCCTTGCTTCTTGGATAAATACAACACGCAAATTATCCAAAAAAAATTATGGAATAAGATTTATTGGTTGTCAAATATTTTGACTCTAAAAATAAAGTCTAACTGGAGCTACGGTGCTGCCGCTTGCGCTGGCTTAGATGGTGGTAAACCCTTGGAGTCAGTGGCGTATCTACATTAAGACTAGGATAGGCCCGTGCCCACCCTAAATTTTTTAAAGTTCACACATTTGATTTTATTTTTTTAATTTTTATGAATTGATCTTTAATTTTTTTATGATTTGTGCCCTCTCTAAAATTTTAAAATTTGTATTACTTGTGTTCACCCTCATAAATATTTTGGCTTGTACTCACTCTAAAAAAATTCTGAATCCGCCGCTGCTTGGAGTGGCGCCAAAGATATGGATGTACTGGTTACTGTGGAAACGTTGTTGGTTCTGAATTGAAAGGCATTTCTGGCCGGTGCTTAAAGGTATCAATTTCTTTTTTAAATTATTTCCATGCATTTATATATATATATATATATGCTTTGTTTGACAAT
Organism: Hibiscus trionum; assembly: GCA_030270665.1. Classification (NCBI taxonomy): domain Eukaryota; kingdom Viridiplantae; phylum Streptophyta; class Magnoliopsida; order Malvales; family Malvaceae; genus Hibiscus; species Hibiscus trionum. The sequence goes on along the minus strand of BSYR01000003.1, from coordinate 77,749,381 downwards.
TAGCGGATAGCTGATAGCAGATTTCATTATGATAGTTGATTGTATTAACTGATTTGACTAGCGGATTGTATTAGCTGATTGTATAGAACTGTTTGGTAAAATTAACTGATAGCTGATATGTATTTGATTATTTAAACAAGCAAAATAACATATAAGGACATGATTATATTCGATACTTATTTGAATAGTTTATTAGTTATTAATATTTTGTATCTATTTATATTAATTAGATTATAAAAAATAATTTTAAATATAACATTACTAAGAATATTTGAAATATCTATATATTAATTTATTATTTATATAATTATTTTTAATACAATTTAATTAATTATTAAATTTAAATAGAAATATTGCATGTTCATTTTTATTTCCTAATATATTGCACTTTCTTATATTGGCATAGTGGCGGTCTACCTTACACCTAAGGCTGGGGTTTAATTGATTTAAAAGGCAGAGTGCTGTGTAATATGAATGTGTAATTTTAGTGTTGATATCCATTAGCAAGATGCACTCTTTTTCCTCCACCTAGGTCTAGGTAAATTTTTTAATGAGTCTTTTACTAATGGCTGATTCTTATTAATAAAGTTATAATTTTTTTTAAAAAAAAGTGGGATTGGGTGTGCCAACTACCATGGGTTTTCTTTACTATCCATTTTAAGTTTTTAGAACTATTAGTACACCAATTCAACACTAATCTAAGGTAAATCACTATTCATTTGTTGCTATTGGAGTATGATAATAAAGACTCGTAAAACTCGACCAAAACTCCAAATCCAAAACTTGTGGAACACTAAGTCACTCCATCATCCAACACCCGTAGCTCGATCAACGTAAATTCGAGATATAAACTTCGTTTCTTCCTTCTTCACCTCTCTACCGTGGGATTTAAAAGGAGATGATCCATCATTGAGAAATCAAAAGAAATTTGAAATTATAGTTTTTTTCACAAAAAAATAAGAAAGTATTGAGGTCATTCATAACTTTTAAAAGACATACGTCTAGTCATAACAACGATAAATATTTAACAGTAGATTGACCAAAATAGGAGCAAATTGAAAGTTTAGTGATTAAATTAAAAAATTAAACTTTAGTGACAAAAACAAGAGTGAAAAGAAAGTTTTTTTTTTTTTTTTTGCTCAACAATGCAATTTATTAATATTGGGCAAGAACGCCTTAACCTAAGCTGAGAGTCTCGTTAAAAAACCTCCCTAAGCCTAAGTGGGGGAAAATAGTACTTTCAACTAGGTAAGAAAACATAAAAGTACAACACAAAAATAATACCTTGGTAGAGTTCATTGTACCCGAAACAAAGAACACCATCAAAACATTAAACAAGTCAGCCTACCCAAACAGAAAGCACACAAAACCAAAACTTACAAACACAAATAAAAACACCCTAGGACTCACGCAAAACACACATAACAATCCAGACAACCTCATTATAGCATTCACATATTCACCACCAAATTAAGCATCACTTATCTAGTTAGTCCATTTTTCGCCAAATAGCCACCCATGTCGGTTTCATTCCGAGATACGTGACAGAATTGTAGGGTCTCAAATTTTCTTCGCAAGTGATCCAAATTCACTAGAAGCGGCCACTAGCACCTAGGTCGTTGAAAGAGGTCGTCAAACCAGTTCAAAGCGAACTTCGAATCGATTTCAACTAACAACCCTCAACAAGTGAAGCCACCTAGATCCAAACTGGCCGCCAAAGATCAAACATGGATTAAAGACAACACAACATACAAGCTCTATGAAAGCCTTTCTCCTACAACTCAACGCACCAAAATTGAAGGAAGTTGTACAAGGTCAATCAATGCTCTCACTCAAGCTACAAAGCACACAAAAGCTGACGGACGGTCCAAGAAAAAACGTGATAGATTTGGTTCAATCTACACTAACTACAAAGGACCAAAAAGCGAGACCATCTCCAAACACAAGCTCTAAAAGAACAAAAATTATTGATTTTGTAACTCGATCCTAACTATTTCTTCCACCACTTCATCTTCGTTTCTGATTATCTGTACTTCCAATTTTTTCTTAAATCAAGAGCTTCTTTCGCCTTTAAGTACATCGCCTCGTCGCTAATCTTTTCGGATTCTCTACACTCTAATTTTCCTTTACTGATTTTGTAAAAATTTAATTTCTTGCAATATCCGAATTCGTAAGAACGTGCATACCTGAGTCCCTAATAGCCGAATGTTGCTAGTTTACCCCTATCACAAAATTTGATTGTATTGTAAATCAAAATACATTCGAATAGGGACAAGGACTAGAATATAAATAAATTTAGAATAAAAGTATAAAATCCCAGAGGTGAATCTAGAGGGGAGCTAGCCAGGGCCATGCCCCCACCTCCCAAATTGGTAACAAATTTGTTTAAATTTTACTAAGATTTTTAAAACGGGTAAAAATCTCTTTCTATGCCTTGCCCTAAAAATCACTTAAAAATTAAATTTTAAATTTTAACCCTAATTTTCACATCTTAAACCCTAAACTCTATACCTTAAAGTTATATTATACCCTTAATTCCCTAAATTCTAACTACAACCCTTAACTATAAACCCTAAATTCTAAACTTTAATCTTACTATTTTAAAGTGGGGACATAAAAGAGGGCATGATAAGGGGCAGACGATTTTCATCCCTTTAAAACTATATGGTAGTACATAGTAAATAAAACACCCCTAATTCATATTACCAAAAAAACACCCCTAATTTAACTTAATTTAAAAACTAGGTCAGTGCCACACTGATCGATTGAAACATAAATAGATTCGATCGAAAGTCAACCGTTTAGACTGACAATCATGCATTCAACAATAATCAATTTAGGGACTTATTTATCATATTTATCAAACACGAGGCTTTAAATCATTACAATTCATCAAAAGGGGTTTAAAACATAATTTTTCAAAATTAGTGTCTGTCGGTATTAGAACCAGCTAGTGCTTTTTATACTAATACAACCCTTTGGATTTCAGAGTTAGTGTCCAATTTCGATATCGAAAAAATTACTATAGACAATGCCACTAGTGTTATATAGCGATTATTATTGGGATGGAAATCCTCTACTTTTTTTCGTGCCCCTACATATGCCCCCACGCTCAAAATTAACTTTAGGGTTTTAGGTTAGGGTTATGGTTAGGGTTTAGGGAATTTAGGGTAGGGTGTATTTTTTAGGGTATAGGGTGTAGGGTTTAGGATTTAGAATTTAGAGTTAGGGCTTAGAATTTAATTTTGTAGTGATTTTTAGTGTTGGGGCATATGTAGGGGCACCGAAAAGGGGCAGGCGAATTTTATCCTTATTATTGTGATAGAGGATCGCTATTTGAATTTTTACTTATTCCCTTAAAGAAAGTAGCTTCCATCTAAAATGTGCACTAAATGGACATCGATTAATCCTTCAATAACAACATTACAATCAAGCGACATTGATCCATTAAAACCCACCTCGCTGCGATGTTAACAAATTGTAAAAATATATTTGAACAATTAACAATTGCAAAAAATGCACGAACCAACTTGCCTCAGTGGTTAAGGGAACGGTTATTGTTCTTAGAGATCACGGGTTCGAGCACCAGCAGCTGCAGCAGGGTGATTGAGCGTTCATTGTCAAATGATTGAGAGTATATTCAGAACAGATACTACTTGTAATCACCTTAGCTTTGTCAAAAAAAAGAAAAAACAATTGCAAATTTTATATAAATATTAAACATGTAAAAATTTGACAAAATGACGGAATAATAGATGTCAAAATTGTTATTTTTATCAGTTAGTTCAGTTTGAGAAAAAATATAAAAAATGAAAGGCGCGTAGAGGCGAAAAATTTTAAGAGCTAAAATAATATAAATATTATAAGACCTTTTGTTTGTAATGATACTTGTATTTTTAGACAATAGGAATTATAGGATAATGATCGCCTCTAATTTAATTTTCTTCTTACAATTTATTTTTTAATCAATACATTTATATAAGGAGGTATGATTTACTTGGGGAAAATTCTACGACGGGCGACGAACATTGATGAACATCACTAACAATGAACATCATTAATTTTTTTTTAAATTTTAAAAATCTAAAGGACTAAAATTATAATTAAAATTATCTCTTAAAAAATAAAAATCAAATTTAATAGTTACTTTATAATATTTTTTAATAGGTTAGAATCAAATATACCCAATTCTCCTAAACCGTAACAAAATCAATCTCTTAAAAAAATATAGTCAATTCTCTTAAACCCTAACAAAATCAATCTCTTAAAAAAATAGAAATCAGTTTATAATTTTGTAATAGATTCGAATCAAATATACCCAAATCTCCTAAACCTAAACCCTAACAAAATCGAAATTGGGGAAAATTAAAATTAGAGTTTGATTGTGATTTGATTTGGGAGAATTTGGTATATTTGATTCTAACCTATTAAAAAAATTATAAAGTAATTATTAAATTTGATTTTTATTTTTTAAGAGATAATTTTAATTATAATTTTAGTCATTTAGATTTTTAAAATTTTAAAAAAATAATGGTGTTCATCGGTGTTCATCGTTAGTAGTGTTCAGCAATGTTCGTCGCACGTGGTAGACTCATCCTTTACTTGGATAGTGTGAAGTTCATTACTTTTACACTAATTTACAATCAGTGAATTAAAATAATAAATGACTAAGATTATATTTAAAATTAAATTTATAATTAAAATGGTGAGTTTATTTTTTATTTGTGTTTATCAATGGTTATATAGATTTTGATACCCTTTTAGGTTGATTGTCGATGTAATCTGTAGCGAATTTTCGATTTTGAAAATAGGTGTGAAAATTATTGCCGATTTTGGAAATTTTATCTACTTCATGTTTTGACGACTTCCTAAAGACCATTCCTACAATGGACCGTAGAAATTTTTTTAGTGCAAAGTAAAAATGTATGATTTTGACTGGTACATTACTTATCTTTTCTTTTTAGTTTTATCATTTTTTTTGTTTTTTTATGTATTAGTTTTATTTTGTTTATCAATAAAGCTATTTGGTTAACGTGTTAAAAAATGTTTCTACAAATGCTTTAATTTTAAGGTTTAAGAATTCAACTTAGAGTTTTGTGGTTAGAAGTTAAGGTTTAGGATAATTTGGTTTTGGATTTAATTTTTAATCTATAAACTTTAATTTTAACCCTAAATAATAATCACAACTTCTAAACTGTACATTCTAGATTGAATCACTAAATCTTAAAATTAAAAGTGTTGTGAATTGTTTTGGTGACATGAAATAATTATTTCTCCAAATAAATTAATATATGTATATATCCGCATGTAATTTTCATGCTACTTTGTTCGTATTATTTTATAGGATCAATCCCGCCAAACTCGGTTCCCCTTTCCTAGAAAGATCATGATAACTTATAGTAGTATTATTTATTTCAGATTCTCATACAAAAATTACTAATATTTTGAATTTTGAATTTTAAATTTATGGGATACCGTCTTTAGATCTGTTTGAATTAATCGAGTTTATTTCATTATTCTAAACCTCTTGCAAACTCCGATGATATATAGTAAAACAAAATTTACTTTTGTCTGTAACTACTTTATTAAAAGATTAAAACAAATATACATTAAAATTTCAATTAGTTCAAACTGATCATCGGAAATTCTATCAATATTCTTAAATATCAGTTAATTTTCAATCAAAATTAAAAGTTAAAATTTTTCGGTCATCACTATTAACCATCAGATCAGCTTGAAACTAGACTATATTTAATATTCTGACCAAACGAACTCGAATCCACCGTTAGAATTGCCTGATGACCGCTTCAGTCATTGTAATTTGTGATGGCTGTAAATGTAAAAAATTGAGTTTTTGTTCTGGGTAGAATACTTTAACATGACACGTTAATATTTTTAATAACATTGATCATATAAGAAATTAAAAGTTCAATAATTATAATGCAAGCTTTAAAAATTGATTATAAATGTGAAAGCGGCCTAAAAATTATGCGACTACCGATAGGGTTAATCACGTGGTCACTTTAGTCATAAGTCTAGAAAGGGAACCTTCACTTTGCCTATAAATTTGAGCACCCTGGAAATGATTTCAAGGCACAGCAATCCGATTGAAAGGACAGGTAAAACCAAAAATGGAGAGATCAGTAATGAGCGTAAGTCTTCTGGTGTTGGCTTGTTTAGTGAGTTCAGCTGCAGCACAAAGTGCTGAAAATGTGAAAGCTTATATGGTCTACCTCTATGCTGAGGAGAATGACTGGGACATGAATGCTGCCCATGTTTACTGCGCCACTTGGGATGCCGACAAGCCCTACGAATGGCGCAGCAAATATAACTGGACCAACTTCGGCGGTCCCAATGGCCCTATAGGGAAGGATGCTTGTGGCAAGTGCGTTCAAGTAAGTAACATTTTCGACATCTTAATGTATATATATGTAGACATTTGATTTATTCATCGAGTTTTTATGCCGGATCGATGTAGGTAACGAACACTGCGACCGGAGATGAGACAATAGTGAGAATAGTTGGTACAAGCCAGGCTAGCCTAAATTTGGATAAGCCGGTGTTTGATCAACTTGACAGCGATGGGCAAGGCCAAGTTGCAGGACACCTTGTTGTGAACTATACGTTTGTGGATTGTGATCCTAAACCACCAGGTCCGGGCGAGTCTAATGTCACGGCTTATTATTCTGATGACTACAACCCTATAGGGAATGATTGGACCTATCCTCCGCACGCCTTTTGCACGGCCTTGGACGGCGGTAAACCGTTGGAGTGGCGCAATAAATATGGATGGACCGGTTACTGTGGAAATTATAGCTCTTCTAATCCGGAAGACATTTGTGGCAAGTGCTTAAAGGTAACCAACACGGACACGAAAGATTCGGAAATAGTGAGAATCATGGATACATGCGGCTCCGAAGCTTTGGTGTTGGACAAGAAAACAGGGTTCGATCCGATTGACAGCAATGGGGAAGGGAATGCTGCTGGCCATCTTGTCGTGGACTATGAATTTGTGGACTGTGAAGACGAAGTCGATTCCCCACTTCTGGTCTATTCCCAGTAACTTTAGTTTATGTTACCAAAGACTTGAAGTCTCCCACTTGGTTTCACATGACATGAATAAAACAAAGTCTAATCTCTAAGAACTATTATGCAATAAACATGTCACAGAGGAAAATCGTGAATTTCGTTGCTGTTTGTAAGTTGTAAAATCATATTAATAAGTGGGATTGTGTTGACTGCTCCGAATTTCTTTTCTACGGTGTTACTTTCATTTTTGCGATTAAATAATAATAATAATAATAATAATAATAATAATATATGTTATTTGCTTTTTTTTTTTTGAATATGGTGGTGTGATGCAAGGGTAGCATCTGTTCAACTTTCTTAGTCTTTTCAAAGACGGCACACACAGCATGGCATTACTGGTGCTTGAACCCGAGTTCCAAGGGATGATAAACATCTATCTTTACCACCGGGATACAAGGGGATGAGCATATGTTATTTACTTTTAATCTTTTAAAAATACGCATATATAGTATAGAACAAAATTAAATGACTATGTAAATACTAGATAATTTGCCTTTAATATATTATATTCTCCTTCAATTAACATAACACATGATGTACCAAAAAACGGAGCATAGCACATGAGAGTATTGTAAGGATTTTTATTTACCTTTAAGGAAAATACTTTGATGCACAAGCTTGTGTACTTTAATTTTAGGGTTTAGGGTTTAGGTTTTTATGTTAGGGTTTAGGGGTTTAGTATGTAGGATATATAATTTAAGGTTTATGATTAGAATTTAGAGTTTAAGGTTTATGGCTTAGGGTTTAGGGTTTACGTTGCTAGGGTTTGTGATTTAGATTTTAAATTTTATAAAAGGATTGTGTAAAAAAAATTTACACAGCTTGTGCATCAAAATAAAACCCTACCTTTAATATATTAATATATTATCATCTCCTTCAAATAATTTTTTGTCCTTTTGTTCATAACGATGCTCGTATTTTCAGGCCATGTTTCCTCGAGTTTATAACAGTCTTTAATTTAATTGGTGTATTTTTTATTTAATACATTTATACATCCGCATGTAATTTCCATGCTTCTTTTTCCTTTTTAATTTTATAGGATCAAGCCTAGGGGTGATAATGAGCCTGACCGGTTCGCGAGCTACGAGCTATTCGGGTTCGGCTCAGTCAAAGCTTGGTTCGAGTGAGTTCGACTCGGGCTCGGGTTCGGCTCGAGACCTAAACAAGTCAAGCTGAACTGAACCAAGCTCGGCTCGAAAAGCTCGTGAACAGGCTCGAAATAATTATATATACATACATATACATACATACATACATACATATATATGCACTAAAAAGTAATTTATTTAGTAAAAAGAAAGCAATAAAATAAATTGGGTAAATAAATCCACTAAAAATTTTACTAAATATCAATTAAAACAAATTTATAAAACTAAAAATAAATAAATAAACTACAAATAAATAAATAAAATAAATAAATATTAAAAGTAAAACACAAAAGCCACCACCACAAGGCCACAACTCATTTCCCACGTGCTACAACTATCTTAAAAAATTAATCACAAAACCCTAGCCACCCAAATTTCAATTCCCCTTTTCTCACTTCATCTCCCTTCGATAGAAAGACTTCACGCAGTCAACTTGACCACCTTAAAACTTGGCCTAAATCAAACATTGTTGTAAGCTAGTTTTGGTGATCTAGTTAGTGCTTGGCCTAAATCTTTGATCCCATTATCTCTCGGGCTTCATTCACTTTGAATTTTTATTTTTATCAACACTGATCTCGCATTAATGCTCTGCAATCTTCTTTACTCTTTTTCCCTATACATTATGAACTCATTCGAAGGTAGCATTTGGAACTATGAATTCATTAGTGCTCTGCCCGATTTTGCTGTCTCTTAGACAAGATATGCATGTAGTTGTAAAACAAAGAAATGTTGTGTTTAGTTACCTGACGTGGTTGAAACGTCAAAGTAGTTAACATCTTGTTGTTTGTTTTAAAACAAAGGCTAGTTCAAGCTAAAGAAAATAGACAAGGTTATAAAACCCAATTTCCTAAGGTCAATTGCACCAAATGTCCCCAAACATGAACTCATTTAATGACTATGTTCAGATCAAACATGAAATTCCAAGTTTAGGATGTCTTAATGTTATAAAAACTTGAATATATTTGACTGTTCATTGCTGGCAAGCATATTAATCTTATCCAAGTGATGAACAACGAAAGGAAATGACAATCAAATAAAGGAGAATGAAACAGGGCAATGCTTGGATTGGAATAGTGTTATTAATGAACTAAATAGAACAACTTTGTAAAAAGGCGCAAAGATACAAAAAAAGGCACTAACTAGATCACCAAAAGTAGCCTATAACAATGTTTGATTTAGGAATGTCTACTATTTAAACCGTATAAGAATATGGATTTCAAATTTATCATTAGATCAGTTTTTATTTTGAAGCTGTTATTTCATTTTATATTTCCTTCTTTCCTTTTTATGCTTAATTTTTATTTTAAATTATTTTGTATAATTATTATTTTTTATTTGTAATCTAGGAATGTCTACTATTGGATTGGAAACATCAGATTGTCTTTCAACTCCTATTCTCGAAGAATTTGAGGTAAATTTGGATGATGCAAATAAGATGAATGAAGATGAAATTGATCTAGAAAATGCAGAAGTGCATGTTCCCCAAACTAATGCCACTAATAATAGCGAGGTTCGTAATATTGAAGATGAATCGGAATCATATCCTTTTAAGAGAGCAAAAAAATATGTTGTTTGGAAGGAATTTTGGGAACCTCAACGTGTAGGAAACTCTAAAGTTTGGAAAGTGCCTTGTGTGTACTGTAAGACTCTGCTAACTATTTTTAGAGGTGGTCCTACAAGTCATTTAAAGCGTCATTCGGATAAATGTACACAAAGAAAAGTGCACATACGACGACAAAATTTGATCAACCTTTTACCTTCTGATTCAACTACAGGTTCTCCAAATTCTGAATTTGTTAGCGCTCTGCATAGTGGTAAGTTTGATCCGTTGAAAATGAGAAAATGAATTGCACATTAGATTGTTATGCACGAGCATGCCTTTTCTATTGTTGAAGAAGAAGGCTTTAATATGATGTTGAAGATGGGAATACCACAATGAAAAAGTGTGTCACGCCATACTATTAGAAATGATTCTTTCAAAGTTTTTGAGGTTGAGAAGAATAAGTTGAAGGAAAAGTTGAAGAATGTGGACAAAATTTCTTTGACCACCGACGTATGGCGCTCCAAACCTCAAAAGATAGAATACATGGTTCTTAAGGCTCATTTTGTTGACCATGATTAGAAACTTCAAAAGCGAATGCTGAATTTTGTCCACATACCTCCTCCTCGGAAAGGCAAAGGCAAAGACATAGCTAATTGCATTTTTAAATGCTTAAAGGAGTGGGACATTAAGAATAAAGTAAGTTACATTTAATCTTTTACGCATATTCACGTATTATCAAATTAACACTAATTAATATTGTACTTTTTTTAGGTATTCACAATTTCTGTGGATAATGCCTCTGCAAATGATTCTTGCATACAAATCATAAAAGACACTTTCTCATTGACTAAGAAGTTGATTTGTGGTGGTAAATTATTTCATGTTCGATGTTGTGCCCACATTTTAAACATTATGGTTCAGCATGGTCTCAAATAAGTCAAAAGCATCATTAAGAATGTTCACGATACAATTGATTATCTAAATGGAAGTGAACAACGATTGAAGAAGTTTGCCGAACTTGCTCAACAATACAACTTAAAGGATAGGAGATTGGTTTTGAAATGTAAGACTCGATGAAATTCTACTTATGAGATGCTTGCTTGCGCAATCAAGTTCAAAGAGGTATTTGCTAGACTTACTTTGGAAGATAGAGAATATGTTTATTGTCCTAGTTTACAGGATTGAGGTAAAATTAAAAATTTGCTTGAAATCTTAAAAGTGTTCTATGATACTACAAATGTCATTTCAGGATCCGAGTATCTCACTTCCAATTTATTTCTTAGTGAGATTTACAGAATTAAATTGTTGTTGGATGTTAATTCTAAGTCTTCTAATGATTTTGTTAAAAGAATGGTGACAAACATGAAAGAAAGGTTTGATAAATATTGGGGTGAATGTAATCTACTCATGACTATAGGTGCAGTGTTGGACCCCGATTGAAAATGAAAGTTATTGAGATTACTTTCTCAAAAATATTTTCTCCTGATGTGGTTAGGGAGAATATACATAAAGTTAAAAAAAATTTGTATGAAATTTATGTTGAGTATGTGAATTTGCATTTTCCTCTACTAATGGAGCAAATGGGTGAATATGGAACTAATACAAATGTTTGTGATGGAGGAACGAAAAGTACTCCATGATTATTGAAAATTTTACAAGCCGTGAGAAGTGAGGAATTGACTAAGAATAGACAATCTGAAGTTGATTTATATCTTGAGGAAAGGTGTTATATTCCTCAAGAAAGTAAGTTTGATGCTTTATTGTGATGGACGAAAAAGGCTGAAAGATTTCGCATTTTGTCACGATTGGCCATGGATGTCTTGGGTGTTTTCATTACTACTGTGGCTTCAGAGGCCACATTTAGTGCTGGAAGCGGTGTAATTGATCCTTATAGATCATCATTAAGTCCTGAAATCGTACAAATGATAATTTTTTCAGGAGATTGGTGTCGATCTCTCTATGGATTGAAGAGAAAGAACAAAGTAAAGATTTGTTATGTATGTGTACACTTTTTTCTAGTTTTTTAAAATTTATTTTTAGCTAATGGCTTTATGATATATTTTTTTGCAGAAAATTGATGAAGATCAATCAAAGGAAATCATTTTGCCGATTCTTTAGGTTTGTTAATAAAATTTTATGATGCTTTGCAATTTATTTTTGCATAATAGTAAGTTACCGTTGTAGCTATTAGATTTAAATTTGTCAAGTTTTTTTAGTAAAAATGAGAGTATGATTAGATTAATCGAATAAAATCTATTTCAATCGCATTTGGATTTTAATTTAATTAATATTTTATATTTTAATGATAATTGAATGGCTTTTATTCTGCTACTTTTGACAATGAAGTATTAAATTATTTCTCACTTTTTTATAGGAAATATAAATGGAGTAGGTAGTTTATTTTCAAAAGGTTATTATGCTGTTTAAAATTTTAATAATCAAAGGCACTAAAAAAAAGCAATTCGATAGTACTTTTAAAACATTGATTGATCTTTAAATGGACGTTGATATTTTTTAATGACTTTATAATCATGAGAAGAACAAAGAATGAAGTGCTTGGAGCCTTGGACTAGGATAATGGAAGGCATAAGTAACTAATAGATTGTTGTTGGAGATTGTTTTGTTTTATGAAGATCGATGCATGTTTGTGGTTTCATTTTCTTAGTTGATTGTTGTTTGATTTTGTATTTTCTTTGATTATCTGTTTGTATTGTAAGAATATTTATCGGTTATTTAGATTAATCTATTTTGGGCACTCTTTTCCCCTTCCCCGATATTGAATTTCGTTCAATGTTGGTTATAAAAGGGGTTTTTAACGAGGCCCCATCTCTTATAAAAAAATTATAACAAAATTGTCCGAGCCGAACCGAGCCGAGCCTGACGAACTCGAGCTTAAAATTCTGAACTCGTCTCGATTCGGCTCGTTATCACCCCTAATCAAGCCCGCCAAACTCGGTTTAAACCATGATAATTTATTTTATTATCTCGTAAAAAATATTGAAATCTGATTTTTAACTTTATAGCATGTCTTCTTTAAAAAACCTGTTTGAATTAATGTGATTTAATTCATAACTTTTGATTATTTTTAAGTTGTAATTATAAATAATATTTTTGTATGATTATAATAAGAGCTAACAACAAAATACACAAAAAATTAATACAATCTTATAATTATAATCAAAATCAATTGATATGATGCATAAATAGACAAATTGATAATAAAAATATATTCATATCTAGATTAAATAATTTTAACAAGGCACATGCAATGAAACTGCCTGAGTCACCTCTACCCCAACTTTCGTCCAAGTTTCTTTGATAAATGTCTTGTTTAGCCATCAAGCCCCGAGATTTATCCTCATTTTGGGAAAATATAGATCTCTTTAACTTCTCTCTACTAACTTGCCTACGCAAGTTTTTTTTCCTTCCCGGTTCTTTAGAGCTTTGTTCGCACACTTAATTTTAGTGGGTGAGTCTTTCAATAACAATTTTTGATATATACAAAATCTCGAACTTGAGACATATTTAAGCGATTCTAAATTATTTACTACTTAGATCAACCCGTTGATTATACAAGTCTTCTTTAGCTCTTCATTTAGTCTCACCCGCAATAAACCCTTTAGGAATTTTATTGTAGGTTGATTCATTAATACACTCTTGACGGATTCAAGAACGAATTTTGAGGAGGTAAATTGTTTAATTTTGAAATGATCAAAATTTTAGAAATAATTAAACTATAAAATTAAGGGAGTTAAGATTTAATTTCACTAATTTTAGAATTAAAATTTTTTGGGATGTGATCTACTTACATGGTGTAAAACTCATTTAGTTTTACATTAATCTATGGCCATTGGATGAGTGAAATGGATGGATGAGATTAATAGTAGAAAATGTGAAGATTATCACTTGAAAAAAAATAAGGAAATAATCTTAGCCATTTATTTTCATCATCCAACGGTCCAAAAGAGATGTAAAAGTAATTGAGTTTTATACCATGTAAGTGGATCCTAACCCAAAATTTTTAATGAATAATTTCATTAATTTTAAAACTATTAGTAATCTAAAATATAGTTAAACTATTAAAATTGGGGACAATTACCCTTCCCACCTCCTGCGTACATCCGTTTGACAAAAAATTTTCGTCCCTTTTTATGCCCCAACCCTAAACATTTAAATTCTAAGCCCTAACCCTAAATTTTAAATCTTAAACTATGAACCTTAAACTCTAAAAAATACATCATACCTTAAATTTCATAAATTCTAACTCTAAATCATATTCTTAAACTTTAATCCTAAACTTAAATTTTTGGTATTGTGACGTAAAAAAACATAAAAAAAAAACAGAGGATTTCTATCAACATCCATCTCCGAGTGCTTTTATTTTAAGAATATAGTTAATTCAATAATATGTTGGGCCGTTGGTTGCATTATGTGGGAAAACCCACTTTGCCCAAAGCCCACTAAAATAAAAAGAAAGGACTGCCTTTATTTCAAATGCGTGTGCTCAAATTGAGACGGGTAGGGTGGCAATCGGGTGGAGAATAACCGAAAATCGTGGGGATTCGAACTGATGAGTATGGAGAATAACTGAAATCTTTACTCATGGGGACGGGGATGGGGGAAGTTTTATAACCGGAGCTCAAATGGGGATGGGGATGGGGATTGCTATATCCGAACCGTACCCGTATAAATCATCGTGGGGATCTCTAAAAATATCCGCAAGAATCCCCAAAAATATCTGTAGGGATCCTGATATTTTACGAAGTTTGATGGCCATAAGGGTAATTTACCTATGTTTCATCAAAAATCTATTCTCACCTGAGCAAGGTCGGCTAGAGTAAGTTTGAAAATTCTTTGTAAATTCTAAAAAAATAATTAGAATGTTATCTATACATTGTTGTAAACATGATTTAGCCTAGTTTTGTTTAAAATACACAGTGATTGATTTAGATATGTATTCTAAATTATTTGAATATTTGAATGTTGAAAGGTCATAAAAATTTGGCAGCATATTTCTTAAAAAAGTTTTAGTAATGAATTTGAAAAATCACCAAAAATTCTACAAGTTAAATTAGGAAGTGAACGTTATATTTATATAATCACACGAAAGTCTAGATTTGTTTAAAACAAACATTTATTGATTTCGAGTTACATATTAGGAATTATTAATTTTTGAGTAAGAAAATGTTAGAAGAAAAGACAACAGATTGTTTCGAAAAACAACAATAACAATGACTTCAAAAATTCACCATAAAACGTACGAGTAAAACTAGAAGAAGTAATTTATATGATTGGAAAAATTATCGAATCTAGTTTCTTTTAGAACAAACATACCATTATTTGAAACTATAGATTATTAATCACATATTTTCTTTTAAAGGTAGTGCAAGATACCATGTTTCAAACGGTTAATATTTAAGTCATGTTTTATAGTTTTGAAATTATTTGTTTGTTGTTTGATAAAATTAAATTTATCTTTTATGTTTGTAATTTTGGAGATTTAATGTTGAATATTTGTTTTATAAATTAATTTATATTTTTTAGGTATGAGGATTAACCGAAAACCGCAAGGATCCGTAAGGAATGGATATGTGGACGAAAAAATCCCCGAAATATTTAATGGAGATTTCCCAAAACTGTACCCGCAAGTGTTGGGGACGGAGTGGGAAATGCAAAACTTTCTCCGATCCGCCCCGTTGCCACCCCTAGACGGGGTAATGAAACCGGGAAAAAGTAAAAAAGAAGTAGCAAATCACTTTTTATTCACGACCGTGCTTCATGTATGGTTTTTATGTGGTTGAGCTGATTTTTGGACAATAGTTAATTTTTTTGAATTTTTAGTTTTATGTGGTCGAAATTTTCATCCGAGCATTATAGTCTTAAGATTCTAATTCAAGGCTAATTATTATTTTCGGTGACACTCTTTACTTTTCTCTTTTATTTGATTAAAAGATTACTTGTTCGTAACCTAGTTGAAGTTTGGTATTAGAACTTGATTATTGTGTCCGGTAAATATAAGAGATAATATGAGTAAGATGGTTATGTTTAACGACATGGCTTATCAAGTTGGATGAAGTAAATTACAAGATATGTGATCTGTAAAGGTTTTGCATATTTCTATCTCTACTACTTAAAAATTTGAGTTGAAAAGTGATAAGAGATGTGAATTTGATTATAATCACATTGATTAAAAGATACATGTGCACACATTGTGGGACAAACTTGATAGTTTATATGATTCGTGGACAGACAATAACTAGAGACAGACGCATGATTTTATGTTAAGGGTAAAATCTATAAAATATTAGGGGGCGAACTTATAAAATTTTAAGACAAAAATAAATTTTTAATAAAAAATACATAAAAATATTCTATAACATATACAAATTTTAAATTTCTAAAGTGAAGAATATTAATGTGTGTCGATAGTTTATTTCTTTTATTTGATGATTATAGCAAAATCATATGAACTTAAGACAAATATGAAATTGTGTCTATTTTTTAGAGGCTCTATACTATGGTTGAAATTCAATTTTAGAGTAAAATTCAAATATTCAAATCTTATAATGGGGGAGAGTTCTTTGCTATTTATTTAGGCGAGTTTTTTCAAGAAAAAATATTGTCCAAATTAGCTCGCGTTTGGATACACCTCTACAGAATGGGGTTGCCGAGTGAAAGAATATGCATATTTTAGATGTAATTTGATCTTTGTTATTTTTTGGGAATATACCAAAATATTTATGGGGTGAGACTTTGTTGACTGTCATTTATCTTATAAATAGAATACCTAGTAAAGTCCTTAAATTCCAGACACCTAGAGCTGTTTTTTTTAGAGTTATCCTTATTTCAAACCTATTTCCTCTGTTCTTCCTCTTCGAATATATGGTTGCACTATTTTTGTAAAGAATTTCGATCTCTTTCAATCTAAATTGGATCCTAAGGCACTTAAGTGTGTTTTTATAGGACATTCTTCACTTAAAAGGGCCTACAAATGTTACTATCCTCTAGTAAAAAGTTCTTTGTTTCGATGGTTGTAATTTTTTTATCAGGATCCTTATTTTTCTAAGGTTGTAATTCAAGAGACTTGGGCAGAATTTCAACCTCTTCTGATACTTTACCTAAACCATCTCATGATATTGAGCCTCCACCTAAACATACTACACCTATATATTCCTTTATTCCTATTGTTCTTCCTTCTCCAGTGGCCTCCCAAATTTCACCTCATAAAATTCTTCTTCAAAATACACAGATTTCAAAGAAATTTAATATTTACACTAAAAAGAGAAAGGTCATTTGTAGTCTGACACTTGTCGAGAGTTAAAATTGAATCCAGCTGCCTTAGAGGATGTTCGGTTAATGAAACTTCTCCTTCACTATTTGATTTGGAAGATTTACCTATTGCCAAAAGAAAGGGGTTAAAATAGTGCACTAAGTATCTTATTCAGAAGTATCTTGACTATGAAAATTTAGTGTCATCTTTTAAGGCTTTTACAGCTTACATTGATAAGGAGGAAATTCCTAAAACTATTGAAGATGTCCTGAAAGACTCTAGATGGAAGAAAAATGTTGAGGAAAAAATTCAAGCATTTGAAAAAAATGGCACTTGGACTGTTACTGATTTATCACATGAAAAAAATCAGTTGGCAGTAAGTATAATTCAAATGGTAGCATAGAGAGGTATAAGACCATGCTTTTAGCTAAGGGTTTTACACAAACCTATGTCATTGACTACATAGAGACTTTTGCACATATAGCAAAATTAAACACTGTTCCAGTACTCCTTAGCCTTGCTGTGGACAAAAATTGAAATCTTCACCAACTTGACATAAAAAATACCTTCTTAAATGACAAATTAGAAGAATAGGTATACATGAAGATGACACCTGGGATGAAGTCTGAATTAGAAAGTCAGAAGATTTACAAACTTGAAAAATCTCTCAATAGTTTGAAGTTGTCACTTGGAGCTTGATTCGACAGATTCACCAAAATCCTTAGATGGAATAGATATAAGCAGTGTCAAGCAAATCCACATTGTTTATTAGATAAACTCCCAATAAGAAGAGAGTCATCGTTATTGTATATGTCGTTGACATTGTAGTGACCGAGAGTGATGATGAATTCAGTTAGTTGAAGGATTTATTGAGTAAAGAATTTGAAATAAAAGACAATAGGAAAACTCAGATATTTTCTAGGCATGAAAGTTGCTAGATCTAATAGAGGTCTGGTAATAAAACAAAGAAAATATGTGTTGAATTTACTCTTAAAAGATGGTATGCTGGGGTCTAAGCCTGCTGATACTCCTATGGAAACTGCCTCAGAGCTCATAAAAGAAGAAATGAGGCTGAAGTTGATGTTGCGCGTAATAAGTGCTTCGCAATAGGTGCAAGTGTACACGTCGCAAGTTATAGTATAAAAAGATATCGTCTCCACAGGGATTGGTGCTACTTCAGGAATTTAACTTCTCGCACTGTAAAATAAAAACACAAATTGGTGATTGTAGGAGTTGAGTTCTAACTAACAAGTAAAATAAAATAGTAGTAAAATAAATAGAAGATGTAATCAAGTAAGAGAGAATAGGTCGGGTTATCTTGAGTCATGGTATGATAATTGAATGTATCGTCTTGGTAATTGAGTGCAAGAGCAACTCAATTACCTCGGGAACTGGTAACAATCGAATTGCCTGGGCAACTCGTGGAGCGAATGCCTGGAAACTAATGGAACGATTGTTTGGGCTACTTGAGTGCAACCTTCAAGGTTCGGCGAAGCGTTCTTCAATGGTTTCTTCTTATCCCTAATTCGAAACACTAGTTAATTGTGCATGCCTTGATAATACATCCCTGCCTGAACCAAGGGTGAATAAAAACCGGTCTTGCGCTCCTTTTAGCCGTTGAAATTCACAACTTATCCCTAAGTCGAATTAGTCTTCACCATCGATTGTTTGAATGAAGATCATGTTCATTCGTTTCTTGAATCTAACTCTCTCGATATTAGACAAATGGATGAATTCACGAGATGCTCTCCCAATTCACTCGCAAACAAAATTAAGAATCAAGAATGAACAAACCTTGAATTAAAATTGTAAACTCAATTACCTAAACAAATCCAATCATTCTCAAAACCATAAAAACACACTAACTCAAGCCAAATGAATTGGCAAGAAACAATGAGGAAGAAGAAGATGTCGAACAACCCTCTATTTTTCTCTCTAACCCAACATGTTGAAGTAGGCGGCTTGGCCTTCTTTATATAAAAGATAGCTAGGTCAAAGTTTTTCTTGAGGAAGTTAAGTTAGAATTAAATAGCATTAAAGAGTTAAATCTCTTTTATTTATTTATCCTCCAAAAACTCTTCCTATTTTCATGAAATTTAATCTCCTTTTGATCTTTTCATGGAACTCTAACTCTTCTACGATTTATCTTTGCTTCACGCCATGTTGGGTTTATCCAGTCATCAATTTCAGCTACCACTTCATCTTATCCTTACTTGTCGGCGATTGCCTCGGCAACTGGTTCGGCAGGTCCTTCCCGAATTACCTTGGCAATTTGCAATTTACCACGGAAATCCTAATCTGCACAAATAAAGCACCAAAGTAGTATCTTTTTCCACTAAAAATAACCGAAACATGAAATCAAGCACAACCACAAAGGAAATAATGCAAATATATATGAATGACTAAAAATGCAACTAAAATGAGCTTAAGTCTAACAATGATATGAGTAAAAGGGTCATAAAAATAGTACTTTTGAACAATCATCATTTGATAAAAGTCAGTTTCAGACACTAGTGAGGAAACTCATCTACTTATCTCTGATCAGACCAGATATTTCCTTCCCTATTAATGCAATTATTTAGCGTATGACCAACCCTAAGGAAGGAGATTTAGAAGCTTTTTGAGGTACTTGAAAGGTACACCGGGCCATGATTTGTTCTTCAAGAAAACTGAAGATAGAACTGTAAAATTATTCACAGATTCTAGCAAGGCCATTGAAGTTACTGATAGAAGGTCGACTAGTGGATATTGCTCATTTGTATGTGGCAACTTAGTTACCTAGAGAAGTAAGAAACAAACTATTGTTTCTAGGAGCAATGTCGAGGCATAATATAGAGCCTTAGCATTGGGTATTTGTAAAGGAATATGGCTGCTAAGACTTCTACCAGAGTTGTACGTAAGGCATGAAGGTAAACTAGAGTTCAGTGACAACCAATCTGTTATTCAGATTGTAAAGAATCATGTCCACCATTATCGTACCAAGCATGTGGAGATCGACAAACATTTTATTACTGAAAAATTGAATGGTGGAATAGTGAACTTAACTTATGTTCCTACATAAGAACAACTTGCTGATGTGCTCACTAAGGTACTATCAAAACAAGTCTTTGATAAGTTTCTGTCCAAGCTGGTATATACAATGTATACTACACACCAGCTTAGGGGGAGTGTAAGTTGTAATCGTAGTAAATGTAGATTGTGTCTCAAAATTTGTATTTTTCAATTATAGCTTGTTATAGTTTTGTAGGCTGATTTTTAAGACTGTTTATGACTAAATATATTTTATTTCTTGTAAGATATTTAGTTACCTATATAGGAAGATTGGATATGTATATATATTCCCATATAGTTTATTAATAAAGTAAGATGAGAAATATATAGTTCTTATCAAGTTCTACACGACCGCCCCCACTAACTCCCTCCGATCCATCTTGAATACATTCAAGACACACTCCAACAAGAAAGAGACCAAAATCATCCACAAAATAAAAATTAATAAAAAAATCAGTAAAAAAATCACTAATTAGATCAGACACCCGCTTGATCCCAGCTTTAACGAGACCATCAACAACACCATTGGTCTCTTTAAATTAGATTGATCTTTTAAAATTAAAGGGGCATTGTGAGGCTTGATGATCCAAACTACAACATTGTTACAATGCGTATGACCGAAGGTATTCACTCAATTCTCAAATAAATAAATAAATTTAAAGTTAAAATTGATGCATTACAATAAATTATGTAAATTTTAATATCAAGCTACTGGCCTCCCTTGCCCCTTTCCTCTACACTTTCTTCCTTCTTTTTTCTTGTTCATTTGGATGTCTTTCTTCTGGTTGGTTCGGTAGGCGTTAATGTCTCCAACAACCACAATTCAAGCTCTGGAGCACTTTTAAGAAGAGGAAGTCAGACCTCTATATGGCTCGGGTCGAGAAGAACGGGCTGAAAGGCCCCTATTGTCTCCTAATTTTCTTTCTTTAGTCTTCCTTCTTTTACGATTCTGTTCGCGTCCTCTTCAGTTACGTTAGTTTTCTCTGTTGCAGGTGCATATTGTAGATAAAATGTATAAATTATAATATATTAAAAATTGGTAAATTATATAAATCATCAATGAACTTTATACTCTTAAACTTATTTTAGTCACTGAAGTTTCAAAACGTTTAAATTACTCACTGAAGTTTAGACATTGAACGATTTTGTCACTAAAGTTTAGACATTGATCATTTTTAGTCACTCTTAACCCACAAATGATCGTTGATGATGGTCGTTCAGTCTTAAATTTCACCAGTCACTTCATCTTGCCTCCTGAGTCTGAATTCGACCTCCATTTTGCCGGAAAATGCTTTAAAGTTCACGAATCGTCCAACAACCTTATGATTTTTCTCTCATCGATCTCCCTCTTTCGTAGTTGGATGGAGCTCATTTCTCATAAGTTGCTTCTCTCGCGT
Organism: Hibiscus trionum; assembly: GCA_030270665.1. Classification (NCBI taxonomy): domain Eukaryota; kingdom Viridiplantae; phylum Streptophyta; class Magnoliopsida; order Malvales; family Malvaceae; genus Hibiscus; species Hibiscus trionum. The sequence continues at coordinate 77,727,883 of BSYR01000003.1, read as the reverse complement.
CGATAAAATTTTACACCGTTCAGATCTTGAGGAATTTCTTGCATTCGCCGATAAATGGATGTCATCAAAAAATTAACGGAAAAACGACAAAAACATTTCAATGTCTAAAGTTCGGTAAGTAAATTAAACATTTTAAAATTTTAATGACCAAAATAGATTTGAGAGTAAAATTTAGGGTAAACTACTTGGGTGACCACCCAACTATTGAGTCTGACCTGTTTTGACCATTGGAAGTACAAAACATTCAAAATTCGACCACCCAACTATTTAAATGGACCTATTTTGACCACTGACCGTTAAAATCTAACGGGAAGGTGATGTGGCAGTTAAAGTAAATTTATATAATTACACATTTGGTCTCTATTAATCACCTATTATATCAATTTAGCCTTAATTTTAATTTAATTACACATCTCTTCCCCCTCCCACCAGTTTTCCCTCTTCCCTCGTTATTCAACCAAACGCAATCTAACCAGCAAACCTTGTCAGGAAGCCACCGCCAACCATAGTGTTGACCGACCACCACTGACCACTTTGTCGGCCGACCACTGTTAAGAATTGGGAATTCGAGGGATTTTGACTTGTGTAATTTGGGAAGGAAAAGTCAAATGAAAAGTAAAAGAGATAAAACTTTCTCATTAATTAAATTAAGTCTTATTTACAATATATACTAATAAAGAAACTGTAACACCCCAAGTTTTTAAGGTAAATATATATAAATAGAGAAGTACAACTGGGGAGACTCGAACACGCGACCTTCGGAATAGTGTGCAAAGGCCTTGGCCAACCAAGCTAAGTTAATCCTTAGTCTTAGTCTGCATTGTCTTAATGTCAAGCTTGTATTCGTTTTGAAAGAAAAATGAATGAAAATAAAGCTTGTTTTACCCCCTTTCATATGTTGTCTGAAAAAAAAAGAAAAAAAAAGAAAAGAAAACGTCTCGTTTTCCTCTCTGCTGCCTTTTCAACTTTACGATCGGCCGCCGTCGATCTCCGCCACCGTCGGGCGGTGGTGGTCACCGCTTACACCACTTGAGGCGCCACGTCGTCGCGATCTCAGCATTGGCCACCACGCGCGTCGTCGGGCCGCCTTCCGTTCGGCAAACCTCGATTGAAGCCCCGACGAGAAACCCAACCGACGCCACTGTTTCTCGTGTTTTCCGGCACCGGTTGTAGTCCGTTCGCGAAACGGACACCAGATCTGGGCTCCTGACGTGGCGGCTAACAAAACCCTACCGGCAAATCGTCCGTCCGATGACGGCAAGGCTCTCGTCGGAGCTTCGAATTTTTCCGGCGCAACGTTCGCATTTTAGGTAAATTCCGGTTGAATTCTTACATGCTTGACTAAGTTTTGGAATAATATGATATGGGTTCGATAATCTCTTGATTTTCAGCATAATCGGCGCAAAAAGGGCATCTTCGGCGATTTGTTCCGACGGACGTCCAGTGATCAGAAATTTTGGGTGAGTGAACCGGACTGAACCGTCCAACCCGGTCCGAACCAGTCCAACCCGGTCTGAACTGGCCCAAACCCAAACCGAGCCCAAAACCCGACCCGTTGACCGACCCGTCAACCTGAGTCCGACCCGACCCGTCAACCCGAGTCAGCCCGAGTCAACTCAGTTGACCTTTGTTGACTGCTGATGTCATGCTGACATCAGCATTGACTTTGACCAGTTGACTCTGACCCCGTTGACCGTTGACCTGTTGACGTCAGCGTTGACTTTGACCATTGACCAAAAAGTCAAATTTCTGGAAACTCATATTTTATGTTTTTCGACGTCCTGAGTCCGTTTTTGAAGCCCGTTTTGCAAAATTCCGACCCGAAGGCCTCCGAATCTAACTTTGAACCTGAAAGAGTTTGTGTGTTGGATTTTGTTAAGAGCTCTTTGGATAAGGACTGAAATGTGAATCTATGTTGTTGAAGGTATCAAAGTATCCTTGAATTCGAGATGTTGGGAGCCGTCAAATCTTGGGATCGAGTGCAATCGAAGGAGGTGTCATGAATCAACCGTTGTAGCTCGGAACTAAGGTAATACATTACTACCCCTTGTATGCTTTATGTACATGTTGATATCTGGTTAAAGCATGCATGCTTATGATGAGTGTTTTATGAACTCTGCTTAAGCCGAATTCGATACAGAAAATAAGTATGCGAGCCAGTAAGAGTAAAATACTCGGATAAGAATATTAATAGATCAGGAGTGTCGAAAGTGCTAATAATAATAATAATAATAATAATAATAATAATAATAATAATAATAATAATAATAATAATAATAATACAGTTAAATCTGAAACTCTATCAATGGTGTCTAAGAAACAATGTTCGGAATGCGGAGTATGAGATGTTGGTTATGAAATTACGAAAATACCTTTGGAGCATAAGTATGACTAAACTACCCCTCTAATAAAGGAAATTACATAAAATCTGCATTCGTCCAGATTATGCAATTTACACTACCCAAGATGTATGTTTTAATGGAAAGACTTCGGCATCATTACGCAACACGTGTGATACAAACTTGGATAATCCCTCAAACTCTGTATAACACATGAATGAGAATTTTCTAGAAATATTGTTGAAATCTTAAGTCGATCCTTATGACAGTAATGCGTGAATTAAATGAGAATGATCGTAATGACCAAAAAGACGGTAATGCCCTCGAGCACCGAAATGTCTGATTAATTTGAATGACAATATACCCTCAAGTTCTGTAATGAATGAATCGTCTGTAAAGGGCCGGAGAGTTAGGACGCCTTAATCTCGTTTGAGTACGTGAATGATGGAGGTACCAAATGGTAATTCAGAAAGAAATGGTAGATTTATCTTAGTCTAAAATAACCGAAATACCCTCTTGAGTTAATCGGTAACTATGTATTTGACGAAATTCTGGATTTGTTAATAAGACTTAAATAGCTAAGGCTCCCTTAAGTGATGAGAAATACGACACGTGTATGCCCATCGCTCACCATATCGATGTAAGGTAGGAAGATCCGCATAAATTGTATGTTCGTTTACTCAAAGTTAAACCGTATAGTAAAGTATGAGGGCGACTGTTCAGACATACAATTCAATCAGTGTTAAGTTCTGATGCACGCTAATTACTCATATCTGAACGTTGGTAAGTACTGTCAAGTCGGGTTATGCCGCATTAAACAAATTCTGGAGGTATGATAAATTGTTAGAGCCCCTGAGAATTATAATTTTCGTTCTGATATGATTGTGCAATAGTATAAAATTTGTTATGACAGTCAAATAACTAAAAGGCCATGATAACCTAAATAATCGGAACATCACTGAAAATATCTGATAACTTAAAAGACTTTAATTTAGAAATTCTTGAATGTCCGGTTAGAAAACTAATGAGCAAATAGGATACCCGAGTTCTGTGAACCATTGCTTTCAATGTTGGTATAAATTACCAAAATGTCCATATGTGATAAAATGACCATAATGCTCTTGTAGGCTTATATGACTAAATAACTTATGATGCGTCTAAACTCTCAAAGATCTTAATGTATCACCTCCTGAATACCTGGGTTAATCTGTTAGTATGAACCCCTTTTAATAGGGGCCATGTTTCAGAAATCTGTTCAAGTTGTCAAAAGTTTAATACAACCCCTTCCGTAAATGCCAAGTATCTCCAAGATATGATCTGTCCCACCTAGTGTGTTCCATGTGTGATATATTTTGTTGAATGGATTGTATAATTATTTAATCATGAATAATATTATGTTTGATGAACTTGTTATATGATGACATTCTCTGCCTACCTGAAAATGTCTGCTCTGCTCAATAGTATGCCCATTTATCTGTCAAAAGCATGAACTTCTGTTTCTGATACTCTGAATAGAATATGTCTGCTACATGTATTATGTTACTCATGTCTGAAATCTGATTACCGATTGTCATCTGGGGTATACTGTTGGGTTATGTTATGAAGTCTCTGTTGGTACAGCCCTGATCAAGCTGGTAAATCCTTATGGACTCAAGGTCTCCCCTTGAGTGGCACCTATGCCCATCGGGCCTAGGGTAAGTCCTTATGGACTCAAGGTCTCCCCTTGAGTGGCACCTACGCCCATCGGGCCTAGGGTAAGTCCTTATGGACCTAAGGCATCCCCTTAGGTGGCACCTATGCCCATCGGGCCTAGGGTAAGTCCTTATGGATGCAGTTCTGAGGGACTGCATTTTGGTGTAAGGTTGGAGGGTAGTTCTTGTAAACTTCTGTATGAACATCGAACATTTGCATTTAATCTGTTATGTGCTCATACGATATGATGTTAAGTACTTATGTATGTTGATCTGCACTTATTGGAACACACTAGACGCCAAACTCTCTGATTCCTACCTCGTATGTTACCAGCCTATATAATTTCTATCTAATTCTCAAGGTCTGATTAAAGAACAAATACCACTATTCTTGAGTATGATGAAACCTCGAAATAGTAGAACAGAAATAGAGGACTATCACTGCTTGAAACATCATGAAAATGTTATGCCTACCATATATCTGCATGAGCTTATAGCATCTTTTTGTAGTTTTGTATTACTGAGCTTTCCCAAGCTCATGTTGTTTTTACCATCTCAGGATAAAAGATCGGACAGGTTGCACCTATCAACGTCGGTATGAGAGTTTCTTCGGCTCGTCAGGGAGTATGGTATCTGTGTAACTAGGGGGCATACGTGTCGCATTTGTATTATACAAATGAGTCTGAAATTTATTTCCGCAACTTGTATCATAATTGTTTTATCGTTTTGAACGATTTCTGAAATTGTATTTTAAATCATATATTTGATTTATGGTTTTAAAGGTTAACTATATGTTTATTTGAAATCTTATCGTGGGTCGCTCTAGTGACCCTAATGTGACTTCTTAGGATCCGTACTAACGCATAGGCGGGTCTAGGGGGTTACAGAAACTAGTTCTTTAATTAGTAAACTAACCCAGCTGTCAATCACCTAATCCTAACAACTTACAACCATATTCTAATAGCCCCCTCAAGTTGGAGCATACAGATTCTGAATGCCCGACTTGATTACAAATGCCCTAAATAAAGATGGCTGAAGAGCCTTTGTAAAACAATCAGCAAGCTGATTATGATTAGACACAGAGAGCAATGTTATAAGTCCTTGTTGTATCTTTTATCGAACAAGGTGACAGTCAATCTCGATGTGTTTGGTCCATTCATGGTAAACTAGATTTTCTGCAATTTTGACAGCAGGCAAATTGTCATAATAGAGATTAGCTGAATGTAAGGGAATTTGTAAATCAGAAAGGAGATAAGAAAGCCATTGTATTTCACAGGTTACAGAAGCTAAAGCCCTGTATTTTGCTTCACTAGAGGATCTGGAGACAGTCTGTTGCTTTTTTGATTTCCAAGAGATCAAAGAAGGCCATAAAAACACACAAAACCCAGTGGTTGACTTCCGTGAATCAGGACATGATGCCCAATCTGAATCTGAAAAAGCACTAAGTTTCAGATTACTGTTAGTAGGGAAAAACAACCCCTGTCCTGGTGTACCTTTTAGGTACCTAAGGATTCTATGGGCAGCAGTCATATGAGTTTTAGTAGGCATTGATAAGAATTAAGACAGTTGCTGGGCTGCATAAGCAATGTCAGGTCTGGTGTTAGTGAGATAAACAAGCTTGCCTATAAGTCTCCTATAGGAAGTAATATCAGGTAAAAGTGTACCATCATTTTTAGATAATTTACAATTGAAAGGTGTAGAAGCAGGTTTAGAGTCCATAAAACCAGTTTTTTCAAGTAAATCTAAGGTATATTTCCTTTGGCATAGATTTATACCTTTGGATGATCTAGCCACTTCAAAACCAAGAAAAAATTTAAGATCTCCTAAACCTTTGATTCTAAAAGTCTCATGTAAAAATTTCTTAATGCTACTTATAGAATTAGAATTTGGACTAGCAATGACAATGTCATCAACATAGACTGCTAAAGCAAGAAAATCAGCACCTGCACCTTTAAGAAACAGAGAATTATCAGAAGCAGCCTGTTTGAACCCTTGACTAATTAAGGAAGAAGTTAGCCTTTCATTCCATTGTCTACTTGCCTGCTTTAAACCATAAAGACTCTTGTTCAATTTACAAACCAAATCAGAATTCTTAGGAGAAAAATCAGGGGGTGGTTCCATATAGACTTCCTCATTTAAAAAACTATGTAAGAAAGCATTATTAACATCCAATTGCTGTAATTTCCAATTTTTAGCAGCAACATCTATAAGAGTTCGAATAGTGGTAATTTTGGCAACAGAACTAAAGGTGTTAATGAAATCTATTCCTGGTTGTTGGGTATATCCTTTTGCAACCAGCCTAGCTTTATATCTTTCTAAGGTACCATCAGAATTTAATTTAGTCTTGTAAACCCATTTGCATCCTATTGTTTGTTTTCCTGGAGGTAAGGGTACTAAATCCCAAGTTTTATTTTTTTTCTAAAGCTATGATTTCTTCAGCCATAACATTTCTCCAACATTCATGTGTTACAACATGTTTATAAGAGCTAGGTTCTTTAAGAATCTCAACAAAATTTATGTAATACTGATATGGAACAGAAATGTTGGTGTAGGATAGAACCTGATTAATAGAGTGAGGAGATGTCTTAGAAGAAGACTTTGCCTTAGGCAGACCCACTTGGTAGTCTTTGAACTTACTTGGTAATTTAGCAGTCCTGGGAGGCCTCTTAGGTTAAACAGGAACAATAGTAACATCAGAATCATGTTGATTGTATTCTATGGAAGATGCATGTTCAACTTCTTTTGAAGTTTCAGGAATGAGATCACTACTTGAGGGGCTGACATGATTTTCAAGGGGAGTAGTCATACCAGATTGTTTAATAGGTAATAAGTTATCAATTAAAACATTGTTTTCAGAGGTTGGCAGAATTACTTCATAAGAAGACTTAGTTTTTTTAAAAGGAAATATTGTTTCAGAAAACACTACATCTCTAGATACAAAGACATTTTTTGTTTCTAGATCATATAGCCTAAAACCCTTAATGTTTTTTGTTTCGGATGCCCAAGAAATAAACATTTTATTGCTTTAGGATGCAACTTAGTCCTAGGTTTTGGTAAGACTGCAGCATAAGCTAGGCAACCAAACACCTTAATATCATCAAGTTTAGGTTTAGTTTGAAATAATTTTCAAAAGGTGTCTTATCTAGTAAAACATGTGTGGGAGTTCTATTGATTAAGAAAACAGAATGTAGGACACAATCTACCCAGAAATTTAAAGGTAAATTAGCCTGAATTTTTAAAGATCTAGCCACTACCAAGATATGCTGATGTTTTTTTTTCTATAGTACTGTTTTGCCGAGGAGTGTAAGTACAAGAGTTTTGATGAACTATACCTCTGGATTTATAGAAATCATGCATGTCAAATTCATGAGCATTATCAGTTCGTATACACTTAATTTTAGTAGAAAATTGAGTCTCTACAAATTGACAGAATTCAGCAATAAGATTTCTAACTTCAAATTTATTTTTCATAGGAAATAGCCAAACATATCTACTTTTATCTTCAACCACTGTTAAAAAATGCATGCCTATACAAACTTTTAACAGGGAATGGACCCCAAACATCCATATGAACTAAATCAAACAAAAAATCAGAACTAGAAGTACTAACAGGAAAAGGAAGTCTCTTATGCTTAGCTAAGTGACAAACATCACATTCTGAACAAGAACGAATAGGAATTTCACTATGTAACTGAGAAAAATGTCGCATCCTTCCATGAGAAGGATGCCCTAGCCTAGCATGCCATAAGTTTGAAGAAACAAGAGAGCAAACAACTGACTTATGAGCTTTAGCAGAATCTGTAGAATGCAGAACATATAGACCATGCAAATTCTCAGTTGTACCAATCATCCTCAAACTGAGAGCATCCTATAAATAACAGCCAACAAAAGAAAAAAGTAAGGGAAATAGTTTTATTTTTAACCAATTGATAGACAAAAAATAGATTGAAATTAAAACTAGGAATATGCAAAACATCATATAAAGTTAGAAAACTATTAACATGCACATTGCCAATATGTTCTACTTTAACTAAAACATTATTGGGCAATCGAACATATTTGTCATGTACAGTACGATATTCATGAAAGAAATCTAAAGAATGAGAAACATGATCCGTAGCCCCTGAATCGATAATCCAAGAACTAGATATGTTTTTAGAATTAAAACAAGCAATAGTGATACCCGTCTCTTCTTGTGAAATAGTGGCAAAAGTAGAGGAAAACATATTAACAGTAGACTCTTTTGTAGCATTTGAAGAACCCTTTGATTGAAGCAAGGCCATCAGATTCTCGTATTGTTCTTTGGTGAAATAAGCAGAACGAGTCTCATCTTTATCCACAGGTTCAGGAGTTTGCAAGAAAGACTCAGTACTTGACCCAACTTGATTAACCCTACTGTTCTGATTTCGAAACCGAAAACCAGGAGGAAACCCATGCTTTCTATAGCATTTATCAACTGTGTGACTATACAACCCACAAAAGGTACATAAAGGTCTTTTATTACCTAAGGTAGGCTTCTTAGTACTGGAATACCTGATGTCTTGTCTAACACTGTGTTCCCCAGGTTTAAAGGAAACTTTATCAGCCATTAGGATATTAGAATCAGTAGAAGTAATAACAGCATTAATGGATCTCTCATGCTGAATAACAATGGAAAACCCTTCATTAATCGAAGGTAGAGGCTTAACCATAAGAATTTGAGACTTTTGCACAGAAAATTCTCATTTAACCCTCTCAAGAACCGAAGTAAAAAATCTTGATTTCTATATTTTAGGGAAGAACAATCACATGCAGTTAATGGACGTAGGTTACATATCTCAGCCCAGATAGTTTTCAATTACGTAAAATAGGTATTGATCGGAAGAGTACCTTGTTGCAAGGAGTAAAACTCCTGAAGTAAATCCGAAATTCGAAGTAAATCTCCCTGATTGAAGCGGTCGAAGAGATCAGCCCACAACTCAGAAGCGCTGTCAATCCATATGCCGCTCTGAGCAATTTCTTGATTCAAAGCTCTTTGAATCCAAGAAAGAACCAATCCACGCAGAAAACTTCGGATCATCCTCGCGTGGTTGCTTAATGGAACCGTCAACAAATTCAAGCTTATTCTTCGAAATAAGCGACATCCGCATCGATCGAACCTACGCATGGTAGTTGCTGCCGTTCAACGGGGAGGAGGTCAACACCGACGCCGGGTTCTCGTTCGGATGAATGTAAAAAGCATCGGTTGGATCGTCGTTCTTGAAGGCCAGACTTTCACCAGAAGAACGCGATGGAGAGCTCGAAAAATCTTCTGATACCATGTTAAGAATTGGGAATTCGAGGGATTTTGACTTGTGTAATTTGGGAAGAAAAAATCAAATGAAAAGTAAAAGAAATAAAACTTTCTCATTAATTAAATTAAGTCTTATTTACAATATATACTAATAAAAAAAACTAATTCTTTAATTAGTAAATTAACCTCGCTGTCAATCACCTAATCCTAACAACTTACAATCATATTCTAATAACCACCACCGTTGATTGCCTCCAACCGTTGTATTGGCCACCATAGTGTAGTTTAACAAAAAAAAAAAAAACTCAAGAAATTTACTAGTGGTATACGAATCGATTTCAGTTCCTAATCCAATCGATTTTTAGTTTCACACTTTCAATACTTGCTAATCTCGAACCCTACCCATTTCTTCACTCCAACTAAATTCTATTTCAGATGCAGTTAATTAAATTGTTTCAAAATTTTGATTCTTTTTCATTTATGATATAACTCTAGTAAATTTCCTTTTCTTTTCCTTCTACATCATGGACAATTCTAGTATGCGGCCGCCTAATATACGGCTAAGAAACGGTGTTACTGGAAACATTATAAAATAAATAATGTATCCGGTAAAGCGCTACCGGATATATTGATATGAGATAATGTATCCGGTAAAAAACATGAAAAAAAATGGAAAAAAATGGTAACCGGCAAATTTAAGTTATCGGTCAAAGATAACAAAATCGGTAAAATTACCTATTTTGTTGATCCGAATATCAATATATTCGTTAGCGCTTACCTATTTTGTTATTAAAGTTTAAGCTGATGGGGCTTTCGAAAGTATCTATACTTTTTTAAAAGTATCCATACTTTTTTAAAAAAGATAACAAAATCGGTAAAATTACCTATTTTATTGATCCAAATATCAATATATTTGGTAGCGCTTTACCTATTTTGTTATTAAAGTTTAAGCTGATGGGGCCTTCGAAAGTATCTATACTTTTTTAAAAGTATCCATAATTTTTAAAAAAGATAACAAAATCGGTAAAATTACCTATTTTATTGATCCAAATATCAATATATTCGGTAGCGCTTTACCTATTTTGTTATTAAAGTTTAAGCTGATGGGGCCTTCGAAAGTATCTATACTTTTTTAAAAGTATCCATACTTTTTAAAAAAGTATAGTATAGCAAAATAGGTAAAATTTTACTTATTTTGTTGATAAGAGTATCAACATATTCGGTAGTATTAAAGTATCGATACTTTTTGTTGATACTTTTTTAAAAGTATCGATACTTTCGAGCCACATTGCAACCGGTTACATTGCTTTTTAAAAAAGTATGGATACTTTCGAAGTATCAACAAAATAGGTAATTTTACCGAATATGTTGATACTCTTATCAACAAAATAGGTAATTTTACCGAATATGTTGATACTCTTATCAATAAAATAGGTAATTTTACCGAATATATTATGTTTACTGGTCACCTTTCTAACCGGTTACGCCGTATATTAGCCGTATATTAACCGCCTTACCGCAGAACTACCCCTGCATCATGCTTAGCAAATCATAGAAATGAAAAACCCATTTCAAGAAACATATTATCTGCTCATGGGACCACACTTTTTTCTCTAATTTTTGGTCTTTTCGGTTCATGTCTTCAATTAAAGTGAATCCACCCAAAAACTTTCGTTTTAAATTTCATAGATCTCTTTTGTCTTTTCATGCCCATAATTTGAATTTTGCCTATTTTTAGGGACTTAAAGCTGGTTTCTTGATATAGAGGTAAATGAGTTTTCAAAAATGGTTTCATTGGTTGACGGAAAGATGGTGAAGATGAGGATAATGTTCGATGGAAGTAGAAGAAAGGTGTGGAATTTCCAGATATTTGGTGTTTTTAGAAGAAAGATTGCTTGCTGGAATGAATTAGGTTGAATAAAGAGAGATGTTAGGAGAGAGAAAAAGAGGGGGAGAAGACGAGAATAAGAAGAAAACAAACTAGTTCAACCATTTTATGCTTGAGAACCATTTCTTTGTCAAGAATTTTAAGTGCCAGTGGTTCACCGGTCTCAGAATTTCTTGCTAACTTCACCTTGGCAAATGTCCCCTCCCCAATGGTTCTTCCCACCTTGTATTTACCCACACGACGCTGGTCGGCCGACACGGTGGTCGACGGTGGCCTACCGACAAGGCTTGCTGGTTAGATTGTGTTTGGTTGAATAACGAGGGAAGAGGGAAAATTGGTTGGGGGGAATGTGTAATTAAATTAAAATTAGGGTTAAATTGATAAAAAAATAGGTAATTAATAGAGACAAAATGTGTAATTATATAAATTTATTTTAACTGTCATGTCACCTTCCCGCTAGATTTTAACGACAATTGATCAAAATAAGTCAATTTAAATAATTGAGTAGTTGAATTTTAAATTTTAACAGTTCAATGATCAAAACATATCAGACTCAATAGTTTACCCTAAAATTTAATGACAGTTTACGTAATTTACATTTAAGAAATCCGAATTGAAACACAACATGAATGGGACGCGTGTAGTATTGATCCAAACATCTCAAATTTAATTTTTATATTAAAAAATCAAAACAAAGTTAATTTCACCTTTTCCGTAAATACCCTCAAATAAGTGAAATACTATCCCGTGGCACCGAATATCAGGAATGTCGTGTCGTCGAAGTTAGTTCACATGAACAAACAAGCCACGTCAATAAGTTGAATTCTTAAACCAGAATGTTATTTTATTTGAAATTTTGATTATTTTCTAAAAAGTTAAGCAAAAGATCAGATGCCGTTCAGGATTTTCGTCTTACCTTTGTATTTTTTGAACTTCTTTTAAATTAATTTGGGCCTCTGTTTATCCAAATCCTTTTGGATTAACTTTTGGTTAACAAACATAAGATTATTATAGTTGAGTTAAATATTGAATTAATTAAATTGTTTGACTTGATATCGAAATAGAATTCAACATACTATTTATTAAGTTGAGTGATTAAAGATACTCATCCGCTTTCTAATATATATATTTATATTTTGGTATTTATATTTAAAATATTACTATTACTCTATTATGCCAAAAAAATAGAATTCAACAAAACTAAAGTTCACATTTTTAACGTCCAAGAAAGAATCAATTTGGACACCAAAGCATGACTAGTGTATTTGCTGTAATTTTTTTTGAATAGGTATTTGCTGTAAATTTAAAACTTAAAAATTTAATTAAATAAGACATTTATCATTATTTTAATTTCGCTTGAGAAATTTTCATGTCAATACACTTGCAAATAATCCATATACTACTAGTAAAATATTTGCTAAAAATTCTAATATTAAAATATTTGACGATGCATGTTAAAAGAATTGATTAATTTTTAAAATGATTTAATTTTTATATTTTATTATTAATATCTTTTCCTCCTAAACATTCAATTCCATATTTAATTATATAATTTTCTTTAATAATAAATCATTCTCCGAGAAAAAGAAAAACATAAAATTATATACCTTTAATACATGAAATATTAATCCGTAATACAAACGCTGAAAACACGGGGATAAGATTTTTATTCGTTGTATTATAGCTTTGTTCTGATCTTCTTCATTAGCATTGACTTATAGCAGCCTCACTTGCCTTACCAACCATCCCCAAACAATTAGCCGCCTCCCACCATCATCCTGAGAACACCCACACCAAATCAACACCGTTCGATTAACAATCAACATCCCATGGTGTTGGTCTAAAAATATAATATGAAGTATGCTAACCTAAGTTATAAGGTCATATTGGTAATAATAACATGAACTCAATCTTGTATAAAACCTTAACATATATTACAAACAATACACCAAATCCACCGGTTCCAAAAGAAATGGAAAAAGTCAAGTTTGTGATGTTGTTTGTGTTTTTGATCAGCTTAGTGGGCGCAACAATGGCCGAGCAATGCGGTCGGCAAGCCGGCGGTGCGTTATGCCCGAACAACCTATGTTGCAGCCAATTCGGGTGGTGTGGGAGCACCTATGAGTACTGCTTGCCGGAAAACAATTTGCCAGAGTAATTGCAGAGGTCCCCAGCCCCAGCCTGGACCTGCCCCTGGAGGAGGAGCGACAGTGAGATCTACTTACCATTTCTATAATCCGGAGCAAAACAATTGGGATTTGCTGGCCGTGAGTGCGTATTGCTCAACGTGGGATGCTAGTAAGCCATTTTCCTGGAGGAGTAAGTATGGTTGGACTGCCTTCTGTGGCCCCGTTAGTCCTGGCTTCCCAGCTGCTTGTGGCAGATGCTTGAATGTAAGCAACAACTATGAAATATTATTCAAGCTACTCGATTCCAACATTAAATTTATCGGATATCGAACTTGTGTGTTGGTATTGTATTTGTAGGTGAGGAATACGAGGACAGGTGCTCAAACAACGGTGAGGATAGTGGATCAGTGCAGCAATGGAGGGTTGGATTTGGACTGGGGAGCTTACCAAATTCATGCCATGCTCAGCAACTTAATAGTTCAACATACAATGATATATAACTCGAAGTATTAGCCACATCACATATCATTTCACATTGAAATTCACATTTCATATTACATTGATACACATATCAATTCATATTATCATGCATGCATAACTTCATATTGGCATAAACATACTTTCTCATATTGGCACCTAGCTATGACTCGAATACGCGGATAACATGTTGGAACGCATTTCCAACAACAACATTACCTCGGTGGGATTCCACTCATCACCGGTCTTGCATGGACGGGATTCCACTCATCGCCACATGCCCTACGGATGGGATTCCACTCATCATCACGTAGAATATATATAAATTTCCGGTGGAATATTACATCACCGTACTCCTCCTTGGTGCCTTAACGCCACCAAGGCCACATACGTTTTGACTCAATTTGTGTGCACACTAATCCTAATGATCGATCATTGTACCCAAGCATACTAGTGCCAATAATAATCAATTTTCACAACCTTTGATATTCAGAGTCATAATATGGCAGCTTACATCATATTAAGCTCAACATCAAATATCTCAACAACATAATATCATTTCAAGAGTCATAATATGGCATCTTACATCATATTAAGCTCAACATCATCATGTACAATTTACAATCCAAACCACATGCATAGCAATGCATCAAACCATGCCTCAACAACATGTATAACACATTATACATAATCATCATAACACAAATCATCATGAGGCATAACATCAATTAAAAAGATCATCCAATGTCTCTAACTAAAGCTTAGGATTAGGCTACCACCCTAATCCTAACTCTAGGTGAGTCTACCAATCTCCACCTAGTCCACATGCTCGAACCAACCACTTAAAATCATTTTAAAAACATTAACCACTCACCTCCACTCCAAGCTCAACTACCAAGCAACCATGGTCTTCAATCTTTTTCCGGATTTGCTCCCAAGGCTTCACCAACCCAAAACCAAGCTTCTAGACATCTCAACACAAGTAAAACAACCACAAATCAATTCATCAATTAATGTAGCAAACCCGGTACACTAATCAAACACCAAACTCAACATTTCAAACCATGAACAACCCCCAAAATCACCAAATCCGAGCAGCCCTTATACACAGCCCAAAACTTGTGATTTCAACGCATTTAGCACATTCAAATGCTTCCAAAACAGCCCCCATCTATTACCCTAACACCAACCTTCAATTTCCAACACAAACCACACCAAAAACTCAAGTTTTACAACCTTAAAACTAGCCTTAAGACCACACTACGAATTTTCATCCAAAATTAACCAAATTAACATATGTTGAGCATTTCATAGTGCTTAAACAAACCCCCAATACAATTTATCAAAACAATTTGAAAAACCCCATTGAAACCCCAAATTTCCATATGAACCCTAATTTCCAAAACACCATATTTTTGAAATCTAAAACAGAGGATAGATAGAGATTGAAAAGGAGATTAAGAAAATGCAATTACCTCTTAAAACGGGGTTGAAATCGAGTGGTAGGATCCATGGAATAGAAGCTAGGGTTTTGAGAGGTTTTAGAGATGGGGTTTCTTCCTTTTTTTTTGAAGTTGGAAAGAAGATGAAAAGAAGATGACAACTTTTAGTTAAAGTTGTCTAGCTTTTTAAAACTTTAGGGTCAAATTACCTCATAAGCCCTCCCCTTTCTACAAAAGTTCAATTAGGTCATTATTTGAAGACGAAATGTTTTAATTAAGTTTTATTTGACTCGAACAAAACCCGGCTAACTCCTAGCCCCAAAACACGGGTGTTACAACTCTCCCCCACTTAAGGAAATTTCGTCCCCGAAATCCATCGATCACGGAAGGCCACTGAAACATGCACCTCCACGCTTTCCTCTCTCACCACAACGTACTAACCAACTCGAAAGACTTACCACACAACACTTGCTATCTTATACTAAGATCTCCACTGGTTCTTCAAGGCATGCCAATTTCAAACTCAACTCAATCTCTTCAACAATCATAGCACAAAGCAGATCTGACTCACATTTCTGAATCATAGATACACGGAACACATCTCAAACCCCTTTCTAACTCTGGTGGTAACCGCAACAGACAACAACAGAACTAGCCCGATTCACAAACTCATACAACACTGTCTGAACACTTGACTCATGACTTTCTCTAACTGACCATCTGGCTTCAATCAGGCAACCAAACACTATACCAACGTCTTCAAAAATAATCTAGTTGAAATCTCGAATCTCTATTACTCACTTCCATTGTGAACCTTCCACGAATGTAAAAGAAACTAGAAGAAGACTGAAGCTCGGTCTTGACACGCTGGCAATTTACACACTTACTCTCATACTGAACCACACTATTCACCCACTCATTCCGGAAGTACTCATCTTCAACCCGAAATACGTCTTCATACTACTCAGACGCAATACAAATGAATTACCGTGTGCTTCGACCCCAAACAACACGTCCCAAAGCACTATGTCAATCAGTACAACAATTCTATCTCTAACAATACAAACTCTATCATCTCTGAACTGTATTCTGAAGGTCTTCTTCCCGCTATGTCTTGCACGTGAGGTGTCAAGAATCTATCTTGCAACTGTTTCTCTTCAAACATTCTGACTCAAAGTATGTTTAACATGAACTTGGCCACAAAACTACTATCATTCAGTAAGCTGAATTCAGCAAATACAACTCGCAACTCAACTACTAAGCTAACAACAACATAGCTCGGAACATCGATTTCTATGTTGACTATCTTCGGATGGTACTCAATCTTGATATTACAGTCTTCAAGCATTTCTAACACTTTATACGGTTCAAGTTTCAACCCTTCCTAAGTCTTCAAATATTTCGAGTTCTGATGATACGTACATATACACTGTGCATTTCCTACCATTCAAGTTTGTCTCTAAGTCTTCGAAGCAAATACAACTGTAACTAACTCTATGTCTCATATCAGATAACTCTTCTCACAGTCTTCCAACTATCTCGATGAACAAGTCACAATCTTCCGTCTTGCATAAGCACACAACCTAACTCTACAGGTACTGCATCACTGCGGTTCACAACTCTTTCTCTGACATAAGTCGATTCAAGGTCGAAGCTCTCTTCAAAGTCTCTTTCAGTTTCTCAAGGCTCATTGTCTCGCATCTAACCGCACAACTGAAAATTCTTCTGTAGCAATCTATCAATGGAGCAACTATCTTCAAACACTATTTACAATTCTCTGAGAGTAATCAAGGCTAGACCTAGGAACTATAGATATCTGTCACAGTCTTCGATTTCTTCCAACTCACATCTTCTTCTGCCTACTTAGGATTTTCTCTAACACACTCGGCTGAACTACATGTCCTAGGAGAACATCTTCATTAACCCGGAGTTCACGTTGGCTCAACTTGGCATACAACTGATTCTCTAATATAATCTACAATACTAACTCTAACGCTTGTCATGGTCTTCTGCGGTACTTGAATATACTCGTGTATCATCTATGAGGACTACTATAAACTGATCAGGAAGCTTAGGAAAATATTCTGTTTAACATCTCTATAAAAGTAACCAACAAGAAGTTCACATCCTCCCTTACCACTACAGTCTCACAAAAATCTGCGTCTTCAAGGCAACTCTCTCTCTTTGTCTCAACGTATACACTAACTCTGTGCTCTTCAAGCTAAACCTTGTCAAAAGGTACATCAAAACCGTAGGAAGACGATCACTTCACCTCTACTAGAAACCAGTAACTCTGAACCACCAACAACATCTTCTGTACATCTTTTTGATCACTACTATCTCCCAAAGGCTAGTCACAGATGTCCCTACATCTAAGGTCTCAACTAGGATATCTAATTTCTTACATGCTCACACAAAAGGAGGTATTCGCAGAAACTGCAACTTCACATGCACACAACTGATAGTCTTCGGTCCTCTTGTTTTCAGACTGGTTCTTCAACAGAATCCAACTCCTCTAAACTGTTCTTAGAGCATCTCGTAACTTCAAGATTCAATTCTGATCACACACACAAACAGTCATGTTGGACTTGTTCTACCCCTAGCAAACAATCTGGAGTCAAGGCTCGAGACTCCCTTCTCGGCTCAACTACATCGAAAGTGGCTTCATCTCTTCCGCTTGCTGGAAGACAACTCAACGTACACCGACCCAATCACACAAATTAGCTCCCACTCACGAACACTGACCGGCTGTCTTGCATTAAAATCGTAGGCCGAACCCCAACGGTCACCAACTAACACTTCACCAGGCATGTTCCACTTGCATACTTGCTAACAACGTACAAAGATACGGATTCAGAGTCAACTGGAGGAAACAACTTGAGACTGTACCAAGGGCTCATTCGATAAAACAATCAGACTACTCTGACCCCCACTCATAGACCTTCACTTCTTCTTACCAACTGATGCCAAAGTTGATCACACCGTCCCTCATCCACAAGAATCAACCCATATACACACCGTCTCAAACGGACAAATTGTACCTCAATTCCGGTACGACCACACCTCTCTAACTAAGGCGATGGACTCCCTCAACATCGTCCACCCTTTCAGAAACTACGACTTCTACTTACCGAAAAGCAATTAAAATCAGCAACAACATCAACAGTAAATTAACATACAAACTGGGTTAGCAAGGCAAGGCTTCCAAGTGGCTCAAGTATGATTTCCTCACTTAAAAATCTATTTTTCGATGTAATAGTAGCAATGGGACTCTACTAAGCATGCTTCAAACAATTCAACACCCATACATGCTCAACCAAGCATATAACAAGGCTTACTTGTCAAACAAGCAACATAAGCGTACTATCAAACAACATACATTCTCAATCAAACAAACATACATCACAGTATACACGGGTAACGAACAACATACTTTTAAACAAACAATCAACATACTTGTCATACAAGCAATCATACTTTCAAAGCAAGCAAACACCGTGCATATCAATTCAAAACTTAAACTTACCTCACTTACCTGCCCAAGGTCTCGGAAACCTTAGGCTCTGATACCAACAAATGTAACCCCCTCATCCCGGCCTGGACGAATGACCGGTCCGAGTGGGTCACACGGGGAAAACCGAAGCGAAACCCGTTAAGGTTCCCCCTCGGTTAGCAACCCTATTTTTTTTCTTTAATTAATCTTGTCTAAATGCCTTAATAAGTCCTATGTGAAACACGACAGCGGAAACACAACTCCATAGCAACGACCAACCAAAACAGCACCTTAAAACAACCCATTTAACCCTTTTTAAGCAGGCCGTATCGATACGCCTTCAGAGGGTATCGATACGCCTGGACCAAGGTCAACACCCTATGGTCAACATAAGAAGACCGTATCGATACGTCCCTTGAGCGTATCGATACGCCCTTCTCGGTCAACACCACTTGGTCAACTAGGTTGGACCGTATCGATACGCTTGGACACCGTATCGATACGCCATACACTCTACACCTCCCCAAGATTACAGAGAGTTAAGAGGGTATCGATACACCCTTGTGTATCGATACGCCCAGCCTAACCTGAAATTCAGAGAGTTGGGACCGTATCGATACACCCCACGTATCGATACGCCTAGCCAAAACTGTTTCCTCTGAGCAAGGTCGTATCGATACGGCCCTTAGGCGTATCGATACGCCCTGCACTGTAAGTCCACAATTTTTAGCTAAACGACCTCAAACACGACTCTAGATGCAATTCTCGACTCACCTAAGCATATACAAACATGTAAGCACACATATTTAAGCCAGAGGAAACACTCAAACATGGATTAAAGCATTCATACATGGCATTCTAACAAAAGAGCAATTTATGCATATATGGTCATACAAGCACTTAAGATTTCATGCCTTAGCAACCAAACGTATAAGCATACAAGTCATGCATCATAAGCAAGCTTTACAATTCAACCAGACATCCAAAAGCCACACCACTTCAACATACAACAAGGCATTTAAATCAATAACACATATCGACATACATCAAAACTCAAATCAATGACACCTATCCCATTGCTTAACTATTACATTCTATTACTTAAAACTCATACATTGAGCTCACCAAAAGCAACTCTTGGAGACCTTTCCTTGCCTTTGCCACCCTCAAGCTATTTATCTGCATTGTCGAACAAAAGAGAGCGTAAGCATAAAAGCTTAGTGAGGGTAAGCTCATAAAACAAACCTTCGACAATACAGGGTCCAAGCTCGAGCAACTATCATGATGTAATACACGATTCTACTTTTGATCCACATGAGCCATAAATATAAATGATGCATGAACATATTACCAAATTCATGCCATGCTCAGCAACTTAATAGTTCAACATACAATGATATATAACTCGAAGTATTAGCCACATCACATATCGTTTCACATTGAAATTCACATTTCATATTACATTGGTACACATATCAATTCATATTATCATGCATGCATAACTTCATATTGGCATAAACATACTTTCTCATATTGGCACCTAGCTATGACTCGAATACGCGGATAACATGTTGGAACGCATTTCCAACAACAACATTACCTCGGTGGGATTCCACTCATCACCGGTTTTGCATGGACGGGATTCCACTCATCGCCACATGCCCTACGGATGGGATTCCACTCATCATCACGTAGAATATATATAAATTTCCGGTGGAATATTACATCACCGTACTCCTCCTTGGTGCCTTAACGCCACCAAGGCCACGTACGTTTTGACTCAATTTGTGTGCACACTAATCCTAATGATCGATCATTGTACCCAAGCATACTAGTGCCAATAATAATCAATTTTCACAACCTTTGATATTCAGAGTCATAATATGGCATCTTACATCATATTAAGCTCAACATCAAATATCTCAACAACATAATATCATTTCAAGAGTCATAATATGGCATCTTACATCATATTAAGCTCAACATCATCATGTACAATTTACAATCCAAACCACATGCATAGCAATGCATCAAACCATGCCTCAACAACATGTATAACACATTATACATAATCATCATAACACAAATCATCATGAGGCATAACATCAATTAAAAAGATCATCCAATGTCTCTAACTAAAGCTTAGGATTAGGCTACCACCCTAATCCTAACTCTAGGTGAGTCTACCAATCTCCACCTAGTCCACATGCTCGAACCAACCACTTAAAATCATTTTAAAAACATTAACCACTCACCTCCACTCCAAGCTCAACTACCAAGCAACCATGGTCTTCAATCTTTTTCCGGATTTGCTCCCAAGGCTTCACCAACCCAAAACCAAGCTTCTAGACATCTCAACACAAGTAAAACATCCACAAATCAATTCATCAATTAATGTAGCAAACCCGGTACACTAATCAAACACCAAACTCAACATTTCAAACCATGAACAACCCCCAAAATCACCAAATCCGAGCAGCCCTTATACACAGCCCAAAACTTGTGATTTCAATGCATTTAGCACATTCAAATGCTTCCAAAACAGCCCCCATCTATTACCCTAACACCAACCTTCAATTTCCAACACAAACCACACCAAAAACTCAAGTTTTACAACCTTAAAACTAGCCTTAAGACCACACTACGAATTTTCATCCAAAATTAACCAAATTAACATATGTTGAGCATTTCATAGTGCTTAAACAAACCCCCAATACAATTTATCAAAACAATTTGAAAAACCCCATTGAAACCCCAAATTTCCATATGAACCCTAATTTCCAAAACACCATATTTTTGAAATCTAAAACAGAGGATAGATAGAGATTGAAAAGGAGATTAAGAAAATGCAATTACCTCTTAAAACGGGGTTGAAATCGAGTGGTAGGATCCATGGAATAGAAGCTAGGGTTTTGAGAGGTTTTAGAGATGGGGTTTCTTCCTTTTTTTTGAAGTTGGAAAGAAGATGAAAAGAAGATGACAACTTTTAGTTAAAGTTGTCTAGCTTTTTAAAACTTTAGGGTCAAATTACCTCATAAGCCCTCCCCTTTCTACAAAAGTTCAATTAGGTCATTATTTGAAGACGAAATGTTTTAATTAAGTTTTATTTGACTCGAACAAAACCTGGCTAACTCCTAGCCCCAAAACACGGGTGTTACATTTTTCGACGTCCTAATCCGTTTTTGAAGCCCGTTTCACAAAATTCTGACCTGAAAGCCTCTGAATTTGACCTTGAACCCGAACTTCAATATGTATTAATTATTCAATTAGGAGTATTGTGAGTAAGGACTGAAATGTGAATTTGTGTAATTGAAGGTACTCATAGCTCCTTGAATAAGAATTGTTGATGGACGTCGAATTCAAGTTCGAGTGCAATCGAATGGGGTTTCATGAGTCTACCGATATAGCTCGGAGTTAAGGTAATACACTACTACCTCTAGTATGCTTTATGAACATGTTGGTATTTGTTAATGCATGCATAAAAATGATGATGAGTACTGTTAATTCTGCTCAAGTCAAACCGGATATGAAAATGAGTATGATAATCTAGATAAGATTGTAATGCTCGAATGAGAAGATCAATAAATCAGAAGGATCTGGAGTTCAATAAGTAATTAATAAGGCAACTAATCTCCAAATCCGATTATTAGTGTCAAATGATTAAATGTGAAGAATGTTTGGATATAAAATTACGAAAATGCCCTTAAGGTATGAGAATGACTAAAATACCCTTGGAATTGGAAGAGATATAGAAATCTACACTGGATATGGTAAAACAACCTGATTCATCTAAAAACCTCGAACTACTTGAAAGTTATGGTAATAAGATTTAAACCTTCGAGGTTGAAAGGTGTTAGTTTTCCTTGATTTTGGAATGAATATCTGAATATAGATTTACGGGAAACGACTAAAAGTATTAGAATTACTGTTATGGTTAAATTAATAGGAAGTATCGTATTGACCAAAAAGGCTGAAGTATCCTCAGACACCAAGGTTTGCAAATTAACTAGAACGATGGATAAACCTTTGAGTTCTGAAATTGAATGAAGTGGTTGGAGGTACCGAAATTACCTAAATGACTGAAACACCCACAAGTACTTAAATATTGAAATAATATATATGGTTCAATTGACATGAATGAGGGATATCACGCGCTTTAAAATGACTGAAATACCCCCTTGACTGGAATAAATTAATTGTCTGATAAAATTCTGGAAATGTCAATAAAGTTGAAAATGACTGAAATGCCCCTAAGGGTTGAAGCATGACTCACGTACGTCAATCACTCCTGATATTAATATAAGGTTGGAAGTTTTTCCACACATAATATAAGTTCGACTACTCCGTGGCAAGTCCTGTCGTGAAATATGAAAGCAACTGTTCAGATATATGATACAGTTAGATGCATTAGAAGGGTTGGTTAGTACTGCAAGGTTAGGATATGTTAGTTCGAATGGTTTGGAGGCTCGAAAAACTTCTAGAAATATTAAATATTGTAAATCATAATTTTTATCATTATTGGGCTAAATTACAAAATCACCCCTGATAGTTAAATGACCAAAATGCCCTCGTTGGCCAAAGTAATAAAAATAGCTCTGAATGTATCCGATATCGTGAAAGATCTTGACATATAAATCTCTGAATTCCTGGCTGGAAACATGATGAGCAAATAGAATTTTCTTGAGCGACTGTTTATGCCTCGTTGGTATAAATTACCAAAACGCCCATGTATGATAAAATGACCATAATGCCCTTGTAGGCTTAAATGACTAAATTACTCATGATATATCTAAACTCTCGAATATCTTGATGTATCAACTCCTAAATATCTGGTTTGAACTGTTAGTACGAACCCCTTTTTTAATAGGGACCTTGTTTATAAAATTCGTTCAAATTGTCAAAAGTTTAATATGTTCCCTTCCGTAAATGCCAAGTATCTCTATGAAATAAACTGTTCCACCTAGTGTGTTCCATGTGTGCTACATTCAACTGAATGTGTTGTATGATTATTACATGTTAGTAAGCAATCTAATGACTTAATAATGAATGATGACATGCTTGATGAAATGATGAACTGGACATATGATAACATTTTCTGCCTACCCGTTGTAAGTCCGCTCGATCTGTATACTTGCTATATGATTCTGCTATGTGGTTTTATTTGATCTGTGATAATATTGTATGTCTGCCTGATGTAAGTAATAGTATAATCTGTTAGCTTGACCTAGGATGGTACACTTTGTTTGCATGATGAATGATGATATCGTCTGCTCAATGGTATGCCCATATATGTGTCTAAAGAGCATGAACTTCTGTTTCTGATGCCTGGAATGGAATATCTCCGCCATATGTATTCTGTTACTCATGTCTGAAATCTGAATACCGATTGTTATTTGGGTATACTGTTGGGTTATGTTATGAAGTCTCTGTTGGTACAACCCTGATCAAGCTAGTAAATCCTTATGGACTCAAGGTCTCCTATTGGGTAGGTTCCGATGCTTTAGCACGGGTAAATCCTTATGGACTTAAGGCAACCCCTTAGGTGGCACTTATGCCCATCAGGCCTAGGGTAAGTCCTTATGGATGCAGTTCTGGGGGACTGCATATTTGGAGTAAGGTTGGAGGGTAGTTACTAGTAAAACCTTGTATGTACTTGAACTTTTTCATTGAATTGTTATGTGTTCTTATGATATGATTGGTATGTATTTATGCATGTTTGATCTGCACTTATTGGAACACACTAGACACTAAACTCTTTGTTTCCATCTTCGTAATCTATCACCTTGTATAATTCCCGTTTGTTACTCGATAATTGACCAAAGAACAAGTACCGTTATTCTCAAGTATAACGTTACCCTGAAATAGCGGAAAGGAAATGAAGATTGTTACTACTTGAAACATCATGAAAATGTTATGCCTACCATATATCTGCATTAGCTTATAGCATCTTTTGGTAATTCTGTATTACTGAGCTTTTCCAAGCTCACGTTGTTTTTACCATCGCGGGTTAAAAGAATATATCATGGTATAATGTTTGACAACAGAGTTCAGAGTTCTCTCGGCGTTGCTTTCGGAGTACGGTACTGTATAGTTAGTGGGCATGTATGTCATGTATTGTTTTATGATAGAGTCTGTAAGCACTTTCTGAAATTTTTGTGATGTGTTTAAATGACTTCTTGAAATGGTATTTTAAACAGAAGTTGATTTTACAGTTTAATAAGTGTTTTGAGGAAAAATATTTTTATGTGTATTTTTACTGTGGATCGCTCTTGTGACCCTAATGTGACTTCCTAGGATCCGTTGTAACGCGTAGGTGGGTCTAGGGGGTTACAATAATTATATATAAGTAATTAAACATATATACAATTAGGAGATCAATTATTTGGTTGAGTGTTCAATGATATTAATATTGTTTCCTTTTATATGAGTTTAAATCCAAATATTTACTTTGAGGATGTAATTATTTTTCTATCTAATAATATATACTCCCTCTGTCCCACTAAAACTGTAACATGTTGACTTTTTTTGGGTCAAACTTTTTCAACTTTGACCCCTTATAATTTAAAATTTATTATTGATAAAAATATGAAAAAATATATTTTAAAAACCTTGAATTAACTAATTTTTAAATATATTTTTTATAATTTTTAATTAATTAAAATATTTAAATAAATTATAGTCAAAGTTGAAAAAATTTGACCAGAAAAATGTCAACATGTGACAGTTTTAGTGGGACGGAGGGAGTATATAATTAATATCGATTTTTCAACCATTTTTATCCTTTAAAATTTAGGGTAAATTACAAAATTTATTACTAAATTTTCTTTTCACTTTTATTTTATTCACTGATATTTACGAATTATCAATTTAATAATCGAACTTTCTAATTACTCTTATTTTAATCACTTAACCGTTAAATAGTTAACGAAATCATGACATATCAAACGAGACCAAATCGACATCGTTCTGGTTTACTATAAAAAAATTCTTCAATTTCTCTTTTATTCATATTTTTATCCTTTTCTATTTATTGGCATATATTTTGATTAGCTTTAGCCACGACCGACAATCGCCGACGGCATTGAATGAGTTTCAAAAATTTTCGCTAAACTTATTTGGTTCTACTAAACGCAAATATGATGTTCGTTTAACTGAAATACATGATAATTCAACGAATCTAACATTGATCGTTCCAGTTTCTTGTTCTCCGATCTCTGCTGCCATCGTTGGATAAGGCTTGAGCGGATATATGTTCATCCCAAGAAGGGCTTCTCCACCATTAGAATCTTCAAATGAAAACTTCGATAGTCAAAGATCTTTTCCTTGTTTTTTTTTTTGTTTTGTTTAATTTTTATTACTTCTTTAAAAGTCATGTACATATCATTTTTTTATTTAGGTATTTCATTTTTAGCGTCATTTAATTGATGGTAAAGATTTTGTTTATTTTGATTTCCATTTTATTTTGAGAAAATTCTAGAGTAAACATTATGTACCGATATGTATCACTAATTATATGCACTGATATGTATCATTAATTATTTTAATAATTTTTGACATCATGAGACCTAAAACGTGAATATTTATTTTCGAATTATATTTAAAGATTTAGTTTGTTTTAATATTTTTTATTAGGGCCTATTTTTTAATATTTGTTAATAGGGGTTAAGATTTTTCCAACATTTATTATTAAAGATCTACGCTGAATATTTATTTTTTTCTAATACTTGTTATTATGGGCCTATTTTTTATAATTGTTATTAGAGGCTGAGTAATTTTCAATATTTATTAGTAGGGGTCTACTCTTATTATTCAATTTTTTTTCTAATACTTGTTATTAAGGGCCCATTTTTTAATACTTGTTATTAGGGCTGAGTTTTTTCCGATATTTATTATTAGGGATCTATTCTTAATATTCAATTTTTTTTCTAGTACTTGTTACTAGGGCTCCAGTTTTTTCCAATATTTGTTTTTTTTTTGCTCAAAACGTATGATTTTTATTAAAAAGGAAAATCATACAACGTATCCTCCTGGGCCTCATTAAAAACCTCTCTATACCTAAATGGAGGAAAAGAGTACCCGAAAAGGATATACGACACAAATCCGTAACTACGACACATGGACCATGCCACCACGGCCCCCATCCCGGCATGCCTACACCCGATGTACAAGCCCCACCGAAATGCGCACATTGCGCATCTGTGGCTCGCTGCCTCACAGCACCTAGCAATCAGCAGCCACCCACCCCACAGCACTCAGGACTCTGCAGCAGCCCCCTGCCTCGCCCAGCCGTACCCCCTCCCTCGCGTATCACACGCTGCACCAACCCTCCTCAAATCCCCACCCGCAACCAAGCCTTCCGATCCACTCCACCCTTCGCTAATACGTCGGCCACACCATTTACCTCACGTACCACATGGTGAAAAACATACTTCATTCCTAGACAAGCATCATCGACGCGTCGAAACAAATGAAAAAGACTCCACGGTCGTGTTTCCCCATGACTAACCCAAGAAGTCGCTACCAACGAATCAGACTCAATAATACAAGGTAACTCGTACCATTGTGACCTCCTAAAGGATTCCAATGCGAACAAAATTTCATTTAACTACGCCTCATTGGACTCCAACACACCCAAAGGACCCGAGAACAAAGCCAACACTCTCCCCATCTCATCACGCAACACCCCACCGCATCCCGCCGGGCCCGGTTTCCCTCGCGCTGAGCCATCGACATTAAACTTCACACAACCAGCCACCAGAGGGGACCATACATAGCCCACTCGTGGCACCCGTGCGCATAGTTTTAAGGTAAAATTTGGATATACATGCTGGTAAAACTAATTTTACACAAGCCATCATATTTACATTATAAAACTTAAATCCTAAATTCTAACCCTAACCCTAAAAAACTAAACCATAAACCTTAAACCATATACCCTAAATTCTCAACATTAATCTTAAATTCTAAACCCTACAACATAAACCCCTACACTTTAAACCCTAAACTAAAACCCTAACCCCTAAAACTAAAAGGCACATGTAAACAAAAGTTTACACGACATGTGTATCAAAGTTTTTTTTAATAATTTTAAAATTTAATTTTTTCAATACTTGTTATTAGGGACCAATTTTTCAATACTTGTTGCGATGGACCAACTCTTAAAATTTAATTTCTTTCATTACTTGCTATTAAGGACAAAGATTTAAATAGCGGCATGCAACCACAAAAACGGTCGTTATATGACGGTAGTGACATCATCTAAAACCGCGATATATGGAACCATTATGTCCACAATAGCATATGTTACTAAAAAAAATTTGTAACACCCGTGTTTTGGGGCTAGGAGTTAGTTGGGTTAGTGGTCCGAGCCGGTAAAATTAAATTAAATCAATTTGACCTTTACTTGGGCTAATTGGGTTTTAAAATTTAAAGGAGGGACCAATGCGGTGATTTAACCCAAATGTTTAAAAAAAAAGCTAAACCACCTTTTTGAAAGTAAAAAAAAGAACAAAAAAAAGGGAAAAGAAAAGCAAGAGAAAGCTATCATCTTTCTCATTTCCCCCCCCCCCACGTGAAAGCACCCAAAACCTCCCCAAACCCTATTTACTATCCCCTTTGATTTCTTCATCAATTCAAGGGCGTTTTTAAAGGTAATCATATATTTAAACTCTCCTCTTCATTCCCTTTTCATATATGGTCTTAAATTTGAAAAATATGAACTCTTGAAAATTAGGGTTTATATCAAAGTTTGGATTTTTAAGGGGTTTTCCATTTTGTTTTGATAAATTGAGTTGGGGCTTTGTTTAATCAAGTTGAAATACACATGATATGTTAATTTGGTTAAGTTTTGGTAAAAATACGAAGTGAGCCCTTATACCCATTTTTGAGTTGTCAAAAACACCATTTTTGGTGGGTTTTAGGTTGAAAACAAAGGGCTGATGGTTAGGGTATACTAGGAGGGTGATTTGGGATGTTTTGGAGGTCATTTGGGTGTTTGGAAATGGGTGTTTCAACCAAGGATTGTTGGAGTACGAATTTGGGTTATTTGGGGATTTATCTTGGTTGGAAAATTAGGGTGAAATTTATTTGAATTCAAAGGTTGTGAGATTATTGAATATTAGCATTGATTTTGGCCATCGGTTGTGTTTTGGTTGGTTAGAAGCAAGAGAAGACGATGGAGAAGCTTCGGGCTCGAATCCGGAATTTGGATGCTTGGTAGGCTAGTCGACTTGTGCTATGAAGTGGTCGGTGAGTGGTTATTGTTTTTAAATGGTTTTAAACATTGGTTCAAGCATGTGGACCTAGGTTGGGCTTGGTAAACCCACCTAGAGTTGAGGTTAGGGTGGTAACCTAATCTCAAGCTTAAGTTTAGGAAACTTTGGTTGAACTCCTAATTGCTTGTTATGCCTCTTATTTATATGTGTTTACAGTAGTTATATATATTGTGTTATACATGTTGTTGAGGCATGGTTGATGCATTGCTATGCATGTGGTTTGGATTGTGAATTGTGCATGATGATGATCATGGTGGGTACATGCTAGGCATGGTATTGGGTTGTGAAATACATGTATGTGAGACATGATATTTGATGCATTGTATTATGCATGTAGCTATGAAAAATGGATTGCGTTTAATATTGGCACTAGTATGCTTGGGTACAATGATCGATCATTAGGATGAGTGTGCACACAAATTGAGAAAAAACGTACGTAGCCTTGGTGGCGTTAAGGCACCAAGGAGGAGTACGGTGATGTAATATTCCACCGGAAGCTTTTATATATTTCTACGTGATGATGAGTGGAATCCCATCCGTAGGGCATGTGGCAATGAGTGGAATCCTGCCCATGCAAGGACCGGTGATGAGTGGAATCCCACCGAGGTAACGTTGTTGTTGGAAATGCGTTCCAACGGGTTATCTGCGTATTCGGGTCATAGCTAGGTGCTAATATGAGATTGTATGTATATACCAATGTGGGATTATGCTTATGTGCTTATATGACATGAAATGCGATGCCTTATAAATTGATATTTGATGTGGTTAATGCTTTGGATTATGTATCATGGTAAGTTGAGCTTATGAGTTGTAGAGCATGGCATATTGTTGACTATATGTTCATGCATCATGTTCATTTTGGCTTGGCGGACCGGAGGTAAGACCATGCATTTCATCATGGAAATAACTCGTGTTTGGACCCTGCATTGTCGAAGGTTTGTTTTATGAGCTTACCCTCACTAAGCTTTTATGCTTACGCTCTCTTTTGTTCGACAATGCAGATAAATAGCTTGTGGGTGGCAAAGGCAAGGAAAGGTCTCCAAGTGTTGCTTTTGGTGAGCTCAATGTATGAATTTTAAGTAATAGAATGTAATAGTTAAGCAATGGGATAGGTATTGTTGATTCGAGTTTTGATGTATGTCTATGGTTGACTTGGGTTGTAATCATGATAACTTGCCAAATGCTTGAGTGATGTATGCCTTGTAGATGTTTAAATTGCTTGATGACATGTAAACCTTTATGTGATGAATGGTGCTTTTGTCTATCAATGTCTCAAGCATGCTTGTATGAAAGGCTCTTAATGTATAATTTACCATGTATGTATGATTGTTCATATTTATGCCTTGAGTATGTTTGAGTATGTTGGAGTACATTTAATCTAGGACGTATGCCTCTAGACTTGGGTTGTTGGTGTTGTGTGCCTTTAGCCCTTTTTAAGCTCTTATGTAACACCCGGGTTTAGGGGTCGGATGGAAATAATATTAAAATATTGTTTCGGGTTTTAGATATTCGAATCAAAAAATTCTATGTTGGATCAAAATTGTTTTGGGAATTAAATCCCATGGATTTTGTGATAAAGGAGGATTTGCCATCTCATTAATGGCAAAATGGTAAATAAGATGAAGTTTTAAAATTAAAACCCCTTTTTGTTGAATTAAAACATGTGCTCATCTTCTTCACCCCATTTTCACCATTTCAACGACATGGAAGCTCTCTCCCTCCCCCTTTCATCATTTCATCTCTTTCAACTTCATCTTTGGAGCTTTTTAAAAGGTAATTGTGTTTTTGACTTGGTCTTGTCTTCCTCTTCGTGTTGGTACCAATATTTCTCATATTCTTTCATGATTTTTGAAATGTGAAGTTTTAGGGTTTTGTTTAAAAATGAGAGCTTTATGGTCTTTAACTTAAGCCATTGATTTATTATTGTTAGCTAAGTTGTTTGCAACTCCTAAGGTCCAACATAAGTGAATTTTAAAGTGTTTTATCATGATTCCCGAAATTGGATAAAAATGGGTTTTTAGGAGGGTTTTTAGTTGAGTTTTGGGTGTGGTTTGTGTTGGAAATTGAGGTTTGATGTTAGGGTAATGGTTAGGGGTTGATTTGGGATTGTTTGTGGGTGCTATGGATGTTGGAAACATGGTTTTTGGACATGGTTTAGGGGCTGCCCGAAATTGCAAAGTGTGGGGTTTGGTCATGGCTTGCAACGTTGTAAATTTGATTTGAATTGTTTTCCGGGTTGGTATTTTGATGTTGGGCTGATTTGGAATTGTTTGAAATGTGTTCGAGGTTGTTTAGAAGCGGGAATTTGTGTTGGGGAAGCTTCGGGAAGAAATCCGGAAATTTGAGGGAGGTTGCTTGCTTGGCTTGGAGCTTGGAAGCTTAGGTGAGTGGTTAAATGTTTTTTTGAATTGGTTTTGAGTATTTGGTTCAAGCATGTGAACCTAGGATGGGCTTGGTAAACCCACCTAGAGTTGGGATTAGAGTGGTAGCCTAATCCCAAGCTTTGATTAGAGACTTTGGTTGCACTCTTTAATGGTTGTATGTGCCTCGTGTTAAATCGTGATGGTGTTGGTTATATATATGTTGTATACATGTATGTTGAGGCATGTTGGATGCATGGTTGTATGTATGTAGATGATAAATATGATATGATTATTCACGTATGCAAAATATGATGTGATATGGTTGTTAATGATGTACATGTGTGTTGTTATGTGAAATGAGATTATGAGGTGATTGCTTGATCCGAGGATCATGGTGAGTACATGTTAGGCACGGAAATGTGGTTTGTGCATGATAGTAAGTCATGGTGAGTACGTGCTAAGCACGGAAGTTGTTAATAAATGGTATGTGGAATGTATTAGTATTGGCACTAGTATGCTTGGGTACAAATGATCGATCATTAGGATGTTAGTGTGTACACATGAGTCAAAAGTCGCGCGTGGCCTTGGTGGCGTTGAGTCACCAAGGAGGAGTACGGGTACGCCCGGAAATTGTATTTACATTAGTCAGTGATGAGTGGAATCCCATCGACGGGCGTGAGGATGAGTGGAATCCCCTCCGCGTGGAATGAGGCGTGAGGATGAGTGGAATCCCCTCCGCGTGAAATGAGGCGTGAGGATGAGTGGAATCCCCTCCGCGTAAAGGGTGATGAGTGGAATCCCACTGCCAGGTAATGGTTGTGTTGTTGGATGTGAGTTCCAACGGTTATCCGTGTATTCGAGTCATAGCTAGGTGCCAATACGGATTGTAGTTTATGTTGCCATTATGTGGTTAATTGTGAACCAATGTGATTTGGGATGTGTTGCTAACATGATTTAATATATGCGATATCATATGTTGTGGGTTTAAACATGTTGAGCATAGCATGATATTGATTATATGTTCATGCATCATTTAGAATTATGGCTCGTGTGGACCGGAGGTAAGAACATGCATTTTATCTTGGTTGTAGCTCGTGCTTGGACCCTGCATTGTCGAGGTTTGTTTTTAAAGAGCTCACCCTCACTAAGCTTTTATGCTTACGCTCTCTTTTGTTCGACAATGCAGATATATAGCTTGTGGGTGGCAAAGGCAAGGGAAGGTCTCCAAGTGTTGCTTTTGGTGAGCTCAATGTATGAATTTTAAGTAATGGAATGTAATAGTTAAGCAATGGGATAGGAATTGTTAACTCGAGTCTTGATGTATGTCTATGGTTGACTTGATTTGTAAGCATGTTATATCTTGCCAAATGCTAGTACGATGGATGTCTTATGAGTGCCTAGGTTGTTTGAATGGCATGTGGACTCACTTGTTATGTGTGATGCTTATTGGTTCTTTTTAAATGTCTTCAAGCATGCTTGTATGAAAGGCTCTTAATGTGTAATTCGCCATGTTAGAAAGATTATCCAAATTCATGCTTGTATGTGTTTGAGTATGTTAAATCTAAGATGTATGCCTCTAGACTTTGTTTGATGGTTTTATGTGCCTTTAGGGGTCCTATGGGACCTTTAGACTTGTCAAAACACCCCTAAATCTGTATTTCAAAGGTTACAGACTGCCAGCGTTTCGAAACGGAAGGGATCGTTTCGGAACGGGTAGGCTTCAGGGACCCCGTATCAGAACGCGTTTCGATACGGTATGGCCTTTGGAACCCATGTTCCGAAACGCGTATCGGAATGTTTTGGCTACTGGAATTCTGAGAAATTCACGAGATGAAGGTGTTTCGAAACGGGTGTAAAGGTTTCGAAACGGTCAAAATCTCGTTGACCACGAGATATTGACCGTCGTGGGCGTTTCAAAACGGTTGACCCCCGTTTCGATACGGCCCCTTGTAAAGGCTCTGGGTCAGTTGACCTGGTCAAGGCGTTTCGATACGCCTCGAGGGCGTTTCGAAACGGCCTGTTTAAAAGATTAAAAGTGGGCTGTTTAATTGCTGTTTTGGGTTCGAATGTTTGTCTCTTGTATTCTTGTTCCACTGTTTGACCACATAGGGTTTAATATCCATTTAGACAAGATTTTAAAATGAAAAAAAATAGGGTTGCTAACCGAGGGGGAACCTTAACGGGTTTCGCTTCGGTTTTCCCCGTGTGGCCCACTCGGATCGGTCAAGCGCCCAGATCGGGACGAGGGGGTTACATCTTATGTTGGGCATGTATGCTCTTGATGTTTTTCTTCCATGGAAAGTCATTAGAGTTAAGCAGTAAGGGCTCCCCTGCACAATGGTTTCGAAACCATGGGTAAGGTTTCGAAACCTTTGCAGAAATCTGGGATTCCAGACCTTACTGCCAGCTTAAGTTTCGAAACCTTTAGGGAAGGTTTCGAAACCTTTGCAAAATCTGGGATTCCAGACCTCACTGCCAGCCTAAGTTTCGAAACCTTTGAGGAAGGTTTCGAAACCATGGAAGAAGGTTTCGAAACCATGGGTAAGGTTTCGAAACCTTTGCTGAAATCTAGGTTCCAGACCTTACTGCCAGTCTAGGTTTCGAAACCATTTGGGGAGGTTTCGAAACCTTTGCTTAAATATGCACTGTTTGAACTTTGTTGGCCTTTTTAAAGAGAAAAACACATAGGTACTAAGATGCCTTTAGTCAAGATTAAAATTGGGCTGTTTGAATGTGGTTTGGGGTTCGAATGTGACAAGATTAAAATGAAAAAAATAGGGTTGCTAACCGAGGGGGAACCTTAACGGGTTTCGTTTCGGTTTTCCCCGTGTGGCCCACTCGGACCGGTCATCCGGCCAGACCGGGACGAGGGGGTTACATTTGTTGGTATCAGAGCCTAAGGTTACCGAGACCTTGGGCAGGTAAGTGAGGTAAGTTAATTTCTTGCATTTAAATTGCACGGTGTTTGCTTGCCATGTAAGCATGTTGCATGTTATCCGTGTATGCTGTGATATATGATTGTTTGATTGAGGATGTATGTTGTTTGATCGTACGCATATGTTTGCTTGTTTAGCAAGTATGCCTTGTTATATGCTTGGTTGAGTATGAATGTGCGTTGAGTTGTTTAAAGCATATTTAGTAGAGTCCCATTGCTACTATTACATCGAAAAAGAGATTTTAAGTGAGGGAAACATACTTGAGCCACTTGGAAGCCTTTCCTTGCTAACCCAATCTTGTATGTTTTACTGTTGATATTGTTGTTTATTTAATTGCTTTTCGGTAAGTAGAAGTCGTCGTTTCTGAAAAGGTGGACGATGTTGAGGGGGTCCATCATCTTAGTTAGGGAGGTATGGTTGTATCGGATTTGAGGTACAATTTGTTCGTTTGAGACGGTGTGTATGTGGGTTGATTCCTGTGGATGAGGGACGATGTGATCAACTCTGACATTAGTCGGTAAGAAGAAGTGAAGGCACATGAGTGGGAGTTAGAGTGGTGTTGATGTTCTAACCGATAAGCCCTTGGTACAGTATTAAGTTGTTTCCTCCAGTTGATTCCGAATCCGTATCTCTGTACATTGTTAGCAAGCGTGCATGTTGAATATGCCCGGTGAAGTGTTGGAGGTAGGTGCGAGTACCTTAGTTCTTTTAGCAAGGTCAAGGTAGGGGTCTCGTGCGAGTAATCTGAAATACAGAAGTGTTAGTTGGTGACCGTTGGGGTGCGGCCTATGATTTTAATGCAAGAAAGCCGGTCAGTGTCCGTGAATGGGAGCTAGTTTGTGTGAATGGGTCAGTGTACGTTGGGTTGTCTTCCAGCAAGCGGAAGAGATGAAGTCACTTCCGATATAGTTGAGCCGAGAAGGGAGTCTTGAGCTTTGACTCCAGGTTGTTGTTAGGGGTAGAACAAGTCCAGCATGACCGTCTGTGTGTGATCAGAATTGAATCTTGAAGTTACGAGATGCTCTAAGAACAGTTTAGAAGAGTCAGATTTTGTTAAAGAACCAGTCTGAAAACAAGAGGACCGAAGACTATCAGTTGTGTACATGTGAAGTTGCAATTTCCGCGGACACCTCATCTTGTGTGAGCATGTAAGAAATTAGATATCCTTGTTGAGACCTTAGACGTAGGGACACCTGTGACTAGCCTTTGGGAGATAGTAGTGACCAGAAAGATGTACAGAAAATGTTTGTTGGTGGTTCAGAGTTACTAGTTTCTAGTAGATGTGAAGTGATCGTCTTCATATAGTTTTGATGTACCTTCTGACAAGGTTTGGCTTGTAGAGCACAGAGTTAGTGTATACATTGGGACGAAGAGAGACTTGACTTGAAATTGCAGATTTCTGTGTGACTGTAGTAGTAGGTGAGGAGGCGAACCTCTTGTCGAATGTTGACCCAGCTTTGGAGGTCGAAGATTGATTGAGTTTAGTTGGCAGGCTTGCCTAGCGAGTGTGATGGATTTGATTTTGAATGAAGATTAGACCACAAAATACTAAAATTAGTTGTGTTTACCTAGAAGTGTTTGGAAGATTCACCCAGTTTGTCTCTTGATAGAGAAGAAGAGTTCGTTATTGAGACCGTCTCCGAGGCTGCTTCTGTTTTGTTTGTTCTGTAACTTATGAATTCCGGAGGAATTGAGAATGTTGAAGAATTAACTTCGAGATTAGCTGGACCTTAGACTCATTAGGCCTAGTACGTCATCTTAGAGTATGACAGTGCAATCTGTGAAGAAGAGAGAGGACAATACAAGAATATGTTTAGATTTCAGACAATTGAAACAAGTGACAGTGAATGATTAGCATCAGTTTTCGAGTGTCAGTGAATTGTTGATCAGTTAGTGTGTGCTTCAGTCTATTTGAAGATTAGCTTGAGATCCGTTTACTACCAGTTGAACGTGAGAAAAGTTGAAGTACCGAAGACAGTTTTAGGGGCAAGATGTGACCACCTTGAGCTCTGAGTTATGTCGTTTTGTTTGACTAGTGTATTAGTTACCTTCATAGAGATGTTGAGCAAAATATTTTCCTGAGTTTCTTGATCAGTTGTAGTAGCTCTTCTAGACGTCACATGAGTATATTCAAGTACCGAGGAAGATCATGACGAGCTTTGAAGTTAGTGTGGTAGATTCTATTAGAGAATTAATTGTATACCAAGTTGTGCAACGTGAACTTCGAGGTAATGAAGGTGTTCTCCTAGGACATGTAGATCAACCGAGTGTGTTAGAGTAAATCCCAAGTAGGCAAAAGAAGATATGAGTTGGAAAAAATTGAAGACTGCGACAGATATCTATAGTTTCTAGGTCTAGCATTGTTACTTTCAGAGACTTGTAAATAGTCTTTTGAAGATAGCTGCTCCCTTGACAAGTTGCTACAGAAGAATGTTCAATTGTGTGGTTGGATGCGAGACAATGAGCACTTGAGAAACCGAAAGAAACCTTGATGAAAGTTTCAACCTTGAATCAGCTTAAATCAGAGAAAGAGTTTGTGAACCGTAGTGATGCATTACATGTAGGGTTAGGTTGTGTGCTTATGCAAGACAGAAGATTGTGGCTTATTCATCAAGATAGTTGGAAGACCGCGAGAAGAGTTATTCGATATGAGACATAGAGTTAATTACAGTTGTATTTGCTTTGAAGACTTAGAGACAAAGCTTGTATGGAAAAAAAAATGCACAGTGTATATGTACGTATCATCATAACTTGAAATATTTGAAGACTTAGGAAGGGTGGAAACTTGAACAACATGAAGTGTTAGAACTGCTTGAAGACTGTAATATCGACATTGAGTACTATCTGAAGAGAGTCTACGTAGTAACCGATGTTCCGAGTTATTTTGTTGATAGATTGGTAGTTGTGTTGCGAGATGTAATTGTCGAATTCAGTTTACCGAATGATAGTAGTTTTGTGGCCGAGTTTCATGTTAAACCAACTTTGAGTCGGAATGCTTGAAGGGAAACAGTTGCAAGACAGATTCTTGGCACCTCACGTGCATGACATAGCGGAAGGAAGACCGTCAGAATACAGTTTCAGAGATGATAGAGTTTTGCATTTTAGAGACAGAATAGTTGTACCGATTGACATAGTGTTTTGAGACGTATTGTGTTGGCCGAAGCACACGGTAGTTCATTTGTATTGCATCTGAGTAGTATGAAGACACAATGTGGGTTGGAGATGAGTACTTTCGAAATGAGTGGGTGAATAATGTGGTTCAGTATGAGAGTAAGTATGTAAATTTCCAGCGTGTCAAGACCGAGCTTCAGTTTTCTTCTAGTTTGTTACATCCGTGGAAGGTTCATAATGAAAGCAAGTAATAGAGATTCGAGATTTCGACTAGATTGATTTTGAAGACGTTTGTATAGTGGTTGGTTACCTGTTGAAGTCCGATGGTCAGTTAGAGAAGGTTATGAGTCAAGTGTTCAAGCAGTGTTGTATGAAATCGTGAATCGGGCTAGTACAGTTGTTTATTTGATGTGGTTACCACCAGGGTTAGAAAAAGGTTTGTGATGTGTCTGTGAATCTATGATTCGGGGACGTGAGACAGATCTGCTCCGTGCTATGTTTGTTGAAGAGATCGAGTTGAGTTTGAAATTGGCATGCCTTGAAGAATCAGTTGAGATCTTAGTGTAAGATAGCAAGTGTTGTGTGGTAAGTCTTTCGAGTTGATGAGTATGTTGTGGTGAGAAGGAAAGTGTGGAGTAGCATGTTTCAGTGGCTCTTCATGTTCGATAAATTTCGGGGACGAAATTTCCTTAAGTGGGGGAGAGTTGTAACACCCGTGTTTTGGGGCTAGGAGTTAGTTGGGTTAGTGGTCTGAGCCGGTAAAATTAAATTAAATCAATTTGACCTTTACTTGGGCTAATTGGGTTTTAAAATTTAAAAGAGGGACCAATGCGGTGATTTAACCCAAATGTTTTTAAAAAAAAGAAGCTAAACCACCTTTTTGAAAGTAAAAAAAAGAACAAAAAAAAGGGAAAAGAAAAGCAAGAGAAAGCTATCATCTTTCTCATTTCCCCCCCCCCACGTGAAAGCACCCAAAACCTCCCCAAACCCTATTTACTATCCCCTTTGATTTCTTCATCAATTCAAGGGCGTTTTTAAAGGTAATCATATATTTAAACTCTCCTCTTCATTCCCTTTTCATACATGGTCTTAAATTTGAAAAATATGAACTCTTGAAAATTAGGGTTTATATCAAAGTTTGGATTTTTAAGGGGTTTTCCATTTTGTTTTGATAAATTGAGTTGGGGCTTTGTTTAATCAAGTTGAAATACACATGATATGTTAATTTGGTTAAGTTTTGGTAAAAATCCGAAGTGAGCCCTTATACCCATTTTTGAGTTGTCAAAAACACCATTTTTGGTGGGTTTTAGGTTGAAAACAAAGGGCTGATGGTTAGCGTATACTAGGAGGGTGATTTGGGATGTTTTGGAGGTCATTTGGGTGTTTGGAAATGGGTGTTTCAACCAAGGATTGTTGGAGTACGAATTTGGGTTATTTGGGGATTTATCTTGGTTGGAAAATTAGGGTGAAATTGATTTGAATTCAAAGGTTGTGAGATTATTGAATATTAGCATTGATTTTGGCCATCTGTTGTGTTTTGGTTGGTTAGAAGCAAGAGAAGACGATGGAGAAGCTTCGGGCTCGAATCCGGAATTTGGATGCTTGGTAGGCTAGTCGGCTTGTGCTATGAAGTGGTCGGTGAGTGGTTATTGTTTTTAAATGGTTTTAAACATTGGTTCAAGCATGTGGACCTAGGTTGGGCTTGGTAAACCCACCTAGAGTTGAGGTTAGGGTGGTAACCTAATCTCAAGCTTAAGTTTAGGAAACTTTGGTTGAACTTCTAATTGCTTGTTATGCCTCTTATTTATATGTGTTTACGGTAGTTATATATATTGTGTTATACATGTTGTTGAGGCATGGTTGATGCATTGCTATGCATGTGGTTTGGATTGTGAATTGTGCATGATGATGATCATGGTGGGTACATGCTAGGCATGGTATTGGGTTGTGAAATACATGTATGTGAGACATGATATTTGATGCATTGTATTATGCATGTAGCTATGAAAAATGGATTGCGTTTAATATTGGCACTAGTATGCTTGGGTACAATGATCGATCATTAGGATGAGTGTGCACACAAATTGAGTCAAAACGTACATGGCCTTGGTGGCGTTAAGGCACCAAGGAGGAGTACGGTGATGTAATATTCCACCGGAAGCTTTTATATATTTCTACGTGATGATGAGTGGAATCCCATCCGTAGGGCATGTGGCGATGAGTGGAATCCCGCCCATGCAAGGACCGGTGATGAGTGGAATCCCACCGAGGTAACGTTGTTGTTGGAAATGCGTTCCAACGGGTTATCTGCGTATTCGGGTCATAGCTAGGTGCTAATATGAGATTGTATGTATATACCAATGTGGGATTATGCTTATGTGCTTATATGACATGAAATGCGATGCCTTATAAATTGATATTTGATGTGGTTAATGCTTTGGATTATGTATCATGGTAAGT
Organism: Hibiscus trionum; assembly: GCA_030270665.1. Classification (NCBI taxonomy): domain Eukaryota; kingdom Viridiplantae; phylum Streptophyta; class Magnoliopsida; order Malvales; family Malvaceae; genus Hibiscus; species Hibiscus trionum. The sequence goes on along the minus strand of BSYR01000003.1, from coordinate 77,688,008 downwards.
TGAGCTTATGAGTTGTAGAGCATGGCATATTGTTGACTATATGTTCATGCATCATGTTCATTTTGGCTTGGCGGACCGGAGGTAAGACCATGCATTTCATCATGGAAATAACTCGTGTTTGGACCCTGCATTGTCGAAGGTTTGTTTTATGAGCTTACTCTCACTAAGCTTTTATGCTTACGCTCTCTTTTGTTCGACAATGCAGATAAATAGCTTGTGGGTGGCAAAGGCAAGGAAAGGTCTCCAAGTGTTGCTTTTGGTGAGCTCAATGTATGAATTTTAAGTAATAGAATGTAATAGTTAAGCAATGGGATAGGTATTGTTGATTCGAGTTTTGATGTATGTCTATGGTTGACTTGGGTTGTAATCATGATAACTTGCCAAATGCTTGAGTGATGTATGCCTTGTAGATGTTTAAATTGCTTGATGCCATGTAAACCTTTATGTGATGAATGGTGCTTTTGTCTATCAATGTCTCAAGCATGCTTGTATGAAAGGCTCTTAATGTATAATTTACCATGTATGTATGATTGTTCATATTTATGCCTTGAGTATGTTTGAGTATGTTGGAGTACGTTTAATCTAGGACGTATGCCTCTAGACTTGGGTTGTTGGTGTTGTGTGCCTTTAGCCCTTTTTAAGCTCTTATGTTGGGCTATGTATGCTCTTGATGTTTTTCTTCCATGGAAAGTCATTAGAGTTAAGCAGTAAGGGCTCCACTGCACAATGGTTTCGAAACCATGTGTAAGGTTTCGAAACCTTTGCAGAAATCTGGGATTCCAGACCTTACTGCCAGCTTAAGTTTCGAAACCTTTAGGGAAGGTTTCGAAACCTTTGCAAAATCTGGGATTCCAGACCTCACTGCGAGCCTATGTTTCGAAACCTTTGAGGAAGGTTTCGAAACCATGGAAAAAGGTTTCGAAACCATGGGTAAGGTTTCGAAACCTTTGCTGAAATCTGGGTTCCAGACCTTACTGCCAGTCTAGGTTTCGAAACCATTTGGGGAGGTTTCGAAACCTTTGCTTAAATATGCACTGTTTGAACTTTGTTGGCCTTTTTAAAGAGAAAAACACATAGGTACTAAGATGCCTTTAGTCAAGATTAAAATTGGGCTGTTTGAATGTGGTTTGGGGTTCGAATGTGACAAGATTAAAATGAAAAAAAAATAGGGTTGCTAACCGAGGGGGAACCTTAACGGGTTTCGCTTCGGTTTTCCCCGTGTGGCCCACTCGGACCGGTCATCCGGCCAGACCGGGACGAGGGGGTTACAAATTTCATAACCGCGATACTCGCAATAAATAAAATAACATCTATTATATCCACAATCATGATAAACACAACACAACCGAAAATACGACTGTAACTATAATTACAATTTAAATCATCAATTTAAGGCCCATTTTTTAAGTTCGCCCCGGGCCTCCAAAAACTCAGGACCGGCCCTGATCTCACCTCACCTACGTAATTCGTTACAAACTATATAGTAAAGAAGGTAACTACCGAATTTGTTATCCCATTTTTCCAAATCTTAAACCAACACAACTTATGGTAAGAAGTTTTGTAGCTACCTTATCTCTTAAAGGATTACCCTTAAATTATAAAAACGCGTAAGAAATTTCGTACCTACAACATATCGAAACCCACCTACGTAATTCGTTACACATATTATTGTAGATGAGGTAACTACCGAATTTAGTACCCCATTTCTCCAAATCGTAAACCAACCCAACTATTGGTAAGGAATTTTGTAGTTACCTTATCTCTTAAAGGATTACCTTATATGTTAAAAAACATGTAAGAAAATTTGTACCTACAACATATCTCACCTCACCTACATAATTCATTACAAAATATATAGTAAAAAATGTAACCACAAAATTTATTACCCCATATGTCCTAATCTTAAACCAACCCAACTTATGGTAAGGAATTTTGTAGCTACCTTATCTCTTAAAAGATTACCCTATATGTTACAATATGCGTAAGAAATTTTGTACCTACAACATATCTCACCTAACTTACGTAATTCGTTACAAAATATATAGTAAAGAAGGTGACTACCAAATTCATTACCCCATATGTCATAATCTTAAACAAACCCAACTTATGGTAAGGAATTTTGTAGCTACCTCATCTCTTAAAGGATTACCCTATATGTTACAAAATGCATAAAAAAATTCGTACCTACAACATATCTCACCTCACCTACCTAATTCTTTACACAATATATAGTAAATGAGGTAACTACCGAATTTATTACCCCATATGTCCTAATCTTAAACCAACACATGGTAAGGAATTTTGTAGCTATCTTATCTCTTAAAGGATTACCCTTTAATTATAAAACGCGTAAGAAATTTCGTAACTACAACATATCTCACCCCACCTACGTAATTTGGTACACATATTATAGTAAATGAGGTAACTACCGAATTTATTACCTCATTTCTCCAAATCTTAAACCAAGGCAACTTATGTTACAGAATTTTGTAGCTACCTTATATATTAAAGGATTACACTTTATGTTAGAAAACGCATGAGAAATACGATACCTACAACATATATCACCTAATCTACGTAATTCGTTACATAATTTATAGTAAATGATGTAACTATCGAATTTATTACCCTATATCGGTAAACCGAATTCTTGGTGCATCAGTATTGTTCATGGGGTACCAGTATTGTTCATGAAAATAACAAGCAGAGTTATATCAATATTTTACAGCTTCATGCATAACAAATGAAATTACCCATTAAAAAATCTATATATATTCAGCAAATGTTCAACAAATTTTGCATAAAATTACTTAAATACGTCGTCATGAAGAGTGAAACACGTCTTTCACAACTGATGCAGCGGACAAGTAGTTAAGAGTGTTCCTTAAAGTTTCCTTCTCTCTTTTTAATCTGGCCGCCGTATCTTCCAACTCCAGTAAAGCTTGTTGCTCTCTCAGCGCCCCTTCGAACGTACTTCCTACGAAAAACGAAAACAGAGTCGGGTAAAGGTTCTTCCTCAAATCATGCGTTTCCGTTTCTGGCTTCCTATTAAGCCGATTCGATAATCGAATCACGTCTTTCATACAACTATCCACTTCATTCGATAATCCTTCCCTATCTTCACCGCCGAAGGGTCTGCCTTCAAGCCAGTTCACTTCCGCCACGAGGTACGGTTTCGTACGGATGATGTTGGTGACACGGAACCGTTCCTGGCCTTTACATATGATGAAGAAGCGGTCGTCAACCAGACATTCGTGTTTGGCGATCTCGTCGATGCAACCGACACCGACAGTTCTGGGTTCAGGTTAGAATAGATCACGCCGATGCGAAGATCGGTGTGGAGGAGCATATGCATCATAATGCGGTAACAGAATTCGAAGATCTAGAGAGGGAGAACAGAGCCGGAGAAGAGAACTAAGGGCAGAGGGAATAGCGGAAGCTCAACAATGTCGTATGATTTGGTAGGATCGGTGCAATGTTTCTCCGGGAAAGAGGATGCGGAGCACGGAAGAGGGCTGAGCCTTTGGAAGCTCAAAAATGTCCTCTGATTTGGTAGGACCGGTTCCACCTTTATCATTTTTTTTTCTTTTTCCCTTTTTTTCCATCAATGGCTCAAATAGATTTGGCCTAGATCTAACGGTAATACCGATGCGACCTAAAATTAGCCTAATTTTAAGGGTCCTAACGTTAGAATCACCCCTGTCAAGCTCCAAGTTGAATGAGTGTTTGACAATAGCTAGAGAGACAAAAGGAAAAAAGTGGGGAGCCTCTCTCTAAAACCAAACCCTCCAACTACTCTCGAGAAACCCTAACCTCCACTACTCTCAATCGGTGATGTCGTTTTTGGTCGTCGAGTGGTAGCCAACCTCATTTCCTCCTTTCTTTTTTCTCTCTCTCCTTTTTTCTTTTTTTTCCTTTTCGACATTCGATTTTCTCCGTCCAATCATTGGTCATTTGGTTGTAGAGCCTCTCCCCCAGTGTCTAAGGCTTTGTTCGGGTCGTCGTCCGTGAGGAGAAGTCGGAGTTCGCAGACGAGTGGTTGGCTCGTCCCCTTGCCTCTGGTTCTGTCGAGTTTTTTTTGGTGGTCTTGTTCGCGCCCCCTTTCTCCGGTGGTTGTTCTGACCATCGACTCTCTTTTTTGCCCTCCCTCTATCACCGCCATGCTCAGATTTTGAAGCGCTGACATCGGTGGATCTATTGCTGCATCACCAACTCTTCGTCGCCATTCTTCTGCGTTGCTAGAAGCGGATATACAAACCCAAAATTAGCAGATGGCTTGGTGTCTTTCCTTTCCCTCGTCGGATCTGACTTCTCCTTCATGTTGGATGTTGGGTGTTGTCTTCTTCTTTGTTCTGCTGTGATTTTGTTGTTATTTTCTGTTGGTTGTGATACTTGATTGTTTGTTCTTTCTTTTTCATGCTCCCCTCTCTTTTTTTCTCTGTTTTATGTGTTTTTAGTTTGTCATGTTCTTTCCTCTCTTGCCCTTGTACCTCTCCGTTATGTATTTGTTTTTATGTTTATGGATGCCGGCATGTTTGTTGTGTTGAAAGAAGAAAAAAAAGTTGAATGGTTGGTGAGAGTGATGATGAGGGTCGGGGGTTTAGGCGTCATCAACGTGGGTGAGGGTTTGGTTTAGGGGTTGAGATTAAGAGTAGGGTTTAAATTTTTTAAAATTTTCCATTTTATTTTAAATCTTTTGTGATATTAAATATTAATAAAATATTTTATATCATCATAAAAAATAGTAAAATAATTCATGTTATCACAAGTGACCAAAACATAGTAATTTAAAAGTTTAATAATTAAATTAAAAATATTTAAAATATGAGAAAAGAAAATTCAATATGAATTTTGTAGTTTACAGTAAATTTTAATGAGATAGGTGAGGAAGTTGAAAATCATGTCTGCCAGCTGTTTTGAAATATAGAAATTTATATCCCATCTTATAGACGTAAACATTAAAAAATGTCAACATTATCTCAAGATAATTATTTAAATTTATTTTAAAAAATAATGATATATTATTAGTTGATTCACTTATAATATCTAAAACCAGACATTCATCAAATATAAACCTTTTCTACAGTAAAAATAAATAAATAATAGGAACCAGCTCTAAAAAACAGGAACCGAAGATCTTTGTAAGATTAAAGTAAAAATAATTTTTTTTAAAATAGTTTGTCATGACAATGGAGGAGAAATTTTATGATTTAGATTTTAACGAATCGAGTCGAGCAGAGTTCAATTCGACTCGTTAAGTTCGTGAGCTGCTCGTTAACTTTTTTTTTATAATAAGTTAGTTTGATGTATTTGTGGATTGTTACTTTGGAGCTTAGATTGTGGAATTACTTCACATAGTAGTTTGATAATTTTTTTGTTAAATTTGTTAATTTATGATTATATTTTTTTGGTGAAAAAGGTATTACCATGTGCCCCATTAATTTTATGGTTATATTGCTCTATACAATATTACTAGATTTTACATATATTAAAAAAATAAGGTAAAAATTCTATTGAGCTTAACGAGCAATAAGTATTTTTTTAACGAGTACGAGTTGCGTAAAATTATATTAAGCTTAATAAATATTGAGTCGAGCATGAATTAAAATAATTTTTGAGTCGAATCAAGCATTGTTCAACTTGTGATTGACTCACTCGATAAGTACCCTAAACATGCATGAAGCATTGCATAGATAATAGAAATAAGGATTACTTTTTGTAATATATAGACCTCGGTTGTAGTTGTTTCTATCCCGTGTTTAGAAGCTAGAATCTCTTGGTCGTTTTTAGCAAGTTGAGGTTCATCGGCAACACCAAAATGAACACAAAATTTTATGTTAGGGATGTAAACTCTTATATTTAAAAATAAAGTAAATTATTTTATTTTCTAAAAATAACTAAACAATGCAGTCCAGTTTTATTATGATCTTGCCAATCATTAGTGATAAGATAACATCCTTTTTTATGTTTTTTTAATAAGACAATGTTATTATGTTGCGTTAGTTAAAGAAGTAATGTTTGAACTTAATGGATTGCGACCTTCATAATTATTTGTAACAAAAGACATCCTTCACAAAATGTTCTCATATTTTTAAAAAATAAAACAATCTTTAGAGGATTAGACATTCATCTGTCTTAGCTCGAAGTCCTGTCTAGGTTGCTAAAGCGAAATATCCATAAAAGCTTAGACATTCATTCATCCAAGCAAACGTTTACTATAATTTTTTTATTCGAGTAAGAATGTTTACTGAATTTCTCTCCGAATAAAACTACACAAAAGTAAGATTTTAATCCGAACTGCGTATAAATTTTTTTGTGTTATTGGTGGTGAGGTTTTGCTTTCGGATGAAAATTTTGTTATATAAAGGGCTTTTCTTTAGAGGATTTCTATAATTTTTGTACCATTTGATGTGAGCTTTGAACGACTTTTCCTCCCAATAAATTGATATTTTATTAATAAATATGATGGGTTTATGAATTTATGAGTGCACACATTAGCATTTGTCATTCTTTAATGTTGATGTCAAATTAGGTTTTTTTGTTTTAATCTGTACTTTTTACGTTTCGTTACCACGTTAGTCTTTCACATTTTTACATTAAAAATTCATATGACACAATCACACATTGTCACATATTAATATAAAAATATTATTGAGATCTACTAATTCACCTAATGGCTAAAGGATGCTCATATTATTCCATCTTAAAATACTAAAAAATCAAATCATAAAGAAGGTGTATAATCGAATATGTTTACAAATATTTTAAATGTGTATTGACTTCACTTGGTCGTGCTTTCAACCATGAACCAGCAACTAATGTTGAAAGTTGGGCATTTGCATAGTGAAGTGAACAAAAGAAGAAAATTTTGCAAATGTGCTGACCCACAGCTGAAAATTTATAGCATATTTGAACCTTCAATTAAGCCACTTAAAACCCAATTAATTAAGGACTTGAAATCAGTCAATCGTGTAACCACAACTTTAACACAAGAAATCGGATTTTTATTAAAACAAAGAAAAGTGCAACAAAAACAAATCCAAAAATATAAAGAAAAATTTAACGACTAACTTCAACAAAAAATCTCATATAGAAAAAAAAAAACATGAAAAATTCAAACGTCGTGAAAAGAAAAAACTAAAACGTTCCATTAACTATATCTTTAATGTGAACGATACCATAAATGGGAGTGCATGAAATGAAAACTTTGATGCATAAAGTGTATTTCCAATGGGTATTTTAAATGTGATAATATACCGATTTAAACAATATTTTATTTATTCCTCCTATATCAAATATCAAACTCGAACTCAACAAGTGGTCATAATAAAAAAGCGGATGATGTTCATCCTAAGAGACCTGGGTTCAAATCGCTTTGTTTGCAAGGTGTGTACGCCTTTTCAAAGAGTTAAGAGTATCTATGAACATATATTACCTTATAATCACGTTTAGACTATTCAAAAAAAATTACTTTATGTCTTTCATTTTCACTGTTCGAATTCACGTGAAACAGTAAGAAAAAAAAAGCCAATAAGTCGATATTTGCTGCTAAAAGACCAGAGAAACCCATATGTCAAACATCCCCATGTTTTTATTGTTTAAAGACTCATATATGTTTTGCTTGTTTTGCATGGGGACAGTATTGATCTGGGTAAAGTTGTCAAATAGTCACTAAACTATTTTAAAATGTACATTTTAGCTATCTAACTTTCAAGTGTTACAAAATAGTCATTAAACTTCGATTTCAAAAATTAGAAATAAATATTGTTTATTGACTAATGGTGATAATAATTTATAACATTTTTAACTTTACCCAAAGAGTGATCTCAGTGGAAAAGATAATGATGATCTTTTAGAAGACCGGTTTGAGTCCGTGGCAAATTTAGAAAATATCATCGGCTGAGCCAATATATATATATATATATATATATATATATATATATATATATATATATATATATATATATAACAAAGATAATGATGATCTTTTAGAAGACCGGTTTGAGTCCGTGGCAAATTTAGAAAATATCATCGGCTGAGCCAATATATATATATATATATATATATATATATATATATAACAAAAAAGGGTAAAGTTCACAAATGGTCACTAAACTATGTCTCAGTATTCATTTTGTTCACCAAACATTCAACTGTTACAAAATGGTCACTAAGCCCTAACCGTCGTTAAATGGGGGTGACATAGCAGTTCGAGTAAAAAAAATTAATAGCACAATTAATCCTCCATATTTATAAATTGGATTAATTTGTCCTAATTCGAAAAAATTAATAAATTTAGCCTCATTATTTACAGATTCTATCAATTTAGTCATACTTTTATTAGCAATAATTTAATATTTTTATTTTCACTTAACATTTTTATTTGTTACTTAATATTTTAATTATTTACTATTTTATTTAATATTTATTTTTATTTAATATTTAATATTTAATAATTTTATTTAATATTTAGTATTTAATACTTTTATTTAAATAAAAATATTAAATATTAAATGATTTCTAATAGAAATATAATTAAATTGATAGAATTCGTAAACGTTGGGCCTAAATTTATAATTTTTTCGAATTAAAACCAAATCAATCTAATGTATTAATATAAAGAACTAATTGTGTTATTGAACAATTTTACCCAAATTATCACGTCACCTAACTTAATGGCAGTCGCTAAGTCACCATTTTATAATAATTAAAAGTTTTGTAACCAAAATAAACATGTAAAATGATGTGTGTTACGATAACTCTTTCTACAAGTATGAAAACGTGCCATCTTTTTCAAATCCAAAATAATGATACAAGTTATCCTGATCTTGGAATTAGGAAGCGAGTATGGCACATACGATCCTATAAGATAAGAAGAAAAAGAGAAGCATGAAAATCACATGGGGTGTAATAATATATGGATAATTATTTCATACATCAACCGTGTAAATTTTAGTTTTCACAAATACTTTAATTTTTTGATGTAAGATTTAGGGACTTAGGTTTAGTAGTTTTGAATTTAGGAATTGTGAATAAAATTTAGAATTTATGGTTAGAATTTAAGATTTACGCGGAGAACCGAAATCCCGATGAGGCCCGCCCTGGCGTCAGACGGATAATCGGATGGTAGGGTTTTACGCGACATCACATTAGGAGCCCGGATCTGGTGTCCGTATCGCGAACGGACGACAACCGAGGCCGGAAAACTTAGAAAACCCAGAGTGAGAGTTTGGTTTCCGACGAACCTTCAAGTCAATCTTCCCGTCGAACGGCAACGATACGGCGCGAGTGGCGACTAGGGTTTGACCGGGACGTTGAGGCGCTCCTAACGGCGGGGGCGGTGGCCATCACGATGGAACGGTAGGGGAGATCAGGGAAGGCAGATGGTGGTAGCTGGGGAGAAAGCTCGAGAGAGATCTAGATTATCCTCTCTCAAACTCAAGTTCGAAAAGGCAAAAACTAGGGGTAGGTGAAGGGTTAGAGTGATTATTAGTCAAAGCTGACATACTCGAAAATAAAATTCAAAACTTCACCAAGCCAATACTAGATAAACATGGGTAGGGATGGGCACAGGTCGGGTCGGGCCGGGTTTTTGGCCCACCCAAACACGGCCCGAAAATATTAATCCTAAACCCGAACCTGACCCGATCATATCTTTTAAAAAACCCGACCCGACCCGAAAATAAATACCTTAAACCCGACTCTGACCCGACCCGACCCGACCTATATAAAAAAATCAATTTTAGGGACTTAATTGTAAAAAACTAATTTTAAGAGACTTAATTGTAAAAAATAATAAATTTAAGGACTAAATTATAAATAAAAAATCAATTTTAAGACCTAATTATAAAAAATTATATAAAAAAGGGTATTATTACAAATAATCCTAAAAAATTATAGAAAAATCACGGGTCGGGTCGGGTCGGATTTTTTTCACCCTAAATCCGAACCTGACCAGACCCGACCTCACCCCCCACAAAAACCCGACCCGACCCGAACTCGATTTTTTCAAACAAAAACCCGACCCGATCGGGCCGAGTCGGGTCGAAACCCGTCGGGCCCGGGTGAAATGCCCATCCCTAAACATGGGCACTTGGCCCAGCGATAACACATCGACGCTTGTCTCTAAGGTAAGAGGCTGCAGGTTCAAGCCCCCACAACCACGAATCCTTTCTTTTATTTCTTTCCTTCTTATCTCTTCCTTATTTTTTTTGACATACTTTATGCTAATAAAAAATTAGAGTGTTACATAACATATACTTATAGTTGATTTTTTTTACACCCAATAAATTGTTACATATTTTTAATTTATACAATTTTTACGTGCATAATACATGAATAAAATATAAACTATAAGATTTTAAAGGGTTAAAATTCAAAAATTATCATGTAAGATTAAAATGATGAATTTAAAAATTTATCATTTAGAATTTTAAATGGATGAGTTAATTGCAACTATCATTTAAAATTTAATGTGAAAAATTTAATGTTGATTTTAAAGGGGTCATTAATTTATTAATTTTTACGCTAAATTTAATGAGTCTAACCATCTAAAATGTCATTTCAACTGGGTCATCGACCCAATGGACATATAAAATTTTATCCGTCTAATCATATAAGTAGACAAAAATAAGGTATCTTCAATTAGCACCAATAAATGCTATTTGTGATTTTTAATATAAGAAGACAATTGGGTTTAGAAGGAAAAGAATCAATGTACCAATTCTAATCTTCCTTTAAACATTTACCATGGATGTAAACGAGAATGGATAGGTCATCTGGTAAATTTGATATCAAATAATTATTTTAATACAATGAATGAAGATGACATTTTTAATATAAAAAGTTATCCTATAATAATAATAATAATAATAATAATAATAATAATAATAATAATAATAATAATCTAAGTTATCTTGATGTCTATAGGAAGTAGGAACAGTGATTGCCTGCCTCGATATTATAAAATAAGAAGAAGAAAATAACAGAGAATCGAAAAAATCACATGCGTGTTATGAATATTTATCTATGTGGATGCCTATCATGATTAGAACTTTATCAAAGAAGTTTGATTTATTTATTATTAGGAATATTATCTCTATGAATTAGAGTTTAATGTATTATGTACTTCTTATGCCTATAAATAGATGATTCATTGAAGACATTGTATACATGTCTATATTTGAGAATAATACAAATCTCCCTTTTTCTCTCATCTCTTTGTTCTTCTTGTTCTTATTCTTGTTCTTCTTTATTTTATTCACAACACGTTATCAGCACGAGACTCTAATCAACTGAGGTCTTCATCATTATAATTCAAAAGAAGTTACCGGGAAGAATTCGATTATAGAATAAACCAAAGATAAGTTTTTTTTCTCCTTATTTTTTTTAGTTACTGATTGTCTTTCTCTTTATATTTTAACTTTGTTTTAATTTTTGAAAATTTTAGAAGTATGTTTGATTTTATTCGAACATTGGAAAGAGATAAATTTGTGGCTTTTCACAAACCAAAAGACGAATCGACAGAGACGAAGAGGTTGCGTTTGGTGTAAATTACGTGTGTTTTCTCTTGTTTCTAAAAGGGTTAATTAGCGGTATGCTTATTCATACTTTTACTTATATGATTATATTTGATATTTTTCATATTATTATTTATGTCATTTTATTTGGTAAAAGTTAATATTTTTAACCGTGTTTTGAGTTTTACATGATATGCTTAAATGACTTGGAAAGAGATGTGATATAATGGGACTATGAAAAGCTATCTCGGTCATATGCTATGTCTCCATTGTCCACGAGAGAAAAATCAATATCGGTAAATTTTGGTTTTATTTTTATTCTTTATATTATTATTTTAAAGTGCGATAAATCATGATGATTTTGAATTTACAAGAAGATTATTATAAAGTCTATATTTGCTCGAAAGCAATATTTCTTCTTCGTTGAAAAACTTGACCATAGACTTCTCCCAATTTCAAGTTACGAAAATTCTTCTTGATCCAAGAAGTTTTATGGGAGGCATTCATTGAAGTGAATACAAAGCATGATGTTTATTCCATGCGATTATCAATGATAGGGCATTCCCTGAAGTGAATGCAAGCATGATGTTTATTCCATGCAATTATCAATGATTGGGCATTCCCTGAAGTGAATGCAAGCATGATGTTTATTCCATGCGATTATTGGATCTGTTTCATTCCCTGAAGTGAATGCAAACATGGTAAATCATTATTCAATTAGAGACATAATTTCGATATAATCCAAGTATAATTGGATGGACATCCCGTTCTGCGAGGCTATTGGTCTCAAAGGAGGTTTTTAAAGGACCTTGTGGACAGGTTTAACAATGCCGCGTACGAGGATTAAATCTTTGTTCTCTGTGATAAGGATATGTGAAAAAGGTTTTAAAGGCCCACTGGCTCTACTCCATTCCCTGAAGTGAATGTGAGATTATATTATGGAAGGAATAAAAAATCACATTAAAAGTTGTGGTCGTGGTCGAGGCTATGAATATACACATGAAAAATATAGTCGTTTTAAGAATACTTCTACCCGTTGGTAGCAAAGTTATAAGGATGACAAGAGTGATAAAGATCATTCTAAGGAAGTGAAATCCTTTTACCAATGTGATGTTATAAACCATTGGTTTCGTACTTGTTAAACGCCAAAGTATTATGGACTTTATCCATAATCATGAATGATAAATGAAATAAAATATAAACAAAATTTGTTTATGGCGAAAATAATTATGGCGTTATTGGTCAAACTCAATTGGATATTGTTAATTTTCTCATCACCCTTGAAGGGGATAATTTACCATTTATTTTATTTCGCTTATAATCTCTAACAGGAATAATTGATTTTTTTTTGTTTTTTTATGTTAATTCGTTTTATTTATTATTTATTTATGTTAGTTTGCTTTATGTTTATTTATTTCACATATTATTTATTTACGTTTTATGTTAATTTATTATTTGAAGAATATGATTACTTCCGGAATAAAATATACAATGAATTGTGGCTATTTATGCATAGAATTGTGGCTATTTATGCCTAGCAGATAATGCAAGTACTCATATTGTACTTAAGGATAAGAAATATTTTTCCCATTTAAATGCAAGGGGAAATATGAGTAGTATTTCTCAAAGTACTAAAATATCAATACTTCGGAAGAGCACTTGAAAGTTTATCTCTGATAGATAATCGACTTGATATGATGTGCTATATTTTATATTTTTCATTCCTCGAAGGAAATGATACAAAGTACATATTTTTATTACCTGAAGTAAATGAAACAAAACACATTTTGAAAGGTGCACAATTATGCATTTCTCGATTAAAATGCAAGGGAATAATGTGAGTACTATATCCGGAAGTACTAATATCACAAAAGGCTCTGGTTGAGCAAATATGTTATTGTCAAATGGAACTTTATTCCATATTCACAGTGCGTTATACTCGTCAAAGTCATAAAAAGAGCAATATGATTTCGCAAACTATCCCTTTGGAAATTATAGATAACATATGTTATCAATTGGCATTTGAAATAAGCCAATATGGATCTAAGTTTTGGTAGCCAAAAAGTCAGTTGAAAGCTCTAGAAGAGCTATATATTGCTACCAAAAGATAATTTCAATTGAAAGCTCCGAAAGAGCTAAATATATTCCTATTTAAAGGAACAATTTTGATGGTCGTACTAGACATGTACGAGTAAGATTGAATTACATGTTATGGTAAACAAGAAGTTTACAAATTCAGAGATATATACACATATATATAGTTGGCATGATCGGTTAGACCATCCTGATCAATAATGGTGCAGAAATTATTGAGATTTACATGCACATGTATTAAAAGAACCTGTAGTTCTTGTGGTGCTTATTCTCAAAGGAATGGATTAAATTTCACTTATTAAAGAACGTGAAGTTCTTGTGTTGCTTAAAGGAATTGATTAAATTCCACTTACTAAAGAACATGAAGTTCTTGTGTTGTTTGTTCTCAAAGAATATAGATGATCCCACTTACCAAAAGAATTAGAACTTAAAGTTCTTGTACTGAAGTTAAGACTGCATGTCTTGCATATCTGAACGAAATATGGGCCCATATATCCACAAATGTGGAAAGTTTTATATGATTTTAGTAGATGCATCTACATTGTTTTATCGACTTACAACCAGAAGTTTGTGAGATTGATTTTAAAAAGATTCAGATTATGCAGTTAGACTATTCGTCCTGAAAAGCTAGTGGGTTTATGTTTTAGGCTATATCAGTTGTTACAAAGCCTATTAATTATGAAAAATATAGTTTAGCAAAATTTCAATTGGATGCCTCCTATTTAATAGCTAAACTATGAGAAAAAAAGAGTTATTATTTATATGGTGTTTCCATATAGCAACACTTATACGCATCAAGCCAACGAGTTATAATAAACTCCCCGTTATGATTGGTTTTTGGTCAGAAACCATACATTTCCCATTTTATGATTTTTGAATGTGCGATATGAATTGCTCCACCACAACACACAAAATGGGTAAATAAAAAGGGTTGAGAATATATATTGAGTACGAGTCTTCTTTTATGTTTAAATTCTTAAACATTAATTGGGGAATCATTTATGACATGATTTTTCTCAACATCAGGGGGAGATAATAATCAGCTGGATAGAGAAAAATGAATTATCATTATCTAGATCCTCGTATATGAACTAGAAGTTCATAAGATAATTCATGTTATTACATGTCAACTGCCAGACATATTTACTGACCCAATGAGAGTAATTAAGTCTCATATACCAGCTAAAATGCTCTAAGTTTAAATTACATGTTAGAGCGAGAGAATGTAAATCATGCCTGAAGCATGATAGTTGAAATGGTTCCAATGATCAAAATTCTCGTAAATAGAAAGTAATATGAGATGATCATATATTGGAGGCGGGTGCTCCTGAAGAGACCCAAGACATAACAAATAATAAAACTCTATAAGAGTTTCAGGTACCTGAAATAAAGATTGAAATCTTGAAGAGATCTCGATGAGTTATGTCATTACGAGAATGGAACCAGAATATTGGAAAGTTGTCGACAACGATTTTACAAACAATTTTACATAAAATACTTCTATAGAAGTAAAGAAAGAAATCGAGGATCTTGTATAAAATCTATCCAGAAGTATAGATATTAAATTGGCCGATGTTGAAAGACGCTTTGAACTTCTAAAATAGAAGTATTTGGACCAGCAGTCCAAACACCTAAAGGTGTAATGCAAGTGAGGCACAAATAAGTAGTCGTAAATACGACTTGAACTATGATTTATGAAAAGTTTAATTACTTCATGGTGGATGCAATTACTTTGGCAGTTATGAAAATTTTACATGCGTCTAATTATTTGTGGATCCATATTTATCCTTGAAGGATCTAAAATGCTATAAGCATTTGGAAATTTCTGAGGAAATTTATTTAGACATGTCTCATGAATATTTTGGCGCATTTGGTATAATCGCCTTAGTGAATACTAATTGAGAAAATACTATAAGAATGATCAGATTTTCTTATGTATTTTATAAAGGAGTTTGGATCAAGATCCATTATGATAATTTTAGAACTCCTAAAGAGCTTCAAATTGGAAACTCATGAAGTACTTTCAATACAAGTACTTGAATCTTGACATCAAGTTTATCTCGACCTGAAGATCGAACATTTTTATATATTTCTTTTGTCTATGAATAGACATAAGCTGAAAGAATCTTAAAGAAGATTCAATATGAATAGAGCATATCTATTGAGTATCCCAATAGTTGTAAGATTGTTGGATGTGATTAAAGATAATTATATTTTTTCTTGGTCTTGAAGCACTATATATTAGTTGGTCAAGAAATATCTATGATTATACAAAGATCATTACATTTAGATCTTCAAACATTCGTTGATGCCTCCTCAAATGTCGTAGAAATAATTGTTATGCATGAGGCAAGCCAAAAAAAATGTGTTTGGCTAAGACTATTGACCCAACATATCCAAAAGATATGGGGATTTACTTTTACAAGATATGATAAAAGCTATCTTGTGTGAAGATAACGCAAGATGTATATCTCAGTTTGAAAGTGGATACATCATGGAACATATTACTCTAAAGTTTCATCCCTCACGATCTTTAAAAAATGATATTCAAGATTAAATTATGAAGATTCAAAGATCTTCTGTGATGTTTGCATGAGGGGGAGTAAATACGCGTTGCACTCTTTTTTCCTTAACCGAGGTTTTGTCCCAATGAGTTTTTCCTAGTAAGGTTTTTAATGAGACAATATGTTATGCGTATCAAAGATGTGTGTACTCTTTTTCCTTCACTAAAGAATTTTTTTTCCCACTGGGTTTTTATCTTAGTAAGGTTTTAACGAGGCACATTATCTTCATAGACATCCAAGGGGGAGTGTTATGAATATTTATCTATGTGGATGTCTATCATGATTAGAACTTTATCAAAGGAGTTTGATTTATTTATTATTAGGAATATTATCTCTATGAATTAGAGTTTAATGTATTATGTACTTCTTATGCCTATAAATAGATGATTCATTGAAGACATTGTATACATGTCTATATTTGAGAATAATACAAATCTCCCTTTTTCTCTCATCTCTTTGTTCTTCTTGTTCTTATTCTTCTTTATTTTATTCACAACAATGCGGAAATAATTATTTTAATAGAATGAATGAAGATGACATTTTTAATATAAAAAGTTATCCTATAATAATAATAATAATAATAATCTATCTTGATGTCTATAGGAAGTAGGAACGGTGATTGCCTGCCTCGATCTTATAAAAGAAGAAGAAGAAAATAACAGAGAAGCGAAAATATCACACGCGGATGTAATTGTGAGGTTTTTAACTTTACCTAAAGAGTGATCTCAGTGGAAAAGATAATGATGATCTTTTAGAAGACCGGTTTGAGTGTGTGGCAAATTTAGAAAATATCATCGACTGAGCCAATATATATAGAATAAAAAGGGTAAAGTTCACAAATGGTCACTAAACTATGTCTCAATATTCATTTTGTTCACCAAACATTCAATTGTTACAAAATGGTCACTAAACCCTAACCGTCGTTAAATGGGGGTGACATAGCAGTTCGAGTAAAAAAATTTAATAGCACAATTAATCCTCCATATTTATAAATTGGATTAATTTGTCCTAATTCAAAAAAAATTAATAAATTTAGGCTCATTATTTACAGATTCTATCAATTTAGTCATGCTTTTATTAGCAATAATTTAATATTTAATATTTTTATTTTCACTTAACATTTTTATTTGTTACTTAATATTTTAATTATTTACTATTTTTAATTTTTAATATTTATTTTTATTTAATATTTAATAATTTTATTTAATATTTAGTATTTAATACTTTTATTTAAATAAAAATTTAAATATCAAATAAAAATAAATAGAAATATAATTAAATTGATAGAATTCGTAAACAATGGGCCTAAATTTATAGTTTTTTCGAATTAAAACCAAATCAATCTAATGTATTAATATAAAGAACTAATTGTGCTATTGAACAATTTTACCCAAATTATCACGTCACCTAACTTAATGGCAGTTGCTTTTTTTTTGAAAGGTAGGTATTTATTAATCACCAGCAACCCATTAAGGTATAGGTTCAAGCCTCGTTAAAAAACCTCCCTAGTCCTAATGGAGGAAAAAGAGTGCATTGAACCTCTACCATTACAACGATCACATACATTAAAATTCACATTAACTTCACAGTGAAACTCTCTCTATGATCACTGTTTTCATATCAAGCGAAAACGGCTAGAGGACATTGTCTGTTGATACCAGACTGAGCCAAACGATTGGCTAGTACATTCCTCTCCCTATGCTCAAACTTCACTTGCCACTCATGTATTCTGGTTAAATCGGCGATACTCGCAATTTCCTGTTTGAAGCATGGTGGGACCAGACTTAGTCCATTTATCCACTTAACAACCATCTCACTGTCCGATACAAAGGTTATCTTCCTCATTTCACTCCATTTGGAATTACAGACCAACCCACAAGCCTCGGCTAAGCTACTTATCTCGGCTTTGCTAGCGTCCGCCACCCCGATTCTCTTGGAAAATTGGATCAAAATCTTACCGTTGCAATCTCTGAGAACCCCTCCTATCCCTGCCTCTCCAATTCCACCACTGACAGCCCCGTCCACATTGAAGAGCAGCCAATCCCGGGGCGGTGCAGTCCACGTCTCGCCAATGGGTTTCCGTCGCGCAAAACTGGACCCCTTGATAATTCTCGGGCACTTAACAAAGTCAGTGATTGACGCTATGCAATGTGGCCATAAACCCACGCTCCAATGCCCAATTCTCAAAACAGCTACATCATAAATACGGATCTCATCGTAATCCTTACCTTGGAATAATATTAGATTTCGGCATGACCACAGCGTCCAAACAAAAGCGAAGAAGACCAATAACCAAAAGTTCGAGAGGGACCTACTAACCGGGAGATCCGACCAGCACCGCAGCAAGCCTTCGACATTCGCTGGCATCGTGAGCGCGATATTCCACTCGTTGCACCAACGTTGCCACACCTTCCACGTATAAGGGCAGTGGCAGAAAAGATGATTAACGGTTTCAATCTCTATCTTACACAAGACACATTTCATCAGCCCAGTACCTTGTACACCTCTTTTCGCAAGGTTATCCATGGTTGGAATTCGTTGGTGTATAACTTTCCAAACAGAAGCTTCAACTTTGGGTGGCGAGAGTTTGGACCATACTAGCTTCCAAATCAACTTACTTTCTCCCAGATCCCTTGTCATCACCTCACAGAACCCTTTCGAAGTATAATACCCTTTCGCATCTCTGATCCATCTGGCCACATCATCACCCCAACCTCTACTAATGGCTCTGTTGATCACGTTCAAAAAGTCTGCCCAGACTGCATTTTCCCAATCAAATAATCTACGTCGAAGCTCAATACTCCATTCCCATCTCCCTTCGCGAAACTCCCCAAACTCAGCCACCTTACCCTTTTTTCTGACAGCCATTGCAAATATACGAGGAAAGGATACACGTAAAGATGGCACCTCCGTCCAGTAATCTTCCCAAAAATCTGTGGCCTTCCCGTCCCCCACCTTTATTCGAAAGTTGGACAAAAAATGATCTTCACTGCCTACCGTACTGTTTGTAATATCTTTCCATTGCCATGACAGTTTCGATTTGCTCCTTTCCTTCATGATTAAAGAATCAGGATCGTAATCGTATTTTTCAGCAATAATTCGGCGCCATAAACTACCTTTTTCACAGGCGTATCTCCACCTCCACTTATTCAACAAAGCTCTATTTCGTAACCGTGTGTCAGTTATCCCCAGCCCTCCCATACTCTTTGGCTTACAAAGTAATTCCCATCTCACCCAATGTATACCTCTCGCATCGATTTTTCCCCAAAGGAATTTGGCAATCAGAGCATCAAATTTCTTTGCTACACCCGCCGGCATCTTAAATATAGATAAATAGTAAATCGATAAATTGGCCAAAACTACTTTTTACCAAAGTAATCCTGCCTCCGAACGAAAGAAGCTTCCCTTTCCACCCTTCTAACTTTTTTTTCACTTTCTCAAAAATGGGCTTCCACATCGCTTTATTATTCTGGGCAAATCCCAACGGAAGACCCAAATATTTCGATAGAAACTCGTCCGTCCCCCATTTCAACTTATCCGCCCACCTTCTAACGAGATCCTTGTCGATGTTGATACCGAAAAGTTTCGTCTTCTTCGTATTCAACGCCAGACCAGTCGATATCTTAAAAATCCTTAGGACTCGCTTAACATTCCTTATCATATCTTCCTTACCCTCCACGAAAATAACCAAATCATCCACAAATTGGATATGACTTACCCTCACATTGCTTCTGCCCACAGATACACCTTTGAACAAGTTCAAACTAGACGCTTTGATCAGCATCTTACTCAATGCTTCCCCAATCAAATTAAACAATAGTGGGGAAAGCGGGCAACCTTGCCGCAAGCCTCTTTTTATAGGGAACGGTTTAATGGGCGAACCGTTAACCAAGACTTGAATTTCTGGTGTCGATATACACAACCCAATCCACTTCCTCCATTTCTGACCGAATCCCATATGCCTCATAACTAAATCTAAGAACATCCAATCCACGGTGTCATACGCACGCTTGAAATCCACTTTCAGCACCATAGCCTCTTTCTTCTGCCTTTTCAAGTCATCGATTATCTCATTCGCAATCAAAGCACAATCAGTGATTTGCTTCCCGGGGATGAAAGCAAACTGGCTCTCTCCTACTACTTCGGCAATACACTCAGCTAGTCTTCGAGACAGTACCTTCGATACAATTTTGTACAGGCTGGATACAAGCGAGATGGGTCGAAATTCCTCAACAGACGCTGGGTTATCAGTTTTTGGAATCAACGCAATAAAAGATTGATTCCACTTCTTCGATGGCGTCTTACCCTCATAAAAATCAGCGAAAAAAGTCATGATACTCCCTTTCAGACTTCCCCAGAATTTTTTGTAAAAATTCAGGTTTAAACCATCAGGGCCAGGGGCCCTCGATCCATCGGCTTGCGAAATGACGTCCCATACTTCCTTCTCCGAGAAAGGCTGTTCCAACTTGCTAGCCGAGGTCGCTTCAAGTATATTAAGGTTCATTCGAAAGTCCTCCACAGGTAGCGTAGCAGAGAAATTGTAGCTATTATGAAAGAATTTGAAAATTTCATCACTGATCGCCTTCGGTTCATTTGTCACATTGTTCCCCACTTTAAGCCACTGAATTTCATTTATGCTTCTTCGCATCGACGATGTCATATGGAAAAACTTCGTATTCTTATCGCCTTCTTGAAACCACCTCAATCTTGACTTTTGTAGCCATTCCCTTTCCGCTCTTCAACATCTCTCCCACAACAACGCTCTTAGCTCTCTGATTTCATCCCATAAGGCCAGATTTTCGGGATTGGCCAACGCTACCTCTTCCCTTTCATCCACCTTCTTCTCTAGATCACTAATCGAGTCAGTTTCATCAGCTTTTTTTCTCCTTAACCAATCCTTCGATACAGCTTTAACCTTACCAAGAAGCCCCGGAATACTATCTCCACTATCCAGAGCCTGTATCATCTGAGCCTCAAACGCAGGGTCATCCATCCACCAATCGAAAAGTTTGAAAGGTTGAGGCCCCCTCACCCTTCTTAGATTATTCAACCAAATAGGGCAGTGATCCGACAAGCCCCTGGGAAATCGTTTTTGCACCAGACCCGGGTAACATGCCACGACTTCTGTTGACAGCAAAAACCTATCAATCCTACTGGCTGCCACATTGTTTCCACCTCTATACCAAGTATATTCCCCCCCAATAAAGGGCAAATCGATCAAGCAGCAATCACTAATGAAGGCGTTAAAGTCCATTATAGAAGCTGAAGAGTGCATTCCCCCCAAACTCTCCTCTTTGCGACGGACCGCGTTGAAATCACCACCCACAATAATAGGGACTCCTTCTTGCTCAATCAGTAACTTCAAAGAGGTCCAGAATTCTCGCCTTTCTCTAAGGTCGTTTGGCGCATAAACGTTGACAATGCCAACCTCCAAATTAGAAGAAACCAGGATCCCAAAAAGGCATATAGCCCTGCTAGTATTCATTGTTTTTGTAACCCGGAAGAAGCTGTTATCCCAGCTAGTAATCAAGCCTCCAGCCGATCCTACCGCCGGCACGCTTTCACAACTCCAATGCCTGTTCCCCCAAATTTTCCTGCATAACCCCTGTTTAGCCACATTCAGTTTTGATTCTTGAATCAAACAGACCTTTACTTTACATTCGCGCATCAGTCGTTGAACCGCTCTCTCTTTCTCCCTTCTTCCTAATCCTCTTGCGTTCCACGTGCAAATCGTTAAATCATAATTCAGCCTCATAATAAAAGCAAGCATTCGCACACAAAGAATTCCTACCAACGCTATCACTCTTTATCCTCTGCTTACTCGAGTAGCGCAAGCTTTTCCACCACCTCCTCCCTACTAACCCCAAAAACCACACCGAGAGCCGAACTTACCTCTAGGGTATCTTCTGCCTCCTGCATGACCTCCTTCTGGTTAGTCTCCCTGGTTGGGTGCCCATTTGCGGTCCCTAGATCGCAATCAACTCCTCTTTGCTCCATCGGCCTGAATTTATGACTTCCTTTCTTCCCCTTCCTAATTTTACCACTTTTATCCCGGTTGTCCTGCCGCTTCAGAGTTGCTTCAATAGGGTTCAGATGCAATCTTGGAATAACCGACGATGGCATCCCAGATTTACCCCCAAAGTAAAAAACTAAAGGACAACCCAGCCCTGTCTCTGACCCAGAGATGATACCAATGGGAACCTCTTGGAGCCGAGATCCATTGGAAATAGATGGGCTGTTATCTCGACCAGCCTGGTCCATCTCCACCCGCCCCATGACCGTAGGCCCAAAAGAGCCCTCTCCAGACATCAGTGGCACTTCAAACAAGTTATTATTACTCGAATTAGCACGTGTAGATTCTGCATGGACCCTCTGGGGGGCAGACGTCTGAGCACAAACATCATTATGGCTGCGCCGCATATCATCCTCGATTCGCACGTCATTAAACTCCCCTGGTAAACAATGCTCCTCTTCCGACTCCTGGAATTCCGCCGCTGCCCGACCGTCATCAAACGGTGAACGACCGTCCAAGAAAATCCGGTCTTCTTCAAAAACCTCTGTAACAAGCTTCACCTCCCGCAGCTGATTCCTCACTAGGAACGACACTCTGTCTGGAATATCCGACGCATGCTGAACCTCCACCAGTAGTTTGGCTTCATCGAACCTGTTTCTTTCCAACGTGTCCTTGTCGATTCTTACTACCGAGCCCCATTTCCGACCAACATTTGTAAAGAAGCTAGGGCACCATACCGAGAGCGGAACATCGAACATTCTGACCCAAACTTTAACCCTTCGTTTCCCTTCAAAGCCAACCAGTCTCTCCAAATCGTCGAACCACATCTGCAACATGTCCTCCCTCTTGCACCAAGCACGGTTGAAAGACTCCCTTGAAGAGAACTGCAGAACTGCCAGAAGATCTTGCCATTGACTGACTTTAACTTGATAGCCTTCCGAAACCAACGCTTGTTCGATTAGTTCCGGATTGTACATTGCTTTGATCCTCCCAACCAGACTTAGCGCCCTCCAGTTCACCTCTGCAGACTCGATTTCAACTTCCTGGCTCCTGCAAACATCTCTCCGGCCATCCGACGACTTTCCATTATCCGTAAACTCGACTACCATTACATTTTTCTCCGCCTCGACCCTTTCTATCCGTGCCTCCGAAGCTCTATCCCCCGGACTCTTCCCTAACAGAACGTCACGGTAGGATCTGTCGTCTCTAATACTCCATGTATTATTTCGAGAGCCTTTCTTCAACTCCTTCGGTCTCATCCTGCTTTCAACCAACTCTTTCTCCAGAGATACCCTAATCCTAAAACCATCCAATAGCCTCCCATCTCCCTCCTTTACCGCCTTTTTCGCCTCAACCAACGTCTTGAACCGAACAAAAGCAAACGTCGACGACGACTCTCTTCTCCTAGGGCTATTGTAAGCTACAAAGACATCCCTCACAAAACCGTAGCCCTCAAAAGCTTCCTTAAGTGTGCGGTAGTGTATTCTCTTGCTAACATAGTTAACAAACACGGTGAACCCTGATCTTCGAGATCCAAAGCTGCCTTCAGTACCCTCCTCTGCTGCCCTCCGGTGGAATCTCCAGGCTGCCTTGCCGCCTTCCATATCCTTGGATTAAAGACTAGCGTTTAATTAACTAACAATAAGTTATTTTATTAAGATGAAACATTAGATCTCTTAAATAATGTCAATTTTATAATAATTAAAAAGTTTTGTAACCAAAATAAACATGTAAAATGATGTATGTTACGATAACTCTTTGTAATACGTGCCATCTTTTTCAAATCCAAAATAATGATACAAGTTATCCTGATCTTGGAATTAGGAACCGAGTGTGGCACATACGATCCTATAAGATAAGAAGAAAAAGAGAAGCATGAAATTCACATGGGGTGTAATAATATATGGATAATTATTTCATACATCAACCGTGTAAAATTTTAGTTTTTACAAATATTTAAAAAGAAAGAAAGAAAGGAGAGTTCAGTAATTAGGGTTATAATTATGGGTGAGTAAAACTCGAATTGATTAAAAGAATTTAAAAATTTCAATTCGACTTGATGCAGAAAAACTTAATTTAACTCGAATTTTTTTTAAAATAAAACTTTGGTTATAAAATGAGAATTCAACCTTTTTTTAGTAATTAGTGGATTAGTTTTCAAGTTTGAGTTGAACCTTACAACTTTGTCTGATATATGTATTAATGTATATCGCATATGAGAAAAATATAATATATATATATATATATATATATATATGTGCATATCGTATATGGTTATAGAAAGTCTTTTAAGTTGGAATCAATGAGTGTCATAACATTATAAATATCTACAATTAAATTTAAACAAAAATTCGAACAACTCGACTTGACTCGAATTTAATAAGCTCGACTTCAAAACATTTCAAATAAAATGATATAAAATAAGACTCGTAACTCGACTAATTTAAATTTTTTAATTGACTCGACTTGATCGAAAGCTCACTCTAGCATGATTGTGATGTTGAGGTGGGTGGTGGGTTCTTCTATCGGTCCTAGTTATAATATAGTGGATTAGTGGTAAAAGCAGTGTTATAAAGTGACCGAAGTTAATTTAGATGTAATGTGATGAATATAAATTTATAATCAAGATGCGGTACGGCTATTACAAGGAAGGGGAAGAGATAGATGTTCCTTTCCAATCAAGATGAGCCTCTTCACCTGCTTGCAATCCTGAGCTCTGATGAACCGAACTAACCGAAGAGCTTTCGGATGGGACTTGCAATCCTGAGTAGTTCTTTTCTTTTGTTATGAAATAAATTAAAATGACTAAAATTAGTAGAAAAACCGATATGAGAATTTCGAGTAGAAATTTTATGCTTTTCTTCAGTGTCTTTATTTAAATTTTATTATTAAAATATAGATTTATAACTTAAAATTAAGGTTTAGAGTTTGAGTGTTTGATGTATTTTTTAAAATTTAAGTTTAAGACTTAAAATTCAGGGTTAGAGCTTATGATTTAATTTTTTAATGTTAGAACACAAAAAATACCAAAAAGAAGTCGATTTTTGTCCGAGAATTTCACTATTATAAAGATCAAAATGAATATTAACCTATCTATTACTATTATTGTTTTTAATAAAATAATGTAAACATAATAATTTGGAAATGGCATCATTACATGAGATGAAAACGATCAAAGCTAACTAAAATACTAATTAAAAAATTTATAATTTAATGTCTTTTCAGTGAAATTCTTTTCCTACAAGCATACATATTTTAACATTAAAAATGAAAATTTATTCCATAACTCTAAATCATAATCTCTAAACTTCAAATTCTAAAATCTAAAATTTAAATTTTAAATTCTATCCCTAACTTAGATTCCTAAACTCTAAAATAATCTACTTATGAACAAAATTTCCACTGTCAACTCATCAAATATTTTCTCCTTAAAAATTGCTTAAATATGTTAAAGTTCATATAAAATGAAAGAAAAACTTAATCTAATGGTACGAGATAATATAAGTTCATAAGTATTCTTATTCCTTTGACAATGCACACACGCCTTGCAGACAAAGCGATTTGAGTCTAGGTCTCCTAAGATGAACATTATTTGCTTTTCTACTGAAACCACTTGTTGAGGTCGAAAGCATGTTCTTTTCGAACCATAGCATCGTCACTTCATCCCATATTACCATCTTTAATAAAAATAATCGTACCTAACAATTTGATGATATATAAAAAATATATAAATATATCATACACATATAGTTAAATAAAAAATTGATTAAACTTTCTCACTTTCAATTATTCCCATCACATTTTAATGGTTAAGCTTATTAAATTATTTTAAATTAAGACTAAATTAATAATAATGTATAAGTTTTGAGGACTAAAATAGTTATTATGCAGATCCATTATTTCAATTTTAATGACATAATAACTTGTTTTGCCAAAAAAAAAAAATTGAATTGAGTGAATCTTTTGCTATTAAACTCATAATTGAGTTAGTAAATCGTTATTTTTAGAAGAAAAATACTATATGTATTCTTAAATCTATAACTGAGTGACTCAATTGTTACTTTTAAAAGAGAAGTGATTTGTTTGTTATTAAGCTTATAACTATGTGACGTCTAAGTATATTTTACCCTATTTTTAAGTATTTTTATGAAGAAAAAAAACAGATCTAATACTAACAACCTTATTCCGAGTGACATTCTACTTGAATTGTAACTCTTTATTGTCTATATAAGGAAGATTTCATTGTCATTTTTATTAATCTAATTTGTTGTTTATGACTTGTTGTTAGGGGTGAGTAAAACTCGACTCGATTCAAAAAAATTGAAATTTTCAACTCGACTCGACTTGAAAAAATTTCAAATAAAGTTCGAGTTGTAAAATAGAAATTCGAATAACTCAAAATTTTTAGTAATTAGTGAGTTTATTTTTAAGTTCGAGTTGAGTCCTCAATTTTTCCTGATAAATATACATGCATAATTTATATGATTATAGAAAGTCGTTTGAATTGAAATCAAACTATACTATAACATGATAAATAATTACAATTAAACTTATATAGGAACTCGAAAACTCGACTCGAATTGAAAAAATTATAATAAAGTTTGAGTTGTAAAATATGACGCGTCAACTCAAATAACTCGAAATTTTTTGACTTGACTCGATCGAACGCTCACCCCTACTTTGCATCCTAGAGGTAAGTCTTAATTAATAACAGTAAATCATGTTGGATTTATAACTTTATTCTTTCTTCTTTCTCTATTATACTTTCTAATAATAATAACAATAATCTCAATCAATTAAGATTAAATATGTTAATATAACAGATTTTAGATTAATAAATTTACACACACACTATATATATATATATAACTAACGTGATCGAACAACCAAAGCAAAAACCACACAGAATCTTGCAAACCAAGTATCCCAGCTCCCAAGTTTTCAACCATTCAAATCAACATCAATCACGTGCCCTAAAAATGCTGTCCAAAGATGAGAAAAACAAAATGATGTTATCGGCTGAGCAACGTAGCAAATATTTATTAAGAAAGTGACAAGAGAAGCATGCAAATCACATGTGCGTAAACCTATACCGCTGGAAATAATACGGCCACTATGATCTCTAAGGAGTCCCCCACAGGCAGCTTGCCCCAGTGTGGCCAAGGTTTAATTTCAGCATACGGAGGGGGGCCAAAACACACCGCCTCTCGCTCTCTTAATAATTGAGGATTGTCCCACCATTGAGACTCAGCCACCTGCAGCTGCATGCAGCATGCTCATAGGAAGAAAAAAAATGAATCAAATCAATTACAATTTAGAACAATAAGATATAAATCAAAAAAAGTTTATAGCCAAAAATTCATTAAGTGAAATTAGAAGGACCGAAATACTGTTAATCAAGCAATTTTGTAAGTTAATTTTCTGAAGAAAAAAAAAATCATGACGAGGTTCTATTGTGAATAGTGCTGTCCCTGGTATGGGCGGAAGGAGCGTCTGCCTAGGGACCAATTTTTTTCTATAATATTTGATATTATTGTCTAATTTTTTAATACTTATTATTAGGAGTTTACTTTTAAAATTAAATTTTCTTAACATTTATTATTAGGATTTTTTTAAACATTTGTAGTAGGCCCTACTCTTCAAATTCATCCCCCTATATTTGTTACTCCAAATTCAATTTTTTCAATACTTATTATAGAGATTTTTTTCTCAATATTTGTTATTAACGACATACTCTTAAAATTAATTTTTTTCAATAGTTGTTATTAGAGTGCATATTTTTTAATACTTATAATTAGGGCACAATTTCAACCGATATTTGTTATTAAGGACATACTCTTAAAATTCAGTTTTTTAAAATTTGTTATTAAGAACATGTTCTTAATTTTATTCAATATTTATTAGAGACTTAGTTTTTCTAATACTTGTTATTAGGGGCATACTTTCAAATTTTATTTTTTAATATTTATTATTAGGGACCTAATTTTTAAGTTCGCCCATAAGCTACTAAAATCTCAAAAACTATTCTAGTCGTGAAGAGAAAAATAAACATCGTGTGATTGTTATATATTTCATTTTTGGACATTAACGATTATTGCAAGATCGAAAAGTGGTCCTATGATAAAAGAGTGGTCCAGAGAAAATGACTAAAGGAAAAGGAAAGAAGCATGAATAATATCACATGCGTTTCTAGCTGTTATTTAACAAATTAATTATGTTTATTTTATTTGAAATATTCTTTGGAATAAAAGAATCTTTGTTCAAATTACTTAAAAGAATAAGGTAAAAGTACTTGTTGAGTCCCTATATTATATAGTAAGAGGTAAGTGAATTGACCCCTCTATAAAAAATCAGAGCAGTCATGTCCTGTTTTTAAATTTGAAGTACTATAATTAAGAACGGAACTAGAATAAAATATTTGGAGGGCTAAATTACCTAATTTCAAACAAATAAGGACATATTAGTATGTAAATCCAGAAATTTTGGGACAATGCTTAAGTTGAATAGGATTTAAACTAATAGGGACCAAAAATGTTGTTGTACCACTTTTTTGTTTTTTTGCACCTCCCATTGTTAAAATTTTAATTTGTTTTAAGAAAAATATTTTATGCATTAGCGTGGAAAATTTATTTTCTACAACCATCTAATTTGTAGAGTTTATATGTTAGAATTTAGGGTTATAGTGTTTGTGGAAAATTTATTTTCTACAACCAACCGACTATATATAAAACCGCTGCTGCTGCGTTATGGTTTCGTCTTTGAAATTCTTCAGATCTTCTAATGCTCATTTTTCATCTCGGTTCTTTGCTGCTGCTGCTTTCTGATTGTGCTACATTTTTTTATTATTAAAAAACTATCTACCGTCTCTGATTGGTGAGAAAATTTGTGTAAACAATTGTTCTTTGATTACCAGTTTCCTCTTCTTTTCCCTTTTCCCAGTTTTTTTGCTTTGGTTTTCTTGTTCGAACTTTGTGATAGCAAATCAAGGTTTGGATGATTTCTTTTATGCCCACGATTCTGGGATTTCAAAGAAAGATCATCACTGTTAATCCTACACTCAGTGACTAATTACAACACAACGTTTTAAAAACTATATATCTGTTTTAAATTTCTAAAGCAAAATAATTATATTTAAACACATTCAAACTCGTAAGCATTTGATAATTTTAATATTCATTTAAAAGACATTAAAAATTAATAATATCTAGTTGTGTATAATATTAATGGTGTATAACGGCGTGTCTCACAATTCAAAACTTATCCTTATGATAATAACTTCTCCTGCTCCACCCCACTCATGACATTATCATTTTACCTTTATGCATATGTAACTATTGAAAGGTAAAAATGTAAAAGTGCATTATACAAAAAATTCTAAACATCCATAGTGGAGTAGGATGGTGGTGGAGTTAGGGACGGGAACGGTCGGTTTTTGGTCAATACGAATCTCACCCGAAAATATAAAGGTTCTACTTGAATTCGACCCAATCCGACATGTTATAAACTTTCATTTGAACTCGACTCGATTCGGTTCGAATCAAATAAAAATATATATTTCCACTTTTATTAAAAAATAAAGAGGATAATAGAAAAAATATATAAATAGGGTTATTTATAATTATCCCTATTATCTTTCATTTTTCATTCAATAAAATTAAGGATGTAATTGAAAAAATATACAAAGAGAGGGACATTATAATAATTACCCCTAAAATATATGAAAAATTATATAAATATCTCGGGTCCGGTCTAATATTTTTTACCCTAAAAACTAACTCAACTCGTCTTTTAATTTTTTTCACTTGACCTAAACTTGATTTCTTTTTAAAACTACGGTCCTACAAGTTTAGGTCGGATCGGAACCCGTCAAATTCGGGTCAAATGTCTATCCCTAGGTGGAGTAGACTGATGATAGACTTTGGAACATTTTTCCATTTCATTACCATCGCTAACCTTAATCTCTGCTACGTACTTCTATTAATATCTCATTAATACAAATTTTTATGGCAGGATTCATGGATTGCTGTGAACTCTAAATTTTAAGATAATCTCTAATTTTTTCTAGAAAAAAAAACTTTAAAAAGTATAGTCAGTTTTTTTTAACAAAAAAAGTACAGCTAGTTAATTAGACACATTCACTGTTCAATTAAAAAAAGAGACACATTCAAGAGAAACAGAATATGTAAAGGAGATAAATGGAGGAGGTAAATAGAAATTTATGAGAAAAAAGAAAAACACAAAACTATCAGAGCTTGAAAATACGTTCAGAAATTTTGTAGTAAAGAAAAGAAGGAATAGAAATCCTTTTCCCCTTCGGGTGCTTTTTTATGGCCACATTTAAACATTATGTTTAGTGTTCAGGGTTAAGATTAGGATTTAGGAAATCAGGAGTAATGTGTATTATTTAGGGTTTAAAGTTTAGGTTTTAAAATTTAGAGTTAGAACTTAAAATTTAATTTTTTAGTGTTAAGGCACAAAAGGAACATTGAAAAGGGCCGAATATTTTTTGTCCAGAAAAGAAATCGTGTACGTATTTGTTAGATTTAACCACGTGGCCTATTAATCATAAGTCCAAAACTGAGCCTTCATTTGCCTATAAATCTGAGCACCCAAGAATTGGTGCCAAGGCAAAGCAATCTGATTCACAGGAAAACTAAAAAATGGGGAGATCAGTAATGAGCGTAAGCCTTTTGGTGTTGGTTTGTCTGGTGGGTTCTGCCGCAGCACAAAGTGCTGAAAATGTGAATGCTTATAAGGTCTACTACATGGCTGAGCAGTATGATTGGGATATGAATGCTGCACATGTTTACTGCGCCGATGTGAATGGCAGCAATTCCTACGAATGGCGCAGCAAATACTATTGGACCGGCTTCGGTGACCCCAATGGTCCCTCAGGGAAGGCAGCCTGTGGCTTGTGCGTTAATGTAAGTAATGTTTGTCCATATATGTGTGTCTACTTTTAATTTATTCATCAAGTTATCGTTCCCACTTCCCGGTGTAGGTGACAAACACGGCTACCGGAGACCAAGCAACGGTGAGAATCGTTGCTACAAGCAACAGTGGGCTAGATTTGGATGAGCCAATTTTTCATAAGCTTGACAGTGATGGGCAAGGCGAAGTTCGTGGGCACCTTGTTGTGGACTATAAGTTTGTGGATTGTGATCCTGAACCAGCAGGTCCTAGTGAGTCTAATGTCACAGCTTATGAGACAGACTATGCGCCCATAGCGAATAATTGGACGTATCCTTCACACGCCGCTTGTTACGCCAAGGACGGCGGTAAACCCTTTGAGTGGCGCAGCAAATATGGATGGACCGGTTACTGCGGAAAGGAAGGTACTGATCCGGAACACATTTGTGGCAAGTGCTTAAAGGTATCGAATACGAATTTTTTTTCCCTTAGACCGATCGATTCTAAACAATTTTACAGAGTTTAATCCGATGTTGACTCTGATGTGCAGGTAACCAACAAGGCTCCCGCAAATGTCTCTGAAGTAACAGTGAGAATCATGGATACATGCGGCCTCGGAGCCCTGGAGTTGGACCTAGAAACAGGTTTTAAACCGATTGACCCTGATCGTCAAGGAATACATGATGGCCACCTTACTGTGGACTATGAATTTGTGAACTGTGGCGACGAACTGGATTCCCCACTCGTCTATTCACAGTAACTTTAATCCGTGTTATGAGAATTCCCACTCCAATAATCTATGTAATAAACATGTTACTGCATGAATCATGCATTCCGTTGCGTTTGTAACATGTGATAAATAATAAGTGGGATTGTGTCCACTGCTGGGAATTTCTTCTCTATTGGAATCGTAAGAGCTTTCTTCAACTATTATATTACAAGACGAGCTGAACATGTTAACATACCGATATTAACAAACGTGTGCAATAATAAAACATATAAAAGATTCCGAATTTAAACATTGAAAATGACATTATTAGAATGAACAACTATAAATATATCCATATAAGCACTAATAAATAGACATGAAAAAAACTAAATACAATAATATTTTACAAGATAGTATCTGTTTTTAAATTTGATTCACAGTAAATATGAGTGAAGATTCACTCGGTAAAAAGATGATGTGGATAAATTTAATGAAACAGATGAATTTTATTGGTGTTCTCATTGATAACGTGGTGAGAATGGATCATAATATAATTTTCCATCTTAATTATTTATTAACGTAATTATTTGATAATTTGGTCAAAATATTTAGTTAATTAAAAAAATTATCAATCATTTAACTGTTGAAATGTGTTTAATAATTTAAAATGTTTTGATAGTTTTTTATGAAAAATGCGAAAACTAATAAATAGATATTACTTCATCAAGAATATATTCAGTTTATCACTTAATGAAGAACTTGCTCGACATATTTTATTATTTTCTATTAAGTATTATCTCTAAAATTTAGATTTATCAAATAACTTAGTTATATATAATATTTAGTTTTAAATAAATTATGAAACATATTTTATAATTTAAACTAAACATCTAACTGGTTTATTAAATAGCAACTATTTTTTTTCTTATGTATTTGATAGATGTCCTTTCAATGATTGCAAAGGGCAAAGGCCGCTTGAATTGGAACTTAGAAGTAAATAAAAATAATTCACTTTTGTCTAGTTTTTCAATCGTCCTTGCTGCCAGCTTCCGCATCACACATATGGAGGCAACTAATTCCAAATCATCTAAAACGTCGATAAAATCTACCTCTATAAATTAATACTCGATAAATTAATAATATCTTTAAAATAATAATTTTTTTCAGTTTCGACTTGAGTTCAAGGTCTAAATTAATAATTTCGATAAATTAATAAGATAATAATTTTTCGAAAGAACTTTACATAAATTTATGGTCCATTCATTATTATAAATTAACAATTCTATAAAATTACAAGTATAACTAGAACAACTTACTAAAATATGGTTATATTATTGTTTGCTTCTTAAAATTTAAATCTAGCTCTATTTGATCTGTCATGGTTGATTTTTGGACACTTTTTAGATGTAAATAAGCATTGGAAAGCTGTCAGGAGAATTATCAAGTATTTTAAAGGCACCTTAGACCATGTGCTGTTTTTTAACATGTCTCATACTCTTACAACTTTAGTGGGTTATTTTGATTCCGATTGGAGTATCAACCCAGACGATAGACGCTCAACAGCAGGGCATTACGTGTATCTCGGAAGAAATTTTGTTGTATGGAGTTCCAAAAAACAAGGGATTGTTTCATGTTCTTCAATTGAAGCTGAATTCAAAAGCTTAGCAAATGCAATGTGTGAAGCAATGTGGATTATATGTAACAATCCAAAAAAAAAAAAAAAAAAAAAATATTTTATTATTATATTTTTTTTTTTTCCCTACCTACTCCCACTCATTTCACCCCATTATTATGCTCAATTATTCTCCCACTCAGTCCCCCCCCTAATTTCGGCAGAGACTCTTTTCTCCTAAGGTGAGAAATTTTCCTTTTGTTTTGTATTTCATTCAAACTCTCTCAAACATCAACCAAACCAATCTTCACTCACAAACGTCCATCGTGTTGCCGTGTCGTTCACCGCCACCACTATCCGAACTGTCTCGACGTCCCGATTAAAACGCCCCTATCCACGCTCTAAACCGCCGTTCCGTTTGCCGATTAATTGGCCGTTGAAGGATTCGTACAAATCGGGGTTTTTTTTCCAAATCAGTGAAAATCCGGTAAGTTTTCGACTTAAATATGAATTTGGGATGAGATATATTCGAATTTGGAGCATTCTGGAATTTTTCAGAATTTTCCTCCGCCGTCCACGGCGGCGCGTGGGCTTCACGCGCCGTCCGGAGCCGCGCGTGGGCTTCACGCGCCGTTCCCGGTCACCATGGATGGTGGCAGTGGACCGGCCAGTTCAGACCGGTTTGGTCTCGAACCGAGCTGCCCGAACCGGACCGACCCGGTCAACAGTGACGTCAGCATGACGTCATCATGATGTCAGTGACCCGACCCGTTGACCGATCCGACCCGACCCGTTGACTGACCCGTTGACCCGACCCGTTGACCCGACCCGGTCAACAGTGACGTCAGCATGACGTCATCATGATGTCAGTGACCCGACCCGTTGACCGATCCGACCCGACCCGTTGACCCGACCCGTTGACCCGACCCGTTGACCCGACCCGGTTAACAGTGACGTCAGCATGACGTCAGCATGACGTCAGCGTTGACTTTGACTGTTGACTTTGACCGTTGACCGTTGACCAAAAAGTCAAATTTTCCGAAAAGCCCTATTTTATGTTTTTCGACGTCCTGAGTCCGATTTTGAAGCCCGTTTTGCAAAATTATGACCCGAAGGCCTCCGAATCTGACCTTAAACCCAAATCATGCATAAGTACTTAATTTTCCATTCAGATATCAGTAAATCGAATAAGTGCCTAAACTAGTGTTTTAATTCTGTAAAGGTGCCCGAGACTCGTATAACCACTCACCAGCTCAACCTAGTTCCTCTCGACCCGCTCATCCTCACACTTCAGGGTATATCAGTATGAATATAAATCCTGTGTATAAGAATAAGTTTAACTCTTATTCCACTTTATGACGATTATTCTGTCTGAATCTAGGATCTGACCCCCGCATCTGAGCGTACTGAGGCAGTTGTCTGTTAAACCCTTATCCGACCAGTTTGAGGTGTGTTTCCATATGTGCTACATTCTGTTATATCTGTTATAAATATATATATATATCTATATATATATATATGCGTGGGTCCTGTTACAATTCTCTGAACATTATAGATTGCATTGGTAATTGTAAAGCATGACTACTGAAAAGCGTATTTATAATGTGATAAATGTCTGTTTATTTTGATAAGTTAAAAAGGTATACCTCATGTCTGATCTGAACTAGAAATATCTGATCATTAAATGATAAACTGTTATCTGAAAATTGTCTGAACTCTGTTAATGATATATCAAACTGAATTGTACTGTTTGGGGTATATTTTCGGGATGTTATCGAAGTGTCTGCAGGAACAGCTCTGATCCAGCTGGTAAAACCTTCGGTTGAGCTCCTACGCCCAAAGGGCCTAGGGTAAGACTTTCTGGATAGGCTCCTATGATTTCAGATCTAGGATAAGTCCTTCAGTATGCAATTCATGAGGAATTGTATTTTGGTGTTCGGTTGGAGGGTAAATAAGATAAAATTGAACCTTGGTTGAACTTATAATATGATTGTATTGTCCAATGCACATCTGAACTGAATATATAAATATATATATTTTCTTGCACTTTTGGAACACACTGAGCTCCCTAGCTTATGTTTTTATTCCCTCCTCCCCTTTCAGATTCTTGATAGTCCACTCCTTTCTGACCCGGCAACTGGAGAATCGGCACATTTAGCTTTGAACTGTTGTAATAAACTTATCTTTCAAACTGTCTGTATTTTGGGTGACTTATATTTATGTTTTGCTATTTTGACTATGATAAGTCTCAAAGGTTTGATCTTAGGTTATGACTGCCTGGAATTTGGTTAAACACATAAGTGGGCCAAACGATTTCATTTGATTTATGATTTTAAAGGTTTAACTATATGTTTATATTGAAATCTTATCATGGGTCACTTTAGTGATCATAATGTGACTTCCTAGGATCCGTCGAAACGCATAGGCGGGTCTAGGGTGTTACATTTAGTGGTATCAGAGCCTGGTTTCAAAAACCTCGGACTGTGAATGAGTCCATTTTACGCAATGTTTGGAGAAGTTATACAAAAAGATGTTTTGAAATGAGCTAAGTCACCCAATTTATGTCTGCTTAATTGTGTTCGATTCTCCATTGCTATAAACTGACCTTAAGCTTATTCCTTGTAGAAGCCTTCTGTCATGAGTACTGAAAGAGGACGTCGACCTATTCGGAGGCGTGGTAGACCTGTCCGGTTTGCCGACGCGATGGATGATCCGGTGCTTGAGCCACCTACTACAACTCCTGTCTCTGATCCTATAGAGTCTTCCATACCATCTGGCCCTACTGTAGGAACTACTTCCCAGGCTGCCCCTGAGATTGATGTGTCTACTCCGGCTAGAGGAGCATCGTCTTCTTTTGAGCCATCCACATCTGTTACTAACGAAGCTCTTAGTAGGCAGTTTTTACAGTTGATTTCTGGTGCAGTTAGAGCTGCGGGGGTTGCGCCTGAAGTTCCTATTTCTCAGACCCTGATCATTAACGGGGCTAAGACATTTGATGGCCCTACTGGTGGAGCCCCGACTGAGGCAGAAGAATGGCTTCACGATATTGAGAGACGCATGGATTCGTTAAGTTTTGAGCCGCCCAAGAAATATCTGGGAGCTGTTTCACTACTTTATGGGAGTGCCCGAACTTGGTGGGAGTCTATTGTGAGTAGTGTATCTGCTACTCGTCTGACATGGGACTTCTTCAAAGAACGCTTCAGGAGCCGTTTTATTGGAGATCGTTATATGAGACAGATGCAAGAGCAGTTCAGGACTCTGACACAGGGAGATATGACTGTATCTGAGTATGAGACAAGGTTTTTAGACCTCTTGAGATTTGGATCCAGTTTGGTGCCCACTGAAAAAGAGAAATGCCGCAAGTTTGCACTTGGACTCCGTCGTGAGTTGTGTGTACAGGTTATCGGCCACCTTGAAAAGGATTTTGATAAAGTAACCGAGTTGGCAAAAGATTTGGAGGAAGTAGAATTAATGGCCACAGATAGCGATAAAGTAGATCGAGACAGACCTAGGAGGCCTTCTAACACTAAGTATTCAGTACGGGTGAATAAGAAGGTTCGCACTACTACACCTCTGAGGAGTGACACTGGTTCTAGGCCCCCAGCCCCTAAGCCCTCGACCACTAGTCGAGGTGGTTCATCAAGTTATTCGAAGGCACCTCTTTGTGAGCATTGCGGAAATTGGCATTTTGGAGAGTGTAGGAAGAAGGCGGGCACATGTTTCCGTTGCGGTTCTGGAGATCATTTCTTGAAGAATTGCCCTGTTCCCCCACCTTCTTATCGAGAACCTCCTCAGACTCCTGCCCGATCACAAGCTTCTGTTCAGACTCCATCTAGGGGTCGTAGTCAGGGAAGACCTTCTGCATCTGCTGCCAGGACTGATACTAGAACTCGATCTAACCAGAGAGGAGGACCAATATTATCTGAGGCTAGACAGCCGCCACTAGTGTATGCCTCTAGACGTCGAGATGACAGAGATGAGCCAGACGTCATTGCAGGTACATTTACTATGCTATCTGTTCCATATTTTGCATTGCTAGACAATGGTTCTACCCATTCATATGTATCGAGATCCGTGTCCCGAGACCTCCAAATTCCTGATGAGACTACTGAGAATACAATTACCGTTATGAGCCCAGTGGGTCAGTCTGTAGTTGTAAATAAGGTTTTCAGGCGATGTCCCCTAGAAGTGCAAGGGGAAATCTTTTTAGCCGATCTTATGGAGTTACCTTTAGAAGAGTTCGATATAATTCTTGGCATGGATTGGTTGACTGAACACCGAGTTAACCTGGATTGTGAGTCCAAAAGAGCATTCATAAAAACTTCTGATGATCGTACTGTGGTTCTCATCGGTGAGCGTCGTGGGTATCTATCAAATGTGATATCCGCTTTGGCTGCCGACAGAATGATCCGAAAAGGATACCAGACTTTCATCGCTTGTATCTTGAACACCAAGGGTTCTTTGTCAAAGATTGAGGAAATTCGCACTGTTAGCGAGTTTCCTGATGTCTTTCCCGAAGAATTACCTGGGCTACCCCCGGATAGAGATGTCGAGTTTGAGATTGAGATTTATCCGGGCTCTGCACCAGTCTCTATGAACCCATACCGTATGGCTCCTAAGGAGCTTAAGGAGCTAAAGATTCAATTGCAAGAACTCCTCGACCGAGGATTTATTCGACCCAGCTCTTCACCCTGGGGAGCTCCTGTTTTATTCGTGAAGAAGAAAGATGGGTCTCTTAGGCTATGTATTGATTACCGTAAGCTGAACAAGATAACAATCAAGAACAAGTATCCATTGCCCAGGATAGATGACTTGTTCGATCAGTTGCAAGGAGCCACATTTTTCTCAAAGATTGATCTTCGTTCAGGGTACTATCAACTGAAAGTAAAGAGGTCTGATGTAGCAAAGACGGCCATTCGCACCAGATATGGGCACTACGAGTTTTTGGTGATGCCGTTTGGTCTGACTAATGCTCCTGCCGCTTTTATGGATTTGATGAATCGTGTGTTCCGGCCTTATGTGGATCAATTTGTGGTGGTGTTCATTGATGACATCCTAGTCTACTCCCGGACTGAAGCAGAACATGCTGAGCATTTGAGGATTGTTCTACAGACTCTTAGAGAGCACAAATTGTACGCCAAATTGAGCAAATGTGAATTTTGGCTCAGTGAAGTAACATTTCTGGGGCATGTGGTATCGGCTCGGGGTATTCAGGTTGATCCGAGCAAGATAGAAGCCATTGTGAGTTGGAAGCAACCCAAGAATGTTTCTGAGATCCGCAGCTTCTTGGGTTTAGCTGGATATTACAGGCGTTTCGTTGAGGGCTTTTCTATTATTGCCACTCCCTTGACGAAGCTGTTGAGGAAGGATGTTCCATTCATCTGGACAAATGCTCAACGCGATAGCTTTGAGAAGTTGAAGATAGCTTTAACGCAAGCTCCAGTTTTGACGCAGCCCGAGTCTGGGAAGGATTTTACGGTTTATAGTGATGCATCGCGTTCTGGACTTGGTTGCGTTCTAATGCAGGATGGGAAGGTAATAGCTTATGCGTCTCGTCAGTTGAGACCTCATGAGTGTAATTATCCAACCCATGACCTTGAGTTAGCTGCTGTGGTCTTTGCTCTGAAGATTTGGAGACACTATCTTTACGGAGAGAAGTGTTATATCTATACAGATCACAAAAGCTTAAAGTACATCCTCACTCAGAGAGAGCTTAATCTTAGACAACGTCGTTGGATTGAGCTTCTTAAGGACTATGACTGTGTGATTGAATATCACCCGGGGAAGGCGAATGTTGTTGCTGATGCTTTAAGTCGTAAGGCTATATCAGACTTGAGATCCATGTTTGCCAGAATGAGTTTATACAATGATGGCAGTTTACTAGCGGAGCTGCAGATTAAACCGACTTTGGCCGATGAGATTAAGGCCAAGCAACTCTTGGATAGTTCCTTACTTCCAGTCATGCAACAAGTTGAGCAGGGATCCACATCTGTTTATGCCTTCGATCAGGATGGTGTTTTATGCTTCAAGGGTCGTTATTGTGTTCCTAATGATGCTGACCTGAAGCGAGCCATAATCAGAGAAGCTCATAGTAGCCCTTATGCTATGCATCCTGGGGGAGACAAGATGTACCAGAATCTGAAGCAAAGGTACCGATGGGAAGGTATGAAGAAGGACATTTCAGATTATGTATCTCGGTGTTTGACTTGCCAACAGGTTAAAGCGGAGCACCAGCATCCTTCTGGTTTATTACAGCCCATTAGGATTCCTGAGTGGAAATGGGAGCGTATAACGATGGATTTCGTTACTGGGTTGCCTCTAACTCCTTCAAAAAAGGATTCTGTCTGGGTTATTGTTGATCGACTCACTAAATCAGCCCACTTTATTCCTGTGCGTGTCACCTATTCATTGGAGAAGCTGGCAAAAATATACATCTCTGAAATCGTCAGACTACATGGGGTGCCTTTATCTATTATATCTGATCGGGATCCGAGGTTCACTTCTCGATTCTGGTTGGCCTTGCACAATGCTTTAGGTACCCGTCTGAATTTCAGTACATCCTTCCATCCGCAGACAGACGGGCAGTCAGAAAGAGTAATTCAGGTTCTTGAGGACATGTTGCGGGGATGTGTGATAGACTTCCACGGTAGTTGGGAAGACTTCTTGCCATTGGCCGAGTTTGCTTACAATAACAGCTATCAGGCTAGTATCCGTATGGCACCGTATGAGGCTCTGTATGGTCGCAAGTGTCGAACTCCCATCTGTTGGACTGAATTGTATGATAAGAAGACTCTGGGTCCTGAGTTGGTTCAAGAGACTGAAGAGACTGTCAGACTGATTCGTAATCGTCTGAAGGAGGCGTTTGACAGACAGAAGTCTTATGCTGATCGGAGGAGAAGGGATATAGAGTTTGAGGTTGGTGACCAGGTTTTTCTAAAGGTATCACCATGGAAGAAAGTTTTGAGGTTTGGGAAAAAGGGCAAATTGAGTCCGAGATTTATTGGACCGTATCGTATTGTGAAGAGAGTTGGGCCAGTTGCCTATCAGCTTGAGTTGCCATTCCAGCT
Organism: Hibiscus trionum; assembly: GCA_030270665.1. Classification (NCBI taxonomy): domain Eukaryota; kingdom Viridiplantae; phylum Streptophyta; class Magnoliopsida; order Malvales; family Malvaceae; genus Hibiscus; species Hibiscus trionum. Next base: position 77,647,520 of record BSYR01000003.1, on the reverse strand, counting down.
TAACCGTATTCATGATGTCTTCCATGTGTCCATGTTGAGGCGATACCATCCAGATCCTAGTCATGTCGTTCAAGCTCAGGATGTAGAGTTGAGGTCAGACCTGTCTTACGAGGAGGAACCAATTCGAATCTTGGATTCTGATGAGAGAGTTCTGAGAAACCGACGCATTCCAATGGTTAAAGTTCAGTGGAGAAATCGGAGTCCTACTGAGGCTACTTGGGAGATTGAAGGATCCATGAGAAAACAATTTCCGCATCTTTTTGATTAAGGTAAATTTCGAGGACGAAATTTTTCTTAAGGAGGGGAGAATTGTAACAATCCAAAAAAAAAAAAAAAAAAAAAATATTTTATTATTATATTTTTTTTTTTCCTACCTACTCCCACTCATTTCACCCCATTATTATGCTCAATTATTCTCCCACTCAGTCCCCCCCCTAATTTCGGCAGAGACTCTTTTCTCCTAAGGTGAGAAATTTTCCTTTTGTTTTGTATTTCATTCAAACTCTCTCAAACATCAACCAAACCAATCTTCACTCACAAACGTCCATCGTGTTGCCGTGTCGTTCACCGCCACCACTATCCGAACTGTCTCGACGTCCCGATTAAAACGCCCCTATCCACGCTCTAAACCGCCGTTCCGTTTGCCGATTAATTGGCCGTTGAAGGATTCGTACAAATCGGGGTTTTTTTTTCCAAATCAGTGAAAATCCGGTAAGTTTTCGACTTAAATATGAATTTGGGATGAGATATATTCGAATTTGGAGCATTCTGGAATTTTTCAGAATTTTCCTCCGCCGTCCACGGCGGCGCGTGGGCTTCACGCGCCGTCCGGAGCCGCGCGTGGGCTTCACGCGCCGTTCCCGGTCACCATGGATGGTGGCAGTGGACCGGCCAGTTCAGACCGGTTTGGTCTCGAACCGAGCTGCCCGAACCGGACCGACCCGGTCAACAGTGACGTCAGCATGACGTCATCATGATGTCAGTGACCCGACCCGTTGACCGATCCGACCCGACCCGTTGACTGACCCGTTGACCCGACCCGTTGACCCGACCCGGTCAACAGTGACGTCAGCATGACGTCATCATGATGTCAGTGACCCGACCCGTTGACCGATCCGACCCGACCCGTTGACCGACCCGTTGACCCGACCCGTTGACCCGACCCGGTTAACAGTGACGTCAGCATGACGTCAGCATGACGTCAGCGTTGACTTTGACTGTTGACTTTGACCGTTGACCGTTGACCAAAAAGTCAAATTTTCCGAAAAGCCCTATTTTATGTTTTTCGACGTCCTGAGTCCGATTTTGAAGCCCGTTTTGCAAAATTATGACCCGAAGGCCTCCGAATCTGACCTTAAACCCAAATCATGCATAAGTACTTAATTTTCCATTCAGATATCAGTAAATCGAATAAGTGCCTAAACTAGTGTTTTAATTCTGTAAAGGTGCCCGAGACTCGTATAACCACTCACCAGCTCAACCTAGTTCCTCTCGACCCGCTCATCCTCACACTTCAGGGTATATCAGTATGAATATAAATCCTGTGTATAAGAATAAGTTTAACTCTTATTCCACTTTATGACGATTATTCTGTCTGAATCTAGGATCTGACCCCCGCATCTGAGCGTACTGAGGCAGTTGTCTGTTAAACCCTTATCCGACCAGTTTGAGGTGTGTTTCCATATGTGCTACATTCTGTTATATCTGTTATAAATATATATATATATCTATATATATATATATGCGTGGGTCCTGTTACAATTCTCTGAACATTATAGATTGCATTGGTAATTGTAAAGCATGACTACTGAAAAGCGTATTTATAATGTGATAAATGTCTGTTTATTTTGATAAGTTAAAAAGGTATACCTCATGTCTGATCTGAACTAGAAATATCTGATCATTAAATGATAAACTGTTATCTGAAAATTGTCTGAACTCTGTTAATGATATATCAAACTGAATTGTACTGTTTGGGGTATATTTTCGGGATGTTATCGAAGTGTCTGCAGGAACAGCTCTGATCCAGCTGGTAAAACCTTCGGTTGAGCTCCTACGCCCAAAGGGCCTAGGGTAAGACTTTCTGGATAGGCTCCTATGATTTCAGATCTAGGATAAGTCCTTCAGTATGCAATTCATGAGGAATTGTATTTTGGTGTTCGGTTGGAGGGTAAATAAGATAAAATTGAACCTTGGTTGAACTTATAATATGATTGTATTGTCCAATGCACATCTGAACTGAATATATAAATATATATATTTTCTTGCACTTTTGGAACACACTGAGCTCCCTAGCTTATGTTTTTATTCCCTCCTCCCCTTTCAGATTCTTGATAGTCCACTCCTTTCTGACCCGGCAACTGGAGAATCGGCACATTTAGCTTTGAACTGTTGTAATAAACTTATCTTTCAAACTGTCTGTATTTTGGGTGACTTATATTTATGTTTTGCTATTTTGACTATGATAAGTCTCAAAGGTTTGATCTTAGGTTATGACTGCCTGGAATTTGGTTAAACACATAAGTGGGCCACGCGATTTCATTTGATTTATGATTTTAAAGGTTTAACTATATGTTTATATTGAAATCTTATCATGGGTCACTTTAGTGATCATAATGTGACTTCCTAGGATCCGTCGAAACGCATAGGCGGGTCTAGGGTGTTACATTATATCTTTACATATTGAGCTTGGTTTTTCTCTTACTTCAACACCTGTCATTTGATGCGATAATACAAGTCCGATTGCGCATTCTACGAACCCTGTACATCATGCTAAACTCAAACACGTGAAGCTTGATTTGTGTTTTGTAAGAGAAAAAGTTGCAGAAGGGTCATTCAGGTTAACTATGTTCTTGCTATAGATCAGGTTACAGATGTCTTAACTAAGCCCTTATCTGCTTCCTTCTTGTTCGACTTCGAAAAAGATTGAGAGTGTTTTTTACAGGAGAATTAAGTTTACAATCTGCTGCCTGCCAGTGGTTTTAGCCTTCAAGCACAAAGTAACGAAAGTTGAAGAAAACACGAGAAGATGCAAGTGTGTTAGAAGAAGATAGATGCATGCTGTAAGAAGTTTCAAAAGAATTTGATGAAGGAAAGAAGGATGGAAGTATGTTAGATATATATATGTGAACGTCTTAGAAGAAATTCAAGAAATTAAGTGTCTTTTTCTGTTATTCTGTTATTAGTCTACTGTAAAATTGTCATTCTTGACCAGTTATCTAAGTTAAACTCTTGTATAAATATGTAGCTATGGTTTATAATAAAGTCAGGCTGATTCATGAGGTTTTCTTGAAATTTCTCCTAGTTTGTTCTATATTCAAACAATTAGTTTATATTTTGAACAGTCCCAGAAGAAGGGTAAACTATTAGAATTGTCACTTGCATTTAGTAAGTGTACATTTTTCTTGTCACCGATTTCAAAAAAATGAATGTTATGGTCACTTACATTTTTGTTGTGTAAATTTATGGCCACTCGAACATTTCTTGCCGTTAAACATTAACATGAAGCTGATCTGGCAGGGGTAAAAATAGGTAAACACTAAAACTATCGCTTATGTTTAGTAAGTGTATACTTTTGATCACTGATTTTAAAAAATGAATGTCATGATCACTTATGTTTCTATTATGTAAACTTATGGTCACTCAAAAGTTATTTGCCGTTAAACGTTAACCCCATCTTCATGAGCCACGGTTGCCTTCTCCAAGAAAGTCAGTCTCAAACAGACTATTTAATTGTATTCATCTCCTTTGTTAGGTTGAATCTACCTAAACGAACTAAAGTTCCTGTGTTATCATATAACCATTGTATTTTAAATAATTGCCACATCGCAACAAATCACTTGTTATCTTTCAAATTGAGTGACCATTTTTAACATTTTATAATATGGGACTCAACAAAGAAATCTTATAATCAAGGGACTATTTATATAGCTTATCCAAACTATTATCTCCCCCACTTCTTTCAACGGATAAAAATCTTCTGTCCCTTTTCGGTGTTCTTTTTATGCCCCAACACTAAAACTTTAAAAAATTAATTTCCAAGCCCTAACCCTAAATTTTAAATCATAAACCTCACACCTTATACCTAAAAAATATATTCTACCCTAAATTTTCTAAATCCTAAACTTTAATTCATAAACCTAAATTTTAATGTGGGGCATAAATAGAGGCACCGAAAAGAATCACAAGATTTCTATTCTCGGGTTGATGTTGCGATCAATGTTTATAGCTAGAGATAGGGAATGCCTTAATTCTATCATCTCTCTTTTTAAAGGGAGTGTTGCTGTGTCCTCTAAACACGATAGGATTATTTGGTCGCATTATAAACATTGAACCTTCTCAGTCAAAAGATCTCCTTATCTTATGAGTTCGAACTTAGAGTAGAGGGCTTTGATGCTGGTTTAGAAATTGAAAAATGAATTAATTAAAAATTTTCTGTATTATGTATGATTGATTTAGAATGGAGATGGAGAAATATCTTTGAAAAATTGCTTGGATATTTCTAGGAAGTTGGTTGCTTGTTCTGCTGTAAAAATGAAAATTACTTATAAAAATATGTATTTAAATGTGATAAAATACATAAAAAAAACCATTATCATGGTATAATATTTCTGTAACTTTACGTTTGTAAAATCTAGCTCCACTTCCTTTTCATTTCAAGAGTAGTATACTATTTCCAATACAGTACATGCATGCATTTGAATATTATTCAGCTCCTTTGCCTTGTTGCAGGAGTTTTAGAGACAGTGTTCAGAAAGCAAGCAGGTTTCTTTTTTATCACAACATGCCCAATCAGTGTTCCAAATAGGAATCCGCATCCATAACCCAGCAGGATTACTTTCCAATCCAATCCACCCAATGATCCTGATTCTTCTGAAGATGGAGTTGGCAAGCTTCCAGAGTTAGTGATACATTCTCTTAGCAAGGGTTTTCCACACAACCCAGGATTTCCCTCAAAGGAACTGCTTTCAAAAGTCTCAAATTGTTGGCCTTGAGGTATAAGCCCTGTGAGATGATTATAAGACAGGTTGAGGACCTCAAGGAAATTGAGTTGAGAACTCAACTCCAAAGGAATCCTTCCCTCTAGCTCGTTCCGTGAAAGGCCCAAAGTTTCAAGATTATTTAGGTTCGCTATAGCTTTTGGGATTCCTCCAACAAGATTGTTGTTCGAAAAATTGAGCAACTGAAGCTCTTTCAGATTCCCAATGGATTCTGGAATTTCTCCTTCAAAACTGTTGCACGAGAAATCAATGGCTGCAAGAGTCCGAATGATCTTTGGGTACTGCATTTCTGTGCCTTTATTTGTGATTGTCATGGAGTAGGAATAAGACCGGGAAACTTGCAGGGCATTTATCAGCATATCCGAGATTTCATCCATGTAAGCAGCTTGTGAGTTTTTCCCATCTAGACTTGCCATGGAAATCCATTTTTCAAAGTAACCTGAAGGTAGGGTTCCATTGAATCTGTTGTGAGAAAGATCGATGACTCGCAACTTTGGAAAGACGGCGAGATTCGACGACGTAGGATCCCCTATCGTACCGTAGAATGCATTAGAGGATAAAATAAGAATATTCAACTCCGGAAGAGACCCCAACCAAGAAGGGAATGCATCCCTAATCCGATTATTTCCCAGATCAAGATGTTCCAACATTCTACACTCCATCAGAGATTTTGGAATCCTTCCCTGCAGTTTGTTTCTTCCCAAATCTATCATTCTTAATCTATTTCCACTTGACCAACCACTAGGAATGGGACCCTGCAAGTTGTTGGAGCGCAGCTTTAGTACTGATAAGTACTTACTGGAGTTGCTCAGACACAATGGGATATTACCACTGAAGTTATTCTGGGAAATGTCAAGAACAAAAAGAGAGCTGGCACTGCGCAACTGGTGTGGGATTTCTCCGCTCAGGGAATTGTTTGAGATGGTATAGAAAACAGTTGACAAGGGTGGAACAGGGAGTGAACCTTGGAGACTGTTAGAGTCAAGTTTCAGGAATTGTAGTTTAGACCATGGGAGAACAACAGGGAAGTCATCAAAACCGGTGAGAGAGTTGTTTGAAAGGTCTAAAAACGAGAGAGTTTCGACGCTCACTTTGGACATCCAATGGGGTATCTGGTCCTCAATGTTGTTTGAAGAAAGATCAAGAAGCTGCAACCGACGTTGGTTGCGCAAAAAATATGGGAACTCTCTTAGATGGCAGTCCCGTAACCCTATATCAACAAGCTGAGCACCTGTGGAATTGCTGTTATTTCTAGAAACTAAATAGAAATGATTCCAGGACAGAAACAAATTTTGCAAATTCTTTAGCTCAAGAAAAGTATCCACGTCCAGAATGTCACCCAATCTATTGTAGTCACAGTTAAAATATTCAAGTTTCTGGAGTCCCCGGATGGAGCTTGGAACTGATCCTTGAAGCTTGTTTTGTTGTAGGTCCAAATGAGTGAGTTTGGTCAGGTTGGCAAGCTCAGGAGGAATAAAACCTGTTAAATTTTTAAAGTAAATTTGATTAGTCGAACTTGAAAGAGAAGGGGAGGGGTTCCCAGGCATACATGTAGCTGAGCTCACCTGTAAAATATTGATTACCCTGAAGATCCAAATAATTGAGCCTGGTAAGATTACCCAGCGTCGCCGGGACTGAGCCTGTGATGTAGCAATTAATAAGAACCTTCAACATCAAGTATATAAATACTCCAACGAAGTAATATAAAAACGGCAAAATGACAAAAGATGCCCCCAACGTTTGCATGTTCTTTCATTTGGCCACATATTCTTTTGTTTGGTCTAAATATGCCCCAACGTTTCAATTTGGTCCAAATATGTCCGTCAACGGCTGATATTGACTAGAATTGTCACGTGTTAAGATCTGTTGACGTGTCAACATTATATTTGTTATGTATCGTCATCAGATTCGGCCACATGTCAGCATTATATTTGTCATGTATCGTCATCAGATTCGGCCACGTGTCACCATAAAGAAGAGTATAACAATTTTTTTTTAAAAATATGACGTGGCATCAGCAGATCTTAACACGTGGCAAGTCCAGTCAACATCAACCGCTGACCGTTAGTTGACTGACAGTTTTCATCCAACAGAGGTATATTTGAACCAAATTAAAACGTTGGGGGCATATTTGGACAAAAAAGAATATGGGGCTAAATGACAAATCATGCAAACGTTAGGCGCATCTTCTGTGAATTTTCCTAAAAACAAATAAAAAGGTATTGTAAGTTGGAAGGAAAGCAACTCACCCCTAAAAAAATTGATTGAAAGATCTAGAAATTTGAGGTTGGGGAGATTACCCAACGTAGATGGCACTAACCCTCTAAAGCTGCAGGAACCCAACTCCAAATATTCCATGGAATTAAGGTTTCCAATTGAAGCAGGTAACTCACCTGAAAATCCTGTATGCCATATTGCTAAAAATTTAAGTTGGTTGCTGGAATTGAACTCCGGCAAGTAACCTGTGAGATTCGAATTATCTGACAGCGAAATAGTTTCAAGCCTGGGAAGCTGGAAAGTGGCTAAAGGAAACATTCCCTGCAGTCCACAACCGTCGAGATAAAGTGTCTTGAGCGACGAAAAGTTGGCCAACACACTGGGAACCGGAGAAGACACATCTACGGACGAGAGATCGAGGGAAGAAAGCCTATAGAGCTTTGAAATTTCAGACGGTATTTGACCAGAAAGCACAGAGCTGGAGAGGTTAAGATACGTGAGCATGGAAAGATTTCCCAACGCAGAGGGAATGGCAGAGTGGTTAAAATGATTGTGAGCCAGGTTAAGCTTCTGAAGGTGAAGGAGGCGGAAGAGAGTGCTGGAGGAATTGATGGAGCCATAAAGGCAAGCACCGCTGAGGTCGAGGCCTATCACCACACCGGTCATTTGGTCACACTCTACGCCATCCCATGAACAGCAATCGACACCTTCAGAACCCCAACTATCAACCTTAGGATAAGAACCAGCACATGCGTGCTTGTCGATGATGAAGCTCTCCTTGAATTGCTTCAAAGCAAGGCGCTCATCTCTGTGACAAACTACTGCAGGCTGCTCCGACGAGGAAGAAAAGGCAGTGAATTGGAAAAGAGCTACGATGAGAAGAAAGCATGGAAATGCAAATGAAGGAGTCATAGTTTTATGTTGATTTTTAGTTTGATATCGTAGGAGAGTGAAGAGCTTTTATAGACGACAAGTGCTTCGGGATTTGAATCGTCGGCTGAGAATGGCCAAGAATAGTCTGCTCCTTAATTGTGATCTTTTGTCACGTGTTTAAGTTAATTTTTTCTATAACCTTTCTTCTCAGGGCAGCAATCAGCATGGACTTTTCTCTGAACATTGCGATAAAATATAGGAGTATTTTACTTCAATGTCACTATAGACTTTTCTAACGTAAGAAAAATCCTGAGCCAAGACAAGATGTTGCATTTTCCAAGATATAGGGATTAAAATTGTTGGAATACTGTTTTGGAAAACAATCAAAGAAACATCTTCAGTATGATCAAAGAAATTGGGCACTAACAACCGGATGTAAATTTTCTATCCTTTTTCAGTGCGCCTACTTATGTTTTCACACTCAAAAATAGATTTAAGGTTTAGGGTTTTAGGTTATGAGTTATGGTTAGGGTTTAGAGAATTTAGGGTAGGGTATATTTTTAGGGTATAGGGTGTAGGATTTAAGATTTAGAATTTAGGGTTAGAGCTTGAAATTTAATTTTGGTGTGTTTTTTAATATTGAGGCATAAATAAGGGCAGAAGATTTTTATCCACTAATAACCTAGATGCCTTTGTAAGTTTTCCTACAAATTTATCTCTCGGATCCGTGCTTCACGACTTCAACCATTGTTTCTTTTTCTATCTCGCCCGAATATATTCGTCTGGAAAATTATCCGACTTGAAAATCGATCAAGTTTAAATTAGTTGTGACTCAAAGTGATAATAATTTAAACTCGGTCGAGTCATATCTGATGTTGACCTTAATTCGAGTTGACTTTGATGATTTTTTTAAATCCAAATCATACTTAAAAACAATCCGAACTTAGTAATATGATAACTAAACCCGACCTTCACTCAACCTGATATGAGCTCTAACCCAAAATTAACCTAGTAAATATATGATATAACACGACTTCAAATGACATGAGATCCGATTTTACCTGACTTGTTATCCACCTGACTTGTTGTTGACTCAAAGGATTATTGTTGGCCCGACATGTTAATTAACCCGACCTATAAATAAGTAGATTAAGTGGTACTTTTTGCATTCAATTTAACCCTAAAACTGAGGAAAATTATCCACTCAATCTAGAATTCATTTTTTTTTTACTTTTTTCATATACCAAAATCTTTAATTGTTTGAGAGAGAAATTACCGACTCCATCCAAAATTTAAATTTAATTTTTTTTTATTTTTTCATATATATACCATAAATTCTATAAATCAATTTTCAAACCATATAAGCCTAAACCATATACTTTAAGGAAAATATTTTAATACACAAACTTGTATAAACTTTAAGGTTGAGAGATTTAGGTTGTGGTTTAGGGTTGAGGAATTTAATTTGTAGGGTGTAAAATTTAAGGTTTATGAGTAGAATTTAGAGTTTAGGTTTAAAGTTTAAGTTTTAGGGTGTTGGGGCTAGGGATTTAAGTTTTAGATTTTATAGCTTAAATATGAAGGGTTGTGTAAAAAAATTTATACAACTTGTTTATTAAAATATAACACATACTTTAAACCTTAAACTTCAAACTATATACTCATAAAACGTATTATAAGCATCTTGTTATTATTATTAAAGCTAAAAATATTGTTGTTGTTAATAATTAATTATTACTTTAAAAAATAAATATAATTTATTTTTGTTTACTTGTTAATTTGTTGTTGTTGTTAGTGTCATTATTATTAAAAGTAAAAGTATTACCTATTAATGTTAAAGTAAGATTATTACAAATTATGAAACTATCAAAATTAAAACTGAAACTATCAAAATTTCTAAACTTAGTGTACATAATTATAAGCATTAAATTACATCTTAATGAATAAATACTAAAAAAGTTTAACCAAGTGGCAGAACATATATAAAACCTTATTGAACTTTTAAAATTTTCTCTGCTGCATAATTTGAGAATTCAATTAGCTAGGTTTTAATAGATTTAATATTTCTTGTTTAGTTATTTTTATACAGGGTAAAAAGAACATTTTTGGCATTTGGGCTTGAGAAAAAAACTCCCAATCCAAAATAAAATTTTCAAAAAAAAAATCATATACCCTGAATCTTAGACCGTAATTTCCTAAACGTTATATACAGTAAGTGAAAGGCATAAAACAGTATATATATTGCAAACTCGAACAGAGTACAAGGCCTTTCACTAAGGTTCATTAAATATTTATTACACCTAAAGAGTTTAGTCTATATTTTTTAAATATTCCTTGAATATAAGGCCATATAAAAAAGAGTTCGCAAACTCAAAAACAAGGTAAGTGCACTTTTTATACTAGCTTTTAATTTATACAAATTTATAAACTCAGAAGCAAGATAAGTGCAGTTTATAAAGACATAAAAATAATTATATTTACGACTGAAAGCAATAAAGAATAGTAGACTCAGGCTGACAAGAACATTCAAAAACTTTTTCGATCAAATTTTTTAATATTTTTAAATATTTATTTTATAATAATTAATAATTTATTTTTTGGATAAACTACATAAATGGTCACCGAACTTTTAGAGTAGATTCATTTTAGTCACCGTACTTTTAAAATATTTGATAAGGTCACCCAACTTTTAGTTTGAATTCGATATAGTCACCGAACTTTTAGTTCGCATTCAATATGGTGCCTCCCGTTACCTTTCGTTAGCAGTTGACGTTACTTTTCGTTTTTCATTAATAAAAAATGGGTAAATTACACCAATCATCACTCAACTTTCTTCTCACTCCTATTTTGGTCAATAAAGTTTAAAAATTTTCAATTTAATAATTTAACTTTCAAATTGTTCATGTTTGACCACTCCCAAATAACGTGTTTATACAAATAGAAAAATTTGATTAATGCTTTAAAAAATATTTTGGTTAAATGGTAAATTCAGATTATTCAATTCTTGATCTTATATTGTACTAATTAAATTAGATAATCGGTTAACTAGTTAACCGAAACATTTGATTCTAGAAGTGATTTTTTTTACTTTGCTTATTAAAAATATCAAATATGATAATATGGTAAATTCAATGATTGTTCGGTTGTGATAAAAGTATAAAAAAAAACTAAAAAGTCAAAAATTGAAAGTTCACATCTATTAATCCTACCCAAAGCCAAAACTTTTTTTAGTTAGAATGATATCAAAATCACTAGGCTATAAGATATTGTAATGCATAAAATTTAGAAATACCGTATATAATAGATCATATTGATTAATCAATTTTGCTTAAAATTGTGAACCGTAATCCAATCGAAATAAATTATTTTAAAAATTTGTACTGAAATCAGGTTCGATTAATCCTTAAAAATTATTTTGGTTAATTGCTAAATTCAGATTATTCAATTCTCGATCCAATATTGTACCAGTTAAATCAAATAATCGATTAAGCTATTAATTGGAATATTTGTTTCGAGTAATTTTTTTTTTACTTTGCTTATTAAAATATCAAATATGATAATATGGTAAATTTAATAAGCAAAGTAAAAAATTTGTTACCCAAATTTTTTTAAAGATTAATCAAAATTTTCTATTTGTATAACCATGTCATTTGAGAGTGACCAAAATATGAACAATCTGAAAGTTAATTTATTAAATTGAAAAATGTTAAACTCTAGTGATCAAAATAGGAGTAAGAAGAAACTTGGGTGATGATTGATGTAGTTTACCCATTTTTTTATTAAGGAAAAAACAAAAACTAACGTGAACTTTAACGGGGAGGACCATATCGAATTCAAACTAAAAATTGGGTGACCTTATCGAATATTTTAAAAGTACAGTGACTAAAATGAATTTACCCTAAAAGTTTGGTGACCATTTATGTAGTTTACCCTTTTTTTGAAATGTTTAATATTTTTTATTTTTTAATACTTTAAAATTTTTAAATTTTAATTTTTTATAAAAATTATATAAGTCCTCAAACTTTGTAAAGAAAACTAATTTAGTCTATTTGTTAAGTCATCATCTATTGTGGACCGTCATATTAGCACCGCAAATTATCACGTCAATATCGTAACGATTAATACCATGTTCCATTTGTCAAAGGGTCAAGCTGATATTTATTTAACAGTTTAAGGTTCACATGGGTGCAAAATAAGTTTAGGGACACATTGATTTTTTCCCCCAAAAATTTGAGACTTTAGATACCATTAAGCCTTTATTTTAAAATATTTTTTTTCAAATTTATTATTATTTTTCACTGTTTCACTCAACGTAATTGTGTATCATATTAATTTTTTTAACTCGACAACATGCATGTTTTATTAAAGATGTGAACATACATGACCATCACGCCCATAGGCCTCGTTAAAAACCTCTCTAAATCCTACAGAGGAAAAGAGTACCCATGGGCGTGTGAACAACACAAACACCAATGTTCTAAACAAAGCAAGCGATCTAAGCACATTGTTTAAACCAATTCGTCCTATCTACGCCACTTTTCGCCAACGCATCCGCAAGCATATTCGCCTCTCTGTATACATGCTGAAAACACACATCATTCAACGCCTCACATGCCTCATCAATCCACCGAAACCAACGCTAAAATTTCCACGGCCGTTTCTCCAAGTGCAAGACCCATGCAACAGCTGTTGTAGAGTCCGACTCCACCACCAACGGACATTGGCAACCCCTTGATTCTAACACAAGCTTCAGCGCATAACAAATGGCTTTGAGTTCCGCTTCATTCGAATCCGCAACCCCTATCGGCCCAAAAAACAAAGCAAAAATACGCCCAAACTCATCCCTTAACACGCCCCCACACCCTGCCTTACCCGGCTTTCCCCTCGCCGATCCATCGACATTGAATTTAAGCACTCCCGCAGGTGGTCGTTCCCATTGCACATTATCCCGTATCGATGCAGCATGTGATTGAAATTCACACTTCGACGGACAATCCCACCACGCCGACTCCAATATCACACATGCACTACCTCCCATCCGTACCCAATACATCGACCTCAACTTGATTAAGAACATGATTTCCCCCGATGTCGCCCGCATGTTATTAAACAAACAATTGTTTCTTGCCAACCATAGTGACCATAGCGTCGCTGCACACCCCGCCACCCACCATCCGCGCAACTGTCCCACAAACAAACAATCGAAACAAATTTCCAGCAACTCCCTCACCCCCCACGGCTGCACCATGTCGACATTCCACCACCGAAAAAAACCAGCCCAAACCTCCTAAACTGCTGGACAACGAACCAGTATATGATCGAGCGAATCCTCCATTGCTCGACACCAAACACAACGTGCATTCTCCCCCGCGATTCACACCCCCCGTCCAATCAAAACATCCATCGTCGGCAACCTGTTCAACCATGCAAACCATACAAAAAATTGTACCTTTGGCGGGATGGGCATCCTCCAAATCATGTCCAAGTCCACGTCCACCTCCAGGCCAAACGATTGCATCAATTTGTACAAACTCGCCACGGAAAACTCGCCTGTATTGGAATGTACCCACACAAGTCGATCACTTTGTGTCGGAAAGAGGCGTAAATCCCAACACATTGCACGGACCTCCTGAAGCTGAACTAGTTCAAACGAACGTAATGGTTGGACAAAGAAGGTTCCCCACTCATCATGTTCGAAATTCCCTCCACTCGTATACCCTTTTACCGTCACCCCATTCTCAATCACAAGGCGATATAATCGCGGAAACAAAGTTGCCAAGGGCTCGTCACTACACCACACATCCTGCCAAAAGAGAATTTTCTCACCATCGCCCAATTGCCAAACAAACGTTGTCCGACACATCAACCCATTCACATCCCCCTCGTCATGTACTTTAATAATTTGTCGCCAAACGGTCGACATTTTCCGTAACCCCACGTCATTTGGCCACCATTTAGTAGAACTACAACCATATTTCGCATCAATGATAGCACGCCACAATGAATCCTCATTCATAGCGTATCGCCACCTCCACTTGGCTAAAAGCGATAAATTTCTTACGCACAAATTAACCACACCCAAACCCCCAAGTCGACGTGGTCTACAAGCAGTAGTCCAATTCACTCTACTTAATTTAAGTTTAGTGTCCGATCCTCCCCACAAAAATCTACATCTAATACGGTCAATCCTATTTATGATACTCCTCGGAACCAGAAATAAGCTCATATAATATAACTGTAGGGCTGATAAAACCGAATTAATCAAAACTAACCTCCCCGCAAAAGATAGAGTGTCACGTTTCCATCCCGCCAAGCACTGCCGGAACCGTTGAATTAAAGGATCCCACATTTGTAAGCTCCTCGGATTGACACCCAAAGGCAATCCCAAATATGTAATCGGTAATTGATCACACTCGCACCCCAAAATTGAAGCAATCCGCACCATTAAAGCGTCATCCACACCCACTCCATACAACCTCGATTTTGCAAAATTAATCTTCAAACCCGATGTGTATTCAAAACACGTCAAGATGCGCTTCAAATCTTTAGCATAAACAACCTTCGCCTGGAAAAAAAGAATCGTGTCGTCCGCAAAATGCAAATGTGACACCACACACCCCTCGACCACTAACACCCCATTAAACACCTCCAAACTCCTAGCATTTCGCAAAAATTGGTGTAATAATTCAACAACGATTACAAATAGTAAAGGCGACAATGGGTCACCCTGTCGCAACCCTCTCTGCATTTCAAATTCACCTGTCGGCGAGCCATTGACGAGAATCGACAACCTTGCTGTACATACACACTCCATCACCCATCTACGCCATACCGTTCCAAATCCCATTTTGCTCAAAATTTGATCCAGACACTCCCACTTAATACAATCATAAGCTTTCGCAAAATCTAGTTTCAAAATTAAACCCCCTCGCCTCCTTGTTGCTTCTGCATCGAGTGAATTGTTTCATTTGCTAACAATATGCCATCCAAAATCTGTCGCCCCCAAACGAAACCTGATTGCACATCGCTAATCAATTTTGGCAGCACCTCCTGTAACCTTCTCGCCAAGCATTTAGCCAGTATTTTATATAAGGAATTCAAAAGGCATATTGGCCTATAATCACCAACAACTTTCGGATTCTCCTTTTTTGGTATCATCACCACAAATGTCGAATTTACACCTTGTGGAAGCTTACCCGATGTCGCAAAATCCTTAACAAACTTCAACACATCGCTCTTTAAAAAAGACCATCATTTTTTATAAAACTCGAAAGTGAACCCATCGGGTCCGGGTGTTTTTGATCCCTCACAACTCCACAACACCTCGCGTAGTTCCTCCTCAGTAAATTCAACCTCCAAACATGCCGCATCATATTCACTTAAGCACGGAAAATCAACCAATGCCTCCATCGACCCAGCCATCTCAAGTCGTGCAAAGTGTTTCCTAAACTCAAAGAAAAAATAGGCCTTCAATTGCGTTGGTTCCGTGACCCATCGACCTCGCCACAATGCCCCCTAATTGTAGTTCGCATCATTCGGATCCTCGCAGCTCAGTGGAAGAAATTTGTATTTTGATCACCTTCCTTTAACCAAGTCATACACGAATTTTGTCGCCAATACACCTCACGGAACTTCGATTGCCTCCATAGCTCCACATTTAACTTCCAACGTTCCTCTATGTCCTCCCATCTAACCGAACCATCCTCCACCTTACTATTAATATCATCCAACTTCCTAATAGACATTTTAATACAGCCATCAATATTTCCAAACGAATGCTCATTCCACTTCTTTAGATAAGACTTCATCCCTCGCAACTTCGACAACATACCCAAATCTCCCCACCCCACATCCGATGTTCCCAACCTCACCCATTCATGCTCCATCAACACTATCGAACCCTTGGATAACAGCCAAGCATTCATAAAACGGAAAGGCTTTATATCTATTGTTGATGGTAAAAGTGGACTGTTTTAATGCGGCTTACCCTTTTGGATGTGGGCGGAGAATTTCAGTAAACGGTGGTTAGGGGTGTAAATGAATCGAGCTTGAACGGGTAAGGTTCTGTTTGTGTTAGTTTATTTATTTTTGAAGGGGTTCATGCTCGGTTCATGTTTGTTTAAATTTTTAATATTGTGTTCGCGTTTATTTTTTACTTTTGAAGGAGTTCGTGTTAGTTTGTTCAGTGTTCACGAACATGTTCATTTATATTTTCGTGAACATGTTTCTTTAACGTTCGGGAACATGTTCATTTATATATTCTCCAAAATGGTGAAATTACACCACTAGTCCCTAAGCTCATTAGGCTTCACATATTGAACTTTGAAGTTCACCCTCTGTTCAATTTAGTCCATACCTTCACCAGTATTTAAAATGTAAAAAAATAAAAAGAAAAGGGGAACCGGGTAAACGAGTCGATAAACAAGCCAATAAATGAGTTTGTTTGTGAACATAAATGAACCGAATACACCTATATTAGTGTTCGTTCGTTTATTAAACCAACATAAAAATTTTGTTCATACTCGTTTATTTAGCTTAATAAATGAATGTTATACAAGCTGTTCACGAACAGCTTGTCGAATGCTCTGTTTATTTACACCCTTAACGATGGTTGTAGTGGATAAAAAAGGAGGAAGAAGATGGATTCCAATTTGATCCTTTGCGTGGATCTCAGTTTAGGGAGGTTGGTGGCTTCTCTCATGCTTCTATTGTGGCAGACTTGTCAATGGTTTTAAGTCTAGACCTCGTAAGATATGATGGATGCAGCAGTATAGCTCTGGCTGCCGGGTGATAGGCTTAGTTGATAAGTCAGGTAGACTTGATGTGTATCTTATTAAGGATGATGTAACTTCTCGATGAGGCCACTCCGGTGAACCTTGGTTCTTATCGATGGGAGAGATGAAAGAGAGAATGGGGTTTGAATCGGCTTTCTTGCGCGGGATCCAGCCTTTGGGGAAAGCTGATGGTTTTCCGTATATATAGTGAGGGTCTAACGGTTGGTTCCAAGTTTAGATCTCGTAGGACATGATAAATGGAGAGGAGTAGCCTTATTTGTCAGTCGATAAGCCCAACTAGTGAGTTAGTATTGTATTTAACGTCTATCTTGTTATGGTCAATGTTGCTTCTGGGCGAAGTTGTTGCGGATAGCTTTAGTATTGTCATATACTCATATTATGGAGGCTCACTTAGTCGATACTTAGTCATGATAGATGAATATAACAGGTACCGAACGGTACTAGAAATTTTGTTGAAATTGAGCAGTTGAGCTAGATATGAGGAAACAATTTGAAGTTGGGTGTTGTAGATTTTTACTGAGATTGGACATTCAGGTCAGTAGTCCAGGGACGGACCCAGGACTTTAGGTTAGGGGGGCGAACCTATAAATTTCTAGGGGGGCGAACTTATAAAAGTTTAGGGGGGGCGAAAATAGATTTTTAATAGAAAATACATAAAAAATTCTAAAATTTTTCTAAATCATATATGATTTTCAAAATTTTAGGGGGGCGGTTGCCCCAGTACCCCTCGGTCCATCCCTGGTCGGTACCAGAACAGAAAGAAAACATTGCTCTCAAGACTTTGGACTTGGTAAGGTTCGATGAGTCTGCTGCTTGGTGGCATTTATTTCCATGCATAGAAAAGTTGCTTTGTCAATTGTCACGTTTTTGTTTTTGTCTGAAGAGTAAAGTTGGGGATCTCATTGCGTAAAAATCAACTAAAATCATGAATAGTCATAAATGAAAGCGAGCCAAGACCAGTTCCCCCACAACACCAACACAAACGCCAAAACATCAAAACCAGTCCATGTCCATAAAAGTTGTGAATCTTCCGTAATTTGGGCGCCTGTGATTTAAAGTTTGATCGAGTCTTTAATGAATTTTGGTTTGTGCCTGATTTGTGTTTTGTACTCTCTTAACATGTGCATGTCCTTTGAATTGATAATACAAGTAACACCGGCTCTTCTAAAAAATGGAAGGAAAATTATTATTAATTAAATAATTTTTTAAATGATTAAGGTTCGAATAATTTTTGTGTTATTAAAGAATTAAAATTAATTAACATAATGTATTGTCATTGTACTAGACAATTAAAGAAAACATGAATAAAAGTACTTGCCTTGGCAATGTTTTTCAATGATCACAATGTTTAAACAAAAGGTTTAAGGGTCACTTTGTCCCTGTAGTAATTCTAATTTATCGATTTCGTCCTTATGATATTTACGCATCAATTTAGTTTCTGAAGTAGTCAAATTGCATCACATTTTGTCTCTTGACTGACGGAAGCCAACGTTGACCGTTACAGTGCTGGCGTGGAGGTCAACAGTGTTGACATGGCGATCAACAGTGCTGATGTAGTAGTCAACGTGTAATGATGTGGCAGTCCATGTGTGAAGATGACGTGGAAGAGGGGCAAAATTGATTTTCTGACCTAGTTTGAGGGCAAAATTGATTTTCTGGTTGAGTACGAGGGCAAAATTAATTTTCAGATAAAAATACGAATTGAAGAAATTTTAAAATACTAAAATATGTAAAAATTAATAAAACATATAAAAATGTTTTTATTAATATATGGCTAAAAATAACGAATTTTTTTTTTAAAAAAATATCAGAATCTATTAAATTATAAATTATTGAATAATTTATTATTTATAAGCTTATGATATTTTAATTTTATATTTTTTTAATTATTTTTATTTTATTTTTAGTCATATATTAATAAAATATTTTTAAATTTTTTGCTAATTTTTATGTTATTTTAATATTTTACTGATATTTTTTGTCTGAAAATCAATTTCTCCATTGTACTCAACCAGAACATCAATTTTGCCCCTCTGCCACGTCATCTTCACACGTGGACTGCCACATCAACATCGTAAACTGCCACGTCAGCGCTATAACGGTCAACGTTGGCTTTCGTCACTCAAGGGGCAACCGGTGATGTTATTCGAATACTTCAAGGGTAAATTGATGCAAAAATACCATTAAAATAAAATTGATAAATTTAGACTTCTACAAGGACAAAAGTAACCTTTAAGCCTAAACTAAATAATTTCTTCACATATTTTTTTTCTCACGAGCGAAGTGAGTTTGTTGCAATATTATATCGACACACCAAAGAAGAAAGTATTGTAAGCAAGCTAGGGGTTGGAACAAACAGTGACCTCAGCCCACTTCGTTAAATGGACAATTGAACAAACAGTGACCAAAGAAGAAAGTATTGTAAGCAAGCTGTGGTTAAATGGAATTATTACATTTTAGCTCCCTTTCAAAAGTTAAAAATGCAATTTAATTTATTTTAACACAAAATTTTTAGTTTCTCTATGAATGTATTTTAATTTTAACACAAAACTTGCTTATTGAAATCAATACTCTAATGAAAAAAAGTTAAGCTTTGTTGATGCCGGAAATGTTAGACACCAACCAGGGTGATGGAGATAGGTGCCAATGAGAAGGTTGGTTGTGGTTCGTGGCGGTTTACCCTTGTTGATTTAGGCTGAGGGTCGTGGAAGGTGGGTGGAGTAGATAGGGAGGAGGGTTGTGAGAGAAAGAGGAAAAATGGAAAAGGAATAAGAGACCATTCTCTTTAACTTGCCTTTATATATATGTGTCTCTCTGTTCAAGGTCCTTAATGGCGGGAGGTACCAGGTTTAGGGTCATGATGGCTACGGACAAGTTGTTAGGAGTATATTCGGTTGATAGGGCAATGGTCGCGCCTGTTAGCTTGCCTGGGGATCATTGATCTGGAGATAAGGACACTAGGGGCACACGAATCTCTTCGGAGATAATTCTGAGTTTAGATCTAGAGGACCCGAAGGTATAAGGTTCTTTTCGGAGATAGTGGGTTTTAACGTCATTGATAGGAGCAGAGGTATAACAGTTGTCCCCCCTAATCGAATGAGTGTTACAAAGTAGCACGGGTTGAGACTTGAAATAAGGGATCGTGCCATGGTCGTTGTGTTGGTTGTGTGTTTTGAAGCGATTGTGGAAGGATGAGAGTAACTCATGTCAATTTTCGGAATTATCTCGATGTTTTGGAGCAATCAGTTGTGTGTCAAACGAAGACTGCTCAAAACATATGCGAGGAGTTGGGATGTTTTGAGTTTAGACTTGTGAAAGTCATCTCATGCCCTTGGGGAGTCAATCTTGTGTGGGGGCAGAGGTACATTTTCACTTTTGGAGAAACCATTGCAAAATTGAGTGGGAGAGTCTCCGCTCTCTTAGAGATACGTGTGCCACTTAGGTGAAAGCATCTCAACACTTTTGAGGAACAAACTTAAATTAAGTGGAGGCATCTCGTACACTTGGAGTAATGGTCGTAAATAGGGTAGAGGCATCTCAACACTCTTGGAGAAAAAAAAACGCAAATTGAGTGGAGGATTCTTGACACTCTTGGAGAATCAAACGCTGATTGAGCGGAGACATCTCCTGGTTCTTGGAGCATCACTCCTAAGTAGCGCATAGGCATTTCGTCGTCAGAGGCAACCATGTGTTCGTAGCAGCCACATGCCCCAATTGGCATGAAACACGAGCCTCTCGACGTTCTTGTATATTCGTAATGCCAATGGCATTGAATGGTCCTCATTCTTCATAAATCCACTATGGCCCGCAGTGATTGAGAGAAGAAATTAGAGGCAACCGTATGTTCCTAGCAACCACATGCCCCAATTGGCATGAGAAACAGGCATCTCGACATTATCGTAGATTCGTAATGTTGATGGCATTAAATGGACGGAGACATTTCGTTATTTTTTGGAGAAATTGTTGTTAACTTAATGCAGTTGTCTCGACACTCTTTGGAGAATCAGACGCAAAGTGAATGGAAATATCTTGACATTCTTGGAGAATCAAATACGAGTTGAGCGAAGGCGTTCTATTTTATTACAAAGTTGAAATTTAATAACCATGTATTTCTACAAAGCAATGCAAGTTTTAGGAATACCATCAACTTAATATAAAATTATTGGAGATGGTGTGCATTCCATGTGCGGGGTACTTCTCTATCGTTCCTGTGTTCTAACTTGTAAGCACCAAAACCTATCTTTGCAGTTACTTTGTAGGGGCCTTCCCAGTTGAGTGTCATATTTTCTCTCCAACATGTAGGTAGGCTGGCTTAGGTGTTCCGCATAACCAAGTCTCCAACCTAAAATTTTCTATTTCGAACTTTGAAGTTTTAGTATTGGGCCACTTGTTGATTTCGGGTGGAACGCTTGATCTCCGTCGTTTCCCTGGTCTCTTCTTACATGTCAAGATTTGTTTGGAGCATCTCTTCATTGTTGGTTTAATCATAATTAGATGTTCGAAGGAAATTAGCTCTTACCTCCGCTGGGATCACTACTTCGTAACCAAACATCATGTTGAAAGGGGTTTCCGCTGTGCCTGTGTGGGATGTGGTCCGAATGGCCCAAAAGATGCATGGTAGTTCCTCTAGCCATGCTTCGCCAGCATCGCCAACCTTTTTTTCAATGATGTGAGGATCTTTTTTTTGGTGGCTTCTGCTTGGCCATTTGTTTGAGGAGTTTTAACGGACCTTTTGGAGGGAATGATCTTTAGGTTGTGGCAGAAGTTCTTGAATTTTCCTTGAAATTGTGTCACATTGTCTGTGATGATGACATGTAGGAGACCATATCTACAGATGATGGTCTTCCACACAAAACTCTCCACCTATTTCTTCGTAATGGTGGTCAGGGCTTCAGCTTCTATCCATTTGGTGAAGTACTCCACGACTACTATGATTAGGGATGGCAAAATAACATGTTCCTGTCAAGTCCTGACCTAACTCGATAGGGGCGGGTTTTTTTTATTAAAAAATTGGGTTTGGGGTGTGGCGGGTTATAAAAAAATAAAGTTGGGGCATGGTAGGTTTAGGTTTTATGGTGAAAATTCTCTAACCCAACTTGATATATTTATTATTTTTTATATATTATATTTAATATTTTTATTAATTTTTTTGAGGTGGGTCAGGCTTATTCGGGTTTTTTAATAAAATATCAGGGTTAGAGCAGGGCGGGGATACTATGTATTAGAACTGGGGCTGATGGTTTAAATTTCGGGAAGGGGTCATGGTGGCCAAAAATCTGCCCCGTTGCCATCCCTAACTATGATGAACTTTTTCCTGCCTACTGCCTCAAGAAAAGGTCCCAGAATGTCTATTTTTCACGTAGCGAACGACCAAGGACTAGAGACGACTTGCAATGATTCCGATGGTGTCCTGGGATAGGCGAGTATTTCTAGCAAGGTTCGCACTTGATCACAATGTCTAGGGTATCTTGATGGATGGTTGACCAGTAGAAACCCTGTCGGTGGACCTTCTAAGCCAAGCACCATGATCCCATATGGTGACCGCAGATGCTTTCGTGTATCTCGCGGAGGACATAATTTGCTTCCTTGGGGCCCAAACAACGAAAGAATAGTTGGGAGAAACTTTTTCGGTATAGGACCCCGTCAATCAACATATACCTTGTTGCCTTGTTTCTTAACCTGGTTCGCTCCTTGGGGTCCTCCGATTATTCTCCATCGGCGATGAATTTCACAAAGGGAGTCATCTAGCTGGGCTCCTCGTCTATGCATATAATGGTGCCCTAGGTGTAGCTCGGGTAGGCTTTGTACTCAAGGAGGACTTTTACTCTGTCTTTGATTTCAACTGAGACAACTAGTCTAGACATGGCATCAACACGGGAGTTCTCATATCTTGTTATTTGTTGGAGGTCTTCCGTCTGAAGTTTGCCCATCAAAGAGGTCATCAACTGATGATACTAGAGCAAGGTGGGGTCTTTGACTTCGTATTTATTGAAAAGGGGAAATTAGGGTTTTGAGAGATAGCGGAACGGCTATCCGGAAAATAGAAAAGAACAAAGAGAATTTGGGTTGATTTCCAATGTAGGCCAAAAATCACAATTATTTGATTTGGGCCAGTACCACTTAGTGGTTTTTATAGCTCAAGAGGGCTAAACCAATCTGCCATAAGAGATGGGCTAGACGGTTAGGATTTGATGAGCTTGTTACAAACAAACTAATAACAAACAGTAACAACCATAACAACCTCCAACAACTTCCTTTCAGCTATCTTTAACATTCACTCGATTATCTTGTATCTGAAAGAACTTGCTTCGAATAAACTCCAAGCTGAGAACGAAACTCCATGAACTTGTGGACGGATAGAGGCTTCGTAAAAATATCAGCAACTTGATCCTCAGAGGGAACATAGTTCACTTCTAGAAGACCATCCATCACCTTTTCCCGAACGAAATAAAGATCCAAGTCGACATGCTTCGTCTTGGCATGAAGCACTGGATTAGCTGCCATAGAGACCGCTCTTATATTGTCACACCATATAATTGGAATATCAAACATTTGAACTCCTATATCTTGTAGAACAGACACAAACCACATGATTTCTGCTGGAGCATCCGCAAGACTGCGATACTCCGCCTCAGCAGTAGAGCAAGACACGACACGTTGTTTTTTCGAACACCAAGAGACTAAATGCTGCCCAAGAAAAACACAATATCCCGAAACAGAACGTCTATCATCAATATCAGAACCACAATCAGCATCTACAAAGGATGTTAAACCCATAGACATATCTGTACTTGCAGCAAAGAACAAACCATAATCTAAAGTGCCTTGTAAATAACGTAAAATACGTTTCACAGCAGACCAATGACTTTCAGTAGGAGATTGCATAAACTGAGCAACCTTGTTCACCGCAAATGAAATGTCCGGTCTAGTATGACACACATAAAGTAAAGCACCTACGACACTACGATACAAGGCAACATTAAGAAAAGCAGCCCCTTCATTCTTACTCAACTTAGGACCAGCAGCCATTGGAGTTTCTACAGATTTGGAGGAGCTCAAACTAACCTTAGAGGGCAACTCAGTTACATATTTCCTCTGAGAAAGAAATAGACCAGCATTTGTACTTTCAGCCTCAAGCCCCAAAAAATATTCCACCTCTCCGAGATCCTTAATCGAAAATTTCTCATGCAATTGAGTGATGAATCTGGCAATATGGAATTCTGAATTGTCAGCCATTAAAATATCATCTACATACATAGCAGTATACACAAGAACATCATCAGAATTATAAATGAACAAAGACTGATCAACATTTGAATTACGAAAACCCAAGGAACAAAGAAACTCCCTTAATTTGAGAAACCAATTGCGAGGGGCTTGCTTTAACCCATAGAGGGCTTTGGTGAGCTTGCAGACAAGCCGACTGCCATCAGGTGCCACTTGTTCAAAACCTGGTGCCTGCACCATGTAAACATCCTCATCCAGATCGCCCTTTAAAAAGCATTGTTCACATCTAACTGATGAACCTGCCACTTAAAGCAAACAGCAAGAGAGAGCAGAGCGTTTACAGTAAAAAACCTAATAACTGGACTGAAAGTCTCCACATAATCACAACCAGCAACCTGAGTACCCCTTTGCTACTAAACGGGCTTTAAATCTATTAACCGAACCATCAGGATTTTTCTTAATTCTGAATATCCACTTACACCCTATAATTTTCCTATCAGTAGGAGCATGAACCAGGACCCATGTAGAATTATCAATAAGGGCCTGATACTCAGAATAAACAGCTTCCTTCCATTTCGGATGAGACAATGCATCATGAACAGAATTAGGTGTAAGATCACAAGTAGTAGAGTAGATTTTTGGTTTGAAAATACCTGCCTTGCTGCGAGTTACCATGTGATGCTGATTCGAGACAAACTCCTCTGAAGATGAAACCTCAGGCTGCAAAGAAGGAACACTGCCAGCAAAAGAGGGAGCATTCTCAGCAAAAGGATATGACACATCAGGCTGAACATGTGCTGAGAGCTCCTGTAAACCATCATTACAATTGCCAACATGTACAGGAAGCTCATGTTGACCATTGTTAAAACTGCTAGAACCAGTGGCAAAAGGATTTGCAGAACCATCACTATCAAGGCTAACAGAACCAACATTGGAAAGAAAAGGACCACCTTCATGAGAGATTCGTGGAGACTGTCTCACAGCTACAGAACTGGTTGCATTATTACCCAGTGAACCATCCTCATTTGCTGCAGCACTAGAACCTGCAGGAGATGACACTAGAGACTGTCTCATGGATGCTACACCATCCTCATTAACTGGCAGTACTACAGGTTCATTATTAGTAGAAGAAGTAGGCAAAACACAAGGCTCCACAAAAGGCACAACATTAGAAGTAGACTGAACTGAGAGAGGAAAATCATCAGACCAAAAAACTTCATGTCCAGAGTGCACAGTAGGCTTAGATGTAGTAAAAGGAAAAATACCATCATTGAACCGAACATGCCATGAAACAAATATACGACCAGATTCATCAAGGCACTGATATCCATGATGACGCGGTGAATACCCAAAAAATACACAAGGACGAGACCTAAAAGAGAACTTACGATTGTTGTAAGGACGAAGGCATGGATAGCAAAGGGAGCCGAAAACCTTCAGGAAATCATAATCAAGCATACGTCCATACAAAACTTGATAAGGAGAACGACCCTGCAAGACATCAGAGGGTAAACGATTAATTAAATACACCACACTAAGTATAGTATACGACCAATACTTTTGAGGAACCGAGGATTGAGCTAATAACGTAAGAGCAGTGTCGGTGATGTGTCGATGCTTCCTCTCCATAATTCCATTTTGTTGGGAAGTGTATGGACACGTAAGACGATGCTTAATACCAAGTTTTGCAAGATGAGACTCAAGAAACCGAAACTCACCACCACCATCGGTTTGAACTGCCAAGAGCTTAACAGAAAATTAAGTTAAAACAAGTTGATAAAACAACTCAAAAGCTTGAATGACCTCAAATTTATTATGAAGCAAGTACACCCAACAATTTCAACTGTACAAGTCAACAAAAGACACATAGTACTTGTAGCCTGAGGATACAACTGGTGATGGACCCCAAACATCTATCTCAACTAACTCAAAGGGATGTGTATACACATTATTGGAAGAATTGGGGGGAAGCTTATGGCTTTTCCCAAGCTGACATGCATTACAAAGCATCAAATCACTAGAAGAAACATATTTATTTAAAGCCAAGCTAACAACATGAGGAGCTGGATGGCCAAGCCTCTGATGCCAAATCCAGTATAACTTAGTATCTAGAGAAGGTTTATTTGCAGTAGTATGAAGAAGCAACCCTGAAGTAGGTGAGGAAGGTGACAAACTGAACGTATACAAGCCATCACGTTGTATGCCTTCCAACAGAACCGTACCAGTAACCTCATCCTTCACAAAACATGTACCAGAATGAAACTCAAAGTAAACATTATTATCAAAAGCAAACTTAGAAACTGAAATTAGATTTTTGGAAATTATTGGAACACATAGCAGATTATTAAGCAACAAATTCTTCTTGGAATTACCAAACACATAATCACCAACATGAGAAATATCTAACTGAGAGCCATCACCCAAAAATACCTTTCCCTTACCATTGAAAGGACGAGCACCCTGCATATGCTGAGGATCATGTGTAACATGATGTGTTGTACCCGAATCCACATACCACTTGTGATCAACAGAACCATTCTTAGTGGACAATGTATTCACCTGGGCTGTTGGTGAACCAGAAGAACCTGCATCATCATTGAACCCTGCAGGCTTTGTAACAAACGGATTATAGTAATGTTCAGGGTAGTGACAAGAATTAACATGTAACTCAGACGGACTATAATGACAATAATGAGCCTGAAACTGTGAGTCACCAGAAGAACTATGACCAAAATGAACCTGAGGCTGATGAGCAGAAAAATTTCTATGAGCTTGAGATTTGAAACCTTTATCAAAACGATGCCAACATCTGTCAGCCACATGACCGAGCTTACCACAGATCTGACACTGTGGTCGAGATCTACCACGATACATGTTGTTAACATCAGGCACACATTGCACCGATTGAGGACTGACTTTGGATTCGGTCACCAGGACTTGCTCAGTAGAATTTGAACCAGAGGACTCATTAGATACATGTTGAGTATAGTTTATACCAACCGGCAGACGAAGAGGATCCATCACTCTGGCTTCAGCATCAACAAGGTACGACACAACAGCCTGAAGCGAGTATGGTTCACGACTACCAGTGATCACTGCTACGAACGGTTCGTATTCCACCGGGAGGCCATTAAGTATCATAGCCAGTTGCTCCACATCAGAGATCTTGTTGCCACACACCGCCAGGAGATCGCATATCTCTTTGATCTGAGTGATGTACAAACGCATAGAATTGGAGCCCTTCTTGATGGATCGGAGTCTGCAATGGAGGTGCATAACCTTGGTGGTGGACAGTTGAGCATACAGATCTGTGACGGCCGCCTACACCGCCGCCGTAGTCTCCGCACCAACGAGCTGCGGCAATATACCAGCACTCATCGTGGACAAAAGCCACGACGCTAAGGAGCTGTCTTGTTTTTGGAATCGAACATACGCAGGATTAGGTATTTTCCCCATAGGAATTGACAGAAAACTTCGCCGAAACGGTGATAGTGTCATCGAGAAAATGTTCCAGACCATGGCCACGGATCATGAGAAGCACTTGTTGCTTCCATAGCAAAAAATTGTTATCATCAAGAGGAACGCTCACATTTTTGTTGGCAAAGAAGGACGACTGAATGTCGTCGACGCCAGAGTCAACACTCTCAGTGGTTTCAATCACCAAATCACCAGTTGGCGACATCGAAGAAGAGAAAACGATGAAAATAAAAGAAAACGGAAACAAAGATAAGATTTAGAAGACGAAAACACAGGAAACGGAAGAGAAACGAAACGATCGAACCTGGAAACGACCCTCTGATACCATATTGAAAAGGGGAAATTAGGGTTTTGAGAGATAGCAGAACGGCTATCCAGAAAATAGAAAAGAACAAAGAAAATTTGGGTTGATTTCCAATGTAGGCCGGAAATCACAATTAATTGATTTAGGCCAGTACCACTTAGTGGTTTTTATAGCTCAAGAGGGCTAAACCAATCTGCCATAAGAGATGGGCTAGACCGTTAGGCTTTGATGAGCTTGTTACAAACAAACTTATAACAAACAGTAACAACCATAACAATCTCCGACAACTTCCTTTCAGCTATCTTTAACAGTATTCCCTTGTGACTTGCTTTGCCACCAGTTGAGAATCAGTATAGATCAACATTTTTTTGACCCCTGCTTTTAGCGCCAGCTCTAGCCCTGTTATGAATGCTTCGTATTTTGCGACATTGTTAGAAGCGTTGAACCCATAAGACAAGTTGTATTGCCACTCTTGTCTTGAGGGGTCTCTTAGCAGAATTCCGGCCTCGGCACCTTCTTCCCCGCATGACCCGTCTACGAACAATATCCCCTCATACTAAGGCTCCAAAAAAATGTTAGGTTTATTGGCAAAATTTACCAAATGATTTAAGTATTTAATTTTTCAATTTAAAATTTTAATTATTTCATATTTTTAATCCCAAAAGTAAAGGAAAAAGTAAAGACTTAATTAATTCTGCGAGACTAGTTCTATTTCTGTTTGTACACTTGTATTATGTATGATTGATTTAGAAGGGATACAGAGAAATATGTTTGTAAAGTTGCTTGGAAGTTGGGTGCTTGTTATTCTCGTAAAAATGAAATTAT
This sequence comes from Hibiscus trionum, assembly GCA_030270665.1. Lineage (NCBI taxonomy): Eukaryota > Viridiplantae > Streptophyta > Magnoliopsida > Malvales > Malvaceae > Hibiscus > Hibiscus trionum. Next base: position 77,618,802 of record BSYR01000003.1, on the reverse strand, counting down.
TTATAAAAATATGTATCTAAATGAGATAAAACACACAAAAATCATTATTAATATTTATATAACTTAACGTTAGTCGTGAACAAATATTATCTTTGGTGATCCAGGATTTTGAATTTAAACCGTTTGTGTGTTCTATTAAAAAGATTGTGGTTAATGAACAAATATTATATTGACGATAGTAGGTTGGCAGACATCAATTCAATTCGTAGTGTCTTGTTCCACGTTATGGCTCCGTATTCCACAGTTGAAATTGATGTGTTAATGTATTTGGCGACTCTTCAACAGCCTGCAACATTGCGTGGTCAAGGGGTAAAGTTCTGCGTTAGTTACACTCACGTCGCCTTATTTCTCTTTGGATGAGGCCTGAGGGGTGGCCGGGTGCCTATAAATAGAGACAAAGAATGTCTTAGTTTAAGCATCCTTAATTCTGATTGTTTACTAGCTTTCATAAAAAAACAAATATGGGTTCCATTTCCAAGAGTTTCCTCATCCTTGCTGTTTTAGCAGCAGTTGTTCTTCTCCTTTCTCCGGAAGTAGAAGCTCGAGCCCTTGCTGAAACTACCGTTGGAAAGAAAAAAGGTCAGCAGCTAGCATGTGTTCTTAATTAATCAATTACTATATGGTTTCTCCTTTCCATTATATTGCATGAACTGATATATATATATATATATGCGCGCGCGAGTATAACGTACAATCAGTGTCGTTCTTGGGCATGGGTAGGAGGGGTGCCCGCCCAGGGCGCCATATTTTTTTATAATATTCAATATTAAAATTTATTATTTTTAATATTTTATTATTAGGGGTGTACTTTTAAAATTTATTTATTTAACGCTTATTATTTAGACTCAATTTTTTCCAACATTTATTATTAGGGGCTTATTTTTTTTGCTCAATATTAGGGGCTTATTTTTAAAATTTAATTTTTCTCAATATTTGTTATAAGGGGTCCAATTTTTCAATAATTATTACGAAGGGACTATTTTTTTCCAATATTTATTATTAGTGACATACTCTTAATTTTTTTTTCAATACTTGTTATTAGACCCGATTTTTTCTAATACTTATAATTAGGGGCCCAATTTCCTCATATTTGTTATTAGGGACATTCTCTTAAAATTAAAATTTTAATATTTGTTATTAGGGGTCCAATAGGGATATGATTTTTTCCAATGTTTGTTATTACGAACATACTCTTAAAAAAGTCTAATATTTTTTTATTAGAAACTTAATTTTTTTCTAATACTTGTTATTAGGGGTCTACTTTTAAATTTTATTTTTTAATATTTATTATTAGGGGCATAAGTTTTTGGTTCGCCCTTGGGCCACTAAAATCTCAGAAACGGCTCTGCGTACAATAGTTCTAGAGTCCGGCTAAAAGACGGTAAGTTTCGATATTTGTCCAAAAATTTAAATGTTAAACTTTTTTTATAACATTTTGGTTGTTTTTTTTTTCTTATTTTTTTGACAAATTTTGATAATTCTAAAATATTTTGTAAAATAAATAAAAATTTTAACCTAAAATATTATTAAAAATTTTAACATTTTAAATTTTTAAACAAATTTCAAAATTTGTCGTCTTTTAACCCCACCCTAAACTTGCGGGCCAGAGTCACCTAAAATGACGAAGTGGAACACTTATACTTTGCAGTGGAGACGGCTATGCAAAGACTTCCACCGGCCTACCATGAAAAAGGTGGATTAAACTGTCCCTCTCCCTCTGGTTGCTGTCGTTCAAATGATTACGGATGCCAGATGTGCTGCTAAGATCGACGCTGAAACTCATGCAGATAACATGTAGCCTTTGCAAATGGCATGCCAAATCCTGCCCTAAATTAATACGCTTCCTTAATTAGACATATTATACTGGTCCCAGACGCTTAAAATTAAATAAATTCTGATTTTATGGTGTTTCTATTCCTATAGCTGCTTCTTAAAAGAAAATATGTATACCAAAAGCTTATGTTATTATGTTATCGTTCTCGATAGGGGTGTAAACGAGCCGAGTCGAGCTCGAGTAGTGCTAAGCTCGGCTCGGCTCGTTAAGATTTCGAGTCGAGTTCGAGCTTGAGTAATTTCTAATGAGCCTGAGAAATCTGAGCTCGACTCGGCTCGTTTAGAACTCGAGTCGAGTTCGAGCTTAATTCGAGCTCAATCGAGTCAAGTGTTACCGATCTTTGATCGCATTGGAGTCAAGCAACTCTTCATCTATCATGTCTCATTTAAAGTCCTATGAAGAAAAAACTTTGATACACATATTTTGTAAACTCAAGCTTGTTAATTTTAGGGTTTAGGGTGTTAGTTTAGGGTTTAGAGGTTTAGATTGTTGGGTTTAAAATTTATGATTTAGATTTTTAGGGTTTAATTCTTATGTTTAGGGTTTATATTTAGGGTTTTAAGTTTAAGAATTTATATTTTAAATTATAAATAATAAAAAAATTACTATATTATATTTTCGAGTAGCTCGTGAGCTTTTCGAGTCGGATATCCAGTAGCTCGGCTCGGCTCGTCAAGAACTCGAGCCGAGTTCGAGCTCGAGTCGAGTCCTATTGAGTCGAGCTTTGACCGAGCTTTGACCGAGTCGAGCTCGAGTAGCTCGCGATCTGTCTCGTCTCATTTACAGCCCTAGTTCTCGAGCTTTATATATAATGGAGTTAAATAAATTTAAGGATAAATTACTGCATTGGTCCCTTATGTTTTAAAACTGTCCATTTTTGTTCACTAAATTCTAAAAAGTAATATTGTGGTCACTTATTTTATCGATTTATAATGTTTTAGTCACTTGACATTGAAACATAGTTAATCTGATGACATGACACGTTAGTAAAAGAGGTTAGTTTTTAATTTGACACCATAAATTTAGGAAAAAATCATTTTGACCCTTAAACTTTAAGTAAAATATCAATTTGACCCTTGAATTCCACCAAAGTCTCCCACAGTCGACCGCCATTCACCGCTGCCACCGAACGCCACCGACCACCGTTGTCAACGACCATTGATCTTCAAAATTACTCATGTTATAAGCTTTGTTCCTTCCTCAAAAAATGTTTCAGCCATTTGTTTCTTTCCGGTTAAAGTTCAAGCAAAACAACTCCAAAACTATAAGCATGACCATTTGTTGTTTAACTGAAATTGCAGAGTATAACTGAAATTGCTAGCCATAAACTCAATTTAGTTTGCCATTTTTATCTTCACTTTTTTATGAACAGAAGGTGTAAGAAATCAATATGTACCATGAAATATTATTAAATATGAAAAGGTAAGGCTACCCTAAATTTTATATGTTTTCTGATCAACTTGCCTCTTAAATTACATTTTGCCCACTTTTGTCCCCTAACGTTTTTGACGTTAACCATATTGCTCCCTACCGTTAAAAAATATCTTGACCAATCGAAATGTGCCACATCATTTTTTATTTTTTTAAAAAATTAAAATAAATAAAAATAAAATAAATATATTAAAATCCCCCAAACACCCTTCTTTAGCTCATCACAATTTTCACCGTTTCTAAACCCCTCAAGTAGGGCTGCCACCGTAGCTTCCGCCGCCAGATTAAAATTAAACGTGTATGTATATAAAGAAAGTCTTTCAAATTACATTTCAATTCAAGCACAAAAATTATGTTGCTTTAAATTCTGTAATTTCTGTTTCCCCATATGCGATCAGGGGCGGCGGAAGCTGTGGTGGCAGCCATACTTGAGACTTGAGAGAGTATGGATAAGTTGGGGTGATGGTTGGAAAAGAATTAGAGGGTTTAGAAACGGGGAAGAAGATGATGGGATGAATATGAGGGTATTTTGGGTATTTTTAATATATTTATTTTATTATTTTATTTTAAAATTTAAAAATAAATAAAGTAAATGACGTGGCGCGTTTTGATTGGTTAAAATAAAAATTTTTGTATGGTATTAGCTTTTTGGGTTATATGGGTAACGGCAAAAAGTTTAGGGGTAAAAATAGGGGTGTTCAAAAATATCCGATCCGCTTGATCTGATCCGATTATCCGTTGATCCGATCTGAAATTTTATATATCCGTTTTTTTATTTTTCAGATAATTCAGATCGGATATCCGAAAATTTTGAATCGGATACGGATAGTGATTTTACATTCGGATCGGATATTCGATTATCCGATATCCGAAAATTCAAAATTTTTTATAGGTATAAATCTTGTTATATTTGATATTTTTACTTGTTATATATGAAAATTTAAAATTTCCATGGATACAAATATTGTTATATTCAATAATTTATTGATTTTTATATTCGAAAACCTAAAATTTTCATGGATATAACCATTAAATTAAAAAAATCAAATAAATTCATAAATTTCGGATATTCAATCCGAAAATTCGGATATCCGGATTTTTAGATATCCGATTTTACGGATCGGATACATATCGCTATTTAGGTGATCCGAATTTTTCGAATATCCGAATTTTCGGATCCGATCCGATCCGATATTCAAAAATGAATACCTTAGGTAAAAGTAGGCAAAACGTTGTTTAGGGGGCAAGTTGAAAAAACATGTAAAGCTTAGGAGGGAAATGTGTATTAAGCCAAAAGGTAATAAAAAAAAGAGAGGCTATTCTCAGATCATGTGCCATTTTTATTTCTACTGCAACTTGAAATTTGAAATTTAAGTGCATGATGAAGCAACCACTCCTAGGGTTTTACTTAAACCTTTTGTTCATCAAAAAGTGGAAATAAAAATGGCAAACTAAAATGTGTTTATGGCTAAAAAATTCAGTTAGACAACAAAGGGTGTTGTTTATAGTTTTGGAGTTGTTTTGCTTGAAATTTTAACAAGAAATAAACCAATGGATGAAGCATTTCTCACTACAGCAAAACATGTTTTTAGCAGCACTTTTAGCGGTATTTTTAAATAAACGCCGCTAAATTTGTACATTTAGCGGCGTTTATTTACCCGTTATATGTTGATATATAGCGGTGTTTTTGGACAAACGTCGCTATAGACATATACTTTAAAGGCGTTTGTTGGATTTAAATTTTATATCCCACATCGACTCCATTTATATCTTACTGAAACTTTATAAAGAAGCGAAGCGCAAGTATTGATGACGAGCTAAGTAATGAGTTGACAGAGGCGGAAGATACATAGATCGACGTATACTATAGAAACGGTTTTTAGCGGCGTTTGTTTCATCAAACATCGCTATATAACTCGACCTTTAGCGGCATTTTTTGTTTACAAACGCCGCTAACTATTGCGATGTTTGATCTAGCGTCACTTCTTGCGACGTTTTTTCTAGCGTCAGGAAAGTTTTTAACGGCGCTTAAAAACGCCACTAAAAGTATGTTTTGTTCTAGTGTCATGAGGAAGGGACATAATTTTGGGTTCAATGGTCATTGATAACGATGCTCGGTTGAGACTGGCGATGACCGACATCGATAGTGAGTGGTTGCCGGCGACTAGAGGCTTTGGTGAAATTTAGGGCCAAATTGATATTTCAATTAAAGTTTAAAGGTCAAAATGATATTTATCTAAAGTTAAGGGGTCAAATTAAAATGTAACCTATTTTACTAACGTGTCACGTCATCAAATTAACAGATGTTGACAAAATTATGCTATGGCAATATGTAATATCAATGAATGATTGTGCCGTAACAAAATTAACATGCAAGTGTACGTGGTTGACAAGTAATATATTGATGAGTGAGTTATCGTCTTTATATGAATTAAATGAGTTTTAATTGTTGAAGTGATAACATTTTTAAGGGTTTTTTTTAAAAACAAACGGCTTAAAAGCCGACTAAATACAAACCAGGAAATTAGAGCCATTGGATGAAGCCGGGTTTAATGTGGTCGTTGGATTAAAAAAAACAAAAAAATGATATATGGTTACCCGGTGGACCGATAACCCTTTTATGATTGTATAATTTGACATATATTGAAAGGGAGCGGGAAAAGGAAATCTAAAACTTAGGGCATCGAAATCAAGAGGACGAAGGCGTTATTTCCATCAACCAAGGAAGAAAATCTGAAGGAAATTCATGGAGGAGATTGGGTTTGAGCACGGATTTGGAGGTTAGTTTTTGCTTCTTGCTTCCTTTATTTTCGTTTTTTTATTTGAGCGAAACCACATTGCAAATGATGAAGGATTTTGTATAAACCGTTTGAATGTTCTTCCATAAAAATTTATTTTTACTTTATAATGAATATTGTAGAGGAGATTGGATTGAAAGTGTAACACCCGGGTTTAGGGGTCGGGTGAAAATAATATTTTAATATTATTTGAGCTCGGTTTTATAATTTAAATAATGTTTCGGGTTTTGTTTTCAAATTAATTAATTGTGTTGACCATGTTTTGGGATTAAACCCCAAATAGCCATGGATTTCCCTTCCTTGTGAATATCTCATTTCATTAAGGGCAAAAAGGTCTTTGGGCCTTTAAATTAAAACAAAACAAAACACCCCCTTTTTACTATTCATTCTCTTCTTCAAAGAAAACCAACGGGTTGGAGAGCTCTCTTCTCACAATCACTATTCCATTTCATTCCTCCTCCGTTTCAACTCGTTTTTGAAAGGTAACATCGTTTTTTACTTTTCCTCAACTCCCTCTCTTCAAAAGTACCATTAGATTTTATTTTCGTTGAAGTTTTGAAAATGGGGATTTCAAAAGATTTGATTAAAAATGATGTCTTTGTGTTGCTAAACCTAATATTTTGATTTAATATGGTTAGTTATGAGGTTTGGGGGTTAAATGGTAGCACATATGTGAATTTTGAATGGTTTTAAACAAATTCCCGAATTTGGGTATAAATGGGGTTTTTGGAGGGTTTTGGTTGAGTTTTGGGGGTTGTTTTAGGTGGGAATTGATAGGCCATTGGTAGTACTATGGTTGGGGGTTGATTTGGGATCATTTGTGGGTGTCAAAGTTGTTGGAAACATGGATTTTGGAAGAGGTTTTGGGGCTGCCCGAGTTTGGTTAAATGTGGGGTTGTTCATGGTTTGAAACATTGTAATTTGTGTTTGAATTGTGTTTCGGGTTAGTATTTTGATGTTTGGGCTGATTTGAGGTTATTTGAATTGTATTGAGGTTGTTTAGAAGCGAGAACTTGTGTCGGAGAAGCATCGGGAAGAAATCCGGAAGCTTGAGAGTGGTTGCTTTCTTGGCTTGGAGCTTGGAAGCTTAGGTGAGTGGTTAAATGTTTAAAGTGGTTTTTAAATGGTTGGTTCGAGTATGTGGACTAGGTCGGGCTTGGTAGACCCACCTAGAGTTAGGATTGGGGTGGTAGCCTAATCCTAAACTTAACTAGAGCAATTGGTTGAACTTGTATTTGATGAATATGCCTCGTGATATTTGTGTTGTGATGATTTATGTATAATGTGTTATACATGTGAAACGAGGCATGATTTGCGATGCTTAAGGCATGCATGAAAATGGTTCATGATTGTAATCATGGTGAGTACGTGCTAAGCACGGAATTGATTGTAATGAATAATGTGGATTGAGTTAAATGTTGGCACTAGTATGCTTGAGTACAAATGATCGATCATTAGGATGTTAGTGTGCACACATGAGTCTAAATTCGCGCATGGCCTTGGTGGCGTTGAGTCACCAAGGAGGAGTACGGGTTTGCCCGGAAATTGTTTATATATTAGTCGATGATGAGTGGAATCCCATCGACGGGGCGTGAGGATGAGTGGAATCCCCTCCGCGAGACCGGTGATGAGTGTAATCCCACCGTGAGGTAAAATGGTTGTTCGATGTGAGTTCCAACGGGTTTATCCGCGTATTCGGGTCATAGCTAGGTGCCAATGTTGATTGATATGTGTATCAATGTGTTGTGAAATATGATCTCTATTTGAATGTTTATATGTGATTACATATGTTGTGAAATAGAGCTTTATGAGCATGGCATATAATTGGATATTGCTCATGCATCTTTAACTTTTGGCTCTTGAGGATCTTTGGTAATTGTGCTTTTACCTTGGTTGAGATCGTGCTTGGACCCTGCATTGTCGAGGTTTGTTTTTAAAGAGCTTACCCTCACTAAGCTTATTGCTTACGCTCTCTCTTTGTTCGACAATGCAGATCCTTAGTTCGTGGGTTGCTTGCGCAAGTGGAGGGCCTCCGAGTGTGGTTGTTGGCTTTGAGTACATCAAGTATGAGCTTTTAATGTTTGAACATGTAATAGCTAAGCAATGGGATTTGTGTTATTTTGTTGGATATTGTTGGTTGTCTAGGAGCTTGTTTAGACTCCTTGTTTATGTTGCTTTTGTATGGCTTGTTGATGCCATGCCTAAAATGCTTACCATGTGTGTGTTGACCAATACCTTTGAAGTTACTTATGTGTATGGTTGTTGAAGCATGAACCCTTGAGTGCTTATATGCCATCTTTGATCAATGCATGATCTCTTCGATATATGTACATGTTGGTTGCTTGTATGGCTAGATCTCGGTTTATAAATGTCGTATGAATGCTTGTTTGAGTCTAGGGAGGTCTTAAATCGTATCTAGGTTCGAGTCTTGTATGTTTTTGCTGAATTTGGGAGACTTGCAGTGCAGGGCGTATCGGTACGCCTAAGTGCCGTATCGATACGGCCTTGCCTCCAGGACTCAAGTTTGGCTGGGCGTATCGATACGCGAGGGTGTATCGATACGGTTTTTGCTCACTGGAATTTTGAGATTTTGGTGAGTTATTACCGTATCAGTACGGTGTGTTAGCGTATCGGTACGGGTTTATCTCGTTGACCACGAGATGTTGACTGGGAAGGGCGTATCGATACGCTCAAGGGCTGTATCGATACGGTCTTCCTGTGTTGACCCTTGAGTGTTGACTTTGGTCAAGGCGTATCGATACCCTCGACAAGTGTATCGATACGGCCTGCTTAATTATAGAAAATGGGCTGTTTTATGAATGATGTCTTGAATGGTCGATCTTTGTATTGCTCTTGTTTCCGCTAACGTGTTTCACATAGGTAATGGTAATGCATTTAGATAAGATTAATGAAAGAAATTTTTAGGGTTGCTAACCGAGGGGGGACCTTAACGGGTTTCGATTCGGTTTTACCCGTGTGACCCACTCGGACCGGTCAAGCGTCCGGACCGGGACGAGGGGGTTACACTTGTTGGTATCAGAGCCTAAGGTTACCGAGACCTTGGGCAGGTAAGTGAGGTAAGTTTAAGTTTTGAATTGATATGCACGGTGTTTGCTTGCCTTGAAAGCATGATTGCTTGTGTGACAAGTATGCTAGTTGTCTTGTTTAAAAGCATGTTGTGTAAGACTCCCATTGCTACTATTACATTGGAAAAAGAATTTTTAAAGTGAGGAAAACGTACTTGAACACTTGGAAGCCTTGCCTTGCTAACCCAACTTTGTATGTTTTGTTGTTGTGGTTGTAGTTAATATCTGTGAGAGCGATGTCTAGACCGAGAGGTAGGCCGAGAGTGGTTCGTCAGGAACCACGTGTGGCGGCTCCTGTTGAGCCGGTAGTTGGAGTGGAGGCTCATATAGAGGGGCCTGCTGCTGCTGGAGTTTCAGCTCCTCCACCACCTCCACCTCCACCACCACCTCTTCCGCCTGGAGCTGGAGGCGAGGATGGAGCTTAAGGAGAGGGACCTCAAGGTGGCCAAGGTCTAGCTGGAATTGATATGACTCCGCTAGTGCAAGCTATAGCGGGAGCATTTCAGGCCGCAGTTGCGGGAGCACAGGCTGCAGCTCAGCCTAGGTGTGACGATGCTAGTCTACCTTTGGAGAGGCTCCGTAGCTTGGGGGCCGAAGAGTTTAGAGGATCTACTCCGGAGAGGTCGGAGTTATGGTTGGAGAAGACAATTCGTATCTTAGCTCAGATGGGTTGTGTGGGTGCTCGTAGATTGGGTTGTGTGATCTCGTTGCTTCAGGGTGATGCCTACACCTGGTGGGTCACCATTACTACCGGAGTTCCAGAGGCAGAGATTGATTGGGATTTCTTTGAGTCCGCTTTCAGAAAGAGGTACTTGGGATTGAGGTACTTAGATGAGAAGAAGCGAGAGTTTATGGCCCTTACTCAGGGAGATGCTTCTGTGACTGACTATGAGATCCGTTTTGTTCGCTTTAGTCAGTACGCTCCAGAGTTGGTTCCTACTGAAGTGGAACGCTGTAACCGTTTCCGCTACGGGTTGAGCGAGGAGATCAAGAGGTACACGTTAGCTTCTGACTACTCAGACTTTGATGTATTGGTCATGAGGGCCAAAGATTTAGAGCACAGTTTGGGTTCGGCCAAACGATCTGGTGGTTCTAGTTCTGGTAAGAGGCATAACCACTTTGACAGTAGAGATGCCAAGAGGCACAAGGGCGGCGGACAGCATTATGACCATAGGCGTGGCGGTGGCCACCATGGTAGGGGTCATCAGGGCCATAGAGGAGGAGGGCGCTTGCCCGAGTGTACACGATGTGGGAGACAGCACGCTGGTGAGTGTTGGGGTAACTTCCATGCCTGTTGGAACTGTGGTTCGAGGGACCACTTTAGGAGGGAGTGCCCGCATCAGGCGGCACAGGCACCGAACTTAGCTCAGGCTCCTGCGAGAGCGACTGATTTTCAGAGAGGCTGTGGGCGCAATCGTGGCTACCTCCAGCCTAAGGGCTGATGCACCTAGGGTAGATGCTCAGAGGAACCTTGCTCACGTTGTAGCCGTACAGCCAGAGGTAGGAGGACCAGCGAGGGTTTATGTTCAGAGAGAGGCCGGGAAGGACACTGATGTGATAGCAGGTAATTTTGAGTTACAGTCTATGTCTTTGCTTTCTTTGGTTGATTCGGGTTCTACACATTCCTACATTTTGAGTGAACATGCACGGAAGTTAGATATACCTGTTGAGATCTTAGATGTAGGTATGCATGTGACTAGTTCTTTTGGTGAGACAGTTGTGGTTAGACGTATGTATAGGAGATGTCCACTGAAGATTCAGGGTCATGTGTTCTCTGTTGATATGATGAAACTTCCTTTTTATGGTTTTAATATTATTTTGGGTATGGACTGGTTAGTTGAGCACCGAGCTAGTGTGGATTTTGAGACGAAGAGGATTTCCTTGAAACTTTCTGATGACTACGAGGTAGTAGTAGTAGGCGAGAACATTAAGTTCTTGTCTAATGTTGTGTCAGCTTTAGAGGCTCGTAGGTAGATGGATTCCGGATGTGGGGCTTACTTAGCTTATGTTATGAATCCGAATATGAGTGAAGCTAGACCGAAAGATATTAGGACAGTTTGTGACTTTCTGGATGTGTTTCTTGAAGAGTTGTCGGGTTTGCCTCCTGACAGAGATGTTGAGTTTGTGATTGAGACTGTTTCAAGGTCTAATCCAGTTTCGATAGCTCCGTACCGTATGGCTCCGAAAGAGTTGAAAGAATTGAAGAGTCAGTTGCAAGAATTATTAGACCGTGGTTTCATTAGGCCTAGTAGTTCTCCTTGGGGTGCTCTTGTGTTGTTTGTGAAAAAGAAAGATGGTAGTATGCACATGTGCATTGATTACAGGTAGTTGAATCAGTTGACTGTGAAGAACAAGTATTCGTTGCCTCGCATAGATGATTTGTTTGACCAGTTGAGAGGTGCTTCAGTGTTCTCGAAGATAGATTTGAGATTCGGGTACTACTAGTTGAAAGTGAAAGAGTGTGATGTTCCGAAGACAGCTTTTAGGACTAGATATGGTCACTATGAGTTTCTTGTGATGCCGTTTGGGCTCACGAATGCACCTGCAGCATTCATGGATATGATGAACATAATTTTTAGGGACTATCTAGACCGTTTTGTGGTTGTCTTCATTGATGATATTCTTGTGTACTCGAAGACAGAAGAAGAGCATGATGAGCACTTGAGGTTTGTTTTACAGAGATTGTTGAGCAATCAGTTGTATGCGAAGCTTAGTAAATGTGAGTTCTGGATTCGAGAGGTTGTATTTCTTGGCCATGTTGTTTCGGCCGAGGGTATTCGTGTTGATCCATCGAAGATTGAGGCTATTGTTGAGTGGAAAAAACCTAAGTCCGTGACCGAGATTAAGAGTTTCCTAGGATTAGCCGGTTACTATAGGAGGTTTGTTGATGGTTTCTCTAGAGTGGCAGCTCCTTTGACTAAATTGTTGCAAAAAGGAGTTAAGTTTGAATGGTCAGATGCAAGAGAGAAGACCTTTGAGAAATTGAAAGAAGCTTTGACAAATGCTCCAGTGTTAGTGCAACCTATTTCAGGTAAGGAATTTGTGATTTATAGTGATGCTTCCTACATAGGTTTAGGATGTGTTTTGATGCAAGAAAGAAGAGTTGTTGCTTATGCTTCTAGACAGTTGAAGGTTCATGAGAAGAACTATCCTACTCATGATATAGAGTTAGCCGCAGTTGTTTTTGCATTGAAGATTTGGCGCCACTACTTGTATGGTGAGAAGTGTATAGTTTACACCGATCATAAGAGCTTGAAGTATTTGATGACACAGAGAGAGTTGAATTTGAGACAGAGAAGATGGCTTGAGTTGCTAAAAGATTATGATTTGACAATCGAGTACCATCCAGGTAAGGCAAATGTAGTAGCCGATGCTTTGAGTAGAAAAGTGGCCATTGAGTTGAGAGCTATGTTTGCTAGATTGAGTGTGTCCGATGATGGTGGGTTGATCACCGAGTTGCAAGTGAAACCTTCTTTGATTCAGTTGATTAGAGAGAAGCAGTTGCAAGATGTGACTTTAGTTCCTCATGTTCAGGACATAGCCGAAGGAAGACCGACCGAGTATAGTTTCAATGGTGAGAACTTGTTGTGCTTTAGAGATAAAATTGTTGTACCAGAAGATGTTGAGTTGAGACGTCAGATTCTGAGTGAAGCACATTCGAGTCCTTTTTCTATGCATCCGGGTAGTACCAAAATGTATCGTGACTTGAAGAATGATTACTTATGGGTTGGTTTGAAGAAAGATGTAGCCGAGTACGTGAGTCGTTGCATGGTTTGTCAGAGAGTAAAGGCAGAACATCAGGTTCCTTCAGGTTTGCTACAGCCTTTGAAGATTCCGGAATGGAAATGGGAGGGGATCACCATGGATTTTGTGTTGGGGTTGCCTTTGTCTCATTCGAAGAAGAATTCCGTGTGGGTGATTGTTGATAGGTTCACTAAGTGTGCTCACTTCTTAGCAGTGAACACTACAGATTCTTTGGACAAGTTGGCAAACTTGTACATCCGTGAGATTGTGAGACTTCATGGAGTTTCGAAGTCTATTGTTTCAGATAGGGATCCTAGGTTTACTTCGAGATTCTGGGGTTGCTTGCATAGTGCTCTGGATAGCCGTTTGCATTTCAGTACGTCTTATCATCCGCAGTCCGATGGGTAGTCAGAGCGAGTGATACAGATTCTAGAGGATATGCTTCGTTGTTGTGTGATTGACTTCCAGGGTTCTTGGGAGAAGCACTTACCGTTAGTTGAGTTTGCTTACAACAACAGTTATCAGTCTAGTATTCAGATGACTCCCTATGAGGCTTTGTATGGTAGACGATGTAGGACTCCGATTTGTTGGGCTGAAACAGGTCAGAGACTGTTACCTATGCCGGATTTGCTTAAGGGGACTACCGATAAGGTGAAGTTGATTTGTGACCGTCTGAAAGCAGCTTCTGATCGTCAGAAGTCTTATGCGGATTTGAAAAGGAAAGAGATTGAGTACTCCGTGGGTGAGAAAGTATTTCTGAAAGTGTCTCCGTAGAAGAAGGTAATGAGATTTGGCCGGAAGGGCAAGTTGAGTCCGAGGTTCATTGGTCCGTATGAGATAGTTGAGCGAATTGGGCCTGTAGCTTACCGTTTGAGGTTACCTTATGAGTTAGAGAAGATCGATGATGTTTTTCATGTGTCTATGCTTAGGAGATATAGATCGGATCCTTCTCATGTTATGCCCGTAGAGGAGATAGAGTTGAATCTGGATTTGTCGTATAATGAAGAGCATGTCGAGATACTTGCTTCTGATAGCAAGGTGTTGCGTGGTAAGACCATAGAGTTGGTCAAGGTGTTGTGGAGACATAGAGGTGTGGAAGAGGCCACGTGGGAGAGGAAAGCGGATATGGTTGAGCAGTTTCCGTATTTGTTTCCGTTAGGTAATTTCGGGGACAAAATTCCTTAAGTGGGGGAGAGTTGTAACACCCGGGTTTAGGGGTCGGGTGAAAATAATATTTTAATATTATTTGGGCTCGGTTTTATAATTTAAATAATGTTTCAGGTTTTGTTTTCAAATTAATTAATTGTGTTGACCATGTTTTGGGATTAAACCCCAAATAGACATGGATTTCCCTTCCTTGTGAATATCTCATTTCATTAAGGGCAAAATGGTCTTTGGGCCTTTAAATTAAAACAAAACAAAACACCCCCTTTTTACTATTCATTCTCTTCTTCAAAGAAAACCAACGGGTTGGAGAGCTCTCTTCTCACAATCACTATTCCATTTCATTCCTCCTCCGTTTCAACTCGTTTTTGAAAGGTAACACCGTTTTTGACTTCTCCTCAACTCCCTCTCTTCAAAAGTACCATTAGATTTTATTTTCGTTGAAGTTTTGAAAATGGGGATTTCAAAAGATTTGATTAAAAATGATGCCTTTGTGTTGCTAAACCTAATATTTTGATTTAATATGGTTAGTTATGAGGTTTGGGGGTTAAATGGTAGCACATATGTGAATTTTGAATGGTTTTAAACAAATTCCCGAATTTGGGTATAAATGGGGTTTTTGGAGGGTTTTGGTTGAGTTTTGGGGGTTGTTTTAGGTGGGAATTGATAGGCCATTGGTAGTACTATGGTTGGGGGTTGATTTGGGATCATTTGTGGGTGTCAAAGTTGTTGGAAACATGGATTTTGGAAGAGGTTTTGGGGCTGCCCGAGTTTGGTTAAATGTGGGGTTGTTCATGGTTTGAAACATTGTAATTTGTGTTTGAATTGTGTTTCGGGTTAGTATTTTGATGTTTGGGCTGATTTGAGGTTATTTGAATTGTATTGAGGTTGTTTCGAAGCGAGAACTTGTGTCGGAGAAGCATCGGGAAGAAATCCGGAAGCTTGAGAGTGGTTGCTTTCTTGGCTTGGAGCTTGGAAGCTTAGGTGAGTGGTTAAATGTTTAAAGTGGTTTTTAAATGGTTGGTTCGAGTATGTGGACTAGGTCGGGCTTGGTAGACCCACCTAGAGTTAGGATTGGGGTGGTAGCCTAATCCTAAACTTAACTAGAGCAATTGGTTGAACTTGTATTTGATGAATATGCCTCGTGATATTTGTGTTGTGATGATTTATGTATAATGTGTTATACATGTGAAACGAGGAATGATTTGTGATGCTTAAGGCATGCATGGAAATGGTTCATGATTGTAATCATGGTGAGTACGTGCTAAGCACGGAATTGATTGTAATGAATAATGTGGATTGAGTTAAATGTTGGCACTAGTATGCTTGAGTACAAATGATCGATCATTAGGATGTTAGTGTGCACACATGAGTTTAAATTCGCGCGTGGCCTTGGTGGCGTTGAGTCACCAAGGAGGAGTACGGGTTCGCCCAGAAATTGTTTATATATTAGTCGATGATGAGTGGAATCCCATCGACGGGGCGTGAGGATGAGTGGAATCCCCTCCGCGAGACTGGTGATGAGTGTAATCCCACCGTGAGGTAAAGTGGTTGTTGGATGTGAGTTCCAACGGGTTTATCCGCGTATTCGGGTCATAGCTAGGTGCCAATGTTGATTGATATGTGTATCAATGTGTTGTGAAATGTGATCTCTATTTGAATGTTTATATGTGATTACATATGTTGTGAAATAGAGCTTTATGAGCATGGCATATAATTGGATATTGCTCATGCATCTTTAACTTTTGGCTCTTGAGGATCTTTGGTAATTGTGCTTTTACCTTGGTTGAGATCGTGCTTGGACCCTGCATTGTCGAGGTTTGTTTTTAAAGAGCTTACCCTCACTAAGCTTATTGCTTACGCTCTCTCTTTGTTCGACAATGCAGATCCTTAGTTCGTGGGTTGCTTGCGTAAGTGGAGGGCCTCCAAGTGTGGTTGTTGGCTTTGAGTACATCAAGTATGAGCTTTTAATGTTTGAACATGTAATAGCTAAGCAATGGGATTTGTGTTATTTTGTTGGATATTGTTGGTTGTCTAGGAGCTTGTTTAGACTCCTTGTTTATGTTGCTTTTGTATGGCTTGTTGATGCCATGTTTGAATTGTAAATCATGCCTAAAATGCTTACCATGTGTGTGTTGGCCAATACCTTTGAAGTTACTTATGTGTATGGTTGTTGAAGCATGAACCCTTGAGTGCTTATATGCCATCTTTGATCAATGCATGATCTCTTCGATATACGTACATGTTGGTTGCTTGTATGGCTAGATCTCGATTTATAAATGGCGTATGATTGCTTGTTTGAGTCTAGGGAGGTCTTAAATCGCATCTAGGTTCGAGTCTTGTATGTTTTTGCTGAATTTGGGAGACTTACAGTGCAGGGCGTATCAGTACGCCTAAGGGCCGTATCGATACGGCCTTGCCTCCAGGACTCAAGTTTGGTTGGGCGTATCGATACGCGAGGGTGTATCGATACGGTTTTTGCTCACTGGAATTCTGAGATTTTGGTGAGTTATTAGCGTATCGGTACGGTGTGTTAGCGTATCGGTACGGGTTTATCTCGTTGACCACGAGATGTTGACTGGGAAGGGCGTATCGATACGCTCAAGGGCTGTATCGATACGGTCTTCCTGTGTTGACCCTTGAGTGTTGACTTTGGTCAAGGCGTATCGATACCCTCGACAAGTGTATCGATACGGCCTGCTTAATTATAGAAATTGGGTTGTTTTATGAATGATGTCTTGAATGGTCGATCTTTGTATTGCTCTTGTTTCCGCTGACGTGTTTCACATAGGTAATGGTAATGCATTTAGATAAGATTAATGAAAGAAATTTTTAGGGTTGCTAACCGAGGGGGAACCTTAACGGGTTTCGCTTCAGTTTTCCCCGTGTGACCCACTCGGACCGGTCAAGCGTCCGGACCGAGACGAGGGGGTTACAGAAAGAAGGAATTTTTAGGGTTTAGGGTTATTGGCAATTTAAGGTTCTGCTGTAATAAACAAGTAATAACAATTAAATTGAAATAGAAAGTATGAACAAAGATAACAATAGTTAAAAGAAGTGTTGAACACCTTTATTAACTAGATTAGAGGCTTGAATAACTCGTTGACTTTCTTCTTGAATAACAAAAGAAATAAGGTTAAATAATTCAGTGATGTTTCACTTGGGAGTGATAAATGTTAGAAATGTAGAGTAGATTGGATTGGAAGAAGGAATGTTTAGGTTAGTTAGTGCTAGTTCCTTCAATTTTCCCCCTTTTTAATTGTAGCTGATAAGGTATGAAAATGTGAAAGAAATATTGTCGAGGAGATTGGATTGTAAAAATGATTGTGTTGAAATTCATGTAATGGTTACGATTGTTGGTTGAGATGGTTATGGTTTTTGGTTAAAAAGTGGTTTGCATATGCTCTACAGCTCTAGTATTGAATGTGTTGGAAGTAGGGTGGGAATTGTCGGGTACTCGGGATTCGGGTACCCAGAAAACCGGGTACCCGGTTCATCTGGGTACCTCATTAAACGGCCCGTGTCCCGGCCCATTATATCCGGGTACCGGGTACCCGGTTCCTATTTTTTTATTTTTTATTTTAAAATTAAAAAAAATCACATGTTAAACACAAAAATATTTAAAAAAAATAAATTTAAAACTTAAAAGAATATAATACAAACATAGAAAAAATGTAGGGATTTAAACTTAATTTTAGAGTGAAAATATTAAGAAACATATAATAAAAATATAATTTTAAATATAAAAAATATATATTAAATTTTATCGGGTCGGGTCGGGTACCCGGTAAGGAAAAACTTTCGGCCCGTGTCCTGGGAAATTTGCCGGGTTGGGTAATTTTTTTCCAGGAATTACCTGGTATTTTTGTTTCGGGTTTTCGGGTCGGGTCGGGTTTTTTCTCCCACCCCTAGTTGGAAGGATGTGATTGTTTCTTAAGATCAAATAGGTGATTTGAAGTAGTATGTAATTCTGGAAATGAGTTTTTAATACACATGGTTGAAAGCAATATTTCTTGGTTGATACTATTTGTCGAACTTGAGAACGAAACAGAAACCTCCAAATATCATTACATTTGAATGGAAAATTTAACCATAGGTAGTATTTGCATCAAAGTTTAGGTTTTTAGACATATTCTTATAAGTAGTTGGCAACTATTTATACTTTGCTAAAACTGAAATGTAGCTTTCATATGTCAATGTAAAGAGGTGAAATAGAACAAATCCTTGGAATTCATATGCAAAATCCTAGTCGTAAAGTTCAGATTTTGTAGAAGTGTCATCATTTTTGCCTTTCAACGTTCCATCTTTGATTATTTTAGGTACACGTTGCAGACAATGGAGCATGAGAAGAAGTCCGATAAAGGGGAGGCTAAGGCACCTAAGATATGTACACCATATTTCCATTTCTAGTAAGTTGAAGTTGAATGTATATAGAATTGTCTAATTTATTAAATATGAGTTGCATAAGCTAACAGTGAAATTTTGTTTTACAGTAAAACAGAATGTAAACGTTTGAAGGGGGAAGAAGAAAATGAACAACAATGTAAGTGTGTTGTGTAATGATTTGTTAAGTGTACATGGTATTTTTATTGGACTAATTGTGGGAGTGATACATGAAAAAAAGCATTGGGTTTGAGGTGGAAGCAGATGAGTGAAGATAAGAAGAAGCCTTATGTACAAATGTTCGAGGAGCAAAAGCATGCTCAGGCTGAATAGAAAGCTAGAGGCAATGTGAAGGAAATTGTAGTTTCTCAAAAAGACAAAAAAAGGTAAGTGAATTTTTAAAATTATTTATGGAGAAAAAGATGAAAATGTCCTAACATAATGTATATTCGTGTGACAGTTAAGTAATTAATGTTTGTATGAAATGTTGTAGGAGAAATCTTCAAGATGTAGTCTCATTAAGCTATCATATGTGTTTGAAGAGATGAGGAAGTTGAAGATTGAGGGTATTGTTCATGAGTTAGGGTTTGGTCCGTTAATGGAAATGAAACCGAGAGCAATTCATTGCGACATATGTCGCACTTTAGTAGAGAATTTTGATGTCCACAGCTCGATGATGGAATTTGATGGACATAAAATTCCAGTGTTGGTTGAAGATGTGGAGGCTGTATTGGGTTTGAGGAATGAAGGATTGGATGTTGAAGTGGGCACGAGAAATGTTGATGCAAAAGAAATGGCATCGAAGCACCGAATAAGAAGGGATACCACAGTGAAGGAACTTGAGGAGGAGATACTTAGCGGTGCTTTTGAAGGAGACGAGTTGAGAGCTCGTGTTCTTCTTTTCATTGTCAGTGTTTTTATAAGTCCAAATGCGAACTTGATGCCTTCCTCAGAACATTTGCGGTTGTTGTGCCCAGCGGGGTTGAAGGGAAATCTCAATTGGTGCAAATATGCATATGAGAGGTTACTTGATGGAGTAGCGAAGTGGAAAGTTCGTGGTGGGTTGGCATACATGACCGGATACATCGCGATATTAGAGGTAATTTATGTTTAAAAGTATGTTTTGTTCGAACGTAGTAGTTGTTTCATGTGATTGAGTTTATTGAGTTTTATTATAATGTTTTGATTAATAATAAATGTAGGTGAGTTTATTTGATTTTTGGAGTGGAATCGCGAGCAGAAGAGTTGATGCCGCTGATGGTCGCGGTTGCATACATGCTTAGGGCAACAAGAAGGAAGTAAGGAAGATTGTAAACAGCCTCAAGGAAGAAAGGCCTGCTAAAAAACCCAAGGTAAGTGGGTTAAACGATTTGGTATTATATAGGATGTTGTGGTTATATGAAATGATTTACTGATGATGTTTGCAGGTACTTGGGTATGATGACGAGAATGTGGAAGGGGAAGAAGGGGGAAGACTCAATGGAACAAATGATGTGGTTATGGAGATGCTGCAGATGGTACTGTTAGAGTTGGGTGGAATAAAACATAGTCTGGAAGCCCGTGTGAAGAATGAAAAAGAATTAGAAGAGAGTTTAAGGGAATTGAAGGAGGAATGCAAGAATTTAAATGCCAACATGATAGAATTGCAGAAGTGGTTGACGAAAGCTTATTCGGAACTTGTTGTTGCTGTTCAAGAAGAAGAAGAAGTGGTTGACAAAGGGGAAGCAAGAGAGTCCGATCTGAACCATGGACTTGATATTGACGAAGACACATTGATGGACGACGATGTCGAGCGATTGAATGAAGAAACCGTTGCTGTCCTGAAAGCAAAGAAAAAGGTATAAGCATTATAAGTTATTTTGATCAATGTTTCATCAAGTTAAGGTATGAGATTATTGTTATTGATATTGTTGGTGTTAACTTGTAGGGCAAGACAATAGCAGTAGCTAATGCAAAGGTTAGTGGCAAAGGAATAAGAGTAGGAATCAGAACTCGGAACATGAATAAAGTTAGCGATTGAAGGAAGTGTGATGTGGACAATGTTTGGTTTAAGTAGGGTTTGTTTAGAACATTATATGTTGTGTTTGATTATGCATAATGGGTGAAATTCGTATGTTATTCAAACTAATTGTAGGGGTTCAATAATTACTGAAGTTTTCTAATAAAATTTAATTCGTTGAACGTGCAGTACTTATTTGTGTTATTAAGTATTGAACAAAAAAATGTGTAAGCATTGCAGATACTGACGTACGTGCAAGTACCGGAGGGAGTAGGCGCGTCAAAGAAAAACACTTGCGACTATATATGGAATACGCCATTGCGTGTAAGGTAAGCAATCTGAATCTGAAAGTATGCTACAATGATGTGTTCTGTTCAATATAAGTTGTAAGTTTTTGTATGGGTGCAGTGAAGTCGTCGTAGATTTTGGCCACTCATATTTGTCTGTAAGTGATGCAGATACGATACGACCAGGAAGTTGGGTCGGTTCAATGGTTAGTAGGTTTGACTATTCCCCTTAAGCATTTTGCAGCATATTTGAAGAAATTTAGTACGATAGTTGCTATATGTTTTGTTTATGGTTTAGGTTATAGATGTCGTTGGTTTTACAATTGTAGATGAAGATAAAAGGAAGCAATCTAAAACAAGGAGAGGGTACATCCCGTGTACATTGAGTGTATGTTTAATATTAAAGAATCTTATGTCTATTATGAACAAATGGATGTGGTTTTGTAAGGATACATGATTAATAATAAATGATGTATTGTAGTCTCAGCTTCTGGATGGGATAAATGTTGGTACAATTGTTGATTATTGGCGTAAGATTTTCAAACCGTGTGTCCAGTTGACGGACTGTAATGTGGTACGAAAAAGTATTACTATATTAAACATCCCATGCACTTTCATGTCAAATGTATATTACAATAGAAACCGTTGATTGTTTCAGCTCTTTATCCCCGTGAATGACAACGGGTATTATTGGTTTATGTGTGTGGTGGATCTTGATGCTGGTGAAGTGAAGCTACTCGAAAGCTTGCCAACGACCCGATCCAATGCTGCAAGAGTGTCTATGGCTGAGAACCTAGTAATAAGCGAGAACTGCGAGCTTTTATTCTTCCACCGTTTAAGATGTGACATAGTATGTAAAAACATAAAAATGTTTGTGCATGTAGAGGAATAGTTTAGGAGAATGTTTAAAAGATAAGAAGTTTGTCCAAGTGTTTGGCTCACCATCAAGGCCATTGAGCGATCTGCGCGTGATGGTGGAAAAAGTCAAACATCAGGATAATGGGTACATAGTTGTTATATTATAGTACTTTGTGTTATTTTTGTTTAATAAATTGCAAATGATTACTCGTGGTATTATGTTAACACGAATTTGTATTCAAACGGAGATGATTGTGGTATGTTTTGCATCAAATGGATGCAGCTTTGGAATGATAAGCCTATAGGGGAAGTGATAAGTTCATATAATTTTCATTATACTTTGCTTACTTTGGTCATCTATACTGGAAAAAATGGTCTCTAATAAATGCTTAATTTGTTTATACTTGTCTTACTAGACCGTTGGAAAATGGGATTGAATATTTCTTTTGTATGATCTTATCAGTCATGATAAGAATCGTTTGCGGAGATTTATAAATGAGATTGAATTTTTTTTCACTTTTGTTTTTCTATTTAAATTTTTTTAAAAATTAGTTTATTTATGAATTTTCACCCTCACTTTTAAACATTTATAATTTACCCATAACTCTAAATCCTGGCTCCGTCGATGTTAATTCCTTTTTATTTCAAGAGTAGTGACATTTTCACCCATTTCTGGGAAACTTGTGATTATTTGGAGTAGGAATAAGATCGGAAAATTTTGACGCTGATTATCGTCAGTTTTTTTTCTTTATTTTATTATGTTTTATTTTTATTTTTTATTTTTAATAAGAATAATTATGTTTTTGTGGTATGTTTATCTTGTCTTTCAATATGTTTTTTTTTTCTTTTTCGGTCGTTTGATCATTTTTATTTATATATTCTCAGGGTTGGACTTGATGCCACCGCGACTGGTCAAGATGAAACTTATTTGTTATCATGTTGATATTTTCTGTTCTGGACCATCAGATTGAATTTGGGTACACGATTTACGTTCGTGGGTAGTTTTCTCACGACGCTCGGCTCTGATTTGCAGTTCTTGATGCTCTTTCAGTAGCTTGAACTCTTTTTGTGGTTTGTTTGCCGGTGTAATAAGATTTGTTTGTATCTATATTTTGTTGGAGTCTTCTGGTTAAATTTTTAACTTTTTGGTCCTTGTATGATCTAAAGTGGCTATATTCTTGTGCCAATGTTATATGAGAATGTTCAAATTATATATTTAATTTACAACGAATCTCTAATTATAATTTCAAATGTTTTTTTAATAAAACTAATTATTTTTATTAAATAAAGTTACAAATGACGAAGGAGTGATGATTATAATATTAGTTGATACTATAACCTTTATATTTTTATTATTTAAATTTATTTTATTTTTATAAATGATATATTTAAATTTATTTTGTTTTTTACAAATGACGACGGAGTGATGATTATAATATTAGTTGATACTATAACCTTTATATTTTTATTATGGGTAATAATTTGATACACTTACAGTGGAAATTAAAAGTTTCCACAAGTGGCTTAGTTTAGGGTGTGAGGTTTAGAATTTATGGATAGTAGTTAAAATTTAGGGTTTAGAGTTAAAATTTAAGATTTATAGATTAAAACATAAATCCTCACAATGTTACCTTAAAAAGTAAACCATAATCTCTAAACCTACATTATAACCCTAAACTTTAAATCCTAACTATTATCCCTAAATTCTAAAGCCCTACACTTAAACCTATAAACCCTACACCCTAACCTAAGGCCCTAAACCCTAAAAGTAAGGCTCTTGTAGAAACTTTTAGTTTCCACCGCTAGTGTATTGAATATAAATCCTAAAATTATTGAGTAAAAAACAGTTAATATATTATATAGGCTTAATACACTTTTCCCCCTAAACTATATATGTCTTCCCAACTTGCCTCCTAAAGTTTATTTTGACCACTTTTGTCCCCTAACGTTTTTCGTCATTACCCATATTACCCTCTACCGTTAAAAAAATTATTTTGACCAATAAAGATACGCCGCGTTATTTTCTTTATTTATTTTTAAATTTTAAAATAAAATAAATATATTAAAATATTTATTAATTTAATTAATTTCCTACAACAGCCAAAATACCCCATTTTCATCCATCATATCCTTCCCCTTTTGTTTTCCCATCACTCCCATTCTCCATCTTTTTGTGTTTAAGCTCATAAAGTTCCATCTCCTTGGAAAACGGAGTTCAACTCATCCTCTCCACCGTAAAGCCAAAAATCATCATCGGAAGGTGGAATATCCTCGTTTTTAAAATCATCAGCTGAATATGGTAAAGAAAGGATCTCGTCTATTTGTCTCACAAGAGCATTCAGCAACTCACTGCAACAAGTAAATAACCACAGGCTCAGGCTTAAAACCGTAACAACAATTAGAAAATTGAGGTAAAAAACCAAAGACATACCGAGTCTTGAAAAACAAAGAACTGTTCCTATAATACTCTTCAACTTTCTCCATCAAACTTGCTATACTCTTTAGAACCCTTTGAAATACCCACTCTTCTCCAAATTCTCTTTGTACATTTTCCAGCCACTCCCTTTCCCTTCTTCCCCTTCTTTCTTCTTTTCCTGATACATCATCTCAATTCTCAAACCCACACGCTATCTTCATCCCCAGCTCCGCCTCCAAATCACCCTTTTTCGGCGGCATCGGATAACACTTCGGCGCCTGAAACCGCTGCTGCATTAGCTGCGCGTACATTGCCCTCGATATCTTAACCGCCACCGTAACCATCTCCACTTCTTCTTTCCCTCCCTTCAAAAACCGTTCCATTTTCGCCGTGTGTTTCATCGAATCCAGGTCACGGTCGTAAAACCCTTCCACGGCTAAAGAAATCAACAACGCGTGTTTTAGGAAATTAGTTAAATTAATAAATATTTTAATATATTTATTTTATTTTAAAATTTAAAAAAAAAATGACATGGCACATTTTTATTGGTCAAAAGAAAAACAATTAATAGTAGGGGACAATATAGATAACAACGAAAAACGTTATAGGAGCAAAAGTGATCAAAATAAATTTTATAGGGCAAGTTGGAAAAATATATAGTTTAGGGGGAAAATGTATTAAACTTATTATATAATTTATTTATTTTGGTTATATATGTTCCAAAAAATATTTTATGTATTAAAAAATTATATTTCAATCTTAATAAATTAGACTGTATTTGTCAAACTACGTTTTTTTTTTATCAAAGTCAAACTACGTTTTATAAAAATAATAAAATTACATTTTAATTTTCGTTTCTCATACAAGACGATTTGAGTTGTAGATAGTAGATATATAACATAGACCCGGCCTTGGAGAATGTCAGTGGAAATTCTCTAGAAACCGTGTGGAGCCCGTTAAATATGCTGCCAACTCCCATGTGTAAAATCTCAAAGGAATTGGTGTTCTCTAATGAAGTTGGATTAAAACGAACTCGATGAACAAAGATCACTTTGATAAGATTTTGTTTCAGCTAATCAGTTCGTCAACGGAACTAAATGATTTAATATTAAAGTAATGATTTATATTCAATACAATGACGGTGAAAACTTTTAGTTCCCTCCAAGCGCCTTAATTTTATGTATTAGGGACTTAATTTAGAGTTTAGGGGTGTAACCCCTAGACCCACTTATGTGTTACAACTCTCCTCTCCTAAAAAAAATTCGTCCTCGAAATTTACCAAAGTCGTTGAAATGCATAAACTACTATTTCATCCATTCATGTACTGAAACTTACCCATTAGAATATCCTTATTTCTCGGAACTCCGAGACGGTCACTGTAACACCCGTGTTTTGTTTTGGGGTTAGGAGTTAGTCGGGTTAATTGGTCTGAGTCGGTAGAACTAATTTTAATCAAATTGATCTTAGTTGAGCAAATTGGGTTTTAAATAAAAAGGGAGGGGTATTTTGGTAATTTTAATAAAAAAAAACTTTATATCTTAAAAAAAATTATATCACCTAATCATTTTCCCTTATCTTCTTTCTTCCTCCCCCCACCGTTGAAAACCATTCCCAAACTTTCCCAAACCCCAAAATCTTAATTCATCAAATTACTTCATCAAATCAAGGGCGTTTTTGAAGGTAATCACATATTTGAATTCTCCTCTTCATCCTCTATGTTTACATAGCTTTATATCTCGAAACTACCCACTTTTGTGATTTTCAAGTTTAATGGAAATTTGAGTTTTTAGTGAGTTTTTCAATTGATTTTGATTTATTGAGTTGGGTTTTGAGTTAGTCTTGTTAAAATACACATAATATGTTAAAATGAGTAATTTTGGGTGAAAATCCGAAATGGGTATTTATGGCCATTTTTGAAGTGTTTAAAACTTGAATTTTGATGAGTTTTAGAGTTCAATTGAAGGGCTGATGGTATATGTATATTAGGAAAGTGTTTTGGAACCATTTAGATGTCATTTGGGTGATTGAAAATATAGTTTTCTGCTGGGTAATAAAGGAGCACGAAAATGAGAAATTTGGTGATTGTTTGAGTTGGAAATTGTTGGAGCTTGGCTTGCACTTATGAGTTGATGTTGTGGCTGAATTTAGCAATTATTTGTGAGTATGAGATGTGTTGGAAACTTGAGTTTTCATCAAGGTTATGAGCTGCTTGAATTAGATAAAGTTGGGGTTTGGTCATGACTTAATATGTTGAGTTTGATATTTGAATTTGTATTCCGGGTTAGCTACTTTGATGTTGAGTTGATTCGAGGTTGTTTTACTTGTGTTGAGATGTTTAGAAGCGAGGTTTTGAGATGGTGAAGCCTTGGGAACAAATCTGGAAATTGAAGGCCATGGTTGCTTGGTGTTTAAGCTTGGATGTGGAGGTGAGTGGTTAAAATATTTTAAATGGTTTTGAGCAATTGGTTCGAGCATGTGGACTAGGTTGAGATTGGTAGACTCACCTAGAGTTAGGATTAGGGTGGTAGCCTAATCCTAAGCTTTAGTTAGAGACATTGGATGATCTCTTTAATTGATGTTATGCCTCATGATGATTTGTGTATGTATAATGTGTTATACATGTTGTTGAGGCATGGTTTGATGCATTGCTATGCATGTGGTTTGGATTGTAAACTGTGTATGATGATGTTGAGTTTAATATGATGTAGGATGCCATATTATTACTCTTGAACATGACATTATGATGATTATGTATAAGGTGATATACATGTATGTTGGGGCATGATTTAATGCATTGTTATATGCATGTTGTTGAGATATTTGATGTTGAGTTTAATATGAAGTAAGATGCCATATTATGACTCTGAACATCAAAGGTTGTGGAATTTGATTAATATTGGCACTAGTATGCTTGGGTACAATGATCGATCATTAGGATGTTAGTGTGTACACATGAGTCAAAAGTCGCGCGTGGCCTTGGTGGCGTTGAGTCACCAAGGAGGAGTACGGGTACGCCCGGAAATTATATTTACATTAGTCGGTGATGAGTGGAATCCCATCGACGGGCGTGAGGATGAGTGGAATCCCCTCCGCGTGAGATTAGGCGTGAGGATGAGTGGAATCCCCTCCGCGTGAACGGTGATGAGTGGAATCCCACCGCCAGGTAATGGTTGTGTTGTTGGAAAATGCGTTCCAACATGTTATCCGCGTATTCGAGTCATAGCTAGGTGCCAATATGAGAAAGTATGTTTATGCCAATATGAGATTATGCATACATGCTAATATGAATTGATATGTGTATCAATGTGATATGAAATGTGAAATTCAAATGTGAAGTGATAAATGATTTGGTTAATGCATTGAGGTATATATATATATCGTTGTAAGTTGAGCTTATGAGATGTTGAGCATGACATAATGTTGATTATATGTTCATGCATCATGTTCATTTTGGTTCATGTGGATCAAAGATAAAGTCATGTATTTCATCATGATAATTGCTCGAGCTTGGACCCTGTATTGTCGAAGGTTTGTTTTATGAGCTTACCCTCACTAAGCTTTTATGCTTACGCTCTCTTTTGTTCGACAATGCAGATAAATAGCTTGTGGGTGGCAATGGAAAGGAAAGGTCTTCAAGTGTTGCTTTTGGTGAGCTCAATGTATGATTTATAAATTAAAAGATTGTAATAGTAAAGCAATGGGATAAGTGTTGTGTGTCTTGATACTTTGATGTGTGTTGATTTGGTTTGGCACTTAGATGCCTTGTTTGATTTGTAAATGTCACTTATGATGCATGCCTTGATGAATGCTTGAGTGATGTATGTTGGTAGATATTTAAATTGCTTATCATGTGTGTTGGACATATGTCTTGTGAGGATGCCTAAGTGTATGGATGTTGAAGCATGAGACCTTATGTGCTTGCTTGCTTTCTTTTGATTGAATGCATGATTTTCCTTAGTTGATTAAGGTATGCTCATGTTGAGTATCATGTATGAAAGGTTCTTAATGTATAATTTACCATGTATGTATGATGGTTCATAATCATGCTTTGAATATGTTGAAGTTGGGAGTCTTGCAAAACAGGGCGTATTGATACACTAAAGTGCTGTATCAATACACTCTTGCATAAATGGCAGATTTTTGGTCAGGCGTATCGATACACTAGGGTGTATCGATACTGGCGTATCGATACACTAGGGTGTATCGATACGGTCCCAACTCTCTGTTTTTTTTAGGAGTGGTGGAGTGTGGGTCGTATCGATACGGTGACTAAGCGTATCGATACGGTTTGACCTAGTTGACCAATAGCTGTATTGATACACTAGAGAGTGTATTGATACACTATATCTGTATTGATACACTAGAGAGTGTATCGATACACTATAGCTGTATTGATACACTAGAGAGTGTATCGATACACTATAGCTGTATTGATACACTAGAGAGTGTATCGATACACTATAGCTGTATTGATACACTAGAGAGTGTATTGATACACTATATCTGTATTGATACACTAGAGAGTGTATCGATACACTATAGCTGTATTGATACACTAGAGAGTGTATCGATACACTATAGCTGTATTGATACACTAGAGAGTGTATCGATACACTATAGCTGTATTGATGCACTAGAGAGCTGTATTGATACGGTATGCTTAGAAAGGATAAATGGGTTGTTTTAACATGCAGATTTGGTGGGTTGTTGATATATCGTTTGTGTTTCCGCTGTCGTGCTTCACTTAGGACTTAATAATGCATTTAGACAAGATTAATTAAAAAAAAATAGGGTTGCTAACCGAGGGGGAACCTTAACGGGTTTCGCTTCGGTTTTCCCCGTGTGACCCACTTGGACCGGTCATTCAGCTAGACCGGGATGAGGGGGTTACATTTGTTGGCATTAGAGCTTAAGGTTTCCAAAACCTTGGGCAGGTAAGTGAGTAAGTTGTGTTTTATGATTAAGATGCACGGTGTTTGCTTATCATGTAAGCATGTTGCTTGTTATTCGAGTATGCTGTAATGAATGATTGCTTGCTTTGTAGGTATGATTGCTTGTGTGACAAGTATGTTGATTGTTTGTTTAAAAACATGTTGCTCGTTACCCGTGTATGCGGTGATGTGTGATTGTTTGATGGAGAAGGTATGTTGTTTGATCCTACGCATATGTTTGCTTGTTTAGTAAGTATGCCTTGTAATATGCATGATTGAGCATGTATGTGTGTTGAGTTGCTTGAAGCATGTTGAGTAGAGTCTCATTGCTTCTATTACATCGGAAAAAGAGATTTTAAGAGAGGAAATCATACTTGAGCCACTTGGACCTTTTCCTTTGCTAACCCAGTTTGTATGTTAATGTATTGTTGTTGTTAGTTTACTGCTTTTTGGTAAGGTTGAGGCCAAAGCATGGACTGTGAATCAGTAAGTGGAAAATGTGGGTTCTGAAAATGTGAATGATGTTGAGGGAGTCCATCATCTTGGTTAGGGAGGTATGGTTGTGCCGGAGTTGAGGTACAATTTGGTTGACTGAGTTAGTATGTATGTGGGTTGGTTCCTGTTGATGAGGAACGATGTGATCGTTTCTGGTGTTAGTGGTGAAAGAGGTGACGACCTATGAGTGGGAGTCAGAGTGTTATTGATGATATAGTAGGTAAGCATTTGGTACAGTTTTGAGCTTGTTCCCTTCTGGTTGATTCTAAATTTGTACATTGTTAGCAAGCATGCAAGTTTGAATGTGCCGATGAGGTGTCAGAGGTAGGTATGAGTACCTTAATTCTTTTGGCGAGATCTAGGTAGGGGTCTCGTGCGAGTGATATGAATTTCAGAAATGTTAGTTGGTGATCGTTGGGATTTAATCTATGGTTTTAATGCAAGACAGCCGGTCAGTGTCCGTGAGTGGAAATCAATTTGTGTGATTGGGCCAGTGTACGTCTGAGTTGTCTTCCAGCGAGAAGGAGAGATGAAGTCACTTTCGATATAGTTGAGTTGAGAAGGGAGTCTTGAGTTTTGACTCTAGGTTGTTTGTTAGAGGTAGAGCAAGTCCAGCATGACTGTTTGTATGTGATCAGAATTGAATTTTGAAGTTACGAGATGCTCTAAGAACAGTCAAGAAGAGTCAGATTTTGTTGAAGGACCAGTCTGAAAACAAGAGGATCGAAGACTATCAGTGTGTACATGTGAAGATGCAATTTCTGCGGATTCGTCCTTTTGTGTGTGAGCATGTAAGAAATTAGATATCTTTGTTGAGACCTTAGATGTAAAGACACATGTGACTAGCCTTTTGGGAGATAGTAGTGATCAGAAAGATGTACAGAAGATGTTTGTTGGTGGTTTAGGGTTACTAGTTTCTAGTAGATGGGAAGTGATCGTCTTCCTATAGTTTTGATGTACCTTCTGGCAAGGTTTGGCTTGAGGAACACATAGTTAGAGTATACTTTGAGACAAGGAGACAGTTGCCTGGAAGTTGCAGATTTCTATGAACTGTAGTAGTAGGTGAAGATGTGAACTTCATATTGAATGATTGATCCAGCTTTGAAGGTCGAAGATTGCTTGAGTATAGTTGGCAGGTTTGCTTAGCAAGTGTAATGAAGTTGATTCTGAATGAAGATTAGACCGCAGCAGGTTAAAATAGTTTGTGATTCTTCCTAGAAGAGTTTAGAAGAAACGCCCAGTTTATCTCCTGACAGAGAAGAAGAGTTTATTAGTGATGTCGTCTCCGAGTTTGCTCGTGTTTTAATTTGCTCTGTATCTTATGAATTCTGACGGAATTGAGAATGTTGAAGAATTAACTTTGAGAACTGTTAGGCCTTAGACTCATTAGGTCTAGTACGTCATCTTAGAGTATGACAGTACAATTTGTGAAGAAGAAAGAGTGACGGTACGAGAATGTGTTTAGATTTCAGACAGCTGAAACAAGTGACAGTGAATGAGTAGTATCCGCTTCCGAGTGTCAGTGATTTGTTGGTCAGTTAGTGTGTGCTTCAGTCTATTTGAAGATTAATTCGAGATCCGGTTACCACCAGAATTAGAAAGGGGTTTGTGATGTGATTTGTGTATCTATGATTTGGGAGTGTGAGTCAGACATGTTCTGTGCTATGTTTGTTGAAGAGATTGAGTTGAGTCTGAAATTGCGTGCAATGAAGAACTAGTTGAGATCTCAGTGTCGGATAGCAAATGTTGTGTGGCGAGTCTAACGAGTTGGTTAGTATGTTGTGGTGAGAGAGGAATGTGTGGAGGAGCATGTTTCATTGACTCTTCCTGTTCGATGAATTTCGAGGACGAAATTTCCTTAAGTGGGGGAGAGTTGTAACACCCGTGTTTTGGGGTTAGGAGTTAGTCGGGTTAATTGGTCTGAGTCGGTAGAACTAATTTTAATCAAATTGATCTTAGTTGAGCAAATTGGGTTTTAAATAAAAAGGGAGGGGTATTTTGGTAATTTTAATAAAAAAAACTTTATATCTTAAAAAAAATTATATCACCTAATCATTTTCCCTTATCTTCTTTCTTCCTCCCCCCACCGTTGAAAACCATTCCCAAACTTTCCCAAACCCCAAAATCTTAATTCATCAAATTACTTCATCAAATCAAGGGCGTTTTTGAAGGTAATCACATATTTGAATTCTCCTCTTCATCCTCTACGTTTACATAGCTTTATATCTCGAAACTACCCACTTTTGTGATTTTCAAGTTTAATGGAAATTTGAGTTTTTAGTGAGTTTTTCAATTGATTTTGATTTATTGAGTTGGGTTTTGAGTTAGTCTTGTTAAAATACACATAATATGTTAAAATGAGTAATTTTGGGTGAAAATCCGAAATGGGTATTTATTGCCATTTTTGAAGTGTTTAAAACTTGAATTTTGATGAGTTTTAGAGTTCAATTGAAGGGCTGATGGTATATGTATATTAGGAAAGTGTTTTGGAACCATTTAGATGTCATTTGGGTGATTGAAAATATAGTTTTCTGCTGGGTAATAAAGGAGCACGAAAATGAGAAATTTGGTGATTGTTTGAGTTGGAAATTGTTGGAGCTTGGCTTGCACTTATGAGTTGATGTTGTGGCTGAATTTAGCAATTATTTGTGAGTATGAGATGTGTTGGAAACTTGAGTTTTCATCAAGGTTATGAGCTGCTTGAATTAGATAAAGTTGGGGTTTGGTCATGACTTAATATGTTGAGTTTGATATTTGAATTTGTATTCCGGGTTAGCTACTTTGATGTTGAGTTGATTCGAGGTTGTTTTACTTGTGTTGAGATGTTTAGAAGCGAGGTTTTGAGATGGTGAAGCCTTGGGAACAAATCTGGAAATTGAAGGCCATGGTTGCTTGGTGTTTAAGCTTGGATGTGGAGGTGAGTGGTTAAAATATTTTAAATGGTTTTGAGCAATTGGTTCGAGCATGTGGACTAGGTTGAGATTGGTAGACTCACCTAGAGTTAGGATTAGGGTGGTAGCCTAATCCTAAGCTTTAGTTAGAGACATTGGATGATCTCTTTAATTGATGTTATGCCTCATGATGATTTGTGTATGTATGATGTGTTATACATGTTGTTGAGGCATGGTTTGATGCATTGCTATGCATGTGGTTTGGATTGTAAACTGTGTATGATGATGTTGAGTTTAATATGATGTAGGATGCGATATTATTACTCTTGAACATGACATTATGATGATTATGTATAAGGTGATATACATGTATGTTGGGGCATGATTTAATGCATTGTTATATGCATGTTGTTGAGATATTTGATGTTGAGTTTAATATGAAGTAAGATGCCATATTATGACTCTGAACATCAAAGGTTGTGGAATTTGATTAATATTGGCACTAGTATGCTTGGGTACAATGATCGATCATTAGGATGTTAGTGTGTACACATGAGTCAAAAGTCGCGCGTGGCCTTGGTGGCGTTGAGTCACCAAGGAGGAGTACGGGTACGCCCGGAAATTATATTTACATTAGTCGGTGATGAGTGGAATCCCATCGACGGGCGTGAGGATGAGTGGAATCCCCTCCGCGTGAGATGAGGCGTGAGGATGAGTGGAATCCCCTCCGCGTGAACGGTGATGAGTGGAATCCCACCGCCAGGTAATGGTTGTGTTGTTGGAAAATGCGTTCCAACATGTTATCCGCGTATTCGAGTCATAGCTAGGTGCCAATATGAGAAAGTATGTTTATGCCAATATGAGATTATGCATACATGCTAATATGAATTGATATGTGTATCAATGTGATATGAAATGTGAAATTCAAATGTGAAGTGATATATGATTTGGTTAATGCATTGAGGTATATATATATATCGTTGTAAGTTGAGCTTATGAGATGTTGAGCATGACATAATGTTGATTATATGTTCATGCATCATGTTCATTTTGGTTCATGTGGATCAAAGATAAAGTCATGTATTTCATCATGATAATTGCTCGAGCTTGGACCCTGTATTGTCGAAGGTTTGTTTTATGAGCTTACCCTCACTAAGCTTTTATGCTTACGCTCTCTTTTGTTCGACAATGCAGATAAATAGCTTGTGGGTGGCAATGGAAAGGAAAGGTCTTCAAGTGTTGCTTTTGGTGAGCTCAATGTATGATTTATAAATTAAAAGATTGTAATAGTAAAGCAATGGGATAAGTGTTGTGTGTCTTGATACTTTGATGTGTGTTGATTTGGTTTGGCACTTAGATGCCTTGTTTGATTTGTAAATGTCACTTATGATGCATGCCTTGATGAATGCTTGAGTGATGTATGTTGGTAGATATTTAAATTGCTTATCATGTGTGTTGGACATATGTCTTGTGAGGATGCCTAAGTGTATGGATGTTGAAGCATGAGACCTTATGTGCTTGCTTGCTTTCTTTTGATTGAATGCATGATTTTCCTTAGTTGATTAAGGTATGCTCATGTTGAGTATCATGTATGAAAGGTTCTTAATGTATAATTTACCATGTATGTATGATGGTTCATAATCATGCTTTGAATATGCTGAAGTTGGGAGTCTTGCAAAACAGGGCGTATTGATACACTAAAGTGCTGTATCAATACACTCTTGCATAAATGGCAGATTTTTGGTCAGGCGTATCGATACACTAGGGTGTATCGATATGGTCCCAACTCTCTGTTTTTTTTAGGAGTGGTGGAGTGTGGGTCGTATCGATACGGTGACTAAGCGTATCGATACGGTTTGACCTAGTTGACCAATAGCTGTATTGATACACTAGAGAGTGTATTGATACACTATATCTGTATTGATACACTAGAGAGTGTATCGATACACTATAGCTGTATTGATACACTAGAGAGTGTATCGATACACTATAGCTGTATTGATACACTAGAGAGTGTATCGATACACTATAGCTGTATTGATACACTAGAGAGTGTATCGATACACTATAGCTGTATTGATACACTAGAGAGTGTATCGATACACTATAGCTGTATTGATACACTAGAGAGCTGTATTGATACGGTATGCTTAGAAAGGATAAATGGGTTGTTTTAACATGCAGATTTGGTGGGTTGTTGATATATCGTTCGTGTTTCCGCTGTCGTGCTTCACTTAGGACTTAATAATGCATTTAGACAAGATTAAATAAAAAAAAATAGGGTTGCTAACCGAGGGGGAACCTTAACGGGTTTCGCTTCGGTTTTCCCCGTGTGACCCACTTGGACCGGTCATTCGGCTAGACCGGGATGAGGGGGTTACAGTCAC
The DNA here is from genome assembly GCA_030270665.1 of Hibiscus trionum. Classification (NCBI taxonomy): domain Eukaryota; kingdom Viridiplantae; phylum Streptophyta; class Magnoliopsida; order Malvales; family Malvaceae; genus Hibiscus; species Hibiscus trionum. The sequence goes on along the minus strand of BSYR01000003.1, from coordinate 77,584,098 downwards.
GAATCAATCTAATCAATCTAATAGTGCCTCCGCCACTAGGACTATCATTAAACCCAAAATCATCTCACTAAGCATCTCAAACCAACTAATTAGAATAAAATATATGAATACATACCGAACTTCATACGATGCCAAAAAAACACTTGTTTCATAACCTTTATAATAAACGGTCTCTGTCAGGGATAAGAAACTTCTCTCGGTATCACAAAAGTTAATCATACAACCAGAAGCATCTCCTCTAAAAACCGAATTACTCTACTAGGTTGACCATCAATTTACGGATAAAGAACTATATCTGAAACCCATACGGGTACTCAAAGGCCTCCAACAAGGCCTTCCAAAATCTAGATGTTAACCCCAAATTTCATTTAGAATCGATATATAGCGGGACACCATGCCATTTTTTCAAGGATAAAGATTTTTTTTTCAAGACGATCAAACATAACCAAGGTTTTAAATAGATGTCACTTACCTTCAACGTAATATTCCAATAATTGTTTCCTTCGTGCATAACAGAGTCACCACATAATCTACACTTTCACCAATCTCACAAACACCTTTCATTTAAATTCGTAATACTTTTATCAAATTTTAATCAGAATAATCTCAAACACAATCATTATCACCGAGCTACCTTACATGTGATCTTATATCGGTTATCTCATATGATCAAACATTTATTCTTAATCTGATTCAGATCTTCAATTTCACATGCATAAACCATCTCAGGTTCTTTATCAAGATTCAAATTCATCAATTTAATCTAAATCGCAAGAGAACCGTATAGACATTTTTTTGCCAGTGTAGATCGAGCTATTATGGACAAAATCGTTATATGTACTTATTACACGAAAAGGATTTGACATCGGAGTTTCGGCCCGAGAAGTACGGTTATAATCTAGGGGCATGTACAGACCAGACACCCTATGATAGACGTCCGGCCGATCTACACAGAATGACACAACTCTAAGCTCTGATACCACTAAATGTAACCCCATAGACCCGCCTATGCGTTACAACGGGTCCTAGAAAGTCACATTAGGGTCACAAGAGTGTCCCACAGTAAAAATACACATAAAAACGTTTTTCCTCAAAACACTTATTAAACAGTAAAATCAACTTCTGTTTAAAATACCATTTCAGGAAGTCATTTAAACACATAACAGAAATTTTAGAAAGTGTTTTACAGACACTATCATAAAACAATACATGACATATATGCCCACTAATTATACAGTACCATACTCCAAAGGCAACGTCGAGAGAACTCCGAACATTGATGTCAAACATTATATCATGATATATTCTTTTAATCTGCGATGGTAAAAACAATGTGAGCTTGGAAAAACTCAGTAATACAGAACTACCAAAAGATTCTATAAGCTCATGCAGATATATGGTACTAAGGCGCTTGTGTATAGAATATTTATCCAAACGTAAACTCCTAAATTCAACCGCCTATATTGAGTCCCTAAACCCTAAAACTAAGGCGTATGTGAAAACTAAAATTTTTCACCTCCAGTGTATCAAATAATTATCCATAAAGTTAACTATATCATACAACATTAAATTTTAGATAATGTATCGTTTACCTTCTTCATTGCGCCTCCTCTGTAAAGATAGTAATATTTTTTAAATATTTTAAGGGTGATTACAAGGTAATAGTTGTTCATAGATATTTTTAACCATTTGACAAAGCATACACATTTTTTTTCTCGGTAATGCACAAATTTATTAAGCAAATTCTAGAAATATGTGTTTTTATATAATAATTGAAAAGTAGTTTTAGACTAAATTAAAAAGAATTTAAAACATTCCTTTAGTCAAAACAACTTGAGAATATGTTCAAGGGTTTTTAAAATGCTTTGGAATAACTTAAAACTGCTTTTAAAGTAGCCAAACCAGTGTTTTTCAAGTAACCGTACTCATACGGTATGTATTGTATCGATACGCCTTAGTGTTTCAGCTACAGGAAAATTCGAGTAGTCAAAACACGTACCGCTACGCTTTGTCCGTATCGATACGGAGTGCTTTAAAACCCCTAATGGCTAGTTCGCGTACCGATACACCCAACTACCTTCAATGGTCAATTTTCCAACGGTCTTTTAAATTGCAGAACCGTACCAATACGCTTGCCATGCGTATCGATATGCATTAGCTAGAAATGCTCAACGGCTAATTCCTAAACTGGACTGTATCGATACGGATATTCGAGTACCGATACACTAAGCTACAGAACTGCATTTATGGTGGGAAATAAAGGCTTTAACGGCTCCAATTTATCCCTAACAACTAGTAACGACTATGAACTCAATTAGAGAAGTATAAAAGAGACCTCGAAGCATCAAGAAAAGACTAATGCTTCAATTGTCAACAACTTATAATATCAAAATTGTCTTAGTTCTTTGCTCACCAGTGTTTAGCAAGTTAGAATCGCTGGAAGATGTGAGGCAAGCATTCTGATTAGCCCACCAATGTTTTTTGCTCAATAGAATTCCTTCATTCACTGCCTTGATCCAAATAAAAGTCTTCATCTTCGAGTTAAAATGCAAATTTTTCATTGTAGTAATCTTTGCATTAAAATTATTTTCATTACGAGCTAACCATACACTTCACATCGCAGGTGCAACACAAATTTACCATATCGTACCTGACTCACATGAAATAAACATCATTTGTTTTTCTATTAGTACTATTTGTTGGGTTCATCTGCATAGTATAGTCAATAATAAGGGATAACATTAATATTGACATTGACATTGACTTTCAAATCTAATTTCTCAACACATCTCTCCTACTTCTAGCTCCACTTCTTTTTCATTGGAAGAGTATAGTAAGGATGGCAAATAATACAAATTTCATTTCATTCAAGAACGGATGCAATGGTGTAAATTTTATATTTAGTAAAATTATATGATAAATTAAATTTTAAAATGCCGGAAATTAAATTATCAATACAAAAGGTGGCAAGCAAGGCCCACGTATTATTTTTTATATGCAGTACATGCATGCATTTGAGTACTATTCAGCTCCTTTGCCTTGTTCCATGAGTTTTAGAGACAGTCTTCACAAACCAAGCAGGTTTCTTTTTTATCACAACATGTCCAATCAGTGTTCCAAATATGAATCCACACCCATAACCCAGCAGGACTACTACCCATTCCAATTCACCCAACGATCCTGACTCTTCTGAAGAAGTTGAAGATGGAGTTGGCAATGGCAGGCCTCCAGAATTAGTGTTACATTCTCTTAGCAAGGGTTTTCCACACAACCCAGGGTTTCCCTCAAAGGAACTACTTTCAAAAGTCCAAAATTGGGGGCCTTGCGGTATAAGCCCTGTGAGATGATTATAAGACAGGTTGAGGACCTCAAGGAAAGTGAGTTGAGAACTCAACTCCAAAGGAATCCGTCCCTCTAGCTCGTTCCGTGAAAGGTCCAATGCTTCAAGATTAGTCAGGTTCGCTATAGCTTTCGGGATTCCTCCAACAAGATTGTTGTTCGAAAAATTGAGCAACTGAAGCTCTTTCAGATTCCCAATGGATTCTGGAATTTCTCCTTCAAATCTGTTGCTGGAGAAATCAATGGCTGCAAGAGTCCGAATGATCTTTGGGTACTGCATTTCTGTGCCTTTGTTTGTGATTGTCATGGAGTAAGCGTAATCCCTGGGAACTTGCATAACATTTATGGACATATCCGAATTTTCAACCATGTAAGAAGCTTGTGAGTTTTTCCCATCTAGACATGCCATGGTAATCCATCTTTCAAAGTAGCGTGAAGGCAGGGTTCCATTGAATCTGTTGTGAGAAAGATCGATGACCCTCAACTTCAGAAAGACGGCGAGATCCGACGACGTAGGATCCCCTATCGTACCGTAGAATGCATTAGAGGATAAAATAAGAATATTCAAGTCCGGAAGAGACCCCAACCAAGAAGGGAATACATCCCTAATCTGATTGTTCCCGAGATCAAGATATTCCAACATTCTACACGCCATCAGAGATTGTGGAATCCTCCCCTGCACTTTGTTTCTTCCCAAATCTATCATTCTTAATCTGTTTCCACTTGACCAGCCACCAGGAATGGGACCGTTCAAGTTGTTGGAGCGCAGCTTTAGTACTGATAAGTACTTACTGAAGTTGCTCAGACACAATGGGATCTTACCACTCAAGTTATTCTGGGAAATGTCGAGAATATAAAGAGATCTGACATTGCACAACAGCTGTGGGATTTCTCCGCTGAGAGAATTGTTTGAGATGGAATAGAAAAAAGTAGACAAGGGTGGAACAGGCAGAGAACCTTGGAGAATGTTAGAATCAAGTTTCAGATACTGTAGTTTAGACCACGGAAGAACAACAGGAAATTCATCAAAACCGGTCAGAGAGTTGTTTGAAAGGTCTAAAAACAAGAGAGTTTCAACGCTCACTTTGGACATCCATTGGGGAATCTGGCCCTCGATGTTGTTTGAAGAGAGATCAAGAAGCTGCAGCTGATGTTGGTTGCGCAAGAAATATGGGAACTCTCGTAGATGGCAGTACCGTAACCCTATATCAACAAGCTGAGGACCGGTGGTGGCATTGCTGTGATTTCTAGAAACTAAATAGAAATCATTCAAAGACAGGAACAGATACTTCAAATTCTTTAGCTAAAGAAATGAATCCATCTCCAGAATGCCACCCAATCTATTGGCATCACAGTCGAAAAACTCGAGTTTCTTGAGTCTCGAGATTGAGCTTGGAAGTGATCCCTGAAGCATGTTTTGGACTAGGTTTAAACGAGTAAGTTGGGTCAGGTTGGTAAGCTCAGGAGGAATAAAACCTGTTAAATTTGACAATAAATTTGATTAGTCGAAACTTGAAAGGAAACAAAAAAATTCCAGGGATGCAGGTAGCTGAGCTCACCCGTAAAATAATTATTCTGAAGATCCAAATTATTGAGCTTGGTGAGATTACCCAGTGTTGGCGGCACTGGCCCTGTGATGTAGCAATGAACAAGAACCTTCAACTTCAATGTTAAGAAGTCACCGACTTCTCTATCTTTCTCCATCTTTCTAGAGAGTCCCACAAAGCATAAAATATAATATATTATTATATTAGGCACACCTATGTTCTAGAATTATCCCCCACTATATAGTATTATATTATTATAATTATAAATATCAAGCCATGTAAACCGACATAGCTTGCCTATATATAGGCTTTGTCATTTGCAAGTTAAAAGATGGAAAATGCAAGAGAGTGGCGTGAGAAATGGAAAGTGGGTGCAAGTAAATAAGGTGCGTGCAAGTGAGAAAGATATTTGGGTAAGGGTCGAGAGAAATATTGTAGTGAGGTATGTTTGTAATATTTGTGGTATATTAATAAAAGTGTTATTTCTTTGTAATTAGAAGTTTCCCGGTTCAGCTTTAATTTATGTATTTCTTTGGTGCACCTGAATTGGTTATTATAATGGTCGGCTATGCCGCCTAAGTTATATGGTCGGCTCTGCCGCCTGAATAGTATATGGTCGGTTTTACCGCCTAATTGGTATATGGTCGGCACTGCCGCCTAAGTTGTGCACTAAGAAATTAAATATAGAAAGGCTAATCGACTCAGGGAGTTGGTGTAGCACTAGTGGTCAGTCTTAGGTCCTCGATAGTGGGTGTGTTGGGTCCGTCGGGTTTCCAACAATTGGTATCAGAGAGGGCGGTCCGGGACCGTTACCAGTGGAGAAATCTTCGGTAAGCGTTGGACGCTTACATTGGTCGGTGCATCAGTTTGTTGAGGGAAGATTCTGTCGAAATACAGTCAGGGACTGTAAAGTTTCGGTAAGCGTTGGACGCTTACATTAGTCGACGTTGCATCAAGGTGCTAAGGGGAGACTCTGCCAGAATACAGTCGGGGACTGTAAAGCTATTGGTTTGGAACCAAGCTTAGTGGACGCCGGGCGTCAATCAGCATGGCAGACTTTGAAAGCACAAGCAACGGAATTAGGAAGCTCAATAACCACAACTACGGTTATTGGGAGACATGCATAGAGTCCTACCTACAAGGTCAGGATTTGTGGGAAATAGTCGCAGGCACCGACACAACTCCTCCACCGAAGGAGAATGCCGAAGCCTTGAGAAAATGGAAGATCAAGGCTGGGAGAGCTTTATATATATTGAAGACCACAATCGAGGAGGACCTATTGGAGCATATTCGTGATGAGAAGACACCAAAGGCAGCCTGGGAAACTTTGGCAAAATTATTTTCAAAGAAGAATGAAGCACGCCTCCAACTCTTGGAAAATGAGCTCGCGAGCATATCACAAGGAAGCTTATCTATTGCTCAGTATTTCACCAAGGTGAAATCTATCTGCCGTGAGATATCTCAACTTGCACCAGATGAAAAGGTTAGCGAGGCAAGGATGAAAAGAATTATCATCCATGGCCTAAGACCCGAGTACAATGGGTTTATCGCCGCTGTGAGGGGATGGCCTACTCAACCATCTCTAGTGGAGTTGGAGAACCTGTTGGCTAACCAGGAGGAATTAGCCAAACAGATGAATGGGGTAACCATAAAAGACGAAGAGGAGGCACTCTTCACCAACAAGAGGAAAGGTACGTCAAGAAGACAACGTGTGTCAAATGAAATAAGGACGCAAGAAGACAAGTTTCACTCGAGAGATAGAAGTAACATTTCAGGGGGAGCTCGATGTAGGAAAGAAGACTATCACCAACAGTACGAGGAGAAGGATAGAAGACAAAATGGTGAATGCTTCAACTGTGGAAGAAAGGGTCACTTTGCTCGAGATTGTAGATTACCCATGAGGGAGAGTCGTGAATGCTTCAATTGTGGCAAGAAGGACCACTTTGCTCAAAATTGCAGAGTGCCCAGGAGACAAACTTTCCAAGGAAACATGGCCACCACAAAAGAGGAGAAGAGAGAGGCCATGTTGGAAACTTCCATCAGCGAAGAAGAATGGGATGCAGAAGCTGGACTCTCTATTGGAGTGGAACAAGAAGAGTTCGAAGAAGACATGGAGGCACCAACTCTCGTTGCAACTACAAATACAAAATACAAGGATGAAGAGTTGGAAGAAGACATGGAGAAACCATCTCTTGCAACAATTATGGAGTCAAAAATTGATTACGAGGAGGATTGGATCGTCGACTCTGGATGCTCCAATGATGAGAGATGTTGGAGATGTTGTGATCCAGCCAATTGCAAGTGCTACACTTCAAGAAATGTGGTGTTTGATGAAGCTTCTTCTTGGAGGTCGCCTCAGAAGATCGAGCTTTCAGAATCTCATGACCTAGAAGAACTTTCAGAAGATAATAAAGAAGGTAAAGAGCAAGCATCGGATCCAAGTGAAGAAAGAGAAAGCTCACCCTCGAAAGATAAAAGCCCCTGGAAGACGGTTGTACATCAACCTGCATCTGAGGAGCTTCGTCCAAGCCAAATGGAAGTCGATGAGCTTCGTGAAGAAATGTCGAGAGCCCTAAACGAGACTATTGGTAAGTGTTCGCAACGATGTGAGACCTCTTCTAGTGAAATTCTTATTCTTAAAGAAGAGAACAAAGCTCTAAAGGAAGAGCTTAAGACGGTACGTGGTGAATTGAAAGATATGAAGGAAAAGATGGTGTTTCTTAAGAAGGTATTAGCTCATGACGGGGGAGCTGCATCATCCGTCCCAATTCCAACTTATTCGAGAATAGAAGTTTCTAAAGCCAAGTCTTATAAAGGGGATGAGAACGCGAAGGATGTAGATGACTTTCCGTGGAGCTTGGAACAATACATCCAAGCTACAAACGTCGTAGATGGTGCTAAGAAGATCAACTGTGCTAGAAAGATTGACCATGCCTTACTTTATTTGGAAGATATTGTGTTTCTATGGTTGTGGCGTAAGCATGGCAAAATGAAGAAGGGAATTTGCACCATTACTATCCGAGAGAAATTCAAAAGGGAGCTACAACGTCAATTCTATCCCAAGAATGTAGAGAAATGGGATTGGGCAAAAAAATTCTCCAAACTGCTAATGTCGATCTTCGACTATCCCGACAAGGAGTCTTTCTATGATGACTTACAAATGTTCGCCAAGGTGATCTTTGAAGGAAAGATCAAGATGATATCGACAAAGACAGATGAACAAGTCGCAGACACATTCACAAAGAGTGTAAGTAAAACAAAGTTCAAGAAGTTCAGAAAAGCACTCAATATGATCTGCAAATCATTTATAGAGAGAAGTCGTTGAGGGGGAGTGTTAAGAAGTCACCGACTTCTCTATCTTTCTTCATCTTTCTAGAGAGTCCCACAAAGCATAAAATATAATATATTATTATATTAGGCACACCTATGTTCTAGAATTATCCCCCACTATATAGTATTATATTATTATAATTATAAATATCAAGCCATGTAAACCGACATAGCTTGCCTATATATAGGCTTTGTCATTTGCAAGTTAAAAGATGGAAAATGCAAGAGAGTGGCGTGAGAAATGGAAAGTGGGTGCAAGTAAATAAGGTGCGTGCAAGTGAGAAAGATATTTGGGTAAGGGTCGAGAGAAATATTGTAGTGAGGTATGTTTGTAATATTTGTGGTATATTAATAAAAGTGTTATTTCTTTGTAATTAGAAGTTTCCCGGTTCAGCTTTAATTTATGTATTTCTTTGGTGCACCTGAATTAGTTATTATAATGGTCGGCTATGCCGCCTAAGTTATATGGTCGGCTCTGCCGCCTGAATAGTATATGGTCGGTTTTACCGCCTAATTGGTATATGGTCGGCACTGCCGCCTAAGTTGTGCACTAAGAAATTAAATATAGAAAGGCTAATCGACTCAGGGAGTTGGTGTAGCACTAGTGGTCAGTCTTAGGTCCTCGATAGTGGGTGTGTTGGGTCCGTCGGGTTTCCAACATTCAAGTACATATATACTTACTCCAACCAAATAAATAAATATTGGAAGGCAACTCACCCCAAAAAGAATTGGTTGCAAGATCCAGAAATTCGAGATTGTGGAGATTACCCAGCGTAGATGGCACTAACCCTGTGAAGTTGCAGTGGCCGAGACCCAAGAATTCCATGGAATCAAGGTTTCCAATTGATACAGGTAACTCACCAGAAAAGCTTGTATTCCATAACGCTAACGTTTTAAGCCTGTTGTTGAAACTGAACTCTGGCAAGTAACCAGTGAGATGCGGATTGTGTAACAGCCAAATAGTTTCAATCTTGGGAAGCTGGAAAATGGCTGATGGAAACATGCCCTGCAGTCCACAACCCTCGAGATCGAGGGAAGAAAGCCTATAGAGGTTTGAAATTTGAGACGGTATTTGACCAGAAAACACAGAGCTGGAGAGGTTAAGATACGTGAGCATGGAAAGATTGCCCAACGCAGAGGGAATGACCGAGTGGTTGAAATCATTGTGAGCCAGGTTAAGCTTCTGAAGGTGAAGGAGGCGGAAGAGAGTGCTGGAGGAATTGATGGAGCCATAAAGGCAACCGCCGCTGAGGTCGAGGCCTATCACCACACCGGTCATTTGGTCACACTCTACGCCACCCCATGAACAGCAATCAACACCTTGAGAACCCCAACTAGTAGCCTTAGGATTGTAGAAAGTCAAGCAATGTGGTGGCAGCCAAAATTGAAAATGGAAAATTTCAATTTTGGTAGGTGCAGCCAAGGTTGAAAAATGGCATGGGAAAATCACAATTTTGGTCCCTAAACTTTAGGTTATTTATAAGTTAGTCCCTAAAGCTCAACTATAAATAGCCTAGCCATTTGCCATTCTAACACATCCCAAATCATTCTAACCTCCTCCCAATACTAGAGAAATTAGAGAGTTTTCATAGAGTTGTTTTCTCCTTTTTATCAAGAGAGAATTATCATTGTTTTCTCCTTGTTAGATTGAGAGAAGTTGTAATTCCTATTTTCTCATAGTGAAATTCTTCTACCTTTGTCCGTGGTTTTTACCCTATATTATTTAGGGGTTTTCCACGTAAAATCTGTGTCTCCTTTATCTTCATTGTTATTTTCTCAAATTATCAGTTGCGTTTTTGCTCTATCCGACGATCGTATTCCGCAACAATTGGCATCAGAGCCAGATTTGGGTGCGTATATCTACTTACCGTATTCTCTGTTGGTTGCCACTGAAAAGTGGATCCTCCATCATAAGAAAGTAAGTTAGATATTACTCATTCATTGAAGGTGGTGGGCACTATTCACGTCAAAAAGGTGAAATAGTGGGAGCTATCTGAAATAGAAGCTATGGCAACGAAATTTGATATTGAAAAGTTCAATGGGAGAAATTTCTCACTGTGAAAATTGAAGATAAAGGCCATCCTAAGAAAAAACGGATGTCTAGCGGCTATCAGCGAAAGGCCGGCAGATTTTACGGATAACAAGAAATGGAATGAGATGGACGAGAATGCTATTGCAGACCTTCATTTAGCATTAGCAGATGAAGTACTATCAAGCATCGAGGAGAAGAAGACAGCCAAGGAGATTTGGGATCACCTCGCAAAATTATACGAGGTCAAATCGTTGCACAATAAAATTTTCCTTAAGAGGAAATTGTACACTCTTCGGATGTCAGAATCTACTTCAGTGACAGAGCACTTAAACACGTTGAATACTCTATTTTCTCAGCTTACATCCCTAAGCTATAAAATAGAGTCACAAGAACGTGCTGAACTTCTGCTTCAAAGTCTACCTGATTCGTATGATCAACTCATCATCAACTTGACAAACAACAATCTTACAAGTGATCTAGTCTTCGATGACGTTGCAGCTGTTGTTCTGGAAGAAGAAAATCGGCGCAAGAACAAGGAAGACAGACAAGGAAATCTGCAACAAGCAGAGGCCTTAACGGTGATGAGAGGAAGATCAACAGAACGTGGCCAAAGTAGCAGTCACAATCATGGTAGATCAAAGTCAAGGAGTAAGAAGAATTTAAAGTGCTACAACTGCGGAAAGAAGGGTCACTTGAAGAAGGATTGTTGGAGTTTACCTAAAAACTCCAATCCTCAAGGAAATATGGCAAACACTTCAGATGATGGAGATGCTCTCTGTTGTGAAGCAACAACAGCCATGGAAGGCAGAAAAAGATTTGCAGACATATGGCTTATTGACTCGGGAGCCACATATCACATGACCTCAAGAAGAGAATGGTTCTATAATTATGAACCTATCTCAGGAGGATCTGTGTACAGCTGCAATAATCATGCCTTGGAAATTGTTGGCGTTGGAACCATCAAATTGAAGATGTATGACGGGACAACCAAAGTTGTTCGAGATGTGCGACACGTGAAAGGCTTGAAGAAAAACTTATTATCCTACGGATTGTTGGATAATAATGCAAGCAAGATTGAAACACAGAAAGGAATCATGAAGGTGTTACATGGAGCGCTTGTGGTGATGAAAGGTGAAAAGATAGCGGCAAATTTGTACATGCTGAAGGGAGAGACCTTGCTAGAGGCTGAAGCCTCTGTTGCCTCATGTAGTTCAGATTCTACCATGTTATGGCATCGGAAACTTGGACACATGTCAGAACAGGGAATGAAAGTCCTTGTGGAGCAAAAGCTACTTCCGGGTTTAACAAAGGTATCACTTCCTTTGTGTGAACATTGTATTACAAGTAAGCAGCATCGATTAAAATTCAACACATCAAATTCTAGAGGCAATGTTGTTCTAGAATTGGTTCATTCTGATGTATGGCAAGCACCGGTTACATCCCTAGGCGGAGCAAAGTATTTTGTCTCCTTCATTGATGACTACTCTAGGAGATGTTGGGTGTATCCTATCAAGAGGAAGGCAGATGTGTTTTCAACCTTCAAAGTTTTCAAAGCGCGGGTGGAACTTGATTCTGGAAATAAGATCAAGTGTTTCAGATCAGATAATGGAGGTGAATATACAAGTGATGAATTTGATGACTTCTGCAGAAAAGAAGGCATCAAAAGACAGTTCACAACCATATACACTCCTCAACAAAATGGAGTGGCAGAGCGGATGAACAGAACTCTGTTAGAAAGAACACGAGCAATGTTGAGAGCTGCAGGGCTAGAAAAAGCTTTCTGGGCAGAAGCAGTCAATACCGCCTGTTATTTGGTGAATCGGGCTCCATCAACTGCAATTGAGTTGAAGACACCGATGGAAATGTGGACTGGTAAACCAGTTGATTATTCAAACCTCCATATATTTGGAAGTATTGTGTACGTGATGTACAATGCCCAAGAAATTTCAAAGTTGGATCCAAAATCCAGAAAATGTAAATTCTTGGGGTATGCTGATGGAGTAAAGGGGTATCACTTGTGGGATCCCACTGCCCGCAAAGTGATTATCAGCAGGGATGTTATCTTTGTAGAAGATAAGCTACAAAGAAAAGAAGAAGATGATAGCACTGATAAAGAAAAGCCAGAGACTACACAGATACATGTTGAAAATGAGTTTGAACAGAGAGATTGTTCTGAAGCAGAACCAGAGCTCGAGGAACCAGAACCAGAGAATTCTGAAGCTCCAACAACTCGTCAATCAGATCGTGTGAGAAGACGCCCCAATTGGCACTCAGATTATGTTATAGAAGGTAATGTTGCATACTGCCTTTTAACGGAGGACGGTGAGCCATCAACATTCGAGGAGGCAATGAACAACTCATATGCTTCGCAGTGGATGGCGGCAATGCAAGAAGAAATCGAAGCCCTTCATAAAAATAATACATGGGAACTTGTGCCACTACCACAAGGAAGGAAGCCAATTGGTAACAAATGGGTCTTCAAAATCAAGAGAAATGGTGACGATCAAGTAGAGAGGTATCGTGCAAGACTGGTGGTCAAAGGATATGCTCAGAAAGAAGGTATTGATTTCAATGAAATCTCTTCTCCTGTGGTTCGACTAACAACGGTTCGAGTTGTCCTGGCAATGTGTGCTACATTGAATTTACATCTAGAGCAGCTAGATGTTAAAACGGCTTTTCTTCATGGAGATCTTGAAGAAGAGATTTACATGCTCCAGCCTGAAGGTTTTGAAGAAAAAGAAAAGAAGAACTTGGTTTGTAGGTTGAACAAATCTCTGTACGGTTTAAAGCAGGCGCCGAGGTGTTAGTACAAGAGATTTGACTCCTTCATCATGAGCCTTGGATACAACAGACTTAATGCAGACCCTTGTGCTTACTTCAAGAGGTTTGGTGAAAACGAATTTGTTATATTGCTGTTGTATGTAGATGACATGTTGGTTGCAGGCCCCAACAAAGATCATATTGAAGAATTAAAGGCACGACTGGCTAGGGAATTTGAAATGAAGGACTTGGGACCAGCAAACAAGATTCTAGGGATGCAAATTCACCGAGACAGAAGTAGTAGGAAGATTTGGCTTTCACAAAAGAATTACTTGAAAAAGATCTTGTCACGATTCAGCATGCAAGATTGTAAGCCAATTTATACCCCTCTTCCTATTAACTTTAAATTATCCTCCAGTATGAGTCCTAGCAGTGAAAAAGAGAGGATGGAGATGTCTCGAGTACCGTATGCATCAGCAGTGGGAAGTTTAATGTTCGCTATGATTTGTACAAGACCAGACATTGCACAAGCAGTGGGAGTGGTTAGTCGGTACATGGCGAATCCAGGCAGAGAGCATTGGAATGCTGTGAAAAGGATCCTGAGATACATCAAAGGGACCTTAAATGTTGCATTATGTTACGGGGGATCAGACTTTCTTATCAGCGGGTATGTCGATTCTGACTATGCAGGAGATTTGGATAAAAGCAAATCTACAACAGGGTATGTGTTTACACTTGCTGGTGGAGCTGTAAGCTGGGTTTCAAAACTGCAATCGGTTGTGGCTACGTCAACAACGGAGGCAGAATATGTAGCAGCTACACAAGCCAGTAAAGAAGCAATATGGTTGAAAATGCTATTGGAGGAGCTCGGGCACAAACAAGAGAATGTCTCTTTGTTTTGTGACAGTCAGAGCGCCTTGCATCTTGCAAGGAATCCTGCTTTTCACTCAAGAACAAAACACATTCGGGTCCAATACCACTTCATTCGTGAGAAAGTGGAAGAAGGGACGATAGATATGCAGAAGATCCATACCGATGACAACATAGCAGATTTCATGACAAAAGCAATCAACACTGATAAGTTTACTTGGTTTCGATCCTCTTGTGGCTTGTTAGAGACGTAAGCAACATGGAAAATACGAGGTAGAAAGAATGGTGTGAAGATATGATTGTTCCAATCAAATCTTCAAGTGGGAGATTGTAGAAAGTCAAGCAATGTGGTGGCAGCCAAAATTGAAAATGGAAAATTTCAATTTTGGTAGGTGCAGCCAAGGTTGAAAAATGGCATGGGAAAATCACAATTTTGGTCCCTAAACTTTAGGTTATTTATAAGTTAGTCCCTAAAGCTCAACTATAAATAGCCTAGCCATTTGCCATTCTAACACATCCCAAATCATTCTAACCTCCTCCCAATACTAGAGAAATTAGAGAGTTTTCATAGAGTTGTTTTCTCCTTTTTATCAAGAGAGAATTATCATTGTTTTCTCCTTGTTAGATTGAGAGAAGTTGTAATTCCTATTTTCTCATAGTGAAATTCTTCTACCTTTGTCCGTGGTTTTTACCCTATATTATTTAGGGGTTTTCCACGTAAAATCTGTGTCTCCTTTATCTTCATTGTTATTTTCTCAAATTATCAGTTGCGTTTTTGCTCTATCCGACGATCGTATTCCGCAACAAGGATCAGCACATTCGTGCTTGTCGATGATGAAGCTCTCCTTGAACTGCATCAAAGCAAGACGCTCATGGTTGTGACAAACTGCTGCAGGCTGCTCGGACGAGGAAGAGAAGGGAATGAAATGGAAAAGAGTTAGGATGAGAAGGAAGCATGCAAAAGCAAGTGAAGGCTTCATTGTTTATGTCTGATTTTTAGTTTGATGTCCTAGGTGAGTAAAGAGCTTTTAATTTATATAGATAAGTGCTTGGGAACGAGATCGAGTATCTTTGGCTGAGAATCAGTAGTTGTAACCCAATATCACTCACAAGTACTGATAATGAAACATGTGTTTGTTTGGGAGGACAATGAGTTTAAAGTTGGAACCAAAAGCTTCGTTAGTCGTTCTTGACTTAGCCAACCTGCTTCTGAAGTAAGTAAATAGGATTAGGATGTGGAATCTTCCAAGCTGCAAGCTCACACTAGATATGTCTCTCTCTTATCTTCGGTCCTCGTCTCCTGATTCCACTTTTTTTTTTTTACTTCAGAAACTGCACCAATATCGACGCAAAAGTTGTGAATTTTCCGTAATAGGTTGATTGAGTCTTTAGGGTGCATTTTGGTGTGTGCCAGATATGTGTTTTGTACTATCCTAATATGTGCATGTCCTTTGAGTTAATGTTACGTGTAACACCATCTCTTTTGAAAATGAGAAGAATCTAAGATTTGATTTTTTAATTTTGAGAAATAAAAATATACTTCCTCCGTCCCACTTAAAATGTCTCTTTTGTGTTTTAAAATTGTCCCACTTAAAACGTCTCATTGAAAAAACCAACTACTTTTACAAGATGTATTTCCCTTTTATCCTTTCTTTTAGTTTTCCAACAAAACAAACTTTAACTTTTAAGGGTAAAATTGTCTTTTTAATTAATTAATATCACATTTCTTATACAAACTTTTTTCTTTCTAAAACTGCGTGAAAAGTCAACAATGAACATCTTAAGTGGGACGGAGGGAATAACAAAAGAGGTATAGAATTTTTGTTCTTGAGAGTGAGTTTTAATTTGAGCGAGATGAGAGTGAGTTATATGGATTGTTTGATTGTTGGCACCAAAAGCCTTGTTACGTATCATAGCAGTCGTCCTTGACTCTGTGAGTTGACTCAGCCAACTTCCAAGGACAAAGCTCCAAGCCTTCCTTATCTTATGTCCCCATAATTGCAGGATTAAAATCATTTACCCCAAAGTATGTCCCCATTTATGCCTCCACTTTAAAATAGTGGGTTTAAAGTTTAGAGTTTGGGGTTTAAAGATAGGGCTTAGGGTGTAGGGAATTAGGGGTAGGGTGTATTTTTTAGAGTTTAGGATATAAAAATTAGGGTTATGGGACAAGATTTAATTTTTAAGTATTTTTAGGCAGGAAACATAGAAGGAGGCATGGTTAAGGGGCAGGAGATTTTACCCATAATTGCACCTATATCTAGGTACGTGAAGAAAATTGAACGGAGACAGCTAAACCAAACCCAAATCAACTAAATTATCCAATCATATAAAGGAACGTGCATTTTATACCAAAATGAAGCCCACGTATCATACTTCAAATTCGAATCATAATATTGGAATTAGGGATGTTATAAATGCTATTTAAGAAGCCCAAAAATCGGTTACTCAAAATTAGGGTGGAATCGGGTAGGACGGAGATGGTTATACTACATTCCTCACTTTGTCCTTAATATTTGCGGGTACGATTTCAGAGAATCTCATCAAATATTTTGAGAAATTTTTCGTCCTCATACTCATTAGATTCCCACGAGTTTCGGAAATCTGGTTACAAAAATATTAAACAAAATTTATTACTTTACTAACTAAAATATATAGTCAGTTTCAATTTACAAATCATATATTCATTACACTCTAAAATATCTAAATTACTTTAAATGGTATAGCTAGCAAGTTTCGGGATGGAAATCATCTGCCCCCAAAGTATGCCCCTATTTGTGCCCCCACTTTAAAATAGTGGGTTTAGGATTTAAGGTTTGGGGTTTAAGGTTGGGGCTTAAAGTTAGGGTGTAGGGAATTAGGAGTAGGGTGTATTTTTTTAGGGTTTAGAGTTTGGGGTTTAGGATATAAAAATTAGGGTTATAAGACAAGATTTAATTTTATCTATTTTTTAGGCAGGGGCATAAAATGAGGCATAGTTAGGGGCAGAAGATTTTTACCCAAAGTTTCGACTATGAAGTAGGATAATGAATCTGCTATTTTTTTTTTCTAAGCATGAGATTTAATTTATTATTAAAAAAAGGTAAATCACTAAAATAATTGCAGGAAAAGACAGATCTAGAAACACTACAATCATCAACATAATTTAGAAGAAAAAAAAACAGATCCATGGAGTAATACAAGTCATGACTCATGAGTACCAAATGGAAGTTTAAGCATTATATTATAGATTTGACCCATACTCCAACTTATTTGGACGCCGTACGATAGAGTTTTGTCCTACTAAATTTGATTGTTTGTATTCAATAATCCATGAACACAAATACTAGGGAATAATGTACAAATAAACAAATACATGGACTAATGTGGACTAAAAAATTTTATAAACTAGTGGCGTTAAGATAGAGGTGGCAATCGGGTCATTCGGTTAGGGTTCGGTTCAGGTCGTTTCGGTTCGGGTCATTTCAGGTCTATCTAGAATCGGTTTAGATTCGGTTCGGGTCGGTTCGGTTCGGGTTCGGGTCTAATTCGGGTCTGTGATGAGTCGGATTCGGTTCGAGTATTGGATCGGGTCAAAATCGGATCGGTTGTTTTCGGGTCGGGTCAATATCGGATCGGTTGCTTTCGGTTCGGGTCAAAATCGGGTCGTTCGGGTCGCTTTCGGTTCGGGTTAAAATCGAGTCAATTTCGGGTCAATTTCGGGTCAGGTCAACATTTAAATTTTCGGGTCAATTCGATTTGAGTTGGGTTAAAGGTTTGAGGTTTAGTATTTATGGTTTAGTTTAGAGTTATTGGTGTATGAGATTAATTCTGATTCAACTTGTTAATCTATGCATTTGAATTTGATTAAATATTTAAATCAAAGCTTCATGTATCCATATAAATTTTTTTGTATAATTATATTAAATCAAAGTTTATAATAATAATAATAATAATAATAATAATAATAATAATAATAATAATAATAATAATAATAATAATAATAATAATAATAATAATAATAATGTCTGAAATGAATTAATTTATTAAACTTAGGATCTAATTGAACTAACTAAAATCTAAAAGCATAAATCACGGACATAATTAAAATAATTTTAAAACTAAATGTGAAATTTCAATTAAATTAATCTAAATTGAAACTCAATTAAATTAAGAAAAATAGAAAGACAATTGGTAAAAATAGAGATGGAAAAAATAAAAATTTGGAGGGAAATAAACCACCAATTTTTTAAGCTAGATTGAAAAAAAAAAGAAAAAGACAATTGGAAAAAATAGAGAGAGAAAAGACAAAATTTTGGAGGGAAATAAGCCACCAATTTTTTAAGCTAGAGATTAATTACTTTTTAGGTCATGTTGCATTTAAAATGTTACATTTTAGTCAACTTTAAGTTTTAGTTTAATTTAATTTAGTCACAAGTATTCTCACGGTTTAGACTTCGGATATAGAAATCCCCTCCCCGTAGTGATATTTAGTCTCTAAAAATTTACTTTTAGCTGAAATTAACTAATCTTTGTAATTTAGTCTATTAATTTAATATATTGATATTTTCGTTCATTTTAATTTCAAAGATTTAATTTTTAGCCAAAATTGACCCCTATTTATTTATATGGTATAATTACAAAATTGGTCATTGGACTCTCAAATTTCTCCACTTCCAAATTGTCAATTTACTCTACAATTTCAATTTTATGCTATATTTTATGATGAAATTATAAAATTGGTCACCAAGATCTCAAATTTCTATACTTCATTTTATTATTTATTATATTGTTAAAAATAGATATTCGGGTTAAAATCGGGTCAAAATCGGGTTAAAATCGGGTTAAAATCGGGTCGATATTCGGTTCAGCTTTCGGTTCGGGTCCATTTCGGTTCAACAAAAAATTTCGGTTCGGTTCGGTTCGGGTCGGTTTGGGTTTCGAGTCAACTTCGAATCATCTTGTTCGGGTCAAAATCGGGTTTCGGTTCGGGTTTCGGATCTCGGGTCAAGTTTGCCAGGTCTACGTTAAGAGGATTAACTTGTATTACACAATTCAAATTAAAGAATTAATGTGGTAAAAAAACTCGGGAACAAAATCTTGCTCCATCTTTTTTACTGTTACAAAATTTGCAGCAAAAAGAATTGTTCAATTGGATAAGTGGTTACTTCTCGCTTATTGTTCAAAATATCAATTTAACTTTATTTATTAAAAACTTTCCCAGAAAATTTTTACTTTTTTCGGTGCCTTTTTCTATATTCCTATGCTAAACAATTAGATTTAAGGTGTAACATTATAGTTTAGGGTTTATGTTTAGAAAATTATGAGTAAAATGTATTTTTTTATAGTTTAAAATTTAATATTTAATATTAAGATTTAAAATTTATTTATTTTTACTGTTAAAGCATAAAAATAAGCACCGAAAAGGTAAAAGATTTTTGGGTAAACTATACTAATGACCACCAAACTATGGGGTTAGTGTCGATTTGACCACTATATTTTTAATTTTGTTAAATATACCACATAACTATTTAATTGGTTTCAATGTAGCCACATGCCGTTAAAAAAACGGAAAAGTTGACAGGGCTGTTAAAATAATTGGTATAATTACAAATTTGGTCCCCTTTATCTATACAATCTATCAATTTGATCCTAATTTTAATCTAATAAAAATTTATTTATTTTAATTAGGTTGTGACTTATTGGGGGATTTTAATTATTTTTATTTAATTAAATTAATTAAAATAAATAAATTTTTATTAGATTAAAATTAGGATCAAATTGATAGATTGTATAGATAAAGGGGACCAAATTTGTAGTTATACCAATTATTTTAACAGCCCCGTCAACTTTTCCGTTTTTTTTAACGGCAGGTGGCTACATTGGAACCAATTAAATAGTTATGTGGTATATTTAACACAATTGAAAATATAGTGGTCAAATCGACACCAACCCCATAATTCGGTGGTCATTAGTATAGTTTACCCAAGATTTTTATCCTTCTTTCCCTCTTTGAGTAGTGAATTTACATGTTTCAAGTTTTTCTTTTTCCGTCTATTCATTTTTTTATGTTGTTAAGCATTAAAGGTAAATCACAGTAGATATGCAAAACAACAGTTCAGTTTTTACTCGCCCAATTAATAATACAGAGATTTATTAATTGAGTAAATAATCAAAAATATTTATTTTATTCGTCTTATTCAGATTTGAATCTTAATATTTATATAAGGAATGTAATAAAAAAACATAATACCGACAGCAATTAATAGAAGTGTTTTATTGTAAATAGTGAGTGATTAAGCATGGCAGTCGTTGGTATCCCAATGGTAACAAAGTTCAAGCTCGTTAACAACATCGATCGTACATGGACCGTTGGGCTTTACCATCCACACGACGTTCCTTCTATGAATATCACCGTACTTCCCTCGGTTGTAAGCGTCGAAGCAATGTGATTTCCCATCCCATTGCACCTTACAGGTAAACAAGGTACCCCCCCAAAATTCAGGGCGAAACTCGAAATAGAAGCTCTTGTGGTAAGGAAGAACTCGGGGACGGAGGTCGTCGTCCTTCGATTTGCAATCCACGTTGATATTCGTCCTCACTGGTAAATCGTTGTAGATGATTACTCTCACTTTTCTGTTGATCCCTAAATAATCCCAGAAATCATTAGCTTCGCTCGCGACCAAGAGCAGCGTTAGAGAGAGCAACCAAACCCAGCTGATCTGCCACGGATTCATGTTGCCTCCTCATTCTCAACAAAATTGCCTAAGACCTTATATATGATTTCTCAAGTCAAATGGGCTGCTCTTTTGTTATAAAAACGCATTGCAATTTATGGTGGAATGGACTGTACATTGATATTCGAATTTAGGTTACATTTCATTCATTGTAACTAAATAAAAGTGTAATTAATTCGATGAAAATGAAGTAATTAATAGTTACATAGCATTCAATTGATGGATAGATTTTAAATTTATAAATGAATTACGATCAAGTGATACATATATGATAATTTTGTGTAATTATACCCATGAAATTTTTATTATGGTTTGATTATACACATTTTAATAAATAAATTAGAATGTAAAGATGTATAAGTGGTCAGAGCATTATCACAATCACTTATTCCGTTCCCTTTCTCTAGGTCTTGAGTTCTATCCCCAATTAGAGTATCTCTTTCTCCTAGACCCTAGGTTCTATATTCGATAGGATCAATCTCCTCCGTTGTTCAAAAATAATAAAATAAATTTATTTATTTTATTTTATCCCAAATAATATAATTATTCATGTATACAATATTGTTGAAATGAATATTCTCATTCATTGATAATAATTCACTATACATTTGTCTTATATATACACATGGAATGGCTTCACTAACAAACTAGCTAATTGTAACAATATTTACAACAAATTAACTAACTACTTTTAACACTCCCCCTTAAGTTGGAGGGTTAAAAATGTTTTTAACTCCCAACTTGGAAACAAGATGTCCATGCAGTTGTAAACCAAGTGTTTTAGTCATTATGTCTGCAACTTGATTTGCTGAAGCCACATGTTCTGTCTTTACTAGCCCTTCTTTGATCTTTTCTCGCACAAAATGACAGTCGACTTCAATGTTCTTTGTACGTTCATGATACACCGGATTTGCTGCACTTTGAATGGCTGCCTTGTTATCACAGTACAGTCTGATAGGCTTTATTTCTGTTAACCCCAACTCTTGAAGAAGCCTTCTCAACCAAATCAACTCTGTTGTTGTCATTGCCATACTTCGGTATTCAGCTTCTGCTGAAGATCTTGCTATGGTATTCTATTTCTTTGACTTCCAAGAAATTAAAGCTTCTCCAATTTTAATACAGAAACCAGTAATTGACTTCCTGAACATTGGACAAGATGCCCAGTCAGCATCGCAGAATGCTTGAATCTGACAATCTGAATTTGAAGGGAAAAATAAACCTCTGACTGGATCTTTCTTGACATACTTTACTATCCTTAAAGCTGCATCCATATGAGATTGTTTAGGCTGGTGCATAAATTGACTAAGATGATGCACTGAGTATGTAATGTCTGGCCTTGTATGTGTCAAGTAGATTAACCTTCCAATTAATCTCTGAAAATTAGACTTGTCTTCCAGCAAATTATCTTGAGTGCTCTGTTGAATCCCTTCATCATATTCTGCAGTTGTTAACTTGAAGTTCTGTTCAAGTGGAGTTAAGGCTGGTTTTGCACTCTCTAAACCAGTATCACTAATCAATTCCAATGCATATTTGCGTTGATTAAGAACAATGCCTTGTTTTGATCTCAATACTTCAATACCAAGAAAGTACTTTAATTCACCAAGGTCTTTCATCTTGAAATTTTGATGAAGACTAGACTTTAACTCCTCAATCAAGGTCTCATTACTTCCAGTTATAAGAAGATCATCCACATAAATCAACAAGATCACTCTATCATTCCCTTGCGTTTTAGTAAACAAGGAATAATCATGCTTACTTTGAATGAATCCAGCAGAAATCAAAGCCTCAGTAAGTCTGATATTCCACTACCTTGAAGCCTGCTTCAAACTATACAATGACCTTTGTAGTCGACAAACCAAACCCTCCCCCTGACTACAAAGTCCTTGAGGAAGCTGCATGTAAACTTCTTCATCCAAACGACCTTGAAGAAAAGTATTATATACATCCATTTGCCAAATAGGCCACTAAAAAATGGAAGCAATAGCAAGAACAATCCTAACTGTCACCATCTTAACAACTGGTGAAAAAGTATCACCATAGTCAATACCTTCTTGCTGGTTGTAACCCTTAGCTACAAGCAGAGCCTTGTATCTTTCAACCTCACCATTTGCCTTATATTTGATTCTGTAGACCCATTTGCAGCCAATGGGAGTCTTGTTACAAGGTAAAGGCACAATTGACCAAGTATTATTAGATTGCAAAGCTTGAAGTTCCTCTTCCATAGCCTTGACCCAAAGAGGATTTTGTAGAGCCTCAAAATAAGAAGTAGGCTCAGAAGTAGAAGAAATGGAAGAAAGAAAAGATTTAGTGGAAGATGGCAAATGAGAATATGTGACAAGAGAGGAAGAAGGAACAGAGGGACACTGAAAGTTTTGAAGCCATCCAGGAGGTTTAGAAACTCTAGAAGATCTCCTAGGAACAACATGATTAGTGGGAATACTTGTTGAGGATGCATCAGTAGAAGAATTAGGAATATTAGGAATATCATGAGGTATTATGGAAGCATCAGAAGAAGAATTAGAAGACTCAAGGATGAGAAAATAAGAAAAAGAATCTGAAGTAGAGGAAGGGAAAAAACAGAAGAAGAAGAAACAGAAAAAGTAAAGGGGAATATATCTTCATGAAACCTAACATCTCTACTAATAAAAAAGGTCTTATTAGTAAGATCAAACAAAAGATAACCCTTTTTTGTGGAAGAATAACAAAAAAACAAAAGAAATGGCACGAGAAGAAAATTTATCTGTGACAACAGTATTAGTTGCATAACACAAGCAACCAAAAACTCGAAAATGAGAAAAAGAAAGAGATTTAAGATAGAACAATTCATATGAAGACTTACAGTCAAGAGAAACAGAAGGTAATCTATTGATTATGTAACAAGCAGTAAGCACACACTCACCCCAAAACTTTAAGGGAGCATTAGATTGAAATCTTAAGGCTCTAGCAACCTCTAACAAGTGCCTATGCTTACGCTCAGCTACACCATTTTGCTGGGGAGAATAGACACAAGAACTTTGGTGAATAACACCCAAAGAAGCAAAAAAAAAGAGAGCATGCAGAACTGAAAAATTCAGTACCATTATCACTACGAACAACCTTAATAATGGACTGAAATTGAGTTTGAACCATAGCAAAGAAGGCTTTGAGAGACAAAAGAGCATCAGACTTTAACCTCAACAAGTAAACCTATATCATCCTAGATTTTTCATCAACTATAGTCAAGAAAAATCTGTGACCAGAATGAGTAGAAATCCTATACGGTCCCCATAAATCAATGTGAATGAGATTAAAGCAATTGGCAGATCTAGAAGAACTAATGGGAAATGGCAACCTAGTTTGCTTAGCTTTAGGACAAATAGAGCAATGTGGAATGCTATCAGAATGAAACTTCTCAGAATTAAACACAAGCAATCTATTTAAAACTGAAAGAGGAGCATGTCCAAAGCGAGAATGCCAAAAAACAGAATTATTATTAATATTTGCAACAGAAGCAGAAGACATACAATGAGTGAAAGGCAAAGTACCAGGTAATCCAGAAACAATTGTGAAAGTGGTGAAAAAATAAAGACCACCAACACGTTTACCAATCCCCACTGTCTGACCAGTTGAGAGATCCTGCAGTAGGCAGAAATCAGGATAAAACAGAACAATGCAATGAAGATCATGAGTAAGCTTCGAAATAGAAATCAAATTGTGTTCAAAGTGAGGAACAAACAAAACATCCTTAAGAATATGATTAGAAGACAAAGAAACAGAACCACAATGAGTAATAGGAACAGTTTGACCATGAGGAAGATGAACAAACCGTGAATTAGGCAGACAAGGAGTAGGATCAATCAAACAATTGAAATCAGATAATATATGGTCAGTCGCACCAGTATCTAATATCCAAGAAACAGAACCAGAAGCAGGTATACAACAAGAATCATTACCTGCCAAATTCATAGTTGAATCACTGGAAACAAGCTTATGGAGAAGACTAAGCAGCTGATTGTATTGCTCCTGAGTGAATACCAGAGGAGACGGCAGAGAAGCAACCTCCGAAGCAACAGGGGATGGTGAGGAAACAACGGAAGAAATAGGAGAAGGATCTGATTGAACAGTCAACGCAGCAGGAACCCCTTTCTTCTTGCCAAACTTAAAATCAGCTGGGAAGCCAATAAGCCGATAGCAACTATCCCTCTTGTGACCCTTAACACCACAGTGAGAACAAGTTCCGGAAAAACAACGCCGCATCGAGGAAGGAATAGTATTGGAGAACATAGCAGAAACACCAGTGATATCCGAGAGAGAAGAGACACCAGAGAGATGAAGACGTTGAGACTCTTCTTGAATAAGCATCGAGTAAGCCCGGTTGACGATAGGCAAGGGTTGCATTAGCAACAACTGACTTCGAACAGCAGCATAGGTTTCATTCAAACCATTAAGAAATTGAAACAGTCTCTGCTGAGTGAGAATCGACAAATTCGTCTGAGATTGTTCACAATCACAGGGAGTGAAAGGAACCAAGGCAGAGTACTCATCCCAGAGCAACTTGAGTCGAGTAAAGTAAGTAGAGATAGATAAATCACCTTGAGTGAACATAGTGATTTCTCGGTGCAGAAAGAAGATACGAGAGCCAATAATTTTGTGGAAACGTTCCTTCAAGTCTTCCCACACAAGAGCCGTACTGGAAGCGAAGGCAATACCGGCCGAAAGATCGGAGCTCACAACATTGAGAATCCATGAAAGAGTGATAGCATTACAACGATCCCAAAGAGGCTGAAGATTCGCAGCAAAATCAGTCTTCTTGCAAGAACCATCAAGAAAGCCGATCTTGTTTTTCGCAAGGAAAGCGATGCGAACGGAACGGCTCAAGACGGAGTACTTCTCGATGCCAGTCAGCGGCTGAGAAACAAGAACAACACCAGGAGCATCGGAAGGATGCAAATAGAGCGGGTGATTGTAATCGACGGTGACGGAGTCAATCACCGGAGGGGTAACGCCAGCGGGAGGCATAGAACCAGGAAAATATCGAAATCGAAAGAAACCCTAACAGAGAATCGGAAGATTTGGGGGAAACGAAATTGGAAAAAAAGAAATTGGGTATCCACAACGACGACCCAAAAGAAAAAGAAATGGGCTTAGAAACTAAAACCCAAAAAACGGCCTGAAACTGATACCATGTTGAAATGAATATTCTCATTCGTTGATAATAATTCACTATACATTTGTCTTATATATACACATGTAATGGCTTCACTAACAAACTAACTAATTGTAACAATATTTACAACAAATTAACTAACTACTTTTAACAAATATACAAGGTGCAATGATGCTATGTCAATAACAATAATAGTTGACATGGCAATATTTTTGGCTTTTGGCTTTTGGTTTTGGTATAATAATTATGCACATACACACGTGGAACTAGGGACAGGCACAAGATTTTATGTAAGGGGTACGAATTATTAAGAAGTTATATTAAAAATGTAGGAGATATAAATTACAAGATTTTAGGGATGCAGAATTAGATTATCAATAGACAATACAAAAGAAATATATAAAATATAAAGGAACTTAAAATTTTTAGAAAATGTGGCTACCTTCCAACACTTTCTGTGTCCATCCCTGCATAGAACTCCATAATATTGTTTCAGAATAAAACAGGTCATGGGTCAAATTTGTAGTATGATATGTGAATTTCAATTTGGTACTATTGATTCAAACTATAACGTTATGTGTTAAAAAAATTGTCAATAAGTATTTTGTCACTTAATACCGAAAATATTAAATTAATTTATTACTTAAAAGCTTATATTTGAAATAAATTATATATTTAAATTTATAAAAAAAATCAAAGTTTTGTTTAGATTGTATCCAAAACTATTAAAAATATTGTATTTAATACACGTGTTATAAGATAATCTTAAATTTAGTATAATATTTTATTTATAAAAATACAAATAAAAAATTATATGTAAAATTTAGAATTGATTTGATATATTTATCGATAACACTCTTTTTATATGTATTTAGCCATTTAATACATGAAAGCTTTTTGTGTCAAATAAGTTATATTAGATAATTTTAATTTACTCAAAGTTTGGTGCACGTAATTTTTTTTAATGAAAATGTGTATCGATATACGCAATCGAATTGATGAATATCATCCTATACACCTTAATCGACATGTGAAGATTTTAGGTTGGAATTAAAATTTAATCAAAATGCACCCTTTTTTTTATCTTGAAAGGTTAAAAAACATGGCTTCATTATAATAGTCAAGATGCAGACATGAACAGGGCCCTTCGAGGCATAACGCATCTCAAGTGGGGCACGGACGAAACCAGACAAAACCGAATGAATCACAAAATGGACCCAAAATTACAAGCACGCAGACATATAAGCATAAAATTCGCCCGTGAACTTGCCTTGTACAAGGAATCAGATCCCACTTTTACCTCCAGGCTCCAACGTTGTTGAATTCTGTCATAACAGCTCGCTCTGAGATGGATTGAGAGAGAGCTGAAAGAGTAGTTGTTTCTATAAAAATTTAAAATTTATATATAATTTAGAATTTTTTTAAATTTTTTTATGTATTTTCTGTTGAAAATTTATTTTATTTTTTAACATAAAGTCTTGGCTCCTTCCTAAGATCGTTGGTGGTACCACTAGACCATAGTATTTTTTTAAATAGTGTTTTATGTGAACAACAGTCACAAAATGCACACTATAATATTTCTTGATAAAGTGATTTGTGCAAAACTATTAAGCTCTCTCGATCGATACAAATTAAAGCCCTTAAAACTAGGATCAAGTAAAAGGAAGGATTAAATTACTTTATATTAAAATTAAGTATTTTAATCTAAAAAAGTTAAAGAACAAATTTTTATTTTATTAGGAATTTGTCATACAATTGCAATTATTGACATCCATTGTTTGTCAGCTTTGAATTTAGTCAACACTAGATAGTTTCTTTGCTCCCCATTCAAGCCACTTTACAAGTACAAAATCATATGTTTCTTTCATATCTTTTTATTCTAATCAAGCTTACCAAACGAATGTAAGGATTCACTGGATATATCTCTGACAAGTTTCAGATGAATTGAAAAGAGGAAATAAAATGAAGAAATAGATCGAAAAGGGAAAAGAGAGAAAAGGAATTGAGCAGTTTAACGAGAGAGAGGAAAGAGAATAAAGATGAGAAATCGGAATAAAGATTTTTATTAATCTGTGAAATTCAAAGTCCTTAACAGATCCAATTACATGAGAAGTATTTATAGCCCAAAATATAACTTGGGCATGGAGTCCAGCTAGGATAACAAACTAACAAACTTTGTAACAATACTAACAGCTGGAATTTAACCGAGTAACTAATTACTCTAACATTCCCCTGGTTTTCTTCTGTTGAGAGCTTTGAATGGCTTCTTCAAAAGAAATAACACCAAGTCTTCGACACATAGAACTGAACACAGCAGGTGGAAGTAGCTTGGTGAGTATATTTGCATACTGCTCAGAGCTAGGCACATAATTGACCACAAGCTGCTCTGCAAGCACTCTTTCACGAACAAAGTGAAGATCAATCTCTACATGTTTTATTTTTGCATGATGTGTTGGATTTGCAGCTACTGATACTGCAGAGGTGTTATCACACCAAACTACAGGCTTACTATCAAGAGAAACTCCAAGATCAGTCAACAGTTGCTGAATCCAGATTAGTTCTGAGACAGAGTTCGCCAAACTTCTATACTCAGCCTCACATGTTGAACGAGATACCACACTTTGTTTCTTGGAACACCAGGCAACAAGATTTCCTCCAAGGTAGATACAATAGCCTGTAGTAGATCTCCTATCTTCCACAAATGCTGCCCAGTCAGCATCACTATAACAAACAAGTGAGAACAGTTCTCCAGGTGTAAAGAACAAACCATATGTCACAGTGCCTTTAAGATAACGTAAGATCCTTTTTACAACTTTCCAGTGGATCTCACTAGGGTTATTCATGAACTGACTAACCTTGTTCACAGCGTAGGAAATATCAGGACGAGTAACACAGACATACTGAAGCCCTCCTACCAAGCTCCTATAGAGATGAATATCAGGAAAAGGATCATCCTTAGCAGAAGTAAGAGCTGGAGACACAATCATAGGTGTACTGAGAGCAGAAGAATCAAGAGTATTAGAGCATTGAAGCAACTCAAGAATATACTTCCTCTGATTGAGAAATAACCCATTATTGCACTGTTGAATCTCCATTCCCAAGAAAAAATTCAAATTTCCAAGATCTTTCAAGGAGAACTCAGAATGAAGTTGCTACACAATAGTATCAATCTCAGTAGAGCTATCTCCAGTAACTATCACATCATCAACATATACCATGAGAAAAACAGAATAGTGACTAGTTTTTCTGATGAATAAAGATGTGTCTGCTTTAGACTCTTCAAAAGACAGCTTAGTCAGCATACATGACTTCAATGTATCAAACCAAGCTCTAGGGGCTTGACGAAGACCATACAAAGCCTTTCTTAGGTGGCAAACTAGAACTTGACCATCAGGCCCTCTCTGTTCAAATCCAGGAGGTTGTCTCATGTAAATGTCCTCAGACAATTCTCCATTTAAAAAGGCATTATTGAAGTCTATTTGTCTAATCACCCAGTGTTTCATAACTGCAGTTGCTAAGACTGTTCTAATAGTAGTGGCCTTTTACTACTGGACTAAAAGTTTCCTTAAAGTCACATCCAACAACCTGGGAGTACCCCTTGGCAACAAGCCTAGCTTTCAGCCTCTCAACAGAACCATCTGGCTTTCTTTTGACCTTAAACAACCACTTACATCCAACTTCTTGTCTAGAAGGAGGTAAAGTGGTGAGATTCCAAGTCTGATTATTAACAAGAGCATCAAATTCTTGATGAACAGCAGCTTTCCAGTCAGGATGTTGAAGAGCTTCCTGAACAGAACTGGGTTCTGAAATATCAGACTCGACAAGAAAAGTCGGGTTTAAAGATACCAGCCTTGCCTCTGGTGATCATAGGATGTGCATTCTGAACTGAAGAGGATAAGGGAATTGTCACAGTGGGTGACATTTGAGGTGGTGGTGGTGGTGAAGGGAGAGATGATGGAGGTGGAATAGTTGTCACAGTGGGTGACATTTGTGGTGATGGAGGGAGAGATGATGAATATGGAATAGTTGTCACAATGGGTGACACTTGAGATGGAGGTGAAAGAGATGATGGATATGGAATAGTTGTCACAGTGGGTGACATTTGAGGTGGTGGAGGATGGGATGATGGAGATGGTGTAGTTGTCACAGTGGGTGACATATGTGATGTAGGTGAAAGAGATGATGGAGATGGAATAGTTGTCACAGTGGGTGACATTTGAGGTGGTGGAGGATGAGATGATGGAGATGGTGTAGTTGTCACAGTGGGTGACATATGTGATGGTGGAGGTGAAAAGGATGGTAGTGGTAATTCTGTAGTTGTCACAGTGGGTGACATTTGAAGTGGTGGAGGATGAGATGATGTAGATGGTGTAGTTGTCACAGTGGGTGGTGAAAAAGATGATGGTGATGCAGATGACTGTAATGCAGGTGACAAAGGAGTAGTTCCAACAGGTGACACTTGAACAGAAGAGGAAAGATTTTGTGATGGATGAGACAAGACAGGAGAAGGAGAATTATGTAAAGGAGATGACTGTTGTGGAGGAGAAAAAGATGAAGGTATTGCCACAGTGGATTTTGTCACAGTGGGTGACAAAATAGGTGAGAAAGCAGATGATAAAGGTGAAACAGAGGATTCAAAACCAAACTTGAGACTAGGAATATCAGTAATGGAGGCAGAAGTATGCTTGGTACACTTTGAACACTTAGACTCAGGAGAACCACTAGAAGAGGCATTCAAAACAAATGGAAAAACAGTTTCATCAAATTTGACATGTCTTGAAATGTAAATTCTGCCAGTACTATCCATGCCTTTATAACCTTTATGAGTGGGAGAATAGCCTAGAAAAATACACCGAGAGGCTCTAAACTGAAACTTATTCTTATTATATGGCCCTAAGAAGGGATAACACAAACAACCAAAAGTCCTCATGAAACTATAGTCACGAACTAAATTAAACAATTTTTGATAGGGAGACACACCAGACAAAGCTTTAGAAGGGAGTCTATTTATAATATAAACAGCACTAGTGAAAGCATCATTCCAGTAAGATAAGGGCATAGCTGCCTGAGCAAGAAGACACAAACCTACTTCAACTATTTGTCTATGCTTTCTCTCAACAGTACCATTTTGTTCAGATGTATATTGACATGTAAATCTATGAATTATAACATGTTGTTTTAAGAAAGAAGTTAAAGCAAGAAACTCACATCCTCCATCTGTTTGTAATGCTTTAAGTTTGCAATTAAATTGTCTTTCTGCAAGATGAAGAAACTGAGTAAATACAACTGACACATCTGACTTCAACCTTAAAAAATAAACCCATGTATATCTAGAGTATGCATTAGTGAAGGCAACATAGTATCTAAAGCCATTAGAGAACACAGGGGCTAGGCCCCATACATCAGCAAAAACAAGTTCCAAAGGATGTGAATAAGCAGTGTATGAATCAAAAAAGGTAATTTGTGAGATTTACCAAACTGACAAGCAGAACACAAGTGCAACTGTTCATTATTTATGCAGGGGATATTACATTGTTTCAATACATAATTCAAAACACTAAAGGCAGGATGTCCTAGCGTAGTATGCCAAACACTAGTAGTGACTTTATTAACAGCAGCGAGATTACAAGAAACAGATAAAACTTCAGAAGCAAAAACATTGTGAACATCAGAAGTAGAAACAGCAGTTTGCTTAGAGGAGGGTGTAGGTTTATTGGGAATGTCTAATCTGTATAAGCCTCCATGTTCAGTGCTAGTAAGGAGCACCTCCTTGGTGTATAAGTCTCGAACTTGACAGAAAGTAGGATAGAATGCAACTAGAACTTTGTTGTCCTGTGTAAACTTTGAAACAGAAAGCAGATTCTTAGTTAT
Source organism: Hibiscus trionum (assembly GCA_030270665.1). Taxonomy (NCBI): domain Eukaryota; kingdom Viridiplantae; phylum Streptophyta; class Magnoliopsida; order Malvales; family Malvaceae; genus Hibiscus; species Hibiscus trionum. The sequence continues at coordinate 77,552,487 of BSYR01000003.1, read as the reverse complement.
ACCAGGAGCAAATAATAAGTTCTTTAATCTGAGATGTCTATCAGAATTACTAGTAATAACAAAATGTCCTACAGACTGAATTGGAAGACATTGACCATTACCAATTCTAATGTTACCTGTACCAGGGCTAGAATCTCCAACATTCACATTGTTGAAATCATTTGTGAGATGATTTATACCACTAGAGTCAGGATACCATGCATTATCCCCAACCACTTCTGGAGTTGCAATCATGGCTTGAGGTTGAACTGAAGAAGATAAAGTCTGTCTAGATGAAGAAACCACATTAGATGCAGGATAAATAGGCTGATAAACAGGATATGCTGATGGAAGAGTGCCAGGAGGATGCATATACTCAGTAGTCTGAGGCAATTGAGGAATAGAAGCATGTGAAGGTGTAAGAATAGAGGAATGGCTCATCACTTGATGTCTGACTTGGGGAACAAAATGAGAATACACAGGTGTTGGGGAACTCAAAGGAGGAGCTGCATAATAAACAGGATTATAGGACAGATGCTCACCATTTCCAGGATTAGAATAAGTGCAAGCATTAGCCTGAGACACACCAGACTGAGTATTACCAAAACCTCTACCAAAAGACCCTTGCCCTGATCGAGAAGCCTCATTCTTAAAACTAGTGTCAAACCTGGAGTAACACCTCTCAACAATATGACCTAACTTGTTACACAATTGACATTGAGGTCTAGGTGATGAGTACCTGCCTCTAACTCTTCCTCTACCATTATAACTACCAGTATTATAGGCATTCTGATCAAAACTCTGTTACATATCAACAATGTGTGTCTCACCAGAAGGAAGAGATTCAGACTGTTGTTGAACTGCAACATGAGCTGAAGCATTTACATGACCTAAAAGAGCTTGCTGCCTAGCTTCTGCATCAATCAAAATAGTTCTAACAGCTTGAACATCTGATTGTTTTGGACTAGCTGTAATAACAGTGATGACAGACTCAAATTCAGGAGGAAGACCATTAAGGATGGCTGTTACATGCTCATGTGGTGAAATAATTTCACCACAACTGGCCAAACTATCACAGATGTTTTTAACCTTGAGTAAGAACTCTTTCATAGACATTTCACCTTTCTTTTGAGAGTGAAGGAGTCTCCTATATGACATTAATCTAGATGTGGTCTTCTCATTGTACAGCCTATGTAGAGTAGACCAGATTGCAACTGAGGTATTATGACCAATCAAATTTGGAAGAACACCCTCACAAACTGAGGACAGGAGCCAGGATGCTAATGCTCCATCCTGTTCCTCATAGAGCTCATAATCTGGATTAAGAGTCACAGATCCTTCTTTCCTAATATACTGAGGAGGCCATGTTACATTAGGATCTATGTATTTCTGTAATCTATGAGTCTTAATAGCTAGCAAAATTTGTTGTTGCCATAAAAGATAGTTTGTGTCATCCAAAACAACATTTATTTTCTTAGTTGAAAACAGTCTATTATTGTTTGAACTCTGAGTGTGAGTGATACGATCAGATCCATTTAAATGAGTCTCACCAGACTGAACATCCGCATCAGTAGTATCAACATGATTAGTCATTGAAGCTAGGTAAAAGATCCAGACAAATAGCACAAGGATGAATCACAAAAAAGAGGTACAAAGCATACCAGATAACACTTGAATCACAGAGCAAAAACGAATCAATTCCAAGAGATTAGACTGAGAATAACAAGATTGCATTCAAATCCAGAATAGGCACGACTTAATTTCAAAATAGAGAGACAAACACAAATAGGGCACAAGTATCAACAGACGAGACACTAAATCTTCCAATCTTCACTGAATCGACACTCACAACAGCAATCTCATTCAGATCTCAGGAAGCAGATAAGAGGACAAGATAAAGCCCAATCACAAGAAGCACTTCATATCACAGAGAACAAAGGATAGGATATTACCAGAAAAAGATCAAGAGAACATACTATCAACGAACGAACGGTGTGAGAACAAAAAACTCTTGCACGGTGGCTCTCCGGCACCAGTAACGGTGGCTCTGATACCATGTAAGGATTCACTGGATATATCTCTGACAAGTTTCAGATGAATTGAAAAGAGGAAATAAAATGAAGAAATAGATCGAAAAAGGAAAAGAGAGAAAAGGAATTGAGCAGTTTAACGAGGGAGAGGAAAGAGAATAAAGATGAGAAATCAGAATAAAGATTTTTATTAATCTGTGAAATTCAAAGTCCTTAACAGATCCAATTACATGAGAAGTATTTATAGCCCAAAATATAACTTGGGCCTGGAGTCCAGCTAGGATAACAAACTAACAAACTTTGTAACAATACTAACAACTGGAATTTAACCGAGTAACTAATTACTCTAACAACGAAAACATGGTTTGCTTTTGACGCTATGGTCGGCATCTCACCGGAGATCCATCTCCATCTTTGAGACTGTCCTCCTTCGTTTTTTTCGTCTGACGTTGATCCCTACAGGGCCTGGCCGTGTTCGGTTGTTGAGCCACTCAAAACTCTGTTTTGACATTTCGGGAAGCTTCACAGCGGAGTGGGCGAAGATCCGGTGATTATCAGGTCCGGCGGTCGCTTCCGGTTTGACCAGGTGGGTCGCCGCGCTATCGAACCCTCATGGGTTATGGCCGACGGAAAATCTAGGTTTGCTGGTTCCTGGCTTGGTAATATAGTATGGAAAGTTGGATGGGTTGCCAACTCAGGGTTTGGGACTGTTGATCGGCACTCCATGTCCTACTTACCTTCTGAACCCCAGATCGACGTTGGACTGTTCTTCGGTAGGCGGCCAGTAGACCCTCCATCGACAACTGCCGAAGTGAGGGTGAAGAAGGGCAATCTGATAGGGGCGTTGGGGTCATTTCACGTGAGGACTAGGGCCTTTCCTTTTTTAGCAGGTGTTGACTTTCATTATATTAGTTGGCATGGTGTCCCATCCCTGCAGCAAAGATCTACCAGATTTTGTGGGATTATATTTCCTTTTCCTCGTTTTAGCCTAGGTTTTTGGAGCTTTGCAATCTACAGTTGTCTATGTGTGGTCTTTATCCTATCAGCTCTCGAGTTCTCCAAGATATTAGCTATGCATGGATCTTGGTTGCACCTCTTGCATTTGTTGTGGATTATCGACTATAATGGGTTTCATCTCGGCTGCTACTGGATTTTTAATATGGGTTTCTGCGGGGTCGACTGGATGTTGGCGGATAACTCCGGCGCGAGTTATCCGCAGCAAGCATGAGGAGTTTGCATCCCACCATCGATTTGTGGATAGTTAAATCGATGGCGGTGGCCCTGAAACCTTCCTGAAGAAACCTTGGTCCACTGTGTTTTAAGATTTATCGTGGGTATTTGCGGTTTAGGTGTTTTTCTTTGTGTCGCTGCTTTGTTGTTGTTGTTCGTTGTTTTGGTTTTTGTTCTTCAGCGCGTTGGTCCTTGAAGGGTGTTCATCCCGGTATTGTGTTCCTAAACTACCTGTCAAAGTTCATTTCTTCTATCGCCGTGACAAGGGTCACAACCTATGGTGTGAAAGCCTGCCTCTGAATAGAGCTCTCCGGCGGAGTTAGTTATGGTCTTGGTGGCCAAGAAATGCGATGGCTGGGTGTGGAGTTTCCGCCCTTTCTTGTGGACTTTGCTAATGCTTTGATGCTACCCAGGGTTTTGCCGCTGGAAGCATGGTCTCGTGTCGCTCTTTGCACGGATGGTGTGTTGTTTTCTTTTGTTTTATTTTTTTTCTAAAAGGTCGGGGGCCTTGGCTGTTGATCGGTGCTTCCTGTTTGGCAATGAGCTTGTTTACTGCAGCTGGTTTCCTGTTAGGAGGGGTTTTTTCGTTTTCACGGTCTTTGTTTTAGGTTGTCAGGACTTGCATGGCCAGTCTGTTGTTCCTACGGTTGCTTGGATGTCCCTTTCGTGTTTGGGTCCTGTTGTTGACTTTGTTGCTGTACTATTCCTTTAAGTTGAATGAAAGTTATTTTATGAACAAAAAAAACAACCTGAATTATATTTTTCGATAAAAAAACAACAACCTGAATTATATTCTTATTTTATTGCAATCTTGAATTCAAAAAGTACAAACTAATGTGGAAACTGTTGACAGTTCCAATAATATTTTTTTAATATGCTGGTGTGATACAAGGGTAACATTTATTCAATTTTTTAGTCTTTTTTAATAAAGCACACACACCGTGCAGAACTGGTGCTTGAACTCGGGTCACCTAGATAAATTACATCATCCTTTATCACTAGGACAACAAGGGGTGAGCACAATTCCAATAATAATTGAAAATAACATAAAGTAAAATTAAAATGTATAAGAACATATCATTGTAAAGTAAAAACTAATGTAGAATTCAAAAATCATATATTGTGGGTTCAATACCCATTAGGAGTAAATTTTTCCTCCGCTCCCCTATATAGGAATTGTTCAAAAAAATATTATTGGAATGTTGTAAATAATGTGAAAAGAACAAGAAGAAATAAGAAAAAAATAAGATGAGAGAAAAGAAAGAGATTTGTATTATTCTGAATATTGACTTATGTACAATACCTTCAGTAAATCATCTATTTATAGGCATAAGAAGTACATAATACATTAAACTCTAATTAATGTAGATAATATTTCTAATGATAAAATAATTCAAATCTCATTTGATAAAGTCCTTATCATAATAGACATCCACATAGATAAATATTCATAACACTCCCCCTCGGATGTCTATGAAGACAATGTGCCTTGTTAAAACCTTACTAAGATAAAAACCCCAGAAAGAGAAAGAAAAAAATCTTTAGTAAAGGAAAAGAGTACACACATCTTTAATACGCATAACATGTTGCCTCATTAAAAACCCTTCCAGGAAAACCCAATGGGACAAAACCATGGATAAGGAAAAGAGTACAACGCGTATTTTGCTCCCCCTCATAAATACATCATATACGATCTTTGACACGACGCAATCCGATATTATAAATTAACTTCTCAAATGGAGCAGTAGGGAGTGCCTTGGTAAATAAATCTGTCAAATTATCACATGAACGAATTTGTTGGACATCAATGTCTCCATTCTTTTGTAGATCATGAGTGAAGAAGAATTTTGGGGAGATGTGTTTTGTTCTATCACCCTTTATGTATCCTTCCTTAAGTTGGGCAATACAGGCCGTATTATCCTCATATAAGACCGTCGGAGCTACTTTTCCAGAGTGTAAACCACAATTTTCGCGAATATGATGGGTTACAGACCTTAGCCACACACATTCACGACTAGCCTCATGAATAGCCAAAATCTCAGCATGATTAGAGGAAGTAGCAGTAATTGTTTGTTTCATTGAGCGCCAAGAAATTGTTGTACCACCATATGTAAATACATAACCAGTCTGTGATCGAGCATTATGAGGATCAGATAAGTATCCTGCATCCGCAAAACCAACCAATTCTGTTTTGGATAGATTAGAGAAAAATAATCGCATGTCTTTCATACCTTGAAGATAACGAAATATGTGTTTGACCCCATTCCAATGTCTTCGGGTTAGGCATGAACTAAATTTTGCCAATAAATTGACAGCAAACGATATGTCAGGTCGTGTGTGACTAGAAAGATACATTAATGCACCAATAGCACTTAAGCATGGCACTTCTGGACCAAGAATATCTTCATCCATCTCTCAAGGACAGAATAGATCTTTGTTAACATCAAGTGACCTAACAACCATAGGAGTGCTCAATGGATGTGCGTTATGCATGTAAAATTTCTTTAGCATTTTTTCTATGTATGTTGATTAATGCACAAGGATTCCATCCTTTAAGTGCTCAATATGTAATCCAAGACATAATCTTGTTTTTTCAAGATCTTTCATTTCAAATTTTTCTTTAAAAATTCTACTGTCAATGAGATCTCTTCAGGATTCCTAATAATATTCAAACCATCAACATACACAACAATAATGTCAAATCCATAGCTAAATCTCTTAATAAAAATGCATGGAGACATTGGATCATTCTTATAGCCTTCTGCTAATAAGTATTCACTGAGACAATTATACCACATACGCCCAGATTGTTTTAATCCATAAAGGGATATGTTCAATTTGATTGAATAATATTCCCGAGAACCTGAATTAACTGCTTCAGGCAGTTTGAAACCTTCGAAAGTTTTATATAAATATTATTATCAAGAGGCCCATACAAATAGGCTGTAACAACATCCATTAAGCGGAAATTAAGTTTTTCTTTTATTGCCAGACTAATCAAAAATCTAAAAGTGATTGCATCCACCACTAGGGAGTATGTTTCTTCATAATCAATTCCAAGTCTTTGTGAGAATCCTTGTGCAACCAAACGAGCTTTATATCTCGCAATTTCCCCTTTTTCATTTCTCTTTCTCACAAAGACCCGTTTATACCCCACAGGTTTTACACCTTCCGGTGTACGAACTACAGGCCCGAATACTTCTCTTTTTGAAAGAGATTTTAGTTCCGCTTCAATTGCCTCTTTCCATTTTGGCCAATCATCTCTTTGCTTACATTGTTCAATTGGCAATGGTTCATGATCCAATTATCATTCAAAATCTCTAATGCTATATTGCATGCAAAAGTATTATCGACGTCGATTTTGTTTCGATTCCACTTGTTACCAGACATGACATAATTTATTAAGATCTCATCATTATCAGGTACCTGAATCATGTCTAATGTCTCTTTTGGAGACCTTTTAATCTCTTCTTGAGATTTTTCATAATCCATTGATTCCTCGATTAGACCATCACAAGATATAGCTCATTTTCTTTTTCGAGGATTTTTATCTTTGGAACCTACTGGTCTACCACGCTTCAGGTGTGCGTTTGACTCATTAGAAACTAGAGTTTGTCCTTCTAGGACATCAATTTTAATCGGAGCATTCACAGCTGGTATATGTGACTTAGTCACTTTTTTAGGGTCACCAAAAGCATCTGGCAATTGATTTGCTAAGTTTTGCAAATGAATTATCCTTTGAACTTCTAGTTCACATTGTTGGGTACGTGGATCAAAATGAGATAACGATAATTCATTCCAACTTATTTCTTTTTTCAGCTGTTTATTTTCTCCCCCTAATGTTGGGAAAACCGACTCATTAAAATGACAATCGGCAAATCGAGCTGTAAATAAATTCTCCGTCAAAGGCTCAAGATATTTAACTATCGAAGGGGATTCAAAACCGACATATATTCCCAACCTCCTTTTAGGATCCATCTTTGTGCGTTGTGGTGGAGCAATCGGAACATATACCGCACATCTAAAAATTCTAAGATGAGAAATATTTGGTTCCTGACCAAAAACCATTTGTAATGGGGAGATATTATGATAACTTACAAGCCTGATGCGAATCAATGATGCTGCATGTAAAATGGCATGCCCCCATGCAGAAATCGGTAGTTTTGACTTCATTAGTAACGATCTTACAATTAATTGAAGTCGTTTGATAAAGGATTCTGCAAGACTATTTTGTGTATGAACATGCGCTACAGAGTGTTCAACCCTTATTCCAATCGACATGCAAAAATCATCAAAAGTCTGAGAAGTAAATTCACCAGCATTATCAAGACGAATTGTCTTTATAGGGGAATCTAGAAAATATGCTCGTAATTTTATCAACTGAGCAAGTAACCTCGCAAATGCCAAGTTGCGGGTTGATATCAAGGATACATGTGACCATCTAGTCGATGCATCGATTAAAACTAGAAAATATCTAAGTGGTCCACAAGAAGGGTGTATGGGCCCACATATATCACCATGTATCCGTTCCAAAAAATTGATAGATTCATAATTTATTTTAGCTGGTGATGGTCGAATAATTAGTTTACCTTGAGAACAAGCATCACATGAAAAGGCATTACTTTGAAGAATCTTTTGGTTCTTCAATGAGTGACCACATGAATTGTCGATAATTTTTCGCATCATAATCAAACCGGGATGTCCTAACCGGTCATGCCAAATAATAAAGTTATCAGTAAACTTATAGTTTACAATAGCATGTGCTTCAATTGCACTAATTCTTGTGTAGTACAATCTGGATGACAGTGCATGTTATTTTTCTAAAATTTTCCTATTGTCTTGAGTTATACTTGTAATATTGAGATATTCAGTATCTCCTTGACAACTACTCTCAATATGATATCCATTATTGCGAATATCTTTAAAACTTAATTAGTTTCTTTGCGACTTTGGAGAGTATAACGCATTATGAATATGGAATAGAGTTCCATTTGGCAATAACATATTTGCTCTTCCGGAGCCTTCTATAATATTAGCACTTTCGAATATAGTACTCACATTATTCCCTTGCATTGTTAAATGGGAAAAAAATTCTTGTGCTTAAGTATAGTATGAGTACTTGCACTGTCCGCTAAGCATAAATCGTCACCATTTTTGACGGATTGTATTTGTGACGGAATCATATTCTTCAAAGAAAAATAAAATAAATGTTACAAAAATATTCAAAATATAAATTAAATAAATAACATCCATGCATTTATTCTTATATATATAATTCCTAATAAAACATTATATCTTTCTAACAGACTTTTCCTAAAATAATAATAAACATAAAAAATCAAGTATTCTTCTCAGGGGAAATGAGGAAATAATAATGAACATAAATGTTACAAGATGCTTTGGCATACGGCAAGAACGGGCCCAATGATTTAAGCTGCCACATCGATGACACATAGATTCCTCTTTCTTGGATTGATCTTTTGCACTATTGTCATCCTTATTGTTCCACTTACGGTGGGTATAGTTATTTTTAAAACGACCACCTCGCCTATGTCCTCGACCGTGACTATGACCACGACCACACCCATAGTTATGATCACCTCGCCTATGTCATCAACTGTGACTATGACCACGACCACACACATAGTTATGACCACGATTGTTGGTGTAACCTTTATTTCTTCCGCTATAGAATGTCGCATTCGCTTCAGAGAATGAAGCGGAGCCAGTTGGACGATATTCATGATTCTTCATCAGTAGCTCATTGTTTTGCTCAGCTACAAGAAGGTAAGAAATTAACTCAGAATATTTCTTAAAGCTTTTTTCACGATATTGTGTCTGAAGGACAACATTGTTTGCATGAAAAGTGGAGTGTGTTTTCTCTAACATATCATCATATGTAATAATTTGACCACATAACTTCAATTGTGAAGTAATACGAAACATAGCAGAGTTATACTCGCTTACAGATTTAAAATCTTGCAATCTCAGATGCAACCAGTCATATCGAGCTTTAGGTAGAATAACAGTTTTCTAGTAGTCATATCGTTCCTTTAGATTATTCCAAAGAATAAGAGGATCTTTCACCGTTAAATATTCTGATTTCAACCCCTCATGGAGGTGACGACGAAGAAGTATCATGGCTTTGGCCTTATTTTGGGCAGATTCTACATTCTCCTCTTTAATAGTATTTCCTAGACCATCAACATCTAGGTGTATTTCGGCATCTAAGATCCAGGATAAATAATTCTTTCCGGAAATATCAAGTGCCACAAACTCAATCTTTGCAAGATTTGTCATTGATGTACTATAAAAGACAAACAATCAAATTAGATTAATTATAAATTAATATATATAATCGAAAAACAACAGAAAAGAAGATTTAATCCTCATACACGGCATTGTTAAAACAAAATTAAACAAACCCACATATAATTTATAATAACCAAACATGGCAAATTAAAACAAATATTAAACAAAATAAAAAAAAACACATGGCTGATAACATACGCATGAAATTAATTATATATATTGTTTTAATTTATTATTGTATATATATTATTTTATAAATTAAAATATATAAGATGAAAAAAGAATATACCAAATAAATCTTTGGAGAAGTCGTGCTGATAACGTGTTGTAAATAATGTGAAAAGAACAAGAAGAAATAGGAACAAAATAAGATGAGAGAAAAGAAAGAGGTTTGTATTATTCTGAATATTGACTTATGTACAATGCCTTCAGTAAATCATCTATTTATAGGTATAAAAAATACATAATATATTAAATTCTAATTAATGTAGATAATATTTCTAATGATAAAATAATTCAAATCTCATTTGATAAAGTCCTTATCATGATAGACATCCACATAGATAAATATTCATAACATGAAATTATATTTACAATTATATAAAAAAATTATTTTACAATGATAAGTTATTATTATTTATTATTATAATTTTATAATTATTTAAGTAATTTAACAACCAATTTGTAAATCATCAAATTGTAATATTATACAATTATTTAAATTATGAATTAAATATTTTTAAATTTTTAATAATTTATATTTATATATTTAAATTATATAAAATAAAATAAAAATATTTATTAAATAATTTAAAATTAAACGCATATACACACTTGTAACATACATTACGGGGAAAATTTTGTTTAAAAGAAATATTTTTTTGTTAAAAACATATGTGAAGAAGATAAATGGAGGAATTGGTGGAAGAGATGCATAGAAAATTATGAGAGAAAGATGATAAGAAACTGTTTATAAAAAAAACATAATAAAAAACGATGAAAAGTTGAAATAACGCTGAGAATTTTTGTGGTTAAAAAAAGAGAGGAAAAAGATATGTTTGCATGATTATGCACGTGTCGAAAAAAAATAGTTCGAGATTTGTTTAAAAATAAATAAATGTGAATAAGATAAATGGAGGAATTGGTGTAGGAGATCCATAGAAATTCATGAGAAAAAAGACAATGAAAAAAACAAAATACTAAAAGAGAAGAATCATGTACGTATTTGATACAGTGAATCACGTGGTCTATTAATCATGAGACTAACATTTGCATATGAACGAGGACCGATTTTATACGAGTGGTGCGAATTATTAAAAATATATTATAAAAATAAATTATCAATAGAAAATATAAGGAATATATTTAAATTAAAAGAAAATTTAAATTTTTTTAAGAGCGTGACTGCCCCATCCCTGACCTATGAAGCACGGGTACGCCACCTTAAGGCCGTCCCGCGTCCCCAATACGTCTCCGGGACGGGGACGATGCGGGGACGGCTGGGGGACGTCTCCGGGACGTCTCAATTTTACCGGGTACGGTCAAATATAAATCGGGTACGGTCAACGCTAGTTGGGGACGTACCCAGGGACGTACCTGAATATATTTAGCTTGAAGAAAAAAAATTGGAAAAGAAAAGCTACAGAGTTTGAGTTGCAGAAGAAGAAGAAGAATTGCGTGGTTGAAGAAGAAGAAGAAAACACGTGATATTCACTTATTTTAATTTATTTCTCATTTATTTGTTTTTGTGGGGCCCAAAAATACTTTAATGAATACTTACTCTTTTTGTTTTAATTAATTTCCAGCTATTTATTAAAATAATTAGGGTATTGTTTTTACTTTAATTTTTTATAAGGATTTTGTATTATTATTATTATTATTATTATTATTATTATTATTATTATTATTTCAAACATAGGTGTTGGAAACAAAAAAAAAATTCACAAGCTATTTAATTTTAGAGTTTATGAACTTCATTTAAGGTTTAATGGTTAGTGATTTAACTGTAGAAGTTTTGAATTTATGGGGTGTTGTTAGAATTTAGAGTCTAGAGTTAAAATTTAAGGCCTGTAGGTTAAAACATAAATGACTAACCATATTCTTTAAAAATTAAACATTAAACTCTAAACTCTAAATTCTAGCACTAAACCAAAAATTTTAATTATAAACTCTAAATTTTAAACTCCTAAACCTTAAAACTAAGAGCCATTGGTGGGAACTTTTCGTTCTCACCGTCCGTGCATGAGATAATTTCCATATATAAAACAACTATATTATAAATTTTATGACTTAAGCTCCTAATTTAGATTTAGAAATTTAATTTCAATACTAATTTTGATTTAAATTAATTTTATAGCTCAACCATATAAGCAAAGTAAGTTGTAGACAATTCTTTTTTAAATTATCACTTAAGCGAGTTAATTTTGGAAGATATTAATAATATTTAATTTGTGTTGTTTAATATTGTTTCGGACTTAATTTATTATTTTAGTCTTGAGATTTGATACTTTAATATTGTGATTTACTCATTGATTTTATTTTCTAATTTTCTAAGAAGTATTGAATTTATTTATGATTTTTTATATCTATATATAATTTTAATTTTTTATATGCCGTACCCTTGCCGTCCCCGTACCCTGTAATTTTAAAAATTGCCGTATCCGTCCCCGTCCCCGTCCCCGTATCCGTCCCCGTATCCGTATCAGTGCAACCTAGTCCCTGACTATAAATTTGAGCAACCGGGAAATGGTTTCAATGCAAAAACAATCAGATTCATAGAAAAACCAGAAATGAAGAGATCAGTGATGAGCATAAGCCTTTTGGTGTTGGCCTGTCTGGTGGTTTCCGCCGCAGCACAAACTGCTGAAACGACGACCGACTTGTTTGCTCAGGAGAAGAACGACCAGCAATGTCATTGTGAGCCTACACCACCGGGTACCGGCGAATCCAACGTCAAAGCTTATTTGAAAGACTTCCAGCCCAACCAGAATAACTGGAACTATCCTTCATACGCTGCCTGCATCGACCTGGACGGCGATAAACCCTTGGAGTGGCGCAAAAGATATGGATGGACCGGCTTCTGCGGGAAAGCAGGTCCTCGGGGGCGAAACGCCTGTGGCTGCTGCATAAAGGTACCATGATTCAAATTGTGGTTGCCGCCGCGTTTTCGATCGCGGACATAACTGATGTTATTGCCGTCATTGTGAACCACTATTTTCCGCAATAGCGGTTGCATACGTAGAGTTTAATCAATCTTGGTTTTGATATGTAGGTAACCAACTCAGCCACAAAAGCTTCAGAAATAGTGAGAGTCATACATACCTGCGGCAGCGGAGCGTTGGAGTTGGACAGAGAAACGGCGTTTACTCCGATCGACACTACCGGGGAAGGGAACGATGCCGACTATCTTACTGTGGACTATGAATTTGTGGAGTGTGGAGATAGTGTTCATTCCTCACTTCCTGTCTATTCCCAGTAACTTTAATTTATGTTATGATAGACTTGAGAATTCCTACTGGATTTCTCATGAATGAAATAAAGTCTAATCTATACGGACTATTATTGTAATAAAGATGTAACTGCATGAATCTTGAGTTCCTTTGTTTGTAACATCAGAGTAATAACAAGTGGGAATTGTGTCAACTGAAACAGTGGTTGAAATTCCTGAATCAAGCGGGGCATTCTGAACAAGTGCATATGTCTGGTTGGTACGAAATCTAGACAGTAGAGTAAGCAAATCATCACAAAAGCATACAAGGAATCATATCCCTCTTCTATCTGCAACCAAGTTGAATGGTGACATAACAGCTTTTGTGTTTTTCTTAGTATTTTAATCATATTATAATCTAATATTTTAGTCTGTTTACATATATGAATAAATTAATGCATACTTACGGATTAAGTTGGTCGAACTTGGATCACTTAGGGAAACAACATACTTTTTACTTAGAGTCGTATTTAAGTATGAGCAGGAAGGGCAACTGCCCATGGCCCATAATTAAGAAGTCCAAATACTTAATATTATGTGTCATATTTACAAGTAAATTAACTTATTTTTGTTTACACTTAAAATTCATTTTTTTCTTATACTTGTTACTAGCCTTAGGGGTCAATTTACAAGGAAATTAATTTATTTTATCTACTCATAATTTTTTTAATACTTGTTCTTAGGGGCCCAATCTACTGTAAATTAATTTATTTTTGTCTACTTTTAAAATTCAAAATTTTTTAATACTTGTTATTAAGATCTCAATTTACAAGCAAATTAATTTGTTTTTGTTACACTTAAAATTCAATTTTTTTCCAATACATGTTATTAGGGCGCAATTTACAAGCAAAATAATTTATTTATTTTTTAAACGATGGCAACTGGATTTTATTAAACCTCAATGAAAGATATTACAAATACAATGCATCAAAATTAGAGAAATGATCAACCCACTAAAAATCTTATACAAATGTGCAAAGAAAAGTAAAACATTTCCATAGAGATTAGCATACCATCAAAACGAAAAAACTTTCGTGAATCTCCTTGTCTCTAGCCAAACGAGACGCTGAGCGGGATGAAAAAAAAGTGGTGATCGAACCAAACTATCATGCAGATTATTCCGCTACACAGTTCTGATTACATCGGCTAACAAACCATCAAATGAGTGGGGATCAAACTTTTCTATGACCATCGATAGAATCAAATCAAAAAACTAAAGCCGTGAGGATATCTATACGAACACCAAACCATTAAGGTACGCTGAAATCGTGTCAAATGACAGATGAAACGAACCACAAAAGCAATGAAAAGCGTGCTACAAAGACAGAGGAATCGCGTGCTACAAGAGCAGAGGTTCTTATTAAAACTGAAAAAGTAAAAATAATAACGAAAAAAGATGAATATCGGCGGTCGATGATCAGCACTAAAACAAGTACCGCTGCCGGTCAAAGCCAAAGATAAAAAAGTAAAAGAGTTGTTGGTGGGAGAAAGTAAACCACGCTTAGGGTTTTCACTTTGCAAAATAATTTATTTTTGTCTATACTTAAAAAAAAATTAATATTTTTTATTAGAAGTCTAATTTTTAAATTCGTTTTAAGACGATTAAAATCTCAAAAACAAGCATGTATTTACTATTAGGATAGTCCCATAGATATTTAAATTGAATTGAACTTGAATAAGTATGCATACAATAATATCATACATAAATTCCACTGTAAACACTAAACACCAACTGTCTACATACAATGGCCTAAACATCTGCCAGACCTAGTGGCCGAAAATGTTGTACGATGACATATTTCAGCAGCCCATTTTGACTCTCGTATTGTATATATCCCCAAGCTTATGATATTAAATTCTTTGGTTCCGGAAAGCTTGAACTAATTTTCAATACCAAACGTAATAAATGTTATTTGGCAACCCCTCTTCCTATAAATTCCAAACCCATTGAACTACCTTAAGCATAAAAACCACACAAAACAGAAATGGCTAAGCTCAGCGCATGCCTTGTTTCCTTGCTTTGCTTATTAGCTAATGCCGCTGCCCAACAGTGCGGGCGCCAAGCCGGTGGCCGGACTTGTGCCAACAACCTTTGTTGCAGCCAGCATGGTTACTGCGGCACCACAGATGATTATTGTTCACCTTCTAAAAGTTGCCAAAGTAACTGTAGGCCCGGCAGCGGCGGTGAAAGTGCCTCCAACGTCAGAGCAACGTACCATTTCTACAACCCTGCACAGAATCGATGGGACCTGAATGCTGTAAGCGCTTATTGTTCAACTTGGGATGCGAACAAGCCCTTGGCCTGGCGCCAGAAGTATGGATGGACCGCCTTCTGTGGACCGCTCGGACCTCGTGGACAAGCTTCGTGTGGGAGATGCTTAAGGGTAGGTTTTCAATGTTTTTTTTTTTTTTAACTTTCATCATTCCATTCATGTATTATACTTGAAATTAAGAACAACTAGGCAGGAGAATAAGGTAACATTGGTTGTGATGAACAGGTGACAAATAGAGGTACAAGAGCTCAGGTGACAGTCAGAATTGTGGATCAGTGCAGTAATGGAGGGCTTGATTTAGATGTAGCCATGTTCCGGCAGATTGACACTGATGGAAGAGGCTATGCCCAAGGCCATCTTATGGTGGATTACCAATTTGTCGCCTGTTCAGATTGAACCAATTGCTAAATCAAATGATAAGAAGAAGAAAATTCCCTCATGTAGCAAAACCTACTTGATTTTTAAGAAATAAAACAATTAATGTTCCTTTTGATGAAGGGGGAAAGCAAATTAGTAAAGTTTTTTTTTAAGGGTTAGTATTTGTACATCGTCTATGAATTTTTTTTACCAGCAGACTTTAAATTATATCACATGTTATTTTAGGGGCATTAAACTCTAACACTAAAAATCAAATCTTAAATCTTAAACCCTAATTTTAAATTTTAAAAAGCAAATATAAACCCTAAAATCTTAGCACTAAACTTTAACCCTATAGACTATAAATGCACTACTTGTAAAAAAATTTTTTTTTTTTTTACAGTTAGTATATCAAATCATTTTTCTTTTTAAATTTTCAATTCAAAAGTTTACAGCGCTCGATGAGCACCGATGAGCACCACTAACGACGAGCACCGATAAGCACTATTAATTTAATTTATAAAAAATTAAAATCAAAAGCACTCAACGTATAATTACAATTTATTTAAAAATCAAAAAGTAAATTAATTAAAATATATCATTTTATTTTAAATTTTCTTTTAAACATGGATCAAAATACCTATCTACCCCAAATTATAAAATCTTATTTTTTGTTCATTTAAAATTCAAGCCGCCGCTGTTATCTAATGTTACTTAGGGTTTCAATAGTACAACTATAGTGTTTGTTTACCGTAGAAAAATTAGGCAAAGTTATTGACCATGGATGCGGCAATTTTGGGTGAAAAACCCCTTTATAATTATTATTGGGAAAATTGGCTCCCAAAAACTATTATTTGGCAAAATGACCCCCAAACTTGCCAGGTCGACTGACCTCGCGTTGTGTAGGACGCGAGGTACGATATCGCGTTCTGCACAACGCGATGTTAGTCGACGTGGCATTGATGTCCGTGTTAACCGTTTTACAGTACCTCGCGTTGAACGCGAGGTCCCGAGAAATTGAAACGGCGGCTGGAATATATCGAACAGACCTCGCGTTCTGTAGGACGCGAGGTTTGTGCAATTCTGCCCTCACCCACAAGGCAAAACAAGCGTTGGTAGGCCTGTTCGAGCCCAATTTCAAGCGTGTAAATCGTATATTTATAGCGATCATCGAGTTTGGGGTCGTAGTACTGAAAATTGTCTATCGTATGATACCAACATGGTTAATTTCCTTCTATTATACAATGATTTAAAATGGCTTCGAAAACCCTATGCCATCATGTTTTTTTTTATTTGAAGTTGCATTTCAACTAATGTCGATTTTCGATTTAGTAATCCCATTAAATTTATTAAAAAAATTAAATAAACATTATAAAGTTTAATTATAATATGTAAACAAAATATAATACGTAAACAAAATGATAATACGACATTATAAAATTCAAAAGTGTTTTACATAAATATTAAAATCATAAGTAGAAAACAGTAAAAAAAAGACTAATAATGCCTATGTCCACCCGTTCCGCAGTCGGGTGGATGACGCTCACGCTCTGGATACCTCCTGTCTCCATCGTGTGGTGGTCCCTGGTCCCTATCATCCTGACCATTGTGCGCGATATGTGGATCTGTGTTGGGCCCAGGCGGGGAGTAAAACAAGCTACCCATCGGCGTACTGTCCACAATCGGAAACCCATACTGAGGGTGCAGCTGTGGATAATCGATAAGCATAAGGTCAGTCGTGGGCGTATGGGGACGATAGGCATCAGTGGAGCCGTACTGAGGTGGAGGCATCGTCTGCTGGAAACTCGATGGCCCGGTATGCAATGGTGTGGCAGAAGATGATGCCCCTGGAGTGTCATATCGTGGTCTCGGACCACGCTGCGTCGACTGCCTCTGGCTCTGCCTCTGGCTCTGGGTCTGGCTCGCTCGCCGGCTCCCGCGTGGGTAGTTTTGGGGTTACTGGGGAAGCCCTGCTTCGCGCTCGGCCTGAGTAAGGATATGTCGCATCCCATTGTTCCTATACCACTGGCCATAATTGAAAGCGACCGAATGACCCCCTTCCATAATTTGTTGGAGAAACTGTGGGCGTCTGTGAAATCGTTGAGCCCAAAGCGCTATCCAGGCAGCGTGGTGCTCGGCCCAGTCAACCTCCGTCTTCCCCTGGCGCGTAAGATTGTGGAAGGTGTCCATATTTTGTGGAGGGGGTGGAACATTTTGGACGTACCCGAGCTGTCGTAGTACCCTATCCGTAGAATGCCACACGCAAATTTCGTAGTTCAGCAGCGGCACGACGGAAATCCAGAGGTCTCGCTCTCGCACAAAATCTGGTGGAGTAATCTGGCGAATCTCCTCTAAATCGTAGGGCCTCCACACGAACTAAAAAGAATGAAAAAGTTTGTAACGGTTATATGAAATATTATTGGAAAAATAGTATGGAAAAAATCAAAATAATCGTTGAATTACCTCGTCCTCCCTCAAGGTATCGAATCTATATCTGTATTCTTTCTGGGACTCCGGCAGGCCGGTGTGGGATAGTGCGGTGGTCCACCTGTAAATAATTAAAAACATCGTTAAATAAAATAATGTAATAATAAAAAAATATAGTAAATTATGTAGTACCTCCGTAGAAGCAGAAATAACATAGCGGTGGGCTGCCTAAGCTGTGGTCTCAAAGTAGGCATCCGAAACCAAACCCAAGCCTGTAGGAATAAACACCATCCTCCCATCGATGCTCTGGAGGCGTCAACGTTTCTGCAGAGGTCTCTGATAAGAAACGCCAAGACAGCTGACCCCCAAGATTTTCGTCCAGACTCTTCTAAATCTTTCAGATGAAGAAGCCACATAACGTGCACTTTTGTGCGGGATTTGTCGGGCATTAATATCCCGCCAATAATGCGCAAGATGTGGGCTCGCGCACACCGCTGTGAAAATATAGATTTAATAAAGACATCCTAATTAAAAAAATTGTAAGTTCATCCTAATTAAAAAAATTGTAAGTTCATCCTAAATATAGATTAAATATAAATTTAATAAATGCATTCAAAGAAATTAGTAACTTAATCCTAATTTGCAAATAAATATTTGTAATTTCATCCTAAATATTTAATGTAGGCAACCTAAATATTTAATAAAGTCATCATAAATATTTAATGAAAGCATCCTAATTTTGAAGTACTGATTTGTAATTGCATCCTAAATTTATTAAAAGGATCCTAAATATTTACTGAATTCATCCTAAAAATTTCATAAACCATCCTAATGTGCAAATAAATAATTTTAATTTAATCATAAATATAATAAAAGCATACTAAATATATAATAATGGCATCCTAATTTTTAAATAGGAAAAATATCTGAAGTGCAACTACATCCGCATTGGGGGAGGGGTTCCAAACTCTTCCTCCAAGTACGATAGAGCGATTTTCCCTCCGTCCCACACTCTGTCAGGGGGCATCACGCCCATTTGTTGAGCAAATAGGGTTGGCCAATCTGCCATCGCTACACCAGTAATAACGCTGCCGTTTGTAGGCAACCCCAGAATGTAGCCAACATCCTCCAACGTGATTGTTGCCTCGCCAAATGAAAGATGAAACGTGTGCGTCTCGGGTCTCCACCGTTCTATCAGCGCGCTGATCAACGACGGTCTAACCTTCACCTCCTATATACCGAGCTATGTGCCCAAAACCAGCGCGCTCAATCTAATGTATAACATCATCAACGGGTGCGACGGTGATACGGTTAAGGTAACATTGTAAGTTACGGTCGTATCCCTGCAAAAAAATAAAATAAAATAGTTAGTAAAAATAAAAGAATATAATTTAATTAAAAAATTTAGAAAATAAAAGGAAAAAAAATAATACCTCTGGATTGTTTCGCCAAAATTCACTGCAGTGACTGGCTTGGTTGCGTAGCAAGGGCTCCATGTTATCAAACGATATATAAAACTTCTTGACAAATTTTTGTAAAATTGCTATAGAACTCGCGTTCTGTGGAGGTTTTTAGAAAAAAACCCTCCAATTTATAGAAGACCTCGCGTCGTTTGGGATGCGAGGTTAATGAACCTCGCGTTCTGTAGAACGCGATATCCATGTACCTCGCGTCCTATAGAACGCGAGGTTCATTGAAAAGGCGCGTCGATGAACAGACGCGTGAACTGAACGGTCAGAAGTGACCTCGCGTCCTATAGAACGCGAGGTTCTAAAGAAATCGCGTTCTACAAGACGCGAGGTCATGGGGTTTTTTAAATGAACATAAGGGGCGGAAACTCATTTAATATTATAATAATAAAATAAAAATAATAATGGAAATAATAAAAATAATAATAATAATATTAATAATAATAATATTAATAATAATAACAATAATAATAATAACAATAAAAATAAAAATAATAATAGAAATAATAATTATAATTAAAATAATAATAATATTAACAATAAAAATAATAATAGAAATAATAATTATAATTAAAATAATAATAATATTAATAATAATAACAATACTAATAACAATAATAATCATACTAATAATTATAATAATAAAAATACGAGTTATGTTTTCATTAGTAACTAAATAATACTAATAATTATAATAAGAATAATAATAATCATACTAATAATAATAATAATAACAATAATGAATCATACTAAATACGCGTTATGTTTTCATTAGTAACTAAAAATAACGACATAGCGCAATATTTTGGAAGTTAGTTTGAACAAAACTTCCAAAATACGCGTTATGTTGCCATTAGTAGCTCCAAGGGAAAATGCTTACGTGAATACAGAAAAAAATTTATGTGGGTGCTCCTTGCCTCTCCAAGAGTTTGCTATTTATAGAGGGAGGTGAATATGTTGACGTGGCAACCTCGCGTTCTGTAGGACGCGAGGTCATTCAAACCTCGCGTTGTACAGAACGCTAGGTCTATGAGATGTTGGTATATATATATGCACGGAGATGAATTTTTGTAACCAGTTAAGTTTAGTTTAGGTCAGTTGAATATGAGTTCGTGTAATGCTGCGTTTGTTTCTGTTGCAATTTTTATGTCCGAAATTTTGTTTCTTTATGATAGTTGGAGTTCACTTAAAGATTTGTGTTCCGCGGGGTACATACCCCCGCATGATACGTTCATTGAATAATATTTACCGACATATCGCAATATTTTGGAGGTTGTGTGCTGCAGTAGTGGCTTCAATGGCAGCTTCTGTAGCCACCGTCGATAGGATCCCCGGCTATAGTTTTGAAACGAAACGACTTTTAGGAAGCGAGGACGGATTCAGATCGACATTCTGCCGTGGCAGCCAATATTTTCAGATGCGACCGGTGCCGATTACATTTGTTAATGTGGATCAAAGCTGCTACCATTTCAGAAGAAATCTGATTATCGCGCTCTACTTCTTTCAGTCGGGACCTCCGATCAAATTTGCCCACCGGAGCGGCTGAATATATTGTTTCGAATTTTGTAGATAATTTATGTAGTTGTCTCGATTTACTTATTAAAGAATACATGTTGAAAGTTTTGTTAAATGAAATGCGACTTAAATTTACTTATGTTTAGTTTTTCATTTCCTATAAATACCCACGAATTCCACCATCATTTACTCATTCCAAATTCTCTCTAAACACCCAATCTTTGCTCACCTTATGGCAAAATTTCAGGCAACATTTTATTTTCTCGATACTTATTTTGAGTCAACAATCACAGGCAAAATGTCATTGAAAGATTTAATACAGTTGACAACAATCGAGGTTAGTAAACACACCGAGAAACAAATTTCTTCCATGGAATGTCGAATCCCAACACCGTCAGCTAATGAAACGCACTACGTTATGAAGCTTACGAACGAAACAGACGTTCGTAACATGTATGACCGGCTTAATTCCGTTGGAGCTAGAGATGTCGATTTCAATGTTAAGTTTGTCAACTCCGGCGAAGGTAGTACGTCTGCACCCGTAGAACCTGCTCCGAACACTGAACACGCACCGTCTTCACCGGATGTTGATGCGGCTGTGGAGGAGCTGAAACTTTTTATGTATAGGCGTAGACAAAGAAAACAACAACTGATCGAAGAACTAAACCTAAGTTCAGACGTGTCCACTGACTACGATGATTCGGATTAACCATTAACTTATGAAATTATCTTCCAGTTATGTTATATGACGTCTTATTTCATCCTTTATTAATGTTCAACGGACTTCAAGTTATGTAAACCTACTACTACTCAATTACATTGATAAACTACAATTGTCTACGTTATTCAAACATAAATTTTTTGGACGTAATCTCTGTCACAAATAATATAAAGGGACCTCACGTTATGCACCAGTAGTAGTATTCAATTACATTACCAGACTACAATTGTCTCAAATTCTCGAACATGTTCTCAATTACAGAAACAAACAAATAGTAAACAGTACGGTTATTATAACTTCTGACGGAATGTCTGAAACAAAGCTATTAAAGTGACCTCGCGTTCTATACAACGCGATATTACTGGACCTCGCGTTGTATAGAACGCGAGGTACTAATATCGCGTTCTACAGAACGCGAGGTACTGGTTAACACTGCCTCCCATCAACTCTATCCCTTACTTGTCGAACGTTAGGGGACTGCCTCCCAGACACACGCCATTCCTGACTTGTTCATCATTTACCTGCTTATCGGTTTTAGGTAATGGACAAGAAAAGTTACCTCTCGGAACCATTATTTGCCTTACACAACCAGATTCTCCGGGATTTCAAGGGCCAATAATTTTGCCTATATATGAAGAAGAACCATAAAACGAAAATATAAGTTTCAATTGGCAAACAATTCCTAGAATTTTCCAAGTATCAAAAATTCAAAAGTCTTTCATAAAATATTCAAATGGCCAGACGAGGCGTTACTACGCTAGTTTACTACGATGGGCAGATATTCGAGGGTACCGAACTCGGCGTCCTTTTTCACTGCGAAGATCCGGTAACGATAAAGCTTCCGAGGAGATTATCGTTCAACAAGTTGGTCAAGGAACTGGAGGCAAAAGTCCCTCATTTCGATAATCATCGTTTGTCCGACGTGAAGTATCGGGTGCCAATATCTATAGACCCTTTACAGTATTCTGTATGCCAAATTGCGAAAAATGCTGATGTGGAAATGATGATGGAAACCCACTTCGAGTATTCAATTGGAACGCCCCTTGAGCTGTATGCATCGTTCTCCGAGTCTAATCCAGTTGTCGAAATACCAAGCTGGGGCCGGGCGAATTTCGACTTCGATCCGAATGCCAACGTTGATAGCCCGACCGTAGGTCTACGACGTGATTTTAGCCTACTCTGCCGAGACAACGAGGTTGGTGCATCGTCATCTGCTCTTCCAAGGCAGTCCTGCGTAGCGAGTATCGGGTTCGACCTGAACCAACCCCCAAACGATGAATTCGATGCACCAACAAATGCATCGTACAATCCATACAATCCTTATAGTTTTGGGGGGAGGGAACGTCGGCTCCTTACGTTGCGCACGACCATGAAGCATCATATGGCCGGCACTCAATGTATGTCCCTACCACCGACTACGGTCAACCATCTATGGGGAGACATTCTTCTTTTGGAGGTGAGGGAGCGTCGTCTTCTTACGCTATGCACGACCATGATTCCTCATATGGACGACACTCAACGTATGTCCCTAGCACGGAGTACGTTCAACCATCTATGTGAATACATTCTTCTTATGGTGATCTTGATTTTGGTCTTGGAAATGAGGTTCGTGAGCGATCTCGTGAGAGGTCTCCCGCTCATCGACCCCAATCCTCGCCTCGAAGGATAGTGATCGACGAAGCTCTACTATTCCAGCTCCCGGAGGATGCTTCTGACGAAGAACCGATTAGAGAACCCGGGCCCGACAGAGACAAGCTGGAGCCATTCTATCTCGAACCAGAAGACTTGACAGAGTTACCAGAAGACCCAGAAGACACTATCGTTCCACCACCAGATTTGGATGAAGAACCGACTGCCACCAACTTTCCTGTAGACGCAACGCCAATTTCTATGTTCCAGCCACCATCCCACTTCACAACGGTTGATATGGATGCAATGGACGTCCCTGATTTTCCCCATGACGACACAATAGATGGCCGAGTCAACCGTTCTGATGGTGAACTAAGAATTGGTATGGTGTTCTCGAACAAGGAAATTGCGGTGGCGGCAGTTAAGCAGTACAACCTTCGTCATAATGTTGAGACGGCAGTGGCTAAAACCCAATCTACATACTACAAGGCTTATTGCGTCCAAAAAAATCAAGGTTGTAAATGGAAAATCCGTATATCAGAGTTGAAGAGGGCAGGCAACCGTTGGAAAATAACAAAACTTGAGGAGCCCCATACATGCACCGTTGCTAGCCTCAACCAGGATCACAAGAACCTGGATGCAAAGTTCCTCGCGGACATCTTTTCGACACTAGTGAAAACAAATCCCACTGTGTCGGTCCCCACATGTCAGGCTGCAGCTCTAGCTGTCACCGGCTTCTGTCCAGGTTATTCGAAAGCATGGTATGCAAGGAAAAAGGCCAAAGAGGAAACGTATGGCCGATGGGAGGAATATTACAAAGAGTTGCGCCCGTGGCTTAATCTCCTGCAGAAACACATCCCCAGAATTGTTGTCAAACTTGATACGGTTCTGGCATACGAAAATGATCGTGTCGTCCGAGGTGTTTCTCAATTCCACCGGTTATTTTGGACTTTCCCCCAGTGCATCAACGCATTCAAGCACTGCAAACCGATGGTCCAAATCGACGGCACATGGTTGTACGAAAGATATACACAGATCCTACTTCTAGCTATAGCACAGGACGGCAATCGCAAATGCGTTCCTGTTGCATTCGCAATCGTCCCGAAGGAGGATTTGGAGTCTTGGACGTTCTTCCTTCATAACCTAAGAAAATATGTCCTTGATCATGTAATACGAAGAAGAAGGGATGAAGGGGTGTGTGTTATTTCTGACAGAGGCACAGCGCTATTGTGGGCGATAGAAAATTTGGGTGACTATTGGAAGCCTCCATACATTCACCACCGTTTTTGCTTGCGGCACATAGCTGCAAACTACCTGCAGAAATACAAGAATCATGATGAACGTCAAATGGTGCTCGATATGGGTACGTCCTTTATGTCATTTTCATTTACTACATTACTTGTTACTCACTTTTATTTACGACCTTTTTGCATGTGTTTTTCGCCCATAACTATTCAACTGTCATCCCGTAGGCAACTCGCACTACAAACAAGAGGTGGCTGACCTACTCGTGGAACTGAGAGCGAGAAACAAACATGGCGCAGAATACCTTGAAAAAATCCCAAAGGAAAAATGGCTTCGATCATATGACGAGGGTAAACGTTATGGTCACATGACAACGAACTTGGCTGAGGCAGTGAACTCATCACTGAAGGGAGTGCGGCAGTTGCCTATCACTTCCATTGTCAAAGCGACCTATTATCGTTTAGCTACCCTTTTTGCAACCTTGGGAAGGCAAGCAACTGAGTACATGGCAGGTGGACACAAAGTCCATCCAGATTTCCGCACAAAAATGTATACTCAATTGGGCCAATCAAGACAGATGCAATCAACTCTCTTCTCGCGAGAAGGACACTTGTTTCGTGTTGCGGAATTTTCCAGGTGGTTGGAAGGCATTCAGCAGAACGCTTACGTGGTAGATCTGAGGGAGAGAACCTGCGAGTGCGGAATTTTCCAAACTTTCAAATACCCGTGCGCACACGCCATTGCTGCTTGCACTAACCAACGGATAGAATACATGCATATGGTTGATCCGGTATACTTACTCAAAACGGTGCTTAAGGTTTACGAAAAAGAGTTTCCTCCAATCGGAAATGAGGTTGATCCGAATGCTGTGGACACTGAACCGATCATACGCCCAGATCCAGCACTACTACGAGCCAAAGGACGTCCACGTTCTACAAGATTATACTGTGCCGAGGATATGGTCGAACATCGTGAGAAAACCGGACAAAAGAAGCATTGTTCTATATGTCGAAATCCTGGACACTCAGCTCCTAAGTGTCCTAATCGCTCAGCCCCTTGTATTAATTAATTATTTTTAATTTGTATATGTGAGTTCGCACATGACAATCTAATCAATAAAGTCAGTCCACTTCGATTTATACAATCTGTCATCTTATACTTTCAATCATTCAAAAAAATATGTTATGATAGTGTTTTCGAAACAACTTTAAATCAGCGTACAATGGACGAAAAATAACCGTGTCAGTGTCACACGATAGAGAATTTCCAGTACTACAACCCCAAACTCGATGTTACCTAAAAATTTAAAATTTCTACGTATGAAATTCTGCTCGAACATGCCTATCGACATTTGTTCAAATGCAACTTTATTCAAAAATGATGATAGCATAGGGTTTTCGAAGCCATTTTAAACCATTGTAGAATGGACGGAAATTAACCATGTTGGTATCATACGATAGACAATTTCCAGTACTACGACCCCAAACTCGATGATCGCTATAAATATACGATTTACACACTTGAAATTGGGCTCGAACAGGCCTACCAACGCTTGTTTTGCCTTGTGGGTGAGGGCAGAATTGCACGGACCTCGCGTCCTACAAAACACGAGGTCTGTACGATATATTCCAGCCGCCTTTTCAATTTTTCGGGGACCTCGCGTTCTACAGAACGCGAGGTACTGTAAAACCGTTAACACGGACAGCAATGCCACGTCGACTAACATCGCGTTGTGCAGAACGCGATATCGTACCTCGCGTCCTACACAACGCGAGGTCAGCCGACCTGGCAAGTTTGGGGGTCATTTTGTCAAATAATAGTTTTTGGGAGCCATTTTTCCCAATAATAATTAAAAAGGGGTTTTTCACCCACAATTAAACATATCAAAAGAAATCTTGAAAAACTTTACCGCATAATCTTGTATTTAATCATGGTGTTTTTTTCTTTACCGCAAACGGATAAAAAGATTTTTAGCCTCTGTTTTCTTCTTTACCACATAATTATTGTTGAAAGCCAAAGAACCATTGTCCTGGCCTAAATTATCTTGTGGCAGCGACGGTAATAGCGATGATGGCAACGGCAACAGCAGTAGTGAAGGCTTAAATTTTAAATGAACAAAAATTAAGATTTTGTAATTTAGGGTTAAATAGGTATTTTGATGTATGTTTAAAAGAAAATTAAAAATAAAATAATATATTTTAATTAATTTACCTTTTAATTTTTAAATAATTTATAATTATACGGTGAGTCATTTAAATTTTTAATCTTTATAAATTGAATTAATAGTGCTCGTCGTTAGTAGTACTCATCGGTGCTCGTCGAACGTGGCAGACTCATCTTTATTAATAAGTATAACTTTCACGAATTTACAATAATATGACAAATAAAAAAGGCAACATGAGAGAGAGCTTGATGAATTGTGTGCAATAGTTAGGGGCGAGCAGAACTCGACTCAACTTGAAAAATTGAATTTTTTGATTTTACTCGAGGTGAAATAATTCGACTTGTCTTGATTTGACTCGAAATTTCACAAACTCGACTCGACTCGAAAGATTTTAAATAAAGTTTGAGTTGTAAAATAAAAATTCAAACAACTCGAATAACTCGGATTTTTTTAATAATTAATAAATTTATTTTTAAATTCAAGTCGAGTCCCTTAATTTTTCCTGGTATATATAAATCGGGCCTCATTAAAAACTCTTTTTGTACCTAAACTCGATAGATCAAATTTAAGCAGTGGAAGGAGGAAAAGAGTGACCTATCTTTTATTGATGAGCCATAAAAATACACCTTACATCCGTCTACTTGTATCAGAAACCATAAAAAAACAAATCCCACTCTTAAGCTTGCTTTTGGGTATCCAGTGACTATCAAAGCACCCCACGAGACAAGTTTAATAACGTCTCCCCATAAAAGCTTATAACAGCTGGGTATCTAGCCATAGCAGTTCACACGACCTTTCGATTTCGTTTTTCGCCAACAGATCTGCACCTGAAATCAAATCCATGTCTACCAGTTCAACCTTCCATCCGAAATCGTTGCAAAGATACCATACCTTCATGATTTCCGGTTTGAATGTATGGATTATTTGACCAATAACACACGAGGGAGTATTGAATCTAAATTTCACTGATAGTTTTCCACAAGATTGGAAGAAAAGATCGTGAGGAGAAGAAGAAGAACAGTCGGATAAACTCTCGATGAAAAGAATAGAAAAACAAGAATTAGAAGTAAGGGAAAACTACATCAGTGACCACCGAAGATATTGGGGATACCTATTTGAACCACCGAACTAAAAAAAACGTCAATCACACCACCAAACTTATAAAATCAACCTATTTTGACCACCGCCGTTAAAAACCTAACGGTGGAGTGACGGAACTGCCACGTGGCAGTTGATGGGTATATTTAAAAATTACACATTTGGTCCTTGTTATTTACACATTCTTTCAATTTAATCCTAATTTTCAATTAATAAAATAATAAATTATTAAAATTAAGTGGTGACACGTGTCAAGACCTTATTGGAGGATTTTAATTATTTATATTTAATTTTATTAATTTATTTTCTCCCTCCAATCAGGTGGTGACACGTGTCATCACCAATTTAGAGGAGAAAAACATTTTTCCCCTCAAATGCACACTGAGGGATTCGAACTTGGGTCTCCCAAGTGGAAAGGCCACTGCTCTACAACTGCACCAAGCACATCTTAGTGCTATGATTCTCCAGATATAATATATATCTCTTATAAGTTTCTACATTTATAAATCAAAAGCTCAAACCCTAAACACTAATTTCACATATATAAATCCTAAACTCTAAACTCTAACCCTAAATATTTCAAATTAATTTCACACTAAGTATTTCAAATAAAACCTCAAACCCTAAAATTTTCAAATTATTTCCACGCTAAATATTTTAAATTAAACCCTAAACCCAAACCCTAAAAACTTCAAATTAATTCCACGTTAAATATTTCAAATTAAGCCTTAAGCCTTAAACCCTAAACCCTAAATATTTCAAATTAAACTCCAAACTCTAACCTTAAACCCTACATTTCAAATTAAGTACACGCTAAATATTTAGGTTTAATTTGAAATATTTAACGTGAAAATAATTTGAAATATTTAGGGTTTAGGGTTTAAATTAAAATAGTTAGCATGTAATTAATTTGAAGTTTTTAGGGTTTAAGGTTAAAGGTTTGGGGTTTAATTTGAAATATTTAACATGAGAATAATTTAAAATATTTAGGGTTTAGGGTTTAAGTCTTAATTTGAAATATTTAGCGTGTAATTAATTTGAAAATTTTAGGGTTTGAGGTTTAATTTGAAATATTTAAGGTTATAGTTTAGGGTTTAAGATTTATATATGTGAAATTAGTGTTTAGGGTTTGAGCTTTTGATTTATAAATGTAAAAACTTATAAGAGATATATCTTATATCTGGAGAAACATAACACTAAGGTGTTCTTGGTGTAGTGGTAGAGCAGATGCCTTTCCACCTGGGAGACCCAGGTTCAAATCCCCCAGCGTGCATGTGAGGGAGAATTTGTTTTTCTCTTCTAAATTGGTGGTGACACGTGTCACCACCTGATTGGAGGGGGAAAATAAATTAATAAAATTAAATATAAATAATTAAAATCCTCCAATAAGGTCTTGACACCTGTCACCACTTAATTTTAATAATTTATTATTTTATTAATTGAAAATTAGGACTAAATTGAAAGAATTTGTAAATAACAGGGACCAAATGTGTAATTTTTAAATATACCTATCAGTTGCCACGTGGCAGTTCCGTCACTCCACTGTTAGGTTTTTAACGGCGGTGGTCAAAATAGGTTGATTTTATAAGTTTGGTGGTGTGATTGACGTTTTTTTTAGTTCGGTGGTTCAAATAGGTATCCCCAATATCTTCGGTGGTCACTGGTGTAGTTTTCCCTAGAAGTAAACTGATCTTTTATTAATATTGGCTTAATTAAGATAATATCCTCAAACGTTTAATATATACTACATAAGTGATTCAAGATTGAAACTTTACAATCTTGCAACCTCAGCTTACTAACCCTTAACAACCTAACTAAACTACTAACTGATTACAACTCTATTAGCCCCCCTCAAGGTGGAGCATACAAATCTTGTATGCCCAGCTTGGAAATAGAAGATAGAAAAACATTTGTAAGAAAGGCTTTGGTGAAGCAATCTGCCAACTGATTTGGATTAGAGACAGGTAGTAAATTAATAAGCTTGCTGTGAATCTTTTCTCGGATGAGATGACAGTCAATTTCGATGTGCTTCGTACGTTCATGATGCACAGGGTTTTCTGCAAGTTTAATTGCAGAAAGATTATCACAATATAAATTGGATGTGGATAAAGAAATATGTAAATCATTTAAAAGATAAGTGAGCCATTGCGGTTCACAAGTAACATAAGCAATGGCCTTATACTCTGCTTCACTGGATGATCTAGAAATAGTTTGTTGTTTCTTAGATTTCCAGGAAATCAAAGAGGGACCAAGAAAGACACAAAACCCAATTGTTGACCGTTGTTGAGATTTAGGGTGCTCGATTCGATCAACCGTTCTTGCTCGCCAAGTGTGGAGAAGTTGGATAATAGGGTGTTTTAGTGGGAGGTGAAAAATTGGCAATTTGACACAAGGATTTATAGTGGTTCAACCTTCTAACCAAGGTCTACATCCACTACCTTAGCTCCCCACTAAGGATTTCCAACAAATTCACTAATAATTTTGTCCCCTTTTCTCGGATTAGGAGGAAACCGTTACAACCCTCAAAGCTTTCTACCCAAAGCTTAAAGGAACACTCTCTTTACAAAGAAAGACTTAGCAAACTAGAAATCCCTCTAAAAGGTGTTTGTTTGCAATTCTAAGCACTCACCCAAAACCTAGACATTTGAGCAAATTTAACAATGTAAGCTCACAAGTGTTGTCTAAGCAAGAAATAAACAATTTAAGCTCTAGACAAATTTTGACATCATAATGTTGTAACAATTGAAGCATTTACCATTACAAGATGCTAGGAGGTCCCTTTTATACTCCCAATAGAGTTTGTAGCCGTTACTAGCCGTTGGGATTGAAATGGAGCCGTTTGAGTCTTTATTTCCCACCATAAATGCAGTTCTGCAGCTTGGCGTATCGATACTCGTCCAACCGTATCGATACGGTCTCAATGAGGAAAGAGTCGTTGGCTTCTTCAGCTGATGCGTATCGATACGCTTACCTAGCGTATCGGTACGGTCCTGCAATTTAAAAGACCGTTGGGAAAATGACCGTTGGGGTAGTTAGGCGTATCGGTACGCGATACAACCGTATCGGTACGCGACTAGCCGTTGGGCTATTTCAAAGCTCACCGTATCGATACGGCTAAGCGTATCGGTACGGGTTTTGGCTACTGGAAAATCTGGTGGCTTGAAACCCTAAAACGTATCGGTACCCTTCTATACCGTATCGATACGGGTACATAAAAATACAGGTTTTGACCACTTTAAATGTACTTTAAGTCCATTCCAAAGCCTTTAAAACCCTTAAACATATTTTCAAGTTGTTTTTGACTAAAAACTCATTTTAAATTCTTTGCAATTTAGTCCAAAACATTTTTCAAATATTATATCAAAACTTAGTTCTACAATCTCCCCCTTTTTGATATAATAAAACCAACTTGAAAAATTGTTTGGAATTCTCCCCCTTTGACTTTAAAATTGTGAATAAGAGATTACAAATGAAAACAAGTAAAGCTCCCCCTTATTCATTTGAAAATTCAATTTTTCAAACCATTTCTCCCCCTTTTTGTTATATCAAAAAGAATTTAAAATGACATTTAAGTTCAAGATAACATAGGAGGCAAAAAAAAATTTTTGACACACTTAAAATTTTGGTTTAAAATTGGCCCCCCTTACTCAAAGCATCATAAGAATGTTAGTTCAACATATATGATTATCTAGTTGACATAAATGAAAATAAATCAAATAAACACTAAAGCAACTAGATATTACCACACTTGAACACAAGGGAGGATGTGAAGCCTTCCTTCTTCAAGTGTTCTTCCTTTGTGTGCATGGAGCTCCCCCTCAATTTTTGACTTGTTGAATATCTCCATCACACCTAGCAATAGACAATCAAGTAATTTTTGGTATCCAAATTGCTTTGGATCCATAGACATTAGTGGCACAAAATTTAGTCCCCTTAGGAATCCATTTTTCAATTTCATCCTTTTTAGTTGAAGTGGTTAGTCCTTTTGGGACCCAAACACTTCTAAAACATTTTCCATTCACAAATCTAGGGGCACTAGATTGTCTTACATAAAAGTTTGATTTTCCAAAACTATTTTTCTTTTCAAGTTCATTGGAAATCAAATCTTTTTCTTTTTGAACTTTAAGAAGCAAATTTTGTAAATCAAAACATTTTTGTTCAAAATCTTTCAACTTTGCTTCAAGTTCAAGATTTGTTTTGGAAAGAAAATCATTTTCAATTTTTATTTTTGAAATCAACTTTTTGTTCTTGGAAAATGATGCTTTGAATTCCAAAAGCAAATCATCATAGGCATCTTGTAACTCATCAAATGTATATGAATTTGAAATAGACGAGTTAGAAGTTACCTCCCCCTCATTGAGGGCCATCAAGCATAGGTGGGCTACTTCATCATCGGTTGAGTCTTCATCACTCCATGTGGCCACATATGCTTGTTTTGAAGATGATCCCTTCTTTTTGGAATTGTGGGAGTCCTTCATCTTCTTCATCGATTCATGCTTGGATTTTTCCATTTTGCTCTTCATGAACCGGGTGAATTTGGTGAAGAGATAGGCCATCTCTTCATCCTCACTTAAGTCTACATGGTGGCATGTGGAGGATTTGAGAGCTACGGCACTTGCATTGATGCCTAGCTCCATGATCTTCTTCTTCCCCATCGCTCTAATCTCTTCCTTCTTCTTCTCCTCTTCTTTGTTTTTCTTCATTATTTGGTGAGTGAGAAGTGACCCCAGGAGTTCATCAAGCTTCAAGGTTTTGAGATTCTTGGCTTCAATGATGGCGGTCCTCTTTGAGTCCCATGACTCGGGAAGGGAGTAGATGAGCTTTCGGACAAGCTTCTCTTCCGGGATGGCTTCTCCATAACCTTTAAGACCATTGGTGATGGTGGAGAACCTATCAAACATCTTCTCGATGTTCTCTTCCGGATCCATCTTGAAGTTCTCATACTCTAAGGTGAGGAGCCCAATCTTGGTCTCCTTGACTTCATTGGTTCCTTCGTATGTGACTTCAAGCTTGTCCCATACTTCCTTGGCACTCTCACAAGAAGACATCTTCTCATAGATGGTTGGGCCAAAAGCACAAAAGAGCATGTGCAAGGCTTTGCAATTAAGCTCCATCTTCTTGCGATCGTCGGCACTCCATTCCGCTTTGCTTCCTTGAGGCACGAACGAACCATCTTCAACTATGTCCCATAGCTTGTAGTCTCTTGACTTCAAGAAGAATTTCATCTTTGTCTTCCAATGGGCATAGTGATTTCCGTCGAAGAAGGGCGGTTTGTCGATTGATTGTGCCATTTGAGCCGGTTGGTGAAATGTTGATCGAGCTTGCCGGATCTTCTCAATAGGATGTGAACCCCCTTCGATTGAGCCAAGCTCTGATACCAATTGTTGAGATTTAGGGTGCTCGATTCGATCAACCGTTCTTGCTCGCCAAGTGTGGAGAAATTGGATAATAGGGTGTTTTAGTGGGAGGTGAAAAATTGGCAATTTGACACAAGGATTTATAGTGGTTCAACCTTCTAACCAAGGTCTACATCCACTACCTTAGCTCCCCACTAAGGATTTCCAACAAATTCACTAAGAATTTCGTCCCCTTTTCTCGGATTAGGAGGAAACCGTTACAACCCTCAAAGCTTTCTACCCAAAGCTTAAAGGAACACTCTCTTTACAAAGAAAGACTTAGCAAACTAGAAATCCCTCTAAAAGGTGTTTGTTTGCAATTCTAAGCACTCACCCAAAACCTAGACACTTGAGCAAATTTAACAATGTAAGCTCACAAGTGTTGTCTAAGCAAGAAATAAACAATTTAAGCTCTAGACAAATTTTGACATCATAATGTTGTAACAATTGAAGCATTTACCATTACAAGATGCTAGGAGGTCCCTTTTATACTCCCAATAGAGTTTGTAGCCGTTACTAGCCGTTGGGATTGAAATGGAGCCGTTTGAGTCTTTATTTCCCACCATAAATGCAGTTCTGCAGCTTGGCGTATCGATACTCGTCCAACCGTATCGATACGGTCTCAATGAGGAAAGAGCCGTTGGCTTCTTCAGCTGATGCGTATCGATATGCTTACCTAGCGTATCGGTACGGTCCTGCAATTTAAAAGACCGTTGGGAAAATGACCGTTGGGGTAGTTAGGCGTATCGGTACGCGATACAACCGTATCGGTACGCGACTAGCCGTTGGGCTATTTCAAAGCTCACCGTATCGATACGGCTAAGCGTATCGGTACGGGTTTTGGCTACTGGAAAATCTGGTGGCTTGAAACCCTAAAACGTATCGGTACCCTTCTATACCGTATCGATACGAGTACATAAAAATACAGGTTTTGACCACTTTAAATGTACTTTAAGTCCATTCCAAAGCCTTTAAAACCCTTAAACATATTTTCAAGTTGTTTTTGACTAAAAACTCATTTTAAATTCTTTGCAATTTAGTCCAAAACATTTTTCAAATATTATATCAAAACTTAGTTCTACAACCGTCTTGAATCTGGACAGGATGCCCAGTCCGAGTCTGAAAAGGCATGAAGCTTGAAATCATTGGAAACAGGGAAGAAAAGTCCTTGTCCAGGAGACCCTTTTAAATAACGCAGTACTCTATGAGCAGCTACTAAATGTAAAGATGTAGGTGCTGAAATGAACTGAGAGAGCTGCTGAACAGCAAAAGAGATGTCAGGCCTTGTATTAGTTAAATAAAACAATCTGCCAACTAGCCTTCTAAAAGAAATAATATCAGACAAAGGTTCTCCTTCAGTTTTAGAAAGTCTAGTTGTAGTAGCAATTGGTGTAGAAGCTGGTTTAGAACCTAAAAACCAGTGTCTTTAAGAAGATCAAAAGTATATTTTCTTTGGCTAAGATTAATTCCCTTATCAGACCTGGCAATCTCAAGACCTAGAAAATATTTCAAATTGCCAAGATCTTTAATTTTGAATGTATCATGAAGAAAAGTCTTTATAGAATTAATAGCTTGCATGTGAGCAACTAGCTATTATTATATCATCAACATACACAACCAATGTTATAAAAAAAATTTCAGACCCTTTAACAAATAAAGAAGAATCTGAATCAGCTCTTTTAAAACCTTGTAATAAAAGGGCAGAAGTTAAACGTTCATTCCACTGTCTACTTGCTTGTTTCAGACCATAAAGACTTTTATTAAGTTTACACACTAACCCTTGACTGTTAAAACCGGGAGGTGGTTCCATAAAGATTTCTTCATCTAAATTGTCATGAAGAAAGACATTGTTTACATCTAATTGATGTAAAAACCAGCCTTTAACAGTAGCAACGGCAATTAACATTCTAACAGTAGTGATCTTAGTTACTAGACTGAAGGTATGTAAAAAATCTATCCCAGCTTGTTGGGTATACCCTTTTACTACCAATCTTACTTTATAACGTTCTAAAGACCCATCAGATTTTAGTTTGGTCTTAAAGACCCATTTACATCCTATAGTAGTCTTACCTTTAGGCAAAGGAACAAGTTCTCAAGTATTGTTTCTTTCTAAAGCAGCTATTTCCTCATTCATAGCATTTTGCCAACAAAAATGCAATACAACTTCTTTATAATTCTTAGGTTCGGTTAAGACTTCTATAGCATTAATAAAACTATGATAAGAAGGAGAGATATGATGGAAAGACATCACCTGAGAAATAGTATGTGTAGTTGTTCTTGATCCAGGCAGATCCACTTGGTAATCTTTAAACTTCTGAGGCAAATGCTTAGTTTTGGAAGGTCTACTTAAAGCTTGTGTTAAATTCTGAGAATGAGTTCCATTTTCAAAACTAGAAGTAGAAACATTATTGGGATTGAGATCAAGTTGTGGATTCATAACAGAAATAGTTTGATCATTAACACAATTAATCTCATCATTAACAGAATTAATCCCATCATTAACAGATTTAGACAAATCAGAATCAATAGCACCATTATCAGAATTAGATAAAGTTTGTGTATCAAGACTCTTAGCTACAAAATTTGAAGGTTTATCAGAAATATCTTCAAGAATTGTAGAACCATTATGTGTAGGAAAAATATAATCAGTCTTCTTGTTAGAAACATTTTGCTGAAAAGGATAAATGTTTTCTGAAAATACAACATCTCGAGATACAAAAACAGATCTTGTTTCAAGGTCATATAATCTAAATCCTTTAATGTTTTTGGGAAATCCTAAGAAAACACATCTTTTAGCCCTAGGATCCATTTTTGTAGATGGTTTAGGTAACACAGAGGCATAGACTAAACAGCCAAAAACTTTTAACATATCAAATTTAGGTATCTTTTGAAACAAAACTTCATATGGAGTTTTATTTTCTAAAACAGGGGTTGGGGTGATATTTATTAGAAAAGCAACATGAAGGATACAATCAACCCAAAAATGCAAAGGCAAAGAAGAATCAATCCTTAAGGCTCTAGCAACAGATAACAAATGTTGATGTTTTCGTTCTACTAAATTATTTTGTTGAGGAGTATAGACACAGGAGTTCTGATGGACAATTCCTTTGGATCTATAAAAATTAATCATGTCAAACTCCTTTGCATTATCACTTCTTATACATTTAATATTCTTGGAAAACTAAGTTTGAACAAATTGACAAAAATCAATGATTAATTGCCTAACTTCAGACTTAACATGCATAGGAAAAATCCAGACAAAACGACTCCTATCATCTACAACAATTAAAAAATATAAATGACCATATATGCTCTTGACAGGGAAAAGACCCCAAACATCCATATAAACTAAATAAAAAATACATTCTGACTTAGAAACACTTACAGGAAAAGAAAGCCTCTTTTGCTTTGTCAAATGACATGTATCACAATCAAAACAACTCAATGAAACATTAGGTATATGATCACACAAAGTACTAAAAACCTTCATCCTTTGCTTAGAAGGATGCCCTAGTCTTAAATGTCAAAGCTGAAAACTACTAGTTTTAGAAGAACAAGAACCTATACTAGCAGAATTACAAACATCAGAAGAATTACAAGATTGAGTAAGATCATACTCACTAACAGCAGAATTACACAAACTAGCAGATGAAAAATAAGCTTGAAGCTGATACAATTCATTGTTCCATTTAGCTATACCAATCGTTTTGTTCATCTTTGTATTCTGTATATAACATAAATCAAAAGAAAAGAAAACAGAAACATGAATATCAGAAGTTAATTGAGAAACAAAAATCAAATTGAAATCAAATAAAGGTATATAAAGAACATCTAAAAGAATAAGATCAGAATTAATCCTAACATTACCTATGTGAGTAATCTTAACTAACTGACCATTAGGTAATTTAACAGCTTTATTATGAACAACCCTATATTCATAAAAAAAATCTAAAAATCTTACTATATGGTCTGTAGCTCCAGAATCAACAACCCAAGAAACAGTATAAGAACAAAAATCACTAAACATATTAATTCTACTAGCACATGCTCCAGAATTAAAAAAAAAGAACAATTTAAAGCCATACATGTTCCTTCAGCACATGGAACATCAAAAGCAGAAGTAAGCATATTGATCCTACTAGCAGTAGGTTAAGCAGAACTGGCATTTCTTTCTTGTAACATACTCAGGATGTCATTGTACTGTTCTTGAGAAAAACTGACAACTTGACCAGATTGACCAGACTGACTAGATTGACCAAATTGACCAGACTGACCAATTTGACCAGATTGACCAAACACTTTAGGCAAAGAACCAAGAGCAGAATCATCAGCAATAGACAAAGATCCAGATTGACCAACAAGATTAGACCTACTAATCTGATTTTTGGTTTTATAACCAGGCGGAAACTCATGTTTCCTGTAACAACGATCAACAGAATGACCCACAAGACCACAAAAAGTACAGACAGGTCTTTTACTCATGCTATTGTTATAGAACTTCTTTTGAAATTTATTCGACTCCCCAGGTTTCCCATTAACCCTATCCACTAAAAGAATATTCGATTCATAAGAAATAGCAGACACAACAGTTCGCTCATGTTGGATAACCATAGCAAAGATCTGATTAATTTTAGGGAAAGGTTTTGTCATGAGAATCTGAGACTTAGGAACAAAAAATTGCTCATTTAAACCCCTAAGAAACCTTAAGGAAAAATCTTGATTCCTATATTTCTGGGCATCACACATACAATAAGACAAGGGCTGCAAATTAGATATTTCATCCCAGAGAGTTTTCAGTTGAGTATGATAGTTGGTAACAGATAGGTTACCTTGCTGAAGACCATAAAATTCGTGGAGTAAATCTGACAGACGAACCAAATCACCTTGGTTGAAACGGTCGTAAAGATCGACCCAAAGCTCTCGCGCAGTATCAATCCAAATAACACTCTGCACTATATCCGGATGAATCGCCCTCTGAAGCCAAGAAAGGACCAAATTATTACATTTAACCTATGCTTGAAATTTAGGGTTTTCTTCTGAAACTTCCCTAATCGACCCATCGACAAAAGAATACTTGTTCTTTGAAATCAGGGTCATCCTCATCGACCTAGACCACGCATGATAATTCGAACCGGTGAGAAGAGAAGACGTGAGGACCAATGCCGGGTTCTCGTTCTGGTGGATATAAAACTTGTCAGAAGGATCCTCTGGTTTGTAAGTTCTATCGGAATCGGAAGAGCGTGTCGCGGATGAATCTACTGATACCATATTGAATCTAAATTTCACTGATAGTTTTCCACAAGATTGGAAGAAAAGATCGTGAGGAGAAGAAAAAGAACAGTCGGATAAACTCTCGATGAAAAGAATAGAAAAACAAGAATTAGAAGTAAAATGATCTTTTATTAATATTGGCTTAATTAAGATAATATTGTAGAACGTGGCAATCGATCGAACAAAACCAAGAGGGGGGGTGAATTGGATTTTTGAAAATTGAGGCGGAAGCTAATTGCAAAGATAAAAATTGCAAAGCGATTTAGAGTGGTTCGACTTTCTAACCAAAGTCTACATCCACTACCTTAGCGTCCACACTAAGGATTTCCCACAAATTCACTAATTTGTCTTTCCTTTAAGGACAAGGAGTAACCTTACACACTTCAATAGACTTATACCCCAAAGTCTATTGAATCCTATCCCAAAGTTGGATACAAATGAGCAAACTAGAAAATCCTCACTAGGAATGTGTTTGCAAAGTTTAAGCTCTCTCACACACCCGAATAAACACTAGAACAAGAATTACAACGAAGAACACTCTAGTGTTTTTCAAGAAAGATCGAAAAATAAGCTCGAAATAAACTCTTGGAAGTTTGAATGCTTGTATATGCTTTCTTGATGTTTCTTACTCTTTCTTGATGCTTCAATATTGATCCAAAGCTGTATTTATAGTGTTGTTTGAGTATCTAGCCGTTAGGAGCCGTTGGGGGGTCTTTGGAGCCGTTGGGAGTGTTTATTTTTTACCTTTAAAAGCTCCCCTGCATATAAGTTTCGAAACCTTTACCAAGGGTTTCGAAACTTTAAGAATAGATTTGAAAAACTTGACCGTTATTTGAAAAACTTGACCGTTACAGGCCAAAGGTTTCGAAACCTTCATAAGGTTTCGAAACTTTTAAGCCAAGGTTTCGAAACCTTATGAAGGTTTCGAAACCTTTGCCCAGGTTTCAAAAACAGAGTGCTACTGCCCAGTATAGTTTCGAAACTTTAAGATAGTTTCGAAACTTTCCTTCCAAAATGAATATTTTGGGCATTTGTTGACTTTTAAAAATGTAGTTCGATATATGTATTGAATCGAACTTTTTCAAAGCATTTTGTCAAGTTAAAATCGAGTTTTTGACAAATTTATTTCTTTAAAATTACTTTACAAATTTTTACAATTTAGTCCTTTTAAATTTCTTTTAAGTTATATCAAAATCAAAATAAGTTCAACAAATATCCTCAAACGTTTAATATATACTACATAAGTGATTCAAGATTGAAACTTTACAACCTTGCCACCTCAGCTAACTAACCCTTAACAACCTAACTAAACTACTAACTGATTACAACTCTATTAGGGAGCAATCCAAAATGAAAACAATCTCTTTCGTGGACGGCTTTGGATAGGTAGTATGAAGAAATATATGTCACATGAAAAATATATATGCATATTTTATATGATTAGAAAAAATTGTTTAAATTAGAATCAAACCGTACTATAACATGATAAATAATTACAATTAAATTTGTATAGGAACTCGAATAGAAAAAAATTTCAATAAAGTTTGATTTGTAAATTATGACGCTTCAACTCGAATAATTCAAAATTTTTCAGCTCGATCGTATGTTCGCCCTAGCAATAGTTTATAGTTGTAAAAATCAGATTATATCAATTTATTCAACTAGTTGAATCAAGAATTGGTTGAATTCATAGTTTAATTGTACGAATCGAATCAAAAATAAATAAATAACTGACTGAAATAATTAAAAATAAAAAATCAATTAATCTTTTCTTTTTTAACAGAAATTTTGGAATTTCTTTTCTTTTTCATCCTATTTTTTAGAAATATATTTCATATAGCAAAACCCTTTTTTTAACTTGATTATTTTTCCTAATCAATACTAATTTATATTTGTAATTTTAAAATTGGACCAGTTATTTTAACATTGATTGGCTCAACGGTATAGAGAGTAATTGTTCATTTATTGTTTGAACTAATTTGTACAATAATCGGTAGTAATTAATCAATTCATTAATTACCAATTAAAAGTTTATAAACATCTACGTCTAACAACAAATGGACGGAGTAGAGTGCCAAGGTAATAAGAATGACACGTGTATAATAATAAAAGATTTATGTTAAAATAAAATCTAAATTGACATAAGGTTCTAGAGAGGTTAGGGACGCTACAAATAAATTATAAACTTGTAAAAATTTAAAATATAAGTATCATTATTTTAGCTTATAATTATGTACTTTTTAAAGGATATTTACACTGAAATTCTATGTTTTGAGTGATCGAAATGAAATTTTCCCATGATCGTAACTCTAAATTTTCAAATTCTAAAAGATTAAGGTTGAACTTTTATCATCTAGAAGTGGGTCAAACCTTGATTCCAAATTTAATACTGAATAATTAAAAACGGAATAAGATTAAAATTAAGAGACAAAATATAAATGTTGAAAAGTGAGAGAGCTAAATTCATAATTAATATTTTAAATATATATATATATATATATATACAAAACAAAAATCTAGTGAGGCGTAGCCGCGTAGGAACCTCTCCCAAGAGTCACATGGGTCAGCCTCCTGCAAACAACTCTTTCTTCTTCATCGAGAAAAAAATCCTATCAACCACTTTAAAATTGAAAGTCCTAATTAACAGAGTTGGTCTAAGTGCTAAAAAAATTGATATTGTTTAAATAGGTCTTAAATATGAGGCCTCGTGTATATAAAAAAATTCGTTAGTAGACTCTTCCACCAAATTTAAATGTACGGCGTAGGTCCGTCAAATTAATCAGAATAAAGTCGGAAAGTATAACCAAAAATAAATTGAAAGACCTAGGAAGACTTTGCGTTTCAGTTTCCGAAAAAACAAATAATTTTCTTCCTTTTATTTTACACAACTCATGAACTTTTCTAGTACTTAATGCATCTTGTTTCGAGTGAGGCTTGGAGGAATAATGCTTTAACATGTAATACTTAGCTTTTATTGAAAAGCAAGAGAGGTATCCTACTGGATAAAATTCGTCTGCCCCTTCTCGGTGACTCTACATATGCCCCAACACTAAAAAATACTACAAAATTAAAATCTAAGCCTTAACTTTAAATTTTAAATTCTAAACCCTACACCTTATACCCTAAAAAATATACCTTACCCTAAATTCTCTAAACTCTAACCACAACCCCTAACATAAAACTCTAAACATTAAAGTTAATTTTGAGCGTGGGGGCATATGTAGGGACACCGAAAAGGGTAGAGAATTTTCATCCGTATCCTACTACCCAAGGGAGAAGCAATTGATCAAACAAGGGGAAGAAAGATAATGTTCATTCTTGATTATTAATTAAGGTAAATAATATAAACGTATTCAAACATCATGGTTTAAAAAATAATATTTAAACTTTTAGTTAATTATTATTGATAATCTTTTTATAGGAGTTTAAGATTAAAAAAAATTGTTTTCAAAACAAATTAAAAAATTTAATAATTAAAAATTAATAATACTATAGAAATAGTCTTTCTATCCTGTAGATGTATAAACTAAGCCTCACTAAAAGTCAAAACCAATATTACAAAAGTAATATCAATAACTAAGAGTACATCTAGCCAAAAGCCAGTAAAAATATTCAATTTTAAGAAGTAAAATTAGCTTTTCAATAAAAATAAAGTAGATAGAAAAATTAAAAAATTTAAATTATATACGAATTTTGAAGGGATAATCAATCCCCCGCCCCCACAGTCCATCTCTATCCCATAACACATACCACAAATATTCTAGGAGAGCCTTCTTATTGCCGTGAATCATCGATTCTTGTCTCGATCCTCTATAATCTTTGTAATATCTTTCACAATTGC
Organism: Hibiscus trionum; assembly: GCA_030270665.1. Classification (NCBI taxonomy): domain Eukaryota; kingdom Viridiplantae; phylum Streptophyta; class Magnoliopsida; order Malvales; family Malvaceae; genus Hibiscus; species Hibiscus trionum. The sequence goes on along the minus strand of BSYR01000003.1, from coordinate 77,510,043 downwards.
TTCATAACTTTGTTTTATGCTATTGTATATTTTAATTGCTTGTGCATTATACAAGTTTCAAATTAGTCCTCAGTAAAAGTAAAGAATTTTTGAAGTTAACACACTGAAAGCAAGGTTTTGGCTTTTTTAGGACGATTCCAAAACCAAGATTTATCCACTCAAAATTGGAATTATTTAGAGATATACTATACAAGCTCAAATTGTTTTGAACATAATCGATTGCTGCCTCGTTTATTAATTAATTAAGGTCATGATATTTCCAAGTTCTAATGACTTTTTTCACCCACGAACTTTTCAAGAAAAGTCAGTTTAGTTCTTAGACTATTTTTCGTCTATTTTGACCCTTAAACATTTTAAATTGAATAGTAGAGAAACTATAAACTATCTTTACTTATAATGGTTTTTTTTTTTGCCAGATACAAGGGGATTTTATTCATCCTCACCCGTTGATACGAAATGATGATTCAAAAGTAAAATTTGTGTGCGACGGATGTGAAGAATTGTGCAGTGGTTTATCTTATAGCTGTCAACTTTGTTCATTCATTCTTGACAGCAAGTGTGCTGCTACTCTAAAGGATGAAACCCAAAAAGTGAGGAAAATTAGAAGCACAATCAACCATTTCAGCCACCTCCATCAACTTGCACGGTGCAAGTTTAATATTGTGCAAATGGAGAAGGGTCTTGCGGAGCATGCAAACAAAGCCTTTGCGACATAATCTATGCTTGCATGTATTGTGATTTCTTTCTGCATGAATACTGTCTCGAGGACATGTTGGTGGAAGTTCAAAGACCCGCAGCATCCTCTTCGCATATCACCATCCTTGTTCAATGATGATTGTTCTTGCTCTGCCTGCAATTCGGAGATTGAAGGCGTATTGTTCGCTTGTATAGCATGCCACTTCTACATGCACTATTCGTGCGCTAAGTATCAATTTCGTGAGCTGAAGCATGATTGCCATGCCGGTCACCGTCTTCTACATTTGGGGGAAAGGCTTTTTCGGTGGTGAATCTCCCCGATGTGATGCATGTGGCCAAGCTTGTGAGAACACGGCGTTCTGCTGCCTCAACTGTAGCTTTTACATTCATCTTGAATGTATGCCACTGCCGGTTGTTGTCAAACACAAACGTCATTCGCATCCACTTGTACTCACAACTTCGGTGACTGAAGAATACTGTTGTGGAAACACAAAGAAATCCAGAGCTTGACGTTTTTCATTGCAAAGAATGCAACTATATTTCACATATTGACTGCATAATTTCCAATGTAAGTACAATTCAACCTCCCGAACAGATACTTAAACGTTTAACTGCACGTCCAAAGCGCAAATCGAAAGTAAAATGGTGGCTCTGCTGATAACAAGTTGTTGAACATTGACCACCGTGAACACAAACAAACAAAGGGCTGCAAAGATGAATTGTTGCCCGTTGAGATGGAAGAATTGTGTGTATGTATGTGTCATTTTTTTCTTTAAATTAAGTTTGCAAAACTGAAAGAACTCCAAAATAATGAATGGACTTGACTAAATTAAGCAGATGTTGTTGTTTCCTCAGTATCCTGCTCATGTGTAGCATTAGAACTATGTATTTATGATTTCAAACTCTCCATTGAATTAATGAAAGTTTATTCTTCCTAATATTTTGAATCTAAAACTAATTGTGTTCGTTGGGAAGTATTTTCATTCAATTGATTTCGAAATACTGATAAAACTTTTATTCATTGATCTTTGATGAAAAATCTCAGTTTTTTGTATAAAAACAGACAATTTTAATAAGATATTGTGTATATAGAAACATAGTCCATCATTGATTTTTCAATTGGCTCAAATCTATTTTTTCTAAGTCAAGGCAATCTTTTTGTCGTCATCTCGATTTCTCAGGGCTTTTGCTCTTAACTAATTCGGATCGGCTTACGTTTCACACCTGACTTTAGAATGTGAGTTTCTCAAAGAAGATTTTTTTTACATACACAAAACCTTACTCGATACATGCTTAAGCGGTAATAAACTGTTTACCACTTATACAAATACGTTGATAAGCCAAGACAAAATTTATTAATAATTAAAAACCCGATGAAGGGTAAGAAAAGGAGAACATTAGAAATCCTCACAATGCACCTAACAAGTGCAATCAATCTCGCCGAGAGAAAAGGGTAGGGAACTAATGTTTATTCCAGGTTTTAATTCAAGATTAAATGCCAAAGGTCTAATGATAATTTTGGCCCTCGATGTATTTTGAAAAAGTCATTTAGCCTTTAATTTTTTTTCTTTCGTTTCTTAATTTTTTTTGTCAAATACCGACTAATGAAAAAATAACAAAAATATTAAGCTGGCATCAGTTTTTTTTGTATTTTTATCAATGCGTATATTATTTTGTTCTTTGGCATAAAAAATCAAAACAAAAATTAAAAACAATAAAAATATTACGAAATCATAAATATTTAAAATTTAAATGTTTTATTTTAGTTTTTTTATTTTTTTCATATTTAAAAGTTAAATATTTTTAACATCATTAATTTAAATATTTTACGTTTTTGTGTTTAAAAATTAAATAAGCCCTCGAACTTTCTATAAATATTCAATTAAACCTTTATGTCACATCATCATTTACATTAGACTATTACATAACACCATAAGTCATCACGTCAATACTATAAACCGTCACGTTAATATTATAAACCATCACATCAACGATGATTTTCATCAGTCTAAAAACTATATTAATTTTTTAACCGTTCAGATTTATCATGTTCGCGGTGAAACCCTTCGATCTCTTGAATTTTTTCAACAAGATTATATGGAACTAAAAGAGCAATATCATGTAGTATTCTTTAGTTGACTGAATTTCGTTAACTTTTTTTATTAAAACCAAGGATGGCAACAACGCGGTGGGGTAGGTCGGGTTTTTGACCATCTCAACTCTGAGTCGAAATATTATATATTTAACACGATTTCGACCCGTCCCGAAAATTACTTTTATTTTATCCCCTCAAATTCGCTTCGAAATTTAAAATATAAACTAGGCCCAAATCCAAACCGTCATGAAATAATTGATCAACAACCAATAAACATATCTGAAAATATCAACAACAAATAAACAGATATGAAAAATACATGAATAACATCACAATCAAAGTGAATAATTTACAGCAATACCATAACAAACAGATCTGAAGAATAAAAAATAAACATGAACTGAAAGAAATGAAGAAAAAAAACATAAACTAGAAATCAAAATAAATTCAAAAAATCTTTTAAACTGAAAATAAAAAGGAAAAAAGAAAAAATAAGCACTTGAAATCAGTGAAAATAAACTAATAAAACTAAACATGAACTAAAAATCAAAAGATGAACCATCAAATAAATCTAATGAAACTCCTAAATAAAATAGAAAATATTGATAATAATAAATTTTGAAAAACAAATAGTAAAAGAAGAAGGAAAAAGAAATAGCGTGAGAAAAAATGAAGCATTGAAATTTTAGGGGAAAAATAGAAGAATAAATAAAATGAACAAATAGTAAGAACTATTAAAGAAAATGATTAAGAAGAAGATGAACAATTGAGGATTTTTTAAGAACTGAAACAAAGGAAAGAAAAACATACTAAAAGAGCATATATATATATATATATATATATTCGTTTATATAGTGTAAAACTCTTTAAGTTTTACACGTTTTTTCGACCGTTGGATGAGTGAAACGAATGGATGAGATTAACAATAAATATGTGAAGATTATCACTTAAAAAATAAGGAGTTAATCTGAGTCATTCATTCTCCCCATCTAACGATCTATAAAATGTGTAAAACTTTAGGGAGTTTTACATTGTGTAAGTTGATCTAACTCTATAAATGATGATGTGCAATATTAAATATAAAAAGAAAGAGTTAATTTCATATCTAGTCCTACACCTTATTTTCTTACCCCTAAAATAGATTTATTTATTTCAGTGAGTTCAAAAAATGATCACTAAATTATTTCAAAATATTTATTTTGATCATTCAACTTTTAAATGTTATAAAATGAGCATTAAACTTTGAATTTTGTTATAAAATAGGCACGACGTCGTTAGCTATAGTTAAGAGGGTGATGTGACATGCTAAAAATAATTGAAATTTTATTTTTGGTATTCTAATATTTTTAAACAATAATTATAAAAATATTAAAAATATATGGAATTCAAAATTTATTTTTGAAATTGTTATTCTAATTATTATTTTGTGAAAATTTTGAAAATAAAATTAACAATGAAAAACATAGGCCATGTTTGATAAAGAGAGGTTTGGGAAAAAATTAGAGGTTTGAGGCATAATTAGAGGTTTAACCAGTCAAATTCGCTAATATTGTTGTTTGGTAAATAGCGGATTGAAAGAGCGGATTGGGGTGAAATCGCTAATTTTGAAAAAGCTCATAATATGAGCTTTTTGAGATTAGATGTTTGATATTAGAGTTGTAAGCTAATCTTATTTACCTTTTTATTATCACATATTTATATGTGTATTTAAATTTATTAATTAATTAAATTATATTAAAATAATTATATAAATAATAAACTAATATATAAATCATTCAAATATGCTTAGAAAAAATATATTAAAAATAATTTTATAGATCTAATTAATATTAATTAGATACAAAATATTGATAACTAATAAATTATTCAAACAAGTATTGAAGATAATCATGTCCTTATATGTCATTTTACTTGTTTAAATAATCTAACAGCTATCAGCTATCAGTTAATTTTACCAAACACTTTTATACAATCAGCTATCAGCTAATGTAATCCGCTATCAGCTATCCGCTAATTGCCAAACAAGGCCATAATATTTTTGTGTAATATATTTTTGTGATAGTACAATAAAATTATAATTTTATGACATTTTAAAAATAATTATATTTTCTGTAGTATAATTTGTGCTTTGTTTCCAAATAAAAAATATTTTAGAATTTGATTCTTATTTAACATCTTACTCTTTTATTGCAGATAGCATACTAATATCAAATATAGTACAAAATTTTAGACAACCATACAAACCTCATACAACACAATTATGTCTTGGCAATTCAAGAATAAAATAATGGGAATTCAGATGTGTAGGAGATTAACATTTCATATATTTTTATTTAAAATATAAATTTAAAAATGTGAATTCCATATTTTTTATTTTTTCTGTTTTTTAAATTGAAATTATTATTTAAAAATGTTAAAAATATATATCAAAACAAAATCTTAGTTACAGCCAAAATAAGATGATTCTCATTAATTTTAGAACCTCATGTTATCCCATTAATGACAATTAACGAAGCAATATTTGTTTTGTTATAAAATCTAAAGCACAATGACTAATTTTTATCATTTGAAAATTTGACGATCAAAATAAATATTTTAAAACAATTTAGTTACATTTGTAAACTTTCCCCTATTTTTAAAAACAATATGGGTAAAATACAAATATCATCATGCAACTATTTTATTTCTCTTATTTTGGCCACTCAACTTTCAAATTTTTTAATTTAATAACTGAACTATCAAATTGTTCATGTTTGGGTCACTCTGAATTATTTTATTGTTATTTTGGTATGACCCGACATTTTTATATTATTTAATATAAAGTAATTTAAAATAAAAAGTAAACCCAATTTTTCACTAGCCATTGTTCGTCATCGTTGGACGCCACCGGTGATGGCAGTAGATGGTGGCCATTCGATCTCAAATTTCACCGGTCAGTTCGTCTCGACACCCTGAATCCAAATTCGGCCTCCATTTTATCAGAAAATGTTTCGAGGGCCACGAAAAAGAGATTGAAAGTGAGAAAACCGAAACATTGCAATCGAGATTCGCGAGTTTCAGAATACTTTTCGGTGAAACAACCACCATATTTAGACTCAGCGTGCTAAAGCGAGTCTGCCAGTGCAATTTCGGATAAAACGGACCACCAGTTCCGAAGGCCGACGGTGATCGATTGTGAGTTGTGACAATAGACGGAGATGGTTATTTTAAATATTTTTAAATTTAATAATAAAAAATATTATTTTTCTTATTTATTTTACATTGTTTTTATATTTAATAATATTAAAAATGCGAAGTCATCAGAAAATAATAATCAAATATTTCAGAATGACCACACCTTCTTTACAGCACCTGAAAACTAAAAACGATAACAATATTTTTAAAGGTATAATGTCAAAAAAAATATTAACGTTTACCGTTGGATGATGGTAATTAATGGCTCAGATTATTTCCTTATTTTTTTTCCAAAGTGATAATCTTCACATTTTTTACTGTTAATCTAATCCATCCATTTCCCTTATCCAATGGTCCTAAATTAGTGTAAAACTAAATGAGTTTTACACTGTGTAACTTGATCTCATCCCATATATATATATATTGAAACATTTAACCTTTAATGTTTTATTTAAACCAAAATGATCCATTCATAACTGAAATTTGTTATTCAACTAAAGATAAATTGCTTGAAATGACGTTCTGCATACTAACATAGTTTTGTAATATAGATAAAGGTATTAACTTTATAGAATGACAAATCAGTCAAAAATAATTTTATAAAATTATATAAAATAAAACATCTTTCATCTACGAATGGGTTATATTAACTTAAAATAAAACATTAAAGATTAAATTGTTTCAGAAAAAAAATAGAAATGTGTTAAAAGAAATTTTTTGACGTTGTTTTTTTTTTAAATCGTTTTTGCTAGGTTTAATGGCCCGTTTAGTTCTTGAAGTATACACAAAATACCAAACTGCATCATAAAGTATTTTTTAGATGTTTTTCCCCTGAAGTATACACTGTGATCTCTGTTGGCTACTAAACAAAAAATCGTGACCTCATATGCCTCCTAAATTCTCAGTTAGCTTATTTTAAAGGGGTAAATTGCACGCTAAGTCTATAAAATTTTAATATTTATTCAATTTAGTACTAAAAATATTTATTTAACCTGAATTGACCCAAATTGCTTTTTAATTTTTATAAATTAGTCCATTATTTTTAATATGTTGATGTTTTTATTCAATTTAATCCTCAAGAAATTTATTTAACCCACAATTAACCCCTAGTACTTTACAATTTTTATAAATTAGTCTAATATTTTTAATATGCTGATATTTTTGTTCAATTTTGCCATCAAAATATTTATTTAACTCAAAATTGATCCCTACTACTTTATAAATTTTATAATTTAGTCCAATATTTTAAATATAATTATATATTTTTTTGTTCAATTTAGTCCTAAAATCTCTATTTAACCCGAAATTGACCCACATTTCTTTATAATTTAGTCCAATATTTTAAATATAATCATATTTTTTTCAATTTAGTCAAAAAAATAATTTTTAACCTGAAAGTAACCCCAATTTCTTTCTAATTTTTATAATTTAGTCTAATATTTTAAATATAATTTGAAGAACTAATGTTTTGATATAATAATTGAAAAATAGTTTTGGACTAAATTGAAAAGATTTCAAAAGTGCCTTTAAGTCCAAACAACTTGAAAATAAGTTTTTTTGGATGTTTTAAATGGTTTTGGCAAGGTTTAAAACGTTTTTAAGTAACCAAACTAGACTTTTCAAGGTAATCGTTTCGAAACAGGGGGGCTTGTATCGAAACATTTTGAAACTGCCCCATGTTTCGATACGAAGAGAGTTTCGTTTCGAAACACCCCTTTGGTGTTTCGATACGCCCAACGGTCAAAACCTTCCCAACGGCTATTTTCCCAACGGCTTTTTAAATTGCAGCTCAACTGTCACCCGTTCCGAAACGGGGTTGCTACCGTTCCGAAACGGGGTTGCTACCGTTTCTATACGGATCAAGAGTGTTTCGAAACGACTTGCTGCATCAGACTTCAACGGCTAGTTCTGAAGAAGGGCGTTCTGAAACGAGTTCGATTGTTTCAAAATGGACGTCTGCAGAACAACATTAATGGTGAGAAATAAAGTCTCCAACGGCTCCAAAACAACCCAACGGTCCTCAACGACTACAAACTTAATTGAGAGTATAAAAGGGACCTCCAAGCATCAAGAGAAGGCTAATGCTTCATTTGTCAACAACATAATGATCAAGAATTTTTCTTAGAGCTTAATTGTTCATTTTCTTGTATAGACAACACTAGTGAGCTAAACATTGTTATATTTGCTCAAGTGTTTAGGTTTTGGGTGAGAGCTAAATAGTGCAAACAATTACCTATTAGAGTGATTTCAAGTTTGCTTTAGAATTTCTCTTGTAAAGAGGGTTTACTCAAGCTTTGGGTTAGAAAGCTTTGAGTGTGTAAAGGTTGTCTCCTTAGCCTAGAAAATGGGAAGAAATTCAAGAGTGAATTTGTTGAAATCCTTAGTGGGCTAAGGTAGTAGATGTAGGTACTTGTTAGAAGGTCAAACCACTATAAATCCTTGTGTCAATTGTCTATCTTTCACCTCCCACTAAAACACTCAAAAATCCAACTTCTCCACACTTGGCGAGCTAGAAAGTTTGAAGGAAATCGAGCACATAAAAACCCAACATAATTGTTTATCTTTCACCTCCCACTAAAACACTCAAAAATTCAACTTCTTCACACTTGGCGAGCTAGAAAGGTTGAAGGAAATCGAGCACATAAAAACCCAACATAATTATATATTTTTTAATTGAACAAAATATGATTATAATTAAAATATATATTTAACTCGAAATTGACCCTTATTGGACTAAATTGAACAAAAAACGATTATATTTAAATTTTTGGTAAAAATTATAAAAATTAAAAAGAAACTTGGGTCGATTTCGGGTTAAATAGAGATTTTGAGGACTAAATTGAACAAAAATATTAGCATATTAAAAATATTGGACTAATTTATAAAAATTACAAAGAAATTGATGTTAATGTCGGGTTAAATAAATATATTTTGGACCGAATTAAACAAAAATATAATTATATTTAAAATATTGTACTAAATTATAAAAATTAGAAAGATATTGGGGTTAATTTCAGGTTAAATGATTTTTTGACCAAATTGAACAAAATATGATTATATTTAAAATATTGGACTAAATTATAAAGAAATATGGGTCAATTTTGGGTTAAATAGAGATTTTAGTACTAAATTGAACAAAAAATATAATTATATTTAAAATATTGGACTAAATTATAAAAATTATAAATTAGTTGGATCAATTGTGAGTTAAATAAAGATTTTGATGACAAAATTGAATAAAAATATCAACATATTAAAAAATGGACTAATTTATAAAAATTATAAAGTAGTAGGAGTCAATTGTGGGTTAAACAAAGTTTTGAGGACTAAATTGAACAAAAGCATCGTCATATTAAAAATGTTGGACTAAATTATACAAATAAGAAAGCAATTTGGGTCAATTCGAGTTAAATAAAAAAATTTAGGACTAAATTGAACAAAAATAAAAATTTTATTGACCCCTTTAAAATAAGTCTGTTGATTTTTTTTGTTTATTAGTGACACGTGGCATGTTCTGATTGTTCCGTGAGAATTTGTTTTAACAGAAAGGGGCATATAAGATCACGATTTTTAATTCGAGGAACCACCGGAGGTCACGGTGTATACTTCAAGGGACAAAACGTCTAAAAAAATACTTTAAAAAATAATTCGGTATTTTATGTATACTTTAGGGCCAAACTGACCATTGAGCCTTTTTTGCTAAGAGAACTTAGAAAACCAAGGCCGAGACAACCAAATAAAACTCGAACGACCCAAGAGCCAAGACCAATAGACTTTTAAAACCCGCAGTTTTCCTCTCCAAAAATCCAACCAAATCTCACGTAGTTATGTTCTAAAAATCCCACCTTCAAAACCCGCCACTTCGTTCACATCTGTTCCAGTTTAGATCCCTTTCACGATATACTTCATGTAATAATAAAGAAGCCTCCCTCTTTTTTGACACCAATACATTGAACCAAAACACACTTGTCAGAACCCAAACAAAAGTTCAATCTTCCGAAGTTCTTTTCTTTCTCAGTTTTTAGGAATTACCCATTGTTTTCTTATGATTTTTCTTCTCCATGGAACCAGTTTTAGCCTTTGAATGTGAAGGAAAAAACGAGAAATTTGAAGGAGAAAAAAAGATGGTTGGTGGCCATCATCGTGTTGTCAAAGTGAAGAGGGAAACTTTAGAGTCATGCATGACATGCCCTCTTTGTAATAAACTTTTAAAGGAAGCTACAACGATTTCCTTGTGTCTCCATACGTGTTAGTTTCTCTTTTCTTTCCTTGATAATTTCTGATCTGGGTTTTCTTTTTCCTTGTTGTATTTGGATGATAATTTTGTTCTGGGTTTTTTTCCATCTGAGTTTGCAATTTATTTGATTTCTATTGAATGCCAAATGTCTGATCTTTTTTGTCACCGGATTTGTAATTCTTGTAATGACATGGCTATATGCTGGGTTTTGGACTTATGTGATTTCATTTTTCTTGCAACCTGGTTGTTCTGGTCAATAATTCTTCATTTTCTGCTTTTACCTCTTTACCTTTGTTGGTCTCATGCATATACGTATGTTGTATGTACATAGTGGTGGTTTGAATTCTATTATTGGATAATAACCAGAGGATATGGCAGTGGCAGACTTATGTAGGAGATTTAGAGTATGCCATAATTTGCTACCATGATAAGCAATACAGCAAGGATACCAACTTCTCTGTCTCATGCATTAATGGCTTCCTTTCTATACCATGAATAGCAATGTTGTCATCTTAAGGCTTTGAAAGGCTACAATCAAGTTAAAAAATTGAGACACGCCAACTGCTTCGTGTTGTGCTTTCGATTTATTTGATGTGTGAACTGAAGTTAAAATTGCTCACTGTCTGTTCTTGGAATGTATGATGTATGCTTTTGTGGTTCCTTAACTCCTTGTATTTTTTTGTAAATCTGTGGCTTACTTTCGAGGCACTGAATCTTGAAATTGATTCAGTTTGTAGGAAGTGCATTTATGAGAAGCTCTCAGATGAAGGGATGGATTGTTGTCCTGTATGTGACATTGAGCTGGGTTGTCTGCCAGTTGACAAACTCAGGTGATTGGTTCTGGTTTTTCACAAATATATGAATTTTGTGTCGTAGTCCTTTCAAATGTAAGAACTATAATTGTTACCCTGTACAAAGTGCAACTTGTTAGCGGTAGAATTCAGAAGTTCTTATCCAGTCCCACTAACTGATGTCAAATTTGGTTCTTTTTTTCTGAATTATAGCAGGAAAAGATTGTGTCTGGTATTGTATGATTTTTTTTCTGTAACCACTGTCCCCAGGCGTAAATTGTATAACCGTGCTGTTATATCAATTTCAACGTCGTAAATGACAGTTTTTATGCATTGAGCCGTCAACAATCAGCATGTGCTGACTCACGTCCCGTGCTGCACCTTTGCTTCTTAAGGACTTCTTATAAGTCTGTGTGTGCCATCATATGTTGCTCACCTTTGAGTCTATTTAGCATATTGCTTTTCAAAATATATGCTAACTAGATGCACTGCATTTATGTGATGCTATGTAAATTTCAAATGAATGTGTATATGTAAAGACTTATATTCGATGTGTTTATTATGAAGTTTTGTGTTGTCATAAGCCCGAATAGAATTAGATTTTCCTATAAATATATGCAGACCAGACCACAGTTTACAAGATGTAAGGGCAACAATTTTCCCTTATAAAAGAAGAAAGATAAGTGCTCCCGAGGTTATGCCTTCAGCTTCGCCACCAGCAAAAAGAAAGGAAAGATCACTATCGTCATTGGTGGTCGGTACTCCTAAAGTGCCAATGCAGCGTGGTTTGACTGGAAGGAGAACCAAAGCTACTGCACGAAAAAGAATTGCTGATTTCCGAGGATGTAGTTTCTCTGTTGAGGAGTCCCCTAAGAAAGAAGATTCCGCAGAAGATCATCCCTCAGGCTCAACCTCACCTGATTCCTCAAACAAAATTAGTCAAAGTAAAATGCAGGTAAAGGAGGCTGGAGAAACATTGTTTACAATTATGTTACTTAAACTTCAAACTTAGTTTTCGAAAACTTGTCCATCTTCCTTAAATCGATGCAGGATTGTTCCGGGGCACAACCTTCTGGTGAACACAGGTCTAATGAAGAAACAGATGATGTTGAAATTATGGAAGGCAAAGCAGATCTGTGGACACCCTTAAACTGTCTTGTTGAAGCTGCTAACAGAAGGTCATCTAAGTTAAATTCACATGTATCGGCAGTTTCCGTGTCTGAGCCACGTAATGGCCCTGATGTTCACTCATATGTGCCTGAAATAAAAGCTGACATTGAATCCCCCATTGTTCCTGATGGAAAAATGAGTATTCATAAATCTAAAAGTAAGGAGCATCGGCAGAATTCAAAAGTCCTGGATGAAAAGAATGGAACAGATTTGATTACAAAACCTGTGAAACGTAGAAGGTTGCATGCAGAAGCACAAAAGAAGGCAGCTGGCTCCAATAGAATCATGCTAGAGACTTTGGGGTCTAAGTGGAATAGAAAAAACAATCAAATTTGGCTCTCGTTAGTTTCTTGTGAAGACCGGTAAGATACTGATTTGAGTGATTTCACAATATATATACTTACTAATGATTTGCCTTGTACAGTATGTTCCTTTCTTGCATGTGCTAATTCTCAATGGCATGTTTCATTTTCTGATAAAGGACTTCCAAGTTTCAACATGAATATATTTGATTCGCTATCGATTTTATGAAATGGTTTCAGGATAGGACCTACTTCCCTTCCACAGCTTTCTGCATGCTACTTGAGGATAAAGTGAGTAGTCTGTTCGTATTAGCCACTCAGAATCCGCTTTTTCCCCTCATTTGCTTCTGCTGAGTTTGTGATATAGTTTTGTACTTCATGTTTATTATAGCAATCCTTGATAGCAATACTAATGACTGAATCATAACAATCAACAAGACATCATAAAAATTGCGATATTGTGTCCGTATAATTTGACTTCTTTCCTTATGGTAACAGGGATGGTAAAATGCCAGTCTCATTCATCCAAAAGTACCTTGTAAAGAAACTTGATCTTACAAGTGAAACCGAGGTGAGATCACCTTTACCAGATTTTCTGTTTTCCTCAGAAAGCTCATAGTGCAAAATTTTACATCATTCTAAAGTAGAGATGCTGTTTTGCTTGTGTTATCACCTTGATTAAGGTGTGTGATGTTTTCCTTTTCTTGTTTTCTGGAACTGAATGCTGAAATGAAATTAGAGGCAAAAACATTGGTAGCACTTCAGTTTTAATTCCTTTGTTTCTGTATCGGAATGCATCTTGTCGGGTAGAATGTTTCAGCTCTGCTTCCAGAAGATTCTTTGACCCTTTTTCGTGGTTCAGTATATCCATGTTTATTCTCAGTTCTTGCATTTCTTCTTTTACAACTTATCACCTCTTTTCGTAAGTTTTGAACAGGATTTATCTACTTTTGTAAAGCACATGGAAGTTAGCAACATCTAAACTGTTCACGGTATAAGCATGTTTTAATGGCATTGGTTAAACTCTTAAGCCTTAACCCATCTTCGAAATTAAGTTAGTTTTAATGCAAAAGAAAAGTGATGTTAACATGATTCATCTTCATTAGGGTCTAAGCGAATGCATTTTTGCAGGTGGAGATCATGTGCCGAGGTCAACCGGTTCTACCATCATTACAACTTCATAACTTGGTGGATTACTGGTTTCATACTGCATCTGCAGCGAAGAAGATTCCAGCAACCGTTGGTTCATCGGCGAAGGACTTTGTTATGGTTCTATCGTATTGCCGAAAGGTCCAAGCTCCCTGAGACACCCGTTTAATCTGGTTTATTTTTCCATGAATCATTCGCAACTCCAATCATCTAAACATATATGTTATCTTAGGTAGGATCATCATAAGTTAACTTGTTTCACTGGACATGTATGTTATCATGCATGTACTACACAAAAAGTTTATTTCATTCTTGAGCAAATCCTAAAAGAAGGCTCTGAAACTGTCTTGAGCTATGAGGGTTTTAAAGAACAGGTTACCATGAAATCACATCATTGAATTTCGATTCGTGCAAATTGTAAAATAGCCAAAGCCTATATGCTGAAACAAACCATTAGCATAACCTGCCAATGTTAATGTTATCAAACAACCATTATGAGACATGTTCTAAGATACAAAGTTTGCAAGGAAAGAAAGTTGATTGATCATTAGATTCATTCAGATTGTGCTACAGCAAAAGGCAACGAAATTAGTGATCACACCTGAGTGACTAAAACAAAGTTACTCAAAGCTCCCACGCCAATGTCGTTGTCGTACTTGTCAGCAATTGCAATAGAGTTCATCATCATCATCCCTATCCACAGCCACAAAATTTCATTAACAATCATGTTAATTGGCCAGAAGACAAAACCCAATATTACCGTCAAATAAACATCCCCACATAATCCTATATTTCCAGAATATATGAACTATTAAGACGCATGATCTCGCCGCTTTCGAGCTTCAATCAATGAGTACAAAACTTGTTATATCCACCCCTAGCCCAAGTGTCAACTTTCTTCTAATAAAAGTGAAAACTCCAAATGAAGAACGATCAAGTGAATCATTCCATGAATGAAACAAATCATGCCTCAAATACTAACCACAGGAAGGAGAAACGAGAAACACCGGGACCAAAAGACACCCCATGGTCCGTATAACACAGACACAGTTCAAAGAAAAACCTGAAAAACCACTAACTTTCACAGCAATGTCAAGCCTAAAAAAACCATAATATCTGCTCCAAGTTCGATTTCAAACAACCCCAAGGATGAATTCATGCATAAAACAAGAAAGCACTCTAATACTATAAACCTCAAATGATTAAACTAATAGCTCCTAACCACAAGCCAGACCTCAACCAAAATCCTAACCAGTAAAAGGATCATTTAACAAAAATGAAACAACCAATTCCTCCACTCCAATTTCCACAACCTCATAACTAAACCCCACTTCAAATCAACACCCATAAAACAACTTTTGCAACAATTCAACACCAAAAAGATCAAATCAAATCCTATTATATCCAGAAGCTGGCTTCAAAGGCTGACTTCCAACAACAGAAAGCAACCCATTTTCCTCCTCTTCACCATGGAAACCAACATCTTCAGTTCCTCTAAAGGCAGCATGAACACCAATAACAGCCACCGCAATAATCAACCCAACTAACACATTAACACCCACATGCGTCAAAACCAATAAAAGCACAGTAGCAAAACTCAAAGCCCCCAAAACAACAGTATCACCCACTTGTTTGTTGAAAATAACTACTGGATTATCATTAAAGAGGTACAAAAACCACCAGAAAATGAAAGTTATCAGAAAAACTATCATCGAAGTAGGGTGCCAAAGGAGAGTTAAGAAGAGGATCGTTAGCGCTATAATTACGTAATTTACCCGGAAGTAGGAAACATTAAGCTTTATTCGGGCTTTGGCATCGCCGGCGGAGATAGGGAGGGAGAAAGTGGAGAGGGAGAAGAGTTCCGACCAGGGGCGGCGAGTGTGTTTAGCGTGTGAGGAAATGGGGGTTGGGGCGGACGTGATAGTGCCGTAAGTTGTGGTTGTTGATGGCATTTTCGGAGAAAGATTGGATCTTTGAATGATTTGGGAAAAGAGATATTAAACCCTAAAGCTTGGATATTTTGGGATTCTTTTAGAGGGTTTCTCCTTCTGCGAAGAAAATTTCAAAAAGAAAGAAAGTTCGAAGCTTTTTTTATAAGCATCTCTATCCGATTTCTTCACTTAACTTCATTATAATTTTAAACTTTTCAATTTTATCACTAAACTTAAAAAATGAATTTGTTCATCGCTTCACATTAACTGTCTTGTTATATGAACAAATATTTTATTAATTCAAAGTTGAGCAAATCTTTGGAAAATCCACCACCAATTTTTATTAATTTCAAATTTTAAGAGAAAACCCAAAAACTAAAGCATGTGAACTTTCAATTGTGATAAAAATTAGGAGTGTAAATGTACGTTAGATTCATTTAATAAACAAATAAACACAACTAAATATGTGTTAAATTCATTTATATTCACGAGCAGTTGCTCATTTTTATTTTTATATTTAAATAAGGGTTAACTACACTATTGACCATCGAACTAATTGGAGATTTTTATTTTGACCATCGAACTAATGAACTCGTCAATCAGACCATCAAACTTATTAAATTAACCTATTTTGACCACCGCTGTTAAAAAAGTAACAGAGGAATGACGGAGGGATGACGTGGCAGTTAACGAACTTTTATAAAATTACACATTTAATCTTTTCTATTTACACATTCTTTCAATTTAGTCCTAATTTTAAATTAATAAAATTAATTAATTATTTAATTAAGTAATGACATGTCTCAACACCTTATTGGAGGACTTTAATTATTTATATTTTATTTTATAAATTTATTTTCCTCCTTCAATCAAGTGGGTTTCAAACCCACACCTTTACTACTACACCAATCATCTTTCAATGATATGAATTGCGTCATTTAATACATACGTTATAATGCAGTAAATGTTAGGGGAAAAAAGTAAAAATGATTGAAAGGGGATTCGAACCTAGATCACTTGGGATGTGTATAATCACACAAACATTCGATTTAAAATATTCGAATATTTTTATTTTTCATATTTAAATTAATTCGAATACTTGATTTAAATATTTTAAAAATATTTTTTTCTTTTTCATACCTTAAATATTCAATTTAATTTAAATACTTTAAAATATTTGATTTAATACAAATTTTTCTTTTCCAGTTTAAAAAAATATTTATTAAAATGTTTAATAAATTTTATTACAAAATTTAATACAAATATTCGATTTTAATAAATATTCGATTTAATACAAATTTTGTTTTTCCAGTTTAAAAAATATTTGTTAAAATATTTGAATATTTTAAATCAAAATTTTAAAGTATTTAAATCAAGTCGAATATTTAAAGTATGAAAAATAACAAAATATTTTTAAAATATTTGATTTAAAATATTTAAATCAAACATTCGATTTAATTTAAATATGAAAAAGAAAAAAAATATTCGAATATTTTAATGGAATTTCTTTTTTTTTATATCGAATGTTTGTGTGATTATACACATCTCAAGTAGTCTAGGGTCGAATTCCCTTTCAACTAATTTTACTTTTTTCCCTAACAATTACTGCATTATAACATATATGTCAAATGGCGCAATTTATGCCATTGAGAGAGGCTTAGTGTAGTTGTAAAGGTGTGGGTTTGAACCTCACATGTCCTAGGTTCAATCCACCCTAGCTCTATTTTTTTCAAATTTGCTTAATTTTCCAATAAGAAAAATATATTGAAAGAATGTGTCACCACTTGTCACAAGGCTAGTGTAACACCCGGGTTTGGGGGTCGGATGAAAATATTATTAAAATAATGTTTCGGGTTTCCTTTTTTGTTTTAAAAATCCATTTATTATGTAGGATCCAATTTTAAAATTAAATTAGAACCCAAAATTCCATGAAATTTGGAATAGTGGAGGATGGTCATCTCATTAATGGCATTCTTGTAAATAATGAGACTTTCAAAATAAAAACCCTTTTATTTTAAAACACCCATTTAACTCATCTTCTTCCCCACCCATTCTCCCCATTTTCAAGACAAAAACACCATATCCTTTGTATTCACTATTTCATCACCATTCTTCCTCATCTTTGGTGATTTTTAAAAGGTAAAATCACTTTTGACTTGTCCTCTCTTTCCTCTACAAGCTAGTACCATTATTTTTCATAAAGCTTAAGGTTTTTGTATTTTGGGGTTTTGAGATTTTTGATTAAAAATGTCATCTTTATTGTCTTTAACTTAAGCTTTCGTTTTGTTGAGGTTGTATAAGTTGTTTGCTATTCGTAAGGTCCAACATAGTTAATTTTTACATGGTTTTATGGTGATTCTCGAATTTGGGTTTTAATGGGTTTTTTGAAGGGTTTAAAGGTTGATTTTGGGTGTGTTTAATGTTGGAAATTGAGGGCTATTGGTTGTATGTTGGTTAGGGATCGTTTTGGAAGCATTTAAGTGTGTTAAAGAGGTTGAAATCTTGAGTTTTGGACTGTTTTTCATGGCTGCTCGGGAATGAGGATTTTGGAGTTGTTCTTAGCTTGAAAACATGTGTTTTATGCTTGATTAATGTTCCAAGTTTGCTACATTGATGTGTGGTCTGATTTGAAGTTGTTTTGCTTGTGTTGAAATGATTAGAGGCAAGAAATTGTGTTGGAGAAGCTTCGGGCTCGAATCCGGAAACTTGGATGCTTGGAAGGCTAGTCGGCTTGTGCTAATGGAGTGGTTGGTGAGTGGTTAAATATTTTTAAATGGTTTTCAAGTGTTGGTTCAAGCATGTGGACTAGGTTGGGCTTGGTAGACCCACCTAGAGATGGGATTAGAGTGGTAGCCTAATCCCAAGCTTTAGTTAGAGACCTTGGTTGATCTTTAAATTGTTGATTTATGCCTCATGTTTAATCGTGTTTATGGTGATTGTGTATATGTTGTTATACATGTATGTTGAGGCATGGCTTAAAGCATGGTTATATGCATGTTGATGATAAATATGATGGGGATATACGTATGTATGAAATATGATGTGCTATTTGTGTTAATGATATACATGTGGTGTTGACATGTAAAATGATGTTATGAGGTGGTTGCATGATCCGAGGATCATGATGAGTACATGCTAGGCATGGAAATGTGGTTTGTGCATGACGGTAAGTCATGGTGAGTACGTGCTAAGCACGGAAGTTGTTATGAAATGATATTGTGAAAGATTAATGAAATGTGTAGTATTGGCACTAGTATGCTTGGGTACAAATGATCGATCATTAGGATGTTTAGTGTGCACACGTGAGTCAAAATGCGCGCGTGGTCTTGACGATGGTAGTCATCAAGATGGAGTACGGGTTCGCCCGGAAATCTTCTTATATATATATATATATATATGTCGGTGATGAGTGGAATCCCATCGACGGGCGTGAAGATGAGTGGAATCCCCTCCTCGAGAAACGGTGATGAGTGTAATCCCACCGTCAGGTAATGTTGTTATTGGATGTGAGTTCCCACGGTTATCCGCGTATTCGAGTCATAGCTAGGTGCCAATACGGATTGTGGTTTATGTTGTCAATATGTGATTATTTGTGAGACAATGTGATTTGGGATGCGTTGCTAACATGGTTTAATATATGTGATTACATATGTTGTAGATTTAAACATGTTGAGCATGACATAATATTGAATATATGTTCATGCATCATGGGTAGATTGGCTTATGTGGATCAAAGGTAAGAACATGCATTCTATTTTGATTCTTGCTCGTGCTTGGACCCTGCATTGTCGAAGGTTTGTTTTATGAGCTACCCTCACTAAGCTTTTATGCTTACGCTCCTTTTTGTTCGACAATGCAGATCAGTAGCTTGTGGGTGGCAAGGGCAAGGAAAGGTCTCCAAGTGTTGTTTTTGGTTAGCTCAATGTATGATCTTTAAATTATAGATTGTAATAGTCAAGCAATGGGATAGGTGTTGTTGATTTGAGTTGGATGTGTGTGTATGTTGGTTTGGCTTTTGGATGCTTTGCTTGAATTGTAAAACCTTGCTTTAATTGCTTACCTTGTATGTCGGCCATGTGTCTTTTGAGGTTGCCTATGTGTTTGGTTGTTGAAGCATGAAACCTTAAGTGCTTGTATGCCATCTTTGATTAAATGCATGAATTCCTTGGTTGAATGTTGCTCGTTCATGTTGGGTGCCTCGTATGATTAGATTTTGTTGTTAAATGTTGTATGTATGTTCGAGGGTGATTAGGAGAGTCTCAAAATGCTTTTAGAGTTAGTTTTTGAGTCGTTTTGCAGCAATCTTATGTCTTATAGTGCAGGGCGTATCGGTACGCCTAAGGTCCGTATCGATACGGTCCTACACTTGGGACACAGATTCGGCAAGGAGTATCGATACACGGGTGTGTATCGATACACTCTTTGCTCACTGGAATTCTGAGAAATTGGTGAGTGATTGGCGTATCGGTACGGTGTCTTAGAGTATCGGTACGGGTGTATCTCGTTGACCACGAGATGTTGACCGAGAAGGGCGTATCGATACGCTCAATGGATGTATCGATACGGTCTTCATGTGTTGACTGAAGGGGTTGACCTTGGTCAAGGCGTATCGATACCCTCTCTTAGAGTATCGATACGGCATGCTTTAAAATGATAAAATGGACCTTGTAACTTGTTGTGTTGGTTTCGATTGTGTTTCTTATTTGTTGTTTTCCGCTGTCGTGATCACTTAAGTAACAATATGCCTTTAGACAAGATTAATTTAAAAAGGAATTTTCTAGTGTTGCTAACCGAGGGGGAACCTTAACGGGTTTTGCTTCGGTTTTCTCTGTATAGCCTACTCGGACCGGTCATCCGTCCAGATTGGGACGAGGGGGGTTACATTTGTTGGTATCAGAGCCTAAGGTTTCCGAGACCTTGGGCAGGTAAGTGAGGTAAGTTTAATTCTTGTACTGCAATTGAACCGTGTTTGCTTTCCATGTAAGCATGTTTGCCTGTTTATCAAGTATGCTTGTTGTATGTTGTTTGATCATGTGTGAGTGTTGCTTGAAGCATGTTAAGTAGAGTCTCATTGCTTCTATTACATCGGAAGAAGAGATTTTTTAAGTGAGGGAATCATACTTGAGCCACTTGGACCCTTTCCTTTGCTAACCCAGTTTGCATGTTAATTTGTTGTTGTTGTTGATTTATTTCTTTTTGGTAAGTTTGAGGCCAAGGCGTGGGCCGTGAACCGGTAAGTAGAAGTTGTGGTTTCTGAAAATGTGGATGATGTTGAGGAAGTTCTTTGCTATAGTTAGGGGAGCATGGTTGTACCGGAGTTGAGGTACAATTTGTTTGTTCGAGCCCGTGTGTAGGTGGGCTGGCTCTGGTTGTTAGGGGACGATGTGACCGATTCTGGTATTAGTGGGTAAAAGAAGTGAAGACTTGTGAGTGAGTTTCAGAGTGGTATCGATGTTATAGTAGATAAGCCCTTGGTACAGTTTAGAGTTGTCCCTTCTGATTGATTCTGAATACGTGCTTCCGTATGTTGTTAGCTAGCATGCAAAGTTTGAATATTCCCGGTGAAGGGTTAGAGGTAGGTATGAGTATCTTAGTTCTTTTGGTGAGATCAGGGTAAGGGTCTCGTGTGAATAATCTGAAATTTAGAAATGTCATTTGGTGATCGTTGGGATTCAACCTGTGGTTTTAATACAAGACAACCGGTCATTACCCGTGAGTGGGAATCAAATTGTGCGATTGGGCCAGTGTGCGTCTGAGTTGTCTTCCAGCAAGAGGGAGAGATGAAGTCACTTCTGATATAGTAGAGCTGGGAAGGAAGTCTTGAGTTTGACTCCAGATTGTTTAGTAGTGGGATATTTTGAGTCGCCAGGACCGATGTTATAGAACAAGTTCAAGCATGATTGTTTGTGTGTGATCAGAACTGAATTTTGAAGTTTCGAGATACTCTAAGAATGGCCTTGAAGAGTTAGGTTATGTTGAAAGGTTAGCCTGAAAACAAGAAAGCCGAAAACTATCAGCTGTGTACATGTGAAGTTGCAATTTCTGTGGATTCGTCCTTTTGTGTGAGCATGCAAAGAAACTTGATATACCTGTTGAGATCTTAGATGTAGGGACACATGTGACTAGACCTTTTGGTGAGATAGTGGTGGTCAGAAGGATGTACGGAAGACGTCTGTTGACGGTTCAGGGTTACGTGTTTACAGTAGATGTGAAGTAATTGTCTTTTTACGGTTTCGATGTAACATTTGTCATGGTTTGGCTTGTAGAGCACAAATCTAGGGTATGCGTTGAGACAAAGAGAGAGTTGCCTTGAAGTTGCAGATTTTTGTGAGACTGTAGTAGTTGGTGAGGATGTGAACTTCTTATCGAGTGTTGATCCAGCCTTAGAGGTCAAAGATTGATTGAGTTTAGTTGTCAGGCTTGCCTAGCAAATGTGATGGATTTGATTTTTGAATGAAGACTAGAGCGCATAATGTTAGAGTAGTTTGTGTTTTTCCTAAAAGTGTTTGGAAGAATTTTCGGTTTGTCTCCTGACAGAGAAGAAGAGTTTGTTATTGAGACCGTCTTCGAGTTCGCTCCTGTTTTGTTGCTCTGTATTTTATGGTTCCCGAAATAATTGAGAGTGTTGAAGAATCAATTACGAGATTTGTTAGACCTTAGATTCATTAGGCCTAGTACATCATCTTAGAGTTTGACAGTGCAATTCGTGAAGAAGAGAGAAGACAATACGAGAATGTGTTTAGATTTCAGGTAGTTGAAACAAATGACAGTGAATAGTTACTATCCGTTTCCCAGCATCAGTGATTTGTTGATCAGTTAGGGTGTGCTCCAGTCCTTTCGAAGATTAATTAGAGATCCGTTTACTACCAGTTGAAAGTGAGTGAAGTTGATGTACCGAAGACAGCTTTTGGGGCAAGATATGATCACTTTGAGTTCTGAGTTATGCCGTTTTGTTGGACTAGTGTGTTAGTTACTTTTATAGAGATGTTGAGCAGAATATTTCCCAAGCTCCTTGATCATTTTGTAGTAGCTCTCTTAGATGATGCGTGGGTATATTCAAGTATCGAAGAAGATCGTGACAAGCTTTGGAGTTAGTGTTGTAGATTCTATTAGAGAATTAGTTGTATACCAAGTTGAGCAAACGTGAACTCCGAGTTAATGAAGATGTCCTCCTAGGACATGTAGATCAACCGAGTGTATTAGAGTAAATCCCAAGTAGGCAGAAGAAGATGTGAGTGGGAAGAAACTGAAGACAGTGACAGGTATCTATAGTTCCTGGGGTTAGCATTGTTACTTTTAGAGAATTGTAAATAGTTCTTCGAAGATAGCTGCTCCATTGACAAGTTGCTACAGAAGAATGTTCAGTTTGTGTGGTCAGATGCGAGACAACGAGCCTTTGAGAAACTAAAAGAAACTTCGATGAAAGCTTCGACCTTGATTCAGCCTATGTCAGAGAAAGAATTTGTGAACTATAGTGATGCGTTACATGTAGGGTTAGGTTGTGTGCTTATGCAAGACAGAAGATTTGTGGCTTGTTCATCGAGATAGTTGAAAGACCTTGAAAATAATTATCTGACATTAGACATAAAGTTAATTACAGTTGTATTTGCTACGAAGACTTAGAGACAAAGCTTGTATAGTAAAGAATACACAGTATGTACACTTATCATCAGAACTTGAGAGGTTTGACGACCTAGGAATGGTTGAGACTTGAACAACATGAGTTGTTAGAATTGCTTGAAGACCGTAATCTCAAGATTGAGTATCATCCGAAGTGAGTCAACGCAGTAACCGATGTTCTGAGTTATATTTGTTGTTAGGTTTGTAGCTGAGTTGCGAGCTATATTTGTCGGATTCTGTTTATCGAATGATAGTAGTTTTGTGGCCAAGTTCCATGTTAAGCCTACATTGAGCCAGATGCTTAAAGAGAAACAGTTGCAAGACAGGTTCTTGGCACCTCACGTGCAAGACATAGCAGAAGGAAGACCTTCAGAGTACAGTTTCGAAGATGATAGAGTTTGGCATTTCAGAGACAGAATAGTTGTACCGATTGACGTAGTGTTCTGAGACGCATTGTTTTGGCCGAAGCACACGGTAGTTCATTTGTATTGCATCTGAGTAGTATGAAGACGTATTGTGGGTCAAAGATAAATACTTCTGGATTGAGTTGATGAACAATGCGGTTCAGTATGAGAGTAAGTGTATAATTTGTCAGCATGTCAAGACCGAGCATCAGTTTTCTTTTAGTTTGTTACATCATTGGGAGGTTCTTAATGAAAGTGGGTAATAGAGATTCAAGATTTCAACTAGATTTTTGAGGACGTCTGCATAGTGCTTGGTTACCTGTTGAAGTCAGATGGTTAGTCAGAAAAGTTATCGGTCAAATATTCAAACGGTGCCGTATGAGATTGTGAATCGTGTTAGTTCTGTTGTTTATTTGTTATGGTTACCACCAGAGTTAGAAAGGAGTTTGTAATGTGTTCCGTGTATCTATGATTCGGAAGTGTGAATCAGGTCTGTCACGTGCTATGTTGTTGGAGAGATTGAGTTGATTTTAAAATTGACATGTAGTGGAGAACCAGTTGAGATCTTGACATCAGACATCTATTGTTGCGTGGTAAGTCTATCGGGTTGGTTAAAATGTTGTGGCGAGAAGAAAAGGGAAGTGTGGAGGAGCATGTTTCAGTGACTCTTCCTGTCTGATAAAATTTCAGGGACGAAATTTCCTTAAGATGGGGAGAGTTGTAACACCCGGGTTTGGGGGTCGGGTGAAAATATTATTAAAATAATATTTCGGGTTTCCCTTTTTGTTTTAAAAATCTATTTATTATGTTCGATCCAATTTTAAAATTAAATTAGAACCCAAAATTCCATAGAATTTGGAATAGTGGAGGATGGTCATCTCATTAATAGCATTCTTGTAAATAATGAGACTTTCAAAATAAAAACCCTTTTATTTTAAAACACTCATTTAACTTATCTTCTTCCCCACCCATTCTCCCTATTTTCACGACAAGAACACCATATCCCTTGTGTTCACTATTTCATCACCATTCTTCCTTATCTTTGGTGATTTTTGAAAGGTAAAACCACTTTTGACTTGTCCTCTCTTTCCTCTACAAGCTAGTACCATTATTTTTCATAAAGCTCATGGTTTTTGTATTTTGGGGTTTTGAGATTTTTGATTAAAAATGTCATCTTTATTGTCTTTAACTTAAGCTTTCGTTTTGTTGAGGTTGTATAAGTTGTTTGCTATCCATAAGGTCCAACATAGTTAATTCTTACATGGTTTTATGGTGATTCCCGAATTTGGGTTTTAATGGGTTTTTTTGAAGGGTTTAAAGGTTGATTTTGGGTGTGTTTAATGTTGGAAATTGAGGGCTATTGGTTGTATGTTGGTTAGGGATCATTTTGGAAGCATTTAAGTGTGTTGAAGAGGTTGAAATCTTGAGTTTTGGACTGTTTTTCATGGCTGCTCGGGAATGAGGATTTTGGAGTTGTTTTTAGCTTGAAAACATGTGTTTTATGCTTGATTAATGTTCCAAGTTTGCTACATTGATGTGTGGTCTGATTTGAAGTTGTTTTGCTTGTGTTGAAATGATTAGAGGAAAGAAATTGTGTTGGAGAAGCTTCGGGCTCGAATCCGGAAATTTGGATGCTTGGAAGGCTAGTCGGCTTGTGCTAATGGAGTGGTTGGTGAGTGGTTAAATATTTTTAAATGGTTTTCAAGTGTTGGTTCAAGCATGTGGACTAGGTTGGGCTTGGTAGACCCACCTAGAGATGGGATTAGAGTGGTAGCCTAATCCCAAGCTTTAGTTAGAGACCTTGGTTGATCTTTAAATTGTTGATTTATGTCTCATGTTTAATCGTGTTTATGGTGGTTGTGTATATGTTGTTATACATGTATGTTGAGGCATGGCTTAAAGCATGGTTATATGCATGTTGATGATAAATAGGATGGGGATATACGTATGTATGAAATATGATGTGCTATTTGTGTTAATGATATACATGTGGTGTTGACATGTGAAATGATGTTATGAGGTGGTTGCATGATCCGAGGATCATGGTGAGTACATGCTAGGCATAGAAATGTGGTTTGTGCATGACGGTAAGTCATGGTGAGTACGTGTTAAGCACGAAAGTTGTTATGAAATGATATTGTGAAAGATTAATGAAATGTGTAGTATTGGCACTAGTATGCTTGGGTACAAATGATCGATCATTAGGATGTTTAGTGTGCACACGTGAATCAAAATGCGCGCGTGGTCTTGAGAATGGTAGTCATCAAGATGGAGTACGGGTTCGCCCGGAAATCTTCTTATATATATATATATATATATATATATATATATATATATATGTCGGTGATGAGTGAAATCCCATCGACGGGCGTGAGGATGAGTGGAATCCCCTCCGCGAGAAACGGTGATGAGTGTAATCCCACCGTCAGGTAATGTTGTTATTGGATGTGAGTTCCAACGGTTATCCGCGTATTCGAGTCATAGCTAGGTGTCAATACGGATTGTGGTTTATGTTGTCAATATGTGATTATTTGTGAGCCAATGTGATTTAGCATGCGTTGCTAACATGGTTTAATATATGTGATTACATATGTTGTGGATTTAAACATGTTGAGCATGACATAATATTGAATATATGTTCATGCATCATGGGTAGATTGGCTTATGTGGATCAAAGGTAAGAACATGCATTCTATTTTGATTCTTGCTTGTGCTTAGACCCTGCATTGTCGAAGGTTTATTTTATGAGCTACCCTCACTAAGCTTTTATGCTTACGTTCCTTTTTGTTCGACAATGCAGATCAGTAGCTTGTGGGCGGCAAGGGCAAGGAAAGGTCTTCAAGTGTTGTTTTTGGTTAGCTCAATGTATGATCTTTAAATTATAGATTGTAATAGTCAAGCAATGGGATAGGTGTTGTTGATTTGAGTTGGATGTGTGTGGATGTTGGTTTGGCTTTTGGATGCTTTGCTTGAATTGTAAAACCTTGCTTTAATTGCTTACCTTGTATGTCGGTCATGTGTCTTTTGAGGTTGCCTATGTGTTTGGTTGTTGAAGCATGAAACCTTAAGTGCTTGTATGTCATCTTTGATCAAATGCATGAATTCCTTGGTTGAATGTTGCTCGTTCATGTTGGGTGCCTCGTATGATTAGATTTGGTTGTTAAGTGTTGTATGTATGTTCGAGGGTGATTAGAAGAGTCTCAAAATGCTTTTAGAGTTGGTTTTTGAGTCGTTTTGCTGCAATCTTGTGTCTTATAGTGCAGGGCGTATCGGTACGCCTAAGGTCCGTATCGATACGGTCCTACACTTGAGACACAGATTCGGCAAGGGGTATCGATACACGAGTGTGTATCGATACACTCTTTGCTCACTAAAATTTTGAAAAATTGGTGAGTGATTGGCGTATCAGTACAGTGTCTTAGCGTATCGGTACGGGTGTATCTCGTTGACCACGAGATGTTGACCGAGAAGGGCGTATCGATACGCTCAAGGGATGTATCGATACAGTCTTCCTGTGTTGACTGAAGGGGTTGACCTTGGTCAAGGCGTATCGATACCCTCTATTAGAGTATCGATACGGCCTGCTTTAAAATGATAAAATGGACCTTGTAACTTGTTGTGTTGGTTTCGATTGTTTTTCTTCTTTGTTGTTTTCCACTGCCGTGATCACTTAAGTAACAATATGCCTTTAGACAAGATTAATTTAAAAAGGAATTTTCTAGGGTTGCTAACCGAGGGGGAACCTTAACAGGTTTTGCTTCAGTTTTCCCTGTGTAGCCTACTCGGACCGGTCATCCGTCTAAACCGGGACGAGGGGGTTACAGCTAGACTTTTACTAGGCGAACCGTGCGACCCTTAGTCGTTTTCTCGACCGAGACGACGGCTAAGTCACCCTAAACACTCTAAGTAAAAGAATTTAAAGAAGTGCGAATACGTAAAAACTGTGATTGCAAGTAAAAGTTCACTTAATTAAATAATTAATTAATTTTATTAATTTAAAATTAAAATTAAATTGAAAGAATGTTAAATAGCAAGAATTAAATGTGTAATTTTATAAAAGTTCATTAACTACCACATCATCCCTTCGTCAGTCCTCTATTATTTTTTTAAGGACGATGGTCAAAATAAGTTAATTTAATAAGTTCAACGGTCTGATTGACGAGTTCGTTAGTTCGGTGGTCAATGGTGTAGTTTACCCTTTAAATAATTAGTGAAGATAAGAACCAAGTAGAGTACATAGTGAACTCTGAAGTTCAATGAAACCTGAGGAGTTTAAGACTAGTGGCGTGATTTCACCATTTTTTTGGTTTGCAAATAAAAAGATAAAAAAATAAAAAAAGAGTGTTGACGAACAAACATGTTCGCGAAGATTAAACCGCCGGCATATTGACGATTTGTTCGCGAAGATTAAACCGCCGGCATATTGACGAACATATAAACGAACATGTTCGTGAATGCTAAACAAACGAACACGAACACAATATTAAAAATTTAAACGAATACCAACCGAATATGAAAACCTTCAAAAATAAACAGGCTTCTAATGTACATTTCCATGCTCAGAAACCTTTCTGTTGTGCATTCATCTTCTCAATTACTTTTGGTGTTATCAGCAGCTAAGTGGAAACTTGAGATTTTTCCTTTTCTTCACTATGAAACTTCCTCCCTGCTTCAACAGCTTCCCTGTAAATTAATCAAAAGGAAATATACATCTTAAACGGCCGAAAACAAAGCTAGAATCTTTTAGTTGCCGACTTGGATTCAGGTGTGAGCGTCAAACATGAATATGTTCAAGATTTCCTAAATTACTCCAAGTATTTGTAAAGGTCATGTCTCTATACTCAAGTCTGAATATGAGTCAAATCACTGGCAGCCAAAAATGGATAACCTAAGTAGAGAGGACAAGGAGGTGAGATTACATACCTAAAAGCATTTACGAGTTCCTTATTTTCGGGGTCGAGCTGCACACCCTCATAAAAGGCATTGGCTGCTTCATCATATTTCTGCAGTAAAAGGAACAGCCAAAAATGATCAGACAACAAGAATGACAATACTAGAAACTTTGACAAATAGGCTAATAGATAGTAACATGCCTGCAACAATCGCAGAGCGGCACCTTCCCGATAGCAAGCTTTTGGCCAGTCTGGTCTTAATACTCTGCAAGCCTTTGCATCGGTTAAAGCCTGCTCAGGTTGTCCAAGACGGAACCAACAAAGGCTTCTATTTGAAAGCAGCGTAGCATCAGTTGGATCAAAATCAATTGCCTGTAAATGCATCAACACATGAGATTAAAGCATGCAATGAAGACACATAAGCACTCAATCCACCAAATGCTAGAAAACTCATTTTCCTTCCTGTAATGTAGCAGGCTGAGAAATCAAGGGATAGCACATGTGGTTTTGGTTTGCTTGATAGGAGAAGAGGCAGAAAAACAAGCCAAAATGCAAAGTGGAGGTTCAAGTTTTAGACAGAATGTCTAGTCTAGGAACAATAGAATCCAAATCCAATCTCACAATAGAATAGCTTTTGCACGGGATGAGATTAACGTCTTACTTGTGTATATGCATCTACAGCTGTAAGAAAATCGTTTCTTTTGAAAGCCTCAGCTCCTCTTGACTTTGCTTCTGCAGCTTTCTTCTTTGCTTCGGGCGCCACCTAGATAAATTGTTTAAGATTATTTGGGGAGAATAATATATATGTTCTTTCATTACTTCAGACTCTCAGGTATTATATCGAATATAGATTCCAACCATTGAAATTACAAAGTAATGGCTACCCACAAAGAAAAAACCATGGGAATCACATCATTTAAAGGCCAACCACTCAAAGTCAAAGGGAAGAAAGTAACCTATCTAGAAAGAAAAAATCAAGATATATTATCGAACAGGATAAAGAGGACACCTCAGGGAGATTGCTAGCTGGCAACGTGGTCTCCCTTGTTCCCTTAGCTTCCTTCAGATTTTTCATTTCCTCCTGCAAAATTCACCTCGGAAATAAATGTGGGTAACAGGTGTATATAGACATTTGCATTACAAGAAAAATAAGAAAGTTGCACAAAGTAGTAAAACACGTAATCCGCTTAAATTTGATTGATACTAAAAATAACTCTAAGCAATACTAGTCAAGATTTTTTCTTTAGTGAGGGATTTCCGCTTCTGCCTCATAAGATATGCAATCCATTTCTTAGCACATGTAGATATTAGCTAAAAAGCATTCTTAGGTTCACCATACAAAATTGTAATTAGTTGAAATTTTTCATGACATCCATGTGAGACTTGAAAGGGACATGAGAAGAACAGAGTACAACCACTTTATCACAATTTTCTTTTAAAAAAACACAATATCAAATGAAAATAGGAATAAAAAATAAAGACAATTGGTACCGGTTGTTTGCTAGTCTCGGATTGCATGTATTCAAGAATCCCATCTACAGTCCACTCTGGAATGGCATCAATTCTCGATGTTAAAGGAAAAAGAATCTCAACAGCCTTGCGTTGGCCGCTGGCTGCTGCAACCTGTATGGGCTTCTGGCCATCCTGTGATGAGATGAAAAAATAAAAAAATGTGGAATAAGGTCAACTAATAAATCTATAAAACCAGCACTTCGTACTTTGGTGGGAATTATATTTTAATTTCCTCGATAAAGAGGAAATACCTAAAAATCCCTGGGGAAACAATTTTAGACTCAAAATTTTCTCAAAAAAAGAGAAGTGGGCTTGACTAATCTTGTTCTTATCAAACTTCTGCTCAAGGTTCCAGTTCAAAAAGAGATGAGATTGCTTTAAATAACGGCTCAACAAAGTAAATGTAAGAAACTCCCCACTTCCTTCCTAATAAATTCAAACAGTTCAACAAAGTATCCTTTAAATCAAGAAGATGATGATTATTGTCTCATAAATGAATGCAATTGTGATCTGACCTCATCAATGACATTAGGATCAGCTCCAGCTTTCAGTAAGCTGTTTATTAATTCTGGATTTCCGAGGTCTGCCGCAATGTGCAATGGAGTTGCTCCCCCAGCTGTAATATTAACTTTGGCACCAGCCTGCATGTGAGAAAACGCAAAACTCGGTGACAACAATGAAACTTTTATCTGAGATGGCATAGAGTTAAATACAAAAGTTCCATCTTGCAAGCATTATATTATATCAAGTATACGACATAATAGAGAACCAAGAAAACATAAAACCTGAATCAGCAAGTCCAAGCATGCAAGTGAACCTGCTGCTACAGCTGACAATAATGGAGTAACATCATCCTCAGTTTCAGCATTAGGCTGCAAAAGCAATCATAAAAAGCAGTAAAAAAATCACATCAAAGAAAAGATTACAGAAATTCTCTACTCCTTAGAATTTTTGTATTAAAGTAGTATAACATGAAAAGGGAACATACATTAGCATTATGCTCTAACAAAACTTTTACAGCATCGTGTTGACCATGACCAGCAGCCCAAACTAAAGGGGTGCCGGCATCACTTTGCGAATCAACCTCAACACTCTTGGCCAGTATATGCTTCAGCAACTCAATATTTCCTGCAAGCAAAGAAGTAGAGAA
Source organism: Hibiscus trionum (assembly GCA_030270665.1). NCBI lineage: Eukaryota > Viridiplantae > Streptophyta > Magnoliopsida > Malvales > Malvaceae > Hibiscus > Hibiscus trionum. Next base: position 77,478,920 of record BSYR01000003.1, on the reverse strand, counting down.
TTTGAAGCAAGAATTCACAAAGATTGCTTAAGAATAAAAATTATTAAGGAGGCCCAGTGACCACAGACAATAAGATTACCGCACTACGACATCAGACTGAAGAAAAAATAGAAACAATCCCCATGCTCAGAAAAGGAACACACAAGCTAAAAAGACACACCTATTCCAGCTGAATGATGCAACGCTGTGGCACCTAAGTCACTGGGTATGGTGGGATTGGCACCGCATTCTAGAAGGTATTTTGCAGTGAGAGTATGACCTTGTCGGGCAGCATGAAGAAGAGGAGTCTCACCTGCATTTTTAAGCAATTTAAGAATGTAAATCGAAGCATCTTTAGTACACAAAGAACGAAGAACTGAGAATATTTTGGCCATGTAAGATGTAAAAACAAACGCATACCATCTTCATCTCTTGTGTCAACATCAAGCTTCAATTCTTCCAACAAGAATTTGCACACTTCAGTCTTTCCCTCTCTTGCTGCAAAATGAATCGCCCCTCGTTTGTTCGCATCCTTAATATCTGCCACTGTTTTTGCCAGTCCCTTCCCGTCATCAAGCTGAGCCGCAATCTCTACTCAAAACAATATCCAAAGATAAAAAAGCATTTCAGATTACCTAACTATTGGAATACTAAATGAAAGGCAAAACATGAGTTGCCTTACTCTTGAGAAGATCAAGATTCCCGGTGCAAGCTGCATTCAAAAAGTTTTGAACTTTCTGCCTCACTGCATAAAAACACCAACAAGTTCCCAAATTCAAATTCAGAACTATTCAATATTTGCATTCAGAGCCCAACAAACAAAAGAAAATTCTTCAGCTAAACTACAAATAACCCAAAAAATTATAAGCTTCCATCTATAATACACACCAAAAGAAATAAAGAATCCCACTAAAACAATCAACTTTTTTTTTTGCTCCAAAGGAATCAAAGTTCAATACCGAATGAATTCAAACTTAAAAAATAAAAAACACCCCAATAAAAAACAATGCAAAACTATATGAATAAAACGCAGATAGCTGAAGAAAGTGGGAACCTGCAAGGGCAGCTGAAGCATCATGAGCCATGGTTACTGTTTCCTCTGTAAAACCCTAAGCAGAATTCTCTCTTTTTTATTGTTTTTTGGAGGGGTTGGTCTTAAAAGTATAAAAAGTTGCGAACTTGACTTGGAAGAATGGGCTGTCCCTTTATTTACTAAAAGGAGGTTTCTGGGTCTTTTAGGGTAAACGTTTTACAACATTTACAAGACTTCTACAGATGGTCATGGAATGCCTTTGCCCTTTTTATTATTAATTAAATCATATTAAAAATTAATTTGAAATCTTTTATTATTAAATTTCCATCTTAGGATGTAAATTTTTTAATTAATATATTATATCTAGTTAATCATGAATATTAAATTTATGAATTTTATTTAAAGTTTGTTTATACTTTAAACGATATAATGATAAATTCAGTCTTTAACGATTGTATATTTTGATAATTTAACTTCCGTATTTTAAAAATAATATTGTATTTTTATAAAGATGTAGACAAAAATATCAAATTTCTAATGGTAATTATAATATAGTATCCGCTCATATATATTCTTAACCTTTTAATAATACACACACATTATAAATAGAGCGATTAAACCTGAATCTCGTGTGGATAAACATCATCCGCTTTTCTACTGGGATCACTTGTTGAGATTAGCTCGTGTGGAAAATTATACGTATTCCATATTAATATGTCTATTTGTATAATTTATGTCAACAAGTAATTTGGAAAATTTAAAAATATTATAAAATGTAAAAAAATATAAATTTATATGAAAAACAAAAAGTACATAATATATATGGACTGTTATAAGAACTGTTATTTCAATGGATGAGTCTACCACGTGCGACGAATATTGCTGAATATCATTAACGATGAACACCATTAATTTTTTTTAAAAATTTAAAAAACTAAAATTATTATTAAAATTATGTCTTAAAAAATAAAAAGTCAAATTTAATAATTACTTTATAATATTTTTTAATAGGTTAGAATCAAATATACCCAATTCTCCTAAACCCTAACAAAATCAATCTCTTAAAAAAATAGAAATCAGTTTATAATTTTTTAATAGATTAGAATCAAATATACCCAACTCTCCTAAACATAAATCCTAACAAATCCTAACATGAAACCTTTTCCACTTGAGTTTCCCTGAGTGATCTCAGACGATTCATGTCTTAAACTCAAACAACCATGGAAATATTGTCGAAACTGGGAATGAATTTGGAGGAAAAGGAAGTTGAATTTCGTTGTCTCAAATTCAACCTTGAATTTGTTAGGGTTTAGGTTTAGGAGAGTTGTGTATATTTGATTCTAATCTATTAAAAAATTATAAACTAATTTTTATTTTTTTAAGAGTGATTTTGTTAGGGTTTAAGAGAATTGGGTATATTTGATTCTAACCTATTAAAAAATATTATAAAATAACTATTAAATTTGATTTTTATTTTTTTAAGAGATAGTTTTAATTATAATTTTAGTCTTTTAAATTTTTAAAATTTTAAAAAATTAATAGTGTTCATCGGTGTTCATCGTTAGTGGTATTCAACAATATTCGTCGTACGTTTAGAATTTTCCTATTTCAATACTGTTAAAATTTTAATATCTGTCAATATTGTTGTTAAAACACAACGATTCAACTTTTTTTGAAAGTTTGAACGTCGAATTTGATTTTGTTTAACATACTAAGGATCAAATGTAGCTTAAAAAGAATAAAAACAAATTGATAAAAATTGTAAAAGATAATATCTAAATTTATTTGATTATTTTTTTTAATAGTTTTAAGATGATTACATGGCATATATATTCTTAATTATTAGACAATGCACACGTTTCACACTTTATAGACAAAATGAATTGAACTCGGGTCTCCTAATATAAACATTATCTATTTTTTCACTTAACGGTTTAAATTTATTTCACTATTTGAGTTTGAAAAATAATATTAACTTTTAAAGGGTAAAAATACACCATATATCGCTTAATTATGTATTTGATAATAAACTAGTCATTTTTCTTCTAAAAATTATAATTTAATCATTCAATTAAATTTTATTGTAAACAAATCACTCTACCATTTAAATTTACATGTAAACGCCTTATATAACACTAGTTTAAAGAAATAATTCACTTCAAAAATATAACACTAGTTTAAAGAAATAATTTCGCTTAAAAATGTACGAGGAAAAGTGAGAAACAATATTAGTTCTTAAAATTTAAGGTGATAAATTTAACCTTTTGTTCATACATGAATATTTTTTGTTTAACCACCGATATTAGATTCACTGGCCGACTAATTCGTATCAAATTTTATAAAGGTTAATATGAGAGTGACTCTCCCGACCCAGTTTACTCCATTCACAACGCCAAAGTTCGAACCCCTGACGCCTCATCTCGCTAGACCAACTGGTTGTCGGCGGTATTTAAATTAAATAGACTTTTCAAACCCCAAGTTAAAAAAAAATTTATGCTTAAGTGCGTTTGAACCTCCTATATATATATTACAATAATTATTATGCAAATCAAATTAGGAATTAGTCTACTGTTGTGTAGAAATAGATTTTGTTAGGATAAATGTTCATTTCATTATCGAGAAAGCAACTCAACACCACCACCAATCTCTACACATATTTTGGCATATGCTAACCTTTGTTTACAGGTTCTGGAATGTTGCAGATCATCTAAAAAGGGCTGGTTTTAGTTCAACAATCCAAAACTACATTCCCATTTCCCACAGTCCATATTTCTTTTTCCAATGCCAAATCTGGCTGGTGTTGTTTTACATTGTGATACAAAAATTTGACGACAAATCTTGGTTTTTGCTCAAACGAAATGTGTGAGAGATTATGACCCGGATTTCTTTTGACAAGTTAGTGGTAATCTTAGATTTCTTGTTGTATAAGTTTTCTTTGTAATTAAGCAATAGACTCTGTAAATAGATAATATGATTTAGTGTTTAGGATGAAGGGAGTGATAATTATTGTCCGCAATCGTCTTTGTATAATTTCGACTATAGTGAATATTCTCTTCTCTGCCTATGCATAAAATCTGTGTTGGTTCTTTTACTATTTACGATCTCTTGTCATTACCTCGAAACTTTCCATTTCTGGTACATCTTTTGGTTTATAAATGAAAAAGAACCCTAATCAATGAAATGACTCCAATCTGATTTACCCTCTTCTTTTCTGAGTTCTGACTCTAGATTTCATTTTCTCTTTCTTTTTTCTTCTGCCTCTATGCGAACAACCCACCCCTACATTTTTTAATATGATTGCATCACAGAACATGCCACGGCCTGTGCCCAATGTCTTAGCTTTGTCTTCACTAGCTCAGGATCTTCCCCTGGTACACACAAATGGGCAAATGGCATCACATTTATTATTATAATATATATGTGTGTGTACGTGTATGTGTTTTGGCATTGAAAATTTGAAACCTTACCTGGAGTACAAATCTTCCAATCTGACTCACTTGTAGGACTTCCGAAAGAAGATGACCGATCACCGAGCGATGATGTCGACAACGAACGCCGGCTTTGAGGGGTTGAGACTGGACTTGGAGAAAGCTGGCGGTTTACTGCAAAATAAAGGTCTAATGCAGGCAATGTGCTTGTTAGTTTTTGACCTTGTTCTTCGTTGAATCCGAATCCGAGCTCTATGCACCCTTTAAGTTCATGCAGGTCTTCATCAGTCAATCCGTTATCACTCATCCCATTCCTTCTTCTCTCTTGACGGAAAATCTGGCGACGCCTTCTTTCCCAAGCAATGTCTCGAGACGTCTCGACCAGCGATAACTGCTTAGATAAATATCTCTTATTGTTCTTCATCAATGGTAACGGCACGGATGGCATGCGTTCCAAATCTTCTGTTTCCGAGTCACGTAATGGCATAGATGACGAAGATGATGACAATGTGACGGCCTCTCTGCTTGGCTCTTTGTCCTTCACCATTTCCTTTTGAAAAACCAACGCTTGCTTTTTCAAAAGGAAATGCAAGTTCTTGTACCGATTTTCTTATATGTATTTAGGAGGACGCACCATGAAGAAAAAAAAATACGCTTCTTGTTTATTGTTCGTAATCAACAGAACGCCTCTTACCGACTGCGGAAGCAACCCGAGCTAACGCTGCCCGCAGCCGAGCAACAGTAAACAAAGAAGTGAAGGGATGGGGTGGAGGGCTCTCCCGGAAATGAGCTGTGTATATTGTAAGTAACAATTTAGTGAATCAATTAACCCAGAAAAGATCTCCAAGGCTTTAATGGAGAAAGAAAACGAATGGAACCCGTTAAGGAAAATTCGGTTTTCTTATTCAACCGTACATATGTAACTGTTAGTTGCAACCCCTCACAATGTTATATTTGGAGAGTGGCCATTACCAAATACCATAAAAAACAGACAGTTCTTCCTTGTCTGTTACATTGTATTTTGCTACAAGATTTTGTTCTTACTAGCTGTCTGATCACTGGTGTCTTGCTTGTCTGAATAACAAGTGTGATCCAAATTCCATTAACATGAAGAACAGTATTAACAGAATTTACTAAAATATCAGTACATTCTGATATCAGATACTAACTAAAAACAACACAAAACAAGTAGTTTTTGTCTGTTAAAAGAGTTATAGTTTTTGTGAGAAATGAAACAGAAAGAACAGAGAAAGTGATAAGAAAGTGACAGCCTCAACATGTTTTTGAGATAAACACTGCTAAATTTAGCAAAACAGAAATTGATTCCCAATAAGTTTTATTATCCTCTTTGAAACAATTATTAAACAGAAATTGAAAGCAGAAACCATAACAAAACCCTAAAAATTTGACCCACCTAGTGGGATAGACCGAATGGGGGCTGGAGGGGCGGTCGCCACCTAAAAATTTGAGATTTGTATATGATTTAAAAAATTTATAGAAATTTTTAATATATTTTTCACTAATAATCTATTTTCACCTACCCTAAAATTTTATAAATCCGTCCCCTAAAATTTTATAAATAACCTTAACATAAAGTCACAAGTACATCCTGTTTGACCCCTTTAACGAAGGGAAGTTGCTGCAAATGTTCGAGTCTCTATGGAAGAAAGGAGATTATTTAAACTAATGGTAAAAGTACACAAATGATCGCTAAACTTTTCCTAAAAATATAAAATAGACACTAAACTTCCAAAAGTTACATAATAGACATTAAACTTTAATTTTTATTATAAAACGGTCTCTGAGCTGTTAACTGTCATTAACTGAGAGACGTGACAGTTACGAAAATTTGTATAATATCATATATTTAATCATCAATATTTACACATTCAATCAATTTAGACATCAATAATGTTGGGTTTGTAGCACGCTCGAATCGATCTTCTAAAACCGTTAAGAGGGTTGAATTGAACTCCCGAAAGAATTGGCTAAAATCGATAAAAATGATATACAATTTGCACGATGATTTTAGAGTGGTTCGACTTTCTAACCAAAGTCTACATCCACTACCTTAGCACACCACTAAGGATTTTCCAATTCACTACTATGAATTCTTCCTTTTGAGGCCAAAGGGATAACCTTACAACCCTATCTTTTCAATGGCTAAGATAGAACCACTCTAGTTTTTCTCCCAAGGCTAAACTAGAACCTCTCCCTTTTACAAGGTAGTTTGTGTAAACAATGAAAACCTCACAAGGTGGGTGTTTACAAGAATCAAGCTCACAAGAGTGTAAAGAATAAAACAATAAAAGAACACTCTCTATACAATATATACAAGAGAAATGAAGAATAAAGACTTAAATGCTATTTCTCTTGATCATGAAGCTTGGATATTGTCTCTAACTATCTTCAAGTGTCCCAAGGTTGCTTTTATAGTGTGGAATGATATTCTAGCCGTTTATGGCCGTTGGAGATGTTTTGGAGCCGTTGGAAAGTCATAAAGTCGAGCTTTAAATGCTCTCTTGCACAATAGTTTCGAAACCATTGAAGAGGTTTCGAAACCTTAAGAGGGGATTTGTAAAAACTAGCTGTTTATGGCCGTTGCAGGGCCAAAGTTTCGAAACCTTCATAGAGGTTTCGAAACCTTTGTGCCAAGGTTTCCAATCCTTAATAGAGGTTTGTAAACCTTTGTTAAGGTTTCAAAAAACAATAGCTTACTGCCCAAAGAGGTTTCGAAACCTTATAGGGATGGTTTCGAAACTTCCACTTAAAAACACAATTTTGGCTAATTTTTTACTTTAAAATGTATATTCGATATAGGTGCAAAGTCAAAAATATTTTAAAAATATTTTTCAAGTTTTAAGGACTTTTGAATTATTTTTTAAATCTTTAAACAAGTCCAAAACATTTTTCACATAATTGTTATATCAAAATATTTCTCAACAATCTCCCCCTTTTTGATATAACAAAACTTCTTTAAAAATTTGTTTTTGACAAGAGCTCCCCCTTAATTTTTTACTTACTTCTCCCCTTTTTTGTTATATCAAAAATAATTCAAATCTTTATAGTACATAATAACAATGGAGAGTAAGTTAAAAAAAAGTTTTAAGTACAAAAAAATTTGAAAAATAAAACTCCCCCTTATTAAAGCATTCCATTTAATTTTTAGCACAAAACTTGACACTTAAGAGATTGAATTTCACCATTGAATCAAATCAATTTAAAACACATAAAATTCAATTTATCCAAGACTTTAAAACTTTATGCAAACATATGAATGAAACAATATGATTCATATGCATAAAGCATCATAAAATGTCATGCGCTTATAAATATAAATAAGCAATGATGCATGGACATTTATCATCAAAATAGGTAACCAGATGATTTATAATCCAATGCATTAAGATTAGAGGTTACCCATCTTCTTCACTTGTGTGACTAGAGCATTTTTATATCTTTGCTTTTCTTGTTATTGCTCCAACACACCTACAAAAGACAATTACTTGGATTTTGGTATCCAAATTGCTTTGGATCCATTTACATTAGTCACAATGTCTTTAGTTCCCTTGGGAATCCATACTTGTCTAATCCTATAAGATTTTCTCTTCCTAATAGGACAAGTATGTAAGGAATGACCATGATAATGGCAATGTGAGCATTTTGCCATTATGTGACAAGATGAATTATTGAAAATAATTTCCTTTTCTTTTGTTAAGATTTCAAGCTTAACTTTTAAATCAAGATTTTCTTTTTCTAAAACATCTTTGCTTGTTTTTGAAAATTCTAAATCATTTTTCAAAATTTCATTTTGGTTTTCAAAATCCACTTTTGTTTTTAAAAGAAAATCATTTTCAATTTCGAGTTTTGAAATCATTTTCTTAAATTTGGAATTCATGGTCTCAAATTCCAAAAACATTTCATCGAAAGCATCTTGCAACTCATCAAATGTATAAGAATTTAATTCATTTGAGTTAGAAGATACCTCGGGCTCATCGAGAGCCAAAACACCATCCACCTTTAGATTGAAGAGAAGGTTTGCACATAATTGATCATCATTTTTCTTTTCTCCCTTCTTGTTGCCATAAAGCTTCTCAAGTTTCTCCCATAATTCTTTGGCACTTTTGCATGTGGAGATCTTCTTGGAAACTTCTTCGTTAAGGCCACAATAGAGAATGTGTATCGCGTTAGTGTTTAGCTTTGCCTTCGTGTCGTTGGCACTCCTTTGTTTTTTCTTCTTCTTTGGAGCTTCCAAATACCCATCTTCGATGATGCCCCAAACCTCATAGTCTTGAGACTTGATGAAGTATTTCATTATATTTGCCCATTGGAAGTATGATTCTCCTTCGAAGAGTGGAGGACACGAGATAGAGCGGCCTTCTTCAAATCTTGTCATTTTCTTAAACGATGGACTTCGAGCGTTGGATCTTTACTCTCGGATATGAGTCCTTCGATGGAGACGAGGCTCTGATACCAATTGTTGAGTCCTTAATGTGAGTCCTTCACATTAAGGATTTTACTCTCGACAATGGAGTATGGAACTGGACTGCTCTTCGTCTCCAATTTGTTCCTGCAGCTTTACCATCTGTTCGCCAAATGGTTCTATTGGCGAGAGGATTCTAAACGTGACATTTTGGTCAAAAGCGCCTACATTCAACTATCAAATGTCCACTGGCAAGCCACTAATTCGTGTTGGCGCTTAATTTGAAAATTAGCCATTGTTGGTGAAAAGGACTGCAAAACTGACTGATTAGCACTAACTGAAAATAATAAAAAAAAATAAAAATATGATGAACCGTGTCGTGGTATGTTGGTCACTGTCTTAAAAACTAATCTGCCCCGAACAGTGTAGTAGCCCCGAGATGAACACGAACGCTCCAAGAATCGTACACTCGACTCCGGAGTGAACAACGGTGGTACTGGTACTTCAGACGATGGAGGAAAGCAGAGAGCTTTTGAGAGTGTTTGTTGTGTGTTTGATGCATACTAATGTTGCATGTAGCACCTCTATTTATAGGCTGATCAATATGGACATAATGGTCATTTCACTATCCAAATAAATACAGATTTATATCTGTATAATTGCAGTATTAACTTGTTGTAACAGTTTCTCAATAACAACATATTAAACCTGCAATCAAAACCAGTAACAGCTCTGTGAACACATGAATTTGATTGGAAAAACAGTCTAAATTCAACACTGGAACAGACTGTTTATATTCGAATAAAATCGAATAAAACTGCACTGGATCAAAACGTTCAAATTCGAATTTAATTAAAAAATAAATTTTGAATTCGAACAGTTTTTCAAAGCCTATAAATAAGTAGAAAAAATTCTTTCACATAATCTTTTGTTCTTAAGAAAATTCCATACGAATTTTTTCCAAAAAGATAATATCCACGCGAGTACGTGTTGCCCGAGCCCGAGTCGAGCCGGCCGAAAAGGCGGCGGCGCGCAAGGTCAAAAATAAGGCATAAATACCCTTCACAAACTATTTTCCCAACCAATGTGAGATATAGCCTTTGTAATACTTGGAGCATTACCAACAGCCATTCCGAAGAGAGTGCGCAGATTTTCTTTGCCTTGCATTACAGGATAAGCCACCGGCAAGCCTTTTCATACTGTTTTGTTCTCTTTGTGGTGATTTTAAGTAACAAAGCAAAAGTCGCCTTTCAATTACTCCTTGTTTCTCCTTTCTCTCGTATGTTCAAATCTTTAACAAGGTTTTGTTATTTCAGCTTTCTTTTCTTCAAGTTTTCTGTTTGTTTGTTTGCTTTAACTTTCTATAAACAATGCTAAATTTAAAACCCAACAATCACGTTTCTCTCTCTCCATCAATTCCAACAAGCTTTATTAACAGAAATGGAGATAAAAAAAGATAGGAAAATCATAACAAAACCCTATGTTTATCTTTCTGGTCTAACCCCTTCAATGAAGGGAAGTCTGCAACTGTTTACCATGGAAGAACAGATATTATTTAAAACGATCTCATAAACTTTTAAACCCAAAAAAAAAAAAAACTAGTTCACGGCGTACAGGAGAACCTCAAATTATTTGTTTATGTTTTCCTGTACGCCATTGAATATGCTCCTTCCTGTTTCCCTGCCATTTTCTAACAGACAATGTTCTTTGGTTCCTATTGTTTGGTTTTCTCTCCTCCTCCATGTCTTTGTTGTTGTTTCGAGCCAGCCTTTGGCTGTGGACTGTGGTTCCAAGGGTGGCAAAGATGAAGATGGAAGGAATTGGGAACCTGATGAGAAGTACCTTAAAACATCCGAAAGTTCAACTCAGCTCCAAGCCGGGTATCAAGACCCTTCATTACTTTCAACAATCCCATACATGAATGCTCGGATTTTCACGTCTCCGGCGTCGTATCGGTTCCCGATAAAACCGAAGCAACGTTACCTGGTCAGGTTTCATTTTTATCCTTCAGCTTACCCCAATTTCAATATCAGCAATTCATATTTCTCGGTCACTGCTGGGGAAGTCACTCTGATGAGAAATTTCAGTGCCGAAATCACATGTAAAGCCCTTACGCAGGCTTATCTCGTTAGAGAGTATTCGTTGGTGCCTTCGGATTCTGAGTTTTTAAACATTACCTTCACACCTTCTACTAACTACACCAACTCTTTCGCTTTCGTAAACGGGATCGAATTGGTCGCCATGCCGAATCTATTCGGAATGGCAACCGCGGTGGGGTATGAATCATCGGACATCGATTTTTCGGCTGAGAATTTGCAGACGATGTTCCGGCTGAATGTTGGTGGACAGGCTATTCCTCCTGGGAAAGATTCCGGTGGGCTTTTGAGGAGTTGGTATACTGATGACCCTTACATTTTGGGTGGTCAATTGGGTGTTAGTACTGAGGCGAATGAAGATGTTCGAATTGATTACAAAGAGTTGTCTCGTTCTTCAGCTCCCGAAGATGTTTATAGGACAGCTAGAGGAATGGGAGGAGAGAATTTAAACACAATGTTCAACCTGACATGGTTGTTTCAGGTTGATGCCAATTTCACATACATTGTGAGATTACATTTTTGTGAGTTCGAATTTGACAAACCGAACCAGAGAAAATTCAATGTTTACATCAACAATCAATCTGCACAAACTGATCCAGACCCGGTGGATATAATTGAAATAACAGGTGGAAAAGGTGTTCCAACTTACAAAGATTATGTAATAGTTGTTGGCGATGGTCCAGAAGATGAAATGATTCGGATAGGAATGAGTCCGTCCAAGGAATATAAATCGTCTTACTATGATTCTCAGCTCAATGGAGTTGAAATATTCAAGTTGAATGATGACAACAAGAATTTGGCCGGCAGCAATCCGCAACCGTCATCCATGCTTCTCGAAACGGGGAGTGAGTCTGACAAGTCTTTCGTCTCCAAGTCCAACAATAGTGTTGTGATTGCAGGGGCTGCAGGGGGTGCTGCAGCAGCTTTTGTGGTGGTTGCACTGGTTTTTCTGGCATACAGAAAGAGGAAACAAGCCGGAGTTGACTCTCATACTTCGAGCTGGCTGCCGGTTAATGCGAACTCACATACAACCGGAAGCAAAGAAAGCAAGAACAATAGTAACCATGCTTCGGCATTGGCACAAGGCCTTTCTCGCCATTTCTCCATATCGGAGATGAGACAAGCCACAAAGAACTTCGATAACTCTAATGTCATAGGAGTCGGAGGTTTCGGTAAGGTGTACAAAGGAGTTATAGACGGAGGCACCAAAGTGGCTATCAAGCGATCCAATCCGTCATCCGAACAAGGCATTAACGAGTTCCAAACCGAAGTCGAGATGCTTTCGAAGTTGAGACACAAGCATTTGGTCTCATTGATTGGTTTCTGTGAGGATGATGGTGAAATGTGCTTGGTTTATGACTACATGGCTCTTGGGACATTTAGGGAACACCTTTACAACAACAATGAAGCTCATCTTTCATGGAAACAAAGATTGGAAATCTGCATTGGAGCAGCCAGGGGACTTCACTATCTTCACACTGGAGCTAAGTACACCATCATTCACAGAGATGTAAAAACAACAAACATTCTCTTGGATGAAAAATGGGTTGCTAAAGTTTCGGATTTCGGGCTCTCGAAAACCGGTCCCGAAATGAATCAAGGCCCTGTAAGTACAGTGGTAAAAGGTAGCTTCGGTTACCTAGACCCCGAATATTTCCGTAGGCAGCAACTTACCGAAAAATCCGATGTTTACTCTTTCGGTGTCGTCCTGTTCGAGGCACTATGCGCTCGACCGGCTCTGAATCCTAGTCTTCCAAAGGAACAAGTTAGTCTTGCAGATTGGGCACGCATTTGTCACAAGAAAGGAACACTAGAGGAGATCGTCGATCCTCAATTGAAAGGGAAAATAAATCCAGAATGCCTACAGAAGTTTACAGACACAGCAATGAAATGCTTATCCGATCAAGGAATCGATCGGCCTCACATGGGTGATGTCTTGTGGAACCTCGAGTTTGCTCTTCAGCTGCAGGAAAGCGCAGATATCGCCGGGGTTCGATCCATCGAGGAAGTGACAGCGGATTGAGTGAAGAAGTTAACAATCAGAGCGCCATAAGCATGAAACAGTGTTGGTATTGTATAATTTCTAAACTGCAGATGTATAGGTGCACTTATTGTATTCAATAAAACTAGGGACTATTATCTATATAAAAAAAATTGTAGTGTACTGGTATTTCTCTAGATTTGTTTAGTTTTTACTTTCAACAACTTAATTGTAATATAGATTAATTTGCAGTCAATCTTATTTTGATTAAAAACATGTCAGCATTGTAAATTGTAATCGGAATAGTTAATAGTCTTGACTATTTTGATTTAATTATATAAATTTGAAATATATGTATTAAATCATAAATTTAAGCATACTGTAGGACCAAAATCATAAATTCAACAAAGTAATCATCCAAAAGTACTAAAACAAAAATTTGGTAAATGACATTGCCTCTATGTCGATCACTGTCGAGTCAAATTTTGACTTTGAAGCTTTGGGACGGTTTGGAGATAACTGTTGAAATTGTAAGGATTTTATATATCCTTGAAGAAAACCTTTCAACGAAGCACCAGTGGTCTAGTGGTAGAATAGTACCCTGCCACGGTACAGACCCGGGTTCGATTCCCGGCTGGTGCAGTGAGCAATGAGGAATTTGACGCTTTGTGATTGTAGGGTCAATCACGGAAATCTGATTTAATGATTGGACAGAAGCGCAACTGAGCTCTATACTTTTTTTTCTTTCGTTAATAAAATCGTATTTTATTGAAATTTCGAGAAGGATTATAATATATTTGGTTTCATGTAATTTTTCTAATGAAAATAAAGTTAGGTGAAGGTGTAGTTATGTTTGATAAATAAAATTTTCAGTTAAAATTAAAGGCTTGAATTATTTTTTTTTATTAAAAGCCAGCTGATTTTATTGAAACTTAAAATAGCTTAAAAGATAATAAAAGAAAGGAAAAGCAAAAGACACACGCAAAGTTTTATCAGGCCGGCCATATACCCAAAAAGCCCCAAATTCGGGAATGAAAAAAGGGGAATGAAGAAACAGAAATGAAGTTCCCCTCTGTCCTCAAAAACCACTTCACGATGACGAGACCAGTTGTCGTCGATCATCTTTCACACGGGCCAAGACCGCCGGCGGCGCATCCTCGACCCAAAAACGGTCTTGCATGGAGTTAAAACCCACTTTCGCCACAGCATCGGCCGTTGTGTTCGCGCTCCGAGCGCTGTGACGGAAGAGGCATCTCGCAAACCGGCGTTGGAGCAACTTGACAGTAGAAATGATCAGACCGATTTCAGAGAAGTAAATCGCCGGTGAGATCATTTTGTGACTACCGACCGCGAATCGCCTTCCAGAATCACCAATTGGAAACCTAGGTCAGCCGCAAACTCTAAGCCATGCACCGCCGCTAGGGCTTCCGCCGCAAACGCCGATTGAACATTCAAGTTCTTCCGGTAACAAGCCCCCAACAGGTATCCTCCCTCATCTCGCACGGTTATACCAGATGTTGAAACTTTAAGCGTTTGTGAATATGTTGCGTCCACATTAATTTTTACCATCGATGCAGGGGGAGGTGACCATTTCATCGGTAAGGAGCTGATTGACGAATTTTTTGCCCGGGCCAAAGACGTGAGTTCCAGTTCGTAGCTCTTTACAAAGGTAATCAATTCATCCCTTGATTGATTAATCCCATCATGCCACAATTTGTTTCTGAAAAACCATATTGCCCATGCTGTTAAAACAATGGTAACTCTTCTCTGAATAGTGTTATTAGCAAATAGCCAGGGGAGCCATTCCTTGAAACACATTTGTTGAACTTGATTAGGCCAGACGAAATTTAATTGAGACCATATACTGGAAGAAAAATTGCAATCTCTAAATAAGTGTTCACAGTTCTCAATCCCCTGGTTACACCTAACACATGTAGGATCTGTAGCCACGCGCTTAATGCACAAATTATGCTTGGTTGGGATGTAATTATGAATAAACTTCCAAGTAGCTATACGAACCTTAGATGGGCATTGTAAAGACCACAATTGCTTGAAAATTTCGTTATTCTGTACGGTAGATGATGCACCCTGTAGAAGAAGTCTATAACCACTTCAAACACTATAGTGGCTCGAATGTTCACCCGACCAGACCCTGATATCCACCTCAGGCTCAGGTGGTGTTGGTATAGCCAAAATTTCCGCAGCCTCAGTCTGATTAAACGAAGCCATTATTAGGTCTCGATTCCAACCAGTGAAATTAGGATGCATTAGGTCCGAAACCCAATTAAGGCCCACTATCCTTGTGGACTGGATTTTTCGAGGTGGGTAAGACGGCAACCAAACATCATCTCAGATAGAAATACCGTTTCCTGACCTAACCTACCATCGGAGGCCCATTTCTAGGAGGCCTCTTGAACTCCAGATGCTACGCCATATTAGAGATGGCGAAGAGCCCATCCGGGCATTCAAAAAATCCGAATTTGGGAAATATTTCGCGCGTAGCAGACGAGTAACAAGAGATGTTGGGTTCGAAATTAGACGCCACCCCTGCTTGGCCAAAAGAGCAACATTGAACTTACAAAAGTCTCGGAACCCCATACCCTCATCCTCCTTCAACTCACAAAGACTAGCCAGTCGCACCAGTGAATTCCTTTCTTCCCCGGACCCTTTTGCCACCAGAACTTTGCTTCTTTAGCCTCCAGTGCCTTACAAAGAGTCTTAGGTAGGAGAAAACACGACATGGAGTATAAAGGAAGTGATTGAAGAACCGATTTGATAAAAAAATTCTTACCTCCAGCAGAGAGATGCCTAACAGACCAACCATTAGTACGGCCATCAAACTTATCAAACAATGCCGCAAAAGCCTGTTTTTTATTCCTCCCAACCACTGTTGGCAAGCCCAAATATTTTTCTGGAGTTGATGTGCTCGAAATGCCCAAAATACTTCTCACCTCACCCCGAACCTCTTCCTCCACATTCGAACTAAAGAAGAGGCTTGATTTCTCAAAATTTACTAGTTGGCCCGAACAATTCGCATAATTGTGTAGAATTTATTTGATATTCAGAGCCTCCATTGATGTAGCAGCTCCGAAAATTAGACAGTCGTACGCAAATAATAGATGGGAAACAGTAGGAGCAGAACGAGATATTTTAGCCCCACTAATCATCCCCTGATGGATCGCACCCCGCAGAAGTGACGAAAGCCCTTCACTACAGAGAAGGAAAAGATATGGGCTTAGGGGATCACCCTGCCTAAGCCCACGAGACGGACTGAAACCTGAGCCCACTACACCATTTAAGACCACCGAATAAGATACGGAAGACACACAGCGGTAGACCTTAAGAACACACTCATCACTAAAGCCCATCTTTCTCATTACATCGCAAAGGAACGGCCATTCGACCCTGTCATACGCCTTACTCATATCGAGTTTAAGCGCGAAAGAGCCCTTATGCCCATGACGCCTCCTCTGGAAAGAATGCAAAATTTCATACGCAGCAATCAAATTATCCGTAATTAAACGACCAGGTACAAAGGCACTCTGAGATTCATCTATGCAGTAGTGTAAAACCTCTTGGAATCGAATAACCAACATTTTTAAAACTATTTTATATAAAACATTGCATAGACTAATAGAGCGGAAATCCGTCATAGATGAAGGGGAACTCACCTTAAGGATAAGCACAATGTGTGTATTATTTATGGGCTCCAAAGGGACAGGCCCGTGTATGACATCCAAACAGAACGCCCCAACTTCCTCCCCAATGATGTGCCAAAATCATTAGTAAAAAACTGCTCCTAATCCATCAGGCCCAGCAGCCTTAATCGGACTCATCTCCTTCACCACAGCCAATACATCCTCCATAGAAAACTCTCGGCCCAAAGCTTCATTCATCTCACGAGTTATACAGCTCAGGATACCATCCAGAATCACACTCGAATCCCCTCCAGCAATACTCGTGAACAATCCCTGGAAGTAATCTAATGCAATGTCAGCCATATCTGTTGGATCCGAACAATGGTCCTCGTTGGCCGAAAGAAGGCTCATAACTCCATTCGTACGACGACGCTGAGTAGCAAATCGATGGAAAAAAGCCGTGTTACGGTCACCATTGACCAACCAATTTGCCCTCGCTCGTTGCTCCCAATACAACTCCTCCTTATCCAATTCTAAATTGAGGGCTAACTTCGTTTCACGAGTCTCTTGCAAAACCTTATCAGATGGTAATAGATCATTGAGATGCTCTAACCGCTTCTGGAGATCCTCTTTCGAGATGTTTCGCTCTCTCCGTATCCTCTGAAACCAAATCCCAAACCCTCATTGACCGCCTCAAGATGCTCAGGTATAGTGCCTGCTGAATTTGACCATAACTTGCGTACGTCGGGTTCACAAGACTCCTCCATAAGCCATGAAGCCTCAAATTTGAAGTGTCAATGGCGTAGATTGGGCCCTGATGCCACCTCGGAAAAAAGGAGCAATTGGCAGTGATCCGAGAACGAATGTGTTAAGTGGGCTAAATTAAAATTTGGAAAATGGGCCAACCAAGGTGCTTTGGCAAAGCCCCGATCTAGACGTTCTCGGATGACATTTGAAGAAAGCCTCTCCTTCTCCCAAGTAAACTAGTTGCCAGAATACCTAACATCTGACAGATCACAGTCAAATAAGGCCTGTTTAAATTCATCCATTTGCCTTGCACTTCGCAAACAACCTCCCTGCTTTTTCGTGGCCATACATGAGCTCATTAAAGTCTCCAATAACAAGCCAAGGTAAATCTGGACAATCATTAAGTTGTCTTAATAAATTCCAAGAATCCAAACGATTAGCTTCTTCCGGAGCTCCATAGAAACCCGTGCACCTCCACTGAACAGTCCCCATTGAATCAAGGATTAGAAAGTCTATGAAACGTGGCGAGGATGATCGAACTGAAACAATACAAGTGTCTTTCCAACCCAACGCAAGTCCACCACTGCGGCCCAATGAACTAACCTCAGCACCATTCAAAAAACCGCATTTACGACGCACTCGTTCCATCTTTTCTGTCGATAACTTAGTTTCAATAAAAAATAAATATCAGGTTTAATGTCTCGAAGCATTTGCTTGAGACGACGAACCGTTCGAGGTCTACCCAAACCCCGAACATTCCAACTCATGATTTTCATTGTGAACGACGGGCCTCTTGAATAAGGCATGTCAATGAACTTGGAAAACCAGGCCCAGATGAATCCGTTTGATGAGAAACATCTACGCCCCCTCCTTGGACTCTAACCCGTTTCTTCCCTTCGGAATGGGCCAAAGGACTATCCTCCGAAACATTTACCATATGAACATCCAGATTGAAATTTTCCTTAGCCATTGTCAACGCATTTAAGGTAGAAAGACCATTTCCAGCTGGCAAATTTCCGTGATTCACTCCGTTATTAATAGGGGAAAAATTGATCCCCGAAATTCCGCCAAGGGGATTCACCAGATTTGGACTGTAGTTTCCTTCGTCGTCCCGCAACCATCTATTCGTCAACGGCTGCCGGCGCTCCGGTGCACGTAACGAGATATCCCAAAGAAAAACCAGGTCTTTCGGATCCACAGTGAGCCGTATCGGGCAGAAGCCTTCACCGTGTCCCAGTTTACCACAAAGAAAACAGAAAAGCTTGATACGCTCATATTCAAATCGGGCGTACACTTGCTCACCATTTCTAGAAGCCAGTTTTTTTCTTCCTTTTTAGCGGTAAGCGGGTATCAAAACGGACCCTGATTCGCATGACTCTTTTAAACACAGACCCCATTACCTTAGTATCATATTCCATAAAACGCCCAATAAAATTCCCTAAGTTAACAGATGTCGCTTCAGACATGAATCCATGAGGAAGGTCGTGAACCCGAACCCATAAATTAATATGGAACAACAGAACTGTTAATGGATCTTCCCCTTCTTGAAGCCGATGCAGTAACAGAAGATGGCCGTTAAAATTCCAAGGCCCATCATCCCAAATCCTGTTGACATCCACAATATGGAAGAGCCGGAAAAAATATCTATTCTCGCCCAGATCTGATATAGAAATCTGTAGAACTAATGTTTTGATATAATAATTGAAAAATGTTTTGGACTGATTTAAAAAGTATTTAAAACAAACTTCCAAAGTCCAAAAATCTTGAAACAATTTTAGGGATGTTTTAAAAGGTTTTACATGTTTTTCAAAGCCAAATTTCACAAAACTGTCCAGGTGTTTCGAAACACCTTAGGGCGTTTCGAAACAGGGGATTCCAGTGGCAAAATCATTTCGATACTCGTATCGAAACGGGCTTTCCTTGGACAAGATTTTTGCCCAGCGTTTCGAAACAGGCTAGGCCGTTTCGATACGCCCACGTGGCAATGACCACAACGGTCATAAACCCCAACGGCTCTTTCCCAACCAACTTTCAAATGTAGGCGTTTCGATACGGGCCTATAGCGTTTCGATACGCGTTTCGATACGGGCCTATAGCGTTTCGATACGCGTTTCGAAACGGCAAGGGGGTGTTCCGAAACGGGTACCCTGACAGACTGCAACGGCTCTTTCTACATTGAGAGTGTTTCGAAACGGCTTCGAGCGTTTCGAAACGGGGAGCTGCAAAACTGCATTTATGGTGGGAATTAAAGTCCTCAACGGCTCTAATTTGATCCCAACGGCTAGTAACGGCTACAAACTCATTTGGGAGTATAAAAGGGACCTCCAAGCATCAAGAGAAGGCTAATGCTCATATTGTCAAACATCAAATGATCAAGAAATTGTCTTAGTGCTTAATTTGTCATTTCTTGTATAGACAAACACTAGTGAGCCAAAATTGTCAAATTTGCTCAAGTGTTTTAGGTTTTGGGTGAGTGCTTAATTGTGCAAACAAACACCTATTAGAGGGTTTAAGTTTGCTTTTATTATCTCTTTGTAAAAGAGGGTTTTGATCAAGACTTTGGGTAGAAGCTTGATCGGTTGTAAGGGTTTCCTCCTAATCCTAGAAAAGGGGACGAATCAATAGTGGATTGATTGAGAAATCCTTAGTGGGGAGATAAGGTAGTGGATGTAGACCTTGGTTAGAAGGTTGAACCACTATAAATCATTGTGTCTTTTTACATTTTAGCTTCCTCAACCCTTCCACCCAAAAATCCACCTCTCCACCACTTGGTGAGCAACATTGGTTGATCGAATCGAGCACCTCACAACTCAACAAAATCCCTCCGATAGGCTTCCAAACACTCGAGAGAGTATGCCGCATTGCATCGAACTTCACTATGCTTGTAGTGAGAAAAGATCCGACCAAGCAGAGATCAAGAGAATGTTCAGAGAGATTTGAAACAGTATCAACTTGCAAAACCTCCTCCTCCCCATCATCAATAGCCAAAGAAGCCATCGGATCAGAGACGTCATCCATGAGAGAAGAGACAACACAAAACAAAACAGATCAAGAGGAAAAACGTGTCAAAAAGCAGAAAACGTGCTATGCAGCAGACAAAGAATTCGTGCTATGCAGCAGACGATTAAATGATGTTAGTATGATATATAAAGGCTTGAATTATTTTTAGATGTTTGATGAGTCAAATTCGTTAATTTAGATGTTTGGTATGTTGACTTGACAAACATGTCAAACCTATATAGTACGATGGTATAGCAAATTCATATAGACAAATGTGCTAAATTGACAAAATTATATATTAGTCAAAAAATAATTTTATAAAATTATATAAAATTAGCATTGTTTGGCAATTAGTGGATAGTTGATAGCGAATTGTATAAGTTGATTTGATTAGTGGATTACATTAGCTTATTTTATAAGAGTGTTTAATAAAATTAATTGATAGCTGATAGTAGTTTGATTATTTGAACAAGTAAAATGACATATAAGGACATATTATATTAAATACTTATTTGAATAATTTATTAGTTATTCATATTATTAACAATAATTAGATTATAAAAATTAATTTTTTAATATAACACTACTCATAATATTTTTTTTGGTGAAAAGAGAGTATCATCATGTGCCTCGTTGACATTACTCGAAATATTTAAAATATATATTAATTTCTTATTTATAAAATTATCTTTCAATATAAATTTTTATATTTAGATATTTATATCAATTTCTTATTAATGAAATTATATTAAAAATATAATCTCAATAAATATTAAATTTAGTTTTATACATTAATTTATAGGGTAGAGTACTTAGATGATCACTAAACTATCTAAAAAATGGCAACAAACTTTTAAAAGTTACATAATAGCAATTAAGCTTTATGTTTTGTTGCAAAATGATCACTATGTCGTTAACCTTCGTTAAAGAGGTGACATGGATGTTAAATGTTTTTGTATAATATCACATTTAGTCTTCTATAGTTACATATTCAATCAATTTAGTCATAATTTAAAGAAATCTGAAGAATTAATGTTTTGATATAATAATTGAAAAATGTGTTGGACTGATTTAAAAAGAATTTAAAACATTTTCAAAGTCCAAACAACTTGAAATCATGTTTAGGGAAGTTTTTAAAAGAGTTTTACATGTTTTGACATTTTAATACTCCCACATAATATTGACCACAATGGTCATAAACCCCATTGTTATTATGTACTATAAAGATTTGAATTATTTTTGATATAACAAAAAGGGGGAGAAATAAGTGAAAAATTAAAGGGGAGCTTTTTGTCAAAAACAATTTTTCAAAGAAGTTTTGTTATATCAAAAAGGGGGAGATTGTTGAGAAATATTTTGATATAACAATTATGTGAAAAATGTTTTAGGGACGTGTTTAAAGATTTCAAAAATAATTCAAAAGTCCTTAAAACTTGACAAAATGTTTTGAAAGAGTTCGATTGAATACCTATATCGAACTACTCTTTTAAAAGTCGAAAAATGCCCAAAATACATGTTTTTAGAGTAAAGTTTCGAAACCTTAAACAAAGGTCTCGAAACTTGTCAGGGCAGTAGCCAAAAATTTGGAAACCTAGGCAAAGGTTTCGAAACCTCTACAAGGTTTTGAAACTTTGGCTCAAAGGTTTCGAAACCTTGTAAAGGTTTCAAAACTTTGGCCCTGTAACGGCTCCAAACGGCTATAAAACGACTAGTTTTTTTAAACCCCTCTAAAGGTTTCGAAACCTCTTCAAAGGTTTCGAAACTATTGTGCAGGAGAGCATTTAATGCTCAACTTAAATGGCTTCCAACGGCTCCGAAACATCCCCAACGGCCATAAACGGCTAGATACTCATTCCACACTATAAATACATCCTTGGGACACTTGAAGAAAGCAAGAAACAATATCCAAGCTTCATGTTCAAGAGAAATCGAGCTTAAGTCTTCATTTCCTTCATTTCTCTTGTAAATATTGTATAGAGAGTGTTTTTCATTGTTTTTATTCTTTACACTCTTGTGAGCTTAATTCTCGTAAACACCCACCTTGTGAGGTATATTTGTTTACATCTTTCTACCCTTGTAAAAGGAGAGGTTCTAGTTTAGCCTTGAGAGAAAAACTAGAGTGGTTATATCTTAGCCATTGAAAAGATAGGGTTGTAAGGTTACCCTTTGTCCTCAAAAGGAAGAATTCATTGTTGAGTGAATTGGGAAATCCTTAGTGGTGTGCTAAGGTAGTGGATGTAGACTCGGTTGAGTAGTCGAACCACTCTAAAATCATCGTGCAAATATTGTCTACTATTTTCGGTTTTAGCCAATTCAACCACCAAGCAATTACAACCCTCCTTGACGGTTTCGGTGATCGATTCGAGCGTGCCGAAAAACCCAACAAAATCCAATAAATCTAATCTTCAAATATTTACACATTGTTATAATTTAGTCATAATTCTAAAAAATTAACCTTCAATATTTACACATTGTTAAAGATAATGGAAAAGCCTCGGAGGAGCAGATGGTGAAACACTTTGGGACTGTTTCTTGGTGGGTTTTGAAGCTGAAGAAGGCTGGTTGTTGAAGAACTTGTACATTGAGGGGTCTGCCATCAAAATTTTTGGAGAAATTAAAATAGAAATAGTGGAAATGCGGAGATTATGGGATAAAGGTGATGAAATTTCAGAGAAGTACGGGGAGGTTATGTGTTTTTATTTGAAATAGGATTAAATTGATTGAATCTATCAATATAGAGGACTAAATGTGCTATTATTCAAATTTTTGTAATTGTAACGTTACCCATTTAACATCGGTTAATGGTCGAGTGACCATTTTGTAACAAAACATAAAGTTTAATTACTATTATGTAAATTTTGAAAGTTTTATTACCATTTTGTTTTTTTGGGATAGTTTAGTGACCATTTGGTTACTCTATCTTAATTTATATATTAATTTCTTATTTATGAAATTATCTTTTTAATTTTATTAGTTATTCAAATTTAGATTATTTAGAGAAATTTTATGATTCTCAAGGACAAAAGAGTCTTTATAATTTCTATACTCAAACCTCTAACCCAAAAATCTCATAAAATGGGCATTTTCAATTTGAGAGATTTCACCTCAACTCGTTGTTACAATCCTTTGTTTACCAAACATCCAAATTAGCATATTTGACTAGTCAAACCTCTAATTTTGACTCAACAAGTTGTTTACCAAACAGAGTCACTTTTTTCTGATGACATGTCATTTTGTAAAGTCATTTCAAGCTATTTATCGTTAGTTGACTAAAAATTTTCATCCACATAGAGGTTATTTTGACCTAAAATAAAACATTGAAGGTTAAAAGTGCTTCAAAAAACAATAGGGACCAAAATGACTATCCAATCAAACGTTGTAAACATTTTTTTGACATACATTTTCTTGTTCGAATTTAATCATTTTATCTTTAATAAACTAATGTAATAAATTACTATAATTATGTTGGATTATTTAGTGTTTTTTTTACAATGATAACGGGATTTTATTAATAACCATGAAAAATATCTCAAATACAAAATATCCAAAATGGAGAATAATGAGATCTCGTACACTAAAATCTCAAACAATCCCAAAATTTAAAGAAAAATAAATACTTTCATAGATATTAACATACCGAAAAAATTCAGAAGTCTTCCTGAATCTTCTTGTTTCTATTCAAACGAGACGCTTTACGATGTGAAAAAAGAGTGGCGAGCGAATCAAACTATCAGGCAAATTATTCCGCTACTCAGGTCTAATTATATCGGCAAACAACCATCAATCGAAAGGGAATCTATCTTTCTATGAACACCGACGGAATCAAAATCAGAAACTAGCGCCGCGAAGATCTCTGTAAGAGCACCAAACGAACGCTAAGGTATAATGAAATCTTACCAAATTGACAGATGAAACGAACCATAAAAATATGTTGGATTATTTAGACCACAAAATATATAATAATCAAAAGATGTTTTACAAATAAATTTAGTCTCATATCATTCGTCAATTTGTTGTTGTTTTTTTTAAATATATGTAAAATTATAAACATATATTATCTTATAATCACCTTTAAACTATTTAAAAACATGTGAAACAATTATATTCCAACCACGATATAGGTCGATGTTATCCAAAATTCCGTGCACAACATAAAGCTTCATAATTCATAAACATTCTAAAATTCCACTTTTAATACCGAACCTTCTTGAATCCTACTCGTAAGGGCGAGTGTTTGATCGAGTCGAGTCAAGTTAAAAAATTTTGAGTTATTAGGGTTGTCGCGTTATATTTTACAACTTAAACTTTATTTGAAATTTTATCGGTTCAAGTCGAGTTTTCGAATTCCTATACAAAGTTAATTGTAATTATCTTTCATGTTATACTACAATTTGATTCCAATTTAAACGACTTTCTTTAATCATATAAGGTATGCATATATATATTTCTTTATATTTGAAAATATAATAGGAAAAATTGAGGGACTTGACTCGAACTTAAAAATCAATCCACTAACTACTAAAAATTTTGAGTTATTCGAATTTATATTTTACAACTCAAACTTTATCTAATTTTTTTAAGTCAAGTTTATAAAATTTCGGGTCAAGTAAAAAAACTCAATTTTTTCGAGTCTAATTTTGATCACTCTTAACGCCACACAACATCCGTAGTCAAGTCACCCGACGTCGCCAACCCTAATTTCTATCTCTGAACTCCATTCTTATTAATTTTACACCAGTAAATGGTTTGGGAGATAATTTTTAGATTTTACTTGGTATAGAGAATGAAAATAAATGAGGATATAACAGTTTTATTAATGGTGAAACTACACATAAAGGAAATGATTATGATAATTTTATTAATAATTTTTTTTCAGTATTCATACCAAACAACACTTAAAGTAAATAGATAGATGTACAATTCCTCAAAGTTTATCTTAGTTTATTTTTATATAAAACATCTTGATTTATTTTATTGTCCATTGATTTCTTTTAACATGTAACAATTATATATATATTTTCAAATATATTGGTGTGATTACATAACAATATTTATTTATACTTTTGTAATTCTTTGACAAGACACACACATACTATTATATTTTTCGGTCACTCGTTAGATTCTTAATAATTATTATTGTATGTGTAGAGCAATTATATTATGTTTACACCTTACATCCCTTAATCTAGGAAGATTAAACTTTTAAATCTTTTGTATAATATAATAATTTGGAAACATGCCATTTATCAAGGCACCAGTGGTCTAGTGGTAGAATAGTACCCTGCCACGGTACAGACCCGGGTTCGATTCCCGGCTGGTGCATTGATAATGGGGCAATGAAGAAACTGGCGCTCTTGTGATGGTAGGGTCCATCATGATTCTGATCAAACGATTAGAACCAGCGCGACTGAGTTCCTACTTTTTTCATTTTTATTTTCTAATACATTTAGCTGAATTAGAACTGTCATATACAATTTTAGATAAAATTATAAAGAATTAGAATAATAATATCAATATATAGGGAAATTTTAATTTTCTTCCATAGATTTCTTTTATCATTTCATCAATAATCAACACAGCCACCAAAATCAAAGTTGTGTGCATGCTGGTTTCTTTCTCTCTCTTTTTTTAATAGAAATTGAACCATCAAATCAAAGGGTAGAGGAATTGCATTTAGCGGGGATTTCGATAATAGATCGATAGATGTTGGGGACAATTGTATCTTTTAAAATTTTAAATTCTTATATAATTTATAAAAAATTTAAGATTTATATTCTATACACTGAATGTGAAAACTAAAAGTTTCCACAAGCACCTTAGTTTTAGGGTTTAAGGTCTTAATTTTAGGGTGTAAGGTTTATATGTAAGGATTTTGAATCTAGGGAGTGTGGTTATAATTTAGGGTTTAGGTTTAGAATTTAGGGTTTAGAGGTTGGAGTTTTGTTTTTAGGGTAATATTGTTATGATTTAGGTTTTAACTTATAAACCTTCAATTATAACCCTAAACTCTAAATTCTTACCACCATCCTTAAATTCTAAACTCATACACATAAACCCCTTAAGCCATACACCATGAACTAAGACCCTAAATCCTAAAACTAAGGCGCTTATGAAAACTTTCAGTTTTAACCGCCAATATATAGAATAATAATAATAAATTTTATTATATTTTATTTGATGATATGATTTTACTAAGTATAAAAGTTAGTACCCTCTAACATAGAATTATACATTGATCCATGTATCAAAACGGAACATTAGAGCAATCTCGTATATCAAAATTCAAACCTAAGATATTTGTATTATATTAAAACTCTCATTGCTTTATGGAGTTGGGTTTTAACTAAAAAAAAGAGTGGACTAATTATCCTCTCTTTTTGTCTTTGCTTAGTGGGATATCATTAGAGGGTGTATAGGTTTCCAACTAAATGGAATTTAATTGGACAAGAATATAATGTCAATCCACAAAAATATTATATTACTATATCAACCTTTTAAAGTATTGATGAGGTCACTCAATGGGGGTAGATGTATGTCATCTCATATGTTTTTCAATTCTTTTTATGCTATATTTTTTTAGTTGTGTGTTTCGGTTTTTAAGGTTTTTTTCTGATTAATTCGAACTGATTTGGCCGCATACTTAATTAGCTTTAGTGGGAGAATTTTTTAGTAGAGATTTTTTGCATACACAACGTCTCAAACACGAGATCTTGCTTAAACGATACCAACATACTTACCACTTGAACCAACCCGTTAATTTTTTATGCTACAATTTTGATATTTTATTAATAAATATTGTTTCACTCAATATAAAATAATGTTCAAATAAGACAATTAAAATTTATACTTTAAATATTTAAATACGAGATTAATGAATTTACATATAAACCCCTTAATATTCTATGCATAATTTATGAATAAGTTTTAAAAATTATATCTTTTATATAAATGAGTTCTTGGCTTTAATTTTTATAATAATAATAAAATCAATAATAAAAAACCAAATAAAATAATATAATGTTAATATAAATCCAAAAGAGAGAAAGACAGAGAGAATCTCTGTCAGTCAACTAGGTCTTCATAGTGGACCCCACATTACGCACTACCAGACAATGATTCCCTGCCTCGTCAACATTCTCGGTACACGTGGCCTTTTAATACTGCTTTGTTTCCTTTGTGGTGATTTTAAGGGTAATTTACATTTTAGATCATTAAATTTTAACGTTCATTTTTATTTACATCACAAATTTTTTAATTAATTTAATTAAAATATATCATTCAACTTTTATTATATATAAATTGAGTCACTTATATTGACACCATTGAATAATTCTAATGGAAAAACTAAAATTGACACTTATATTACCATCAACAAATAATGTTTAATTGGTAATTTATATATTTTTTGTTATGATTTATAAGAAAATTAGTTATTTTTCCTTTGAACTCATTTAAATGAAATGTTTTAGAAAATTTGTACAAAAAATTTATTAAAATAATCAATTAAACATTATTCGATGATAATATGTGAAAAATATGTTACGTAAAATGTTAATTTAATTTTTTATTTAAAATTATTTAGAATTTTTAATATAAATGACTTAATTTATTAATGATAAAAGTTGAATGATATAATTTGATTAAATTAAAAATTTCTGATGAAATAAAGATAAATGTTAAGTTCATTGATCTAAAATGTAAATTAACCTAATTTTAACAAGTCTCAGCAACAAAGCAAAAGTCCCCTTTCACGCTTTTCAATTACTCCTTGTTTTTCCCATCTCTCTTATGTTCAAATCTTTAACAAGGTTTTGTTATTTCAGCTTTCTTTTCATCAAGTTTTCTGTTTGTTTGTTTGCTTTAACTTTCTTTTGTTTTTACTTCATTACCCAGATTTGAATTCTCAATCTTCTTTACTCTTGCTCTTCAGAAAGTTTTCAGTTTTGAGTAGTAAACTAATGCCCAGTTTCCAAGGCTTGGTCTTGGGCAACGTTTTGGTGTTCAATCATTTGAAATGTTTTGTTCATTTGGTTTTTAAGTTAGTTTAGAAATCTGGGTTTGATTTGTTTTTTCTTGAGGTTTGAGCATGGAGAAAGTTGAACAAGCAAACAAGGAAGCTGTTGAGAGCTGCAATAGAGTTGTTAATCTGTTATCTTTGCCAAAGGATCAACTTCAGCACAGCAACTTAATGGTGGAAACTGGTGAAGCTGTGTTTAAGTTCAAAAAAGTAGTGTCTCTTCTCAACAATCATTTAAGTCATTCGAGAGTACGAAAGTCGAATATGTTCGGATCGAGTTTGCCTCAGAAAATTTTCCTGGAAAGTCCCAATTGCAGAACAGTTTTATCACCCAAACCCCTTCAAGCATACCCTTCAAACCTGTTTGAAAAACAAACCCCTGAATTTGATCCCAGGAAGCACTTGCAGTTGCAGATGACCAACAAGGTGTTTTTTGATCAGAACCCTTCAAAAGATTTCAGCTTTGTTCATCATCATCAGCAGCAGCAGCAGCAGATGCAAAGGCTGCAATTTCAGCAACAACAGCAAATGAAATATCATGCAGATATGGTGTTTGCCAAGAGTAGCAGTGGCATAAACCTTAAATTTGATGGATCTAGTTGCACACCAACCATGTCATCAACCAGATCATTTGTTTCATCTTTGAGTTTGGATGGTAGTGTTGCAAATTTGGATGGGAATTCGTTCCATTTAATCGGTATGCCGCACCGTTTCAATCAGACCTCTCAACAATCGAGAAGGAGGTGTTCAGGTAAGGGACAAGATGGCAGTATGAAATGTGGTACCACTGGTAAATGCCATTGTTCAAAGAGGAGGTCAGATTTTGAACTCTAATTCCATGTGTTTGAGATTAATTTAGTGTTGTTTGTTAACTCTAATTGCTTATCATTTCTGTTTGTTGTTTGTAGGAAACTGAGGATTAAGAGGTCTATTAAAGTGCCTGCTATTAGTAACAAAACTGCTGATATTCCTCCTGATGAATATTCATGGAGGAAATATGGCCAAAAGCCAATTAAGGGTTCTCCACACCCTAGGTAAACCTCTTAATCCTTCAATTTGATGTTGTGGCAACTAGTTTCGAGTTTCGACTATGTTATCGGTCACTCGAAACAATTGCTAAATGCAAACACTTTAAGAAAATGAAAAGTCCAAGTACCATAGAGTTTCTGTAAAAGATAAATCATTCATTTTGATTCATTTAATTTGTTTCCTATTACATATGCATATGTGGTAACGTTGGCTGTTGGAAAGTAAGAAATGTGTTCTTTTGCAGCTATTGTTTATGCCGTTCCTTAATCCGTCGTCGAAATGACTCCGTTAACTAACAAGGTTTTACAATGCAGGGGATACTATAAGTGCAGCAGTGTGAGAGGCTGCCCAGCAAGGAAGCATGTCGAAAGATGTCTCGAAGACCCTTCAATGTTGATAATCACGTACGAGGGCGAGCATAACCATTCAAGGTTACCTTCAACACACTCTGCTCATACATGAAGAAAAATGCATTCTTTGATCTTTGAAAACCCAACCTCCGGTTGTTAAAATCCGAGAAAAAGCCGGTCGTTGTCTGAATGTGAAATAGATAGCTGTTGTACATTGTTGGTCCGTTGCATCAACAATGGAACTGCGTGTGAGAATCCATTAGCTAGGGTTCAAACCACAGAACTAGATATCAGAAGGGTTCTTATATATAGAATAGGAATAGGAATAGGAACTATGAACTTCTTTTAGCTTTGAATTTGTGTAACCCTATGTTTATTCGTGTGAAAAAATTCTCATTTGTTGCATGTTGGTCATCATGCGGGCAATTGGCATTAAACACATGGATCTAAAAAATAATCCAAGCTCCAAAATATTGTTTAAGTACTCAAATGATAACTAACTCATGAAATTGTCATCAAGAAGTGGTATTGAACTGGTTTGTGATTCAAATTTCCCACTACAATGTTGTTTGTAGTTTTTACTTGGCATGAAAACAACAAAATCGGAGCTTTATTTTTCTTAACAAGAAATTGTTTTATTACCAATGTAAAATACATTACCCCGAAGCCAAGTTTCGATACAAAGATTGTCTACAATTAATTTAGAACTGGTATAATGTTCTCCAGAATTTCTTCAAGTTCTTCGATTATTTTACAGACTTCTTCGGATTTGGGAAAGTGTTCCATTATTGAACGTTTCATCTTCTTAAGACCGTAAACGGTCTTGTTTACTCGAATCACGAAAAAAATAAGTTATAAACACGACGATACCGAAAACTAGTTCGACATAAACACAGTTTAAATCTGTTATATCATGGTGGATGGCATTCAGAGTTAACCAAATTACACAATGAACCAAGGAACTCGGTATAAAGCATTAGCCAACAAAAACTACACTCTCTTATGTCACTTGAACTAAGTTTAAATCTTATAGTCATGGTTGTTTGTCGGGAGGGTTTTATCTGAATATCATTCTTGGTTCGGACAAGATTATTGTAAGATTGTAAAATAAATATTGATGAGTTAGTTTTCGTTTGAGATTCAATGATTCTAAATTTAAGAAAAAAATGAACACATTCGAACAAAGTATTTTTTTTGGTAATACAGAACGAATAAATGATTAACTAGACACGCCGGCCTCCTCCTCGAGTAAAGCAACCACCCCGGCAGGGGGGTCAACAAACACAGCTTCCGCATTCGGACTCCCACGACTCAAGGTTGCCAACCAGTCAGCTACTCTGTTCAGGTCACAAGTCACCCGACTAACCACAATCTCTCAAGGTCATTACCTAACGGAGTAAGAATACTATCCACCTCCATGTTATCCGTCTCAAGAATGATCTTCCGATACCCAAGCATCCAAGAATGATAAAGAGCATCATGAGCTGCCCATAGCACCGAGCAACGCTCAATACTTCTGAAGAAACCCATAAGCCAACCAACCACCCTGATTATTTCGGATCACTCCTCTTGCGGCCGTTATACCATCGCAATTTGTTTTGACCGAACCCACCGAGCGACATTGCCACACATTCAAAGGAGACAATGAGCGATTAGCAACATGTTGTGTCGAGAAAGCTCCGATGCAATCTGTCATGATACCCGCACTGCGAGACACGATATCCTCCTTTTGAATAAAGTTTGCATCAAACAGGATACAACAACGTTGTTTCTGTTGAAAAACGTCAGTACACCCCATGGGGTGGCAGAAAAATTATTCGGCTATTACCTTCAAATATTTATCTACGAGGAACAAGTTCGGAGTGAAAAGGATGAAAGGTTACCTTAATAAATCTGGAAATCCACAGCGAGTACGGGAGAATTCAAATTGAATCCGAGTCATTACAATCGCGTTCCGTTCTCTACGCAGTCTACCCGAACGAAACGAACAATATTTTCTCTTCTCCAACTGTTAGAGAGGTTTTTCGAAAAGTATATCTTTGCTGCTAGACCTCATGCCTTTATATATCATTCAAAATCCTAATTTTAATTAAATTCGGATTCTTTATATATCATTCAAAATCCTAATTTTAATTAAATTCGGATTCTTTAAATATATATTATATTTATCTTAATATAATTAAATATGTAGAATCTGATTCTACTTCTATCAGGTTTCTTTAGAGATATATATATATATTAATAGTATCTGATAATTACATTAATTATCTAGTATTAAAATATATAAACGATATTATCTATAATTATAATAACCACGATAATTTCAATTCTTACTTATTTCGTGCACAACAAGTTTGTATACATGCTATCTAGTCGATACGTGTTCGTTTCAATCATAGGGTGTGACCCATGTAAGTTCATGCACTACAACAAAACAGTTCTTTTGCGGCGTTTTTTTCAACCCCATAGCGGCGTTTTTAGCGCCGCTAAAAACTTTCCCAGCGCTTAAGAAAACGCCGCAAGAAATGCCGCTTAAAGCTGCGCCGCTATAGTTCGCGGCGTTTTTAGCTAAAAACGCCGCAAAAAGTCAAGATCTATTTACAAACGCCGCAAATAAGTGTTCTTTAGTGGCGTTTATTTCTGCAAACGCCGCAAAAAGTCAAGTTCTGAATTACAAACGCCGCGAATAATTGTTCTTTAGTGGCGTTTTATATTTCAAACGCCGCGAAAGCCTGGTCTTTAGTGGCGTTTTATTTTACAAACGCCGCAATAACCTAACTTTTAGTGGCGTTTTGTTTTTCAAACGCCGCTAAGCTTGATTGTAGGGGAAATAAATTAATAATAAAAATTAATTTTTCCTTATTTCTATTTCGTCAAAAAATGTAAATTACAGATTCAAAATATTTGTTAAATAAAATATTTATTTCATCTAAAAAATATTGGTTAAAAAATATTTATTTCATTACAAAAAGTACATTTTTCACAATTTAATCCCTCTACATATTTCGTTCCTATGCCTCTCTTTCCCGATCCACTAGCTCTTGGTCTAAAAACTCTTTCTTCAAAACCAACTTCTTGAAAATCATCAGAAGCTAGGTTGATGTTCCAATACCTGGAAAAAATGCATTTTTTCCATCATAACATATTTGGCATCTTCTGTATTGGGATTAATTATTTTCGTGCATCTAGCAACCTGGATGAAAAATATAGTTAATACTCGATGAGTCAAAAAAGCAATGTAAAACAACATTTTTCTTCAAACCATTTTAGTAAATACCTGGACGGTTGCTCCTCCTGCATCATTTGCTTATTGGAGACAAGATCCCATTGGCTAGGTGCAGCTAACCCGGTTGGATTCCTGGATGCCTATTTAGCAAAGTTTACCAGCAGGAAAACAAGAATACATTAAGAATAAACCTATTTCACAACAAATTAGTGAATCATGACAAAATAATAGTAATTTGAAGTTTGAAATTAATATAAGTGACTAGAAAATAAGATCATCGATAAAACTCGATGCTTCAGTATTGCATTCACATCTGCTAAACATAGTCAAATGATGCTATGATGGTAACTGGGGTAATCAAGAATGAGTAATTCTATAATGCATGCAAAACAGAAGCAATTCAAAGTCAAGATTGGTCAAATACTGCAAAGTATGGAATTTACAGATAAACAGATTTGTTCCCCTGAACTTCTGGTCCATCAACCAAAACCAGTTGCACAGTTTTTACAAAAATATACATCTGAACTATACATCTGGGGCATGAAAGGCAGCAAGGAATAAAAACTAGACTTGTCACCTACACATCAGGATCCATTACTTCTCAATCCACTCATAATTCTCATTCATATGTGTAAGATTCACTCATGAATTGTGCAAGTTATTCAGCATACGTAACTCAAATTTAGGTGCAAGTGTGGGAGACGGGTATGTATTCAGCATGTGCTTGTGGAACTTTTTTAATTTTCTCATGTCATGTATTTGAAGGGTCGTTTAAAGATCATATCTTCGTATTCATGTCCAGATATGATCAGGGTATTTCAACAAAAGTGAAGACTCGGAGTACATAGTCATCGACTATTATACCACCAAACTTCGACACATAGCACAAACCATATTTGACCAACAGAAATGGTAGAAAAGAGAACGTATAAAAAATGAAAGGAACTTGCCAAAAAACAAGGAATAGAGATGGGGGAAGCAGGGGATTCATTATGATGGAAGCTTACCATTTCTTAACATCTCCATCACTTTCATCATGACCAGCAGCACCATTAACTTGGGTTGTTGAAGTAGAGACTGAGCCACTTTCTTGAGCTCCTGGATGAATAAGCTGAGAAAATCCATGTCCAAGTGACTTCCATAAGCGTGTTGGCAGTGATGCTTGCAAATTCCCACTGCTCCCATAAGATGACGGTTCCATAAATTGAGCAGAATCAGGTTTCAGTTCAGAGAATTGAACAGCACCTAAGAGCCGTTCGGGAAGCTCTGTTTCAGTCTGACTCTCAATAAAAAAAAAGCCAGGTCAACTGTCAGAGTTGTAATGTAACCAAATGCCAGGTGAACAATAGCACTTGCAACCATCGAAGATCCAATATCAATATCAACTTCACAAAAATTCTCAGATATACAATACTTGCATGAAAGGGCTCGTCCAGCAAGAGTAATTCTATCTCTTAACTCTCTATTCGGTGCCCTACTTAGAACAACAAAATTTACAAAAATATACAGCTCAATATCACATAAAAACATAAGCAGTAGAAAAGGGGGAAATCCTATACCAATTAAACCATTCACTTTCTTTGCCATTTCCTTGATCTCCTTTTCAACATTCTTAACACTCGTTGAATAAGGACTTAAACCCTGCCAAACAAAAGAGGAAATTTCTCATATATTCGTCAACATAATCATAGAGCTAAACAAAAACAAAGCAAAAAAATAAATTATATAGTCTTCAATAACATATTTTACTTCATAAACCCTAGAAATAATGTTAAAATGCTACACTAAAATTTAAGAATGACAAGCAAACTGCAATAGCTGAAACAGATAATAGTAGATTTTATTTCATATTTTTATCAAGTCTTCAATAATAGATTTACTTCTAAACCCTGCAAATTGGGGGTTAATGTCAAGAGCAGATCTCAATATAAATTTTACTTCATAAACACTAGAAATTGGGGGTTAATGCCAAGATTAAAGAATGAGAAAAGCAAAATTAAACAGCTGAAGCATACATTTTATCATCAAGTCTTCAATAATAAATTTTACTTCATAAACACTAGAAATTGGGGGTTAATGTCGAGAGCACATCAAAAAAACAACAACAAATGATACACTAAAAATCAAAGCAACATTTCGGAGAAGGGGACGAGGGCTTTATCTTGGTGGCTTTGGCTTGCCGGAGTGGTCACCAGAGCGGTGGCAGCGACGTGGAGAATGAAGGCAGCGACGTGGTTTGAGAGAAAATGAGGGTTTGGCATTTGAATGGATCTTAAAATCCCAGGATTTAACTTCTACCGTGTCTTTTTCTTTAAATTTTTATTCTATTTCCCTTTATATATAGACGTGTTTTTAC
This sequence comes from Hibiscus trionum, assembly GCA_030270665.1. NCBI lineage: Eukaryota > Viridiplantae > Streptophyta > Magnoliopsida > Malvales > Malvaceae > Hibiscus > Hibiscus trionum. The sequence continues at coordinate 77,443,617 of BSYR01000003.1, read as the reverse complement.
CTATAGTGGCGTTTGTAAAACCAAACGTCGCTAAAGTGGACCTTTTGTGGCGTTCGCAAAATTAAACGCTGCTAAAACAGGACTTATTGCGGCGTTTGTAAGATCAAACGCCGTTAAAACTATACATATTGTGGCGTTTGTTAAAAACGCCACGAAAATTGTACCTATTGCGGCATTTGGTTTCACAAACGCCGCTAAAACTAAATCTATTATGACGTTTTCATAGCAAACGCCACCATATGTTATTCTTTAGCAGAGTTTATACTAAAAACGCCGCCAATTTTGCCATTTTGTGGCGGTTGTGTTGCAAACGTCGTGATAAGTACAATATTTGCGGCATTTTCCCCAAAAACGCCACGAAAAGTGCCGCTATATACCAATTCTGGTGTAGTGATGTAACGTTAGCAGTAATATCTAGAACAATTTTAATATTACAAGCAATAAGTGACATCTAGCAATAGTGCAATACATCATTGCTACCGAAGTTACATGAAGTGGTGGTTCGACTTAACCTTCTTTCGTGATTAACTTCTTTTTATGTATTACATCTTTTTTGTCCTCATATCTAGATCAGACACAAGTCATGGATTAGTCACACTTGTATAGTCCATCTAATATTTCTTGATATCTTGAGTAGACTATTATAAACGAATAACTATGATATCCCATATCAATTTATTCGAGCATGGTCATACATTTTCTAGTCTCACGCAATCAAGTGGCCTATGATATTACTCCTATCATGTAGGATGGGCAAATCCTATCTTGATCAACCATATTCTGCTACATAGATTGTGACATAACCAATATTAATCTTTATAGTGTAGTCAATTATGACACACGTTTGACCGTACCAAAATATGTCACTCACGATGTTGGAATAATGATGATCTCAAGTCAGATGATCATACATGTAGTTATCACCATGAGCAATGTTGTGACTGTCGCATAATAATCCAAGAAACATGCTCATAGCGAGTCAGTCCAGTATGTCGTTCTCTAACACATACTTATGTATTGATTTTGACAACTCCATATCAATGACAACACTTTGTCATCAATCAACTACATATTAGTCTTGATATATTATTATTGTCCATGCCCACAATAATATTTGACTAAGGACATTCAAGAATAACTATATTATTCTAGGGACTTTATTATAATTTAGTTTATCTATAGATGCACAGAATAGGAATGAAATAATAATAATGGCTTTATATTAATAAACAAAATAAAAATAAGTATGTGTTTTACAACCATCTCATGATTGGTCTTTGGACATACTCTAGCAGTTTCCACAGCAACCAACATATAATTACAAACCGAATCTCTAAATGATCAGTATAGAGAACAAAACGCATCCGACCCTTAGATATTACATCGCAACCTGCTTATTATCTGGTTTTTAAAATTGTTGAACCAAGTACAATACAATCATGAAATCATCTATGATCAGGGATCTAAGGGGTTTTTTTATCGTAAAGCGAGGAATTCATTAAGTAAAAACATAGGGGAACAAGCAGCGAAGGACATAAAAGTTGTACAAGCCCGCATACACCTGCATGCAACCACCGACGTAGAAGTTTAAACCTAGAAACCTAATAACAACACGGCTGACGCAGCAAGCCCGGACACCGTGATAGAACCAAACGATGGCAACTGCCATTACACCAGAGAGACCTGCAAACAGGTTCCAAACTAGAAAAACAAAACATGATACAATGAAAGGATAACACAGAGCCATTCTTGAAACAGGACATAGGACGACAACCCTAAATCCTATTGAGAGCTTCATCCGGAGGCAAGGTCCCTTGTTTTTCGACAAGGGTCATGTCAACTGGGACGGAGAAGGCGTCTGACCACTCTTCAGAAGGCGATAACCAAGGGAGGAGACACCAGCAACCTCCAAGTTCCACAACAGGGGCCAAAACCTAACAGTAGTAGCGGCCTTAACACATATAAACCTTGGATCAGCAGGCCTGTAATAGCACCAAATAATCCTAGGGGAAGGTATAAGCTGTGATGCTCCCTTCCACACCTTCCAAATGGAGGAGGGCATGCATAAACGATTCATGGTAGCTGCGGATAGCTCCCCGGAGAGCTATACATTTCAGCAATCCTTACAACGCTTGGATCATTAGGTTGATTAGCTAGATCCTTTGCCGTGGAAGCTTCATCATCACTCAGAACAATCTCTTCATTAAGGGAGCGTCCATCATCGACAAACATGGATGCCATAGTTGTGATTTTTTCCCCAAAGGGATTAATTCCTAATTCCTCAATACCAACTCGGTCAAGCATGATCCTAGTCCTCTCCATTGATGCCTCATTCTGGCAGCTTGCTTGATTAGAGTCATGCGATTAGCTCTATAGGATAAACCTCGTTTTTGTTTCTCAATGTTGTTAATGATGGGAGATGTAAAGGTGAAGGAGCTTGGAAAGAGTGTGATCTTCAAAACATCATCGTTTGCAACTGCTCCGAAACAGTTGGCTCCCAAATTGTCCGGTGAAATTTGAAAGATACCATCATTAATGTAACTCCACAGCTCTCTTCTTTTAGTCACAAAAATGGACTCTTCAACAGTCTCGTCCCTCTTACATTTGTACTTGTTGGAGACCTCGAGCTTGCTCACTCCTTCAATTATCGTGTTGCTTAACGTTTCCTCAGTTTGAACCCCATCAAGATTGGACTGGACTTGGCTAAGATCTGCATTATCATCATATGCCTTAGTCTCAAACGGAGTAGGGTTGATGTTGTTGGCCTTGGTATGCTGAAAGTCAGCAGTTAGCTTTTCATTTAAGGAATTATCCACTTTCTCCTTCATTTGTTTTTCGGTATTGCCTTATTCTATTGGAGAAACTTTGATGAGGCTTGCTGGCAATGAGAACCTCGTACCCTCGGGGTGGGTAAACGAGGTGGCCTTGGAAATGTAGCCTTGTTTTTCGAGCCCTTCGATGATGTTTGTTGTGTCCGGCGAAGGAGGAAGTGGGGGAGATTGGTCTTGCGAGGATTTCCGGTGAGCTTAAGTCACCGTTTTTCCTGGTTTCCTCTCCCATGAGGGCGTAGCTCTAAGTCAAGGGCCATATTTTCCGGAGGTTTTAAAGAGTTTGGTATCTTGCCAGCACTCCCTCTCACCATGACCGATTCTACCGCACCTATAGCAAAACTTAGGCAAGCGTTCGTATTTGAAGGAGATCTCAATAGGCTTGAAATTTTGCCTGTTGAGCATGAATCCCGTCCTCAGCGGGTCTTCTACCCTGATTGCCACACGCAAACTTAACTGTCCATCCCATTTAACTTTGCTTTTGTCGTTCAGATTGGAGGGTAAGTTGTGAATTTGAATCCAGAATTCTTCCAGGGAGAAATCGAGTTCATTGAAAGCTACCTCAGTGAGCCACTCCTTGAGAATGAGCAGGTGATCTTGGACTGGCCAGGGCCTGTTCCCAAGTATCCTCAGCCTGTCTTCCGGCGACTGAAATACGAACAGGAAAACGTTGTTACCCAGGTCATTGCACTCTAAGTCAGGGCATTTCCATGCTCTTCTGAGGATAACGTTTAGAATAAACTGTTTAGCCGTTGTGTCGAAAATGACCTTTCCAACAAGAGCGTGATTCTTAATGGCGAAATTTATTTCGCCGTCTTCATTAAGATCCAATGATTCGAGGGTATCATTCTCCTTGTTCTCCGTGGCTAATAGTAGTGGAGGTGAATGATTCGAGATAGCAGCCTGAAATACCTTGTCTGTGGTGAAAGTTAATGCCACGATGTAGTTGAGAAAGGAATCTTGCACAAGGTTGGTTAAGGGAAGTAAAGGCACTTAGAAAGGGAAAGTGATGGTAGTTAAGGAAAGGTGTTAGTGTTGGAGAAAAAGAAGAAGCAGTAAGGCACGAGGCCGACAAGGGATAAATAAAAACAAAGTTGAAAATGTAGCCTACGGGGCAGTGACTCAAAGCTTCTCAGCACACCGGAAAGGGGAACATACTCAACCAAGATAAAAGTTACTTCTACTCGTGAAGACTTAACATCTTTGAGAAGGCATCAAAATCCTTTAGCCAAGATGAGACTGGAGGAGTTTGCATGTCAATTATTAATCAATGTAGGAGATTATTAAAAGTCAATCAGGGATCCAAAGGTACTAGCAGCAGTTGCACTCTTGAAAATATCAAATTCTAATATATTTTAGAGATTTTTTTTTGTATTTTATATCCATGATCTAGACATGCACCCTTTAAAAACTTCATAATTCATATAATATTAATAAGTATAAAAGTTCACATTCTAACATAAAATTTTATGTCGTAGTATATTATTAAGAGATCAATCGAATCGAAAATGGCCAAGAGGGGTGAATTAGCTTTTCAAAAATGAAGGGAGCAAATTGAAAATGTAGAAAATAAAGACAATGCATCTTATAGTGGTTCAAGCTTAGAACAAGCTCTACATCCACTACCTTAGCTCCCACTAAGGATTTTTAACCAATTTCATTAGAAATCCGTCCCCTTTTCTCGGATTAGGAGGAAATCTTACAATCGATTAATCTTTCTACCCAAAGATTAATCAAGACTCTCTCAAATACAAAAATTGTTGGCAAATGAAAGATAAACCTTACAAGGTGGAATATTTGCCCCAAATTACAAGTTCACTCAACCCAAATTGATAAAAAATGAATACAATTGAAAATCACTTCAATTGAGTACAAGGGTTTAACTCTAATAACTCAAAGGTTTAGATTTGTGCTTGGATTGTTGCAATTAAGTTCAATAGTTGTTGTTGTTGTAGCTTTTGAGGCTTGTTTATATACCCTTCCATTGATTTCTAGCTGTTCTGCTGGTTGAGATCATCAATTGAGTCGTTTGGCTTCATTTTCCCGCAATAAATACACTTCTGCAATCTATCATATCGGTACTCGAACAATCGTATCGATACCTGTCTCAGAATAGAAAAAGTCGTTGTGCACATTTAAGATGGTGTATCGATATGCTATAAGGGCGTATCGGTACGGGTATAGAGTAAAAACATGAGCGTATCGATACTCTATGACCGTATCGATACGAATTTTGCTCACTAGAATCCTAAGGAAATCTTTTGTAAAAAGTATATCAATACATTATATGGTCGTATCGATACGGTCTAATGATCGTTTGAATTTTGCTAAAATCATAACTGGCAAGCAACCGTAAAAAAATTTTAATGCAAAGATTTATCGAATCAGATCAAACCGTATCGATACGGGGACTTACCGTATCGGTACGCTATGCCTTAAAGTTAAGCCAAACTAAAATATCATATCAATACGGGTAAAATCGTATCGATACGCTTTTGTCTATTAAAATTCTAGAACCTAAAAACCTATCGATACGGTTATAACACTTAATTTTTTTTTCTTGAAGCAATTTATTTGACTTAGAAATATTTTGGTTCAAATTTGTTAATTTGTCAATTTGTGAGACTTTGAAATACTTAAAAATTTATTTACTTTTACAAAAAAATTCTTAATTACTTTGTTATATCAAGTTAAATTTTACATATATGATCCAAAAATTCAAATTTATCAAGCAAAATTCTCCTTAGATATGTGAAGATTTTTTCTCACTAAGAAAAAACTCCTAATTTTGACTACTTTTAATTTAAACTCAAAATTCTCTCAATTCTCTTAATTAAATTTCCCAATTAAACTTTCAACGGAAACGTTAGATCCTAATCTTCAAATTGAATCAATTACCATAAAAAAAATTAAGCAAAACTGAATTTTCATTCATTTAGAATCAGCTTAAAAACACAATCCCAAACTCTCATTCCCCCTTTAAAACTTCAACCTCAAACACCACTTCCCTTTCACCCTTCACGATCCGCACCTTATTCAAGTTCCCGATCTCAACCGTCGATGACATCCTAATCCAACAGCCAATATTTAAATTTCGAATTGAGAATTCGATCTCCGTCATTTCCTTTCCCACCAATCAGCTTTCTCCATCTCCCTTATAAATCTCTCCCTCTTAACCGCCGTTTAGCAAAATTAACATAATCTGAAAAAAAAAAATTCAAAATTCTTACGCCTCGTAAGATTGTTTCGCTGAATCATGGCCGCCGCTACTGCCTCCGCCGTTTCTCCTGCCGCGAAGAAGAAAACTGCTGGCGCTAAGAAGCCGAAATCTGCTTCCTCTCACCCTCCGTTTTTTGATGTATTTTCTCTCTCTAGAAACCCTAAGTTATTCTCTCTTATCATAGATTATTAATTTGATAATTTTGTTAATTTTTTTAGATGATTTCGAGTGCGATCCTCTCGTTGAAAGAAAGAACTGGATCGAGCCAGTATGCTATTGCGAAGTTCATCGAAGAAAAGTATAAGCAACTGCCTTCGAATTTCCGAAAGGTTTTACTTGTTCAGTTGAAGAAGTTTGTTGCTTCTGGAAAGCTCGTCAAGGTCAAAGCCTCCTACAAGCTCCCTCCGGCCTCCGCCGCCGTCAAGAAGCCTGCCACCGTGAAGCCGAAAGATGCTTCCTCTGCTACCGTGAAACCGAAGCCGAAGGCAGTCAAAGCCGTGACAAAACCGAAAGCGAAAACCAAAGTTGCTACGCCTGTTAAGGCTAAGGCTAAAGTTGCGGCGAAACCTAAGGCTAAAGCTAAAACTAAAGCAGTGACTAAGCCAACTAAGGTGGCGAAGACGGCCAAAACAAGTTCGCCAGCGAAGAAAGTGAAGTCTCCGTCAAAGAAGAAGGTCGTGGTGGCAAAGAAGCCAAAGAGTTTGAAATCGCCGGCTAAGAAAGCGGCGAAAAAGGCGACGAAATGAAGAGGATAGATTGTTTTGTTTGTTTGGTGGTTTTGGTTTGCAGTGTAGGTGTAAATTTGATGGTGTAGTAGGGGTAGTTTTGGAATGGCAGACCTATATATATGTTATATTTGCATTTATTATTTATAAAACATATTATTAGTAGGGTTTTTGTTTCTATCATTTCATATATTATCTCCGTCCCATCTGGTCAAATTTTTTCAACTTTAACTATAATTTATTTAAATATTTTAATTAATTAAAAATTATAAAAAATATATTTAAAAACGAGTTGATTCAAAGTTTTTAAAATATATTTTTTCATATTTTTATCAATAATAAATTTTAAATTATAAGAGGTCAAAGTTGAAAAAATTTGACCTAAAAAAAGTCAACATGTGACAGTTTTAGTGGGACAGAGGGAATATTAGTTTGTAATATGAACCTTTTGGCTCTATATTCGAATGAAAAATAGATGTTAATTCTAATTAGTGGTTTCTATCTTATCTTAATCTACCATTGTCGATTTGGGTAGAAATTTTCGCTCTATTCTGATTGTTATCAGATTATTAAGCATGTTTGATAGGACGTGGCATATCATATGTGTAGGAGTTTCATGCCCTTGCTGCTCTGCCACTGGGACGTGTCCCTCTTCTTAGGTGTGTGAATTTTGAATATTTGATTTAATTTTGAAAATTTGGATATCTAAAAATTTTATATAAATATTTAAGTAATTCATATTTAATTTGAAAAAATTGGACACCTAATTTTTGGATATCTTAAATTATAATTTAATTTAATTATATTTTTTATTTTGAAGATTATATCATAAAAATTTTAAGATTTCGAATATAAAATATTACAAATTATTGAATATAAACAAAATTTGTGTCCATAAATATTTTGTAAAAGTAATATTAAAAAATTAAATTTTTAAATAATCAAATAACCTTATGTGATCCGAATATAAAATCACTATACAGTTAAGATATTTTTGCTCACCCTTACCGCTTCTTCCCAACTCCATTCTTGTATCTTGACACGTCTAAACATTGAAAAAGATTGCTATTGAGCTGGGCTTAAAAGGATCTATTGCCTCATCTCTAACTTGCCCCACCATTCACAATGCTGCTAGAATTTAAATATACAACTTTGTTTATAATTAAATTTGAACATAAACTCGAGCAACTTGACTTGACTTACTCGAATTTCATAAACTCGAAAAAATTTCAAATAAAATCTTAGTTATATAATATGATTCGTCAATTCGTTAAACTAAATTTTTTTTTGACTCGACTTGATCGAATACCCAATCCTACTTGGACTTTTAAGTGCTGAAGTGCTCCGACGCCGTTTGCTGGATTAACCGGCTTGCTTGGCTTTCCTCTGCGCATGCTTTTCTTCCTTTGTTACAATTCTTTGTTGCTTCATTAATTTGATGTCAAATTTATGGTGAATTTGTCATTGTATTCGTATAATCTTATTAAACAAGGATTTGCCTGCATAAATGGACGTAAGAAGTTGCTTATTTGTTTAAACTGGTCTCATGATTCAGCTTTTACATTTTGGAGCCGTTTTCTCTTGACCGCTATTTGTGTGCATATTTGATGACATTCTCTTTCAAATTATTTTGTCAATCATTATCATGAATTTAATGATAAACTTGACTCAACGATTATGCATGCTTTTCCACGTTCAATTCCCGTCTATGCCAGTTTTTTTTTTCTTAAATTTTTAACAGTACGTGTCATCATCTTATTCGACGATTATTAATAATTTCTTAACAAAATTAAGACTGAATTGATAAAATTTGTAAATAATGAGAACCAAATGTGTTATAATGAGAACCCAATGTGTTATACACAAATTATTTAATTGTCATGACAATAATTAAAACCAAATTGAAAGTTTACTAACCTAATTGATTAAATATTTTGCTTAGTGATCAAATTAGAACTGAGTTTATAATTTAATGGTCTCTAATGTAATTTATCCTAATAAATGTATAATATTTAAATTATAAGATAAACTCAAATAAGTACATCAAAATACATCAATAAATACTTAAAAAGTATACATCCACCCATATACAGTAAAATATTGATTTTTTTTTTATAATATACATGTTTGTCTTACTGTCTATGTTCTAGGTACGAGACAACCCCTCCCAATAATATCATTTTCAAGATTTGAATTCGTGTCATCTCCTTGCAATATGTCTTACCAATATATTTAACTTTTGTTGGTAAAATATTGACAACTTCAATTTCAAATAACCCTAATCAAAACAAGGTTCCATATGACTTGGGCTTATGTTTGGTTCGGTGTTATAACCCACAAAAAAATTGGCTTTTTTACGCATATATATCAAAATAGCACTTATTTTTCACAGGATTTAGGCAGGCCGGTTGACTAGACCTGCTTTCACTTACGTGACATAATTTTAAAAATATGAAACACATTACGATACAAACAAGCTAAAAATTAAACGAATTTTGTCAAAAAAATATATATGAAAGACATTACATGTAAGAAAAACACCTAATTTGACTTAGTAGTTAGAATATAAAAATATTTTATTTCTGTATAAATATTTTATTTATATATATTAATATTATTTAGAATATAAAAATATTTTATTTCTGTATAAATATTTTATTTATATATATTAATATTATTTAGAATATAAAAATATTTTATTTATGCATAAATATTTTATAGAAATATTTTATTTATATTATTTATATGTATTATTTGTATTAAAATAAAATAAAAATGGTTAAATTGACTTTATAGCCATTTACACGGTAGAGATGTGGAGATGCCGGTGAGGTTTTTTGGGAAGTTTTGTATGGATGCTGGGGGAGCCCCCCTTCCCCTTAGGTGTATCCTTATTAATAAGGATTAGAAGGGCTTGAAAAGGGGTGAAGTCATGTGTCAATGGGTTGACACGTGTCTTTAGTGTATCGTCGTAGTTTGGCTATAGCTATTAATCATGTGCATAAACACATGGTTAAGGATAGCGTTCGCATGTCGAGTTCGTAAAAGGTCGCAATTGGCTGTTTGTACGGTTGAAGTCGGCTAGTATGTTCACAAAGAGTTTGACACGTGTCTTTAGTGTATCGTCGTGGCTTGGCTATCGCTATAAATCACGTGCATCAACACATGGTTTAGGATGGTGTTCGCATGTCGAGTTCATAAAGGGTCGCGATTGGCCGTTCGTATGATCGAAGTCTGCTAATACGTTCACAAAGAGTTATAATTGGGTGTTTGCGTGATAACGGTTCGCAGATACTAACAAGTATATTTTCTTAAGTGCTACAAATCCAAATATTGAATTTTGTCCAAATACGAATCAATAATTCTTTCATATATGAAAAAGATTAAATGTATAATATAACTTACAAAACATATACAATTCACTTTAGCACAAACCACATTAGAAGAAACAACACAAGCCATTGCTGTTGACAAGAAAACAGCCCAAATTCCTTTAAGGACATTCATATGGGAACTTGGGAATTTCAAGACCACTTCCCCCGGTTATGAGTTAGTCGTGAAAGACCAGGATGTTCATGACTGAACGGTGATGTTAGCGTTACTCTGCTCGGCCAGTTTCGTAGGAGACGATTTCGTCGCATCGTTTACCTTCTTCACTCGATCGTTAAACCTGCTACCTCCATTGCAGCCCACTCCATTCTTCTGACCTTTACATTTGTGCTCATTCGCAGAATCGGTCGGTTCCCTATGGTTACCGAAGCTGTGGCGGTGGCCCTGGCAGCAACCTTTCGGCTTTTCTTCCTCGGCTAGGCGGGCTACATCACCACAACTCTTTCTTCGGGTAAGATTTGGTGACTTTGGCCTAGTTAACGGCAGCTGAAATGAAATAAAAACATGAATGAAGTGGTTCATATACACCAATGCTGCATGAAGAATACAAGGGAACTGGTTCAACAGAATACCTTCTTCAGTTCAACCTTTGGTGGAGGTCCTTCGTAGTAGAAACTCGGGACCGGATTCGCTTTGACGAACAAGCTCTTCCGCAGCTGCTTAAGACCCGCTTCTTCCTCTTCCTTCTTAAGGGCCTCATACTGCTGTCTCTCGGCCTCCAGAGCTTGGTGTTTTTCCTCTAACTTCTGGTAAAACTGGATTGAAGAAGAGCGTGCATATTATGGATTGATGAAACAGAATGCACATATCAATTGTTTGATCAAAGAATGTACCTCCTTCCGTTTCACGGCACGTTCAGCACTTCTAAATGTTGGAGCAGTCCCGATTGTTACCCTCGATCTAGCAGTTCGAACGGATGCAGTAGTACTAGACATAGCTAAGGAAAATTCAAATAAAACAATAACAGCTAATACTGCAACAAACCTTTCTGCTAGAAGAGTTTAAAAAATAAAAAAAGATAACTGCAAATAACATCGAATAGAGGATACGAGGAAGCGACGGACCAATTATCATCGTCATCATGATGCTTCCTTGACATCAGAGGAGTCTTTGGAGAGTTTGTCTGAAACAAATGTAAAACTCTATAAGGTCAGCACCGCGCATGTATCGAAAGTTCAGACAGATGAACTGAAACCTTTTATGTCAATGCCATTCTCTTACTGGTTGAAACTCTTATATATAAATTCCGAATTGAGTCGAGAATTGTAAATACCTCAGAATACTTGGTAGGGGAAGGTGTATAGTCAGCATTTGCGCCAGCTTTGGAGGGACTGAGGTGTGCTTCGGTATTTCCTGCACCGGTGGATTTCGATGCAGTGGTATTCAACGAATTAGGCTTATTGGCCATGCGCACACCTGTGACTTCCCTCCCCATTACACTACATCAGACATAAATTAAGCATCAATGGTATGAAAACATAGTAAGCTTAACAAGATACACAACATTCAAAACCAACTACAGCAGGCAGTTTCGAGTTTCGAGAATGATAAGCACGATGCGATTGTAAGAGATTCGAAACAAGAACACGCATGTCAAATGAAACATGTTTTTCATGTAGATCTGCAGTACAAATTCCACATCTGATGTAAAACATGATTGAATAGGAATCCTTATTTAATGTTGTCTCATGTAGGAAAGCTTTCCAAATACTAAAACATGCAGATGAAGTGATGAAAAAAGATCATTTATTCCCAAAGAACCCTTTTGTTTTTCCAAACTTTGAAATACTTTCACTTTGTTTCAACCTTGGGATACAAAAAAGGTTCCCAAAGAAGAACCTAGAAGTCACATGGCACATGAAATGAAACCTTAAAATACAAAAAACATAAGGAATTTAAGACACTTTTTTAGTATGCAAACATGTCTCCTTCACATATGGTTGTAACAAAGTAAAAAAAAAAGGAAAATATAAATGAAAATCCATGAATCCAAAACCCGGGAGGGGGGGGGGGGGGATTACACGGCAACAGAAAAGCCATGCTCATCCAGAGACAGGACAAACAGAGGAACCAAAAACGATGTTTATTAATTTTTAGACCAAATCAATGAATCATGTAATAGCAAAAACTTGAGGGTGGAAAAACTCAACAAATCCAAAACTTTTAGACCAAAAATTAATAACCAATAGAATGAGAGAGCTACAAGAATTCCAGAAATCCAACACTTTTAGGCCAAACTGAGAAAACGCAGAATCAAAAAAGCACAGCTGGATGAGGAGAAATTTACCAAAACTCTTCATTTCTAAGAGAATTTTCACATAAAACAAACAGAACCCCCAACCCCAAAAAAGCATACCTTTAACTAACATGAACAACAATTCAACAAAGAAAAAGAAAAACAGAAAAGATGATGAGAAAGAAGCAATATACCTTGAAAAGGTGGAAAATCAACTAAACAGATCAAACCCGCATTGCTTATGTATAAACAAAGAAAAAAAACAACAAAAGAAACAAAAAACTAAAAAAAGATAAGAACTTTGATGTATGTATTGACTTACAGATTCTTTTTGTAGCTTAATCTGAGAAGATCTTGAAACCCTGTTTCTCCTCCTCCTTCTGCTTCCTCTCGTTTTCTTTCCTTACAGTTTCTCTCTCTATTCTATTTTAGTCTTAATAACAGACAATTCTCCTTTAATTTAGCTCTACCTCAGGCTTTGAAAGCTGTGTTTTAAATGTTTTTCCTTCGTAAATGTGGATGTGTTGGTTATTTATAGGGGACAGTTTTTTCAGTTTTTATCATTATGTTTTAACACCATGTTTTTGTTCCCCCACGGCGTAATTTATAAGAGTTGTTGGGAAAAAATTAGTTAAAAATATTATTTTAATAATCATCAGATAAAAATATGTTTTTTTTTTGGATTTTTAAAATTTTGCCTTAATTAATTTAGGCCGACTTGCGATGCAACCTAGTTTTAGTGTGTGAGTTTTTTAACAAAGATTTTTTACATACACAAAGTCTTGAACTCGAAACCTGCTTAAGTGATATCAAGTTGTTACCACTTGAACTAACCCCGCTGGTAAAAAAAAAACAAATTTTTTAAAATTAAAAATAGTAAAAAAATATAAGTATAATTTATTTTAATTTTTAGCTAATTATTTTAATAATTTACATTTTAAATCACTGAATTTAATCTTCACTTTTATTTACACCACAAACCTTTAATTTAATCAAATTATATTATTTAATATTAAGACACTTATACTAACATCGTTAAATAATTCTACGAAAAAAATTTAAAAATAACCTTTTACTTAACATATTTTTTACATATCATCGTCAAATAACATTTCATTGATAATTTTAATAATTTTTTATAAGAATTTTTTGAACCATTTTATTTAAATAAATTAAAAGAAAAAAGCAACTGAATTTCTTATAAATTCTAACAAAAAACATATTTAAATTGTCAATTAAACATTATTTATTGATGACATGTGAAACATATGATACATAAAAGTGTCAATTTTAATCTTTCTATTAGAATTATTTAATAGTATCAATATAAGTGACTTGATTTATAAATAATAAAAATTAAATAATGTATTCAGATTAAATTATAGATTTGTGATAATGAAAATGAATGCTAAATTTAGTTATCTAAAATGTAAATTATTCAATTATTTTGGTTACGGTAACACTTAACAATAAACTCAAAAATCGTCCAATATTAACATATACATCGAGGTTTATCATTTGAATAAAAGACCTTCTTTATTAATATTTTATAAAGGACATTAGTTGTAATAAAGTTTTAGTTGCACGAACCAACTTGCCTTAGTGGTTAAGGAAACCGTTGTTGTTCCTAGAGGTCACGGGCTCGAGCACTAGCAGCTGCAGCAGGGTGATTGAGCATACATTGTCAAATGATGAGAGTATATATGTATTTAATCGAAACATGAAATAATTTATTTAAAATTAACAATGATACTTTTCTTATTTTATAAATAAACCTTAAAAGGAAAAAATAAGAAAAATTAACAGTTTTTGTCTATTTGATTATTTTAGTTTGATTAAGAACAAATTTGTTTTGTTAATTTGATTTTAACAATAAATTTAGATTACTTTATTTAATTTTGACAGTTTATCAAATTTCTTGGTGCAATATGACAGTCATATCTAAAATTAACAATTTATTTTATTATTTTGATTCTAACAATAAATTTAAATTACTTTATTCAATTTTTGACAGTTTATCAATTTTTTTGGTGCAATATACCAACAAGTGTTGGTGCATTGATAAGGCACATTATATTGTCAAAGAGAGGACACGAGTTTAACCTTTAGTGACCACATTATTAAGAGGGATAATCACGCACCTCGAACATAGACCGTAAGACGAACATGCATATTACCAAAAAAATTTATTTGTGCAATATGACAATCATATCTAAAATTAACAAATTGTTTTTGTTTTTTTTTTTCATTTAAATTACTTTATTCAATTTTAACGGTTTAACAAATTTTTGGGTGTTATGTGTGTTGGAAAAAATACGATGATGTGAAAATTTTGAGGCATATTTTCTATGGTAAAGGTCTATATTCAAATAATGAAATTACGTCTTCATATTTTACTCTATTAGACCTTTACAACGATATTTCATACGTTCAAAACGGGTGAACGATGAATGAGAAATAAAATTGTGAATTGTATTAAGAAAAAGAAAAAAAACTTATATCCCATATTGATAGGTTACCGAGCATGAGAAATATTTATATACAAGACTCGGAAGTTATTAAATAATTTAAGCTGATATAATATGGGTAATGTAAATATTTAGACTAGTTGTGCCCTTCATGGGTTTCTCTTTATTAAAAATAAATGATCAAGGTTAACCTTAAATTTGGATATTATTTTTTGAATATTCTAGAATTAAAATGATAAATAAATATATATATATTTAAGGGTAAACTATCTGGTTGACCACCAATCTTTTGGGAAAGTTTTAAAATGACCACCTTAAAAAAAACGCGTCATTTGACTACCCAAACTATTAAAATGGGATCAATTTGGCCACCGTCCATTAAGGGGCTAACGGCAGAGCTGACGTGAACCGTTAAAACAAACGGTGACGCTTAGCTGTAAAAAAAAGAGGAAAAAGCCAACTCAGCTTATTAGAAAACAAAACGTCTCATTTTTTTTCTTTACTTCGACACGAAAAAAAAACGCAAATTTCTCTGAACTCTCTCTGAAAACCCAAAAAATTCCCAACGATCTGTGACTATCTGTGATCTTTTGTTGGAGATAGAGAGGAGATGGTCGAACTTCTACGCGAAAAAGGGGATCCTTCTCCGCGATACGGTAAGTTTGATTCTTGTTCTGGGATTAGGGGTGAAATTTCATATTAGGGTTAAAACGATTAGGGCTAAAACGAGATTAGGGATTTCAGATTAGGGTTAAATAATTGATATTAGGGTTAATACAAGATTAGGGATTTCATATTACACTTAAAATTTGCGATTAGGGTTAATAGATTACACTAATCTCAGAAATTAGGGTTAATAGATTACACTTAAAGTTTGATTCTTCGCTTTTGTCTGCTTGTTGTTGGTTTTGTCTGCTTGTTAGGGTTAAAAGATTACACTAATCTCAAAAATTAGGGTATTGCAATAAAATACACTTTTGTTTGTCTTTTTTGTTAGGGTTAATAAGATATACTTTGTTTGTTATACTTTGTTTGTTGGGTTAATAAGATATACTTTGAACAATAAAATACACTTAAAGTTTGAGTGTACATTCTGAAACTAGGGTTAATGAAATACACTTTGTTTGTTTGTTTGTTGGGTTAATAAAATACACTTTTTTTTGTCTTTTTTGTTAGGGTTAATAAGATATACTTTGTTTGTGGGTGGGGTATTTATTATTTGTTTGTTATATGTTGCGTGTAAAATAGTCTATCGCAATTGTAGTGCAAGTGTACACGACGCAAGTAGTAAAGTGATACGAAGTATCGGATATCGTCTCCACAGGGACTGGGCTAACCCTTTCCTTTGCTATCTGCACAAGGGGAAAAAGAATGATTTAAGATTTTGTCACGAGAAATATAAAGTAAACTTAAATAAAAGAGTAGAAGAATATCAAGATAGAAAGAATGGGCTGGTATTGAGTTGCTCAGTAGTACAAGTATTGAATTGCTTAGGATCTCCAGTTCTGTCGTCGCGCCCGTCGCCGACAGCACCTGTCGCGGCGGCTGTCCGTTAGCTGTCGCGGCAGCGAACACTAACTCCGTACTTCAAGCTTGGCAAGAATCCCAGATCTGCCTTGCCCTATCCCTAGGCACAAGTCTGTCGATGATCACGTCTTTGATGATACCTCCCGGCGTGAATCGAAGGATGAACACCGATGTGTATGAATTCTTCCTTAGCCACTTAACCTCGCCCTATCCCTAGGCACGAGATGGTTCAACTATAAACTAGAGAACGCGCTCTTATCTCTTTCGTATACTTAACTCTCCCGATGCTAAGTAAATGGATAACCTCACAATGCTCTCCCGATGCTCTTGCAAGATATTAAAACCAAGATAAAAGAACTTGAAGTTTATTTTATTGAACTTGAAAAATCCTAAAACAAAGCAACCCTTGCAACTACTTTACAAAACAACCCGTAGCCCTAGGGGGAATTTAGAACATGTCGGTGACGGGTGGACGGCAGGGGTTTGGTTTCGGTTATGGGGTAATCGGTTCTGCCCTAGGTTTAATCTATGCCCTTATATAAGCTTTGGGCTCAAGTTATCTAAGGTAACAAGGATTACAACTTTAATTAAAAGTAAGATTCTAATAAAGACTAAATCTCTAAAGTCTCCTACTTTCCAGCCGCATCCTTGTTTCTAGGAATTTCTTCTCCTTGAGCTTTGACTTGACATATCTTTTGATCCGGGGCTTGGAAAAATATTTGGCTTCCACACGACAGACGAGCAGATTTTTCTCTATCTATCGAGATCCACTTTACTTTTCCTCTTCATAAGTCTGCTGTCACCTTGCTGTCACGACAGGTCCATGACAGGTTCGTTCTTCTTCGGCTGCTTGTCCAGTTCAGCTCTTCTGCTTATCTGCCCTGGGTCTGCCTTCTCCGTCTTCTATGGCAGATACCTACAAAAACAGCCATTTTTAGTAGAATCTGTGCCTTTTAATATATTTGTGATGTTTTGCTGTAAACTGACCTAAATGCAATGAATAATGCTTGAATGCAGCAGAAATATGGGTTAAAAAGGGTGTAAATAATAGAACTTTTAAACACTCATCACACCCCCAAACTCAAGTTTTTGCTTGTCCTCAAGCAATTAAACCTAAACGAAGAAAATGAAAACAAGAAAATTTTTTGTGTTGGCCTTTAAACAGTGAACTGTCCCTTACCCGTCGCTCGTTCTCTATGGCGGCAGCAACCTGTCGGATAGGTTAGGATCTGTCCGGAATCTCCCTATAGCTCTCGTGCAGTGTGTGCATGCTTGTGAACAGTTATATGCCAAGATTCTCTTAGTTTCACTAGAATATTCAACTTTAGCTTGTTTAGAGTTTTTCCTACGAGACTGTTTTCTTTCTTTTTCTTACTAGAGCCAGAATTGGGCACCTCTAGTTATTTCCTTTTTTCAAACTTCTTCTCTTTTACTAGAGCCAGTATTTCAGGCACCTCTAGTTAACTGTCTAGAGCCGGTGATAGGCACCTCTAGAAGTTTTTCTCTGGTTATCTGCCTAGAGCCAGTGGTAGGCACCTCTAGGTTTCCTGAGATTCTAGTCTCTTTACTACTCTAAGTGCTAAGCTTTCCTATTCTAGTTTGGCTAAAAGAAATCTAAGCAGTATAACAGTCACAAAAGTGTTTAAGTTTTCAGAACTATAGAAAGGCTCTAAACTTTTCCTTAACCTGTCCTAAAGATGCTGCCACGACAGAGATGTCATGACAGGTAAGTTAACTTCACAGTTTTAAGCCAACAGTTTAATCTTTTCTGATTTTTTTTTAAACCTTAAAATAAAAGACACAACAAATAATAAAAAAATGTACTTAAGACTCCATTAAAGATGGAGGGTTGCCACCCCCAAACTCGAGGGTTGCATTGCCCTCAATGCAAAATGACATGAACAATAAAATAAAGAAAAAGTACATCACAAAATATAAAGGCAGGCAGCAATCAAAGGAAAATAAAAACTTAAATTTTCAGTCGCTGCCCTCGCTGCTGCTGCTGATTCGGATCTGACGGCGGCGTCTGCGCTGTGGGGGAGGCTGGACAGGTTCAGAGACAGGTTCAGGGACAGGTTGCTCCACGAGCTGAACATCGGAACTGCTGCCGCTGTCCCAACTGCTGGTGGTAGTGGTACTAGCCTTAGGCAGCCTTTTCTTGTCTGCCACATGTTTAATCCTCTTGACCCTCGTAAAGTCACTCTCCAAATTCCTCCGGATAAGAGGGCTGTCATCAGTGGCAGGTCTCTTGGTTCCTCGAGGGGAGGTGTCTGCCGGTGGGCTGCCTTCTGCCGTCGGGGCAGGTGATTTGGTGGAAGCAGTCGAGTGGGACGGGGAGGCAGGTGGTGTGGGTGTGTGGACAGGTGTGTGGACAGGAGTGGGGATATGGAAATAATGGGCAGGAAAAGTAGGGAATTGAACATCGGGAAAATTTAAAGTTTGGGTAATAAAATTTACCGTGGAGTTCGTGAAGTCCCGAATAAATGTCATCAATCCCATTTGGCGTTCCTCTACCCGTTGTAAAGTAGCGAGGATGAGGGCAGACTGGTCTGTCGGAGTGGCGTTGGTTTCAGCATCAGGGGCAGGCTCGGTGGCAGGGTCGGTGGGTGGTTCCTCTGATGATTCTGCGGGTGAGCCGGCAGGGTTGAAGGAGGAGACAGGTGTAGCCGCGATCAGCTCCATGAGGCTGTTGATGTTATTGTCTGTCCAACCTCTGCCCTTCCTGATTTTGTCGGAGGGATCCTCGGGCACCGCAGCACATTGGCAGAGGGAAGTTATGGTGAACGGCAGGCAGAGGCGTGAGTCAGAGCGGAAGGCACAGTCCAGGATGCTGTCCCTCATATATCTGCCCACATTAATGGCCCTGTTGTGCATGATGGAGTGAATCAGGGCAAGCCGCTGTCGGTTGACTGTCGTATGGTGGGACGAGGGCAGGATACGCTTTTTGATGAAAGCGTTCCAAAGTTTGGCTTCCGGGCGGAGTTGCCCCCTAGTGACGGAGTGGGGGTTCTTCTTGCTGGTTGTCCATGATGTACCGGCCTCTGTCAACTCCACCATGATGGCATCGTAAGTGGCAGAGTCGAGGGAGTCGATGAATTCCTGGTGAGCATCATCACCGGGGCCAAAGAAAAGGCCAAACATGTGATTGATGCTGTCGGCAGTGAAAGGTACTCGCACTCCTCGAACAGTGACAGATGTCGCCGTTCTGCTGTCTATGGCTGCGTAGAACTCTCGGACTAAGGTGTCGTTAAGCTCGGCCGGTTGTTCAGCAAAATACTCCCATAGTTGAGCCGTAATGGCCTTGAAAATGAACGGCCGGAGTCCCATGTTGGGCGTCTGTCGGATGTACACGAAACCACGTTCCTCCCATAACTCTTTGTTGGCGAAGGGGGATGTTGCTGCGGAAGAAGAGGCGGCAGCAGCGTTACGGCGGGTTTGTCTCGACGACATATTGGTTGCAAGGGCTGTGAAAAAGAGAAAACAAATAAAACTAGAGGAGAAAAATAACAAGAGAGAAAAATCAGAAGTGATGAAAAATGAAACTGGGAAGAGGTTTATATAGCGGTCGAGGAGCTGCCCATTTAATGCCTCAACGGCAGGCGGGAATAACGCGTCTGACACGCATTTATGCGTCTGCTGTGCGTCTGCCGCACGCTTCTGTGTCTGCAGTGTCAAACTGTTGACAGCCTGTCAAGTCCGTCTGCGCCGGCAGCTGAAACGACAGGTTATCATAAATGGGCTTTCTTGGGCTGGTGGATGGGCGGTGGGTTTGGGCCACTTCTTTTTTTTCTTCTTGACTCCTTTATTTCCTAAAAACTGAAATTAGAAAAAACAAAACATTATTCGAATAAAATAAACCTAATTCCTAATAAATAATAATAATAAAAATAAAAATAAAACTTAGGTTAAGTTAGGGGTGCCTTGTGGGGCATCTCCTAAAGTAACCACTTCCTGAATTCCTGGGGCTTCAGTCCCCTGATAATGCTTGAGTCGTTGTCCATTGACTTTGAATTGGTGCCCGTCTTTTAATGATTGAATTGTGATGGCACCATGGGGAAAAACTTGAACTACTTGAAACGGGCCAGACCATCTAGACTTTAGCTTTCCTGGGAAGAGTTTAAGTCTAGAATTAAATAACAACACGAGCTGTCCTGGGCAGAACTGTCGTGGCAGCAGTTTCTTGTCGTGCCACTTCTTAGTCTTTTCCTTGTAAATCCTTGCGTTGTCATAGGCCATTGTCCGTAATTCTTCAATCTCGTTTAGATCTAATAACCTTTTCTGGCCGGCCTTGTCCAAGTCCATATTTACTGCCTTGATTGCCCAATATGCTTTGTGCTCGATCTCGACATGCAAGTGACAGGTTTTCCCATAAATCAGTCGGAATGGAGACATGCCCAATGGAGTCTTGAAAGCTGTCCTGTATGCCCATAATGCATCATTCAGCAGTAAAGACCAATCTTTCCTCGTTGGTTTAACCATCTTTTCAAGAATGTTCTTCACTTCCCTATTGGATATCTCAGCCTGTCCATTGGTCTGTGGGTGGTATGCTGTCGCGATCCTGTGCTTGACACCATATTTCTTCAAGGCCGCAGCAATTACCCTATTATCAAAATGTCTCCCCTCATCACTGATAATCGCCCTATGGATGCCAAATCTAGAAAAAATGTTTTTATGCAAAAACTTTTGGACCGTCTTGGCATCATTCTTTTGAGTTGCGATTGCTTCAACCCACTTGGAGACACAGTCCACTGCTAGGAGGATGTAAAGATTTCCACACGAAGATGGAAAAGGTCCCATAAAATCAATCCCCCAAACATCAAAGATCTCTACTTCTAGAATATTCTGCAGTGGCATCTCGTTTCTCCTCGAGATGTTACCTGTCCGCTGGCACCTGTCACAGCTTTTATAAAATTCCTGTGCATCTTTATAAAGTGTCAGCCAGTAGAACCCTGACTGCAGCACCTTGGCAGCAGTTTTATTGCCTCCTAAGTGACCTCCATATTGTGAAGCATGACAGTGATGGAGAATGTCTTCTTGTTCTTCTTGTGGTACACACCTTCTTATAACCTGATCTGCGCACATTTTGAAAAGAAGAGGTTCGTCCCAATAATAATGTTTAACATCATTTTGGAACCTCTTCCTTGTTTGATAATTAAGATCAGAAGGTAATATTCCGCTAACTATAAAATTAACGAAATCAGCATACCAGGGAAGGTTAGAAGACTTACCTGCCGCCATGGCTGTCGCGACAGCGATTGCGGCAGCAAAGAGCTGCTCATCTGGGAAGGTCTCCAGTATGTGTGTCTCATCTAAAGGTAGACTCTGTCCCGTCTCCAACCTCGACAAGTGGTCTGCCACTTGATTTTCTGTCCCCTTTTTGTCTTTGATCTCAAGGTCGAACTCTTGTAATAGCAAGATCCATCGTATCAGCCTAGGCTTCGCATCCTTCTTTGCGAACAAATACTTGAGGGCAGAATGGTCGGTGTGTATTATTACCTTCATTCCAAGTATGTAAGAACGAAACTTGTCGATGGAGAACACCACAGCTAACAGCTCCTTTTCTGTGGTGGTATAGTTCACTTGGGCTTCATTTAATGTTTTGCTAGCATAATATATGACGTGAAACAGCCTGTCTCTGCGCTGCCCAAGTGCTGCCCCGACAGCATAGTCACTAGCATCACACATGATCTCGAATGGCTGTGTCCAGTCTGGTGGCTGTACTATGGGGGCTGTCACTAACTTTTCCTTCAGAACCTTGAATGCTTCAGTACATTCCTCATTAAAGTCAAAGGGTCGGTTCTGCTCTAGAAGATGGCATAGCGGCTTGGTGATCTTTGAAAAATTTGCAATAAATCTTCTATAAAAACCAGCATGCCCTAAAAAACTCCTTATGCCCTTGACTGTCGTTGGCGGCGGCAGCTTCTCTATGACTTCAATTTTTGCCCTGTCGACCTCTATCCCACGGTAGCTAATCTTATGGCCTAGAAATATCCCTTCATCTACCATAAAATGGCATTTTTCCCAATTTAGAACAAGATTAGCTTTTTCACATCTTTCAAGTACCTTTTGAAGATTGCCGAGGAAGCTCTCAAAATCGTCTCCAAAGACAGAAAAATCATCCATGAAAATCTCAAGGAAGTCCTCTACCATGTCGGAGAATATTGCCATCATGCACCTTTGGAAGGTGGCAGGTGCGTTACAGAGGCCGAACGGCATCCTCCTAAATGCGTATGTTCCGTAAGGGCATGTGAAAGTCGTTTTCTCTTGATCTTCTGGTGCAATAGCAATTTGGTTATAACCTGAATAACCATCAAGAAAACAATAATAAGATTTACCCGCTAATCTATCAAGCATTTGATCAATAAAGGGTAAATGGAAGTGGTCCTTTCGGGTAGCTTTGTTAAGCTTCCGATAGTCCATACAAACCCTCCAACCGGTCACAGTCCTGGTTGGGATTAGTTCATTGTTTTCGTTGGTAATCACGGTCATGCCTCCTTTCTTGGGAACACATTGCACCGGGCTTACCCATTTGCTGTCGGAGATGGCGTAAATAATACCAGCATCTAACCATTTAATTATCTCCTTACGCACTACCTCCTTCATCGCATGGTTTAGCCGCCTTTAGGCATCTATAGTCGGCTTATGATCTTCCTCAAGGAGGATTTTGTGCATGCATAACGCCGGACTAATGCCCTGAATGTCTGCTATCGTCCATCCAATCGCCTTTTTGTGCTGCCTTAGCATGTCGATCAGCTGTCGTTCCTGTTCCTGCGGAAGCTTAGCAGAGATGATTACGGGCAGTGTGTCATCACAACCAAGATAAGCATATTTAAGCTGCCCTGGCAGGGGCTTAAGTTCTAAGACAGGTGGTTCAACAGTAGAGGGCTTTTGGATTAAATGGTTATCCGAAGTGTAATTCAAAGGTTCGAATAACTTACCTGGACGATGGTCTAACCAGTTTACCTCCTCATGACCTTCAGTATCAGATGTATCGGATTCAGAGGAGTTGCTGTCGTCGGTGCTGTCGTCATCGCTGTCGTGACAGGCCTGTAGGTGGCTGTCGCAGCAGTGACCAATTTTTTTATCACGGCAGCCCGACCTGATGCAGGGGTAATCAAAGGTCACCTCAATGATGGCCTTGCATTCCTCGTCTACATCAACATGTTTCATTGCTTGGAGAACATTCAACTTAATTTGTTGATCGTTTACGCGCATGGTGAGTTCTCCTTTCTCCACATCAATCAATGATCTTCCCGTGGCTAAGAAGGGTCGCCCAAGGATGACTGGTGCGTTCTCATCTGCCTCACAATCTAAAATAAGAAAGTCAGCAGGAAAAATAAGCTTATCCACTCTTACCAAAATATCTTCAATTTTTCCCTCGGGGTGAACGTAAGAGCGGTCGGCTAGCTGCAGGGTAACTGTCGTGGGCCGCGCCTTCCCAATACCTAATTTCTGAAAAACAGATTTGGGCATTAGATTAACACTAGCTCCAAGATCACAAAGTGCCTTACCCACAAATTTGTCGCCGATTACACAAGGTATGATGAAGCTCCCCGGATCCTTCTTTTTCTGGGGTGGCTGCCGATGAAGAATACTCATGCAACCTTCTTGCATCCTTACCGTTTCAAATTCCCCAAGTTTAGATTTTTTCGACATAACATCCTTGAGAAATTTAGCATAACCGGGCATCTCCCTAACAGCATCTAACAACGGAATGTTAATATGAACCTGTTTAAAAATATCATAGATTTTTTTGAGTTGAGATTCATGCTTAGCTTGCTGTATCCGTTGCGGAAAAGGTGGTGGAGGACGATAATCAGCGATGCGTCCTTCCTACTGCATGCGAATCTGAGGACGGTATTCATCTTTCTTCTCCTCTGTCGCTTCTGCTGTCGTGACAGGCTCATCGGCAGCAGTCTGTTTATCACCTGTCGGGGCAGCTTCCTCGGCAGGTTGATCCAAGGCAGGTTCCTTTTCTGTTTCAGCTTTTTCCGGTCCTGGTAACTTTTTCCCACTCCTAGTAGTAATCGCCTTACATTGCTCATGTGGGGGCGGTCTAGCATTTTCAGTATTGCTAGGAAAACCTCCATTCTGCCTTGGCTTAATATGCTGGGACACCTGACCCATTTGTGTCTCTAGAGATTTCAAGGTAGCCTCATGATTTGTCATTCTCATCTTGGTTTCGTCCATAAAGTTTTCCGTCTTCTTGACAAACTGATTAATATTTTCCATATACGTACCAGTCTGAGACATAAAAGTGGCCAGAGTCTGCTCCAATATACTACTCGTGGCAGGTGGTGGCTGCTGTTGCTGTTGCGGCGGCAGGTTCTGCGGCTGCAGTTGCTGACGCGTCAACAATCTAGGACCCCCCTGATTCTGATGATGTGCTTGCGGATTCAAAGCATTGTTGGGGTTACTCCAAGAAAATTTGGGATCCTTCCGCCAATTAGGGTTGTAGTTGTTGGAATTGTAGTTCGGCTTGTAATTTCCAACATATTTTCCCTCTTCTACATTTATAGGGCACTCATCCCTACTATGATTTCCCTCACAGATAGTACAAACTTCCTCGACAGCAAATCCTTGTAGTTCGTCTTCATTTAATAATCGTTTCATTGCTTTAGTAAGGAATGCTACCTGTGATTTCATAGTGCTGTCGGCCTCATAATCCTTGACAGCAAGTACCCGTTTACCCCCTCTTCTTGCAGTCGGAAACTGCTCTTCATTCTTAGCCAGATTTTTCAAAACTTGCAGCGCCTCGTCTGGATCTTTATCCAATAATAGTCCATTTGCTGCAGAATCAATTCTAATGCGAGTTTGTAAGTTAGCAGCATTATAGAATTTAGTTACCTGATTCCAGACGGGGAATCCATGCATTGGGCAGTTCCGAAGAAGAGTAGTAAACCTGTCCCAGGCCTCGTGCATTGGCTCGTCATCTTCCTGTTGAAAAGTAGCAATTTCGTTACGTAATCGCTCAGATAAATGCGAAGGATTAAAACGAGATAAAAATTCACGAGTTAAATCTGCCCAAGTCATAATGGAACCCGGTGTTAGTTTATTCCACCAAGTTTTAGCTCTGTCCCTCAAGGAATGGGGAAATAACCGAAGCCTCAGTATCTCCGGACTAACTCCTGGCAGTCTAAACGAACCACAGATCTCCTGGAACGTTTTGAGATGCTCCCTAGCATCTTCTGTCGCAGAACCACTAAACTGTTCGGCGTTGTTGATCATACTAAACATGACAGGTTTAAGCTCGAAGTTATCAACATCAATATCCGGCAGCGTGGTCTCCAGCTCTACATGATCATTCAGCATGTAGTCACGACATGACCGTCGTCCACCTGCTGCGGGCGGATCGCCGACAGGTGGGTTATTATTGCCAATGGGTGGTATGAAACCACCAGCAGGTTGGTTATGACCCATTTTCTCTAGCTGTTCCTCGAGATATTCGTTTCTGTCTAAAAGTCGGCGAAGTTGTTTCTTGAGATTGAAGGAACGTTCGATTTCCGGATCTAATTTATATTCAGGATCTTCGCCTCTTTTAGATCTGTGCATAAACAAGAAAACCTCGTGAAAAGCGAGAGTTGAAAACACAAAAGAAAGATTAAAGAAAAATAAAAATAAAAACGAAAATAAAAATAAAAATAAAAGCGAAAACTGCAATAAAAGAAAGATGTAGTTATGTTGCCAATCCCCGGCAACGGTGCCAAAAACTTGTTACGTGTAAAATAGTCTATCGCAATTGTAGTGCAAGTGTACACGACGCAAGTAGTAAAGTGATACGAAGTATCGGATATCGTCTCTACAGGGACTGGGCTAACCCTTTCCTTTGCTATCTGCACAAGGGGAAAAAGAATGATTTAAGATTTTGTCACGAGAAATATAAAGTAAACTTAAATAAAAGAGTAGAAGAATATCAAGATAGAAAGAATGGGCTGGTATTGAGTTGCTCAGTAGTGCAGGTATTGAATTGCTTAGGATCTCCAGTTCTGTCGTCGCGCCCGTCGCCGACAGCACCTGTCGCGGTAGCTGTCCGTTAGCTGTCGCGGCAGCGAACACTAACTCCGTACTTCAAGCTTGGCAAGAATCCCAGATCTGCCTTGCCCTATCCCTAGGCACAAGTCTGTCGATGATCACGTCTTTGATGATACCTCCCGGCGTGAATCGAAGGATGAACACCGATGTGTATGAATTCTTCCTTAGCCACTTAACCTCGCCCTATCCCTAGGTACGAGATGGTTCAACTATAAACTAGAGAACGCGCTCTTATCTCTTTCGTATACTTAACTCTCCCGATGCTAAGTAAATGGATAACCTCACAATGCTCTCCCGATGCTCTTGCAAGATATTAAAACCAAGATAAAAGAACTTGAAGTTTATTTTATTGAACTTGAAAAATCCTAAAACAAAGCAACCCTTGCAACTACTTTACAAAACAACCCGTAGCCCTAGGGGGAATTTAGAACATGTCGGTGACGGGTGGACGGCAGGGGTTTGGTTTCGGTTATGGGGTAATCGGTTCTGCCCTAGGTTTAATCTATGCCCTTATATAAGCTTTGGGCTCAAGTTATCTAAGGTAACAAGGATTACAACTTTAATTAAAAGTAAGATTCTAATAAAGACTAAATCTCTAAAGTCTCCTACTTTCCAGCCGCATCCTTGTTTCTAGGAATTTCTTCTCCTTGAGCTTTGGCTTGACATATCTTTTGATCCGGGGCTTGGAAAAATATTTGGCTTCCACACGACAGACGAGCAGATTTTTCTCTATCTATCGAGATCCACTTTACTTTTCCTCTTCATAAGTCTGATGTCACCTTGCTGTCACGACAGGTCCATGACAGGTTCGTTCTTCTTCGGCTGCTTGTCCAGTTCAGCTCTTCTGCTTATCTGCCCTGGGCCTGCCTTCTCCGTCTTCTATGGCAGATACCTACAAAAACAGCCATTTTTAGTAGAATCTGTGCCTTTTAATATATTTGTGATGTTTTGCTGTAAACTGACCTAAATGCAATGAATAATGCTTGAATGCAGCAGAAATATGGGTTAAAAAGGGTGTAAATAATAGAACTTTTAAACACTCATTATTATACTTTGTTTGTTGCACTGTGAAAGCATTAATGTTTAGTGTTGTACAATATTTCTGTTATTTGACAGGGGCTGATTCAGACGAGTTTAGTCTTGTTGTACATCATGGATAAAGATTGGATTATTTCGATCACTGTAATGTGAATACTATGTCAATGTTTGAGATTGTTAATATGGTAGAACGATTAGGGATTAGTACTGCTGTGACTGTCTTTTGGAAGGTTTCAGATAGACCATTAGAACTGAAAAAGTTGATAACTGATTATGATGTACTTGAGATCATGTACAGATCATTACATGCATGTACACTTACAGGAAATAGGAGTGGACAATGAGCCTGAGATGAGTGTACATTCTGAAACTAGGGTAGAACCTGAAACTAGGGTAGATTCTGAAACTAGGTTAGATTCAGATTCTAACTCAGAAGATGAGGAGTACCTTGTGGAGTCAGACTCATCCAGTCATAAGTCTGAATTTAGTGACAGTGAAACAGAAGTTCTTAGCTCTGAAACTGAAATGTGTAGTGGGAATTTTGGTTTGGGCAGTGATCAAGTACAATATGAAACTGACAATGACAGTGGCAAATCTGACTCACTACACAGTGTAGATGAGTCAGATTCAGAGGGTCCAAAAAAACCTAGATTTTCTGAATTTAATTCTGAGTCAGACTTAATAAACCCTAAGTTGAAGGTTGGTCAATTGTTTGCAAGCAAAGACATACTTAAGGATGCCATTAAGATGTATGTAACACCCGTGTTTTGGGGCTAGAAGTTAGTCGGGTTAATTGGTTCGAGTCAGTAAAATGTATTTTTAATCAAATTGACCTTAGTGTGAGCAAATTGAGTTTAGAAAGAAAGGGAGAGATCACTTTGGTAATTAAACCAAAATAAAAATAAAGACCACTTTATCTATCATCTTTTCTTATTTCTTCTTCCTCACCGTGTAAACATCCCAAAATTTCTCCCAAACCCTCTTTACTATTTCGTTCGATTTCCTCATCAATTCAAGGGGCTTTTGAAAGGTAATCACATATTTGAACTCTGCTTTCCATTTCCTATTCATACATGGTCTTAGATTTTAAAAATATGAACTTTTGAAAATTAGGGTTTATATCAAGTTCAGATTTTTAAGGGGGTTTTTCAATTGGTTTTGATAAATTGAGTTGGGGCTTTAGTTAATCATATTAAAAGGTGTAACATATATCAATTTGGTTGAATTTTGATGGATTTCCGAAGTGGGTTCTTAGACCCATTTTTAAGGTGTCAAAAAGTTGATTTTTGGTGGGTTTTAGGGTGTAATTAGAGGGCTGATGGTATATGTATACTAAGGGGATGATTTGGGACCATTTAGATATCATTTGGGTGTTTAAAAACATAATTTTCTGCTAGGTAAAATATGAGTACGAAAATGGAGTTTTGGAGGGTTTTAGGTGAGTTTTGGGGGTTGTTTTAGGTGGAAATTGATAGCCCAATGGTAGTACTATGGTTAGGGGTTGATTTGGGGTTGTTTTTGGGTGCTATGGATGTTGGAAACATGGTTTTTGGACATGGTTTAGGGGCTGCCCGAATTTGCTAAAAATGGGATTTGTTCATGGTTTGCAACATGGTAAATTGTATTTGAATTTGTATTCCGGGTTGATATTTTGATGTTGGGCTGATTTGAGGATTATTTGAATTGTATTGAGGTTGTTTAGAAGCGAGAGTTTGAGTTGGAGAAGCTTCGGGAAGAAATCCGGAAACTTGAAGGTGATGCTTGCTTGGTAGTTGAGCTTGGAGTAGAGGTGAGTGGTTAAATATTTTTAAAATGGTTTTGAGTATTTGGTTCAAGCATGTGAACCTAGGATGGGCTTGGTAAACCCACCTAGAGTTGGGATTAGAGTGGTAGCCTAATCCCAAGCTTTGATTAGAGACTTTGGTTGCACTTTTTAATGGTTGTATATGCCTCGTATTAAATTGTGATGGTGTTGATTATGTATATGTTGTATACATGTATGATGAGGCATGATTGATGCATTGTTATATGCATGTTGATGATAGATATGATATGGTTATACACATGTGTAAAATATAATGTGATATGGTTGCTAATAATGTGCACATGGTGTTGACGTGTGAAATGATATTATGAGGTGGTTTCATGATTCGAGGATCATGGTGAGTACATGCTAGGCATGGAAATGTGGTTTGTGCATAACGGTAAGTCATGGTGAGTACGTGCTAAGCACGGAAGTGTTATGAATTGATATTATGAATGATTAATGAAATGTGTAGTATTGACACTAGTATGCTTGGGTACAAATGATCGATCATTAGGATGTTAGTGTGTACACATGAGTCAAAAGTCGCGCGTGGCCTTGGTGGCGTTGAGTCACCAAGGAGGAGTACGGGTACGCCCGGAAATTGTATTTATATTAGTCGATGATGAGTGGAATCCCATCGACGGGGCGTGAGGATGAGTGGAATCCCCTCCGCGTGAAATGAGGCGTGAGGATGAGTGGAATCCCCTCCGCGTGAATGGTGATGAGTGTAATCCCACCGTTAGGTAATGGTTGTGTTGTTGGATGTGAGATCCAACGGTTATCCGCGTATTCGAGTTATAGCTAGGTGCCAATATGGATTGTAGTTTATGTTGCCATTATGTGGTTAATTGTGAACCAATGTGATTTGGGATGTGTTGCTAACATGGTTTAATATATGTGATATCATATGTTGTGGGTTTAAACATGTTGAGCATAGCATGATATTGATTATATGTTCATGCATCATTTAGAATTATGGCTCGTGTGGACCGGAGGTAAGAACATGCATTTTATCTTGGTTGTAGCTCGTGCTTGGACCCTGCATTGTCGAGGTTTGTGTAGAACTAATGTTTTGATATAATAATTGAAAAATGTTTTGGACTGATTTAAAAAGTATTTAAAACATTTCCAAAGTCCAAACAACTTGAAATAATATTTAAGGAATTTTTCATAAAGGTTTTTCATGTTTTCAAAGGCCAATTTTAACAAAACTGACCAAGTGTTTCGAAACACCTTAGGGCGTTTCGAAACAGGTGCCTCCAGTGGCCAAAACGTTTCGATACTCGTATCGAAACGGGGCCAGCGTTTTGAAACAGGCTAGGCCGTTTCGATACGCCCACGTGGCACTGACCACAACGGTCATAAACCCCAACGGCTCTTTCCCAACTAACTTTTAAATGCAGGTCGTTTCGATACGGGCTTATAGCGTTCCGATACGCGTTCCGAAGTGGCAAGGGGTGTTCCGAAACGGGTACCTTGACAGACTGCAACGGCTCTTTCTATATTGAGGGTGTTTCGAAACGGCTTCGAGCGTTTCGAAACGGGGAGCTGCAGACTGCATTTATGGAGGGAATTAAAGGCTCCAACGACTCTATTTCAACCCCAACGGTCCTAAACGGCTATAAACTCAATTGGGAGTATAAAAGGGACCTCCAAGCATCAAGAGAAGGCTAATGCTTCAATTGTCAATCAACAAATGATCAAGAAATTGTCTTAGTACTTAATTTGTCAATTCTTGTATAGACAAACACTAGTGAGCCAAAATTGTCAAATTTGCTCAAGTGTTTTAGGTTTTGGGTGAGTGCTTCATTGTGCAAACAAACACCTATTAGAGGGTTTAAGTTTGCTTTATTTATCTCTTTGTAAAAGAGGGTTTTGATCAAGGCTTGGGTAGAAGCTTGATCGGTTGTAAGGGTTTCCTCCTAATCCTAGAAAAGGGGACGAATCAATTAGTGGATTGATTGTGAAATCCTTAGTAGGAAGATAAGGTAGTGGATGTAGGTGCTTGTTAGAAGGCCGAACCACTATAAATCTTTGTGTCTTTAATCTTTCTAGCTTCCACAACCCTTCCACCCAAATATCCACCTCTCCACCATTTGGTGAGCTAAATTGGTTGATCGAATCGAGCTCCACACAACCCAACAATTGGTATCAGAGCTTGGCTCAATCGAAGAGGATTAACATCCTATTGAGAAGATCTGGCAAGCTCGATCACATATTCATCAACCGGCTCAAATGGCACAATCTATCGACAAACCGCCTTTCTTTGACGGAGCTCACTATGCCCATTGGAAGACAAAGATGAAATTCTTCATCAAATCAAGAGATTACAAGCTATGGGATGTAGTTGAAGATGGTCCGTTCGTGCCTAAAAGTAGCAAAGCGGAGTGGAGTGCCGACGATCGCAAGAAGATGGAGCTAAATTGCAAAGCCTTGCACATTCTATTTTGTGCATTTGGTCCATCCAACTATGAGAAGATGTCTTCTTGTGAGAGTGTCAAGGAGTTATGGGACAAGCTTGAAGTCACATACGAGGGGACAAATGAAGTCAAGGAGACCAAGATTGGGCTCCTAACCTTGGAGTATGAGAACTTCAAAATGGATCCGGAAGAGAACATCGAGAAGATGTTTGATAGGTTCTCCACCATCACCAATGGTCTCAAAGGCTATGGAGAAGCCATCCCGGATGAGAAGCTTGTTCGAAAGCTCATCTACTCACTTCCCGAGTCTTGGGACTCAAAGAGGACCGCCATCATCGAAGCAAAAAATTTGAAGACTTTGAAGCTTGATGAACTCATGGGGTCACTCCTTACTCATCAAATCATGAAGAAGAACAAAGAGGATGAGAAGAAAAGGGAAGAAATAAGAGCTATGGGAGAGAAGAAACTCAAAGGGCTTGGCATCAATGCAAGTGCCATGGCTCTCAAATCCTCCACTTGTCATCATGTTTACTCAAGTGAAGAGGAGGATGAAGAAGAAGAGATAGTTCATCTCTTCAAGAAGTGTGCCCCGTTCATGAAGAAAGCCTTGAGAGAGCTTGAACGAGAACCTAAGAGAAAGGAGAGGGCAAGCACTTCAAGCCATAAGAAGAAGGCACATTTGGCTACTTGGAGTGATGAAGACTCCACCGACGATGAACAAGCCAACCTTTGCCTTATGGCCATCGAAGAAGATTCAAGGGTAACTTCTAATTCATCTACTTCATGTTCTTATTCCTTTGATGAATTACAAGATGCCTATGATGATTTGGTTTTAGATTTTAAAAGCCACATTTTGAAAAACAAAAAATTGGTTTCAAAGTTAAAAATTCAAAATGATTTGCTTTCTAAAACCAAACTTGAACTTGAAGCAAAACTTGAAGAGTTTGAATTGAAATGTCTTGATTTACAAAAATTGCTTCAAAAAGTTCAAGAAGAAAAAGATTTGATTTCCAAGGAACTTGAAAAGAAAAACAATTTTGGAAAATCAAATTTTTATGTTAGACAATCTAGTGCCCCTAGATTTGTAAATGGAAAATGTTTTAGAAGTGTTTGGGTCCCAAAAGGACTTAATACTTCAACTAAAAGGGATGAAATTGAAAAATGGATTCCAAAGGGGACTAAATTTTGTGCAACTAACGTTTATGGATCCAAAGCAATTTGGATACCAAAAGTCACTTGATTGTCTATTCTAGGTGTGATGGAGATGTTCAACAAGTCAAACATTGAGGGGGAGCTCCATACATACAAGAAAGAACACTTGAAGAAGGAAGGCTTCACATCCTCCCTTGGGTTCAAGTGTTGGTAAAATTTCTAGTTGTTTTGATTTTATTAGTCTTATTTTTATTTAATTCAACTAGATGATCATATATGTTGGACTAACATTTCAATGATGCCTTGAGTAAGGGGGAGCCATTTTAAAACCAAATTCTTACTTTTGTCAATTTTTTTTACCTCTATTGTTATTTTTGAACTTAATGTTTTAAATCTTTTTGATATAACAAAAAGGGGGAGAAATGGTTTGAAAAATTGAATTTTCAAAATGAATAAGGGGGAGCCTTATGTGAATTAAAATTTTATTCTCTTATTCACATTTTATAAGTTAAAGGGGGAGAATTCCAAACAATTTTTCAAGTGGTTTTATTATATCAAAAAGGGGGAGATTGTAGAACTAATGTTTTGATATAATAATTGAAAAATGTTTTGGACTGATTTAAAAAGTATTTAAAACATTTCCAAAGTCCAAACAACTTGAAATAATATTTAAGGAATTTTTCATAAAGGTTTTTCATGTTTTCAAAGGCCAATTTTAACAAAACTGACCAAGTGTTTCGAAACACCTTAGGGCGTTTCGAAACAGGTGCCTCCAGTGGCCAAAACGTTTGGATACTCGTATCGAAACGGGGCCAGCGTTTCGAAACAGGCTAGGCCGTTTCGATACGCCCACGTGGCACTGACCACAACGGTCATAAACCCCAACGGCTCTTTCCCAACTAACTTTTAAATGCAGGTCGTTTCGATACGGGCTTATAGCGTTCCGATACGCGTTCCGAAACGGCAAGGGGGTGTTCCGAAACGGGTACCCTGACAGACTGCAACAGCTCTTTCTATATTGAGGGTGTTTCGAAACGGCTTCGAGCGTTTCGAAACGGGGAGCTGCAGACTGCATTTATGGAGGGAATTAAAGGCTCCAACGACTCTATTTCAACCCCAACGGTCCTAAACGGCTATAAACTCAATTGGGAGTATAAAAGAGACCTCCAAGCATCAAGAGAAGGCTAATGCTTCAATTGTCAATCAACAAATGATCAAGAAATTGTCTTAGTACTTAATTTGTCAATTCTTGTATAGACAAACACTAGTGAGCCAAAATTGTCAAATTTGCTCAAGTGTTTTAGGTTTTGGGTGAGTGCTTCATTGTGCAAACAAACACCTATTAGAGGGTTTAAGTTTGCTTTATTTATCTCTTTGTAAAAGAGGGTTTTGATCAAGGCTTGGGTAGAAGCTTGATCGGTTGTAAGGGTTTCCTCCTAATCCTAGAAAAGGGGACGAATCAATTAGTGGATTGATTGTGAAATCCTTAGTAAGAAGCTAAGGTAGTGGATGTAGGTGCTTGTTAGAAGGCCGAACCACTATAAATCTTTGTGTCTTTAATCTTTCTAGCTTCCACAACCCTTCCACCCAAATATCCACCTCTCCACCACTTGGTGAGCTAAATTGGTTGATCGAATCGAGCTCCACACAACCCAACAGTTTGTTTTTAAAGAGCTCACCCTCACTAAGCTTTTATGCTTACGCTCTCTTTTGTTCGACAATGCAGATATATAGCTTGTGGGTGGCAAAGGCAAGGGAAGGTCTCCAAGTGTTGCTTTTGGTGAGCTCAATGTATGAATTTTAAGTAATGGAATGTAATAGTTAAGCAATGGGATAGGAATTGATGATTCGAGTCTTGATGTATGTCTATGGTTGACTTGATTTGTAAGCATGATATATCTTGCCAAATGCTAGTACGATGGATGTCTCATGAATGCTTAAGTTGCTTGAATGGCATGTGAACTCTTTTGATATGTATGATGCTTATTGGTTCTTTTTAATGTCTTCAAGCATGCTTGTATGAAAGGCTCTCAATGTGTAATTTGCCATGTTAGGAAGATCGTCCAAACCCGTGCGTGTATGTGTTTGAGTATGTTAAATCTAGGATGTATGCCTCTAGACTTTGTTTGATGGTTTTGTGTGCCTTTAGGGGTCCTATGGGACCTTTAGACTTGTCAAAACACCCATAAATCTGTATTTCAAAGGCTACAGACTGCCAGCGTTTCGAAACGGGAGGGATCGTTTCGGAGACCCCGTATCGGAACGCGTTTCGATACGGTATGGCCTTTGGAACCCCTATTCCGAAACGCGTATCGGAACGTTTTGGATACTGGAATTCTGAGAAATTCACGAGATGAAGGTGTTTCGAAACGGGTGTAAAGGTTTCGAAACGGTCAAAATCTCGTTGACCACGAGATATTGACCGTCGTGGGCGTTTCGAAACGGTTGACCCCCGTTTCGATACGGCCCCTTGTAAAGGCTCTAGGTCAGTTGACCTGGTCAAGGCGTTTCGATACGCCTCAAGGGCGTTTCGAAACGGCCTGTTTAAAAGATTAAAAGTGGGCTGTTTAATTGCTGTTTTGGGTTCGAATGTTTGTCTCTTGTATTCTTGTTCCGCTGTTTGACCACATAGGGTTTAATATCCATTTAGACAATATTTTAAAATGAAAAAAAATAGGGTTGCTAACCGAGGGGGAACCTTAACGGGTTTCGCTTCGGTTTTCCCCGTGTGGCCCACTCGGATCGGTCAAGCGCCCAGACCGGGACGAGGGGGTTACATTTGTTGGTATCAGAGCCAGGTTGCCGAGACCTTGGGCAGGTAAGTGAGGTAAGTTTAAGTTTTGAATTGATATGCACGGTGTTTTCTTGCTTTGTAAGTATGATTGCTTGTGTGACAAGTATGTTGATTGTTCGTTTAAAAGTATGTTGCTCGTTACCCGTGCATGTTGTGATGTGTGATTGTTTGATTGAGAATGTATGTTGTTTGATCGTACGCATGTGTTGCTTGTTTAGCAAGTATGCCTTGTTATATGCTTGGTTAAGCATGTATGTGTGCTGATTTGTTTGAAACATGTTGAGTAGAGTCTCATTGCTTCTATTACATCGGAAAAAAGGATTTTAAGTGAGGGAAATCATACTTGAGCCACTTGGACCTTTCCTTTGCTAACCCAACTTGTATGTTAATTTGTTGATTGATTTATTGCTTTTAGTAAGTTTGGGGCCGGTGTGTGGGCCGTAAATTGGTAGGTGGAAGTTGTGGTTTTGAAAATGTGGATGATGTGGAAGAAGTTCATTGCTATAGCTTGGGGAATATGGTCGTACCGGAGTTGAGGTACAATTTGTTTGCTCGAGTCCGTGTGTATGTGAGTTGATTCTTGTTGGTGAGGGACGATGGGACCGATTCTGGTATTAGTTAGTGAAAAGAAGTGAAGACCTATGAGTGGGAGTCAGAGTGGTATCTATGTTATAGTGGATAAGTTCTTGGTACAGTTTTGATTTTGTCTCTTCCGATTGGTTCTGAGTCCGTACTTCCGTATGTTGTTAACAAGCATGCAAGTTTGAATGTGCCCGATGAGGTGTTAGAGGTAGGTATGACCACCTTAGTTCTTTGAGCGAGATTAGGGTAAGGGTCTCGTGTGAGTAAGCTGAAGTTCAGAAGTGTTAGTTGGTGACCGTTAGGGTTCAGTCTATGATTTCGGTGCAAGACAGCCGATCAGTATCCGTGAATGGGAACCGATTTGTGTGTTTGGGGCCAGTGTGCGTCTGGGCGGTTTTCCTGCATGGTTGTCTGTGTGTGCTTAGAACTGCGTTTTTGAAGTTTTGAAATGCTCTACGAATAGTCTAGAGGAGTTAGATTTTGTTGAAGAATCAGTCTGAAAACAAGAGGACCGAAGACTATCAGTTGTGTACTTGTGAAGTTGCCATCTCTGCGGATTCGTCTATTTGTGTGAGCATGTAAGGAATTATATATCGTTGTTGAGACCTTAGATGTATGGACGCATGTGACTAGCCTTTAGGGAGATGGTAGTGATCAGAAAGATGTACAGAAGATATTTGTTGGTGGTTCAGAGTTACTAGTTTTTAATAGACGTGAAGTGATTGTCTTCCTACAGTTTCAATGTGCCTTTTGACAAGGCTCGGCTTGAAGAGCAAGGAGTTAGTGTACGTTGAGACAAAGCAAGAGTTGACTTGAAGTTGCGGACTTATGTGTGACGATAGTGGTAGGTGGGGAGGTGAACTTCTTGTTGAATGTTGATCCAGTTTTAGAGATCAAAGATTGATTGAGTTTAGTTGACAGGCTTGCTTAGCAATTGTGATGAATTTGATTTTTGAATGAAGATTAGACCGCAAAGTGTTAGGATAGTCTGTGTTTTCTTCTCCTATAAGTATTTGGAAGAATTGCCGGTTTACCTCTTGTTAAAGGAGAAGAGTTTGTTATTGAGACCGTTTTCGAGGTTGCTTTCATTTTGTTGCTCTGTAACTTGTGAATCCCGGAAGAATTGAGAATGTTGAAGAATTAACTTTGAGATTTGTTAGACCTTAGACTCATTAGGCCTAGTGCATCATCTCAGAGTTCTACAGTGCAATTTGTGAAGAAGAAAGAGTGACAGTACGAGAATGTGTTCAGATTGCATACAGTCGAAACAAGTGACAGTGGATGATTAGTATCCGTTTCCGAGTGTCAGTGATTTGTTGGTCAGTTAGTGTGTGCTTCAGTCTATTTGAAGATTAGTTTGAGATCCGTTTACCACCAGTTGGAAGTGAGAAAAGTTGAAGTACCGAAGACATCTTTAGGGGCAAGATGTGATCACCTTAAGCTCTAAGTTATGTCGTTTTGTTTGACTAGTGTATTAGTTACCTTCATAGAGATGTTGAACAGAACAATTTCCGAGTTCCTTGATCAGTTGTAGTAGTTCTCATAGTTGACACATGAGTATATTCAAGTACCGAAGAAGACCATGACAGGCTTTAGAGTTAGTATTGTAGATTCTATTAGAGAATCAGTTGTATGCCAAGTGGTGCAATGTGAACTTCGAGTTTATGAAGATGTTCTCCTAGGACATGTAGATCAGCCGAGTACATTAGAGTAAATCCAAAGTAGGCAAATGAATATATGAGTTGGAAGAAGTTGAAGACTGTGACAGGTATCTATAGTCCCTAGGTCTAGCATTGTCATTTTCAGAGAATTGTAAATAGTCTTTTGAAGATAGTTGCTCCATTGATAGATTGCTACAGAAGAATGTTCAGTTGTGTGGTTAGATGCGAGACAATGAGCCCTTGAGAAACTAAAAGAAACCTTGAAGAGAGCTTCGACCTTGAATCGGTTTATATCAGAGAAAGAGTTGTGAACCATAGTGATGTATTACATGTAGGGTTAGGTTGTGTGCTTATGCAAGACGGAAGATTGTGACTTGTTCATCAAGATAGTTGGAAGACTGTGAGAAGAGTTATCTGATATGAGACTTAGAATTAGTTACAGTTGTATTTGCTTCGAAGACTTAGAGACAAAGATGTATAATAAGAAATGCGCAGTGTGTATGTACCTATCATCAGAACTTGAAATATTTGAAGACTTAGGAACGGTTGGAACTTGAACAACATGAGTTGTTAGAATTGCTTGAAGACTGTGGTCCCAAGTTTGAGCACCATCCGAAGATAGCCTCCGTAGTGACCGATATTTCGAGTTGTAATTGTTGTTAGATTGGTAGTTGAGTTGCGAGTTGTATTTGCCGAATTCAGTTACCGAATGCCAGTATTCTTGTGGCCGTGTTTCATGTTGAACCTACACTGAGTCAGAATGTTTGAAGAGAAACAGTTGCAAGACAGATTCTTGGCACCTCGCGTGCGAGGCATAGTAGAAGGAAGACCTTCAGAATACAATTTCAGAGATGATAGAGTTTTGCATTCCAGAGACAGAATAGTTGTACCGATTGACATAGTGTTTTGAGACATATTGATTTGACCGAAGCATACGGCAGTTCATTTGTATTGCATCTAAGTGGTATGAAGACGTATTGTGGGTTGAAGATAAGTACTTATGGATTGAGTGGATGAATAATGTGGTTCAACATGAGAGTAAGTGTGTAAATTGCCAGCGTGTCAAGACCGAGCTTCAGTTTTCTTCTAGTTTGTTACATCCGTGGAAGGTTCATAATGGAAGTGGGTAATAGAGATCCAAAATTTCTGCTAGATTGTTTTTGAAGACGCCTGCGTAGTGTTTGGTTAATTGATGAAGTCAGATGATCAGTCAGAGAAAGTCTTCGGTCAATTTTTGAACAGTGTTGTATGAGTTGTGAACCGGACTAGTTCTGTTGTTATCTGTTGCAGTTACCACCAGAGTTAGAAAGGGGTTTGAGATGTGTTCCGTGTATCTATGATTCAGAAATGTGAGTCAGATCTGCTCTGTGCTATGTTTGTTGAAGAGATTGAGTTGAGTTTGAAATCGGCATGCCTTGAAGAATCAGTTGAGATCTTAGTGTAAGATAGCAAGTGTTGTGTGGTAAGTCTTTCGAGTTGGTTAGTACGTTGTGGTGAGAGAGGAAAGCGTGGAGGTGCATGTTTCAGTGGCCCTCCGTGATCGATAAATTTCGGGGACAAAATTTCCTTAAGTGGGGGAGAGTTGTAACACCCGTGTTTTGGGGCTAGAAGTTAGTCGGGTTAATTGGTTCGAGTCAGTAAAATGTATTTTTAATCAAATTGACCTTAGTGTGAGCAAATTGAGTTTAGAAAGAAATGGAGGGATCACTTTGGTAATTAAACCAAAATAAAAATAAAGACCACTTTATCTATCATCTTTTCTCATTTCTTCTTCCTCACCGTGTAAACATCCCAAAATTTCTCCCAAACCCTCTTTACTATTTCGTTCGATTTCCTCATCAATTCAAGGGGCTTTTGAAAGGTAATCACATATTTGAACTCTCCTTTCCATTTCCTATTCATACATGGTCTTAGATTTTAAAAATATGAACTTTTGAAAATTAGGGTTTATATCAAGTTCGGATTTTTAAGGGGGTTTTTCAATTGGTTTTGATAAATTGAGTTGGGGCTTTAGTTAATCATATTAAAAGGTGTAACATATATCAATTTGGTTGAATTTTGATGGATTTCCGAAGTGGGTTCTTAGACCCATTTTTAAGGTGTCAAAAAGTTGATTTTTGGTGGGTTTTAGGGTGTAATTAGAGGGCTGATGGTATATGTATACTAAGGGGATGATTTGGGACCATTTAGATGTCATTTGGGTGTTTAAAAACATAATTTTCTGCTAGGTAAAATATGAGTACGAAAATGGAGTTTTGGAGGGTTTTAGGTGAGTTTTGGGGGTTGTTTTAGGTGGAAATTGATAGCCCAATGGTAGTACTATGGTTAGGGTTGATTTGGGGTTGTTTGTGGGTGCTATGGATGTTGGAAACATGGTTTTTGGACATGGTTTAGGGGCTGCCCGAATTTGCTAAAAATGGGATTTGTTCATGGTTTGCAACATGGTAAATTGTATTTGAATTTGTATTCCGGGTTGATATTTTGATGTTGGGCTGATTTGAGGATTATTTGAATTGTATTGAGGTTGTTTAGAAGCGAGAGTTTGAGTTGGAGAAGCTTCGGGAAGAAATCCGGAAACTTGAAGGTGATGCTTGCTTGGTAGTTGAGCTTGGAGTAGAGGTGAGTGGTTAAATATTTTTAAAATGGTTTTGAGTATTTGGTTCAAGCATGTGAACCTAGGATGGGCTTGGTAAACCCACCTAGAGTTGGGATTAGAGTGGTAGCCTAATCCCAAGCTTTGATTAGAGACTTTGGTTGCACTTTTTAATGGTTGTATATGCCTCGTATTAAATTGTGATGGTGTTGATTATGTATATGTTGTATACATGTATGATGAGGCATGATTGATGCATTGTTATATGCATGTTGATGATAGATATGATATGGTTATACACATGTGTAAAATATAATGTGATATGGTTGCTAATAATGTGCATGTGGTGTTGACGTGTGAAATGATATTATGAGGTGGTTTCATGATCCGAGGATCATGGTGAGTACATGTTAGGCATGGAAATGTGGTTTGTGCATGACGGTAAGTCATGGTGAGTACGTGCTAAGCACGGAAGTGTTATGAATTGATATTATGAATGATTAATGAAATGTGTAGTATTGGCACTAGTATGCTTGGGTACAAATGATCGATCATTAGGATGTTAGTGTGTACACATGAGTCAAAAGTCGCGCGTGGCCTTGGTGGCGTTGAGTCACCAAGGAGGAGTACGGGTACGCCCGGAAATTG
The DNA here is from genome assembly GCA_030270665.1 of Hibiscus trionum. NCBI lineage: Eukaryota > Viridiplantae > Streptophyta > Magnoliopsida > Malvales > Malvaceae > Hibiscus > Hibiscus trionum. The sequence goes on along the minus strand of BSYR01000003.1, from coordinate 77,402,496 downwards.
TATTTATATTAGTCGATGATGAGTGGAATCCCATCGACGGGGCGTGAGGATGAGTGGAATCCCCTCCGCGTGAAATGAGGCGTGAGGATGAGTGGAATCCCCTCCGCGTGAACGGTGATGAGTGTAATCCCACCGTCAGGTAATGGTTGTGTTGTTGGATGTGAGATCCAACGGTTATCCGCGTATTCGAGTTATAGCTAGGTGCCAATATGGATTGTAGTTTATGTTGCCATTATGTGGTTAATTGTGAACCAATGTGATTTGGGATGTGTTGCTAACATGGTTTAATATATGCGATATCATATGTTGTGGGTTTAAACATGTTGAGCATAGCATGATATTGATTATATGTCCATGCATCATTTAGAATTATGGCTCGTGTGGACCGGAGGTAAGAACATGCATTTTATCTTGGTTGTAGCTCGTGCTTGGACCCTGCATTGTCGAGGTTTGTTTTTAAAGAGCTCACCCTCACTAAGCTTTTATGCTTACGCTCTCTTTTGTTCGACAATGCAGATATATAGCTTGTGGGTGGCAAAGGCAAGGGAAGGTCTCCAAGTGTTGCTTTTGGTGAGCTCAATGTATGAATTTTAAGTAATGGAATGTAATAGTTAAGCAATGGGATAGGAATTGATGATTCGAGTCTTGATGTATGTCTATGGTTGACTTGATTTGTAAGCATGATATATCTTGCCAAATGCTAGTACGATGGATGTCTCATGAATGCTTAAGTTGCTTGAATGGCATGTGAACTCTTTTGATATGTATGATGCTTATTGGTTCTTTTTAATGTCTTCAAGCATGCTTGTATGAAAGGCTCTCAATGTGTAATTTGCCATGTTAGGAAGATCGTCCAAACCCGTGCGTGTATGTGTTTGAGTATGTTAAATCTAGGATGTATGCCTCTAGACTTTGTTTGATGGTTTTGTGTGCCTTTAGGGGTCCTATGGGACCTTTAGACTTGTCAAAACACCCCTAAATCTGTATTTCAAAGGCTACAAACTGCCAGCGTTTCGAAACGAGAGGGATCGTTTCGGAGACCCCGTATCGGAACGCGTTCCGATACGGTATGGCCTTTGGAACCCCTATTCCGAAACGCGTATCGGAACGTTTTGGATATTGGAATTCTGAGAAATTCACGAGATGAAGGTGTTTCGAAACGGGTGTAAAGGTTTCGAAACGGTCAAAATCTCGTTGACCACGAGATATTGACCGTCGTGGGCGTTTCGAAACGGTTGACCCCCGTTTCGATACGGCCCCTTGTAAAGGCTCTGGGTCAGTTGACCTGGTCAAGGCGTTTCGATACGCCTCAAGGGCGTTTCGAAACGGCCTGTTTAAAAGATTAAAAGTGGGCTGTTTAATTGCTGTTTTGGGTTCGAATGTTTGTCTCTTGTATTCTTGTTCCGCTGTTTGACCACATAGGGTTTAATATCCATTTAGACAAGATTTTAAAATGAAAAAAATAGGGTTGCTAACCGAGGGGGAACCTTAACGGGTTTCGCTTCGGTTTTCCCCGTGTGGCCCACTCGGATCGGTCAAGCGCCCAAACCGGGACGAGGGGGTTACAATGTATGGTATTAAGAATAGGTACAATGTTAAGTTAAAGAGAAATGATAATAGAAGGATTCAAGTAATATGTAAAGGAGAGTGTCACTGGGTGTTATGGGCAGCCCCTATACATGGTGAAGATCCTTCTACTGGTACATGGCAGATTAGGTCTATAATTGGTGAACATAATTGTCTTAGGGAGTTCAAAAATTCCAATTGTACTGCCAAGTGGCTAGCTAAAAACTACTTTAGTAGTTTTTTTGTTGACCCTAATTTCTCTAGTGCATCTCTAAAGGAAGCTGTCCACAAGGATTGGGGATTAGTTGTAGATAAAGGTAAATGCATTAGGGCAAAAAATGTGGCTCTTCAGAACTTGAATGGTAACTACAAAGAGCAGTATGCAAATCTGTATGCTTACTTAGGGGAATTGAGGCACTCTAATCCAGGGACAACAACTGTTTGTAAGTTAGATGAAAGAAAGTTTGAGAGAGTTTATATCTGCATGCAAGCATTGAAAGATGGCTTCAAAGCAGGCTGTAGGCCCATTGTAGGTCTAGATGGTTGTCACTTAAAGGGGTACTACAAAGGTCATCTTTTGTCAGCTATAGGAATAGATGCAAATGATGCAATCTATCCTATAGCCTTTGTAGTTGTGGAGAGTGAAAACCAGGCATCATAATTCTGGTTTTTGGAATTACTTGCCACTGATTTGGAGATGGAAAATTCTCACAGCTATACCTTTATGACTGATAGACAGAAGGTATAAGTAAATTTCTTTAACATTTTCTTTTGTATTTTTTTTGCTAACTGTGAACTGTTAATTTTTTTTGTATGTGTAGAGATTAATGAAAGCTGTGTCAAAAGTATTTCCCCATGCAGCACATAGGACATGTGTGAGGCACTTGTACTCAAATGCTAAGAGTAGTGGCACTTTTGGAGGAAAAGCAGTGAAGGACCAACTTTGGAAAACTGCAAGGGCTACATATGTGAGAGAATTCCAATCTTGCATGGATGAATTAAAGGTTAACTCATGTTTTTCAAGTTTTTTCGAGTTTCAATTTGACCACTATCTTTTATTTTTGGTTTTATTTTGACCACTATCATTTATTTAAAGTTTTAATTTGACCACTATCTTCTCTGTTTAGTTTTAATTTGACCACTGCATGTTTTGTAGGTATTATCAGAAACTGCATGGAAATGACTCTCACCTAAGGATCCCACCAACTGGTCAAAGTCTCACTTCTCTTTTGGATGCAAGTCTGACATGCTCCTTAATAATAATTGCGAATGTTTTAATAAGGTTCACTTTCTAACTTATCTAAATTACTTTCCAACTTAGTGTTTATGTGAATGTTTGACTAATAGTTGTGCTAATCACTAATCTTTTAATGCTGACAGCTTATACTTGAAGCCAGAGACAAACCAATAATAACATTGCTGGAATTCATCAGATCAAAGCTGATGCAAAGACTTGCCAAAAAGAAGGATGAAGCTGAAAAGTGGACAGGCCTTCTCTGCCCTAAAATTCAGAAGAAGTTAGAACATGCCACATCATCAGCACATAGGTGTTTTGACCATCTTTTTACTATTTTAGTGTTTTCATTGTAACTGTGAACCGTGAAATTGATTTTTTTGTTTTATGCTAGTTGTTGGCCTCTTTATGCTGGTGGACACATGTACCAGGTTTCATGTGGTCCATCAACCCAGCATTCTGTTAACATCCAACAGTGGACATGCACATGCAGGAAATGGCAACTAACAGGTATTTTATGGAAATAAGTTTAGGGTATTACACTTTCAATTATTGTTAACTTGTTTTTTTAACTAACAAATATATTTTTTTGTATGTGTAGGGATTCCATGTGTTCATGCAATTTCTGTGATTTTATCCATTGAAGATAGGCCAGAAAGATATGTTGACTCCTGCTATTTCAGCTCAACCCAAAGAGCAATCTATTCCCATTTGATATGTCCTGTGAGGGGTGAGAAACAATGAGAGCCTGTTGACACACTAGAGCCTGTTCTACCACCAGTCTTTAGAAGACCTCCGGGACGACCACACAAGAAAAGATGTAAGGAAAGTGATGAAACAACATCTCAGACTGGTCGAGTGTCAAGAAGGGGTATCAAAATCTTTTGTAAAAGATGCAATTCGAGTGGCCATAATATCAGAACGTGCAAGGGAAAGGTTGGTGCCAATCCGAGAAGACATGGACATGCATCCAGTGGTGTTGCTGCCAGGAAAAATCCTAGAATTCCAAAACTTCCAGTAAGTTACTTCTTGGTTGCTTCTTTGTTACTTGTTTGTTTAATTCATATATAATAAACTGTTGTTGCTTCTTTTTTGTGCAGGTTAGAAGACCTAAACCAGTCCATCCTTCACAACCCACCACTGTGAGATGGATGCCTACAACTGGTGGTGCTGAAATTGGTGGTGCTGGAACCAGTCAAGGACCAAGTCCAACACCATTTCAGCCTTCACAACCCACCACTGTGAGATGGATGCCTACAACTGGTGGTGCTGGAACCAGTCAAGGACCAAGTCCAACACCATCTCAGCCTTCAGAAGTCACCACTATGAGATGGATGCCTACACCAAGAGTTCCTACAACTCAAGAGAGCTCCTACAATTCATCTTGAATTCTGTTGAAGACTTAGGTGGTCATTTTGTTTAGTGAATGTGTGTTGCATACAATTGGCCAAAGTATGACACCGTGTTCTTCTGATAAGAAACATGAATATCACATTTTGTTAATTTTGTTTTGACTTGCTTTTGGGGGTCAATGTTTAGGGAAAGATATTTGTCTTTTGTTATGTATTGGTCAAACATTTGTATGACACCATGTTGTCATATTTAGAGTTGAGTTTGACCAAAGTATAACATGTTGTCATTACAAACATTAGGTATCACATGTATTGGTCAAACATATGTATGCAATACTATTATAAAATTATCAAATGAAATATTATATTTTGCTTATTTTATTATGTTTCTTTTATTTTATGTCTTGTAGATTCAATGTGTAAGATAACATATGGATCAATTATCATAAACAAACAAAAACTACATTTCATTTCAATAAGATAAACCCTAAAGATTACATTACATAATTCTTCCTCCCTGAATGTTCTTCCCCAAATACATAATCCTTACAATACATTTCAATAACAGTCACAAAATAACAGCCCTGCCATGCCTAAAATATCAGGGACAAAATCCTTTCTTCCTCAACATTGTTCTTCCTTTTCTTCCTTCACCAACACAAAACCCTAAACCCACCACAATAACAACCCTAACCTAGAAGAAATTTTTCCCCAAAATAAAACCAACCAAAACAACAACAACAACAAGCAAACTTGCAACAATTCTTTGCTTCTTTCTTTCTTCCTCCATCGAATCAACTTTTTTAAGAAGACCAACAATAACTCTTTTTGACCTATCGGTCATTGGTGGATCAAACCAAGAAAAAAAATTGCAAGCCCTAACCCCATTTCGAAATTTTCCACAACCCCAAAACCTCATACCTGGATTTTCATAAGTCAAACTTGTTGTCAGCTTCGAACGAACCTCACAATAGCAATCACGATTCATCTCTGCTGCCATTTTCTTCTACACCAAAACCACCTGCTTTCTTCTTCTTCTTCTTCTTCTTCTTCACGATATACTGTTTTTAGGGTTAAGTTTGGGTTTAATTTATAAACGTTTTTTTTATTTGCTTAGGTGGAAGGTTGATGTGGATGGCTGCTAATCCAACGTGGAAAAAATAATCATAGATTAATAAGCCCACCTGTCCACGTCAGCTCTGCCGTTAGCCCCTTAACGGCCGGTGGCCAAATTGATCCCGTTTTAATAGTTTGGGTAGTCAAATGACGCGTTTTTTTAAGGTGGTCATTTTAAAACTTTCCCAAAAGATTGGTGGTCAACCAGATAGTTTACCCTATATTTAATTAATGAATTTTGTTTTAAATAAAATTAAGATAATTCACAAGTTTTATTTCCAATGAAACTGTTACCCCTATAAATAATGTGCTACTACAGTTGATCATCTGGTTGTTGTATATTGGGAGACATATGATCAACGTATCTCAAGCACTATATGAGTGTCCGAAAATCTATCTTAAGGAAAATGTGCTCGCACAGGTCTCAACTCGTTTCTACTCAATCAAATTACGGTTTATTTATTCGATTTCTATTTTTAATTTCAGATTTATTTGTAATGAATTTTGTTCTGTTCGACCTAATAATATTATCAATATTTATTTCTATTGTTTTATTATTAGTACTGATTACTAACGCAATTTTTCTAACAATGTGACAATAATATTTGAAAAATAAATAAACATTTAACTGATAAATTTGGTCAAAAGACTTAAGTGATCTAACTTCTTGAGTACTCCATATACTTTAAGCTTAAAATGAAATATCTTTCTAATTAAACCAAGTTGTCGAACCAATAACTGGTTTTTGATATATTCTTATTTAGAATAAAAAATTAAAATAATTTGTTCTTTAAATGTTATATATAGTCAATGATAGTAACGTTGTACTTAGGTATGGTACCATAACATATAGAATAACATCAATTTTATTTAACTAAATTACTAATGTGCTTAGCATTTTAACAATACCTTTAATTTTACCTAACAACTAAAATATAAAATGAAAATAAAGCAAAAGTATCATAGGACTTTTTGTTTTGTAGAATAAAATATTGACTTAAATGAAAAATAAGTGTCTTAGTAGTTGACTATCGTTAATTAATAAAAATTAAACACATGTTATATTTTAATTTATAATTTTTTTAGCTAACTTTTTATTTTTAATATTTTTTTTCAAAAATCTTTAAATTCTAAAAACTTCTAAAATAGTTCCTAAATCCTTAAATCTTAAAACCCCAAATCTTTATCGCTGCCACCGTCATCGCCGACCCCACCCCTATGGTTGCCGGACTCAAATGACCATTTCCCCCAACTCTTCGTCTCCGAAAATAAGTGAATGGTGTACCAACCTAACATTGAACGTCGAATGTGAAATAGTCATTCGATTGGCACACGTTCACCGATTTCCAGCGACGACGCTTAGGGAAAATGGTCGGATAGGACCGAGGACTGAACGATTAGGGTCGGTGACGACGACTGACGAAAACTGTAGCCCCCTCGACCCGGCCTAGACGCTCGACCGAATCGAACTTGTCACAGAGGGAATATTGAAGTAAACCGCGAAGATTATTTCAATAGACGACCCTATTTTTTAATCTTGTTTAAATACACACTATTACTCTAAGTGTTTAGACTCGCAGCGAAAAAAAAAATCAACTCGAACATACATCTATTTGGCATTTAATTAATTACAACATGCGATAAATGCCAATTTGTAAATTTCACAAATTACATGGCCTTTATCTAATTTTTAAGTTACGATCCTTTAATTTTTTTTTGGAAGAGACTCATAAAGTAAAAACCGTTTTATCTACTATTCTTCTATTTTAGGCGCCTTTGATAAGAGCATCAATCTTATTTATTAAAATATATTCTATACGCAGACGGTGGAAACCGAAAGTTTTCACAAACGTCTTAGTTTTAGGGTATAGGGAGTTAGTTTAAGGTATATAGTTTAGGGGTTTAGGTGTAGGGGGTTAGAATTTAGGGATAGTTGTTTCAATTTAAGGTCTAGGGTTATAATTTAGGGTTTATAGGTTAAAACCTAAATCCTCACCGTATTACTCTAAAAACTAAACCCTAACCTATAAATCCTAAACCTTAAATTGAAACAACTACCCCTAAATTCTAAACCCCTACACTTAAACTCCTAAACCTTATACCTAAACTAATTCCATATACCCTAAAACTAAGGCGCTTGTGGAAACTAAAAGTTTACACTAGCATATTATATTACTTTTTACACATACAAAGTCTAAACTGTCGACACATATTATATTATTTTTTATTAAAATGTAGTGTTGTATTTTAATATGTGTTAACTATGATTCACAATCACTTTTATCACCCTTCTGTATGCACAGAAGGGCCGGAGGAGACGATGGTTCTCTTGAAAATTTAAAATTTGTATATGTTTTAAAAGAATTTTAAAAATTTTATATGTATTTTTTATTGAAAATTTATTTTTATCCTCCTAAAATTTTATAAGTTTGTACTCTTAAATTTTATAGATTCGCCCCTTAACACGAAATTATGTGTCAGTCTTTTCTCTGTTAAATCTATTTTATTGATTAAAACTAATAATTTTTGTTGATTAACGTTGACAACATACTGTCATGTTTTGTTATTATGTTAGTGTTGATTGTATTTATCCATTGCAACTGAAAATTGGTATTTGTTTCTATCTTTTATTTTATTTTTTTGTGAAATATTGGGTTGGTTTTTTTACCCTTCCTTTCCTTTACAGGGTCCTATTTTCATTATTCAACAACTATTTTTTTTGTGCTTTGGTAGTTTTAAAGGAAAAGATATGTTATTTTGATTAATTTATTTTAAATTTTATAGACAAATGTCAAGATTCGAACTCATACAAGATAAAATAATATAAAACTATTCGACCAACTAATGATTTTTTTGCATTTTTTTCATTATTTATTCAACAAAACTATCTACTGTTATTATTTTAAAAAAACTTAATTCAAAACCGTCAATATATTTATAATCGGTCTAAAATTATATATAAACACTATAATTAATTCTTTAGGCCCGAAGAAAGACGTGTTCTAGATTACCTGTGAAGCATATATCATCTTTTTCATAGAATCTCTTAAATTGTCTCAAGGAAACATTCCTTTTTCTGGTCTTCCTTGCTGCTAGGCTGTGTTTTTTTTTTGTTTAATTCCCTTGCTAGGCTGTTATGCAAGAAAATAATATAAATAGTTTTGTAAATTCATATATTTTTATAGTGATGTCAAAATCTATGTCGGAAAATGTTTGTTTGATGTTTTGGGCAAAGACAAAAGAGTTGGTAGCCTAGATTTCTTCCATTTTCATGCATGGATGTGTATTGTAGTTATGGTTATGTTCTACGTGGTTCACATGTTCTGCCATGGGGGAAGATTCCAAGAAAAACTTCTATCACAATCAAATTACTTTTTTTATGGAGTAGTTAATTTGGACATTTTTAATGAATAATTTTTATTTAAATTTAGTTTTAAATTATATATTTTAATTAGTAAAACGAGTTTCTCGATTAAGTTTGACCTCAAACAAATATATATCGTGGTTAATTGACAAAGAACTTGACACTTTTTAACTGAAGTTTAGAACCGAAATCTCGTGAATAAAAAATAATGTTGAAAATTTTCACTTCTCAATATGAGATATGAACTAAATTATTTTCGCATTTAATCGAGTCTCTTAGAACTAATGAATAGCCGAGAAGCCGAGAAGCCTCAAACGTGTATGTAGGGGTGAGCAAAACTCGACTCGACTCAAAAAACCGAATAACTCAACTCGAGGCGAAAATACTCGACTCGTCTTGACTCAACTCGAAATTTCATAGACCCGACTCGAAAAAAAATTCAAATAAAGTTTGAGTTGTAAAATGGAAATTCCAATAACTCGAAATTTTTAGTAATTAGTGAATTTATTTTAAGTTCGAGACGAGTCCCTTAATTTTTTATTAATATATACATACGGATATATAAAAAATATGAAGAAATATTGTCACATATGAAAAAATATAAATATATATATATGCATATCTTATATGATTAGAGAAAGTCATTTAAATTGGAATCAAACCGTACTATAACATGATAAATAATTACAATTAAATTTTGGGAAAACTACACCGATGGTCCCCAAACTATTACTATTTTCCTATTTTGGTCCCAAAACTATGTTTTTCGGCAAAATCGTTTCTTCTGTTACATAGTTCTCATGTTTTGGTCTCCGACGTTAAATAGCTAACGATTTTGCTGACGTGACATTTTTTTAAGAGGGGAGAGAAATGATTAAAAAATATTTAAAAAATGCCACGTCAGCAAAACCGTTAGCTATTTAACGTCGAGGGACCAAAACAGGAGAACTATGTAACAAAAGGGACGGTTCTGCCGAAAAACATAGTTTAGGGACCAAAATAGAAAAACGGTAATAGTTTGGGGACCACCGGTGTAGTTTTCCCTTAAATTTTTATAGGAACTCGAAAACCCGACTCGACTCGAAATTCTTTAACTTGAATTGACTCGAAATTTTTTCGAATGAAAGTTCGAATGATAACATTAGACTCGTAAACTATAATAACTCAAAAATTTTTGACTCGATTTGACTCGATCGAACGCTCACCCCTACGTGTATGTGTGTACACAAATTGTTTATGATAGTATTGTGGTTGGTTGTTGGTTGATTTTGGAAGGTAGAAAATATTTTCATTCTTTTGTATAGTTATTCGGAACTTAATGAGTTCATCCAAAAAGGTCAAAAACATGATTGAATCGGTTTCCTTTCCACATTTTTGAGCTGCCCTCCCACGCCCACCACCTTCTTTTCAAACTTGTATTTTCTTAATTAATTAATTAATAGTGAGGTACAACCATAAGATTACATCCAACCAAATTCTATTTAATTAACCTTATATTTGTTCACATTTATAATACGAATGAAAAATATTTATGTTAAAAATTATATTCGTAAAATTCATTCAACAATAATTATATATAGCTATATCTCTTAAGAGTGCATGTTTTAAGTTGTTTTGTTAAGATTACTTAGATCTACGAACATATTTTAAAAAATACTATTATATAATCTAATAATTTTTAGGGTTAACTACACCGGATACCACTAAACTATAGTTCATGAGTCGAAAAATCATCGGACTTTAAAACTCTTCAAAACTAGCACTGAACCTTAATATTTGAGTCGAAATGTCACTTCGCCGTTAACTCCCCCGTTAAGTCAAAACGACGTCGTTTTGGTGCGGCTGTTTTGAAGCCTAATTTGGCCCAAAACGACGTCGTTTTGCTGAAGGAAAAAAATTAAAACCATGCAATTAGGGTGGTTTAAACTCAAGACCTTTAAGAGTTAAAGCTAAGCCTTAACTATTGAACCAACATAACATTATATATAATATTTTATCACAAATATTATATATATTAAATTACTTCAGATTAATTCAAATTATTTTATGAGATTAATAATATTAAAATATATTAATTATATATAATATATATAAATAATAGTGTATTGTTTTTATATAAATATTATATTTATATTATAAATATTATATAAAAACTCTAAAGTCTACCTTCTAAACCTTAAACTACAGAGCTCAAACCTCAAACCTTAAATTTTATGATTTGATGTTTGAGATTTATAATTTCTTGTATATTATTTATAATATAAATATATTATTTTATGAATATTTTTTGTTTTTAAAAAATAATATATTTTTTATTGATATATGTAAAAACAATATATTTTATATTATTTATAGAATTATTTTTTATAAAATAATTTGGATGAAATAAATAGATAAGTTTATATAATTTAAATAAAAATAATTTATTTTTATATTATTTATAATATAAATATATTATTTAAAAAATATAAAATTTAAATATAAAAAATTCTTAAACCTTAAATATTAGACTCTAAAGTTTAGAATTTAAGTTCGAGGGTTGGGGTTTGTGGGTTAACAATTTAGGATTAAGGTTTTTATAGATTATTAATAATATAAATATATTATTTTTATAAATATTTTGGGGTTTTTTAAAAATAATATATAAAATAATATTGTTTTATTTATATATATGTGTGCAAATAGTATATATTTATATTTTTATATGTTAATATTATTTATTTCATAAAATAATTTGAATTAATATGGAGTAGTTTAAGATATATAATATTTGTGGTAAAATATTATATAATGTTATGTTGGTTTAGTGGTTAAAGTTTAATTTTATCTTTTAAAGGTCTTGGGTTCAAACCACCCTAAGTGCATGATTTTAATTTTTTTCCTCCAGCAAAACGACGTCGTTTTGGGTCAAATTAGGCTTCAAAATAGCCGCACTAAAACGACGTTGTTTTGACTTAACGAGGGAGTTAATGGTTAACGGCGGAGTGACATTTTCGACTCAAATATTAAAGGTCCGGTGATATTTTCGACTCAAGAACTATAATTTAGTGGTATCCGATATAATTAACCCTAATTTTTAATTGAGATAGTGTTTGGTTAATTAATGACATTGAACGGAATTTCTTTATTATGGGTTAATAGAAAACAGTCCATCCTTGGTGAATTTGAAAGCACGCCATTATTTGGGAGTGATAATGATAAAATTAATAATTAACTTAGAGTGCTCGAAGCCTTTAAACCTTTTTTAAAAACAAACTAAGTCCACGAAATTTTCTTCTTTTCATTCAATTATGCCACTAAATTAATAAATTGAATCAATTAAGTCCTTTAATTTTTGATGTTTTTTATTGAGATATTACTGCCACGATGCATACTATAGTTCTATCATGTGACATTTGTATTTTTTTATAAAACTATTTTTTAGAATTTTTGAATAAAATAAAAAAAAATCTGGAAATGTCAAGTGACATCACTGTAACACGACGTATTGCATAAACTGATCAAAAAAAACTTTTAGATTTAATAGTCAACGTTGTTCAAAGGATGAATTGATGAAATTTTGGAGTATAAGAACTTAATTGGGTGAAAAAAATTGAAAGCTTATAAAAACCTTAAGCCTTAATAATTTTTAAAAAGGTTTCAATACTTATACAACCTTTCTACTTGTCATTTTCTCCCAATTTGATACTTGCTCTTTTTATACTCTAAATTTAGTATAAATGCATTCATTCGATCAACTATTTTAGTAATTTTAACGCTATTAATTCTTTTACTGATTTAGACCTTTCACTAGTAAAATGCACCATGTGAATTAAATATTTTGTCTACCTGACTTAAAATTTTCCTATCTGGAAATTACTTCTTCATTTAATAACTTTTAACTGGAAAAAAAACATTCTCATTTAACAAACATAATGGCTTTAGAATTATTTTTTTTTTGGCAGAATGAAAGTACGAGTAATCGAGTATCATGAAGCTTGAAGGAAAAAGTAGATACCAAATTAGAAGAAAGTGAGAGGAACAAGGATCATATGGGTATTTAAGCTTTTTTTTTAAAAAAAATTCAAACATTGAATGATGGTTCGTACATAGGTCAATTGGAAGTGCGTGTTGTACACGTTACAAAGACCTAATACAATTCCGACTTTAGTAGCTTTCACTCCTCAATGGTCAATGCTCGTGATTTAAGCTTACAACATTTTCAAAATGTAGCCACCTTTTCTATATGATCCCATTAATGTCCCTATCTTTCTCACATCAATGAAGGGGGGGGACCAAAATCTAAGTTCACAACATTTGGATCAATCTCCCATTCGAAATATACAACCAAAATTCGAATTTATGTCTTTTATATTTTATTATATGTTGCTATATATTTGAAGTCATAAATTACTACTTTATGAGAAATGATGATTAATATACATAAAAAATGGCCTTACGTGAAGGGAGGGAAAGTGGTGTTTATGTAGATGTGTAGGCTGTACGGGCCGAATTGAAACAAATTATTTTTATTTGGAAATTTTTTGTTTATTTGTATATGATGTGATGAGCATCTAATTAATGCGGTTGTCATTGGTAACAATGAAAAGGGTCTCAAGACTCTCAACAAAGTAAATTGGGCCACTCTCTAATAAGTTTATGAATGTAATCAATTTGGATTAATCAACCAATGAATTAGTAGTTAAACCAAACAAAATAAAGGCATAAATTAAAAAAAAATACTCTTAATGTTTGATTGGGTTATCATCTTAGTCTCTATTCTTTTTTGAAGCAATTTAACTTTTTAATGTTTCATTTTGGGTCAAAATATCCTTCTGTGGATAAAAATTATTAGTCAACTAACAGTAAACAACTTGAAATGACTTAACAGAATGACACGTCAGCAGAAAAAATAATTTTATATTTTATATAATTTTATACAATTAATTTTTACTGTTGTGACATTCTTTCAAGTCAACACACCTTTGTTTATATGACATTGTCATATCAGTATGCACTACCATATAGGTTTGTCATGTTATTGCAAGCCATTTATCGTTAATTGAGTAATAATTTTCGTCCTCAAAGAGACTATTTTGACCCAAAATAAAACATTAAATGTTAAAATGTTAAAAAAATATAAACAAAAATTATTATTTAATCAAACGTTACGAGTATTTTTCTAGCATCATGACAAAATTAAAAAGGTCGCATCAAAGCAACATGGAGATCAAATTAGATGAAACTTAACATCTATTTTTCGGGTTGATTAGGTTGGTTAAACTACTTATATTATCCAACTTTAAAACTCAACTCGGATTCAAATCCGATAAATTTAATGTGATCATAAAAAAGTCAAAAAAAATATACTAAAAGGGTCGGCAAAAGAGGACACCTTTGACTTTATTTTTTGGCAAAAGTATTATAATTTTATAATTTCATTCCTTTCAGGCAACCTTCTACGAAACTAGAGTCGGTCCTAAAAATAATTACATATATTGTTTAAGAAATGTGATGAATTGTTAGAGTTCGATTATTTTACTCTACGGACGATTATTTTATCTTGAATTTTTAATGTGTGATTTTAAAAATCAATATATTTGTTTATATGATAATATTATGTTAGTGTATATTGTAATGTTAATTTATTACGTTATTTTAAATTATTTAATATTATTGTATTAATTGACAAACAATTTTCATCCACAAATATTTTTTTTTGTTTGACATGATGTCTAAAAGTAATCCCAAGTTAAAGGAATATGCGGGGCAGTCTTCAGCATTGTATGTGGAAATTTCTTTCGCTAATGATACTTTTTTGTGTAATTTTAATCAGAACACTAAAACCTGTAGAAAAGGAGCTAATTCTGGACCACCCATCGTCTAGTCTTAATTATTTTGGACTAAATACATTGCATAGTTAACCGTCAATTAGGAATTATGATTGTTCAAAAGGTGCATTAAAATATATTGTATTATGATTGTTTATATTTGTGTTTAAAATAATAAAAGTATTGGGGAACAAAGATGATAAGATCACTATTCAAAAACCAGTCCAATGCTTAGCTTTTTCCAAAGCATTAATTTAAATATATATTTTGTATAAATTATATGTATTTCTTTAGTTAATTTAGTGTTTGTAATGGCATATATGGATCAGATACTTGCTTAGAACTTCTTGATAGGGATGTTAAAATGGTTAATTTAGTCATTAATCGAATTAAATTAACTAAAAATCAAATTAATTAAAATATTTTTAACTGTTAATTTAATTGAAATTTGCTTGAAAAATATTAATTGAACCGATCGAAATTTGGTTAGTCCAGTCTATTTTTGAAATAATCAAAATTTGTTATAAGTTTTAAGGTTTATGTTTTTCTTTTCTTTAGTCAAATTATTATCTTCGTTAATGTTAACACGTTGTACTTTTTCCTCTACTCTAAGTGTAGGGAAGTTTTTAACGAGGCACATGATTGTATTCTTATTGTATAATTTTTCTATGAATTAAATCATACTTTCCGATCAATATATATATATGAATGAAATGGGTGAATGTAACCATAAAATTCATTTATAAACCTCCCTAATCTAGGTGGAAGAAAAAAGTACTCATAAAAACATTTTACATAGTCAAACTTGAAAAACAAAATAATATTAGACCATCATAGCCAAAAGGCAAGAAAAACAAAACAAGATTACCTGTGAACAGTCAGTGCAACATCACTACTGTCTACTAACAATATTGGCCGCAACCAGTCAACCACATCATCATAAAGGAGATCAGCTAAGCAATGTGGGGATCAAGAAACATGTAGTAATTCATTGAAAGCTCCTTAGCCAAATGAGCTAGCTTATCGACTATAAGATTACACCCGCGATTCACCCACCAAACCCTCACATCCTATCGTTGCGAAGAAGGTTAGCAATATACATTTTAAGCGAAGAAGCAATTCGACATGGGTTATTGGACACCAAACACTCATGCATAGACCTCCTTGATGTCCATTCATATGATCAAAAAATTATGTTAATTTGAGTATTTTTTAGTTTTGGTTTTAAAATTGGTTGGTTCTTGAAATTAAGTTTGGGGTTAAAATAGTTAGTATTTTTGACATCTTAAAGAATTTGGGCTTAATGTATAATATAAAATATTTAATATTTTTTATTAATAACTGATAATTGAATTTTAATTTTTTTAATTGACTGAATACCTAATTAATCAAATTAAAATTTAATTTAATCGATTAATTTAATTTTAACCGAAAAATAAACACTCTCATTTTCTTTTATTAAGGTTCCACGTTCAAATGATGAAATTATATTATGAATGATTAAAATCAGAAATTTGGCAGTAATAATTGAGGTTGCAAAGTTTTGTTTGAATACCCAAGTTCCAACATGTTAGTTTGAACATAAGAATTACGATAGGAATATGTTTATGGTTTATTTTGGACGTTCTTGAGAATAATGTTATATTTGAAATTTATATTCTGATAAAATGTTTTGTGTGATACTTATATTTTGAAAATATAATTAAATTATAAAATTTAAAATTACGAGAACTAAATGTATAATTCCCGTATGTCACAAGTAGAGACGAAAAAGGAATAAAAAATAAGGGCGATCAAATATATATAGCAATAAAAGGGATTATGATGTAGTTGTTAACTAAAATTTTAGAAATGCGGAGTTAGGATTTAATTTGTTTAATTTTGAATTTGACAGAGATTTAAGACGTTTTTAAACCAAAACATTGGAGATATTATTTATTTTGCCCAATTTCAAAATTGTGAGGACCCAAAGATGTATTTAAACTGAAATTAGGGGACATAATTTAAAAATTAATAAAGACTTAACAAGTAAATGAATCTAAAAATTTTGGTACAAGACCTAATTTACATAATTTCAAAAACATATAGAGACCTAAGATGTAGTTGAACCCTATTTTAAGGCGACGGAGCCCTTCTCACACTTAACGCAACTCCGTCTTTAAATAAAATAATAATAGAATAATTTAATTTAACAAATTTTAAAATAATTGTTATTTTGATAAATTTTGATTCTAATTCTACCTAGAGGGAAAGAAAAGGAAAATTTTAGGGGAAGGAAAATGGGTGCTTCTAGTGCGTCTATAACTAATGACCCAATGGATTATGAAAGAACAAAGATGAGCAAATTGACCATCCGACCAAATATGTTTGCTTTACAATTAAATTGAACTCAACAAGTGTCCCAATAAAAAAATAATATTAATACTAAAAAATTTGAGTTCAAATCACTTTATTTATAAAGTGTATGTGCATTGTCAAAAAATAAAAATATTTATAAACAGAGGTTTCTTAAAACATACTTAGGGTTCAAAACTTGGAATAGGCGAACGTGTTAAGGAGTAAGTGCCGACAAATATTTTAGTACGTGTGGGTGTATCAGGACAACACTTTGTTGTCCCAAACATGTTTTTTATATGCGGCACAAGAAACTTTTGAATTTTCTTCTTTATTTTCTCGGGAAAATGACCATTCGAAAGATATGGTTTTGTCCAATTCTTTTGCCATCTACTTTTCACACCCTACCTATAAAGCTATGTCCATTTCAGTATCACCGACAATTCTTTGCCACGCTCTCGTAATCTTTTGTAGGGAAAATCAAATCCAATATTTCTCCAAAAAGGAAAAAAGAAACCCTATATCTTTGCTTCATTCATCTTAATGTTTAGCATAGAGAAGGTAATCCGGTCCGAATTTAATCTGAAGAAAACAAATCTGATTTAAAATTGATTGGAAAAAAATTGGATCTGAGTTTGAAAAAAAATCCAAGTCTTAATAAAAGACGAATCGGATATAAACCCTGTCAGGTTCTAATTTGAGTCTAAAACATAAAAACCTTATTATTTTTAAAGTTAAGTTTATCTTGCCCAAAAAGTTATTTATTTATTTATATATTAAAAGCAACTTTGTCCCTATCTTCTTCAAATATGGTTCTTTTTTCCAATATTGTGAGAGATTAGAACATGATCAAGACAAGCTCCAATCATATTCATCTCTTCTTAAAAACATTCGTTTGAGTTGCCACTTAAAAAAAGGAAAAAAATTAACAAAATTTTAAATTTTCATACTCATATTTAGATTCTAAATGTTCTATTGAATGGACTCGGACTTGGAGTCAAACTTGGATCGGTTTGGAAGTCCGATTGTCAATCAGACTCAGATTTTATAGAGTCCGATTCAAATATGATCAATTGACATCCCTATTTGAGCAACGCTTAATATTTCAATTTTTTCTATATTTACATATTATATCAATTTGATTTTAATACGAACTTTTAACTAGTCTAACGAGATGAGACTTTAAGTTTCTTAAGCAAGGTCATAGACTCAAATCCTGACGTTATGAATGAAATAATATAGTTTAGGAGAATTTGCTCTTACCAAACACAATTTAAGAGATCAACTCTCATTACATGTAAATGGCCCATAAAGGAGACTTACGTTTATGGGCTTGAATCCCATATAACAGAAACGGACATTTGAGGGTATAACCGTTGTCTTACCCATTAAATAAATTCATTTATTTTCTCATCAAAGAAAACCCGTTTTTCTCTCTTACTTCGTCCACAACCAATAAGGTTTCACCACGTGTTCGATTCTCATTGGTCTATTTGTTCCCATATATAACCACCATCCCGTAACGGTATTTCCTGCCCCCAAGTTTCCCGCTACACAAAACAACATAAAGAAATCAAGAAGAAGAAAAAAATGAGAGAGTAGTGGAAGAAACTAAAATCAAAAAGAAAAATTCACAGAGAAGAAACCGAAATCATATAATTCGAGGAACATTAAACTGAGAAAATGGGTGTCGAGGCAGTGGCTGTAGCTAACGGGGGAGTAGAGGCACAGAAAAAGAACAGAATCCAAGTGTCCAACACTAAAAAGCCTCTTTTTTTCTATGTTAATCTTGCCAAAGTAAGGCTTTTTTTATCTGGGTTTTTGTTTTTGTTTCATGCAAATTGATGTTTTTGACTGATCTTGGCTTTGGGTCTTCTTTGATGTGTCATTTGAAATATTTTAATCACAATGAGTTTGCTAATTCCTATGTATTTGATCTTTCTTGTTTCCCAAAATGTTCAGTCCATTACAGATTTAGAGGCTAATTATGGTCATTTATGTACATGTTTGTAATAAATCTGTGGCCATAGATCTAAATGTAACTTCAAAGATAGAACTTTTATTATTCCAATCAATTAACTGTGATTATGAAGCTTTACCCTTTCTAGATGACAAAGAAATCATATAATTTCATCATAAGTCAAATAATTTTTTTACTATTTGCAATTCGTTTTTTTCCGGCTCGATCTTTCCATTTGTTTGTCCATCTTAATGTATATGGATGATCACATTCAAGCAATGCTACATGTTTCAGTTTTGTTTTCCTTTTGATGCAGAGATACATTCAGCAGCACAATGAGGTTGAGCTTTCTGCATTGGGCATGGGTACATTTCTCGGTTTTGTTGCTCTGAAAATTGTGAACTTTAAACAATGAACCCTGTTATCTCAATCTTTGTATTGAATTAACAATTTCCAATGATTGATTTCCTAAAATTACCCTTTTTCTCTTTGGTACTTTTTACCCGTTTTAGTGCTTTAATGTCCATCCGGTAGTTCACCACCTATTTGTAATGCAGCAATCACTACTGTTGTTACTATTGCTGAGATCTTAAAGAATAATGGACTGGCTATTGAGAAGAGTAAGAATCTCAATCTCTTAATCCCGAAAAAGCTTTCCATCCTTGACGAGCATGAATAATTCGATACCAATTGTTTATGAAACAAAGCAGAAGTTTCGACGTCCACGGTCAGCATGAAAGACGAGAACAAAGGGCGTGTCGTCCTAAAAGCCAAAGTGAGTTTATATTCTTACAATGTATGTATATTTTGCTTCTGGATTTGGTTGCTGATTTCATTCTGATCTCTACTTTGCTTGCTGTTTTAGATCGAAATCGTGTTGGGGAAGTCCGACAAGTTCGATGTGCTGATGAATGCTTCCAATGCGGCACAGGAGACCGATGCCAAAAACAAGGAATGACAATTTAGTGAAGCAAAATATTTGATGTTCATTGTTGTAGTTTGACGTTTGAGTTCTTTGTTATGTGTCTACCTTGGTCCTTGGTAGTGCTTTCTGGAAGGAGTATAGGTAGGTATTGATTGAAACTTGTGGATTAGTTAATACTCAAGAGAGTACAGAGAGACAGCTTTTACAGAATGATATAACAATGAGCAGTTTCCAGTTGTATGCTTATCTCTATTCTCTATAAGTGTGGAGGGAGCATCTATGTTATTACATTGTTTCTTTTTTGAACTTGTATTTCTCGATGTGACGAAGTGAAAATCGATGATCAAACAGTCAATCTCACCCGGTTTTTGCATTCTTTTCTAAAGTATCAGTGCCTTATGTGTGTCAAGCGCATATTCAGTCCGGGTTACATGGTTCAAGCCTAATTCTTACCTACATATATATTTTTTTATAAAAGTGGAGATGTGTTAGCTATAAACACATGCAATTTGATTCTGTTGTACATATGTAATCAGGACTCAACACAGAGCCTTCAAATGGTTCCGAGCTTTGAAAGATTTTCTCGTTATATTTATGTCTCAACAATGTATTCTGTCAGTGTCACATTTGGAAAACCGAATGCCAAAGCCTGAAGAGGTTCTTCCTCTAACATGATTCTAACAAAGGAATGTGATTGTTCTTGTTTTCCATTGTTTCCACGAATAGTCTGAATCGAATGTATGTGGCCTAGTTGTTTAAAAAGGATTTAAAAGCTCAAATTCTCATTGCTACTGTCATTTTTACTTTCTTCGGGTTAGAGATGCTTTAGATAGACCTTTCCTGTATGTGAAATTACAAGGGGCTTATGCATCCTGGCCTTGCTGCAGTGCTACTTAAACTGCACCGAGGGTATTTGAATCGATGTACACTACATGCCTACTTGAATTAGATCGTTCGACTTGATTTGGCCGGTTTTGCCGACAATTTCTTATATGGTTTTAAGATGGATTTGGTAAGTTGAAGCTGGTATCCATGATTACATGGTATGAAAGTAGATGTGGGTTTTAAAAAAAGCATTTCTTGGCTTTCTAAAGTCTAAACCTTACTGAGGTTTCAATAGGGTACTGATTCGATACATTCTTCAGAATTACCCGGTCGACATCGGCAACCTCTCTAAGCAAAGGATTTCAAGGAGTTCGTTTGGTATGTTTGCATGATAACCATGCTATCTATCGTTTCTACACTTTCTGAACTTCTTAAGTAATGTACTTTGCTTGTTTCAGTTGTATCGAACCAGTAACACATATCGTGTTTCGTTTCCGTAGTTAAAATCTAATATTATTCGGACAAGTCGAATGCTGTCTACATAGTAGTACAATCTCTCTCTTTTAGACAGTCTTTAATGGAATATTTTTCCTTTTCCTTCCATTGAAATGGGGCGGTGTCCATAATTTCCCTGAACTGAGTTATTGGCCATGGAAGAAAAGTTCAGTGAGGCATTACTTTTGGATATTGTCAAGCTCTTGGTCCCTTGCATATGTCGAGCAAACATATATTTTTTGGTATAATATCCGACACTCACCTAAATCCATGAGATTTAAAACTATATTACTCTTGAAAAAGTGCAATGGTAGTTTTGGTATTCACTTGTTTAAATCTTATTCAACTTGAGTCTTGTGAAACTACCTCCGATGATGATGAATGCCGACCGTCAGTGAGGTGCAGAGGAAAGCATGATGAGGACGATAAATCTGAGAAAGGGGAATTTCCGAAGAAGCCCTAGAAATGGGACTGTTTGGATAAAATGGATATATTTCTTTTTATTAATATTTTGTCAAAGATAATGGGTAATACAAAGATAATGGACTATCTTAGACTACATCCCATATAACCTATTTATACACAAGGGTCTAACAAATTATCTAACCGTCTAACAGATCTGAGACGGGCTTGGAAACACTAGAAGCATCTGGGTTGAACTTGAAATCTCTAGAAGCAACTGGGCTTCAGCAAACTTCACGAGTTTATACTAACATACACCCTGCTTTTCTTTCCCTCTTGTAGATCAGAACGAGAAATCACATTCAGCTTTGCCCGAAAGGAAGCAAACTGTTGTGCCGAAAGTGGTTTGGTCAATACGTCAGCAATCTGATAGTTGGCTAGAACATATCGAACTTGCAACATATTCCTGAGCACTCGTTCCCGGACGAAGTGAAGGTCCAAATCCACATGTTTCGTCTTAGCATGCATCACCGGGTTTGCTGCCACGGCAATAGTGCTCGTATTTTCGCACCAAATTTTAGGCAAATCAGTCAACGAAACCTCCATATCTTTCAACAAGTTCCGTACCCACATGATTTCCGAAGTAGCGTCGGTTAAACTTCAATATTCGGCCTAGGTTGTTGATCTTGAGACTGACCGTTGCTTTTTGGAGCTCCAAGACAGCAAGTGTTCGACGTAGTACACACAATAACCAGTAACTGATCTTCGATCATCCTCATCGCTTCCCCATTCCGCGTCCGAAAAAGCAACAAGATTAGGGAGTCTGGTTTGACGAGCAGAAAACCACAGCCCAAAGTCCAGTGTACTATTGAGGTATCGCATGATACGTTTGACGGCACACCAATGAGTAACGGTAGGACACTGCATGTATTGAGCTACTCTATTGACAACGTGAGATATGTCCGAACGGGTGTGACAAATATACATGAGTGCACCCACTATGCTACGGAATTTAGTAACCTCGAAAAAGATCTCACCATCGTACTTACTGAGCTTGGGCGAGACTACCATGGGCGTATCAACCGGCTTTGATGCATCCATTTGCGTTCTTTTCAACAAGTCCAAAATGTATTTCTTTTGGTTCATGAAGATTCCAGCATGACTTGTAGTAGCTTCTATGCCCAAGAAATAATCTAACATGCCAAGATCCTTGAGGGAAAATTGTGCATGCAGTTGTTACTTTACTTCTGCGATGTGTGCCTCAGAATTCCCAGAAATTAGGATGTCATCAACGTATACAATGACGTAAGTAAGCACGCTGTCAACCTTATACTTGAACAAAGAAGTGTCAGCAAGTGAGCACTCAAAATGCAACGAGAGCAGAAAATTTCGCAATTTGAAGAACTAGCTCCGAGGGGCTTGTCGCAAGCCGTACAATGCTTTAATCAATTTACACACAAGAGGAGCACCAGTTGGACTGACTTGCTCGAAACCGGGCGGTTGGTGCATGTACACTTCTTCGTGTAGATCACCTTTCAAAAAGGCATTATTGATGTCCACTTGATGCACCGCCCATTTATTAGTGACAGCCAAGGAAATCAAGACATTGATGGTGAGAGACTTTACGATCGGGCTAAATGTATCGGTAAAGTTGTGTCCGAGAACTTGTGAAAATTCTTTGGCAACTAGACGTGCCTTGTAACGACTTATCGAACCATTTGTGTTCCGCTTGATTTTAAATAACCATTTGCATCCGATAGCTTTCGGATCACTTGGTGCTTCCACCAAAGTCCAAGTACCATTAGCTATCAAAGCAGAATATTCCTCCATGACAACATTCCGCCAATCAACATGTTGCATGGCTTCATGAATACTCTATGGCACCTCATCACAGCTCAACAACAAAATCTTTGGCTTGAAAATTCATCTCTTACTGCGTGTGACCATTGTATGTGTATTCCCCACTTGATTTGAGCTTAAAGATGTAGTGGGGATGACACTTGGAGGAACACGCTGCATAGAGGAATGGCTTTGATCGAAGCCAACAACAGATTCATCACCATGAGAAGAAGGGAATGCGTCAAGGGGTGCAACAAAATCCCGTGTATCAACAACCTCATGAGCAAGAACAAGAGTGTTAGGATAAGAAGAAGAGTGCGGAACAGTGGCACTCGAAGGTGATGCCTCAATATGACCAATGGAAGCAGACTCACTGTGTGGAGAGACTGCCTCATTATGACCATCCTCGGCAGAATCAACATGAACCAAAGAAGTAGGGGAGACCTCTGTTGGACCTGCAGCTGCCGAAACTTCAGATGAGTGTGTTGAAGCTGGCTCTCTAGTGTGCTGCGAAGTGGAGAATGAGACATGTGATGGTTGCAAAAGTGGCACTGGGGCAGAAAAAGAATCAGCTGAAGAAGAGGACTGATGTGAAGACGAACAAGGGGCAGACGAAAAAACAGTCTCATCAAAGCGAACATGACGAGAGATGAATATACGTCTATTGGTATCTAGACATTGATAACCATGGTGTGACGGAGAGTATCCAAGGAATGTGCATTGGCGGGAACGAAAATCCAACTTATGATGATTAAAAGGGCGAAGATAAGGGTAGCAGGCGCATCCAAACACTTTGAGGAAGTTGTAGTCAGGTTTCTTCCCAGTCAATTTTTCAAAAGGAGACAGATTATTGAGAGCACGAGATGGAAGCCAATTGATAATAAAAGTTGCTGTCAAGACTACATAGGATCAATACTTGAAAGAAACAGAGGACTGAGCTAAAAGACACAAGGCCGTTTTAATGATTTGTCGATGCTTCCGTTCAACTACGCCGTTTTGTTGTGACGTGTGTGAACACGTGACACAGTGCTGAATTCCCAAAGTACGCAGCTTAGTTGTGAGAGCATGAAACTCTCCACCGCCATCAGTTAGGACAACCTTGATAACAGAGGAAAATTGCGTTTTGACCAAAGCAACGAAAGCATCAAAGACAACAAAAACCTCACTCTTATTTCGAAGCAAATATGTCCAACAAGATCGAGTGTACATATCTATAAAAGAAGCATAGTAAGTAAAACCAACAGAGGCAACCGAGGCTGATCCCCACAAATCAATCTCCACGAGCTCAAAAAGAGTTGTGTACTGTGTAGTGGAATGCTGAAACGGCAGGGCATGAGCCTTCCCCATTTGACAGGCTGGACAAAGCACCTTCGCGCCAGGAAAAAAATATTCTATCTAAAGTAAGAGAAACCACCTTAGGGGACGGATGGCCGAGACGATTGTGCCACAACCAATAGGCTGACACGTCTTTATTTACTGTTGTATGTTGAACTGAAACAGGCTGACTAACAGAACGTAAATCAAACGAGTATAAACCACCTTCTTGTACCCCTCGTAACAAAATTTTCCCTGTTCTCTCATCCTTCACACAACAGTCAGTCGAATGAAATTCAAAGAACACGTGATTATCAGCAGCAAATTTAGAGACATACAATAGACTACGAGAGATTTACGGAACATGTAGTAACTTATCAATCACTAAGTTGCGATCATGTATATGAATGGAAGAGCAACCAACACGAGTTATGTTAACGACAGAATTATCCCCCAAGTGTACCTTATTTTGACCATTATAGCATATAGAGAAGTTCATAGAAGACTTATTGTTGGTTACATGGTAAGTGGCACCCGAATCAGGGTATCACTTAACCGAGCCAATGTTGAGGCCAGAAGCAGTTACTGAGTTGACATGAATTTTCTCCTCAGGCTGTTGATTCTCAGTCACGGTGGTTGTTCCTTGAGATGAGTCCACAAATGGTTCATAGAAGTGATCGAAGGAATCAGTTTGGCAATGGCACGTATTGGCCTGTGGTGTACTGGACTGAGAAGATTGATGAGGAATCCCTCATTTGAAGCTTTCATCGAACTGATACCAACATGAGTCTGCCATGTGTCCAATTTTGTTACAAATCTGGCATTGAGGTCTGCCAGATGATCATCCGCGAAAACGACCGCCTCAATAAGGACCGTATCGAGATCCTCTGCCACGATCTTGATAGCCAGTGCCCTGGGAATAATCTGGTTTCACAGATGCATCTCTATGTTGAAATTGAGTCAGATTGATTCCTACTGGCATTTCAACTGCATCCTCGAGCCGAAACTCAGCATCAACCAGAACCAAAATCACTTCGTCCAATGAATAAGGAGTTTGACTCGCTGTAATGACCGCCACAAATGATGCAAACTCATAGGGGAAGCCATTCAAAATAGTTGCTATGTGTTCCACATCAGATACCTTATTTCAAGACAGAGCCAATAAGTCGCAAATCTCTTTGATCTTAATTGTGTATTCACGCATACGAAGAGATCCTTTCTTCATAGACCTTAACTTGCAGTGGAGATGCATAAATTTCGTAGTTGAAAGCTTCGAATAGAGACCTGTGATTACTGACCAAATCTCTGCAGAGGTTTCTGTGCCAACGAGCTGAGGAAGAACGATAGAGCTAACAGTGGACAGGAGCCACAACGCGAGGGAGCTATCTTGTTGCAAGAACCTCGTGTATGCAAGATTGACAATTTTGTCACCGGAAGCACGCTCAACAACTTTCACCGGTCTCGACGTATCAGGATCAATGTATTCCTCTAAACCTAGACCACATATGGTGAGAATCACCTGCTGCTTCCAGAGGAGATAGTTTGTATCATCCAGGCAAACCTTAATCCGTTTATTGGAGAACATCTGAGAGGATAGATCATCGCTGCCATGAGCTGCGTCACTGTTGTCATCGGACTCAACAATGTTCACCATGATAGTGAGAGAGATAAACCGCAAAAAGAAAGAGAAGAAAAAGAATCAAACAGCTGCGATGTAAACTCCGATCGAAAGACAAGGACGCCGATGAGGATCACTATCGTAGCTCTGATACCATGTGGAACTACCTCCGATGATGATGAACGCCGGTCGTCGGTGAGGTGCAGAGGAAGGCGTGATGAGGACGATGAATATGAGAAAATGAGATTTCCGAAGAAGCCATAGAATTGGGACTGTTTGGATAAAATGGGTCTACTTCTTTTTATTAATATTTTGTCAAAGATAATGGGTAATACAAAGATAATGGACTCTCTTGGACTACAACCCATATGACCTATTTATACACAAGAGTCTAACAAATTATCTAACTGTCTAACAGATTTGAAACGAGCTTGGAAACACTAGAAGCATCTGGGCTGAACTTGGAATCTCTAGAAGCATCTGGGCTTCAGCAAACTTCACGAGTTTATACTAACAAGTCTTGCCTCCTAATTTTTGAACTTAAGTACATTATATGTTCTTGATCTTTTGAAGTTGGATAATTTAACCCATTCTAATACTTGATTATACTTATGTTCAAAGACAGATGATAATGGGGGCTAGTAGGAGCACTAGTCCCCCGAAACTTTGAAAATTTTATTATCTAGTCCTTCATATTTTGAAAATTTTCAATTTAAACCCTTCAAAACTTTAAAATATTATGTTTCAATTTTTTTTTAAATAATTTTAATTAAGCACCCTCTTCAAATTTTTAAAAGTTCTCATTAGCTTTTTTTTTGAAAAACTAAAATTAAACCCCTCAAAATCTTTGAAAATTTTAATTTAAACGTCCAAATATCTTAAAAATTTTAAATAGATCCCATCAAATTTCATTACTAAGATCTAACTCTGCTTACCCCCCATCAAACCCTTCAAAATCTTTGAAAATTTTAATTTAAATGTCTAAATATTTTAAAAAATTTAAATAGACCCCATCAAACTCCGTTATTAAGATCCAACTCTACTTCCATTCCTTCATATCTTGTTCTCACGGTCATCATTTCTTTTCATATTTCCTGTCAAGCAAAAGTTTAAGGATTATTATTTCATACACAAGTGGTGGAAACTTTTTGTTTCTATAAGCGCCTCAATTGTAGTGTTTAAGGCTTTAGAGTTTAGGGGGTTTAGTATAAGGGCTTAGAAATTAGGGTTCACTGTTAAAATTTAGTGTTTATGCTTATAATTTAGAGTTGGGTTTAGGTTTATATGGCTAGGAATTTAAATTTTAACCTATAAACCCTAAATTTTAATACTAAACCCAAAATTCTATCAATAGTCTTTAAATTCAAAATTATTATACTTAAACATCTAAATCATAAATAGAAGGGAAAACTATACCGGTGGTCCCCTAACTATGTCTGTCTTCCTACTTTGGTCCCACAATTTTGTTTTTCGGCAAAAGAGTCCCTTCCGTCACATAGTTTTCCTATTTTGGTCCCCGACGTTAAATAACTAACGGTTTTGCTGACGTGGCATTTTTTAATATTTTTTAAGGCTGACGTGGCATTTTTTAATATTTTTTTAATCATTTCTCTCTCCTCTTATATATTATTTTTATTTAATTTTAATCACCCAATCATATTGTGACACGTGTCACTACACTATTAGGTGAAACCCCCCCCCCCCCAAAAATCCTTAAAATCAAACTTGGTGCTGCTGGGATTTGAACCCAAGACTACCAGCGCACCAAGCATGCGCTTGAACCAACTAGGCTAGGCTGGATACTTGATTCAATTCTACTAACACTTATATTTAAGCTGTACAAATTAACCCAAAAAAACCTAAAAACTTAATTGGTGCCGCTGGGAATCGAACCCACGACCACCAGTGCATAAGGCTTGTGCGTGAACCAACTATACTAGGCTAGTTACGTGATTTAAATCTACTAACATTAATATTTAAGCTGTACAAATTAACTCAAAAAAACCTAAAAACATATTTATTTATTATAAAATTAATATTTATTAATAATATAAGAGGAGAGAAATAATCAAAAAATATTAAACTAATGATATTTATTAATATTATATTTAATATAATAAATAAATATTAATTTATAATAATTTTATAATAATAAATAAATATTTAATTAGTTTTGTTATTATCAATCAAAGTAAAAAAAATTAGTTTGATTTTTTAATTTTAAACATAATTTAGTTAAATATATTTAATTTAAAAATAGTTAGTTTAACTTGGTGGTTAAATATTTTAAAAAAAAAATCAATAAGGTATGGCGTTCGAATGTGTTGTTTCTAATTTGTTTCTAATTTTTGGGTTAATTTGTACAACTTAAATATAAGTGTTAGTAGATTTGAATCAGGTAACTAGCCTAGTATAGTTGGTTCATGCGCATGCCTTATGCATTGGTGGTCCTGGGTTCGATTCCCAGCGGCACCAATTATGTTTTTAGGTTTTTTTGGGTTAATTTGTATAGCTTAAATATAAGTGTTAGTAGAATTGAATCAAGTATCCAACCTAGCCTAGTTGGTTCAAGTGCATGCTTGGTGTGTTGGTGGTCCTGGTTTGAATCCTAGCAGCACCAAGTTCAATTTTAAGGATTTTTGGGGTTTTTTTCACCTAATAGTGTAGTGACACGTGTCACAATATGATTGGGTGATTAAAATTAAATAAAAATAATATATAAGAGGAGAGAGAAATGATTAAAAAAATGCCACGTCAGCCTTAAAAAAATATTAAAAAAATGCCACGTCAGCAAAACCGTTATTTATTTAACGTCGGGGACCAAAATAGGAAAACTATGTGACGGAAGGGACTCTTTTGCCGAAAAACAAAGTTGTGGGACCAAAGTAGGAAGACAGACATAGTTAGGGGACCACCGGTATAGTTTTCCCTAAATAGAATCCACAAACCCTACAACTAAAATACTTGTCCACAAACGCTTTATTTTCACAAGCGTTTGTTATGAAATAATTACCCAAAATTTAAATTATCAGTTCAAATGCTATTGCGATTTAAGTACTGATATTTAAATTGCTGCCTTTGGTTGTCATGCATTTCAGGCATTATCTTGACACTACAACGTTATGCTTCAAAGAAGAAGAGATATAAAGGTTAACTTATTGTCATTATTTCTTGTTTAGTCATAGTTCTCTGCTTTATTCAAATTTAATCAGGTACTTTTTAAATTTTAAAAATTTGATTTCTGTAATTAAATTACATGATAAAATATCAAATTGATGAATAAAAATTTAAATCTATAACTTAGCATAATATAAGAATGAATAACATAATTGAATTAACAAATTTAATTGCCATAGTTTAAGCCCAGACAAAAATTTCAAAACTTGAAAATGACAAAGCTTGAGTATATGGACTAAATCCATAACTTACTCATGGTACAGGGACTAACGAATAATTTGACAAAATAATATTTGCCAAAAAGAACCCACAAAATTAGAGGGCTATTTTCGCCATTCAATCTTTTACACAGGGTCAAAAATGTAAAACCAGCTTTCTCCAAGGCCACTATATGAATAAAAACCGCCCCCAATTCCCCCAACTAAGATAATTTTCGCAAATTTCTCTGGTCGCGTTTCTCTTGCAAGCCACCCTCAAAACCTAGCCAGATTTACTTTACTCTCTCAGTCTCTTATAGTTTTCCAGATTTTCGCACCTAAGCTCAAAACCCATATTCTCTCTTCATCTCATGTAAGTCTCCTAATTCAATCCATTTATTTGGTTTTAGGGTTTTGTGGTGCAGTTTATTTTAATTTTCTCCTTCTGATTTGAGGTTTTAAGGGCTTACTAATAATGGGTTCCCTTTGTTTTGTAATTATATGCAATTTTTTGGGAACTGAATTACTCTCCGGGGTCAAGTTAGGGTTTTTGTGTTTTTTAGTTAGTTTTTCTCGTTCTCCAAATATTTGATTGTTCAAGATTTTTCATTGCTAGGGTCTTTTTGTTTTATGATTGTATGCTTTTTGGAACTTAATTGCTTGCTGCTGCTTGGTTAAGTTAAGTTTTTTTTTTGGTAGAACCAATATTGTTGGATTTTTGCACTTGTATGTTTTAAGGATGGGAGTTTGGCACAATTCTATTGTCAATGTGCTATTTTCAACCTTTATTTGAAAGAAACAGTCAGATTGAGCAGATGTTTTGCATTGTAATGTCATTCATATGCTCATGTTTTCATTCCTTTTTATTGGCTGCAGCAAAACGCTCATGGCTGAAGTTGATCAAAGCTTTGTTGAACATGAAGTTGAACAGGCTCAAGAACATGAAAACTTGGAGCAGAATATGAACCTGGGACTGGGGCATGATTTGAACTTGGAGCACAATGCAAACTTGGAGCACAATGCGAGCTTTGAGCACAATGCGAACTTGGAGCACATTGCAAACTTGGAACACATTGCAAACTTGGAGCACATTGCGAGCTTGGAGCACAATGCGAGTATGGAGCACAATGCGAACTTGGAGCAGAACTTAAACTTGGAAGAAAATCTGGTAGAGAACTTGGAGGAGCAGAAGTTGCAGCAAGAATCAGAACATCAACCAAAAGAACATGAAGATGAGGCAGTGATAGGAGGTGCTGAAAAGAAGTGGCCTGGATGGCCTGGAGAGAGTGTGTTCCGGATGTTGGTTCCTGCACAAAAGGTTGGCAGTATAATTGGACGTAAAGGAGAATTCATAAAAAAGATAGTTGAGGAGACAAGAGCTCGTATCAAGATACTTGATGGTCCTCCAGGGACAACTGAGAGAGCTGTAAGTTTATACTTTCTCTTCTCAGCTTATATTACATTCAATCTTTGGTTATGATAATATACTACTAGGGCAGAACCAGTCCTACTTATCGAGGCTCAGTTTCTGTGTCTAGTTATACTATTGTGATGCAAGTCATATGGGTACTTCCATTAATTACAGCACTGAGTGGCTTTCCTTAATTATTAACTTAAGCTGACAGTCATTGCAGGAGATACCTTTACGGTCATTGGAATTTTTTTGTGTTTTTATTTGGTTGACATTCCGTGTGCATTTATTTTCCTTTTTTGTGCTTATGATGAAACCATTTAGTTACACAAAGATTTGGGAATGATTTTGACTAAAAAATAACAAAGATTGCTCTTTGACTTTAGCTGGACCTCTCCTAGTGTTAGGTAATGCTTACATAAACGATATATTGGTTCAAAACATTAAAAATGTAACATAATAAATAAAGTGAAATAAAAATATATACATCGACCAGTAAAAAAGTTGAGCTTTAAAATATACCTTTTTAATCTAAACCAATTCTATGAAGAAGTTATAGAATAAAACATTGAAGACTAGGAAGAAGGATGGAAGTGATAAATTAATGGATGTAAGGATTAAAGTTCTTGACGCCGGAGTAATTTGAATAAATATAATTCATTGTTACATAATAATTGTTCATCACCTTTAAAGTTGTAATACTTTGGAAGGTAATTACTAATTACCTCCTCAAGTCATAATATCATTTTAAATATTTTACTAATTCAAGAAGATTGTAAGAAAACGGCCGTAAGAAGCAACCCATGAAATACAAATACAGTTCCCTTTATTGCAATAACAAAAATGGGTCTGTGCAGGTTCCATTTGCAAATTTTAAGGAAAGGAGTCAATCATCAATAAGACTCCACTTATGAGGAACCAAATTCTCAGATGCAGGGATCATCATTGAGCATTTCAAAGTGCTGAAAGTTTGTTCTGAA
This sequence comes from Hibiscus trionum, assembly GCA_030270665.1. Taxonomy (NCBI): domain Eukaryota; kingdom Viridiplantae; phylum Streptophyta; class Magnoliopsida; order Malvales; family Malvaceae; genus Hibiscus; species Hibiscus trionum. The sequence goes on along the minus strand of BSYR01000003.1, from coordinate 77,370,577 downwards.
CTAACAGATACATCTTGTATGAACAAGTGTACCAAGAAGCTCTGCTTTCTCGCTGGTAACTTCAGAACCTGGATGACTGGTGTCAATTGTTAAATGAATCTTAAAGGAACCTGTGGAAATAGCTCAAAGATCCCTCGACATCAAGCTAAAATTAAACTCCTATTTGTAGCACAATACATATATATCTACAATATTCGTGGTCTAAGTTTACCCAGATTCATGTAAAGCCTGTCTCAATAACACATAGTATATGCATGTATGATATATTTCCTAACTGAACTCAAAGCTTGTGATCCAAATAACTTTAAAAAACTTAACAGGTAAAAACAACTTGGTTAATAAGTCTAATCCCTTGACAAGGATAATAATTTTAACAGATACTTGGACATATTTTGGCAAAAGGTGATTCAACTAAGATCAAGATAAATCAAACAGTTAAAGTTCTACATAATTGTTAAACATAATAAGTAAGCTTTCCTTAAGCAAAAGGAGTTTAACTGTATACTATAGATTATATCAAATCTAATCCAATATGGCATTTTCACCTCTCCAATGCAATATGCTTCATATGTATACCCATCTTTACTCATTTGCTTGTGGCATATAAGAAAATTTGGTTTTGTATTAGTTCTTTTTTTCTTCCAATTTTATCCAGCCAGATGGACTATAAGTCATAACAACTTAGCCTTTGTTCTGCTGTTTTGTCTTGCCAATAGGTAATGGTATCTGCAAAGGAGGAGCCTGATTCTTCTCTTCCGCCTGCTATGGATGGGCTTTTAAGGGTCCATAAACGTCTCATTGATGGCTTGGAGGGTGATTCATCTCATGCAACTTCGGCTGTGGGGACCAAGGTTTCAACGAGGCTTCTAGTCCCTGCTTCACAAGCTGGAAGTTTGATCGGAAAACAAGGAACAACTGTCAAGTCTATTCAAGAATCGTCTAATTGTATTGTTAGAGTTCTTGGAGCAGGTTTTCTTCTCTGGATTTTGTTTCACTTCCTTTTTCCCTTTCCTCTTTGTGGAAACATTTTCTATTTCTTTCAAGTTGTTTGTTGGGGATGCTGAAAGACTAAGAGTAAAACTTAATGACCTATCTCATAAACTATTTTCAATTATTTATCAAAGTAGTGCTTAATATTGCTATGCAGCAATGTGTTTCAAGAAACTGTTCGTGAATAATGGTACCATAATTCAAGAATATGGTTTTTCGTTCAAATGCTAATAATTTGAAGTTTTTTTTTTTTAAAAAAAAGGTTTGAAATCCTTTGTATGATAATCTCATACTATCATTTTGTTCAAGTGGTTTCATTTGTAATTTCTTGTGCTTCTGATTGGGATTTTTTTATCATAATTTATTAACATTTCTTCTCTTTTTCTTTGTTAAATAAAATGTAATGCTGCAGATGACCTTCCAGTCTTTTCTCTTCAAGATGATAGGGTTGTCGAAGTTGTGGGAGAAGCAGTTGATGTGCACAAAGGATTGGAGCTAATTGCATCTCACCTCAGGAAGTTTTTAGTGGACCGCAGTATAATTCCCTTGTTTGAAATGAATGTGAGGCTTCTACTTTTGTTGACCTACTGATTAATTGGTCCTCTGCTAGTGTATAGGCTAATGAAATTCCGTTAAATGTTTCTATCAGATGCAAAAGTCTAATCCTCAGATGGACCACATGCCACCTCATCAATCCTGGGGTCCACCTCAAGGTGTCCCTCCAAATGCTAGTGGAGGTGCTGGTTTTGGACACAATCCTCAGTACATGCCTCCACCGCGGCAACTTGACAATTACTACCCTCCTGATATGCCTCCCATGGATAAACAGCCGCATCAGGGTATTTCTGCCTATGGAAGAGAAGCCCCAATGGGTGCTCATGGATCTTCAAATCCAAATGCACCTTCAATGATCACACAGGTACCACCATTACATACCTGGTCTCCTCTTTTTCTCCATTTTCCTCCCTTAATTTGTTCCTTTCACTTTAGAAGAAGATGCTCAGGAACTTTATACTTAACAGCTGTTAATGTTGTTCCTTGTTCTTGATTTGACTTTTTCAAGTAATGGGGACAGTTTGTACAGATCCATGTATGTCTTACCTTTCTTTGGTTTTGTTTGTGGCTGTTGATCATTTTTTAGCTGTTATTTCAAAGATTGTTGTTCTTGGTGTATACTCCTGAAAGCAAGGTCTTTCCAGTCCTGTAAAGTGTTAAGTCGATTGATTTGGCTCGAACAACCAGATTGTAATATATAAACAAAATTTCTTGTGTTTGCAGGTCACTCAGCAAATGCAGATTCCGCTCTCTTACGCTGATGCTGTTATTGGGACAGCTGGTGCAAGTATTAGCTATATTCGACGTGCTAGTGGGGCAACTGTCACCATTCAAGAAACAAGGGGTGTTCCTGGGGAAATGACAGTTGAAATAAGTGGAACTGCTTCACAAGTTCAAACTGCCCAGCAACTGATACAGGCATGTCCCTTTCCCTGGCCTCTGAACCTTTTTTTGTCTTTCTTTTTCTATTTGCTAGGTTGAGAACAGTTTCCATGTGTCTTCCATTGCTTATTCTTCTGATTTCCTTGCAATGCCTTTTTCCACCTGCCCGACGGTTTTGCCCTGGTGTAGGAGCACAAGGAACTAATGTGTTATCATTAACGATCATTCTGATGTATCATAGTTTGAACTTATATTATGTTGCAGAATTTTATGGCTGAAGCTGCAGCTGCAGCTGCAGCGTCAGGTCAGGGACAAGGTGGGGCTGCAGATCAAGCTTATAATCCGTATGCTACTCATGGTTCTGTATATGCATCACCACAATCCAATCAAGGACATGCTGGAGGCTACGGCTCGGTCTATGGCTCAAACTATGGGTACTAAGCAAAACATTGTTCGTTTTTGATGTTATCAAATGATGGAAACTACAGAATTGGTTTTGAAGTATGGACTCTGCTTTAGTGTTGTATTGGTGGTTAATGTTCAGAGTTGAAACAAATTTTTAAAAAGAAATACTAAATTTTGTCGCATGTATTAGGGGGGTTGAGCCACTAATGTTTTTGAAAATTTCTTTAATTTACCCAGTCCTTCAGATCTCTTTCTAGAGGTAGCTTATGATATCATAATTATTGCATACACTAGCTTTTTCACTTTGCATTTAGAATTTCTTTTTCTTCCATGATATTAAAATAATAACTTATAGATATGAGTTGTTTTAAAAGATTTTTCAAATATCATGAGAGTTTTTGAGTTTGAGCTAAATTTAATAATATGGTTCATGAAAAAAATCTACCAGTAAAGATGTTCATGGCCTTAGTAGAGTTTGATTTGAGCTTATAAATGGTAGTGAACTGATACTGTACATACTTGTTCAAGTTTGTTTCAAGCACCGACAGAATTAGGAAGTGCAGAGGATTTGATGGTTAATCGAATAGACTTGTTTCTTATGTTACTCGTAATATGCAGAAGCACCAACACAATTCTATAAAGTCATGTAAAAGTATCAACATAATTTCATAAAATCTTTCGAATAACATAAATCAGACTCATAATATGTAGAAGTATCGATATAATTCTATAGAGTCCTTTGGTTTGACTGTTAATGAATATAAACCAGATGACAGAGACCTATGATTATGATTATGATGTTAAAGGTTTAGGAAGTAGTTACAACGTTGCTAGTTGACATTTGTACCTGAGAGTACACAATTAGTATAACATGATCAGCGTACTTCATACTATGATATACTTAGGAAGTATCCACCTCGCACCCACTATCTAGCTGGATATTCACCACCTAATTTATACTTAACAAATTTGTTAGTCAAGCAACCACTAATATCAAACGTAATGAAAAATAAATTTTCAAGCTAAAGTACTTGAGTAGGAGATTTATACCCCTAATATTCATGCAAATTGTAAAAAACTTCTCTACAGAATCCTAAGATTTAAAGAATAGCTCGCAAAATTATCTGTTAATTCATAATTCATAATTCATTTGGAGGGTGGTGAGCAGAAGAATATGGGATAGGGTGGGATGGGTGGAAGCGGGGTGGGCGGGTAAAGTCTCGAATCCATCATATATCCACTAACTATGACGAGTATAATGTTTGACATCTATATCTGTTTACAACACACTAAATTTATACTCATACCTGCCTCAATCGAGACAAATGTAGTACGAAACTCTCAAAATTATACACTCTACTATATATGATATGAATAAGATCAAATCTATTTAAGTTTAAGATTTAAACTTATTTTTTTATTAAGCTATTTTCGAAATGAACATTTTTTATTTAAATTCCCTAAATATCGAGTGAGCTTTCGTACTAATTTACCAAGAGCTTTAATTTAATTATTGCCACAAATTTTATTTCATTTAAAAAAGGCCAAAATAGTAATTACAGAAACCCAAAACAAATAAAGAGAGAATCACAAGGGTCCAGCCCAGATTGACATGAATACCCTCAGGCTCATTGTCTCTCTCAAATACCCTTCACCACTCTCCCCCTTCTGCCCCTCTCTCAAATTCCTCAATCTCCCCTTTGCCCTTTCCCTTCACCCCCTTTTCTCTCGTTAATTCCCGATTTTCTCCCGGAACAAACAACCCCTTCAACCATTTTACCCGCCAAAACACACTCTCATAAACTCCCCAACTGTTCAAATCTCCTGCCTCTTTGTTCCTCCCCAAGCTTCAACCTCAATTTGGTTCCCGGCCGAGTCCCTAGCTTCTTCTTCGATTCGGGGTGTTTACTTGCTTCAACTCTTCTTTTCTTGCGTTTTTGGGCGATACCCACACAGGGTTTTCCCTTTTTGAAGCTTTTTTCGTTGTGTTTTCTTGTCGTTTGGGTCTTGAGCTAGGGTTTCAAGTTCGGTTTTTTCCTTAATCCAGGTACTTCGATCTTCCTTTTTTTTTGAGGATTTCCTTTGTGTTTTTTTTTGTTTTCTAATGTTTTCAATTGATGGGTGTTTTTTTCCCATTCAAATGTGGTGATTTGGTTTTGTTCATTTTGTTGAAGTGTTCTAAAGTTATTAACTTTGAGAATTTTCAATCAAACTGTTTAATGCTTCCCCCCTTCTTTGCTGGTTTTTGTTTTAGGGATTTCTTAGTGGTTTTTATGGTGTTTTGATTGATGGTTTATGGTTATTCCTTCGTTTGTGTAAATTTTGTATCTTATTCAGTAGTGTTAGGCTGTTAGCCTTAATATTCTTTCCAGCTGCTTAAAGATTCTAGCTTTGATGTTTTCCCCCATATTTGAGAAGGATGTATGGAATTGAAACTTTTGTATGGTCACACTTATACCTGAGAGAAGAAAGCCAAAAAATGCTAGTTATTTGTCTGGATTTATTGGAAGTTTAATTTCTATTTGGTTGAGAAATGCTTGCGTAACGTTTAATTGGTTTCTTTTGTTTTAAGATCTTAAATAGAAGTCAAATTGGTCTTACGTATGTGTTTATGTTGTTCTTCTCTGCCATAATATGTGGACTTTCTTGATGTTCATTATGAATATGTTTTTGTTTCTCATGTTGATTGACATAGCTTGTGTTGTAAACCAAAATTTTGCTCGGATGGCATCAACGTTCTACTGGGTTTCGTCCTACACCAATCATGTAATGAAATGTTAGCCGCATAGAGTGGATCATTTACGTATGTTTATGTGCTTATGTTTTTTCTGATCTATTGCAATGGAAGTGTAGCAGAAACAAAACTGATCTTTTGGTTTACATTAGCAATTTTGCAAAATAAGGCTTGTTGGTGTTCCTTCATGCGTTGAGTGACAGTATACCTTTTTTGTCAGATTGTATTGACAATGTTTCATTTGGCAGGTATGTGTTGACATAGGCAGGAAATTGGCCTTTATGATCATATTAGTCTGCATATTCGGTTTATGCTGTTTGTATACATGTGATTGATTTATTCAATGGCTAATCATGATTTGATGATTGGACAAAGCCACAATCTAGCATTGAGGCAGAATCAGCGACTGGTGCTAGGCCATGATCATAATTTGGGTCTTTCCCAGAACCATGATTTGGAATTAGGACAAACCCATGACCATAATTTAGGCTTAGGAAAGGCTCATGATCATGACCTAGGTTTATTTCATTCTCACAATCACAAGTTGGATTTAGGACAGCGGCATGACCAAGAAGGGGATGTTGGCCACAGTTATGGGCATGATAATGAGTTTGGTACTGATCAAAAACCAGACCATGGTGACAATGAATTAGCTTTATCTGAGAACAATGAGTTGACTGTTTCTGAAAACCAAGAGTTCGATGATAGTCTGGCATTGGCTGTGGATGACAGCCAGGATATGGGAATTGATCCTGCCCGAGATTTACAGCATTCCCAGATGGTAGTTAGTCTTCCTCCCGTCCTTCAGGTTCGGAATTCAAATCCGAGTTATGAATTGGCAGTTGGCCAAGAATTCCCGGATGTCAAAAGCTGTCGTAGGGCATTGAGGGATACAGCTATTGCCCTTCACTTTGAAATACAGACAATCAAATCCGACAAGACTCGTTTCACTGCTAAATGTGCGAGTGAGGGATGTCCCTGGCGTATACATGCAGCAAAGCTACCTGGTGTTCCGACATTCACAATCAGAACCATCCATGGGACTCATACATGTGGAGGGATTGCTCATCTTGGCCATCAACAAGCCTCTGTGCAGTGGGTGGCAAACATTGTGGAACAGAGATTAAGGGAGAACCCTAATTACAAACCCAAGGAGATATTGGAAGAGATTCACCGGGCTCATGGAATCACCTTATCTTACAAGCAAGCCTGGCGAGGCAAGGAGCGTATCATGGCTGCTATGCGTGGATCCTTCGAGGAAGGGTATCGCTTACTCCCTCAATATTGTGAACAGATCAAGAGGACAAATCCCGGTAGTATTGCATTAGTCTACGGAAACACAACTGATAACAGTTTCCATCGACTTTTCATATCATTTCAGGCCTCCATTTATGGTTTTCTGAATGCTTGTCGACCACTCCTTGGGTTAGATAGGACATTTTTGAAAAGTAAGTATCTTGGAACATTGCTTCTTGCTACTGGTTTTGATGGTGACGGTGCTTTGTTTCCCCTGGCATTTGGTGTTGTTGATGAAGAGAATGATGAGAACTGGATGTGGTTTCTTTCTGAACTTCATAACCTGCTTGAAATTAATACCGAAAACATGCCAAGGCTTACAATTTTGTCTGATAGACAGCAGGGAGTTGTAGATGGTGTTGAATCAAATTTCCCTACTGCTTTTCATGGATTTTGCATGCGTCACTTGAGTGAAAGTTTCCGAAAGGAGTTCAATAATACCATGCTTGTCAACCTTTTATGGGAAGCTGCCCATGCCTTGACTGTAATTGAATTTGAAGCTAAGATTCTTGAGATTGAAGATATTTCACAAGATGCTGCATATTGGATCCGGAGAATCCCACCTCGCTTGTGGGCGACGGCTTATTTTGAAGGCACGAGATTTGGGCATCTAACAGCTAACATAGTTGAATCCCTGAATTCTTGGATTTTAGAAGCTTCAGGGCTTCCAATAATTCAGATGATGGAATGCATCAGGAGGCAGCTTATGACTTGGTTCAATGAACGTCGAGAGACAAGCATGCAGTGGGGATCGATACTTGTACCGTCTGCTGAAAGTCGTGTTGCGGAAGCCATTGAATATGCACGCACATATCAAGTGCTTCGTGCAAACGAAGCTGAATTTGAAGTTATATCTCATGAAGGGACAAATATCGTTGACATTCGCAATCGCTGTTGCCTCTGTCGTGGCTGGCAGTTGTATGGTTTGCCCTGTGCGCATGCCGTGGCGGCACTTTTTTCTTGCAAGCAGAATGTTCATCGATTCACCGAGAGCTGTTTCACCGTAGCAACATATCGAAAGGCGTATTCTCAAACCATTCATCCGATCCCAGATAAAAGTCTATGGAAAGAGTTGTCCGAGGGGGATCCAGACGCCAACAAATCCGTTCAAGTTATCATTCACCCACCCAAATCGCTTAAACCACCCGGTCGACCACGGAAGAAGCGAGTCCGAGCAGAAGATCGTGGCCGTGAGAGGCGAGTTGTGCATTGTAGCCGTTGCAATCAGACAGGCCATTTTCGAACAACATGTGCAGCACCAATATAAAGTGCTGATCTTTCTAGTTTAAGTTACATAGCTGCTGTAAAACTTAGGGTATGTCCCATTGCAAAATGATCATCGCCTTCTTCCTCTCTTTTTTTTTTAAGTTAGTATTTATCAGTGAAAGCACGAACAGAATAACAACTTATTTATTTCAAGACAATTATCCATTTCAACAGTCTAAAAGGTTTGGATGTAAATCAAAGTTACTAAACAAATTTACTGTTGCTCGGTTGTGTCATTAAATTAACCAGAATACAAAAGTTGAGCTTGTTGAATAACTCCATGGAAGACTCATTCTTTCCATAACACAGTTAACACGGTTTTGCAATTTTCTGTCAATTTTGGTTTTTTTTATATTAAAAAAATCATATTTCAGTTAGTTTAACTGTCAAATCAAAGGACATATCTTTGTAACCTCAACTTATCGTCATTGGTCGGTCTCTCTTTCAACGCTTTCCGCCATTGGTCGGTCACTTTGTGGGTGTCATCTTTGTCGGCTGCTTATTTTTTTCTTTCTTTCTAATTCCCCTTTATAAAACAATACAAAAAATACGCGAAGACAACGTGCACAGTGCACACTTTGTTGTTACCTGTTCTATTTGTTCTCATATACAATAAACCACTTTAACTTTTGTTTTCTTTCATTTATTGTAGTGAATTTGAAGACGGGTCACTTCGATCAGACGATTTTCCTCTGAATTTTCAGTGATCTTTTCTGGGTTTTATTCTTCCTTGAGTTTTTCACATAAAAAGGTCAGCTTTCTCTCTCTTTTTTACTTACAAAAGTTCCTTTTTTTGCCTTGGAAATATCATAGTTTGATCTGCATATCTATGTAATTCAGTTTATGTTCTTGAATGATCTTAGTATGATCAAGTTTGATTGAGCTGCTAGTCTTATTGGCAGATGAATTATGATTTGAGTATTGACTGAAAGTTTACACCTTTTTGTTAGCTTCCGATTTAGGCTTTTATGTATGGGTATTGGGATCTTTTATTTGGTGTATTCATTTTCATGAGAAATTCTCTTTTCTTGTGCTTAACATAAGAATTGAGTCCATTAATTTGTTCTTTGAGGTCATTTTTTTGGCAACTTTGGCTGTTTATTCTGTTTTGGAATTGTGTTTATCCACTATCTCTTGAATGCATAGATCTTCTAAGAGAATTGGTTTCGAATATTTTTAATAAACGGCACAGAAACATCATGCATGATGTTGTTGCAGAGAATTTTATGTCATAGAATATTTTGTGTCCTTTGGCATCTAAGCTGAAAGATTTGCTTGTATTTGTTCGTTTCAAAAACTTTTGGCTCTTCATTGCTGTTAAATTTTAGCTAGTTCAGGGTTAGGCGGATGTTACCGTCACCGTGTCTGCAATCGTTTCTCTTATCTCCGTCGATCTTTCTTTGTTGTTGGCAGCGTTCAATCTAGCGTTGGAATATTGATTTCATTTTGGGAGTATTGGACTTTGATTTACTTGAAGCAGTTAAGAATCTTGTCCTGAAGTTGCATAATCTTCAAGTACATGGGTAGAGGGGGAACTTCATCTGTTAACTCGGAGAAACTTTCCCATCGGTTTAGTGCAGCTTTATCATCGGCCTTTTTCGAATGGCTGTTGCTTTTTATGCTCTTTATTGATGCTATAGTTTCATACCTAATAAAAAAATTTGCTCATAAGTGTAAATTGCAAACACCGTGTTTGATATGCTCGAGACTCGATCATATTTTCGGGAAAGAAAAACGGAAGTTTTATTGGGATCTAGTATGCGGTGATCATAAGTTGGAGATTTCATCTCTGGTTTACTGTCATGCTCACAACAAGCTTGTTGATGTTCAAGGAATGTGTGAAAGTTGCCTTTTCTCATTTGCTACAATAAATAAGTCTAATGCTGAAACCTACCGGTTGTTGGTCGGGAAGTTGGGGGAAGATTTTGATTGTAGTGTCGAGGAGGATCCCTCACTTGAGAATCATGAACTTGGATGTTCGACTCAAAGGCACTGCTCTTGTTGCAATGAGCCATGGATTCCAAAAGGCTATGCTAAAACATTGATGCAAACACGATCGACTGAGTTTCCGGCTTCTGAATTTGATATGCCTTTACCGGCTTCTGTTGAACATGGTAAGTATGAGCAGAACAGAAGTGGCGATGTGTCTGTTTCGGTTAAAGCTACACATCAGAGAAAAGACTGGCCCGATCCTTTATCCCATGTATCATATACTGAGCTTAAGATTGGTTCTGATTCGGAATCTGAAGTGAATAGTAATGCTGGCGAGGAGGAAGATGGTGTAACTATCCGAACTCATCATCTACAAAGAGATGTCGTTGATCAACATGTGCAGCCAGAGTCTCAAACTTTTACTTCATCCGACGATTTTCCTTTGGAGAAATTCATGGATCCCATTTCTGCACTTGAGCCTTCTATATTCATTTCTCTACCAGAAACAGAATCAGCCATCATTGAAGAGCCTAACACTATATCAGTGGAATCTACTGATTCAAAACGATATGGCTTGGAGGATCTTAATTGGGAGCAAGCCAATTGCAAAATCGAGCCTTCCGCTTCTTCTAAGCTTATTTCTGTTGAGGACGTCCATTTCTCGTCAAAAGACGGGGAAGCTTCTATCGATGTGCCAATAAAAATGAATCTTGATTCCCTCGATAAGGGCTCTCCATTGTCAAATCCTGGTGAAGTTCCTATTGAAGCGTCAGAAGAAAGTAAGCTTATTTCCCTTGATTTTCTTTCTTCGCCACCAGTCGACAATGAAACTCCATTCAAAGTACCCAAGGAGAGCAAGCATATTACCATCGATGACGAAATTCTGGTTGAAGTACCCAAGGACAGCAAGCATATTACCATCGATGATGAAGTTCCGATCAAAGTACCCAAGGACAGCAAGCATATTACCATTGATGATGAAGTTCCGGTCGAAGTACCCAAGGACAGCAAGCATATTACCATTGATGATGAAGTTCCGGTCGAAGTACCCGAGGACAGCAAGCATATTACCATTGATGATGAAGTTCCGGTCGAAGTACCCGAGGACAGCAAGCATATTACCATCGATGATGAAGTTCCGGTCGAAGTACCCGAGGACAGCAAGCATATTACCATCGATGATGAAGTTCCGGTCGAAGTACCCAAGGACAGCAAGCATATTACCATCGATGATGAAACTCCGGTCGAAGTACCCAAGGACAGCAAGCATATTACCATCAACGATGAAACTCCGGTTGAAGTACCCAAGGAGAGCAAGCATATTGCCATCGACGATGTTTCAGCATCAAATGTTGTTGCATCTTCTGTTGAAGAATCACAAGAGAGTAGTAAGTTGAACTCTGTAGAAACACCCATCCTAGCTTTCAATCAGCTTCTGTGGCATTTTTTATTTATTAATTTACTATTTTCTGTAAATAGGTGGTATTGGAACTGTTGAAGTCGAGAAGATATCTGAGGCGAGATGCGAAGAAATCCATGTATCAACAGAACAACCACTTCCGGTACCCGAATCAACGCTCGAAGAAAACCGAGTCACTAATGGCACTAGCATCCACGCACTCAATTCATTGGACCTAACCGATGCTTATAAGCTAGCTGTAGGTAGTAAAGGAAGACAATTATCTGGTTTGCTTGTTGAACAATGGATTGGAAGAGATTCTTCGAGACTTACTGAAGATCTAAAGGTCTTATTGTCACAATTATCTTCTCGAGGAATGGAGCAATTGATGAGCGATGCAAGTCCTCGGATCGCTGCAAGTCCTAAGATTTCTGTAAGTCCGAGGATATCTATAAATAGTGATGATTTAAAAGCATCAGATTCTTCAGCATTTAACGGAACAGAGATGCTTCAAAGGAGGGTCTCACTGGAGAGAAATGAGTCTGGTTTGTCTATAGATGGAAGCATTGTTAGCGAAATCGAAGGTGAAAATGTGGTTGATCGGCTTAAACGACAGGTCGAGCATGACAGGAAATTATTGAGCGCTTTGTATAAGGAATTGGAAGAAGAAAGAAACGCTTCCGCAGTTGCTACGAATCAAGCAATGGCCATGATTACTCGACTGCAGGAAGAGAAGGCGACACTGCAAATGGAAGCCTTGCAGCACCTGAGAATGATGGAAGAACAAGCCGAGTATGATATGGAAGCGTTACAAAACACAAATGACCTTCTTGCGGAGAAAGAGAAAGAGCTTCAAGATCTCGAAGCCGAGCTGGAGTTTTACAGGATAAAGTTCCCCAATGAGTTCATGCCAGATGACACGGTGCACTGGGGCAACGATTTGCAAGCAACACATGACACAGTGGATCATTCAGAAGCTAATGGCATTGAAGAAAAGGCAACCATACATACAGAGCCAGCTACTAAAATACCTAACAACAGCGCCATGGTTGAAGAAACAGATCAGTTGTTCGAGGACACGGACAATGTCACCATGAAGAATCCATTGTCTGGACATGATGAACAACTCATTCCTTGAGGCTTTACTTACAAAAACTATAAAGGTGAGCACTTTGATTTTCATCTCCTTAATTACCCAAAATCATCCATTGTCTGAATGTGTGAAAATGCATTTGCATGAAAAGTATAGCTTACTTATTATTGTTAATTTAACAGATGCCTGCAAGAGATGCTGGTGGCCATGAATTGTAAAGTATTGCAGACATTGTTTACTCCTTAGACAGAACATAATATAGAGGACACGATTTCAAATATTATTGCAGAGCTTGTGTGACATGTTCATGTCATGTCTGTCTGTAAATAGCTAGCCTGACATGTTTTGCATACCATCAAAATTGGAGTTTTAGCTAAAATTAGTGGTTTGATTTGAGTGATTGGATTTTGTACAAGGTTGTGAAGTTTAAGTGTCAAGTGTAAAGTAAAATCAACCCAAGTAAGGTTTTGTATTCTACTTTATAAAAAAGAAATTGATTATTCTCAAATTAATTTTTGAAACAGAAAAAAGAGTTTCTCCTTAAGCATATAATACTTTGCTTTGATAGAAAAGCAAGAGATATCCTTTTTTGCTTCGTTGATGTAAAAGATACCATCTATCACATGTAAATAAAAAAAATAACGACATACTTGTAAATTTATTTATTTATTTATTTTCTACATCAATAACATATATTTCAAATAGATAAAACTAACAAATACATTAAAATTGTATATATAATAATAATAGTAAACCTGAGAAATAACATCATCATAGAAAATTTGTTCACGAGCAAGTTCAGTATTTTAACAAAAAAAACTGATATAAATATTAGTTTTCTTTATATTGTGCTCGTAAAATTGTATATATTACAATAATAATTTATAGTTGTGTTCGTAAGTGCTTTTGTTGGGAGATTATTATTGTAATATGTGTGAGACCAAAAAAGAATCGAGATGTTCAAGTTTATTATTGTGAAGAATGCAATTTTATTGCACATATTGACTGCATAATTTCAGAGATAAATACTAATTGTTACATAGTCTTATAATTAAAAAAATTGCAGCTATTTAATGAAAACCTAAAACTAAAACTTGATATATATTTAGGTTGAACCTCCAGACAGATACTTCAATATCAGGGCAAATTAAGAAGGCAACCCATTGAAAATGTCTTTGCAGTTGCAGGTAAGCACATTCTGTGTGAACCGTCTTATGTGGCATGTAGTTTTTAATTAGTAACTAAATTCTCTCATTTATTTGAATTTAAGTTGTGTATTTTAAGATGTCTTTTATATCTGCAAAAAATGCATTGCGGATTTATATTAATTACACCATAAGTGTCTTAGTTTTAGGGTTTGAAAATTTAGTTTAGGATGTAAAGTTTAGGTGTAGGGGTTTAGAATTTAGGGATATGGTTAAAATTTAGGGTTTAGAGTAATATATTGAGGATTTAAGTTTTACCCTATAAATCTTAAATTCTAACCCAAAAACCCCAAATTCTATTCACAATTCCTAAATTCTAAACTACTAAATCTAAACCCCTATACCATACAGCCTAAATTGAGTACTTAAACCCTAAAATTAAGGCGTTTGTAGAAACTAAAATTTTTTATCGTCAGTGTATCAAATAATTATCCATAAATTAAATGTTTAATAATCAAAATAATTGTTTACCATTTTTTTTATAAAATTTAAGTTTTGTTTGATAAAACTTTCAAAGCTATAATCTGACTGTTTATGATGTATATTCGGTTAAAGTCCATAGAAGTACTTGTACTATATTAAAAGTTCATTTTTATCCGTATACTATAAAAAAGGCACACTTTAATCTTTGTATCATATCTAAAAGTTCATTTTAGTCTCTCTACTATAAAAGGAGACATTTTAATTCTTGTACATTTGAAAAATGAATATCTATAGTTAGTTGGCTTAAATGTTTTGGTTTAAACACCTTTCAAGTCCTTGTTAATTTTGAAATTAAGAAAACTGACCCCCTCTTGACATTTTAAAAATAGGTAAATATGACCAATCTATGATGGTATTGATATTTTTCGTTAGTATATAACGTGTGTCCAACTGTGGTTGAATTTTTTTAATAAAATAAACCAAAAATTTATATCTTTATAAAAAAATCATAATCCTATTTTTTTTTTTTGAAAATTTCAAAGAAATTTGAAGTTCTTTTATGATTTTTATATCATCTTTTTTAATTGAATCATTTCTTATTAAAATCTAAAAATTCTAAAAATATTTAATGTGCGTTTTATCGATTAAATATTTTAATATTATTTTTATGTCTTTGCTTGTAAGTGTAATATTATTGAAAGTTGAGGCAAAAGTGTTTGGAGTTAGAATAGAAAATAATTTTGCTTAAAATTTCGTAAGTGTTTAAAATTTTGATGTAAAATTTCAAAAACAAAAGTTTTGCGAGAGATTAATTTGTCCAATTTCAAAAATAAGAGAGACCTAAAGAGTGTGTAAACCAAAAATATTTAAGTCAACTAACAATAGTTTTATCGTTATAAAATATATAAGGACCAAAATGTTAACTTTTAAATGTATAGGGACTAAAATATTCATTTTTATAATACTGGGCTAAAATGAACTTTTAATTATAATATAGGGAGTAAAATATTCCACTAAATAGTGGAGGGACTAAAACGAACTTTTGAGTATAGTACAAGAACTCCTACTATATGTTAGCCTATATATTCTTAAATTATTTGACATTTATCACATCACCTTATTACATCAATATCAAATATCACTCCATAAAACAAAAATATTAATTTGATTCATTAAAAGTGCATAAAATATATTGACTACAAAGGATCTAATTTTATTACGTTCTATATGCATATAATTTTTTTTTTTGAAAATATATATGCATATAAATTTTGGATGAATTGATTTATATTATTTAATATAATTCGATGCTTGTGTAACTGTAATGAATATTATTGGTTCTTTATATTTTTAATCTTAAATTCTCTTAATTTGGAGATTTTTTTGATTGATTTCAAATGGCTGATAACTTGTATTCATTTGATGTTGATAACAATTTTAACATTCATCGAAGCCCCATCAGATCATCCCCGTGCACCGCCACTGGCCCACTGCAACCATCATCAACAAAAACAAATAGGGGAAAGTTGCACGGCAACAGTATATATGTTTTTAGTGACAAATTGACAGTGATTAAAAGTCATATTATCATAAATATTAATTTTTGTGACAATTTTTTTACGACACTATTAGTATGTATAATTGTGATTTATTTTTATTTAGTCACTGTTATAATAGTAATTGTGATAACTACATTTTTCATAATTAAATTCTCACTATAAGTCTATAATTGTGACATAAATTTCATTGACGCTAAACTTTAACACATGACAGCGATGATATATAAAGTGATCGCTATTATTTGATTTTTTTGTGAGAATGAAATTGTTTGTCACTTAAACATTTTTTGTTGTGATAATTTTGTTACCATTGAAAAAAATAAAATTAGTGACAAATTAAATATTGTCACAATAATAAATTTATTTTTTATAATACTCGTAATAATAACAATTATAAAAAATTGAAGTTATCATAAACTAATTTTTCAAAAGGTAAAATAATTCTATTATTCTCTATACTATGTGTAAATTCTTGTTTTAATCATTTTATTCTGATCAATTTTAGTCTCTATTTTTAAAAAAAATTAAAGTTTCAATCATAATCTAAACGGGACAACGTGACTAAATTACAATGACTAAAAATGATCAAATAAAAGAACAAAAATCAAATATGCAACTTATGTATAACAAATGTGCTAAATTTTTTTTGTTATATGCATGTCCGTCTTACGGTCCATGTTTGGGGTGCGAGGTTGTCCCTCCCAACAATGTCATCTCCAAGGTTCGAACTCACGTCCTCTTCTTGGGAGTGCAATATGTCTTACTAATGCACCCAACACTTGTTGGTAAAATTTTTAAAGTATAAACAAAATTAATTTCAATTACAATTTAACCTAAATACTATTTTTTCTTTCAAAATAATGTTAAATTTCTTGCCTAGCCTAGTGGATAAACATTGTACTCTTTCCCTAAAGGTTTCATGTTTGATCCTCTTTGAAGCCATGCATTGTATTTATTTATTAAAAATTGACATCTAAAGGTGCCACGTCGTCTATAATTAAAGTTCGGTGATCTAATGAAATATTAAATTTTATGGACAAACGGCATAAAAAATGTAATCACAAAAAATATAAGATGTGTATCACAAATAAAAATAACATTAGTGTCTAAATTTTAGTCATTGTTGTTAATCTTTTGTCTCAAAAATGAAATCACAAAAAATATTACTAATTGTGACGAAATGCATGAAAGTCGTCACTAATATAATTGTGACGAAGCTATTAGTGTCAACTGGTGACAACTCATAAAATTTATCACTATAAATTTTAGTGACTAAATTTATCACTATAAATTTTAGTGACTAAATTTAATACTTTTAGTGACAATTTTCATTGTCATTAAAAATACATATTCTTGTAGTGTTGTTTAAGAAAATTATGGAGAGCTGCAAAGATGAATTATTGTGATGAAAAAAAAATTTACAAATGAATTGTTGCATGTATGTATGTAAATATCAGCTTTCCTTAAAGGTAGTAATTATGGGCAAAGGCATTGGAAAAGCAATCCCAACGAGGCCTTAATCTCGAAAGATTAATGGCTCTCAAGGATGAGATAATTTATTTTATTAATATTTTTTTATAACGTGACATATTTTAATGTCATGTTAAATTTAAAATAAAAAATAAGAAAAAAATTTAAATTCTTGTCTCAATAATAACCATAATTTATAAACCTAATCTCAAATCTTTAAACCATGCACAAAACCTCATCTTCACCCTTATTAGTCGTGCTCTCGTGGGTCGCGCCATCACCTCACCATACCATTTTCGGTCACACCGTAGCAGATTTGGATGAGGGTTACAAGATATATTTTGGGGTTCAAATTAAAGTTGAAGAATTTTGGGGGCTTAGTTTGGAGTTAAAGTAAGGTGGGTGCATAAAGGTTGTAGATCTTGGACAGCAAGGGTGTTGGAGTGCACCACGCATGTTACGAGGCTGGTGGTGTCACAGATGAGATGGACGCTAAGGTGCTCGACAATAGAGTAGGGGTTCGCACGAAGAGGCTACTAGGTAGGGTCTCTCAAGGGATTGAGGTGCGAGTGATAGGGGTGCAACCAAGCGGTTTATGAAGGGTGGGGTGTTTAGGGTTTTAGAGCTTTATTTTGATTTGGGGTTTGACTGGTTGATATAGGGTTTGTTATTGAGATTAGGGTTTAAAAAATTTATTTTCTTTTATTTTTTTATTTTAAATCTGATATGATATTAAAATTTTAATAAATTGTGTCATGTAATAGAAATATTAATAAAATAAGTCATATCATCCTAATTCCTAGAGTGATAAAATAAAAGTAATTCAAAAGTTAAGTGATTAAATTGAAACTTTAAAACTTCAATGATCAAAATAAGAGTGGTAAGAAAGTTGAGTGGTGAACGGCGTTTTTTACCCATTTGATAAATGTCTAAATAAATTCATTGATGGGGTATTTTACTTAGGGTAATTATTTAGAGTTTAGGGTTTAGCTTTATGGGTTTATAAAGTAAGGTTTGTGGTTAATTTTAGAGTTTAATGTCAGAATTGAATCCCCAACTATATTACTCTAAACCTTAAATTCTAATTGCAACTCTTAAATTCTAACCCCTTAAAACTAAACCTCAAAATCTAAACTCTAAATTAAATCTCTAAACCCTAAAATTAAAATACTTATATATATATATATATATATACCGTCAATATATTGAATATAAATCTTTTTACTATTTTTTTCCTTTTTGAATATACCATAACATTAATTTTTCTTTCCTTTGTTTAAAGATTCACTTTCTAAGCTTACATAATAAAAATAATATAATTGATATTCATCAACATGAAGGATAATGAAGCTTAGAAGTCTTTGTGAGCTTGATTTCAAATATTAGAAATACTCATGCAAACTTCCTTGAAATTAATCTCAAACTTAATTTGAATCAAAACATGGTTTGCTACTAAAATAACGTCACTTCCTTGGGAGATACGTATCAAATTTTATGAGTCTATTGTACGTTTGCAAAATCACATCACATAGACTCCTTCCACTTTGAGTTACAAATTCAAACAATATATGTGTGAATTTATATTTGATGCAAGTGTAAAAGTAATTTTTTTATTATATATTATTATCTAATTTATTGTTCGTCAATGTATCTAATACAAATATTATAAATACTAAGCTTAAGGGCATAAGAAGTACTTGAGTTTTTGAAAAAAAAAAATTAAATTCTTAAATTTTTTTGCACCAAATTAAACTTTTGAACCAATAAATTATATCAATTAAGTCATTTGATCAATTTTGACCATTAAATCTTGATAGTTATTTTTAGATATCACATGATACACTACAGTTCTATTATGTGACATTTACATATTTTTTAAAATTATATTTTTATGTTTTTTTTACAATTCTTAGGGTTTTGGTTATATATAAAATAAAAAAATATATATGAAAATATTAAGGGGCAATATTGTGACACACCGTGTTGTACTAACTGATCTAAAATAATTATTAAATTTAACAATTAATATTGGTCAAAGAGTTTAAGTGATTCAATTTATAGGTTTAAAACCTTAATTATATGTAAAAAAGGAAATAAACAAGAACTTCATTAATTTTAATTTGTTTTAAAGTTCAAAAAAATTTTTATCTCTTACGCCTAAATATTATTATATTTATGTACGTTACATAAACTTTAGTGTTTGGCTTCCTAAGTTGAGGTTGATGTTCAAGGTCCGTGTATTTGATTTAGACTTCCACCCACTTATTCAAAACATAAATGTCTTTAAACCGCGGTTTTTAAAGAGTCAAAACATCCATTTCACACAATACATATACATATACATATACATATACATATACCAACTCCTGCATCTCTAACCCCACAAGTTCTTCATATCAAAAACCCAGAAAAAGAAAACACCTTAAACCCTGAGTTCAAAACTTTTGATTCCGTAAATATGGCTTCTGTTAAAGTTACAAAGTTCACTGTTACATTCATTTTCTGCATTCTTTTGTTCCACCATGTTTTTGCCACGAGGCCTCTGCATGCGCATGCTGCATTCAACGAAAACCTTATAATTCAAGCGCTTCCAAGAGGTCCGGTGCCCCCGTCGGCCGGGAATCCATGCACAAATATACCCGGTCGCAGCAACGGGCGGTGCACGTTGGCCGAGATGAATGCAGTCGGCGGCGGTGTTGTTCACCACCATGCACCTCCACCACCCTTTCGTGGCTCAGTCTTGGAACAGGCCAAAAAATAGGATTTCATCGATTTGATCCTTTATTGAATGCTACATGTATGTAAAGAATTTGCATACGGTTGTTTAACTTGTAATTTCTTGTTAATTGATTTTTTTAGGGAACAACCATAATGTTGGTTGTGAAACCCTTGGAAACTAATGCACAACTCAATTGATTGGTATTGTTTTATTTATCATTCCGGTGTTTAATTATTATTTTTTGATTTCTTCTCTATTCTTTTTAAGGTTTATGTTCAAATCCATCCTCTATTTTATAGAACAATATATCTTATTATTATAATTAATTGCACCACAGGTCACCAACTTATGACTTTTATTCTAAATTAGTCTCTAAATTTTTAAACGTTCTAATTTCATTCTCAAATTATGACTCTCATTCTAAATTGGTCCCCAAACTTTTGAATATTCCATTCCCATCCCCAAACTATAACCATCATTCTAAATTAGTCCCTAATTTTTTTTAATAATCCAATTTCTTCCTCAAATTATCGTTTATACCACATCAATGTTTCATGACATTTAACTATTTTTATAACAGATTTATTAACGTAAGATATGATTAGCTTATATTAATAATCGGGGATGAAATTAAAATGTTCAAAAAGTTTGAGGATGAAATTGAAATGTTCAAAAGTTTAGGGACTAATTTAGAATAAAGTCGTAGTTTGAGAAGTAAATTAAAATATTTAAAAGTTTAAGAACCAATTTAAAATAGGTGTCATAATTTGAAGACGTGTGACACGACTAACTCTTATTATTATTACCCCCAATACTTTTATTAATATGAGTTCTACAAATATATATTAATTCTAATTTTCATCATTTGAATTCAAACTATATAATATATATATAGAGAGAGAACTATTTAACATATTCACCATCGACCAAATGTTTTGATTTTACTAATAAAATCAATAAAATAAGATTGTCACGTAGGGGTAGATCTTGACAATAGAGTTTGAATGAGCCTACTTGACATTTTTAAAATTTCTGAAAGCCTAAATTAGAATTTTTAAAAATTTGTAGGGTTTAATTTTAAATTTTCAAAAAAATTGTGTTTAACTAGTGAAATTTTAAAAAATTTAGAAGGGGATTTAACTATTTAAAAAAAATAAACACAAAGAATTCCTAAATTTTGTAAGGGGCAAATTAAAATTTTTGAATTTTCAAAGGATTAAATTTTAAAATTTTGGGGGACAAGGCCCTGGCTCCCATAACGATCCGTCCCTTTGCCTCGTACAAGTTTCTATTTTATTTTATTTATTAAAATAAGGATTTTAAAAATCGTATTATGAAGTATTAAATAACAATTTCTATTATGCAAAATATTATCAATATTATGTACTTGTTCATGCAGTGGTGGACACAAGATTTCATGTTAGGGGGCGAACCTATAAAATTCTAAGAGGGTAAATTTATAAAATATTGGGGCGAAAATAGATTTTTAATAGAAATACATAGAATTTTTTTTTAAAAAAATTCTAAATCATATATGAATTTCAAATTTTTAGGGAGACGACTGTCCCTTCACGCCTCCTCTGCGTCCATCCCTGCATTCATACCTCAATTCAAGGTTACTCTAAAGCTTTAATTTTTATGATACAATATCTAATTTTCATTATCTCAAAATTCTTAAATCAAAGATTATTACATTTAAACTTATTCGAAAGTGCATCCTCCAAAATTATCAATCTAGTTTTACTTGTGTAGACTCTAAATCTTAACACTTTTTTTAGTTTTTTTTTATTATCAAGTATGATTTTATTAGATAAAAAAAATTATACAAATATTATTATATGTCTTGTTAAAAACATCTATAAACTTAAATTAAAGAAAAAAGTACAACACGATAATAAAAAAAACAACATAAAAGTGAATCAAGACAATACAAACTTAAATAATACCCAAGCACACACCCAACACACAAACTTAGTTTTTATTATTATTATTGAAATATATATAATCAAGACTAGCTTTTCCAATATTGCAAATAAAATAACAAAACAAATTGTTTTCTGTTGACTGTTGAACAGAATTTCAAATTTGAACATATTAAATTTGATAGTTTATATGTTTTGTTTATCTTAAAACCGAATCGAATTCAGACACCCATCAAGTATTTTTGTCAAGTACTAAAAGTCTGTCGCAGCAAATCGTGTCTGAAGTTTTCAAATTCTAATGTTTTACTTGAATAATTCTTGTCAATTTTGGTTGACCTTTTCAAACTTTTATACTGATTGTTTATAATTTGAATTTTTTATTTTTAAAGAACAAATTTAGTCAATTAGATATTATCACATCAAAAATTTTAACGATAATCAGTGTGATTAATGAAAATTGTAATTACAGACGTTTAATTGATAATACTTTTTTTTTAAATAAAACCCAATTGTTCAATAATTAAAAACGAAGGCTCACTTTATTTTTATACGTGGGTAAAAAAACATTTAAGCCAAAAATTAATTAGTTTTAGCTAAAATCCTCCGTTTATTTTATGCAACTTTTTAACGGACATTGTAATAATTTGTAAATTTCATGATTAAGTGAGAGATTTGTAATTTATTTTTATTTTTATTTGGATTTATGTGATCAAGGCTTTTCGATTTGTTTGAAGAGAAATCTGAGAGATTTATTATTTGTTTTTGGATTACATGGTATTTTAAGTTTTGAAATTGTATTTCATTATCAATTTTAATATTTAAACTTTTTGGATCTAATTTAACATTTGAATTTTTCAACTGTGATGCATGTTATTCCAACCCATTTTTCCGTTATAAAAAATTAATGTGGCACTCTAAGAACATGACGTAATATATATTAAATTTGAAAAAAAATTAAAAAAAATACATAAAACTTTTTTTGAATATGTCGGTGTATGCAATGGTAACATTTGTTCAACTTTCTTAGTCTTTTCAAAAAGAGCACACACAACATACATTACTGGTGCTCAAACCCAGGTCTCAAGGGATGATGAACATTTACCTTTACCACCAGAACACAAGAGGATGAGCAATGCATAAAACTTTTTAAACCCCAAAAACCTAAAGAAAACACATTTATCTATTTAACAAATTGAGAATTTTTTTTTTAAAATTGATTTTTTTTATGAATTAGTTTGTAATTACAACTAAGAATTAGTTGGACCGTTTTAGAATCTGTTAAAGTTTGGGTTATAATTACCCAAGTCATTATATTGGGTTGTAGCTATCTTTGATTGATTGTTAATAAAGATTCAGATTTCTATAATTACCTATTTTGTCCGGGGTGTTAAACCCGAATATTATGTTATTATATTATTAATAGGCTTTAATTATATGGTGATTAATAAATAAAAACTAAAAAAAGGGAAAACAATATGTATACATATATTATTAATGCTATATACATATATATATTATTACTATTATATTATCATTTACATTATTATTATTATTATTATTATTATTATTATTATTATTATTATTATCTATTACCTTATTATTTTCATCCATTATAAATATCATAGTCACTATCTATTTTATTATCATATATTATTACTATCTCATCATCACTAATGTATCTTCATCATTATTTATTATTATCATAATCATTATTATTACCATTATTATAATTATTACTATTATAGTTATTAATATTATTACCACATATTATTATTATCATTATTATTATGTTTAGTATTATTATTATTAGTATCATTATTACCGATATTAGGTATTATCTTTTTTATCTATTATATTATTATTATTATTATTAGCGTTACTATTAGTATTATGTTTACTATTAATATTAATAATATTATTATTGAAACAAATATGGAAAAAATAAAAAAAAAAACATTAATATAAACAAGCCCAATATTAAATAAATAAAAGCCCCAAAGTTATTTAATTTTAAAGTCCATTACATATTAAAAAAGGACCAAAAAATTTTACATGGCCTGTTGGCCCAAATAATAAAAAACCTAAGTCTGAAAACAATAATGACCCTTATGTTTTGTGCAGCCGCCACCTTCCCCTCACCGTCAGATCTGATCTAGATCTAACAGTCCAGATCACCAGATGCCAGAAACCCTAGCAGAGACCCAGGAGCCCTAGCGCCGCACCAGATCCACCGTCAGATTTGGATCGAGATCAACGTCCAGGATCACACGGAAGATTCCAGAGACCCCAACGCGCCCACGCGCGGCGATCCGACTCCCACACGCGCGCCTCTTCGAGTGCTGCACGATCGTCCAGATCTCCCACCGACGGTCAAGATCGGCCCTCGTCGTCCGGCCGAGCCTCTGGTCCCCCTCTCCTCACGGGTCACATGCAACAAACAAAAATCGAAGGATGTTAGAAATGCGAATGCAACCAAAAAAATAGAAAATCAGAGGCAACAAACATTTCCGGGGATGAATACAAACAAATCAGGAACCAATTTTTCAGAGAATTACATGTATTAAGAAAAAGAGAAAAAATGTAATTTTCCGGGCTTATAAAAGCCGGGAACATGCAATGTAAGAGGGGAGAACAACCTTTCGAAAGTTTCAGAGGAACAAGTTGTAAAGAAAAACTTTCAGAGAAATACAAGCAACCTCAGTGTTTTCGGAGGTATCATCGTTATCTTATCATTTTAGTTTCGAATCGAAAAATAATAAAAAGGGAGAGTAGTTTTACCTTCGCTGCGAACTTTCTCCTCTTCGTGTTTCGCCCTTCGTTACCGGCGATAAGCCTCGTGACCCCTTTTGGGGCCATGCACGGCGAGTCGTCGGGGCTAGTAGCACGAAAGGGGTAGGAGTTCCTCTGGTTTTGGGTTTTAAACGAAAAAACAGAAACGTTTTTTGGGGTTTTCGGCTTCGAAAGGTTTTTCGGTCTTGGTTTCGTGAAGCAAAGGTATTTTTGGTTTTGGATTTTCGGTAAAGCCGAAAAAGGTCTCTTTTTAGGTTTCCGGCGCTGGTAACGGCGACCGGAATGGGTGACGGCGTCGGGAAAACTAGAGAATAAGGACGGGAGACTTAGGTTTTTTAGGGTTAACAAAAATGACAAAAGTGGCTGATATGTTTTTTTCCGGGTTTTATAAGTTTTACTTTCCTAAAATTGGTTTAATTTTGTTTTAAAGGCCTCCGCGTCGCTTTAATCGCGCACGAGGGGCTTCCGCATTTTAAAATCCCTTCCCCAGTCCCTTTAGGTTTTTAAATGTCTTCAATTTCGTCATTGTGTTGTTTTAATTAGATTTCGAGTGGGAAAATCACCGTTTTAGTCCCCTTAGCTTTTCGTTTACTTTTAATTTGGTCTCGTTTCGTGTTTAAATTAACTTTTTTAAATGGGTAATTTGTCATTTTAGTCCTCGTCAGTTTGCTTTTTTGTAGCCATTAATTCTGCATTATATTTGTGTTAAATGATTTTGCTATTCATGCATTTTACCTATTTAGATATATGTTTGCATCGGATGTTTATTTTTGCCATATTGTTCATGTTAATATATGGATATATGTTTTTTTAATGTTGCATGCCTTTTTGTTTTAATGTCATTCGAATATATGTGACATGCATTTTAAATTGCCATTCATGTGACCTTTTAATGTTTAGAGTTGCATAATAATTAATTTTAATTATAAAACGAAGATACTTATTAATTCGCGTATTCGGGTCGACTAGCCTAGCTTATTGGATACTCCTCGAATATTCAGATTAATTCGAATCGTCTAAAGGTAAATCCGTAGTTAAAACGGACAAGACCATGACATCCTTCTTTAATTGCTTGCATCAAGCATAAAGGTGGCGTACGGGATACGAACCCTAAACTAACACGGCAGTCAGTCTTATATGATGTCGGTTTAGTCTTTGGTCCGTTGTACCGTCATCCTTTTTAATTAAACGACGAATTAATTCGAAACCACTAATTTGAAAAAGCTCGTATAATTAAAGTCCAATTTTCAATTAAGAACCCCTAATTAAAGTCTTTTTAAATTTCGAATAATTTCCATCGATTTAAAAGCAACAATTGTTTTGGTACCGATTTCCGGGCGTGATGGGGGTGCTAACCCTTCCCCACACGTGGCCAACTCCCGAACCCTTTCAAACAAATCTTTGGTTTAGTTTTTACGGTGTATAGCCTACCTCAGTGGCCGATGGCGACTCCAACCGAAAAAAAAAAGATTTTCGTTAAAGGTTTTTCCCAAAACTCGGATTGTTTTTAAACCCCCCCTTTTAAATTAAACGTTTTCAAAAAAGCAGGGACTCCTTTTGTGAGAAGAAAAAAAACCTTGTTACAGTCTGGCGACTCCGTTGGGGACAATTTTGTTTTTTCAAAACAAAAGAGAGTTAAGCCAAGGAAATAATTGTTGCTTTTAATGATGGAAATTTTTGAAATTTAATTTGAGTTTAGTGAGGTGGTTCTTCCTTGAAAATAGAACTTGAATTATATGAGCCTCGATAATTGGTGGTCTTGAATTAATTTTTCATTTAATTTCAAAGGAATCACCGACATGTGTTGCATCACGCATTAAGCTCTATACCCGAGCTTCGTCCCTTAAGTGGGAGTGAAACGCCCATACCCACGTGAGCATCCCTCCACGGGTTGGTAATTCACTTCCGGAATCCACGCCTTTGACATGTGAGCAGCCCTCCACGTCACTAGGTTGTGCTTTCCCCCGAATCGAAACCAATTCGCAAGCTTGTAATGGGCCAGAATTGGGGCTCTTGTTACCTTAGTAGGTGATAAGATAGGTTCGGGTACCCTTGTTAGAACCGAACCACATGAGTGAGAATTTAAGAAGCCCACCCCGATTAGAGCCATGCGGATAACCGTAGAATTAGAATTCATGCTATTAGGTATTGCATCGTTAATTTGCTTTGATGTGTTTCCTTTTGCTTGTTGTATTCAAGTATTCATTATTGTTGATACTAACCCAGTTGCCTTCTTGTCTTATTTTGCTTATGTTTGCATACTCATCGCATTTTCATACGAAGTGTTGATTCGAGAACAGTCTAAAGTTGAAAACTTTCACAATGTGAGAAAATAGTCCATAACAAAGGAGTTTTCGGAACGCCCAAGTTTAAAAGGAAGGGATGAGAAAATTTGCTGAAAATCATACCCTATGTATTTATTACCTCGTTGCAACAAGACTTGATCTCCGTTGTGGAAAGTTGTTTAATGAGGATGCTCGTCGAATCAACATTTCCTTGCATTCGATTTTGTGTTTTTTAATTTGTTTCCTTCAATCATTTGTTTCAGTTATGCATACACATTTCATGTATTACATCAATAATTCATGAGATTAATTGTTCGGGGTCATGACAGCATTTGTGACTACCAAAGATTCCGCACCCACACTTTACTCGCCATCAAAGGAAGCAACTGGAGGAGAGCTTTGCTAAGTTGGAAGCTGATTTGAGAGGTTAGTTAGAGCGAGCCCAACAAGAATTGAGGGACACCATCATCAAGTCCCAACAAGATATGATGAACGAGATATCTCAGTTGCTGCAAGCCAATCTGAAAGGAAAGGGTGCTGCTGGAAACCCTAGTCAGGATAAGGGAGACCCCTCGTTTTCTCCCGGTTTTGTTACCAATACCCCTAAGCCCTCGCAAGGAGCGGCTACTCAAGGAGATGGGGCAACATCACATCAAGCGGGGGACATAGCTCGAATAAGAGGGAGACTAGGGCTCCCAAGAAAGAGGATGAAAAGATGCATTTTACCCCGATCCCAATATCCTATGCTGACTTGTACACTCACTTGTACGAGGCAGAACTGGTTCGACCCTACCATATCACAGCCTCAAGCCGCAATCAGGAATGCACAAGGCTCAAACCGAAGAGAGAATAGGGCTCTCGAGAAGGAACAAGAGAGAATGACCTTCACCCATCTACCTATGTCGTACAAAGAGGTGTACAAGCACTTATACGGGGCCGATCTGGTTCGCCCGTATCATGTTCCCCCCTTCCAGCCGCACTACCCTTCGTGGTACGATGAGAAGGCACATTGTGAGTATCACGGTGAAGTACTGGGGCACACAATAGAAAATTGCACGGCATTCAAGAAGCTAGTGCAAAACATGATTAACATCGGGGTCCTTGAGTTAGAGAAACCCAATGTGACGACCAATCCGCTTCCGAACCATAGAGGTCGAGGCGTGAATGCCCTCAAAGCGGTAGATGCGAAGAAAGTAAGGATGGCAGTGTCAGAAATTAAATCCCCTCTGAGGTGGGTGTACGAGCAGTTGTGTATAGCGGGCTTGATTGAGAAGGGTCCGAATGGGGCATATGACGCTCGTGAGTCATTCTGTGAGTACCATCAGACTCTGGGGAATGAGATTCAAAATTGTCCGGAATTCAAAGAGTTGGTTCAAGAATTGATGGACAATAAGGAGGTTGAGTTCCTCGAGGAAGCTTAAAGGGGTGGGATGGACGGCCAGCTTAGTCAAGAGTTCTAATGCATCCAAGTTTGCTTGTTTTCATTCCATTGCACTTTAATCTTTCATGAAGTAATGTATGAAATCAACCTTGCTACCCTTTGCCCGAAGGTAGCAAAGATCTTTTTGTAAGGGTCCCAGGCTGCATTTTTTAGTTTCAATGAAAGGATGCATTATGTTTCAATTGTCTTTCCATTTTATGTATATATGTGTCCATTGAGTCCCCTTATATCAATTGCACAAGGGACATTTACCTTGACCCCAAAGGTTGATTTCGAGCAACCTGTGTCTAGTGGAAATCGAAAGCTTTGAAGATGATGAATATGTGGTTTACACTATGAGTTAATTTGGTCTAATTGAGTACACATAGAATTAGGGCCTTCAGGAGAATAACCGGAAATCTTTCGTGTTAAAAGAAGAAGAGAAAAAAGAATAAAATAGAAGAAAGAAAGAAGAATAAAAGAAAAAGGAATAGAAAAAAGAAAGAAAGAAAAAAAGAGAAAAAGAAAAAGACAAAGATAAAGAAGAAGAACAGAAAAAGAAAAAAAGAGAAAAAAGAGAGAAGATAATAAAAACGTAACAAAAGCACTCCAATGTTCGAAGCCTGGTAATAGGCATTTTCGGATACGAGTGTGGAATTTTTGGGGCACTCCGCTGTAGCAAAAGACCAATAAGGTTGCTATGCACCATTCACTTTAGCTACATGAGTGATGGTAATATTTTCAAATCATGACAATGCCGAGTAGCTCGGGGTTTTGTTGTTTGCTCCATTATTTATTTCGAGCCAAAGGAATGTGATGAGTTGACTTCCCCAGAATTATAAAGAAATGATAAAGGCGAAGCCTATAGAAGATAAGCTTAAATGATTAAAAGACTGAAATAACTCGGAGAGTATGTCACATTTTCAGACATCAGCTCAGCTTTTGAGGTCTCCTAGACACATGTTGCTTGAGGCAATCCTTGGTAAGTCATAGTAGTGTCGTTCGTGCACTTGATATTCGGGGTATTTAATCTGGCTTGATGTATCCATGATTTGAAGAGAAAGTCTAGTTTTCGAAAATGCATCTCATTTTGAAATTAGAAGATGCAATC
Organism: Hibiscus trionum; assembly: GCA_030270665.1. Taxonomy (NCBI): domain Eukaryota; kingdom Viridiplantae; phylum Streptophyta; class Magnoliopsida; order Malvales; family Malvaceae; genus Hibiscus; species Hibiscus trionum. The sequence continues at coordinate 77,341,121 of BSYR01000003.1, read as the reverse complement.
TAAATCTTTTTGTGAACACAATAATTTTTTCCCATTGCTTCGGGGATAAAGTTTAGAATGCAATGCCATGAATACAAATGACAGATTGTCAGTGGCTTTGGTGAGGATTGTAGTAAGTTCCTACATGCTACAGTTTAGAGACTTGAAGCAAATTTCTTTCGAAATGCCTTAATGGGTTCAGAAGATGAGAAGTGGACCTTGATGAACTCAAGAGAAAAAGTTCAGAGACTTGGGGGCATGTGCTTCCCCTATTGTTGAGAGAAGAGAAGAAATCGTCGCGTTGAGTAAAGACGAAGAGTAGTTGAGCACCCAGTTTGAGTATGGGGCAATGTTTTGAGAGCAAGCACTATGAGAAGTGTTATGACCGGTCTGACCAGTGAAAGTCAGCAGTTATCTTTCGAGTAGAGATCAAAAGATTGAGATTTGGCAAGGACGAAAAGCCAGAAGAGATTGAGACAAGAAGAAGGTCAAGAGAGACCAGTCCAAAGAGTGAAAGCGTCCGAGCACTTCAGAAAATGAACTCCAGAAAAAGTTCAGGGACTTGGGGGCATGTGCTTCCCCTAATGTTGAGAAGAAGAGAAAAGTCGTCGCGTTGAGTAAAGACGAAGAGAAGTTGAGCACACGGTTTGATTAGAGGGCAATGTTGAGAATAAGCCACGAGAAGTGTTATATCCGGTCTGACCAGTGGAAGTCAGCAATCATCTTTCGAGGAGAGACCGAAAGATTAAGATTTGGCAAAGATGAGAAAGCCTGAAGAGGTCGAGAAGAAGAAGAGACAAGAAGAAGGTCAAGATGGACCAACCCAAAGAGTGAAAACGTATGAGCAATTTTGATGTCATAATTCATGCATCATTTGTAGTTAAGCATCCCTAGGATTAGGGGAATGCTAACCCACATCATCATATTATTTTTACCTATTTTTGACAGGTATATTAAAGCTTTTCCCATAAAAGAAAGCTCGCCTATCCGTTCAAGCATAAGGAGAATGGAACTTTTATGTCTCAGAATCCGCCTATCTGTTCAGGTTTTTGGAGAATGGAACCCGCCTATCCGTTCAGGCTCTTGGAGAATGGAACTCGCCTATCTATTCGGGCTTTTAGAGAATGGAACCCGCCTATCTGTTCAAGCTCTTGGAGAATGGAACCCGCCTATCCGTTCAGGCTCTTGGAGAATGGAACCCGCCTATCCGTTCGGGCTTTTGGAGAATGGAATCCGCCTATCCGTTCGAGCTTTTTGGAGAATGGAACTCGCCTATCTATTCGGGCTTTTGGAGAATGGAACCCGCCTATCCGTTTAGGCCCTTGGAGAATTGAACTCGCCTATCTATTCGGGCTTTTGGAGAATGGAACCCGCCTATCCGTTCAGGCTCTTGGAGAATGGAACTCGCCTATCCGTTCAGGCTCTTGGAGAATGGAACCCGCCTATCCGTTCAGGCTTTTGGAGAATGGAATCCGCCTATCTGTTCGGGCTTTTGGAGAATGGAACCCGCCTATCTATTCGGGCTTTTAGAGAATGGAACCCGCCTATTCGTTCGGGCTTTTGAAGAATGGAACCCGCCTATCTATTCGAGCTTTTGGAGAATGGAACCCGCCTATTTGTTCGGGCTTTTGGAGAATGGAACCCGCCTATCCGCTCGGGCTTTTGGAGAATGGAACCCGCCTATCCGTTCAGGCACTTTGAGAATGGAGCTTTTGATAATTGTCTATGTGTTCGGACCTCGAAGGGTTGAAGAATGTTGAAATGAGAAGGACAGCTTCAAGCCTCCACGACCGTTGCGTTTTCTCGCACCGACTTCCGAACCGCCAATAGTTCAAGTGCATGGTGACTCGGAATCCGAACAGGGAAGTCGGACAAAATTGGTGTTTATGGCCTTTGCTTTATTCTTGTTCCACAAGTATAAGCAAAGGGGGCAGTTGTAATCACCTATTTTGTCCGGGGTGTTAAACCCGTATATTATGTTATTATATTATTAATGGGCTTTAATTATATAGTGATTAATAAATAAAAACTAAAAAAAAGGGAAAACAATATGTATACATATATTATTAATGCTATATACATATATCTATTATTACTATTATATTATCATTTACATTATTATTATTATTATCCATTATTATACTAGTATTATCTATTACCTTATTATTTTCATCCATTATAAATATCATAGTCATTATCTATTTTATTATCATATATTATTACTATCTCATCATCATTAACACATCTTCATCATTAATTATTATTATTATTATCATTATTATAATTATTACTATTATAGTTATTAATATTATTACCACATATTATTATTATCATTATTATTATGTTTAGTATTATTATTATTAGTATCATTATTACCGATATTAGGTATTATCTTTTTTATCTATTATATTATTATTATTATTATTAGCGTTACTATTAGTATTATGTTTACTATTAATATTAATAATATTATTATTGAAACAAATTTGAAAAAAAAAACATTAATATAAACAAGCCCAATTTTAAATAAATAAAAGCCCCAAAGTTATTTAATTTTAAAGTCCATTACATATTAAAAAAGAACCAAAAAATTTTACATGGCCTGTTGGCCCAAATAATAAAAAACCTAAGTCTGAAAACCCTAATGACCCTTATGTTTTGTGCAGCTGCCACCTTCCCCTCACCGTCAGATCTGATCTAGATCTGACGGTCTAGTGTTGAGTGTGCAAAAGTTCTACTTTTTACCCCCTATTTAACCCATATTTCTGCTACATTCAAGCATAATTCATTGCATTTAGGATAGATTTCACATATACATCACAATTATATAAATTGGCACAATTGCTACTGATTTTGGTTGATTTTGTAGGTAGCTGCTGTAGCAGACTCAGGGCAGTGAAGAAGCAGAGCTGGAACACAGGACTGAAGTTGAGAAGGAAGACGTTGCCGTGGCCCTTGCCGTGGCAGCCAATGACGACAGTAATGGTCAAGGGAAAAGTAAAGTGGAGCTCGACAGAAAGAGGAAATTAAGTCGGTCTGTCGTGGGTCACTCCTATATTTTTCTGAGCCCTAGATCAGAATGAAGGCCAAGCCCAAAGTTCAAGGAAGAAACCCAAAGCAAGAAAAAAGGACGAACTAAAGGCATCTACTCAGAAGATTTAGTCTTTAATAGAGTTGTACTTTAGTTTAAACTTGTATTCTTGTCATATTAGAAAACTTGAACCCAAGGCCTATATAAAGGCATGTAATTCGACCTAGGGAAGGACATCTCATTCTCTAGCCGTCTTCCCCAAAACCCTAGTCGTTTCCCCCTTCTCATCATGTTCTAAACTTCCCCTAGGGCTAAGGGTTGATTATGTAAAGTAGTTGCAAGGGTTGTACTGTTTTAGGATTTCTCTGTTCAATAAAATAAACTTCAAGTTTGCTTATTCTAGTTTTCAACATCTTACAAGAGTATCGGGAGAGCATTGTGAGATTATTCATTTACTTAATATCGGGAGAGTTAAGTATACGAAAGGAATAAGTACAGGTTCTCCAGTTTATGGTTAAACTATCTCGGACCTAGGGATAGGACGAGGTTAAGTGGCTAAGGAAGAATTGAACAACATCGGTGTTCATCCTTCGATTCACGCCGGGAGGTATCATCTAAGACGTGTTCATCGACAGACTTGGACCTAGAGATAGGACAAGTCACAACAGGGATTCTTGCCAAGCTTGAAGTACAGAGTTGTGTGATCGCTATCGCGACAACAACAGACTGCTGCCGCCGCAGGTGCTGCCGCGACAGGGACGACGACAGTACAGGAAGTTCTATACAGTGCAACACCTGCACTACTGAGCAAATCAATACCATCCTATTTCTTTACCCTAAATCTTTTAATCTTATATCTTCAGTATTTTTCATTATTCCTCTACAAACAATTAATTTCTTTTCTTTCTCTCTTGTGCAGCAATCCAAGGATAAAGTTATTTCCAGTCCATGTGGATTCGACATACGATACTTCGTGTATCACTTTACTACTTGCGTCGTGTACACTTGCACTCTATTGCGATAGACTATTTTACATGCAGCAAGTTTTTGGCGCCATTGCCGGGGACTGGCAACATATCTTTACCCTACTTTTACTGCACTTTCTTTTTAATTTTTCTGTTTTTATTGGGACTGTTCACCCTGTGCTTTTCACAAGGTTTTTCGTTTGCTTATGCGCAGATCTAGACGAGGCAAAGAACCTGAGTATCAACTAGACTCTGAAATCGAACGCTCGTGCAATCTCAGGAACAGAGTCCGTCTTTTGATATCCAGAAACGATTATCTTGAGGAACATTTAGAAGCTATGCATAACGGGAGGAACAACCAAGGGAATCCCGAAGATCCTGAAGATCCTATCGGGGATGAAGGAAACAGACAGCATGCTGCTGCCGTGGCCGCACGACGGTCATGCCATGATTACATGATCAATGATCATGTGGAACTGGAGACCACCTTGCCAGACGTGGAAGCTGAAAATTTCGAGCTGAAACCTGTCATGTTCAGCATGATCAATTCCGCTGGCCAGTTTAGTGGTGCTGCTACAGAGGATGCCATAGAACATATGAAAACGTTCCAAGAAATTTGTGGATCGTTTAGATTACCAGGAGTAAATCCGGAGATACTGAGGCTTCGGTTATTTCCCCATTCACTAAGGGACAGAGCAAAAACTTGGTGGAACAAACTAACGTCGGGTTCAATACGAACTTGGGCGGATCTAACTCGTGAATTTTTATCTCATTTTAATCCTTCCCATTTATGTGAGCTATTACGTAATGAAATTGCTACTTTTCAACAGGAAGATGACGAGCCAATGCACGAGGCATGGGACAGGTTTACCACTCTTCTGAGGAATTGCCCGATGCACGGATTCCCTGTTTGGAATCAAGTAATTAAATTTTACAATGCTGCCAACACACACACCCGGATGAGAATAGATTCAGCAGCCAATGGATTGCTGTTGGATAAAGATCCAGACGAAGCCATGGTGGTATTGAAAAATCTAGCGAAGAATGAAGAGCAATTTCCCACAGTGCGGAGAGGTAAACGAGTACTAGCTGTGAAGGATTATGAAGCCGACAATTCCCTAAAGACACAGGTTGCGTACCTCACAAAGGCAGTAGAGAATTTATTAAAGAAAGATTCACAACCGGTCTACGCTGCAGAAGAAGTATGTGGTACTTGTAGTGGGAATCACAGTTCGGAAGACTGCCCGTTACAGCTAGAAGAAGGGATGTATGTTGGAAACTATAACAAGCAAAGAAATTACGATTCCAACAATTACAATCCCAACTAGAGGAAAGACCCCAAGTTCTCCTGGAGTAACCCAAACAACGCACTGAATTCTCAAGTGCAGAACACCCAAAACCAGGGGGCACCCAGAATTCTGACACGGCAGCAATCGCAACAACAACCACAACAGCAGTCGGCAGCCGCACCTAGTATACTGGAGCAGACTTTGGCCACATTCATGTCACAGACAGGAGCTTACATGGAAAACATGGATCACTTCGTCAAAAAGACTGAGTCGTTCATGGATAAAACAGAGATGAGAATGACTAACCATGAAGCTACACTGAAATCACTGGAGACACAGATGGGTCAGGTTTCCCAGCATATTAAGCCAAGGAAGAACGGAGGATTCCCTAGCGATACTGAGGGAAGAAACCCAAAGCAAGAAAAAAGGACGAACTAAAGGCATCTACTTAGAAGATTTAGTCTTTAATAGAGTTGTACTTTAGTTTATACTTGTATTCTCGCCATATTAGAAAACTTGAACCCAAGGCCTATATAAAGGCATGTAATTCGACCTAGGGAAGGCCATCTCATTCTCTAGCCATCTTCCCCAAAACCCTAGTCGTTTTCCCCCTTCTCATCATGTTCTAAACTTCCCCTAGGGCTAAGGGTTGATTATGTAAAGTAGTTGCAAGGATTGTACTGTTTTAGGATTTCTCTGTTCAATAAAATAAACTTCAAGTTTGCTTATTCTGGTTTTCAACATCTTACAAGAGTATCGGGAGAGCATTGTGAGATTATTCATTTACTTAATATCGGGAGAGTTAAGTATACGAAAGGAATAAGTACAGGTTCTCCAGTTTATGATTGAACTATCTCGGACCTAGGGATAGGACGAGGTTAAGTGGCTAAGGAAGAATTCAACAACATCGGTGTTCATCCTTTGATTCACACCGGGAGGTATCATCTAAGACATGTTCATCGACAGACTTGGACCTAAGGATAGGACAAGTCACAACAGGGATTCTTGGCAAGCTTGAAGTACAAAGTTGTGTGATTGCTACCGCGACAACAACAGACTGCTGCCGCCGCAGGTGCTGCCGCGACAGGGATGACGACAGTACAAGAAGTTCTATACAGTGCAACACCTGCACTACTGAGCAAATCAATATTGGCCTATTTCTTTACCCTGAATCTTTTAATCTTCTATCTTCAGTATTCTTCATTATTCCTCTACAAACAATTAATTTCTTTTCTTTCTCTCTTGTGCAGCAATCCAAGGATAAAGCTATTTCCAGTCCCTGTGGATTCGACATTCGATACTTCGTGTATCACTTTACTACTTGCGTCGTGTACACTTGCACTCTATTGCGATAGACTATTTTACACGCAACATCCAGATCACCAGATGCCAGAAACCATAGCAGAGACCCAGGAGCCCTAGCGCCGCACCAGATCCACCGTCAGATTTGGATCGATATCAACGTCCAGAATCACACGGAAGATTCCATAGACCCCAACGAGCCCACGCGCGGCGATCCGACTCCCACATGCGCGCCTCTTCGAGTGCTGCACGACCGTCCAGATCTCCCACCGACGGTCAAGATCAGCCCTCTTCGCCCGACCGAGCCTCTAGTCCCTCTCTCCTCACGGGTCGCATGCAACAAACAAAAACCGAAGGATGTCAGAAATGCGAATGCAACCAAAAAGACAGAAAATCAGAGGCAACAAACATTTCTGGGGATGAATACAAACAAATCAGCAACCAATTTTTCAGAGAATTACATGTATTAAGAGAAAGAGAAAAATGTAATTTCCCAGGCTTATAAAAGCCGGGAACAAGCAATGTAAGAGGGGAGAACAACCTTTCGAAAGTTTCAGAGGAACAAGTTGTAAAGAAAAACTTTCAGAGAAATACAAGCAACCTCAGTGTTTTCGGAGGTATCATCGTTATCTTATCATTTCAGTTTCGAATCGAAAAATAATAAAAAGGGAGAGTAGTTTTACCTTCGTTGCGAACTTTCTCCTCTTCGAGTTTCACCCTTCGTTACCGGCGATAAGCCTCGTGACCCCTTTTGGGGCCATGCAAGGTGAGCCGTCGGGGCTAGTTGCACGAAAGGGGTAGGAGTTCCTCTGGTTTTGTGTTTTAAACAAAAAAAATAGAAACGTTTTTTGGGGTTTTCAGCTTCGAAAGGTTTTTCGGTCTTGGTTCGTGAAGCAAAGGTATTTTTGGTTTTAGGTTTTCGAGGAAGTCAGAAAAGGCCTCTTTTTAGGTTTCTGGCGCCGGTAACGGCGACCGGAATGGGTGACGGCGCCGGGAATGGGTGACGGCGCCGGGAAAACCAGAGAATAAGGACGGGAGCCTTAGGTTTTTTAGGGTTATCAAAAATGAAAAAAAGAGGCTGATATGTTTTTTTCGGGTTTTATAATGTTTTACTTTCTTAAAATTGGTTTAATTTTGTTTTAAGGGCCTCCGCGTCGCTTTAATCGCGCACGAGGGGCTTCCGCATTTTAAAATCCCTTCCCCGGTCCCTTTAGGTTTTTAAATGTCTTCATTTTCGTCCTTGTGTTGTTTTAATTAGATTTCGAGTGGGAAAATCACCGTTTTAGTCCCCTTAGCTTTCCGTTTACTTTTAATTTGGCCCCGTTTCGTGTTTAAATTAACTTTTTTAAATGGGTAATTTGTCATTTTAGTCCTCGTCAGTTTGCTTTTTTGTAGCCATTAATTCTGCATTATATTTGTGTTAAATGATTTTGCTATTCATGCATTTTACCTATTTAGATATATGTTTGCATCGGATGTTTATTTTTGCCATATTGTTCATGTTAATATATGCATATATGTTTTTTTTAATGTTGCATGCCTTTTTGTTTTAATTTCATTCGAATATATGTGACATGCATTTTAAATTGCCATTCATGTGACCCTTTAATGTTTAGAGTTGCATAATAATTAATTTTAATTATAAAACGGAGATACTTATTAATTCACGTATTCGGGTCGACTAGCCTAGCTTATTGGATACTCGAATATTCAGATTAATTCGAATCGTCTAAAGGTAAATCCGTAGTTAAAACGGACAAGACCATGACATCCTTCTTTAATTGCTTGCATCATGCATAAAGGTGACGTACGAGATCCGAATCTTAAACTAACACGGCAGACAGTCTTATATGATGTCGGTTTAGTCTTTGGTCCGGTGTACCGTCATCCTTCTTAATTAAACAACGAATTAATTCGAAACCACTAATTTGAAAAAGCTCGTATAATTAAAGTCTAATTTTCAATTAAGAACCCCTAATTAAAGTCTTTTTTAAATTTCGAATAATTTTCATCCATTTAAAAGCAACAATTGTTTTGGTACCGATTTACGGGCGTGATGGGGGTGCTAACCCTTCCCCACACTTAACCAACTCTTGAACCCTTTTAAACGAATTTCTGGTTTAGTTTTAAGGTGCCTGGCCTACCTCAATGGCCGGTGGCGACTCCAACCGAAAAAAAAAATCGTTAAAGGTTTTTTCCAAAACTCGGATTGTTTTTAAAACCCCCTTTTAAATTAAACGTTTTCAAAAAAAAGCGGTGACTCCTTTTATGAGAAGAAAAAAAACCTTGTTACAATTTCCTCTTTCACCTTTAATTTCTCTAACCCTTTACAGAACAACACTTATCATCTCTTCTCATCATCGTCCATATCTCCGCATTGATGTGTGCTTTCTCACAGCATTAAAAGTTTTTTTTATGAATTTTTTTAAATTTTTAAAATTTAACATATATTATATGTCACTTGTTTTTGGAGTGTCGTGTACATTTATTTTGTAACGAAAATATAAATTGAACTAACATGCATCACGATTGAAAAGTTTACGAGTTTATAAATTAAAAAAACCTTTAAATAATAGAAAAATAGTGGAAAGTTGTTTCATTATAGCAGGCCTGGCCCACCTGCCTAGGGCTCACTGGTTAGAGAAATTATATGTAGGAATGATAGACAAGTACAGTTTTGCAGATTTCACATCGTACCCACTCCAGTTGGGACGATGATGGATATGAGTTTGGTGAGTAGTGAGCGGGTGTGGATGTAAAAAGTCATACCCACCGTGAGTAGTGGGTAGGTGATGAATTTGAGACCTTACTCGCACCGTATCCGCCCGCATCCACCCGCCTCACCCCGCATCCGCCCATTAACTACCCACCATATGAATTTTAAACCATTATTAATTTAAGAATAAGTTCACAACATATTATGTAGAGCCTAAAATTTTAAAGGACACACTTTATAAATTAACCAAATCTTAAGGTATAATTTATAAACATTCTTTACAATTATCTACCGCTATCAGTTAGTTAAATGAAGTTAAGTAAAATTTATATATGCATAAATGTGTTTTAGTTAAATAATTATAATTAGTTAGTTAATTGTAGTTAAATTTATATATGTGTAAATTAGTAAATATAATCCACTTGATCAATCAATAAATATGTGAAATTTTACTCTTCTTTACATAAATCTATTGTTTATATTTACATAATTCGATATTAGTTGTTGTTTGCCAAGTGGGTACGACTTGGATGGTTGGCACCTAGTTAGATAGTGGGTGTGGGGATGGATTTGAGAATATACCCACTTGGACGGGTGTGGATTTGAAAAATGGTACCCGACGTGGGTGGTGGTTAGGTAATGGATATCAAAATTTCAAGTGTGTATGGGCATGGGGGAGGAGTATCCGCAACCGCCCCGCCCAGCCCAGTTGTCATCCCTAATTATATGTTTGTAATTTTTTTAATTATATTTGTTTTTTAAGTGTCTAATTTTTTTAATACTTGTGATTAGGGATCCAATTTTTTCAACAATTGTTAATAAGGGGCTAATTTTTTTCCAATATTTATATTTGGGGCCTATTCTTAAATTTTGATTTGTTCTAATACTTGTCACTACTTACTAGGGGCTCGATATTTTTCCAATATTTGTTATTATGGACATTCTCTTAAAAAAATTCATATTTTTGTTATTAGAGGGCCAATTTTTCAATACTTGTTATTATGGACTTACTCTTAAAATTTAATTTTTTTCATTACTTGCTATTAGGGGGAGAGATTTAAATAGTGGTATGCAACCGCAACAACGACTATTACATGGTGATAGCAGCAAAATCTGAAAACGCACTACATGCAACTGTTATGTCTACAATAGCGTATATTATTAAAAAAATCACAATAACGATACTCGCAGTGACCGAAATAGAATTTATAATGTCTGCAGCCACGCTAAACCTAACATAACTATAAATACGACCACAACCACAATTTAAATTTCTGATTTAGGGTCCACTTATTAGATTCGTTCTGAACCACCAAAATTACAGGGCTGGCCGTGATTATAGTTGTATGAGAATGAAATTATAAGCATGAGTAAGGTTGGGTTTAAACATTCTCTTACTATATAAATTATAGTAGATTACTCTAGAGACTATATTATTTGTTTTAATTGTCCAATTTTAAGTTGTTATTTCTTTTTTTGAAAAGTAGATAGTATGATTAATGTAGGGTATCGTACATATGACATAGGGAGGGACCTCATTAAAAAACCTCCCTAAACCTAGGTGGAGGAAAAAGAGTGCACCCTCCCAAGCCAAAAAAGAAAAAAAAATACAATTCAAGACCAAATATAATTGAACACATCAAGAGGGGTCGGCGGCTAAAGCAAAACAGAAGTGATGGCCCTAGCTAATAGGAAAACAACCCGAGAAAAGGAACCATCAGCAATTATAAAAGACAAAACCAAAACGAGCATGTGACCATGAGAACCAGCAGAAGGATGACAGAACCAGTGCAAAGGCTTGATTGTAGGACTGATCACCAAGAGACTGTCCTGTGCTTGCATTTCAATTAAAATCAAGGCAAACTTCAGGAAAACTGGGCTGCAAGTACTGAATGGGCTGAGAAAATCCAAGATTCTGATCACCAAGAGACTGCCCTGTGCTTAAAAGACACAACAAAAAAACATATGACTCACTCATACCACCAAGAAGACAAAGAAGTGCCCTGTTTAGCGAGAGTGTCTGCTGCAACATTACAGGAGCGAGGAATCCATCGAATCACTAGGCCATAGACATTACAGTATTCATGTATTTTCAAAACTTTCCATCGAACCATCGGAGGAGGCACAGACTCATTGCGACACCACTCAACAACTGAACTACAATCTGATTCCGCGATCAACCGGTGATCTTTAGCCCATGAAGACTCAAAGAAAAAGCAGATGCCATGAAAGAGAGCTTCAAGCTCGAGGAAAGCAGGAGGATCAGGGCCAAGTGGTGCCGCGAATTTGAGCAAAATAACCCCATTAGAGTTGCGAAGAATGCCACCTATGCCGCCTTTGGAATCTGCAGACAGAGCGCCATCAGTATTTAACTTGAGAAAACCAGTCGGAGGGGCAATCCATTTAGATTCTGCTGCAACTTTACTGTGAACTTTGGAAGATTGAGCAACCAAAGAGAAGTCCGAGACGAGAGAATCCAGCGAAATGCAACAATCCGGAACATTAGCTTTATACCAATGCGCAAGCCTCAATCGAATCGAAAGGTCCAACTGTACACGATCAAAGCCTTTACCGGCAAAAGTAATTTCATTTCTATGAATCCAAATCGACCAGCAAATTGCGAAAGGAACCAATGATAGCCACTGCTTATGGGAAATATCACAGAAGGAAGACCATGACTCAAAGAAAGATTTCGGATCCGCAGGAAGAACCATATAAATGTTTGCCATTAGACAGAAGCTGGTCCACAGTTTCCAAACTTCTTGGCAATGGAAAAAGAGGTGAGCAACAGATTCAGAATATGAATTGCAAAAAGTACATTTAGTATTATCCATACCAATAATACCTCTTTTCGCCAACTCAGATTTAACCGGAATTCTGCCCCAAATGATTCGCCAAATAAAAATCTCCACTTTGGGTGGAGCGATGCCCAACCAAACACAATTGTTCCAAGGAAATGAAACGTCAATCGGACCCTCTAGAATGGAACGAAAGGATTTGACCGAGAAAATTCCTTCGCTCGAACCCATCCATCTCACCCAATCCTTGTTAGAAGAACTAGATCTGAAGGAAGAAAGCAAATTTAAAAGGGAATTCCACTGCTGAAGTTCCCAATCGAAGGCTGCCCTTCTGAGCTGAATAGACCAAGACCAAATTACGCCAACTTTAGAGCCAAACTCTTTAACACAACCGACTTTGTTCACTGCCAGGGCAAAAATACGAGGGAATTTGTCCTTAAGCGAAAAGTTTCCCAACCAGTGATCTTGCCAGAACGAAATCAAAGAGCCATCCCCGACTTGGAGGCCCAAATAGTGATTAATAGACTGACCATTCGAAACCTCCTCGACAAAATTCTTCGAAATACCTTGCCATATCCAAGAAGCCTTGTTCGGGCGGGGGGGGAGTGGCAAGATGCTAGAGGACAAGCCCGGGATTTTAATCTGGAGCACTCTTCTCCAAAGCATATTAGATTCATTCCCATATCGAATACCCCATTTGAGGAGAAGGGCTTTGTTAAGAACCATCAAATTATTAATGCCAAGACCACCAAGTGCCTTCGGTTTACAAACCTGATTCCAATTGAGCCAATGAATCTTGGATTTCTCCTCGGTTCCACCCCACAAGAAGGAAGCCATTAAATGATTAAGACGGTTACACACCCCAACCGGCATTCTGAAAAGAGATAGAAAATAGATCGGTAAACTGTTAAGAACAGATTTGATCAGCGTCAATCTGCCCCCGATGGAGAGAAATTTAGCAGACCATCCACCAAGGCGCATAGAGAACTTCTTAAACACGGGATCCCAAATAGCCGAACTGTTTCGTCTAGCTCCCAGGGGGAGACCAAGGTACTCGATCGGAAATAACCCATGACGACAACCAATGTGTTCGGCCCATTGCTTGATTAAAACAGCAGGGATATTGATTCCAAATACACAGCATTTCTTAAGATTAAGCTTAAGACCAGAAGCCAATTCGAATACTCTTAAAATTCTCTTAACATTCTGAAGTTGAGTAAACTCGCCACCACAAAAGATCAACAAATCGTCGGCAAATTGAAGATGGGAAATATCAACAGATTCTACCTTATTCTTAACTGAAAGGCCCGAAAACAGATTGTGAGACGTAGATTTCTTTAACATAAGGCTTAGGGCTTCACCAACTAGATTGAATAAGAGGGGAGATAGGGAGCACCCTTGCCTAAGGCCGTTAGACATCTTGAAAGCTTCGGTTGGGGAACCATTAACCAAAACCGATATGGAAGTTGTAGAAATACATCGGAAGATCCAATCGCACCAACGGGGCCTAAAGCCACATTCCTTTAACACCAACATTAGAAAGGGCCAGCTTACAGTATCATAAGCTTTTTCGAAATCGATCTTAAATGCTATTCCAGATTTGCCCGATTTAGATACAAAATCGATTACCTCGTTAGCCACAAGAGAACAGTCAAGGATCTGCCTGCCTTGAATAAAGGCAAATTGGTGTTCGCCGACAATATCATCCAAAACCGGACTGAGCCTTTTAGCGAGGACTTTTGAAAGTAATTTATACATTCCGCCTACGAGGCTTATGGGTCTATACTCATTTAAAGAAATTGGATTCTTTGACTTGGGAATCAATGTGATAAAAGTATGGTTAATGCCGGCTTCCCATGCCTTCCCCAGAAAGAAGTCATCAAAGAAACCCATGATGTCGCCTTTAAGGTGCTGCCAGTATTGCTTGAAAAAATTCAGATTAAAGCCGTCCGGACCCGGGGCTCGATTACCATCACTGGAAAATAGCACACTGCGAATTTCATCTTCCCGAAAGGCAACCTCCAGAGATGAGGCATGAATAGAGGAGATTTTCTTGAAACCCAAACGCATGCTTTCAACTACTAAAGCCTTGTTCGAATTGTATATAGCAGAGAAATGATTCCTGACCGCTTCTTTGATTGAGGGGGGATCATGGATAGTAGAGTTACCAATTTTCAGCAGTTGAATAGCATTGGTTTTGCGACGAGCTTGAATGGACTGGTGAAAGAATTTAGAGTTCCGGTCTCCCTCGGAAAACCAGCGAAGTCTCGACTTTTGAAGAGCCTCACTCTCCTCACGGCGAACTTGAGCCCATAAATCAGCTCTCAATTTTTGTAATTTTTCATTAAGAACATTCGAAGGGCCGGCAGATTGTAATTGCAATTCAAGCTCAGAAATCTTCTTCCCTAAAGCGAAGCTACTTACTTGATTGGAATTCCGAACATTAACCCAAGATCTCACAGCCAACTTTGTGAATTTAAGTAGCCCACCAATGCGTATCCCAGGAGAGGAAGCTCTCGACTTTTCAATAGTGTTGCAAATCAAAGATTCAAAACCTTCTTCAAGGAACCAGTGATTGAAGACCTTGAAAGGTTTGTGACCCCAATTAGCAGCTTCTATAGACAAGGTGATAGGATTGTGGTCAGACAAGGATTTGTCAAGAACCTTCTGAGAAAGCCCAGGAAAGTTAAGCTCGAAGACGGGAGATAAAAGGAAACGATCCAATCTAACAAAAGTAGGGGGGTCTCGATGATTACACCAAGTATACTTTCCTCCCACCAGAGGAATATCTCTGACACCCGATTCGTTAACGAAGTTTCTGAAAGACGCAATGAGGGAATGGTTAAGAGTGAATCCCTGTTTTTCATCCGGGTCTAGGATAAGATTGAAATCCCCCCCTAAGCACCACGAGGTCTGGCGCGAGTTCAAAAATAGACATAGATCATTAAGGAACGAACATTTCTCCGAGTCCATTGAGGGACCATAGATATTGACGAAACCACATTCAAAACCAGTCTGTTTATGAACACCAATCAGTGCAACAAAATTAGAACAAGAAAATCTCTCTGTAATTTCCAAGATATCCGGATTCCATATACTTAGAATTCCACCCGAAGACCCAACAGCAGGGGCATATTCAAAATCCATATTTGTTCCCAACCAAATTTTACCAACATCAAATCTCGACATGCTAACTAACTTACATTCCTGAATAAACACTAGACTTGGGCGAAGTTTAAGAATAAGATTACGCAACGCCCGTTTCTTCTCTAACCTTCTGACCCCTCTGATGTTCCAAGATAATATGTTTAACTCCATAAATGATGATAAGAGAAAATCTGAAAAGCGAGAAGCAAAATAACAGAGACTTAAACTTGTTTGCTGACCTCGCCTTCTAATTCACAAACCCTCCTCACCACTGCATCGTGACCTCCTGAAAAATTAATTTCCAAGAGATTGCTAATCGCCCATACGGATTCAGCTTCCAGACCTATGACAGAAGAAAAATTTTCCGAAAGCAAACCCTCACCCCGGATACTGTTAGGAAAGTCATCCAGAGAATCTCGAATTCTTCTTCTAATCAGCCGTCTAGTGCTAGCCCGAAAAAAATTCCTAGGAATAGAAATTTGTGAGGGCAAGGGTTGGTTATGGGGAAGCTCTCTAGAGGAAGATGATACATTGAGGGGAAAATTAGAAATCTCAGCTTCAAGGCTGTCAGGGACAAAATCGCGAGAGAAAAGGGGATCAAAATCAGGAAGAGAACGAGAGCCGGATATGTTCTCGCCGAGAGAAACGATCGGAGGGGGGAGAGCTGGATCTGAAGGAATGGAAATAATAGGCCTTAGCACCGGGCTGATCATCTGACCCCGAGGGGAGCTATCACGGGCCGAGACATTGAGATGGGCCACATGGTCAATATTATCCAAAGAAACTGAATTATCAGGGGAATCAACCCAGGGGTCAACCCGCACCGCATCCTCGACCCGAACCGAGTCATCAAATAACACGTTTCTATCTTCGCAATCAGAGCCGACATTCTCTGTGTTATCGAGAGGCTGGGACTGATTCCGAGGCATGGGGGCGTGAGACACCTCGACCCTTCTGCTACCCTGCTGAAAAGAATCGACCGTTCTCCTACCCAAATCATCTTCCTCGAGAGACTCGGAACAAAAATCATCCCAAAGGCTGTGAGGCTTCCGATGAACATCTCCGAAAACAGATTCCGACGAACCAGATATATTTAGCCCCAGTCGAATTTTAACCGGATAAGTGAAGCCGAGAGAAGAGAGATTGATAACTTTCGGAATATTAGAAGGATTGGGGGAACGAATAATCATCGAGGCAATATCCAATCTATCTTTCCTAACAGTAGTATCACATACCTTAACAAAAATGCCCCATCTTTTACTGATATTTTCGAGGAAGCTCTCATGCCAGCAGATAAGAGGAAGACCTTCTAAATCAATTTGCACGAAATAATGCGGGACACCATTAATAAGAAGAGGACCAAGCTGATCAAACCAATAAGCCAATTCCTCCATTTTGCTAGATTGAACAAATTCTAAATCTGTCACCGATTTAAACATAATGATAGAAGAAGCATTAGAAGAGCCCCACTTGATGATTCTAACGTCAATTCCATCGTGAGCTAATGCGCGCTGAACAAAATCCCGATCGAAGTCAGGTCTGATAACACCCACCATGCAAGAGTTTAACCATTCAGTGTCCTTTTTTGGAAGGAAGAAGTTACTGATAGAACGATTATCACTGTCTGTATTAGCCTTGGGATCCTTAATCGAGTCATCCACCAACGTTTTGCCCAGAAGAACATCACGAAAAGAAATGTGCGGATCCGATGCAGGAGTATGATCCTTACCATTTATAGTAGCACCAGTAGGAATCTCTTTCACTGGGAGAGTTCCCTTATTGGCCACAGGCTTTACATTGCCATTGTTAACTGTTCTAGCTATAGAAGCACGGACAAAGCGACCATCCACTCTTGTGTTGTCTAAGTTCTTGATAACGTTCATAAGATCCTTCTTGGATTCCAAAGAGACAAAAGCGAACGTGGATTGCAGATGAGGAAACTTCAAGTGTTTGGTCGGAATATACACTCTAGTAACTTTACCGTAGTGACTGCAAAGTTCGAAAAGGGCCGAGCGGGGGACCCTCTTGCTAAGGTTACCGACAAATGTTGTCCATTCAAAAGAACGGTTGGGGAAACGTTTCTCATATTGGGGTTTACCTGAGGATTGATGTTTCCTGGAGACAGTAGTCCAACCATCGTTAACCTTGTTCTGAAGACCGGAAATGTCTTTGCTGCTAGATGCTGAGTTGCTGTAGCCGACGAAACCCTGGTTGCCGACGACCTCTGAGCTCCTCTGTTCCTGACGCTCCATCTCCCCGTTTATGCTGTAGCGAATTATCCAAAGGAAACTTTTGACTTTGGGTAGAACCAGGGACGAAGCCTGATGTTGAATACAAATTTATTTGAGACCTTACTCGCACCGTATCCGCCCGCATCCACCCGCCTCACCCCGCATCCGCCCATTAACTACCCACCATATGAATTTTAAACCATTATTAATTTAAGAATAAGTTCACAACATATTATGTAGAGCCTAAAATTTTAAAGGACACACTTTATAAATTAACCAAATCTTAAGGTATAATTTATAAACATTCTTTACAATTATCTACCGCTATCAGTTAGTTAAATGAAGTTAAGTAAAATTTATATATGCATAAATGTGTTTTAGTTAAATAATTATAATTAGTTAGTTAATTGTAGTTAAATTTATATATGTGTAAATTAGTAAATATAATCCACTTGATCAATCAATAAATATGTGGAATTTTACTCTTCTTTACATAAATCTATTGTTTATATTTACATAATTCGATATTAGTTGTTGTTTGCCAAGTGGGTACGACTTGGATGGTTGGCACCTAGTTAGATAGTGGGTGTGGGGATGGATTTGAGAATATACCCACTTGGACGGGTGTGGATTTGAAAAATGGTACCCGACGTGGGTGGTGGTTAGGTAATGGATATCAAAATTTCAAGTGTGTATGGGCATGGGGGAGGAGTATCCGCAACCGCCCCGCCCAGCCCAGTTGTCATCCCTAATTATATGTTTGTAATTTTTTTAATTATATTTGTTTTTTAAGTGTCTAATTTTTTTAATACTTGTGATTAGGGATCCAATTTTTTCAACAATTGTTAATAAGGGGCTAATTTTTTTCCAATATTTATATTTGGGGCCTATTCTTAAATTTTGATTTGTTCTAATACTTGTCACTACTTACTAGGGGCTCGATATTTTTCCAATATTTGTTATTATGGACATTCTCTTAAAAAAATTCATATTTTTGTTATTAGAGGGCCAATTTTTCAATACTTGTTATTATGGACTTACTCTTAAAATTTAATTTTTTTCATTACTTGCTATTAGGGGGAGAGATTTAAATAGTGGTATGCAACCGCAACAACGACTATTACATGGTGATAGCAGCAAAATCTGAAAACGCACTACATGCAACTGTTATGTCTACAATAGCGTATATTATTAAAAAAATCACAATAACGATACTCGCAGTGACCGAAATAGAATTTATAATGTCTGCAGCCACGCTAAACCTAACATAACTATAAATACGACCACAACCACAATTTAAATTTCTGATTTAGGGTCCACTTATTAGATTCGTTCTGAACCACCAAAATTACAGGGCTGGCCGTGATTATAGTTGTATGAGAATGAAATTATAAGCATGAGTAAGGTTGGGTTTAAACATTCTCTTACTATATAAATTATAGTAGATTACTCTAGAGACTATATTATTTGTTTTAATTGTCCAATCTTAAGTTGTTATTTCTTAATAGAGTTTTAATTTGTTTTCTTAAATTGCAGCTACACCTTACAACTTAGAGTACATTAGGAAATATTTACTTGTAAGATTTTAAAAATATAGTAATATAAATAGGACTATTTTTATATTGTTTTTTAATGTTAAATTTATCCTATAGGCTTGGAAGTGTGTGTCCCTAGGGATGTTAAAACAATGTTGGTCATAAAATTCATAAATCATAATAACGCCTTACTGCACGCCCTTTTTAGCAGTCACAACTCACATGGTAAGTGGACAGAGCAAAAAAAATCAAAAACTAAAGAAGTCTCCAAAAAAATATAATGCATTTAAATTAAAAATTGATAATTTATTTTACCCGGCCACTATAATAAAAAATAGATAATAATTAAATTAAAATAAAAGATTTCACCGGCATCACCCATCCATTCGCCGATATCACTTTTTATCGGAGTCACTCACCATTGGTCGGCCTCAGTCGTCACCCACCAAACTTCCTTGTTATTATGTGAAGCGTTACCAAATTCAGTGCAAAACAAAACAACTACCCTCTTCTACTCTGTATCTGTTTTAAATCTCCATTTCATTTACAAGACATTCAAGCTTTCATTTCCTCCATCAAAACCAAAAAGTCCCGAGATTGATAAATTTATAAATGTGTTCTTATATGTTCAATCTTTCCCCGTCTTGTGTTTCTTACATGGCTTACTTGAATGGGAGTATTGTATTTGAATTTGGCGACACTTTGCAGAGTGGGAGGAAAATTTGGTAGGCGAATGGGTGGGAGTGAGAGTGATTTGAGATTTTCGAGTGTTTAGGGTTTAAAATTTTTATTTTAAATTATTTGTTATTTAATAATAAAATATAATTTTTCTATTTTAAATTTTTTATATTTAAAATATGTCGAGTCATATTAAAAAATTAATAAAATAATTCAGAGTGACAAAAATATGTCAGAAAGTAAAGTTCAATGAATAAATTGATATTTTGAAAGTTCAGTCACCAAAATAGACTAGAAAATAAATTTTAGTGATGATCTGTGTAATTTTTCATTTTTAAAAGAAGAGATTTTTTTTTTGAAAATAAGCCACTAGTTTTATTAATGAGAAAATACCCAAAATTACAATAAGAGTTTACAAACTATCATTGTAAACAAAATACATAATTTAGACTTCCTCCTAAAACTAGCCACTTTAGATCATATATGAACCATACATGAAAAGGTTATAAACCCATCCAAATACTCGATCGAAAATAGATACGAAACCTGACTGCATCGGAAAAACGAACCACAAAAGGGGATGAAGCTATTGATAGACCACCGAGAAAACGCAAATCAGAGTCGAGCACCTGAGAAACTCATCACAAGCGCAAATCGCATATCCAAATTCAAACCGAAGGTCCATAGCAGGGAAGATCAACATGATTACAAATAATCGTCATCTTGATCAGTCGTGGCGTCGTCAAATCAACCCTCATAGAAAACAAATAATGGGAAAACGTGCCAAGAGACAAAAAAACATGCTAAAAAGCAGAAAAACATACAAACGGTAGAGAAAAGCGTGTCATAAAGACAGATTTATTGAATTAAAAAGAATGAAAATCAAAAGAACGAAACAAATAAATGAAAAAGGGTGGCCAGCGGTCGACAAATAGCCCGAAAACTATTGCCGCCGGTGGCCTATGTTCGAACCAAAGAGAGAGATGGCAGCGGCACTAAGAAAAAATAGAAAAACCCCTTTTAAAAGAAGAGATTTTGAAGTCAAAGGATTGATAACAATATAAATGACTCAAACTATTGTTGAAAAAAAATTATAAAGAGTTGCAGTCAAAAGATCAAATTAATTTGTGGGACTAACTTTTAAAATAAGAAATTTGTTGTAAAAAAGGAATTGAAGGTATAAATGCAATCGAATTTATGGAGTTAAAACGAAGAAGAATATGGGGAAACATGAAAATCATATACCAAATAAAATAAATAAATACCTAACTAAAGACCAAAATAACGTTTTATTTTTTAGTTTTTTATTATTTGAATTTTATAAATTTAAAATCAACCCAAACTTAAATTTTAATTAAAAATTTAAATAGACTCGAATAACTTAAATAATTCAACTCAAATAATTTTTAACTAATTTTTTTTAAATCGAATCAAATTTTATTCCACATCAATTTTTTAAATCCATGCAGGTAGGGATGTTCATTGTCCGGTACCCGATTCATCCGGGTACCTCTTTTCTCAGTCCATGTCCCGGCCCGTTACACCTGGGTACCCGTAAAATCTGAGTACCCGGGTAATCGGATATTGGGTATCCGCTTCGTTTTTATTTTTATTTTTTTAATTATAAAATTTTAAAAACTTCACGTATTAAACACAAAAATATTTTTAAAATATTTTAAAATTTAAACTTAAAAGTATATAATACAAACATAGAAAGAATTTAGGGATTTAAATTTAGTTTTAGAGTAAAAATATTAAGAAATTTAAAATAAAAATATAAAAAATATATAATAAAAATTGTTGGGTCGAGTCGGGTACCCGATAAGATAAAACTTCCGGCCCGTGTCCCGAAAAAATTGCCGAGTCGGGAACCCGGCCTAGTCGGATAATTTTTTTAAAGAATTACCCAATTTTTTTAAATTCGGGTCGTCCTATCGTTGGGTCGGGCATTTTTGAACACCCCTATATGCAGGCCCGTCACGAGGCATGCACCTGTCCATAATTAGAGGTGTCGAATTTTAGTGATAATTTGTTTTGTTTGATATTTATTATTAAGGTTCAATTTTTTCGATACTTGTTATTAGGGGTCTACTCTTGTAGTTTATTTTTTTTTAATATTTATTATTAGGGGTTCAATTTTTTAATATTTGTTATTAGATGTCTAAATTTTTCAATACTTGATATTATATGCTCAATTTTCTAATGTTTTTTACTACGGCTCTACTCTTTAAATTTATTTTTTTCAATGTTTATTATTAAGACTCTAATTTTTTCTAATACTTGTTATTAGGGGCCCAATTTTTTCAAGTATTTGTTCTTGTGTACATACTCTTAAAAATTAATATTTTTCAATACATGTTATTAGAGCCTCAATTTTTTTTGTAATACTTATTATTAGGGGTATATTCTTAAAATTTATTTTTTAATATTGTTATTAGAGGTCCAATTTTTCCAATACTTACGGTTAAGGGTCCAATTTTTTTTTCTCAATATTTGTTATTAGGTACATAGTCTTAAAATTTAATATTTACTAATACTTGTTATTAGAGCTCTCTTTTTTCTAATACTTATTGGGCTTAACAGTCAAATAAGTGTAAAAAATATACCATTTTTTCCAGATGGATGCCTGAACTATATTTTGGGTCAAATATGTGATTAACGTTTTATTTCGTAACTCATTTAGGGTTTTTCCGTTAACGTTTTTTATATTTTTAATTTTTGAACTTCTTTAAAAATCTAATTTTTTTCAAAAAATCGTAAAGTTTTAATTTCTTTCAATCAAACCCCCAAATCACATCTCTTTCAATGTCCGGCATCCCTCCACAAGTCGGTGGTTCACCGTTCATCGCCCCAAGCGTCGTGTACCTCACCGTTCGACATCTGTCATCCTCTACCCGTCGGTGGGAACCCAATCGACCTTTTTTTTATTATTGTTGGCTGTTCGTCGACAGTGCAATCTTTGGTTCATTCATCGATTTTTGACGACGAGATGATAAAGTTTTTAGTATAGGGGTCCGATGAAGATAATGGTGGCTGGTACTGGTTGAATTAGTGGTCGAAGTGGATGGATTTAGGAATTTAGGGTTAGGGTTTAGAGGTTTTTAGAGAAATTAAATATTGTTGGGTTAATTAGTATTTTTTTTTCTCATTTTCGGATTTTAATTTAAGAAAATGAGAAAACAATGATATGTGTTCGAATTTCATTGGATAATGGAAAAAAATGTGTCATAAAAAAACTTTAAATGAGTTAGTCAACTATTTGGCCCAAAATATACTCTATCTGTCCCATTAATTTTGTCCTTCATTGACTTTTTAAAAGTACAAAATTTTAAACTTTGACCATGATTATTTTAAATATTTTAAACAATTAAACTCTATAAAATTTATATTTTAAAACTATTTGATTGAAAGTTTATAAAATATATTTTTTATATTTTTTCAATAATAAATTTTATATAAAAATAGATTAAAATTTAAAAAAATCGACTAAAAAAGTTAATAAAGAATAAAATTAATGATACACAAAGCCATAGAACAACTCAAACAACATGTGAAGGGTGTCATAAAACAAAACAACACAGATCCTGAATTCCCCCTATCATAAATTTGACTGCAAAACTTACTATTTGGGCACTCTTTCCTATGACTTTTCATTCTACACTTCCCCCCACCAAACCTACTCTAATAGCTGTAGCCTGTAGCTGCCAACTCAATTTTGCTTTTGTTCTTGTTTTAACTGTTCACAAGGACACTCAACTCTCATGTCTGTGCCAATAATGTACTTCTTCACGTTCTCACCCTTCATTCATGTATGCATTGACTTAACACTAAGGTTCCAGGTTTTTTTTTTTAATTTAGATTCCAGTTTTATTTCATCTAATTTGTAATTGTTATATATATATTTATATTTATTTTAGTTTAAAATTTTGAGCATTTGTGTTTCATCCTAGAAGGAAAACAAGTAATAGAATGGACTATTTTATAATTAATTCAAGGGTAAAATATACTAGAGGTTATTTTTTCTTTGAATATAGTCACTGAATTTTTATTATAAACATTGAAGATATCACAATTACAACGCATCCAAGAAGAAAAATAATGGGAATAATCTACTCAAATTTCTAATAACTCAAAAACAAAGAAAAGTGAAAAATTTTCTATGGTGAAAAGCATACTATCAAAATTCAAAAGCTTCATGAATCTCCTTGTCTCTATCCAATCGAGGCTCATAACTGATGAAAAAAGAATGTATGTCATCAAAATTTCTACCTTTGCGTGACCACCGACAAAATCATAATCATGAACTAGCGCCGATTAAAAATTCTATGCGAGCAACGATCTACCGCTAGGGTATGTTGAATCATGTCATAAGGACAGATGAAACAAAACCACAAAAACAAAGAAAACATGTCACAAAGACAAAAAAAATGTGTGCCATAAAGGTAGAGATTATTATTAGAAAAAAAACAAAAAATAATAAACACAAGCGATCGACAACCAATACCTAGGTGATTTTCGATCGCCGGCTAACGCAAAAAATTAAAAAAAAACTTGTAGTTGACGCATGAATGTTAGAGAGAAAAAACTAGGGTTGAGCGGCTAGGGTTTGTAGATACATATATATACTAGAGGTTACTTAGTTATAAGTTTAGTAATAAATATGGTATTCTTCTACTAAAAGTAACAATTGAGTTACTCAATTATAGGTTTAAGAACAAACATGTCACTTTTCTTTTAAAAGTAACAATTCAGTTACTCAATTATATGCCGAGGAACGAACATATTACTCAATTAAAATTTTGTGAGAAACAAGTCGCTCGGCCATAAAAACATTCTTATTTATTTTTAATTATAGAAATATACATGGGAAATTTTTTATACATGTAGTTTAAAATTTAGTATACACATATTTGTTTATTTCGATCTTAAGCTGTAAGTTCTAAATCTTAAATCTTAAACTCAAAACTTATATAATAAATCCTACTCCAATTTACACTAAATCTCAAACTCTAAATAAAATAAAATACATTGAAATATACAAGATTGTGTAGTCTAAATTGTACACAACGTGTATATCAAACAAATCTTAATTAAATCATAAGCTCCAAACATAAATCATAAGTCCTAAATCCTAAATATGTTAAATAACATAAAATATAAAAAATTGTATAGTCTAAATTTTATATAGCTCGTGTATCAAATAAATTTCCTATTTATAATATCAATATAAAAATAATATTACTTGTTTTAAAGACTAAAACCATTTTTATACAATACTTAAACAAAATAAAATCGTTTAAATCATAAATTGGAGGAAATATTATGCATTTAGTGGATGGAAATCATCTGCCCCCAAAGTATGTCCCCATTTGTGCCCCCACTTTAAAATAGTGGGTTTAGGGTTTAGAGTTTGGAGTTTAAGGTTGGGGCTTAGGGTTAGGGCGTAGGGAATTAGGGGTAGGGTGTATATTTTTAGGGTTTGGGGTTTGGGGTTTAAGATATGAAAATTAGAGTTATGAGGCAAGATTTAATTTTTAAGTATTTTTAGGCAGGGGGCATAGAAGGAGGCATAGTTAGGGGGCATGAGATTTTTACCCGCATTTAGCACGCTCAAATCTATATCTTTCTATATTATAGTAACGATGTCACTCAAGTTAAGACTTAGTCGATAAAAAGCTACACAATTTTAATTGGGTTATAGTTTGATACGTAGTCCGTGCAATTTTTTTTACACAACCTTCTTTAAACTTTAAAACTTAAAACCCTAACCATAACACCCTAAATTCTAAAATCTAAACTCAAACTCTAACCTTAATATTTAAATTTTAAACATTATAACATAAACCTCTAAACTAAATCCATAACCCATAACTTTGACAAGCACGTGTAAACTTTAATTTACACGGACTGTTTGATAAATATGTGGTTATTTGTTGAATTCTTGATAGAATTTATGAAAGAAAGAAAGAAATTCATATGTTTTAAAAAAAGAATCGTCTGGTTAGGGTTTGGAAAATGGAAAACTGATAAAAGTAAAAGATGAAAGATTTTATTAATGAACTGAAAAGTCAAAAATTAAATTTATACAAATTGTTTCTATCTATATAAATAAAAGGAAAAAGAACGCCAGCTAGGATAGAAAATAACCAGCTGTCATTAAATCTATTAGCTCCCCTCAAGTTGGAACATACAAATCTTGAATGCCCAACTTAAACTTAAATTCTAAGAATGAGAGGTAGGTAGAGCCTTTGTAAAACAATTAGTTGTCTGATGCGTTGATACTGGAAACAATGTTAAGAGTCTTTGCTGAATCTTTTCACGAATCAAATGGCAATCAATCTCTATGTGCTTCGTTCTTTCATGAAAAATAAGATTTTATGTAATTTTAACAGCAGATAAATTGTCACAAAACAAACTTGCAAAAGAAACATCAACCTGTAAATCAGAAAGAAGATAATAGAGCCATTAAATTTTACAAGTAACAGACGCAAGGGCTCGATATTCTGCTTCACTCGAGGACCGAGAGATTACATGTTGTTTCTTAGACTTCTATGAAACAAGTGAAGAACCCAGAAAAACACAAAAGTCTGTTACAGACTTCCTGGAGTCTGGACAGACCGCATAGTTCGAGTCAGAAAAAGCATTTATTTTTATAACATTATCTGAAAGAAAAAAATAACCCTTGACCAGATGACCCTTTAAGATACCGTAAAATGCGATGAGCAGCAAGAAGATGTTCATCAGTAGGAACTGAAAAAGTTGTTGAACATCAAAAGAAATGTCAGGCCTGGTGTTAATAAAATATAACAATTTACCAATTAAACGTCGATAAGAGGTTATATCAGAAAAGGGAGTACCACTGTTTTTAGAAATTTAAACTTTTGCAAGGATAGGTGTAGGCACAAGTTTAGAATCAATAAAGCCAATTTATTCTAATAATTCAAGAGTATACTTTTGTTGGGACAGATTAATACCCATACTAAAACGAGCTACTTCAAGACCAATGAAAAATTTTAAATATCCTAGATCTTTAATTTTGAAAGTATTATGCAAATAGATTTTAATATCATTAATAGGATCCATGGATGGACTGACTAGAATAATGTCATTGACATAAACTTTTGCAAGGATAGGTGTAGGCACAAGTTTAGAATCAATAAAGCCAATTTATTCTAATAATTCAAGAGTATACTTTTGCTGGGACAGATTAATACCCATACTAAAACGAGCTACTTCAAGACCAATGAAAAATTTTAAATATCCTAGATCTTTAATTTTGAAAGTATTATGCAAATAGATTTTAATATCATTAATAGGATCCATGGATTGACTGACTAGAATAATGTAATTGACATAAACTACTAATGTGTAGAACTAATGTTTTGATATAATAATTGAAAAATGTTTTGGACTGATTTAAAAAGTATTTAAAACATTTACAAAGTTCAAACAACTTGAAATTGTGTTTAGGAAGTTTTCAAAAGGGTTTTTAATGTGTTTCAAAGGCCAATTTATACAAACCAGTCCAGGTGTTTCGAAACACCTTAGGGCGTTTCGAAACAGGGGATTCCAGTAGCATATTCGTTTCGAAACGTGTTTCGAAACGGGGTTTCCCTGGACTTGATTTTTGCCCAGCGTTTCGAAACGGGCTAGGCCGTTTCGATACGCCCACGTGGCAATGACCACAACGGTCATAAACCCCAACGGCTATCTTCCCAACTAACTTTTAAATGCAGGCGTTTCGATACGGGCTTATAGCGTTTCGATACGCGTTCCGAAACGGCAAGGGGGTGTTCCGAAACGGGTACCCTGACAGACTGCAACGGCTCTTTCTACATTGAGCGTGTTTCGAAACGGCCTCAAGCGTTTCGAAACGGGGAGCAGCAGAACTGCATTTATGGTGGGAATAAAGTCCTCAACGGCTCCAATTTGATCCCAACGGCTAGTAACGGCTACAAACTCATTTGGGAGTATAAAAGGGACCTCCAAGCATCAAGAGAAGGCTAATGCTCATATTGTCAAACATCAAATGATCAAGAAATTGTCTTAGCACTTAAATTGTCAATTCTTGTATAGACAAACACTAGTGAGCCAAAATTGTCAAATTTGCTCAAGTGTTTTAGGTTTGGGTGAGTGCTTATTTGTGCAAACAAACTCCTATTAGAAGATTACAAGTTTGCTTTGTTTATCTCTTGTAAAGAGGGTTTCAATCAAGGCTTTGGGTAGAAAGCTTGATTGGTTGTAAGGGTTTCCTCCTAAGCCTAGAAAAGGGGACGAATCAATTAGTGGATTGATTGTGAAATCCTTAGTGGGGAGCTAAGGTAGTGAATGTAGGTGCTTGTTAGAAGGCCGAACCACTCTAAAATCATTGTGTCTTTATTCTTTCTAGCTTCCTAAACCCTTCCACCCAAATATCCACCTCTCCACCACTTGGTGAGCATAATCGGTTGAACGAATCGAGCACCACACAACTCAACAATTGGTATCAGAGCTTGGCTCAATCGAAGAGGATTCACATCCTATTGAGAAGATCCGGCAAGCTCGATCACTTTTTCATCAACCGGCTCAAATTGCGCAATCCATCGACAAACCGCATTTCTTCAACGGAGATCACTATGCCCATTGGAAGACAAAGATGAAATTCTTCTTGAAGTCAAGAGATTACAAGCTATGGGATATAGTTGAAGATGGTCCGTTCGTGCCACAAGGGAGCAAAGCGGAATGGAGTGCCGACGATCGCAAGAAGATGGAGCTAAATTGCAAAGCCTTGCACATTTTATTTTGTGCATTTGGTCCATCCATCTATGAGAAGATGTCTTCTTGTGAGAGTGCCAAGGAGGTATGGAACAAGCTTGAAGTCACATACGAGGGAACAAATGAAGTCAAGGAGACCAAGATTGGGCTCCTAACTCTTGAGTATGAAAACTTCAAAATAGATCCGGAAGAGAACATCGAGAAGATGTTTGATAGGTTCTCCACAATCACAAATGGTCTTAAAGGCTATGGAGAAGCCATCCCGGAGGAGAAGCTTGTTCGAAAGCTCATCTACTCACTTCCCGAGTCTTGGGACTCAAAGAGGACCGCCATCATCGAAGCCAAAAATTTGAAGACTTTGAAGCTTGATGAACTCATGGGGTCACTCCTTACTCATCAAATCATGAAGAAGAATAAAGAGGATGAGAAGAAGAGGGAAGAAATTCGAGCTATGAGAGAGAAGAAAATCAAAGGGCTTGGCATCAATGCAAGTGCCATGGCTCTCAAGTCCTCCACATGTCATCATGAAGATTCTAGTGAGGAGGATAGTGAAGATGAAGAGATGGCCTATCTCTTCAACAAATTCACCCGGTTCATGAAGAGCAAAATGGAAAAATCCAAGCATGAATCGATGAAGAAGATGAAGGACTCCCACAAATCCAAAAAGAAGGGATCATCTTCTAAACAAGCATATGTGGCCACATGGAGTGATGAAGACTCCACCGATGATGAAGTAGCCCACCTATGCTTGATGGCCCTCAATGAGGGGGAGGTAACTTCTAACTCATCTATTTCAAATTCTTATACATTTGATGAGTTACAAGATGCCTATGATGATTTGCTTTTGGAATTCAAGGCATCATTTTCTAAAAACAAAAAGTTGATTTCAAAAATTAAAATTGAAAATGATTTGCTTTCCAAAACAAATCTTGAACTTGAAGCAAGATTAAAAGATTTTGAACAAAAATGCTTTGATTTACAAAATTTGCTTCTTAAAGTTCAAAAAGAAAAAGATTTGATTTCAAATGAACTTGAAAAGAAAAATAATTTTCAAAAATCAAATTTTTATGTAAGACAATCTAGTGCCCCTAGATTTATTAAAGGAAAATGTTTTAGAAGTGTTTGGGTCCCAAAAGGACTAACCACTTCAATTAAAAAGGATGACATTGAAAAATGGATTCCTAAGGGGTCAAAAATTTGTGCTACTAACGTTCATGGATCCAAAGCAATTTGGATACCAAAAATTACTTGATTGTCTATTGCTAGGTGTGATGGAGATGTTCAACAAGTCAAACATTGAGGGGGAGCTCCATGCACACAAGGAAGAACACTTGAAGAAGGAAGACTTCACATCCTACCTTGAGTTCAAGTGTTGGTAAAATTTCTAGTTGTTTTGTGCTTTCATTTGTTTATTTCTTAGTTTAAATTCAACTAGATGATCATTTATGATGGACTAACATTTCAATGATGCCTTGAGTAAGGGGGAGCCATTTTTAAACCAAATTCCTATTTTTGTCAAAGTTTTTACCTCCATTGTTATTTTGAACTTAATGTTTTAAATTCTTTTTGATATAACAAAAAGGGGGAGAAATGGTTTGAAAAATTGAATTTTCAAATGAATAAGGGGGAGCTTTATTTGAATTAAAAATTTTCAACTCTTATTCACATTTTTAAAGTTAAAGGGGGAGAATCCCAAACAATTTTTCAAGTGAGTTTTATTATATCAAAAAGGGGGAGATTGTAGAACTAATGTTTTGATATAATAATTGAAAAATGTTTTGGACTGATTTAAAAAGTATTTAAAGCATTTACAAAGTCCAAACAACTTGAAATTGTGTTAAGGAAGTTTTCAAAAGGGTTTTTAATGTATTTCAAAGGCCAATTTATACAAACCAGTCCAGGTGTTTCGAAACACCTTAGGGCGTTTCGAAACAGGGGATTCCAGTAGCATATTCGTTTCGAAACGTGTTTCGAAACGGGGTTTCCCTGGACTTGATTTTTGCCCAGCGTTTCGAAACGGGCTAGGCCGTTTCGATACGCCCACGTGGCAATGACCACAACGGTCATAAACCCCAACGGCTATCTTCCCAACTAACTTTTAAATGCAGGCGTTTCGATACAGGCTTATAGCGTTTCGATACGCGTTCCGAAACGACAATGGGGTGTTCCGAAACGGGTACCCTAACAGACTGCAACGGCTCTTTCTACATTGAGCGTGTTTTAAAACGGCCTCGAGCGTTTCGAAACGGGGAGCAGCAGAACTGCATTTATGGTGGGAATAAAGTCTTCAACGGCTCCAATTTGATCCCAACGACTAGTAACGGCTACAAACTCATTTGGGAGTATAAAAGGGACCTCCAAGCATCAAGAGAAGGCTAATGCTCATATTGTCAAACATCAAATGATCAAGAAATTGTCTTAGCACTTAAATTGTCAATTCTTGTATAGACAAACACTAGTGAGCCAAAATTGTCAAATTTGCTCAAGTGTTTTAGGTTTGGGTGAGTGCTTATTTGTGCAAACAAACTCCTATTAGAGGATTACAAGTTTGCTTTGTTTATCTCTTGTAAAGAGGGTTTCAATCAAGGCTTTGGGTAGAAAGCTTGATTGGTTGTAAGGGTTTCCTCCTAAGCCTAGAAAAGGGGACGAATCAATTAGTGGATTGATTGTGAAATCCTTAGTGGGGAGCTAAGGCAGTGGATGTAGGTGCTTGTTAGAAGGCCGAACCACTCTAAAATCATTGTGTCGTTATTCTTTCTAGCTTCCTAAACTCTTCCACCCAAATATCCACCTCTTCACCACTTGGTGAGCATAATCGGTTGAACGAATCGAGCACCACACAACTCAACATAATGCAATAAAGCTAGGTCCATATCCTTTTACAAAAAGGAAAATTTCAGAAGATGCATGTTTAAAACCTTACTCAAATAAAGAAACAATTAAACGTTAATTCTATTGTCTACTAGCATGTTTCAGACCATAAAGGCTTTTATTAAGCTTACAAACAAGACCAGAATCAGCAGAAAAACCAGGAGAAAGTTCCATGTAAACTTTTTTATGTAAAAACCTTGTAAAAGTATTATTAACATCTATTTGCTGTAAAAATCAGCCTTTGGCAGTAGCTATAGCTGATATGAATCTAATAATAGTTATCTTTGCAACAGGGCTAAAGGTATGCATAAAATTTACCCCATGCTATTGAGTATACCCTTTGGCTACCAATCTAGCCTTATACCTCTCTAGAGTCCCATCAAACTTTAATTTAGTTTTATAAACCCATCGACACCCTATAGTCTGTTTATCAGGAAGAAGAGGGACTAATTCCCAAGTGTTATTAGCTTTTAAAGCTTGTATCTCTTCACTCATTGCTTGTTTCCAACAGTCGTGCTAAATGTCTTCTTTATAATTCTTAGGTTCAGATAAAATAATAGCATTATTGATATATGAATAATATGAAAAATATGAATAAGAAATGTTATTGTAAGATATTACCTGAACAATGGTGTGAGGTTAAGTCCTAGATGTAGTTGCCTTTGGCAAAGTAACTTGGAAGTCTTTAAACTTTTGTGAAAGATGAATCTGCCTTGAAGACCGAACCCTGGAGGTAGGTTGTTGAGAAGAGACAGTAACATCTAAAGGACCACCAACACTTAAAGAATTAAAATTTTCAGGAACATTTACTTCATTTGAAACCAAGAAATCAGAACTAGGTTCTGGAGTAGAATTAGGTTCTGAAACAATATCGAAACTCTTATAAAACTTTAAAGAATCAGAGTTAGGAGATGAAATAAAATCATCTACAAGAGTATCAGCATTAGGTAAAATAATATCAGATTAAAAAAAATCAGCAAAAGAAAAACAAGTTTAAAAAAACACATCATCTCGTGAAACAAAAATAGTTTGATTATCAATATCAAACAATCTACATTGTTGTTGTGTTTAGAGCCCCGCTCATTAAGATTTCAAGCTTACGCTCTCTTTTTCCAACAATGTAGATCGTTAAAGGCTCTGGGAGGCAAGTGGGCAAGGGAGGAGTTCTTGGAGTTCTTGCTAGCTCAAAGTATGGTTTTACTGGTTGTAATAATGCTTAAACAATGGGAATACTAGACTTTTATGTTAGGGAGTTGGTGTTTAAACTCCTATATTTTGGCTTGTTTTAAGTTGCTAGCATGTTTTAAATGTTGATACCATGGTATGTTGAGGCCTTTTATGGCTTTTGGTATATTACCTTGCATTTTGACTTGTTGGTGTTTTTGAAGCTAAGTTTTTTATGTGCTTTGGGTTGAGATCCATTTTGTTGCGTGTATGCATGTTTGAAGTCGTGTTTAGGATGTTTTGCCTCTAGATTTTTTGTAAGATAAGTTGCTATGTGTTTTGTGATGGTTCGGGGTAATTTTGGGAACATTTGGAGATGTCGAATTGTGTTTTCGGGCCAAACTGTGTCCAGGTGTTTCAGAACGGTCGAGCTCCATGGGTACCCTTATCGAAACAGGGGTTGTGACGTTTCGGTACGATTTGCCACTGGAGGTTCCTGTTTCGGAACCATGTAGGTAGGGGTGAGCAAAACTCGACTCGAATCGAAAAATTGATTTTTTTTTTCAATTTCGAGTT
This sequence comes from Hibiscus trionum, assembly GCA_030270665.1. Taxonomy (NCBI): domain Eukaryota; kingdom Viridiplantae; phylum Streptophyta; class Magnoliopsida; order Malvales; family Malvaceae; genus Hibiscus; species Hibiscus trionum. The sequence goes on along the minus strand of BSYR01000003.1, from coordinate 77,308,085 downwards.
ATTCGAGTCGAGTTATTCGAGTTATTCGAGTCAAATCGAATAACTCGAAAAATTTTCGAGTTCGAGTCGAGTTGAAAATTTAAAATTTCGGAAAACCGAAAAATCGAAAAATCGAAAAATATATTTAATTATACGGTGCGTTTTAATGTTATATAATTATTTTTTTTATAAAAAAATTCCCTCCCCTTTTAGTTATACGATGCGTTTAGAATTAGGGGCTAGGGCATTCACATTTCAGTATTTCACAACCAATCGAAAAATTCCCTCCCTTTCCCTCACGGCTGAACGCCTGAACGGCTGAACCTATTCTGCCGACTGCCCTGCGATTTGCGTCCTGCGATTTCACATATTAAAAAATTTGCGTCCTGAACAGCAACTGCGTCCTGCGATTTCCCCTAATTTGGAGGTTGGAGTGGAGGCGCGCGCAACCAGCAAGCAAGTCCCGCTTCATCGCGACATCGCCTGCAAATCTACCCGAGCTTCGCCTACCTTCAAGAAAACCGTTTCACCGGTCGAGTGCCGGCAGAGTTGGGCATCTTACAAAACCTTCAACACTTGTAATATTCTGATTTCTGTCAACTATTTTTCATTTTTTTGTACCATTTCAATGATGTTTTTTTTTGGCATTATTGTGCAGCACAATAATTTGCGCTAAATTGTCATTTTTGACTTTTTGTTTTTAGGGATGTTGGACTGTTGGTAATAACCATTTGGTCGGTGCAAGAATCAATTTAAAGTTGGTTGGCAAATCTGACAAATTTGGAGATATTGTAAGTACTATATATATGTATATATGTTTATGGTTTGCTATATACGATCAAATGCATAGTCTTTCTTAAGGTTTCATATGCAAGTATCTAAATAACAATTATTTGACTGGAGGATTTGGAGATATTGTAACTTGTAAGTACTATATATATGTATATAGGTATCTGTTTCCAACATTTGTGTCAAAACACATTCGGTGTGGATATGTTCCTCCAGGCTCCAACGATACTCTAAATACATGCAACAACTTACAAAAAAAAATTGAATATGCTTATGTCAGAAACAAACTATTTTCTATTTGTTATGAAAATTTGCATACCTTAAAACTATTTTCTATTTGTTATGAAAATATGCATACCTTTCTCTGTATTATGGAAAGCAAATCTCCATTCGGCTAATGTTATTGTCTTCATATATTTTTATATGGTTAAATTATGGTTTGTTATGTGTATATTAAATTGTTGTATTTTGATATAGATGAGTGAATCACAAGGACAAGGGACTCAAAGCTCGCAAAGTTCTTCTCCTTCTAGAGTTAGTGACCCAACGCACTCAACGGGGAAAAAAAGTGGCCGAAAGAAACAACAACCAAGAGCACCTTGTTGGAACCATTTCAGTAAATATGTAACTGAAGATGGAGAGAATAGGGCAAGATGCAATCATTGTGACACAACTTACACCATGGAAAATCGGGGTTCCACAACTAGTCTGAATAACCACTTGAAGACGTGCTTACAAAAACCTAAAGGTAATACTTCAGATCTCAAGCAATCAGAATTAGCATTTTCTAAGGTTGTGAGTAGTTCTGAAAGTGAAACGACAATTTTTTCAACTTGGAAGTTTGATGGAGATGCAATTCGAAAGGCATTGATTAATATGATAGTTGTTGATGAGTTACCTTTTAGAATTGTAGAAGGAGATGGGTTTAAGTCATTTCTTTCTATTGCATGCCCGAGGTTTCATCTCCCATCTCGTTTTACAGTTAGAAGGGATTGCCTTGATTTATTCAATTCTATGAAAAGGTTGTTGAAGAATTCTTTTGATAAAGGGACTAGTAGAGTGTGTTTGACAACCGACACTTGGACTTCACTTCAAAGGGTATCTTACATGGTTCTAACAGCACATTGGATAGACGATGATTGGTTGTTGCAAAAGAGAATCATAAATTTTTGTCCGATATCTGCTCATAGAGGTGAAAGCATAGGCCAAGCCCTTGAAAAGTGCATTCGAGATTGGGGGATCGAAAGAGTCTTCACTGTTACAGTTGACAATGCATCCGCTAATGGTGTTGGTATTGAGTACTTGAGAAAGAAATTGAATCATCGAAATACTTGTGTTGCAAATGGGAAATATATGCATATGAGATGTGTTGCACACGTTATTAATCTCATTGTGCAAGAAGGTGTTAAGCATGCTTCTCGTTCTGTTGATCGAGTTAGAGCTGCTGTGAGGTACATAAGAGCATCACCATTACGGATGAAAAAATTCTATGATCGGGCAAAAGAAGAAATGATTGATACTAAAGCTCGCTTGCAGTTAGATGTGCCTACTAGGTGGAACTCAACATATATGATGCTGGATGTGGCTGCAAAATATGAGCATGCATTTGATTCATATGTTCGTGATGACAATAGTTTTTTTCTTGACCTCACAGTTGGAGATGGAGTTCCCACTTTTGATGATTGGGAAAATGTTCGAAAAATTTCAAAAATTCTACAGCCCTTTTATGATATTACATTGAAAGTGTCCGGATCGTTGCATGTCACCTCTAATTTGTTTTGGGAAACATTGATAGAGGTACATTGGTTACTTGATGAATGGATGAATTGTAATGATTTAGACATAGTCTCCATGGCTTCTAAAATGAGGGACAAGTACAATAAGTACTGGGGTGATGCCACAAATATAAACTTCTTGGTTTATTTGGCAATTATCTTGGATCCGCGACGTAAATTGGGCTTTGTGAAATTTGAGGTTAACTTGCTTTTCCCTAATGTTGCTAATGAGGTTATGAAGATGATTGAAAGAGATTTGCATTGCTTGTTTGATGAATATTCTTCTATTGCTGGGAGAGTTAAGGTCCACGAAGCTCAATCAAGTGTGCCGACGAAATTTTCCATGTCTATGGAATTGCATCAATCAAAGACAAGTTTGGCTGTGCAACAATATCTTTTGAAGAAGCAACGAGTTAGTTCCGAAAGTAAATCTGAGTTGGATAAATACTTGACTGAGGATGAAGAAGAAAACGATTCAGCTTCATTTGATTTGTTATTGTGGTGGAAAGTGAATAGTCCACGATACCCTATTCTTGCACAAATGGCTCGAGATGTTTTCTCTATTCCTATCTCAACAGTTGCATCAGAAAGTGCATTCAGCACAGGTGGACGTGTTCTAGATGGTTTTCGAAGTTCATTAACTCCAACCATGGTTGAAGCTTTGATTTGCACTCAGGATTGGCTTCGAAAATCTAAGGATTCTATGACCATCAACCTTGACGAGTATGTTGCGGAACTTCAAGATATGGAAGATGGTAATATTTTGTTTTGATTAATAAAATTAATTTTTTAGTTCATTTATGTTATAAAGTTATTTATAATTTAACTAACCTATATATTTTTAAATTTGCTAGATTTGTTTAGAATACCTGAAAATCAAGAAGCTTTTTCAAAAATGCCAACAGTGCACGAGGAAGAAGAAGAAGAAGCCTAAGGTATTCGACAATATTATTCGGGAACTCGAAAAAAGTTTGTTGCAATTCTCTTTTTTGAACTATTATGTTTTTGTTTCATTGGTTTGTATCTTTTGACATGTGATGTTGGATTTTCTAAACTCTACTGTGTTATTTGCTTTAGTTATTAATATATTTTAGGGTACTCTTTTCCTCCTTCCGCTATCTTTGGTCTCGTCTTGGCGTTACCTGGATAAGAAGGAGGTTTTTAACGAGGCCCGTAGTTTATAATGGAATGCTGAGTTTTCTTTTTGTTGGGTTGATTGTTACAATTGAAATTTGGACAGGTTGACCTTGTTTGATGAAAAATGTATTCTTATTTTTGTGCTTTTAAAATATTGGTGGAATATGATGCTTTGCTTTTGGATCGGTTTCTTGATATTCTTCAAGGCTTGCAGTGTATCATGTAAAAACAAAATTTCTCTGATTTTTTTGTTGAATGGTTTATATCATATTTTTAGTTGGAAGATTTCTGTGCTTAGACTGTTATCTTGGAGAATCTGGTAATTTTTACTTTTGAACATGGTTGGTTTTTATGTGGATCAGTTATATGTTTAAGTGATGGATTTGAAGTTGGATGTTTATTATATATGGATGGAAATTCAGTTCTACGTGTTGAAAGTTCCTTGGTTCCATGCTTTGTGGTACTTGGACCTTTACAAGCATCATACTTTTGTGGGATTGATATATGTTCATGTAAATTGATTGGTTGGTGGCTGCGTATTTGGGCATGTTGGTTGAATTATTTTCTATAATCGGTTGGATGGATCAGCTCATTTTCTACATCGACTTGTATGCTTATAATAATGCCAAAAATTCTTTGGCGATTTGGGCAAAACAGAGATTGAGTGGTACTCTAATTTGTACATAAACTCGAAAAATCGAATCGACTCGAACTCGACTCGAACTCGCTAAAATCGACTCGAATCGAAAAAATTTCAATTTAAGTTCAAGTTGTAAAATATGACGATTGAACTCGAATAACTCGAATTTTTTTGACTCGACTCGACTCGACTCGCTCGAACGCTCACCCCTATATGTAGGGTCATTCCGGTACGTTTGGCCACTAGAGGATCCTGTTTCGGAACAAGGTGGGACCGTTCCGGAACGACTTGGAGTTACTTTTTGAATGCAACCCTTGTTTTGGAACGGGCAGGCCTGTTTCAAAACGCAGGCAGTTAAAACGGTTAAAAGGCATCTTCGTGGGTTTCCAAATGTTGCGTTTTAGTCCCTAATTCTTGTATGCTTCATAGTTGAGTTTATATGTGCCCTTATGTGATGGTTTTGCCTCGTGAGCATGAAATTGACAAATAAGCTACTTTGTAAGTTTAAGTTATCATGTGCCCTCTGATTGGTTCGTATTTCGCTTTTCCGATGTTGCCTTATCATATAGGATTAAAAGTGACACTTAGACAAGATAAATGAAATGAAAAAATAGGGTTGCTAATCAGAGTGAGACCTTAACAGGTTTCGCTTCAGTTTTCCCTGTGTAACCCGTTCAGTTCGGTCTGTTGGCTAGGTCGAGACGAGGGGGTTATATTTGGTGGTATCAAAGCCTCGGTTACGAGATCTCTCGGGAAGGTAAGTTAGGTAAGTTGGTTTGTTTAGTTTGGTTGCTATTGCACGGTGTATGGAAGCATGTTTTCTCGTTCTTGTTGTTGGTTGAGGTTTAGTCAAGTGCTCCCATTGCTAGGTGTTGTCATTGGAAAATGGTTTTGGTTTAAAGAGCTTGAGAACTTGGATCCTTGCCCTTGCTAACCTAATGTTTTCTTGTCTGTGATGTGTTTGTTGTTTTAGATTTTATCTTCGTTATGGTAAGACCGAGAGGACGGCCTAGAGCAGGTGACCAGGCACCCGGGGATGAGCCTCATGTTCCTCCTGCTCCCGATGGTAATGGGGTGGATGTATGAGGTAATGTGCCTCAGGCTGGTGCGAATGCTGGAGGTGATGGTAATGGACCTCAGGCCGGTGCAAATGTTGGGGGTAATGGAGCTCAGATGGGTCAAGGTCCGACAGGTGCGGAAATAACTCATTTGATTCAGACAATAGCCGGGGCTTTTCAGACAGCTTTAGCCGTTATGCATGCTACAACACCACCTCAGGGTGCGGGGACAGGTTTACCCCTTGAGAGGCTTCGTAGTTTGGGTGGAGTTGAGTTCCGTGGTTTGACTCCTGAGGGTTCAGAGGCTTGGCTCGAGAGTACTAAACGAATCTTAGGCCAGATGGAGTGCTCAAACACTCATAAGTTGGGTTGGGTTGTCTCCTTGCTTCATGGAGATGCGTATGCTTGGTGGACTACCGTTACTTCGGGTGTGGCAGAAGCGAATGTCACTTGGGAATTCTCCCGAACAACCTTTAAGAAGAATTATCTTGGAGTCCGATATTAGGATGAAAAGAAGAGATAATTTATGGCTTTGGTTCAGGGTAGTAAGACGGTGTTAGAGTATGAGGTTCAGTTCGTGAGGTTGAGCCAATATGCTCCCGGGTTGGTCCCCAGTGAGAGGGAACGGTGTGAGCGTTTCTGATATGGTTTGACTAGGGATGTGAAGACTTATATGCTCGCTTCTGACTACATCGAGTTTGATGTTTTGGTCTCTAGGGCCAAAGATATTGAGCAAAACTTAGGCTTGAGTACCTGTGCCAGTGGGTCTGATTTCGGAAAGAGACACGCAGATTGGGTCAGAGATCATGCCAAGAGGCATAGAGATAGAAGGTATCAGCCCGATTCGAGACATAGGGGCGGTAACCATGAACGAGGCCATCAGGGCCAAGGAGCTGTTGTTCACACTCTTGAGTGCACTAGATGCGAGAGACGCCCGGGTGGGTGTATGGGTACCTTTGGGTAGGTTGGAACTGTGGTTCCCGAGATTATTTGAGGCATAACTGTCCACACCTGGCTAGGGGCGGACCGACTCCAACTAGGGGGTTTGAGCATCAGAGAGGTCGTGGGCGCGGTCGAGGTAATTTTCAGCCGATGAACGATGGTCAGAGGAACTTAGCTCATGTGGTGGCAGTTCAGCCTGAGGGTGGAGAACCAGCTAGGGTGTATGCACATCGAGAAGCTGGGAATGACACGGATGTCATCGCAGGTAATTTCTCGTTACAATCCTTGACTTTGCTTTCTTTGATAGATTCTGGTTCAACACATTCGTACATTTTGGGTGAACATGCAAGATCTCTAGGTTTACCGCATGAGTGGTTAGAGATAGATGTGAATGTTACTAGCTCTTTCGATGAGACCGTGGTAGTTAGGAAGATGTATAGAAGGTGTCTTTTGATGATTCAGGGCCATGTGTTTCCGGTCGATATGATGGGATTGTCGTTCTATGGTTTTGATGTTATTTTGGGCATGGATTGGCTCGTAGAGCATAAATCTAGGGTAGACTTTAAGACCAAGAGAGTCTCTTTGAGGCTTACGAATGATCTTGAAGGTTTAGTGGTTGGCGTGAACATTAAGTTCTTGTCCAATGTTGTTTCTGCTTTAGAAGCTCAGAGATTGATGGATTCGAGTTGTCAAGCGTATTTGGCTTATGTGATAAATCTGAATATGAGTGAGGTTAGACCGCAAGACATCAGAACAATTTGTGATTTTTCGAGTGTTTTTCCAGAAGAGTTGCCGGGTTTGCCTCCTGATAGGGAAGTTAAGTTTGGTATTGAGACGTATTCCGATTCTGCACCCGTGTCTATTGCTTCGTATAGAATGGCACCGAAAGAGTTGAAGACACGGCTTCAGGAACTGTCAAATAGAGGCTTTATTAGGCCTAGTATTTCTCTGTGGGGTGCTCCGATTTTGTTTGTGAAGAAAAAAGACGGCAGTATGAGGATTTGTATAGACTACAGGTAGTTGAACAAGGTAACAGTGAAGAACAAGTACCCTTTGTCGCAGATAGATGACTTGCTTGATCAATTGAAAGGTGCTTCAGTGTTTTCGAAGATTGATTTGAGATTCGGTTACTATCAGTTGAAGGTGAAAGATGTGGACATACCGAAGACAGCCTTCCGTACACGTTATGGGCACTATGAGTTCTTGGTAATGCCTTTCGGGTTGACTAATGCTACAACTGCATTTATGGATATGAGGAATCGAGTGTTCCACGAGTTTTTGGAAAGGTTTGTGGTAGTGTTCATAGATGATATCTTAGTGTACTCTAGGACCGAGGAAGAGCATGATGAGCATTTGCGACTAGTGCTTCAGACTTTGTTTGAAAATCAGTTGTATGCCAAGTTGAGTAAGTGTGAGTTTTGGATTAGGGAGGTGGTCTTCCTAGGTCATGTGATCTTAGCCAATGGAATTAGTGTGTATCCCAAGAAGATAGAAGCCATAGTGAGTTGGAAACAACCGAAGTCGGTGACTGAAATCCGTAGTTTCCTAGGCTTGGCGAGGTATTATCGAAGATTTGTCGAGGGATTTTTGAAGATTGCGGCACCCTTGACTAAATTACTCCAGAAGAATATCCCGTATGAGTGGTCAGATGCAAGAAAACAAGCGTTTGTGAAGTTGAAGAAAGCTTTGACCGAAGCTCCTATTTTGATTCAGCCTGAACTGGGGAAAGAGTTTGTGATTTACAGTGATGCATCGTATGTAGGTTTAGGTTGTGTGCTTATGCAAGAGGGTAAGGTTGTAGCTTACGCTTCGAGACAGTTGAAGGTTCACGAGAAGAACTACCCCACTCATGATATTGAGTTAGCCGCAGTAGTGTTTGCTTTAAAGATTTGGAGACATCACCTTTATGGTGAGAAGTGCACCGTTTATACCGACCACAAGAGTTTGAAATACTTGATGACTCAGAGAGAGTTTAACCTTAGACAACGTAGGTGGTTAGAGCTTATTAAGGATTATGACCTTACGATAGAGTACCATCCGGGCAAGGCAGACGTAGTGGCTGATGCTTTGAGTAGAAAAGTGGCAGTTGAGTTGCGAGCTATGTTTGCGAGATTAAGTGTGTCACGGGATGACGGTTTGATAGCCGAGCTACAGGTTAAACCTTCATTGGTTCAGTTGATTCGAGAGAAATAGTTGCGAGACGGGTCGTTGGCACCTCACGTGCAAGATATAGCAGAGGGTAGACCCACAGATTTCTGCTTTGGTGAGAATGGGATCCTATGTTTCAAGGATATGATAGTAGTTCTAGAAGATGCCGAGTTAAGGCGTACTATCTTAAATGAAGCACATAACAGTCTTTTTGCTATGCATCCAAGTAGTACGAAGATGTACCGTGGGTTAAAAGAAGAGTACTACTATATTGGGTTGAAGAAAGATTTGGCCGAGTTTGTGAGTAAGTGTATGGTATGTCAGCGAGTTAAGACCGAGCATCAGTTTCCTTCAGGTTTGTTACAACCGTTGAAGATTCCAGAATGGAAGTGGGAATGTATTACCATGGACTTTATGTCGGGTTTACCATTTAATCATTCGAAAAAGAATTCAATGTGGGTGGTAGTCGATAGGTTCACTAAGTGTGCCCACTTCATACCTGTTCATACTACCTACACCTCAGATAAGTTGGCCGATCTGTACATCAGTAAGATAGTGAGGTTGCATAGGGTACCAAAATCGATTGTATTAGATCGAGATCTGAGGTTTACAGCTAGATTTTAGGGGAGTTTGCATCGTGCCTTGGGTACTTGGTTGAACATCAGTACTTCGTATCACCTGCAGTCAGATGGTCAGTCAGAGAGAGTTATTCAGGTGTTGGAAGACATGTTGAGGTGTTGCATCACCGACTTTCAGGGTTCTTGGGAGGAACACCTACTGTTAGTAGAGTTTGCATAAAACAACAGTTATCAAGCTAGTATCCAGATGACATCGTATGAGGCTCTGTATGGTAGGAATTGTAGAACACCTATCTGTTGGGCCGAGGCCGGACAAAAGCTTGTATCGATGCCAGACTTGCTTAAAGGCACTACCGAGAAGGTAAAACTGATCTGTGATCGCTTGAAGACAGCTTCAGACAGACAGAAATCGTATGCCGATTTGAAGAGAAAAGAGATCGAGTATGCCGTGGGTGAAAAAGTGTTTTTGAAAGTCTCACATTGGAAAAAGATGATGAGGTTTGGTAGGAAAGGTAAGTTGAGCCCGAGATTCATTGGTCCTTATGAGGTAGTCGAGAGGATTGGTCCCGTTTCTTATAGATTAAGACTCCCGATAGAGTTAGAGAAGATTTATGATGTGTTCCATGTTTCGATGCTCCGAAAGTATAGATCAGATCCGTCTCACGTAATGCCAGTGGAAGAGATTGAGTTGAACCCAGACCTGTCGTATGATGAAGAGCCGGTTGAAATTCTTGCTACGGATAGGAAAGTGTTGCGTAGGAGATCTATCGAGTTAGTCAAGGTTTTGTAGAGACACCGACGTGTAGAAGAGGCCACTTAGGAGAGGAAGGAAGACATGAAAAAACAGTTTCCGTATCTTTTTCCGTTAGGTAATTTCGGGGACGAAATTCCTTAAGTGGGGGAGAGTTGTAACGCTCGGGGTTTGGGGCCCGAGAGATAATCGAGTTTGGTTAAACCGATTCAGGTTAATTTATTTGAAAGAAAACATTATTAAATAACACTAAAAAGGGTTTTTATTGAGTAAGGGCAAAAAGGGGAATTTGAGATTTTAAAACAAAAGGTTTTTTTTATCTTATCTCTTCTCAAAATCAAAAAGAAAACTATCATTTTTTTAAAGGCAAAAACTCAAAACTTTTTCAAGAGCAAGCATTTCTTCATCAAATCTTCAGTTGTGGTGATTTCTTCAAGGTAAACGTCTTAATCTATTGACCTTTACTAGATTAAAATAGATTTCAACTTAGTTTTCTAATTACCTAATGATTTCTAAGTTTACACTAAAACCCATTATTTCAAAAATGGTGAGTTCTTGATGATTTTCGAGTGGGCTTTGATATTTGAGTTTTTGGGTGTTTAAAAATCACATTTTGGTGTTAATAAAATGTTGAAATGAAGCTTTAAATCAATAAACCCGGAATGGGTATAAAAATGGATTTTTTTGTTGAAAAGGTAGAGTTTTGGCTTGGTTTTGGGTTGAAATCGTGACTGGTGGTTCCTTTGATGTTGGGGGGTGTTTCTAGATGATATTGGATGTGTTTTGATGGTTGAAATTGATGAATTTAGTTTGGGGTTTGTCTAGAATAAAATTGGTGAAGTTTTGGGTGAAATTTGGGTTTGAATCAATGTGTTTTGGTTGCAAGGAGTGGATTTTCGGGTTGTTGCTGGATTACAAGTATTTTAGCATCCTAATATTCTATTTTAGGTTGTCTTGAAGAAGAAGAGTTTGATTCGGGTACTTTGGGCGCGATACCAGGTGTTACGGAGGCTTGAGATTGGTGTTTCGGCTTTCGTTAGGGCTCAATCGGTGAGTGATAATGTTTTTAAGTTTAAAATGATTCAAAGAAGTTTTCTTGAGGGTTTGGGTGGAGCCTTAAGGGCTAATCTAAACCCAAGTGTAAGTTTGTCTAATTTACCTTGTTTCGCTAATCGTTGGTGTGTGTGGATATTTGTGTTGTTGTGTGAAATGTGGATTGCTTTTACTCTCCATTCTGATGTTGTTATGTAGTCGTAGTTTATGTCAAGCCTCACGTGATGGTTAGTCGTTGTATACGGTGATGTGTAGTCCCACTGGTAGTGACTAGTAGATGAGTACGGTGATGTGTAGTCCCATCAGAAAAATGCTAGTTATTGTGTACGGTGATGTGTAGTCCCACCGGGATGGTTGTGCATGTGCAAACCATGTATCGTCTATGCTTGCGTTTATTTCAATCTCTTTCCTAAATGGTTTTACTTTTAAAACTAAAATATATATGCTTTAAACTGCATTGTTGTTGTGTTTAGAGCCCCGCTCACCAAGCTTTCAAGCTTACGCTCTCTTTTTCCAACAATCTAGATTGTTAGAGGCTCCGAGAGGCAAGTGGGCAAGGGAGGAGTTCTTTCTAGACCGGAGTATGATTTTACTGGTTGTAATAATGCTTAGACAATGGGAATACTAGACTTTTATGTTAGGGAGTTGGTGTTCAAACTCCTATAATTTGGCTTGTTTAAGTTGCTAGCATGTTTTAAATGTTGATACCATGGTATGTTGAGGCTTGTTATGGCTTTTGGTAGATTACCTTGCATTTTGACTTGTTGGTGTTTTTGAAGCTAAATGTTCTTATGTGCTTTGGGTTGAGATCCATTTTGTTGCGTGTATGCATGTTTGAAGTTGTGTTTAGGATGTTTTGCCTCTAGATTGTTTGTAAGATAAGTTGCTATGTGTTTTGTGATAGTTCGGGGTAAGTTTGGGAACGTTTGGAGATGTCGAAATGTGTCGGGTCAAACTGTGTCTAGGTGTTTCAGAACGCCTGGTATGGTTTCGGAACGGTCGAGCTCCAGGGGTACCCGTATCGGAACAGAGGTGGTGCCATTTCGGTACGACTTGCCACTGAAGGTTTCTGTTTCAAAACCATGTAGGTCCGTTCCGGTACGTTTGGCCACTGGAGGCTCCTGTTCTGGAATAAGGTGGGACCGTTCCGGAACGGCTTGGAGTTACTTTTTTAATACAGCCCGTGTTTCGGAACGGGCATGCTTGTTTCAAAACGCATGCAGTTAAAATGCTTCTTCGAGGGTTTCCAAGTGTTGCGTTTTAGTCCCTAATGCTTGTATGTTTCCTTGTTGAGTTTATATGTGCCCTTTTGTGATGGTTTTGCCTTATAAGCATGAAATTGACAAATAAGCTACTTGGTAAGTTTAAGTTATCATGTGCCCTCTAATTGGTTCGTTTTCCGCTTTCACTTTTCCGTTGTTGCCTTATCACATAGGATTAAAAGTGACACCTAGACAAGATAAATAAAATGAAAAAATAGGGTTGCGAATCGGAGTGAGACCTTAACGGGTTTCGCTTCGGTTTTCCCCGTGTAACCCGTTCAGTTCAGTCTGTTGGCTAGGTCGGGACGAGGGGGTTACAATTCCCACCAGTAGTGACTTGTATATGAGTACGTTGACGTGTAGTCCCACTGGAAATATGCTAGTTGTTGTGTACGGTGATGTGTAGTTCCACCGGGAATGGTTGTGCATGTGCATACCTTGTTTCGTTTATGCCTCTGTTTTATCGTATCTCTTTCTTAAATGGTTTTGCTTTTAAAACTAAGATATATTTTTTTGAACTGCATTGTTGTGGTGTTTTAGAGCTCCGCTCACTATGATTTTAAGCTTACGCTCTCTTTTTCCAACAATGCAGATCGTTAGTAGCTTTGGAGGCAAGCGGGGCAAGGGATGAGTTCTTTGCTAGCTCAAAGTATGGTTTTCTTAGTTGTAATAATACTTAGGCAATGAGAATTCTAGGCTTGTTGTTAGGGAGTTGGTGTTCAAACTCCTATGTTTGGCTATTGTTAATGTTGCTAACATGTTTTAAATGTTGATACCATGATATATTAAGGCTTGTTATGACCTTGTGTTAATTGCTATGTTTTTTGACTTGTTAGTGTTTTTGAACTAAAGTGTTCTTATGAGTTTTTGGGTTTGAGATCCATTTTTGTGTGTATGCATGTTTGAAGCTTGTCTTTAGGGTGTTTTACCTCTATATTGTTTGTATAATAAGTTGCCATGTGGTTTGTGATGTTTCGGGGTAAGTTTGGGAACGTTGGAGATGCCGAAATATATTTTCGGGCCAAACTGTGTCCAGGCGTTTCGGAACGTCTGATATGGTTTCAGAACGGTCAAGCTCCAGGGGCACCCGTATCGGAAGGGGGGTGGTGCCATTTCGGTACGATTTTCCACTGGAGGCTCCTGTTTCGGAACCATGATGGGTCGTTCCGGAACGGCCTGATGTTGCCTTTTGGATGAGAGCCCGCGTTTCGAAACGGGTAGTCCTGTTTCGAAACGCATATAGTTAAAATGGTTAAAGTGCATCTTTGAAGGTTTCCAAATGTTACATTTTAGTCCCTAATGCTTGTATGCTTCCTAGTTGAGTTTATATGTATCCTTTGTGATGGTTTTGCCTCGTGCGCATGGAACTTGACTAATAACTACTTGGTAAGGCTAAATTACCTTTATGCTTCTGCTCGGTTCGTATCCGTGTTCGCTTTTTCCGCTGGTTGCCATTACACATAGGGTTAAACGTGACATCTAGACAAGATTAATAAAATGAAAAAAATAGGGTTGCTACTCGGAGTGAGGCCTTTGCGGGTTTCACTTCGGTTTTCCTTGTGTAAGTCGTTCGGTTCGGTCTGCTGGCTAGGCCGGGACGAGGGGGTTACAAGAAACAACATGACCAATAGATCATTCATGTTGTATTATAACAACAAATACTTCATTAACGGAAGACAAATGCTTAGTCATGAGAATTTGGGATTTAGGCACAGAAAAGTTCTCATTGAGGCCTCTAAGGAAACGAAGCAAAAAATATTTTCTCCTATATTTAGCAGCAAAACAATCACAGACAACCAACAACCTGAGATTACAAATCTCATCCCACAAAACTTTTAGATGCGTATGATATGCCATAATAGAAAGATTACCTTGTTTTAGGGAATAGAATTCCTGAAGTAAGTCAGAAACTTGTATCAGATCTCCCTGATTGAAGCAGTCAAACAAATCTTGCCACAACTCATAGGCTCGATCGATCCAAATCACGCTCTGAGAAATTTCTTGGTTCAACGCGCGTTGCAACCAAGATAATACCAGATTATTACACTTGACCCACGCGAAATAACGAGGATCCTCTTCCTCCGGCTTCTTAATCGATCTGTCGACAAAAGAAAACTTATTTTTTGGAATCAAGGCCATACGCATCGACCGCGCCCAACCATGATAATTTCCTCCATTCAACAAAGAGGAAGTAAGAATCAACGATGGGTTCTCATTGGGATGAACAAAAAATTCATCAGAAAGATCGTCACACTTGTATCGGGAAGAACGCGAATCAGAGGATTGCGAGTCGAAAGAATGCCCAACTGATACCATGATAAATTTGTGTTTATTTGTTGAATTCTTGATAGAATTTGTGAAAGGAAGAAGGAAACTCAGAGGTTTCAAGAAGAAGAATTGTCTGGTTAGGGTTTGAAAAAAGGAAATATTGATAAAAGTAAAAGAGGAAAGATTTTATTAATGAACTGAAAAGTCAAAAATTAAATTTATACAAACCGTTTCTATCTATATAAATAAAAGGAAAAAGAATGTCAGCTAGGATAGAAAATAACTAACTGTCGTTAAATCTGTTACTGTGTATTAATTTTTTTTTTTAATTATATGAATTTTTGAATAAATCATAAAGTAAACATGTAAAAATAAATTAAATTTATATAATTAAAAAAACAGAAGAGAGAGGAAATGCTAGGAGTCTGGGGAATATGGAGTACAAAAACCAGAGAGAAGCTACCCATCCATCATGCCAGGGGGAGCTGAACCTGAGACCGTCAATCACCTTCATGATTTCATTCATTGAATTCATCTTTACCACGATTTTGCCAACCTCTTGCGTTTATGTTTCCTCCTAGGTGGAAAAAAAATAGAAGAATGAAATATTTTGTAATTAATTCAAGGTCACCTAATTATAAATTTAATAATAAATATATTATTTTTCTTCTAAAATTAACAATTCAATCACTCAATTATTTATTTAGGAAAAATAAGCTGCGATATTACTTGTTTTAAAGATTAAAACATCCTCCCAAAAAGTTGTTGATGTCGTAAATAAGTAGACATCGAATAAAGAAAATGGAGAGAGGATTGTTTTTCAACCGTTTATCACTATAAATTTAGACGGAACCATAGTTAGAACGGTGGTCGAAATAAAAAAGAAAAAAATGACAGAGGAGTATCTTACCCTGGTTGTCTCCAAGTCTACGAATATTTATAACCCAGACATTGTTAGGAATTAACTGGACAGCACTATCTCTATTCTCTATTGCTTGTGATTTGTGAACCTTCGGGGTCCCCCAATTCCCCTCTCTCTTTTTAAATCATTTTTGTACTTCTTTTTCTCCTCTCAATGATCTTCGTTTTGTCTACACTTTGTTTTCTTTTATTTAATTAATTTGGATATAAGTTGGCACAATCTTGATTTCCTAGTCCTAGTTAATTTATAGAGGTCATAACTCATACGTACGTTGGTGACAATGTTGCAAACTTAGGATAAGCACCGCCAAATGGCTAAACATCAATTTTGTTGTTGTTGTGGTCGTTATGATTAATCTAGATCAACTCACGCCTCATACTTGATTTTAATGAGTAAATTTTCTAGCGGGATTTTATGCATACACAATGAATCGAACTCGGGACATGCTTCAGCGGTAACAAGTTGCTTGCCAAAGCCGTCTTAAAAATTTTCGGAGCCATGACCGAAATCTAAAAAAATAGACTCCTATAGAACGAAAATATGTACAATTATTTTGAACAATAAATTCAAAATTTCATTAATAAATCATATAAACGTGATTAAAATTCATCAAACACATTATTTTTATTGTTTTGTTAATAAAATACCAAATCATCTACTACTAAATGTTCCAAACAAAATACAATTTCAGCAGGAATAATAAGTTCCCCCCTCAGGTCTTATATTAATGCTTTATTTTTTTGTCATGGTGGGCAAAAGGCAAACCAAAGTTTTACAAAAAGTTAGAAAAAATTAGTTTTTGGAAAATTAAAGTTTGAGAAGCTAAAATAGTGGGCAAACTAAAATTTTGACACTCAAAAGTAAAATATTTTTTGGTTGTTTTTGCTTAAAAAATGTGTTTGGTTTGGTAAAAAAAAAAAAAAACAAGGCCTAACTATATCTTTAACATCAATTAGTATACTAGACTCACTATTGGTAGATGATTTTGACAAAATAAACAACAATTATCAATTTATTTTCCCACTTTAATGAGCATGTCTTTTGTAGATAATCTGTTTAGAATTGTACTCCATATTTTTGGTTTAACTACTTTTTTAGAATCTTGTTAGTTTTAAAGTCGAACAACTTTATCCCTTTGAGGTTTTGATTTAAGTCAACTCGCGCTATTAATTAAACTTAATGAAACTGTAAATATCATACGAACTGGAATAACCTATGTGTTTTGTGTGTTTGAGTACGGAGACAAGGCCAAACTGGTGTTAACACCAACAGACGAAATCATCCTGAATAACCTACGTCGAAATGAAATGTAATAATGTTATAAAAATTCAATTTTTTTTAGTTTGAGTCAAGATATTCATCGCCGATTACAGTGACTAATTTTCTTATTGCGGTGCTCTATTAACATGAAATACATTTCATTCCCTTTAATAAAAATTAAACTTTTGATCTCATAATCAAGAGATAAGGTAATCACATGGTTATAAAAACCCAAATCTTTTTCCCTGTTTTTCTTCTTCTTTTAATTATTTAAAAAAATTTGTCTGATAAAAAATTACTTAAAAATTGCAAGGGGG
The DNA here is from genome assembly GCA_030270665.1 of Hibiscus trionum. Lineage (NCBI taxonomy): Eukaryota > Viridiplantae > Streptophyta > Magnoliopsida > Malvales > Malvaceae > Hibiscus > Hibiscus trionum. The sequence goes on along the minus strand of BSYR01000003.1, from coordinate 77,291,206 downwards.
GACCTTTCACTTTCCTAGTGTTTGAATTTGCAGCTCTGCTCTGTCTCTCTCAATTCTCTGTATCAGCCATCACGTGACCCTCTCTCTCTCCCAGTCCCTGTCTCCATTCTCTCTTACGCTCACACGGTAAAAAAAGGTTGCAACCGACAGCAGAAACAACCCAAAAAGGCAAACCCTTTTCTTTTTTTCCTACTGAAAAAGAAGGTGAGCTGAGTAAGTGAGAAACTGAGCATAGAAAGTGAAGAAACATAGAAAACAGCAAAGGGTATCTCTCTATTTTTTTTCTCTTTCTTTGCAAATTATTTTATTTTGCAGTGATTCTCCTGTTTCAGCTCAGTGTGTTTTGGACTTGAACATATACATACACACATATTTATTTATTTATTTAAAAGAGAAAGAGCGAGTGAGACAAAGATATGTTTTTTTTTTAAATTTTTGATAGAGTTTGTGTGTGTGGATATAAAGAAAGAAAATGCAGCAGCACCTGATGCAGATGCAGCCCATGATGGCAGCTTATTATCCCAACAATGTCACCACTGATCATATTCAACAGGTCTTCCCCTTTTCCTTGCTTTCTTCCTTTTCTTCTATTCTATCTGTTCTTGATCAGTATGTATGTATGTATGTATGTATGTATGTATGTATGTATGTGATATGAGTATCTATTTTTATTTTCTCAATACTTATTCTTCCCGCTCTCATTCTTTTTTCCTTTGATTAGTGCAAGATTAATGGAAGAAACTGCACTCTTCTTTTTATTGCTTGAAAAAAAGATAGTATTATTTTTCCTCCTTTTGTTTGATGACTGTTGTTGGTAAGTGGATTTCAACTTATGTATGTATGTATGTATGTATGTATGATGGATTTTCATGGATTTTAAGGAGAAATTTTTACTGGTAATTTGTAGGTTACTATGCATATAGTTTTTAATGTTATTTTCATCCTGAAATTTGCAGGCATTTGGTATATGGGTTTGGGTATTTGTCATTTTGGAATTGGAACTTATTTTCCAGTTACTATGGTTCATATATGTTTTATTCTTTATTTCTTTTTATTGATCAGCCATTTAGCAGCATGTGATGCTTCACCCTATAGTTTACTTGTTCTACTGTTTATGTTTTTTCTGGTGTTAGCTGTTCTTATTCCAATTTCTTTCTAAATGACTACTTCCTTGTGATGAATTGATATGTTATATACTTCGATTATTTCGGAACTTCAGAATGACAAGGAAGTTTCTTTGTTGGAATTGGTCAAGTTTGTTAAATTGTTCATACAAAAGTTCAGATGATTAGCTACTCACTAGAAACAATACCATAAGAAGTAAGATTCTTCTTCTACTGCCTGCTGCGCCGGCGGCTGACGGTCACTGAACTGCAATAGTGAATGTGAATGTGGAAAACCGTAGAAAAAAACCATTTTCTTGGACCTATCTGGATAATATAGTGAGGATTTGTTCTAATTGGAGATTCTAAGGAGAATATGTGTTTGAGATTTCTAATGTGAACTCTTTTCTTGTTGATACTAATAAACTTGTTCGGATTCGGATTGTTATGCATGGAAAAGTTTTGCAATCTTTTGTTACCTCGGTGGTCTAGGGGCCCATGACTTGAGTTCTTAATGTTTCTCTGCAGTGGTCCTGCATTAGTTCCATTTGACACAATGACCTTTCGATACGTCCCTTTCTGGTTTATGTGGTCCTTTCTCGATGATCGTTTATCCGTGGTCCTTTCTATATGCTTTCCTATGTTTTAATGTGTTTCCCGGTGTCACAACATGCTTTACAACCTAAATCTTTCTGAAACTAACACAGTATCCTACTAGTTGTTCGGGTGAAGAATGTCGGAAGGAATCTTTATTAATGTATGCAAACATTACTTTCTTGTATAGTTGGTCAAATGAAATCAGGCTTTCGGATTAAGGTAAATCCTATGATACTTAGATTTGGTTGCCATTTTGAGATAATCCCCTGTTTGTTTTCTTTGTAATAATTAAGCCGGTGATGCTTTGAGTTACTTAAGACTGGTTATGGATCAAAATGGTTGTTCGTTTGTTTTATGGCCCCGGAGGAACTTTCACTAAGATTCTGAAGCTCTATGTACTGCATCTTCTTAATTTGTTCAATGACTTCATTTTGATGCTTGCAGTATCTTGATGAGAACAAGTCATTGATCTTGAAAATTGTCGAGAGCCAGAATTCCGGGAAATTGAGTGAATGTGCCGAGTAAGTGTTAATTTTTGGTCTCTGATATCTGTCAAAATCAAGTTTCAGGTATTTTTTAGTCCGTAATATCCTATGCTTAATATTTGCTACTAATCTGATGCTTAATATCTATCAAACATATGACTGCATTGCTAATTTGATCCTGACTTTCTTCTCTTCTGGCAAGAGGTTCGGTAAATATGAAATCCTACTAAAGTATCTATCAATAGCAAAATATGGTACTAAAGCCAAGGTTCCAAATACGAGTTTAGCTAGTTGGTGGATTCAGTATTCTTTCTGTCTCTTTATGGTTATAAAGTCAAATTTTACTCCCTTTTCTGGTTTGTCAAGCCTTCATTTCCATTCGTTTCCGATGAGATTTTCATATTTGGCAAGGTTTTGAATCCACCTGAATTTGCTAAGCTTAAGCTACCAACAAAAGTCCGAGAAGTTGGTAGTTGTAATTTAAGCAAGTGATTACAAATCAGTGCATATTAAGGTTCACTTCTGCATGACCTTTCGACTCAACTCTTCTATCCGGTTGCGATAAGATAGTCGTAAGGATCGATGCATATCTAATTTAAGCCAACTATAAATTACAAAGATATTTGTAGTTTAGGTCTTCGAAGGTTCACTAACTAGCTCCGATTTTTGCAGGAACCAAGCAAGGCTGCAGCGAAACCTCATGTACCTGGCTGCAATTGCGGATTCTCAACCCCAACCGCCTACCGTGCATTCGCAGGTACCAATCCATTTCTAGATCCCTCAAACATTTTTCTTTCAAGTGGTACGTGCATTCGGTAATTGTCTTTGTCAATTGCTTTTAGTTTCCATCCGGTGGCATTATGCAGCCAGGAGCTGGACACTACATGCAGCACCAACAAGCTCAACAGATGACGCAACAATCGCTTATGGCTGCACGGTCCTCAATGTTGTATGCTCAGCAACCATTTTCTGCACTGCAACAACAGCAAGCCTTGCACGGTCAGCTCGGCATGAACTCCGGTGGAAGCACAGGCCTTCACATGCTGCAAACTGAGTCTAGCACTGCAGGTGGCAGTGGAGCCCTTGGCGCTGGAGGGTTTCCCGATTTCGGACGCGGTTCTTCTGGAGAAGGCGTCCATGGTGGCAGGCCAATGGCAGGTGGAAGCAAGCAAGATATTGGGAGTGCCGGAGCAGCTGAAGGCCGTGGAGGAAGCTCCGGAGGTCAGGGTGGTGATGGGGGTGAAACCCTTTACTTAAAAGCAACCGACGAGGGGAACTGAAAGGTAACAACGGTTGGACCTATCGGTTTGTTTCATTGTCGGATTTAGTCGAGTTAGTTACGAAGATAAATTTAGCAAGGAGAAAAAAGAGAGGACGGAAAATGTTTTCTTGCTCAAGGAACTTGTTCCTGATGCAAGAAAATAGCTTTGGATCTTACACATTTTGGCCTTATGTTTTAAAGTGTGAGACACTGCATCTTATGGTAATCTAATATGTAAATTTGTAAGGTCTCATCTTTCAACTTTGCTTGATTTTGTATTTTTTTACTTTAATGTGGTTATTATGATTCTGTTTGGACCATGTTTCAGTGGATGAATTTTGATGCTCATTTGCAGAGATTGCATATGAAAATTACAAGTTTCTTCCTTTCCATTTGCACCCAACTCTAAGAATTTTTTGGGGTCTAAATTTAGGATGTGTAAATAAACCGAGCTTGAACAAACAAGGCTATGTTTGTGTTCGTTTGTTTATTTTTAAAGGTGTTCATGTTCGGTTCGTGTTCGTTTAAATTTTTAATATTGTGTTCGTGTTTGTTTATTTATTTATTTTTGAAGGTGTTCGTATTCGTTTGTTTAGTGTTCACGAGCGTGTTCGTTTACTCGTTTGTGAACATGTTTGTTTATATGTTCAGAAATATTAACTAAATTAACAATAAATAAATAAATAAAACTTACATTTTAACATGAAACTTATATAACATCCTTAGAAACAGCAAAAATAGTATTTAGATACATCCACATGCATTTTCATCCTATAAATGAACTTATAAACGAGCTTATACACGAGTCTATAAACGAGCTTATAAATGAGCTTATAAACGACCCTATACATGAGCTTGTTCGTGAACATAAGAACACACCTCTGTTCGTGTTCGTTCGTTTATTAAATGAACATAAAAATTTTGTTCATACTCGTTTATTTATCTTAATAAATAAACACAAACGAATGTTATACGAACAGTTCGTCGAACGCTCTGTTCATTTACACACCCTGGGTCTAGCAATCCATGATGCCTGGCAATTATACAAGTCCTTATTACATCCGGAGTCGAATTGGGTCGGATCTCTAAATGAGACAAGTTTTACGAACGTTTTTTTTTTTTCATCTACAATACTCAAACTCGAAACTTTTCTTAAGGATATTGATCCCAGTGTTAATCTACGTATACAGTCACTCTAATATCAGTTTCCTGCATAAATTTTAGTTGCAACATAAATTTACACTGAAATCTCCATTTGCCAAAGGCATATTTCACAATTAAAATTACATTATGTATTTTCACAATTAAAATTATATAATAATAAATTTACTCCTTATGATATATGCAGTTTTGTCAATATGTTGAGAGTTTTTGATTTTTTTCAATTAAATTTTGTCTTCAACCTTTATTTTTTAGTTAAATTGTTATATTTAACAAAAATGATAATTTTTTCTTGAATACGTCCGCTAAATTTTTATTATAGCCATAGAAGATATCACAATTACAACATATTTAGGTAGAAAAATAATGAGACTAATCTACCTAAATTTCTTACAACCCAAAAATAGAAAAAAGTGAAAAAACTTTTATGGAGATAAAAATACCATCAAAATTTCTTACAACCCATGATTGATTACATCGGCAAACAACCATCATCAACTGAGTGAGGATCTACCTTTGCGTGACCACCAACAAAATCATAATCAGGAACTAGCGCCGATTAAAAACTCTATGCGAGCAACGATCGACCGCTAGGGTATGCTGAATCATGCCACAATGACAGATGAAATAAAACCACAAAAAATAAAGAAAACATGTCACAAGGACAAAGAAAATGCGTGCCATAAAGGCAGAGATTCTTATTAGAAAATAAAAAAGAGAAAAACAAGAAAAATAATAAACACCGGCAACCGACAACCAATAGTTAGGTGATTGCCGATCGCCGGCAAACGCAGAAAAAATGAAAAAAAAATTATAGGCGGCGCATGATTGTTAGAGAAAAAAAAATTAGGGTTGAACGGTTAGGGTTTTTAACAAAAATGATAATTAAACTATTAATATTTTCACTACATTAACATGATAATCTGTATGATAAAATCACATATAATATTTAGGACGAGTCTACCACGTTCGACGAACAACGCTGAACACCATTAACGATGAACATTGCTGAACTATAATACCCCTCATCCGGTTTAGTCGTAAACCGGCTAAAGAATGCTACTCAAGCAACAAAAACACGAATAATCAAAAACTTTTTGCCTAACTTACCCTATGTGATAAGTTAGACTTCTACTCATATTATCACAACCAACATTTTCATTAACAAGAGCATACATGTTCCATAACACATAACTTATAACATATGATCACTTGATAACCTAAGGCACAAGAATTTAAAACATGAAAACATCCAAGATTATTCATTTATCTATCTTAACATTCGAAACAACCTAAAAGCATCAAGATGAATTCTTATTATCATTCAGAACTTACATGTATACTATTCAATGTATCAAACTATTAGTTCATACTTTATAAGTACAATACATTAACATAGATCAACTAAGGTTACATGCTTCAATCAATGACCATTCGAATAGATTAAGGGTATGTAGACCCAACTTGATTCATTGCACTCATTCAAATTATATAACCATATGTAGCAAGAAACTTAGCACACTAACATACCTATTTTATGAATTAAGACATATCTCAAACTTATTCTCTTCCATTCGAATGGATCAAAGAATCATAAGCTCAAACATAATCACTATACATGTTAAAATGACCTACTTCACCTTTCAAACAATCAAACATACTAACATGATTCAATGACACAGTTCTTTATCACATCTCAATCCATCTATTTCAAGACAAGATCCACACATTAGTCAAACTATCAAACATATGTATATCATCAAGGCACTTAACCATAAGCATATCATACCATCATATGTTGTCTACCTCAACTATGCTACCAACCAAATCATGTTATCAAGTTATACAAATCAAGATATCTCAAATATATATAAAGCCATTCATAGGCTCAAAATGCATGAACATGTATCTAATTACAAAGCTAAGGCCATCATATAGGAGTTTACAAAAGAGTGAGTTCATACTTAGAGCTATAACTTGTCTTGCCTTGCCTCCAACCGAAAAATCGTGCAATCTACGAACCTGTATTTTGAGAAGAATGAAACGAGAGTGATAAGTACGGTTAAGTACTTAGTGAGGTAGCAACCTAAGCTAGGCTAGCATATTCATTTAACGGGTGTATTTTAGATCAAGAAAGGCCTAGCTCGATTCACAAGAATCATGCTTGTACAAGGCTTGTATTCAATTGATCATATTTAGACATATTTTTATATCATTTTATTTAAGTTATTCTAACCTTTAAACATGGCAAATCCATGTCACATGAGTACATATATCGATCTGATTTTTCAACCAATCAACTACATGTTATTATCAAGAAGTTAAATGTATAACAATCAATCAAGTTTCATGGAATAAGATATCATGTAAGCAAGCATAACAAGATCATTTCCATTTCATGTAAACACAAATTTATATCAGTAAGCTTTCTTATTCAATTTCAAGTTTAAGCCTTGGTTTATAGTCGAGTCTAGGTAATCGAGTCGCCAACCAACTGTCGTCAAAATAATTATCTGATCATATCCCTCCTACTGTCGCCAAAGGCCATAACACACATCCCTCCTACTATCACCAAAACAAAGGGCCTTAGCCCGGTCCGTAGACCACCCAACACAAATGAGCTCAAGACTCTATGGTATGCCATCCTACCTATGACTCACTAGTTACCAATGCATTATTTAATCATGTGATCAAGAATTTAGGATCATATAACCAGCTAGACAAGAATCATGGCATAATCAAGTGATCAATATTCATGTATCAAGATCAAGAACCCTTAAGCTAATGAACCATAGTTCAATTTCAAGAGAGATCATTTCATATCATGTTTCACCAACGAACAAATCAAAACGATCAAGGCAGCAAGCAAGTTCATGTTCAAACTCATTATAGCACAAGTAACACATCAATTCACTCATTTTATCACATGTTACCATTTGTAATTAATATCATCATTCCCTTATATGTTTACCAAGTATACTTCAAAGTCAATTTTATAGCATCATTCAAGAACATTATAAACATAAATAACTTAATTAGGACATAAGTCCTAACCCTAATGATAGCTACACTCACAACTCCAAGCTAGTCTTGTTCTTTAATAGCAATGCTCTTGTTCTTCCTATTTTGTTCCCCAGCCTTTGATTCCTCCAAAATCTCTTCAAGTTCTTGATCTTGTTATTCACATACAAACATATATGAAACATATTAGAAGTTAATTCAAACAAATAAGCTCATTTACACAAATGTCAACATTAACATTCAAAATCGTTTTTCTTATTGGCAAACTGAGTACTTGTTACTAATCTGGGCATATGTTTTTACACACATATCGAAATTTCGATTACTTTACTATTCTAGAAATCTTATTTACACAGATTTACAACCATGTATGTTACATATTTTTCTCATTTCTCAATCAATACGGTTTATTATTTAAACATAGGCTATTTTGCAGTTTTGGACAATTTGTAGCACCTCAACAATTTCGGTTCCAAATTTTTTTAGAGATCAAATTTTAGTGCCGTTTGTTTCTAGTTAAGCTAGACATACCCAAGTATTTTTTTTATCAAAATTTCAAGTCTAAATTCTATGTATTTTATTTTTTGTGAATTTTTAAAGGTCACTGTCCACAACAGGGCAGTGCTGGGCAGATTACACTAATTTCTAACTTAAGCTCCTTACAACCTATATTCTTAGCTTCACCACCTAATCTTATTTTACCAGCTACTTATACATTTTCTCATAATCATATTTAACACTTTTAAACATAAATTTTCAAATTTATTATGGATCAATTTAGGCTTTGTCTTTTCAACTTCTCCAAAACAGTTCATTAACCATTTTATCTTTGCATGTGATCGATTTTGATTCTTATCATATAACCCAACTAAATACATGTTTCTTATCAACTTACCACTAATATTTAGACTCGAAATCATCATTTACCACAAGCAATTATAACATTTCAGGTTATACATACAACTCAACAAGATAATTTGATGAACTAATTGAGTAGAACACTTAGCTTTCTAATTTGATTTCTATGGTAAGATGATCAACATGCAAACAAATTTTTCAAGCTTTTCTTGAGTTTTCTCCAGCAAAAACTTTCCCTTTAAGCTCTCTCTCACATTCGGCTGAAGAGAAGAAAAGTAGAGAGGAAGAGACAACTCTCTAAAGTTAATAAAATTGAGAGATGACCAATCTGCCCATTTTAGTTAAACTATCACTTATTTCCAATTAAGGGCAGATTAGAAAAGTCAAATTTTCAGCATGCAAGTCCACCTTTTTCTCACATAATTCAATTTAGTCCTCTCCCCTTTAATCCTTTAATTTATTTTCTTCTTTTAATTAAGTCATTATTAATCAAATATAACTAATAAAAAGGAAATTTTGTTTTAATTTAATTTAATTTAAAGGGTAAACTACTGCGGTGGTCACTTATGTTTACCTTTAGTACAGAGTTGGTCACCGATTTTGAAAAATGACCAGTAAGGTCACTTACGTTTTCGGGGCGTAAACTTTTGGTCACCAGCCGCTTAATGCCGTTAAACTTTAACGGTTTTTTATCTGGTAATTGAAAAAATAAGGGTAATCTACTGCAATGGCCCCAAAATTCCTGAAATTTCAGAAAACCCCCAAATTCATAAATTCCTAAACCCTTAAATACTTAAATCCCTCAATCTGGTCACTCTTGCCGTCGTTGGCCACAATTCCAGCGACGGAATGGAGTGCCCTCCCTTCTCCCAAACACCCATGAACCAATCGTCGTCGTTCAATCGTCGCTTGTTGCAAATCGATCGAATGATTTTTTCAAATATTTCAACCTTCGTCTGACATTTTGCACGACTCCGACCAATTTTTTGCAGCGGCGTGGTAGGGTAAACGATCATAATGGTCCGGCGACGGATGTAGTGGGCGGCGGCGTTACAATCGGCGACTGAATCGACTTAAATCGTGATTTAAGTTTTGGTGAGTTGGGGATTTCGAATATGGGGGTTATTTTGTGAATTTTGAAAATTTAGGGATTTTTTTAACTGCCAGATCAAAAATTCGTCAAAATTTAACGGCATTAAATGGTTGGGTGACCAAAAGTTTACGTCCCGAAAACGTAAGTGACCTTACTGGTCGTTTTTCAAAATTGGTGACCAACTCTGTACTGGGGGAAAACATAAGTGACCACCGCAGTAGTTTACCCTAATTTAAATTAACCTCTTGACCACTTAATTTTAATAAATTTTAAGGTATATTTGAGGGTGTTACATGAACACCATTAAATTAATTAATAAAAATTAAAAATTTCAAGAACTCAACATATAATTATAAATTATTTAAAATAAAAATTTAATTAAATTATTTTCCACATATATTATATTTTTTAAATAATGAATCAAATATCAACTTTAGTCAATTTAAAAAATAAAATCCCTAAACTTTAAACCATTAACTTGAACATCAAAGCATAAAACCCTAAATTTAGAACAATAAACCTTAAACCTTAAATCTAATGTTCAAATTTAAGGTTTTGGGTTTAGTGTTTCATGTTTTAAGTTTAGGGTTTAGGATTTAAGGTTTAGAGACTAGGATTGTTACCAGTTTCGAATCTGCCGTTGCCGACTTCTTCCTTTTTAAGACAAAGCCTTGCCCTCGGCGTTTTGCGCCTTCTAGTTTGGAGAAAAAGTCAAGCATGCGACGATGGCAATTTTAGATGGACTTTCTCATGGATGAAATGCCGAAGTAATATATGGTTTTCAACATAGATGATCTCTTACGATGATGAACACAAAGGCGAATGAGCAACTGACGACTGTGGTGACAGTGGTCGTAATGGTTGCGGCGCATGATGGACTTTTGTTTCACCTTTATTTTCATCTTCAGTGTAAATGATCTCTTACTATTGTTGTGCAGAGAATTACGAAAAAAAATTATAAACATACAAAAATTTAAGACAAAAGCAATCAGTAATGTTAGAATCTATGAGTTGAGATTCGAGGTGACAAGATACAAAGCTTTTGAAGCAATGGTTGGTACAACAACGATCCAATTAGGTAAAAAGTTGTATTTCCAACGAATTTAAGTGAAAAAAAATAAATTTAAAATTGTTTGTAAAAACATTGGACAATTTTACTTATTTGTAAAAGTTTATGATTTATGATTTTAAATTTCGAGTTTAGAGTTTCGGATTTTGAATTTTTATTTTTTAAATTGAATAGGGTTTAGGATTTAGCATTTATGGTTTAAGGTTTTTATTTTAAAATTGTCTAACGTTGGTATTTGATCTAATTATTAAAAAAATTAAAAAATATAATATATATAGAAAATAATTTAATTAAAATTTTACTTTAAATAATTTATAAATATACGTTGAGTCCTTGAGATTTTTAATCTTTATTAATCAATTTAATGGTGTTTAACGATGTTCATCGTTAGTGGTGTTCGTTGAACGTGGTAGAATTTTCCTAATATTTATTACTTATCTACACGATTTATGAACAAAAATCCTTTGTCCCTAATTATGTCTCTTTCTATGCAACCCACTAAAAATACTAAAAAATAAATTATAAATCCTAACCTTAAATTCTACATTTTAAGCCCTAAATTATATACTCTAAAAGTACACCATACCTCTAATTCTTTAAATCCTAACTATGAATATTAACTTTAAACCATAAATTCTAAATTATAAACTTATTATTTTAAAATAGATCACCAAAAGAGATATAGTTATAAAAAAACCTTGTGAGGATAGTATGTTGTTGGACGACTGCCATCGATGTATTGGTCAAGTCTGTCATCCATGCATGCTTCACACGAACACTCTGGATCCCAGAGGTTGTGTCCTGTAACTGGATCTCGTCCCGTGTAGATTGGTCGACCCGTACCATCAAAGCTTTCAACATATTTAGTTTCAAAGCTTGGTTGACACAGATCGCAATAACAATCATCATCGGTGCTATCATGGGCATTTGTAGGATCTCCAGTAGGCTGCATCATTAGCTGTGTTGGAAAGATTGAAGGTGTAGAAGGAGCTTTCAGGTGACTGTGATCAAACTTGATCTCTGTCATCCCTCCTGGTCTGGAGAGAATCCTATTTTCAGTAGATCTGACGGGTTGGCTTTGTTGCTGAATCAGCTCATAATTGGTTACCCATCTTTCTGGTAGCAGCTGAATCAGTTCTTCTTTTGTTATCTGTCTGGAAACATGCACACAGTGAGGCTGTTCCTGTGTATTTACTGAGATTAACAGGGAACTGTCACCAGATCCACTTCCTTGTAGTTTGAAGGCATGGTCTTGTACTCTGTACACTATTTGATAGTGAAGAGTAGCAATAATTGAGGATTCCACCTGTGGGGCACCAACTATGTGAATCTGGACTTTAAGAGCCTGCATCAGGTTGGGATCTTTGAGGGCCATGGTGAAATTTGGGAAGAGAGTGACTATAACCAAGCCACTGTTGAGTGTTGCTTCCACAGTACCAATACAAGCATCTTGGTACTTCAAGTATCTGGTGTCCAATAGTGCTATACGAGCAACTACTGGCTTTCCTTCTATACCATGGTAGTTCAAGGCAAGTCGAATGGCTCCAAAGTGGATATGGGAGTATCCTGCTGCCATCCATCTATCTGGGAAATCTGCAGGGATTTCCAGTGTGACAAACTGCTCTGTAGCTTTTCCTGTAATAAGGTGTTGGTCAAAACTAGAAGACTAGACGTATTCTTTTACAGTGGTAGATGGTTTCTTAATAAGGGCTTTAATACTTTTTATAGGGGAAGAAAGAGGTTTCTGGTATGCTGAATAAGGATTTACAAGAGGGAGTTCAGTGGGTTTGACTCGTTCTTCTGCGGAATGATAATCTACTTCATATAAAGAGGATATTTTATTTCCTTTGTGAGACTTCAGTGGGAAGTCCCCCATATTTACTAAGGATTTGGAAGATGAAGGCTGAGTATTTTTTGACATAGTTTATAAGTTTCCCCTCTCTGAATAGAATGAACAGAATAGATAGATCTAGGAGTATGACTCTGATACCAAGTATGGGGAAGGAGATGAGAGAAGCTCAGATTAGAGGATCAGTCAAGAGGTAGCCGGAACAGTGTTAGTTACTGTAACAGGTATGCTATGCCAATAACAGCCTCTCCTGGGCTAAAAGGGCACTGCCTGTTAGTTACAGCTACCAATCCTGTGTCGGTTTTCTTCTTAACTTACTTCTTTTAGACTAATCTGATCATCTTTCACAACTATCTCCATGCTTGATTCTCTGGTCTAAGTTAACCATGGTTTCTGATGTAAACAGGTTCCACCGGAGTGGCAAGTTTACAGAGCATACGCCAGGAAAACTCACTGGAGATCACCCTATTCTGCCATTGTTATTTCAAAGAGAGAAAGGGGAGGAATTTAGAAAGCCATAAGTACTCAAAAACTCTTAGATTTCTTTACTCGCCAAATTCTGAGTTTTACATAGCATAAGGCTCTGCTTATATAGCGAGCTGAGGAGGAAGATTACAAAATAGCTACTTTACACACGTCCTAAATATTATTGGACCGACACTGCTTTAATTAAAGATGTCTGCCACTCATAAAGTGACATGACTACACACTTATTATAACGACAAGTTGTCATAGTCAGTGTCCTCATCGTCTGTAATATTTAATTCAATAATGCGGTCCTCCTTTTCCTGCTTTCGTCTGTAGCATGCCAGCTGGAACTTTTCGTACTGATCTTCTGGGTCCACATCCATGTGATTATTTGGATCCTCTGCTGGTGCTGTCTCTTCACTCATAGTTGAGTCATCCAGATTGTACCACGTGCCTATCTTGCTAGCTGTGCCGACATCCCATGGATAAGATTGGGACCACTCCTTTGGGTCTGGTAGGTTATCATGAAACTCATAGAGTGCTTGAGAGATTTCTTGGCAGTATTGAGTTTCGAGATCTAAGCTACTTGGCCAGGTGTCCCATGATGCTTTTGATTCTGGTGAGGGCCATATCTCATCTGGTATCTGCCTATTTATTTGACAGATATATCTTTGAAATTTTCTGTATTCCACCGAGATCTTTCTGATATCTTCTGGATAGATCTGGTGTACCCACGCGGTTGAGATAGCTGGTAGTTGTTTTGACTTTCCATGTTCCATGACTGCATGAGCTTTATGAAGGATAATGATAACATATCCTTTTTCCTTTTCCTGGTTTTCCATGACATTGCTAATTAGTTCAAACCATATTTCAAGTGGATAAAACCACTTAAGTATTTCCCATAAGTTGTCATGCTCTGGTTGTCCAAAACCTGTCTTTCTTCTACCCATGTAATAAAGTAAATCTTCCAGATTAAACTGGACAGCAACATGATGGACATGGGTAAAATACCATAATAACCATTTAAGTTCATCCGGGTATTCATGGAATTCAAGGGTTAATGGATGAATGAATGGGTATTTTGGATGAAGACCAAAAGGTTTTAAACATAACCCCCCATGGTTTCTGAAAATATCAAGCTGGTAACTGAAGATCATTGATCTTGCAGAGGAATGGAATCTTTTTTCGATTACCAACTTATAGACTTCTGGAGGATATAAGGGGTTGAGGTTGGGGGGAATATTCCAGGCTGTTTCTATTTCCGGTTTTCTGACTATCGGAGGATGAGACTTCATTTTGGTGGTTTTGGGTTTAGAGGAGGAAGGAGATCCTGTAGTTCTGAACATTAGGATCTTATCTGGCGGTCTAGTCAGCAAGTCAGCCAAAATATTGGCTTTCCCTTTGATATGTTTGCAGTCAAAGGAGTATTGAGAAAACCAATTTGCCCACCTCAGCAACTGCGAATTGGGCACCTTCTTCTGTTTGAATTTCAGCATATTCGGAAATGCTGACATGTCCATCTCTACAAGAAAGTGATGGCCAATAAAATGGAATTCAAACTTAGAAATACCTTTCTTGACCGCAAGGATTTCTTTAAAGGTTGAGTGGTAGTTGATTTCTGCATTAGAGAATCTTCCACTTTTGTAGCCACATATTCGTCTCTTCTTGTGAAGCTTAACATCCTAATCATTGTTCATGTTAGAAGTATATTAATTTGATTAAAAAATAATTATACGCGTGACGATGAAAATAAATTTTTTTACAATCGTCTTAATTTTGTTTAAGAGTTTAATTTAGACCAAAAGTTTTAGGAGTTTAGAATTTAAGGTTTAAAATTAAAATTAAAATTTCTAACTATATTATCTTAAACTTAAACTCTAGCCTCTAAATCTTAAATTCTAACATTAAATCATAAATTTAATCTACTAACCCTAAATTCTAAACTCTTTAACCTAAAAATAAATAAATTTAGTCTTGAAAAAAGTTAAATCCACCTGATGAGTAAATATTTAAGGATAATTATTTGATACACTAGTTGTGGAAATTTTTAATTTCCACAAGCGCCTTAGTTTTAGTGTTTAAAGACTTAATTTAGGGTGTAGGGTTTATGGGTTTAAGTTTAGTAATTTAGAATTTAGCGAGTGTAAATAAAAATTAGGGTTTGAAGTTAGAATTTACAGTTCATAGGTTAAAACATAAATCCTTAACATATTACCTTAAAACCTAAACCCTAACTTTAACCCCTACACCTAAACTCCTAAACCCTAAAACTAAAATGCTTGTGAAAACTAAAAGTTTCCACAGCCAGTGTATTGGTATAATCCAATATTTAAAGTTATATTTGTTATTACATCAATAAATAAAGGGTAAACTAAGTATAAAGTCATTAATGTTTTAATAAATTTTCATTTTATCTACTGATGTTTGAAAAATCATATTACAATCACCAACATTATAAATTTATCACAAAATGACCACTTTACAAATCCATGAATAAATGATCAATGATGGGTTAGGAACCACGAACTTGGCGCGAAAACCAAGGTAAAAGAAAAACCGAACATAACGGTATTGTTGAACAATGTCTGATTCTCAATAACCCATCATTCACTTCCATACAACACAAATAACTCGCCACTCTTTTCTCTCCGACTCTTAATTTTCCCCAGAAGTTAATTACTTTCACATTGCATTGAATTGCGGTTTCTTTTTCAAGAAACTGGGGGATCTTAATTATGTTTCGGAGCTTAATTTCCTTGCAATCGAATAAACTGTTTGAAAACTTGGGTTGTTTCCTTTTTCTTTTTGGATCTTTAACCTTGGGTTGATATCAAATTAAGAGGCAAAAGTTTTGGTTAGGAAGTGAATTGTTTTCGAGCCATGCTCCGATTTTCGGAGTTAGATCTAAGGTTTGCTTCAAGGAAGAAACTAACCATGCATTGCCAGGCTTCGGATTGAGAGCTTTACAATGGTATACTACTCGATTATATTCTTATTCATATTCTTTTTATGTGTATAAAAGAGATAACAAATGCTGAGATTCGAACTTTAGCCTAGTTGAATATATGTCTGCAGTGCTACTGTCTCTCTTACGCGTGACATTCTCCCTGTTCAATATGAATATATGACATGTCTAATAAGATGTGCAGTTGTAACTATTCGTACAAGATGATAAAAGTTAATTGCTTTGTTGTGTGTGTATACATATGAAATGAAGCATTAAAAGTGTTGATTCGTTTGACATTATGAATGTTCTGTTATTAAATGAAAAATTTTGTTTGCTATAATGTTAATAATGTTTTTGATACTTTTGATTGCAGGCAACTGTAAATATCACTGTAGGTTCTCACGTCTGGGCTGAAGACCCAGATGAATCTTGGATCGATGGGGTGGTTTCGAAAATTACCGGAAAAGATGCCGAGATTAAAGCCTCTAATGGAAAAACGGTATGCTTCATTTCCTACATTAACCAACTTCTCTTACCCGGATTTGGGATGAGTGTAATGTATTCGACTATATGTCCGACTTGGGTACTTTTATCTCCGAGTTTTTTCTTTTTTATATTTGAAAGATCATACTCTTGTAACCATGTTCCAATATGTGTTTGAAGAAAAATGAAGAGTCTAACAGGCTTTAGTGTTGTGTAAAATGTATTTTACTTGTGTTTTCCTTGTACTGAGATTGACTATTGTCGTGTTGGTTAACTTTAAGATCACTGCAAAGTTATCGAAAATATATCCGAAAGACATGGAAGCTGCTCCTGGTGGAGTTGATGACATGACAAAGCTATCTTATCTACATGAACCTGGAGTTCTGCAGAATCTGAGAACTAGATATGAACTCAATGAAATTTATGTAATCTTTCTCTTCCCTTGATGTAATCACAGCTCTTAGTTTTGTTTTTTCGGGATTTTTTTCTATATATTAATATTTGACATACTGTTGATGCCTGATGGCAGACATATACAGGAAATATATTAATTGCTATTAATCCATTCCAAAAATTGGCACACATCTATGGTTCTCATATGATGCAACAATACAAGGGAGCCCCATTTGGGGAACTAAGTCCTCATGTTTTCGCGGTTGCTGATGTTGCATACAGGTTATTGTTGTTCTTCTTTACTTTATGCTTTTTTTTGGGTAACCGATGAACAAGTTTTAAAGAATTATCTTAACTTCAATCAGGGCAATGGTTAATGAAGGAAAAAGCAATTCAATTCTGGTTAGTGGTGAAAGTGGAGCAGGTAAAACGGAGACCACGAAGATGCTTATGCGATACCTTGCCTATCTAGGTGGTCGAGTTGCCACTGAAGGACGGACAGTTGAACAACAAGTTCTAGAAGTATGATCAATAACTTTAACTCGTGTTATCTTCCATCAAAAATGTCTCCCTGATTTCTTGCATGACAACTGATAAGAGCATTATTCTATCTGAATGTAGTCAAATCCAGTTCTTGAAGCATTTGGCAATGCTAAAACTGTTCGAAATAACAATTCCAGGTTGGGCACTTCTTTGTATCCAACTGATCTATTTATATGGTTTGACACTGATCTTTCCTAGTACTAATGCTGGTGCAGTCGTTTCGGTAAATTCGTTGAGATCCAATTTGATAAGCATGGAAGAATATCAGGAGCTGCCATCAGAACTTACCTTCTAGAGAGATCTCGTGTTTGCCAAGTTTCTGACCCCGAGCGCAACTACCACTGTTTTTATCTTCTTTGTGCTGCACCACAGGAGGTAATTTTTCGGCTTCTTGTGAGATTATCTGACTACTGATGAATATTAGCTATTTTAGTTTTTCCCCATTGGGGATTAAGTTAGTATCATTAGCAGGAAGTTGAAAAGTACAAGCTGGGAAGCCCCAAAAACTATCACTATCTTAACCAGTCAAAGTGCTATGAACTGGTTGGTGTAAGTGATGCCCAAGAATATCTCGATACACGGAGAGCTATGGATATTGTTGGGATTAGTGGCAAAGAGCAGGTATAACACTTCAAGCTTCAAGTATTCAGCTGCTTTATGATAAAAAAACGAGGAACGAGAGTCCTTTTTCTTTCTCAGGAAGCCATTTTCAGAGTCGTTGCTGCAATTCTTCATCTTGGAAACATTATTTTTGCTAAAGGAAAGGACGCTGATTCATCACTTCCGAAAGATGACCAGGCTAAGTTCCATCTGCAAACAACAGCAGAGCTTCTCATGTATGTGCTTTTTCTTCATGTCACAAGGTCATATTTTCTTGTATCTTCACTTTCATATTCGTTTAATTATCTAGTTTCACTTCATTTCAGGTGTGATGCTAAGGCCTTAGAAGATGCATTATGTAAGCGTGTTATGGTCACACCAGAGGAGGTTATAAAGAGAAGCCTCGATCCTCAAAGTGCTACAATAAACAGGGATGGCTTGGCTAAAACAATTTATTCACGATTGTTTGACTGGTGAGAAGCTTCAACATGAGATAGTCTCACATGATAAGGCAAAGCAGAACAATTTGCGATGCCGAGATAATGCTAAGTTGCATCTCCTTGTATGCAGGCTGGTGGATAAAATTAATAATTCAATAGGACAAGATCCAAACTCAAAATTTTTAATAGGAGTCCTCGACATCTATGGTTTCGAAAGCTTTAAGGCTAACAGGTATGCTTCAATGGTTGTAGCCTTAATAAATAGATGGAGTATTGTATTTGAGATATTGCAGAAAACTACCTTTTCAATCAGTTAAGCAGTCTTGTGACTTCATTTCATGGTATCTCACCATGCAGCTTTGAGCAGTTTTGTATTAACTTCACAAATGAGAAGCTGCAACAGCATTTCAATCAGGTAAGGTCTTAAAAACATGTTGACCATTTGATCTATTTTTCAGTCAGCAACTATAAATTAAGTGTTTCTGGTATATATTCTTCAGCATGTGTTTAAGATGGAGCAAGAAGAGTACACAAAAGAGAAGATCAATTGGAGCTACATCGAGTTCGTTGATAATCAGGATGTCCTGGACCTTATTGAAAGGGTTAGTCCCCTAAGCATAATGCATGTTGACCATTAAATTTTTAATTTCTATTGTTCTTCATTATTTTACTTAAAGATATTTTTTTCCTTATATTGGCAGAAACCTGGAGGAATTATTGCTCTTCTAGATGAAGCTTGGTATAATATTGTTCTTTCATGTATTTGCTTCAAAATTTTGTTACTTCTACTCAAAGAAACTTATCTGTAATTCATTACATAACTTCAGTTTAAGCTGCTAGTTGATGAAAAGCATAATTACTGTCTTGTTAACTACACCTTATTTATTTTTCAGCATGTTCCCGAAATCAACTCATGAAACTTTTGCAAACAAGCTCTATCAGACGTTTAAGAACCACAAGAGATTCATTAAGCCAAAATTGTCTCGCACTGATTTCACCATTGCTCATTATGCTGGAGAGGTATGTTCCATTAGCAAAGTGTTTACGGGTAAATAGTTGGAGCCGACATGTCACTTATGATTTCAAACAACATTCCTTTTCAGGTCCTATACCAATCTGATCAATTTCTGGACAAAAACAAGGATTATGTGGTTCCTGAACATCAAGACTTGTTGAGTGCTTCCAAATGTTCATTTGTAGCAGGCCTTTTCCCTCCACTTCCAGAAGAAACATCAAAATCATCCAAGTTTTCCTCAATCGGTTCTCGTTTTAAGGTAGTTTTGCTTTATGTTTGTCTTCATGATTTTGGTTGAGCCCCTTCTATCGACTGAATTTATCTTTACACTGCCTCATATAACTCGTTATATACTGTAAGCCTGTAAGAACTTGTGGATTAACACTTTTTTGATAAATGATGCTGCAGCTACAACTACAATCTCTAATGGATACATTAAACTCTACGGAACCTCACTACATCCGATGTGTAAAGCCAAACAACAAACTTAAACCTGCTATATTTGAGAATGTCAATGTCATGCAACAACTTCGCTGTGGCGTGAGTACAGATTTCTTATTTTATGATTTGATTAGAACTGGTTTTGTAAAAACAATCCTATCTTGTTGCTTAGATGTTTTCTTTTTAACTAGAAGTTGGTCTTGTAGGGTGTTCTAGAGGCAATCAGAATCAGTATGGCTGGGTATCCAACTCGAAGAGCTTTCTTTGAATTCATTAACCGATTTGGGCTTCTTCTTCCCGAGGCTTTGGAAGGAAAGTAAGTGATCTCTTCTAGTTTAAAATCACAATTAACTGTCATGAAAATGGTGTAATTCTGTTTGACAGTGGATGTTGGACTTAAGACTTTACTGTTGCACCCTGCTGATTACAATTAGAAACTAATGTCAATTCTCTTCTCATTGGTTTTATCCACAAGCAGCTACGATGAAAAATCTGTGTGCCAAAAGATTATGGACAAGGCCGGACTTCAAGGATATCAGGTAATACACCAATTTTAATGCAACCATTGGAACTGTTCTATTGTTTGTCATATGTCCTTTAGCATCTTCTCTATATGCTGTAGGAACCGAAAATTGCATACATTGATACTTTGTATTTGTAATATTGTAGTAAGGAAGCACCATTAATTGACCTCAAAATGGTTTTTGCAGATAGGCATAACAAAGGTCTTTCTGAGAGCTGGTCAGATGGCAGAATTAGATGCAAAGAGGTCAGAAATACTCGGTAGTGCTGCCAAAATCATACAGCGGCGCATTTGTACTCATATATCTCGTAAAAGATTCCTTGCAATACGAAAGGCCTCTGTTGATCTTCAGGCTATATGTAGAGGTGAATGTCAAAAAGAAATCTACTGGAATGAGCTCAGTCTTTTAGTGTATGCTTTGGTGGTTTTCAATAGTATCTTGTCGTTTCATATTGAATTACTCTTCTACGGGGAATGGGAAAGGAGATATAGGGGAACTGATACGTCTAGCATGTTTTAATCAACTGCCTTACGTATAAATCTGTAGGAAGATTGGCTAGCAACGTTTATGGTAACAAGAGAAGTCAGTCTGCAGCTTTGAAAATTCAGAAGAACACAAGAAGGTACCAATCTAGACAAGCCTATAAGAAAATCCATGTATCTGCCCTTGTCATACAGACAGGTATAAGGACAGTGGCTGCTCGTAAGGCACTCAGATCCAGGAAGTTGAATAAAGCTGCAACATTGGTTCAGGTTATATTCTAAATCATATTAGGTTGCTTGAAAATTTTGCCACTTGTCTATCCTTTTGAGAGTGGTCCTTGTTTAAATTTGGATAAATGAAACATTGCAGGCTCAATGGCGCTGTCGTAGAGCCGTCACATATTATAAGAAGCTCACAAGAGGATGTATAGTGACACAAACCAGGTGGAGGGGAAGAGTTGCAAGACGAGAGCTTAGAAAGCTCAAAATGGTCTGTGTTGGATTATCTTCTTTTATAGTCTTATAAATTTGTTTCTTTCAAATAATCCATCTTATCTGGTAGGTTTTGAGTCTTTTTGTGTTCTCTATGTCCATCAACTGATCTTTTGTATTGCTGTCTTAAAATGATGTTATAGAAGTAACATCATTAACCAACTGATCTGTGTTTTGTTCAGTAAGATTATGGGACTGCACTTCATTCTTTCTATTAATGCTTTCCGTTTCCCCTTGGTTTTTATGTAGGCTGCAAGGGAAACAGGTGCACTAAAAGAAGCAAAGGATAAGCTTGAAAAGAACGTGGAGGAACTTACATGGCGTTTACAGCTCGAGAAACGTTTAAGGGTAATGGTTTAATTCTGCAGATTGATAATATTAGGTAAAGAACTGCTAAAACATGAAACATGACAGTTCTACTGGAAGTTTGGTTGTGGTCTACACAACAACGTATCTCAAAACATATTTAGTGTCAACATTATTGAATTGCATTTGCTGTTAAGTGTTTTGGAATCTGCTGAGATTATATTTGTATTCTGTACTGCTTTTTTGATATATGTTCAAGGAAAGTCTTGAAACCATTTATGCAGACTGATTTAGAAGAAGCAAAAGCTCAGGAGGTAGCAAAACTGCAAAGTCAATTGCAAGAAATGCAGAAAACAATCGATGAAACCAATGAATTGCTTGAAAAAGAACGGCAGTCTGCAAAGATAGTCGTCGAAGAAGCGCCTCCTGTTGTTCAACAGAAAGAAGTTTTAGTTGAAGATACGAAGCAAATTGAATCTTTAACAGAAGAATTGGAGACCCTAAAGGTAGAAAGGTCTACTTTTCAGTTAATACTTAATTTCTTTTAATGGATCAAGTAATAAAACATGAACAATTTCCTCTAAGACAGACATTATATACTTGAAAAATAAGAGCTTATGACGTGACATTGTTGTTATTTCCAACAGGCCACATTGGACTCAGAGAAAAAGAGAGCAGACGAGACAGAAGAAAAATACAATGAACTCAAAGAGTCAAGTGAAGAAAGTGCAAAAAAATTGGAAGAAACAGAAAAAAAATTTAAACAACTCCAAGACACAATGAGAGGGTAGTGCATGAACAATAATTTGCCTTACGAGTATACTATAAATGCTCACTTTTTTTTGTCAAGAACATATAATGCATGGGTTTTATACTGTTAGTGTTCTTGCTCACTTCCATATATCAACCACATTAAAATCTTCCTGACATTATTACTTGAAATCAGGTTAGAAGAGAAGCTCGCTAATATAGAATCGGAGAATAAAGTACTACGGCAACAGGCTGTATCTATGACTCCCAATAAATTCCTTTCAGGGCGTTCGAGATCGATTTTGCAGGTATTCAGAATAAGGAGCTTCTGAGTATTTCCATTTTAACTTTTACTGTCTCAAAAGGCTAAGGAAATTTACCTGCTGTCTAATGATTGGCAGAGAGGTTCTGAAAGTGGGCATCTAGAACCAAGGGTACCCATTGTGAGTAAACACTGCTATAACTTTGCACTATGATCATCATGAAGAGGAGTAAACTGTAAACAAATGAAATAAAAAAAACCCATATATGGTGTTCTTTGTTGTCAAATTTCTCGTGTTGATCAATGTATTTGAACAGGATCTTCACAGCAGCTCAATAAACCAAAGAGAGTCAAGTGAAGTGGAGGAGAAACCACAAAAATCTCTAAACGAGAAACAACAGGAAAACCAGGAGTTGCTCATTCGATGTATCACACAACATTTAGGCTATGCAGGGAACAGACCTATCGCAGCTTGTATCATATATAAATGTCTTTTGCAATGGAGGTCATTTGAAGTTGAGCGAACGAGTGTCTTCGATCGGATCATTCAGACTATAGGCAATGCTATTGAGGTTAAAATATCAAGCGTTTACACACTAACTTTTTCTAAAAGATATTATCAGAAACCTCAGATTCTTGAGCTCATTGTCTCCATTTGAATTTCAGACACCGGATAACAATGAGATCTTGGCCTATTGGTTATCAAATGCCTCCACACTGCTCTTGCTACTCCAGCGCACGTTGAAAGCTAGCGGTGCTGCTGGAATGACTCCACAACGACGTCGATCATCATCAGCTACTTTGTTTGGGAGAATGACTCAGGTAAAAGCTTTCTCACTAATGCCAACTCACGATGTTCAGGAAATTTCATTTCTGCAACTAATCCATGTGTCGGTGTTATTTTCTTGAAGAGTTTCCGTGGAGCTCCACAAGGCGTCAATCTCGCCTTGATTAATGGTGGTGTCACCAGTAGGGTGGACACTTTACGGCAAGTTGAAGCCAAGTACCCAGCCTTGCTTTTTAAGCAACAGCTTACAGCATATGTGGAGAAGATATATGGGATGATCAGAGATAATCTGAAGAAAGAAATTTCACCATTGCTTGGATTGTGCATCCAGGTAATATATATTTGAATTAGATTAAGTGAAGGCAATAATACGAAGAAATAAACCAGAACTACTTTTTTGACTAATATGGATACGATGATCTAGGCACCAAGAACATCCAGAGCAAGCTTAGTCAAGGGAGCATCAAGATCAGTTGCTAACACTGCAGGCCAGCAGGCTTTGATTGCTCACTGGCAAGGGATTGTGAAGAGCCTTGGAAAATTCTTGAATACATTGAAAGAAAATCATGTTAGTTTAACCCCCCCCCCCCCCCCCCCCTTTTATTCATATCTGTATTTTGTCTTCTGCATAAAGCATACTTTCAAACTCCAAGCTGAACTTAGGTATGCCGGGTCTTCGAGTATTCATATCTTTACCATTGCTATGCATGATTAAACAGCTTTTCCCTAAGGATTAATGTTGTTTGATCCCCTTTACAGGTACCTCCCTTCTTAGTCCGTAAGGTGTTTACACAGATATTCTCGTTCATCAATGTCCAACTATTCAACAGGTTAGAGCTCATACTGGCATTTAATGCTTTATGCTTAGTTTGTTCTGCTGTATGAAGAAATTTTTTTGTATGGCTTATCAATACACTTTCCTGTTGCAGCCTTTTGTTGAGGAGAGAATGCTGTTCATTCAGTAATGGTGAATATGTAAAAGCTGGATTAGCTGAACTTGAACACTGGTGTTATGAGGCAACCGATGAGGTATCTTTAAGTCTGCCTCCCCATTTGCTTTCTGGTTCTAGGCTATGTACTTGCAGAACTTGATAGATATATAAATGCAGTATGCAGGTTTAGCTTGGGATGAGCTTAAGCATATACGGCAGGCCATTGGTTTTCTAGTATGTTCCCATTCTTATAACACTTTCAATCTGTTCTTCCATTTCTTGTTATGACAATAAAAGAAGTGGTGCACTTACATCATTGTTATCTGTTTCTGATTTAGGTAATACATCAAAAGTCTAAGAAAACACTGGATGAAATAAGCCACGATCTTTGTCCGGTAAGTAATACAAATGTAACATATTATTAGATACCATTATCTCTACCTTTTAAATCTTCCCTGAATCTCAAGTCTCAAACAAGTTCACTTTCCACCTGTGCAGGTCCTTAGTATACAGCAGCTGTATCGTATTAGTACGATGTATTGGGATGACAAGTATGGCACGCATAGTGTGTCCCCGGATGTAAGTTTCAAAAGATGCAGTTTCTAAACCCAGATTAAAGAGATATCCTGTAGTTTAATAATGATTTTGCTCATATATCCACATCTAGGTAATAGCCAATATGAGAGTGTTGATGACAGAAGATTCAAACAATGCAGTTAGTAATTCCTTCCTGCTGGATGATGATTCAAGGTTAGCGTTTTTCTTTCCACTATATGATGATTTTTTTGACCCTATTCCAATGTTTCATTCCATTTGAGATGCATTATTCTGAAAGCTAATCGAAAATATTACCTGGAAATGATCTGAATTCTGAACTTGTTCCTAAACTGACTTCCCACAACTTTGATCATTCTGCAGCATACCATTTTCAGTTGATGACCTATCAAGGTCAATGGAACAAATAGACATTGCAGACATCGAACCACCGCCACTCATTCGTGAGAACACAGGCTTTAGTTTCTTATTGCCACGTTCGGATTAATCCAATCCGGTTCCTGCAACGGGTAGCATCTCCGTATCATTCTCTTCAATTCTTCTTCCAAGGTGCAGACTGCAGATTCACCTTCCAAACGATCCTTAAGGTCTTCAATTATCTTGCTTTAAAATTAGAAATATTTGTCCAAAATTTTGCTTTCCACATATAGGTCATTGATTCAAAGAGGAATGGCTTTGTTCCCTACTTAGCATAGTTGTCTAAATTTGAACTTATGTTGTACCATTAGCTTCATCTTTTTTGTCAATGGAAAATAATTAAAGCAGATAACCATTTCCGGATTTTACCGTATTCCCAGTCCAATTATTTCTCTGAACCTTTTTTCCATGAACACTGTATTACTGCCAACAAAGGCAGAACTTTGAATAAAATACCATATACAAACAGTCCAAGAACTCATGACATGAGGTATTATAGTCGGAAAATGAAAATAAAAAGGCACCAGCATAGGAACTAATCATCGCAATCAATTTCGAAACCAAGATTTAAACAAGAAAACTACTTAGAAATGGTATCATCAACTTCCCTTGGCCCCGTGGATAGAGGTGTAAATGAACCGAGCTTGAACGAACAAGACTTTGTTCGTATTCGTTTGTGTTCATTTTTCGGTTCGTGTTCGTTTAAATTTTTAATATTGTATTCGTTTGTTTAGTGTTCGTGAACATGTTCGTTTAATGTTTACGAATATGTTCCTCTAGTGTTCATGAACATATTCGTTTATAGCCAAAATGTTAAAATTATACCATAGTCTTTAAGCTCCTTAGGCTTCACAGTTTGAACTCTAAAGTTCACCTTGTATTCAATTTAGTCTCTATCTTCGTCAATATTTAAAATGTAAAAAAACAAAAGAAAAAGGGAAAGCGGGTAAATGGGTTTATAAATGAGTTGATAAACGAGTTTAATCATGAACATAAACAAACTAAATACACTTTTGTTCGTGTTCGTTTGTTTATTAAATAGACATACAGATTTTGTTCATACTCATTTATTTAAGGGGAAGAACCTCTATGGGGATAGAGGGGGATGACACCCCTAAATTTTGAGAAATTTAAATTTTGCCCTAAACCTTTTAAAAATTTTAATGTGGTCCCCTTAAGATTTTTAAAAATTCACATTAAGCTTCAAAATTTAAATTTTTTTAATTAAATTCTCTACTTTTAAAAATTATGATTAAATTTCTCAAAATTATTAAAAGTATTAGTTAAACCTTCAAATTTTTTATTTAAGCCTCTAAACTTTTAAAAAATTTATTTTGACCCTCAAACTCTTATTCTAAATTTCGTCACTATTTATTATCTTAATAAATGCTCTGTTAATCTACCCTCTGTCCATGGCTAAAAACTGAATAATGTAATATTCAGGAAGAAAACAACCATAGAACTCGTTCTAAATGATCAATGTTTTGTTTATCTTTTTTTTAACAGAATGCCACTGAAACAACAAAAAGAAGTCATTAAACAACTATAGACAGAACATCAAATGCTTAACCTGACGCAACCCAGATGTTAAAATGAGATTACCAACCCAAAAACTTGCATAGTTTAACAAGGCAAAATACCCTTCAAAGAAAAAAAATCGATTTTTATCTTGTTTGGTGAGAGAGAAAGAGAGTATACCTTAAATGGCTTGGTTAAAGGAGGACCCAATTCCTCAAAACAATCAGAAAAGAATTTGATTCAGAATTTTCCGAGTCAAAACTACATTTTTTTAGGGTAATCTTCACTGATGGTCACTTTTGTTTTGGGTTTGTTTTATTATGGTCACCCGAATTTAAAAAAGATTATTCTGGCCACTTACGTTCGAAACCGTTTCTGTTTTGGTCACTGGACCGTTAACCTCCGTTAATTAAAAATAATAATTTCTAATTTGACCCCCAAACTTTCAAAACTTCATTTTTCACCATCTTCCCCAAAACTCAATGAACTTCCCACTGTAGAACCTACGTCACTTACGTTCTCTTTTGACCTCCGGTTATTGTTCTTAATTTTCGTTACAAAATATATTAGTTTCTGGGAGTTGCTTTGATGGTTTCTATTTTTACTTGAAAATTTTGTTTACTGAAATTCTAAAGAAATCAAATGAAAGAGAAACAAAAAAGATTTTTGAATTCTGAGTTATTGGTTTCAGGTGCCGTTCGACGGGGTGGATAGTTTAAAACTGTCAAGTTTCATTTCATTTTATTCTTTTTTTACTCTTTTCGTTGGTTTTCATTTTCATTGTTAATTTATTTGTCTCATGTTATTTTTCCAGGGAATAAAAGTGATGTTTTTTTTTCATACATAATGGAAGTGTTTTATATAAAGCTAAAGACTTTTATGTGTTTGATTAATTTTCTAATTGACAACAAAAATTCAACAATTTTGTTTATAAAATTATGTTTGCAGATCATAAGAGATTTGAGGTTGTTTGATTCTGATGTTTTAATCTCCAGAACTCGCAACACCTTTTGTGTGTGTGTGTGTTTGTTTAGCTTTTTATAGCAATGGAGGAATTTAGATAAATTGATAACTTATGAATAGTTTTGGGGAAGATGGTAAAAAATGAAGTTTTGAAAGTTTGGGGGTCAAATTAAAAATTATTATTTTTAATTAACGGAGGTTAACGGTCCAGTGACCAAAACAGAAACGGTTTCGAACGTAAGTGGCCAGAATGATCTTTTTTGAATTCGGGTGACCATAATAAAACAAACCCAAAACAAAAGTGACCATCAGTGAAGATTACCTTTTTTTTTTTTTACTTGCAGCCGGGTTCGGTTTGGACCCGGAAATAGGATTAAACGGGTTTTGACTGAGTTAACCAAAAAAGGCTTATTACCCGACCTGGTAACGGCGTCGTTTGGTTTTTCTTCTCTGGCTCTGCTGGTTCAAGCTTTGCTCCAGATTTCTGAGATTGGATTTTATCATTCGGTTTATTTTTGGATTAGTTAGTGCACTGGAAAAGAAAACCGGGTGGAATTCAAGATGGAAACTTTCTATAATTCCAAACCAGTTTTGCATTTACTTTTATTACCATGTTTGCTTCTCTACAGTTCGATTGCATTCAATTCTTCTTCTGTTGAAGCCGCTATGCATACTAACAACTGGGCTGTCTTAGTTTGCACCTCCCGTTTCTGGTAGTAAAAACCTCAATTTGTACACTTTGCTCTCTATATTTCCCTGATTTATTTTTCTTCTTCTTTTCATTGAGTTTTAGGAACAAATGAATTATACCCATGGTGTTTTTTTGGGAAAATTAAGATAACCCATCCCCACTTAAATTTTTTGTATGATTGGATTTGTTTGAAACTAATCTGAAGTTGAGAGAGTATAGGTGTTCTTTTAGATGCTATTTTGATATGTAATTTATTTGAGCATTTGAACTCTGTGCCTTTGTTTTATCACTGTGATTCTTCCTCGCTTTGACAAGTTTAGCTTAGTTCCTTTGCATAAGTCTTCTTCAATCTTCACCCCTCAAACTAGTGGTAATGAATAACCGATGAATCAACTGACTATCAGCTCTCCAGTGTTATTTATTAGAAGCTATTGTCTAGAAGCTTTCTTCTTTTTGTTTGTGCTGGGGAGGTATTCCCAATCTGTTGATTTCAAAAATGTTTGAGGGTTAATGTAGACTTTGGTGAATGCTTTTCTGCTTCTGGTTCATCAATAGAAATGCAAATGCAAGTTCCATATGTGGTAATGAAAGTGGTCTGGTCTTGCTCCTGTATAAAAACACTTGTTTCGCACGACATACATGCTGTCTCTTTGGTTACCGTCAGTTAACCATGTTCTCATTGTATTTGGTCAGCTAAAACATAAAAAGTCTTAATTTTGCTATTATTTGATGTCAAGCTTGAGTACGTGCAATGCACAAGATAGAGTCCTGAAATTGTTGACTGAATTAATTTTGTGACTGTTCCTCATTCAGGTTTAACTATCGTCATATGGCCAACACCTTGTCCTTGTATAGGTAACCAAAAACCTGCCTTTTTTTTTCTTCTTTCCTGCTATAATGTAAACTTTTTTGGTTAATTTTTTCCTTAAATTGGATTTCCAGGACAGTTAAGCGGCTAGGAATACCTGATGAGAGGATAATACTCATGCTTGCAGATGACATGGCCTGCAACACTAGAAACAAGTATCCTGCTCAAGTTTTTAACAACGAGAACCATAGACTTAACCTTTATGGAGATAATGTTGAGGTTAGATCTTTCTAACCAATTACTAATTTGGCTTATTTGTGCATGCATATGTGGGGTGGGGAGGCTGGGGTTCATAGGGGGGGGGGGTAGTAGTTTGGTCTAGCCTAATGTTAACCTTTATGGAGATAATGTATTGTTTTATCCAAATTACTAATTTGGCTTATTTGTGCATGCATATGTGGGGTGGGGAGGCTGGGGTTCATAGGGGGGGGGGTAGTAGTTTGGTCTAGCCTAATGTTAACCTTTATGGAGATAATGTATTGTTTTATCCAAATTGTCATCACTCAGGTAGATTATCGAGGTTATGAAGTAACAGTGGAAAATTTTTTGCGAGTTTTAACTGGACGTCATGAGACTGCTGTTCCAAGATCAAAGCGACTCTTGAGTGATGAAGGCAGTCACATTCTTCTTTACATGACTGGGCATGGAGGAGATGAGTTTTTAAAGTTTCAAGACTCAGAGGAACTACAGAGTCATGATTTAGCTGATGCTGTGAAACAGATGAAAGAAAAGCACAGGTGAGAAAAATATACTCTTATAGCTCCTGCTTTTGACATATTCCTGAATAAAACTATAGAATGGGAAGTTGTATGGCTTTTGGAGGTCATGAGGAAATGTGTCTATCCCAATTTCCTTGTAATTTTTGAACAAATCTCACATAACATAGAATTTTTTTAAGTATAGCGTAGATAACTAGCAGAATTTGCCTTGTCTTTTGAGAACTATCTTTTTACAGTTACTGTTGGTGTCATGGACTCGGAACTGTGTCTGGGTGGGTAGGAACCTTGTTTTATGTTTAGCTTTGTGCGCACCTTGCTGATGGTCTATAGTTGTGACTTCTATGTAAAAATGGACTCGTGCCGTTGATGATGCTGCAAATTCAGATTTAAGGAGTTGTTGATAATGGTGGACACCTGTCAAGCAGCCACTCTCTTCAATCAGGTTTTTATCTGCATCAAAATAGAGCTTTACCTCTCCAAATATTACATTATTCAGTTTTTAGCCATAAATGCATGCATTTCGGATAGGAATGTTTCTCTTCAGTCATCTATTTATGTAGAAAATGCGTATATTTGTCAAAAGATTCAATTTTCTTCCAACTCTAAATAAATTCATTGCACTACTGATATGTTATTGGTGTGGATTCATTATCGTCATTTTTCTCCATGGAATCACATTATAACCCCCTCCTAATCAACATGTTTTTCATACATTTGCATTTCTAATAAATGTTTTGAAAATTTGTGAGCAGTCTGTCTAATCTATTCAAACTATTTCCCGGGAGGCATTCCCCTCACCTGTTTCATCAGTTCACTGATATTCTTGTTTTGGTGCAATTCTGAACTATTTTTGTTTACTTACAGATGTGGCATTCTGAAACTTCTATGTTTGTAGGCAATATAATGTGCTTTACCTGATGGCTGATCTGATGCAAAATTGATGATCTTTGCTCTCTATTTTGCAGCTTCAGTCCCCTGGTGTTTTGGCTATTGGAAGTAGCATGAAAGGAGAGAACTCGTACTCACATCACTTGGATTCTGATGTAAGTAATAAGATGAACTTTATGAATATATTACCACTTCCTGGTTACACAGAAACTTGTTACCGTTCTTATTCAATTCTTCATTTAGCGCAGGTTGGTGTATCTGTTGTTGATCGCTTCACCTATTATACCCTTGCTTTCTTTGAGAGGCTAAATATATACGACAATGCCTCATTGAGCAGGTAGGTACATCAACTTTGGAATTTGTAATAATAATAGGATAGCCATATTTGTTTTTGCACTGAAGTTTTTTCTTGTTGGCTTTCCTTTTTGACATTTTTGCTGCTTCCTCAAAGCATTTTCATACCTGAAAAGTGAACTCTGGTTTTCTGGTTATTTTTGCAGTCTTTTTAGTTCTTACAATCCAAGTTGGTTGATGTCTACTGCATACTACCGCAAAGATCTATACCAACGGCGTTTGGAGGAGGTATGGAGGTTCCAAATCTGTTTTACTCATAATCTTGCTTCTATGAGTCTTTAGATGATTGTTCTCTGTACTTCTCTAATATTTTTGTGACGAAGCTTTAAGGCTCAAGTGCACCATGAGAGCAGTGTGCAAAATTTCAAACTTCCTCCTATCGAATCTGCATTTTTTACTGCCTTAATTATTGTTGGTACTGTTTTCAGTATTATCGTGATGAACCGCTATGCATAATACCAAACTTCTCTAGGTACCCGTTACAACCTTCTTTGGGTCGGTGATGGAAACGATACACACCGATGCGGCCTACAAAGCCCTTTCAAGGAGAAATTCTGGCAGGTTTGAAGCCCAAACGTCTTTGGATCAGTCAGTGCACCACTCCGAGAGAAGAACGCCGATTAAAGTAAATGATCGGGATGAAACTCACAACATAAACCCTGAGGTGATTGTTTCTACCCTTCCCTTCTGCAGTTATCTACTTGCTTTAATCTGTATGTAACCCGTACCTTACGGCAGGGAAACAAGCAAGTATTGCAGGGTGAAGGAGGTGCAACAAAATGTCCATGGAGTACTTTCTGCAACAAATTTCAAAAGGCAGAAAATGTGGATTCATTGGTGAACTATGGCTTGGTAGCAATGATTCCTTTCTTGGTGATTTCGACATGGCTGGTTCGGTGATTTCTCCTATTACACTTTCTAACAAAAGGACTGTATTTGCTACCTTTGGTACAAAATAAATGAACTCAAACTCTTTTCTCTGGCACATGAATTCAAGTTTTTTTGTCCTTATGTTCTTTTTCCATAGTCACATTATGGAAAAATCAATTCTCGAGATGTGTTTGAGGGAGAAAAAAAGGGATAAAAGAAATCCAGATTTTAAAGTGAAATAACTATAACATTGAAAGCATGCGTGCAGGGAACATTCAACTTGCACTAACATAAAAGCTGTAGTACGAGCAAGAGAGCGGCGGCGGCAATGGAAGTGAGAACCAAATCCCAATGGCTGTTCAATTTTGTTCTCCTCAGTTTCACCTTCTACAGGTTCCATGGTCGTCTGCAACGCACCTTCTGGAGTAACAGAAGTTGATGGATAGGTTAACTTAATCGTTAAGCTTGTTTGAATAAATTTTCATTTAGATCACTAAAGTTCCAAAAGTTACGTTTCGGTCATTCCATAATAAAATGGTCAGTCGAGCGTTAACTCCATTCAAATTGATGATGTTGCATGTTAAAAACAATGGATAATATCTAGTTTGATCCTATATTGTAGCTAAAACATCAATTTGATCTTTAATAAAAAAATTTAGGGTAAAATATATCACATGTCACTTAATTAGAGGTTTAATAACTAACATACACATTTCTTCTAAAAGTAACAATCTAGTCGATTAAAATTTGGTGACAAACTAGTCATGTTTTTTTTTCTTCTAAAAAATTTATTATAGTCATTCCATTAATTTTTTGTGACAAACAAGTTACTTTTCTGTTAAAATGTAAACAAAAGACTTCGTATAATAATAGTTTTACTTTTTAAAATTTATACATTCTATTAATTAGGTCCTAAATAAAAATAATTTAATAAATTTAACCTTTCATATTTAGAATTTTCATTAGTAAAGTGACTGTAACTTCTAGTAGGCGATGTTTGTTGAAATTGACAATGGAGTATAAGAAAGAATTAGAGAGATAGGAAGAAATTTTGTTTTATTGATTTAAGAAGGATGATTTACAATGACTCATGCATCACCTCTTCATACACTAGCGTAAGCTGAAATCCTAGACTGTTAGTCTGTTAGGGATCATTCAACAACCATTTAACAACCTAACCGTTTTACACTTCTCATTGCTTAACATTCATCGTGCTTTCTAAGATCTGGAGAGACATCTTCAACATAAAAATGGAGAGTTTACTTCTGAAGCATTCGAACCAACTGGCTGCCAAAGGCTTTGTTAACACATCTGCTACTTGGCTGTCAGCTGGGATGTGGTTAACTTGAAGTTCCTACATTGCTATCTTTTCTCTCACAAAGTGCAGATCCAACTTGATGTGTTTGGTTTTCGCATGCAAAATAGGGTTGGCAGCCATTGCCACTGCACTGGTGTTATCACACCAAATTTTCGATACGCATGTTAACCCTACTCCAAGCTCGACAAGCACTGCTTTGAGCCAAGTTACTTCAGCTGCAGTGTCCGCTAGACTTCTGTACTCAGCCTCAGCAGTTGAACGAGCAATTGCACGCTGCTTCTTCGAGCTCTATGTGAGAAGGTGACCCCCATTGTAAACACAATAGCCTGACACAGAGCGTTTTTCATCTACATCTCCTCCCCAATCTGCATCTAAGAAAGCATTAAGTTGCACACAATCCTGTATTTGAGCAGGAAACCAAAGACCAAAACCAGTTGTGCCCCTCAAGTAGCGTAGGATTCGTTTTACAGCCATCCAATGTGCATCAGTAGGTTGCTGAAGAAACTGAGCAGCCTTGTTTACCGCAAAGGAGATGTCAGGACACGTGTGTGTAACATACTGAAGTGCACCCACTACACTTCGAAAGAGCTGCACATCAGCAAAAGGAATACCATCATGCTTGCTAAGCTTGGTAGAGGTGGCCATAGGCGTGCTAGCATAGTTGGAGTCTTGAAGATGGACCTTGTGCAGGAGCTCTAGGATGAATTTCCTTTGGCTAAAAAATAGACCCTTGTATGACATGTGCACTTCGAGCCCCAAAAAGAACTTGAGGGTGCCCAAATCTTTCAGTGAGAACCGTTCATGCAGCTGTGTAATGACATGTTCAACAACTGATTGAGAGCTACCTGTGATGATTATATCATCAACATACACAACAAGGTATGTTACACAAGCTTCAGATTTGAGAATGAAGAGGGAGTTGTCTGCCTTTGAAGACATAAAACCTAAGCTACAGAGAAATTCTTGTAGTTTAAGGAACCAATTCCTCAGAGCTTGTCGTAAGCCATATAGAGCTTTTTTTAACTTGCACACGAGCCTTCTCCCATCACCTGAGTTTTCCTCGAAGCCAGGAACCAGCTGCATGTACACATCCTCCTGCAAATCCTCTTTTAAAAATGCATTGTTTACATCAACTTGCCTAATTTCCCAGTGATGAGTAACTACCAACGAGAGAAGAACATTGATGGTTGCAAACCGAACCACGGGACTAAATGTATCCATAAAATCAAAACCAGGTACCTGAGCAAAGCCCTTTGCAACAAGCCTTGCCTTGTACCTTTCTACCGAGCCATCTGCTTTGAGTTTTACCCTAAAGAGCCATTTGCAGCCAACTGGTTTTCTTCCAGATGACAATTCCACAATATCCCACGTATTATTGCTCAGCAAAGCTTCATATTCAGCCATGACTGCAACCCTCCACTTGGGATCAGCAAGGGCATGCTGAATATCAACATGAGTTTCATGAAGTTGTACATTGTATATCTTGGGCTTGACAATGCCATTTTTCCTTCTCGTGACCATAGAATGAGTATTGATAAGGTTAACTGAAGATGGAGATGATGACCTTAGCGATGAACCAGTGTGTTGAATTGGTGCCTCAAGACATTCTTCTTCTGGCTCAGTTAATGGCGAGGACAAGGCATCGTTCACATTATCCTGCTGCCTCGAGATTCTATCTTCAGACTGTGTGTTGTGAGACCCTGAAGGCTGCACATGGAACCATCATGTACACCACCCTTCTCAAAGTTGGAGTCAGTGCACCTTTCATTGTCACCCTGCATTTCAGCCATAGGGTCATTAGTATCTGTATGAGGTGTATGATCAGTGGGAGCAGTTGTAGAACCATCAGTCTTTGCATGGGTTGCATGGTCAGTGGGTGCAACATTACAAGCATCAGTCTCTGCATGAGATGCATGGCCAGCTGCTTCTTCACATGCCACATTCCCACCATTGTGTCTGACATCCTTTGTTGGAAGCACAGGGACAATATGTGATCGAGTCCTTGTATTAGGTGAGTCTTTTGTGGTTCCTGCATTCACAAAGGGAAAAATGTTTTCATCAAATACAACATTCCTGGAGATGAAAACCTTTCCATCCTGAGCAAGACAGAGATATCCATGCTGAAGAGGGGAGTATCCAAGAAAGGTACATGGTGTAGATCGAAGATCCATCTTGTGTCTATTAAACGGTCTAGTGTGTGGATAGCACAAACACCCAAAAACCTTTAGAAAATTGTAGTCAGGCTCTGTGCCATAAAGCTTCTGAATTGGAGAGGAATTATCTAACACTCGTATGGGCATCCTGTTAATGAGGTATACTGAACTTAGGGCAGCATGGGACCAAAACTTCAAAGGTAGACCGGCTTGAGCCAAAAGCGTGAGAGTGGTTTCAACCACATGCTTATGTTTCCTTTCAACGATTCCGTTCTGTTGAGAGGTGTGAGGACACGACTTTCGCAGTTTAATGCCAATCTTTAGAGCAACAGTTTTTAGGAATCGAAATTCCCCTCCCCCATCAGATTGTAGGGCAAGTATCTTGGAGTCAAATTGCGTGTTAACCAAACTAACAAACAGTTCAAAGACAACAGAAACATCACTTTTATTCTTGAGAAGGTACATCCATGTGTTTCGAGAATACAAATCAACAAAAAGAACAAAATATCGAAATCCATTAGAGCTTGCAGGTGCAGGGCCTCAAACATCTATTTCTACAAGCTCAAATGGTTTGCTATACATTGAACTAGAGGTAGCAAAAGGTAAAACATGGCTTTTGCCCATTTGACACGCCATACACACAATCGAGCTTTCTGTTGACACTGTTTTGTTGGAGATTCTCTTGACAACTTCAGCAGAGGGATGACCTAAACGTCTGTGCCAAAGCCAATATTCTGAATCATTCTTCACACGAGCATGAAAACATAAAGTTGGTTCTTGACTCTTTGATACAACAAAAATCCTCATGAAACTCAAAGAAAACTTTATTATCCTTGGAAAATTTAGCAACAGACATCAAATTCTTTGTAATTTGAGGGACATACAAAACTTGATCAAGGCATAATGTTCTATCATTAGCACCCAGATATGACTGACCAACATGTTGTATAGACAGTGCACTACCATCACCTAAGTGCACTTTGCCATTTCCACAATACATATGACTAGAAACTAATAAATCAGACTCACTTGTTACATGATGAGTTGCACCTGAATTTGGAAACCATTTAGAGAATGAAGTTTTACATGCAACTGTTAATGAGTGAACCTGAGCATCCTCTTCCATACTACCATTTGCATCTTCCCCATGACACGCAACATAAGGACTGTAGGACGCTTCCTTTGCACCAGAGCAGTATGTGCAAACATTAGCTTGAGGTTTTGCACCAGCACTATCATCCCTGGATTGAGAGAATATTACTTTGAAATTCTTATCGAACCTATGCCAACATTGATCAACCAAGTGACCAACTTTGCCACAGAGTTGGCACTGAGGTCTAACTTTGCCTTTGTATTGATTGCTAGCATTGGTGTGATTCTTGCGTTCTTCATCACCATTTCCTGTAGAGGCATGAGAGTTGGATTGTTTGGCTGCAAATTTGGTGTAATTGATCCCAACAGAGAACCTTGATGTGTCTTCAAGCCTTGTTTCTGCATCAACAAGAATTGATACAACATTGTCAACAGTGTAAGCCATCTAGCTGGCTGTAATGGCTGCAACCGTTGGCTCATATTCTATAGGCAAACCATTTAGGATTGTAGTAATTTTTTCAACATTGGACACAGAATTACCGCAAGATCCTAACAAATCACATATTTCTTTAATAACCATAGTGTATTCACGCATCGTATGGGAACCTTTATTTAAGGAGCGAAGACGACAATGAAGATTCATAATCTTTGTCGTTGAGAGAGTTGAGTAAGCTCTAGTAACTGCACTCCACACAGCAGCTGTGGTTTCAGATCCCACAAGCTGAGGTAGCACTGATGAACTAACCGTTGACAGCAGCCAAGAAGCAAGAGAGCTATCTTGCTTTACATATTGAAGATACGCCGGATTGGGAATAGTTTCTCCAGCCCTATTGTGAGCTATCTTGGAAGGAATCGGCACTGAACCATCCAGATAATCTTCTAAGCCCAAGCCTCTGATTGTGAGCACAACTTGCTGCTTCCACAACAGGTAATTCGTCTCATTCAAGCAGACATTAACTCTCTTGTTTGAGAACAACTAAGCTTCAAGAATTTGATCATCATCAACCGTAACAACAGAAACATCAAGGGGAGCCATGGATCAAGAAGCAGAACGAGACAAAGGAAAGAATCAAGGAAGAAGAAGACCAAAAAGAAACAAAATACCAGGAAGGTTTAACACTAAGCAACTGATACCATGTTGAAATTGACAATGGAGTATAAGAAAGAATTAGAGAGAATAGGAAGAAATTCTGTTTTATTGATTCAAGAAGGATGATTTACAATGACTCATGCATCACCTCTTTATACACTGGCATAAGCTGAAACCCTATATTGTTAGTCTGTTAGGGATCATTCAACAACCATCTAACAACCTAACCGTTTTACACTTCTCATTGCTTAACATAAGATTAGAATGAGTCTGTTAGTTGTGTAATAGTGAAATGACTGTCTGTCAAGCTATCACATTTGTCGATTATCGAGCTAATAGATAGTAGCATGGAGTGTAACAAGTGGTCGAAGGATAAGTCAAGAGGGTGCAACGTCAAACTTTTTAAATATAAATTGTTAATTTTATTGAATTATTTTTTAACTAAGACCAAATTAAAAGTTTATATAAGTTTTGAGACTATAATTGTTATTATACTTGATTATGTTTCAATTTTAATACCAGAGTGACTTGTTTGTCACAAAATTTTAATTGAATGGGTACATTATTTTCTTTAAAAGAAAAATGACATGTTTGTCACAAAATTTTATTTGAGCGATTAGATTGTTACTTTTAAAAAAAGGCTTAATGCACTTCCCCGCTAAACTTTATCTATTTTTTCAACTTGCACTTTAAAATTTATTTTAACCACTTTTGCCCCCTAATATTTTCATCGCTACTCATATTGCCCCCTGCTGTTAAAAAAATCTGTCTTGACCAATCAAAACACACCACGTCATTTTCTTTATTTATTTTTAAATTTTAAAATAAAATAAAAATATTAAAATATTTATTAATTTAATTATATTTCCCAGATCACCTATTTTCATCCCCGAAAGAAGAGAGAAATGGGAGGTTGCAGTCAACCCGCCATGATTGCAGTGAAAGGATATTACTGTTCTTTTGAAGAAGGAAAAAATCCGTCCTTTGGAAAGCATTTGGAGAAGTATTAGTAGATGGCATGTTTATTTCGAAATTATTTGGCCCTTGACAATCACTAATTTGTCTCCGTCTTTAACGCGGTGGGAACTGGGAACCATATAATTAACATCAATTTTGATCAAGAAATATTTAGATTGTTTAACGAGAGATGAACAGTCTCTTGGATTACTGCACAATGCCTCATATCAAACTGTAATCAGGGCAGAGAGAAATAGGAGCGGCAACATTCACATCGATTACTTTTCTGCTCCCCTTATATTCATCATAAATGATGTTTCAAACAGAGATCATAGGAGGGAAATCAAGTGACTACAACATATAAACTCATATATTGTTGAATAATTGGAGAAGAAGGAGGGGGTATTTTGGTATTTTAGAAAATATAATTACATTGATAAATATTTTAATTTTTTTATTTTATTTTAAACTTTAAAAATAAATAAAGAAAATAATGTCGTGTTCTAATTGGTTAAGACATATTTGTTAAGGGTAGAGGGTAATATGAAATGGCAAAAATATTAAAGAGCAAAAGTAGTTAAAATAAACTTTAAAGGGCAAGTTGAAAAAACATGTGAAGTTTAAGGGAGAAAAGGGCATTAAACCTTAAAAAATGACATATTCATGCCCTAAACTTATAAATACAACAAGTATAAGGATTAGAGATGGTCATCTGATCTGACCCATACTCGACAGGTTTTGACTTAATCCAACTCTATAAAAATTAAGGATATACTATATTTTTAAATCGATTACGGATTGACTAAAAATTCAGAAGGCGGATTCGGGTATATGCTAGAAATTCCCCACCTCGTCTCGCCCCGGTATATTTATTTATATATATTATATTATATTTATAAAAATATCATTATATATAAATACTTTTATGGGTTTGAAGCTATTTTTTTGTTTTTGTTTTTGGTTTGTACTTATCGTAAAATTTTGTTAGATGTTCAAGTTTTAATATGTTCGATTCTAACGATCAATGATTCAAGTTTATTCTTTAAATATGTAATTTAAAAGGCTTAATACAACTTTCCCCCCTAAAGTATATCCGATTTCCCAACTTGCCCCTTAAACTTCATTTTGCCCACTTTTCCCCTTAAACAATTCATCGTTACCCATTTTGTCCCATTCTGTTACCCTTTTTCTGTTAAAAAAGGCTTAATACAACTTTTCCCCCCTAAACTATACCCGATTTCCCAACTTGCCCCCTAAACTTCATTTTGTCCACTTTTTCCCCTTAAACAATTCGCTGTTACCCATTTTGCCCCATTCCGTTACCTTTTTCCGTTAAAAAAATTTCGGCCAATAACATGCTGCCACGTCATCAACGGGTTGACTAAGTCAATCCGTCTGGTTATATTAAAAGGGTAAATGACATGTCAAGCCTGCCAGGTTTGTTTTTGTAACACCCGGGTTTAGGGGTGAGGTGAAAATAATATTTTAATATTATTCGGGCTTGGTTTATAATTAAAATGATTCTTTTAAATTCCGGGTTTCAAAAATAATCAATTAAAGGGGGACCAAATTGATTTGATTTCAAATTTGAGGATCCTTAAAGAATTAAAAGGATAGCCATTCATTAATGGCCTTTTGGGTAATTTACCCATCTTCAAATTTAAATCCCCTTTTCCTATTATCTTTCCACTATTCACCCTCTCCTTCATCTCCTCCCAACGTGAAAGAGCTCTTCTCCCCCATGTTACTATTCCATTCAAAAAGCTTCTCCATTTCAACTCTATTTTGAAAGGTAATAACGTTTTTGACTTCTCCTCAACCCCCTCTCTTTAAAAGTACCATTTATTTTCATTTTCATTGAAGTTTTGAAAATGGGGTTTTCAAAGGATTTAATTAAAAATGGTGCCTTTGTGTAGCTAAGCCTAATATTTCGATTTGTTATGGTTAGTTATGGAATATAGGAGCCAAATGACACTACATATGTGAATTTCAAATGATTTTGAACAATTTTCGGATTTGGGAAAACTTGGGGTTTTGGAGGGTTTTGGGTGAGTTTTGGGGGTTGTTTTAGGTGGGTTTTGATAGGCTTTTGATAGTACTATGGATATGGGTTGGATTGGGATCATTGGCGGGTGTAATGGAAGTTGAAAACATGGTTTTTGGACATGGTCTTGGGGCCATCCGAATTGGTGAAAAATGGAAATTGTTCATGCTTGCAAGGTAGTTTGTGGTTGAATTGCATTCCGGGTTAATTCCAAAGATGATTTATTGATGGTGGATGTTTTGTTTGTGTTTGGGATTGATTAGAATCGAGTTTGGGCATCGGTGAAGCATCGGAAGTAAATCCGGGAATTTGAAGACGGTTGCTTGCTTGGTCTTTGAGCTTGGAAGCTTAGGTGAGTGGTTAATTGTTTTACATGGTTTTAAAATGGTTGGTTCGGGTATGTGGACTAGGTTGGGCTTGGTAGACCCACCTAGAGTTAGGATTAGGGTAGTAGCCTAATCCTAAACTTGATTTAGAGCCTTGGATGAACTCATGTATGTGGTTGTGTATGTCTCGTATGAAATGTGATATGTGTGCTCAGGTATATTGTATTACACATGTGAGATGAGATATGACTTGTGATGCTTGAGACATGCATGATGATGGTTGTTGGTGAGTACGTGCTAAGCACGGAATTGATTGAAATGAGTAATGTGAAATGAGTAAATGTTGGCACTAGTATACTTGAATACAAATGATCGATCATTAGGATGTTAGTGTGTACACATGAGTCTAAAGTCGCGCGTGGCCTTGGTGGCATTGAGTCACCAAGGAGAAGTACGGGTTCGCCCGGAAATTGTATTTAAATATAGTCGGTGATGAGTGGAATCCCATCGACGGGGCGTGAGGATGAGTGGAATCCCCTCCGCGAGACCGGTAATGAGTGAAATCCCACCGTGAGGTAATGTGGTTGTTGGATGTGAATTCCAACATGTCTATCCGCGTATTCGGGTCATAGCTAGGTGCCAATGTTGTTTGATAAGTATATCAAGGGGTTGAGGTCTATGATCTTTAATGGGATGCTTGAATGTGAATACATGTATTGTGGAATTGAGTTTATGATCATGGCATTTATATTGTCTATTTGCTCATGCATCTTTACCTTGTGGCTTTGTGGATCCTTGGTATATTCGTGTTTTACCTTGGTTAGATCGTGCTTGGACCCTGCAATGTTGAGGTTTGATTTTAGAGCTTACCCTCACTAAGCATCATTGCTTACGCTCTCTTTGTTCAACATTGCAGATCCTTAGTTCGCGGGTTGCTCGAGCAAGTGGAGGGCCTCCAAGTGTGGTTGTTAGCCTTGAGTGCTTCAAGTATGAGTTTTTAATGTTGGACATGTAATAGTTTGAGCAATGTGACATGTGTTGTTTTGGATAGTTGTTGGTTGTTTAGGAGCATGTTTAGACTCCTTGATATCTTGCTTTTGTATGGTTTGTGTGGCCATGTTGAATTGTAACTCATGCCTAAATTGCTCATTTTGAATGTTAGCCATGTGCCTTAGATGTTGTCTTTATGTTTGAATGATGTTGAATGAATGCATGTCTTGTGAGGTCTTTCCTTAGTGTTAGACTTGTCTTAATCTTGTTGAAGCATGCTAATATAGTTGGGTTGCCTTAGGTTTAATTGTTATGATGTTGTAGGGTGTTTTGGTGGTGTTTTGGGGCACCCTTATGCCTTAAAACAGCCAAAACGAGTCTGCAGACAGGGGGCGTTTCGGAACGGGTCACCCTGTTCCGATACGGTTCCTTTGCATATGGCCTATTGTTTCGAAACGGATGGGGGTCGTTTCGGAACATTTTTGCTACT
The DNA here is from genome assembly GCA_030270665.1 of Hibiscus trionum. Lineage (NCBI taxonomy): Eukaryota > Viridiplantae > Streptophyta > Magnoliopsida > Malvales > Malvaceae > Hibiscus > Hibiscus trionum. The sequence continues at coordinate 77,248,541 of BSYR01000003.1, read as the reverse complement.
TGAATTTTGAGAAATTGGCGAGATAAAGGCGTTCCGAAACGGGCCTTTGATGTTTCGAAACGGTCAAATCTCGTTGACCACGAGAAATTGACCGTCAAGGTCGTTTCGATACGGGTCACCCCTGTTTCGAAACGGTCACCCTATGGTTGACCCTGGCCTGTTGACTAAGTCAAGGCGTTTCGGAACACCCTAAGGGCGTTCCTAAACGGCCTGCTGTAAAGGACTAAAATGAGATGTTTAATGTTTTGTTTGGTCGGAGTATGTTACATTGTTTGTATTTTCCGCTGCCGTGCTTCACATAGGTTTTAATTATGCCTATAGACAAGATAAAATAAAAAGGAAATTTTCTGGGTCGTTAACCGAGGGGAAGCCTTAACGAGTTTCGCTTCGGTTTTCCCCGTGTGGCCCACTCGGATCGGTCATCCGACCAGACCTGGACGAGGGGGTTACACTTGTTGGTATCAGAGCCTAAGGTTTCCGAGACCTTGGGCAGGTAAGTGAGGTAAGTTCAAGTTTTAAATTGAAGTGCATGATGTTTGCTTGCCTTGAAAGAATGGTTGCTTGTTTGACAAGTATGATTTACTGTTTATTCGAAAGTATGTGTGTGTGTGAGTCCCATTGCTACTATTACATTGGAAAAATGATTTTTTTAGTGAGGGAACGTACTTGAACACTTGGAAGCCTTGCCTTGCTAACCCAGCTTGTATGTTTTGTTGTTGTGGTTGTAGTTGATATCTGTGAGAGCGATGTCTAGACCGAGAGGTAGACCGAGAGTGGTTCGTCAAGAACCACGGGTTGCGGCTCCTGTTGAGCCGACAGTTGGTGCGGGGGCTCACCTTGAAGGGCCGGTGGCCGCGGGAGTTGGCGCTCCTCCACCACCTCCACCACCACCACCTCCTCCACCTGGAGTTGGGGGCGAGGAAGGAGCCGGAGGGGATGGACCTCAAGGTGGCCAAGGTCCAGCTGGAATTGACATGACTCCGCTTGTGCAAGCAATAGCGGGAGCATTCCAGGCCGCAGTTGCGGGAGCTCAGGCTGCAGCTCAGCCTAGGTGTGACGATGCCAATCTACCTTTGGAGAGGCTCCGTAGCTTGGGGCCGAGGAGTTTAGAGGATCTACTCCGGAGAGGTCGGAGTTATGGTTGGAGAAGACAGTTCGTATCTTGGCTCAGATGGGTTGTGCGGGCGCACGTAGATTGGGTTGTGTGATCTCGTTGCTTCAGGGTGATGCCTACACCTGGTGGGTCACCATTACTACCGGGGTTCCAGAGACAGAGATTGATTGGGATTTCTTTGAGACCGCTTTCCGGAAGAGGTACTTGGGACCGAGGTACTTAGATGAGAAGAAGCGAGAGTTCATGGCTCTTACTCAGGGAGAGGCTTCTGTGACTGATTATGAGATCCGCTTCGTTTGCTTGAGTCAGTATGCCCCAGAGCTGGTTCCTACTGAAGTGGAACGCTGTAACCGATTCCGCTACGGATTGAATGAAGAGGTTAAGAGGTATACACTAGCTTCTGACTACTCAGACTTTGATGTATTGGTCGCGAGGGCCAAAGATTTGGAGCATAGTTTGGGTTCGGCCAAACGATCTGGTGGTTCTAGTTCTGGCAAGAGGCATAACCACTTTGATGGTAGAGACGCCAAGAGGCACAGAGGTGGCAGACATCAGTTCGATCATAGACGTGGCGGTGGCCACCATGGTAGGGGCCATCCGGGCCATAGAGGAGGAGGGCGTTTGCCCGAGTGTACCCGTTGTGGGAGACAGCACGCTGGTGAGTGTTGGGGTAACTTCCATGCTTGTTGGAACTGTGGTTCGAGGGACCACTTTAGGAGGGATTGTCCGCACCAGGCGGCTCAGGCACCGAACATTGCTTAGGCTCCTGCGAGAGCGAATGATTTTCAGAGAGGCCGTGGGCGCGGTCGTGGCTACTTCCAGCCTAGGGCTGATGCACCTAGGGTAGATGCTCAGAGGAACCTTGCTCATGTTGTGGCTGTGCAGCCAGAGGCAGGAGGACCAGCGAGAGTATATGCTCAGAGAGAGACCGGGAACGACACTGATGTGATAGCAGGTAATTTCGAGTTACAGTCTATGTCTTTGCTTTCTTTGGTTGATTTGGGTTCTACGCATTCCTACATTTTGAGTGAGCATGCACAGAAGTTAGATATCCCTGTTGAGATCTTAGATGTAGGTATGCATGTTACTAGTTCTTTTGGTGAGACAGTTGTGGTTAGACGTATGTATATTAGATGTCCACTGAAGATTCAGGGTCATGTGTTTTCAGTTGATATGATGGAACTTCCCTTCTATGGTTTTGATATTATTTTGGGTATGGATTTGTTGGTTGAGCATCGGGCTAGTGTGGATTTTGAGACAAAGAGAATTTCTTTGAAGCTTTCTGATGACTACGAGATAGTAGTAGTTGGCGAGAACATTAAGTTCTTGTCTAATGTGGTGTCAGCTTTAGAGGCTCATAGGTTGATGGACTCTGGATGTGGGGCTTATTTAGCTTATGTTATGAATCCGGATATGAGTGAAGCTAGACCGAAAGATATCAAAACAATGTGTGACTTTCCAGATGTGTTTCCTGAAGAGTTGTCGGGTTTGCCTCCTGACAGAGATGTTGAGTTTGTGATTGAGACAGTTTCAGGGTCTAATCCAGTTTCGATAGCTCCGTATCGTATGGCTCCGAAAGAGTTGAAAGAATTGAAGAGTCAGTTGCAAGAATTATTAGACCGTGGTTTCATTAGGCCTAGTAATTCTCCGTGGGGTGCTCCAGTGTTGTTTGTGAAAAAGAAAGATGGTAGCATACGCATGTGCATTGACTATAGGCAGTTGAATCAGTTGACTGTGAAGAACAAGTATCCGTTGCCTCGTATAGATGATTTGTTCGATCAGTTGAGAGGTGCTTCAGTGTTCTCGAAGATAGATTTGAGATCCGGGTACTATCAGTTGAAGGTGAAAGAGTGTGATGTTCCGAAGACAGCTTTTAGGACTAGATATGGTCACTATGAGTTTCTTGTGATGCCATTTGGGCTCACGAATGCACCAGCAACATTCATGGACATGATGAACAGAATTTTCAGAGACTATCTAGACCGTTTTATAGTTGTCTTCATTGATGACATACTTGTGTACTCGAAGACAGAAGAAGAGCATGATGAGCACTTGAGACTTGTTCTACAGAGATTGTTGAGCAACCAGTTGTATGCGAAGCTTAGTAAATGTGAGTTCTGGATTCAAAAGGTTGTATTTCTTGGCCATGTTGTTTCGGCCGAAGGCATCCGAGTTGATCCATCGAAGATTGAGGCTATTGTTGAGTGGAAACAACCTAAGTCCGTGACCGAGATTAGGAGTTTCCTAGGATTAGCCGGTTACTATAGGAGATTTGTTGATGGTTTCTCTAGAGTAGCTGCTCCTTTGACTAAATTGTTGCAAAAAGGAGTCAAATTTGAATGGTCAGATGCAAGACAGAAGGCCTTTGAGAAATTGAAAGAAGCTTTGACAAATGCTCCAGTGTTAGTGCAACCTGTTTCAGGTAAGGAGTTTGTGATTTACAGCGATGCTTCCTACGTAGGCCTAGGATGTGTTTTGATGCAAGATAGAAGAGTTGTTGCGTATGCTTCTAGACAGTTGAAAGTTCATGAGAAGAACTATCCTACTCATGACATAGAGCTAGCCGCAGTTGTGTTTGCATTGAAGATTTGGCGTCATTACTTATATGGTGAGAAGTGTATTGTCTACACCGATCACAAGAGCTTGAAGTATCTGATGACACAAAAAGAGTTGAACTTGAGACAGAGAAGATGGCTAGAGTTGTTAAAAGATTATGATTTGACCATTGAATACCATCCGGGTAAAGCAAATGTTGTAGCCAATGCTTTGAGCAGAAAAGTGGCCGTTGAGCTGAGAGCTATGTTTGCTAGATTGAGTGTGTCCGATGATGGTGGTTTGATCACCGAGTTGCAAGTAAAGCCCTCCTTGATTCAGTTGATTAGAGAGAAGCAGTTGCAAGATGCGAGCCTAGTTCCTCATGTTCAGGACATAGCCGAAGGAAGACCGACTGAGTATAATTTCAGTGGTGAGAGCTTGTTGTGCTTTAGAGATAGAATTGTTGTACCAGAAGATGTTGAGTTGAGACGTCAGATTTTGAGTGGAGCACATTCGAGTCCCTTTTCTATGCATCCGGGTAGTACTAAAATGTACAGAGATTTGAAGAATGATTACTTCTGGGTTGGTTTGAAGCGAGATGTAGCCGAGTATGTGAGCCGTTGTATGGTTTGTTAGAGAGTGAAGGCAGAACATCAGGTTCCTTCAGGTTTGCTACAGCCTTTGAAGATTCCGGAATGGAAATGGGAAAGGATCACCATGGATTTTGTGTCGGGGTTGCCCTTGTCTCCTTCGAAGAAGAACTCCGTCTGGGTGATTGTTGATAGGTTCACTAAGTGTGCTCACTTCTTAGCAGTGAACACTACGGATTCCTTAGACAAGTTGGAAAACTTGTACATCCGTGAGATTGTGAGACTTCATGGAGTTCCGAAGTCTATTGTTTCAGATAGGGATCCTAGATTTACTTCGAGGTTTTGGGGTTGCTTGCATAGTGCTTTAGGTAGCCATTTGCATTTCAGCACATCTTACCATCCTCAGTCCGATGGGCAGTCAGAGCGAGTGATACAGATTCTAGAGGATATGCTTCGTTGTTGTGTGATTGATTTTCAGGGTTCTTGGGAGAAGCACTTACCGTTGGTTGAGTTTGCTTACAACAACAGTTATCACTCTAGCATTCAGATGACACCTTATGAGGCTTTGTATGGTAGACGATGTAGGACTCCGATTTGTTGGGCTGAGACAGGTCAGAGATTGTTACCTATGCCAGACTTGCTTAAGGGAACTACCGACAAAGTAAAGTTGATTTGTGACCGGTTGAAAGCAGCTTCCGATCGTCAGAAGTCTTATGCAGATTTGAAGAGGAAAGAGATTGAGTACTCAGTGGGCGAGAAAGTGTTTCTGAAGGTATCTCCGTAGAAGAAGGTGATGAGATTTGGCCGGAAGGGCAAGTTGAGTCCGAGGTTCATTGGTTCGTATGAGATAGTTGAGCGGATTGGGCCTGTAGCTTATCGTTTGAGGTTACCTTCTGAGTTAGAGAAGATCCATGATGTCTTTCATGTGTCTATGCTTATGAGATCTAGATCGGATCCTTCGCATGTGATGCCCGTTGAGGAGATAGAGTTAAATCCGGATTTGTCCTATAATGAAGAACCCGTTGAGATACTTGCTTCTGATAGCAAGGTGTTGCGTGGCAAGACCATAGAGTTGGTCAAGGTGTTGTGGAGGCATAGAGGTGTGGAAGAGGCCACGTGGGAGAGGAAAGCGGATATGGTTGAGCAGTTTTCGTATTTGTTTCCACCAGGTAATTTCGGGGACGAAATTCCTTAAGTGGGGGAGAGTTGTAACACCCGGGTTTAGGGGTTAGGTGAAAATAATATTTTAATATTATTCGGGCTCGGTTTATAATTAAAATGATTCTTTTAAATTCCGGGTTTCAAAAATAATCAATTAAAGGGGGACCAAATTGATTTGATTTCAAATTTGAGGATCCTTAAAGAATTAAAAGGATAGCCATTCATTAATGGCCTTTTAGGTAATTTACCCATCTTCAAATTTAAATCCCCTTTTCCTATCATCTTTCCACTATTCACCCTCTCCTTCATCTCCTCCCAACGTGAAAGAGCTCTTCCCCCCATGTTACTATTCCATTCAAAAAGCTTCTCCATTTCAACTCCATTTTGAAAGGTAATAACGTTTTTGACTTCTCCTCAACTCCCTCTCTTTAAAAGTACCATTTATTTTAATTTTCATTGAAGTTTTGAAAATGGGGTTTTCAAATGATTTAATTAAAAATGGTGCCTTTGTGTAGCTAAGCCTAATATTTCGATTTGTTATGGTTAGTTATGGAATATAGGAGCCAAATGACACTACATATGTGAATTTCAAATGATTTTGAACAATTTTCGGATTTGGGTAAACTTGGGGTTTTGGGTGAGTTTTGGGGGTTGTTTTAGGTGGGTTTTGATAGGCTTTTGATAGTACTATGGATAGGGGTTGGATTGGGATCATTGGTGGGTGTAATGGAAGTTGAAAACATGGTTTTTGGACATGGTCTTGGGGCCATCCGAATTGGTGAAAAATGGAAATTGTTTGACACGCGTCGTAACGTGTCAAGAATAATTTCCTTCTTCCAAATAAATAAAATAAATAAAGAAATTAAATTGAGTATAGATAGGGAAGTAGGAGTCGAACCCACAGGGACTTGGAACTTTCTTTCTCGCGCTTTTGTAGTTTCTGAACCAAGAGTTGTTGTTGGAACTATGATAATGTGATTAGGTGGGGGTTGTTTTAATGAAATGCAATTGTTCACGAAAGTAAAAGAAAGCTTTGAAGATAGTTTAAAGTAAATATGAGATTATCAGCCCCGGGCTTCCGCGTTGACTTGTTCTACCCGGTTCCATGGTAAAGATTTTTATTTCGAAAAACTTGTTGGCAAAATCACTTCAAGGCCAATCCTTGAGTTTTTTGTTTGTAAACTGAATTTCCAAAATCAATTTTTGGATTCAGTTTTGATAATTTGTCTAAACCAACCCAATGTTTGAGAAAACAAATTAATTAAGCTCGCAACCAACTCGAAAAGTCATTTCTATAAAAACGATTCGATCTCAATTTCACTTAGTAATCTATTTACTAAGTGTGTTCCTTGGAAGTCGGATTTGTTTCAATAACCGATCCTTCCTCCCACTTGATAGATCAAAACAATTGTTTTTTTCTCCAAAGTCAATCTTTGGGTTTTAAAAATCATTTTGATTTAGAAAATAAAGTTTAAAGAAATTGAGAGAAGTTTTCGAAACGTTTGAAGCATAGTTTCAAACCTCGCCTTGAGAACGCGTCATTGCAAAAGCCTTCGGCTTTAAAAGATCTAGCCGAGCATGGTTATTAAATTAATCATGCTCGACATATAAGAAATAATTAAAAGAAAAGATAGAAGAAAAGAACTTTAAAAAACTAAAGGAGAAGAATTTCCCAAGAGGAGAAGAAATGATGTTCAATTCCTAATTGAATGATGACAATACTTACCCCAAAGAGGGGTATTTATAGTAGTTGAAAACCCTAAAAACCTAAGATGATAAATCCTAAAATAAATTTAAATAAAATTACATAAGATAAATATCAAAGTTTTAAACTTAAAAGATAAAATTCGGATGATAGGCTATCTTGATAAGTGGACTGATAGGTTATCAAGCTTGCTGACGTCATCTTCTAGAAGGTGCTGACGTGGCGCCCAGTCAGCATTCATGCCCTGGTTCATGCCCATGAATCTGCCCACGAATTCAGTATTTTCTGCAGCACTTCAACTCGTTTCTGTCATTACGTATCCTGCACAAGAACAACACAAAAACGCCCAATTAAGTCCTTCAAACATATATATTCGATCAAATCAAGGACTAAAAACATAACCAAAATAAACACTTATCAAATTCCCCCTCACTTATCCGATGCTTGTCCTCAAGTATCTCAAAATTAAATAATCTTAAGTCCAAGTTTTCATCCTTAATTTCACGAAGTCCCAAAAATTCTCAAAATGATTAAGCATCTAATTATGAGAGAAAACTAAGGAGCAAAAATAGATAAATGGCAAGACTAATAAATTAAAACTAAGACGACATTCTAAAAACTCTACTAATATCAATGATGCAAACCAAGTACCCTCACAAGGAATCGCTCATGTCACTCAAAGTGTTTAAGGGTAGAGAAAAATCACTCGAGCCTAAGCTAATTAGAGCATAACCATAAGCTTGTGTTTAAATCTAATCTCCACTACTAACATGAATATGATGCAAAAATCAAGAGGTCTTAAATAAGGGTTGTAATGGGGCTAAGGTAAGGGTAGGATAAAGGCCGAAAATAAGGGCTAAAACTCAAGACAAAAAATCATCTCAAAAAATATATTCGAAACTTTTTTTTTTCTTTTTTTTTCATTCGAACCAAACTGCTTGTCAGTGTACTTTTTCTCTTTTCGAACTGCACTGTTTTTTTCTGGTTTTATTTTTCTGCAGACTCGAACAATTTCCTGCACTGTATATTCGAATCAATTCTGCACCGTATATTCGAATCAATTCCGCACAGTTTTTTTTTTCTCTGCACAGTGTAATACACTGCTGCACTGCACTGATTCGAATCTGTTATTTTTTTTTTGAAGACGATTTTTGTCTTGAAAAAGGGAACAAAAATGATGGATTTGAGAAGGAAATTGGATTAGGCTTAAAATGTGGTAATTTTCAAGAAAAAGGCTAAGGCTCAAAGATTGTTTCACTAGGGGAAATTAATTAAAGGGAAGGTGATTTATTTGGGAAGAGAAGTGGTTAAACCTAGTGCCTCTATCATATTAAAGCATCATAATCAATCAATGTAATCTCAAAAAGAATTTAAAAACAAGTTCTAGAATGCAACTAATATAGCTAGGCACACTCAAAGAAACAAAGAGCAAATATCATGCATGCTCATTAGGCTCAAAAACTCACAAATATGTCTTGTGTACTTAGGTAAGCATCATGTGAATTAATAGAGAAATAAAATGTCATATAAAAGATTAAAAATTAATCATGCCAAAAATCTACCATGCAACCTAGAATTTCTTAACAAGATAGATACAAAGCCATATGAAAAATAGTGAGACAAGGCCAAATTAAAGATTTAAACAAGAAACTTAGATTAAATAAAATTAAAAGAATAAGAGAGCAATTAAACGGATAAGCAAAGAAGAATTTGACAAATATTTCTCCCCCTCACTTAAAGCATTTTGTCCCAAAATGTAAAAGAAAATAAAAGAGAAGAAATAGGAAACTCCCTTATTTAACATCGATTGTGGCAGTGCAAACAAGTGAAGGTTCGAGTTCGACCGGAGGAGTGGTATATGCTTGCTGCCATGTTCTCACCATGGTGATCGAAAGAACGAATGAGGTAAGAGGAGAGGGTAATCGAAGGAGATGAAATTGAATGGAAAAAACTTGACGGTGGGGTGGGTCAAAAAGCTAGAAATTGATTTTTGTGCTTGTTTTATTAAAACTCACTGGAGGAAATAAAGCTCACTAAGGATTTTGGAATTATAAAAAAAAAGAATGGGGGAGTGATCGGTGGGGAGATAAGGGTTGTTTGAATGAGTTTAAAATATGGGTGATGTGATTGGGTGATAAAGGGATAAAAATCTGAATTTTAAATTAAAAATTTGCCCATAAAATCTTGATAGCTTCTCATCTCTTTATTCGATATAAATTATCTGCAAATAAAATAATTAAGAGATCAGATAAAATTCAAATAAAAGATAAAATAAAAAAAATTCAAAAGTAGATAAGAAATTAAATTCAAAATAAATATGAAAAATAATGAAAATAAATTTGAAAAAAAAGAAGATAAAATCAAAATTAAAAATCTAAAATTAGATTTAGATAATTTCGATTATTTTTTTTCTTTTTTAATTTTTTTTTTGTTTATTTTAACTAAAAAGAAAATTCAAATGACATTAAATTATGGCAATTTAAAATAGAATAAAATAAAGAAAATAAAGAAAAATAAAAATAATTAAAGTAAAAAGAAGAAAAGAAATGGGTTGCCTCCCATCTAGCGCTTGTTTATCGTCGCTAGCTTGACGACCTTATTCAAGTGACAGGTTCGAATAAACGAATTTCCTCGACTAGACCAACCGGAGCATTGTCATAGTAAGGTTTAAGTCGTTGACCGTTAACTTTAAATGGCTCTCCGGAATTACTTTTAATTTCCACTACACCATGCGGAAAAATATTAGTCACTGTGTATGGTCCAAGCCACTTTGATCGTAATTTTCCTGCAAAAAGTTTTAATTTAGAATTAAATAATAAAACCTTTTGACCAATATAAAATGATTTAAATGCAATATTACGATCATGAAAATCTTTATTTTTTTCCTTAAAAATTTTCGAACTGTCGTAGGCATTTTTCCGAATTTCTTCCAACTCTTGGATATCGAGTTTACGCGTTTCGCCAATTAGATCCATTTCCATGTTGCATTTTTGGACTGCCCAAAGCGCGCGGTGCTCCAATTCGACCGGTAAATGGCACGGCTTACCAAAAACAAGGCGATAAGGAGACATCCCGATAGGACCCTTATACGCTGTCCGATATGCCCATAATGCATCATTCAACTTAATGCTCCAATCCTTCCGATCAGGTTTCACGATCTTTTCAAGAATGGTCTTGATTTCACGATTTGATACCTCTGCCTGACCGTTTGTTTGCGGATGGTACGACGTCGCGATGCGTTGGGTGACGCCAAATTTTTTCATTAACGCGTCGATGACTCGATTGATAAAATGTTTCCCTCTGTCGCATATCAACGCTCTTGGTGTGCCAAACCTGGAAAAAATACAATCTTTCAGAAATTTGACAGTGGTTTTAGCATCATTATTTTTTGTGGCTTTCGCCTCAACCCATCGCGAAACATAATCAACAGCTAAAATAATATAAAAATTACCGAATGATGATACAAATGGCCCCATATAATCTATCCCCCACACATCAAATATTTCACAAACATAAATAGGGTTTAGAGGCATTTCATTACGTCGGCTTAAGTTACCAACTCTTTGACATTTATCACATGATTTGCAAAATAAATATGTGTCTCGAAAAATATTAGGCCAATAGAATCCGCATTCAAGAATTTTATGAGCTGTCCTTTTAGGTCCATAATGTCCACCACATGCATATGAATGACAGAAATTAAGGATAGATTTTACCTCGTCTTCGGTTACACATCGTCGTATTACCTGATCGGAACAATGTCTCCAAAGGTAGGGATCATCCCAAATATAGAACATGGATTCCCTCTTGATTCGGGTAATTTCTGACCGTGGTAAGTCATGGGGTAATTCACCTGTAGCCAAATAGTTCGCGATGTCCGCAAACCAAGGCGTTGAAGCTTGGGCCATCATCAAATTTTCTTCAGGGAATTCGTCATTGACAGGCGAATCCGAATTGGTTAGTGGGATTCGGCTGAGGTGATCGGCCACAAGATTTTCACTCCCCTTCTTGTCTTTTATCTCGAGATCAAACTCCTGGATGAGTAAAATCCATCGGATCAGCCTTGGTTTTGCTTCCTTCTTGCTCATCAAATATCGCAAGGCTGCATGGTCAGAAAAAACAATAATTTTAGTTCCAAGTAAATAAGAGCGGAATTTATCTAAAGCAAAAACTACAGCAAACAGTTCTTTTTCTGTAGTTGAATAATTTCGTTGCGCTGGATCAAGCGTTCTCGATGCATAGGCGATGACATGAGGCTCTCGTCCTTTTCTTTGTCCGAGTACCGCTCCAACACTAAAATCCGAGGCATCGCACATAATCTCGAACGGCAAGTTCCAATCGGGCGGTTGCACTATTGGCGCAGATACAAGTTTCTCCTTAATTGTATCAAATGATTTCCTACATTCAGATGTAAAGTCGAACTCTACATCTTTCTGCAGTAATCGACATAGTGGTTGTGCTAACTTTGAGAAGTCTTTTATAAATCTCCTGTAGAAACCTGCATGTCCAAGAAAAGAGCGAATATCCCTCACGGTTGTGGGGTATGGGAGTGAGCGTATAATATCCGTTTTAGCTTTATCAACAGAAATCCCTTTAGAAGAAATTATATGTCCTAATACTAAGCCTTTATTAACCATAAAGTGACATTTCTCATAATTAAGCACAAGGTTAAATTCAATGCATCGTTTTAAGACATTAGTTAAATTCAATAAACACTCACCAAACGAATTACCATATACAGTGAAGTCGTCCATAAATACCTCGATCCCTTTCTCAATATAATCCGAAAATATACTTACCATACATCGCTAGAACGTAGCCGGAGCGTTACATAGTCCAAACGGCATTCGTCTTGTAACAATCCAAAAAAAAAAAAAAAAATTATTATTATATATTTTTTTTCCTACCTACTCCCACTCATCTCACCCCATTATTATGCTCAATTATTCTCCCACTCAGTCCCCCCTAATTTCGGCAGAGACTCCTTTCTCCTAAGGTGAGAAATTTTTCCTTTTGTTTTGTATTTCATTCAAACTCTCTCAAACATCAACCAAACCAATCTTCACTCACAAACGTCCATCGTTGTGCCGTGTCGTTCACCGCCACCACTATCCGAACTGTCTCGACGTCCCGGTTAAAACGCCCCTATCCACGCTCTAAACCGCCGTTCCGTTTGCCGTTAATTGGCCGTTGAAGGATTCGTACAAATCGGGGTTTTTCCCAAATCAGTGAAAATCCGGTAAGTTTTCGACTTAAATATGAATTTGGGATGAGATATATTCGAATTTGGAGCATTCTGGAATTTTTCAGAATTTTCCTCCGCCGTCCACGGCGGCGCGTGGGCTTCACGCGCCGTCCGGAGCCGCGCATGGGCTTCACGCGCCGTTCCCGGTCACCATGGATGGTGGCAGTGGACCGGCCGGTTCAGACCGGTCTGGTCACGAATCGAACCGCCCGAACTGGACCGACCCAGTCAACAGTGACGTCAGCATGACGTCAGCATGACGTCAGCGTCCGACCCGTATACCGACCCGACCCGTTGACCCGACCCAGTCAACAGTGACGTCAGCATGACGTCAGCATGACGTCAGCATGACGTCAGCGTCCGACCCGTATACCGACCCGACCCGTTGACCCGACCCAGTCAACAGTGACGTCAGCATGACGTCAGCATGACGTCAGCGTCCGACCCGTATACCGACCCGACCCGACCCGTTGACCCGACCCAGTCAACAGTGACGTCAGCGTCCGACCCGTATACCGACCCGTTGACCTGACCCAGTCAACAGTGACGTCAGCATGACGTCAGCGTTGACTTTGACTGTTGTCTTTGACCGTTGACTTTGACCAAAAAAGTCAAATTTTCCGAAAAGCCCTATTTTATGTTTTTCGACGTCCTGAGTCCGATTTTGAAGCCCGTTTTGCAAAATTCTGACCCGAAGGCCTCCGAATCTGACTTTAAACCCAAATCATGCATAAGTACTTAATTTTCCATTCAGATATCAGTAAATCGAATAAGTGCCTAAACTAGTGTTTTAATTCTGTAAAGGTGGCCGAGGCTCGTATAACCACTCACCAGCTCAACCCAGTTCCTCTCGACCCGCTCATCCTCACACTTTAGGGATCTGACTCCCGCATCTGAGCGTACTGAGGCAGTTGTCTGTTAGACCCTTATCCGACCAGTTTGAGGTGTGTTTCCATATGTGCTACATTCTGTTATATCTGTTATATATATATATATATATATATATATATATATATTTATATATGCCTGGGTCCTGTAACAATTCTCTGAACATTATAGATTGCACTGGTAATTGTAAAGCATGACTACTGAAAAGCGTATTTATAATGTTATAAATGTCTGTTTATTTTGATAAGTTAAAAAGGTATACCTCATGTCTGATCTGAACTAGAAATATCTGATCATTAAATGATAAACTGTTATCTGAAAATTGTCTGAACTCTGTTGATGATATATCAAACTGAATTGTACTGTTTGGGGTATATTTTCGGGATGTTATCGAAGTGTCTGCAGGAACAGCTCTGATCCAGCTGGTAAAACCTTCGGTTGAGCTCCTACGCCCAATGGGCCTAGGGTAAGACTTTCTGGATAGGCTCCTATGATTACAGGTCTAGGATAAGTCCTTCAGTATGCAATTCATGAGGAATTGTATTTTGGTGTTCGGTTGGAGGGTAGATAAGTTAAAGTTTAACCTTGGTTGAACTTATGGTATGATTGTATTGTCCAATACATATCTGAACTGAATATATGAATATATATATTTTCTTGCACTTTTGGAACACACTGAGCTCCCTAGCTTATGTTTTTATTCCCTCCTTCCCTTTCAGATTCGTGATAGTCCACTCCTTTCAGACCTGGCAACTGGAGAATCGGCACATTTAGCTCTGAACTATTGTAATAATCTTAACTTTCAAACTGTCTGTATTTTGGGTGACTTATATCTATGTTTTGATATTTTGACTATGATAAGTCACAAGGGTTTGATCTTAAGTTGTGACTGCCTGGAGTTGGGTTAAACGTATAATTGGGCCCGGGCGGTTACATTTGATTTATGATTTTAAAGGTTTAATCATATGTTTATTTGAAATCTTATCATGGGTCACTCTAGTGATTATAATGTGACTTCCTAGGATCCGTCAAAACGCATAGGCGGGTCTAGGGGGTTACACGTCTATAGGCGAAGGTTCCGAATGGGCACGTAAACGTGGTCTTCTCTTGGTCTTCAGGGGCTACGGGAATTTGAAAGAAACCTGAAAAACCATCGAGACAACAATAGTGAGATTTACCAGCTAATCTTTCAATCATTTGATCAATATATGGTAAGGGAAAGTGATCTTTTCGGGTTAGAGAATTCAACTTCCTGTAATCTATGCAAACTCGCCATCCATTCTGAACTCGAGTTGGAACTAACTCACCTTTGTCATTTCTGATTACCGTGACGCCGGTCTTTTTAGGAACAACATGAATAGGACTTACCCATTCGCTATCCGAGATCGGATATATGATATCAGCGTCTAAGAGTTTTTGAATTTCGTCTTGTACTACCTTCATCATGGGATCATTCAAGCGTCGCTGACCTTGTCGTGACGGCTTTGCCCCTTCCTCAACTTTGATTTTGTGCATACAAGTTGAGGGGCTAAGTCCTTTTATGTCCGCTACCGTCCACCCGATTGCTTCCTTGTATTTTCGCAAGACTGTGACAAGATCGACTTCTTCCTCTCCGGTTAATTCGTTCGAAATGATAACCGGTAAGGTATCATTATCTCCTAGGAAGGCGTACTTAAGGTGGGATGGGAGTTCTTTTAATTCCAACTTTGGAGCCTGCAAAATAGATGGCAAAAGTTTAGTCTTTGATGGAGTTAAAGCTAAATCAGATTTAATAAAGGAAACAAATTCGTCCTCATTTTCTGCTTCATCGTCGCAAAGCTCATAGTTCATATCAAAGTTATTAAAAACATTAGTATTTGCATACTCTTCTATATATGGATCAACAATATCAATTGAGTTAATAGATTCAACCTGATCAGGATACCTCATTGCCTTATAAACATCGAATTCTACTACCTCACCGTCGAATTCCATGGATAAAAGGCCGCTCCTTACTTCTATTTTCGTGTTTGTTGTGCTAAGGAATGGACGTCCCAACAACACTTCGGAGCAAGTGTTTGTTCTATCGTGAGCCATATCGATCACGTAGAAGTCCGCAGGGAAAAATAAGACATCTACCTTTACTAAAACATTTTCCAACACTCCTTCTGGATAGATGACTGATCGATCCGCCAACTGTATCGTAATCCTGGTTTCCTTCAAAGGATCGTTAGTTATCATTTTATAAACAGAAAGCGGCATTACATTTATTGAAGCCCCAAGATCACACATAGCACGTTTAATAGATACGTTACCAATTTGACAGGGTATAGCAAACATACCTTGGCCTTTCATTTTGGGTGGTAACTTACGTTGAAAAACTGCAGAAACGTGCTTTCCCAAATTTACCTTTTCGTGCCCGGTGAGTTTTCGCTTGGTTGTACAAAGCTCTTTAAGGAAACGAGCGTACCTTGGCACTTGGCGAATGACTTCCAAGAGGGGAATGTTCACTTGGACCTTTTTAAATACTTCAATAATTTCTCTCTCTTCAGCCTTTTTGTCACATTTTACTAATCGTGATGGGAAAGGAGGTGCGACTTCAAGAGGTGGAAAAGAAGGAGGAGATGATGGTAGAGGGTTGTTTTGTTTTTCGTTCCCTTCTTCCACGACAGGAGTGGGATTGTCATTTTTTGATGGTTCTTTTGGAGCTATAACTGTCCCACTACGAAGTGTGATGGCGCTTATATTTTCCCTAGGGTTTGCCTCGGGTTGTTTACCTTTGGAATCAAGGCGGCTTGCTAGCTGGCTTATTTGTTTGTCTATCTCTTGTAAGTGGGCCTCGGTACGGATTTGGAATTTCTCTTGGGACATCGCTAAACGCTCAACTAAGGTTTCTAGAGATGTCTTTTGTTGTGGGTAGGGTTGATTTTGTCTTTGGTTGTTTGCGTATCCAAGGTTTGACTGGTTTCTCCACCTTGGATTGTATGCATTTCCCATGGCATTGGCTTGGGCGACATCATCTTCCTGAATCATAGGACAACAGTCTGTTGGATGTTCTGGGCTAGTACAGATTCCACAAAGTCTAGCTGATCCCTTTTTCCCTGCAAGAAGAGTTTGCACTATTTCAGCTAATTTATCAATCTTATTTTCTAAAGAAACTGTGCTTACCTCGCGAACACTTCGAGATGGTTCGCTAGATTGATTAAACCTTTGTGAGTTGGCAGCCATGGTTGATATCAGTGTTTTAGCTGCTGTTGGGGTCATATTGACTAGAGCTCCGCCACTTGCTGCATCCACTACTTTCATATCCATAGGCGTCAATCCTTCATAAAAATACTGAAGGAGGGTTTGTTCCGACAACCCATGTTGTGGACAATTTGCACACAACTTTTTAAACCTCTCCTAGTATTCATATAAAGATTCAGCTTCTCTTTGTTGAATGCTCAGGATGCTGCGTCTAATTTCGCTTGCTTTCGCTGCAGGGAAGAACCTGTCAAGAAAAAGTTTAGCCATGTCAGTCCATGTTGTAACAGAATTAGGGGGTAAATCAAATAACCAATCTTTCGCTATATCAGATAAGGAAAACGGAAAAGCTCTAAGTTTGATTTGGTCATCGGATACTCCCTGTGGCTTTGTGCTTAGACAAACCATGTGAAATTCCTTCAAATGTTTGTGTGGGTTTTTGTTAGGCAAACCGTGGAAGGTTGGTAGTAGATGAATCAAGCCCGTTTTTAGTTGGAACGGCGTTTCACCATTCGGAAAGGTTATGCACAAGGGCTGATTGTCCTCTGTTGCCCTAATCAGCTGTTGGATCGTCTGTTCGTTGTTTCCCATTTGGCTTTGATTTTTGGGATGTATTTAACCTGTTCTTCCGGATTTCTCCTGGTCATAAACAATAAAAAACAAACAATAAAAGTTGCCGAAGTCCCCGGCAACGGCGCCAATTTTGACACGCGTCGTAACGTGTCAAGAATAATTTCCTTCTTCCAAATAAATAAAATAAATAAAGAAATTAAATTGAGTATAGATAGGGAAGTAGGAGTCGAACCCACAGGGACTTGGAACTTTCTTTCTCGCGCTTTTGTAGTTTCTGAACCAAGAGTTGTTGTTGGAACTATGATAATGTGATTAGGTGGGGGTTGTTTTAATGAAATGCAATTGTTCACGAAAGTAAAAGAAAGCTTTGAAGATAGTTTAAAGTAAATATGAGATTATCAGCCCCGGGCTTCCGCG
This sequence comes from Hibiscus trionum, assembly GCA_030270665.1. NCBI lineage: Eukaryota > Viridiplantae > Streptophyta > Magnoliopsida > Malvales > Malvaceae > Hibiscus > Hibiscus trionum. Next base: position 77,231,091 of record BSYR01000003.1, on the reverse strand, counting down.
TTGACTTGTTCTACCCGGTTCCTTGGTAAAGATTTTTATTTCGAAAAACTTGTTGGCAAAATCACTTCAAGGCCAATCCTTGAGTTTTTTGTTTGTAAACTGAATTTCCAAAATCAATTTTTGGATTCAGTTTTGATAATTTGTCTAAACCAACCCAATGTTTGAGAAAACAAATTAATTAAGCTCGCAACCAACTCGAAAAGTCATTTCTATAAAAACGATTCGATCTCAATTTCACTTAGTAATCTATTTACTAAGTGTGTTCCTTGGAAGTCGGATTTGTTTCAATAACCGATCCTTCCTCCCACTTGATAGATCAAAACAATTGTTTTTTTCTCCAAAGTCAATCTTTGGGTTTTAAAAATCATTTTGATTTAGAAAATAAAGTTTAAAGAAATTGAGAGAAGTTTTCGAAACGTTTGAAGCATAGTTTCAAACCTCGCCTTGAGAACGCGTCATTGCAAAAGCCTTCGGCTTTAAAAGATCTAGCCGAGCATGGTTATTAAATTAATCATGCTCGACATATAAGAAATAATTAAAAGAAAAGATAGAAGAAAAGAACTTTAAAAAACTAAAGGAGAAGAATTTCCCAAGAGGAGAAGAAATGATGTTCAATTCCTAATTGAATGATGACAATACTTACCCCAAAGAGGGGTATTTATAGTAGTTGAAAACCCTAAAAACCTAAGATGATAAATCCTAAAATAAATTTAAATAAAATTACATAAGATAAATATCAAAGTTTTAAACTTAAAAGATAAAATTTGGATGATAGGCTATCTTGATAAGTGGACTGATAGGTTATCAAGCTTGCTGACGTCATCTTCTAGAAGGTGCTGACGTGGCGCCCAGTCAGCATTCATGCCCTGGTTCATGCCCATGAATCTGCCCACGAATTCAGTATTTTCTGCAGCACTTCAACTCGTTTCTGTCATTACGTATCCTGCACAAGAACAACACAAAAACGCCCAATTAAGTCCTTCAAACATATATATTCGATCAAATCAAGGACTAAAAACATAACCAAAATAAACACTTATCATTGTTCATGCTTGCAACATGGTAGTTTGTGGTTGAATTGCATTCCGGGTTAATTCCAACGATGATTTATTGATGGTGGATGTTTTGTTTGTGTTTGGGATTGATTAGAATCGAGTTTGGGCATCGGTGAAGCATCGGAAGTAAATCCGGGAATTTGAAGACGGTTGCTTGCTTGGTCTTTGAGCTTGGAAGCTTAGGTGAGTGGTTAATTGTTTTACATGGTTTTAAAATGGTTGGTTCGAGTATGTGGACTAGGTTGGGCTTGGTAGACCCACCTAGAGTTAGGATTAGGGTAGTAGCCTAATCCTAAACTTGATTTAGAGCCTTGGATGAACTCATGTATGTGGTTGTGTATGTCTCGTATGAAATGTGATATGTGTGCTCATGTATATTGTATTACACATGTGAGATGAGATATGACTTGTGATGCTTGAGACATGCATGATGATGGTTGTTGGTGAGTACGTGCTAAGCACGGAATTGATTGAAATGAGTAATGTGAAATGAGTAAATGTTGGCACTAGTATACTTGAATACAAATGATCGATCATTAGGATGTTAGTGTGTACACATGAGTCTAAAGTCGCGCGTGGCCTTGGTGGCGTTGAGTCACCAAGGAGGAGTACAGGTTCGCCCGGAAATTGTATTTAAATATAGTCGGTGATGAGTGGAATCCCATCGACGGGGCGTGAGGATGAGTGGAATCCCCTCCGCGAGACCGGTGATGAGTGAAATCTCACCGTGAGGTAATGTGGTTGTTGGATGTGAATTCCAACATGTCTATCTGCGTATTCGGGTCATAGCTAGGTGCCAATGTTGTTTGATAAGTATATCAAGGGGTTGAGGTCTATGATCTTTAATGGGATGCTTGAATGTGAATACATGTATTGTGGAATTGAGTTTATGATCATGGCATTTATATTGTCTATTTGCTCATGCATCTTTACCTTGTGGCTTTGTGGATCCTTGGTATATTCGTGTTTTACCTTGGCTAGATCGTGCTCGGACCCTGCAATGTTGAGGTTTGTTTTTAGAGCTTACCCTCACTAAGCATCATTGCTTACGCTCTCTTTGTTCAACATTGTAGATCCTTAGTTCGCGGGTTGCTCGAGCAAGTGGAGGGCCTCCAAGTGTGGTTGTTAGCCTTGAGTGCTTCAAGTATGAGTTTTTAATGTTGGACATGTAATAGTTTGAGCAATGGGACATGTGTTGTTTTGGATAGTTGTTGGTTGTTTAGGAGCATGTTTAGACTCCTTGATATCTTGCTTTTGTATGGTTTGTGTGGCCATGTTGAATTGTAACTCATGCCTAAATTGCTCATTTTGAATGTTAGCCATGTGCCTTAGATGTTGTCTTTATGTTTGAATGATGTTGAATGAATGCATGTCTTGTGAGGTCTTGCCTTAGTGTTAGACTTGTCTTAATCTTGTTGAAGCATGCTAATATAGTTGGGTTGCCTTAGGTTTAATTGTTATGATGTTGTAGGGTGTTTTGGTGGTGTTTTGGGGCACCCTTATGCCTTAAAACAGCCAAAACGAGTCTGCAGACAGGGGGCGTTTCAGAACGGGTCACCCTGTTCCGATACGGTTCCTTTGCATATGGCCTGCCGTTTCGAAACGGATGGGGGTCGTTTCGGAACAATTTTGCTACTGGAATTTTGAGAAATTGGCGAGATAAAGGCGTTCCGAAACGGGCCTTTGATGTTTCGAAACAGTCAAATCTCGTTGACCACGAGAAATTGACCGTCAAGGTCGTTTCGATACGGGTCACCCCTGTTTCGAAATGGTCACCCAATGGTTGACCCTGCCATGTTGACTAAGTCAAGGCGTTTCGGAACACCCTAAGGGCGTTTCGAAACGGCCTGCTGTAAAGGACTAAAATGAGATGTTTAATGTTTTGTTTGGTCGGAGTATGTTACATTGTTTGTATTTTCCGCTGCCGTGCTTCACATAGGTTTTAATTATGCCTATAGACAAGATAAAATAAAAAGGAAATTTTCTGGGTCGTTAACCGAGGGGAAGCCTTAACGGGTTTCGCTTCGGTTTTCCCCGTGTGGCCCACTCGGATCGGTCATCCGACCAGACCGGGACGAGGGGGTTACAATTTTTTTGTTCAATTTAGTCACTGAAAAGTCTATCTTTACCTTAAATTGACCCCTATTTGTTTCTAATTTTTATAATTTAGTCCATTATTTGGTATTATTAATAATATTATTTTATTAAAATGTTAACATTTAATTAAAATAAATAAAAACAAATATTTTAATACTAAATTAGTAATTTTTTAGATTCGAATTCCAATTAAATTCTAATTATTAATTGTAATTTCACTATATTTGAATTATAGTTTTTGAGTAAAATTCAAATTATATTCGAATCATGTTCGTATTATATTAGAATCATATTCAAATTATATTTGAATCATCTTCTAATTATATTCGAATTATTAATTCGAATTTTTCTATATTCGAAATATATTTTTTGAGCAAAATTCAAATTATATTAGAATTATATTTGAACTATGTCTATATTATATTCGAATCATATTAAAATTATTTTTGAAATATAATTTGAATATGATATTTCGAATGTAATTTGAATATGATTCGAATATAATATGAACATGATTCGAATATAATTCTAATATAATTACATGTTTTTTGAACTATTATATTCGAATCATGTTTAACATGTAATTATATTCGTATCATGTTCGTATTATATTCAAATCATGCTCATATTATATTCGAATTATATTTAGAATATAATTTGAATATGATTCGAATATAATATGAACATGATACGAATATAATTACATGTTAAACATGATTCGAATATAATTACTTGTCAAATATGATTCGAATATAATTACATGTTAAACATGATTCGAATATAATAGTTCAAAAAGCATGTAATTATATTAGAATTATATTAGAATCATGTTCATATTATATTCGAATCATATTCAAATTACATTCGAAATATCATATTCAAATTATATTTCGAAAATAATTTTAATATGATTCGAATATAATATGAACATAATACGGATATAATTACCTGTTAAACAAGATTCGAATATAATTACATGTTAAACATGATTCGAATATAGTATGAACATGTTTCGAATATAATAGTTGAAAACACATGTAATTATATTAGAATTATATTCGAATCATGTTCATATTATATTCGAATCATATTCGAATTACATTCGAAATATTTTATTCAAATTATATTTCGAAAATAATTTGATTATGATTCGAATATAATATAGACATGGTTCAAATATAATTCTAATATAATTTGAATTTTGCTCAAAAAATATATTTCGAATATAGAAAAATTGGAATTAATAATTGGAATATAATTAGAAGATGATTCAAATATAATTTGAATATGATTCGAATATAATACGAACATGATCGAGTATAATTTAAATTTTACTCAAAAACTATAATTCAAATATAGTGAAATTAGAATTAATAATTAGAATTTAATTAGAATTCGAATATAAAAAATTACTAATTTAGTATTAAAATATTTGTTTTTATTTATTTTTATTAAATATTAACATTTCGATAAAATAATATTATTAATAATAACAAATAATGGACTAAATTATAAAAACTAGAAACAAATAGGGGTCAATTTAAGGTAAAAATAGACTTTTCAGTGACTAAATTGAACAAAAAAACAAACCTGACAGACTTGACATGTCATTTACCCTTTAAATAAAACCAGACGGATTGACTTAGTCAACCCGTTGATGACGTGGCAGCATGTTATTGGCCGATATTTTTTTAACGGAAAAAAGTAACGGAATGGGGCAAAATGGGTAACGGCGAATTGTTTAAGGGGAAAAAGTGGGCAAAATGAAGTTTAGGGGCCAAGTTGGGAAATCGGGTATAGTTTAAGGGGGAAAAGTTGTATTAAGCCTAAAAAAAATCAGCGAATAACATCTTGCCACGTCATCAACTCATTGACTAAGTCAATCGTCTGATTTTATTTAAAGGGTAAATGACATGTCAAGTCTGTCAGGTTTGTTTTTTGTTCAATTTAATCACTAAAAAGTCTATTTTTACCTTAAATTGACCCCTATTTGTTTCTAATTTTTATAATTTAGTCCATTATTTGTTATTATTAATAATATTATTTTATTAAAATGTTAATATTTAATAAAAATAAATAAAAACAAATATTTTAATACTAAATTAGTAAATTTTTAGATTCGAATTTCAATTATATTCTAATTATTAATTCTAATTTCACTATATTTGAATTATAGTTTTTGAGTAAAATTCAAATTATATTCGAATCATGTTCGTATTATATTCCAATCATATTCAAATTATATTTGAGTCATCTTCTAATTATATTCGAATTATTAATTCGAATTTTGCTATATTCGAAATATATTTTTTGAGCAAAATTTAAATTATATTAGAATTATATTTGAACCATGTCTATATTACATTCGAATCATATTCAAATTATTTTCGAAATATAATTTGAATATGATATTTCGAATGTAATTTGAATATGATTCGAATATAATATGAACATGATTCGAATATAATTCTAATATAATTACATGTTTTTTGAACTATTATATTCGAATCATATTCGAATCATGTTTAACAAGTAATTATATTCGTATCATGTTCGTATTATATTCAAATCATTCTCGTATTATATTCGAATCATATTTAGAATATAATTTGAATATGATTCGAATATAATATGAACATGATACGAATATAATTACTTGTTAAACATGATACATATATGATTACCTGTTAAACATGATACGAATATAATTACCTATTAAACATGATTCGAATATAATTACCTGTTAAACATGATTCGAATATAATAGTTCAAAAAACATGTAATTATATTAGAATTATATTCGAATCATGTTCATATTATATTAGAGTCATATTCAAATTATATTCTAAATATGATTCGAATATAATACGAGAATGATTTGAATATAATACGAACATGATACGAATATAATACCTGTTAAACATGATTCGAATATAATTACATGTTAAACATGATTCTAATATACTATGAACATGATTCGAATATAATAGTTGAAAAAACATGTAATTATATTAGAATTATATTCGAATCATATTCGAATTACATGAAATATCATATTCAAATTATAATTTGAATATGATTCGAATATAATTTGAATTTTGCTCAAAAAATATATTTCTAATATATCAAAATTTGAATATAATTAGAAGATGATTCAAATATAATTTGAATATGATTCGAATATAATATGAACATGATTCAAATATAATTTAAATTTTACTCAAAAACTATAATTCAAATATAGTGAAACTAGAATTAATAATTAGAATATAATTGGAATTCGAATCTAAAAAATTACTAATTTAGTATTAAAATATTTGTTTTTATTTATTTTTATTAAATATTAACATTTTAATAAAATAATATTATTATTAATAACAAATAATGGACTAAATTATAAAAATTAGAAACAAATAGGGGTCAATTTAAGGTAAAAATAGACTTCTCAGTGACTAAATTGAACAAAAAACAAACCTGACAGACTTGACATGTCATTTACCCTTTAAATAAAACCAGACGGATTGACTTAGTCAATGAGTTGATGACGTGGCAGGATGTTATTGGCTGAATTTTTTAACGGGAAAGGGTAACGGAATGTGGCAAAATGGGTAACAACGAATTGTTTAAGGGGAAAAAGTGGGCAAAATAAAGTTTAGGGGGCAAGTTGGGAAATCGGGTATACTTTAGGAGATAAAAGTTCTATTAAGCCAATTTAAAATGTGGATAGTTTAAAATTAGTTTTATTTTATTTTTTATATAAGTTTAAAGTCTCTTGAAACCATAATTTGTGATTGTGGTGGAAGATTAGTCGAATCTAACATTTATTGTCGACAAAGATTAAATTTTTTAAAACTTTTCGGGTCGGGTGGGGAAGGAGCGGGTTTAGGGATTAGTATATCGGGGCGGGATAAATAAATTAATATTTTAATTCGGAACGGAGCGAAGTCGGGTTTTATATCTTATAGATCGGGGCGGCCAAAAACCCGCCCGCCTTGTTGCCATCCTTACATAGTTAAGGGTAAAAGATTTCTATCCAATTATATGTGTTACTAGAGAAAAGAATACCCAACCAATTAACTTTCCTAATACTAAAAAGCATAAATTTAAGCTAGGTTTGGAATAATAAATGGAACCTCCTTTGCACATAATAATACCTTGCTTGGATTCACCCAAAAAGAAATAATACCTTGCTTTGGATTGAAAAACAAGAGAGGTATCTCAACTAGCCCAAGCAAGATTTTGTGTTTTATTTTGTGAAAAAGAAATTTATTGTTATTATCGGGACATTTAGAGAAGGATATGTGATTTCATATTAGGGTGTGAATTTACAAAGTTACATAAAAATTACAAAAAATTAGAGGTTACAAAATTAAATTATATCAATAAAAAAATCTAAATTATATAAAATTTTCATAGAGGGACTACACCCAATATCCCTCAATTCATCTTTGGGTACATTACAGGTTTTTAGTGACCACTTATTTTCAAAATAGTTTTTGTTTAATGGAAATCTGAGTTCCTCCTTGAGAATATAATACTTTGCTTTGATGTAAAAGCAAGAAGGTACCTTGGAATTAAAATCTCGATAGGAATGTAATTACTATTTAAATATTGTGATTTTCTATGTTGAAAAAGATATTATGGTTTAAAAATCTAATATTTAAAGTTTCAATTAGTGGTTTTTAATTTTTTTTTGACAAAGCTAAGGTGATTACAAGTAGTATCTGTTCTGAATATACTCTCAACCATTTGACAATGAACGTTCAATCACCCTGTTGCAGTTGCTGGTGCTCGAACCCGTGACCTCTAAAAACAACAACCGTTCCTTAACCACTGAGTCTAGTTGGTTCGTGCTCGGTTTTTAATCTTAAAACATGTATTTTGAAATTTTAGTTATAACTTGTGAAATTAAATATTGAAAGTAATGTTATGAAGCAAGGTTTATCTGAGATTTACTCATAATTAAATAAGAAATCATCTGTTTTAGATTGAGGGAAAGTAGATTATATGTTAACACAATAATATTTTCATCATTCAACAATCTCAACCTCTCCAAATCTCCATATTAGTTTTGTTTTGGTCGTCTAAAATGCAGTTCCAACATTTTCTCCACAATCATAAGCTACGGTTAGTGGAGGTGGGCGTGAGAAATGGCGATCTGTGGTGCAGGGGGTGCCTGGATTCCATTCATGGTCAGGCGTATATTTGTCCAAATCGCAATGATAGTTTTGCGATGCACAAATCATGCGCTGAATTTCCACCTCAAATCCAGAAACATACTTTCCATCCCCATCCACTCAGACACACTGTGTTTGACTTGTTTGTGTGTGATGCATGCAGAAGATTAACAGTAAGCATCATCAGTTACAGGTGCATGTACTGTGAGTTGAAGCTTGATTTCACATGCGCCATGGCTATTTTCAATGAGATAGCTAAGCTGGATCTGCAATGGACCACAATCCACCATTTCAGCCACCCGCATCAGCTCACTCGCTGCGTGTTTTCTTCGCGGAGGGCCCAATTGGAATCCGCTATTTTGCGATTTCTATGGAGGTCAACAAGTTTGAAGTGCCTGGCATGCAAACAGGACATCCAAGGTGCACTAATTTACACCTGCCTGGCTTGTAAATTTGTGATCCATGAATCATGTATGAATGAGATGCCTACGCAAGTTCAAAGGAGTCCGTTTCACCCCCACCATGCCCTTCTCCCTCGACCACTCCTTCTGGATCGATGGAGACGAGTTCGATGTTATGCTTGTAGGGAGACGGTCCAAGATATCGGCTTCTGTTGTAATGAATGCGATGTCTACTTGCATGTTTCATGTGCAAAGTACCCAACCCGAGCCATAAAGCATACTTGTCATCCTCACAATCTTGTACAACTCGGGAAGAGCATTATCCACAACATATTTTGTGATGCTTGTGGTGAAGGTTGCAATGACTCCTGCTTCAGCTGCAAAAGGTGTGATTTCGATGTACATCCTCAATGTATACCACTGCCGTCTACTTTCAAACATAAACATCACTTGCATCCACTTGCGCTCGTAAGTGCTTTTGTTGAAGATGGCTCCGGAGATTATTATTGTGATATGTGTGAGACCGAAAGAAATTCGGATCTTCAAGTTTATTTTTGTAAACAATGCAATTTTATTGCACATATTGATTGTGTCCTTTCTCAGGTAACACACCTACAACTGAAATAACTGTACAATTAAAATTAAACTAACCCTTTTTTTCGTTTTGGCTATCTGAAATTAAACTTTTGTGCTTAGGTACTTGAGCCTACGATAGAGATGCTCTTAGATCCCGAAAGAATGGAAGAGAAGTCTGGAGATGAAAATTGGGAATTGGAACAGAGGAGGCACAATAAAATGGTTAGTATCTTATACATTATCCCTAAGGGTTAGAGTTTGTTTTATTAGTATCTAAGACCTCAACCATATCACAAGTTGAAATAATTTTATTGAAAATTATAAATTATTCGAAAAGAACTGTCTATCCTTTTTTTTAACATCTTTATACGTTCAACCAATGATTTATGTCACATATATTACTAATAAAACAGAAACAAATAATAAAAAAATTATTAATACACATGGCATAAAATTATTGGGACAAAAAAGAGGTAGACGAAATCTATTCATATCTTCCTTACTAATAACCATTTTTTTGGTCAGATACAAAGAGATTTTATTCATCATCACCCGTTGATACTAAATGATGATCCAAAAACAACATTTGTGTGCGACGGATGTGAAGAACTGTGTAGAGGTTTATCTTATAGTTGTCAACATTGTTCATTCTTTCTTGACACCAGATGTGCCACTTTAAATGATAAAAGCCAACAAGTGAGAAGAATTAAAACCACAGTCAACCATTTCAGTCACTTCCATTCACTTACACGGTGCAAGTTTAATATTTTGCAAATGGACCCAGAGTTTAATGAGTCTTGCAGGGCATGCAGACAAAGGCTTTGCGGCATAATATATGTTTGCATTTATTGTGAATTCTTTCTGCATGAATCTTGTGTGGAGGACATGTTGGTGGAAGTTCATAGTCGGTTCCACCCACATCCTCTTTGTATATTTCCGCTACGGGGCAAAACAAACGATAAATGCGGTGCCTGCAAAGGGAAGTTTAAAGGCATAGCATGGGCTTGTTTTGCATGCGGTTTTAGCTTGCATTATTCATGCGCTACATATAAAATACGTAAGGTGATACATGGTTGCGCTGCCGGTCACTGTCTTCTACATTTGGGGAAAGGCTTTTTCGGTGAAGAATCTCCCCTGTGTATTGAATGTGATGAAGCTTGTGAGAACACGTTGTACGGATGCCTCGACTGTAACTTTTACATTCATCTTGAATGTATTCCACTACCGTCCGTCGTCAAACACAAACGTCATCTGCATCCACTTGTACTCACAACTGTGACTGAAGATGATACTGGAGAATATTACTGTGATAAATGTGAAACAAAAAGAAATCCAGAGCATGAAGTTTATCACTGCAAAGAATGCAACTATATTTCACATATTGATTGTGTAATTTCCGAGGTAAGTACATCGGTTCTATAATGAAAAAAAAAGAACATTTTTTCTTCAGTTATTTGATGAAAGCCTGAATCTGAAATTTAATATACATTTGTTGTTATTTAGGTTGAACCTCCAGAACAAATATTTCAATATCTAACTCCCCGGCAGCCCAGCCAAAGTGCAAAGTTTAAGAAACGGCATCTTTGAAAACAATTCTTTGCTGGTAAGCACATTTTATTTGACCCTCCTTTTGTGTCTTGTACTTTTTAATTCTCACATTTAAATTGTTTATTTATCTCACAGTTTGGCAGCCTCTGGTTTCAACAATTTGTATATGGAGGGTGCTCAATGCCAAATTTCCGTTGGTACATTTGAAGAGATCTGTTGAGCTCTAGTGAATACAAAAGCAACAGTAACTAGTGAATAAGACTTCCATATAATTGTATAATTTGTACTTGAAGAAATAATGGATTTTGCTCCAACAGTATCTTGTTAATGCAGTTTTGTCGACCACTTCTTTAAGCATTTCTACCGAAAATGTGAACAAAGTTTGAACCAACAATTTTACCTCTATAAAACCTTGCTCAAAGACAAATTCATTACACATTTATGGACGGATACATGACTTTATGTTAGGGGACGAACATATAAAATTTTAAGGGGTGAAAATGGGAGGTTCTGCGGTACGGCGCCTAGTATGCGGCTAATATACGGCGTAACCGGCTAGGGCGGTGAGCGGTTAAAGATCATGTTTCCGGTAAAAGTTACCGATTATGTTGATCCGAATATCAATATAATCGGTAGCGCCGAATTTGTTGTTAAGTTGGAGCGGATGGGCACTCGGACATTTGGACTATAACAAAACCGGTAAAATTACTGGTTATGTTGATCCGAATTTCAATATATTCGGTAGCGCCTAATTTGTTGTTTATGTCGAAAGTATCCATACTTTATAAATCATTATCGAAACTTTTTGAACACCAACGTAACCGTGGTTGAAAAAAAATGTCGAAAATATCGATATTTAATTAAGAGCGTGCAGAAAAGAATCGATATTTAATTCATATAATCTAACCGGTAAATCTTACCGGATATATTATTTCGAAAGTATCCATACTTTATAAATCATTATCGAAACTTTTTGAACACCAACGTAACCGTGGTTGAAAAAAAATGTCGAAAATATCGATATTTAATTAAGAGCGTGCAGAAAAGAATCGATATTTAATTCATATAATCTAACCGGTAAATCTTACCGGATATATTATTTCGAAATTATCCATACTTTATAAATCATTATCGAAACTTTTTGAACACCAACGTAACCGTGGTTGAAAAAAAATGTAGAAAATATCGATATTTAATTAAGAGCTTGCAGAAAAGAATCGATATTTAATTCATATAATCTAACCGGTAAATCTTACCGGATATATTATTTCGAAATTATCCATACTTTATAAATCATTATCGAAACTTTTTGAACACCAACGTAGACGTGGTTGAAAAAAAATGTCGAAAATATCGATATTTAATTAAGAGCGTGCAGAAAAGAATCGATATTTAATTCATATAATCTAACCGGTAAATCTTACCGGATATATTATTTCGAAATTATCCATACTTTATAAATCATTATCGAAACTTTTTGAACACCAACGTAGACGTGGTTGAAAAAAAATGTCGAAAATATCGATATTTAATTAAGAGCGTGCAGAAAAGAATCGATATTTAATTCATATAATCTAACCGGTAAATCTTACCGGATATATTATTTCGAAATTATCCATACTTTAGAAATCATTATCGAAACTTTTTGAACACCAACGTAACCGTGGTTGAAAAAAAATGTAGAAAATATCGATATTTAATTAAGAGCGTGCAGAAAAGAATCGATATTTAATTCATATAATCTAACCGGTAAATCTTACCGGATATATTATTTCGAAATTATCCATACTTTATAAATCTTACCGGATTTATTGTTTGGTGTGGAAAGAATCGACACAATTAAAAAACGTATCGAAACTTTTGGGAATTATATCGAGTATATATATCATAATGATATAACCGGTTAAAAGTATCCTTTGTATTGCTTGCATTTACAGAAAACCTAAGAGAGGAGAGTATTTGAAATCGACCCGAGTTTGGTTGCTGTGAAATCGACACGAGTTTGGTTGCATTTACAGAAAGCCTAATTTGTTGTATCAGAATCGAAAGGATAGGTTTAGGGTTTGGGGACTTTGAAGTAAAAGGTATGTTGTCGAAACCCTAATTTTTTGGTAATGTAGTATTGGGTAGTTGGGGATAATGTTTTGGGTTTAGTGATGTTGAAGTAAAATCGGAATTCGGATCGATATAGGTCGAAATTGTGTAAATATATTTAGGAATTTAATATCGGAACTTTGTTCTGAGAACTTATCGGTAGAAAGTAATAATGTCGGTAGAATTTATATATCGATACTTTTGTCAGAAAACTGAAGCGAGATGGGTTCTAAGGATCATGAAGATGTTGTTCAAGATGAGACTGAAATGATTCAAATGGAGGCGGAGAGAGTAGATAGGGAGGAAAATCCGAAGAGACCAAAGGGTGGATTTCTGTACTTCTAGTAAGTAGAAATTGTGAAATAATTAATCTGTAAATTGTTATTGGATGAAAGTATTTAAGAACATTTAAACTTTCCTATGATGACAGTATTGACGAATTGCAGAGGATGAGGGATTGTGGGACTTACACTGTCGGTTCGGTATGTAAATTGAAATTATAGTGAATATATTGGAGGTTGAATATTTTGATTGTTTATGGTTTATGTATAATTTGCAGGTGAGAGACGTGGTGGTGAAGAAATGGTACACGATGAGTAAAACTGAGAAGCAACCATTCAACATGTTGTCCAAAAATGCTAGAGGAAACTATGAGGCGAAGAAGAAGAAGAAGAAGGTATTCATTATAGTTGTAAATATTTTATAAATGATATATAAAAACTCTGACATTATATGAATATTATTTACATAGGAAGTGTCGACTAGGTGTAGCATAAAACGAGTGCACCACATAGTAGAGGAGTTGAAAGCGAAGGGTAAATCAAATCTGTTGGAAGAAATGGGGTTTGGATCTCTTATTGGGATTCAGGACCGACCAATTCGGAGGGAATTGTGTCGGTTGTTGATGGGAGATTTTGATTTGCAGAAGTGTGATGTGCGATGCGGAGAATATTCATTTCATTTTAGTGTCCGAATTGTTGAAGCCGTATTGGGGCTTCAAAATAAAGGCCAGAGTGTGGATGAAGTTATAAACAGGGAGGATGGGAAATTACTTGTGCAGAAGTATGGCCTAACGTCTAATGTGTCATTTGCTACACTTGAGGACGAAATAAAAAGCGGCAAGTATGAAGGGGATGATCTGAAGGCCCGTGTACTATTGTACATTGTCGGAGTATTCCTTTGTCCAACGGGTGATTCATCCCCGAGCAAGAATAGTATGAAGTTATTGTGCGACTCCGGGGTTAGAGGTGAATTAAATTGGGCTTCATATGTGTATGAGAAAATAATTGATGCAATCAATACTTTTCAAAAGTCCAAAAACCCCTCATACCTCAAAGGATGCATTGCTGTCTTAGAGGTAAACGAGTTGAATATTGGTATTGGTTTAGAAAACTTTGTAAGTAGTTATTATAGAAAATGATAAAGTTTATACAAAATGCAGGTTGCATTGTATGATTTTTGGTCAGATTCTTCTTCTGTGCCGACATTCTGAAAAACCGGAGTGGCACGCATCACTGCCTGGGGCAAGGAAGAAGTTGTTCGAGTTATGGCAAAGTTAAAGTTGGAATTACCGAAAAAAGAAGGTAATGGTAATTTCAGTATTTATAGATTACTAAGGACTTACAAAAGAAAGATGCTCTAATAATGTACTTTATTTGTGAAGGTTGGCGAGGAGGAAGAGGAGGAAGAGGGGGAAGAGGAGGAAGAGGAGAAGGTAGAATATAAGTTGAAAGTGAATGAAGGGGGAAGTAAATTTGACATATTGATTGCTGAGTTGGCGGAGGTTAAAAAACTCGTTTCTGATTGTTTGCAAAGACAATCCAGAATCGAACAGGCTATTGAGAGCTTAAAGGGGGAAGTAGGGGAAAAGTGTAATGGTGTTGTTAAAGAAGTGGTGGAATTGAGGGGTGAGTTAAAGGGGGTGATTGAAACGGTGGAAAAAAAATTGGAGGAGGGGTTAGATTTAATTCCTGAAATAAACAAAAAAATGGATGAGGGGATACATTTAACTCCTGAATTCAAGGAAGAATTGGATGAGGGGATAGATTTAATTCCTGAAACAAACAAAAAGAGGAGTTATGTTGAGGTTAAATATGAAGAACTTATAAAAAATGATGAAGAAAATGTCGAAGAATTGAGTAAGAGGGTGGAGGAACATATAAGAGAGGTCCACCATGAAGATACGAGGACATCGGGTCATGCAATAGATGTAGAGCTCGATTCAGGGTGTCCTGCACCAAAGAAGCAGAAGAGTAAAAAGGTAAAATGAATAATACAAATGACATCCATTTTGATTATTGTGTTGCGGCTAATATCTATTGATATATCGTAGGTTAAAAAAGTAAAAATACCAAAGGGAATTGATGACGTCGAGGCTGCTATGTGTGATTATGTATGGAATAGTGGCTTGTTAGAACCAGGGTAAGTTATATATATTGCTTTGCGAGTGATATTTAAATAAATGTGGTGAAAAAATTAATACAAAAAAATTGCTTCTATAGAGATGTCATCGTAGATTACGGGCTCGAACATGGCACAGTAGGCGACCTTTGCAGCTTAAAACCCGGGGAATGGCTAATAAGTCCGATCATTAATTTGAAAGGCTGGTTATTGGGTTACGAGTCGATGAGGAATCCTACCATGAAGCGGAAGATTTGCTATCTTCCATCCGAATTTGTGGTAAGTTACATTTTTACACATTTTCGTGTCCAATTTGGTCATGGCTGGTCAATTACTGGAGATTGTTTTTTGAAATGCAGAGCGCGTTCATAAGCGACGGTCAAAATGCGCCGTTTCTTGTAGACTTCTATTGTAGAACGTTGATGGGCCATAATAAACTCACCGATTGTGACATGGTAAGATATTTTTGCTTACATGTTGTTAAGTATTTAAATAATAACAATAAATGTTCTAATATCTTGTGTGACAATTGTTGTAGATCTTCATGCCAATAAACGATTCGGATACTCATTGGTGTCTCTTGGTGTTGGATATGGTTGATTGTGTAGCATCGTTTCTTGATAGTCTACATAGATCTCCCCGGCACAAGACTAGAGTGGAGCAAACAAAGAAAACAGTATGTGTCGATACATTTTGTAATTTATAATGCATAAATTCTTCGTAATCTAATTGTATTTATTTTTTTTACGCAGTTGGAATGTTTACAGAAATTTAGTGAGGACGAGGCGTTTTCTGCCCAATTTGGGAAGATTAAGGTCCCACCGAGGGATTTAAAATTCGTGGTCCGTCAGACGAAGGTGCAAACGAACGGACATGATTGCGGAATGTATGTGGTCATGTGGATGGAAGCTATTTCTGAAGGGAGGTCACCGGATGATTTGGTAAGTGGTCGGAAAAGGACTTCATTTTTAATAAAAATTTGGGACTGACATTGACTCCTAATTTGAATGTAGGTTGTTGGGGATTTTGATCGTCCGAGAGTTTTAAACGATCTCATAAATCACGATTGTAATAGAAGGAGAGCGAAGTTCACAACTGCTTGCCTGGGACGTATGAAAAGATAATTATGTTACCATACTTTTTCCCATTATGTAAATGATGATATCATAGTTAGTTTGTTGTAAATTATGTTAACATATTAGCTTACTCTTGTAAAAATATCATACTTATTTTCCTTTAGGAAACAATTGTCGATACTGTTGTAAAAATAACGAAACTTTTATACGAAATATATGTATCCTTAGATTAACAATCCCCTTTAAAATCGATATTTTTTCTTTCATTATTAAATTATCCAAACTTTTTGACACAGACGCACTGCCATAGCTTACTGGAATAAAATTGTCGATACTTTTCTGCCGCAATGAGTAATAATATCGAAACTTATATACGAAATATATGTATCGTTAGAGTAACAATCCCCGACAAAATCGATATTTTTTTTCCTTCGTTATTAAATTATCGAAACTTTTTTCACACAGACGGACTTGCTTAGCTTACTGGAATAAAATTGTCGATACTTTTCTGCCGCAATGAGTAATAATATCGAAACTTGTATACGAAATATATGTATCCTTAGAGTAACAATCCCCGACAAAATCGATATTTTTTTTCCTTCGTTATTAAATTATCGAAACTTTTTTCACACAGACGGACTTGCTTAGCTTACTGGAATAAAATTGTCGATACTTTTCTGTCCCAATGAGTAAAAATATCGAAACTTTTTTACGAAATATATGTATCCTTATAATAACAATCCTCGAAAAAATTGAAACGTTTTTTCCTTCGTTATGAAATTATCGAAACTTATAATCTTAATCGGAAATTTAGGCGGGATTTCTATTTAAACCAGCACTTAACTTAAATCAAACACCCATTTAGGAATTTATTCGAAACTACTGCGGAGATCTCTTCAACTCCAACGACGACCTGGGTAAAATCAACACCGACGAGGACGATTTCAACGATCATATTTACAGGTTAGTAAAAGTGACTGACTTTTCGTACTTTAGGGTTAGGGTTTTGCACGATTATGGAGTAACCGATCATCTTCTGCATATAACAGTTGTAATGGCACCCAAAAAAGGGGCACCCAAACGGAAGAGAACTTCTGCTTCGAAGACAAAGTCATCTTCGAAATCAAGGTCTGCTAGTCAAGTAAGTTCAAGTTCTTCTGAAGAAAATTTGTCTTTTGAATCGCAAAACTTTAGAAGCACCGATGAGAAACTGACATATGATAGCAATTTCAAAACAAGGAAGATTCGTCCAGAACGTGTTATTGACTTGAACTTCTTCTTCGATGAGAAAAACAAATTTGGGTTTAAAGATACATTTACAGATTGGGGGTGGCTGGAACTGCTTGGTGTAGAACCAAAATATTACCCCAATCTTGTTAGAGTTTTCTATAGTAATGCAAAATTAGACCCGCAGCCTGGTACGGGAAAAATATTAGGATTTACGACTCATGTCATGGGTAAGGACATATATATAGATGCGTCATCTATTGCTGCTGGTATAGGAGTGAAGAATGTAGGAGATTCCGATGAACATGTTTTAGATCCTACCATGAAACGTGTGGATCGGAATACTCCCACTCGCCTTGGTGCGGAGGGCAGATTGTTCCACTTTCTTGTCAGTTGGTTTCTCAGGCCGTCCGGTGGGAAATATTCAGAAATTCGAGATATTGATTACTGGTGGTTGTCTAAATATGAATCAAGAACCGCTCCAAACATAGCAAAACTGATATATGAGACAATGCTACATATAGTGAAGAAGGGTGCTTCCATTACAACCTCACTACCATATGGATGCATAATTTGCCATATATTGAGGAAGGAAGGAGTGCAATTCAATCTTGATTGCCCTCTTCGACTATCCAGGAAGATCGACATGATTACCTTGACAAAAGCGGGATACGATTTTATTGAAAACGTCGGTTGGATAAACAAATGTGTAATTGGGGCAGAACAAGGCAACGACCAAGTGGAGAACGTTGAAGCAGAACAGCACGAGCGGATGCAAGAAGTTGAGATCGAAGGGGTCATTACCATGAAGTCAGTGATGGATTACATGGTTCATTTCCGCGAGCAAATGGATGCTCGTTTTGGCGAGATTAATCACCAAATCGTCCAAATGCGAGCAGATATTTCCTCAGTTCGTGCTGACGTCTCCAACTTCCGTAATCAATGGCTTCAAAGCAAATACAAACCCATAGGTAAAATAACCTTTCAATTTACAATTGACATTCGGTTATTTGACTATTGACATGCTTATAACAGAAGTGGACAATCCAGTGGTGCGTGAAGAGGATAATACGGTGCCTGAAGAGGAGAATGATGAAGAGGTACGCAGTTCAGATGAGGATGACAGTGAAGACCCCAGCAGATATATTATTTCTGTAACACAGAACAAAAAACTTGTCATTTTTGATGTCAACGGAGTCCTTGCATATTATACAAAACAAACTCCCAGAGGTAATTAAATTTCTGTAAATCTGCTTACGGCTATAAAGAAAACAATTATGTTTAATTTCCTTTCATGTTGTAGATGTTCAACTGAGGCCAGGTGTAGAAGAATTTATGCAATTTTGTTTAGAGAATTTTTTTGTTGGAATATGGTCATCTAAGTTGAGGTAAGCACCGTTATGATCCAAATTGTTAACATTTAACGTTGACCTCTTAAATAATTTGAAGTTTATCGTGGTAATTGTTCACGATTGCAGGCATAACATTGACCTTGCTCTTAACAAAATACCCGTACAAAATGAACGATATTTTTTCATCTGGGTAAGATACTTCTTACATATTGGTAATTGAATTTGTTATGATTCTTACATTTTGGACTGATACAAGTTACTATTATCAGGATCAATCAAAGTGCATAGAGGAAGATGAATACACCTTCTGCAAAGACTTGCATCAAGTTTGGAATGAGTATCCTCAATTCAAAGAGGAGAATACACTGTTGGTGGATGATTCTTCCGAGAAAATGAGGCATAATCCAGTGAGTAATATTTTTTACATTCAATTTATTAATAACGTAATATGCTATTATTTTGTTAATTTATCTTTTCTTTATAGGAATACAGCTACATATGTCCGCCTCCCTATAACCAATCATCTTCCAACGACAATGCGTTAGGTATTACAGTTACATATGTGACTAATTCCATTGGTTTATTTATATATTGAAGATGTTGACAGGAGAGACTGCTAATTTGGGTTATTTTTATATATCCACAGAAAAGGGCGGAAGCATCCGAGAATTTTTGGAAAAGTTGGCGAATGACCAGAGTATTGTACCCGAATTTGTAAAAAATAACTCTTTACACATTTGAATGTTATATCGTAATGTTGTATGCAGTCACCATGTCTGTTGATGGGAACTTGCTGTATTCCAAATGTCCTCGTTGCCCTGAGACATAAAGAAGTGATTGATATTAAAATTAACCATAAACAAACAGTTGCGGACAATATGTTGTAGAATACATATAGTAACTTACATTATAATCCTCATCTGCGGGGCCGTAGGACCATTCCGCATCGTTAGCAAAAAAGTCAGTCGAGGTAAGTTGTGTAAAAGAATCCAGACCCAGCTTTAATTTAGGACACGTTACTCTGTTATGTCCCTCATTATTGCAGAAAGAGCAACTCCTACTTTTCTTCTGGACGATCTTCTTTTGGACAACTTTTCTCTTTCCTTGTCTTCGTTTAGGGTCGCCAACGCGAACTCCATTATCAACATTTCTTCGTTTACTTGAATCTTTCAAACCGAACGAGTTTTCAAATTCGGCAGTTAGTCTTTTCATCTCATCTCTTGCGGTTATGAAAGATGCATCTGTCTTTGATGCAATGTAGCACAAACGACTTGACGTTGTACGTAGGGCCGCAAACCATGCCATTTGCATAACTTCAGGTGCTACATTGAAGTCAAGGAAACTTGGTGCAGCAGCCTTCGCCTCCTTCGTCCATCGAGTTAGAATCAAGGACTTTGGAATACATGTGTAATCCAAGTGCTTCAGAACATGCAGTTGATGGCAACATGGAATTCCTACAGTCTCAAACTTCCTACACGAGCATGTGACGGTTTCTGAGACAACATCAAAAGATACGTCAAATCTAATGTTCTTTTCCTTGTACTTTTACAGAACAAAATGTACAGACTCATCTGATAAGGACTGAATTTTTTCGTCAATCCGGTACAAAGTCTCCTCTTGAAGTTCTTCTTGGAAGAAACCAAATGATGCTCGCGTATAAATTTGACCAGCATGGCTTTCTAGGTCTGTGAGTTTGGTGATCTGGTAGGGCGTTGTCTGCGAACTTAAGCAATCTGCTTCCAACTCGTTGATACGAATTTGTCGAATTAAATAGTGTTCAATTGTACGAACTACGTCTACATATGTCTTCTTCTGTATCAGGGCACGTCCGAGTGCAGCATTCAAGGACTCGCTTCTTTGTGTGGATCGCAAATTGGCAAAGAAATGACCCGTTTGATATGCTTGAGCCCATAAGTTCCGAGTATTTCCCTTCTCTATCACCCATGGATGGTTTTCGACGTTGAATTCGGAAATCACCCTAGACCATTCTCTATCAAATTCGCTGGTTGTCCACCACGACCTCATACATCTGTTAAATGCTGTGCTAAATTTGCTGTCACCAATGTTTGCTTGTACATTGCGAGATAGATGCCAGGAACATAATCTGTGCTTAGCATTAGGGAAAACGCATTTGATAGCCCTCTGCATTGCCCTATCCCCGTCTGTCACAACTGAAAGAGGCGCTTTATTCAGCATGGCTTGTAGAAAATTTCGCAGCACCCACTCGAACGATTGAGTCGTTTCGTCAGCTATGATCGCAGTAGCAAAAACTATTGTGCTATGGTGATGATTGACACCGACAATAGGCAAAATTGGTCGTGCATAGTAATTACCTTTGTAAGTTGTGTCAAAGGCAATAACATCACCGAAGCAAGTGTAATCTGATCTCGATGTTGAATCAGCCCAAATAAGATGCTGCAATGCCCCTGATTCATCTGCGGAGTATGTCATAAAAAACCCTGGATCATCATCCTTCTTGTACTCAAAGTAATCAAGGAGTGCATTCACATCCCCATTGACAAGCTCCTTTGATTTACCTCTATCAAGTGCATTGTACAGGTCTTTACTAGTAAATCCAACATTACGAAATCCCCCTGCCTGATTCATGAAATATTTCATTACCTTTGATGTCCCAACACCAACATCTTTCAACGTTGTTGCCTCAGCCACATCAGCCTCAGTCACACCTCTATTTGAACGCATAAATGGTGTCATAAGAGGTGTGCACAATGCATGATTATGTTCGTGGAAAGACTTACTCAGAACCCACTGATCTTTTGTTTTTGTTGCTGTGACAAAGATTTTGGCCTTGCATCCTGTTCGTGTGACTGGCGTATGCGCACGTCGACGATTAACATTTTCGACCTTCGAACACCTAAACCCTTCTTTTGAACAACAAAATTCTTGTGTCTTCACATTCCCTTCGCCATCCAGCCGTGATGTTCCTCGACGTGCACTAAAACCTTGTTTCATTGCGTATTCCTTGTAAAAATTCCAAGCTTCCTCTCGTGAAGAAAAGAGCTGACCTACCAACCGTTCCGAATCATCAACGGTCAACTTCTCATCTTGCAAATTCCCGCTACCTTTAACATCGTTGGATGGAATATCTTCCATTTTCTTAAACATGATCGGTTGAAGTGGTCCTAACTTTTCCTGCACAGGACTTCTGTTGTGTTGCTTTCATTTTCAGGTACTAAATTCGGTAGGTGGTGGTGGTTGATGGTGGTTGAAAGCATTTAGAGCAATTTATTTCTTCCTTCCTACAAAGTTAACGTGCAATAAATTATATTTTATTATCGATACATTTTTTCCCACTACTAAAAAAGTTTCGATCCTGTTGTAAAATTCCATGACATTACCAAATCTGCGCGAAAATATCGAATCTTTCTTTCCTTCACGATAAAATTTTTCGATACTTTCAGAAACAATGAATTCTCATAGGTTACTGTAAATAAAGTTTCGATACAATTTTCCCCTTTCTGAAAATGTTTCGATACTGTTGTTAAATTCCCTGATACGTTACCGAATCTGCTCGAAAATATCGATTCTTTCTTTACAGGACGATAAATATTATCGATACTTTCAGGAAACATTATTCCAACTTACTAAATATGTTTCTATACTATTGTAAAAAAGAAAGTATTGTTAAATGAAATGCGAATTAAAGTTTTCATTCCAGTTAAATTTACTTATGTGGTGTTTTGCTTTCCTATAAATACCCACGAATTCCACCATCACTTACTCATTCCAAATTCTCTCTAAACACCGAGCCCAATCTTTGCTCACCTTATGGCCAAATTTCAGGCAACATTTTATTTTCTCGATACTTTTTTTCAGTCAACAATCCCCACCAAAATGTCACTGAAAGATTTAATACAGTTGACAACAATCGAGGTTAGTAAACACGGCGACAAACAAATTTCTTCCATGGAATGTCGAATCCCAACACCGTCAGCAAACAAATCACACTACGTTATGAAGCTTACGAACGAAACAGACGTTCGTAACATGTATGACCGCCTCAATTCCGTCGGAGCTGCAGACGTCGATTTACATGTTAAGTTTGACGACGTCAACGCCAGCGAAGGTAGTTCGTCTGCACCCGTACAACCTGATCCAAACACTGAACGCGCACCGTCTTCACCGGATGTTGATGCGGCTGTGGATGAGCTGCAACTTTTTATGTACAGGCGTAGAGAAAGAAAACAACAGCTGATCGAAGAACTAAACCTAAGTTCAGACGTGTCCACTGACTACGATGATTCAGATTAACAATAAACTTCTGAAATTATCTTCCAATTATGTTATATGACGTCTTATTTCATCCTTTATCCCTTACTTGTCCAGTGGCTCCAAATAAAATTTCGATACATTATTTCCCCTATCTGAAAATGTTTCGATACTGCTGTTAAATTCCATCATACATTTGCGAATCTGCTCGAAAATATCGATAGTTTCTTAACGTTACCATACAAATACCGATACTTTAAGAAACAACGTATTCCCATAGCTCACTGGAACAAAAAGTTTCCAAACAATTTACACACTATTAATAAAAAACCCGATACTTTTGAAAGAAAATCAATGTTCCGGTACGTATATCCTTCGAAAATATCGATAATTAACAAGATTTTCGATACTTATTACACATAAATATCGATAATTAACAAGATTTTCGATACTTTTTACACACAAATATCGATAATTAACAAGATTTTCGATACTTTTTTCCATGTTTTAATGGAATTATCGATAAGTTTGCAAAAACATTCATGTTCCCGGTTTTTTATTACCGTTTTCATTATACACTTCTACAACTTTGCATTCCAGTGTTATGTCATTTCTCACTTGTATCACATGCACCGTTTACTGCTCCTCCTGTATAAAGCTGAAACCCTTAATCCCCACAACGAATCTGATTCTTCCTTTTCAGTATCGTGTCTTTTCACTTCTACCTCCTTGTATCACGCATGCACCGTTTACTGCTCCTACTTCTCCACATTTACTTCTATAACCCCGGAAAACGAGGAGAAGAACGAATCTGATTCTACCTTTTCAGTTTCGCGTCTTTCCAATGTATCACATGCACCGTTTCTGTTCATGTACCTTCTCCTCATTTATTTCTATAACCCGGCAAACGAGGAGAACGAACGAATCTCTGCCTTTTCAGTCTCATGCATTATCACTTTCCCTCCCAAACGGAAATTGCCTATAAATTAACAACTCCTCTATTTTGCTCTTCACAACATCTTCAATTTTATCTACTCAACCCTTTCCTTTGCTTTTATAATCAGTTCTCTTTCACAATCTTCTATTATAAAATGAGTTCAAGCAGAAGTTCGGGTAAAAATCTTCAGTCTTTCGCAAAGAGGAAGATTGAATTCGACACATCATCAAACAGTGATGATGATTTCTACATTGATTCTGATTCTGATAATGACGAACAACTAAGCCACGAGGCATTCAAATCCAGCAAATTCTTCAGGAGCTTCTTCGAGGCCTTCGATCGAATGAACTCTATCAACGACCCTACTACTACATGGCGGTGTCCAGCATGCCACGGAGGTCCTGGTGCCTCTAAGTCGTTTTCTGGCCTTCAGTCCCTACTCACCCATGCAAAAACCAAAAAAGGAGATAAGATGAAAATCCATCGCCTCCTTGCTCAGACGTTGGACGAAGAATTACGAAGAAGGGGTGCTTCGGCCACTCCTCAACCTCAACCTCAACAAAACGCTTCAGGCCAATGGCGTGGTCTGAGTAATGATGCTGCTATTGTCTCCCCCCCGCCTTCAAGCCACCAGGAAGCTCATCACCAAATACTCTGGCCACCCATGGTGATGATTAGGAACACACAACTTCATACAGATGAAGATGGGAAGGTAGTTATATAACTTCTGAATTATGTTTTCATTACTATTATAATACTTAAATTCTTATTTCTTTAATTTTTTGCTTCAGTGGATTGGCATGGGAAACCAAGACCTTCTCAACACTTTCAGTTCCTTTGGTGCTGTTGCCAAGGCTCGCCATTCATATGGTCCACGAGGCCATCGTGGGATGAGCCTTTTGATTTTTGAGAGCACAGCAAGAGGTTATTTAGATGCTCAGCGTCTGCATAACCAGTTTGCTGCCCAAGGTTTTGGGTTAGATGCTTGGCAACGTCATGCTCCTTCCCCTTCATCCAGCCAGCGCCAACTATATGGTTACATGGCTGAAAAAGAAGACATACACATCTTCAACCGCCATCTCCAAGGTTTTCTCTATCATTTTCTTCTATTATTAATAACAAGATACTCTTCTGCTCATACTTATGCAAAAAAATTTTGTTCATTAGGCAACCAAAAGGTCAAGTTTGAGATGCGACCATATGCACAGATGGTTGGACAGCAAGCTGGTGCTGGAACAAGTTCCATGGGTGGCAGGGGGACTTGAAGGGAGGAGGCTTGAAGGGACAATGAATTCAGAATAAAGAAAAGATTGATGGTCTAATATTTATGTGCAGTTCAAAGACCATGCCAGATTGTTTCCAATATCATAAAACTCTATTACATGATATTGGAAACAATCCGGCTTGGTCTTTGCATTGCACATAAATATTACAAGATCAATCTTTTGTTTCTTCTCAATTTCTTTTTATTTCCGTTGCCATATCGTTTTGTAATCTTTTCATTTTGTAATCTTTTCCTTTCTATCTGATGCACTACTATTTTCTTGATTCTAATTCATATAAACGATTTAATAGAAGTTTCTATATTTTTTATAAAGTTTCCATACTTTTTCGATAGTATCTCTACCTCTCATAGAAGTATCCAAACATTTAATATAAGTATCCATATATTGATAAAAAGTTTCGAAAAACTTTTCAAAAGTATGCAAACTTTCGAATTCAACATATCCGGTACCATTGATAAAAAGTTTCGAAAAACTTTTCAAAAGTATGCAAACTTTCGAATTCAACATATCCGGTACCATTGATAAAAAGTTTCGAAAAACTTTTCAAAAGTATGCATACTTTCGAATTCAACATATCCGGTACCATTGATAAAAAGTTTCGATAAACTTTTAAAAAGTATGGAAACTTTCGAATATAACATATCCGGTACCGCGTTACCGAATACATTATATACCTTATAACAAATTCGGCGCTACCGGTTTTATTATGTCTTACCTTTTACTTAGATTTACCGGTTATCATTATTTTATCATTTTTTTAGTGGTTTTTACCGGTTTTATCATTTCATATCCACATAACCGGTACCGCTTTACCGGTTACATTATATACACAATCATGTTTCCGGTAACGCCGTATATTAGCCGCATATTAAGCTGCCGCATGGTAGAAAAATCCGGTGAAAATAGATTTTCAATAGAAAATACATAAAATAATTTCTAAACCATATAAGAATTTCAAATTTTTCAAGGGACCACCCATCCAGCCCCCAGTCCATCCCAATATATATTCTCGGTACATTTTATCTCGAATACTTTTGCTCAAAAAAGTACATTACAAAACCAACTTAAGCTATATATTTATAGTGCTTGGCGGCTTAGGGAGATGATAGAATAGATTTTACATCGAATTTGAATGTTATAATTATCTTGAATTATCACCAGAAGATAACATACTGATTCAAACGTAATTTTTCATAAAAATCTAGTCCATTCGGCTGCCATCAGAAATTTGAAACCAAGTGCTCATCCCCTTTATCCTGGTGGCAAAGGTAGATGTTTATCATTCCTTAGGACTCGGGTTCGAGCACCAATAGTACATGCTGAATGTGCCGTCTTTGAAAAGACTAAGAAAGTTGAACAAATGCTACTCTTGCATCACACTAGCATATTCAAAAAAAATTGAAACCAAGTCATACACTAAGGGATAATATAGTCTTTATCTTTCGGTTATTTAAATATAGTAAGACTCAATTAATTTTTTTTACAAACATGTTACTCTACGGTTAAAATTTAAACAAATGGCTTGGTAGAGTAACAACTTTAGTCTCTAAAATTTACACATTCTATTAATTTGGTTCTAATTAAAAATAATTTAATAAATTTAACCTTTCGTATTTAAAATTTTTGACAAACATGTCAAATGGTGTGTCAGGAGGGTGCAATATCAATTTTTTTTAAATAAAAATGGTTAAATTTATTGAATTATTTTTAATTAAGACAAAATTAATAAAATATATAAGTTTTATGGACTAAAGCTATTATTATACCAGAACATATTTCAATTCTAATGACAAAGTAACTTGTTTTTCACAAAATTTTAATTGAATAACTAACTTGTTTGGCTATTGGAAGTAGCATGAAAGGAGAGAACTCGTACTCACATCACTTGGATTCTGATGTAAGTGATAAAAGGAAATTGTTTGATCATTTTAGCACCCTTTAAATTTTTGTCCCAGAAGAGAAAAAATGTGTGTATTTATGAATATATTACCCACGTGGTATAGGGTTTTCAGTAGGTTGGCTTCCTGGTTACACAGAAACTTGTTATCATTCTTATTCAATTTTTCATTTAGCGCAGGTTGGTGTATCTGTTGTTGATCACTTCACCTATTATACCCTTGCTTTCTTTGAGAGGCTAAATATATATATATATATATATATATATATATATATATATATATATGACAATGCCTCATTGAGCAGATACATCAGCTTTAAGGCTTAAGTGCACCATGAGAGCAGTGTGTGTAACCCCTCGACTCGGCCTAGCCGGTAGACCGAACTGAACGGGTCACACGAAAAATATTAAAATAAACCAGGAAAATTTACTTTAATAAACAACCCTATTTTTTCGTTTTATTTTATCTAGATGCAAATTAAGTTCTTGTGTGTTAAACAATGCAGCAGATCAATCACAACTCAATCATGCATCAATTTCATCCAATTATGGCTTTTAGGGACCATTTTATAATTTTTCCAATTCATAGGGACTTAAGCTATTTTTTGTGTTATCGTCCTTTTATTAGTCTCATTACATGCATCTCTGTCAAAACTCAGCTCAAAATAATCATTCATGCTCATTTAATTGCATCCACAACATTAGGGATTAAAACGCAAAGAATCAAAACTTCAGAAAATTTCATCAACTAACATAACTGTCACCCGTTTCAAAACACTAAGGCCCTGTTTCAAAACACGGGCTCGTATCGAAACGTCCTTGAGGTGTTTCGAAACCATGGTTTCCAGTAGCAAATCGTACCAGAACAGACCCTATCCGTTTCGAAACACTAAGGCCATTTTAGGATTCCCGTTTCGATATAGGCTCGAGTGTTTCGAAACACCTGAGCCTTTAATGACATATTTTGCTGATTTTTCACCCTAAAATTCAACCTAAACCAATCCAACATGTTTCTAATATTCATACATCATACATAAACATTAATCCTCAAACATTTGCAACATGTTTAGCATCAAGCCATGGCTAATAATATTGCATCAATGGAAATCTAAAGGCATGCAACCTAGCAAATAAGTCGCTCAAGAGTCAAAACTCAAACCAATACTCCAAACACCAAATAATGGTCTTTTAAAAGTATAAAATCATAAAGCAAACATGCTCAAAGAGTGTTCATACACATCACCCAAGCAAAACATGAAATCTCACATTGCCCTTATTACTTTAGTCCATAACTGAAACATACTTTTAAAGTGAAGTCTCTTAAGATTCCCTTGCGAGTTGCTGCCTTCAAACACCTAGTTATCTGTATTGATGGACAAAAGAGAGCATAAGCATACAAGTTTAGTGAGGAGTGCTCAAAACCCAAAAACATCATCAATGCTTAAAATCATTTTACACTTTTGAAAACTATCATGCTTTCTTGAAATCCATGCACTTCATTAACAAAATTCAGCATGTTATACCACATGCATCAAGTATCAAATACTCTAACAGTAAAATTCATCTGCTAACATATAACTCAAGCCTTTCATGCATATCTATCAATATGCAAAGCTTTAGAATAAAACATGCATTTTTCATGTTATGCATCCATATACATTCTATAGCAATTAATTAATTATATTGGCTCACAAGTGATCGAAAACATTCTCATTTTTTTAAAATGTACCGGATACACAGATTCTCAAGTGTTGTCCCAACATTTCATACATTCTCATCGGCATCTCAAGGTTCACATACGAGAGCTACCCCCACCGTTGTGACACCCGTGGTGGAGTATTCGGTACCTTATAACCCCTCAACACCACTCATCGGTAGATGTATAACTCCACTAACGTGAGACGAGACACAATTCAATTTCCTCAATTGTTAGGGTACTTGGATGAAGTTTTCGGTACATTCACAACCCCTTAATATCTAAGGCGACTTGTTTATAGTGCACTCAATCCTATAGTCGGCTAACTATATCCGATTTCATTTGTAAACCACTTTACACAACATCACTTGCCAATACAATTCACATTTAGTTCCAACCTCACTATTTTCAAAGCATTCACAATAAGTCATATTTTCAAGCATTAAACTGTGCTTCATAAAACATGTATAAACACATACATACAAAGATCACTTACCTAGCGCATCCTTTAACAATATAAAATCAAGTGCATCCACAAACTTATAATAGCACGATCTGAGGAAGAAAATCACTTTACTTACTTCCGAACTTAGTAAAGCGTTTCAAACTTACACTAAGTTCCCAAAATTACTTTTAAGATGTTTCAAAGCTGAAAATCTCATTTCCACTCACCGACTCGCGAAACCTCAATCGTCGACGCTAAATCAAGCGTCCAAAGTCCCCGGAACATCGCCAAAAGCTTCCAAAGAATTCTCTCATGTTTATATCACACAAGAACAGAAGATTAATGCATTTCAACGCATTAAAACCACCAACAAACACTAAAAACCCGCAGCTCTGCCCAAAGGCGCCAAAATACACATCCGAAACAACCGAAATCGCCTTCGATTGATCACCAAACTCAACCCAGCCATCAACAAACACTTCCATCACATTTTAACCACAAATCAACATCCAAAAACATCCTAATATCATCCTTATACCTCCAACAACTCAAATTTTACATTAACAACCTAAAAACCCAAAATCTAACAATCTAACAATTAGAGATCTTAATGATTTCGGGATTATTATGATAAAAACTCATTATCAGCATCATTAATATTCCAAAACATGATTAGAAACCATCTCACTTGAACCAAAACAAAGCAAGTACGAAAATCACATTTTACTTCCTCTTTTAGCAAGATTTCGACATTTTACCAAATCAACATAAAAAACTCAATTAAAAACACATACCAAGACTCAAATACTTTGAAATTTCATTAAAGAACTATAATTAGAGGAGTAGCGGGAAATTACCTCCAATCTTTACTTCTCTTTCAATTGACAAATTTTCAACTCATGAAGCTCTTCTTCGTCGTCTACGAAAGAAACTTCTGAAGGAGAGGCATGGAAGGATGAGGTCTGAGCTTAGGAACCAATTCTTCATAGCGGTGTGCTCTTTATACGTTAGTATATGTGCGAGGATATTTGTACAAATATTCTACAGACCATTTTGAATCGTGAGTTGGTGACACAGCTGCTATATCTAGTTAGCTTTTCTCTTCCCTTAGTTATAAAAATGTTAAATTTATTACTATGTTAATTTTTTAACTTCTCCGTCATTTTTTAAATGAAAAACGGTAACTTGTTACTTATAGTCGGGAGATTATTTATGTACCTTATCTATTTTTATATAAAAAATATAATAAAATTTATATAAAATAGGGTTAATTTTTAAAATGACTTTTTAGTCACTAAACTTTCAAAAATTATTAAATAATCATTAGAATTTTGTTTTGGTTATAAAATGATCATTGTGCTGTTAGTTTCTATCTATTTATCGCCAAAGGTATGTGATATATTAAATTAATGGATGATATCTCATTTGATCATTCAATTATAGCTAAAATTTTATTTTTGAAGTTTTTCTAATGCTTCTAAATAATTACTTTCGACATATTAAACTAATAGATAATATCTCATTTGATCATTCAATTATAACTAAAATTTCATTTCGGATGTTTTTCTAATACTTGTAAATAATAATTTTTAACTAAATTTAAAAATATAATATAAAATCCAACCCAAGGCCCTGCTGACCCAAAAGCTAAAGCTCAACACCAACCAAGTAGAACATACAACTCTGAATGAACCCGATTTCATTTTTGATGATATGCTACGATTATGGGCTATCTGGTCTTTGTTGTTCGCACTGCTCCTATCATAGGTTTTTCCATAGAATCTTCTATGGGTTTTTTTCTTCTTCTTCTTCTTTAGGAGGCTTGTTGGTAGTGTTATGAGCAGCGAGAAGGGGACGAGATTCATGTGCATATGGCTGTCCAATAAGTTCTTTGCGACATATTAGTCTTGACTAAACCACTAAACTTGAACTGGTCTTTGTAGGGATGTAAAAACAGATAATCAGATGGGTTTTAGGTCGGGTCAAATCGGATACATGTTATTTCAGGTTATTTTTTATTTTGACTCGATTCGGGTCGGGTGCGGGTCAGTTTCAGGTCGGGTTCATTTCAGGTTGGGTTCGTTTCAGGTCGGGTTCATTTCAGGTCGGGTTAATTTAGGTTTTGAATTCGTATTAAGTTTGAGTTTGGTACAAATAGTCGTTAGACTTTGGATTAGTCATCAAGTTCGAGCTAATTATTCAACACCTTTCATGAACACGAATCACACTAAAAATAAATAGTGAAAACTACACCACTGACCACCAAACAAATTGGGGATACCTATTTGAACCACCGAACTATAAAAAACGTCAATCACACCACTGAACTTATAAAATCAACCTATTTTGACCACCGCCGTTAAAAACCTAACGGTGGTGTGACGGAAGTGCCACGTGGCAATTGATGGGTATATTTAAAAATTACACATTTGGTCCCTATTATTTGCACATTCTTTCAATTTAGTCCTAATTTTCAATTAATAAAATAATAAATTATTTAATTAAGTGGTGACACGTGTCAAGACCTTATTGGAGGATTTTAATTATTTATATTTAATTTTATTAATTTATTTCCCCCTCCAATCAGGTGGTGACACGTGTGCTGGGGTGAAATCGAACCTGCGTCTCCCAAGGGTAAAGCCAATGGCTTTGCCACTACACCAAGCACAACTTTATGTTATAATTCTCCAGATATAATATATATCTCTTATTAGTTTCTACATTTATAAGCCAAAAGCTCAAACCCTAAACAATAATTTCACATATATAAATCATAAACCTTAAACTCTAACCCTAAATATTTCAAATTAATTTCACGCTAAATATTTCAAATTAAACCTCAAACCCTAAAAATTTCAAATTAATTCCACACTAAATATTTTAAATTAAACTCTAAACCCCAAACCCTAAAAAATTCAAATTAATTTCACGCTAAATATTTCAAATTAAGCCTTAAACCCTATATATTTCAAATTATTTTCACGCTAAATATTTCAAA
Source organism: Hibiscus trionum (assembly GCA_030270665.1). Lineage (NCBI taxonomy): Eukaryota > Viridiplantae > Streptophyta > Magnoliopsida > Malvales > Malvaceae > Hibiscus > Hibiscus trionum. Next base: position 77,198,599 of record BSYR01000003.1, on the reverse strand, counting down.
TTAAACCCCAAACCCTAATCTTAAACCCTAAATTTCAAATTAATTACATGCTAAATATTTAGGGTTTAATTTGAAATATTTAGCGTGAAATTAATTTGAAATATTTAGGGTTTAGGGTTTAAATTAAAATAGTTAGTGTGTAATTAATTTGAAATATTTAGGGTTTAGGGTTTAGGGTTTAGGGTTTGAGGTTTAGTTTGAAATATTTAGTGTGAAAATAATTTGAAATATTTAGGGTTTAGGTTTTAAGGCTTAATTTAAAATATTTAGCGTGAAATTAATTTGAAATTTTAAGGGTTTGGGGTTTAGGGTTTAATTTAAAATATTTAGCGTGGAATTAATTTGAAATTTTTAGGGTTTGAGGTTTAATTTGAAATATTTAGCGTGAAATTAATTTGAAATATTTAGGGTTAGAGTTTAGGGTTTAGGATTTATATATGTGAAATTAGTGTTTAGGGTTTGAGCTTTTGGCTTATAAATGTAGAAACTAATAAGAGATATATATTATATCTGGAGAATTATAGGCCAAAGTTGTGCTTGGTGATGTGGCAAAGCCATTGGCTTTACCCGTGGGAGACCCAGGTTCGAATCCAACCCAGCGTATGTGAGAAAAAATTTATTTTTCTCCTCTAAATTGGACCTGATTAGAGGGGGAAAATAAATTAATAAAATTAAATATAAATAATTAAAATCCTCCAATAAGGTCTTGACACGTGTCACCACTTAATTAAATAATTTATTATTTTATTAATTGAAAATTAGGACTAAATTGAAAGAATGTGTAAATAACAGGGACCAAATGTGTAATTTTTAAATATACCTATCAATTGCCACGTGACAGTTCCGTCACACCACCGTTAGGTTTTTAACGGCGGTGGTCAAAATAGGTTGATTTTATAAGTTCGGTGGTGTGATTGACGTTTTTTATAGTTCGGTAGTTCAAATAGGTATCCCCAATTTGTTTGGTGGTCAGTGGTGTAGTTTTCCCAAATAAATATTAGGCAATAGAACGAAAAAATATCATCAAATGATTCATTTCTAAAATATTAGAGTAAATTAAAAAACTATAAATTAAAAAGGGTCAATTTTTGTGAAAAATAAAATTTTAGGGACTAACATGAATAAAAATATCATCATATTAAAAACACTTGACTAAATTTAAAAAAAAAAAGAATAGGTGTCAATTTGGAATAAAAATAAAGTTTTAGGGACTATAATGAACAAAGATATTAAATTAAAATTACAAACATTGGACTAAATTACAAACAAAAAATAGGGGTCAATTTGGAATAAAAATAAAGTTTTAGGGACTACAATGAACAAAACTATTAAATTAAAATTATAAACATTGAACTAAATTACAAACAAAAAAAGGATAAGGGGTCAATTTGGAATAAAAATAATGTTTTAGGGACTATAATGAACAAAGATATTAAATTAAAGGGTAAACTATACCATTGACCACCATACTTTGGTTAATGTATTAAAATGACCACCTTAAAAAAATCGACTCAATTGACCACCCAGACTATTGAAATTGGATCAATGTGACCACCAGCCGTTAATGGGCTAACAGAAAGTGACGTGTCAGTTAAAAAATTAAAGGTATAATTACACATTTGGACTTTACTATTTACACATTTTTTTCAATTTAGTCCTAATTTTAAACTAATAAAATAAATTAATTAGGTGGTGACACGTGTCAACATCTATTTAGAGGAGAAAAATAAATTCAACCACACATGCTATCCAGAGGAATCAAACTTGGGCAATCTAGGTGCAAAGGCAATGGCTTAACCACTGCACCAAGCACAATTTTGGGCTTTTAAACACAAAATTTAATATATATCTCTTATTGGTTTCTACATTTATAAGCTAAAAAGCTCAAACCCTAAACACTAAATTCACATATATAACCCTAAACCTTAAACCCTAAATGTTTACTGTGAATACTCAATAGATATAATCTAATCAAATCATTTCATTTTTTGGATTATTTGTTTAATTGTTTTACTTTGTATAGGTCACTTGCTCAAAATGATTTCTCTGGACCAATTCCAAAAGAGCTTGGAAACCTTAAGGATTTATTTATGCTGTAAGAGTTGCAGGAGCTCTTAACTAATTCTGTTTTAAGCATACATTTAATGGTAAAGTTATATATGTGGATCGATATCATGCAGGTCTTTGGGAAATAATAAGTTCACTGGAACAGTTCCTCCAGAACTTGGTAATTTAGCCAAACTTGAAGAACTGTAAGTTCCAACTTTCCTTAGTTCTCTGTAGGGGGATGTACATGATTGTGTTTACTGTTTACAAGGTTACTGTATGGAATTATGACAACAATTGGTTTACGAATTCGGCAGATACATGAACAGTTGTGGATTAAGTGGTGAGATTCCCTCAACATTTGCTAACCTTGAACGACTGCGAATTGCGTAAGAAAGACCCTTCTCGATGCTTATTGCTTTTTCTCTCTGTTTGTCATGCAAATTGCCTTGATTACATTAAGTCCTTACCTAGCTGTAATAACTGTAAGCTATGTTGCATTTCAGGTGGATATCTGACAATGCATTCACATGCAAAATACCAGACTGTAAACATTTATTTTAGGTTTGTTTTTTCTCATATTTTAGGTTTGTTAATTTTGAAACATTTAGGGTTTAAGGTTTAAGGTTATATATGTGAAATTAGTGTTTAGGGTTTGAGCTTTTTAGCTTATAAATGTAGAAATCAATAATAGATATATATATTGAATTTGGTGTTTTAAAGCACAAAATTGTGCTTGGTGTAGTGGCTAAGCCATTGACTTTGCACTTAGATTGCCTAGGTTAGATTTCCTTGGATAGCATGTGTGGTTGAATTTATTTTATTAGTTTAAAATTAGGACTAAATTGAAAGAAAATGTGTAAATAGTAAAGACCAAATGTGTAATTATACCTTTAAATTTTTTAACTGTCATGTCACATTCCTTTAGCCCATTAACGGCTGCTGGTCACATTGATCCAATTTCAATAGTTTGGGTGGTCAATTGAGTCGATTTTTTTTAAGGTGGTCATTTTAATACATTAACCAAAGTATGGTGGTCAATGGTATAGTTTACCCTAAATTAAAATCAAATCATATCAGATCAATATCAGTTCAGGTTAAATACATGTCGGGTTCAAAACAGGTCAGTCTCGGGTTCGAGTCCGTTTCAGTCGGGTGCAGGTCGGGTTTGGGGTCCACAACAACAGGTCCAATTCGGGTTCGGGTCGTTCTCAATTGGATGCAGGTCGGGTTCGGTTACTACAATAACAGATTCAGCTCAGGTTCGGGTCAACAACAATCGGTTACAGATCGAGTTCGGGTCATCCAATCTTCGGGTCAAATTAAGTTCTAACTCGAGCAAGTTTCAATCGGGTTTTCAGGTCGGTTCTTTGGAGAAAGCTAGAAGATTGTTCACTTGAACCTGTGTAAAAGAGTAGATGACAAATATTTTTAGCAATAAGAACTGAATTTTACTAAAAAAATAATAAAGGTATCTTAAATATAACGCCCAATTAGAAGCCTTTGCGCAATTTGCTTCTGATCTCCATAAAGCTACTCAGAATCAATTGATAAGAGTGATGAAGCTGGCTCTTCCAAGAATTTGAAAAATTCACAATAAGTTCTCTATTAAAAAAATTATTTGGTCCCATTAATTTTTAAAAAATTCAAATTAAAAAATTGTGTTTCTTAATACTATTAATTAAATAGTCTAAAATTTTAATTTGGTCCCTTCATTATTATCCCCCTCATGATCAACATATTTCCCATATATTTGCATTTCTAATACATGTTTTGAAAATTTGTGAGCAGTCTGTCTGATCTATTCAAAGTTTCAAACTATTGCCTGGGAGGCATTCCCCTCGCCTGTGATATTCTTGTTTTGAAAACTTGTGTCTGTAGGCAATATTGTGTGCTTTACCTGATGCAAAATTGATGATCTTTGCTCTCTATTTTGCAGCTTCAGTCCCCTGGTGTTTTGGCTATTGGAAGTAGCATGAAAGGAGAGAACTCGTACTCACATCACTTGGATTCTGATGTAAGTAATAAGATGAACTTTATGAATAAATTACCACTTCCTGTTTACACAGAAACTTGTTACCGTTCTTATTCAATTCTTCATTTAGCGCAGGTTGGTGTATCTGTTGTTGATCGCTTCACCTATTATACGCTTGCTTTCTTTGAAAGGCTTAATATATATGACAATGCCTCATTGAGCAGGTATATCAGCTTTAAGGCTCAAGTGTGCACCAAACATGGAAGCATTGTATAACCAAGTTGATTACCCGTTACAACCTTCTTTGGGTCGGTGATGGAAACGATGCCCCTTTCAAGGAGAAATGGTCGTCTGCAACGCTCCCAACGGGGTTGATGGATAGATTAACGTAATCGTTTAGCTTCTTTGTTTGGATAACTTTTTATTTAGGTCACTAAAGTTTCAAAAGTTACGTTTCGGTCTTACATTTATACATACATAATAAAATGGTCATCCCGTTATGATGTGGAATGTTAACAACAATGGATTATATCTAATTTTATTCCTAAACTCTAGCTAAAACTCAATTTGATTTTTTTTTCAAATTAAGGTAAAATACACTACATGCCACTTAATTATAAGTTTAGTAATAAATATGTCATTTTTTAAAGTAAAAAGTTAGTCAATTAAGTTTTTTGTGACAAACAAGTCATTTCCCCCCTAAAAATAACAATTTTAGTTAGTCAATTAAAATTGTGTGATAAACAGGTCGCTTTGCTGTTAAAATTTAAACAAACGACTTGGTATAATAACAATTTCAATCCCTAAAACTTATAGATTCTATTAATTTGATCCTAATTAAATATAATTCAATAAACTTAACCCTTCATATATAAAATTTCCATTAATGAAGTGACTGTGACTTTTAGTAGGCGACTTAAATTTCATAATGGATCTATTCCATTAGTCTACAAATTGTTTAGTAGTGAAATGATTGTGTTGGTCGAGCTATCACATTTGTGGGTTATCGAGCTTATGGATAGTAGCATGAAGTAGGGGTGTTCTCATGGTAGATTAACTGTACCATTTAGCATAAACAGTTGGTTAACCGTTATAGCGGTTATTAAATCGTAAACTAACCATTAAGATATGGTTAACTGTAACCCCCTAGACCCGCCTATGCGTTATTACGGGTCCTAGAAAGTCACATTAGGATCACCGGAGCGACCCACGTTAAAATTTTAAATAAACAAATTGTTAAACCATTTAAAATCATAAATCAAGTTTTGGATTAAAACACAATTTCAGAAAACATTCAGACAATGAAACAAAAATGTGATAAAAGCTGTTAATACAAGTTTCATACTCCAATATAAATCAAAACGTGACATACATGCCCCCTAATTACACAGGTGCCGTACTCCGCAATCAAAGCCGAAGAAACTCCCATACCGCCGTTGATAACTGCAATATGGTCGATCTTTTAACCTGTGATGGTAAAAACAATGTGAACTTCGGAAAGCTCAGTAATACAAACTACCAGGAGATGCTAAAAGCACAAGTAGGTATATGACAAGCTTTACATTGTCATGAAGAACTGGGCAACGGTAAGCACAAATTACGTTTCGCAATTTCAGAGGAGCATTATACCAGAAGGTAACAAAGTTATTCTTTATTTGATCACCCGAACCTTAAGAGATGAGTCTAAAGTCGAAGATTTAAAGAGATTCAGATTTCAAAAGTTGAATCAAGGAGTTCAGAGTGGTTCATTAAGCACAAATTGTAAGTTTACGGATAGTTCAACTTTGATACATTAACTTAGTAGGGTATGTTTCAGAAAAGGACATAAAGTTTTATTAATTTATTTAACTACCCCAACCGAACTCCAGAATGCAATTCCCCCTGAACTGCATACAGAAGGTCTTACCCTAGGCATGAGGCGTAGGAGCCTACTTAAGGGAATGTGACACGCGTCGTATAGTGTCAAAAATAAAACCTTAAATTCAAATAAATAAGATTTAAAATAATAAAGCGAGAGTAAGGGTCGATCCGTAGGGAATAGGAATTCTAACACCTTTCATTCTGATATAGACCAATAACTTGTAGAAAATAAAAGGGGGATTTTAGAGAAGTGATTTGAATGATAAAGAAAAATAATAAGAACGTAAAATAAATATTGAAAATGGATTATAGACTGAATTAGCCTCAAGCCACGCTTTGCCACGACATCTTCGATCACTGAAGTTGATTTTTCTTCGACTTTCCTGTCAGTTACAGTCTACAAGGCCCAACCCTTACAACTTACTTCTCTTGGGTAAATTCGACTCTCAGGGCAATCCTTGAAGTCAAGCTTTAGTGAGTTAGTTACGGCAATCGATGCTAACTCAAATCTGAGTTAGTGTTGGAGAAGCCCGTGCTCGAATAATCGTCTCGATGAGAATTGTTTCCGATTTTGATTCCCATTAGTAGACCGCCACTAAGTTTGTTCTTAGGGAGTTAAATCGGCTACAAGCTTTTCCTCGTCCCCAACGATGGATCTAAACCACTTCAACTCGATGCGCACTCTCGGAATGAAACAATTGAGATGCCTAAAGATTAGGCCAATTGCCTAATCAATTTTACAGAGAATCTAAAAAGGAGTTGTTGAAGGATTGATGTACTTTCCTAATCTCACGAGTTTAGTCGGGTTTGGCGTTGCTTTTGGCTAAAGGGAATTTAGTTAAGCATGGTTGGTGAAAAAACCATACTTAATTAAATAAAGAGAGAAATGGAGAAAAAATGGAAATGGAGAAAAATAGAGAGCTTTTATTAAACTCAACGAAGAAGAGAACAAAGGAATAACTTGATGCTTTAATTCACCCCCAAAATGGGGTATTTATAGTAGCTAAAAACCCTAAAAACCTATGATGATAAATCCCAAATTTAAATTAAATTACATAAGATAATTATCCAAGTTTGAATTTTAAAATAAAAATCCGGAAGATAAGCTATCTGATAAGTGGCTTGATAAGCTATCTACGTTGCTGACGTCAGCTTCTAGAAGGTGCTGACGTGGTGCCCAGTCAGCATTCATGCCCTGGTTCATGCCCATGAATCTACCCACGACTCTAGTATTTTCTGCAGCATTCCAGCTTATTTCCAGCATCACGTAACCTGCATGAGAACAACATAAAAACAGCCCACTTAAGTCTTTCAAACTTATATTCAATCAAAATAAGGACTAAAAACATAACCAAAATAAATACTTATCAGAATGCCTTAGGTCCAGAAAGACTTACCCTAGGCCCATTAGGCGTAGGAGCTTAGGTTCAGAAGGACTTACCAGCGCTGATCCTACAGATCTTTATTCATATCCCAGATAATATACCTCATATGATTTCAGTTTATATTCAGAAGACAATATTACAAAAAATAGATATCATATCTATTTTTATACCAGAAGGCAGATGGCAAACTTATTTTATTATTATTTCGTATTCAATGTCATATATCATATATATTTTTCATATCAGAGGTCAGAAACCCGGGAATTGCTTTCCTTTCGTATTATAGTGTCATACTTTTAGATTTTAAGCATATGGTCTTGGTTTAGAACAGAAAGTATTTACAGATACATGGTACACACTTTATGACCCATTTCATTTCTCAGATGTACTTAATAGATATTGGAGAGATGACATTTGACAATTTTGGGCTGATTTCATAACGAGGTCCCTACGAATAAGGGAGTTCGATAAGACGGATTGAATCAACATTGGAAGTTGATGCGTCAGAATCATTGGAATTTCAGATATATCGCAAGCAGAATTAAATGTTACAGCCTACGAGGGTATTAAGGTCATTTTGACCTTTGGGGGGTAAACTGGTAATTTGAACCAACAAGGTATAAACGGTGATGTACAGAATTTAAAAATTCTAGTTGCTCTTCAAGTTTCCGAGCACCTTCGAACTAATCGGAACCCATTAACACAATGTTTAATATATCACCGGATAAGTATACTTCAACCATTCATTTCTCAGAACTGACTACAGAGCATAACAAAAATAGTTCACCTTCACCAATCGACCATTAAACTTATTACCAAAAATTAAGCATATATTTGAGTGGTATTTTCCAAGTATTCAAACATGTTCATTGTATTTGAACTCAATTCAAAACATCGAATGTGACTCAGGAGAACAGGTCCCTCTCACTATTAACTATGTACTTTTTTTGAATAAATTGCACGTGCCTTCACACGGTATTCTCCCACTATCATCACGATATCTGAATCGACCAACTGACACGGGTCGTATTTTACCACATTTGGAGCCATTATATTTGTTTGCCTTTATTGGGATTTCTAATTCCATGTCTTAGGGTCATTGTGACCCATTTGAGTCTTATCAGTATACGAGGGTATTTCAAATATTACGATGCTCGAAAATGTTCCAAATATTCAGAATTTCTCGGTTCTTCCATCTATTCATTCATTAAAGTTCTCGAGAGTAAATCCATCATTTTGATTAATTAGGCAAACGGTGCCGAGGAATGATTATTCCTTTTGGTCATTATGGATATTCCGATCGATTCAGCCTTATCAGAATTTCCAAACATTTCAATCAATTCAACAATTTACGCGACTTTAACTAATCCAAACATGCAATTATTTTCTTGTGAATGTCATAGAGATTATTAAATCTCAAAAAGAATCTAAGCAAATTTGTAGTCTCAAAGGTGAAGCCTCGCTACTATAACTTCCCAAGCAACTTCAGGATTTTCAGAAGGTTCAATTGTTTTACTGGATCTAGTGTAGATTCTCATACCACTTTCATTAATAGGGGTATTTTAGTTATTTCATACGTCAAGGGCATTTTCGTAATTCTTTATATAAAATAATCAGACTTAGAGATTAACCTTTTTTATTAATCGTTTACTGAACTCGAAAGTCCTTTCGATTTATCAAACCTCTTATTCGAATAATTGTCTTGGCCATTAATATTCTTATTTCTTAATTGATTGACAATAGCAGAATTAATCACATGCTCAATCATGGTCGTGCAAGCATTAACCGAATACCATCAAGTTTTGAAAGCATGCAAAAGGTAGTAATGTATTACCTTGAATCCTTGTTATATCGGTCGACCCTCAAACGACTTTCGAGCACTCTTGAACCTGGATTTGACGTCCCTCAACCATTCATATTCAAAGAATTATGAGTACCTTCAATCATACAATACCCTATTTCAGTCCTTATTCATAGAACTCTTAATTGAATAAATAAATACATAAACAAGTTAGGGTTCAAGGTCATATTCGGAGGCTTTCGGGTCAGAATTTCACGAAACGAGCTTCAAAACGGGCTCATGATGTCGAAAAACATAAAATAAGTTTTCGAAAAAGTTGACTTTTTGGTCAACGGTTAAAGTCAACGCTGACGTCAGCAGGTCAACAATGATGTAGACTGGTAGGGGTCAACTGAGTTGACTCGGGCTGACTCGAACAAGTTAACTCGGGCTAACTCGGTCAACGGGTCAGGTAGACGGGGTCAACGGGTCAGGTTGGATCGATTCGGATCAGATACGGGTTCGGGTCGGGTCAGACGGGTTTGGGTCAAATGCGGGTCAGACTCAAATCAGGTTGGACCTTACGGGTTTGGGCTTGGACAATAGGGCTCGAACCGAACTAGACAGTTCAGGCCAGCCCATGCTTTTGGGCCAATCTAAACCGGTCCACTTACCCCACTATTTCGATCGCCGGAAAGGTCGCCGGAAGCTTCTTTGGCACTGATTCTGCCGGGAAAAAAAAGCTAGTCAGTCCAATATTTCAACCGACATGATAACAACACAAAACAGGCCCAAAATACCTATAGGATCTTATTCAAAATGAACGAGACGATCGTAAAATGTGCGGCTCTGGTGAGGCCATTTCCGGTGCCAGAGTGATGATCGGTTAAAGGGGTTTTGGTCCCCTACACACACTGATCACGTCTAGGCTGATGACACGCCTTGCCGACGGTGATGGCAGTCGAAAATAAGAGGGAAACAGAAGGTGTTTTGGGAAGGATTCGACGGGGCTTCAACTCGCTCTCCACGGCAAACGGCGTGATGCACCGGCGAGTGGGGGACTGGGTTTTTGTCATGGACTGACGGCGGACCCGACGACAGCCGTCGTGTGCTACACCGACGACGAGCGGCAACAAAAATGATGAGGGACAGTGAAGAGCTCTTGTTCTTCCGTCAGGCCTTCAACCAAGCTCTCACGGCAACCGCTGAGGCTTCGCCGCGAGTGGCAGTCAGGGGCGGAATCGCGGTGCGGCAGTGTCCACGCCGACACTGGCGGTGACGACCACGACAGCACGGTGGCCAAGATCGGGGCTTGAACGATCGTTTGGGTAGGTGAAGGGTAAGGGAAGGCTTTGATTATCAGATATTTTCTTCAATTTCGAAATGTGATAAATGAGGCAGATGAGGTTGTTCAGTCTATAATTAATATTAGTCAAAACATTATAATATATTTAAAAAAAAAGATGGTGCATAGTTTAACCAAGAGTAACCTTCAGCCCAAACAGTTAAGGTTTGAGTTCACCATGTAAGGGGTTAAGGGTTTGAAACCTGTTGCGTGTAAAAGAGTCTATCGCAATTGTAGTGCAAGTGTACACGACGCAAGTAGTAAAGTGATACGAAGTATCGGATATCGTCTCCACAGGGACTGGGCTAACTCTTTCCTTCACTTTCTGCACAAGGGGAAAAGAATAGATTAAGATAATTGTCACGAAAATAATGAAGTAAACGTAAATAGAAGAATAAAGATATCAAGATAAAGAGAATGGGCTGGTATTGAATTGCTCAGTAGTGCAGGTATTGCAATGCTTAGGAAATCCAGTTCTGTCGTCGCGCCTGTCGCGGCAGCACCTGTCGTGGCATCTGTCCGTTGGCTGTCGCGGTAGCAAACACACCAACTCCGTACTTCAAGTTTGGCAAGAATCCCAGATCTGCCTTGGCCTATCCCTAGGTCCAAGTCTGTCGATGATCACGTCTTGATGATACCTCCCGGCGTGAATCGAAGGATGAACACCGATGTGTATGAATTCTTCTTTAGCCACTTAACCTCGCCCTATCCCTAGGCACGAGATAGTTCAACTATAAACTAGAGAACTTGCTCTTATTTCTTTCGTATACTTAACTCTCCCGATGCTAAGTAAATAGATAACCTCACAATGCTCTCCCGATGCTCTTGCAAGATATTAATAACCAAAATAAGAGAACTTGAAGTTTATTTTATTGAACTAAAAATACCTAAAACAAAACAACCCTTGCAACTACTTTACAAAACAACCCGTGGCCCTAGGGGTTTTTAGAACATGTCGGTGACGGGTAAACGACAGGTAAACGGCGGAGGGGTTTAGGTTATCGGTTATGGGGTAGAATGAGGGATATCTCTCTAGGTTAAAACCTATGCCCTTATATAAGCTTTGGGCTCAAGTATTCTAAGGTAACAAGGATTACAACTTTAATGAAAAGTAAGATTCTAATAAATGCTAAATCTCTAAGGATTCCTACTTTTCAGCCACCTCCTTGTTTCATAGAAATTCTTCTCCTTGAGCTTTGGCTTGACATATCTTTTGATCCGGGGCTTGGAAAAATATTTGGCTTTCACACGACAGACGAGCAGATTTTTCTCTATCTATCGAGGTCCACTTTACTTTTCCTCTTCATAAGTCTGCTGTCATCATGCTGTCACGACAGGTCCATGGCAGCTTCGTCCTCCTCGTCTGCTTGTCCAGTTCAGCTCTTCTGCTTACCTGCCCTGCGCCTGCCTTCTTTGTCAACTATGGCAGATACCTGCAAAATAAGCCATCTTTTAGTAGAATCCGTACCTTTAATCCATTTGTGATGTTTTACTGAAAACTAACCTAAATGCAATGCAATGATGCTTGAATGCAGCAGAAATATGGGTTAAAAAGGGTGTAAATAATAGAACTTTTACACACTCAACACACCCCCAAACTCAAGTTTTTGCTTGCCCTCAAGCAATTTAAACCTAAAAGAAAAATGAAATTTTTTTGTGTTGGCCTTCAAACAGTGAACTGTCCCTTACCCGTCGCTCATTCTCTATGGCGGCAGCAACCTGTCGGAAAGGTTAGGATCTGTCCGGAATATCCCTATAGCTCTCGTACAGTGTGTGCATGCTTGTGAACAGTTATATGCTAAGACTCTCTTAGTTTCACTAGAATATTCAACTTCTTACCTCGAATTTTTATGCCAAAGTTTATTTTTTTAGAAGGCACATTTTCATGCTTTTTTTTTCTTCTATTTTCAAGCTAAGTTCTACTAGAGCCAGTTTCGGGCACCTCTAGTTACTAGAGCCGGTTTCGGGCACCTCTAGTTAGCTTCCTAGAGCCGGTTTCGGGCACCTCTAGGTTTTTGAGTTTCTTTTGCTAAACTTCTCTCCTAGAGCCAGTGTTAGGCACCTCTAGGGGCTATTCAAGTTCTAAGCTTCCTATTCTAGTTTGGCTAAAAGAAATCTAAGCAATATAACAGTCACAATGGTGTTTAAGTTTTCAGAACTATAGAAAGGCTCTAAACTTTTCCTTAAACTGTCCTAAAGATGCTGCTACGACAGAGCTGTCATGACAGGTAAGTTAACTTCACAGTTCTTAAGCCAACAGTTTAAATTTTCTGTTTTTTTAGAGAAATTAAAAGACACACAAAAAAATGTACTTAAGACTCCATTAATGATGGAGGGTTGCCACCCCCAAACTCAAGGGTTGCATTGCCCTCAATGCAAAATGACATGAAAAGATGAAAAAAATAAAGAAAAGTACATCACAAAAGATAAAGGCAGGCAGCAGTAAAGGAAAAATAAAAACTTAAATTTTTAGTCGCTGTCCTCGCTGCTGTTGCTGACACGGATCTGATGGTGGCGTCTGCGCTGTGGTGGAGGCTGGACAGGTTCAGGGGCAGGTTGCTCCACGAGCCGGACGTCTGAACTGCTGCCGCTGTCCCAAGAGCTGCTGGTGGTGGTGCTAGCCTTGGGCAGCCTTTTCTTGTTTGCCATGTGTTTAATCCGCTTGACCGGCGTAAATTCCTTCTCCAAATTTCTCCGGATCAGAGGGTTGTCGTCGGAGGCAGGTCTCTTTGTTCCTCGGGGAGAGGTGTCTGCCGGTGGGCTGCCCTCTGCCGTTGGGGCAGGGGTTGGTGTGGAAGCGGCAGAATGCATATGGGGAGAGACAGGTGGTGTTGGTGTGGGGGAGGGGATATGGAAATAATGGGCGGGGAAGGTGGGGAAGATGACATCCGAATAATGTAAAGTATTAGTAATGAAATTTACCGTTGCATTTGAGAAGTCGCGGATAAAAGTCATCAAACCCATTTGGCGCTCCTCTACCCGTAGGATTGCAGCAAGGATGTGGGCAGACTGGTCTGTCGGTGCGGCTGCGGCGGCAGGTTCAGGGACAGGCTCCTCTGATGATTCTTCTGGGGAGCCGGCTGGATTGAAAGATGAGACAGGTGTAGCCACTACCAGCTCCATGAGACTGTTGATGTTGTTGTCTGTCCAGCTTCTGCCCTTGATTATTTTGTCGGAGGGTTTCTCGGGGACAGCTGTACATCGGCAGAGGGAGGTTATTGTGAACGGCAGGCAGAGGCGGGAGTCGGAGCGGAAGGTGCAGTCCAGGATGATGTCCCTCATATAACGGCCCACATTAATAGGCCTGTCGTGTATGATGGAATGAATAAGGGCGAGCCGCTGCCGGTTGACTGTCGTGTGGTGGGACGAAGGCATGATACGCTTTTTGATGAAAGCGTTCCAAAGTTTGGCTTCCGGGAGGAGCTGCCCCCTGTTGACGGAGTGGGGGTTCTTTGTGCTGGTTGTCCATGATGTTCCCTCCTCTGTCAACTCTACCATGACAGCATCATAAGCTGCAGCATCGAGGGTGTCGAGAAATTTCTGGTGGGCATCATCATCGGGGCCAAAGTAGAGGCCAAACATGTGGTTGATGCTGTCCGCAGTGAAGGGCACCTTTATTCCTCGAACGGTGACAGATGTTGCCGTTCTGCTGTCTATGGCAGCATAAAACTCTCGGACTAATGTGTCGTTTAGCTCTGCCGGTTGTTCAGCAAAGTGCTCCCATAATTGAGCCGTGATGGCCTTTACGATGAACGGCCGGAGTCCCATGTTGGGTGCCTTTCGGATGTACACGAAACCACGTTCTTCTCATAACTCCTTTGTGGCGAAGGGCGTCGCTGCTGCTGAAGAAGAGCATGAGGCAGCACTACGGCGGGTCTGTCTAGACGACATGTTAGTTGCAAGGGTTGTGAAAAATGAAGAAAGCAAATAAAACTAGGGGAGAGCAAGGAAGAAAAAGCAGAAGTGAGAAAAAAATGAAAATGAAAACGAGGTTTTATAGCGGTCGAGTTGCTGCCCGTTTAATGCTGTAACGGCAGGCGTGAATAACAGGGCGACGGATGGGTTTTAGCGTGTCTGATGCGTTTGACAAACGTTTCGGCGTCTGTCACGTGTCTGTCACACGTTTCTGCGTCTGCCGTGTCAGTCTGTTGACAGCCTGTCTTATCCGTCTGCGGCGGCAGCCGAAACGACAGGCTTCAATAAATGAGCTCTGTTGGGCTGGTGGATGGATGGTGGACTTGGGTCACTTCTCCTTTCCTTCTTGACTCCTTTATTTCCTAAAGACAGAAAAATAAAACATTATTCAAATATAATAACCTAATTCCTAATAAATAATAATAATAATAAAAATAAATAATAAAAATAAAATTTAGGTTAAATTAGGGATGCCTTGTGGGGCATCTCCTAAAGTAACCACTTCCTGTATTCCTGGGGCTTCAGTCCCCTGATAATGCTTGAGGCGTCGTTTACGGTACTTCTTGAAGTCCATCTGTACCCTCATTCTGGTGATTATTCTCATGTTGGGGGCTCCTTTCTTTCTCTTCCCTTTGTAGTCCATGAAGTCCTCCCTTCTTGGTAATGTTTCTGAGGGCATGAATATATGATTAGAAAAAATCAAATTGACATTCGGCCACAAACTTACCTTGTTTTCGTTGAATAATGTTGTGGTTGAATGTAGCCCTTCCTGTCGTGTCTGCTGCTGCGGCAGGCAGTTATTTTGACAGTTCTTTATCAGGTTACTTTGCAGGTCAATGGGACATTGGTAAGTGCCATCACTCATTATACTAAATTCTGTTGACCACTCGTAGATCTCCATCAGTAGAGACTTTGATGATTCTATGTCCACCGGCTTTGGTTCCTCTAATACCTGCAATGGAATTGGTGAGTTTTCATATAATTCAAAAGGTTCGTTTATTACCTGCTCATATTCCATTGGCGAGGCATTGTCATTGGTTAGCTCTTCTAGGTGGTCGTGCGAGTGCCATGACAGGGATGGATGTGTGCAATCTTGGTCAGGCAGAATCGAGGTAGTGGGTTGAGAATTTGCCTCTGTTGTGGTTGCTGCTTCAGCATCTGTTGCTGTCGAGGCGGCAGTTGCTGTCGAGGCGGCAGTTGCTGTCGAGGCGACAGTTTCTGTCGAGGCGGCAGTTTCTGTCGAGGCGGCAGTTGCTGTCGAGGCGGCAGTTTCCGCTTTGACTGGAGTTTCTGCCTCAAAAGTGGTTGCTGCCATGACATTCTCTTGAATTTCACTCAGCGTTGTCGCGGTGTTGCTCCGTTCCGGCTCCTCGATCATTGCCATGGCAAGTTGTTGCTCAGACTCATCATATGTTGGGTATTCCTTCACATAGGCATCCTCGTCATCTTGCCTCGGGATTTCAGGTTCAGTCGTGGCATGAATGAGGACCGGTCTGCTCAAGAGTTCATCCATCTTGGCGATACTTGCGTTCGTAGAAGCTGACACTTTTTGAGTGATTGCCAAGAAGGCTTGCAGTGTGTCTTCTAAGGATTTTGACTGCTCTTGTGGATGATGACATTGCCAGGGCAGGTCGGGTTCTGTAGCAAAACTGTCATGGTAAAAAAAATTTTGTGGGTTTTAATCGTACCATAAAAAATTTTGCTGCTGCGGCATCGACATTTGCTGCCCCTGTTGCTGCCACGGCTGCTGCCCTGGCAGCATATCTTTACGGTAATTGCAAGAACTTTCCCACATCAACTCTCGAATGGTTTTTCCTGGCATGTTGATGCCCTTGAACCTGTATTTTCACCTGGGTTTTTTTTAAATAAAAAAAAGTAAAAATAAAAATAAAAATAAAAGAAAAGTGCAAAAGCTAGGGTAAGAGTGTGTTGCCAGTCCCCGGCAACGGCGCCAAAAACTTGTTGCGTGTAAAAGAGTCTATCGCAATTGTAGTGCAAGTGTACACGACGCAAGTAGTAAAGTGATACGAAGTATCGGATATCGTCTCCACAGGGACTGGGCTAACTCTTTCCTTCACTTTCTGCACAAGGGGAAAAGAATAGATTAAGATAATTGTCACGAAAATAATGAAGTAAACGTAAATAGAAGAATAAAGATATCAAGATAAAGAGAATGGGCTGGTATTGAATTGCTCAGTAGTGCAGGTATTGCAATGCTTAGGAAATCCAGTTCTGTCGTTGCGCCTGTCGCGGCAGCACCTGTCGCGGCATCTGTCCGTTGGCTGTCGCGGCAGCAAACACACCAACTCCGTACTTCAAGTTTGGCAAGAATCCCAGATCTGCCTTGGCCTATCCCTAGGTCCAAGTCTGTCGATGATCACGTCTTGATGATACCTCCCGGCGTGAATCGAAGGATGAACACCGATGTGTATGAATTCTTCTTTAGCCACTTAACCTCGCCCTATCCCTAGGCACGAGATAGTTCAACTATAAACTAGAGAACTTGCTCTTATTTCTTTCGTATACTTAACTCTCCCGATGCTAAGTAAATAGATAACCTCACAATGCTCTCCCGATGCTCTTGCAAGATATTAATAACCAAAATAAGAGAACTTGAAGTTTATTTTATTGAACTAAAAATACCTAAAACAAAACAACCCTTGCAACTACTTTACAAAACAACCCGTGGCCCTAGGGGTTTTTAGAACATGTCGGTGACGGGTAAACGACAGGTAAACGGCGGAGGGGTTTAGGTTATCGGTTATGGGGTAGAATGAGGGATATCTCTCTAGGTTAAAACCTATGCCCTTATATAAGCTTTGGGCTCAAGTATTCTAAGGTAACAAGGATTACAACTTTAATGAAAAGTAAGATTCTAATAAATGCTAAATCTCTAAGGATTCCTACTTTTCAGCCACCTCCTTGTTTCATGGAAATTCTTCTCCTTGAGCTTTGGCTTGACATATCTTTTGATCTGGGGCTTGGAAAAATATTTGCCTTTCACACGACAGACGAGCAGATTTTTCTCTATCTATCGAGGTCCACTTTACTTTTCCTCTTCATAAGTCTGCTGTCACCATGCTGTCACGACAGGTCCATGGCAGCTTCGTCCTCCTCGTCTGCTTGTCCAGTTCAGCTCTTCTGCTTACCTGCCCTGCGCCTGCCTTCTTTGTCAACTATGGCAGATACCTGCAAAATAAGCCATCTTTTAGTAGAATCCGTACCTTTAATCCATTTGTGATGTTTTACTGAAAACTAACCTAAATGCAATGCAATGATGCTTGAATGCAGCAGAAATATGGGTTAAAAAGGGTGTAAATAATAGAACTTTTACACACTCAACAAAACCCCTTAACAACACTTTTTTTCATTATCTCTTTTTTTTTTGCCTTAAAAACTTGAACTTGAGGTTTTACATTAACCATTAAATTTTTAAACGGTTAACCGTTATAGCGGCTAACCACTACTTAACGATTCGGTTACAGGTTAACTTGTAACTTATTACATTTTTTTAAATGTTCAATAAATCTTTTGAGAATAATGAAAATATCTCTCCGATAAATATTGTATTAAAATTTTCAGAAAAAATCTTAAATAAAGAATTTCTAATCATAAAGTTCATTTTATGTCTAAATAATTTCACAACGGTTAACCATTAACCATCATTTTTAAAGGTTGGTTAACCGAAACCGTTTAAGCTTTAACGATAGGTTAATTAACCGGTAAAATTTAACGGTTATACCAGTTAACGATTAACGGTTACGGTTCACTGTTACAATTTATTTTGCACACTCTTAGCATGAAGTGCAAGAAGTGGCCGAAGGGTATGTCAGGAGGGTGCAATGTCTGAATTTTTTAAACATGAATGGTTAAGTTTATTTAATTTTTTTAACTGAGACCAAATTAATAGAATATATAAGTTTTGTGGACTAAAATTGTTATTATACCATACCATGTTTCAATATTAATGACAGAATGACTTGTTGATCACAAAATTTTAATTAAGTGACTAAATTATTTCTTTTGAAAGATAAATGACTTGTTTGTCATAAATTTTTTTGAGTAATTAAATTGTTATTTTTAAAAGAAAACTGACATGTTTATTACGGGTATAAATACAACAAGCAGGACAGAAAAATTGCTAGTTATTACGAAAGCTCTTAATTGAGCTGCAAAAATTATCATCGTCAAATTGAAATTCTATCAATCATGTTCAACAGGTTTACCATGAATGCTCAGATCAACTTATGAACATGAAAAAACAAAATAAGTTTTGAGGTTTATACTCTGACCGTGATTTTACTTTCCCTCTGAATTATTCTTTTCTTTACCTTTATCTTTCTTTTTTCCCCTTTTCTGCTCGTTTCCTCTTAGATCGATCAATATGTCAAGTCTATTTTAAAATGGGTATACAAATTAGGATGATGAACACCATATAATTCTGGAAAACTAATCACTTAGTTTTAAGACTTAGCTTTATACAAATTAATATTGTATGGCTTGTCAATAGAAAACATGTGAGAATTAGTTTCCTGGGAAACAAGCCAATTTTATTTTCTCGTGAGAATAGAAATCTTATTTTTTTTCTGTGTCTCTATTTATGTTCACACATTAAAAAGTTAGATTTAGGGTTTATAGTTATAGTTTAGAGAATTTAGGGTAGAGTATATTTTTAGGGTGTAGGGTTAAGGATTTAAACTTTAGAGTTGGAATTTAAATTTTAAATTTTTAGTGTTGGACATAAAAAATGATACTAAAAAGGGGCAGAAGTTTTTTTTGTCCTTTTGGTGATGCCTCTACATTATGTAGTGTACTATTTCCTTAAATTATTTTGGACAAAAATCTTCTACCATTTTTGGTGTCCCTTTCTATTTCTCAACACTAAAAAATCAAATTCTAAATCTTAAAACTTAAAAAATACACCTTACAACAAATTTCTTAAACTCTAACATTAAACCTAAACTTTCCTATTCCAAAAAGCATAATTTTGAGCAAGGTTTGGAATAGTAAATGGAACCTCCTTTGCATATAATAATACCTTGCTTGTATTCACGCCGAACAAAATAATACCTTGCTTGGATTCACCCCAAAAGGAAATAATACCTTACTTGGATTGAAAAACAAGAGAGGTATCTCTACTATCCCAAGCAAGATTTTGTGTTTCTTTGTGAAAAAAGTAAGGAAAATTCTACAACGTGCGACGAATATTGATGAATACCATTAACGATGAACACCGATGAACACCATTAAATTAATTAATAAAGATTTAAAATTTCAAGGACCCATCATATAATTAATAATTATTTTAAAAATTCAATTAAATTATTATATATATATATTAAAATTTTATTTTTTTAATAACGGTAAACTATATATTTAGTACCTCACTTATTTTCGTATTTCTATTGAACCCTCATTATTTAAATATTATTTCAATTTGACTTTATTCTTTATAAAAATTAATTTAACCCTTAACCTAAAACCCTAAATTATTAAACTTTAAACCCTTAAACTCTTAAATATATACCCTAAATCATATATCATTAAAAATAATTTCACCATCATCGATTCAATTCAATTCAATTTAAAATGTTCAATAAAATGCCGACAACAGAAACAATACCCTAAGAAAATCCAATTGATCATCAAAAGCTTGAAAATGGAGTAGAGAAGCAAGTCATCAGGCCCGGAACCAGTCCTAAACCCAGCCCCGGTCAGACCGTCACCGTTCACTGCACCGGCTACGGGGAGAATGGGAATTTGTCTGATAAATTCTGGAGTACAAAGGATCCTGGGCAGCAACCATTTTCTTTTCAAATTGGGAAGGGCTCTGTTATAAAAGGGTGGGATGAAGGTGTGTTGGGAATGCAAGTGGGAGAAGTTGTCTGTCTTCGGTGCTAGGTTTCTTCTCTGGTCAGAGTCGCTTACAGATGGCAGGACCTTAATCTCCAATTGAATTGAATTGAATCGATGATGATGAAATTATTTTTAATGGTATATAGTTTAGGGTATATGTTTAAGAGTTTAAGGGTGTAAGTTTTAATAGTTTAGGGTTTTAGGTCAAGGGTTAAATTATTTTTTATAAAGAATAAAGTCAAATTGAAATAATATTTAAATAATGAGGGTTCAATAGAAATACGGAAATAAGTGAGGTACTAAATATATAGTTTACCTTTATTAAAAAATAAAATTTTAATATATATAAAAAACAATTTAATTAAAATTTTAAAATAATTATTAATTGTATGATGGGTCCTTGAAATTTTAAATCTTTATTAATTAATTTAATAGTGTTCATCGGTGTTCATCGTTATTGGTGTTCATCAATGTTCGTCGCACGTGGTAGACTCATCCAAAAAGTAATTTATTGTTATCATCGGGACATTCAAAGATGAATGTGTAATTTTATGTCAGGGTTACGAATTTATAAAGTTATATAAAAATTAAAAAAATTTAAATTAGAGAAAAATAAATTATTAATAAAATTTTCATAAAGCGGCTACACCCAATACCCCTCTATTCATCTTTGGGCTCATTGCAGGTTTTTAGTGACCACTTATTTTCAAAGTAGTTTTTGTTTAATGGAAAACAAGTTCTTTGCTTTGATTGAAAAGGCAAGAAGGTACCTTCAAATTAAAATCTTAATACGCTTATAATTACTATTCAAATATTATGGTTTAAAAATATAATATTTAAGCTCTCAATCAGTGTTCACGTGCAAATTATATGAAGTTCAATATTTTAACGTCAATATAAAACTAAAATTAAGAAGCATAAAAAATAATATAAATTCTGGATTTTTGTATTTAATAAAGGATAAAAAAAATTGTCCCTTTTCGGTGTCCCTACTTAGGCCTCAACACTAAAATAATACAACAAAATTAAATTACAAGCCCTAACCTTAAATTCTAAATTATAAACCCTACGTCATATACCCTAAACCCTAATCATAACATCTAACCTAACCTAAAACCCTAAACTTAATTTTGAGTGTGGGGTATAAATAGGGGCACCGAAAAGGGGTAGAGGATTTCCATCCTTTAAGGATAAAAATCTTTGTCCCTTTTCGGTGCCCCTACTTATGCCCCAGCACTAAAAAACATAACAAAATTAAATTTCAAGCTATAACCCCAAATTCTAAATCATAAACCATATACTCTAAAAAACACATTGCCCAAAATTCTATAAACCCTAACCATAACCCCTACCCTTAAACCCTAAACCCAATTTTGAGTGTAGGGCATAAATAGGGGCACCAAAATGGGGTAGAAAATTTTCATCTTTTAAGGATAAAAGTCTTCTGCCCCTTTTCGGTGCCCCTATTTATACCCAACACTGAAAACACAACAAAATTAAATTTCAAGCCCTAACATTTTTATCATTCAACCTCTCCCACTCTCCATATTAGTTTGAAATTTTAATCATAAAACATGTATTTTGAAATTTTTCTTAAAAGTTATATAGTTATGAAATTAAATTTTAAAAGTTAATGTTATGAAGCGAGGTTTTCGTGGGTGATTCCAAAACTGAGATTTACTCAAAATTAAATAAGGAAGCATCCGTTTTTCATAGATTATATATTAAAACTATAACATTTTCATCATTCAACCTCTCCCACTCTCCCTATTGGTTTTATTATCTTTTTTTGGTCCTCTAAAATGGAGTTCCAACATTTTCTCCACCCGCATAAGCTAAGCTCTACGGAGGTGGGCATGGAGAATAACACTCTGCGGTGCTTCGGGTGCCTGGATATCATTCATGGTCCGGCGTATATTTGTGAAACATGTGATGACGATGAATTTGTAATGCACAAATCATGCGCTGAATTGCCGCCTCAATTCCAGAAACATACTTTTCACCCCCATCCACTCAGATTCAATGTATTCGACATGTTTGTGTGTGATGCATGTAGAAGATTAACGACATGCTACATCGGTTACATGTGCATGTACTGTGAGTTGAAGCTTGATTTCAAATGCGCTGTGGCTATTTTCAATGACGAGAATGGCGAGGAGGCTGAGGCTCACCAAGGCACCATAATTCACCATTTCTGCCACCCACATCAACTCACCCGCTGCATCTACTCTTATTCGCTGACAACCGAAAACGAAATTGATCTTTTAGAAGAATTATGGGGGTCAAGAAAGTTGAAGTGCGTGGCATGCAAACAGGAGATCCAAGGGACTCTATATATCTGCCTTGCTTGTAAATTTGTGATCCATGAATCATGTATGAATGAGATGCCGACGCAAGTTCAAAGGAGTCCGTTTCACCCCCACCATGCCCTTCTCCCTCGACCATTCCTTCCGGATAGAGATGCAAGCAGACAAGTTCGATGTTATGCTTGTAGTAGGAAAGTAAAAGGTTTCAGCTTCTATTGTAATAAATGCGATGTTAACTTGCATGTTTCATGTGCAAAGTACCAAACTCGTGACATAAAGCATACTTATCATCCTCACAATCTTGTACAACTCGGGAAGAGCATTATCCACAACATATCTTGTAATGCTTGTGGTGAAGACTGCCATGACTCCTGCTTCAGCTGCAAAAAGTGTGATTTCAATATACATCCTCAATGTATCCCACTGCCCTCAAGTTTTACACATAAATATCACTTGCATCCGCTTGCGCTCGTAAGTCCTTTTGTTGAGGATGACTCGGGAGATTATTATTGCGATATGTGTGAGACGGAAAGGAATCCAGAACTTCAAGTTTATTATTGTGAAGAATGCAATTATATTGCACATATTGATTGTGTGCTTTCTGAGGTAAAATACCAGCTACTAGAATAATAGTATCTTCTTTTCTTGTTGGCTGAAACTAAACTCTTGTTCTTAGGTACTTGAGCCTACGATAGAGATGCTCCTAGATCCCGAAGAGACTTCTGGAGATGATAATTGGGAATTGGAAGAGAAGAGAAACAATAAAATGGTTAGTAATCCTTATGGAGATGACAGTTTGTTGTATTAGCATCTACGACCACACCAATATCAAAGTTTGATGATCTTTAGAATTGAAAACTATAAATTATCCTCTCTTTTTTTCCAGATACAAAGAGATTTTATTCATCCTCACCCGTTGACACTAAATGATGATCCAGAAACAACATTTGTGTGCGATGGATGTGAACAACTGTGCAGAGGCTTATCTTATAGTTGTCAACTTTGTTCATTCTTTCTTGACACCAGATGTGCTACTTCAAATGATAAAACCCAAGAGTTGAGAAGAATTAAAACCACGGTCAACCATTTCAGTCACTTCCATCAACTTACACGGTGCAAGTTTAATATTCTACAAATGGAGCCAGAGTTTGATGAGTGTTGCAGGGCATGCAGACAAGGCCTTTGCGGCATAATATATGCTTGCGTTTATTGTGAATTCTTTCTGCACGAATCTTGTCTGGAGGACATGTCGTTGGAAGTTCAAAGTCTGTTCCACCCACATCCTCTTCGTATATTTTTACTACGGGGCAAAGGCAGCAGTGATTGTGATGTCTGCGGAGGAAATGTGGAAGTCCTAGCATATGTTTGTTTTGCATGCGGTGTCGGCATGCACTATTCATGCGCAAACTATCAATTTCGTGAGCTGAAACATGGTTGCCCTGCCGATCACCGTCTTCTACATTTGGGGAAAGGCTTTTTCGGTGATGAATCTCCCGATTGTGATGAATGTGGCCAAGCTTGTGAAAACACCTTGTTCTGCTGTCTCAAGTGTAAGTTTTACATTCATCTTGAATGCATTCCACTCCCATCTGTCGTCAAACACAAACGTCATTTGCATCCACTGCTACTCACAACGCTGACTGAAGATGATACTGGAGACTACTATTGTGATACATGTGAAACACAAAGAAACCCAGAGCATGAAGTTTATCACTGCCAACAATGCAACTATATTTCACATATTGATTGTGTCACTTCCGAGGCAAGTACATCATTTTTATTATCAAAAAATATATTTGATGAAACCCTGAAACTGAAATTTAATATACATTTATTGTTATTTAGGTTGAACCTCCGGAACGGATAATTCAATATCTAACTCCTCGTTCAGAAGACAGCTCCCCTGGACATCGATCTTTGCAAGTAAGAATATCTTATTTCACCATTCTTATGTTGCATGTTGTTTTTAATTACTAATTAAATTCTCTCTTTTATTTACTTTAAACTTTTATTTCGAAGACACGTATATATCTAAAAAGAATAAATTAAATGAACTATTTTTTTAACGATTCTTTGTATCATAATTATAAAATCTAAGGTTTATTTCAAAATTATATTTTTGGATTAGAAATAAAGTGTTTGCTGATGCACATTGTTAGGTTATTGTTCCTTATATTTTGAAGCTAAATCACTCTTGATTTGAAAATATTTTCATTTGATCGACTTTCAAGAGACTAACAAAGCTTCTGTTTATTGATCTTTGATAACTATTTGAATATTCATCAAATCCCTATCAGGCCATCCTCCTGCACCACCATTGAAACTGCCATCAACACAAACAAAGGGATGAAGAGCTGCAAAGATGAATTGTTGCCTGTTGAGATGGAAGAAGTGTGAGTATTTGTGTCTGTATATATGTGTGTAATATTATCTATGTGTGTGTTTGTATGTGTGTGTAATATTATTTTTGTGTTTATCGGGCACTCTTTTCCCTTCTTAAAAATAAGAAGGGTTTTTAACGAGGCCTTAATTCCTGTAAAAAATATTGAAAAGCTGGAGATCCATAATTAATGTGCTAAATTAATCATATGTTGTTGTAAACTTACTAATTAGTGTATGTGTGTGTATGTGTGAAATTAAGCATATGTTATTGTAAACTTACTAAATTTTCTTTGGTCACATGTGGCTTAAGAACTGTACGTGTGTGTCTGTATATATATGGGTTAAGATCTACTTATATTGTGTAAAATTCAATTATATATATATATATATATCCACAATGAATTTCCTACTGAATTTCCTTTTGTTTCCGCATACAGCCTAGTCTGCCAGTCTCTAGTTTCAACAATTTGCATATGCAGGGTGACCAAGTCTCCTATTACACATAGAAACAACGTATGGCAGATTTAGAAATATTTTTAAGGGTAGGCACATGTAATATCTTATAATTTTAGGGTGGACACAACATATTGGTATTAAAAATATTGAATGACTAATTCATAGAAATTAAAAAAAATTAAGTCAAATATATAAAGTTTAAAAGGTTGAGGGTGAACCACCCTAACATAGCCTTGCATCCGCCACTAAAAACAATGTTAGGGTAGTTTTGTCGACCACTTGTTTAAGCATTGCAACATATATGAAACGTGAACAAAGAAAACGATAAATTGTTTACAAAGTTCGAATCAACAATTTTACCTCTACCAAACCTTGTTCAAAGATAAATTCATTACAAATTTTCGGTACAAGAGACATTTTATCTTGAATAAGTTTGCTAAAAAAGTGCAATACAAAAGTCAACCTAAGTTATATATTTATAGTGGTCGGCGGTTTAGGGAGATAATAGAATAGATTTTATTTGAACAAAATATGTCAATAATTTGCACCAATAATCCCCGCTTTTATATAACACAGTCAATCATATGATATAACATAGTCAATCATAATCTTGTAAGGGTGGATAACCTAACATCCTAATTTTTAATTTTATATTGTTAAAATTTAAGACTAAAAATAAGATCTACTAATTGGTTTAGTGGCTAAAAAATATTCATATTATTCTATATTGTATGGGTTCGAATATTAGTATCGAAATGTAATACTCTCTATTTAATAAAAAAATTGAAACTCAGATTGGTGGTTAAAACACGTGTTCTTTGAAACCTGAAACTAAAGTCATGGTTTAACCACCCGTTAAAATATCCTTTGAAACTTTTGAAAGAACACTCGTTCAAATAAGAAATCCAATAACAAAGAAAAACAATGAACTCGTTCTGGGTTGATGATTAGCAGTGGCCAACAACGGAGAAGGCGGCAGCGGTTGGCTAGATTATGGGTTTGCATGGTTGATTTTGAAAATCGGTAAGAGATGTACATAAACATTTTAAAAATGAGTTGACTAAACAGATAATTTTTCCACAAATTAACAAACTCAAAAAGTTAATTTCTATAATGTGAAATAAAAAAGATTACAATTAGATAGAAGAATTAAAAATAACTAATATGGAATAGAAAAATATTTTGATACATACACTACAAGAAAATGTATTTTTAGTGACATTGAAAATAGTCACTAAAAGTATTAAATTTAGTCCACTAAAATTTATAGTGACAATTTTTCTGAGTCGTCACCACTCGACACTAATAACTCCGTCACTATTATACTTGTGACAACTTTTATGCATTTCGTCACAATTAGTAATATTTTTTGTGACTGCATTTTTTACACAAAAGATTAATAACTGTGATTAAAATTTAGACACTAATGTTATTCTTATTAGTGACAAACATTTTATCACAAATACATATTGAAATAGTGTCTAAAAAATGTTGTCATTGAACATTCATTATAGATGATGTGGCACTTTTAGATGTTAATTTTTAATAAATAAATACAATGCATGGTTTCAAGGAGGATCGAACCTAGAACCTTTAAGGCAAGAATACTATGTTTATCCACTAAGCTAAGCAAGAAATTTAATATAATTTTTTAAAGAAAAATAGTATTTAGGTTAAATTGTGATTGAAATTAATTTTATTTATTTTTAAAATATGTAATTAATAATAACACTAATTAACATAATGATAATTTAATTCATTTTCCTATTGTTTTTTATATGAAATGTGTTTGTTGAAGAAAATATATAAAAATAATTGAGTTGATTTTAAAATATAAAATGTAAATATTAAGATTTATGCCTAAAATATTAAATATTATATTTTAATTAATTAATTTAATTTAATTCAAATTATTGATAAAATTATCCTTTTTAGGTGATAATTATTGTGTATACTAACAATGCAAATTTTAACTCCGCAAGCAAAGTTAAAACAAATATTAAATGTAAAAATTTTCATAAGGTAAAATTTTGCTATCATACATTATACTAAGATTACATATTGGTCGTTGTACTTTAATTTGGTCACTTTAAGTTTCTGTATTTTTTAAATTTTGAAATTTCGATCTTGACATGAATGGTAGTCTTTAAATATATTAAGTAAAAAAATTTAGCCCATTTGTTATATATAAGTTGCATATTTGATTTTTTTTTTCTTTTATTGAATATTTTTAGTCATTTTAATTTAGTCATTATGTCGTTGTCACGTTTGGATTAAGATTGAAATCTTAAAATTATTTATTGAAATCTTAAATATATTAAGTGAAATAACGTCGTATTGCTGAAGGAAAAATATTAAAACCTTGCGCTTGGGGGTTTTAAACTCAAGACCTTTAGGGAAAAAAAAGGTAAGACTTAACAATTGAACCAACATAATATTATATAATATTTTACTACAAATATTATATATCTCAAACTACTTGAGATTAATTAATTCAGATTATTTTATGAAATAAATAATATTAATATATAAATAATATAAATATATTATTTGTATATATAACAATATACATATATAAAATTGTATTGTTTTTATTTTTATACAATATTTATAATATAAATTATTATTTAAAAAAACCCAAAATATTTATAAAAATAATATATTTATATTATAAATAATATATAAAAACTATAAACCATAAATCTTAAACCTTAAACTACAAAGCCCAAACCTCAAACCCTAAACCTTATGGTTTGAGGTTCGAGATTTATGGTTTTTTATATATTATTTATAATATAAATATATTATTTTTATTAATATTTTTTGTTTTTAAATAATATATTTTTATTAATATATGTGTAAATAATATATTTTATTATATATTAAAATTATTTATAGCATTGTTTTTTATAAAATAATTTGGTTGAACCAAATGAAATAGTTTATATGATTTAAATAAAAATGTTTTATTTTATATATTATTTATAATATAAATATATTATTTTAAAAGAACACAAAATTTTCATGAAATTAATACATAAAAAATCCTTAAACCTTAAATCCTAAACTCTAAGGTTTAGTGTTTAAATTAGAGGGTTGGAGTTTGTGAGTTAACAATTTAGAGTTTAAGGTTTATATATTAAAATAATATATTTTTATTACTAATAATATATAAAAATAATATATATTGATATATATATATATGTGTGTGTTGAGGTGTTTATTTTGATATAACAAAGTGAAAATGTTTTTAGAATAAATTTAAATATTGTAAAAATATTTCAAAGTCGACAAAACTTGAAAAATATGTTTAAAATGTTTTGACTTTGTTTCAATATCGAATATATCTTTTAGAGTCAATTTTAGCTAATCTTACAAGTTTACAATGCAGGTTTCGAAAGCTCCTATAAGTGGTTTCGAAACCAGTGAAACAGTAAGGCCTAAAAACCAAACCTGAGAAACATGTTTCGAAACCCCTTTAAGGGACCCCTTGTCTAGTTTCAATACAAAGCCCTTGTAACGGCTAGTTTTTCATTTGAAAACCCTAATGGTTTCGAAATCCCTTCAATAGTTTCGAAACCTCTATGCAGGTGAGCATTTAATGCTCAATTTGAATGACTTTCAACAACTCCAAAACATCTCCAATGGCCATAAACAGCTAGAATATCATTCTACGCTATAAAAGCAAGCTTGAGACACATGAAGATGGTTAGAGAACATATCTAAACTTCATGATCAAGAAAAATATCATTTAAGCCTTTTATTATTCATTTCTCTTGTATATATTGTATAGGGTTGTAAGGTTATCCCTTTAGCCTAAAAAGAAAAAATTCATAGTAGTGAATTGAGAAATCTTTAGTGGTGTGCTAAGGTAGTGGATGTAGTCTCGGTTGAGTAGTTGAACCACTCTAAAATTATCGTGCAAATATTGTCCATTATTTTCGGTTTTAGCCAATTCATTCAGGAAACGATTTCAACCCTTTTGTCGTATTCGGAAGATCGATTCGAGCGTGTCACAAGCCTAACAATATATATATATATATGCAAATAATATATATTAATATTATTTATAGTATTATTTATTTCATAAAATAATTTGAATTAATTTTACCTAGTTTGAAATATATAATATTTGTGATAAAATATTATATTATTATATAATGTTATATTAGTTCGATTGTTAAAAATATTAAAATCTTAACGAGCCGAACCGAGATTAGCACTACTCGAGCTCGACTCGGCTCGTTTACACCCCTATATATGACAATAGCATAGCAACTCTTTATGGGATCTCCTACATGCTTTACTTAAACCAAATCTAAACCTTCGGAACTCATATTATAAATATACATATCATAATCAATTGCTAGTGTGGAACAGATTTAAAACATGTGATTAATGTCTAACTTCATTTGAGCCTACAAAATATGGAAAATTAGTCTCTAAACTTACTCGAATGAATACCTTAAAAAATACATATATTTTTTATATTTATTAATCATATACTTATTATATTTAAAATTATGAATATATAATCATATCTACTAATGAATTTGGGTATACAGCATAAGTGCAATTTGTTCAATTGAAAATTGAAGTTGAAATAGAATCACTTTGTAGTTTGTACCCATAGAAAGAATTGGATTTCAGAAGACGGTTACCAAAAACTAATTCCAAAAAATATATTATATATTTTATAATAATATTTAAATTATTTTTGCATATATATTAATTTTCTAATAATTTATTTTTTACAAAATTTAATATATTTATTAAGTATATAACCATAATAGAAAATCTAAAACCCTACAAAACAAAATAACTAATCCGTTTGTCAAGATATCTTTGAACAGTAAGGCATCAAAAGTCTATCTCACCTTCCAAACTTTCATCCAACGGTCAGTATTACGCGACCCCAAAATTATTAAAAAAAAAAACCCTAGCAGAAAAAGAAAAGAAAAAACCTAAATCGAAAAAACAAATTATAAACTAAATAAAATAAAATAAAAAATCTGCAGAGATTTTCCTCTTTCTCTCTCTAAAACCTCGAAAAAAATAGAAAATCTAATGGAACGCAATGAAACCCAACAACACTACTTCGCCACCAACACCCCCTCCACTGTCAACACCACTCCGACACCGACTAATGGCCTCCTGCCGCCCAACGAGAGTGGCGGGGGGCCCCACCACATGTTGTATCCGCACTCCGTGCCCTCGGCGGTGACGTCGCCCTTGGAGCCCGCCAGGCGGAAGAGAGGGCGGCCTAGGAAGTATGGCACCCCCGAACAGGCCATGGCCGCTAAGAAAACGGCGTCGTCGACCTCAAAGGAGCGGAGAGAACAGCAACAGCTGCAGCAGTTGGCGCTTGGTGGCGCTGGTGCTTCGCTTTCCGGGTCTTCGAAGAAATCTCAGTTGGTTGGCTTAGGTGTGTTTTTTGGTGAAAAGTGTATTACTTTTGGGTACCCCTTTTTTGAATTTGAGGGTTTGGGTGGGTGGGGGTTGTTGCAAAATTATTGAAAATTCGAGAGGATTTTGGTGGTGAAGTAGTGTTGTTGGGTTTTATTGCGTACCCTTTCGTGAAAAAAAATCTCTGCAGTATTTTTTTGAAAAAAAATCGAGAAGATTTTGTTGCAAATTTGTTTGAAATGAGAGTACTTTTTCGTGAATTTGATGGGTTTTGGAGGGCTTGTGTTGCAAATTTGTTGAAACTGTGAGTGTTCTGGCTGTATTGTTTATGAATCATTGCCTTTGTTTGCTCCTGGTGTGTGCTTTTTGAAAATTAGTACTCTACTTGTATAGTTTTTTGAAAAATAGTTCTCTGGTGTTTTGAAAGTTTATGGAAAGCTTTTGGTGTTTTGAATTACGATCCTTTGCCTTCTGTTTGGTTGTTTGAGTGAACCCCACTTCCCTTCTATGACTTTGTTTTGAGTAGTTTAATTTTAATTTTATAGAACTTTAAGTTTTATGATTTGCATTTAGATTTTCAATCAAATTACGGTTTTGACTTTGTATATTCATTTAGCTTATTTATTTTGTTCCTACTTTGTTTTAGGTTGTAAAATTATTTAATATCATGATCATACACTCTTCTTCCTCTAATTGGTGCAGGCAATGCTGGTCAAGGTTTTACTCCACATGTTATCAATGTAGTTGCAGGAGAGGTATGGTGTTTATTACTGTTAGAAAAGTTACTATAATGCCTTATATGTGATGTCATCAGTTCTACATAATCTTGGGATTTATTTATGCCAATTGCATTAAATTTATATAATCTGTTTGAACTCCTGCACGTCCAATCATTTCAAAAAGCTGTGCTCTTCTCTTGTTTTTGTTAAAGAAATCCGGCATAGTTTTCCATTTTGTTCATACCTTAAAGAAAGGTTTTGAGGCATGGTTCAGTTTATAAATCGTCCCATTGATTTTGCTTCATTTGTAGATAATAGTGTATGTTAAGTTTGGAATAGCAGTGCTCGAGTAGAGGACAAAATTGTGAAAGAAAAGAAAATTTGGAAAATCACCAATGACAAAAAACTGTAAATGAGACTTTAGTGTGTAACGCTCTGTTTCTGTTAAAAATTTCCAACAAGCAAGTCGAGTCCAAGATAGCCATCGTGGAAAGTTTCATGAATCGTGAGGATATTTGTGATGTTTCCTGTTGTGTTTCATTTTTTATTTGAATTTTCCTGTTTGTAGTTGATAGTTTTTATAAGGGATGGCAGTTAAGGCATTTAGCATATGCAAAATTTGCTGCATTAGTTTTACTTTTTCTGTTTCCACTTTTTGCATCGATTTATTTATCATTTTCCTTTTGAATTGGATACATGAGTCCTTTTACATTGACATTTGAGAGAAATTTTCTATTTTTGTGGAGATACTAGTATTTTGACCAAGTCAACGCTTATTAAACTGGAATTGATAGCTGGTTAAAAGAAGAGTTGAAAGAAAGGGGGAAAAATTCAGTCCTTAAGCTCTCTCTCTCTCTCTCGGAATTGGAGATGAATCACATATATGTGTCTTCACTCATATGATGACTGACCCAACACAGGGAAATATATTTTAGTTACATTCAATTATCCGCTTTTATTTTCTGGCAAGTTGAGTAATGCCGTGTTTATTTTCTTTTTGTTATCTTTTTGCTAATAATGGGAAGTTTGTGCACATTAATCATCCACCTCTGTGAAAGAAGCCCTTATCCATTTGAGCCCTACTTGCTATTGGTGGTGTTAAACATTTTGCTTTTATGCCTGATAAATAATGTCACGAGAGTAGTGTTTCTGTGTTAATATTTATGAATTTTCATTACTACAGTCTTGAGTCTTGTAGTCTTATAGTAACTATGCTAGGTCAAGATGCAGTAGTGATTCTAGATGTAAATGAAGTTATTTTGTTGCTTTCCTAACATGATATATGGATCCAAATAGGACGTGGGCCAAAAAATAATGATGTTCATGCAACAAAGCAAGCGGGAATTATGTATATTGTCTGCTTCTGGTACGATCTCTAATGCATCTCTCCGCCAGCCAGCGACATCAGGTGGTAACATTGCTTATGAGGTAACCACTCCTTTCTCCCATTCTGATATAATTAGTTTATATCAACGAGATAACTTCTTGTTTATGTTATAGGATTTTTAAATTGGTGCTTTATTTAAAAAATAATAATAAAAGGTACTTTTAAGAATATGAATAAAGTTTTCTTAGAAAAACCTGAGTTACTTCTAAAAGCTGGGAGAGGATTTGGTGTGATGATCTAAAAATGGTTTAGAAAATTTGTTGTTTCTTGTCAACAAAAGAGGATTTCCGAGTTTGTTACTTGGTAGAAATTAATACAAACTAAATCATGGTCTAAAGAATGGTATATAAGTTCGAGCATAACTGGAAGCTTATACCTGTGCTTGCTTAGGACACTAGTCCTGTAATATTGGTTTGCTTATGACACAATAATTGTCCGTATTGGGGGAGAGGAAAATAAACCAAGTGTGATCTTTGTTTGGCATCAACTCAAGTACATTTTTTATTTCAAATGTATGAGACATGGAAACAATATATTATGATGCCATTGCGATGCTCTGATATGCCTAAAAGGCTTGTATCCTTGTCTCAATATTAGTTCCCTTTTCCAGCCAATGTTTCATCCATGAGAGAACTTGTTGAAACTTTCTGACTTATTTAGTTTTTGGATTAACTAGAATAAACTTTTGGTACTGTCAAAAATATGATTTCTGTCCTGGGTGATGATATCAGGGCCGGTTTGAAATAGTCTCACTCTCTGGATCTTATGTTCGGACTGAAGTTGGTGGGAGGACTGGTGGGCTCAGTGTATGTCTATCAAGTGCAGATGGGCAGATTATTGGAGGAGGAGTTGGTGGACCTCTAAAGGCTGCCGGTCCAGTTCAGGTATTATTCATTATTATTGAAATTGGGGAAAGAGGGGTGGGTGAACCAATTCCTTGAGCAGGGGATTATTGCATCTACCATTGAACGAGTGAAATAGTTAACTGCTTTAGTATCTACAATGTACAATTGATATCAAGAAAAATCTGGTTAACCTATCCATATATGACTTGGGATTTTATGTCAAACAGACAATAATTTATTGCATCTACAGGTTATTGTTGGTACATTTATGATTGACCACAAGAAGGATGGTAGTGCTAATGCGAAAGATGATGCCTCTGGTAGCAAGTTGCCATCTCCGGTTGCTGGAACTTCGGTATCTAATGTTGGCTTTCGCTCACCTTTTGAAGCTACAGGAAGAAACCCAATCAACGCAAATGATGATCATCAAAGTTTTGGAGGAAGTCATTTCATGATGCAACCACAGGGCCTGCATTTGGCACCTCGCCCCACAGATTGGAGGACCGGTCTAGATGATAGAACTGCTTTTGAGTTGACAGGTGAGAGTCGTCTTGCACGTGCATATATGCATGGGTGCTGACACAGTAGGGTATACTGAAGCTAAATATATGTTGCAGGAAAAACAGGTCATGGAGCTCATCAATCGCCAGAAAACGGGGACTATGATTAGAATGCAGATTAGATATTTGTTTTGGCAAACGAAGCACTGTTCTGTCTTCAATGTATTTAAGTTACAGCATTTTTACAGGAGCGAATAGAAAACAACTCTCCTTGGCCCTTGCACCCGGAGTGTAATATGATATACCTGTACAGGTCGACCCTTTACTCTTTCGTTAGTTGATGCTGATTAGATTATGCACCATAAAGTAAGGAGATGACCTGTGAAAATCATAGTCCTTTGCTTAGTCGTTCAAATGGTTTCTACCTTATTATTGCTGCTAATTTTATTGCTTTCGAGTTGCATAAACCTCTCCGGTGTAGGAGAACGAGGGGACCCCAGTAGTGATTACACATAAAAGTTGTGCATTTAATCTTGAAATTATTGATTGTTTAGAGCCTTTGAATCAAGTTGTGATTCCCATGATTAAAAAAGATATTTCATGTTTGAAAATTCACTAGAAATTGTGGTACAAGTCAATTGATCTTGCAAGAACTGCATTATTACAGCATTTTTTTTCTCCTTTGTTAATCATTGTGTCAGATAT
Source organism: Hibiscus trionum (assembly GCA_030270665.1). Taxonomy (NCBI): domain Eukaryota; kingdom Viridiplantae; phylum Streptophyta; class Magnoliopsida; order Malvales; family Malvaceae; genus Hibiscus; species Hibiscus trionum. The sequence goes on along the minus strand of BSYR01000003.1, from coordinate 77,163,731 downwards.
TGGGATCCTTTCTCTTGTCTAATCTTTGATTTTTTGCCACAAACTGAGATCATTAGGGGCATGTGAATGTAATACTTGTGGTTTGACAGGTTCTTGTAAAAGGGTATAAGAAGGAAAGAGAATTGTTTCAAAGTAAACAAACAAATCCTAAAAAAAGTTGACTTATGCAATGTTCTGCAGATTTTGGGACCAAACAATTGCCTAACTTTTTATTGTGTGTTTTTCTAAAGTTAAGTGTACTTTGGTCTGAATTCTCCATCTTTTATCCCCTTAACTAGCTCTAGAATTTTTGATTTATTGGTGTCTTCTGAGTGAAGAATCAATTGTTTCCTGTTTTCTGGCTTTTTTAGCCACGTTGCCCCTTAAAGTGGTAAAAAATGATTTTAACTCTAAAACTTAAGAAAATGTTAAAATTGCATTTTGCCCCCTTGAACTTAATCCATATTTCAGGCAGCCTTGGAAGATTGCACCTGTACTTGATATGTTTTTCCCTAACCCCTTTTTTTTAATTGAATTAAGATGTTCCAACAAAGAGCATCAAAACAAGCAATTCGTTCAATAATGGATACATGAATGCAGGCCTCCATTTATATAAAAAAATCTGTATGTATGGTGTATCTCAAAAAGAAAATAATGCCATGTGGAAAAGTGTGTATGTACTGGTTGGATTCGGTTGGACTTGTGGTCTTATATTAATAAACAATCTTGATTTTTGCCTTTTTTGAGTTTTGGTCTGATTTCTAACATGGGCAACAATCTTTTTTAAATTCGGTTTGATCATGAAAGACCATTATCTTGATTTGGACAATTTTGTCTGAATTAAAATAAAGAGACATCTTAGTTTTATTATTCCCAATCAGTGACTAGTGAAGGAAAATTCTAACAACGAGTACCACTATCAAACAAACACCATTAATTTAATTTATAAAAATTAAAAATTTAAATGACTTATCGTATAATTATAAATTATTTAAAAATTAAAAATAAATTAATTAAAATATATTATTTTATTTTTAATTTTTTTAAACATAGATTAAAATAGTCATCTACTCTTAAATTAAAAAATCTTAATTTTTGTTCATTTGAAATTCAAGTCATCGTCGTTGCAGTCACTATCGTTGCTGCTGCTTCCTGCCGTCGTTACCTTATGCATGGCCGCCGTTCTCCACCAATAAACATCATTTGCGTGGCCGTCGGTTAGGATTTTAAAACTCTAAAATTTTTTAAAATCTTGTCTCCTTGCCTTCAATGTTTGTTTATTGAGATTTTGATGTCTTGGTTTGGACATTGGAGTGTTACGGGATGCCTGAAAAATTTAAGATGTACAACAAAATGTAAAACAAGAACCATAGAAAACCACATCCTTTTGCAAATGTTGTTCTCGTTGGAGAACGACGGCCATACAGAAGGTAACGACGGCGACGACATAAGGCAGCGACGGTGGCTTAAATTTTAAATGAATAAAAATTAGAGTTTTGTAGTTTAAGGGTAAATAGGTATTTTGATCTATGTTTAAAAGAAAATTAAAAATAAAATAATATATTTTAATTATTTTACCTTTTAATTTTTAAATATTTTATAATTATATGATGAATCATTTAAATTTTTATTCTTTATAAATTGAATTAATAGTGTTCATCGGTGCTCATCGTTAGTGATGCTCGTCGAGCATGGCACTCATCCTATAGTAAAATGTTATATTGAGTTTCGATAGAGATATAGTTGGAAAAAATGAGTGTCAGAAAATATTTTAAGTATCGTATTTATTTAAAATCTTATAAATTTTAAAAGGGTTGAATTATAAATTAATTGTAATGGGGATAAAATATATTTTTAATAATTATATTAATTAAACATTTTATAAAATCTTAGGGACTATAATCTAAAATTATCATTTACGGGAGTCTAAACTATGTCAACACGTGATGCCGTCCCTGAGTTAAAATGTTAAGCCGATAGTTATATTTATTTTTAGGTCATTGTTGAAATCTTCTTCAATATCAAATAAATTGTTAAGTTTAACGATAATTTATTTCAAAAACTAATTATTTGGTGTAGTAATAAATAAATTGTGTTATTTTTAATAATAAATGTACAGTATAAAATGTTTATTAATGCTAAACTAGTAAATAAATTAAAGTTAAACTACTGCAGGGTCACTTTTGTTTTTCGTTTGTAGAGATTTAGTCACCACTTTTGAAAAGTGCCAACAAGTGGTCATCTACGTTTTCGATGTGTAAAGACTTGGTCACTCTGACGTTATAGTCTGTTAGTCCCTGAAGGGATTGAGAATTAATTAACAAAAAAATAAGGGTAAATTACTGCAATAGCCATTAAAATTTATCTCATGTACATTTTTTCTCCTCAATTAAAAAACTAAACATTATAGTCACTGATAAAAATGTTTCTTTATAATTTCACCCTTAAATTTTTAAAAATTCATTTTTCAATCCTAAAACTTTACAATCAATTAGTACAATAATATTATAAATGCTTAGATGAAAAATAGGTGCCCAAAGTATACCCTTTGAAACTTAGGTGCCCAAATTGCTCCTATTTAATAACTCAAACTTAAAAATTTAGTCCACTAACTACTAAAAAATTCGAGTTATTGAAATTTGTATTTTATAATTCAAACTTTATTTTGAATTTTTGAGTCGATTTTATGAAATTATGAGTCGAGTATTTACACATCAAACCAAAAAATTTAATTTTTTCGAGTCAAGTCGAGTTATTGGAATTTCTATTTTATAATTCAAATTTTATTTTGAATTTTTGAGTCGAGTTTATGAAATTATGAGTCGAGTATTTTCACATCAAACCTAAAAATTTAATTTTTTCGAATCAAGTCGAGTGTTGCACTTCCCTACATATAATTTTTAATTTTAATTCGTGTTTGTCAACGGGCAGGTTCAGGCGAAGCTCCGACGAAGCCTTAAACGACAGCGAACCGACGATTGACGGTATAGGCTTTGTTCGCCTCGACAGGAGGAACTCAATAACAGTGACGGCGCGGCGAGCGGACAGTTGCGGTGGCCGAAATCGCAGAAAAATAGAGGGGACGTACGAACCTTTGTCACAGCTTTCGCGGCAACCGGCGGTGAACTACCGCGAGTGGCGGCTGGGGTTTTGTTTGGGGGACGATGGCGGATAAGGAGGTGATGACGGTGTACACCACCGTCAAGCGGTGGCCGAGATCAATGTGAAAACACAAGCGATGGTGGGTTTCCTCTCTAAGCTTCAAACTGCTCGCCATGGCTGACGACGGTGACTTACCGCGAGTGGTCACCGTGGTTGCGATCAGGGGGAGTGGGCGGACACCGTGGCGGTAGCGGTGAAGGCCACAGCCGGGCGGTGTGGCAGATCGGAGCAAAAGCCGGAGCGGGGAAGGTGAGGGGTTGAGAGAAAAAAATGGAAGGGTCTGGATATTTTAGGGTGTTAATTATCCCATGTGGGTTTTTGGTTCAGACATTTATTAAATTTCGATTTAAACAAAACAATTAGTTGGGACAAACACAGATTAAAATTAAAAATTATATGTAGGGAAGTGCAACACAGGACTTGATTCGAAAAAAATAAATTTTTAGATTTGATGTGAAAATACTCGACTCATAATTTCATAAACTCAGCTCAAAAATTCAAAATAAAGTTTGAATTGTAAAGTTTTAGGATTAAAAAATGAATTTTTAAAAATTTAAGGGTGAAATTATAAAGAAACATTTTTATTAGTGACTATAATGTTTACTTTTTTAAATTGAGGAGAAAAAATGTACATGAGATAAATTTTAATGGCTATTGCAGTAATTTACCCAAGTCTTTACACATCGAAAACGTAGATGACCAATTACTGGCACTTTTCAAAAGTGATGACTAAATTTGTACAAACGAGAAACGAAAGTGACCCCTATAGTAGTTTACCCATAAATTAAACAAATACAATACTGGACAATCACTTTAATGCACAATATAAAATTAAATGTTTAGGGTTTAGTAGAAAGGAACGCGAAATATTTTAAAGGTATAATGTCAAAAAAAAGTCTTTAACGTTTGACTGAATAGTCACTTTAGCTTTTATTTATTTATTTTTTGGTTACCGACCTTCGAACCATGGAATTATGTAGACTGTGCTACGTAACCACAAGGTTTAGAGGAATTTTACTCTCAACGTTTCATTTTGAGTCAAAATAGCCCATCTATGGATGAAAACTGTTAGTCAACTAACGATAAACAATTTGAAATTACTTCACAGAATGACACGTTAGAAGAAAAAACATATTTTATATTTTATACATTTTTTTTAAATTATTTTTTACTCATGTGTCATTTTGTAAAGTCAACATATTTGTCTATATAGCAGTGCACATTATGTCATTGCTATTGCAAATTGCAGTGTGCACTGTCATGTAAGTTTGTCACGTCATTTCAAGTCATATATCGACAATTGACTAACAGTTTTCATCCGCAGATGAGCTATTTTGACCCAAAATAAAACGTTGAGGGTGAAATTGCTTAAAGAAAGAATATGAACTAAAATGACTATTCAGTCAAACGTTGTGAGCTTTTTTTGACATTATGCATATTTTAAACAAAATTAAGATTCGAATCTAAGCTATGAATAGAATAACTAAATTGAGATGATTATTTTAGTAATAAAATTTTTATAAAATTTTATTTAAATTAATCAATTAATTATAGACCGATGATTAGGAAAAAAAATCTAAGATTAGATTTTAATACACAACACTATGTGCCTAAGAAAATCTAATCCCAAAGTTCGTAATTTACATCGAAGTCACGTGATTAGTGTTCCACCTCCAGGCTCCAGCTCGACTCCGAGTCAACCCGCCGTGTCCCTAACTGCCCATCTCCAATGCTCTAACGGTCGATAATGCCATTTCAGCAAAACCATCCGAGTGTTGTACGCCGTCGGATCAAATCCAAATCAGACGATCAAAAATGGAGAACAAATCGATTCTTGTAAGCGTCACTGCTTATTTTTAATAAATATACATAATCTATTATTGTTCATTCACCTTTTGTTTTTATTGAAATTCTTCAAAAATATCAGATGAAATGTTTGAATATCTTTTTATATAAAAAAGGAAATGTTTGAATATCTATTTTATTATATGTTACAGGATATATATTTCTTGGAAGTTAAGTAAATCATATATTTTTAATAAAAAATATTATTTTAGTATATTATATAATATACATGACCCACAATCTTTTTAAAAATTAATTAATTGCTCAATACTTTAAATACAAGAAATATTTGTGAATAAAAAAATCCCAAAAACAATGATTTTTTTATGTGGGTGGGTGTCTAGGTTCTCTTAACATTAGAAGAACTTTGATTTCTGGGTCCCTCACATTTGCAAGCCTTTTAATTTTGGGTGTTTTTCCTGGATGTTGGCCATTATTTTCTAAAGTTAACTTCATGACAAGGTCTCTCTCTTTCCGTGTCCCTGTCCTTCAAGTCGGTTTTTCTAAACACTTCTTTCAAACTAAAGAACAAGAGAGAGGGATTTTCTTTTCAATCTTTATCTGCTCTTTGTTATAAATCCTGTGAAGGGGTTTCTCTAAACAAGACCCTTTCTTTTTTGGTTTAGCGTGTTCTAAATTTTTGAGCTTTTTACTTGATCTTTGTTTGAAAGAGAATAAGTGGTGTTTCTTGATTGGGTTTGGGGAAAAGTGTAGATTTGGTAAAATGGGTAGAGGTTACTTTCACTTGGAAAGTTGAAAGATAAATGCATTCATATATAAAAAATTGAACTTTTTTGGTGTTGATTGAGATTGGTAGTGCTTTTTTTTTCTGCTAAAGGTTTGTTCTTGTTACCTTTGCTCTTTGATCTATTATTGACTTTCTTGTTGTTTCCATCATGCTTTTGGGATAGGTGAACAAAAAGGTTGAACCTTGATTCTTGATGTTGGTTTCCTTGAAGTTTTTGTTTTTCAGTTGAAGAAAGTTTCCAGTTTTATTATTTTTTTTATAAAAAAAAATCATATCTTCTTGTTTTCTTTCTTCTTTCTCTTGTTGCTAATATCACAAACACTTGGAGGAAGTGAAAAACCAGTACTTGATTGTTGGGGCTGAATAGGAAGATTGGAAATTTTGGATTGGTGTTTTAGATCCTGATATGTAGGAAGCTGTGTTCATTTTATAGATCTTGAATTGTGGTAGATGTGATTTTGCTGTCTTTGCAAAGGAATTGGCTTTACTATATTGGTTGAGTACAAAAGTTTGTGTATTGGGGGTGTGGGAAGTTTGACATTTTAGTTGTATGGATTGAACCAGTACTCACCTGAGTGGCAATGTTAAGAGCATTAGCTCTTGGCTTGTTGATTTCTCTTTTCGCGGTCTCTGTTTCTGGCACTGATAATGAGTTTGCAGCTTGTAACTGTGATGATGAGGGCTTTTGGAGTGTACATAACATTTTGGAGTGCCAGAAGGTGAGTGATTTCTTCATTGCTGTGGCATACTTTTCGATACCTATCGAATTGCTTTACTTCATCAGTTGTTCGAACGTCCCCTTCAAATGGGTCCTTGTTCAGTTTATAGCCTTTATAGTGCTTTGTGGTTTGACTCATCTTCTCAATGGATGGACTTATTATGGTCCCCACTCATTCCAATTGATGCTGTCCCTTACCATTGCCAAATTGCTTACCGCCCTCGTCTCGTGTGCCACGGCGATAACACTATTAACTTTGATCCCTCTCTTACTCAAAGTGAAAGTGAGGGAGGTTTTCTTGAGGCAAAATGTATTGGAATTGGATCAAGAGGTTGACATGATGAAAAGGAAGAAGGAAGCCAGTTCACATGTTCGTATGTTAACGCAGGAAATCAGGAAATCCTTAGATAAACATACCATATTGTACACCACTTTGGTTGAGCTTTCTAAGACTTTGGATTTGATCAACTGTGCCGTGTGGATGCCAAATGAGAATAGAACGCAGATAAATTTGACTCATGAGTTGAAAGCAGACACTTCGAGGAGTTTTCACCAATCTATTCCGATGAGTGATCCTGATGTGAAGGAGATCAAGGGGAGTGAAGGAGTGAGAATCCTGAGACCAGACTCCGCGCTTGGGCTTGCGAGTGGTAGTGAATCAGACAAGGCAGGTGCCGTTGCAGCCATCAGGATGCCAATGCTTCAAGGTTATAATTTTAAAGGGGGGACGCCAGAATTGGTGGAGACACGCTATGCCATTCTGGTATTGGTTCTTCCGAGCACAGACTCTAGGAATTGGAGCTATCCGGAAATGGAGATTGTTGAAGTGGTTGCTGATCAGGTAGCTGTAGCTCTATCCCATGCTGCAGTTCTCGAAGAATCTCAACGAATGAGAGAAAAACTGAGCCAGCAAAATCAGGTGTTGCAGCAGGAAAGACAGAATGCAATGATGGCCAGCCAAGCGAGGAACTCTTTTCAGAAAGTAATGAGTCATGGTATGAAAAGACCAATGCACTCAATTTTGGGCTTACTTTCAGTGTTTCAAGATGAAAATATGAACTTCAAGCAGAAGACTATTGTTGACACATTGGTCAAAACTAGCAGTGTTCTTTCAACTTTGATAAATGATGCGATGGAGATTTCAGCAAAAGATAATGGAAGATTTCCGCTAGATATGAGACCTTTTAGCTTACATTCCATGATTAAAGAAGCTGCTTGCCTCGCCAAATGTTTATCTGTCTATAAAGGCTTCGGTTTTCAAGTTGGCGTCCAGAGCTCTTTGCCCGACCAAGTGATCGGTGATGAAAGAAGGACTTTTCAAGTGATTTTGCATATGGTTGGCTATCTACTCGACATCAATAGTGGAGGTGGTACTGTCTTATTCCGGGTTCTATCGGATGCCGGTAGCCAGGAGAAGAACGACAAAATAAATGCGTGGAGATCTAACATACAAGATAATTACCTGTACTTAAAGATTGAAATTGATATTCATGGGGGGAGTTCTGTGGCTGATGCACCAGTCTCAACCAAAACTATTTCTACCGAGAAGCATAATAAGGATGAAACCAAGGAGAGCTTGAATTTTACCATGTGTAAAAAGCTTGTGCAGGTGAATATCCGAGTTCTACTTCTATCTTATATGCTCGATTCTATACATTGTTTTAGCTACTGCATTTGAATGGAGTTTGCAGTAACCACTCATCCGGTGAAATGAAATACTTCCGCTAGTAGTATATTGTTGCTTTCCTGTGCATATGATCATTCGTTGCTGAAACTTTCAAGGCATCCGAAAGATATTCAGCTATTTTATTGCATTTTTTTGTTTTCACCCCCTAGATTTTGGTGGTTCATGATTTCTAGACATGGCATTGTTCTGTCATAAACCCTTTTATAGAAGTATGCTGCATTATCACCCGTGCATTAATTGTATATAATGTTTCTGGTATTTGCAGATGATGCAAGGGAACGTCTGGATATCCACGAACTCTCTGGGGTTTGCACAGAGCATGACACTTCTTCTCAGGTTCCAAATCCAATCGAATATCCAAAGAACCATGTACGCTCATGGAACCTCCGGCGAGCAATCAAATTCCTACTCGAGGTTCAGAGGTCTACGAGTTTTACTAGCTGATGATGATGACATAAACAGAACTGTGACTAAGAAGCTGCTAGAAAAGTTGGGTTGTGAAGTGACAGCCGTTTCTACTGGATTCGAATGCCTTAGTGCAGTCAGCCATGCTGAAAATTCTTTCAGAATAGTTGTTTTGGATCTTCACATGCCTGAAATGGATGGATTTGAAGTGGCAATGAGAATCCGTAAGTTTCGCAGCCGTAATTGGCCATTGATTATAGCCTTGACAGCTAGTGCTGAGGATCATGTGCGGGAGAGATGCGTACAAATAGGAATGAATGCAGTTCTTCAGAAACCGGTTTTATTGCAAGGAATGGCGGCCGAGCTTCAAAGAGTTTTGCATCGGGCAGGGGAAGGGATTTGAGGAGCCACTCATACTTGGGCCAGTGGGGTGTATACTTATATAACCCTCAGTAGGCAGAACCTCCGATCCAATGATTGACCTGCAGGTATGGGGATCGGTTACTTATTCCGGTACCTTACATGTTCCCGATCGGTTCACTTTCCATGTCACAGAGATCTTTAACTTAGCACTTGCATTCTGTCATTCCATGGAATATTTAGGCATTAAATTTTGCTAACCGATTTGCTCATCGAACATCATGGAATGACTCGAGGTAAAATTACATGTACACTTATTTAATACCAAAATCAAAGCTAGTGTGATATTTATGAAACTGAAAATGTAATGTATACCATCAATTCCTTCTCTTTCTCTGTGCTATGGATTGATTCTTGAAAACTAAACTGCAATAAGTTGAATTTGAGAGTGCAACTTTAAGGTTTCACTTTTAAAAATTGTGTTACAATCATTAAATTTTTAATTTGTTTTCATCAGTTAGGAAATGCTGACATACATTAAAGTCTTCTTCCTTGAACGAAACTTTAAGGTTTCAAATTGGCAACCATCCCAAAGATTGATTTCTTGGTAATGAAGTAGTCGTCCAAAGTTTTTGTTTGGTTAGAATAACATAATTTGGAGCATAAAAATCAATCCTCATATCAACTTGATACTATATTCTGTTAATCTTTTGGTCATACAAGCAATTGTTTCAATCATTGAAAGGTCAGCCTTTGTGATGATTGCAATTTTGGAACCTTAAGATTTTATTTGGAAAATGAGATTTTTATGCTTCATGTAAGCATTTTTTTATCGTAAATAATGGTAATAGAAATGATTTAAAAGTTCACGAATTTTGATATAAATTTTAAAAGTTTAATAGCTAAAATATAAACACCATTACATTTTAATACACAAGCTGTGTAAATTTTTTTTACACAATTCTTCTTTAAAATTTAAAACCTAAATTCCAAACCTTAGCATAAATTTAAACTTTGAATTCTAATCATAAACCTTAAATTTTATACTCTATACATTAAATTACTAAACCAACTTAAAACTCTAAAGCATAACATTAAAAGGCTTATATAAACTAGAGTTGCTGAAGTTTGGGTACTGCAATGAAAAATAAAATACGAAGCCTAAATCTCTTATATAAGTTTAAAAATCAAATAATTTTCCATAAAAATTATTTCATTGTGAATAAAAAGAAATTGAAATTTGGGCTAGTAGCAAACATTTAATTTGAGACCATAAAGTATAAACCCAACATATTGGTTGTACGAAAACACACAGAACTTTGAACCGAGCAGACATAGTTTTGAAGACAAAGAAAATGAGTGCATCGGCAGCAGAAGCTGCAGAGTACCATTCCAAAGACTTCGATTGGGAAACACTCCGACAAGGAATCGAAAACGACCCTTCTCTTAGCCACCATCTTCTCCCTTTTGTTTCCCCACAACCAGAGCAACAACTTCCGAAAGATCCAATAAAAGCGTGGCAAAGCTTTCACATTCAACACTCTTCTGGCAAATTCTTCAAGGTTTGTCTATAACGAAAGAAAATAATAAAAAAATCCAATCTTTCTTTCAGTTTATTTCTGGGTTTTTGAGTGCTTTTAGTTTTACGTTGTGTGAGCTTAAATGGGTACTTTGTTGATACAGGAGAGGAGGTACTTGTTGAAAGAATTTCCAGAGCTGGTTTCTTGTGGAGATTGTAACCCCCAATTTTGATCTAGGGTTTTGAAATAAATTGAATTTGGCGAATTGAAAACTTTCCCCTCAAGTAAGGTCATTTATGAAAAACTGTACCGAAACTATTATTCAATTATAATAGTTATCGTTTACTGTTTCGTTTTAAAACAAGCATGTTCAAAATAGTTATCAAATCCAAATAGTAATAAATGTCCAAAGTCCACGTTTACATCCAAATACTGAAAATATTTAAATCATTTAATAAGTCTGAAACGAAACATACTGATAGATAATATCAAATACTGTTCGTACGTAGTCCTCCAAGTACCGAAACCTAAGTCTGGAAATCTGAAATAGATACTAAGGGGGAGTCAGCTATAAAGCTCAGTGTGTCTCTAAAGTGCAACTGAAAACAAAACAGAACTGTATTTTATTTTCTGATAAAAACTTTTCTGAAAACGCAACAAAAACCGGATCATAATGATATGATGTCTGATGCACATGAATCATAATACCCATCTCCGATACACCGAAAAGTAAGGTTCCCCAGAACCTACTTTCTCCATCGTCACCATCCGAAGTGGAACTCAGCCCGAAGGGTGGAACCACTAATCCGAAGCGGAATTCAGCCCGAAGGGTGAAACCACTGATCCGAAGCGAAGTTCAACCCGAAGGATGAAGTCGCTGAGCTTCCTCCGTACAATATCCCAACCCAATGATATGACATGTAATCCGATTTCAAAGTCCGAATGCAATCTTGTTATATAACTAAGATGCATGTACATAATAATCCGATTCCGATGTGTTACATAACATGATCATAAAATCCGAGTATACATTATTTATCAAATCACAAAGCAGGATGACATACCAATGAGTCATGCAATATTTATCATACAAATCACAAAATCATGTAACACATAAAAATGTAGCACAAAACAGAGAACACACCTTAGGCAGCTAAATAGTCAACGTCGATAGTGACGTCTCCCACGCTTAGCTCTAGCGGAAGGTCGGACAGAATCAGTTCCTAAAAATACATGACACTATGTTAGATTTCCTACTATGCCACATCCGAATAAATTACTCTTAATAAATATCTTACTAGCAGGTCTCGAAGATTGTGCCACCGGAGGTTTGTCTGACGGTGGAGGAGGTAAAATCTCGGGATCAGAGTTCACGTCACCTGAACACGAAATTATCTGAGTCAAATTCCGATTTAACACTTTACTGAAAATCTGAGCTCAATATATAAAATTGATCCAAAACGGCACTTCGGGTTCGAATTTGAAGAAACGGACAGCGCCAATGGAACCGGAACGTCGAAAAACATAAAAGGGGCTCGGTCGAAAAAGTTGACCAAAAGTCAACGCTGACGTCATCGCTGACGTCATCGCTGACGTCAGCATGACTGTGATGACTGTGATGACGTCATCGCTGACGTCAGCATGACGTCATCAGTGCATCAGCCAACCAGACCGGTTTGGCTCAACCCAGCCGGCCGGTTCGGTTCACCAAACCCTAAATCCCAAATTTTATAACCCTAACACCGGCGGCGCCCCACCACCCCTGCACAGCCCCGCGAACCCACGGCGGCCACGGCCCAACAGCCACAGGCCGGCGACGGCGCACCCGAAGTCCGACCGAAAACCCCGACCCATTACTCACCTAGCTCGACGGCAGCGAAGCGCGCGCAGAGACGGCGGCAGCAGCGGTTTTCTGGCGATTCCAGGCGAACGGCCGACGATGGAGAGCCCGACGGCGCGCGTGGCTGGTACGGCTGAGACCGAGACGGTGTGGCGGTTCTCCTGGTACGGGCGGTGTCGATCACGGCGGCGCGGTGAGGGAGATCGGTGGTGGCCGGCGTTTATGGTTAGGGGAAATAATAATGGGAAAATAATTCATCCCAAAACGAGCAAATCTGATCCCCTTTAATCATATCTGATAGTGGGGTGGTTGAGATATTTTTATTATTTAATTATTATATTAATTTCGGATCTTAATAAAAATCAATTGGGTTGATTCTAAACCAAGAGCTTACCTAGCTCAATTGGCTGGGCATCCAGCTGAAAATACAGGAGGTTGTGGGTTCGATTCCCACAACTCTCACTCCATCCTTTCTTTCTTTCTTTCTTTTTTATTTAGGGGTGTTACAGAGATGGTTCTAAGGTTTTGGAGGTTGGCTGTGGAAATGGCAGTACTGCCCTTCCTATATTGCGGTAACCACTAAATTATCTTCGTTTTAATTCTTTGTTGTTGTAATTGAATTAAATTTTATAGTTCTATATTCTTAACTTTCTAGTTGAGTGGAAACTGATGTTTTGTTATGGTGATAGATATTACAACTGCTTTGGTTTCTTTAGTTGTTAAAGAAAGGTTAATGGTTTACTAACATTGTTGAAAGAATGTCTCAAGGTTTATGAAGTCAATTGAACAAAGGATGAACTTAACTTGTTTTTTCAAGGTAGCGGCTAATCTAAATTAATCACTGTGGTTTTGTTCTGCAATCCCCAGAGAAGTGAACTGTGTGCTGCAAAAGTTTTTATCATTATTGAGGATGGGAGCCTTAGAAAACTTTGGAGTATACTTGTGAAAGTTGTGAATTAACTTTCTTTTATACTTATACCTTCAATATGTTTATCCAGAGGCAACGAGAACATTATTATATATGCATGCGATTGTAGCAATGAGACCCTACAAAGAGCTAAAGAGTTTGTAGCCGCTAGTAATGTAGCATCAGTTGAGCATCGGTTCTGTCCATTCTATTGTGATTTTGCAACAACTGGATTTCCAAAGTGGTTGGCTTGTGAGTATTGCCGAGAAAATTTTGAACAAAAGGATCAAAATTGTGTTTCCGGTATCAAATTTCCCTGTTTGTTAAATTGCTCCTTCTTCCAATTATTGGCTTTTCTTATATCATGGACTTCGTATCTTGCTTTTTCCCCCCTCCAAGATGTCAGAGGAAAACAAACCCTTGAAACTGATTCATGGTCAATAGAAGAAAGAAGCTGTTGCATTGGTGGTGTGGACTTTGTTACCTTGGTATGCATTTTTTTTATTTCATCAATGCCCTGATGGTCAATGATAATAAAAGAAATCTTAATTTTCTTGGAAATAAGGAAAATAATTTACTACATGGTCCATGCTGGAAAGTTATCATATTGATTAGGTACAACATCCAATAATTATTAGCAAATAAGAAACCAAATGAGAGGATTGTTACCTATTATACTGGAAAGACAAGAGTATAAGCTCCTTAAGTGAAGATAGAACGACTGAATTCGTAACAGGAAACTAGCCAGGAAAGCAAGGCATGCCATCGTTTAGAATTAGGAGAATGTGTTGTGAAATATATTCTTTACTATTTTCCTTCAAGTGTATGTATTTTTGCTCATGTTTTTAGAACCTCGCCTCTTTATTGGTGCAGAGCGTCATGGGTAGTCTGCAAATTGAATATGACTTTGGCAATGTTGGTGGAATGCCACTTATATTTTAGAGTTTTTCTAGCATTTCTAATATCTACTAATTGCATAAATTTTCCCGATCTCCTTTTCTGTGCAAGTCCTTTTATGCTGCAACCTGCAATTCCCCCCTTAAAAAAGTATTATCCTAAATTTATATGGAATACTATCGAGTCTGTGATATATGAATTTTGATTTGTTTTCTTTTTCTACATAATGTGTCAGATATTCACACTATCAGCGGTTCCACTCCAAATAATGCCAGCAGCCCTCAAAGAGTGCTTTTCTGTCTTAAAACCTGGTGGCATGCTCTTATTTAGGGACTATGGTATTGATCAACAACTGATAATGCTACTGCTTTCGGAAGTTGTAAAATGTGACCGTAGCATAGTTTCTCATCAGTCCTTGTATTTTCTAGCCAAATTTAGTGCTTTTGAAAAATAATAAACTAAAAGGTTGTTTCCAGAATCAGTTTACAAAAGGTTCAGTTTGATGGAATCCAGGTCTATATGATATTTGCGATGCTGAGATTTGAACCAGACCAAAGAGTTGGGTTCAGGGAATACATGCGTTCAGATGGCACCCGTTCGTATTTTTTCTGTCTAGATACTGTCAGAAATCTATTCATTGGTGCTGGCTTTATTGAGGTACAAAGTTTTTTCTCTTAGGGAATTTTATGTTTGTACTTCTTATAACCTGGATTTGTGCATAAGATGTAATATGCTTCATCTTCATTGTTTTGAGTTTTGCTTCATAGATCTCAATTCGGAATGGTTTCTAGTGCATTTGTGTGTGGTTGCCCGGCTCATTATATCAAAGAGAGAATGAAACTTTCATGCTTATGTAGGGCACAGAATTTTTATATTTATAATTAAATGTCACATCTAAAGATAGAAACTCTCAAGAAGTTCCTTGTTATGTTGACGCTAGCTTATTGTGCACTTGCAGCTTGAGATTGAATATTGTTGTGTGAAGTCAGTGAATCGTCGAAACGGGAAGAACATGCAAAGAGTATGGGTACATGGTAAATTCCAGAAGCCTGCATAAATTTACTGGCTAGCAGCTCTATTTGAGGTACTGTTCGAAGGGGGGCAATTTTTCTTTTCTGTTGTTTTGGTGTTTGACTAGATGTGCATATTTGTTATATCCATATAGCTTTTGGTAACAGATTTTTCTCTTATCAGAATACCGACAAAATAACTTATACAAGTTCAGATTCCTATTGATTCATGGAACAAGCTGAAGGAAATTGCTGACGGTCTTATCTCTGTGTGTGCCTGTTTCAGCTTACAATTTTATGTAGTGGACATTGTACAACAAATAAAAGATTGAGATTCAATAATCATGTTTCCCATAAGACATCCTAAATATCTTTTTTGAAAGCTCTGACCGTGCAAAATGGTATCACTCAGTTCGATCGCAGGGAGAACCGAATATCAAGTTATCTGAACCTTTCAGAGTATATAATGGAACTAATGTTTTGTACAGTTAACTCATATGTCAAATAAATAAGTCCTCAGTCAAGACAAATCTGATTTTAGGGCCTTGTAGACTTATCTGTACTGTCATAATCATATGATAAGCCTAACTGTTGCTGTTTCCCCTTGTTATGATTTTTTCCACGAGATTAACCTATGATGAACATGCGGAACTTGGCAAAGTGAGTTACTGCATAGACACATCACACATGCCATCATCTTCAGCTATGCAGATACATGCATATGGGGATGCAGAATCAAATTTGGTTCGTTTCTCACTCATCATTTATATATTCACAGGCCCTGACCAAATAATCTAGAAAGCTGTCAACTAGCTATTGGTGTAGTGGTAAATGACTTGCATTGACGATAGTTTATGGATTCAAACGTGGGCAACCTTACCCCTAATAAAAGTCTAGAATGCCTCACAGTTTTCATTTACTTGTATACACTGATCATGCTGTCACAACTCAAAATATTGAGAAATAAGTTAGTAAATACTGGCTACCTTTGTAGGTTGGTCAAGTAATTTTTGGAGCAGGTGCACCGCAGAGATTTCTCTTTCATATCTAGAAAATGAACAGGAAAGATCTATTTGACTTCAGAAAATTAGCATTAGAATATCTGTTGAACTTATTCTAAGCATGAACCATCATAGGGTGCGAGTGAATAAACTCTTGATAAATGGTGGAAACCAGTTCAGAAAACTTGGTCTTCCTCTATATTTAGGGTTGGCAGGGTATGCCACTTTCTGGTAATGCTTCTATTTTATCAGGGATTCTCTATTGATAGGCCTTAAGTGGTGTTGTTCTGTAGCATTTTGCTCCCTTTTATTGGACTTCAGTTATTGCTTCTGTAACCATAGAAAAACAATAGTATTCTCACTGATGAATTATTTTAATGTTTTGGTCAACGTTATAATATTCAATCATCTATATGATCAAAATTGCCGATGTTTTACTCCCGGAAACAAAACGTAATTGAAGAAAATATTAAATGCTTCCAACCAACAGAACTATTTTGTTTCCCTTTCTTTATTGCAGTTTACTCATTATTAAATACTTCAATTTAATTTGCTGACATGTCAAGAGGCAAGATGCATGCATATAGAGAATGTGGCAAGTTGACCTTAGTTTCATGCATAAAACAAGATATGAATGCCCCATCACCCCTTCCCTTAAAAGAAAAAAATTATTTGCAGGTCCTTGGTTGATGGGGCGTTCATATCTGGTATTATGCATGAAAGTAAGGTCAATGCCACCCCATCTGTATGCATGCATCCGGAGTTTTGATGTCAGTAATTGAATAGAATTCTTTAATAAGAGTGCTGTAGTCTGACCCCATGCGTTCATTCATATCTGTGTCGTGTGCATAGCATTTTTCTTAAGTTTTGACCATTGATGCTTTTAGGATATGATTGAATGCACCAATGACTGTTATCAAATACTAAGTTTAGAAATGTACATTGGCAAACTCCATGAAGCATTGGACAATGTTCGGGTTAACCCCAAAATACTGGCGGAATTTTAGGGGTTCTAGTAGCTAATATGCTCACATCATGACACATGTGGTAGGCAAATTCTTAAATAGTCCGATTGTCAACTAGATCTGGTTTCATTGAGTGGGACCCTTTTCCTTGAAATTGGTGTCAATAGCCCATCTTTTGTCCTCTTCTACAATTGTCCATTTCTGCACTCTATCTGGGGAAAATATGAATGTGCCCCCATACTTTTTGATATATATGTTAATGGTCCCCCTCCCACCTGCTTTCAATTATATCCAGCATGCTTTACGGATAACGATAAGCAGAGCTCTACTATTCATGCTTATTATGCAACAGTGATCTGGAGAATGCAAGAGCAAAAGATTGAAATCCCATCCTTTATTTGTGCAAACGGTGGTAAGATTAATACTCCATTATTTTTCCAATATGATGGTTTTGATTCATCTATATGGAAGTTCCAATATAAATATATTTCTTGAAAGAAACCTGTTTATTACTGTAAAACACCAGCTTTTGTTTCGTGTTATTTAAACGAAGATTGTAATTTCTATTTGAGTATATCTACATGCAACATATCTAGCCTTCAAATGTTCAAAATCTGGGATTGAAGAGCCATGTAACTGAATTAGAAGGACCTTCAATGATTGATACTCTTCTGAAGTAATCAACAGTAGGGGATGGAAAACAGCTTGATGGTTATTAGTTGACTTCAAATCTTCAGTATCTAATTTGGACCGTGTAGACTATAGATATATCATACATAGATGGAAAGAATCTTTTAGGAAGTAAATTTGAAAGTACCTTCACATCACACATCCCAAGAAGATTTGATCCCATCATTGAATTCATATAAATACATGGGTCCCATCAAGGTAGTATTTTGATTTTCCTTCTAACCCTCTAACTAAAACTACAATTAGAACTTTGGAGAGCAACATAAATGACTCTTTAACATCTTGAAGATGCTGTTGTTATATTGATTAAAGCCCTACGGATAAAATCGTAGCTGCAGTCCTATCTTTCCTTTCATTTTCTGGAGTTGTTGAATCATTTATTTGAATCTTGCAGCCATTTACAGATACTAAAGATTGCTGTTCAATAAAAATGACAGGGTTGTAGCTAGTGGAACGGTTCTGTCAATTCGGCCCTTTCTTTGAGTAGACTCTTCTTTGGTTTTAACTTGCTTTTCTGGTTTTTATGTCTCCTTCAGAAGATGAATGTTGGTAGCTGGTGACCGTTTTATAATTTAAGGATTGGATCACTAATAGTGATTCAATGGGGGTGAATGTGTCGTTCTTTGATTGCGAACTCGAAATGATTTGAGGTTATCTAACCAAATAGGAGGTACAACCTTTTGAAAGTTAGGTCAAATCTCAAATGGCACCTAATTCGCTGAGGACACCATGTACCCCATGGCAGGTACATGCAGGAAATAAAATAATCAAGCATTTTAGAATTGGAAAGTGGAACATGCTCTCAAATTTCAATTGCTGATGCATGATTCTCCATTATCAATGAATAAATTAATCCTTTGTAATTATGCAGCTTAGGCTTTATCTGTGTGGACCACATTTCCATAATATCGATTTTCCGGATTCCCTCTTCAAAGTATTATAGTTTAATTAGCTTGTTCAACTTTTAAGAAGAGCTAGGGGCTGCAAGCCATTGGTAAAAATACACTTAGAAAGACAAGTGGGGTTGAAAAAAAGAGAAGCTATTTGGTGTTTGGCTTTAGTTGAAGGTTATTTTCATAAAGAAATTTTGATTATTAAATTCCAAGGTGGGCTCCACCACCAACACTGCTTTGTGCCATTGGAATGTTGTGCAAGTAACTAGGTAAAATTACCCAGGTGTTCATTAACAATGTCATGGTCATGTGGATCCATGTGAAGAGGGTCCTTGATGTTTCCTTTGATTTGTTTAGAGAACAAAAACCAGCCTTTTTTAGGGACTTCATACTGATCCAACTTTCGGTTTGGTCGGTTAATTCGGTTTTAACCGAACAGTGAACACCCTTACAACTTTCTTTTAGCTTAATAAATTGTATAACAGGATGAGGATGATGACTGTGCAACCCTTGTTGTATACTTTCAAGTTCATGCATCAAGCCAAAGCTTAAGATTCTCTTAGCTGGTGGACAAATTCAAAAACCAGATTTCTCAAGATTCTTGTTGCTGGAGGACAAATTCGAAAACCCGAGTTCAAGAAACCTAACTCTAGTTTCAGTTTTGCAGCAGAACTATCTATGACATGCCATCATCCTTTTACATTGTTCCATCATAGTGAAATCCTTCACATTCATATTGTTTTCAAGGGTTCATGTAAAATGCAACTGTTTTACAGTTTTAGAGACTTCATCACTACTTTTGACATTGGCTCATGTAGATGAAAGAGTTGCATGAAATGCTGAGTTTAAATTCTGTGCAGCCATTGCCAGAAAGCACAGAAATATGCCTCGATGAGCATATGGAACTTAAGAAGCGGCGAGTGTGATCGTATATTTCGTTGATCTTAGTTTTAGGTCCCATGATACATATTCATATACATGTAGTAATGACTATTATTTTTGAAGAATGTTTGAGCAGTGTGTGTATCATGTTTATTATTGTTTTTTCAAACACTATTATATTTCTACGATGAGATGAAAAATTACCTAACCTTAACAACTAGTTTGAGCCACAAAGTTGGAAACTTGTGTTAGTAAATTATGAAACCGAAATTTAATTCAGTTGGTTCATATAATCTAATAGATTTAAAATAATAGCATTGAGCTAATTGAGTTGATAGGGATGGATTACCTGATTTATAAAATTTAGGTCAAAATTTTGTTATCAACTGTTCCATCAGTCGGTGCCCTACTTATGCCCAACATTAAAAAATACTATAAAATTAAATTTCAAGCTTTAATTTTAAATTTTAAATTTTAAATTCTACACTTTATACCCTAAAAAAGACGCCCCATCTTAAATTTTCTAAACTCTAACTATAAATCCTAACCTAAAATTCTATACTTTAAATTTAATTTTGAGCGTGGACATAAATAAGAACACTGAAGAGAAGTAGAGTATTTTCATCCGTTCCATATCATTCTAATATAAATTGTTAACAATGTCTTTCACCTAAATTACATCGTACCAACTAAAAGCATAATCACAAGAATTTGCATTATAAATATAATTTTCATATACATCTGTAAGATTTGTACAATCATATAAATCATCAGTTGAAAAATAATACGTGAATAATCTTGTGAGAGGAAAAAATATGTTGTTTGAATTTTGATTTTTTTTAAAATAAACTATTCCAGTTACTATCAAACATTTAGGTTTGTATTGATTGGACAAAAATTTTCTGCTCCTTTTCGGTGTTTCTATCTATGCTCCAACACTAAAAAAATTCAAATTCTAAGCTATAATCTTAACTTTTAAATCCTAAACCTTAAATTTTAAAAAATACATCCTACCTCAACTTCCCTAAACCTAGGCCCTAACTTTAAACTTTAACCTGAAACCCTAAATCATAAATACAATATTTTAGTGTGGGGCATAAATAGGGGCACCAAAAAGGGGCAGGTGATTTTTATTCGTATCGATTATACCATTGAACTAAGAATCGGTACTATTTAGTTACTGAACTTCAGTTTAGGCTTCAATTATACTACTGAGCCATTAAAATTAATGACGTAGACGAATCTTATTGGTCTGTGTGATGGCGTGAAGAGACTTTAATAGCACGATGATATAATTGAAGCCAGATAGTATCAATTTTTAATTTAGTAGTATAATCAAAACACACCTAAAAATTTAGTGGTATTTGATTAGGGGTGGGAACCGGTCGGTGTGGGGACAATTTTGTATTCCCTACTCGGTCCTCAACACTTGCGGGCACGATTTCGGGTAGTTCCCATCACATGCTTTAGTGATTTTTTCGTCCCTATACTCATTGGATCTCCACGGATTTCGGCAATCCTCATCCCAAAAAGTTAAGCAAAATTTACTACTTTACTAACCAAAATATATGATCGATTTCAATTTACAAGTCATATATTCAATATACTTGAACATATGGTTGACAGGAACATAGTTTTTGGGTAACATGAAAGGTAGAAATAGGGAGATAAATAAATTATATACTCCTAATTAACAAAAAAGGGTAAATTACTAGAGATGTCACCTAAATTTAATAAAGTTTAAACAGAAGATATTGTTCCCATCCTATCAGTTTAGATTCTCACAATTTTCGGATATTTCTCACGTAGTTCTCTATATTTGGTGTAGTTTACGCTTACAAAATTAAAAATCAAAGTTCACGCATATATATATATAGTATTGTTAGAGATCAAAGTTCACGATGTAATAGAAAAAAGAAAGAAGAAATCCAGACATAATTCAATGAATCTGACAAATTTAAGATTCGAATTCATCGATTTTCTTTAACCCTACCCTCGTATTATGATTTCAGTTCTAAAAAGAAAGAAAGGCTCTAATTATTGTAAGGTATCGGACTAGAAGATGCACTTTCATCAACCGAAAGAAATGGGATTAAGGAGGAGAAAAAAAATATGTAACCAACCACCGGTTGATTTAGCAAAATGAAGTGCTAGATCTTTTAAATAAGGTGGTTCAAATTTTGCGATGTGAATGAAGAAAGTTAAGTTGGAAAGGTCTTTCCCTAATGAATTTTTACAGTATTCGATCTGAATTAATCAACCAATGAATTGAATATCGATGGTTGAAAAAAAATAAAAGGAAGTGCAGGAAACTAAACATGATCATCTTATTCTGCAAAGTGATGCAAGTGAAAGCATATCTAAATCTCTTACAAACAATGTTTCCCTATATGTTTACTGATACGGTGGCCGTCCACCGTGTGCCCAACCATAAGCCTCATGGTTCAACTGTCCACCATTCGGAACCAAATTCGGTGGCAAATTATTATAACCTTGCAATCCCGAACCATCGCCGTTGCCGCCACCAATCCCACCTTGTTGATGTCCACCGCTTCCACTTCCACTACCGATCCCCGGTGGCGATCCACCGCTCCCACCACCGAGCTGACCTTGAGCTCCACCGGCACCCTCTTCTTCTTCCTCCAAAGGCAACCTCTCATATGTAGCGTTGGAGAAAGTTGCTGCTATTACCATAACAGGCCCTGATGCCATCAACGACCCTACCACACTACCACCAACAACCTGCCCTTGTCCTCCGGCAAGATATATCGTTAACCCCGTCGACCCCGGAGGAGCCGGTCCGGGGAGAAAAGCACCGGTTAACGATAATATCTCGAACCGACCATGAAGAGCCATGACTGCACCAGGAGCCGAAGGTTGCCTGAGTGTAACGTTGGTCACAGTTCCACTTCCGCTAAGAACCGAAACCCCTCTCTGTCTCCTCCGAGCGAACTGAGCTAGGGTTTCGGCCACATCGGAGCCATTAGCTATTTCCATAACGTGACTCCTCAGTGCATTAGGGCTGTCCCTGGTGACAAAGATGGGTGGTTTGGGCTTGTTTTTGGAACCAGCTGGTCGTCCCCTGGGACGACGAGTGGAGACTTCGACAGCGCCTTCTCTAGGCTCGTCGCTATGCTCTTTGTCTTCTTCTTCTTCGCCGGTGCCACCGCTGCCTGTTTCTCCATTGTTTGTCATGGATATACCCAGATCTGGCCTCTTCATCGGAGATGATGAAGTGGCGGATGTTTCCATTCCTTGTAACCCTACTTGCCCCGCCCACCATAGATTAGCCATGTTTTCTTTTCCAAGTTTTTTGAGCTCACGAAAAGAGAAAAGATTAAAAACAAAGTGATAGAAAACTGGGTTTGGATCTTGTTTTGGTTTGGCTGGTGATCTTTATGGATATGACCGAATTCAAGGTTTTGAAGAACAAGAGAAAATATGGAAGAATTCAACTCTCTAGAAAAGTTGGCTGGGAGAGAGAGAAAGAGAGGGAGAAGCTAGTGGAAAGCAAGTATGATAATTGATCAAAGCTAAAGAATTGCTAAGGGCAAGAAAAAAAAAACGTTTTAAGAAATTTTTTTGGCTTTAGTTCTACCCTCGGTCCATTTACTTTTAATACTTTTGAAATTTAGTCCATCTGTTTTTACCTCAGAATTTTTTTAATATACTAGTGTGATTATATAATAATATCCATTCATACTTTTTTTAATTATTTAATAAAACACACATATAAGTACTCGAATTCGTGTCTTTTAAAATTAATATCTGCTTTTAGTCTTGATTTATCTGACTTAAAACATTGAAATTTAATTGATGGCATCATTAATGAATTTTCATTAAATTTGAATACATAACATATTAACAATATTATTAAAGGACTAAAATTAAAAAACATATATTATATTGTAATTGCACCATAATGTTAAAAAATTAACACAAGTCATTTAACAATATTATCAATTAGAATTTAGATCTTAAATAAGACAAATACTCAAATAAAGGGACTAAATTCCTAGAATTAGAAGAGATATTAAATATCAAAAATAAAAAGTTTAGGGATTAGAGGCATAATTAGATCTTTTTTC
The DNA here is from genome assembly GCA_030270665.1 of Hibiscus trionum. Classification (NCBI taxonomy): domain Eukaryota; kingdom Viridiplantae; phylum Streptophyta; class Magnoliopsida; order Malvales; family Malvaceae; genus Hibiscus; species Hibiscus trionum. The sequence continues at coordinate 77,140,134 of BSYR01000003.1, read as the reverse complement.
TTTGGGGGTATAGTAAGTATAAAATTCCTTTATTATTTCCAAGGAATTGTTGGATTTATACTTGCCTTGGTTTTGGGTGTGTCAACTGTCAAGGGCCTTGGGGAGCTGTGGTTTCTTTGTATTTTCTATGCAAAATCTTTCATTTCCTTTTTCTTTTGGGAAATTCAATGGGGAGAGTGATGGAAAATTTTAGGGTTTATTTATTTGTGTTTGGAAGGTGAGAAAGTGGGGCTGCACGTCTAATTTCTTGCTCTTGTCGCGACGTCACGTTACATTTATGTATGACTTTTAGACATAATGTTAAAAAAATCTTAATATTTGATTGAATAGTCACTTTAACACTCAACGTTTTATATTGGTTTAAATTGGCCCCTCAACCTATGAAAATCGTTAGTTAATTAACGGTAAACACATTAAAATGACATGAGAATCCTACATAGTCTCATACATTGAGTGATTAAGGCATGAATCATCCCTAATAAAGGCTTGAGTTTGTTCCCTCTCAAAATTAAATTGCAAAATCTTCGTAAATGTGATATTTTCATGTTAGCGTATGAAGTTGTGTAACATTGCCGCACCATATAAAGGTGTTTATCGTTAGCGGAATAACGATTTTTATCTATAGAGGGGTCATTTTGACTAAAAATAAAACGTTGAGGGTCAAAATATTAAAAAAAGAATAAGAGCCAAAGTGACTATTCAATCAAATATTAGGGGCATTTTTTTGACATTATGAATTGAAAAAAAGAAAATTAAATATATATTTATTTACCCCTATCTATGATCATACTTGAATTCAAATACTATAGAGAGGGGGGGGCGTCCCTATGCCAAGGCAAAAAGGACGCCCGCCCAGGGAAGTTAAATATAATGTTCTTGACAGTCGGGTCTTGCAAGTGATGAAAAAAGAATTTAGATAATATAATAGTTGGACGAGTTTTGAGGGCCCACTATTATATTTGAACTCTTTTGAGGTCCATCTAGTTATTATATATATATATATATATATATGAGTTAGGATTCACTTACATTGTGTAAAATTCAATTACTTTTATCCTTTTTTTGGACCGTTGGATGATGGTAATAAATGACTAAGATTATTTCTTTATTTTTTTTTCCAAGTGATAATCTTCACATTTTTTTCTACTGTTAATTTCATACATCTATTTACCTTCATCCAATTGTTTAAAAATGTGTAAAACTTTCAAGTATAGCTGACCCACATCATGATTAGATTAATTTAGTCGTTTGAAAAAAAAAATTGAACACAAAGACGTATGTGTAGAACTAATGTTTTGATATAATAATTGAAAAATGTTTTGGACTAATTTGAAAAGAATTTAAAACATGTCTTTAAGTCCAAACAACTTGAAAGTATGTTTGAGGTATTTAAAAAGGTTTTTGGCAAAGTTTTGAATGTTTTAAAGTACTCAAAACTGACTTTTCAGCTCTACCGTACCGATACGGTATACCCCGTATCGATACCTTGTTCCCCCAGTTTTGATTCTGTCAAAACTCGTACCGATACAGGCTTGCCCGTATCGATACGGATAGGGGTCTGTTGAGTGAATAAAAGTTATATATTTTACCCCTCATTTACCCATATTTTTGCTGCACTCAAGCATGATTTATTGCATTTATGATAGATTTCTGAATATACATCACAACTAGATAAAATGGTACAGTTACTACTGATTTTGGTCACTTTTGCAGGTATCTGCTGCGACAGACCCAGGGCAGCGAAGGAGCAGAGGCGGATCGCAGAACTGGAGTCGAGAAGCAAACACTGCCGTGGCTACTACCGTGGCAGCCATGACGACAGAATGGTGAAGTGGAAAAGTGAAGTGGAGCTCGACAGATAGAGGACTTCAAGCCGGTCTGTCGTGGACCACTCCTATATTTTTCTAAGCCCTGAAGCAGAATGAAGGCCAAGCCCAAATTCCAAGGAAGAAACTCAAGGCAAGAAAAGAGGACGAATTAAAGGCATCTACTCAGAAGATTTGATCTTTAATAGAGTCGTACTTTAGTTTAAACTTGTATTCTTGCCATATTAGAAAACTTGGACCCAAGGCCTATATAAAGGCATGTAATTCGACCTAGGGGGAGATATCTAAATCCTAGCCGTCTTCCCCAAAACCTTTGTCGTTTTTCCTTCTTCATCATGTTCTAAACTCCCCCTAGGGCTAAGGGTTGATTCTGTAAAGTAGTTGCAAGGATTGTATTGTTTTAGGAATTTTCTGTCAAGTAATAAAAACTTCAATTTTATTTATTCTGGTTTTTCATATCTCACAAGAGTATCGGGAGAGCATTGTGAGGTTATCCATTTGTTTGATATCGGGAGAGTCAAGCATACGAAAGGAATAAATACGTGTTTTCTAGCTTATGGTTAAACCATCTCGGCTTAGGGATAAGTATGAGGTTAAGTAGCTAAGGAAGAATTCAACAACATTGGTGTTCACCCTTCGATTCACGCCGGGAGGTATCATCCAAGACGTGTCCATCAACAGAACTTGGGCCTAGGGATAGGACAAGTCATCGCAGGGATTCTTGCCAAGCTTGAAGTACAGAGTTGTGTGATCGCTGCCGCGACACCAACAGACCTCTGCCGTGACAGGTGCTGTTGCGACAAGGACGACGACAGTAGACAGAAGTTTCTCTAACAGTGCAACACCTGCACTACTGAGCAATTCAATACTGGCCTATTCTTTAAACCTGATTTCCATATCTTTTACTTTATTTGTTTCCCAAGATTACTTCACAAATTCAATTAAACTATTTCTATCTTTTATGCAGGAATTTAAGGATAGAGCTATTTCCAGTCCATATGGAGACGATATCCGATACTCCAAGTATCACTTTACTACTTGCGTCGTGTACACTTGCACTATTTGCGATAGGACTCTTTTACACGCAACAGGGTCGTTTCGATACGCCTTTAAAGCGTACCGATCCCTAGTTTAACAACCCCCAATGGCTATTTCCCAACGAACTTTTAAAGTGCAGACCGTACCGATACACTCCCTAGCGTATCGATACGCTTAGGCTGGCAAGAGCCCAACGGCTATTTCTGAAGAAGGGTGTACCGATATGAGTCCCTGTGTACCGATACAGTAGGCAGCAGAACTGTATTTATGGTGGGAAATAAAGTCACCAACGGCTCCAATTCAACCTCATCGATCCTCAACGGCTACAAACTCAATTAGGAGTATAAAAGGGACCTCCAAGCATCAAGAGAAGACTAGTGCTTCAATTGTCAAACATCATATGATCAAAAATATGTCTTAGTGCCTAATTGTCAATTTCTTGTATAGACAAACACTAGTGAGCCAAAATTGTCATATTTGCTCAAGTGTTCTAGGTTTTGGGTGAGTGCTTAGATTTGCAAACACATACCTATTAGAGGGATTTCTTGTTTGCTTTGAATTTCTCTTGTAAAGAGTGTTTACTCAAACTTTGGGTAGAAAGCTTTGAGGGTTGTAAAGGTTGCCTCCTTAGCCTAGAAAAGGGGACAAAATTCATAGTGAATTTGTTTGAAATCCTTGGTAGGAAGCTAAGATAGTGGATGTAGGCTTTGGTTAGAAAGTCGAAGCACTCTAAATTATTGTGCAAAATTTCTATCTTTTTGCTTCCACCACCATCACCCAAAATCCCACTTTTCCACCACTTGGAGAGCAATTCGGTTGAAGGAAATCGAGCAACATAAAATCCAACAATCGGTATCAGAGCGAGGCTCAATCGAAGAGGATTAACATCCTATTGAGGTGATCCAGGTAGCTCAATACAACATATCAACCAACCGATCAAATGGCGCAATCCATCGACAAGTCACCATTCTTCGACGGAATACACTATGCCCATTGGAAGACAAGAATGATGTTTTTCATAAAGTCCAAGGACTACAAGCTTTGGGACATAGTAGAAGATGGTTCATTCGTGCCACAACGAAGGAAGGCGAATTGGAGTGCAGATGATCGCAAGAAGATGGAGCTCAATTGCAAAGCCTTGCACATCATCTTTTGTGCATTGAGCCCCAACATCTACGAGAAGATGCCTTATTGTGAAGATGCCTTATTGTGAAGATGCCAAAGAGGTATGAGACAAGCTTAAAGTCATATATGAAGGAACCAACGAAGTAAAGGAGACCAAGATCGGACTCCTCAACCACGAGTATGAAAACTTCAAGATGGATCCGGAAGATGACATTGAGAAGATGTTCGATAGGTTCTCCACCATCACCAATGGACTCAAAGGTTATGGAGAAGCCATCCCGGAAGAGAAGCTTGTCCGAAAGCTCATCTACTCCCTTTCCGAGTCATGGGACTCGAAAAGGACCGCCATCATCGAAGCTAAGAATTTGAAGACATTGAAGCTTGATGAACTCATGGGGTCACTTCTCACTCACCAAATAATGAAGAAAAGCAAAGAAGAGGAGAAGAAGAAGGAAGAGATTAGAGCTATGGGGGAGAAGAAGCTCAAAGGGTTTGGCATCAACACAAATGCCATGGCTCTCAAGTCCTCCAAGTACAACCATGTTGATACAAGTGAGGAGGAGGATGAAGAAGAAAAGATAGTTCATCTCTTCAAGAAGTATGCCCCTTTCATGAAGAAAGCCATGAAAGAACTCGAACGAGAATCCATGAAGAAGAAGAGGGCAAGCACTTCAAGCCATAAGAAGAATACATATGTGGCTACTTGGAGTGATGAAGACTCCACCGACGATGGACAAGTCAACCTTTACCTTATGGCCATCGAAGAAGATTCAAGGGTAACTTCTAATTCATCTACTTCATGTTCATATTCTTTTGATGAATTACAAGATGCCTATGACGATTTGGTTTTAGAATTTAAAAATCACATTTTGAAAAACAAGAAAGTGATTTCAAATTTGAAAATTCAAAATGACTTGATTTCTAAAACCAAAATTTGACTTGAAGCAAAACTCAATGAGTTTGAACAAAAATGTTTTGATTTACAAAATTTGCTTTATAAATTTCAAGAAGAAAAAGATTTGATTTCCAAAGAGCTTGAAAAGAAATGTTGGAAAATCAAATTTTTATGTAAGACAATTTAGTGCCCCCAGATTTGTAAATGGTAAAGTTTTTAGAAGTATTTGGGTCCCAAAAGGACTTAGTACTTCAACTATAAAGGATGAAAATGAAAAATGGATTCTTAAGGGGACTAAATTTTGTGCTACTAACATCTATGGATCCAAAGCAATTTGGATACCAAAAATTACTTGATTGTCTTATGATAGGTGTGATGGAGATTGTTCAACAAGTCCAATCAATGAATGGGAGCTCCATGCACACAAGGAAGAACACTTGAAGAAGGAAGGCTTCACATTCTCCCTTAGAGTTTAAGTGTTGGTAAAATCTAGTTGTTTTTATTTGCTTAATTCAATTTATTTTCTTTTAATTCAACTAGATTATCATGTGTTGGACTAACATCTTTTGATGATGCTTTATAGGGCGTGAAGGTGTTCCCTTTTTGTGGGAGCGCAAGTGCACACTCCTGTCAAGTTATAGTATAAAAGATGTCGAATCCCTCGAGGATTGGACAGCTTGTCTCGTTCTTTAGTTCCTACACAAAGTAAAGTAAAAACACAAGTGAATAGTTTGGTTGAGAAGAAAAGTAAATAAAGACACAAGTAATAGAGAAGAGGTGAATCAGGTTGATAGGGCAGGCAGGGTTATGTTGCCACTTAGTGTGAAAACTGCGTTGAATTAGGTATGAGTTATCCTTTGCTGCCACGATATGCTGCCTCAACGGGTGGATGGGCGGCAAACTACGACCCTGTCACGCGGCCGCAGCAGGTCACTGCCATTGCAGGGGTGTATTGTCTCGGCAGGTGGAATGGAAAGACGTCCTGGCAGCAAGTCTGGTAGATACTTCAAGTTCGGCAGGATAGTCGACAGTGATCCCTCCTATTTCTAGGTTAGGATGCTCGAGATTGATAACTTGGGGACTAGTGTGGAACCAAGTCAATCAACTCGGTTAGAGATCCCTTTTAGCCGCTGAAACTTGTGGACTAGTGTGGAACCAAGTTAGTCACGCCTCCCGTTGTGACCGTACTTAACCCTTTCGTGAGCCTTGCACTTTCGTGCCCGACAAATAGATTCTCTCAAACGACTGGTGTGGAAAGATTGAAAGAATGAAGAACAATGGATTAAGTAAACTTGAAATATTTTATTGAAGAAATAACTCAAAAACCTAAAACAATTGTTTCTCACTAGTTACAACATAACCCTAACCCAAGGGGATTTTAGAACATGACGACAGAGAAGAGCACAAGAAAAGTCTATAGAAAACCTAGGATGATTTAAACTAGAAGTACATTGGGTATTTATAGACTTAAAACTAGGTCAAGTCCTCCTTGGAGTAGAAGTCCTCTAAAATAGCTTTTCTTCTTTAATGTAGCTTTAAATGCTGACTTCTTTGCTTGGAATATGGACTCTTCCTCGTTTTACTTAGCCCGCAAGTAAGCTTGGGATTTTCGCTTCGGCAGCCTAGCTGCTGCTACAGACATCGGAACATCACGTGAACGCCGGCGATAGAATCAGGAGTTTTAGCTCTACAAATCACGCTCTGGTTCTCCAAACTTCCATAGTCAGCTGCCGAGGGCAGCAAGGTTGGCAGCAGCTTTTGCTCGGCAGGTGCTCGGCAGCAACTTATCTTCAGTTGGAACTGCTTCAGTACAGCTCATGGGTTTGCTTCTCAGCGTTGTGTCCTCCGTTCCTCGGCTCCCTCGTTTAGCTGTTAGTACCTACAAGCAAGAATACACTAAAACAATACCTTTTGTCCACCAAATGAATGATAAGTTATAAAAGCAAGGCAGAACAACGAAATACTGTGAAATGCTGTGCATGAACCTAATTATGCCTAAAATATGCTTAAAAACAATAATAATAAGAGTTGGACAATGCATGAAATATAGGACTTTTGGACACTTTACATGCTTTGAGTAAGGGGGAACCACTTTTAAAACGAAACATTTTAATAGTTTCAAAATTTAAACCTCCATTGTTATTTTGAGCCTAAAAGTTTTTTTTTTAAGTTCTTTTTGATATAACAAAAAGGGGGAGAGATGGTTTGAAAAATTGAATTTCCAAATGAATAAGGGGAAGCTCTAATTAATTTTGAATGATTTTAAATTTTAATTCTCTTATTCAAAATTTATTTCACAAAGGGGGAGAAATCCCAAACAATTTTTCAAGTTGGTTTTATTATATCAAAAAGAGGGAGATTGTAGAACTAATGTTTTGATATAATAATTGAAAATGTTTTGGACTAATTTGAAAAGAATTTAAAATATGTCTTTAAGTCTAAACAACTTGAAAGTATGTTTGAGGTATTTAAAAAGGTTTTTGGCAAAGTTTGGAATATTTTAAAGTACTCAAAACTGACTTTTCAGCTCTACTGTACCGATAAGGTATACCCCGTATCGATACCTTTTTTCCCCAGTTTTGATTCTGTCAAAACCCGTACCAATATAGGCTTGCCCGTATCGATACGGATAGAGGTTGTTTCGATACGCCATTAAAACGTACCGATCCTTGGTTTAACAACCCCCAATGATTATTTCCCAACGGACTTTTAAAGTGCAGACCGTACCGATACGCTCCCTAGCGTATCGATACGCTTAGGCTGGCAAGAGCCCAACAACTAGTTCTGAAGAAGGGAGTACCGATACGGGTCCCCGTGTACCGATACGGTAGGTAGCAGAACTGCATTTATGGTAGGAAATAAAGTCTCCAACGACTTCAATTCAGCCCCAATGGTCCTCAACGACTACACAATCAATTATGAGTATAAAAGGGACCTCCAAGCATCAAGAGAAGACTAATGCTTCAATTGTCAAACATCATATGATAAAAAATATGTCTTAGTGCTTAATTGTCAATTTATTGTATAGACAAACACTAGTGAGCCAAAATTGTCATATTTGCTCAAGTGTTCTAGGTTTTGGGTGAGTGCTTAGATTTGCAAACACATACCTATTAGAGGGATTTTTTTTTGCTTTGAATTTCTCTTGTAAAGAGTGTTTACTCAAGCTTTGGGTAGAAAGCTTTGAGGGTTGTAAAGGTTGCCTCCTTAGCCTAGAAAAAGGGACGAAATTCATAGTGAATTTATTTGAAATTCTTGGTAGGAAGCTAAGGTAGTGGATGTAGGCTTTGGTTAGAAAGCCGAACCACTCTAAATCATTGTGCAAAATTTCTATCTTTTTTCTTCCACCACCATCACCCAAAATTTCACTTCTCCACCACTTGGCGAGCAATTCGGTTGAAGAAAATCGAGCAACATAAAACCCAACAGTATGAAACAATTAAACAAAAATAACCGTCGATATTTGATTAGTCTAGATATTAGTGGGTTTTAGGGCCATAATTAAGATTTTAATGATAGTTTAATGTTTTTATCTTTTAATGAGAATAAAAATTTTAAATACACCTAAAAATAATCTTTACATTGCTTTTGTTCTTCACATCTCAAATTCTCATCCATTTTTCATGTGTCTTATGTTATTAGAGATTTACTCCTAAAATTCAAATTTTTTTCTAATATTTGTTATGTCCAAATTTTCAATACCCGTTATTAATGGTTCAGCTATTTTAATATTTGTTATTTTGAGCATACTCTTAAAATATATTTTTTCAATATTTATTATTAGGGGGCTATTTTTTTCAATACTTATTATTATGTACTTACTCTTAAAATTTACTTTTTTCAATACTTTTTATTAGGGATATGGATTTAAATAACGATTTGCAATCACAACAGTGGTTGTTATATAGCGGTAGCAACATCGTTCAAAATCGTGATATCCGCAACTGTTATGTCCACAATAGCATATGTTATTAAAAAAATTCATAACCACGATACTCGTAGTGACCACAATCGCATCTGTTATGTCCGCGATCGCGATAAACGCAACGTGATCAAAAACAGAACCGCATACATAATTAAAATCTCTGATTAAGGGCCTAATTTCTTATTTGCTCTGGGGCCATCAAAATCTCAGAAACGAGCCTCTCTCTCTCTCTCTCTATATATATATATATATATATATATATATATTCAAACTTGCAAGCATATACTGAGAATACATAACATTAATGCCATTCCATGTTGAAAATGATGGCCATGTTTAGTAAAGAGAGGTTTGAGCCAAAATTAGAGGTTTGAGTTAAATTTTGAGGTTTGACTGGTCAAATCTGCTATTTTAGATGTTTAGTGAATAGCGGATTAAAATAGCTAATTGGGGTGAAACCTCTAATTTTAAAAAAGCTGCTAATAAGAGCTTTTAAAATTAGAGGTTTTGATATAAAAATTATAAAAATCATTTTACCCTTAATAATTACAAAAAATCTCTAAATAACTTAAATTTAACCTTTTCTATTTTAATTATTCACCCACACGTATTTACATTGTGACATTTGTAAACTAATACTTTTTATTTTTTTCCTTTTATTCTCACATATTTATATTTATATTTATATTTAATAATTAATTAAATTGTATTAAAAATAATTATATAAACAATAAATTAATATATAGATCCTTCAAATATGCTCAGTAATGTTATATTAAAAAATTGTTTTTATAATCTAATTAATATTAATAGATATAAAATTATTGATAACTAATAAACTATTCAAACAAGTATCGAATGTAATCACGTCCTTATATGTTATTTTGCTTGTTTAAATAATCAAATAGCTATAAGCTATCAGTTAATTTTACCAAACACTTTTATACAGTCAGCTAATACAATCTACTAGTCAAATCAACTAATACAATTAGCTATTAGCTAATGTAATCCGCTATCAGTTAATTGCAAAACAGAGGTGATATATTACATGTATATTAGGAATTGTAACGTTCATTATGTGAGTAAAGAAAATCATTAAAAATATGAAAAATTAATAAAAACATATCAAGATATATTATTAATAAGGTAAACATATCAGGGGAATCCAACAAATGTTTTTAGTGGAAAAGCGGATGATTTTCATCCTATGAGACTAGGATTAAATCACTTTATATACTAGGTGTGTATATTGTCAAAGAGTTAAAAATATGTATAAACAGATATTACATTGTAACTACCTTTAGACTATTAAAAAAGATATTATTAATAAGGTAAACTATGTTGATGGTCAGTACTTTCATTTTGTTTATTAAATTTTTAAAACTTGTATTACAATAACCAAACAGTTTATTCAATTTTTATTATAGTCAATGTCATTAGTTTGCTTTAAGAAATAATGATGTGACATGTTAAAGTATTCTTCTCTCAAACAAAATCTTGATTTTTTAAATTTATAACCGTCACAAAGGTTAAATTTCTGATGAATATGCAGTCGTCGATCAATCCCAATGATGAAAATAATCTACTTGGTCAAAAGGTTAACATATGTTGGTTTTTAAGTTGATCTAATGGTTAAATGTGACAAATTAGAAAGTCTTAGCTTTTAGTTTCAATTAGAATATGAGAAGATTGATAAATTTTTTGACGAGTTTGAACCGATAGAAATGAAAAGAATAATAAAAATAGCTTGGTGATATTTTTTACCAGAGAAACCATCAAACGACAAAAGAAATGACATCAGATGAAAAGGGTTGTTCAACAGAAACTAAAAGCTAAACTTTACTGATTTCCTTTATTAACCACCAAATCAAGAGCGGAATCAAAAAAAATTATTTGTAGTGTCAAAAATTTAGGTGTTAATTCATATTTTATTAAGAATAGACGAAATCAAATGACAAGTGTCAATTTTTATTAAAAGATCTCAATTATTTTTTAAACCGGTATCAATTTCCTTTTAAAATGGTGTCAATTCTCTTCCTTCATATATTATTTATATAAAATACAATATTTTCTCAAGATTTTTTGGGTGTCATTTGGCACCCCATTTGCCCAGCTTCCTCCACTCATACACCAAATCAATTTAAAGTCAAATCATGTTAATTTTTTTGGTCAAACGAGATCTTTCTATCGTTAAAATTTACAAAAGGCCACTTCATTCATAAAAAAAAATTGATATTTCATGATAATTGTTAAAAATAAGATTTTGGGGAAAGAAGACTCCAACAACAATGTATTCTCAATTTTAGATATCATATGGCGTAGTATAAAATAATGCATATGTATTTGAAATTTAATTATATAAATTCCTTTCATTAATTTAAAAAACAGACAAAATGTACAATTATTATTTAAAATATTAAGCATTAATCCAAAAGAAATTGTTTATAAATTAGTACTTAATTATAAGCAAGTGCTACACAATAGTTGCAAAACCCTCTTTGCATGACCATCCTTTTAACCAGCCCATTCGAAGGTTACTCTATTTGCACTCAACGCAACAACCCCCTTTTAATGGATCTTCATTCCTTTTATTTTCATTGAAAATACTCGAATTTTAATTTTTTAATGAAAATCAGATGAATTATTTAAGCTAAATTTTTATGTTTGTGATTTTTTCATTTAAATTAAAATTGGGGATGACATAGATGCTTTTTTACACTCCTAACATCTATAATAAATGTGGCCGGCACATGGATTAGTCAATTTTTTTTATATAATTCTCTTCTTGGGATAGTTCTCGGGTGCGACAATTTAAAGTAAGGCTAAATTAAGACTGAATTTAATTTAAGATGTTATTCAGTTGGTAAGAATTTCAGTTCTAACCTAAAATGTTACATGAGATAGAATCTAACTTAAAATATTATTCAATTGATAAGAATTTCGATTACAAGTTAAAATGTTATAGACAACGTAATAATTTCGGTTGCAACCTAAAATGTTATCCAATGACTAATTGGTAAGAATTTCAGTTACAAACCTAAAATAGTATGAACAAGATAATAATTTCAATTTCAACTAAAATATTATCAAATTAGTAAGAATTTCGATTCCAACAAAAAAAACTGTCGTTTTTAACCTTATATTAGAGAGGTTCATTTTAGACAAACCCTCTTCTTGGATAAATACATTAATTAATTAAGCGGGTACAGTTGTTTCTTTGCAACAAGTTCATTGTAGAGAATGGTCAAAGTATAATGCTAATTAATAACTAGTATTATCAAGCAGTTGGATTTTGACATTTTAATAAATAAAAGTTTCTAAACGAGTACTGGTTCAAGTAATATTTAACTATCTTTAGCAAGTGGTTTAAGTTTTCAGTTGACACATTTCCTTCTCCCTTATGTTGTGGGTTCAAAACACATTATAAATAAAATTTTCTTTATCTCGTAGAAATTGTAAAAAAAAAAAAACTAATATCGCACTCTTTGTATTACGTTCATCAGCTGAGAGGGAATGGGTCTTTTAACTTAAGAATCAATGCGATTATGACTAAAATGACGAGGACAAAACACTAAGCATAGAGAGAATTATCATAAGAATTTAATAATTTTTTTATATAAAAATTTTCTGACTTCGCTTGTTATTAGAGAAAAAATAGAAACACGTAATTTTTAGAAAATATATACTATAAATTCATCAAATCCATAACTTTGTAATGATTATTATGACTTTCTTAAGTCTGATTCTATTTTGATTGGTCATTTCACATCAACTCATTCACATTTCATTCTTTAATAGAGGCGAGGGCATCGAATCATCACTATCACTATCTGTATCTCTCGACTTTTAAATTTCTATTTATTTCCATTCAAACCACTTTTCGTATGTTCTAATATATAGAGTTAAACCATAAACCTTTAATTCTACACTTTACACATTAATTCCTTAAAATTTTAAACTTTAAAATTAAAAAGTTTGTGTAAACTAAAACTTTAGTTTTAAATATACTATCAACCATTTGACAATGCATGCTCAATCACCCTGTTACAGCTGCTGGTGCTTGAACGCGTAATTTCTAGGATCAACAATCATTTTCTTAACAACTGAGACAAGTTGGTTCGTACGATCAAAAGATATAAGTTATTCAAAAAACAAAGATATAAGCTTAATGGGCTATAAGAATTACACAACTAAAGCCCAAGAAACAGTTGGGCTAATAGGGTGGTATTGGTTCAATTTGTTTTACACCCCAAAACCAATGCTTAATGCTTATATGAATCAGATATAAAAAATGAATTGTAAGTTAACAAGCGGCTGGAAAAGAGAAAAGTTTTTTGACCTACCAATGGATTGTAATCCTATATTTATAATTATATTTGTGAGTTATAAGTTGTAACCTTCAATATATTTGAATAAAGTAAATTAAATTAAAAGAATCGTTTGTTATAAACATATATAAATATTTAATTTGAATTAATTAATCTATAAATCAAATAATTACAAAAGAAATTGAACCTATGTAATATTTGACCGAATTAGTCTACCATTAAATTAAATATGGATACTAATAAAAGAATATTATTTGATTATTATTAACAATTACATAAATAAGGCTTAATGGGCAAACATGTGCTTAACGTTTTCAAAGTTTCTATTTAAATGCCTTGTCATTAATAGCCATTAAAAAAATTTCGTTAGCCAATAAAAAACATGACACGCATCATGTTTTATTTTCAAAAATATCTTAAAATTCCCAAAATAGTCTCTAAATCTCTAAATTCTTAAGTCTCAAGTCTCGATTCCAGCCGTTATCATCGTCAATCGCTGACGACGTGCCCACCACTTCTGTCACAAGACCCTAATAATTTCCTCCATCCTCTCATCGTCAATAGTCGACGGATGTCATGCATATCGTCGAAATAAAGTCAAACTCGCGAAAGGAAAACAATCGACATCAAACGAAGACCGATCGGTCGATGAACAATGTTCGAGTCTTGTGGCAAGAGAATGAGGCTTCATTCCGTTGTCCGCAGCGTGATGAACGACGACGACAGTGGGCGAATTTGGAGATCTAGAATTTTTGTGATTATTTTGTGAATTTTGAGAAATATAAAGATTTTTTTAAGTAAGTTAACGACGGGTCACCTAAACAGATAAATTTGAAAACGCTAAGTGCCTACTTAGCCCGAAAAATAATTTGGGGACCTATCTGAAACAAAAGGTATAATTTGGGTATTTATTTGACAATTAAGCCTATATATAATTACTAGTATTATATAGAAGGCTTAATAGTCACAAAGGTGCCCAACCTATACACTTTGTTCCAGTTTGGTGCCTAACGTTTTTTTTCTCCATTTTGGTACCTAATGTTTCCGTAACTCATATTGGGTTTTTCGTCAACAGCCGTTAAATTTTTTTCGTTAACCAATTATAACATGACATGTGACCTATTTTATATATTTATTTAATTTCTAATTACTTAAAAATTATATACTTCTTACAAAATCCTAAAGTTTTAATTTTTTCCAAACAAACCCGCAAATCACATCTCCCTCATCGTCCGGCATCCCCACGCTGGCGGTTCACCGTTCACCACCCAAGCATCGAGTACCTCACGGTTCAACATCTCCCACCCTCTACGCGTCGATTCGAAGCCCAATCTGTCTCTTTTTTCTTCATTTTTGGATGTTTATAGAAGGAGCAATCAACGGTTCATTTGCCGATTTTTGACGACGAAATCATGGGGATTCTGTTTGTGAGAGCCGACGAAAGCAAGGGTGGCCAGAGTTGGTTGAATCAGTGGTGGGATGGGAGGAATTTAAGGATTTATGGTTTGTATTTGGGGTTTTTAGAGAAATTAAAGATTTAGGGATTTTTATAAAATAATTTTTTTTTGATTTTGAAAAAATTAAAAATTAAAGAAAATACCAAAATATATAATGTGTCTAAAACGTTAAATACAAAAAAATAGGCACTAAATTAAAACAAATGGTATAGGTTGAACAACTTTCTAACTATTAAACCTAGGGGTGGGAGAAAATACCCGACCCGATTGACCCGACCCGAAAACCCGATGACCCGAAACAAAAATACCGGGTAATTCCCGAAAAAAAATTACCCGACCGGGCCGGGTACCCGACCCGGCAAATTTCCCGGGACACGGGCCGAAAGTTTTCCCTTACCGGGTACCCAACCCGACCCGATAAAATTTAATATATATATTTTATATTTAAAATTATATTTTTATTTTATGTTTCTTAATATTTTCACTCTAAAATTAAGTTTAAATCGTTACATTTTTTCTGTGTTTGTATTATATTCTTTTAAGTTTTAAGTTTATTTTTTTAAAATATTTTTGTGTTTAACATGTGATTTTTTTTTAATTTTAAAATTTAAAAATTAAAAAAAAGAACCGGGTACCCGAATTTTGCGGGTACCCGAATCCCGGGTACCCGAATTTTGCGGGTACCCGAATCCCGGGTACCCGGATATAATGGGCCGAGACACGGGCCGTTTAATGAGGTACCCGGATGAACCAGGTACCCGGTTTTCCAGGTACCCGAATCCCGGGTACCCGACAATTCCCACCCCTAATTAAACCTATATAAAAAATAGAAGTGTTTATTCGAACAAAAAAAGAACTCTCTTAGGGGGAAGTATAAAAGGGAAAACTTTCCCCTGCATATTTCTTTAGAATTCGAAGGAAAACTTTTGAAAGTTTCTGAGTTTTACAAAGGATACCCAGAAGGAAGAAAAGGTTGCTGATTAGTTCAGAGAAAATGGGTGACAATCTATTTGAAGGATTACCACCGCCTTCTCATCACCAGCAACTAGAAGAAAAAGAAAACGAAGAAAAAAAAGACCAAGGGAACAAAAGCAACGATCAAATTTCTTCTTCTTTGAAGACGAGTAGTAGCAGCAATTACAAAGAAGCTTCTCCAACCCCAGTTCTTAAAAGTGCTCTCAAGAGACCTAAGCCTACTGAATCTAACCCTGAAGGTAAACCCCACCCATAATTTCAAGATTTCTCTTTTTCCCTTTTGGTCTGTGGATTCATATAATTTTATGTCTTTTATTTGATTTTGAATTCTGGTTGCCGCTAACTTATTTACTACCATGAAGTGGAAATTGAAGTGGGTTTTGCTTTTTGGAAGCTAATGATGTGATTTCAGATGATAATTTTGGGGGGTTTTGCAGCATAATTCAGTTCAATTTTTGTTTTTTTCCTCTGGGTATATTTATTTCAGGGTTAGGGATTATTGTGCTTGGATTTTGAAAGTAGTTATGTTATTATGTACGAGGTTAATATGTATTGCAGTTTGGAAATAAGTGCTTTGGGAAATATAGTTAAATATGACCTTTGGGTTTTGTGAACATGCACTTACCTTAGCATTTGGTTTATGAGAGACTAGGAGCAAACAGAGATAAAATTTTGAGTTTCCTGTGCTTATGTGTTTGGAAAAGTGAAATGGAAAGGAAGAAGAATTTTAGTCCTCAGATTGATTCGAGTATTCGACTATAAATTCTAGTTGTACTGGTTTCAATTTATAGAAGGAAACTAATAATAAGAGGACAACATGGATATATATCGTCTTATGTATATGGTGGTGTATGCACTTTATGATCTGGTCTTCTTCTTTCTTATCTGATATTCTGAATGATAAATAGTGCATGCAATGGTTTTCATTCGGGTGAACGGGGAATGCGGGCAACAGAATAAAGAAATTGAGGGTATTGTGTCATAATATTTTAATTCTACGAGACTTGGATATAGAAATGATTTGATTTTGGCATAATAGGATTTTAATGGAAAGTACTTGTATGCTATTATTGTTTGTTTGTTTATTTATTTATTTAAATTCTCTTATTTTATTGTTCTACTCAACAACTTTTCCTTGAAGCTCCTCTTCTTTTTTTTGGCTAAACTCTCTCTGTAAGTAGCTGATTAGTTATGCATTGTACTTCCCAGCTGCTGTACAAGAAAAGTGCTTGAGATTTAAGATGACAACGGATGCCTCAGAAACACAAGTTATTGAGGCAATGCAGAAGATTGCATCGCATATCAAGAACCCCACCAAGTTTTCTAAGGCTTCAAAGCTTGTCATACAGTTGATACAGGCTGGAAGCGTGAAGGCCAGGACTAGTGAACACTTTTTTGCTATATTGGAGGCTGCAATGTCATCAGCAATGTCTTGTACTGATTCTTCAGTGCGAGGCGATTATCATTCACTGTTCTCAGCAGCACAAGATGCAGCTGAAGTATGGCTTTAGTTTGTATTACAAATGTAAGGCATTCTTCCTTGAGCATTTGCTTATTTTTTGTTTCCTTGCAGTGCCTAAACAAGAAGCAGAAGAACCAGCTAGCTGTGTGGACATTTAGGGCAGTGATGGCAAATGACTTTTTAACTGATGACAGCTTTGTGGTACGGACTTTACTTTTAGTATGTTTTGTTGTCACAGCACTGTTAGTCGCGAGTTATTCATATTTCTGCTTATGTCATCTTGACTAAAATGCTTTGTGACAATACCGTTTAAACTGTTTCCCTTTTTCTTACTTGTACAAAATTTGTAACTGATGGTGTGTTTTATGTCGTTGCTGAACTTCATTATAGTTTTCAAAAACAGCTAGTAAATTAAAAGATGAAATATGTAATCTTCCATTTGCGACTGAGGAGGATGACACAGATGAAGCTGCTACTCTGAAAGATGAGACTGAAACCGGCAATGATGAGGATGGCAAACAAGCTCTAGTTGCTTCAGCTGAAGAAAATAACAAGGATGAGTCTGATCCTTTTGGACTCGATGCTCTAATTCCTAGATCTGGGAAAAATGATGATAAAGCAAAAGGAAAGAAAGATGTGACAACCAAGAGCAGGAAAGATGACGAGGAAGATACTAAGAGATTTCTTATGTCAAAGAGAGAAGCCTTGATTTCTTGTTTAGAGATTGCTGCTCGACGTTATAAAACTCCGTGGTAAGTGTTCATTGTTTTCTGCGGCTATTTAAAGGATGGGGAACTCTGCTTTTAGATAGTTGCTTGTGTTAATTTTATTTAGGAGATTAATCTCATGTTGTATTCTTCTTAGGTGCCAGACAGTTATAGACATCTTGGTAAAGCATGCATTTGACAATGTAGCAAGGTTTACGTCTCGGCAACGGGATGCCATTGAAAAACTATGGGCTTCTGTTCGGGAGCAACAAATCCGTAGGAAGCAAGGGAAATCTGTTTCTGGAAAACTTGATGTGAACGGTTTTGAATGGCTTCAGCAAAAGTATTCTACCGAGAAAATCAGCATTCGGCATTCTGTTGGAGCTAGTGGGGACCGTCGATGTCAACAATGGCTTGGTTAAACGCTTTTACTTTCCTGTTGTTCAGAAGAATTATGATGTTAACTCATATCCAGAAAACAAATTGAGATCGTTGATTGCTCATTTGTTAATCTGATTGTAATACTCTTCAAGCGTGTAACATTTTTAATCGAAACAATTCAGGATACTTGGTTACTTTCCAACGTGTTTCGTTCAGTTGGTTTAATTCTTCAAAAATGGCTTTACTGGGTTCTGGTATGATTATTGATGAAACACAACCGGTTTAAGACCCTAGTCATATGGTTTGCTTCCAAAGGGTTGAAAGAAGGGTTTATAGTTCGAGAATGACATATCTTTGATGCTTTTCATATCACTTAATGTGACAAAACTAATCAGTTTACCTTTCTAGCTGATTAATAATTTTGTGGTGATCTCTATGAAGGTAAGAGATGAACTTGAAGGAGGTAATCAAGTGCTGATCCAAGGTCTGCTGGTTTAAATAACAGGCGAAAAACAGACAGAGAGAGTTGCAATTTCCCTTCCATTTACTTTGTACTGTACATCTCTTCACTGTGTTCTTGAAACATACATATCTCAACTGTAGTTCTACCAGTAATCTCCACAGGAACAGGTTCCGTCTCTGAAGTGGTGAAATCGCTTTCGATCGCGTACTATTATTACTCTCTGATATATTTTAGACAGCAGCTTAGTTGCTGTGTGACAGTCGTTACAAACTCTGAGATTTTTCACAATCCGAATTGGAGTACCTGGGGCTGTGCTAATGAGGCCAAAAGCCATTGCCAATTTCTCACTGTGATAGTTGAGTGCAGTTTCTTTCTCTTCCTCATCTATATTTTTTAGGACTGCAGAAGTGTCTGCCCTATACCCTGCCTCCGTTAGCTTGTTTCCCATATCAGATACCATATCATTTATCTTTTCGATTTCAGGGTGTGTCCTATCTCCCATTATGAACTCATGAACATATCCATTTACTTCAATACAGCTGAGCCCTGGTTCTTTCCTCATTCCCTTGTTTTTCATTGCTTTTCTCACCCCTGCAACATCATTCCACCTGTTTGCCATTGCATATATATTTGACATCGAAACATTATAACCACAGTTCTGAGGTTCTAGGTAAACAAGCTGCCTTGCAGCTATTTCCCCTAATACAGCATTCTGGTGAAGCTTGCATGCAGCAAGAAGAGCACTCCATATAATGGCATTTGCCCTTATAGGCATGTTTTTGATAATCTCATAGGCCTCATCTAGATGTCCTGCTCGACCAAGAAGATCCACCATACAACCATAGTGCTCAATCTTTGGAACCAACCCAAATTCATGAACCATTTTCTCAAACATCAACTTCCCTTCTTCCACCAACCCTGCATGGCTACAAGCATGAAGAAGACCAATAAATGTGATATCATTAGGCCTAGCACCCACACTTCCCATCTCGAAGAGTAGCTCCAAAGCCTCCTTACCACATCCATGCATTCCGAATCCTGCCATCATCGTATTCCACATGCTGATATCTCGATCTTTAGCTTCCCTGAACAATTTCCAAGCTCCATCGATGTCTCCACACTTAGCATACATTTCCAAAAGTGCAGTTTTTAATATCGTATCCATTTTGACAACTTGCCTGCGTATGACAGTATGAACCCATTTTCCCATATCATGGGCCCCAACCTCTGCACAAAGTGAAAGCATGGTCGCCATTGTTACTTGGTTAGGTGTCACTCCGTTGTCTCTCATCTTGACAAAAAGATCAAAAGCATGATCTGTGTAACGAGTTCGTGCATAAGCTGCAATCATAGCACTCCAGATCATAACATCTTTGTTCTTAACCGAGTCAAAAACTGCTTTAGCATTCTTTATCTCCCCACATTTCCCATACATATCAACCAAAGCTGTAGCTAGAGCCAAAGAAATACAAATCTCACTTCTCACAATATAAACATGTAGTTGTTTTCCCAATTCTAGAGCCCCCACAAAACCACACTCTACAACTAAGCTCAGCAAAGTGATCTCATTTGGCTTATTCCTTTCTTCAATCATTCTAGCAAAAAGCTTCATTCCCTCTTCTAATTCATTGCAGTGAATATATCCAGCAATCATAGCAGTCCATGAAGCAATGCTTTTTTGGTTCAATCCATCGAAAAGCAGTCTTGCAGAAGCTAAGTTTCCACTTCTGGCATACATATGAACGAAAGCAGTAGCTAAATAAACACCCATTTTCTCAAGATTCCTTGTAGCATAAGCATGCATCACTTTTCCCATTTCATTATCCATGAGGTCTGCAAATAAAGTAACCATGCTGATCATGGCAACTTCACTAGGTCTTATTTGCAAAATTTGCATCTTTCTTATAGTCTCCAATGCTTCCCTGTGTAATTTGTTTCTAACATAGCATCTAATCATTGTACTCCAAGAGACATCATCTCTTTCACGCATATTATCGAACAATAAGCTGGAAGAGACCACACTATCACATTCACTATACATTTGTATCAAAGCATTACTCACAAAAACATCTTCGGTCAATCCACTCTTCACAGCAAAGCCATGTATTTCTTTTCCCAATCGGGCCATTGAAACAAAACTGCAAGCTTTGAGGACAGCAGGGAGCATGAAGTTATCAACTTCATGGTCCATTCTTCTCAAATAAGCATAGATGTCAAGTGCAGTGTGGGGTTGGCTGTTTTGAGTGTAAGATGTAATGAGGAGATTGAATTGTGCTGCAGGGCTAAGCTTGTTGGCATCATTGAAGTGGGTTTTGACCATGAGAGCATGGATTTGCCTGGTTTGTTCAAGAAGCTTTTCAGGTTTTGAAATTTGGATGAGTTTGATTGTTGAAGGAGGAGAAGAAAGTGGTGGTTTCTGTATTACAGCTACTTTCATCATGTTCATGGCCATGGGAATTTGTTATCTTCACAAATAGAATATCTTTCTTATGAAGAAGACTTTTGGACTTGATTTTCATGCCAACCCATTGGACTTTTGGACCAACTTCATGTAAAACCCAAGTTCTTCAATCTGTATAAGAGTCCCCAAGCCCAAAATAAGCATAGATGTCATTGTCATTTGTCAAGTGCAGTGTGGGGTTGGCTGTTTTTAGTGTAAGATGTAATGAGGAGATTGAATTGTGCTGAAGGGCCAAGACAGAAGGAGAAGAAAGTGCTAGTTTCTGTATTACAGCTCACCCATTGGCCCAACTAAAATCTCCACTAAAACCCTGTTTCTACAATTTCACCAAAAAGACAACATTCTTAATGCATATGTCAAAGTTATTTTCTATTTAAATGAAGAACGAATTCATCAACAATATAGAGTTGCACTCTCATGTAGCTTTATCTTCTTAAAAATTTGTGAAGTAAATGCATCTTCATTATTTTATATAATTTTCTTCTTTTCATTTTTCTTAGAAATAAATCTATCTTGATTGTTGTAATCGTAGTACGAACGTCGCCCAACATTCATACATTTCTTCAAAATTTACACACCTGAATAATAAAGTGAAAATCAATCAATATTGCAGTTAAAAAAACAGTTTGCAACCGACAAACTGAAAGCAAATTGGAAAATGAAAAACCAAGGAAAGAGAGCAGAGAAAAGAATGATTTGTTTTTGTTTTTTTTTTCTAGTTGTTTAAAAATGAGAATGCAACCTGACGAAAACATAGTTTCAACTTTCAATGCTGTGTTAACAGCCAGAAACTGATAAATAAAACAGGCCAAAAACTATAATTTCTGTAACAGAAAAAACGGTTCAAACAATATTTTAGTGTCTGTAACACCCAAGTTCAAAATCTTTATAAAATTCTGGAAGAAATTGTTTATTCACTGTTGGAAAATTTCAGAATAAAAATAAAGAAATTTTCGAAAAAACATGTTAAAAACACTGAACACGAATTAGATAGACGGTGATAAGTGATAAGGGCGGTTCAAAGATTTTGGAGCCCTGTGTAATTTATTAAAATATGGCTCTTAATTTATAATCAGTAAGAGATATAAGTGTTTTTTCAAAAAAAATACTTTAATACAAAAAATATTATTAAATTGTCCTCTTGATAACTAAAAAATTGACTTATAAACATCTAAATATCAAACATTTTCACTTCAAAATTATCATTCTTTTTGCATGTTTTAAGTTTTAGATAATTTTTTATATAAACATAATTATATATATAATTTTATAATTTTTTACAAATATTTAACTTAATTTAGGTTCCCTATTTTCGGGGCCTCTCTCTCTTGGGGGCCCTATGCGGTCGCTCATGTCACGCCGTTAGGGGTGGGCAAAAATACCCGACCCGAAAACCCGACGACCCGAACCTAAAATATCGGGTAATTCCTGAAAAAAAATTACTCGACCCGGCAAATTTCCCGGGACACGGGCCAGAAGTTTCCCCTTACCGGGTACCCGACCCGATAAAATTTAATATATATATTTTTTATATTTAAAATTATATTTTTATTTTATATTTCTTAATATTTTCACTCTAAAATTAAGTTTAAATCCCTACACTTTTTCTATGTTTGTATTATATTTTTTTAAGTTTTAAGCTTAATTTTTTTAAAATATTTTTGTGTTTAACATGTGATTTTTTTTTTTTAATTTTAGAATTTAAAAAATAAACCGAATATTCAAATTTTACGGGCACTCGAATATAATGAGCCGAAATACGGGCCATTTAATGAGGTACCCAAATGAACCAAATATCCGAAAACCGAATACCGGACAATGCCCACCCCTAGCGCCTGTGCAAAACCCCCCACTAGTGATAACAACACGCATGTGCTTAGTCTTAACTCCACTGTACAACAAGAGAAAGAGAGAAGGCTATATTTAAAACCCCTTGAAAATTCCACTCCATCTGGATTTCTCTTTGCGTTACTAACAAAAAGTCTAAACTGGCTGGCCATGCCGTGTGGGACTTACACCGTGGACTTTACTTGACTTGATCTCTTGGTTTTGTCAAGTTGATTTCCGTTCGTCTACGTAGGTAGGGTCGGACGTTCGATCGAGTCGAGTTAAAAAATTTCGAGTTATTTGAGTTGACGCGTCATATTTTACAGCTCAAACTTTATTTAAAAAATTTTCGATTCAAATCGAATTTTCGAGTTCCTATACAAATTTAATTGTAATTATTTATCACGTTATAGTACAGTTTGATACCAATTTAAACGATTTTCTCTAATCATATATCTAACGACTTTTTCTAATTATAAGATATACATATATTATGCATGTATATTTCTTCGTATTTTTTCATATGCAGCATATATTTCTTCATATTTTTTTATATCAGTATATATAAACCAGGAAAAATTGAGGGACTCGACTCGAACTTAAAAATTAATCCACTAATTACTAAAAATTTTGAGTTATTCGAATTTCCATTTTACAACTCAAACTTTATTTAAAAAAATTTCGAGTTGAGTCAAAATAAGTCGAGTTTTGCTCACCCATATATCTAGGCTTGTACATTAGGTAGAGAAAATGATATACAGCTAATTTAATTATTGAAATAATATTCAACAGACTAGAAATGCCTTTTGTGGAAGACTCAACAGTGGAAATTTAGGGTCTTGGGGAGGAAGGTTCCTTGCGCCTGATGTGGAGAATGCTTACTCCATATACCCGGCATTCGGGGTTGCTACCATGAGAAGTGTTACACTCTACCTGTTCCATTTTCTTCTTGTCATTGTAGCTATCGGTTTTGGCTTCTCCGTTGGCAAATCCAATGTGCTTTGCATTGAAAGTGAGAGAGAAGGTCTTTTGAAGGTGAAGAATGATCTGATTGATCCTTCAAACAGGCTTTCTTCTTGGGTTGAAGCTGGGGATTGCTGTAAATGGAATGGTGTGTTCTGCAATGCTCCTCATATTTATGCACCACTTGCTGAAA
This sequence comes from Hibiscus trionum, assembly GCA_030270665.1. Taxonomy (NCBI): domain Eukaryota; kingdom Viridiplantae; phylum Streptophyta; class Magnoliopsida; order Malvales; family Malvaceae; genus Hibiscus; species Hibiscus trionum. The sequence continues at coordinate 77,116,108 of BSYR01000003.1, read as the reverse complement.
GGGAAGCTTACCATCTGTCAAAGCTAGGAGGCTCTGCTCCACTTGGTTGGACTTGAGCAATAACAATTTTAGCACCATCCAAATCCCGGAGTTCCTCGGTTTCTTGGGGAGTTTAAGATATCTTAACCTCTCTCAACCAGGATTCCAGGGAGGAATTCCTCAGAGTTGCAGTATCTTGATCTCGGAGGTAATTATTTCTTGGAAGGAGCCAAAAGTCTTCAATGGTTGCACTACCTTGATTTGAGTGGTGTGGATCTTTATTATGCAACTGATTGGCTACAGGTAACAATGTCTAATCTTCCTTCTTTGTTAGAGTTGCACATATGCTCCATCTCCGATAAGTGTTAACTCTACAAAATCACTAGCTATTCTCGATCTTTCTGGGAACGAGTTACCTTCGGTACCTATGTTGATTTCGAGTCTTCATTATCTTGTGTCCCTTGATCTTAGCTCCAATTGTTTGGAAGGCCTGATTCCAGATTACTTGGGGAACATGTCGTTTCTTAAAGTTGTTGATCTTAGCTCCAACTCATTCAATTCATCTATACCCAACTCCTTGTATAGTTTAAACCATCTTCAATTCCTTAGTCTTAGCTACAACAACTTCCAAGGTAAGATTTCGAGTGCCATTGGAAACTTGACCTCTCTTATCCACCTTCATCTTTCGGGTATTGGATTGGAAGGAAGATTGCCAACCTCTTTTGAAGATCTTTGCAAATTGAAGGAGATGGATTTGTCATTCAATGGAATTCATCAAGACATATCAGAAATCCTACAGAGTCGGTCTAAATGTGGTTTGGATTGCTTAGAATCATTGAATATGGCAGATAACCAACTCTCTGGCCATTTAACAGATCAACTTGGGCAATTTAAAAATCTAGCTTACCTGTCTCTTGCTCGAAACAACATTTCTGGTCCCATTCCACTGTCCATAGGGGAGCTATCATCCTTGAAGCTCTTTGATGTTTCAAAAAATCAATTGAATGGTACTTTTCCTCCATGTTTTGGAAAACTGGAAAATTTAGAAACTCTAGATATTAGGCAAAATCTATTGGAAGGAGTTGTATCGGAAACCCTCTTTTCTAATCTCACGAGGTTGACAAATTTGATGGCATCCAAAAACATGTTGAGATTTAGGCCAGACTCTAGCTGGATTCCTCCATTTCAATGTGAAGTTATCCAATTGGCTCATTGGCATCTTGGCTCCAAGTTTCCCCATTGGTTGAAGTTCCAAAAGAACTTGGCTCATTTAGATATCTCCCATGCAGGAATTTCAGATGTCGTGCCGACTTGGTTTTGGAACCTTTCCACTCAATTTATATCTGTGAATCTTTCCTCTAATCAACTTACTGGAAGTATTTCATACTTGAATGTAAGACTCATTGTCGACCTGAGTTCAAACCGGTTCTCCAGTCCACTGCCAAGAGTGCTGCAACCGTTACGATTTTTAAGTTTTTCCAGGAATTTATTTTCAGGGTCCCTTTATGAATTTGTTTGCAATTCATCAACTGCATCAATTGAAGTTCTTTACCTTGATACAAATCTTCTCTCTGGAGAAATTCCAGATTGTTGGAACCAGTGGCAGGGATTGAGGTACTTGATTTTAGGAAACAACAATTTGACAGGGAAAATCCCATCTTCTTTGAAAACTACAAGTCTTGTAATGCTAAACCTTGGGAACAATAGCATGTTTGGAGAATTACCCTCCACATTGCAAAATTGTACGAATTTGGTTATTCTTGATCTCAGTGAAAATCATTTCAGTGGAAGCATACCTGCATGGATTGGTGACAAGCTCTCGAACCTTGTGGTTCTAAGACTCCGGTCAAATAACTTTGATGGACATATTCCTCATAAATTCTGCGCTCTTCAATCTCTTCAGAACTTGGACCTCGCGCACAACACCATTTCTGGAGCTATTCCAAAATGTTTTAGTAATTTAAGTGAAATGAGCAGTAAAGAAAAAGAAATTAGGTACTACTCTTTGTGGTCGTACAATAGAAACCTAGATTTGAGTTATCATTTGATCAGTGCATCCCTGGTGCTGAAAGGGAGAGAGGAAGAATATAGTAGATTACTAGGACTTGTTTCCAGCATGGACCTCTCAGCTAACAGTCTCACAGGAGAGATTCCCAATGAACTTGGAAGTCTTATTGGGATATTGTCATTAAATTTGTCAGGGAATCTCCTAACGGGAACCATACCAGACAGCATTGGCAACTTGGAGTTGGTGGAATCTCTTGACTTGTCCATGAATCGGTTGCATGGTAGAATCCCTTCAAGTTTCTCCAATTTGAATTTCCTGAACCACTTCAACGTGTCCTACAACAACCTGACAGGACAAATCCCAACAGGCACTCAGCTCCAAAGCTTTGAAAACTCTTCTTACATGCCCAATCATCTCTGCGGACCTCCTGTCAGTAAAAACTGCAGCACAAAAGGTGTTCCTCCTGATGCTACAAACAATGGAGGGAGAAGAAGGGAAGTGAATGGGTTATATGTGAGCATGGTTGTAGGGTTTGTAATGGGATTTTGGGGAGTGGTGGCTCCCCTGTTTTTCATCAGGTCTTGGAGGCATGCATACTATGGAAAGCTAGACCATGCTGGTCGTAAGTTGTACGTGTTCTGGGCTACTCTGGGTAGGTAGTTTCATGGGAAAACAATAACATGTATAATTAATGTTTGCAGTTGATTATATAGGATTAAGATCTTAGAGCTATTAAAATACTCTTTACATGTACAATTACTGTTTTTATGTGCTTGTAGTTTCATGGTTGTGCTTAGTTTTATTTTAACAATGAAGATGTGGTTGGATTGTTATAAAACGCCGCGGTAAGTGTTCATTGTTTGCTGTTGCTACTTAAAGGATAGGGAACTCTGCTTTTAGATAGTTGCTTGTGTTACTTTTATTTAGGAGATTAATCGCACGTTGTATTCTTCTTAGGTGCTGCCAGACAGTTTGAAAAACTAAGGGCTTCTGTTCGGGAGCAGCAAATCCGTTTCTGGAAAACTTTTTAAATACTAATACATTCTGTCAGCTCTATTTAAATAACCATTCATGTGTAGTTGCTCCACCAATGAAAGTCTGAGCCCCGGCTGCTGCTTAAACATTACCTTCAGCGGCGGAGTTGAAATCACTCCTCCAAATCTATTCAACAACCCCTTAATCATTCCTGGCTTGGTTGCATGATACATCTCCGATCAGCCACAAAATTACTAGCTGTTGTTCATCTTTCTTCTGCGATAATAAATGGTATTTCAGGTTTGTTCAAAACAGGATGGAAGTGTGTGGAATTGGGTTGAGATTGCAGCAATGTCGCCTCTTTCGTTTTAAAATGAGGTCGGATGTATGGAATCTATGGTGTTTCATGTGGTTTTTGTTTGTGTTTAGTGAATGGATCTAATCTTGATTCCAGGTTCATGCTTGTTCGATGCTTGCCGAATTGTCTAGGGTCCTATTACTTGGGAGTCTGATACTGTATATTGGGAGATGGATTGTGATGTGCAGTTTTGAACTATTTTGTAATGTTTTAATGTTGTTTACCCTAAAAATCTAACCACAAACCCTAAACCCTAAATTCTAAACACTACAACCTAAACCCCTAACCTCTACACCCTAAACTAAAACTCTAAACCCCTAAATAACTCCGCTTGTAGAAACTTTATTTTTCACCGACCATGTATAAGATAATAATCCTTAATAAAAGTATATTTCTTGTCAAATAAAAAATAACATACAAAATCCTAATTTTAATGGACTATAAAGTCGAAGCCCAAAGTTCTAATTATAATGAATATCCACAAATGATATATATGGATTTATATTCAATACACCGGTGGGAAACTAAAAGTTTCCACAAGCGCCTTAATTTTAAGGTTTAAGGATTTAGGTATAGGAGTTTAAAAATTATGGATAGTGGTTAGAATTTAAAGTTTATGGTTATAATTTAGAGTTTAGAGATTAGGGTAACATGGTGAGGGTTTAGGTTTTAACCTATAAACTCTAAATCTAACCCTAAAAACTAAATTTTAATCACTAGCCCTAAATTCTAAACCCTTGCACCTAAATTCTAAACACTTAAACCCTACACCCTAAACTAACTCTTTAAACCTTAAAACTAAGACACTTGTAGAAACTTTTAATTTCCACCGCTAATGTATTAAATAATTATGTACCCAATATATTATAACAAAAAATTCATGGGAAATAATTGTTGATAAAGGAAAAAGTATATAAATCTTTAATATGCAAAACATGTTATCTCGCTAAAAACTTTACTAGAAAATCTCAGTGGGATAAATCTTCGGATAAGAAAAAAAAAGAGTACAATACGTCAATACGTAACTATTGATTCTCTCATGTTAATATTGTATACAATTTAAATCTTTATATTTTAATCTTCAATATAATTTTTATATTTGAAAGCAAATTATCGCTTGAACGAACTCATTAACTATTTTTACTATCATCCTTCTAAAAGCCACGAGGAAATAAACTTTGGAGAAATATATTTTGTTTATGCTTTAACATTTTCCTCATTTCAGCTAATCTACACATTTAGCATTATCTTCGTACATTGAGAAATATCTAAAAATAATGTTCTTGTAGCACTTGGGCAATATTTCCATATCAACTAAGATACAATGCTTCCGGTTTTGGGAGTAAAATTTCTTTTCCGAATATATTACTCTAAGGATAAAAAATTTCTGTCCATTTTTATGTATCAATACTAAAAAACTAAATTTTAAGCCTCAACTTTAAATTTTAAATCTTAAATTATAAAACTTAAGCACTAAAAATACAATCTACCCCTAATTCCCTAAACTCTAGCCCTAATCTATAATCTTAAACTTTAACCCTAAACTCTAAAATAAATTTTTAATGTGAATTATAAATAGGGACACCGAAAAGAGGTAGATGATTTCTATTCATTACCCTAATGACTTAGTTAAAGTTTAGATGTTCGTCCACTCTTAAATTCCCAATACGCACATATTATTTCAGATTAGGGTATGATTTTACAGTGAGGTATGATTATATTAATTTGAAAACAGTCATATATTTTCTAGTCAAAAAAGGGAGAGGCTGCATACCTTTTTTTCCAAAATAATATGAGTGTAAAGTTTAATAGATTTAATGATATAAGTTATTTTATACTAACAGTGACTATATATAAAAATTCTACACACTTATAAACAAATATAAAACCCACTCGTGCAATATAATGGTCAAACTAAAAGATGATTTATTTTCATATCTTCCTTTTTGGTGAAAAAGGTACAAACATGTTTCCCAGTTTCAATCATAAGGTAGAAAGCTATATATTATTTAATGAGCAAAAGGATATACGAACAGTTTCAGCACAGATACTTTGGTCAAAATAATTTGTAAAGCAGCTTAAGGAGTGGGAAATCATCCAATTAAGATTATAACTATGGTTATACAGAGTGTGAATCTGAATAATATATATAAATTAAACCATGAGCTAAAGTGGAGAGGTAAAACTAGGATGCACCGATGGGGATAGAGAGGATAGTCGCTCACTTGAGAAAAATTTAATAGAAAATATATTTTTGTTCTCCTAAAATTTTATAAGTTTACCCTCTGACATAAAGTTCTGCGTGCATCCTAGGTAAAACCAACATAGAAATATCATCTAAAATATCAATTGTCTATTTACTAATTTATGAAACTTATTTATTGTGTATTATTTTCAAATAAATAATTAATTAAAAACATTTTTATTGAAACGATCACTTTATTTATTGAAATCAATTTTGTCAAGCTATTTTTTAGACGTAGATACGTGTATGAAAATACTAGTATTAGTATATATATTCTTGTAACCCTAAAATCAACACCAACTCAATTTTTTTTATTAACTAGAGAGGTATTGTCTCGCATTTAGCAATACTGTCTGTGGCACCTTCGTGTCATCCTTCCCGACTGCGGCAGGAGCAGCCGGTCACTTAGACTGTTGTCCGCCTGTTCCTGTAGGCTTCACTCGTTTGGCCATTTCCTTCCATGGTTTGATTGTTTCCTCTTCTCTCTTCACATAACCAGACATTGATATCGTGGAAATGGGACTCTGATGACTATGGAATTGTCTTTATACTTGGTTTATTCTTTGGTTATTTCTGATTTGAGCTTATTGTATTCGAGTCTTTCCGTTGTCGATTCCCTTCAGCATGGCTCGAGGACTTCTCATAGCATCTCTTCGACAAATTTTTTTTTATCCATATGTATGTCACAATACTAAAAACTAAACTTTAATCTTAAATTCTAAATTTATTTTTTTATGTTGGTGCATATATAAAAGTACTAAAAATAGAAAGAGGATTTCTGTTCGCCTCTCTCTTCACGCATGTAAAGATTTCGTTTAATGAAATCAATGGTTTTGCCCTTTAAAAATTATTTTCATTTTAAATTTATATAGATATGAATCATATGATTATTAAATGGATAAATTTTACTTTCACATCATTAATAAAATTTAAGAAAAAATAAGATATAATTGTAAGAAAACCTCTAAAATATGTCACCTATAGGTATTTAAAATATTTTTCATAAAAAGTAGGTAACTAACATTATTATTTTTCTTTCCCACCCGATAAATTCATCCATAAAAGAACGTGGCAATCTCAAGAAAGAACACGTTACAAAGCCTAAAAGTGTAATGTGACAAAATCCAAAAAAAAAAAAAAATTGTAACCAAAATCTCAAAAGAAAATTAAAAATATGAAGTTTCAAAATATAAAGTTTTGAATTTTTTAAATATCTTTTTGAACTCTTACGTTTTTAAAATAAAAAATCCAAACAATAGTAAAAAATAGAAAATATATTTCAAAACAGGTGGTTTATTAAAAAAATATTTGATTTTTTTTAAAAAAATGGAATTTTATTTATTCTTTTTACTATTTCTATTTTTTTATCATGGGTCACTTTTTAGTAGTAGCACACGATTTTTTTAGAGTGCCACACCATCTTTATTAAGACGATTAAAAAAATACATTAAGGATAAATATTCTATACACAGACGGTGAAAACTAAAAGTTTCTACAAGTGCCTTAGTTTTAGGGTATATGGAGTTAGTTTAGGGTATACGGTTTAGGGGTTTAGGTGTAGAGGGTTAGAATTTAGGAATATATGTTTCAATTTAAGGTTTATGGTTATAATTTAGGGTTTATAGGTTAAAACCTAAATCCTCACCATACTACCCTAAAAATTAAACCCTAACCTATAAACTCTAAATTATAACCATAAATCTTAAATTGAAACAACTATCTTTAAATTCTAACTCGGTACACCTAAACCCCTAAACTATATACCCTAAACTAACTCCCTATACCCTAAAACTAAAGCGCTTGTAGAAACTTTCAGTTTCCACCGCCAGTGTATAGGATATTAATCCATACATTAAATACCTAAAATAATAGAAGGCATACTTGAAGGAAATATCTATATACAAACCTTTTAATTATATATTTTAAGGGTAAAATTTTAATACATAGGCGGTGTAATTTACACAAGTTTACATATTTACATTATAAAACTCAAATCTTAAATTCTTAACCATAACCTTAAAAAATTAAACCATAAATCTTAAATCGTATACCTTATGTTCTAAACACTAACTTTAAATTCTAAACCGTACAACCTAAACTCCTAAACTTTAAATCCTAACCCCTAAAGCTAAAAATCATGTGTATCAAATTTTTTTATATTTTAATTTAAATGAGAAAGATATATAATATTAAGATTTATTTAAATTTTGAATTATTCATATGGATTCATGTTGATAAGTACTTAGTAAGTAATCGAAAACATAATCTGGGAATTGAAACCATGATTCATGAAGAGGTGGTGATGTAAGAAGAAAATTTTAGCTTGACCAGGCCGCCATGCCCCACGTATAGTTGCTTTGACTCACGTGCATTAACTTCCACTAACGACCAAATAATGATGTTTGACGCTTTTAGATTCTTCGTGTAATTTTACCCTCTTTCCATCTTCTCCTTTTATGATAATAAAAAATCAAATATTTGAACAACGTTACCCCTTTCCCTCCCTCGCTTTGCCACTATAAATACCCCAAACCTTCAAATTCCATTCCAGTTCTTACGACCGAACAGAGCCTGTTCAAACATCAAATAGTTTTACTTTGATTTTCCCACACATGGATTCTTCATATTTTCAATACCCTAATCTCCATTTCCCCTCTGATTCATCTTCTTCCTATGTTTCCCGAGAAAATTACTCCCCAGATTCTTCATTCAATTATCTCCACAACCAGGCTCTTCCTTTCAACGAAAATGATTCCCAGGAAATGCTTCTCCTGGGAGTTCTGAACCAAGCCCCGGAAAACTCCTTTGATACCACATCGGCCAATAGTTGCAGAGACGATCACGAAGTGAACTCCACGGCCGTTGTCGAAGAGGAGACAACGGCAAAGGAGGTTTCTTATCGAGGCGTTCGAAAGCGGCCGTGGGGGAAATACGCAGCCGAGATCAGAGACTCAACGAGGAATGGCGTTAGAGTTTGGCTTGGAACTTTTGACACTGCGGAATCCGCAGCTTTAGCCTACGACCAAGCTGCATTGGCAATGCGAGGTCCAATGGCGGTTCTCAATTTTCCGATGGATAAAGTTTATGAATCGCTTCAAGAAATGGACTATGGGTTTGAAGAAGGTTATTCGCCGGTGCTGACGATGAAGAAGAGATACTCCATGAAAACGAAACGAGCAGGCAACAAGAAAACGATGAAGAAAAATGAGGACGAGAATGAAAATGTACTGGTGTTGGAGGATTTAGGAGCTGATTATTTGGAACAACTTTTAGGTTTATCTGAAACTGCAACTCCTTATTGGTGAATAATTTGGAAAATTAAAAACATCAACTTTTTGTTGGACATTGTCTATTTATATTTGTATATCTTAGCCATATTATTTAGGTAATGTTAATCAACATTATAAATTGTAAACTAGTTAGATTTTCTGTTTATAATACTTCTCTACAATCACTTCTCTAAATTATAATGTCACCAAGCAATTTGTATACTAGTTTAAAAAATATTTATTATTCTATTCAAAATAAAAAATATTTATTATTTTTAGGTTTAAATATATAATAAGTCCTTGAACTTTAAAAAAAAACCAATTAAGTCTCTGAACTTTTTTACACCCAATTAAGCCCTTAAACTAGGAAATTTATTCAATTAAGCCTTTGAACCAAAAAAAATTGAATCAATTAAGTTCTTTAACATCATACGTTTTGATAAAAAAAAAATAGAGGCATTTAACCAGTTTTAACCATTAAATTTTGACAATTTTTTCTTTAGATATTATTGACACATGATACACTATTGTTTTATCATGTTGCATTTACTGATTTTTTTTCAAAAACAAATATTTTTTTATAAATTTTAAAAGTTTTTTTAGAATTTTTAGAATTTTTTAAAAAAATCTAAAAATTTCAAGTGAAAATACTATGACACGACGCACTGCACCAACAGATCTAAAAAAACTGTCAAGATTTAATAGCCAAAATTAGTCAAACCAATTAATTGATTCAGTTTCTTGGCTCAAGGCTTAATTGGTTAAATTTCTTGATTCAAGGGTTTAATTGGGTCCAAAAAAAGTTCAAAGGCTTAGGCCTCGTTTAACATTCTTTATCAAAAGTGCTTTTGGGGCCAAAAGTATTTTTGGACGCAGAAGCAATGCTAAACAACTAGCTTTTGGAGCACTTTTCAACCCAAACGCAAAAGCTAATTCTAACTTTATGGTTGGAAAAATACTTTTGGGAGCCAAATTACAATTTTAACCTTCATTTGCTATTGTGTTTATTTATAATTAATAATTTTATATTTTTACGAAGATATAATTATATAATTAATAAATTAACTTTTAGTTTATATATATATATATATATATATTTCATGTCAAGTTTTTAAATAAAATATTTTAAATTTATTATATTTTCATGGAACACGTATAATTGCTAGAAAAATATATATTTATTAATAAAATATTTTTTATATTTTTATGATAATTTAAGCTGATATATATCATATACTATAATATTAAATAATTTGGATATCATTTATATTATATATATATATATATATATATATATATATATATATATATATATATATATAACTTACTATATCATGTCTAAAATGGTCATTTATCTTTTTAAAAGCATTTTTTAAAGCATTTCTAAAAAATACTTTTTAAAAACAATGCTAAATTGGTCTTTAATTAATTTTTTAAAGTTTAAACCCTTAAGCCTATCATTTAATAGTTAATGCATTATTTAATTTAATTATTTGGCTAATTAAGATATTTTATTAAGAAGGCAAACTAAATAAACCTGGAAAAATTAAGGACTAATTTCATTGATTTTAAAAGTTATTATATTTTTATTAATATCATATTATTAGAACTTCAATTATTTTTGAGAAATTTTAAATATAATCACAATTTTATCTAGAGGGGAAGGGAAGGGGGAACTCTGGAGAAGAAAAATGAGTGTTTCTAGTGGGTCACGAACCCATAACTTACTGGGATATAAGAAAACAAAGATGAGCAGCTTAACTAACCGGCCAAATTAATTTGTCATTTTTTGATAATATGCATGTTTGTCTTACTGCCCATGTTTAGATAATATAATCTATAAAGTTTAAATTCGCGTTCTCTTTTTAAAAATACAATGTACACACCTAACACTTATTGGTTACTTAATTTGTCCTTGACTATATATAAAAAGCCAATTTGACAACTATTTAGAATTTAATGAAATCTATTTGAAGTAGCTAAGGACAAAAAGGGCAGCGCCATTTATATGATTTCTCACTTTCTCACTTTCTAACTGTCTTTCAAAGGACGGTGGGGTGCTACTGCTGCCAATGCTGAATAAATGAATGGATATAAATTAATTATCTGATAAATTGATATTAATTTTTTTTAACTCATCATGATAAGTACTTTTTTTAATATTTATTAAGAACGAACACTCATTTTTATAATTATTAGTATTTAATTTATTAACTGATTAATCTAAATTACATATTATAGAGTAGTTGTTGAAAAACATGCTGTGGTTTTTTAATCTCACTTATGAAATTAAGAACTCCACTCCAAACATCAAATAACAATTTTGTTGTTCGCATTTTGTTTGATTTTTCTCACTATTATTTTCTTATTTCCTTGGGCGCTAATATTTTAAAAATCTTTTATTTATTTCTTGAATTATTATTTTATGCACTCGTAGTATACACATTCTATTCACCGTCAGTAAATTAAATGATGACACATCATCATAATGACTTAAAAATAAGTTTATTTAACTTGTTAACACGTATCATAAACTTGTTTACCAACAATACATAAAATTATACAGTGTCGGTACATCAAAAATAATTTTTGTAATATGTTACATTGATATAATTTTGCTTCAAGTTCCATATAGATTCACTCAAAACCAAAATATTTCGGACATAATTTGATGTTTTAAGTTCCTTTATGTTTGTCTTTTTCTAATAGTCTTAAGGTGGTTATAAAATAATATTTATTCATACATATTCGCTCTCAATTAATTGTTAATTATGAAGTACATTAATATAAGAAAACGTTATGTATAATAAGATTAGGATAAAAACAATTATGGCGCGCAGTTCCAATTGCTGAATTTGGTCTGTTTGAGCAAGAATAATCCTTGCTAATAATTTGGTCCATATTGAATTTTCTAGAATGACAAGACAATTTAACTAACCATATTTATTACAACAATAACAACTTAATTCAAATCCAGGAAAACTGGAAATTAGTGTTGAATCATGAAATAATGTAGAAAAATTATTACCATCGAGTCTTTCTGACAAAATATTGGAAAGCACTCGAAGCAAGTCCAAGACCAAAACATTCTTTTTTTCTTTTATGATCTAAAAGTTGATTATAAGATAATATTTATTCATACAACCAAAATATTATTTTGTTTCTCTTCTTTTAGTAAACATTAATAATCTACCGAACTAGTAATATATAACGATCAATTGTAGTAGTTTTACTTGGTCATTCAATCATATTGACTCAAATTCTCTTCTGGATTTCAAGTTTCTGAAGCCTTGTTAAAACATGTGGCTCTTGTTTTCCTGGTAATTTATAGTGCCTTTCGAATTAAAATCCATGGTCGAGGTTCTTTTTTTTTTTCGTTTCTTCATAGCCATAATTTTTTTTTCATTCAAAATTGGCCAATATTGTACGGTCCAACCTATGCTTCATAGATTCAAAGTGTTCTAGTTGAGTATGCTCTACTTTCCTCCTTTGACTGTATGATTATTGAGTATGTTCCTTCAAATTTAAAGACGAAATCTGATATATTTTTAAACAAATCATTGAAATTCTAGCATTTTTTTTAGTTCTCAAGATATCCACTAGAGCGAGTCCGGTATCTAATACTTTTGTGTTCTATTGACCCATATATGGAGTAGATGCTGGCCACAAATTTTGAAGTTGTTCCATGCCCAAAACTAGAATCATACAATTGACCAATAATTAAGATAGGAAAGACTCATACTAACCGTGATTTGAAATTATAGCATTTGATTCTGCATGGATATTCAAACTCTTAATTTTTATAAAAGTATTTGTTTATGGTGGAATATACATGCGACAAACATTGATATATGTATATAAGATAAATATTCGAGTCCAACGTTTATTTGTTAATCTGAAATAAATTGGTTAGAAATTGTTTTCTTTGTGCAACTTTTTAATCCTACAACTTTGAATGTACAGTAGAGGTTCAAACAAGAATTGTTTTATAGTTTGATTTTTCTTGTTTCAGCTTTTAACAAAGGAAAAAATAGGGTAATTGATCAATTAGTATTGAATGGAGGTGATAATTAATTGCAGAATTGGTCAGTTGAAACAGTCTAATTTCGTCCATTAGCAAAGGGTGCCGACACTTCTTAATTTCGGATGCTCCCATAAATATCAACCGCATATGTATATATTAATTAAAAAAAGAAATTATGAATTGAAATTGTTAGGTTGTGGTTTGAATTTCGTTTGGTATAGTTCAAAAAATTTACAATGCGATTAGTTTGATGGAGAATTAAAATGGCATCAGAAAAAATTCTTAATGTTTAATTGAATAGTCATTTTCGCCCCTATTCTTTTTTGAGCAATTTAACTTTTAATATTTTATTTTAGGTTAAAATGATCCATCTACGAATGAAAAATGTTATTTAACTAACGGTAAACAGCTTAAAATGACGTGACAAACCTACATGACAGTGCGCGCTGAAATAATAATGTCATATTCACACAGATGTTACATTGAAAAAATGTCACTTCATTTAAAAATTAATTTTACAATATTAAATAAAATATAAAATTATATTTTATATTGATGTGTCATCTTGTCAAGTCATTTCAAGTTATTTATCGTTAGTTGATTAACAGCTTTCATCTTCAGATGGTCATTTTGACACAAAATAAAACGTTAAGGGTTAAATTACTTCAAAAAATAGGGATCAAAATGACTATTTAGTAAAAAGTTAAGTTTAGGATTTAGTGTTCATACATTTGTCCATATGTACTTTGAATTTTTGATACAATGAATTTTTTCTTTTTTACTTATAATTTTTTACGTATATAGTTTTTGACGTAGTTTTTTTTAATATATTAGTGTGATTGTATATTTATATTTTTTTAACTCTTTGACCATACACACGTGTACACACTAACTCATAAGTGCTTGCAACCTGAGCTTTTTATGATAACACCGTCTTTTCTGTTTAAACCATTTATTGGGTTATTTTTTACATAAAATTTATGTAATCTTTTTTTCTTTTTTTTATTTACGATTTGTCATGTTATCTAATCAATTTTAAAACAAAAACCTTATTATAAAAATAGAAATCATGCATCCCATTGTTTGAAGACTAAAAAGCCAGATCGGATTTTTCTTCTCCTAATAAAATATACATTATTAGTATTATTTTGGTTGCAAATAAAATTCATGTTGTTCACTTCTTCTTAATGATGAATGATTAGTACTTAAGACAACGTTTGATTAAATCCTCAAAGGAAATAATATTTAAGCTCTTAATTAACTTTAATCTCTTGCTTTTGACCAAATTATGTTGTGTGATTTGTGAACTTTTCCAACTTCTGAAGACTTTCAAATGTCAGAGTGTTTACTTGACCACCTCAAGGCGACAAACGCCTCCTTATCTTCCATTTATTTTTATTCGTATTAAAACCATCACCACTCTCATGCCTCCACATTATAAAATTCATTTCTTGACCAGCTTTTGGATGCACGACTCTATGCATCCCATTCACTTGCTCTATCTCTCTCTCTCTCTTTTTTATAAAATTGTTTGCAACCAAGTAAATATTTTTTATATAATATTCAGATTACTCAGATCTATTATCGCTCTTAATTTAGAGATATCGAACGTTTTAATATGTTTAATTGCATGCCCTCATGTATGTTGCACATATAATAATATCAACTGAATTAAACTTAACTGGTAATAAATTTAATGATTTTGATCAAGAATAAAAAATATGATATGATAAGAAAATAAAATAAAATGGACGAATATTTGTAAGGTATATTGTATTCTTAAATAGAGAATTCATATTGAAATCTAGAAGATATTTTATTGGAAAACACAATAACAAATATTGAACGTGGACCATAACACAAATATAAAAGATAAAAAAAAGACATATAATATGAATGATTAATTTATCTAAATTTATATATAAATATGATTACGATGTGTGCAGTATACCCTAAGACTAAACTATAAATCTTAAACCCTAATTTTTAGCATGAGACATAAATGAGGGTACAGGCGCACGATTTTTATCCCTTAAATTATCTCTTTGAAAAACTTAACAACTTTTACTAAACACATTTCTTTTTCTACTTTTTTTAATTTACTAATAAAACAAACATTAACTTTTCAATAAAAATAATAATAATTTTAATTACTTTATAACACATTTTTTATAAATTTTTTTAAAATTACGTAAAAAAATTCAACCAGATACAAAATTTTAGGAACAAAGGGAGTAAAACTTTTCACATGTCCGTTTGATTGAATCTATAAAACCAAATTGCATTATTATTATTTTTTGAATATGCTGGTGTGATGCAAAGATAGTATTTTTTCAATTTTTTAGTCTTTTTAAAGACGACACACACATTATGTATTACTGGTGCTCAAACCCAGGTCCCAAAGAATGATGAACATATCTACCTTTGCCATCAGGACACAAAGGGATGAGGAACTAAATTGCATTATTAATTTTAATCGTGATTTTATAGTAACATATACAATGGAATTATTTCTAATTAAAAACAATATCTATGAAAATGACAGTTCTTTATTATTTTATTATTTTTCCTTCTCCAAAATGACTGTGTGTGAAGAGTCATCATTATATATGTACAGTAGTCTTTGACGGCTTGACATTTTCGACTTTATTTGCATTTCCTTTTTCAAACACATTCCACTGTACATCAGATTTTGTATAAATTATAAGCATTATTATCCTACGCATGGGGTGATGAAACAAAATATTCACAACCGGGATTATTTAAAGGTATAGATTTTTTTTTTTGAAAACGGTGCCACCGAGCTTTATTCAGATAATAAATGACAAGTAAATACAAAACATTAAGCGTCTAAAGAAAGCTAAAGCTGAAAAGGCAAAAAAAAAGCTCTAGAAACAAAGTGGCCCAAAAACCCCTTCGGCTCCATTCTGATAAAACAAACTAGAGGTCAGACCAAGGGGAAGAAACAAGACCGCCCTCGAAGTCACGGCGGTTCATTAAAGCAGTTATCGGAGGCGGCCACCGCCAGTACCGATGGGGGACCGTCTTCTACCCAGAAACGGTCAGTCAGTCCCAGCTTGCCTTCAGCAGCCATTGCATGTGCCGCTGCATTCCCGGTACGGCCTACAAAAGTGAAGCGGCAGCGTCTAAAAGTCGGAACTAGTCGGCGAGCATCAGAGATGACTGGTCGGATGGAAGAAAGGTCCACCGTTGGTGAAGCCAGCTTCTGAACAATCGAGCGTGAATCCCCTTCAACCACCACCTCCTGGAGGCCCATATCTCGTGCAAATCGGAGGCCCTGAAACGCCGCCAGTGCTTCTGCCGTGAAAGGCGAGTCAACGTTATCATTCACACAACAAGCCGCCCCTAAGATTTCTCCATCGATATCTCTAATTACGATCCCTGACCACGATTTCCGTTCTTGTGCAGAGAATGCCGCGTCGAAGTTGACTTTCACCTCCGGGGCTATCGGAGGAGACCATCTGACTGTAGCACGGGGCGCCGGCAGAGACAAGTTGGACTTCAAACTTCTTAGTTCCAGAAGATATCCGTGGATAAAGGTAACAATCGAAGCCCAATCTTGTTTAACCCCTCCATGGATAATTTTATTTCTTGAAAACCATAGAGACCAAATAGTGATGATAATCTCTGCATGTTTAGATTTACTATAGTTTGCAAATAACCAGCTTAACCATACATCAAAATTATCCAAAGAAGTGTTAACGGGCCAGGAAAAATTTAATTTCACCCAAACCTGTTTTGCGAAAGAACACTGATAGGATACGTGGGCAACTGATTCTGGTAAAATGTTACACCTAGGACACACATCCGAGGTAGCTATACGCCTGTAATGGAGATTCTGTAGAGTGGGAACATAATTTGATAAAAATTTCCAACAATTAATACGAATTTTTGATGGGCAATCGATGCTCCAGATCTGTTTGAACAAATTCCCTGAATATGCATTCGAAATCTCCTCTTGACATAAGAGACGGTAGCCACTTCTCACCGAATAAACCCCAGATTTCTCGCCCACCCACGCAAGGACATCCGGATGACCCAGGGAGGATAATCGAATATCCAGGATAACTGCCGCATCCGCAGCACTGAAAGTTGAGAGTACCAAGGCCTCATCCCATTCACGAGTAATTGGATCGATCAGCTCTGAGACCCATTGAACGCTTGACGGGCCTGCTGGGGCAGCTAACCGAACCGGTGCGACTGGGAGCCAATAGTCATTCCAGGCCGATATGGAATGGCCCAAATCCACCTTCCAGTAAATGCCTAATTCGAGGGTACGCCTTGCACTCCAAATACTTCTCCAAACATAAGAGGGATTCGAGCCCAACCTCGCATGTAAAAAATCCCCCTCAGGGTAGTATTTAGCTCTTATAATCCGGGATACTAGGGAACCAGGATTAGAGATTAAATTCCAGCCTTGTTTCGCAAGGAGAGCAAAATTTAATTTACTCAACTCACGAAAACCAAGACCGCCATTCTCCTTCGGTAGGCATAAGGACTTCCAAGAACACCAATGTATACCCCGTTTTCCCGAATTATGCTGCCACCAAAATTTAGCAAATAGGTATTCCAACTCTCGACAAAGGGACTTAGGGAAAAGAAAAATCATCATAGCATAGACAGGGATAGCCTGTAAAACTGATTTAATGTAGACTTCTTTACCTCCAAGGGATAAATGGTGTGTACTCCACGTAGCTAGGTACTTTAAGCATTTGTCTTTCAAATGGCCAAGGGAACGTTTCTTATTTCTGCCCACCATATATGGAAGACCCAGATACTTTTCCAAGCAGTTTTGACGTTGAACCTCCAAAATCTGACAAACATCAGCAACATTTGAATTCACCACATTCGAACTAAAAAATAGACCAGACTTGTCAAAATTTATTAACTGCCCTGAACATTCAGAATACTCCATAAAAATTCCTTTTAGAGCGATAGCACCCGATGCAGTAGCTTCCCCAAAAATAACGCTGTCATCAGCAAACATCAAATGGGTTAATAATGGTGCACCCCGGGCAATACGAACACCCTACATTAATCCATTTCGAACTGCCTGTCGAAGGAGCGAAGATAAGCCCTCACTGCAGATCATAAAGAGGTACGGGCTCAGCGGGTCGCCTTGGCGAAGCCCACGAGAGGGGACAAAAGTCTCACCAACAATGTCATTTATAACAACCGAGTAGGAAACAGAATTAAGACATCGAGAAATGCTTTCAATCCAAGCCTCAGCAAATCCCATTTTCCTCAAGACCAACTCTAAAAAACCCCACTCCACCCGGTCATATGCTTTGCTCATGTCTAATTTTAGAGCAAAGTATCCCTTCCTCCCCGATCTTTTATTCTTCAAAGAATAGAGAACCTCATATACCGATATGATGTTATCCGAAATCATCCTCCCCGGAATAAAAGCACTCTGTGCTTCATCGATGCAACAATTCAGGACACTTTGGAACCGATTAGCCAGCATTTTAGATATAATCTTATAGAGGACATTGCATAAACTAATTGGTCTGAAATGAGACATACGGGTAGGATTGGTTACCTTAGGAATCAAAACTATCCGAGTTGAATTAATCTCCGAGAGGGGATGGAGACCCTTAGCAGCAGCAATGCAGAAATCAGCTACATCCGGGCCTACGATGTGCCAGAAACGCTGATAAAAAACGGCACCTAAGCCATCCTCCCCACATGCTTTTAACGGTCCCATAGATTGCAGCGCGTTGAGGACATCTTCTCTAGAAAAATCAGCCAACAGAGAATCATTCATGTTGGGTGAAATGCAGTTTGTAATCCCTTCCAAAATATTCGAACAATTTCCTATCCCCTTGGACAAAAATAAATTCTGGAAATAATCCCGAGCCACATCATGCATCCCATCATCTGTGTCCGCCAACTGATTGTTATCATCAACGATCGAATTGACCCGATTCCTACTCTTCCTCATGGAAGCAAACTTATGGAAGAAACTAGTGTTTCGGTCTCCATTCTTCAACCAATTTGCTCGAGCCCTTTGCTCCCAATAAATTTCATCCCTGTCCGCTTCCATATTTAGGGCAATTTTAACCTCCATGATATCACCTAAAGTAGCATCAGTAGATGGCAAAGAGTTCAACTCTTTTAACCGTCTTTTAAGGGTCTGAACATTAATCTTTTTCTCCTTACAAATAGTTTTAAACCAACTATCAAGACCACGGCTAACACATTTTAACCGTTGCGGTAAAGGCCCACTAGAATCTGCCCACAATTTCTTAACCTCATCTTCACAAGACCCCTCAAGCAACCATGAGGCCTCAAAACGGAAATGGTTAACCCGAGTGCCAGCAGAAGCAGTACCATCCGTTGTTAAAAGAAGGGGACAATGGTCAGAAAAAGCATGCGATAAGTGCTCAAGCCTATAGTGCGGAAATAGGCCCCACCATGCCGGGTTTGCCACTCCTCGATCAAGTCGAACCCGGATGTTGTTACTTTAGAGACGGCCCCACTCCCACGTGAACCAGGGGCCTTCGTACCCCACATCCTCTAGTGAACAATCAGAAAGCATCGACCTAAAGTTGTCTATTTGCCATTGATTACGCAGCAGCCCTCCCTCCTTCTCCGAAGCAAAAAGAATTTCATTAAAATCCCCAATCACCAACCATGGGATGTGGGGAGTGTCATCAAGCTGTCTCAATAAATCCCACGCTGCAGCCCGATTTTGCACTTCTGGGGCGCCATAAAATCCAGTACACCTCCATGAAAATCCATTAGAATCGTCCTCAATCATAATATCAATGTGGCGGCAAGAGAAAGAGCGGACAGCAACTCGACAAGATTGTTGAGTGTGTAAAAGTTCTATTATTTACACCCTTTTTAACCCATATTTCTGCTGCATTCAAGCATCATTGCATTGCATTTAGGTTAGTTTTTAGTAAAACATCACAATTATACAAAAGGCACGGATTCTACTAAAAGATGGCTATTTTCGCAGGTATCTGTCATAGTAGACGATGAAGGCAGGCGCAGGGCAGAGAAGCAGGAGAGCGGAACTGGACAAGCAGCCAAAGGAGACGAACCTGTCAAGGACCTGTCGTGACAGCATGGTGACAGCAGATTTATGAAGAGGAAAAGTCAAGTGGACCTCGATAGATAGAGAAAAATCTGCTCGTCTGTCGTGTGAAAGCCAAATATTTTTCCAAGCCCCGGATCAAAAGATATGTCAAGCCAAAGCTCAAGGAGAGGAAATTCCTAGAAACAAGGATGGCGGCTGCAAAGTAGGAGATTTAGAGATTAAGTCTTTATTAGAATCTTACTTCTAATTAAAGTTGTAATCCTTGTTACCTTAGATAACTTGAGCCCAAAGCTTATATAAGGGCATAGTTTTGACCTAGGAGGGGACGATCCCTCATTCTACCCCATAATCGATAACCTAAACCCCCCTGCCGTTTACCTGTCACCGATATGTTCTAAATCCCCCCTAGGGCTACGGGTTGTTTTGTAAAGTAGTTGCAAGGGTTGCTTTGTTTTAGGATTTTTCAAGTTCAATAAAATAAACTTCAAGTTCTTTTATCTTGGTTTTAATATCTTGCAAGAGCATCGGGAGAGCATTGTGAGGTTATCCATTTACTTAGCATCGGAAGAGTTAAGTATACGAAAGAGATAGAAGCGCGTTCTCTAGTTTATAGTTAAACCATCTCGTGCCTAGGGATAGGGCGAGGTTAAGTGGCTAAGGAAGAATTCATACACATCGGTGTTCATCCTTCGATTCACGCCGGGAGGTATCATCAAAGACGTGATCATCGACAGACTTGTGCCTAGGGATAGGGCAAGGCAGATCTGGGATTCTTGCCAAGCTTGAAGTACGGAGTTGGTGTGTCTGCTGCCGCGACTGCCAACGGACAGACGCCGCGACAGGTGCTGTCGGAGACGGGAGCGACGACAGAACTGGAGATCCTAAGCAACTCAATACCTGCACTACCGAGCAATTCAATACCAACCCATTCTCTCTATCTTGATTTCTCAATCCTTTATTTTACGTTTTTACCTTATTATTCTCGTGACAACTCTTAATTATTTCCTTTACTTTCGTGCAGTAAACAAGGTGAAGTCATTAGCCCAATCCCTGTGGAGACGATATCCGATACTTAGTATCACTTTACTACTTGCGTCGTGTACACTTGCACTACAATTGCGATAGACTCTTTTACACGCAACAAGTTTTTGGCGCCGTTGCCGGGGATTGGCAACATAACTACATCTTTCTTTTATTGCACTTTTTTTTTATTTTTTTTTTCGTTTTTATTTTTCTTTAATTTTTCTTTTGTGTTTCCAACTCTTGCTTTTCACGAGGTTTTCTTGTTTATGCGCAGATCCAAAAGAGGTGAAAATCCTGAATATAAATTAGATCCGGAGATCGAACGTTCCTTCAATCTCAAGAAACAACTTCGCCGACTTTTAGACAGAAACGAATATCTCGAAGAACAGCTAGAGAAGATGGCCCATAACCAACCTGCTGGTGGACCTGTCGCCGATCCGCCCGCAGCAGGTGGACGACGGTCATGTCGTGACTACATGCTGAATGATCATGTAGAGCTGGAGACCACGCTGCCGGATATTGATGTTGACAACTTTGAACTTAAACCTGTCATGTTTAGTATGATCAACAATGCCGGGCAGTTTGGTGGTTCTGCAACAGAAGATGCTAGAGAGCATCTTAAAACGTTCCAGGAGATTTGTGGTTCGTTTAGACTGCCAGGAGTTAGTCCGGAGATACTGAGGCTTCGGTTATTCCCCCATTCATTAGGGGATAGAGCTAAAACTTGGTGGAATAAACTTACACCGGGTTCCATTATGACTTGGGCAGATCTCACTCGTGAATTTTTATCTCGTTTTAATCCTTCACATTTATCTGAGCGATTACGTAATGAAATTGCTACTTTTCAACAGGAAGATGACGAGCCGATGCACGAGGCCTGGGACAGATTTACTACTCTTCTACGGAACTGTCCAATGCATGGATTTCCTGTCTGGAATCAGGTAACTAAGTTTTATAATGCTGCTAACTTACAAACTCGCATTCGCATTGATTCTGCAGCAAATGGACTGTTATTGGATAAAGATCCGGACGAGGCATTACAAGTTCTGAAAAATCTAGCTAAGAATGAGGAGCAGTTTCCGACTGCTAGAAGAGGGGGTAAACGGGTACTTGCTGTCAAGGACTATGAGGCCGACAGCACTATGAAATCACAGGTAGCATTCCTCACTAAAGCCATGAAGCACTTATTAAATGAAGAAGACTTACGAGGATTTGCTGTCGAGGAAGTTTGTACTACTTGTGAAGGAAATCATAGTAGGGATGAGTGCCCTATAAATATAGAAGAGAGAAAATATGTTGGAAATTACAAGTCAAACTACAATTCCAACAACTACAACCCTAATTGGAGGAAGGATCCCAAATTTTCCTGGAGTAACCCCAACAATGCTCTGAATCCGCAAGCGCATCATCAGAACCAAGGGGGTCCTAGATTGTTGACGCGACAGCAACAACAGCCGCAGAACCTGCCGCCGCAGCAGCAACAACAGCCACCACCTGCCACAAGCAGTGTATTGGAACAGACTCTGGCCACTTTTATGTCTCAGACTGGTACATACATGGAGAATATTAATCAGTTTGTCAAAAAGACGGAAAATTTTATAGATGAAACCAAGATGAGGATGACAAATCATGAGGCTACCTTGAAATCTCTAGAGACACAAATGGGTCAGGTGTCCCAGCATATTAAGCCAAGGCAGAATGGAGGTTTTCCTAGCAATACTGAAAATGCTAGACCGCCCCCACATGAGCAATGTAAGGCGATTACTACTAGGAGTGGGAAAGAGTTACCAGGACCGGAAAAAGCTGAACCAGAAAAGGAACCTGCGTTGAATAAACCTGCCGAGGATGCTGCCCCGACAGGTAATAAGCAGACTGCTGCCGATGAGCCTGTCACGACAGCAGAAGCGACAGAGGAGAAAAATGAAGAACATCGCCCTCAGATTCGTATGCAGTGGGAAGGACGTGTGGCTGACTACCGACCCCCACCACCCTTTCCTCAACGGATAAAGCAAGCTAAGCAAGAATCTCAACTTAAAAAGATTTATGATATTTTTAAGCAGGTTCAGATTAATATTCCGCTGTTAGATGCCGTTAGGGAGATGCCCGGTTATGCTAAATTTCTCAAGGATGTCATGTCAAAGAAATATAAACTTGGGGAATTTGAAACGGTAAGGATGGCAGATGGTTGCATGAGTATTCTTCATCGGCAGCCACCCCAGAAGAAGAAGGATCCAGGGAGTTTCCTCATACCTTGTGTAATCGGTGACAAATTTGTGGGTAAGGCACTTTGTGATCTTGGAGCTAGTGTTAATCTAATGCCCAAATCTGTTTTTCAGAAATTAGGTATTGGGAAGGCGCGGCCCACGACAGTTACCCTACAGCTAGCCGACCGCTCTTACGTTCACCCCGAAGGAAAGATTAAAGACATTTTGGTAAGAGTGGATAAGTTTATTTTTCCTGCTGACTTTCTTATTTTAGATTGCGAGGCAGATGAGAACGCACCAGTCATCCTTGGGCGACCCTTTTTAGCCACGGGAAGATCACTGATTGATGTGGAGAGAGGAGAACTCACCATGCGAGTAAACGATCAAGAGATTAAGTTGAATGTTCTCCAATCAATGAAACGAGCTGATTTGGACGAGGAATGCAAGGCCATCATTGAGGTGACCTTTGATTACCCCTGTTTCAGGTCGGGCTGCCGTGATATAAAATTTGGTCACTGCTGCGACAGTCACTTAAAGACCTGTCACGACAGCAACGACGACAGCTTCGACGACAGTGACTCCTCTGCATCCGATACATCTGACACTGCAGGTCAAGAGGAGGTCGACTGGTTAGACCATCGTCCAGGTAAGTTATTCGAACCCTTGAATTACACTTCGGGTAACCATTTAATCCAAAAGCCATCTACTGTTGAACCACCTGTCTTAGAACTTAAGCCCCTGCCAGGGCAGCTTAAATATGCTTATCTTGGTTGTGATAAAACACTGCCCGTAATCATCTCTGCTAAGCTGCCGCAGGAACAGGAACGACAGCTGGTCGACATGTTAAGACAGCACAAAAAGGCAATTGGATGGACGATAGCAGACATTCAGGGCATTAGTCCGGCAATCTGTATGCATAAAATCCTCCTAGAGGAAGACCATAAGCCGACTATTGATGCCCAGAGGCGGTTAAACCTTGCGATGAAGGAGGTAGTGCGTAAAGAGATAATTAAATGGTTAGACGCTGGTATTATTTACGCCATCTCCGACAGCAAATGGGTAAGCCCGGTGCAATGTGTTCCAAAGAAAGGAGGAATGACAGTGATAACCAATGAAAACAATGAGCTAATCCCAACCAAGACTGTGACCGGTTGGAGGGTTTGTATGGACTATCGGAAGCTTAACAAAGCTACCCGAAAGGACCACTTTCCTTTACCCTTTATTGATCAAATGCTTGATAGATTAGCGGGTAAATCTTATTATTGTTTCCTTGATGGTTATTCAGGTTATAACCAAATTGCTATTGCACCGGAAGATCAAGAGAAAACGACTTTCACATGCCCCTACGGAACATACGCATTTAGGAGAATGCCGTTTGGCCTCTGTAACGCACCTGCCACCTTCCAAAGGTGCATGATGGCAATATTCTCCGACATGGTAGAGGACTTCCTTGAGATTTTCATGGATGATTTTTCCGTTTTTGGAGATGATTTTGAGAGCTGTCTCGGCAACCTTCAAAAGGTACTTGAAAGATGTGAAAAAGCTAATCTTGTTCTTAATTGGGAAAAATGCCATTTTATGGTAGATGAAGGTATAGTTTTAGGTCATAAGATTAGCTGCCGTGGGATAGAAGTCGACAGGGCGAAAATAGAGGTCATTGAAAAGCTGCCGCCACCAACAACTGTCAAGGGCATTAGGAGTTTTTTAGGGCATGCTGGTTTTTACAGGAGATTCATTGCAAATTTCTCAAAAATCACCAAGCCCCTATGCCATCTCTTAGAACAGAACCGACCCTTTGACTTTAACGAAGAATGTACTGAAGCATTCAAGGTTCTGAAGGAAAAATTAGTGACAGCCCCCATAGTACAGCCACCAGACTGGACACAACCGTTTGAGATCATGTGTGATGCTAGTGATTATGCTGTCGGGGCAGCACTTGGGCAGCGCAGAGACAGGCTGTTTCACGTCATATATTATGCTAGCAAAACATTAAATGAAGCCCAAGTGAACTATACCACCACAGAAAAGGAGCTGTTAGCTGTGGTGTTCTCCATCGACAAGTTTCGTTCTTACATACTTGGAACGAAGGTAATAATACACACCGACCATTCTGCCCTCAAGTACTTGTTCGCAAAGAAGGATGCGAAGCCTAGGCTGATACGATGGATTTTGCTATTACAAGAATTCGACCTTGAGATCAAAGACAAAAAGGGGACAGAAAATCAAGTGGCAGACCACTTGTCGAGGTTGGAGACGGGACAGAGTCTACCGTTAGATGAGACACACATACTGGAGACCTTCCCAGATGAGCAGCTCTTTGCTGCCGCAGTCGCTGTCGCGACAGCCATGGCGGCAGGTAAGTCTTCTAACCTTCCCTGGTATGCTGATTTCGTTAATTATATAGTTAGCGGAATATTACCTTCTGATCTTAATTATCAAGCAAGGAAGAGGTTCCAAAATGATGTGAAACATTATTATTGGGACGAACCTCTTCTTTTCAAAATGTGCGCAGATCAGGTTATAAGAAGGTGTGTACCACAAGAAGAACAAGAAGACATTCTCCATCACTGTCATGCGTCACAATATGGAGGTCACTTAGGAGGCAATAAAACTGCTGCCAAGGTGCTGCAGTCAGGGTTCTACTGGCCGACACTATATAAAGATGCACAGGAATTTTACAGAAACTGTGACAGGTGCCAGAGGACAGGTAACATCTCGAGGAGAAACGAGATGCCACTGCAGAATATTTTAGAAGTAGAGATCTTTGATGTTTGAGGGATTGATTTTATGGGACCTTTTCCATCTTCGTGTGGAAACCTTTACATCCTCCTAGCAGTGGACTATGTCTCCAAGTGGGTAGAAGCAATCGCAACGCAAAAGAATGATGCCAAAACGGTCCAAAAGTTTCTGCACAAAAACATTTTTTCTAGATTTGGCATCCCTAGAGCGATTATCAGTGATGAAGGGAGACATTTCGATAATAGGGTAATTGCTGCCGCTTTAAAAAAATATGGTGTCAAGCACAGGATCGCGACAGCATACCACCCACAGACCAATGGACAGGCTGAGATCTCAAATAGGGAAGTGAAGAACATCCTTGAAAAGATGGTTAAACCAACTAGGAAAGACTGGTCTTTACTTCTGAATGATGCATTATGGGCATACAGAACAGCTTTCAAGACTCCATTGGGCATGTCTCCATTCCGACTGATTTACGGGAAAACCTGTCACCTGCCTGTCGAGATCGAGCACAAGGCATATTGGGCAATTAAGGCAGTGAACATGGACTTGGATAAGGCCGGCCAGAAAAGGTTATTGGATTTGAACGAAATCGAAGAATTACGGACAATGGCCTACGATAATGCAAGGATTTACAAGGAAAAGACTAAGAAGTGGCATGACAAGAAGTTGCTGCCACGACAGTTCTGCCCAGGGCAGCTTGTGTTGTTGTTTAATTCTAGGTTGAAACTCTTTCCAGGGAAGCTAAAATCTAGATGGTCTGGCCCGTTCCAAGTGGTTCAAGTTTTTCCCCATGGTGCCATTACAATTCAATCATTAAAAGATGGGCACCAATTCAAAGTCAATGGACAACGCCTCAAGCACTATCAGGGGACTGAAGCCCCAAGACTACAGGAAGTGGTTACTTTAGATGATGCCCCACAAGGCATCACTAATTTAACCTAATTTTTATTTTTATTTATTTTATTATTATTAGGAAATTAGGTTTATTTTAATAATGTTTTGTTTAATAATTTCAGTTTTTAGGAAATAAAGGAGTCAAGAAGAAAAGAAGAAGTGACCCAAGCCCACCGCCCATCCATCAAGCCCACTAAAGCCCATTCATTAAAGCCTGCCGTTTCAGCTGCCGCCGCAGACGGACAAGACAGGCTGTCAACAGACTGACACGGCAGACGCAGAAGCGTGCGGCAGACGCACAGCAGACGCATTAATACGGGTCAGACGCGTCAGACACGCTATATTCAATCTGCCGCCCCGTTATTCTCGCCTGCCGTTGCGGCATTAAATGGGCAGCTCCCCAACAGCTATATAACCCCCTTCTCCCTTTCACTTTTCATCACTTCAGATTTTCTCTCTTGCTATTCTCCTCTAGTTTTATCTATTTTTCTTTCATTTGCAGCCCTTGCAACTAAAAATGTCTTCAAGACAAACCCGACAAAACACCGCTGCCGCTTCTTCTTCAGCAGCAGCAGCCCCGTTCACTAACAAGGAACTATGGGAGGAGCGGAGCTTCATCTATAACAGAGATGCCCCCCATATGGGACTCCGGCCGTTCATAATGAAAGCCATAACAGCACAACTGTGGGAGGATTTCGCCGAGCAGCCGGCAGAGCTTAATGACACTCTGGTCAGGGAATTTTACGCAGCGATCGACAGCAAGACGGCGACATCTGTCACCGTCCGAGGAGTGACAGTTCCTTTCACCGCCAGCAGCATCAACCATGTATTCGGCCTCTTCCTTGGCCCCAATGATGATGGGCATCAACAATTTTGGGACACCCTCGATGCTGCCGGACATGATGCTGTCATGAAGGCATTGACAGAAGCGGGAACGACATGGAGCACCAGTAAGAAGAACCCCCACTCTGTCAACAGGGGGCAGCTACTCCCTGAGGCAAAACTATGGAACGCGTTTATCAAAAAGCGTATCCTGCCCTCATCTCACCATACGACAGTCAACAGGCAGCGGTTGGCCCTCATCCACTCTATCATGCATGACAGGCCCATTAATGTGGGCAGGTACATGAGGGACAGCATCCTCGATTGTGCTTTCCGCTCGGACTCACGATTATGCCTACCGTCAACCATCACCGCCCTCTGCCGCTGTGCTGCCGTACCAGAGGAGCCATCCGACAAAATCAAGAAGGTCATCGGCTGGACAGACAGCAACATCTCCAGCCTCATGGAGGTCGTAGCTGCAACTCCCATCAACGCCTTCGACCCAAACGCCCCTCCTGCTGAGTCTGATGATGAGCCGGCCACCGAACCTGCCCCAGAAGCTGCCACCAACAACACTCCGACAGATCAGAACCCCGACATCCTTGCTGCCCTCTTAAGGATAGAGGAGCGCCAGATGGGTTTAATGACTTTCATCCGTGACTTCTCCAATGCTACGGTAAATTTCATTACCAATACTTTGAATTTTACGGATGTCATTTTCCCCACCTTCCCCGCCCATTATTTCAATATCCCCTCCCCCACTCCCACATCACCTGTCTCTCCCCACGGAGAATCTGCCTCCTCCACACCATCCCCGACGGCAGCCGGCAGCCCCTCGGCAGACACTTCCCCTCGAGGAACAAAGCGAGCTGCCACTGATGACAGCCCTATTGTCCGGAGGAATTTGGACAGCACCTTCACAAGAGTGAAACGAATTAAGCATGTGGCCGACAAAAGAAGGTTGTCCAAAGCCATCACGAGTGACAGCTGGGACAGCAGCAGCAGTTCCGATGTCAGACTAGTGGAACAACCTGCCCTTCAACAGGCCGATGAACCTGTTGAGCAACCTGCTGTTGAACCTGTCCAGCCCCCACCTCAGCGCAGGCGCCGCTATCAGATCCGCGTCAGCAGCAGCAGTGAGAGCAGCACGTGAAAATTTAAGTATTTATTGTCTCTTATTGCTGCCTGCCTTTATATTTTGTGATGTACCTTTTTTATTTTTTTCATGTCATTTTGCATTGAGGGCAATGCAACCCTTGAGTTTGGGGGTGGCAACCCTCCATCATTAATGGAGTCTTTAGCACATCTTTTAATTATTGTTGTGTCTTTTTATTTAAGTTCTTAAAAAAAAAAAAAACAGAAAATTAAAACTGTTGGCTTAAAACTGTGAAGTTAACTTACCTGTCATGACAGCTCTGTAGTGGCAGCATCTTTAGGACAGATTAAGGAAAAGTTTAGAGCCTTTCTATAGTTCTGAAAATTTAAACACTTTGGTGACTGTTATACTGCTTAGATTTCTGTTAGCCAAACTAGAATAGGAAAACTTAGCACTTAGAGTAGAAAAGAGACTAGAATCTCAGGAAACCTAGAGGTGCCTACCACCGGCTCTAGGCAGTTAACCAGAGAAAAACTTCTAGAGGTGCCTATCACCGGCTCTAGACAGTTAACTAGAGGTGCCTGAAATACTGGCTCTAGTAAAAGAGAAGAAGTTTGAAAAAAGGAAATAACTAGAGGTGCCCAATTCTGGCTCTAGTAAGAAAAAGAAAGAAAACAGTCTCGTAGAAAAACTCTAAACAAGCTAAAGTCAATTATTCTAGTGAAACTAAGAGAGTCTTGGCATATAACTGTTCACAAGCATGCACACACTGCACGAGAGCTATAGGGAGATTCCGGACAGATCCTAACCTTTCCGACAGGTTGCTGCCGCCATAGAGAATGAGCGACGGGTAAGGGACAGTTCACTGTTTGAAGGCCAACACAAAAAAAAAATATTCATTTTTCTTTCTTAATTGCTTGAGGGCAAGCAAAGACTTGAGTTTGGGGGTGTGTTGAGTGTGTAAAAGTTCTATTATTTACACCCTTTTTAACCCATATTTCTGCTGCATTCAAGCATCATTGCATTGCATTTAGGTTAGTTTTTAGTAAAACATCACAATTATACAAAAGGCACGGATTCTACTAAAAGATGGCTATTTTCGCAGGTATCTGTCATAGTAGACGATGAAGGCAGGCGCAGGGCAGAGAAGCAGGAGAGCGGAACTGGACAAGCAGCCAAAGGAGACGAACCTGTCAAGGACCTGTCGTGACAGCATGGTGACAGCAGATTTATGAAGAGGAAAAGTCAAGTGGACCTCGATAGATAGAGAAAAATCTGCTCGTCTGTCGTGTGAAAGCCAAATATTTTTCCAAGCCCCGGATCAAAAGATATGTCAAGCCAAAGCTCAAGGAGAGGAAATTCCTAGAAACAAGGATGGCGGCTGCAAAGTAGGAGATTTAGAGATTAAGTCTTTATTAGAATCTTACTTCTAATTAAAGTTGTAATCCTTGTTACCTTAGATAACTTGAGCCCAAAGCTTATATAAGGGCATAGTTTTGACCTAGGAGGGGACGATCCCTCATTCTACCCCATAACCGATAACCTAAACCCCCCTGCCGTTTACCTGTCACCGATATGTTCTAAATCCCCCCTAGGGCTACGGGTTGTTTTGTAAAGTAGTTGCAAGGGTTGCTTTGTTTTAGGATTTTTCAAGTTCAATAAAATAAACTTCAAGTTCTTTTATCTTGGTTTTAATATCTTGCAAGAGCATCGGGAGAGCATTGTGAGGTTATCCATTTACTTAGCATCGGGAGAGTTAAGTATACGAAAGAGATAGAAGCGCGTTCTCTAGTTTATAGTTGAACCATCTCGTGCCTAGGGATAGGGCGAGGTTAAGTGGCTAAGGAAGAATTCATACACATCGGTGTTCATCCTTCGATTCACGCCGGGAGGTATCATCAAAGACGTGATCATCGACAGACTTGTGCCTAGGGATAGGGCAAGGCAGATCTGGGATTCTTGCCAAGCTTGAAGTACGGAGTTGGTGTGTCTGCTGCCGCGACTGCCAACGGACAGACGCCGCGACAGGTGCTGTCGGAGACGGGAGCGACGACAGAACTGGAGATCCTAAGCAACTCAATACCTGCACTACCGAGCAATTCAATACCAGCCCATTCTCTCTATCTTGATTTCTCAATCCTTTATTTTACGTTTTTACCTTATTATTCTCGTGACAACTCTTAATTATTTCCTTTACTTTCGTGCAGTAAACAAGGTGAAGTCATTAGCCCAATCCCTGTGGAGACGATATCCGATACTTAGTATCACTTTACTACTTGCGTCGTGTACACTTGCACTACAATTGCGATAGACTCTTTTACACGCAACAAAGATGATTGCCAAGCCATAGACAAACCCCCACTCCTACCCACTGCAGCAAC
Organism: Hibiscus trionum; assembly: GCA_030270665.1. Taxonomy (NCBI): domain Eukaryota; kingdom Viridiplantae; phylum Streptophyta; class Magnoliopsida; order Malvales; family Malvaceae; genus Hibiscus; species Hibiscus trionum. Next base: position 77,085,019 of record BSYR01000003.1, on the reverse strand, counting down.
ATCTACACCATTCGGGAAGCCCAACAACTTCCTAACCTTTTCCATCCTGCTATTCGGCAACTTTGTTTCAATAAGAAAAAGAACAGAAGGTTTAACGTCTCGTAGAAAATTCTTGAGACGACGTGTCGTCCGGGACATGCCCAAGCCCCGGACGTTCCAGCTTAAGAGTTTCATTGGGCCCGGCTGGCCCTATGAGGAAGGCCTGTCGATATAAAATTAGAAGCTTCAGTCGAATCCAAATTGGAAACATCAGAAGCAGTTTGACTGACCCGGGGTCGTTTCTGACCTTCAACTAAAATCTCATTTGAATCTTCCTCCACACTAGCCATAGTGACATCAAAATTAATAGCATGACCGTTACTATTGTCCAGGCCACGTGGCGATTTAGCCAAAGTCAACGAACCATGATTGGAGCCAGAACCAACAAAAGTCAGGGGATTGGGGGTTTCCGTAACATAAGACATCTTTCCTTTTTCAGTCTGCAAGATAGGAGGAGAATTTTGTTGACCCTGAATATTCCTTAATTCGTGCTGATTAACAAAGTAATCAGTGGGATCATGGAAATTAACGTCCCCTTCTTCCCTAATCCATCTGTTCGTCGGCCGGAGATTCGATCGCCTAGTCGGTGCTCTTAAACTCAAGTCCCATCCAAACACAATATCATCCTTTGATTTTGTCAGACGGATCGGACAGAAAGACTCGCCATGCCCCATTCTGCCACAGATGAAACAAAATAATGGCAATTTCTCATATTCAAATCTAATCCATTGCGCAGTACCACCAACCAAGCCCAACTTTTTTCGACGTTTTAAGGGTTTGCGGACATCAATCGCAGTGCGGATGCGCATGACACCCTTGTATCCCAGAAGGATCGCCTTCGAATCATACTCCAAAAAAGATCCTATAAAGTTGCCCAGTTGATGAGCCACTTGCTCTGACATACACCCATGAGGAACATCATGGATTAATACCCAAAAAGGAGATTTAAACAACGGGACTAAGTTCGGATCTTCGTCATTCCCCAGTCTGTGTAAAATAAGTAGATGCGAGTTGAAATGCCATGGGCACCCCAACTCGACCCTCTCCATATCAAAATCATTATAAAACCTGAAGAGGTAGCGGCCATTACCTAGATCAGAGAAAGAAACGCCTCCCAGAGGCCTCCAAAGACTAGCCAGCGTATTCTGCATCGCTGGAAAATGTATAATACTCGTGGTGTAGAAACTGCCCACAAAACATTTATCAAAAGAAATTCCTTTTGACAGATTCTCAACACCCACTTGGAGAACACTATCCTCGTCTTCCTCGATATTCAGATCCGCCAAACCAGCAGTTACCGAGGGGTTCACCGGAAGAGCCATGAACGACGATAGGCCAAGAAAGAGAAGGAAAAACAAAAGAGGCAGCAAAAGAGCGGAAAGGGAAAATGTGCTAAGAAGCAGACTCAAAACGTGCTAAGAAGCAGACTTCAGTTTTTTTCAAAGGTATAGATTTTTATGAATTTAAGATTTATGTAGAATTTATGATTTAATGGTTAGATTTTACGTGTTACGGTTTAGAATTTAAGATTTATGTTAAAATTTATGGTTTAGGATTTAAGTTTTTGAGTTAAAGTTTTAAATTTAAATTTTAGATTTAAGTTTAAAAATATACATATTTGTGTAATTTTTTTATACTGTCGGTGTATCAAATATTACCTCAAATTATAAATGCGTGTGGATTAAAGTAATAAGAATTTGATTTTTTTTAAGTTTAGTATACTAAATTTAAGTAATGTAAATGACACAACCTTGAAAGAAATTATGTTGAAAGAATATTTAGTTTGACTCGGTTTTAATGTTTATCAGAATTTTATAATTTATAGACACAAGATTTTATGAAGGGTTATATTTCGATATACAAATCGAGTAAAAAATGTTACACAATCCTTCTTTAAAGTCTAAACTTTAAATTATTAAACACAAAACCCTAAACAATAAAATTTAATCTTAAACCATATTATCTAAATTTCTAAACTCTAAACCCTAAATTTAACAACCTTATGTAAACTCATGCATAAAAGTTTTTTTTTTTCATTTCATAAATATATACATTTATAAGAGTGGAAGAAAGAAAAATAATAATAAATAAAAAATGGTAAAGCCATTATATAAATTGATATTAATGGTGTACGTGGGATTATAAAATTTTATCAACAATGGATCAAGTGTTAATTTATTTTAAAAATGTATAATTTATATAATTATTAGATATACTAATTAACTCAATAAGCAAGACAAGGAAATTAACATGTATCTTATTTATTATGTTTCAATATACAATTTATATAAATAATATTGTTAATGTATAATATTTTATTATACAATTATTTATATTATTTTTTCAATTGAATTTATATTATTAAATTAAGTGATGTCAAACTCAATAAGAATACTATAATAATATAAATAAATATTATACTTATATTAACATTCATACAAAATCTTGATCATTGTAAACTAACCATTTTTGTTGAAAAAATATAATGTGATTAAGTATTGTCAACACATTAGTTGATCAAAAGGTTAAATAATTATAAAATATTGAAGAAAGAAAGAAATATGCGTTAGATAAAATTAGACAATAATTAATTCGTTTTATTTTTGTGTTGAATAAGACCACTTCCATCCATTCAAACTTATTTTGGTCATTCCGTGCATTGAGAAATTAGAATGAAAAAAAAAATTCAACCTAAAGTATTAAATGATTTTTTAATTTTTTAATTAATCTTTAAATTTTATTATATCTAAATATTTTTTTTATCTTTTAGAGAGAAGGGTAAAAGTACAATAATAACAAAGTAAAAAATTAAGTATGTGTTATGAATATTTATTTATGTGGAAGTCTATCATGATAAGGATCTTATTAAATGAGATTTGAATTATTTTATCATTAGGAATATTATTTACATTAATTAGAGTTTAATGTATCATGTACTTCTTATGCCTATAAATAGATGATTTACTGAAGGCATTGTACATAAGTCAATATTCAGAATAATACAAATCTCTTTCTTTTCTCTCATCTTATTTTGTTCCTATTTCTTCTTGTTCTTTTCACATTATTTACAACATGTTATCAGCACGAGTTTGCTCAAAAAGATTTTAGTTACAAATCATGCTTTTCCAAAGATTTATCTGATATATTCTTTTTCCATCTTATATATTTCAATTTATAAAATAATATATATACAATAATAAATTAAAACAATATATATAATTAATTTCATGCATATGTTATCAGCAATGTGTTTTTATTTATTTTGTTTAATATTTTGTTTTACTTTGTCATGTTTGGTTATTATAAATTATATGTGGGTTTGTTTTAATTCATACCATACGTATATACAAGGAATTTATATGTTATTTGTTTTAATGGTTTAATCCGAGTATATTAGCTGGACATCCCGTTCTGCGAGGCTACTGGTCTCAAAGGAGATTTTTAAATGACCTTATGAACTGGTTTAACAATGCCACGTATGATGGTTAAATCTTCTTTTCTGTTGTTTTTCGATTATATATTAATTTATAATTAATCTAATTTGATTGTTTGTCTTTTATAGTACATCAATGACAAGTCTTGAAAAGATTGAGTTTGTGGCTCTTGATATTTCCGGAAATAATTATTTATCCTGGATCTTAGATGCCGAAATACACCTAGATGCTGATGGTCTGAGAAATACTATTAAATAGGGGAATGCAGAATCTGCTCAAAATAAAGCCAAAGCCATAATACTTTTTCGTCGTCACCTCCATGAGGGGTTGAAATCAGAATATTTAACGGTGAAAGATCCTCTTATTCTTTGGAATAATCTAAAGGAACGATATGACCACCAAAAAACTGTTATTCTACCTAAAGCTCGATATGACTGGTTGCATCTGAGATTGCAAGATTTTAAATCAGTAAGCGAGTATAACTCTGCTATGTTTCGTATTACTTCACAATTGGAGTTATGTGGTCAAATTATTACTAATGAAGATATGTTAGAGAAAACATACTCCACTTTTCATGCAAACAATGTTGTCCTTCAAACACAATATCGTGAAAAAGGCTTTAAGAAATATTCTGAGTTAATTTCTTGCCTTCTTGTGGCTGAGCAAAACAATGAGCTACTGATGAAGAATCATGAATATCGCCCAACTAGCTCTGCTCCATTCCCTGAAGCGAATGCGACATTCTATAGCGGAAGAAATAAAGGCTACACCAACAATCGTGGTCATAACTATAGGCGTGGTCGTAGTCATAGTCACGGTCGAGGACATAGGCGAGGTGGTCGTTTTAAAAATAACTATACCCACCGTAAGTGGAACAATAAGGATGACAATAGTGTAAAAGATCAATCCAAGAAAGAGGAATCTATGTGTCATCGATGTGGCAGCTTAAATCATTGAGCCCGTGCTTGACGTGTGCCAAAACATCTTGTGAATTTTTACCAACAGTCAATCAATGGTAAAGGAAAAAAAAGTTGAAATAAATTTTGTTTATATCAATGATAAAGATGATTATAGACTTGGAAAAGATGATTATGGCATTACTGGCACTAGCAATTGCGATTATGACTTTACAAATATAGATGTTAATGATTTCCTCATTTCCCCTGAGAAGAATACTTGATTTTTTTGTTTTTGTTTATTATTATTTTAGGAAAAGTCTGTTAGAAAGATATAATATTTTATTAAAAATTATATATATATATATAAGAATAAAATTCATGGATGTTATTTATTTAATTTATATTTTGAATATTTTTGTAACATTTTTTTTGAAGAATATGATTCCGTCACAAATACAATCCGCCAAAAGTGGTGACGATTTATACTTAGCGGACAGTGCAAGTACTCATACTATACTTAAGCACAAGAAATTTTTTTTCCCATTTAACAATGCAAGGGAATAATGTGAGTACTATATCCGGAAGTGCTAATATTATAGAAGGCTCTAGAAGAGCAAATCTGTTATTGTCAAATAGAAATTTATTCCATATTCATAATGCGCTATACTCTCCAAAGTCGCAAAGAAACTTATTAAGTTTCAAAGATATTCGCAATAATGAATATCATATTGAGAGTAGTTGTCAAGGAGATGCTGAATATCTCTATATTACAAGTATAACTCAAGGCAATAAGAAAATTTTAGAAAAATTACATACACTGTCATCCGGATTGTACTACACAAGAATTAGTGCAATTGAAGCACATGTTATTTTAAACTATAAGTTTACTAATAACTTTATTATTTGGCATGACCAGTTAGGCCATCCTGGTTCGATTATGATGCGAAAAATTATTGACAATTCATGTGGTCACTCATTGAAGAACCAACAGATTCTTCAAAGTAATGCCTTTTCATGTGATGCTTGTTCTCAAGGCAAACTAATTATTCGACAATCACCAGCTAAAATAAATTATGAATCTATCAATTTTCTGGAACGGATACATGGTGATATATGTGGGTCCATACACCCTTCTTGTGGACCATTTAGATATTTTCTAGTTTTAATCGATGCATCGACTAAATGGTCACATGTATCCTTGATATCAACCCGCAACTTGGCATTTGCGAGGTTACTTGCTCAGTTGATAAAACTACGAGCACATTTTCCAGATTCCCCTATAAAGACAATTCGTCTTGATAATGCTGGTGAATTTACTTCTCAGACTTTTGATGATTTTTGCATGTCGATTGGAATAAGTGTTGAACACCCTGTAGCGCATGTTCATACACAAAATGGTCTTGCAGAGTCCTTTATCAAACGACTTCAATTAATTGCAAGACCGTTACTAATGAAGTCAAAACTATCGATTTCTGCATGGGGGCATGCCATTTTACATGCAGCATCATTGATTCGCATCAGGCCTGTAAGTTACCATAATATCTCCCCATTATAAATGGTTTTTGGTCAGGAACCAAATATTTCTCATCTTAGAATTTTTGGATGTGCGATATATGTTCCGATTGCTCCACCACAACGCACAAAGATGGGTCCTCAAAGGAGGTTGGGAATATATGTCGGTTTTGAATCCCCTTCGATAGTTAAATATCTTGAGCTTTTGACGGGAAATTTATTTACAGCTCAATTTGCCGATTGTCATTTTAATGAGTCGGTTTTCCCAACATTAGAGGGAGAAAATAAACAGCTGGAAAAAGAAATAAACTGGAATGAATTATCGTTATCTCATTTTGATCCACGTACCCAACAATGTGAACTAGAAGTTCAAAGGATAATTCATTTGCAAAACTTAGCAAATCAATTGCCAGATGCTTTTGCTGACCTTAAAAAAATGACCAAGTCACATATACCAACTGCGAATGCTCCGATTAAAATTGATGTCCCCGAAGGACAAACTCTAGTTGCTAATGAGTCAAACGCACGCCTGAAGCGTAGTAGACCAGTAAGTTCTAAAGATAAAAATCCTCGAAAAAGAAAAAGAGCTATATCCTGTGATGGTCTGTTCGAGGAATCAATGTGTTATGAAAAATCTCGAGAAGAGATTAAAAGGTCTCCAAAAGAGACATTAAACATGAATCAGGTACCTGATAATGATGAGATCTCAATAAATTATGTCATGTCTGGTAACAAGTAGAACCGAAACAAAATCGACGTCGATAATACTTTTGCATGCAATATAGCACTAGAGATTTTGAATAATAATGTGGATCATGAACCATTGTCAATTGAACAATGTAAGGAAAGAGATGATTGGCCAAAATGGAAAGAGACAATTGAAGCGGAACTAAAATCTCTTTCAAAAAGAGAAGTATTCGGGCCTGTAGTCCGTACACCAGAAGGTGTAAAACCTGTGGGGTATAAATGGGTCTTTGTGAGAAAGAGAAATGAAAAATGAGAAATTGCGAGATATAAAGCTCATTTGGTTGCACAAGGATTCTCACAAAGACCTGAAATTGATTATGAAGAAACATACTCCCTAGTGGTGGATGCAACCACTTTTAGATTTTTTATTAGTCTGGCAATAAAAGAAAGACTTAATTTCTGCTTAATGGATGTTGTTACAGCCTATTTGTATGAGCCTCTTGATAATAATATTTATATGAAACTTCCGGAAGGTTTCAAACTGCCTGAAGCAGTTAATTCAGGTTCTCGGAAATATTATTCAATCAAATTGAACAGATCCCTTTATGGATTAAAACAACCTGGGCGCATGTGGTATAATCGCCTCAGTGAATACTTATTAGCAGAAGGCTATAAGAATGATCCAATTTCTCCATGAATTTTTATTAAGAGATTTAGCTCTAGATTTGTCATTATTGCTGTGTATGCTGATGATTTGAATATTATTGGGACTCCTGAAGAGATCTCGTTGAAAGTAGAATGTTTAAAGAAAGAATTTGAAATGAAAGATCTTGGAAAAACAAAATTCTGTCTTGGATTACATATGGAGCACTTAAAGGATGGAATCATTGTGCATTAATCAACATACATAGAAAAAATGCTAAAGAAATTTTACATGCATAACGCACATCCATTGAGCACTCCTATGGTTGTTAGGTCACTTGATGTTAACAAAGATCCATTTCGTCATCGAGAGATGGATGAAGATATTCTTGGTCCAGAAGTGCCATACTTAAGTTCTATTGGTGCATTAATGTATCTTTCTAGTCACACACGACCTGACATCGTTTGTTGTCAATTTGTTGGCAAGATTTAGTTCATGCCCAACCCGAAGACATTAGAATGGGGTCAAACACATATTTCGTTATCTTCAAGGTAAGAAAGACATGAGATTATTTTTCTAATCTATCCAAAACAGAATTGGTTGGTTTTGCGGATGCGGGATACTTATCTGATCTTCATAATGCTCGATCACAAATTGGTTATGTATTTACATACGGTGGTACAACAATTTCTTGGCGCTCAATGAAAAAAACAATTACCTCTACTTCCTCTAATCATGCTGAGATTTTGGCTATTCATGAGGCTAGTCGTGAATGTGTGTGGCTAAGTTCTGTAACCCATCATACTCGTGAAAATTGTGGTTTACACTCTAGAGAAGTAGCTCCGACGGTCCTATATGAGGATAATACGGCATGTATTGCCCAACTTAAGAAAGGATAAATAAAGGGTGATAGAATAAAACACATCTCCCCAAAATTCTTCTTCACTCATGATCTACAAAGGAATGAAGACATTGATGTCCAACAGATTCGTTCATGTGATAATCTAGCAGATTTATTTACCAATGCACTCCCTACTGCTCCATTTGAGAAGTTAATTTATAATATCAGATTGCGTCGTGTCAAAGATCTTATATGATGTATTTATGAGGGGAGCAAAATACGCGTTGTACTCTTTTCCTTATCCATGGTTTTGTCCCATTGGGTTTTCCTGGAAAAGTGTAGAACTAATGTTTTGATATAATAATTGAAAAATGTTTTGGACTGATTTAAAAAGTATTTAAAACATTTACAAAATCCAAACAACTTGAAATTATGTTTAGGGAAGTTTTTAAAAGGGTTTTTAATGTGTTTCAAAGCCAAATTTCTCAAACCTGTCCAGGTGTTTCGAAACACCTTAGGGCGTTTCGAAACAGGGGGCTCCAGTAGCAAAAACGTTTCGAAACGGGCTTACCCTGGACTGAATTTTTTACCCAGCGTTTTGAAACGGGCTAGGCCGTTTCGATACGCCCACGTGGCAATGACCACAACGGTCATAAACCCCAAAGGCTATTTTCCCAACTAACTTTTAAATGCAAGCGTTTCGATACGGGCTTATAGCGTTTCGATACACGTTTCGAAACGGCAAGGGGGTGTTCCGAAACGGGTACCCTGACAGACTGCAACGGCTCTTTCTACATTGAGAGTGTTTCGAAACGGCTTCCAGCGTTTCGAAACGGGGAGCTGCAGAACTGCATTTATGGTGGGAATTAAAGTCCTCAACGGCTCCAATTTGATCCCAACGGCTAGTAACGGCTACAAACTCATTTGGGAGTATAAAAGGGACCTCCAACATCAAGAGAAGGCTAATGCTCATATTGTCAAACATCAAATGATCAAGAAATTGTCTTAGTGCCTAAAGTGTCAATTCTTGTATAGACAAACACTAGTGAGCCAAAATTGTCAAATTTGCTCAAGTGTTTTAGGTTTTGGGTGAGTGCTTCATTGTACAAACAAACACCTATTAGAGGGTTTAAGTTTGCTTTGTTTATCTCTTTGTAAAAGAGGGTTTTGATCAAGGCTTTGGGTAGAAGCTTGATCGTTTGTAAGGGTTACCTCCTAAGCCTAGAAAAGGGGACGAATCAATAGTGGATTGATTGTGAAATCCTTAGTGAGGAGCTAAGGTAGTGGATGTAGACCTTGGTTAGAAGGTTGAACCACTATAAATCATTGTGTCATTTGTCCATTCTAGCTTCCTAAACCCTTCCACCCAAATATCCACCTCTCCACCACTTGGTGAGCTAAATTGGTTGATCGAATCGAGCTCCTCACAACTCAACAATTGGTATCAGAGCTTGGCTCAATCGAAGTGGATTCACATCCTATTGAGAAGATCCGGCAAGCTCGATCACTAGTTCATCAACCGGCTCAAATGGCACAATCTATCGACAAACTGCATTTCTTTGACGGAACCCACTATGCCCATTGGAAGACAAAGATGAAGTTCTTCATAAAATATAGAGATTACAAGCTATGGGATATAGTTGAAGATGGTCCGTTCGTGCCTCAAAGAAGCAAAGCGGAGTGGAGTGCCGACGATCGCAAGAAGATGGAGCTAAATTGCAAAGCCTTGCACATTCTATTTTGTGCATTTGGTCCATCCATCTATGAGAAGATGTCTTCTTGTGAGAATGCCAAGGAGGTATGGGACAAGCTTGAAGTCACATACGAGGGAACCGATGAAGTCAAGGAGACCAAAATTGGGCTCCTAACCTTGGAGTATGAGAACTTCAAAATGGATCCGGAAGAGAACATCGAGAAGATGTTTGATAGGTTCTCCACTATCACCAATGGTCTTAAAGGTTATGGAGAAGCCATCCCGGAGGAAAAGCTTGTTCGAAAGCTCATCTACTCACTTCCCGAGTCATGGGACTCAAAGAGGACCGCCATCATCGAAGCCAAAAATTTAAAGACCTTGAAGCTTGATGAACTCATGGGGTCACTCCTTACTTATCAAATCATGAAGAAGAACAAAGAGGATGAGAAGAAGAGGGAAGAAATTAGAGCTATGGGAGAGAAGAAAATCAAAGGGTTTGGCATCAATGCAAGTGCCATGGCTCTCAAATCCTCCACTTGCCATCATGTCTACTCAAGTGAAGAGGAGGTTGAAGATGAAGAGATAGTTCATCTCTTCAAGAAGTGTGCCCCGTTCATGAAGAAAGCCTTGAGAGAGCTTGAACGAGAACCCAAGAGAAAGGAGATGGCAAGCACTTCAAGCCATAAGAAGAAGGCACATGTGGCTACTTGGAGTGATGAGGACTCCACCGACGATGAACAAGCCAACCTTTGCCTTATGGCCATCGAAGAAGATTCAAGGGTAACTTCTAATTCATCTACTTCATGTTCTTACACTTTTGATGAATTACAATATGCCTATGACGATTTGGTTTTAGATTTTAAAAGCCACATTTTGAAAAACAATAAATTGATTTCAAAGCTAAAAATCCAAAATGATTTGCTTTCTAAAACCAAACTTGAACTTGAAGCAAAACTTGAAGAGTTTGAATTAAAATGTTTTGATTTACAAAAATTGCTTCAAAATGTTCAAGAAGAAAAAGATTTGATTTCCAAAGAGCTTGAAAAGAAAAACAATTTTGGAAAATCAAATTTTTATGTTAGACAATCTAGTGCCCCTAGATTTATTAAAGGAAAATGTTTTAGAAGTATTTGGGTCCCAAAAGGACTTAGTACTTCAATTAAAAAGGATGACATTAAAAAATGGATTCCAAAGGGGACTAAAATTTGTGCTACTAACGTTCATGGATCCAAAGAAATTTGGATACCAAAAATTAATTGATTGTCTATTGCTAGGTGTGATGGAGATGTTCAACAAGTCAAACATTGAGGGAGAGCTCCATGTACACAAGGAAGAACACTTGAAGAAGGAAGGCTTCACATCCTACCTTGAGTTCAAGTGTTGGTAAAAATCTAGTTGCTTTTGATTTTATTTGTTTTATTTTTTTATGTCAACTAGATGATCATATATGATGGACTAATATCTTTGATGATGCTTTGAGTAAGGGGGAGCCATTTTAAAATCAAATTATTGTTTTTGTCAAAATTTTTACCTCTATTGTTCTTTTTTAACTTAATGTTTTAAATTCTTTTTGATATAACAAAAAGGGGGAGAAATGGTTTGAAAAATTGAATTTTCAAATGAATAAGGGGGAGCTTTATTTGAATTAAATTTTTTAAACTCTTATTCACATTTTTAAAGTTAAAAGGGGAGAATCCCAAACATTTTTTCAAGTGAGTTTTATTATATCAAAAAGGGGGAGATTGTAGAACTAATGTTTTGATATAATAATTGAAAAATGTTTTGGACTGATTTAAAAAAGTATTTAAAACATTTACAAAATCCAAACAACTTGAAATTATGTTTAGGGAAGTTTTTAAAAGGGTTTTTAATGTGTTTCAAAGTCAAATTTCTCAAACTTGTCCAGGTGTTTCGAAACACCTTAGGGCGTTTCGAAACAGGAGGCTCCAGTAGCAAAAACGTTTCGAAACAAGTTTCGAAACGGGCTTACCCTGGACTGAATTTTTTGCCCAGCGTTTCGAAACGGGCTAGGCCGTTTCGATACGCCCACGTGGCAATGACCACAACGGTCATAAACCCCAACGGCTATTTTCCCAACTAACTTTTAAATGCAGGCGTTTCGATACGAGCTTATAGCGTTTCGATACGCGTTTCGAAACGACAAGGGGGTGTTCCGAAACGGGTACCCTGACAGACTGCAACGGCTCTTTCTACATTGAGAGTGTTTCGAAACGTCTTCCAGCGTTTCGAAACGGGGAGCTGTAGAACTGCATTTATGGTGGGAATTAAAGTCCTCAACGGCTCCAATTTGATCCCAACGGCTAGTAACGGCTACAAACTCATTTGGGAGTATAAAAGGGACCTCCAAGCATCAAGAGAAGGCTAATGCTCATATTGTCAAACATCAAATGATCAAGAAATTGTCTTAGTGCCTAAAGTGTCAATTCTTGTATAGACAAACACTAGTGAGCCAAAATTGTCAAATTTGCTCAAGTGTTTTAGGTTTTGGGTGATTGCTTCATTGTGCAAACAAACACCTATTAGAGGGTTTAACTTTGCTTTGTTTATCTCTTTGTAAAAGAGGGCTTTGGGTAGAAGCTTGATCGTTTGTAAGGGTTACCTCCTAAGCCTAGAAAAGGGGACGAATCAATAGTGGATTGATTGTGAAATCCTTAGTGGGGAGCTAAGGTAGTGGATGTAGACCTTGGTTAGAAGGTTGAACCACTATAAATCATTGTGTCATTTGTCCATTCTAGCTTCCTAAACCCTTCCACCCAAATATCCACCTCTCCACCACTTGGTGAGCTAAATTGGTTGATCGAATCGAGCTCCTCACAACTCAACAAAAAGGTTTTTAATGAGGTAACATGTTATGCGTATTAAAGATGTGTGTACTCTTTTCCTTTACTAAAGATTTTTTTCTTTCTCTTTCTGGGGTTTTTATCTTAGTAAAGTTTTAACGAGGCACACTGTCTTCATAGACATCCAAGGGGGAGTGTTATGAATATTTATCTATGTGGATGTCTATCATGATAAGGACTTTATCAAAGGAGATTTGAATTATTTTATCATTAGGAAGATTATCTACATTAATTAGAGTTTAATGTATTTTGTACTTCTTATGCCTATAAATAGATGATTTACTGAAGGCATTGTACATAAGTCAATATTCAGAATAATACAAATCTCTTTCTTTTCTCTCATCTTATTTTGTTCTTATTTCTTCTTGTTCTTGTTCTTTTCACATTATTTACAACAATATGATGGAAATATAAAATTTGAGATTTGTATCAGTATTTTAATCTATTTTTATATATCTCTATTATACATTGTGTGACTAAGTTAATCCAACAAGTTAACTAGATGCCAAGTTATAAAAAAGATTAAAAAAATCTTTCTTTAACGATTTATACCTAAGAGAGGGGAAAGTGAAAATTTGTTCTTACTAAGTCTTGAACTCATAACTTAAGAGAAGGGGAAGAAGTCAACAGAGAGCTTTAACTAGAGGAGCAAACGAGTCATTCGGGCCGAGTTCATGTTGGGTCGATTTTTGGTTCGGGTTACTTTCGGTTTAGGTTCGATTCGGGTCTGATTTTAATTTAGTCCGGGTCTATGTTATTTCGGATCAAGTCGGGTTAATATCGGATCGGTTGATTTTTTGGGTCGAGTCAATGTCGGATCGATTGCTTTTCGGGTCGGGTCAATATCAGATCGGCCAGCTTTCAAATTGAGTGAATATATCAATATGATCTTTTAAATGAGAAAATGATATTAAACTATTACTAAAGATATTTATTAATTAGTAATATAACACAAAATGAGAATAAAACATACATATTTAAGGAAATTAAGTTTGGGTTGCTTTCGGTTCGAGTTGCTTTCAGTTTCAGTTATTTTCAGTTTCGGTTAATTTTGATTCGTGTTGAATTTTGGTTTAACTATGTTCGAGTCGATTTTGTTTCGGTTCGGATTCGGGTCATGTTTAAACCATCATGTTGGGTCTATATCGAGTCTTGGGTCAGGTAAATCGGTTTGGGTCTCAGATTTCTGATCAAGTTTGTTAGGTCTAGCTTTAAGTACCATCTGCTCTAGAGATTGTTGACAAAAAAAATTCTTTTTAAATAATGACAAGTATATATATATATATATATGATTATTATCCTATACACTGGCGGTGGAAACTAAAAGTTTCCACAAGCGCTTTAGTTTTAGTGTTTAAGAGTTTAATTTAGGGTGTAGGGTTTAGGGGTTTAGGTGTAGGGATTTAGAATTTAGAGACAGTTGTTAGAATTTAGGGTTTTTAGGCCAGGGTTATTTTTTAGGGTAATATGGTTAGGATATATGTTTAATCTATAAACCCTAAATTATAACCCTAAATTATAAATTTCAACCACAAGCACCTTAATTTTAGGGTTTAGGGTCTTAGTTTAGGGTGTAGGGTTTAGAGGTTTAGGTGTAGGAGTTTAGAATTTAGGGATAGTGGTTAGAATTTAGAGTTTAGGGTTATAATTCAGGTTTTATAACTTAAAACTTAAATCTTAACCTTATTACCCTAAAAACAAAATCCCAACCTCTAAACCCTAAACTCTAAATTCTAACCACTATCATTAAATTTTAAACTCCTACACCTAAACTACTAAACCCTACCATCTAAACTAAAGCCCTAAACCCTAAAACTAAGGCACATGTAGAAACTTTCAGTTTTCAACGACAGTGTATAAGATATAAATCCATATATATATATATATATATTGTTGATATAATCTTCAAATATAACAACCAAACAGCACTATTTAAGTATCGAACACACATTTGGATAGTTTAAATATTATATAAAAAATATCAAAGACGAGAGTAATGAATTTGTATACCACTCCATTTAGAATATATCTTATCTACAGTTTTTTTTACTGAGTTTGATTTCACGAGTCAAACTACACTAACTTAATCGATAAAATTACAAATAAAGACAAATATAATTATAATACCAAAAATGAAAATAAGAATATATTTCTAACTTAAAATATCTTTTCTTTGAAAACATCATATTTAAAAAAATTGCATAACTATCTTATAATTTCTTGACATCATTCTTTTTCACTCAATAAATTAAATTTATTAATAAATTTATATGTTCACATATCATTTACTAAATAAATTTCCATTACATTTTTTGCATAAAACTTTTAATTTCACCCATATCGTGTGTTTGAAAAAATTTAATTATTATAAAATTTTTGATTGAGTTGAAATGACCATCATTTTAAATTGTAAAACATATTAAGTACAATAATATTTTTTGTTCCATACTTTTTATTGTTTTAAGGTGATTACAATCATGGACGGTACTAAATGGGTGGTGGGAGCCTCCAGGGGCTCTTGCCCCCAAATTGAAAAAAAAATTGCCTTTATTTTTTATATTTTAAAAAAAATAGATTAATTTTAAATTTTCTCCCCCACATTTAAAATTTTATATTTTGCACCCACTCTAAATCCTCGCTCATCCCTTATTACAATGTAGTAACTGTTCATGTTTTTGTTAAACTTTTGATAACACACATACACATTGCAGACATAGTTGTTTGAACCAGTATCTTTTAAAATGAACATCAATACATTATCATTTTTATACTAAGACCACACGTTGAGTTTTATACATTCATATAATAAATATTTATTATAATGAACGATGTATTGGGTTAAAGCCTTTAAAATCTTTTAAGTACAAATTTGATCATTAACATTAGGAAAATTCTACAACGGGCGACGGATATTGCTGAACACCACTAACGATGAACACCGTTGAACACCATTAATTTAAAAAAAAACTAAAAAATCATGAGGACTATAATTATAATTAAAATTTATTTTAAAAAATAAAAATTAGATTTAATAAAATTGTTATACAAAACCATTTACAAAAAATTACATAAAAAAGCTTTACAAAGTCGTTATATAATGACGACAGAAGAACTCTGCTTAAAGTAGCCATCTTCAAAGTTTGAATTGAATTTCTTGAAACATTCTTTAGCTTCTCCATCGGTCATCAGAGCCGTTAGATTCTCAGGCAATGAATCGAACACTTTTCCCCAAGCTAACCGCTCGTAGTTCGCCGTGAACTGCCTCACCTTAGCTTCATGTTTATCTAACCATTCTTCGCCGAGTAAATGCATGAGATTCGATGTACGGACTCCGAAGATTATGTGCTGGAGATTGTTGGCAAGAAATAGGTAGGAAAGCGAGACGTATTTGTAGTGTGTAGAATTAATGTTTTGATATAATAATTGAAAAATGTTTTGGACGAATTTGAAAAGAATTTAAAACTTGGTTTTAAGTCCAAACAACTTGAAATTATGTTTGGGGTATTTTAAAAGGTTTTTGGCAATGTTTTTACTAATTTTAATGAGCCAAACTTGACTTTTCAAGCTACCCGTACCGATACGGTCCAACCCGTATCGATACCTTTTTGCCCAGTCTGGTCACTGCCAAAACCCGTATCGAAACAAGCTTGGCCGTTTCGATACGATGAGGGATCGTTTCGATACGCTTGGTAAGCGTATCGATCCCCTTTTAACAACCCAACGGCTATTTTCCCAACGGTCATTTAAATGTGAAACCGTACCGATACGCCCTCAAGCGTATCGATACGCCTAGGCTGGCTAGAGCCCAACGGCTAGTTTCTGATGAAGGCCATACCGATACGGGTCCAAGCGTATCGATACGGAAGGCTGCAGAACAGTATTAATGAAGGGAAATAAAGTCCTCAACGGCTCCAAATCATCCCCAACGGCTAGTAACGGCTATAAACTCATCAAGGAGTATAAAAGGGACCTCCAAGAATCAAGATATGGTTAATGCTTCAATTATCAATCAACAAATGATCAAAAAATGTCTTTGTACTTAAATTGTCAATTCTTGTATATACAAACACTAGTGAGCCAAAATTGTTAAATTTGCTCAAGTGTTTTAGGTTTTGGGTGAGTGCTTTAATTGTGCAAACAAACACCTATTAGAGGGATTTGTGTTTGCTTTTCTTATCTCTTTGTAAAAGAGGGTTTGATCAAGGCTTTGAGTAGAAAGTTTGATCGGTGTAAAAGGGTTTCCTCCTAAGCCTAGAAAAAGGGGACGAATCAATAGTGGATTGATTGGAAATCCTTAGTGGGAAGCTAAGGTAGTGGATGTAGACATTGGTTAGAAGATTGAACCACTCTAAAATCATTGTGTCAATCTTTTTAGCTTCCACACCACCTCCACCCAAAAATCCACCTCTCCACCACTTGGTGAGCCATATCGGTTGAACGAATCGAGCTCCTTACAACTCAACAATTGGTATCAGAGCTTGGCTCAATCGAAGGGGATTCACATCCTATTGAGAAGATCCGGCAAGCTCGATCCTATTTCATCAACCGGATCAAATGACACAATCAATCGACAAATCGCCTTTCCTTGACGGAACCCACTATGCCCATTGGAAGACAAAGATGAAGTTCTTCATCAAATCAAGAGACTACAAGCTATGGGACATAGTTGAAGATGGTCCGTTCGTGCCTTAACGAATCAAATCGGAGTGGAGTGCCGATAATCGCAAGAAGATGGAACTAAATTGCAAAGCCTTGCACATCCTCTTTTGTGCATTTGGCCCATCCATCTATGAGAAGATGTCTTCTTGTGAGAGTGCCAAGGTGGTATGGGACAAGCTTGAAGTCACATACGAGGGAACCGATGAAGTCAAGGAGACCAAGATTGGGCTCCTCACCTTAGAGTATGAGAACTTCAAGATGGATCCGGAAGAGAACATCGAGAAGATGTTTGATAGGTTCTCCACCATCACTAATGGTCTTAAAGGTTATGAAGAAGCCATCCCGGAAGAGAAGCTTGTCCGAAAGCTCATCTACTCACTTCCCGAGTCATGGGACTCAAAGAGGACCGCCATCATCGAGGCAAAGAATTTGAAGACTTTGAAGCTTGATGAACTCATGGGGTCACTCCTTACTCATCAAATCATGAAGAAGAACAAGGAAGATGAGAAGAAGAGGGAAGAAATTAGAGTTATGGGAGAGAAAAAGCTTAAGGGGCTTGGCATCAACACCAATGCCATGGCTCTCAAATCCTCCACTTGCAATCATGTCTATTCAAGTGAAGAGGAGGATGAAGAAGAAGAGATAGTTCATCTCTTCAAGAAGTGTGCCCGTTCATGAAGAAAGCTTTGAGGGAGCTTGAACGTGATTCCAAGAAAAAGGAGATGGCAAGCACTTCAAGCCATAAGAAGAAGGCACATGTGGCTACTTGGAGTGATGAGGACTCCACTGACGATGAACAAGCCAACCTTTTCCTTTATGGCCATCGAAGAAGATTCAAGGGTAACTTTTAATTCATCTACTTCATGTTCTTACTCTTTTGATGAATTACAAGATGACTATGATGATTTGGTTTTAGACTTTAAAAATCACATTTTGAAAAATAATAAAGTGATTTCAAAGTTGAAAATTCAAAATGATTTGATTTCTAAAACAAAACTTTAACTTGAAGCAAAATTCAAGGAGTTTGAACTAAAATGCTTTGATTTACAAAAATTGCTTCAAAAAGTTCAAGAAGAAAAAGATTTGATTTCCAAAGAGCTAGAAAAGAAAAACAATTTTGGAAAATCAAATTTCTATGTAAGACAATCTAGTGCCCCTAGATTTGTAAAAGGAAAATGTTTTAGAAGTGTTTGGGTTCCAAAAGGACTTAGCACTTCAATTAAAAAGGATGACATTGAAAAATGGATTCCTAAGGGGACTAAAATTTGTGCTACTAACGTTTATGGATCCAAAGCAATTTGGATACCAAAAATCACTTGATTGTCTTTTGCAAGGTGTGATGGAGATGTTCAACAAGTCAAACATTGAGGGGGAGCTCCATGCACACAAGGAAGAACACTTGAAGAAGAAGGCTTCACATCCTCACTTGGGTTCAAGTGTTGGTAAAAATCTAGTTGTTTTTTATTTCATTTGATTTATTTCTTTTTATTTCAACTAGATGATCATATATGTTGGACTAACACTTTTATTGATGCTTTGAGTAAGGGGGGGCCATTTTAAAACCAAATTCTTATTTTTGTCAAATTTTACCTCTATTGTTATTTTAAACTTAATGTTTTAAATTCTTTTTGATATAACAAAAAGGGGGAGAAATTAGTTTGAAAAATTGAATTTTCAAATGAATAAGGGGGAGCTTTAATTGATTTCATATCTTTAATCTCTTATTCACCTTTTTAAACTTAAAGTGGGAGAATCCCAAACAATTTTTCAAGTTAGTTTTATTATATAAAAAATGGAGAGATTGTAGAACTAATGTTTTGATATAATAATTGAAAAATGTTTTGGACGAATTTGAAAAGAATTTAAAACTTGGTTTTAAGTCCAAACAACTTGAAATTATGTTTGAGGTATTTTAAAAGGTTTTTGGCAATGTTTTTACTAATTTTAAAGAGCTAAACTTGACTTTTCAAGCTACACGTACCGATACGGTCTAACTCGTATCGATATCTTTTTGCCCAGTTTGGTCACTGCCAAAACCCTTATCGAAACAGGCTTGGCCGTTTCGATACGGTGAGGGATCGTTTCGATACGTCTGGTAAGCGTATTGATCCCCTTTTAACAACCCCAAACGGCTATTTTCCCAACGGTCATTTAAATGTGAAACCGTGCCGATACGCCCTCAAGCGTATCGATACGCCTAGGCTGGCTAGAGCCCAACGGCTAGTTTCTGATGAAGGTCGTACCGATACGGGTCCAAGCGTATCGATACGGAAGGCCGCAGAACATCATTAATGAAGGGAAATAAAGTCCTCAACGGCTTCAAATCATCCCCAACGACTAGTAACGGCTATAAACTCATCAAGGAGTATAAAAGGGACCTCCAAGCATCAAGATATGGTTAATGCTTCAATTGTCAATCAACAAATGATCAAAAAGTGTCTTTGTACTTAAATTGTCAATTCTTGTATAGACAAACACTAGTGAGCCAAAATTGTCAAATTTGCTCAAGTGTTTTAGGTTTTGGGTGAGTGCTTTAATTGTGCAAACAAACACCTATTAGAGGGATTTGTGTTTGCTTTTCTTATCTCTTTGTTAAAGAGGGTTTGATCAAGGCTTTGAGTAGAAAACTTGATCGGTGTAAAAGGGTTTCCTCCTAAGCCTAGAAAAGGGGACGAATCAATAGTGGATTGATTGGAAATCCTTAGTGGGAAGCTAAGGTAGTGGATGTAGACCTTGGTTAGAAGGTTGAAACATTCTAAAATTATTGTGTCAATTATCTTTTTAGCTTCCACAACACCTCCACCCAAAAATCCACCTCTCCACCACTTGGTGAGACATATCGGTTGAACGAATCGAGCTCCTTACAACTCAACATAGTGCTTTGACTTGTTGTCGAGTTTGCAAAGTAGAAGGAGGATTAGCCACGCAATGCGGACGGATATCGCAATCGGAGACTCGTCGGAATCCAGACTGTCGAAGAAATCTTCTGGTAACGCTGCTCTTGCCGGCGGCGGCCAGTCCGAGATAACGTCAGTGAGGATGTTACCGTAATCGGCTAGGAGAGTGAGGTAATTCATCGAGTACATCCTTAAAGGATGCAGACCGCCGTCTGGAATCATCGCTTTGGACGAGTCCTTTTGGATTGTGGACTCGAAATCAGTCAACAACGAAAGCACCGACTCATTGAGTCGAACCAGCGAGTTCAGAGCTTGTAATCGGACAGCTGAAGCTGATTCAAAAGCAAAGATGGTTACAATCTCTTGCCAGTCCTCTGAAATAACGGTGTACATATCGAGAACATAGAACATTTTCTCCATCCGTGATTTTCTGGTCTTGGCGACGATTTTCGAGAAAACAAACGGAATCATGGTTCCTTCTTTTGAAATGTCATCGGCTCTGATGACCGATGGAGAAGCTAAAGAATGTTTCAAGAAATTCAATTCAAGCTTTGAAGATGCCTACTTTAAGCAGAGTTCTTATGTCGTGCCCGATCTGAAACTGCGAGACAAAATCAAAGTTTTCATCGGGATGAAACTGGTCGAAGTTTACGGGGAGTTCCATGATACTCATAAATTAACGGTTGGAGATGAAAGTAGAACGAAATCATTTGTTAGATTTTCGCCTGAAGATGTAGGGGATTACTTGTCGAATTTATATTAATTCTGAAAGTTCATCTCCATCTTCTTCAACATCGTCTCGTCATGGGTGGCATATGCACTCACCGTTAAGATCGTAGAGTTTTTCACCTGTGAATTTTAGAAAGAAAACAGTAAATGGCGATTTTATGTGATCGTCATTATGTAACGACTTTGTAAAAAAGCACAATTTTTTAAAACGGTTTTGTATAACAATTTTATTAAATTTAATTTTTATTTTTTTAAAAATAAATTTTAATTACAATTATAGTCCTCATGATTTTTAGTTTTTTAAAAAAATTAATGGTGTTCAGCGGTGTTCATCGTTAGTGGTGTTCAACAATATTCGTCGCACGTGGTAGACTCATCCTTAACATTATCGTTCATTTTACAACATTTTTATGTAATTTTTCCTTCATCCACCACATAATGACATAAAATGTTACAAAATCTAATTTAAATAAAGATCCCTAGATCATTCCTATGAAGATTCACCTCTAAAAACCATAGCTCATTTAAAAATTATTTTTCAATCCATTGAATGGTTTCACACTTTTACCGGTAAAAGATGATATTGTCCTTTTAAATTTTTTCAAATTTAAATAGTGTAGCTTACAGATATATGTGAATTTATACAAATTTAAATAAACTAAAAACAATAACTTATAATTGAATTAAAATAAAAGAATACTCAATTGCATAAAAATTATCATTACTCTCCTCTCCCGTAAAAATGTACTATTAGTTAAAAAAAATAAACTTATTTTCAAATATTTTTACTTTTTTACCCACACAGGTAATGAAAAAGGATGATAACATGGCAGGTTTTTGGCTGCCCTTAGTGCGAGTCGAAATTTTAAAATTTTAACTTGATTTTAAAATAAAAATATTAAATATAATATATAAAAATATAATAAATATATATAGTTATAAATAAACTAGATTAAGTCAATTTTTTTTATCTGAACTTAAATTCAACCGAACTTAATTTTTCCTTCAAAATTGGTCGGAACCTAACAAAACCAGATAATTTTGCCATCCGTAGATGAAAACTAATCTTCGTTGTTGTTATTCTTCTCTCACAATAAAATGAATCGTAGGTGAAAAATAATGAGGACTAGCATTTTTGACCGCGCCGCCTAGGAAATGGATGTCACAAGAAGGACCAACTTGCTACTTGCTACTTGCTAGTATGTCAAGCAACAATCTGTCAGTTTTCATATTTAATTATTTTGTATATAAAAATCGGATAATTATGCCATGGGTGGATCGACTTTTTGACAAAAAGAAAAGCTTAAAAATTAAATTTAAATTAGAAAAGACATCAAAAATGAGGTTCATGCACATTCCCAAACATTAATTAAAAGCCTGGGCAATAATATGTAGAATGCAATTTAGGGTAAAATAGACTAATAGTCATTAAATTATGAAAAAACGATTGTTTGAGTTACTGATAATTTAAAAGTTAAAAAATGTCATTAAATTTTATCAAAATGTTATAAAATAATCATTAAATTTTATTAAATTGTTGTATTATTTTATGATGACCATTTTATAATAATTTGTTAAATTTAATGATTATTTTATAACTTTTGAAATGATAAAGATAAAAACGATTTTCCCCATAATTTATTACTGTGAGTGTTTTTTTTATCTTATAACATATTATTTATTCTCTAGTTTAAGCTTTTTAGTTGCCCCATTTTTGTTTGTACCTTAATACTTATTCAAAACCTAGGCCACTTCATTATTTAGATTACAAGTTAGATTTTCATGCCCACTTGTTTTAACTGAGGAGATGAACGTGGACGATATTCTTGTTTGTCATATGATTATAAAATTTTACCTACTTTGATGTAAATACTTGAAAAAATTGAGTTTGAAATGTGGAAATTAAATATGTTTGGTCTAAACAAGAAAACAAATATATTAAATTAAGTGAAGTTTTAGTTTGGTGCTTGATTTAATTATTTTCATATAATCAATTAAGAATATATATTTAATAATAACCGATAGTTCTATTGTTATAATGATCAAGTGATACTGGCTAGGGGTGTTCGCGGTTAACCAAAATACTATAACAGTTAACCTATAAATTATGTTTTTAGTGCAAAAGTTATATGTTCTTGATGTAATTAGAAGGAAAATACATAGAGAATGTGCCTAAGAATGCATAGAAAATTAGAGATTCATTTTTAATGGTTAACCAACGGTTAACCGTGAACACCCCTAATACTGGCATCCTCTTAAAAATAATTTAATTCTTATCTCTCTCCCAATTATCAAATAAAAAATATTCTTGTAAATTTTTATAAAAATCAAATTCTTAATTAATAAAAAAATGTTTAGAATGTTGTATAGAATTAAATAAAAAATATATTTTAAAGTCCAACTTTTTTTAATAACATAACCATAAATATTAAGTGAAGGGAAAATATTCCATGCATTGCGGTAGAAACAAAAAGTTTTTAAAAGTTTTAAGGTTTAGAGATTTAGTTTAGAGTTTAAGGGTTTATGTTTAGGTGTTTAGAATTTATGGTTTATGGTTAGAATTTAAGGTTTAGAGTTTAGGGTTTAGGATAATATGTTAGGGATTTAGGTTTTAATATATATATATATATATATATATATATATCGATTGGACTCATATCCAACTCAACTTGAATTGACTCAAAGATTCAAAGGTTAATCCGAATAAAAACCTACCGATATGATATTAACTCGACTCGAAAACTGATCGATCTAATATTGATATTATTCGAAACTCGACCAATCTGATGTTGATCTGACCTAAAAATTGATCATCTAATAGTGACATTATCCTAAACTCGACCAATTTGATATTTTTTTGAAAGCTAAGGTGATTACAAGTAGTATCCGTTCTAAATATACTCTCAACCATTTGACAATGCATGCTTAATCACTGAGGCAAGTTGGTTCGTGCGACCAATCTGATATTTACCTGACCTAAATCCTGACCGATTCGATATTACCCAAAATTTAACTAATATGATATTGATCTAAACTGAATAGTAACCGATCTGATATTGACTCGACCTGAAAAATCAACCGATCTAATATCCAGCTCGACTTACCATAGACTCAAACTTTATCTGAACTAAATACCTTGTATTTATCGAGTAGTTTTGTGAGAGAGCTTTACTATGTCGCACTAATAGTTTATTTGAGAAACATTATAAGTATGCGTTTCGTGACTTTGATTATTATGTTATCATTGAGTTTTAAGAAACTATTGGAGAATGCTTAGGGTAGAGCTTATGGCTATAATATTATATGAGGAGCTTCTATAACTAGCGTTTGTAGTTCAGTTGATGATTCGTGTCTCTTGTACTAAAGAGTAGTATATTAAATTTCTCTCAAAGAAAAGCTCGCAAACTGCATAAACAACACTTATGTTATCGTCTACATTTTGTTTCTAACACTTTTACTAAAATAAATAAATTTATTTCTAGAATTTTAAAATCTTTAATAAAAATGAATTATTCTTATAAATTTCTTAGGATGAGTCTACCACGTGCGACAAACACCGATGAACACCACTAATGATGAACACCGATGAACACCATTAAATTAATTAATAAAGATTTAAAATTTTAAGGACCCATCATACAATTAAGAATTATTTTTAAAAATTCAATTAAATTATTTTTTATATATATTAAAATTTTATTTTTTTAATAAGGGTAAACTATATATTTAGTACCTCACTTATTTTCGTATTTCAATTGAACCCTCATTATTTAAATATTATTTTAATTTGACCCTATTCTTTATAAAAAATAATTTAACCCTTAACCATCAACCTAAAACCCTAAACTATTAAACCTTAAACCTATACCCTAAACCATATACCATTAAAAATAATTTAACCCTTAACCATCAACCTATACCCTAAACTATTCATTAGTCATAGGTTATCTCGCAAAAAGGTTCTTGTTGTTATTGATGATGTTGATAACATACAACACCTAAAATGCTTGGTTTGGTTTAGGGAGCAGAATCATTGTAACAACTAGAGATGAACATTTGCTGCGGTCCTACCGAGTTGATGATGTTTATAAGCCTACAACATTGAATGTCAATGATTCACTTCGACTTTTCAATTTGACAGCTTTTGGTTGTGAGATAGTGTCAGAAGAGGATTTCATTAAGCTTGCTGAACATGTTGTACATTATGCTGGTGGTCTCCCCTTAGCTCTTGAAGTTTTGGGTTCTTTTTTGTGCATTCTCCTGATATAGGTGTAGATAGAATCAGTTACTTGCTAAAGACATGTTTAGGGAAGGAAGCTTTTTTTCAGATGAAAACCGTGGCATCCACTATCGTGTTCATGTATGATGTATCGGTAATCGGATGAAACTCCGATTGTTTCGGCTGTGTCCATTATTCTGCACACCAAGGACGGACTGCTGGCTAGGATCTCCACTAGATGAGACAGAGTAGAAAGCAGTAGGACCAGATGGATCGAATATGGGAGCGAAATTGTATAAAGGGCAGGAAGATCGAATCTCCTAGAAAAGATTCGAGTTTAATTAATTTTGATATATATAAAAAATAATTTAATTGAATTTTTTAGGAGAACTCAACAATTCATTGAATTGAATTGAATCGATGATGGTGAAATTATTTTTAATGGTATATGGTTTAGGGTATAGGTTTAAGGTTTAATAGTTTAGGGTTTTAGGTTGATAGTTAAGGGTTAAATTATTTTTTTATAAAGAATAGGGTCAAATTAAAATAATATTTAAATAATGAGGGTTCAATTGAAATACGAAAATAAGTGAGGTACTAAATATATAGTTTACCCTTATTAAAAAAATAAAATTTTAATATATATAAAAAATAATTTAATTGAATTTTTAAAAATAATTCTTAATTGTATGATGGGTCCTTAAAATTTTAAATCTTTATTAATTAATTTAATGATGTTCATCGGTGTTCATCATTTTCATCGGTGTTCGTCCCACGTTGTAGAATTTTCCAATTTCTTATCCAAGGACATTCTCAATATTCGTGTCATGAAATTCTTTTCGATAATATCATCATCAAGCCTAAAAGGCTAGCAAAATGTTGACCGAAGAACAAATTTCTTTTAAGACCTATTCTTTAGTTTTGTATGACTCACTAAATCAATCCCCCCCTCGTGCAACTATAGTGGTCCAAATAATTAAAATGGTAAGAAGATCTTATCAAATAGCTTGCTTTTTGGGAAGAAAGTTTGAAATATTCACCATTTCAATCACGGGTGAAACTTTAATTGTAATGCCTTTGAAACCACATAAATACGCTAATCTAAAAGGAAATTTAAATACTTTTTTGGTTTTCAAGGTATCCACTAGAACAAATTTAGTTATTAATTCTTTCGTATTATGTTAGCCTATATAAGAGTGGATGTTAACCACAATTTTTTTTATATAATCACATGTATCCAACTTATTGGCCAACTAATTCGAATCGAATTTTGCAGAGATTCATTATGGGGTGACCCTTCCAACCAAATTTTCTCCATTAACAACATCATGATTCGAACCAATTATCTTACTTAAGAGACATAACGCCTCATCCCACTAGACCCTATATTGTATTGATAAGATACGAATACGGAGAAAAAATGAGGACTAAAATGACAATTTTCAAAATTAGGGTACGAGTATGAAAAATATATAATAAATTTTATATTCTAAAAAAATAAGAAAAAAATCATATGAGCATGAATCGCACAGACTTGTATACTTTCATGTGACCAAGAGAAAGAAGAAGAAAAATAGAAAAAATTAAAAACAGAGATGAAATATTTGCAACCAAAGTCATACCTAATATATCACCAATATAATAACATATCAGATATATGATACGACTTTAAATTGTAGTACATTTAGTTTATAGACGACCAACTATTTGTTGATACACTGACCACAAATTATAAAACTGTTTAGAAAATATGAAAAACGAAAACCCAAACTTAAAATTATTACCAATTTCAATTTGATTTGACATTTTTCCGACGATCCACATTCAGATTTACAATCTGTATCTTCCAGAAGTGTCCAAGAATTGCTTTAACACTGGACTACATAGGCACTGAGATGAATCAATTAAACATGCATCCGCTATTGTCCCTGCCTTTGCTACCTTCTACTGTCAAGTGGGTCAAAAGTCCCTTTATCCACTGATGAAATCATCAAGCTGACGGAAGACATTGAAAAAAATTTTCTGGTCTGACCTGGCCGCCATGGCCCACTTGTTCCTTTGACTCACGTGTAGCTACCTCATTGGAGGGTCCAAATAACGACCAAATAATGCTGGTTTGAAAACCCTTTGTAATAAATTCATTCCCCTATATATATATATCCCCAATGCTTTGAAATCTTTCTCCTATGACAATTACATAACCATATTCAAAGAGAAATTAACATGGATTCTTCATATTCTCAATTCTCTCCCGAATCATCTTCTTCATGCGTTTCTCAAGAGAATTCATTCAATTACCCTCATAACCAAGCTCTTCCCTTCAATGAAAACGACTCTCAGGAGATGCTGCTCTTCGGGGTCCTAAACGAAGCTCCGGCGAGCTCTTTCGATGATCACGAAGTGAGCTCGGAAACGAAGGAAGAGGAGGTTTCTTACCGAGGTGTGAGGAGAAGGCCGTGGGGGAAATATGCAGCTGAAATAAGGGATTCGACGAGGAATGGTGTTCGGGTTTGGCTTGGAACATTTGATACAGCCGAAGCTGCTGCTTTAGCTTATGATCAAGCTGCATTGGCAATGCGAGGTTCGATGGCTGTACTCAATTTCTCGATCGATAAAGTCTACGAATCGCTTAGAGAAATGGACTATCGATTCGAACAAGGCTGCTCGCCGGTTTTAACGATGAAGAAAAGGCACTCCTTGAGGACTAAAAAGGGGACGTCGACGATGAAGAAGGTGAAGAAAGAGAAGGAGGAAAATGTGGTGGTGTTTGAGGATTTAGGTGTTGATTACTTGGAGGAACTTCTTAGCATTTCCGAGAGTTCTACTCTCTGGTAAATTACTTCCATTAATTAACATTTTTTTAAATAAAAAAATGATTGCATGAATCCAACTCTAAATCCGTTCTTTTCTTTCGGTTTAGATATAGAATAGGGTAAACTACACAGTTGACCGCTGAACTATGGGATTGGTGTCAAAATAACTACTATATTATTTTTCGTCGCAAATGCACCACACAACTATTTAAATGGTGCCACGTTAGCCACACGCCGTAAAAAAAACGAAAAAGTTGACGGAACTGTTAAAAAAATTGGTATAATTACACATTTGGTCCTCTATATTTTATACAATATATCAATTTAGTCCTAATTTTAATCTAATAAAATAAATTAATTATTCAATAAGATGGTGATCGTGTAAATTGATATATTGTATAATTGATATATTTTATTAGATTAAAATTAGGACTAAATTGATATATTGTATAAAATATAGAGGACCAAATGTGTAATTATACCAATTTTTTTAACAGTTCCGTCAACTTTTTCGTTTTTTTAACGGCGTGTGGCTAACGTGGCACCATTTAAATAGTTGTGTGGTGCATTTGCGACGAAAAATAATATAGTGGTCATTTTGACACCAACCCCATAGTTCAGTGGTCAACTGTGTAGTTTACCCTATAGAATAATAACACAGTTTTTTTTCTTTCTGGTTTAGGATAATTGCTTTTGTAAATGTTGAATAGGATGAAGGATTAAAGTTTTTTTAGGACAATGAGTTTTTTAAAAAGTCAACTTGTGCAAGTGGACAATATCTTTATTTGCAACCTTCGCTTTCATGTTCCATTAAGTTGGAACTTGATAGTGACAATTATTGTCTTCGTTGTTGGTTCATTGCAATTAAAAAAAACTGTACGTGACTTCATTTGATGTAATTTTGTCCCAAGATATATATCATTGTCAATTTCCTTTTTTTTCCTATACGAAACCAACAGCATGGATTAAAAACATATATATTACAGACATGTCCCGACATTTTGGTTCCAAAAATCACTCATATTATAAAAAAACTCCAATGATATCAAAGTGTGTTTTTAAGTAAACTATTAATGGAAAAAATATATCGATTCCCTTTCCTTGAAAAAGATATTGAAAACAACTATAAACATATAAACTAATGTGTAGAATGTATGTTTAAATAAAAAAAAATATATACGAGCAACTAATTGAAATAGTAGGATGATACACTAAATTTCTTAAGCAAGGTAAGAGACTTGAATTATGACGTGAATAAAACAAATAAAATTAGAAGAGTCGCTCATGATGTATCTTTGCAATATTTTATTTGGATGGGAGCCTAATTCTTATTCAAATACTTTTGTGTGGCAGCTATGGGTGATAACGAGCCGAGCAAAGCCCGAGTCTGGCCAGGCTCGGCTCGAAAACAATATTATTAGGCTCGGTTCAGCTCGGGCTCACTACACCAGATTTGGTATATAGCGGCGCTTTTGGTGGCGTTTTTATGGAAAACGCCGCGAATATTATACTTATCACGGCGTTTACAGTATAAACGCCACAAAATAACAAATTTCGCGGCGTTTTTACTACAAACGCCGCTAAAGAGTAACATATAGTGGCGTTTGTGTAAAAAACGCCGCAATAGATATGGTTTTAGTGGCGTTTGTGAATACAAACGCCGCAATAGGTCTAATTTTGGCGTCGTTTATTGTAAACGCCGCTATAGGTCTAACTTTAGCGGCGTTTGATTTTATAAACTCCGCAATAAGTATATTTTTAGCAGCATTTCAATTACAAACGCCGCGGTAGGAAAATGAAATAGAAAATTAAAAAAAAAACATGGTATTAAATGGAAAAAGGAAAGAAAAAAGTAAAAGCTAATAATATAAATCGCGGAATTTAAATCCTATTCAAATGCGAAGCCCCTATTTGCTCTCAAACCATAGCGTCGCCGTCATTCTCCACATCGTCGTCGTTGCTCCGGTGATCACTCCGGCAAGCCAAATCCACAAAGATGAAGCTCTCATCCCATTCTCCGTTTCTAACGGTTTGGTTAGCAAAGAAAGGGCTCGAAATGACGCACAAAAGAGCCCAATGGCTCAAACGTTGTAGAGGCCGGATCTGTTCTGTCCACCGTTGGATGGTCTTAGTTCCGACGTATGTCACTCCCCGATGCACGGACCACATTTTGACCGTTCGGATCGTCGTTCAGAGACCCCGGCCACCTGGAGCCACCATGGCCGAATGGATAAGATCCTCTTCTATTTTCCTTTCTTTTCTCCTTTCTATGTTTGTTGTTGACTGTGAGATATTCAACAAATTGGTGCTATTAAGGAGCGTTGGAGATCCGTTTAACTTTTTGGCTTTATTGATAAGGTTAGATTCTTCATCTAAATCTTCTCTGTTGAATTTTTGGCAGCTGAATTTTTTTCCATTGAATATCGATTTGTATGTGCTTCTTAGATCTGATGCTGATTAATGTTTCTTAGTGTTCTTTTTTTGTTAATTGTTGCATCTTTTGCTTATTGGTGAAGTGGATTGTGTAATTTCGATGACAGTAGTGGTACTACGGAAATAGAATTAAATTTAGGTTTTTATTACAAACATAGGATAAATCCAATTGGTTGTTGCTTCTGTTTGGTTTGAGAGAAATTGAGGGAAAAGGGATTGAAAAGTGAATTAGAGTGGATATAACGTGGTAAAGGGGGAGAAACTTTACTAATTATATAAACTCCTATCCTCTTAAGTGTGAGAAACTCTCATCAATGTGTGTGTGAGTGTGTAATAGATAGCTGATAGCTTATTTTTGCAGCTCATTACTAACAACTTGGCTAACTTATTGTAACATAATTCAACAACCAGCTACGGACTGAGCACTTTATTCTGTTGTCCAGTTAGATCGTTTTGGGGTTAAGAAATCAGATAGTTTTAGGATCATTTCTAATTTTTCTTGTTAAATTTATTGCTAGTATTTTTACACGAGAGAGGTATTTGAAACTCAGTTTTGAATTTTAAAAATATGTTGCTGATCTGGGAAGCTGGCCAAATGTTTGCTTCTATTCTATTTTAAATTGCATTTTTTGTTGTACAAGGTTGTCTCTTGGCCAAATGTGTTTGACTTTTAAATGATCTTTATGGTGGTTGCTATTATTAGTATCCCAAGGAACTACTTTTTATCTTGCTAGATTTCAATAAATATAAATCTGGCAAAAGAGGTTGAACTGAAAAGGCGAGAGGAGGTAATTTCTGTTGTCTGCTTGAAATCGAGCAAGGCTAGCTGATGAAATATAAATCTGGTGCTTACGAACAATTATTTGTGGCATTTGGTATCAACATTAATATGTTACTCCTTTCATAATGTAGATATAGTTATATGCATTCGTGAATTACTTGTAAATAATGCTAACTTGGCAAAAAAACCATAATTTTTGAATCTCAATTTCTGAATCATGTTTTAGTTTAATTTATTTATTTCTGTCTGAAGGCCTGTATAATATTTTATGTTCTTGACTTCTCAATTGCTGCCCTTTTCATTGTGAAAACACTAAATTATGCAAATATTTAATTTCATATGTAAGTGGTGTTGTCTGCAGGGTGGTTTTGCAGTTCTTGTTTTCAGAATAAATTGTTCTCATACTAAATGAGTGTTATCTTTGTATCATGCAGGAACTAAGGAAGAGAGAGGAAGCAATAAAAAAAGGTAGGTTCTTTTTTTATTTTTGATGCTTGGTGATTTTGTGCATTACCAATTTTATTCGCATATAAGCTTTACATTTGCCTTGGCAGCTGGAATAGTGATAGAGGTGAAAAATTGGCCAGCGTTTTTCCCAATTATCCATAACGACATCGCAAATAAAATACCAATCCACCTTCAAACAATCATGTATATTGCTTTCTCAACATTGATAGGTGAGTTGAAGTTCAAGAGTTTTTCTTTTCTTTCTTTTTTTAAAAATAAAAGTTTCAATATTTTAAGCATCACAGTGCTTCGATTTTGGTTTTCGATTTTCCTTTTATAGGTTTGAGATCCACATAATGATTAGCTTTGTAATTAGTTGTTAGAATTAGAAGATTAAATTGTTCATTTGAAAAATTGGAGCCTTGTTAATAGTAGTTATGTGTAATGTTCTTTTTATTTCAGTTCATGCGAGTATGGTTTAAAAACTAGATAAAGGCACTGAACCAATACTTATTTGGTTACTGCATTTGCTTTCTTTCACTTTTGTTATGAGCTTATTCTCTTTTAAATTTTCATGTTATCTAAATTTGGGTGTTATTGTTTTGTGCATCAGGAGTTGCTGGGCGTGCTGCATCTGCGATATGATTATTCAGCAACTTTGGGTGTTATTGTTATTTGGTTCCTCTACCACATCCAAGGTCACCGCAAAATTTTAGTGGAAGGATTCTTTAGTTTAAGGATGGACTTTAATGTGCCTATTTTTTTTTCATAAAATGTTATCAGTTCTTAATGAAATTGGAAGAGAAATTTATTCAACGGATCACATTTTTCTCTTTAGTTTATGGATAGACTTTAATGTAATGCATTTTTATTATATAATATGTATGTTTTATTTGATTTTTTTTTTGAAACATGGTGTTATTGGCGGCGTTTGTAAAAAACGCCACTATAGAACATGTTCTCGCGGCGTTTGAGTTTACAAACGCCGCTATAGAACTTGACTTTTTGCGGCGTTTGTAGTAACAAACGCCACTAAAGAACACTTATTTGCGGCGTTTGTATTAAAAAACGCCACTATAGAACACGTTATTGTGGCGTTTGTGTTTACAAACGCCGCTATAGAACTTGACTTTTTGCGGCGTTTGCTAAAACAAACGCCGCTAAAGAACACTTATTCGCGGCGTTTGTAAAACAAACGCCACTATAGATCTTGACATTTTGCGGCGTTTTTTACCTAAAAACGCCGCGAACTATTGCGGCGCTACTTTAGGCGGCGTTTTTTGCGGCGCTTTTTTAAGCGCCGGGAAAGTTTTTAGCGGCGCTAAAAAACGCCGCTATAGAGTTAAAAAAACGCCGCTAAAGATCTGTTTTGTTGTAGTGGCTCGAAGCTCGACGAACTCAGCTCGGCTCAAAATGGACAATTTTCTATAGTTTTTTATACAAAAGATGATGCCTCATTAAAAGCCCTTTCATAACCAACACTGAAACAAAATTCAATATCGGAAAATGGGGAAAGAGTGCCCAAAAATTAGATTAATCCAAATAACCAAGAAATATTTTTACAATACAAATACATAATCAAAGAAAATACAAAATCAAACAACCAACAAAAGAAAATGTTTAATTTAATTTAGTTAATTTGCTTTTGGTGAGATTTTCCTAATTTATTTTATTGCTTTTCGTTTGCTAAACATATTACTTTTAGTGCATATGTAGCGCGCGTGCGCGCGCGCACACACACACACACACATATATATATATATATATATATATATATATATATATATATATATATATATATATATATATATATATATATATATATAGTTATTCTGAGCTTATTCACTAGCTCCTCGAACCGAGTTTGAATTGACTCGGCTCAGCTTGTTAAGGTCTTAAGCCGAGCACGAACCCGAGTCGAACTCACTCGAACTAAACTTTGATCAAGCCAAGCTCGAATAACTTGCGAACCAATCAGGCTTATTATCACCCCTAATGACAAG
Organism: Hibiscus trionum; assembly: GCA_030270665.1. Lineage (NCBI taxonomy): Eukaryota > Viridiplantae > Streptophyta > Magnoliopsida > Malvales > Malvaceae > Hibiscus > Hibiscus trionum. Next base: position 77,051,429 of record BSYR01000003.1, on the reverse strand, counting down.
CATGCAGTCAATGTTTAAAGAATCGATTAAACCAATTATGGTCCCTGTTCTCGATTCAACTAATTGTATCAATTAATTATGGTCCCTGTTAAACTGGGGTGGTTTAATTATACATTCCTCTTATAAAATATAGAGTAAAATATTTAAATAATCACTCAACTTTGTTGTTGGACCTATTTTGGTCACTGAACTTTAAAAATGATAAATTTACTCATTAAAATTTACTTTCGACCTATTTTGATCACTTTAATTATTTTATTAATATTTTAGGTGATGTGACATATTTTATTATTATATAAAATATATATAATAATGTAAAATAAAAATAAATTATATTTTATTTATTATTAAATACAAGAATAAAAAAACAAACCCCAAAACCCGTCTTGTTTCCCACTGTTATTACTTCCCACGCCACCACTCCCTCCGCCGCCGATGGCATCATCACCCACCACACTTCACTCTGAATTGTTGTAAAGTTGATGCAAAACCTCCCGGATGGTTAACAAGCTGAGGCTTCATCATCATCTTCATCAATTGTTCGGAACATAAATTCGAGATCGAATAGGAAATATTCCCTTTTTTATTTTCAGGGAATTGGACGACGAGCCTTTTCATCAAGCTTCCCCATTCGAATTCTGCTCCTATGAGCATAAAAAAAGAAACAAACACAAAGATAAGCATCTAAAGATGTTGTCCACTACTCAATATTACAAACAAAAGCTTACCTGAAAATTCAAGATATAATGGTCGTTTGAGACCTGATGTTAATGAAGGGAAAATAAAGAGTCTTTTTGGAGTTTTGATTTTTTATGTGCTCACCCTATTTTGCTTATCGTTGCTCCAAGCTCTTCTCATTCAACATGTTTTAACAGAATATTATTCTTTTTCCTTCTTGTATAGCTGGAATCAAGACTTAGAGTCTTGATTAGTATAAAAAGAATGCTTAGTATTAGTTTAGTTTAATTTTTGATAAAACGTCTCTTTACATTGTCGTTTTGTAATTTCTTTTCTCTTGAGTAAAAACGGTGCGTTTTGTTTTCATTCTTTTCCTTTCATCAGAAGCACATTCGATAACCAATCTCTCAATTCCCAATTTCATTTCTCTCAAACCCTAGAATCCAAAAGTTAACATGGTATCAGTTGATTCTAATGATTCACGTTCATCCACACCTTCTGATGATTCTCGTTTTCGTAACCTTGATTCTTCTGATGAATTCTTTATTCATCCCAGCGAAAACCCCTCTCTTGTTCTTACCTCAGTCTTGCTCTCTGGGTCAAACTATCATTCTTGGGCGCGGTCGATGAGGATGGCCCTTATTTCGAAGAATAAATTCCAGTTTGTGAATGGTTCGTTGAAGGAGCCAGATGAGAAGGATGCGAGTTACGTTCCCTGGGTTAAATGCAATAACCTCGTCTTGTCTTGGCTTCAACGTGCAATCAATCCTGAGATTGCACAGAGCGTTTTGTGGTTTGATACCGCTCACGAGTTATGGACGGATTTACGCAATCGCTTCAGTCAGGGCGATTTGATTCGTGTATCTGATCTCCAGCAAGAGTTCTATTCTCTTGTTCAAGGTATAAATTTTGTCTCTACGTTCTATACTCAATTGAAAATCTTGTGGGATGAGATGTCTGTCTTACGTCCTCTTTCGTCCTGTTCTTGCTCTGCTATTAAGTATAGAAATCAAGACTTTGCCCTTAGGTTTCTTCGTGGTCTTAATGATTCGTTTGCTATTCCTAAATCTAAGATTTTAATGGTTAAACCATTTCCTGAAATTCATGAAATTTTCTCTATTCTTATTCAGCATGAGCGTTCTCTGTCTTCTAATTCTTCTGAGAGTAATGTTTTTCTTGTCGATCGTAGTTCTTCGAATGTTTCTAATAATTCTGGAAAATTCCAAAGAAAACCAAATGTTTCCAATTTAAATGGTCGAAGGCCATTGTGTTCTTTTTGTGGCCTATATGGTCATCTTGTTGAAAAGTGTTATAAGAAACACGGGTACCCTCCTGGTTACAAGTATAAGTCTCCTGTCAACCCTAGCAAGGTTAATTTTGTTTCGAGTCTTGGTTCTGAAAGTCTTGAAAATCAATCCAATTCGGGTAGTTGTTCTTTTACTAAAGAACAATATCAGGGACTTCTTTCTTTATTACAACAGAAAGATGTTTCTGTTCAAGAGTTATCTCAATCTCGTGTTAATGCTTTAACATCTGATTTTGCCCCTGAAGCTAGTGAAGACTTAGGTATATTTCCTAGTTCTTGTTCTAATTCTACTTATGATTCTTTTATAAATGTTTCTGTTGATAAATATGTTGATAATTTTTCTTGGATTATTGACTATGGAGCAACAAATCATATATCTAATGATCTGTCTGTGTTTTCTTCTTATACTGTTATTTATGATAAGCATGTCAAATTACCAAATGGTAATTTGAATGAGAAAAATCAGAAGAAAGGGGGATTTTAGAATAGTGATTTGAATGAGAAAAATAGTAAAAACGTAAAAATAAATGTTGAGAATGAATTATAGATAGAAATAGCCTCAAGCCACGCTTTGCCACGACATCTTCGATCACTGAAGTTGATTTTTCATCGACTTTCCTGCAGGTTACAGTCTACAAGGCCCAACCCTTGTAACTTACTTCTCATTGGTAGATTCGACTCCCAGGGCAATCCTTGAAGTCGAACTTTAGTGAGTTAGCCACGGCAATCGATGCTAACCCAGATCTGAGTTAGTGCTGGAGAAGCCCGTGCTCGGATATTCGTCTCGATGAGAATGGTTTCCGATTTCGATTCCCCTTAGTGGACCGCCACTAAGTTTGTTCTTAGGGAGTTGAATTGGCTACAAGCTTTTCCTCGTCCCCAACGATGGATCTAAACCACTTCAAGCCGATGCGCGCTCTCGGAATGAAACAATTGCGATGCCTAAAGATTAGGCCGATTGCCTAATCAATTTTGCAGAGAATCTAAAAGGGGTTGTCGAAGGATTGAAGTATTTCCTAATCTCACGATGTTTGTCGGGTTTGGCGTTGCTTTTGGCTAAAGGGAATTTAGTTAAGCATGGTTTGTGAAAAAACCATACTTAATAAAATAAATAAAAATGGAGAAAAGAAAATGGAGAATAATGGAGAGCTTTATTACTCAAGGAAGAAGAGAACAATGGAAAAAATGATTGATGATTTAATTCACCCCCAAAGTGGGGTATTTATAGTAGTTGAAAACCCTAAAAACCTAAGATGATAAATCCTAAAATATTTAAATAAAATTACAAAAGATAAATATCAAAGTTTTGAATTTAAAAGATAAAATTCGGATGATAGGCTATCTTGATAAGTGGACTGATAGGTTATCAAGCTTGCTGACGTCATCTTCTAGAAGGTGCTGATGTGGCGCCCAGTCAGCATTCATGCCCTGGTTCATGCCCATGAATCTGCCCACGAACTCAGTATTTTCTGCAGCACTTCAACTCGTTTTTGGCATTACGTAACCTGCACGAGATCAACACAAAAACAGCCCAATTAAGTCCTTCAAATATATATATTCGATCAAAACAAGGACTAAAAACATAACCAAAATAAACACTTATCACTCCTTATGAAGTTTTATTTGATAAAACTCCTCAACTTGATAATTTAAAGATTTTTGGCTGTTTAGCCTATGCTTCTGAATTGCCTAAGTCTCTTACAAAAATGCATGCTAAGGCTATGAGGTGTGTTTTTATTGGTTTTCCAAAACATGTTAAAGGATATAGATTATACAATTTAGAAACAAAATCTGTTTTTATTTCAAGGGATGTTGTTTTTAATGAAACTGTTTTTCCTTTTTATAAATCCTCTTCTTCTGATTTGGTGTTACCTAGTTGTGAAGGATCATCCTTTTTAGATGATTTTTTGCCTTCTAGTTTTAAAAACTTGTCCTCATCTCAAGATCCAAGTTCTACTGTTACTGACTTGCCTGTTTCTTCTAATACCCCTGTTGATCCTTCTGTTACTCCTACTGTTATTCCTTCTGTTACTGATGTTCCTGCTCTTCCTGTTATTCCTCCTGTTATTTCTTCATCTAGACCTTCTAGATCTGTCAGGTTACCTCAGAAACTTCATGACTTTCAGGTATCTTTGCCAAAATCTAAAACTTCCAAACATTATGTTAACACTGTTTTGTCTTACAATAATGTTTCTGATAAACATACTTCTTTTATAAATAAGATAGATGTTTTAACAGAACCTAAAACATACAAACAAGCTGTTAAGCATGAGTGTTGGAGAAATGCTATGCAAGAGGAAATTTCAGCTTTAGAATCTAATAACACTTGGGAATTGGTTCCTTTACCCCCTAATAAGAAAACAATTGGTTATAAGTGGGTCTTTAGAACCAAATTTAAGTCAGATGGAACTTTAGATAGGTATAAGGCAAGGTTAGTGGCTAAGGGTTACACTCAACAATTAGGGGTGGATTTCTTGAGCACCTTTAGTCCAGTTGCTAAAATGACCACTATAAGAACCTTGATTGCTGTTGCTGCTTCTAGAAACTGGAAGTTACAGCAATTAGATGTCAATAATGCCTTCCTTCATGGTTCTTTACATGAAGAGGTATATATGGAACTGCCTTTAGGTTTTAATGTTGAAACCAATTCTGGTCTTGTTTGTAAATTGAAGAAAAGTCTCTATGGTTTAAAACAAGCAAGTAGGCAGTGGAATGAGAAGTTAACCTTGGCTTTATTAGAAAAAGGATTTAAGCAATCTTCTGCTGATAGTACTTTATTTACTAAAGGATTAGATGCTGATTTTATAGCATTGGCAGTTTATGTTGATGACATAGTTGTCACTAGTCCTAGTTCTGAGCAGATTAATGATATTAAAAGTTTTTTACATGACAAGTTTAAAATCAAAGACATAGGGGATTTAAAATATTTTCTTGGTCTTGAGATTGCTAGGTCAGCTTCAGGTATTCATGTTTGTCAAAGAAAATATGCCCTTGAATTGCTTAAGGACACTGATTTCTTAGATTCTAAACCTGTGTCAACACCTATTATTGTTACTCGAGGTGTTCAACGTCTTTCAAAATCTGATGGAAAGCCCTTAGAAGACATTTCTGATTATAGGAAATTAATTGGTAAATTGGTGTACTTAACTAATACAAGACCTGATATATCTTTTTCAGTACATCAATTATCTCAATACTTGTCTTGTCCTACTACATCTCATTTAAATGCAGCTCATAGAATTTTAAGGTACCTAAAAGGTTTACCTGGTCAAGGTTTATATTTTGCTGTTGATAATGATCTGCATTTAAATGCCTTTTCTGACTCGGCTTGGGCTTCATGCCCTGATTCGAGGAAGTCCATTACTGGTTATTGTGTCTTCTTAGGTTCCTCTTTAATCTCATGGAAGTTCAAGAAACAAACCACTGTTTCTCGTTCTTCAAGTGAAGCTGAGTACAGGGCCTTGGCCTCTGTTACTTGCGAGCTACAGTGGCTTTTCTATTTGTTAAAAGATTTCCATGTTTCTTTTCAACCTGCTAATATTTACTGTGATAATTCTTCTGTCATACAGCTTGCTGAAAATCCGGTACACCACGAGAGGACTAAACACATCGAGATAGATTGTCATCTTATACGGGAGAAGATTCACCAAGGATTTGTGAAGCTGCTGCCAGTCTCAACACATAACCAGATTGCTGATTGTCTGACTAAAGCATTACCCAGTTTTTCTTTTAGTACCTTAGTCTCCAAGTTGGGCATGCACAACATTTATGCTCCAACTTGAGGGGGGCTAACAGAATATTATTCTTTTTCCTTCTTGTATAGCTGGAATCAAGACTTAGAGTCTTGATTAGTATAAAAAGAATGCTTAGTATTAGTTTAGTTTAATTTTTGATAAAACGTCTCTTTACATTGTCGTTTTGTAATCTCTTTTCTCTTGAGTAAAAACGGTGCGTTTTGTTTTCATTCTTTTCCTTTCATCAGAAGCACATTCGATAACCAATCTCTCAATTCCCAATTTCATTTCTCTCAAACCCTAGAATCCAAAAGTTAACATGTTTCGAGAATGAATACGAGAAGTTTCATGTTTAAGTCGAGCAACAAGTAAAGCTCTACTGCTTGAACCGTATTCAGTTCGATGAAAACAAACATGAAGGTTTTGCTACAGTGGTGGGTGATGACGCTGGCGACGGCGGAGGGAATGGTGGCATGGGAAGAAATAACAGTGGGAAACAAGATGGGTTTTGAGGTTTGATTTTTATTTTTTATTTAATTATAAGTAAAATATAAATTGTTTTTATTTTAAATTATTTTTTATATTTAATAATAAAAAATATGTCATCTCACCCCCAAAATATTAATAAAATAATTTAAAGTGATCAAAATCTGTCAGAAAGTAAAATTTAGTGAGTAAATTGATTGTTTTGAAAGTTTAATGACCAAAATATGTTTAAGAGCAAAATTGAATGATGATTTAGGTATTTTAGCCTAATATATATGATTTATATCCTATACACTGACGGTGAAAACTGAAAGTTTCTACAAGTGTCTTTGTTTTAGGGTTTAAGGTCTTAGTTTAGGGCTTTAGGTGTAGGAATTTAGAATTTAGGGATGATGGTTAGAATTTAAGGTTTAGGGTTATAATTCAGTGTTTATAAGTTAAAACCTAAATCATAATCATATTACCCTAAAAATAAGTTCAGTGTTTATAAGTTAAAACCTAAATCATAATCATATTACCCTAAAAACAAGACCTCAACCTCTAAAGCCTAGATTATAAACCTAAACTTTAAATTCTAACCACTATCCTTAAATTCTAAATCCCTATACCTAAACCCTACACCCTAAACTAAGACCTTAAACCCTAAAATTAAGACGCTTGTGGAAACTTTTAGTTTCCACCGAAATTGTGAGTTCAACATAATTTTCTTGTATTCAAGTTGGGGGTTAAGAACATTTTTCAACCACCAACTTGAGGGGAGTGTTAGAGTTAGTTGATTCTGTTAATAATGTTGAGAGGTTGTTACAGATTAGTTAGTGAATTTAGCCTTGTATAAATACTTGCTCTATATAATCACTTTGTAATCGTGAATGAAATATGAGAATGATTTTCTTTCTATTATGGACTTAACAAGATGTATATTGAAATCACACTTTTTGCAGCTGAAGCAGGAGTCATTGAAGTCTTCATAACATTCATTACAAGATATGTTGTGGATAATGCTCTTCCCCAATTGTAGAAGATCATGAGGATGGCAAGTGAGCTTTATAATACGAGTTCGGTACATTGCACATGAAACATGCAAGTTAACATCGCATTCATTACAGTAGAGGCTGAAACCTCGGGCTGTCTCGCTGCAGGCATAACATCGAACTTGTGTCCTTTTAGACGAGACGAATGGTCAAGGGAGAAGGACATGGTGGGGGTGAAACGGACTCCGTCGAACTTGCGTCGGCATCTCATTCATACATGATTCATGGATGGAAAATGAACAAGGAAGGCAGGCATACACATGAATTAGCAGAGCAGTCCCGAGGAGCTCCAGATTGCATGCCCTACAGCACAAGTTCATTTGCTTCCATGTTGTTTTCTCCACCTCGGTCGTCGACGAAAGCATGCAGCGGATGAGTTGGTGTGGGTGGCACTGGCAGAAATGGTGAACCGTGGTCCCTTGGTGATCCAGCTTACCTATCTCATTCTCATCATTAAAAATAGACATAGCACATTTGAAATCAAGCTTGAACTCACAGTACATGCATCTGCAGCTGATGAGACTTAATGTTAATCTTTTACATGCATCACACACAAAAATGTCCACCATATTGAATCCGAGTGGATGGGGGTGAACAGTATGTTTTTGGATTTGAGGCGGCAATTCAGCGCATGATTTGTGCATCCCAAATTCACCACATTCTCGACAGCAATACGCCGGACAAACAATGATATCCATGCACCCCATGCATTGCTCCATGTGCTTCTCCTCAAACTCCTTAGAGCTTAGCTTATGCTTGTGGAGAAAATGTTGGAACTCCATTTTAGAGGACCAAAAACAAAGAAAATAATTCTAATATGGAGGGTGAGAGAGGTTGAAACTGTTGAATGATGAAAATTTTGAAGTTTTAACATATAATCTATTTCCCCTCAATGACAAAGAGATGTTTATTAATTTAATTTTGAGTAAATCTCAATTTTGGAATCACCCAGCTGGAAAAACCTTGCTTCATAACAATAACTTTCATAAGCTATAAGTATATAACGTATACGAAATTTTCAAAATACATGTTTTAAGATTAAAAACCTGTATATTAAATATTAAAATCTAAATTTATATTATATTTTAGTCATAAAGCCCCAAAAAATGTCTATAACGTTTGATTGAATAGTTATTTTGGCCCTTATTTTTTTGAACCAATTTATCCTCCAGCGTTTAATTTTGGGTCAAAATGACCCTTCTACGGTTGAAAACTATTAGTCAACTGACGATAAACAACTTGAAATGACTTGACAGAATGAAGCGGCAGAGAAAGAAAATATTTTATATTTTATAAAAATATTTTTTGAGTGATGTGTCATTATGTAAAGTCAGCATATTTGTCTACATGACACTGCTATCGCGACGTGCACTACCATGTAGGTTTGACACGTCATTTCAAGTTGTTTATCCTCAGTTGACTAACAATTTTCATTCGTAGAGGGGCCATTTTGACCGAGAATAAAATATTGGAGTTTAAATTGGTTCAAAAAAAGAATAAGAGCCAAAATGACGATTCAGTCAAACATTATGGGCATTTTTTTTGTATTATGCATATATTTTATTACTTCTTAACTTTACATGTATGTCAATATATTGAAGGGTTAATTAACGAGGGTTGATCCAAGTGGTAAGCAGCTTAGCATCGTTTTAGCATGCCTCGAACTCGAGGTCTTCTGTATGCAGAAAATCCTCACCGGAAGACTCACCTACCAAAATTAGATTTACGACGCAGGTTGATTCGGATTAATAAGGCTTAGCCCTGAAATTGGGAGGACAACAAAATAATAGATTTTTAAAATTTAACTCTCAGGCGTTTATAAAACAATTATGCTATCATAATTTTTCTTCTTCTTTTGAATAGGATTATGCTATCATAATTAATTGAGAGTTTTAAATAATAGATTTTTAAGCCATAATATTTGAATAGTAACTATATATACATATTGTTTTTTAGGTAAACTATATATATATATATTAAGATTTTAATTTGAGGGCACATTCTTGCTTTTCAATCAAAGCAAAGTATTATCCCGTTGAAAATTGATTTCTTTTTCACAAAGTAGAGCACAAAACCTTGTTTGGGCTAGTAGAGGTACCTTTCGTGCTATTCAGTCTAAGCAAAATATTATTATATGCAAAGGAGGATCCATTTGTTATTCCAAACCTATCTCAAAATATTATTATATGCTAAGATTGGAAGGCCGGATCAAAACTAAGTGATTAGTTTAAGACTTAAAATAGACAAATTTGTGTAGTTTAAATTTTATACAATTTGTGTATCAGATAATTTTTTGTACAATTTATGTTAAACTAAGTATAAGAAAAAAATTAGAGATTTAATCTCGACGTTGAGAATAGAACAAACTGAATTTAGAGATTAACCATATAATGAGTCCTTTCCGTATTCAATATAAATTAGTTGGTTAATGAATTGAATACGAGTGGAGACCGAATCTTTGTTTAATATCGGTGGCCAGGAGGTGGTCTTGGAGGAACAAACATACCTTTAGAGCCATTTATTTTTGGAGAGTGAGGCTTTGTTGAATACCTTGTTTTGAACAGAAAGTTTGGATTACTAATATTCGAGTTCTGAGTTCATATCTGTAATAAGGTTTTTTCGAAGGAAACCTTCCCACATTTTAGGAAATTGATTAAATGAGGAAAAAATTCGTTTCAAACAAACTTTAAAAAATTTGGAGTCGTCACCAGCCACTAAGGTAGGCCGGACACCATAAAAACAAAACCAGAGATTCATTTAAAAGAGTTCGAGAGTTGGTTACGTGCGGGAAAGGGTTAACACCCCATCACGCCCGGAAATCGGTACCAAAATAATTGTTGCTTTTAATTGATGGAAATTATTTGAAAGTTAAAAAAAGAGTTTAATTAGGGGTTCTTAATTGAAAATTAAACTTTAATTATACGAGCTTTATCAAATTAGCGGTTTAGAATTAATTAGACGTTTAATTAAAAAGGATGACGGTACATCGGATCAAAGACTAAACCAACATCATATAAGTCTGACTGTCCGTGTTAGTTTAGGGTTCGGATCTGGTACGTCACCTTTATGCATGATGCAAGCAGATAAAATATGGTGTCATGGTCTTGTTCGTTTTAATTTCTTACGAATTTACCATTAGACGATACAAATTAATCTGAATATTCGGGGTGTATCCAATAAGTTAGGATATTTCGACCCGAATACGCGAATCACTAAGTATCTCCTTTTATAATTAAAATTAATTATTATGTAAATTAAGATGTTGAAAGTCACATGAAATGACATTTAAAATGCATGTTACAAATATATTAAAAAAATGCATGTTACAAATACAATATGAAATAAAATATCAAAAGAAAATCATACCATATAAAACAAGGACATATTATAATGCATTTATTGAAACTAGATTATACATATATACTATGCATTATACCGTAAATGCATGAGAATCACATATTACCATGATGTAGGCATATCAAACCACATATTATCAAATATCAACCAAATATATATATAACACATAAAATAAATCATGGGCTGAAATTAAGGAAATATAAATACGAGGCAAAAAATTAAAATTCATGAAAAATAAGAAAATACCACACTGAAAAAAGGACTGAAATTGAACTCGGGACAGACTCTAGGGACCTAAGGGGGATTAAACCATTCAAAACTCAACTAAAACCAAATTAAGGACGAAATTAAAAACATTTAAAAAATCGAGGAACCACAGGCGTGATTTAAAAATGCGGAATGGCTTTAAGTAATTAAAGGGACGCTGAAGGATTTAAAAACTAATTAAATCGATTTTAAATCATCAAAACACTATAAAACTCGTTTTAAAAATATTTTAAACCCTTTTTTTATTTTGCTAATCCTAAACTCAGAGACTCTCTCACCTCTTTTGCTCTATGTTAAACTGTGAGACCCATGTCGTTTCGGTTGCCGTTAGCTGGCGCCGGAAACTTAAAAAAGCCTTTCACACCTTTTTTTTCGAAAACCTTTCAAAGCCCAAAAAAAAAACAAGATCAAGAATCATTCTTTACTTCGCAAAAAGCAGAACCAAAAGACCCTCTTTTCCCTTCTCTTTCGAAAACCGAAACTTTAATTTTGTTTTTTTATGCTTCGAAATGAAAATGGGAGCAATCTCCTCGTTTCTACCTTGGGGTTTATAATGTTTGTTTCGGGTTTTATAACACCGAAAATTACATGATTTTGAATTATATGAAATTGGAGGAAAATCCCTATTAGTTCTGCTATTCTTGTTTGTATTTGCCCTATGTTTTTTGTTGGTATTTTTCTCTTTAATTTGTTGCGCATCCTGACATTTCTGTTTTCCTTGTTTGCATGTGACGACTCTCGTACGAGGGAGAGGGGACCAGAGGAGAGTCGAGGGACGTGGAGCTGATCTAGACGGTCGTTGTGGATTCGAAAATGCGGGCGTGAGATACACGCGTGAGTGAGGAAGACGGGCAGGCGCGCGTGCATCATTTGAAAAGTCGAGCGGGAGCTGAAGAGGCGCGAGCGGGAGCTGAAGAGGCGCGAGCGTGTAGCACAGACGCGCATGGAGAGTCGAAACGACGGACGCGCGGGCGCGTAGGAGCTCTGTAAGCTTCTCCGCTTTGATCTCAGCCGTTCGATGCGCTCTCGAGCCATCGGTTCGGAGGGATGCGGCGTTAGGACAAAGGGGGAAAGTTAGGGTTTCCTTCATCTGTGCGATCTGGATCGTCAGATTATCCTTGATCCGACGGTGGTACTTTAGTTGTGCAAGACACAAAGATGGTCATCGTATTAGGGTTTTTTTAGTTCGATTGGGCCCAAACGGGCCTTATGATGTAATGGACTCTTTAATATATATATATAAACGGTTGGGCTTATTACTTAATATTGGGCTTTATTTATTCAGCTGGGCATGTATATATATATTAATTTTTTTTTCAAATTTTCAGATTTGTTTCAATATATTAACAATAACAATAACAATAATAAATATAATAATAATAACATTAATAATAATTATAATAATAGTAATAACAATGATAATATAGATAATAATAATAATAATATTGTAATACTATAGCATACGAGGATAATAATAATAATAGATAATAACATACATAATAGGATAACATAATATATATTAGTAATTAATTAATTTTTTCTTTTTTTCTTTCAATCAAATAACAATGACCAAAAAACAATTGCATCAAATATATTTATATATATATATATATTACTAATAATATTTTTGTTTGTTTTTTTATTCTTTTTAATCATACTATAGTTAAGGTAAATGAACAAAGCCCAATATTTATAAAAAATAAAAACGGGTTAACATTCCGAACAAAATTAGTGATTACAATATCATAAATGTCCAAAAGTTGAGCCATTAGGAGAGAAAAACTCTCTATTAACTTCGCAAGTTTGGAACATTTAATAAGAATGAAGAATATTAAACAACAGTTGTAACAAGGAGAAATAGTCACTAAAGAGAACAAGGAACAAGGAAGGTTGCTTCTTCTCAAGTGGTCCTTTTGCTTTAAAAGAAGCTTAAAAGCTTCCTTTTGCCACACACCAGCAGGATACTAAGGAAAGTTGAGTAAGTTTACAACAACATAAGCTTAATTTACTACATTATTTATCAAGTTCATTCATTATTATGGATCTCCTTCGGCTTTTCAAACTTAATGTCAAGGAAAGATGATACACACATATACATGGCCGGCCCTGGCTTTTGTTGTACTAGGGCGAACCTATAAATTGGGCTCTAAACTAAGATCGCGTTGTATTTATCGCGGTTGCAGACATAACAAATGTTATTTCAGTAACTGCGAGTATTATTTTGTGAAATTTTTTAATAACATATGCTATAATGGATAGGAGTGAGAAAAACTCGACTCGATCGAATGCTCATCCTTAATTGTGGACATAACAGTTGCATGTATCGTAGTTTCGAATGTTGTCCTACCACCATATAATGGTCATTGTTGCACTTATGTACCGCTATTTAAATCCTTCTCCCTAATAACATGTATTGAAAAAATAGTAAAATTTTAAGAGTAGGTCCATAATAACAAGTATTGAAAATGTGCCCCTATAACAATTACTGAAAAAAATTCAAGTATTAAAAGATAAAAAATTTAAATGTTTAGAGTAGACCCCTAATAATAAATATTAAAAAAATAACCACCTATTAACAAGTATTAAAAATTGAGCCTCTAACAACAAATATTAAAAAATATAGGGTAAACTACACAGTTGACCACCGAACTATGGGGTTGGTGTCAATATGACCACTATATTATTTTTCGTCTCAAATACACCACACAACTATTTAAATGGTGCCACGTTTGCCACACGCCGTTAAAAAAACGAAAAAGTTGACGGAACTGTTAAAAAAATTAGTATAATTACACATTTGGTCCTCTATATTTTATACAATATATCAATTTAGTCCTAATTTTAATCTAATAAAAAAATTGGTATAATTACACATTTGGTCCTCTGTATTGCAATAGGTAGGGGAAACATCTTGGTTCCGAAAGAGAGCCGGTTCTTGCTGCTGTCGACATGGCTGGACCCACTGTACGAAGATTTCGGGTGGATGAGAAGGGCTTATAAATCAGTAGACAAGAAACTAGTCGAAGATGGGCTGAGTCGGACGATTCTTACGCTGTCGTTGCGGCAACAACAGATTATTTTGCTGAATTGGTTCGACCGGTATCTAAATAAAGGAGACGACTGTCCCAATATCCAGAGAGCATTCGGAGTTTGGTGGAGAAGAGCTTTCATTAGACAATACACGGATGTGGAAGATGGTTCACAGTTGCAAATAACTGTCTGCAGTTATCCAAGCTAGTGTATACACATAAACTGATATATTAATGATCCCATTGCACGAAACTGTGCTTGGTTCAGTGGCAAGCATGCAGCTTGTTTACATAGAGGTCCTGGGTTCGAGTCTTGCTAGGGGGGGATTTTATTCTTTTCATTTTTCCACCATCTTATTGAATAATTAATTTATTTTATTAGATTAAAATTATGACTAAATTGATATATTGTATAAAATATAGAGGACCAAATGTGTAATTATACCAATTTTTTTAACAGTTCCGTCAACTTTTTCGTTTTTTTTAACGGCGTGTGGCAAACGTGGCACCATTTAAATAGTTGTGTGGTGTATTTGAGACGAAAAATAATATAGTGGTCATATTGACACCAACCCCATAGTTCGGTGGTCAACTGTGTAGTTTACCCAAAAATATATACCCTTTAACAAACATTATTAAAAAAAATTACAAATCTTCCATGTGCGGTGGGCCCTATTGTCTTGGATCAGGGCCGGCCCTACACATATACATACATATACACAGAGATACATACATACATACATACACTTTTTTCATCCCAACGGATGAAGCAGACTCTAATAGGCAACAATTCATTTGTGCCAGTTTTCTCATCTCGATATTTCATTTTTGCAGCTCTCCATCTTTCCGCACAACATGCCCTTACTTGTTCGTATTGATGGAGGTGTAGGAGGATGAGTGGATGGGCTTCGATGAATCTCAAAATTGTCGTCAACATCAAATGAATACAAGTTTTGTCACTCTCTTGAAATCAATCAAAAATAAAATATTTCCAAATTAAAAGAGTTTTAAAATATTAGGAACAATCGACATTTATTAATTTAGTTAATAAAAGATAAAATAAGTATAGGATTGGATTGGATTAAATAATACAAATTAATTTATCCAAAATATATACACCTGTGGCATATGGATAGTTATAAGGATTATTATTCTATATGGATAGAATTTAGGATTTATGGTTAGAATTTAGGGTTTAGAGTTATGGTTTATGTTTTAGGATAATATAGGTAGAGATTTAGGTTTTAACCTGTAAACCTTAAATTTTATCCCTAAACTTAAAATTCTATCAACAACCCCTAAATTCAAAACTACTACACTTTAAGCTCCTAAACTTTAAACCCTAAACAGAGTCTCTAACCCCTAAAACTAAGGCGCTTGTGTAACAAAATTTTAACAAGCGCTTGTGTATAGAATACCCTAGTTATAAAATTAGATCTATATAGTCAATATGTTTTATGCACTTTTATGAATAAAGTTAATTTTTTTATTTATTGAAGTTATATTTGATACATTATTCTTGTGATGTAATAATGCATGCGATAAATGTCAAATAATCTAACAATATACATCAACAAACAATTGTGTTGTAAAAAAAAAACTATAACTTTGAACCTAACAAATATTCTATGGAAAAAGTAGATGATGTTCATTCACTACAGCAAAATAGGCTTTTAGCGGCGTTTTTTTAGTCCTATAGCGGCGTTTTTTAGTGCCGCAAAAAACATTCCCGGCGCTTAGAAAAGCGCCGCGAGAAGTGCCGCCTAAAGTAGCGCCGCAACAGCTCGCGGCGTTTTTTGCTAAAAAATGCCGCAAAAGGGCAATACCTGTTTACAAACGCCGCAAAAAACTGTTCTTTAGTGGCGTTTGTAAAAACAAACGCCGCGAAAAACTGTTCTCTAGTGGCGTTTGTAAATGCAAACGCCGCAAAAAGGGCAAAACCTCTAGCGGCGTTTGTACCTACAAACGCCGCGAAAAACTGTTCTTTAGTGGCGTTTGCTTTTACAAACGCCGCGAAAAACTGTTCTTTAGTGGCGTTTACTTTTACAAACGCCGCGAAAAACTGTTCTTTAGTGGCGTTTGCTTTTACAAACGCCGCGAATAGCAACATGCTTTCAAAAAAAAATCAAATAAAAATAATACTAATATTATATAATAATCAATCAATCTGTTTACAAATGTTGCATCAAGTTAATTTATTTAGACATCCAAAAAAAAGAAATTAAAATGTGAAGGGAGTACATCATGGTTCTCTACTTTAATCTATTTACATAATTAGGAGGGACGTGCTTCCCACTTTCACCACTTCTCTTCACGCCGGCTACTTCCTAGCCTCGCTATAGCGCGAGTAAAACAAGATGGAAAAAATTAGAATGACAGATATAACTTGAGATTAAAGATATTTCCAGCACCAAGATACAAACCTGCTACAGATACGATAAAAGCTGAAACCACCCTAAGCATCTGCCATGAAAGAAGCATCAAACACTAATGTCAATTTACCGTATTGCAGTAAGTTTAAAATTCAGCAACTCACATAAATTTGACTAACTGTCACTTTGAGGACATATATGAGAAAAGCAAAAATTAAACTATTATAAAATGGGTTGTCACAACTCACAATATAGCCTCAAATCACGAATCTTAGCCGTGGACCAACAAAACTAAAATGCATTTTGGACTCCACAAGTAGCATCTTTTAATGATACATAAATAAATGATCTCTAAGCTTTTTTAAGGAAAGTACTAAATCATGAGAATCAACTGATTTATAAGTCAAAACAACACAGATAAAACAGACTTCTAATGATCAAGTAAATACTCCATTCAAATTGACCAAATAAATGATCTCCAAGCCAGAATGACCTTGAACTTTTTAGAAGCATCTGCATAAATGAAGTGGAGGAGATAGAAAACAAAGATTAAATTTTAGTGTTCAATCTAAGCGCTTGATCATATAGTAAACTAGAAAATGCAACACTTTGACACGATAATTTCCTCAAACTAATCACATCTTAAAAGGAAACAAATATGCATAATTGTGTAAGTCAATTATGATCACTTGTTTTATAATCCTGCTTTGCTTGACCTTTGAGACTTATTCACATATGTTCAGAATAGTTCAAATTTTATATCCACACATATATTTACTTAAAACAGTTCTCTAATGTTTATACTCATGCCGAATTTATCCATTATACTTGCATACACAATTTATACATCAAAACAGTCCCTAAACATGTTTATTTTCATGAGAACAGTCCCTTTCACCCACGTGCTCTTATATCTTATAAAAACAGTCCATAAATGCATAATATCCATGTACTTTCGAATCTGCCATGTTTTCATACTTTTGCTTTTTCATGTTCAAAACAGTTTTGAGCAATACTCATGACAAAATCAGTCCTCATACAGCATTAACAAATGATTTGTTTGCATCAGAATGAGCACGCGAGCAGACATAAATTCACATTACTTTTCCTTGCTAAATGAGGGAATGTGTACAGAAACTTGCCTTGTTGTTTGGTCCACTCTCACATTACATAAACAAAGGCATTTTGATAACCTTCAGCTGGGATGGTGAGCAGCAAATTGATAAACTGTTCAACATTTGGAGCACTCAAATGAATCTGCAATTAAAGAAATGCATCATATGCATCCTATGCTCCATATATGAAATAAAAGAAAATTAGTACCCGAGATGGAGAATCTTCTTGTCAGAGTATGCAGTTGGAGGCTCCATCACATTGGGGCTAAAGAAATTGTGAGAAGCTAAAGCTTGAATGGCATTAAGCTCAGGTCCTGTAAGCATGTTTGCCTGCTGAAGCCTCTCTACTTCTGTAATCTAAACGTTTTGATATAAAAAGATAATCCAATAAACATAAATGAGTTATTCGATTTCGAAATTGGCTCAAATTTAATTCCAATATCGAAATACCATAACTGAAAACAACTCAAATTCAAAACAATCCAAACTCAAAATATCGAACCAAAATACTTCAATCGGTACACCCTACCCTTTTACAACTATCTTAATAATAGTAAAACAATGCACGGAAAGAAATAAACTAATTGTTTGTGTTGTACGTGTCTCTTAGAGATTTAAGAAATTTATGATAAATTGGAACTTAAGATAGAACTATAATTCACCCTTTTTTTGCAAATACTCAATTTCAACTAGAAGCATTTCGTGCTGTTGCAGCAAACAAAAACAAATTAAACATAAATTAAAACAAGGGAGGAAATTGAAAAATAATGAAATTAAAATTAAAAGTTACCTTCCTGATCCTAGTAATTCCTCGTTCAAGCCTGTTTTTTTGCAAATACTCAGTATCAGCTAAAGCACAATCACTTTCATGATAACTTGACCAAAAAAGACAAAGAGGGAAGCACAAAAGCTGAAAGTCAAGAAATTTGAAACATAGAAAGATTACCTTGCTCTATCGGCCCAAACCTTGTTGTTTGGATAAACTTCAACGCCGTGTATTTAATGCCACTCATACATAGCAAAGTAGAAGAAATTAAATTTTATCTCATCACAACATAATCCATTGTTCAACCTAAAAAGTCCAACAAGCTACCAACACTGCTTATTCAGAAACATGCCACGTAAGGAAAAGCAGAAAACAAAAAGGCTCTATACAATGCAAGGATGAAATTTCCCCTATGTTGATGAGTGATGCAACAGTGGAAGAGGATATTTGTAATGTGAAAAACCAAAGTTGAAAACTTCTAATTTCTCAACTCGGGTGTCAACTGTAAAGCTATGTTTAGCTGTTGAACTTCTGTTCTGGTGCAGAACTTGTTGATCCCTGCATCATCTAGTGAAGACATTTCAAAAAAATGAACACTTCATCAATCAAAGATTTGTAATCGTTAAAAGAGTGAGAACTAATTGTGAACTGACCCCAACTGATGTTACAAAATTGCAGACTGCACATTTTACAGATCTTGCTCCATACTGGTACATTAGCAACATCCTGCAGTTCCCACAATTTTGTCTAAGAAATTTGTATCTTAGACCTTGGCAATTATTCAATCAGAACACATAACCCAGTAAAAACTCTCAGGAATTGCACCAGTAACAACACTGCTATCTAAATGTTGGAACAAAGTAAGGTTGGGGCATATCAACACCAGAAATTTCACACTCATCGTTATGATTTCAGCCATCTCTGTAAACGAAAATGGTAGACAAAACAGACCAAATCACATGGCATTTAGAGTCATCTAAGGAACAAAAACAAAAGTCATAGTCCTATACCTACTTTTTATTTAAATTTCATTCATGAAATTTTATACTTTGGAAAAGAATTTTGAAGTGTCAGATTATTTGGGAACAAACCTGGAAAACACTTGCTTGCTGGTGCGATGGTGAGCCGAACGGCGATGTTTTCTCGCTGCTACGACGGCGAGGTGAACGACGCCTGTTTGTGGTGAGACGGCGAGGCGAACGCTTGGTCGACGAGGGTGAGTAGCACGGTGAGGAGGGAGCAATAGAGGTTAGGGATTTTTTAATTTACACGATGGAATTGGGGAAACGCGTAGTTTTAATTTTTTTTCCCTATTGCAGCGTTTTCATTAAAAACGCCGCCAAAAGGGACTTATTGCGGCGTTTTACACAAAACCGCCACTAAAACAAACTATTTGCGGCGTTTATACCACCAAACGCCGCCAATTCTTTTACTATAGCGGCGTTTTGTTTTAAAACGCCGCTAAATGTTCCATTTTGTGGCGTTTGGATCCAAAACGTCGGCATTAGTTAAATATTGGCGGCGTTTGTTTAAAAAACGCCACGAGAAGCGCCGCTGTAGAACGAATCTGGTGTAATGATTCAAATAGATTTGGGTAGGGATAGGCACAAGTCAGGCCGGGTCATATTTTTAGCCCACCCGAACCAAACTCAGTTACATCCTTTAAAAAACCCAACCCAAAATTTATATACATAAACTCGACCCTGACCCGACTTATTAAAAAAATTCAATTTTAGGGACCTAATTGTAAAAAATTCATTCAATTTTAAGGACCTAATTATAAATATATATATAAAGGGGTATTATTACAAGTATTCCTAAAAAATATAAGGGAAATTACACTATTAGTCCCGAGTCGGGTTGAATTTTCTTCACCCTAAACCCGAACCCAAATTTTTAATAAATAAAAAAATTTGACTCGATCAGGTCGGTCAGAGCCCGACCGGGTCGAGTAAAATGTCCATCCCTAGACCCAGATTTAATCACTCTGTTTACAAAGTGTGTGTATTGTTAAAAAGTAAAAAATGTGTATGAATAATGTAAACTCAAATAAGTGAGAATTTAATTACTACTTAAAAACTACTTGCCACATAAGAAAATTCAAATAAAATGTGCTTACCTAGAAAGACTTGTGGTTACCGGTGGGGTCGTCGTCTTAATTAACCTTTGGGCGGGGAGTTAGATATTGAAGTACCTGCTCCGGAGGTTCAATCTGAATAACAACAAATAAATATCAAGTTTTAGTTTTAGGATTCATCAAATAGCTGAAAAAAGCTTCTTTTTTTTAATTTTAAACTTATGTTACGGTTAGTTTTTACTTTTTACCTCTGAAATTATGCAGTCAATATGTGAAATATAGCCGCATTCTTTACAGTGATAAACGTCATGCTCTGGATTTCTTTGTGTTTCACATGTATCACAATAGTAGTCTCCAGAATCATCTTCAGTCACAGTTGTGAGTAGCAGTGGATGCAAATGACGTTTGTGTTTGACGACGGACGGGAGTGGAATACATTCGAGATGAATGTACAACCTACACTCGAAGCAGCACCACAACGTGTTCTCACAAGCTTCATCACATGCATTACATCGGGGGGATTCATCACCGAACAAGCCCTTCCCCAAATGTAGAAGACGATGGTCGACATGGAAACCATGTTTCACCTCATGAAGTTGATATTTTGCGCATGAATAGTGCATATTCAAATTGCATGGAATGCAACTGAACACTGGGCCTTTAACAATCTCCTTGCAGATGCCACATGTAGGTGTGTCATAGTTCATGAACGAAAATGTTCGAAGAGGATGTTGCGGGTGGAACCACGAACTCTGAACTTCCTCCAACATATCCTTGAGGCAAGATTCATGCACAAAGAACTCACAATCAATGCAAGCGTATGATATACCGCAAAGGCCTTGTCTGCATGCCGCACAAGTCTTCTTAAATTTTGGGTCCCTTTGCAAAATATTAACCTTACATCGGGTAAGTTGCCCAAAGTGACTAAAATGGGTGATTGTGGTTTTGGTTTTCTCAACTTGTTGGGTTTCATCGTCTACAGAGGCACATCTGCCGCAAAGGTTGAATGAACAAAGTTTGCAGGTATAAGATGAAGCAAGGCACAGCTCTTCACATCCATCACACACAAATATTTGATCGGATTCATCGAGTATCAACGGGTGAGGATGTAATGAATTTCTTTGTATCTGAAAAATTGAATAGAAAAATGGTAACAAGTAAGGATAATTTAACTTTGAATTTGAAATGTTGTATATGATATTATTTCAACCTAAACCATTGTTTTTCTAATTTGGCTCCTATCAAATTTTAAGTTATATAATTTTTTTTTACAAATTCTAATCATGATCTTAATTATAATCCTACTTAAAGGGAAGGAGAAGTGGGACTCTAGGGGAAGGAATGGGGTGCTCCTAACAAGTCTAGAACTCATAATTTAAGAGAATATGAAAGAACAAAAATGAGCAGCTTAACCAACCGTCAAATGTGCTTGCTCAATTATGATATAATAAAATTATTCTTTTCTTAGTCGTAAAGTGTGTAAATAAAAAGTATGTTTGTTTTGATTTGAGGCCAATAAATTGAATTTTATTATTCATTTTTTTTAGTTTTTTTATTTTTTAAACTCCACCTGGTTAACTTTTAATTTTTAGTTTTGCCCCAGGCTTAATCATTATACCATTGTAATATTGTTATAGTTTTAGATGCTAATACAAACTAACTTTTTTGCTTACCAAAAGCATTTTAATTATTTGTCATTGTTAGATCTATTATAAATTTGTTATTAGTCTGTTAGGGAATTTGTTAGATTTGTTATAGCTGGGCCCCAATGCAACCGACTCATTAGGCTGTCACATGAGTTGGATGCGTTGGGCTATATAAACATTGTATGGGTTTATGTGACCCAGAATCACATATACATTTTCTATGAATTAATAAAATTCTCTGGTTTGACTTTAGTCAAAATTCCCAATTCCTTTTTCAGATTCTATTTCGTAAGGTTTCACATGGTATCAGTCGCCTCTTTCCGATCCTGAGCTTCTCCTTCCGGTGGTTCTGCGTCGCTCGTTTCAATGCCTTCCGACAGTGCTGCTGCGCCTGAACCGTCCCTCGACTCCCTTTCCATGGACGACGGTGTCTCTGCTCATGTCTTTGCGAACAAAAAAATTAGCATCAAGCTCGACGACGATAATTTTCTTCTGTGGCGGCAGCAGGTCAAGCTCCTTGTTCGAGGTCTGGGTCTGGAGCACTTTCTTGATGAGGATACTCCGGTGCCGGCCAAATTGATTACCGATTCCAGTGGTGAGCGTGTTCTGAATCCTGCGTATATCAAATTTGTCAAGCAGGATAGTTCTCTCGCCTCCTGGCTTCTCTCAACAATTACCTCCCGGCTGCTCTCTCATTTTGTTGGCTCCGATTCGTCTGCCTCCATCTGGACTGATGTCTGTCGGCGCTATTCCAAGCTTACAACCACCAGGCTGATGCACCTTCATTGCCGATTGCGTTCTTTACAGAAGGGATCTCTCTCTGTTGCTGAGTATGCCTCACAGATTAAAGAAATCTGTGATTTACTTGCGAATTGCGGAAACCCTGTCTCTGAAATTGAGCAGGTTGCTACTGTGCTCAACGGCTTACCGTCTGAGTTTGAACCAACTGTTGCGGTGCTTACGGCCAGTAAAGAGCCATACTCCTTCGATGCTGCTGTCTCCTTGCTGATCGATGCTGAGGTTCGTGTCACTGATCCCTTACGTCTTCCTGCTGGCATACATAATACTACATTTCGTAGCTCGTCTGATGATGTTGTTGATGAGGATAATTCTCGTTGGGTTAATTTTTCTGGTGCTTCTCGTGGTGGTTCTCGTGCTCTTACTGGGGGGAGATTTCGTGGTCGTTCTTCGAAGCCCCAATGTCAGATTTGCGGCAAGTTTGGTCACTTGGCCGATCGGTGCTGGTTCCGGTTCAATGACAAGGTTAAAGGCTCTTCTCGTCCTACTGAGGTTCAGGCTCACTCTTACTGTTGCCATCATGAATTTTCTCCTGAGCATTCATATTCTCCTTTTGTTTCTGGTCCTACTAACCCTCCTGCTGAGTCTGCTCAGGTTAATGTAGCCTGTGCCACATCTGGATCGGCTTCTACATCTTGGTGCCCTGATTCTGGTGCGACACATCACGTGTCTAATGATCCTGCTCATCTCCAGCAAGGCCGTTCCTACTCTGGTCGGGGTAAGGTTTATATTGGTGATGGTTCATCACTTTCTATTTCTGGTATTGGCCACCATCTTGTTCCTACAGTTTCTAAGCCTTTGATACTTGATCAGTTATTATTAGTTCCACAAATATCACGTAATTTGTTATCTGTCTCGAAATTTTCTGCTGACAACAATGTCTATTTTGAGTTTCATTCTTCCTACTGCTGTGTGAAGGATGAGATCACAGGATCAGTTCTGTTGGAAGGGTCTCAAGATCAGGGCCTCTACAATTTTTAGTTTCCTACTTCAGTTTCTGTTCACAACTCAGTATCAGCTCTTGCTTGCTCAGCTTCCAGGACAACTGATTCAGAGTATCATCTGTGGCACCGGCGTTTGGGACATCCAGCACCTGACGTTGTAGCTGCAGTGCTTAATAAACAGGTTTCTTTTGATAGATCTTCTATTTGCAATGCATGTCAGCTTGGCAAGAGTCATGCTCTGCCATTTCCTTGTTCTTCCACAGTTTATAATAAACCTTTTGAATTAGTAGAAGTGGATGTTTGGGGGCCTGCATCAGTTGCCTCAGCTGGTTACCTTTACTATATCTCTTTTGTTGATCTTTACAGTAGGAACACTTGGGTATATCTTCTAAAACATAAATCTGATGATGTCACTGCTTTCCATATGTTCTATGCTCTAGTTAAGAATCAATTTTCTGCCACATTGCTTGCTGTACAATCTGATGGTGGAGGTGAATTTCGCTTTCTTGATACACTGTTAGCCTCTTTAGGAATACAACATAGGGTAACTTGTCCTAGAACATCTCAGCAAAATGGAATTGTGGAACGCAAACATAGACATATAGTGGAAACTGCTTTAACTCTTTTGGCTCAAGCTTCATTATCATTAGATTACTGGTCCTATGCCATTCTCAGTGCTGTCTATTTAATTAATAGACTTCCTACTAAGGTGCTCTCTGGTTTATCCCCATTTCAAGTTCTTTTTGGAAGAGCTCCTGACTACCAGTTTCTTAAGGTATTTGGTAGTCTTTGTTATCCCTACTTGAGGCCTTACAATAGACATAAGATGGATTTCAGATCACGGCCATGTCTTTTCTTGGGCTATTCCCCAAAACATCATGGTTATCAGTGTTTGGATAGGAGTACTGGTCGGATTTTTGTTTCCAGACATGTTGTGTTCAGTGAAACTGTTTTTCCAACTGCTGAGCTACCTGTTGATACTCATGCTGCATCCTCTGAACCATATTCCTCAGCTCCTTTAGTTGTTGAGCCTCCTACTTCTTTACCCCATGCGCAGCATCCTTCTTCTGCTTCTGTTGATACAGATCCTGTTGTTGAACCAGTTTCAGTGGCCCCTGAATCCCCTGAGATTCCTTCTGCTGGGTCTGATTCATGTCTTACTTGCCCTGCTATTTCATCTCCTACATTGGCTGCTGCACCATTGGATGATATTCGATCTTCTCCTGCTAATGCTCCTCCTGTTGCACCATCAGATTTCCCTACTTGCCCCTCCCCTACTCAATGTCCCTCAGTTCAAACATCAGATGCCCCCTCCCCGGATGCTGATGTTGATCATGAGTCTTTTTCTGCTCCTGAACAATTAATCACTGGTTCTAATGTCAGTAATACTCATTCCATGATGACAAGAGGTAAATGTGGTATTTTTAAGCCTAAGGCATTTCATCTCCAAGTTGATGATGTTGTTCCGAGAGATGTTTATGCTGCACTAGCTGATCCTGAATGGAAACTTGCTGTTGAAGCTGAATACAATGCCCTTATGGCTAATGATACATGGGATATTGTGGAACTGCCTTCTGATCGGAGAGCTATTGGTTGTAAATGGCTTTTCAAAGTCAAACGGAATGCTGATGGTTCAGTGCACAGGTTAAAGGCGAGACTAGTTGCGAAGGGGTATGCTCAAGTTGCTGGTTTCGACTTTGTGGATACGTTTAGTCCTGTAATCAAGTCCTTTACAGTGAATGTTGTCATTTCCATTGTTGTTATTAATCATTGGCCAATCAGACAAGTCGACATTAATAATGCCTTCTTGAAAGGTGACCTTGATGAGGCTGTCTACATGCAGCAACCAGAGGGTTTTCAAGTCCAAAATGCCACTGGTTCAGTCTTAGTATGCAAACTTAAGAGAGCTCTGTATGGCCTAAGGCAGGCACCACGGAATTGGTTTACAAAACTTAAGGGTTTTTTTGGAGGACTTGGGTTCAAAGCCTCCAATGCTGATGCTTCTCTGTTTGTCTTCCATTCTGACTCCACAGTTACTTACGTTGTAGTTTGTGGACGATATTCTTCTCACTGGTTCATCCTCTTCCCATGTTGATGAAGTCATTCGACTCTTACACCAGAAGTTCTCACTTAAAGACCTTGGAGCATTGCAATTCTTCCTTGGGATTGAGGTTAAATCTGTTCAGGGAGGCCTCTTCCTTACACAAAGAAAGTATATCCTTGAGCTGCTTGTCAAGACTGACCACAGGGATCTTACTTCAGCCACTACCCCTATTGCCATATCTCCCAAATTAACTAAAGGTGCTGGTGTTCCTCTGCCTGATGAGCATGAATATAGGAGTGTTGTGGGTGCCCTTCAATATATCTGCCACACTCGGCCAGATATTAGCTTTGCTGTGAACAAAGTGGCTCAATATATGCAACAACCTTCGGACATTCATTGGCTAGCAGTTAAGCGTATTCTTCGATACCTTCATGGCACTCTAGACTATGGACTTTGGTTTTCTTCTCAATCTTCTCCACGTCTTCATCTTCATGCTTTTTCTGATGCTGACTGGGGTAGTGACCCCGACGATCGACGATCAGTTTCTGGTTACTGTACTTTCCTTGGTTCTCATTTGTTATCTTGGAGTTCACGTAAGCAACGGTCAGTTTCAAGATCTACTGCCGAAGCGGAATTTCGCAGCCTTGCCGATGCTTCTTCTGAACTTAGCTGGTTGACTGCAGTATTGACTGATATGGGTATTAAGCTTGATGATATACCTACTGTTTGGAGTGATAACACGAGTGCCGTTGCCATGTCCGCAAATCCAGTTATGCATGCCAAAACAAAACATGTGGAGCTTGATTTATTTTTTGTTCGTGAACGTGTCCTATCTCAGAAGCTTCAAGTCAATTATGTGCCTGCCAGTGATCAAGTGGCTGACATCTTCACCAAGCCAATTTCTGTTGATAAATTTGCTGAGTTTCGTCACCAGTTAGGTGTTCGTAATTTTGCTGATTTCAGAGATTGAGAAAGCAAGGGAAATGTTAGATCTATTATAAATTTGTTATTAGTCTGTTAGGGAATTTGTTAGATTTGTTATAGCTGGGCCCCAATGCAACCGACTCATTAGGCTGTCACATGAGTTGGATGCGTTGGGCTATATAAACATTGTATGGGTTTATGTGACCCAGAATCACATATACATTTTCTATGAATTAATAAAATTCTCTGGTTTGACTTTAGTCAAAATTCCCAATTCCTTTTTCAGATTCTATTTCGTAAGGTTTCACAGTCATATGTCAAAAAATGCTCCTAACATTTGAATGAATTGTCACTTTGGCCCCTATTCTTTTTTGAAGTAATTTAGCCATCGACGTTTCATTTTGGATCAAAATGACCCCTCTGCGAAAAAAAATTGTTAGTCAACTGACGATAAATAACTTGAAATGACTTGGCAGATTGACACGTCAGAAGAAAGAATATTTTATATTTTATACAATTCTATAAAATTATTTTTTGATTGATGTGTCATTCTGTAAAGTCAACATATTTGCATATATGACACTGCTATCGCGACGTGCACTGCCATGTAGATTTGTCATATCATTTCAAGCCATTTATCGTTGTTTCACTAGCAGTTTTCATCCACAAAGGGGTCATTTTGACCCAAAATGAAACATTGAGGCTTAAATTACTTCAAAAAAAAGAATAAAGTTCAAAATGACAATTCAATCAAATGTTAAAGGTATTTTTTGGCATTATGCCTTTATGTTATGTTTATTTATTTTTCAAAAAAAATATTTTTTAATTATTTTTATTGTAAAGTTGAATGATTTATTTCAAAAGATTGATTGACACAATCACATAAATCCTTTTAAATTACGTTACTAACCGTTTCATGGTGCACCCTGCCTTCCATTTCCAAACTTTGATTGTCATAATTCTCTTCCTTTCTTTGAAGATCAAAAAGCATCTTTGTCGTCGGCTCAAGTACCTAAGCATAAAAATTTAGTTTTAGATATACCAAACAACCAAAAGTAAAATAAATAAGAGAGAGAGAGAGAGAGAGAGAGTTTGATTTTAATCCTATAAATGGAAAGGAACATACAATTATATCATAGGTAGGTGTGTTACCTCAGAAAGAACACAATCAATATGTGCAATATAATTGCATTCTTCACAATAATAAACTTGAAGTTCCGGATTCCTTTCCGTTTCACACATATCACAACAGTAATCTCCCGAGTCATCTTCAACGAAAGAATTTACGAGTGCAAGGGGATGCAAGTGATATTTATGTGTAAAACTTGAGGGCAGCGGGATACATTGAGGATGTATATTGAAATCACACTTTTTGCAGCTGAAGCAGGAGTCATTGCAGCCTTCACCGCAAGCATCACACGATATGTTGTGGATAATGCTCTTCCCCAA
Organism: Hibiscus trionum; assembly: GCA_030270665.1. Taxonomy (NCBI): domain Eukaryota; kingdom Viridiplantae; phylum Streptophyta; class Magnoliopsida; order Malvales; family Malvaceae; genus Hibiscus; species Hibiscus trionum. Next base: position 77,023,406 of record BSYR01000003.1, on the reverse strand, counting down.
TTGTAGAAGATCGTGAGGATGACAACTGTAGTTTATCGAACGCGTTCGGTACCTTGCACATGAATCGTGCAAGTTAACATCGCATCGATTACAGTAGAAGCTGAAACCGTCAACTGTGTCGCTGCAGGCATAACATGGAACTTGTCTGCTTGCATCACTTTCCTGAAGGAATGGTCGAGGGAGAAGAATATGGTGGGGGTGAAACGGACTCCTTTGAACTTGCGTCGGCATCTCATTCATACATGGTTCGTGGATGGCAAATTGACACGGAATGCAGATATATAGAGTCCCTTGGATCTCTTGTTTGCATGCCACGCATTTCAACTTTGTCCCCCATAACTCTTCAAAATTGTCGATTTCCACTTGGGTCCTCCGCGAAGAAAACATGGCGCCGCGGGTGAGTTGATGTGGGTGGCAGAAATGGTGAATTGTGGTGCCTTGGTGAGCCTCATCATCATTCTCATCATTGAAAATAGCCACAGCGCATTTGAAATCAAGCTTCAACTCACAGTACATGCACATGTAACTGATCACACTTGCTGCTAATTTTCCACATGCATTACACACAAGAATATCCGTCATATTGAATCTGAGTGGATGGGGGTGAAAAGCATCTTTGAGGATTTGAGGCGGCAATTCAGCGCATGATTTGTGCATCAGAAAGTTAAAACATTCAAAACAAAAATACGCCGTACCGACAATGATATCCATGCACCCCATGCATGGCGCCTTGTGCTTCTCCTCAAACTCCATAGAGCTTAGCTTATGGTGGTGGAGAAAATGTTGGAACTCCATTTTACAGGACCAAAACAAAAATAATGATAAAATTAATATGGAGAGTTGGAGAGGATTATTTGCAGGTTGAAATTGTTGAATGATGCCCTCAATGAAAAACTGATTTAGTTTTGAGTAAACCTTAATTTTGGAAACAAACAGAACCTAACCTTTCTTCATAAGATTAACTTCTAATATTCTTTACTTTCAAAACTAATTTGAATATAAGTGATCATTAAAAATTAATTTCTTTTTCACAAAGTAGAACACAAAAAATGGTTTGGACCTGTAGAGGTACCTCTCTCGCTTTTCAATCCAAGCAAAGTATTATCCTATGCAAATCGCGAAGGAAGATCCATTTATTATTCCAAACCTATCTCAAAATTAGGCTTTTAACTACTAGAAGAGTTAATGTGTTGGGTATTCTTTTCTGTAGTAGGCATTTATCATTTAAAAAAATTCAATTATTTAAGGGAGCATCACCATATTGATAAGGCATGCAATATTAATATTGTATTAAGTTGAACTATTAAATCTTAAAACTATGTGATTAGTTTTTCAAGATCGTATGCGTTCATCATCCTAATTTGTATAGCTCGTTTTTAATTGAGTCATGCTGTTAGATATATAGTAATATCTTGGTCAAATGTGATTTTTATATTGTCGTGATTAATGCTACTGCAGAAATTTGCTTCATGTAGTAGGTTATTATTCAAATCGAAGTCAACAACAAACCAAATGTCGTGTTAACGAGGGTAACCAAGTAGAGATTGATTAAAAATATTAAGTTTAGTATAATTTGTGTTAACAAGAGTACCCAAGTAGGGATTGCGATGAACGGTGAAGAACAAGCAATTTGGGACAAAGAACAATAACTAAATTGATATGATTTTAAATATGAATGGTTAAATTTATTGAATTATTTCAAATTAAAACTAACTTGACAGAATGTTTAAGTTTTGGGACTAAAACTTTTATTATACCGTGCCACATGAGATGTCCGTTCCAACTTTAACGGTGGAGTAACTTGATTGTGACCAAATTAAAAAAAAAACATGACTTTTTCATAATTAGATGAATAATTGAGTGACCGTAAATGTAGTTTACCCAAATTATTATGGGCTAAAAACCATTACAAAACCTTTGTAAACGAACCAAATGTTCAGCGAACTGTTCGTGAACCGTTCAGTGAGAAGTTCGTTTATGTTTGTTTATTTATTAAATGAACAAACATGAATAAGATTTTTTGTTCGTTTAATTAAATGGACGAACACAAACAAAGGGCTTGTTCGTTCATTTACGTTCGTGAACGTTCGGTAATCCGTTTGTTTATGTCCGTTTAAATTTATTCACATTTGTCTATTTATAATTATTATTTTTCATAACAAAAGTATCATATTTATAAATTTTAAAAACATATATTACAATATATGAAATAAAAAGAAAAAAATTAAACAATACTCAATGTTCGTTCGCGTTCGTTTGTATTCGTTTATTATTTTAAGGAACGAACACGAACAAGAAATTATGTTCGTTTAGTTGTTCGTGTTTATTTATTTGTTCAGTAAAAATTAAACAAGCGAACATGAACATATCATCGTCCGTGTTCATTCGGTTAGTTTACAAGCCTATAAAATCCCCCAATAAAAAGCCGTTAAAAATAAATAAATTTTGAATTAAAGTAAAACTGTAAATACTGAAGTGTAAATTTTTTAAAAAAATGTTCAATATTTTTTTTGATTAAGTAGAGATAATTATATTACCAACACAAATATTGTGATTCAAATTCGTATAAGATGGGACAACATGAACATCCTTGATAATTCGGTTTTAGAGTCCAATAATTTTGAATTGAAGTATAACTGTAAAAAACTAAAACTAAAATGTTGGAATGACAAATTATTTTTTATGTTTTTAAGATATTTATTAAATAGAAATATATTACAATTTTTTTCGAGATTTTAACTCATACAAAATGAAACAATATGAGTATCTTAGCCACTATATCAATTAGTGAATATCTATGTTTTTAAGTTTTAACTATGTTAGTGTACTGAACATTTATGTTTGAATGTAATATTAAATTTTTTATATAATTTAAGGTTTTACTATTTTAATATGTTGAGCAACGACATTTCAGAAAGAAAGAAAAAATTAACAAAACCATCATATAGGTATAGGCATAAATCTTCACATATTTACCACATTGGACCTCAGAATTTTTCAATAAGAGATTGGAGTGTTATAGTATGAGTTCAATTACGGATCATAGTTTTTTTTATTAAACAGAGAAATATTACATTTTTATACCGGGTTTTGAACTCATACAATATGAAATAATATGAGTATTTTTAGCGTCTAGATCAATTATCTCACGTATCATAATTTTTGAGTGTTCAAATTAAAAAAAATCAGACCAAATCATATGTTTCTTTGGACAGAAAAAAGAAACAGCAATTGCCTTGTTAATCATTTTGTTGCACTGAACATCTTGATCCATGCTATATTATTCGAATCTAAACCAAATCACTCCAGGCTCCTCAACACCCTATTTCACTCTCACATAGAACTTCAATAAATACGTGTTGCAGTTGCAGGCTTCCCCTCTTCTCAACCCTAATCATACCATTGAACCCCCTGCAACTGCAGCACGCATTTGTTGAAGTTATTGGAAGAAATGAAACGAAATGTCGAGGAAGGTGAGATGGTTTTGTTTTGATTCGAGGCGGTCAGAGTTAGCGATGCGGTTTTGATGGGGACGAGAGGAATGTGCTATAGTTTCATGTAGAGATGTGTTTATTTTCGGATCCGTTTCATATGCTTCGTTTTCGATGTGGAAAACCTGATACTGCCTTGAGCAGTGTTTGGATCAAATCTATAAGAATCTTGTCTCGCGAAGCTGAATCAATCTGTAGCCTGCTTCGAGTTCCAATTGAAACTGATACTTTTTCTTTAGCTTGTTATAATCTCTGGTATATTTGGCAAAAATTGTTTGGTTTAAAGGAATTACTAGAAATGGGTGCAGTAAAGGTTCACCAACTCTAAACAGAGATTTACAGGAGTTTTGGGTGCAAAATAAATAACCATTAAAGATCTGGTTGGCCTATATCTGCTATACATTAAAAGAATATATAATCAAGAAAGGGGAAAGGATTGGGATTGTAATTTAGCCATTAAAACATCATATTATGTTAATTATTTAAAATTATAAGGTTTGAACAACTTCAAGTTCCCTGCCTATATAAATAGACTTATGGACTTGGAAGAAATTAAGGTGTGGGACTAACAGTCTAAGAAAATGAAAGGTGCTTGTTTCCATCTGGCTTTGAATCTCTTTGTTTCGGTTTCCTCGTTCGCCTTTGCGTATGACCCTAGTCCCCTCCAGGACTTTTGTGTGCCCAACAATGGAGGTAACTCTATGTCATATGCTATGTTTTTAATTTTTTGGTGGTTCAAAACATTGCATGCTTTTCGACTAACACGTCTTCGATTTCGTGCAGTGTTTGCGAATGGGAACTTGTGCAAGGACCCAAAGCTTGCAACGGCAAACGACTTCTTCTTTTCGGGGCTAAACATGCCAAAGAACACGTCAAGTTCAGTTGGATCAGTGGTTACTCCGGTGAATGTTGAGCAAATACCAGGACTAAACACACTCGGGATATCGTTGGTCCGTATTGATTATGCGCCGAATGGTGGGCTGAACCCGCCTCACACTCACCCTCGTGCCACCGAGATCCTTGTGGTCCTAGAAGGCGTACTCTATGTCGGATTTGTTACATCGAGTCCGGATAATCGTCTCATCTCTAAAACCCTTTATCCAGGTGATGTTTTCGTCTTTCCCATTGGCCTGATTCACTTTCAGCAGAATGTGGGAAAGACCAATGCGGTTGCTTTTGCTGGTTTGAGCAGCCAAAACCCCGGTGTGGTTGCAATAGCAAATACTGTTTTCGGATCGAATCCTCCCATTAAAGTTGATGTTCTTACCAGGGGCTTTCAGCTGAGTAGCAAAATTGTGAAATACCTGCAGTCAAGGTTTTGATGCAAGATTTTACATGTTGTGCAACTATTTTGCAACATACATGAAATGGCTTTCCTTCATTACAATAAAATAAATTATTTATCCCTGCTCAATCTTTAAGTTTTGATCATACATACATACATACATGTGAAAAGAAAACATGGCAATTTGTTCAACTGTTTAAGTAGGCATTGAAAAGACTTGAATGCTTCCTAGCAACTTCATTAATTCTTTTTTTTTTTTCCAAAGGATAACTGACTTCGAGGGGCCTAACCTCATGCACATGAAGTGCAGGAAACATAGAGACAACAATAACCATCAACCATAAGACCAATAAGTGGCAGTACACTGTAACCATGCAAAGACTAGCAATGCATAAGGTGAACAGGACATCGAAGGCACAAAGCCTAACCAGGACCGGGGCAAGCAAACCCGAAAGACAAGGCCAGCGCCAAACAGGTCCTAAGACCTTGGCAGATAAGCAGCTAAAAAAGAAAATCCTACCAGAAGCCAAGCATGGCCTAACGCCAAACAAAACAAGCATAATAATAAACAACCAATCAACCAACGACCATGACACCAGCATCAGCAACAGACCATTAACAACAGCAGACCACGCAGAAAATCAATCAGGCCAAATCGGTAAATAAACTGGATCACCCAGATAGATACCTCCAACGGTCAAACCGCGGATCGTGTTCCTTAAAACGATAACACCAGAACGATACTGAAAAAAGCGGTAAACCCATAAACTCTTCCCGGGATAATAGACAGTAGACGTGCCTGAGAGCTCTATCTAGAGGCAAGCTTCCAACGCGAGCGTTGGCCTTTATCAATGCATCATCCACTGTATTCCAGATATGAAGAGAGTATAAGAGCACCGAGCCTCCTCTTAATCTGGGTAAAAATCTCCTGCCCCCTAACCATGCCTCCTTTTATGCTCTCTGCCTAAAAATACTTAAAAATTAAATCTTGCCCTATAACCCTAATTTTCATATCCTAAACCCCAAACTCTAAACCCTAAAAATATACTCTACCCCTAATTCCCTACACCTTAACCCTAAGCCCCAACCTTAAACCCCAAACTCTAAACCCTAAACCCACTATTTTAAAGTGGGGCACAAATGAGGGCATACTTTGGGGGCAGATGATTTCCATCCTCTTAATCTTGGTTTATCGAAACTGTCGATTCCAATTCAAGCAAGGGTACAATAATACATTTAATATGAATCTAAATTACCTTCAAAATTTGGTCAATAATTAATATGGGGTGCAAATGTCTCCAATTTTTAGATTAAAAAATGTGGGTTGTTGAGGAAATTAAAATGACACAATAATCTCCCCCCCCCCCCCTCCCCCATTTTTTTCTTTTTAGTTGCTTTAGTCTTTAAACTTTTGTTACATCTCTTTTGAGCCTTTAAATTTTTTATATTTTTGCCAAATTAACTCAATAATAACATATCAATAACAACTTCGTTGAATTGACGTGAACTATTTTATATTTTTTACTACATAATAAAAAATAATTATTTTATCTTTATTGAAATGAGGACATCAATTTTCTTTTACAATTTATGATATTTTTTATTTTTTATGGGTGTAAGAAAAAACAAAAATGTTGACATTAATATTTGATAAGGCAAAATAAGTGATGTTAGTTTAACAGTTTATTATTGTTATACTAGATATGAATTATTTAACAAAAATAAATAAAATAAATTTAAAGGTCAAGATAAAAGTTTAAGGGGTAAAATAATTAAACCAATAAAATTAAATTTTCAAGTTTTACGTGCCAAGCTCCCATTTAATTGAAAATGGGTGATATTTTCATAAATAAAGCTTTTAAGGGGTGGTGGTTGAATAAAAAATCAAAATTTACCGAAACCTGTCTCTTTGCCTTTGCTTTGTGTGTTTCAATGGCCGAAGTAAGCCGATTACAGTCATACACTATGTCTATACCCCACTTCTCTCCATAGAAATTTCCACACTTCTCTTTTGCTTTTTGGCCTTCACCTCTTCAATCAAATCCGTCCACTGAAAGAAAAAGAAATGTCTCAATTTCTCTAGAAAACACACTGCCTGTTTCGTCTTTCCTCTTCACCGACGGCATGCTCTTCTTCTTCTTCCCTTTTCCACCACCACATCCCATAAGAAAGAAGAAGAAAAGCCCTTGACTTTTCTCTTTTCGTTTTTGGCTCAACTCCAAAAACTCAAATTTTTTTTTCTTTTGAAAAGAAGTGAGTTGAAAAATGGAGCATGGGGTACTTGATGGCATCATAAATCGGCTTTTGGAAATTCGTGGTAAACCAGGGAAACAAGTGCAGCTGTCGGAATCGGAGATCCGACAGCTTTGTGTTGTTTCTAAAGAGATTTTCTTACAACAACCTAATTTATTGGAACTTGAAGCACCCATCAAGATTTGTGGTATGATTCACTTATTCTTTACATACCCAATTTTTATTGTCTTGTTTTTTGACGACCCATATGTTTATTTTTCCTTAGTTTGATGACCTGAAGTTCAATTTTGGGACTTTATGTCTTCTTTTTTTTTTTTGAAAGAAGAAAATTGAATGTTATATAGTCAGTACTCTCATTTGTGCTATTTTGAGGAAATCATTTTCATGATAGTAGTTGTAATTTATTGTATCTTTTCTCCAAGTAATTGTTTCCTTTGAGTTGGCATTCAGGTACGAGTTCTAAATTTCTTTCCTTTGTGAAAACTGTTTATGGCATTCAGGTGATATTCATGGTCAATATTCTGATCTTCTAAGGCTTTTTGAGTACGGTGGGTTGCCTCCAAATTCCAACTACTTATTTCTGGGGGACTATGTTGATCGAGGCAAGCAAAGTCTGGAGACCATATGTCTTCTTCTTGCTTACAAGATCAAATATCCTGAAAATTTTTTCCTCTTGAGGGGAAACCATGAATGTGCATCTATAAACCGCATATATGGGTTCTATGATGAGTGTAAGAGAAGATTTAATGTTAGGCTATGGAAAACATTCACTGAATGTTTTAACTGCCTACCGGTGGCAGCGCTGATTGATGAGAAGATCCTGTGCATGCATGGAGGCCTGTCTCCTGACCTCAATCATTTGGATCAGATACGAAGTTTACGACGCCCAACTGATGTGCCGGACACAGGTTTGCTTTGTGATCTTCTCTGGTCAGATCCTAGTAAAGATGTTCGAGGTTGGGGAATGAACGACAGGGGTGTTTCGTATACTTTTGGGCCTGACAAAGTATCGGAGTTTCTTGAGAAACATGATCTGGATCTCATTTGCCGTGCCCACCAGGTTTTACTTGTTCTACCTGCTCAATATAAGGTTTTAGAAGATGCACATTTCATTTGGTTTTGTTGGTTATTTTCTGGAAACTATGCCTATGTTATGCCCTGACGTGCAATTACTTTTATTCTACGTTTAGATCGGTCATTGAACATTATGCATTTCTTCTCTAAATTTTTTCGACTCCTGTTTATACATACTTCATAATCATAATCACAGAAGATATGATTGTCAGCTTAACTACTTTATTGATACGATACGACTTGATGCTTGCATCACTTATGCTCATATATAGGATTTTTTTATATATATTGCAGGTTGTGGAGGATGGCTACGAGTTCTTTGCCGACCGACAACTGGTAACTATATTTTCAGCACCCAATTATTGTGGGGAGTTCGACAATTCTGGAGCCATGATGAGTGTGGACGAGACTTTGATGTGCTCCTTTCAAATTTTGAAGCCTGCGGATAAGAGGCCAAAGTTTAACTTGGGGAGCACAACCACAGCAAAGCCCGGAAACTCTCCAGCAGGAGTCAAGGTAAATTATACAAGTAAAATCTTCAATTATATAATTTAACCAATGAATATAGGGCGCTTGCTGCATGATGTTTTGATGCCGATCATGGTTCTCACTTCTCATGTTGTAGTTTTCTTTTGCGCTAGGGACTTTTAAGGTATTACTTTCTCGGCTTTGTATAGTAGATAATTAGATGGAGATCAAAAAAAGTTCAACTTGCATGAAACTAGAGTATTGACTAAGATTTTATTTACCTGGTGCATTGAAGTTTTGCCGACTCCCCTAATTGCTCTCTGTTTCATTTCAGTCATTCCTTGGTGCAAAGGTATGAGAGCAGCATCCGCAAAGTAGAAGCCGGCTCCTGGATGCATCATGGTGTTAAAAGAAACTTGAGGTCCGTTTGATTTCTATATGTTATGTTCGACTTGTAAAAGTTCGGAGACGAAATGCGTTAGAAAATGATGCAGAATGGATTGTTTCTCTGGTATAAATTCGGGTTTGGAAGGTAGAAAGGTTGTAATTGTCCTCCCTCTTATCTTCCTTCTTGTACATTAATGGCTGCTATGAATTTAATAGTGTGTTGAGGTTAGGGTTCCGCCTCATTCTGATCCGAGACCATGAAAGTATGTTCAGGACAGTTAAATGGACACATTCTTGGTGATGATGATTCAGGGACAGCAAATCTGAATTTGGTACAAAACATTCTCTCTAAACTTTTCTATTTCATGCAATATGGCTTTTGGAGATGTTGGTAAATACAACGGTTCAATATATTCGTGTCGTGTTTATATTATTTTCTCGCGTCACTATTGAATCTAAGTTACTATATACTTTCATGTCATGTATTTTTTTAGTTGGTCTTTTAATTATTTTTGTCATTTGACTTCTCTATCTCTTTAATTTCTCATTATTCTAATCCTGTTTTCACTCTTCTAAGTAAAGTCTGATGGTGAAAGTAAGAATAGCATGAGGGGAAAAGGCATCTTAGATCCCTTCAATTTTAAAATTGGGGAAATTGATCCTCTTAAGGGGGGGGGGGGGGGGGGGGAAGCAATTTGGTTTTTGTCAATTTTGAGAGAGAACGATTAAGGACAATTAGTTACAATCTTTATGCTTTCTTTCAATTTTATATAATTTTGTTGATGTAAAAACAAATTTTGCCTTTAAATGTTTATACTGTCATTTTGCTCATTTTTTGAAGAAAAAAAAATGCCTTTTGCTTATAGTGCATGTGAATAAGGTGAGTAAAAAAATAAAAAAAATGAAAATCGAGATGTAGTATTTGAAAAGTTTATAATTTGTGATTATTTGAATTTTATCAAATCAAATTTTATTTTTTATTTAATTCATAATCGATTTTTATAATGTAAAAGTAAATAATTTAAAAATGTTATGAGATCTTATTAATTATTTTTATTCACGTGATTATTTTAGAAGTATTTATGAAATAGACCTTTAAAAGCCTATCAAATAATGTCAAAAAAATACTCTGTAAAGCAAAATATCTTTTTAAAATGAATTTAGAAAATCAAAACCTGAAATGAACTGATCTCATCCTTACATATGATTAGATATTTATATCATCATTTCATATATGCCAAACCCGATGGGCTTTGAGCATCATCATAATTCATAAAGCCTTCAATTAGGTTCACAAAATGCATCTGGTTAAGACCGGTTATATTATTCTATTTTGTGTAAATTTAAATTTTGATATTTGTCTTTAAAATATAAATTTTTCTACTTCACAAAAAAATCTTTATTTCACATGATTTTATTTTAATTTGATTTACTTAACACTTCAAATTCAAATTTAATTCTTCAAGCATGATTTTATTAAAATAATTTTATTTTACACATTTTTCTAATTTAAAATTTTTAAATGGATGATAATCTATTTTTTATAAGTAAATTTTTTTCTCATCCTTGTTAATTTCAATCATCCATTTTCATAAATGGTACTAAAAACGTATAAAGCTAAAAAAAATGCAATTCACTTTTTCTGTAAAAAAAATCTTTCCATTTTCTATCGTTAATTTCAGTCCTCATTTTCACTAATCCAACGACCAAAAAATTTGTAAAATTTAAAAGTTCTACACTGATTTTAGATCATTTGATGAGCGTAGATTTATGGTTAAAATTATTTACATGTCTTTTTTCCTTAAAAATCTCTTTGGTTTTTTTTTCACTTTAATCTCATCTATCAATTTATTCTTATTCAATGGTCAAAATTCAGTATAATGCAAAGCTATATTATTGTATAACCATATGTGATATATATATATATATATATATATATATTTCATATGTTATATACATATATGAGGCAAAGTATTCTGGTTCAACACAAACTTGAAAATTAACGCACTAATAACTAAAAATTTAGTTTTTCGAAACCTCATTTTATAACTCACTTTATTTAAATTTTTTAGTCTAGTTGAGTTGTTCGAGTTTTTATTCAAATTTAATTGTAGATATTTATAATGTTGTGGTAGTAATTATTTCACATTTAAATTATTTTCTATAAGACTATAACCATATACGATAAACATATATTTCTCCATATTTTTCATATATGAGGCAAAGTTTTGAGACTCGACTCCACTTTGAAAACTAATCCACTAATTATTAACAACTTAGTTATTTGAAATCTCATTTTATAACTCAAACTTTATTTTTTTTTTAAAAAAATTACTCATAAGTCGAATCATATTTTTTTACATTGGTTTAATTTAATTCTAAAATTTTATTTTTTTCGATTCGGGCGAGATTTACTCGCTCCTAACTAGAGTTATTATGACCCAACTTCGCAGGGGAGTTTATAACTCGTGCAAAAATGTCGTATTCGTATTTCTTATCATAATTATATTTAAGTATTATGTATAATTAAATCTAAAAATCAAAAGCAAAGTAATATTTTATTTCTGGGGCTAAAAAGATCAACAGAATTTTTGTATGTTGGGGGACCAAAGCCCATATCCACCCTTGACGCCGCCCCTATCATTTCTGATAATAGGGGTTTTTAACTCAAAAACATGGTTGTGTACTTGTTTGACTCCTAAAATAAAATATTTAATTAATAATTAATTAACCTAATAGAATGAGTCATCGTATCCTTAAATAAAAAATCAGATGTTAAAATTTTAATATTATAAATGGAATAAATTAAATAAAGATGTCATTCCAAAATAAATTTTTGTTGTATTTAATATATATTAGTTAATAAATAAATTAGATATCGATAATTATAAAAGATTAAAAATTTTAAAAGTTATTATTTTAATTGTTTTTTTGTGTAGATGTAAGCCATCACGAAAATCATGAATGGTGTGCAATAAATACAAAATGGGAGCAGCCTTTGAGTTCAAAGTGACAACCCAAAAAACATGGACCTTTGATTTTAATAATTACATATCCAAAATTGAATTTCTCTACATGAGAACCAGTCCAAGTTCAATGTAAAACTATCTAGAAATTTTCTTATTTATTAAAAAATGAACTAAGAGATGGTGTAATGTTTGAACACATTCTCACTTGACTGTTGACTAAAATTCTTGTTTTTTTAAGTGACTGAGATTGACTATAATAATAATAATAATAATAATAATAATAATAATAATAATAATAATAATAATAAAGTTAAACTATTTCCAAAGTCATTTTATTTTAACTACTGAAATATGAATTTTATTAATTAAACTACCACACTCTTAAAATAATTTCAACCAAATCACTTTCCGTTAATCTTTGACGAAATTAATGATGTAACAATCAAGTAAAAATATTTGTAATTACACATATAATCTATATTATTTACACATTCTAATGTATAAGAGATCATTACCACTAGATCAAGTCTAAGGTCTTGTATAATTCAACAAAAATAAATATATAGGTTTAACTATAGTTAATAAACTATTAATTAACTAATGTAAACATTATATTTTTAATTAATACCTCATATATAGTTAAAAGAGTCCGTACATACGTTCGGTTGCGAGTCGATTGACCCACTAAAGAAAAATTCCAATCTGTTTTAAAAAGGCATTTAGAACGATTAATCCACGCAATCAATTTTAAATAATTATTATCGTTTCCCTTGACTTATACAATTAAAGAATTTAATGTTTAATTAAATTTAATATTACAATAACTTCATAATTAATTAAACAAATTATAAAGCATTTGAAAATCCACAATATTAACAATGCAGTCAAGGCTAGAAAAAGGCAAGAAGTATATTTCAAAGTCATGCTTCAAACTTTGTGTAATCTATTTTTTCTCCAAAATTTGTAATAATAATAATAATCTTAAAACACCCTCAAATATTTTAATAATTAATAGATTTGTTCACACACCAACAAATAATTGATCTAGTAAAATGAGATGTTAGGTCTTTTAAGCAATGTCAGGATTCAAATCCTGATATTATAAAAGGAGAAAATTAAGTTAGAAAGATTGCCTTATATTAAAACTTCTGCAAAATTCAATCTGAATCAATCTACTAATGAATCTGATATAATTATTGAACCAAACATGAAGTTTTGTCATTTTCATAGGTTGGCAGCAAATTTGAGGCATCCTAATGTAACAAACACAAGTCAAAGATGCTTTAGCATATTCCCGATAGAGAATTCATACGACTTATTGATCAAGTTATTATGTATTTATATAGCCCTTTGTAAGGTATAAGCACATGCACTTTTCTTAATTTTCTCGAGAAACTTCCAAACCCGAGAAAATTGAGTCATTCTAGAATCATTATACTTGAAACTTGAATACCCATATACTACGATAAAAAGAATAATTGAATTGATAACTAAAATAAATTCAAACAAACTTCTATACAATTGGATTTAAATCAATATAAAATTAAGTTCGAAAAGTTGAATTTAAAATCTTAAATTTTTTAAAACTTCAATCTTACCGATAAATTAATACTATGTCAATCACGAATAACTCGAATTTTTAATTTCGAGAATTATTTGTTACTGGGCTAATTACTAGTATTAAACAAAAGGCTGATCTCAAACCCAATCAAACGGTAGTAAAATTTTAACAATTAGTCTCAATGAATTTGAAATTGATTGGATTAATTTATACAATTCTTTTTTAAAATTACATAAAAAATCAATTTCTAATAAAAAACAGTTAAAAGAACCGTGATTGTGTATGGGATCTCACCAAAACTTTCATTATCTGACCTAACCTTAATAACCCCAAAACATGTGAGCTTTGCTGGATTTGTCTTGTTCCAACTCCCAATCAAATTTAATAAAAATAATACTTTATAATAAAAATAATAACAATGGGGTGATCTTTATCTTTAGGCAAAGTGGATATTTTGCATTTGGAATTTAATATAAATAAACATATGATGAGAGCAAGTTAGGTACCCTGTCTTGTTCAACCCTGTGCTGTCTCTCATGGTGGCAGATCCATTATTGTATTTGTGACACTTTAATTATAATAAAAAGATACATTACCAAATTCAAGTTTTACAAATTAATGGACCATTCTCCCTCTTTTGCCTATTAAGGTGACAAAGTTTAAATAAAAATAAAAATATGCAAGTAATTACTTTAGTTAGTTTAGAAAGATGAGTGAAGTTTGAGTTTAAATTCTAATGTTATGAATAAATAAAAATTAGGTTAGAAATGTCACATGTTATAATAGATTTTTATAATATTCGATTCTGATTAATTGACTAATAAATCAGACACAAATAGTTATATAATTTTTTTGAAAAATAGCACAAAATTGTTTTTACTTTTGTTTTCTTTATGGAATAAACCAAGTCCACAATAATTTACTATTTCGTTAAATAATAATTTTATTATTTCATATTTTCAGTCAATTTGACTTGACTTAGTAAAACAAATAAATTACTATTTCCTTATACATTACTTCTTACAAAAGAGAAGGGGATACTAATATTCAACAGTCTTTTCAAGTAAAAAAAAAAAGGTTATACTATATACAAAACAACCATCTCAAATATTTTAACGTAGAAATCTTGGTCTTTTAGGGGAAATAATGTAAATAGAAAAAAAATAGTTAGGGGAAATAATGTGGGTTGGAGATTATTTAGGGAACTTCGACATTCTCTAAAGTATAGAAAAAAACTTGTAGTGTTCCCGATAAATTTAAGGAAAGAATTATATTTTATGAAACTCTTCATTTTCTTTGGATGAGCTCCAATACTTTATACTTTTTTTTGAAGGAACTCGTCCAGATTACATAATGAGTTTCATAAACAATTAATTTTTTAAAGAGATCCATTAATTGACCTAGTGACTAAGAATGCTCATATTGTCTCATTTTGTATGAGTTTAAATTTTAGTACGATAATGTAATATTTTTATATTTAATAAAAAACAATCAATTTTTCAAAGAACTTGTCGAGAGTACATGACGAGTAAAAAATATCATAGTTTTCTAAATAATCCTCAACTCACTCTATTTCCCTAATTAGTTTTCACTAAAAACCAGAATTCTTAATATTATTAGTTCATAAATTGACAACATATGAACTCATATAACATCAAGGTATCAAAAATGAATCTTAATATTATCAATATATACAAGAAAGAATATGCTAATTAGATGAGCACAAATAACAAGAGGAATCCACTTTCACACACATTGTTCATGCACTGGATTCTTTTTTAGTCCAAATTTCAAAAAGAAATTAAGCTTATTCTCCAATCTCCATAGGGTTGCTTTTTGAGGTGGAAAAACACCAGATTTTGGTTTTGTTTTTTCCTCTTTTGTTACTTTCACCAATTAACTTCGACAGTGACATCCCTATACCTATTCTCTTCCGTAAATTAATCGTACAAAAATTAGATTCTGCTTGTCTATCAGTTTCTATAACTACTTTATTAAAGTGACCCATCTTCTTACGAAGTGATTAAAGATTTTTCTATTAATTTATGTTCAAAATAATTTTACGGTTAATTACTGGAATAGTCACTTATGTTTCTCTCAGTATAGAATGATCACCGATTTTGAAAAACGACCAGTAAGGTCACTTACGTTTTCGGGGCGTAAAGTTTTGGTCACTCAACCGTTTATTGTCGTTAAACGATGACGGCTTGGTGACCTGGCAACGAAAAAAATAAGGATAAATTACTGCAATTACTATTAAAATTTATCTCATGTACATTTATGGTCTCCGATTTTAAAAAATAAACATTATGGTCACTACTAAAAATATTTCTTTCTAATTTCACCCTTTAATTTTTTAAAATTCATTTTCAACCCTAAAACTTTGCAATCAATTAGTACAATAGTATTATAAAGGCTTAAATGAAAAATAGGTGCCTAAAGAATACATTTTTTAAATTTTAGGTGTCGAAAGTATTAACCAATTAGTACCAATAATATTATTAACATGTTGATTTAAAATATTAACATCTTGTACCAACCAATTAGTACCAATAATATTATTAACAGGTTGATTTAAAATATTAACATCTTGTACCAACCAATTAGTACCAATACATGTTAGTATTAACCAAAATGGATGAAAAAATTCATTAAATTTATAATATATATATATATATTTTTTGAAAAGTAAATTTATAATATATATTAATTAATAATTATAGTGGTTTGATTGGTAAAGGTTAAAGTGATAAAAATTAAAATGTTAACGAGTTATTTTTAAAAATAATTAAAATCAACTTAAAATAAAATATTAAAGTTTAATATTGTTTAAAATAAATAATACTTGTAGTAGGGAAAAAATAAAGGATTATCTATTCATACATTAAGAAGAGGAGAAAGAGGAAAGTGCTTATATCTTTGAAGAATTACAAAATTTCCAAATAATGGATTCTTACCGCATAAATGTAATATATATTAAATGAGATGATATATATATATATATATATATATATATATTTGTATAATTACAAAGTAGAATTGGTTCGAGACTTATTTATCTTATCATCATGTTCGTCGTTTTCTCGACGCCGTGTTGGGAGAAATGATCGTCTTGATCCGGTGACCAAAGGGGTGTTCTCAAGTGCGACGATCAGTGACAGAAGCTGTAACCCCCAATTTTGATCTAGGGTTTTGAAATAAATTGAATTTGGCGAATTGGAAACTTTCCCCTCAAGTAAGGTCATTTATAAAAAAAACTGTACCGAAACTATTATTCAATTATAATAGTTATCATTTACTGTTTCGTTTTAAAACAAGCGTACTCAAAATAGTTATCAAATCTCAATAGTAATAAATGTCCAAAGTCCACGTTTACAATCAAATACTGAAAATACTTAAATAATTAAGTAAGTCCGAAACGAAACATACTGAGAAAAATATGTAATACTGATCGTACGTAGTCCTCCAAGTACCGTAACCTAAGTCTGGAATCTGAAACAGATACTAAGGGGGAGTCAGCTATAAAGCTCAGTGTGTCTCTAAGGTGCATAACAGATGTCAAGCAAACAATTATATCACAGTCAAAAATTAACAGATATTCCGAAATAGTACAAACAATACATACAGATGCCATAACATGACATGCACCCATCTACATCACCGTCCGAAGAGTGAAGTTCCCCTGAACCACTCTACACCTCATCACCATGTCCGAAGTAGAACTCATCCCAAAGGATGGAACTACTGATCCGAAGCGAAGTTCAACCCAAAGGATGAAGTCGCTGAGCTTCCTCCGTACAATATCCCATCCCAATGATATGACATGTAATCCGATTTCCGAGTCCGAATGCAATCTTGTTAAATAACTAAGATGCATGTACATAATAATCCGATTCCGATATGTGTTACATAACATGATCATAGTATCCGAGTATACATTATTTATCAGATAACAGAGCAGAATGACATACAAGTGAGTCATGCAATATTCATCAAATATCAGTGCAAAAGAGCATACAAGTATTTCTCATACGGATTCACAAAATCATGTAACACATAAATGTAGCACAAACAGAGAACACACCTTAGGCAGCTAAATAGTCAACGTCGATAGTGACGTCTCCCACGCTTAGCTCTAGCGGAAGGTCGGACATAATCAGTTCCTAAAAATACAGGACACTATGTAAGATTTTCTACTATGCCATATCCGAATAATTTGCTTAATAATTATCTTACTATCAGATCTCGAAGATTGTGCCACCGGAGGTCTGTCTGGCGGTGGAGGAGGTAAAATCTCGGGATCCGAGTCCACGTCACCTGAACACGAAATTATCTGAGTCAAATTCCGATTTAACACTTTACTGAAAATCTGAGCTCAAAATATATAAAATTGATCCAAAACGACACTTCGGGTTCGAATTTGCAGATACGGACAGCGCCAATGGAACCGGAACGTCGAAAAACATAAAAGTGGGCTCGGTCGAAAAAGTTGACCAAAAGTCAACGCTGACATCATCGCTGACGTCATCGCTGACGTCATCATGACTGTGATGACTGTGATGACGTCATCGCTGACGTCAGCCTGCATCAGCATTGCACCAGCAGATGACGTCATCGCTGACGTCATCGCTGACGTCATTGCTGACGTCATCATTATATCAGCCACAACCAGACCGGTTCGGCTCACCTTCAGCCGGCCGGTTCACTTCTCCCTGAACCGGTTCGGTTCATATACAAAATCCCCAAATTTAATTAAACCTAACCCTAACCCTAACCCCAACCCCCCCCGACGGCGCCCTCCCCGACGGCACACAGAACCCCGACGCAACCCAACATCCGACGGCAGCCACGGCCTGACAACGGCCACGACTCGACAACCTCGGCCGGCGACGGCGTATGCGAAACCCGACCGAAAATCCGACTCCGACGCTTACCCTGTTCGAAGCGGTTGCAGCGCACACGGAGGACGACGGTGGCGGCGATGTGCGAGTGACTGGCACGGCTCGATCGGGAAGGGAACGGCGCACACTCTGACGGTGGCGGTGTTGTCTACGGCGCGGCGGTGGAGGATGATGGTGGTGGCCGGTTTGGTTAGGAAAGGGGAAAAATAAAACGGGTTTCTGAACATTGGGAAAAATTGATCCCCATATAATCAGATTCGATAGTGGGGGTGGTTAGGATATTTTCATTATTTAATTATTATCTTATTTTCGGATCTAAATAAAATTTATTTGGGGTGATCTATAACCAAGAGCTTACCTAGCTCAATTGGCTGGGCACCCAGCTGAGAAAGTATGAGGTTGTGGGTTCGAATCCCACAACTCTCAATCCAATCCATATATTTTTTTTATATCATCTTCACAATAAAAATAGGGGTATTACAATTCTCCCCTCCTAAAAAGAAATTTCGTCCTCGAAATTTACCTGAAGTAAACAAATGCGGATACTGAGCTTTGATGACATCTTTGGGCTCCCAAGTAGCCTCGTCATGATTGCGACCGCTCCACAAAACTTTGACCATCTTGATGGTCTTCCTTCTGAGAACCTTCTTATCCTGAGCAAGAATCTCAATAGGCTCCTCCTCAAAGCATAGATCAGGACGAATTTCAATCTCTTCCACAGGTAAAACATGAGACGGATCAGCATGATAGCGTCTCAACACAGAAATATGGAATACATCATGAATACGCCGAAGCTCTGGTGGTAATTCGAGCTGATAAGCTACAGGTCCGACCTGACGAAGA
The DNA here is from genome assembly GCA_030270665.1 of Hibiscus trionum. Lineage (NCBI taxonomy): Eukaryota > Viridiplantae > Streptophyta > Magnoliopsida > Malvales > Malvaceae > Hibiscus > Hibiscus trionum. The sequence continues at coordinate 77,004,174 of BSYR01000003.1, read as the reverse complement.
ATCCGATAAGGACCAATATAACGAGGACTCAATTTGCCCTTCCGACCAAACCGAAGTACCTTCCTCCACGGAGATACTTTCAGGAAAACCTCATCACCAACCTCAAACTCAAGATTTCGACGTTTCAAGTCAGCGTAAGATTTTTGTCGATCAAAAGCAACTTTAAGCCGGTCTCGAATCAATCTGACTGTTTGTTCGGCCTCACGGACTAGATTTGGTCCCAACAGTCTACGTTCATTAAGTTCAGTCCATCCAATCGGTGATCTACACCTGCGCCCATACAGAGCCTCATATGGTGCCATTTTGATACTGGACTGGTAGCTGTTATTATATGCAAATTCTGCGAGCGGCAAGAAATCCTCCCAACTACCACTATAATTAAGAACACAGCCTCTCAACATGTCCTCAAGAATTTGAATTACACGCTCAGATTGCCCGTCAGTCTGCGGATGGTAAGATGTACTAAAGTTCAACCGGGTTCCCAAAGAAGAGTGAAGTGCCTTCCAGAACTTCGCTGTAAATCTCGGATCACGATCAGAAATAATCGATAGTGGTACTCCATGAAGTCGAACGATCTCAAAAATATAAAGCCGAGCCAACTTATTCAAAGGATAATTGACTCGAACCGGAATGAAATGAGCAGACTTAGTCAAACGGTCCACTATGACCCAGACAGAGTCCTTCTTGGACGGAGTCATCGGAAGACCACTGACAAAATCCATAGTCACTCGCTCCCATTTCCACTGAGGAATCTCAATGTGCTGAAGCAGCCCAGGTGGACGCTGATGCTCTGCCTTGACTCTTTGACAAGTCATACACTTAGACACAAATCCGACTACATCCCGCTTAAGACCTTTCCACCAGTACCTCTGGCGAAGGTTCTTGTACATCTTATCACCGCCAGGATGCATAGAATAAGGACTATCATGGGCCTCGCGAAGAATAACCTGCTTCAACCCAGATTTCCTCGGAATACAGTACCGGCCTCGAAAACACAAAACACCATCCTGATCAATAGTATAATCCACAGATGTACCTTCAGAAACTTCTCTAATACGATGCATAAGAAAAGGATCCGTAGGTTGTTCAGCTCTAATATCAGATATTAATGTAGGGATGACCCTAAGCTCTGCCATCAAACTACCATCCTCATGTAAACTCATCCGAGCAAACAAGGATCTCAATTCTGAGATAGCATTACGACTTAAAGCGTCAGCAACCACGTTCGCCTTTCCTGGGTGATACTCTATCTCGCAGTCATAATCTTTAAGAAGTTCCAACCAGCGACGCTGTCTCAGATTTAATTCTTTTTGCGTAAGGAGGTATTTTAAACTTTTGTGATCGGTGAAGATATAACACTTCTCTCCGTAGAGATAGTGTCTCCAGATTTTTAGAGCAAAAATTACAGCAGCAAGCTCTAAATCATGGGTGGGGTAGTTACCCTCATGCACTTTCAACTGACGAGATGCATAAGCCACTACCTTTCCCTCCTGCATCAAGACACATCCTAATCCCGTGTAAGAGGCATCACTGTATACCGTATAGGCCTTCCCAGGCTCAGGCTGAATTAGAACAGGTGCTTCAGTCAACACGGTCTTAAGTTTATCAAAACTGGTCTGTTGAGCCTCAGTCCAGACAAATGGAATATCCTTCCTCAGAAGTTTAGTCAGAGGTGCTGCAATAATTGAGAAATCTTCCACAAACCTCCTATAGTAGCCAGCTAAACCCAAGAAACTTCGAATCTCATGCACATTCTTGGGCTGCTTCCAACCCAAAATAGCCTCAATCTTCTTTGGATCCACCTGAATACCTTTAGCAGATACCACGTGTCCCAAGAAGATAACCTCGGTTAACCAGAATTCACATTTACTAAACTTTGCATACAACTGCTTTTCACGCAAAGTCTGTAGAACAATCCGGAGATGTTCCTCATGTTCTGCCTCCGATTTAGAATAAACCAGTATGTCGTCAATGAACACAACTACGAACTGGTCTAGATATGGTTGGAATACCCTATTCATCATATCCATAAAAGCTGCAGGGGCATTAGTTAATCCAAACGGCATCACCAGAAACTCGTAATGACCATAACGAGTCCGAAAAGCGGTCTTGAATACATCAGAATCCTTAACCTTGAGTTGGTAATAACCCGATCTCAGGTCTATCTTAGAAAATACCGTAGCTCCCCGAAATTGGTCGAACAAATCATCAATACGGGGAAGTGGGTATTTGTTTTTAATCGTCAGCTTGTTTAGCTTCCGATAATCAATACAAAGTCGAAGTGATCCGTCCTTCTTCTTTACAAACAAAACAGGGGCTCCCCAAGGAGAAACACTTGGTCGGATGAAGCCCCTATCCAACAACTCCTGCAATTGAATCTTTAATTCCTTAAGCTCTTTCGGAGCCATCCTGTAAGGAGCCATAGATACAGGAGCTGTACCCGGATATACATCAATGGCAAATTCAATCTCGTCATGCCTTGACGGTACTCCTGGCAATTCCTTCGGAAAAACATCTGGAAAATCCCTAACCACCGGAATCTTATCCAAACCAGAATCTGACTGCCTCGAGTCAAGAATATAAGCAAGGTAAGCAGTAGCCCCATGTCGAATCATCCTTTCTGCTTTGAGAGCCGAAACAATATTGGTCATATAGCCTCTACGCTCTCCAACCATAACCACTTCGCCCCCATCTGAGATTTTCAGAGTCGCCCTTTTCTTCTCACAATCTAAATGGACTCGATGAGTAGATAACCAGTCCATTCCGAGAATAAGGTCGAACTCTTTAAAAGGTAACTCCATCAAATCGGCGGAGAATATTTTCCCTTGAATCTCCAAAGGGCAATTTTTGTACACCTTAGTAACCTTGACCTGATCACCGACTGGACTATAAACGGAAATCGAGTTTCCGATATTCTCAACTGGAATTTTAAGTACTCTAGATACCGAACTTGCAACATATGAATGGGTAGAACCATTATCTAATAAAGCAAAATATGGAATAGAGTGGATAGAAAATGTACCAGCAATAACATCTGGCTCATCACGATCCTCATGTCTCCTGGTAGCATAAACCAAACCTGGCTGTCTCACCCCAGATCCAGCTGGTCCTCCACTCTGTGCTGGCCTATCTCTACCAGCAGATCCTGTAAAATCGGATCTACCTCTACCTTTACTCCTAGCAGGAGTCTGTACTGATGCCTGTGACGGAGTATGAGTTGACGAAGGTGCTTGAGGACAATCTTTGAAAATATGATCAAAAGACCCACATCGAAAACATGCCCCGGACTGTCTTCTACACTCCCCAGAATGCCATTTCTTGCAGTAAGAACACTGTGGTAGCCCCCGCGTGTTAGACGATCCCCCAACACTAGAAGTCGGTACAGAAATATTCGTTGGTCTAGCTCTGGAATAACTCTGGTAGTTACTCTCATCTCTTGCCTTTTTTCTGGTCTGGTTATCTTGACCATGCTGAACTGTCGAGGTTGACTGCCTCTTACCCCGATCCATACCATGAGACTCAGCTTGTCTCAACTCCGCCTCATTACGTTCAGCAGTCCTAGCTCGTAAGGTAATATCCTTGTATTCTTTATCCATATGCAAAGATACACCCGTCTTGATCGTAGGTCGCAAACCTTTCAGAAACCAGCTGCATTTCTCTTCCTCTGTGGTAACTAACCCAGGGACATACTGTACCAGTCTTAGAAATTCAATTTCATACTGATTCACAGTCATATCATTTTGCTTCAAGTTTATAAAATCCTCGCGACACTGGGCTAGGTACTCAGCTCCAACATATCTGTCCCGGAAGGCCTGACGGAAATGATCCCAAGATATCCGACTAGCAGAAATGACAGTCTTCTCAGCCTCCCACCAGTTTAAGGCTTCACCCTTCAATAAAGATACAGCAGCTTTTAATTTTCTGTCTTCAGGGTAGTCCATCTCATCAAATAGTTGCTGTAATTTCTTCAGCCAATACTCAGCATCAGCTGGATCTGCCGCGGTCTTACCGTCAAACATCGACATGCCAGCAGACAAAAACTCAGCAGATATGGGTCTTCTAGAACCCTGTCGAAGATACTCCAGTAGCTCCAAATGTACTGCAGCAACATCCACTCCAACAGTCTCACTGTTGCCGGCTGCACGGGGACCCTCACTATGAGTCTGCTGATCAGGTTGGTTGGTCTGTTGACCACTCGTATGAACCTCTTGTCGCACCTCAACCTGTTCAGGTTGTGGGTCCTCCTGATGTGGTGGAAACTGTTCAGGGGAATTAACGTCAACCGTATGGGCAGTGGTACGACCTCGTCCACGGCCTCGACCTCGGCCAGTCATAATTCTAGAACTCTTGCGGGGTGGCATAGTAGTCTATCTACAAAAGAAGAGTCCTAAGTCAAAATTGGTACTTGGAGACTTTGATTAAAACATGTATATATATATATGTATATATATATATTTTAAATCTGGACATTTATCTGAAAATCTCATAATTTCCGAAAACATTTATGATGCTTGCAATTTTTTTTTTTTTTTTTTGAAAACTTTAAAATCAAATTTCCATCGAGTCTCACAGGCCGAGGGGTGTAACCTAGGCTCTGATACCACTAAATGTAACCCCCAATTTTGATCTAGGGTTTTGAAATAAATTGAATTTGGCGAATTGGAAACTTTCCCCTCAAGTAAGGTCATTTATAAAAAAAACTGTACCGAAACTATTATTCAATTATAATAGTTATCATTTACTGTTTCGTTTTAAAACAAGCGTACTCAAAATAGTTATCAAATCCCAATAGTAATAAATGTCCAAAGTCCACGTTTACAATCAAATACTGAAAATACTTAAATAATTAAGTAAGTCCGAAACGAAACATACTGAGAAAAATATGTAATACTGATCGTACGTAGTCCTCCAAGTACCGTAACCTAAGTCTGGAATCTGAAACAGATACTAAGGGGGAGTCAGCTATAAAGCTCAGTGTGTCTCTAAGGTGCATAACAGATGTCAAGCAAACAATTATATCACAGTCAAAAATTAACAGATATTCCGAAATAGTACAAACAATACATACAGATGCCATAACATGACATGCACCCATCTACATCACCGTCCGAAGAGTGAAGTTCCCCTGAACCACTCTACACCTCATCACCATGTCCGAAGTAGAACTCATCCCAAAGGATGGAACTACTGATCCGAAGCGAAGTTCAACCCAAAGGATGAAGTCGCTGAGCTTCCTCCGTACAATATCCCATCCCAATGATATGACATGTAATCCGATTTCCGAGTCCGAATGCAATCTTGTTAAATAACTAAGATGCATGTACATAATAATCCGATTCCGATATGTGTTACATAACATGATCATAGTATCCGAGTATACATTATTTATCAGATAACAGAGCAGAATGACATACAAGTGAGTCATGCAATATTCATCAAATATCAGTGCAAAAGAGCATACAAGTATTTCTCATACGGATTCACAAAATCATGTAACACATAAATGTAGCACAAACAGAGAACACACCTTAGGCAGCTAAATAGTCAACGTCGATAGTGACGTCTCCCACGCTTAGCTCTAGCGGAAGGTCGGACAGAATCAGTTCCTAAAAATACAGGACACTATGTAAGATTTTCTACTATGCCATATCCGAATAATTTGCTTAATAATTATCTTACTATCAGATCTCGAAGATTGTGCCACCGGAGGTCTGTCTGGCGGTGGAGGAGGTAAAATCTCGGGATCCGAGTCCACGTCACCTGAACACGAAATTATCTGAGTCAAATTCCGATTTAACACTTTACTGAAAATCTGAGCTCAAAATATATAAAATTGATCCAAAACGACACTTCGGGTTCGAATTTGCAGATACGGACATCGCCAATGGAACCGGAACGTCGAAAAACATAAAAGTGGGCTCGGTCGAAAAAGTTGACCAAAAGTCAACGCTGACATCATCGCTGACGTCATCGCTGACGTCATCATGACTGTGATGACTGTGATGACGTCATCGCTGACGTCAGCCTGCATCAGCATTGCACCAGCAGATGACGTCATCGCTGACGTCATCGCTGACGTCATTGCTGACGTCATCATTATATCAGCCACAACCAGACCGGTTCGGCTCACCTTCAGCCGGCCGGTTCACTTCTCCCTGAACCGGTTCGGTTCATATACAAAATCCCCAAATTTAATTAAACCTAACCCTAACCCTAACCCCAACCCCCCCCGACGGCGCCCTCCCCGACGGCACACAGAACCCCGACGCAACCCAACATCCGACGGCAGCCACGGCCTGACAACGGCCACGACTCGACAACCTCGGCCGGCGACGGCGTATGCGAAACCCGACCGAAAATCCGACTCCGACGCTTACCCTGTTCGAAGCGGTTGCAGCGCACACGGAGGACGACGGTGGCGGCGATGTGCGAGTGACTGGCACGGCTCGATCGGGAAGGGAACGGCGCACACTCTGACGGTGGCGGTGTTGTCTACGGCGCGGCGGTGGAGGATGATGGTGGTGGCCGGTTTGGTTAGGAAAGGGGAAAAATAAAACGGGTTTCTGAACATTGGGAAAAATTGATCCCCATATAATCAGATTCGATAGTGGGGGTGGTTAGGATATTTTCATTATTTAATTATTATCTTATTTTCGGATCTAAATAAAATTTATTTGGGGTGATCTATAACCAAGAGCTTACCTAGCTCAATTGGCTGGGCACCCAGCTGAGAAAGTATGAGGTTGTGGGTTCGAATCCCACAACTCTCAATCCAATCCATATATTTTTTTATATCATCTTCACAATAAAAATAGGGGTATTACAGAAGCGGCGACGATTTGGGGGTTTGGGCTTAGGTAATTTTAGGGATTTTGGGACTGTTTTGTAAAATTTTCAAAATTTATATAAAAATTGAAATTTTTAGATGTTTTTCTTTTTAAAAAATCAAATTTGTGCCACATGTCAATCATTGATTGGTTAAATATTTTTTTAACACCCATACACCTAAAATTTTTTAAACTTTAGGCACCTATTTTTACAAAAAAAAAAAACTTTCGACACCTAAAATTCAAAAAGGCACCCTTTAGGCATATATTTTTCATTTAATCCCTTATAATATTATTGTACTAATTGATTGCAAAATTTTAGGGTTGAAAAATTAATTTTTAAAAGTTCAAGGGTGAAATTAGAAAGAATTTTTTTCAATAGTGACCATAATGTTTATTTTTTAAAATCGGAGACTAGAAATGTACATGGGATAAACTTTAGTGGTCATTGCGCTAATTTACCCTTATTTTTTTCGCTGTCAGGTCACCAAGCCGTCAACTTTTAACGGTGGTAAACGGCTGAGTGACCAAAAGTTTATGCTCCGAAAACGTAAGTGACCTTACTGGTCGATTTTTAAAATCAGTGACCAACTTATATTAGTAAAAAATGTAAATGAATATTCCAGTAGTTAACCCATAATTTTATGTCTAAGATTTGATTTATCAAATTCGGTGATTGTTTGTGTTTTTCCATTTGGTAACTGCTTGTTGGGTGTTGCATTAGTGGTGGATCGTATTTTTAATAATATTATCATTAGTATTGTTTTAAGTTACTCTTTTTTCTTTATGAATCGAATGATCTAATTTAATAATATAGCGTCTCTTTTTTATAATTTAAACGTGTTTACTTTTCTACAATACTTTTTAAATAAGATCTTATTTACCGATAAAGAAAACAAATATAAAATTTTGATTAAAAGACTGGGAATAGCTTATCAATGGTCAAAGTAAATGGTCGTTTTTCTTTTATTACGAGTTGTAGAAGGATCAGCAAATTCAATATAAATGGTAGAAACATGTGATCAGACATGTGATATGTCCACATCTTCAACCATCTTTCGACCACGTAAGCTCCTCAAAAACAGCAATGGTTTTGACATTTCAGGTTTGTTTAATTAAGGTTTCTTGTTTCCCTACAATGTACAAACCCTACCCCTACCTCACCTACTTATGTCTGCTCTCTTCATCACTGTTCTTTTTGGACACTAATTCGAATAAATTTGTGTTGGACACCTATTTTTAATAGGCGGATTTTCTGCATATACAATGCATGGTGTATTATATTTTTTTTCATAATCACTAAATATATCATGTATATTACAAATATTTTATTTTAGATTCCAAAACACGACAAATTCGTGTCATGATTCATGAAAGACTTTTGATTCAATTTGTACACGTAAGAGCAATTTTTATAGTGCAAAAGAGAATTGTAATTTGAAGACAATAACATAAAATACACAGTTTTGAAATTCGAATATTAAAAAAAGTTTTTTTAAAAATAATTGTATGTTTGAAAAAAAAATATACGATATAATTAGATTAAAAGTTAAAATTTATAGTTAAAGTGTATGTGATTTAGATTTTTTTTGGGTTTAACTACGGGTTTTTGACTCACTGACCGACTAATTCAGATCGAGTTTCACAAAGATCAATTATGGGCGCGATCATCTTAACCCAGTTTTTTCCATTCACAAGGTCAATATTCGAACTCATAACATTGTTTAAGCGATAATGTCTCATCTCACTAGACCAACTAGTTGTTGGTTGTATGTGTTTTAGATTAATGCCTACAAAATTAAACGAATAGATGTTTGATATATTTTAAATAAGATTTTTTTTTTCGATTAAAAGGGAAAAAAGCGTCAAACCCATGCCTCGTTAAAAAACCTCCCTAAACCTAATGGAGGAAAAAGAGTGCATGTGTTAGAGCTACAAAGGAAAGCGAAACAAGACAAAACGACGAACCCCCAACAAAGAACATACATCAACCCTCAGCCTATACCATCCGACTGAAAATTCACACCATTATACCTATCCGCATCAAGTAAACTCAAGATACCCACAGGAGGCACCTCCCAAATCTTCGTGCACAAACCGGCACCCCATATATCCTTTGCCAACCAATCCGCCACGCAATTCGACTCCCGATTGACATGCTCAAAAGAAACCTCCCACCCACGTTTAACTACATCCGCAATTGCAACAACAAGAGCATTATCCGTACGTACCGTAGAGTTATGCAAGACAAGGCCAATCGCCTCGCGACAATCCGATTCGATAATAACTTTCCGAAACCCAAAACTCCATCCACGAAGCAACCCCTCTAAAATCGCACAAAGCTCCGCTATCAATGCCGAACAACAACCAATTTGTCGAGCAAAGCCTAACATCCAATCACCCCCATCCGTGCGGAAAACTCCTCCCAAGGACGCCTCACCCGTCAAGGTGTTCACAGCACCATCAACGTTAATCTTCACCCACTCACTTGGAGGACACTTCCAACGGTTTTCTCGTGATGTTTATTCTGATGTAGAAGTTTATGGGCAGAAAAAAATAATAATTTTAGATATGTTTATTCTTATGTAGAAGTTTGATCTAACTCAATTATTAATTTAATCATAATCCAATAATATTATTGAATAGTTTTTTCTGATTAAATACTAAAACTTGTGACAAGAACAATTATGACGACAAAGAAGTCGTAAATATCGACAAAAACGATGGTTCAGCCCATTTGAACCAGAAATAATTTAGTATTAAATTATTCACAAGAAATAAGAAAATATGTGTAAAGAAATGAAAAACTATAGCATCACATGGGTAGGACCAAAATTTTGCAGTTGGCACATGGAGTAGGTGCAACCATTGATGGTGTTTGGTACTACACTCTTTTCTTGAGGAATTGAGATATTGGAAAAAAGTACACACTTTTGCTCGTTTGGTTGCTAAGAAAATTTGTTCCCAAAAAGTGATGAAAATGAAGTATTATGTCTATCCATCTTTCATTTTTGGTCACATACAAGAAACTTAACAAACAATAGATGTGTCAGCATCTCTAATTTTTTTATGTTTATCTTCTGATTTATATTTAAGATTCAGATTCTCTTGATAAACAATGCAGTTTTTATAAATTAAATTTAAATTCTCTAATTAAAATATAATGTATTTTATAATGAGAAAATATTCAATGCATTGATGATGTAAAAAATCACAAACGAGTTTAATTTAGGGTTTAAGAGTTAGTTTAGGCGTCTGGGTTTTAGGTGTTAAAATTTAAGGTTGATAGTTTAGGATAAGGTTTAGATTTTAGGGTTGTAAGGTTAAGGGTTTAAATTTTAGTTTTTAAGGTGAATTTAAGCATGCTTGTTTTTCCACTGTTAGTACATAATATACTAACTTTTTTATAATTGCATCCAATATTTGTTGATATAGAAAGTTTTAAATACCAATGAATCTTGTTGAATTGGAGCAGCCCATGTTAACAGTAAACAAGGTAGTTCGAATGTTTTAAAGAGTTTTGTCTAATTCATTAAAATGAGTCCCTTAATTTTTTTAAAAGATTTTTTTGAAATACTGGATTATATTCAACGTGAAAAGATTATAAAGATATCACACCTCAAAACATTAAAAAAATCAATGCGTAAAAATAAAATAATAAAATTCTAAGAGGCATGAAAGACATTAAAATACAAAACATATCACGTTCAGAAGAACTTGAACAATCTTCTAAAAGAAATCTAGCGAACAAACTACTTTGACCAGAAATGCTCTATGAAGAAAACAAATCCTTGCGCTACTTCTTCTTGGTATTACGGTACAACCACAAAAGAAGATCTTAAACATATACATACCGTCCTTCTTCGCTGACAAACACTCATTGATATTCGTTGTCCGAACATAAAACTATCAAAAGATAGACAAATGTCATAAAAACAGACTATAACTGCTATAAAAACAAACGAAGAAACTGCCATAAAAACAGGCGAAAGAACTGTGAAAAAAGAAGATGTGATATGAATCTGACAAAGCAAAAAAAAACTTGAAAAATAAAACATTCATTAACAGAAGATGAATTTTATTTATCTACAAAACCAGTAAAACGACCAAAAGTCGCTGTCAGTAAAAAAAATAACGATTTTTTTTAATTCATTTTAAACGCCTTAGAGCAGATGAGGGAATTTAAAAGAAAAATAAATGTTTGTTACTAGTTGTGCATGCGGTACACTAACTTTTGAATAATTAACGTGTCTCAAAGTTTATAAAGTGCATTATTTTGTTTTCTTTATATGCTTTATGACTGGCCTCGAACTAATTTTTACTTTTTTCTTATAAGTATTTAATTTGACTTATTTTAAATTTAAAAAAAAAATATATTTATATCCAGAATCACCCTTGCACAGAAACATGGTATAACATAATCTAAATAAAACTACCCAACTATTTATCACATGAATAAAACTGGTGATAACTTATCAAAGATGCTATGCATGTGAAGCCATACAGTTATGTTTAGTATATCATATTTTATCAACTACCAGCTGATATGTTACTTTACTGATCTACAAATACATTACTTTATGCGTACATGGTTACCAAATTTTTTTAAGGACTCATCAACAGAAAATTGAATGACAACATTGTCGTCTTTTTAATTTTCTTAATTAAAAAACCTGTAGTGGACTGGATACTGCAACTTGCTTTCAGACCTAACCAGGTTTGCATCTCTTCCCCCACTCTCACATGCCAGATGTTAAAGATTCCAGGGATTTCTTTTTTCTAGAAATTTAATATTCCAGTTCTGCTACCATCTGCTATGGGATTCAATTTTTGTCTTAAAAACAAAGGCTTAACTACATAATAAATATTTAAATTATATTTTTTTAATAGATGTTTAAAGTATTTTTTTGCTTAAAACATGTGCTTAAAGTTTTATTTTTGGCTGAAATAGGTGCCTAAAGTATTTTTGGCTGAAATAAGTGCCTAAACTTTTATTTTTAGTTAAAATAGGTGCCCAAGTAGGTGCCAAAATTAACTTAAAACAAGCTAAAAATGAAAGTTTAGATACTTATTTCAGCCAAAAAATAGTTTAAGCACCTATTTAAGCCAAAATAAAAGTTTAGGCACCTATTTCAACTAAAAAATACTTTAAGCACCTATTACAAAAAAAAGACATTGTTTGAGCACTTATTTTATAGTTTAGCCTAAAAGAAAACCCTTTATATATTTAAACTGCATTAACAAAAAAGTATTTTTTATAGTATACCGACACTATTATATTGTAGCATTTATTTATATTTTTTAATCTTTTAACATCACACACCTTATAAATACCTATGTTTAAACACAAATTTCAGATAAATATCATCGTATTTTTTACTGAAAATAATCATCGGGTAAAAAATAAACTAAGTGAAGGCACTAGCAAGAGTTTATATTAAATTAATATTTAAATTAGATTGATTCTAGAAGCATATATATGCAAAGCTATAGCAAAATTTTGATAAAGTATTCCACTATTTTCAATCATTAATTTCACCCACCTACCGTCTTAATTACACTTCAATGTTTTAGATTTTCAATAAATCCATTTTCTCTCTTTCTTTTTTCCTTGTACAAGGACATGAATATTAATGGATATTTGTACCCAAAATTATTTTTTTAAGATCATTATACATGATAGTATATCCATTATTGGATAAAGTTGTCAATTTTCTATTTAATACTGACAAAAGATGTGTTACAAGGACTGATATTTAATAAAATTATATTTTTTAGGTTTTAAAATAGAGTTTTAGTGTTTTTTTAGTAAAAAGGTTATTAAAATATAAGTATAGGATCATGGGCGTAACCTTTAGGGGACTAGAGGATTATGACCTCGCCAAATTTTTTTGAAAAATTTAAATTTTATTCTTAAAATTTTTAAAAATTTTAATTTGACCACTTCAAGATTTTTAAAATTTTATATTATGCTTCAAAATTTTGAATATTTTTAATTAAATTTTCTCACATAAATTTTAATTTTTTTTACTAAATCTCTCAAAATATTAATTTTTTTTTTTGAAAATTTTCGTTTGAACCTCCAAATCTTTTAACCATTTAAGTTGGCTCTCCAAACTCTTACTTCAAGTTCCGCCACTTTATAGTATAGATATATAGTTAATAACTAAAAACCAATACTTACTTGCTTTAATGGAATTAAATATTAGATTGTCTAAAGAAAATCAAGATTTAAATTATGATATTGTGAATAAAGCAAATTGAATTAAGAGAGTCGTTCTATAATAATATTTATAGCACTGGTTCTAGATTACCCGATCAATAAATTATTTTAGTATCAAGTTATGACAATTTCTTAACAAAAATTTCCAACTCAAAACTTCTCCTACACTATCTTTTTAGAAAAAGAAAGAAAGGGAATAAACCAAGCATATGCTAACATGCAAAGCTTGCTCCCCAGTACTTTTTGATTCTTTAGACTTTAGCAGCAAGCTTCTTACACATGATTTTGAAAAGGATTTGCAGTTTCAAGTTCAACAAGGAAAGAACAAGTCCCATGACACTTCACATACAACAAATCTGCAGATTTCATGAAACTTCCCAATATGTTGTTTCAATACATATTTGTACATACAAAGATTATGAACAATTTCAAGATTCCCAGAAAAGGACTTATCAAAAAAGATGCAAAATCAAATACCAGATAATTTATTTAGGTACTTGAATTTTCTCAGAAAACAAAAGGCTTACAAACTTGCAAGAGATTCCCATACATGAAAACCCTTTCTTCTCACTTCCTTCATACTTCCATCATCAATAATAAAAAAACAAAAGTAGTAGAGGAGGAGGTGGAGTTCTCAAAAACCTACTAATTTACATTCTATATTGCTTAGTTCTCAAAACATTAACCAAACAGCAAAACAGAACAAAATTAGATGTTAATGGAAGACTGGTAGGTTCACGGTGGTTGATGGTCCCCCTCCATGTGAAGAGAAAAACTGGATTTACTGGAAGCTGAACCTTAGGGACCATTTTCTTGATAGCCAAACAGACCCTCATAATTACATTGATAGCCAAACAGACCCTCATATTTACATTGATAGCCAAGCTGAAGCTTTTATTTATGCTATGCTTTTGACTGGTGATAATTCCCAGCTCTTCTCAATGTTTTTTGTTGTTTCCCCTCCATTCAAGATCCATGGGTGCCCTGCATTTCACAAAACAGAAACATTTATTTAGAAATTTGATCAAGATTTTGGGGTTTTCTTTTCCATTGGATTCTAATATCAAAAACCCAGAAAAAGATTAAAAATTTTCAGCAACTTACTCAGGACTTGTTCTGCAGTTAATCTCCGGGAAACATCTCTGCAAATCATCTTCCTCAACAAGTCCTTAGCCTCGGCAGAGACTGATCGGAAAATCCTGGAAGGGAACCTCAAATTCCCTCTCAAAACGGCCTCGAAAATCTCCTGTGCCGTTTCGCCGAAGAACGGCGGGACGCCGGCCAACATGACGTACAAGACGACACCGGCACTCCAGATATCAACCTTCTCGTTATAAGACCGACCCATCACAACCTCCGGCGCGACGTAATACGGCGTCCCGACTAAACCATCGGCGGTCCCGAGCTCCCCCAACCAGGCGGCGGAACCGAAATCGCCGATCTTTAAACTCCCCCTGAAGTCGAAAAAGATGTTATCGGGCTTGATATCTCGGTGGACGATCCTGAACCTGTGACAATGAGCTAGACCCAACATGAGCTGTTGCATGTAAGAGGCAGCCTTCGGTTCGGACAGATCGTGTTGCAGAATCTGATCGTAGAGGGTGACCGGCTGACAGAGGTCGAGGATGAGCTGAAGGTCGTCCTCCGATTCGAACATGTCGTGGATTTGCACGATGTTGGGGTGGGGAGACAAAAGCGTCATGATCTTGGGCTCGTTCTCCAGACATTCTCGGTCGGTCGGGTCGGAGAGGAGGCGTTTGTCGATGGTTTTGCAGGCGAAGGAGGATTGGGTTACCGGACAGAACACTCGAGAGATGACGCCGAAACGGCCTCTCCCGATCTCGCCGCAGGGCTGGTACTTGATCTTCAATGTTTCACTCGACATTTTCAGGTTTTCTTTTTGTGTGTGTGGTCTGGCTTCTCTGTTTGTTTTGGTCGAAATTTAAGGGTTTTTTTTCTTCTTCTTTGGTTTGGGTTTAGGTTTGGGGCGACTTTAAGAGGAAAGGAGGGGTATATATAGAGAAAAGAAAGGAATTGTTGAGAGGAATATTCGGTGGGTTGGGAGGGAAAAGGGGAGGATTCAGAAGAAAGGCGGTTAACACATTTGTTGGTTTGGAATACCTGAAGCTAAAATAAGAAGTGTATGAATATTGGAATACTAAAATAATAGTAAAAAATAATTAAGTTGGTCTAAGTGGTATACAACTTGATATCGTTTAAACATGTCTTGAGTTTAAGATTTTGTGTATGCAGAAAATATAATTGAGAGATTCATCCACCAAAATCAATTGCATGATTCATGTCGATTTGAATTAGTCAGGACAAAACTCATGAGAACGGGGAGACAACAAAAAATAATAGTAATAAATACGCTTCAAGTCATTATACTCCTTGTATATTTAGAATTAGTCTTCTAACTGTTTTAAAAAATTTAATTTTTTTATTTTTTATTTAAAAAATCAACTTCAATTGTTAACCATGTTAGAATTTTATTGTTAAATTCAGATCCATTACACCATTATTTTATTCAGTTTCATGGATTCCAAACTAATACTTTCTGTATTTCAATATGTCATACCCAAATAATTTAACAAAAGAATTTTAACGATGTTAATAATTGAGTTTGGATTTTTAAATTTCAAAAATAATGGATCACATTCCTTGAAGTAAAAATTATGAGGGCTAAATTCCAACTGTATAAAGAGTACAAGGACTTGGGTAAATTTTAAACATTTTTATAATGTAAAATTTTCCTTGGATTGTAAAAAAAACATAGTGAGGAAAGAGGGAAGTAAAGTTAATTTTAACTTTGACTTGGGTATTGTTATTTTACTACTATAGACTATAGTCTATAGTCAATACATCGGGGAAAGAGGGAAGTAAAGTTAATTTTAACAAAATTTAGAAGTAAAAAAATCATGTTATTTTAAGAATTTATTAGTTTTAACACCTTGTTTTTTAATAGAATTTTAACCAAAGTGAATGTGATACATTAGTTATTGAATTCTCGGTAGATTTTTTATAGCATAAACTCTAAACTTTAACTTTAAATTCTAAACTTAAATTTTAAGTTCATAAATTTTAAATTAAATTTTTTAAACTCTAAAATAAATAAAACTATGTATCAAATATTTTTCCAGTCACATTCTAAAAATTTTTACTTTTCGAAATACAAACATTTTTTTTGTCAATAATTGTTGAGTGCAATAGAAAAAACACATTGCACTTTCAAAAATTTAAGTTTAAACCTTGAAAATAAAATTGTTATGACAAAAAATTTAAAATTCCGAGCATGAACCATATACATACATGTCTTGTTTGGTAAATATCAGGTTGAGCCAAAATTAGAGGTTTGAGCTAATATTAGAAGTTTGACCAGTTAAATCTGCTCATTTAAATTTTTGGTGAATAACAGATTGTAATAGCGATCGGGATAAAACCTCTAACTTTAAAAAAGTTTCTAAGATGAACTTTTTAAAATTAGAGGTTTTGACATAATATTATAAATATCGTCTTACCCATGATAATTATCAAAAATCTTGAAATAACTCAAATTTTAACATTTTCCATTTTAACTCTTCACCCTCGTGTATTTACACTGTGACATTTGTAAACCAATACTTTTTTTCTTTCTTTTTATTCTCATACATTTATATTTTTGTTTAAATTTAATAATTAATTATTTTCAAAAAAATTATTAATTAATTAAATTGTATTAAAAATAATTATATAAATAATAAATTAACATATAATTTTTTTTCATAATCAAATATAATTAAACAAGTATCGAATATAATCATGTCCTTATATGTCATTTTGCTTGTTTAAATAATCAAACAAGTATTAGTTAAATTTACCAAACATTTTATAAAATCAGCTAATACAATCCGCTAGTCAAATCAACTAATGCAATTAACTATTTGCTATCAATTAATGTAATCTGCTATCAGCTATCCGCTAATTGTCAAGCAGCAGGCCACAATAAAAACATTTTATTTTCAAATTGTTGTAAGAACTGTTATATATTGCAAGTAAATTAATCACAAAATAATATATAAGATTTCTAACTAATAAGCATGATCTGTAATATGGTAATTTTGTTTCTTGCATTTGTCCTTCTTTTCATTTTTTTATCGTTAAATATTTAAGCGAAATATTTATTCGTTGTGACGGTATTATCTTATTTGTAAAGTTTTGAACCTTTTTACTCGATATATTACAATTAAAATGTCATAAATCATTTGTTCTGTAATTTTTTATACTATCATTTTATTTATAATTAATTAAATTTTACAAAAAAAATATTTCAAAACTATTTCATTCAAAGGTTTTAATATATATATATATATATATATATATATATATTAAATTTTAAATAAAAAGTTAAAAATGTAACAAATTATTTTAAAAAATATGTATTATTATTAGGCATAAGGATAATTTTAACCCTTAACGTTTACACTTTCTGTCATTTTGGCCCTCATTCTATTTTGAGGATAAATTTGACTCTCAACCTTAACTTTTTGTCAAAATACTCATTTTTTAACTAGTAAGTTGATTAGACCGTTAAATAATTAACGGTGATGACGTGACACATACAATGCACTTTAAATTACATGGCTTTTACATACACATGAAATATAATTCAATTTTAATTTAAACTATAAAAAATAATTAAAATTCAAATATTATTTCAAATATGACTAAATTGATTGAATGCATAAGTTTTAGGGACTAAAATTGTTAATAAAAGTATTAAAATAGTGGATGAAATTAAAGTTTGAGTACCAACTTGGGAGGAAAAGTTCTTTAGGTACTACGTTGCGAAAAAGTGTAGAGTTCAAATACCAACTTGAGAGAAAAAATTATTTAGATATCAACTTAAGAGAATGTGTATAGTTTAGGTATCAAAGTTAAATTCTCAAGAAAATAAACTTTACCCATTTTACAATTCTACCAAAGAGAATGAATTTTGTACGCGCGGACACGCGCCCTTCTTCTCTTTTCTTTTCTACCGTCGTCGAAGACCCTAAGCCTCAGGCGTTCGAGTTTTCTCTTCGTTCCTGTTTGTTGTATGATCGGGTGGAGGGTGCCGTCACCGCCGTCCTGGTCATCGGTTACCGGATTCAGAGGAGATGGCGGCGGCTGGAGGTTCGCTTAGGGGAGCGGAGAGTCGGAAGAGGGGGAGAGCGATTGAGGGGCCCCTCCCGGTACCTTTCTCTGCGGTGGCTCCAAGCTACCGGAGCAGTGTCGGGGGTCGCAAGGAGCTCTGCTGGGCTCCATGGTGCTGGATCGGAACTCGAATCTATTTTCTTGCGAGCTTGGGATTGCGAGGCTCTAAGCCTAATCCTGGTGGTTGTGTCGCTTCCTCCGGCGTCGGAGCGGATTATATGGCGGAGATATTACGCCGCCGCGACTGGTTCTCTGTTTCCACGGCGAGAGCGAGGTGCTTGTCCATTTGTGGGGAGGTTCTGTCCTAAAGCTCGGGCTGTGCTCTGCTTCGACGCTCACCGGCGTGTTGGGGTCGGGACACATGGTCCGCTGGCTAGGCCTACCAAGGTCAACGGGAATGTGGAAATGGTGATAAGGGCAATTTTGTCCTTTACCAATCTGACAAGATGTGTTTCTCATGTGCTGTCACTTTCCAATCAAGGCCATTTTTATTTTAAGACCAACATTCCCGGATATTGTGGGATCTGGCCAAATTTTAGCTCTTTCAAACTGTACTATTCCGCCTTTTTCGGATCTGAGTTTGCTTTAGGCCATTGGGAACCTGGTGGGTCTAGTAATGTTACTGCCACTAGGTTTTGGTGGGATCCAGGAGGGCCCGGTCAGGTTTTCAAGCTTTGGTGGATATCTCTTCACTATCGGGTTAAAATTTCGTTGGCGACATCGGTTGATCAGTGGCTTAATATTTATCGGCTTTCCTTTCTTGGATGGGTGGGTACCATCGGCTTCGATAAACCAGGATTGGGAGAAGGCTCGGTAAACTCATCTTCTTTTCACATCTGGGATACAGTAGGTAATGCCTTGATAAGGGCTAACGCTGTCGCGTTGGAAGCCTGCCTCTGGATAGAGCTCTCAGGCATGAATACTGTCCTTCATCCCGGGAAAAGTTTGTGGCTTTATCGCTTTCTCCAGTATCGTTCTGGTGTTATCTATTTTAAAAACACCATTCACGGCCTGACCGATGGAAGTGTATTTTTGGGTTTTCCCGGTTATGTTTCGCCGTTGGCTGCCGATGCTGGTCTTGTCTTTGCTGCTGGTTGGTTGGCCTCTTTTGAGGCTTCAAAGTCTGTTTTTCTTCTTTATTTTCATGGTCTTATGTCAAGCTGGTCGTGGTTGTGGGTTCGGACCACTTTGGTTTGCTACTTGTGTTGTGTTGTTCGTTTTCTTGCCCCCTACGGTGTGGGCCCTTCGTTTTTCTCCACGTGGGAGCTGTTTCGGTGTTCTTGTTTGTAACCCTTTTCCTTTAAATGAATGAAAGTTATTTTGATCAAAAAAAAAAGTATCAAAGTTATATTTAAGCCTTGTTAGAACTAAAGACCCGTTACGGGTGAATGGTCTAATTACCAAAGTTTTGGCTTTTGTACAACAAAGCATGACACTGATGAGATTGAGGCATATCACAATGTTTACAATTTTTTTATATAACGATTGCCATTTGATTTTTTAATTGATTAATTTAAATTGAATAATATAAAAATATAATATGAAATTATTTTTTAATTTAGTTTATTTTATTCACAAAGGTCAGGATTCAACCCATTGATCTTATTTAAAAATTTTAATATTTTATCTTACTAAATCAATTGATAGTTGGTCATAACTATTAGCGTCTTTCGTCTCTATATTGGATTGTATGTAGATAAATAGTTTATCTAGAAAAGCATATTATTTAAAAAAAAAACTGAGAGATGGTTCATATGAAAAATTATTTAAAAACGATTTCATTTTCTACGGTATTAAAGGAAGTTGCTTTCAGCTGGTGACGTCTTCTATGTATGGGGTGGGAATCATTAACATCTGTCGACAATTCTAGGACAATTTCTTAAAAATGGAAATATATAGAAATACTTAAATTAAAATGTGTGTTTACATTATATTCAAAAAAATTATTAATATTCAAAAAAATGTGTGTTTACCTTTTCTTTTTAACTTAAACGGGGTGTTTCTCCTAATCATTAAAACATATAAAATGCAAAGAAAATGAAATGTCAGAATTAAAACAGAAATTATGTTAAAGCATATTGGTATTTGGATTATGATTATAGTGCACAGTTATATCCTAAGTTATAACATTTAAGAATATAACATCAATTAAATATAAGTTCAAATATATTGATTTTTTATTCAAAAAAATATTTTGATTTTATAAAAAATAATAAAAAATATTGATTTTATATAAAAAATAATATATATTGATTTTACAAATATATTAATATAAAATTATATGGCCATAATGCCAAAAATATATTAATACATGGAAAATACTTTAGTTTACACAAGCTTTTCAATTAAAGGGTTTAGGGGTTCAGGTTAGGGTTTAAGGTTTAAGGGTTTAATGTGTATGGTGTAGAATTTAAGGTAGAGTTTAGGATTTAGAGTTTAAGGTTTAGGTTTTAGAGTGTTAGGGCTAGGAATTTAGGTTTTAGATTTTATAGTTTAAATATAAAAGTTTGTGTAAAAAAATTACATTTTTTACACAGTTTCTGTATCAAAATATAACTCTTAATGCATTTATAATATTTTTTTTATAAAATTAATATATTTTAATTTAAATATTTATAATAAGGTTGATAGATTTAATATATTTCAATTTATATATTTATATTATGTTTTATAAAATTAATATATTTTAACTATAAATGTTTTTATAAAATTTATATATTTTAATTTATATTAATAATTTATAAAATTTATACATTAAATTAATTAACTTATAATAACTTAATTATATATAATTAACATATTTTTAATTAATTTTATAAATATATAATTTAATTTGTTTTACTTGAACTAACAATTTTCATAAAAACGGCCATTTTAATTAAAATTTAGACGTTAAAGATTAAAGTAGATAAAAAAAAACAAAAAGATAAGCAAATAATCATTCTTTCGAACGCTAACAAATAACAACTATTGTTGCTCATCCCCTTGTGTCCTGGTGGCAAAGGTTGATGTTCATCATCCCTTAGGACCTGAGTTCGAGCACCAGTAATGCATGCTGTGTGTACCGTCTTTGAAAAGACTAAGAAAGTTGAACAGATGCTACCATTGCATCACACCAGCATATTAAAAAAAACAATTATTGTTGACATTATGCCTATAATTTATTACAAATTATCATTATCTTTTCTCCTAAAACTCAATAATTGATATACTAAATTGGTCCTTGCTATACAGGACGTGTGTGATAACGAAAGTTACATATTCTTTGGTCCATCATTATTTTTGGATCATCTTGAAACTCTATATCACAACCAATTTAGTTCATGGATATTTTAGAAAATTTTAAACAATTAATATTTCTATAATAATAATATTGTATTAAATGTTGTAGTTGATAAGTTTATTCATCATTTTATGATATATTAAAGGAAAGATTTGTATCAAATATGTTAGTGGTGAAAATTTCTAGTTGTTACAAGAGCCTTAGTTTTAGAATTTTTTTACCCAATTTAAGGTGTAGTGTCTAAGGATTTAATCGTAGGGTTTAGGGGTGAGTAAAACTCGACTCGAAAAAACCAAAAATTTCGAGCTGAGGCAAAAAATTCGACTCGTTTCAACAACTCGACTAAAAAAAATTCAAATAAAGTTTGAGTTGTAAAATATAAATTCTAATAACTCGAAATTTTTAGTAATTAGTGGGTTGATTTTTAAGTTCGAGTCAAGTCCCTCAAATTTTCCTGATATATATAATACCTATATAAAAAAATATGAAGAAATATATGCCACATATGAAAAAATATGATGAAATATACATCCATATCTTATATGATTATAGAAATTCGTTTAAATTGGAATCAAACTATACTATAACATGATAAATAATTACAATTAAATTTGTATAGTAACTCAAAAACTCGACTCGAATCGACAAAATTCAAATAAAGTTTGAGTTGTAAAATATGACGCGTCAACTCGAATAACTCGAAATTTTTTTACTCGACTCGATCGAATGCTTCACCCTTAGTAGGGTTTAGAATTTAGAGGTAATTGTTAGAATTTAGGGGTTAGAGATAGGATTTAGGGCTTAGAGGTTAGGGTTTTGGTTTTAGATAATATGTAGAGGATCTAGGTTTTAACCTATAAACCCTAAATTTTAACCCTTGACCTTAAATTCTATTCACAATCACTAAATTCTAATTTACTAAACTTAAACCCCTAAACCCTAAAATAAAAATATTGATAGAAACTAAAAGTTTTTACACTCCAGTATATCAAATAATTATCATTATGCGAAATATTATTATTTATAATAATCTTTTAAAAAATATTTATGGCATCCATTGTCACATCCCAAAAACCGGTCTAGTCGGAATTAAGTTCCGGTGATTGAATATTTTTATCAATTGAATAATTTATTCGATCTTATCTGAACCAATAAATATTATTTGGGATAATTTATGATATTTTATTATTATTATTATTATAATTATTATTATTATTATTTAAAAAAAAAGAGAAGACAAAGTGATTGAACGGCTAAATAGCCAACTAAAGAAAAGAAAACAAATTGAGTGGCAAATGCCAGTACATGTGGTAGGAAATTAAAGAATGAAAAGCAATTGAAAAAGAAAAGAAAAGAAAAGAAAAGAAAAGAAAAGAAAAGAAATGAAGACCTAATTAAGTTAGGTAAAGTAAGTGAAGTGGGATTTTTGTGGCTGAGAATTGAATTGTAAAGCTTGGCAATTTAGTATAAATAGGAGGGGAAGAGTTTGATGAAATACACGGCAGAGAAAGAAAAGAAAGAAAGAAAGAAAGAAAGAAAGAAAGAAATAGGTTACGATCCAATGTTTGATTGGTAGTCCGATATTTTCGATATAGTAATATCGAATCTCTACCGACGTCGGGGTAAGCTCAAATCTCTAGTAAGTTTAAGTTTCGGTATCGAGTTTGATGAATATTTTTATATATATTCGATACTGTTTATTTGATTAGTTTTTATTAATTATCATGGTATACAAGGTAGATTCGGAACAACCGTCAAGCCCAAGAAATAAAAATAAAGTACCGGTCTATCAAGGTGAGTGAAATAAATTAGAGTTGAGATTAGAGTCTCAACTATCTTTAATTTGATGTTAGTATATATATTAAGCATGAAATTAGATTAATTAAAGGTTGGTAAAAGATAAGGGTAGAAAGAATAAAGAAATTCGGATTTGTAAACTGTCCTGTAGAAAACTGCATTTTTGAGCATGTTAGAGTCATTTATGGAAAACGGGTTCTTCTACAAAGTTGTAGAGGACAAAATTTTACATGAAATAGAGGTATGATTTGCTCAAAAATGTTAAGTATAGGTCTCGGAATTGTTGTTATAAGTTACTGGACTAAAACCGAATAAATCTAGAATCTGCTATACTAAATTGTGAAATTCGAAATGTTTAGGGGGTCAAATGGTGTTAATAAATTCTGAAAATTTATGATTAGAACAGGGGATTCATGAAATGAATTAAATTAAATGACCAAGCTTGAATTAAATCTCAATTGGTAGGTTAAAACCATTTAGATCACATATAGAAAATTAAAATGGACTAGTTTGTAAGAATTGATAATTTGAGGACTTATATGCCCTGTTTTCATGGTTTCTGGAACATAATTATTATGTTAATATGTTAAGGTAAATATGGTTAAAATCTCAAGATTTATGGTGTAGTGAAACATAAGTTATAAATGCACTAAAGTCATAAATTAAGAATAGGCAGATTAGGTTTCTGAAAATGCCTTATGTTCAAGTAATAAACTGTATTGATGAAGAAATGATAAAATTATGTGCCATACATAGTTATAAAGGTGTGTTTATAAGCTTTCCAGAATGGTAAAGAACTCCTTATTTGGAGTTGTGAGTAAAAAGATATGAATTTTTAAGTAAGTAAAGGTCATAAAAACAGGGTAACAGTTTGCCCCTAAATCTGCATCAACATTGACTTTAAAATTCATTATAAATTGTATAAGAGGAATTAAAAGCTATAATTTATATGGTTTAAAAGGTTATTCAGTCTAGTTTCGTTTGAAACAAACGAAATCAGATTTTGAGTTATAGAACATTTTATATAAATATTTCTTTGAGGACAATGCAAGCTGCCTAATGTACTAAATGATATATTTCTTTAATGTTTGGTTAGAAAAAAATGTAGAAATGAAGGAAACCACAAAATTGGAGAATAAGGAAAATGTCTCTAAGCTTGGATCAAGGTGAGTGTGGATGCATTTGTCTCGGGTGACGCGGTGTCATTCCGATATTTGTTTGTATGTTCTGATATGTGAGTGTGGATGCATTTGTCTCGGGTGACGCGGTGTCATTCCGATATTTGTTTGTATGTTCTGATATGTGAGTGTGGATGCATTTGTCTCGGGTGACGCGGTGTCATTCCGATCTTTGTTTCTTTGTTCTGATATGTGGGTATAGTCGTGTCAGGGGTAGGCTCGGTGCCTTCCTATTGCATTAATTAAGAATTTACTTGCATCTGGTAAGTACCCTACATTACTTAGATATGCTCAAAAATGATTATGATATGCTATATGTACATGAAAATAATATGAAATGTTACCTGATAGAGAGCTACGGCTCATCTTGTTATTTAATATGATATGATCTGAAAATCATGGAACATGTAATGAATTTAATAATGATTGGTAAAATTTAAAATGATAAGGAAGAAGGATTAAAGGCAAGAATATTGACCTAAATGTGTATTGCTTGTTAGATAAGCATGCTTAGCATAAAAATGATTAGTTGCTATGATGTGTTGATTGCTTGAGCTATGTGAAATGAGACTAAATGATAAGCTTTGCTACTGATTGTTGATGATTATAAAATGAAAATGATCTCATGTGCTTGCTGGAATTTTAGATTTACCATGATGCCTGATTGATTATATGTGTATGCCTATTGAAGTGGTTAAATACCTTTGAAATTATGAATGATTGGCAAGTGAATGCACTTGTTAATAAAGAAAGATAAGTAAAGTCCTTGGGTTGATTAGTGTCTATAGGTAGAAGGGCATGCCTTAGAGTCGTTGAGCTCTCCTGATCTTTGTTACAGGATGGTGGTTAGTCACCTATAAACCTGATAAGGTGGTTAGTCACCTTGATAATTGAATGGTGGTAAGTCACCATTGATGCCTATGCATCCCCTGATATATGTTGAAATGAGAAATGGATACTTTGAGTATCTAATGTTACATGAAGACTTGATTACCTATTTCATTAATCATCCAAGGCAAAACATTTAAAAGTTACATGACTTGAAAGATAAGTACTTAAATGATAAGTACCAATGAAATGAAATTGATATGCTTACTTGTTTTGTATATGCTAATGCTTTTAATTGATGCTTGTTGTTGTATATGATAATGTTTTGATCGATACTTGTTGTATGAACATAAAATTATGATGTTTATGTTGCATTTGTTAAGGGCTCATGTAGAGTAACTATGCTCGAATGGCAAATTTGGTAAGTGCCTTGTATTACTTTGATATGTTCAAATATGACTATGAAATGCTACATGATATGGAGCTACGGCTCAGAACTACGGCTCATTTATGATTCATGATATGGTGTACAGGGAATCCGCATATCCAATGGTACCAATATATTATGTGTTTGATACGTATGCTATGTTATTCTCATGATATGATATTATGCTTTGTTATGAATATAAAGTATGACATGTTATTGCATTATGATCATTTTTGGAAGCATGCTACATGACATAACATGTTCATTCATTGTCATTGGCTACCTCACTTAGACTATGTAAGTCTAATGCATTCATTGCATAACATTTCAGGTTAAGGAAAGTAACAGATCGAGATCGAGATTAGTTGGAAGATTGGCAAGTCACTACAATTAAAGAGTAATGTGTTTTGTCCTTATGAACTCCTAGTATGGTGGCAAAGTAGTTAAAGTAATTATACTAGTCTTGTGGGCCTACTATTGTGAAATTTTGCCTATGTTTTATATAAGGTTTTAAAGCTATATAGACTATTGAGTTAGTAATAAAATTGACATAATTAGTAGTAAAACATTGATTAAAGGACTCTATGATTTTTGTGAGTTGTTAGGCTCATTTAAATATGTAAAGAATTTTAGTAAGATAATTCAAAAAGAAATAGATTTGAATACTTTACAAAATAGTCACTGAACATTACCTAGTCTAATCAGATAGGTAAATGACCTCTGTTAGTAATGAGATTTTACAGGTTAATAACTAGTAAGTTTAATTTCAGTATAATATCACGAATTTCAGATAAGGACCCCTAATTTGTAAAAATTACAAATTAGTCCCTGAGTTTGAAAAAGTTTAAAATTGACCCCAATTCAAATAAGTTGTTAATAAGTTAAGTGTTAAGTCTTAAAAGAGATTAATAAAATATGCCGAAATGATTTTTGAACTTTGGATTTATGTCTCCGATCTCCGTTATATTTTCCGGTAGCGCTCTCCGACCCGGTTCTCTACCAGGCCGGGAAGGGGGTGTTACAGTAGTGGTATCAGAGCTAGAGTTTAGTCGGTTCTGGACTAAACTTAAGTATGTTTGTATTATGTGTTAAGTTACTTTGCCACCTAGGAGTTAATCTGTTAAGTATTGTGACTTGTCAACTGATCCGATCTCTTTTATAATATAGATATGTGTCTCGAACTAACGAAACTTGTAATAATGAGTCTGTTGCTAACTCCTCGACTCATGGCGAGGAAGTTCAATGAGGAAATCCTTCGAATCCTCAGAACCCTCATGTTCGAGGTGTAGAGCCTGAAGCTCCTACAGCTCAGGAAGAATGTTATTAGAATATGGCTGATATGTTTTAGCAATTTATGTGTTAAAGGCTAGTCAAGTCATGCAACCTACGCCACCTGTTGCGCAACCTCTTCGAGCCCCAATCGATAAGTTATTGCAATACCAAGCTTACTGGTCGAGACATAGATGATTCCGAAATAGCTGAGTATTGGTTAGACAATACTTTAAGGATTTTTGATAAACAATTAAGATATTCGGATGAACATAAGCTTGAATGGGCTCTTGCGTTGAAGCCTTATAGTGATGGGAGACTACTGTCCTTACCGTCTTCGAGGAAACCGTGAGTTGTGAATTTTTCTCGAAAGAGTTCCATAATAAGTACATAAGTGTCAGATGTTTATCGTAGGGCTTAACGATGAGTTACGACCCATGTTTACAGCGTTATACATTAAAAATTTCCAAGATCTCGTAAATAGAGTCAAAGCTACGGAAGTAGCGAAGAGAGCTTAGAAAGTTAGTAAATTTAATAAGTCTGAAAAGAAATCAAGACATGCGAATTTCTAAGTGCAATTTTTGTCAACGACGACATGAAGGACAATGTCGCAAAAAAAAAATAATAAATAAAAAAATATAGGAAAGGTGAATTCTTCATTTCTAGAAGATTCTGATCCCAAAGAGTGCTCGGATGAACAATCCGAAACTACAGGTAAGAATTCGAGGACGAATTCTTTTCTAAGGGGGGGAGAGTTGTCACATCCCAAAAACCGGTCTAGTCGGAATTAAGTTCCGGTGATCGAATATTTTTATCAATTGAATAATTTATTCGATCTTATCTGAACCAATAAATATTATTTGGGATAATTTATGATATTTTATTATTATTATTATTATTATAATTATTATTATTATTATTTAAAAAAAAAAGAGAAGACAAAGTGATTGAACGGCTAAATAGCCAACTAAAGAAAAGAAAACAAATTGAGTGGCAAATGCCAGTACATGTGGTAGGAAATTAAAGAATGAAAAGCAATTGAAAAAGAAAAGAAAAGAAAAGAAAAGAAATGAAGACCTAATTAAGTTAGGTAAAGTAAGTGAAGTGGGATTTTTGTGGCTGAGAATTGAATTGTAAAGCTTGGCAATTTAGTATAAATAGGAGGGGAAGGGTTTGATGAAATACACGGCAGAGAAAGAAAAGAAAGAAAGAAAGAAAGAAAGAAAGAAATAGGTTACGATCCAATGTTTGATTGGTAGTCCGATATTTTCGATATAGTAATATCGAATCTCTACCGACGTCGGGGTAAGCTCAAATATCTAGTAAGTTTAAGTTTCGGTATCGAGTTTGATGAATATTTTTATATATATTCGATACTGTTTATTTGATTAGTTTTTATTAATTATCATGGTATACAAGGTAGATTCGGAACAACCGTCAAGCCCAAGAAATAAAAATAAAGTACCGGTCTATCAAGGTGAGTGAAATAAATTAGAGTTGAGATTAGAGTCTCAACTATCTTTAATTTGATGTTAGTATATATATTAAGCATGAAATTAGATTAATTAAAGGTTGGTAAAAGATAAGGGTAGAAAGAATAAAGAAATTCGGATTTGTAAACTGTCCTGTAGAAAACTGCATTTTTGAGCATGTTAGAGTCATTTCTGGAAAACGGGTTCTTCTACAAAGTTGTAGAGGACAAAATTTTACATGAAATAGAGGTATGATTTGCTCAAAAATGTTAAGTATAGGTCTCGGAATTGTTGTTATAAGTTACTGGACTAAAACCGAATAAATCTAGAATCTGCTATACTAAATTGTGAAATTCGAAATGTTTAGGGGGTCAAATGGTGTTAATAAATTCTGAAAATTTATGATTAGAACAGGGGATTCATGAAATGAATTAAATTAAATGACCAAGCTTGAATTAAATCTCAATTGGTAGGTTAAAACCATTTAGATCACATATAGAAAATTAAAATGGACTAGTTTGTAAGAATTGATAATTTGAGGACTTATATGCCCTGTTTTCATGGTTTCTGGAACATAATTATTATGTTAATATGTTAAGGTAAATATGGTTAAAATCTCAAGATTTATGGTGTAGTGAAACATAAGTTATAAATGCACTAAAGTCATAAATTAAGAATAGGCAGATTAGGTTTCTGAAAATGCCTTATGTTCAAGTAATAAACTGTATTGATGAAGAAATGATAAAATTATGTGCCATACATAGTTATAAAGGTGTGTTTATAAGCTTTCCAGAATGGTAAAGAACTCCTTATTTGGAGTTGTGAGTAAAAAGATATGAATTTTTAAGTAAGTAAAGGTCATAAAAACAGGGTAACAGTTTGCCCCTAAATCTGCATCAACATTGACTTTAAAATTCATTATAAATTGTATAAGAGGAATTAAAAGCTATAATTTATATGGTTTAAAAGGTTATTCAGTCTAGTTTCGTTTGAAACAAACGAAATCAGATTTTGAGTTATAGAACATTTTATATAAATATTTCTTTGAGGACAATGCAAGCTGCCTAATGTACTAAATGATATATTTCTTTAATGTTTGGTTAGAAAAAAATGTAGAAATGAAGGAAACCACAAAATTGGAGAATAAGGAAAATGTCTCTAAGCTTGGATCAAGGTGAGTGTGGATGCATTTGTCTCGGGTGACGCGGTGTCATTCCGATATTTGTTTGTATGTTCTGATATGTGAGTGTGGATGCATTTGTCTCGGGTGACGCGGTGTCATTCCGATATTTGTTTGTATGTTCTGATATGTGAGTGTGGATGCATTTGTCTCGGGTGACGCGGTGTCATTCCGATCTTTGTTTCTTTGTTCTGATATGTGGGTATAGTCGTGTCAGGGGTAGGCTCGGTGCCTTCCTATTGCATTAATTAAGAATTTACTTGCATCTGGTAAGTACCCTACATTACTTAGATATGCTCAAAAATGATTATGATATGCTATATGTACATGAAAATAATATGAAATGTTACCTGATAGGGAGCTACGGCTCATCTTGTTATTTAATATGATATGATCTGAAAATCATGGAACATGTAATGAATTTAATAATGATTGGTAAAATTTAAAATGATAAGGAAGAAGGATTAAAGGCAAGAATATTGACCTAAATGTGTATTGCTTGTTAGATAAGCATGCTTAGCATAAAAATGATTAGTTGCTATGATGTGTTGATTGCTTGAGCTATGTGAAATGAGACTAAATGATAAGCTTTGCTACTGATTGTTGATGATTATAAAATGAAAATGATCTCATGTGCTTGCTGGAATTTTAGATTTACCATGATGCCTGATTGATTATATGTGTATGCCTATTGAAGTGGTTAAATACCTTTGAAATTATGAATGATTGGCAAGTGAATGCACTTGTTAATAAAGAAAGATAAGTAAAGTCCTTGGGTTGATTAGTGTCTATAGGTAGAAGGGCATGCCTTAGAGTCGTTGAGCTCCCCTGATCTTTGTTACAGGATGGTGGTTAGTCACCTATAAACCTGATAAGGTGGTTAGTCACCTTGATAATTGAATGGTGGTAAGTCACCATTGATGCCTATGCATCCCCTGATATATGTTGAAATGAGAAATGGATACTTTGAGTATCTAATGTTACATGAAGACTTGATTACCTATTTCATTAATCATCCAAGGCAAAACATTTAAAAGTTACATGACTTGAAAGATAAGTACTTAAATGATAAGTACCAATGAAATGAAATTGATATGCTTACTTGTTTTGTATATGCTAATGCTTTTAATTGATGCTTGTTGTTGTATATGATAATGTTTTGATCGATACTTGCTGTATGAACATAAAATTATGATGTTTATGTTGCATTTGTTAAGGGCTCATGTAGAGTAACTATGCTCGAATGGCAAATTTGGTAAGTGCCTTGTATTACTTTGATATGTTCAAATATGACTATGAAATGCTACATGATATGGAGCTACGGCTCAGAACTACGGCTCATTTATGATTCATGATATGGTGTACAGGGAATCCGCATATCCAATGGTACCAATATATTATGTGTTTGATACGTATGCTATGTTATTCTCATGATATGATATTATGCTTTGTTATGAATATAAAGTATGACATGTTATTGCATTATGATCATTTTTGGAAGCATGCTACATGACATAACATGTTCATTCATTGTCATTGGCTACCTCACTTAGACTATGTAAGTCTAATGCATTCATTGCATAACATTTCAGGTTAAGGAAAGTAACAGATCGAGATCGAGATTAGTTGGAAGATTGGCAAGTCACTACAATTAAAGAGTAATGTGTTTTGTCCTTATGAACTCCTAGTATGGTGGCAAAGTAGTTAAAGTAATTATACTAGTCTTGTGGGCCTACTATTGTGAAATTTTGCCTATGTTTTATATAAGGTTTTAAAGCTATATAGACTATTGAGTTAGTAATAAAATTGACATAATTGGTAGTAAAACATTGATTAAAGGACTCTATGATTTTTGTGAGTTGTTAGGCTCATTTAAATATGTAAAGAATTTTAGTAAGATAATTCAAAAAGAAATAGATTTGAATACTTTACAAAATAGTCACTGAACATTACCTAGTCTAATCAGATAGGTAAATGACCTCTGTTAGTAATGAGATTTTACAGGTTAATAACTAGTAAGTTTAATTTCAGTATAATATCACGAATTTCAGATAAGGACCCCTAATTTGTAAAAATTACAAATTAGTCCCTGAGTTTGAAAAAGTTTAAAATTGACCCCAATTCAAATAAGTTGTTAATAAGTTAAGTGTTAAGTCTTAAAAGAGATTAATAAAATATGCCGAAATGATTTTTGAACTTTGGATTTATGTCTCCGATCTCCGTTATATTTTTCGGTAGCGCTCTCCGACCCGGTTCTCTACCAGGCCGGGAAGGGGGTGTTACATCCATCGGCTAAAATCTTAGTAATTTATTGAAAAAGAAAGTGTTATCTTTAGAAGTTTGATGAAATAGTTACTTTGGTTATTATTATTATTTTTTAAATAATTTAATTTTTAACGTTTTATTTTGGATTAAAAAATTTATTTACGGATGAAAAATTGCTAGTCAACCAACGATAATAATTCGAAATGACTTGACAAAATGACATGTCAGTAGAAAAGAAATTATATTTTAATTAATTTTATAAAATTATTTTTTAACTGATGTGATATTCTTTCAAGTCACTATACCTTTATTTATATGTCATTGTCATGTTAGTGTATATTGTCATGTAGATTTTTTTATATCCTTTTAAGTCATTTACCGTTAGCTAACTTACAGTTTTATCCGCAAAAGACTATTCTGGCTCAAAGTAAAACTTTAAGAATTATATTATTTCAAAAAAAAAAATTAAATGACTATTCAGCAAACGTTAAGACTATTGTTCTACTTTATGCCAATTATATACATCTGCATCGAATAATATAGCATGTGTAGATTCTATGGGCTTTCAATCGTTTCAAGACCGTAAAACGAAAGAAATTAATAATTTAGATATTTGAAATAATCATGAAACATGCAATTAATAAGTATGATGTATAATCAATTCCGTGGGCTTTCATTTTTATTTTTACTTGGTCGACGACTGTATTAATTTTTTGTGCTGGTTGATGACTGATGATAATGTTTTCTTTGTTTTATTTTGTATTTTTAATTTTAAATTTCATATTTTTATTCATGTGACACGTTTTTTTTATCTTTTTGGTACGTATTCTCGATATTTTAGCACGTTTTTCCTCTTAATCGGTCGTTTGACTGCTTTTTTTTTATTTAATTTCTATTAGAGTTAGATTTGACGTCGCCACGACTAATCAAGATGACGCTCTTTTGATTATCTTGTTGATCTTCCTGTTTTAGACCATCGAACTAGATTTGGATACGAGCTCACAGTCACTGCTCTTGTTTGCGATTGAGTTGTGGTAATGATCGTGTTGTCAAAGTGCCTTATTATTGTAATATGCATTTTTAATGTTGCTTGTTGTAGGTTTTTACCTTTTATCGTGGAGCTTTGGTGATGTTTGTATCTATTATTTTTCGAGATTTTGGGTTGGGATTTTTACATTTTCTTTGAATGGTCCTATTTATGATCTAAAGACGTTAATTTTCGTGTTTTTTCTTCATAGGAATATGTTTGTATCAAGTTTGTTTACCTGGGTTGTACACTCTCACTGAATTTTTACTTTTTTAATAAAACTAGCGTACTCATATTCATAAAAAATTATTAGTTGGTTTAGTGAAACAAAACATTAGATCCCTTAAGTAAGGTCATTGTTCGAATCTCAACATTGTGAATAAAACAAATTAGAATGGGAGAATTATTCTATAATCACTATTCAACTTCTACAATATGCAATCTAAATTAATCAATTTATGAATTGAATATCGACATTTATATCAAACAAAATAAGTATTATGTCAAATGAAAAAAATAAAGTAACAATAGATTAATCTTCTTAATAATAAATAAAATATTAACTACATTATTTACATACAGATTGATATTTCTAAATAAGAAATTATGGAATGTAACCCTAGCTTTGTGGATAAGTAGAAGCATGTATGCATTGCAGGACAGTGCAAAGTACAAATCAAGGACATTGTGGGATGAGGATAAGGCCTTTCATTTTCTTTATAAAACTATATATTTAATATTTATGTTTTTATACCTATCTTTTTTGGTTATATTTTATGCCAAGTATATGGAAATGTCAATCCTCTTTTCCACTTATTTGGGTCCAAAAGAAAAAATAAATAGAACCTTTTTATAGTGGGTGAACTGTGTAGAAAACGAAAGGTTTAATCACTAAATTCGAATCTTTGAACCTATTTGATATAAATGATGAAAAGAAGAAAATATAAATTTTTAATAAAATAATTAACATTTATAATCATCTCTTTATTTAGCCATTAGATTAATAATTTTTCATTACCCATACCGAGCATAGCTAACGTTTCAAACTTTAGAGCACTCCAGATAAAACTTTAGGTACCAAGTCGAGAAAATAAATATGGATGTGGATGTAGTGTGATCTTATTAACTGAATTTGTTTTGACAACATTAAAATTTAGGGTAAATTGTATAACGTTTCAAACCATAATTACACTTTTGATTCAAAAAATTTAGATGCAAAATTAAAAAAATATGTATCTCATAAAATTTTGTTGAGAGACACACTCACAAAATCTTGTTATACAAAATGAGTTGGTTCGAGTTAGGCAGGGCAAAGCCCTAGAGAACTGAGAGTGATAAAACATGTACTATCTTTTAAGGGTAAAAAAACCCTTTTAGATACCTTGGAAATAATATTTATAACTTTTACATTTGAATAAGGCTTATATCATAAATAAGTACTTAAAGTATATTAATTTTTTCATTTAGGTATCTAAAATATTTTTTGGTTAAAATAAGTACCTAAAGTATACTTTGCGGTTAAATTAAGTATCTAAACTATATTTTTTGGTCAAAATAGGCACCACAAGTTTTTTCTCTCATCAAAATAGGTACTTAAAGTATATTTTTTTTGTTAAAATAAGTACGTAAAGTATATTTTTTTTGTTAAAATAGGTACCTAATGTATTTTTTAATCAATGCCATATGACAACTTTTAGTAATATATATATATAGTTTAAGAACCTATTTTGACCAAAAAGTAAAATTTAGGTACTTAATTTAACAAATTGATCAAAAAATATTTTATGTACCTAAATAAAAAAGTTGATACACTTTAAGTACTTATTTGTAATATAAGCCTTTGAATATAAAAACGTTAAAATATAAGAACTAAATTTTAATTTTTTAAACAATATAATCATCTTTTACCTATTTAGACCATAAAAATAGAGTTGTAAGCTAAAGTATTAAAATCCGACTTACCCTACTCGTTGTCTTTTTCCAACTGATAAGCTGTTAGGTGTTAGCATTACATTTGTTATGGCGTGTATTCCAATAATTCCAAGAACCCACAGAAAAACCACATGAACTAATCGAAACCGAATATTTTATATGGTCCAATAATTCATTAAAACTATATGATTTTATATCTATTCCAGTCTTATTTTGAATTCAAATTTTATAAAAATAAATAAGATATTTTAGTTTTAAATTTAATTTATATCATGTCAATGTTAGATATAAAACTTTATCAACGGAATTGGTCCAAGTAATAAGCAACTTGATATTAGTTAAACAAGTATCAAGTTCGGAGTCTTGTATGTGTAGGAAATTTTCATTCGAAAATTCACCCACCAAAAACAAATATGCGACGCGAATTAGTACAGATTAATCTGGACAAAATTTTAAAACTAGAAAAAGTAACAAAAATAATCTTAAAGCAACAAAAATATTTTAGGGTAAACACATGAGTCATAGAATAAACTCTAACGATTATATCAAATTGCAATAAAGAAATAAGAATACCACTAAACCAGGCATCAGATATCAGAAGTTTTCTGTGTACTAATTTTAACGTATTTCGCCTGCAAAAGCAAAGCCTCCCCCACCACCACTGCTCGCCACCTCTTCTGATGAAGTGGTGAAAAACAATTGGGAAAACATACGATTCTTTTGTATATATATACACACACTAACAATTAGCTAGTCTAGTACTGGGATGAAACGCTAATTTCTTTAAGTAAAATTTGTCAGTATTGTGAATGGAGAAAATATAATTGAAAGGGTTCTCTATATTAAACCTCTATTAAATTCTATCTGAATTAGTCGACCAATAAATCAAATATCGATGATATAACAATATATATTCCAATAAGAATATTGTATTTACATTTGATAAAATATTATCTGGAATCTAATAAATTAAGCTATGATTGTCGAGTGGAATATTCAATCAATAGCACAACACCAAATGTGTCATGCCACCGCCACTAGTCACTTGTTCTTTCCACGCATTCATCATGTATTATTTATACATTTATTCGTTGTCATTTTCATTAGGTTGAAATTCTTTTTAACTCAAATCAAAACTTCCACGTATGAAGTTTTATTAGAATGTGATAAGTTAGTTATTGAGTATTCATGTTCGAATCCAATCATGCATGAATTGTGTATGTAAAATTTTAATTTAGGTTTATTCTGGTTTAAGTTTCTATGTTTTTGACTAAAATTATTCGGATACACATAAAGATATATTCTGATTATTAATTTATATCTAAAATTGTTCGATATAAATTATGATATATTTTAATTATCAGTTTGCATGTTTAAGAGGGATTGAACATTGGATTATGGATGAGGAAGTTACCCAGCTTATTAAGGACAAATGGGAGGCTTCAACAGATGATGTCCCGGTGAGATTACATGAAATTGGTAAGGCTCTCATGAAGTGGGGCCAAGGCAAACGGAGGGTATCAAATGCCACCAAAGCTGCATTACAAAAAAGGTTACAGGAATTATCAGGGAGTGAACCGGATGATGAGGTGCTTCAGGAGTTGATTGAAGTAAAACTTGGATTAAACTTAGAAGCGGACCGTGAGGAGCTTTACTGGGAGCAAAGATCACATGCAAACTGGCTGAAGCATGGGGACAAAAACACACCATTTTTTCATGGCTATGCATCGTATCGAAGGAGAATAAATGCTGTGAAAGGCTTGTTTGACTCAAACAATAGATGGACCACAGGTGACTTTGAATTGCTTGAAGTAGCTTCTAATTATTTTATCGATTTATTTCAGTCCTCTAACCCAGCAGACCCATCCCCCATTCTTGATAAAATTCAACCGAGAATCTCGAGTGATATGAATGCAATGCTAAATGCTCCTTTCATTGAAGAAGAGGTGTGGCAAGCAGTGAAAAACATGGCTCCAATGAAGGCGTCGGGCGTTGATGGTTTTCCGGCACTTTTCTTCCAAACCTATTGGCCTATAGTGGGGAAGGAGGTTACATCTTTCTGCTTATCTATCCTAAATGGGAGTTCTAGCATAGAGGCTATTAACAACACCCTGATAGTTCTTGTACCAAAGGTGAAAAACCCGGAGAACATGGCCCATTTTAGGCCAATCAACCTGTGTAATGTCTTGTACAAGGTTGTTGCAAAGGCCCTTGCATGTCGAATGTCTTACACACTTGAACAATGTATTGACAAGGCACAAGGAGCTTTCGTTCCTGGGAGATACATAGCAGACAACATCATAGTGGCGTATGAACTATTAAATTCGATGAAGAAGAAGCGCACGGGAAAACAGGGATCATTTGCTCTTAAAGCTGACTTAAGTAAAGCATATGATAGAGTTGAGTGGTCCTTCTTAGAGGGCATGCTCTTAAAACTGGGTTATTCTGGAAATTGGGTGCGTCTAGTAATGAGCTGTGTAATGACAGTGTCCTCCTCAGTTACGATGAATGGAGCTGTTGGGAGGCAGTTTAAACCTTCCCGTGGATTACGACAAGGTGACCCATTGAGTCCCTACTTGTTCTTGATGTGCGCAGAAGGGTTGTCAGTACTTCTAAATGATGCAAACAAGAAGAAGATCATCCGTGGGGCAACTATTGGTCGTGAAAGGCTGGAGGTTGGCCACCTACTATTTGCAGACGATAGTATATTGTTTGGTGATGCTACATTACAAGGGGCTATTCAAATGAAGAATGTGTTGACATTATATGGTAACCTATCGGGGCAGAGGGTGAACTTTGACAAGTCCCTCATTTTTTTCAGTGGAAACATTAACCAAGATGTTAGGGATGAGATTGGAGCAATGTTGGGAGTTAGAGTATCAACTAATCCAGAAAAGTACCTAGGTCTCCCTACCGTGGTGGGAAGAAACAAAACTGCAGCTTTTAGCTACTACTTGGAGCGTTTCAATAATAAAACAGATGGTTGGAGTATTAGATTCCTCTCCATGGGTGGCAAGGAGGTGCTCATAAAGAGTGTATTACAAGCAATCCCCGTTTACGCAATGCACTGCTTCTTATTCCCAGCAAATTTATGTCGAGCAATGGAGCAGAAAATGGCCAAATTTTGGTGGCGATGTACTGGTTCGGGGAAGGGGATACATTGGTGCACATGGTCTAACCTGACTAACAGCAAACAGGCTGGTGGCCTTGGATTTCGAAGCTTGGCTCAATTCAATGTAGCGCTATTGGCTAAGCAATGTTGGAGGCTTTTGACTCAACCTAACAACCTGATGGCAAGGGTCTTGAAAGCGAGGTATTACCCGAGATGTGACTTCCTCAATTCTAGCCTGGGTACTAACCCTTCATACATTTGGCGCAGTGTTTGGAGCGCGAAAGCTCTAATCGAGAAGGGTGTGGGTTGGCGAATTGGTTCAGGAGATAAAGTAAACATTTGGAATGATCATTGGTTACCTGGCTCTGGAGATGGTAGAATTAAAGATCATGCCATCAATATCAATTACACCCTTGTCTCTGATCTTAATGACCTGCCTTCAAAAACATGGAAACTAGACACACTGAACAGCTTATTTGATGAGGAGACTGTGGAAAAAATATGTTCAATTCCCCTATCAAAATCAGGGTTAAATGATACAATGATCTGGAGGCATGATGGTTCAGGATGCTACAATGTAAAAACTGGATATAAGCTCCTTCGAATGCAAGAAAATAACAATGGTCAAATCTCACCAACGGTGATGAAATGCTATTCTGACATATGGTCCACTGATATACCAGCCAAGGTGAAGATTACAATGTGGCGGATTATGAATAACTATCTGCCAACGTTTAGAAATCTGCAAAATAGGAGATTAAATGTAAATAATAGATGTGGGTTCTGCCAAGGAAATGATGAAACGGTCCAACATATTTATGGGGAATGTTGGTTCGCAAAACAACTACTTGATCTCCAAGGAATTCATATCACTGGTCCAGCAGAAGATGAAGACTGAAAGATTTGGATCGCGTCAACATTCTTGTCTCTTACTGCAGCCCAAAAGCCTGTGTTGTTGGTCTCATTCTGGGCAACATGGTATGCTCGTAACAAACTTATTCATGAGGGGATCTCACTGTGATCCTAGCTAATGTAGGCTCCCGAAATAGAGTGGAAAGAGCTCAGTGGCAAGCTCCTCTAGAGAATGTGATAAAAGTGAACTTTGATGCTTCATACAATTGCCATCTACATTCCTCTACCTCTGGAGTGATTTGCAGGAATTGGCAGGGACTTATTATGGCTACTTGCACCACCTCTCATGCTCACGTGCTGGGTGCATTTATGGCTGAAGCATATGCCTGTCTAGTAGCAGTCTCCTTTGCGAAAGATCTCGGTTTCCACCAAATTGATGTTGAGGGAGACTCCCTTACAGTGATCAAAAAACTGTGTATGGGAGTTGTGGATGCCTCTGTGATTAGCCCAGTGATTCATGATATACAAGAGATTGCCAAGACCTTTGACAAGGTTTCTTTTAAATTTGCTAAACGGCAATCAAACAATGCAGCACATGTACTTGCTTCTGAAGGTAAGAGATTCAATGGCCCTATGTACTGGATTGAAGAAGCTCCTCCAGACACAACGAAAGCAGCGGATAAAGACAGGGAAGCTATGGAGAATCAGGTGGATTTCCCTGGTGATCCTACCTACTGACTTCGTTTTCTTTTCTCGGAATTATACTTATTCGCATGTTCGATGCAATCCGAGCACCATAGTTTTTCTAGTTGGTTCATTTTCTAGATATAGGAATAGTATAGCTGGTTCAAGTGTTGAAAGTCTTTATAGACTTAATCTCAGACTTCTGTAACATTCCTTTCTATTCCTATATAAAACCAGCTTCTTCAAAAAAAAAAAGAGGGATTGAAATTCTCCGTCACTTTTCGGTGCTCCTACGTATGCCCCACGCTCAAAATTAGACTTAAGGTTTTAGGTTAGAATTTATGGTTAGAGTTTAGGGAATTTAGAGTAGAGTGTATTTTTAGAGTATAGAGTGTAGTGTTTAGGATTTAAAATTTAAAGTTAGCCCTTGAAATTTAATTTTGTAATATTTTTTAGTGTTAGGACATAAAGATGATTTTTATTCGTTTGAGAGTATACATTTACTGATTAATTTTGATTGTAATAATAACTTTAAAAATTGGACTCATTGAATTTTATGTTAAAATGATGAATTAGATGTTGAGTAGCTAGTTAAGTAATTTTCAAAGTCGTGTCATATATTTTCAGAACTCTTAATGAAAATTTAAAATGGGCTTTTATAAAACAAAAATATATTTTATTATTTTAATAAATTATAGAAATATGATTAAAATATATCAAATATATTATTTTTATTGTTTTGTTAAGTAAATATCATACATACAACTGAAAAAATAAGAGACAATCACTAACTTAATATATTACCACTTGAAAAATCTATAAAATTATAAGGGGGCGTTTGGTTCGTGGAAAAGATCATTATCAGGGGGAATAATCTTTTCCGGAATCACATACCCACGTTTGGTTCAAGAGCATTCCCTCCCAGGGGTAATGAAGTATTCCTAACAGTAGCTATTTTTGGGTCTTTTCCCAGGAATGTCATTCCCTCCCTTTTCTTAGGTATTAGACAATTCCATTCCCTTTGGACAAGAATACCCCTAAAAATATAGTTATTTCAAAATGATATTTCCTTTTTGTATATAATTACACAAGTATAAATTTATTTTATTTTTTTAGTGGTTTAGGGTTTGAATACTTATTATAAAATAATATGATAAATATAAAATAAAAAT
Source organism: Hibiscus trionum (assembly GCA_030270665.1). Lineage (NCBI taxonomy): Eukaryota > Viridiplantae > Streptophyta > Magnoliopsida > Malvales > Malvaceae > Hibiscus > Hibiscus trionum. The sequence continues at coordinate 76,963,474 of BSYR01000003.1, read as the reverse complement.
ATATCGCATTTTTATTTTATTTCGATTTTTTTATATATGTGTTTGATTCAAATTTTATTATTGGTATGTGTTTTATTACATTTATTATTTAGGATCAATTTTTATAAAAAGATTTTCATATTATATTTTTTTTATATTTTCTATGAACTTTTGCGTAAATATTTTGACTTTAATCTTAAAACTCCAGTTGGTTAAAAAAGAAAATATATTTTAAGGACAATTTGGTAAAACATACATTTTTTCTTTCTTATATTCCTTCAAGCAAACAATGTAATCTTACATTCCTGCCAAACAAATCAAACAAGGTAATACAACATTCCGGGTAATATGTTAAGTAATGTAACATTCGGTAATCTCATTCCCAAAGATAATCTTACATTCCGTGAACCAAACGACCCCTAAAGGTAGAAGATGAGGGCTTAAGCGGTCGCTTATGCTACTCCCCTTCTAGACGCCACTAGTAATTTGGATTTAATTTAATTAACCGACTAAAATATGCCCATGCCGAATATCAATCAATCACTTTTTAAGGCATTTCGTTCCAATTCACATTGCACATATAGTATGAACCATGAACAAATTTAGGCATGAATTTAACTACTAATACAAAATTAATTTAATGTTAATAATTGAATTTTAAAACATTCGTGTTTATAGATTTTTTTTTGTTATTTCTACTTAACCTAAAAGCTTGCACCATCATGCTTGCTAGTTGCTAGGCCTAGGTATAACTTGGCTTTAAATTAATCTAAATTAAACTAATAAGTAGAATATAGTCATTTATACCTAATATTATATATATATACATACACACTCTCTACCGTTCTACAATTATAATAAGTAAGAAAAGCATGCTTAAGGCACGCCAAATAATATATTACTATCTGTAATCCAAGGTTTTATGATAATGAAATTTATAATTTGTTAAGCTCCAATGATTTCCAATATGACGTGGACTAAAATTCTTATATATATAAACTAAATTCTCATTTTGTTTGATTGCAACCAATAATATTGTCATGTCGAATTTAAAATGGGTCTAAAGTTAAAATCAGGACCACATTTATTTGATTAAATGAGAGTAACGAGAACCATTACCATTTATACTAAATATGCAACATCAAGGTTTTTTTTTGTAATTATTTATTTTTGTTATAAGATATTGTTCCTACAATGCCTATGGAGAAGGAATATGCCCATTTTAGCTGGATAATGGAGAAGAAGAAGATAATGAGGACGAGGAATGAAGTTGTGGTGTTATTTTCTGTTGTGATTGATTGGTCTCTAGTAAAGATAGATTGAATTTAATATATATTCGATAACTTTAAGGATTAAAGAGATTCAACTCTTAATTAACTAACCCTTGATTAACCAACTCGTATCAGGGTGGATGATTTAAACTAAATTTTATATTTTATAATTTTCCGCTAGAGTTATTTTACTATTTAGATAAAAAAAACCTGTCCACATTTACAAATGCGAAGATTTCAATTAGCAAACTCACAAAAGAGAAAAAGAAAGATATCTGCTAAGAAATTTGAGAGAATTCGATGCCGTCTATCCTTCACCTCATGATATTTTATATAAGGATAACAATTTAATATTAAATAAGAGAATGAATAAAATTTAAATTTAATATTACATCTTAAAAAATACTATACCCATGCTTAAATTTTAAATTTATTCTCGTAATATAATTTATTAGTTAAATATCAAAAAGTGTCTAAAAACACAAGTCTCGACATCCTATAAAAATTTGGAATGGATGGGGCTAAATTATGCTAAGCTAGTTTGACCCAAACTTAATTTGTGAATTGTCCAAATGTCCAATTCAGTAGGTTGACGGCCCATAGAAAATCAACACCTATCTATAAGGGTCATAATCTAATTACATAAAACTGAAAGGGTCAAATAGCAATTTATAGGATTTATATCCCTTTCTGGTTTTCACTTTCTTCCGATTCCGAGTTTGTCAATCCAAGAAGCTAATGTTCATAATTTGTTTATTTCAACCAAAATCTTTAAGGCGAGGCAAGTGGGAAAAAAAGTGAGCGAAAATGAGGATTATGATAGAAGGAGGAGTATGGAAGAGCACGGAGGATGAGATATTGAAGGCGGCGGTTATAAAATATGTGAAGAATCAATGGGCTCGAATTTCTTCTTTACTTGTTCGTAAATCTGCTAAGCAATGTAAGGCTCGTTGGTATGAATGGCTTGACCCTTCTATCAAAAAGGTACATTTTTTTTCTTTTTTGAGTTATTTTTAGGTTATTAAGATGTAATTTTTTTAAAACGAGTGCTGATAGAATTTTAATAGTGTTTAATATTGGATAGCTTATTTGGGTTTCTTCTGAATTAACCAAATCAGTTACGGGTATTGAAGCTTTTCAGTATTTCGATTTGTAATTGCTTCTTCCTTGAACAATTGGGTTTTTGGGTGGTTTAGAGTAGTTAAGCTAGATTAGAAGTGTTTTTATTGATTCATTTTTTTAGATTAGCTAAGCTTAATTAAAAGAAAGGATATTGTAGCTTCTCGTCACTTGCTGTTTGGTTGCTCAATTTTGGTTTTAAAAGGCAAAAATTTAACTATAGAAAGCCTAATTAATGTTTGATTGAAATGAAAGTAAATATTTGAAATGTGGACTAGCCACATTCCGATGTAATTATTGGATATAAAAAATATGAGTCACAAAATTGTAAATATTTCCATCTATGTACTTATATGTCGATATATTGATTTTGTTCTCAGAGCATAAAATAAAATGGCTAAAGTAAGAACCAAGAGCATTCTAATTAGAGGAATTGGAGTCGTTTAGTGCTTAAATTTTTAGTGGAATTCTTGCTGAAAGTTGGGTATTACTGTTTCTCTTTGTGTTGGATTATTAAGGTGTGTTTTTAATCGAGTCCCCAAACCTTTGGGTTAGCATTTTGCACAGAAGAGTGAGCATATCACTTAATTTGATCAGCTGATCCTAGTTAAAAACCCTAAACACGAGCCTAAAACAATTAGAGACAAAGACTTCGACCACCATATATGACGAATTATGAACGAATGACGGTAAGTAAACCTTAATCTTATTTTTATTATTTTATTTCAAACAAAAGAATTAGAAAACTACCTTAAAATGATGTGAATTGAATGAAGTGTGGTTAAAATTATTTAGTCATTTCACTTTTATAATAGGAAATCACAAGAAATTTTATGAAATGAAAAGGAAGAAAATTGTCATGGATCATTATCCACTTCTCAAAAGACATGTCTAATAGGATGTGCAGCGCTACCGCTTATATATCTCAATACATTTTTTTTCATTTTCGATGTAGGAGTAATGTCTCCGCCTCTTCCTAGACGAGTCAACCACACTCGTAATGTGCCATTGTCACGGTTGTTCACCCTACCTACCCCACTCATGGGCGTTAGTTGTGAAATTGGACAACCAAAGAGTCGCTCTGATACCACTTAACACCAAGTCATTATCGTATTCCCTAAAAACATCTATGATAGGATGTACAACACCATCCCTTATATATACCAAGACCTCTTTTTTTTCGATGTAGGATTAATGTCTAAAAATTAAAAAAAAAACTATTAAAGTTTTGTCAAACCTTTTTTCACATACTCATCTTATAAAAATACCTATAATCTATTATACTCGAAAAATACTTTTGATTTAGTCCACCGCTTGAGACAATAGGCCCCATACAGAGGAATCGTCGTCATTTCTGTTGCTATCATCTCACCTTTGTTTTTATTTTTGTTCCTTCCTTTACTTCTCTTTTCCACCACCTTCGTTGAACCCTTTAGACCCTCACCAGAGTAGGAGCCCAATATGGAGGACCCTCACCAGAGGAGGAGCCCCATTTAAAACTCTAGACTTAACCATTTATTCACTCACTTTAAGTGTTTTATTTGTGAAATATATATTTTAAATTAATTAATTTTAAGTGTTTTTTAAAATTTTAATTTTTCAATTATTTTTCAATTTAATTAATGTAAAATTGATTTGTTATATTAATTTAATTGAATACTTTATAATGTATAATTTGTTTATTTTTTATTTATTTCAAATATTCAAGATTAGTAGAATGTGTGTAAACTTCAAAATTTGTTGCCAAAGTTTTGTAACACTAATTTTGAATGCCTTTTGAAATCAAAACAATACTCCACTCTTATTGCTTTAACAATACAGACAACGACTCTAGAGCATCTAAATATTTTTTATTATGATTAGTGTATATCACAATTGTTATATTATTTCGACTTAACATCAAGACGTAGAGTTGAGAAATTTTGATCTCTGAAATTTAAATTGTACTATGGGTGTATTTGGTTCAGATTTTGGTAAATTATAAAAATATATTTTGCATAATAATAAATCTAACCATGTATTTTTTGTCAAATTAATTATTAATATTATTATTAACTAAATTTGATTTTTATTTTTTAAAATAATCTAAAGGTAATTATACTGGATCACTTGTTGAGTTCCTTAATTTTAAAAAAAAGAATTATATTATTTTTAACAAAAATACATGCTAAATTATAATATTTTTAATAATTTTACTGCGATAGTTTATGTATAATCCACGTGAAATTTATGTTGACATGATACTAATCTTATATGTTATGTCAATATTTAAAATTTATAATTTAACATTTTTAATTTTGTTTGTAAAAAATTCTTCTAATAATGGATCGAATAATAATTATAAAAAATATATATCTCAAAAATAATGTTTAACCCTAGGTTAAATTGGGTTTTGCTTGCTTAAATCTCGTGTCTCATTTCATTTCTGCCTTGTTTTTCTTTTGGTTGAAAACAATGGTGAGACTAAGCGATTCTACTATGAAACAGATTTTGAAAAATCTCGCCCACATCAAGGAATCGAATATGTTTCACCGTCAACAGTTGACGATTCTGAACGAGAGAATGAGCCTGATTTATGAAATGCTATCTGAGAAGCTGGCGAGCCAAGAAAAAGCCACTGAGAAAATTTCCCAACAACTGGCTGAGGAGGCTGAGAAGAAATCTAGTTCCAAAAAAGCTAAAAGAGGATGCTGAAACTGTTGCTCAAAAGTTCAAGAAAGAGTTCTTTCGCCCACATTAAGGAAGCGAATATGTTTCACCGTCAACAGTTGACGATTCTGAACGAGAGAATAAGCCCGATTTATGAAATGCTATCTAAGAAGCTGGCGAGCCAAGAAAAAGCCACTGAGAAATTTTCCCAACAACTGGCTGAGGAGGCTGAGAAGAAATCTAGTTCTAAAAAAACTAAAAGAAGACCCTAATAAATTATGAATTATCTTGGTTTTACCCTTTTAGATAATAATGCTAATTTTATTTTAAAAAGGTTGAGAATGGCTTAACCGATTTAATGGGCTTAATATCCATCCTAATAAGACAAGGATGAGTTTAAGCTAATCAAACCGGTTAAGACCCTAAACTTAATTTAAGCTCTAAACCTAAACCGACCTAATTGTACGAACCATGCCCCTATAAGGCGGGCGCACGATTCAAAACAAATAAATCGATTAAACTAAGCACCAAAAGGACTAAGTTAACTAGCCTAAGCCCACCTAAGCTATACAAGACCGAAAACCTAACTCTAGCCACCTAAAACCCTAGGGCCCAAAGCCCAAACTAAAAGGATACTAAGGCAAACTACATTAACAATCAAACTAGCATATCAATTATTTATCAACACGTTTTAAGCAAATACCCATGACAAGCATACAATTTGTAAAAATATTGTCATTTTTGTCACACTTCTTATAAAAACGGGCCTTCGTGCGAAATCAAGTATTATTTTAAAGCGTTACATTAAAACATTAATCACACATTTTTAAGCCTAACAATGCCATATACATCATGTCACATTTTATATCAAAAATCCCTAAACTACTCATTTTAGTCTTTACAAGTTCACATTATATAAAATCTTTTAAAATAACTCATTCCATATACAAAGCCAACATACAACCCATAATACCAAATTACTACAAACGAACATACATACCACATGCATCATATAAACAAGAGCAAAAACAGGACTAAATTAAAGAAATTAAAAAAAGTAGCGAAATTAAAAGATGCATGAAAAATAAAGAAAACTGCAAAAAGGACCAAATTGAGACGGACACAAAACACATGGGAGGGCGTGATAAGGTTTTTTCTTTTCTTTAAAGGCCCCACTTTTTGAAAACATTAAAGTAAAAGGGGATTTAAAAATCGAGCTTGAAAAAAACCTTTAATTTTTTTTCTCGGTTGGAGTCGCCACCGACCACTGAGGTAGGCCGGACACCGTAAAAACTAAACTAAAGATTCATTTGAAAGAGTTCATGAGTTGGTTACGTGTGGGGAAGGGTTAGCACCCCCAACACGCCCGGAAATCGGTACCAAAACAATTGTTGCTTTTAATTTGATGGAAATTATTTGAAATTTAAAACGCCTTTAATTAGGGGTTCTTAATTGAAAATTAGACTTTAATCATACGAGCTTTTTCAAATTGGTGATTTCAAATTAATTTGACATTTAATTAGAAAGGATGACGGTACAACGGACCAAAAACTAAACCGACATTATATAAGACTAACTACCGTATTAGTTTAGGGTTTGGATCCCGTACGTCACCTTTATGCATGATGCGAGCAGTTAAAACATGATGCCATGGGCTTGTCCGTTTTAATTACGGATTTACCTTTAGACGATTCGAATTAATCCGAATATCTGAGGAATATTCAATAAGCTAGGATATTTCAACTCAAATACGTGAATTAATAAGTATCTCCTTTTTTATAGTTAAAATTTATTAACACGCTTATCAAAATATTAAAAGTCACATGAATGACAATTAAAATGCATGTCGCATAAAGCATATCCAAATGACATTAAAACAACTAGGCATGTCACATAAAAAAACATATATGCACATACTAACATAAACAATATGGCCAAACGTAAATTCGATGCAAACATAAATTAAAGGGACAAAAACGCATGTATAATAACACAATATAAAAAAAACATAATAAAATGCTAAATAAAAATAGAGCAAACTGGCAGGGATCGAAACTGTAATAAATCCATTAAAAACTGATTCCAATGCAAAACGGGACTCAATTAAAAAGATGCGAAAACCTACAAGGACTAAAAAGGGATTTTCCCCTTGAGAAACCGATTGAAACCGAATTAGGGACCAAATTAAAAATGCTCGAAAGACTGGAGGGACTTCGGAGAGAAATTAAAAATGCGGAAGCCCCTTTTCGTGCAATTAAAGTGACACGGAGGGGCTTAAAACGCTATTACACTGATTTTTAAAACAAAAAACGCTATAAATACCGGTTTTAAAGGACATTCGAAGCTATCGTCTTCCCCATTTCTCCATTTCACGTGAAATCAACCCAAACCCCTCCCAAAACCCCTATTCACTATTCCATTTGATTTCTCAATCAATTCAAGGGCATTTCCGAATGTAATTTCATATTTGAGTTCTCCTCATCATCCTCATCATTTTCATGGTCTTAGATTTTAAAACCATCACCATTTGCATTTTTCAAGTTTAAGGAAAGTTTGGATTTTTAATGAGTTTTTCACTTGCTTTTGGTTTGTTGAGTTGGGTTTTGAATTAATCTCACTTAGATACACCTAATAACTTAAAATGGAAGGATTTTGGGAAAAATCCCGAAGTGGGTTCTTGGAGCATTTTTCAAAGTGTCTAAACTTGAGTTTTTGATGTGTTTTTGTGTTGGGTTGAAGGGCTGATGGTATAGGGTTATTAGGGAAGTGTTTTGGAAGCATTTAGATGTCATTTGAGTGTTGGAAATTGTGGTTTTCAGCTGGGTATTTGAGGAACACGAAAATGTGGGTTTTGCGGTTAGCTTTGGGTTTGAAAATGGTGAAGTTTGGCTTGTGTTTGTGAGTTGGATTGTGACTGAGTTTAGCGTTGAATCAGTTGAGTAATATTTGTGTTTTGATTGATTTGAAGCTAGAGGAAACACCGGAGAAGGATCGGGATCGAATCCGGGAATTGAGAAGGCTTGACTCGCTTTGCTTGGTTTGCTAAGGAAGGGTGGTGAGTAAAACTTTAAATTGTTTTAAAGTTGGTTCAAGTGTGTGTAGTGGAGGTATTGGAATGAGCTTGGTAGGCCATTCCAAGGTAGAGGTTAAATTGGTAGTTTAACTTCTTGTTTGTTAATGAGCTTTAGATGCCTATGCCTATCTTGATCTTGTGAGGTATAAATTGATTTTGTATGTGTATACATTGATATGTGTGATGAGGAATATGTGTTATAAATGATGGTTGTTGTGATGTGGTTAAAAGTAATTGGCACTAGTTAACTTACCAGGTGTAAATGATCGATCGTTAGGATTAGTGTGCACACGTTTGAGTCAAATTCGCGCGTGGCCTTGATGGCGTTGAGTCATCAAGGAGGAGTATGGTGATGTAATATTCCACCGGAAATTATTTATATTATACGTGATGATGAGTGGAATCCCATCCGTAGGGCATGTGGTGATGAGTAGAATCCCACCCATGCAAGGTCCGGTGATGAGTGTAATCCCACCGAGGTAATGTTGTTGTTGAGAGTAAATCCGCACACCCGAGTAAACTAATAGTGGCCAATGTACTTGCTCTTATGATTATAATGTTGAGATATATGATTTACATTATTGAGCTTAATATGATGTAAGATGCCGTATTATTGTCTCTTGTGATGCTCGCTAAATTGCTATGTTGATGCCCATGTATGTTGTGTGTGATGTTAAGGATTGCATGCTTGAACCCTACATTATCGTTGTTTTGATTTTTAGAGCATCCTCACTAAGCTTCTAGCTTACGCTCTCATTTTCGACAATGCAGATCAGTAGCTTGGAGTTAGCAAGGAGCAAGGCGAAGGGGCATTCCAAGCTTTGTAGTTGCTCAAGTATGACTTAGTAAATAAAGTAGTAGTTTAGCAATGGGGCTACTATGTGTTTTGTATGAGCGTTGTATGACTCATAGGTGTTGATGATGTTTATGTTGTACTTGGATTTGTAAACCATGTTAAGCCTTGTTGGATGCTTGTTTGAGATGCTATGCTTTTGGATGAGTACATGTGTTAGTGATGCATGTAAACCTTATATGTGAAGACATGATGCCTTATGGCTTTTTGAACTCTTAAGTATGCCTATTTATGCAATATTTATCCTTTGTGTAAATGCCATGTATGGATGCCTTGTTAATCATCTAAATTGCTCTATATGCTAATACTTGGTTGTAGTAAGTTGCATAAATGTTTGTATGTGGCTAGGGAAGTCTTAAGATGCATTTAGAGTTGGGTCTTGTGTTGTTTTGCTGAAATTGGGAGACTTGCAGTGCAGGGCGTATCGATACGCCTAAGAGCCGTATCGATACAGTCTTGTCTGCAGGAATCAGTTTTGGCTAGGCGTACCGATACACGGGGGTGTATCGATACGCTCTTTGTTCACTAGAATTTTGAGATTTTGGTGAGTTTTTGGCGTATCGGTACGAGGTTGAGGCGTATCGGTACGGGTTTATCTCGTTGACCACGAGATGTTGACCGAGAAGGGCGTACCGATACGCTCAAGGGTTGTATCGATACGATCTTCCTGTGTTGACCTTGGTCAAGGCGTATCGATACCCTTGATTGGTGTATCGATACGGCCTGCTCAGTAAGTATAAAATGGACTGTTTACATGTTGTTTGGGGTTCAGTTGTGTTTCTTTCTTGATGTTTTCCGCTGTCGTGATCACTTAGGAAATAATATGCCTTTAGACAAGATTTAAATAAAAGAAATTTTCTAAGGTTGCTAACCGAGGGGGAACCTTAACGGGTTTCGCTTTGGTTTTCCCCGTGTAGCCTGCATCTGTTTTTTTGTTGCATGTGAGCCGTTCGGGATGGAGGGGACCAGAGGGCTTGAGACGACCTGAGGACGTGGAGCCGATCCGTGCCGTCGATGATGAATCTAGACGGTCGTGCAGCATTCGAAAGGGCACACGATGAATTGCACGCGCGCGTGGGAGCTGAAGGGACGCGGGCGCATGGGGGCTCTGAAAGCTTCTCCGCGTTGACCTCAGTCGTCCGATGCGCTCCTGATCCAACGGTAGATACGAGGCGGCGCTGAGGCTTGAGGGGCGGCAGCTAAGGTTTCTGCTGAAGTTAGATCTGGATCCAGATCTGACGGCTTAGAAGGGGCTGCGCAAAACATAAAGAGCATTAGGGTTTTTCTTATCATCAGATTAGGGCTTCTAATTATTTGGGCCCAAATAGGCCTTGTATATTTACTTATTTTTGGATTTTTTATAATGTAATGGACTCTAATATTAATGAACTTTGGGCTTACATACATATATTTCGGGCTTTATTTATATATTAGTTTTCTTTTCAGAATTTCAGATTTGATAATAAATAATAATAATGAAAATAATAATAATAATATAGATAATAATATTAATAATATTAATAACTCTAATAGTAATAATAATAATAGATAGTAAACAATAATGATAATAATAATAATAGTAAATAATATGATAGATAAATATAGTAATAGTAATATATTATAATGGATAATAAGCAATAATAATAGCATAATAGACGATAATAATATACTATGATAGTATACATAATAGTAAATAGTAATAATAGATACTCTAATAGTAATAATATATATATATATTGTTTTTAATTTTTTTTTTAGTTTTTAATCACAACATATATATAATTAACAAAAGTATCGAAGCCCATTACTAAAAAGAAAAGAAGACGAGTTTAACACCCCGGACAAAATAGGTGATTACAGAGGGGACGGACAAATAGACCATTACGAGACTGACTCAAGACGGAATTACAAAGACGAACAAAACCCTAAGGACCTAGGACGAAATTTGAAGACGCGGAGACCCCTAATGCGTGAAAATCGCGACGCAGAGGGACTAAACCCTAATTAACCCCTAACTTAAAGCCTAAACACGCTATAAAACCCCCATTAGACCGAACCGTACCTTTTTGCTTCTCTAAGACCTTAGCCCCCTAAAAAACTCTTTGACCTAGACTCACTAAACGCCGGCCGACGCTAATCACTGTCCGGTGAACTTAAAACGACCCAAAAAAACTCATTTTTGTGATACGAAAACCTAGACGACAACACAAAAGAAAAATGAACTCTCACCCTTTATTTTTAGAAAAAGCAGAAACCCCAAAACCTTATTTTTTAGATTCGAAAACAGTGATGAAGTAAAAGAAGAAGATGGCGTATCGTCCTTCTCTCAACCAACTCACCATTCAAAGTCAAAGTAAGGCCGAGATTGTTGACGGCGAGAGAGAATGAAAACCATTTCCGAGGAGAAAAGAAAAAAAGAAAAGGTTTAGTCCCGGTCGAGCAAAAGGGGCTGGGTTTGGGCCAAAATCGAACATGTTTTAAGGTTTTTGGGCTTTGATTTAATGGGTCTGGGCCTTTCTTTTAGAAAATTTAGGTTTGGGCTCCCCAATTCCTTTTTCCTTAAAAATTAGCCATTGTTTCTTTTATAATTTGATCTCTTAATTCTAAAATTAATTCAATTCAGTCATGCATCGGTGTTAATTATTTTATTTAATTGTTTTTATTTGTTTGTTTAAATTAAATTGTATGCTTGCATGTTTTAAACACCATGTAGTATATTGTTTAAGGATTTAAATCACATGTTTAAAATAGGATTATAGCCTTAGTATAGTTCACTTAATCACATAATTAAATAGGAAAAGTTATTGTAGCAAATAAGTGAATATTTGAAACAATGTTAGAATGTTTAATATTAGTTAGTGTCACATTGAAGAATGATGTTAACCAATTAATATTCCGATGAACGTTTCAATGTTTCATTTTAACCTAGAAAATGGAAATAATACACAATCGAATTAATTAAAATTAAAATAGAATAATTAATTAGAATCACCTTACATAGAAATATTATTACTTTTGGATCCATTAAAGGTAGTATCCAATATTATTTTATATGTTACCAATTATTTCTAAAAATTAATAATATTCATAGATTCTTAATTAAACAAATTGATGGAGCCTAATTAAGGTTTACTTAAAATTGAAAAAACAATAATTTGCCATGCATTAAACTTTTTGTGTTGAGATACATTTTGAATATAAATTGAAGTGTCCTAATGCAACTGGACGTTTCATACTTATATTCGTTCAATATGTATTTTCTTATAAGGATAATAAAATTCATTTTACAGTTAAAAGAATTGATTAAATCCATATTAATGTTCGAAATGCCAAAATGCCATGTGTAATTAATGAGTACCGATAACGGGCGTTTGTAGGGGTGCTAACCATTCCCTACACGTAATTAACTCCCGAACCTGAATTTTTTTAAAAAAGAATCTCTGGTACGTTTTTATGGTATTCGGCCTACCAAAGTGGCCGGTGGCAACTCCAAAATGATTTTTAAGCAAATAAAAGGAATTTTGATTAAAAATAGAAAATTAATAAATCGCAAGATAAAATTGACTAAAACCCTTATTTCAATCGACAGGTTGTTTTATTCCAAACATAAAAAAGTGAGTCGCTCTGATACCACTTAACACCGGGCCATTATCTTCTTCCCCAAAAAACATATATAGTAGGATGTACAGCGCCACCCTTTATATATCTTAAAACCTCCCCTCTCTTTTACGATTTGAGATTAATGTCTAAAAATTAAAAAAAAAACTTTCAAAATTTTGTAAAACTTTTTCCACATATTTTTCTTAGAAAAATACCTCTAATCTATCATCCCTGAAAAATGCTTTTGATGTAGTCTACCGCTTGAGGCAATAAGCCCCATATGGAGGAGTCATCCTCGTTTCCGTTGTTGCCTTCCCGCCCTTATTTTCATTTTCGTTCCTTCCTTTACTCTTCTTTTCCACCACTTTCGTTGAACCCCTTGGACCATCACTAGAGGAGGAGCCCAATATGGAGGACCTTCACTAGAGGAGGAGCCTCATTTAAAACTCTAGACTTAACCATTCATTTACTCATTTTAAGTGTTTTATTTATGAAATATATAGTTTAGATTAATTAATTTTAAATGTAACATAAAATTATTAAAATACATAGATACTAATATAACAAAGTTGTTTTTAAAATTTTAATTTTTCAATTTAATTGATGTCAAATTGAATACTTTATAATGCATAATTTGTTTATTTTTTATTTATTCCAAATATGCAAGATTCATAGAATGTGTGTCAACTTCAAAGTTTGTGGCAAAAATTTTGTAACCTTAATTATGAATGCCTTTTGAAATCAAAACCATGATCCTCTCTTATTGCTTTAACAATACGGACAACGACTCTAGAGCATCTAAATATTTTTTATTATAATTAAAGTTGAGAAATTTTGATATTTGAGATTTAAATTGTACTATAGGTCTATTTGGTTCAGATTTTGGTAAATTATAAAAATATATTTGGAATAATAATAAATCTAACCGTTTTTTCAATTTAATTATTTATAACTAAATCTTATTCTTATTTTTTAAAATAATCTAAAGGTAATTATACTGGATCACTTGTTGAGTTCCTTAATTTAAAAAAAAAAAGAGAATCATATTATTTTTTAACAAAAATACATGCTAAATTATAATATTTTTAATGATTTTAGTACGACAGTTTAAGTATAATTCACGTGAAATTTATGTTGACATGATACTAGTCCTATATATTATGTCAATATTTAATTTAAAATTTAAAATATTTAAAAATTATAATTTAACATTTTTAATTTTGTTTGTAAAAAATTCTTCTAATAATGGATCGGATAATAATTATAAAAAAGTATATATCTCAAAAATACTGTTTTACCCTAGGTTAAATTGGGTTTTGCTTGTTTCAATCTCGTGTCTCATTTCATTTGTGCCTTGTTTCTCTTTCGGTTCAAAACAATGGTGAGACTGAGCGATTCTACTATAAAACAGATTTTGAAAGATCTCGCCCACATCAAGGAAGCGAATATGTTTCACCATCAACAGTTGACAATTCTGAACGAGAGAATAAGCCTGATTGATGAAATGCTATAAAAGAAGCTGACGAGCCAAGAAAAAGCCACTGAGAAAATTTCTCAACAGCTGGCTGAGGAGGCTGAGAAGAAATCTAGTTCTAAAAAACTAGAAGAGGATGATGAAACTGTAGCTCAGAAGCTCGTGGAAGAGTTCTTTCGGAATCTCAAGAAGGAGACCGCCAACCCACTTTGAAGACTCTGATCAACTTGGGCAAATGGGGGTTCAACGGTGGGGATAACGAAGACGAGAACAGGAACAGAGATGGGAACGAGAACAGCCATAAGAGGACCTCTAAATGGGGCACTGTTGTATTGTCATAATTGGGTTACGCTCCAGTTTAAATGCAAATGTACATTAAAATGTTGTCGTTAGTAAATACATTGGAGATCACCCAATTATTGGTAAAGTTACAAACAAGTCACTAATTTATTTAAACTTACAATTAATTCACTTAATTAAAATTTAGTTATAATTAGATCACTATTTCGTTAAACATCAAATTAATTAGGTCCCCAAGAAATATGTTAATTTGTATTACTCTTGTCACTGTTTGAGAGTTTTTACGGCAAAGGATAACCTATTTTCTTGGAAGATCAATACCAAAGATTTGAGAATTTTCAACATTAAGATTCAAGGTTTTCAATCTATCGATTAATTCAGGTACGCTTCCGTATTCAGTTTAATTAAAAAGAAGGTATTGGAATATATAATCTAAAGGATGTGCAGAGTCACCGCTTATATATATCTCAATTTCCATGCGTAACATTGTCCCACACTCAACCTCGTGACCCCCTTGTCACGAGTCAACCACACTCGTGATGAGCCATTGTCACGGTTGTTCACCCTACCTACCTCACTCATGGGCGCTTGCTGTGAAATTGGAAAATTAAAGAGTTGCTCTGATACCACTTGACAACATGCCATTATATTCTTTCCAAAAAACATTTATGATAGGATGTACAACGCCACAACTTATATATCCCAAGACCTCTCTTTTCCTTTTTGATGTGGGAGTAATGTCCCCACATCTTTCTAGGCGTGACAAAATTCTCATATTGGTTCTGCCAATCTATTTTTCCCTTCTTGCCATGTACTAGCATCTCTAATTTTTGTCATTTTGCCTACATGGAATTGTGAGGGAGATGAAGAGCCTCTTTTGGCATGACCTAGACCGTCCGATTGCACATAGATTTAATGGTTGAAGCTCAACTGTGTAGAAACAGATTAGATTAAGGTTCCTTATTTTAGTTAAGTAATTGGGCTCCATAATCTTCTAGGCCACCTTTCAATATGAATAGTCATTTCAATATAAAGTCTTTTATTTAATTATAATAGTTTAGTTTTAATATATATTATTTAAGGGTAAACTACACCACATACCACTTAACTATGGCCTCTGATTCGAAAATGCCATCGAATTTAAAACTGTTCAAAATTATCAATGAACTTTAATATGTGAGTTGAAAATACCACTTCATCGTTAACTCCTAACGCCCCAGTTAAGTCAAAATGATGTCATTTTGATGCGACTGTTTTGAAGCCTAATTTAGCCCAAAATGACCTCATTTTGCTGGAAGAAAAATATTAAAACCATGCATTTAAGAGGTTTTGAACCCATGACCTTTAGGAGAAAAAGTTAAGCTTTAACCACTGAACAAACATAACATTATGTAATATTTTACCACCAATATTATATATCTCAAACTAGACAAGATTAATTCAAATTATTTTATGAAATAAATAATATTATAAATGTTAGGCCCGATAATCACCTCAACCGATGTTTGCCAAGTATGGAGAAGTTGTAGTTTAGGTGCTTGAAAGTGGAAGCAAAAAGATAAAAAAGGTCGCTTTGATACCACTTGTTACGGGACCATTACTCTCTTCCCAAAAGACATGCCTGATAGGATGTGTAGCGTCACCGCTTATATATATTCCAATTTCCATGCATGACATTGTCCCTCACTCAACCTCGTGACCCCCTTGTCACGAGTCAACCACACTTGTGATGGGCCATTATCACGATTGTTCACCATACCTACCACACTTATGGACGCTTGCTGTGAAATCGAACAATTAAAGGGTCGCTCTAATACCACTTGACACCAGGCCATTATACTCTTCCCAAAAAACATGTATGATAGGATGTGCAGCGCCATCGCTTATATATCCCAAGACCTCCTTTTTCCTTTTCGATGTGAGATTATTGTCCCTACCTCTTTCCAGGCATGACAAAATGCTCTTATTGGTTCTGTTATTCTATTTTTCCCTTCTTGCCTTGTACTAGCATCTCTAATTTTGTCATTTTATCGACATGGAATTGTAAGGGAGATGAAGAGCCTCTTTTGGGATGACCTAGACCGTCCGATTGCACATCGATTTAATAGTTGAAGCTCAACTGTGTAGAAACAGATCAGATTAAGGTTACTGGTTTTAGTTAAGTAATTGGGCTCCATAATCTTCTAGGCCAACTTTTGATGTGAATAGACATTTCAATATAGAGTCTTTTATTTAATTATAATAGTTTAGTTTTAATATATATATATATATATATATATATATATATATATTATTTAAGGGTAAACTATACCACATACCACTTAACTATGGCCTCTGAGTCGAAAATGCCACCAAATTTTAAAATTGTTCAAAACTATCAATGAAATTTAATATGTGAGTCGAAAATACCACTCCGTTGTTAACTCATAACGCCCCCGTTAAGTCAAAACAACGTCATTTTGGTGCGGCTGTTTTAAAGCCTAATTTAGCCCAAAACAAAGTCGTTTTGCTGGAAGAAAAATATTAAAACCATGCATTTAAGAGGTTTTGAACCCATGACCTTTATGAGAAAAAGCTAAGCTTTAGTCACTAAACCAACATAACATTATGTAATATTTTACCACAAATATTATATATCTCAAACTAGATAAGATTAATTCAAATTAGTTTATAAAATAGGCAAAATTATGGTCCCCCGTTCTTAACAAACTAGATTCTAGATTTCTGTCCCAAATAATTCTCCTTGCCCTATATAAATCCTCCAATTCTCTGGCAACTTCCCTCTCCCTAGCAATATTTACAGCACAAGGATAATTCATAGTCAATTTCTGCACATCTTCAAGCTCCTTCTGATGAGCCACCACTCTATCCGAGATGCTACTAAAGTGTTCTCTATTCAGCCTCTTCAAAGGTTCTTTCAATCTTTTAAGCTTTGCAACTCCTATTCTTTGTTGTTGATGCTACGGTATTTTAAAAAAAAAGGGAAAACTACACCACTGACCACCAAACAAATTGGGGATACCTATTTGGATCACCGAACTATAAAAAACGTCAATCAGACCACCGAACTTATAAAATCAACCTATTTCGACCACCGCCGTTAAAAACCTAACGGTGGAGTGACGAAACTGCCACGTGGCAATTGACGGAAAAATTTAAAAATTACACATTTGGTCCCTATTATTTACACATTCTTTATTAAAAATTTAAAAATTTATATATATGAAATTAGTGTTTAAGGTTTGAGCTTTCGGCTTATAAATGTGGGAACTAATAAGAGATATATACTATATCTGGAGTATTATAGCACAAAGTTATGCTTGGTGCAGTGGCAAAGCCATTGGCTTTTCAACCTGGAGACCTAAGTTTGATTCCTGCTAGACGCAATGGAGAGAAGTTTATTTTTCTCCTCTAAATTGGTGGTGACACGTGTCACCACCTGATTGGAGGGGGAAAATAAATTAATAAAATCAAATATAAATAATTAAAGTCCTCCAACAAGGTGTTGACATGTGTCACCACTTAATTAAATAATTTATTATTTTATTAATTTAAAATTAGGACTAAATTGAAAGAATGTGTAAATAATAGGGACCAGATGTGTAATTTTTAAATTTTTCCGTCAATTGCCACGTGGCAGTTTCGTCACTCCACCGTTAGGTTTTTAACGGCGGTGGTCAAAATAGGTTGATTTTATAAGTTTGGTGGTCTGATTGACGTTTTTTATAGTTCGGTGGTCCAAATAGGTATCCCCAATTTATTTGGTGGTCAGTGGTGTAGTTTTCCCAAAAAAAACTATCTCTAATCAGTAAGTTTTTTTTTCAATCTATTAAACATAAAAGTGAGATTTTTTTCTTATTCTGCTTTGGCAGGTGTTTATGGTTCATTTAAAGAGTTATTCCATGGGTGATAAATTGTTTCAGATAAAGATGATTATAAAATTAAATTCTTTTTAAAATTATATTTTACTTCCAATATATGAATTTATTTCACAGAACATTTCTTCAAATCTGTCTTGATGTGGATAATGAGATTTGGTTTTCAATCTAATTTCTTTGTTTACATTATGATCAAATAGAATTTTTTATGATCGTATTTAGTTCCATCATCGGAAATCAAGTTCTTCAACATTTTAGGGTGTATTTGCTCCCAACACTACAACAAAATAGGTCTTTAGCGGCGTTTTTTATCCTATAGCGGCGTTTTTAGCGCCGCTAAAAATTTTTCCGGCACTTAAAAAAAGTGCCGCTGAAACCAGCGCCGCAACAGTTTGCGGCGTTTTTTGATAAAAACCCCGTAAAAAGTCATGATTTATAGTGTACAAACGCCGCGAATGATTGGTCTTTAGTGGCGTTTATTTTTATAAACGCCGCAAAAAATCACAATCTATAGCGGCGTTTGTAAACACAAACGCCGCGAATGACTGGTCTTTAGTGGCGTTTGTTTTAATAAACGCCGCAAAAAGTCAAAATCTATAATGTCATTTTTTTACAAACGCCGCAAAAATTGGTCTTAGTGGCGTTTTTGTTTACAAACGTCACGAATAACACCATGTTCCAAAAAAAATTCAAAAAAAGCATACATATATAATAATCTAAAAATACATTACATTCAAACAAAAGGAAAATAACACCATGGTTCACAATAAGTATTATTGTTTAAGATTCCTATAGTTTTAGCTTTTAGTGGGGAAAGAAAGAACTTGGCTCTCTTTATTGTTACACCTGAACATCAACAACAATACCAATGGTTGGGGCAAGTGTCTTTGAAGTACCACCAGCCTGATAAGAACATTAGGTGAGTTCTGGAACAACATAAGCACATCGATACTAAATCAACATCTGGCCATGGACAACGGGGCGAAGGGGGTCAGCAATTGGCCTAGGAAAGATCCTCACCGCCTTCTTTTGTCTTGCTGTAAATCCCAAATCATCATTATCATACATTAATTGTACTAAATAACCCAATCATTCTTTCAACAGAAAAGAGAAATTAAAGATTAAAACAAAAAAACCCATCAATTCTTCTTCTGGCATTTCGTGCTGGTTGATTGAACTAAATTTTCACATGGTTCTGCCAGTGCTTCTTATATGGAGTAATAACAGTAAATAATGATTTGTTAAGAAACAAATTGTTATTAGGCATTGATTTGTTAGTTTCCTACACAAAGAACAAAAAAAGATACATCCAAGACTTCTTAAATGAACATTTTGTCAACTCCAAATCAAAAGAGTTGAGGCTCGAGAGCAACAAACTTCTGCTAAGGTGTAGTCGCTATAAGGCATGAGAGGTGATAAACTAATCATTATCCAAAACACCCAAAACATATCAGCCTAACCTAATTTTCTGTGGCTATGCAACAGATTTGGTTTCAAATTATACGCCTTGGATAAAGAAAAATATGAATTAACTTCCTCCTTACTTTAATCAATACTATGAATTGGAACTCTAACTGGAAAAAAGCTCTTATTTTCTATGTTGTTTCTTGGAGATTCTCGAGCAAATCTTCTTGATAGAACATTTTTCCTTGTTATTATTTTTTTTACATTATATGTTTTTTTTTTCTTGGCATTATTGGTAGGGACTAGGGACTAAAATTTGGAACCTGGATCTTGTGCTTTCTTCACAGGATAAGTAGCCTTTAACTACGCTAGTTTAATGGCCTGTATGTTCAGTTTGATTTTTTATGACAGTTATTATTTCTTTTTAAACAAGAGGACACAATTACTCAATGATCGATATAATTTTAAGCCAATTTATCTCAGTTTGATATTTTTGATTCTTTTTTTCCTTCTAATGGTAACCAAATATGTGATACATCTTTTTAAATTTGTTGAAATGAAAGAATGCTTGATATGTTCCATTGTGGATGATGTGGAGTTTTCTTTCAGAGAATGATATTTTGTTGTTCTGAACTGAAGGTTAATTTTTTTTTTTGTATCCCCTTGTGAAGCTATTTGTGGCTTCTTCATTCTCCTTCTAAACCTGAGCTGTTTTTTTTGTCAAAATGAATTTTTTTATCAGACTAGAAAGTTAATCCTGGTTTTCACATGTTTGATGCAAACATGCACATACACCCACACAAAGAATTAGCTTTGGGTTTGATTGGAATTTTACAGTGAATTCATATGACATTGGTTTCAAAAAATTCGCTTTTGTGAAAACAGATTGTGAAGTTGTTCAAGGTATTATTGCAGTTAAATGTACAATTATATAAATTTACTTAACTATCACGTCAATTCCTTTAAAAGTTAACGGTTAGTAGTTTTATGGAAACTATTTTAATAGTTTAGTGGTATATTTGATTCAGTGGTCAAAATAGAATTGAATAAATAGTTTACTGGTCATGGATATAGTTGAACCCAAGTCCAGCCCAAATGGACAATAGGTTAAATTATCTGTATTTAAACTCTTTCTTCACTTTAACCCTTTATATTTTACAGCAGCATTGAAGCTTCATCAAATCAGGTTATTCTCTCTCTTACTAGCTTTTTTAATCTTAGATGGGTACACTAAATCCCTAATACTCCTCTCCTCGGTCTTAGTTCTTCTCTCCGTCGTTTCCCACAACTCATCCAGTCATATTATCGTTGGATTGACCTATTGCTTGTAAATTAAAAAAAAGAGATCAAATATTCAAAAACTATCATTTTAAACCTAATCCAGCCCCATAGGTTCAATTACAACAAGTTTTTATTTTATTCTTCCCTTCGTTGAACCAGGTTCTCCTGTCCTTAATTTATTTTATTTTTCTATTTTAAAACTTGTTTCTCTTCCAGCTTTCAACAATGGCGGGGAAAGGAAACAATGCAATACTCAAACTAATAATCAAGGAATGCAACGAGATCAGGCGTGCCAATCTTTCCACTAGCCTGCATCTGATGTTGTTAAACGAGGAACTTTGTAGTATGCACGAAAAGATTTCTTCAAGTCTGGATAAGCAACAAGCTGTACTCAATAACCTTATTGAGAAGCTTGAGCATTCTAAGAAATTTCCTAGGGAAATTGAAATTCATGAGCATTCTGCACAAAAAAATTGTAGAGAAATACTATGAGGAATTTGATGAGAACCCTTCCATCCACCCAAACTTGAAGGTATAATCTTCTTCCAACAACGGGACATACAATGGTAATGGCAAAGTTTTCTCGTTGCTGAGTGCCATTAAAGGTTTTTTTTTCTGTTAGTATGAATTATTCTATATGTTTGAATGAATGCTTTTGCACATAATTATGGTTTTTCTGGGTATTGTGGTTGATTTAGGAACAGTGTGAAAAACTTTAACCACCAAGTATCTGAATCTTTTATCATCCAGGCATGCCGAAACAGTGTGGTAGGTTTGAAATTAAATTTGACTCTTCCTTTTTCTCTTCTTCTAAAGATTAGATTTGCTAACGTCCATTTTAATGCTTCCAAAACTAATGCTCAAAAGAAGATGAAAAGGTTGAATCACCGAATCAAAGTAATTAGCTTTACTCACTGATGCAGTATGCAGTTTTTAGTTCCATGTTCTCATTTTCTGCAATATGTTGAACTTATCATGTTCAGGAACATAGATTTAAGAAGGCATAAACCAAAAAGCAACCCTCAGACTTTGCCTTTTTCTGTTTTAAGTACCTAAACTATTGTTTGGGCAAAATAGATAGTTTAGGGACTAAAAGAATAAAAATGACATAGTTTAGATACTTACTTTGACTAAAAAATAGTTTAGGGACTTAAAAGTGACTAAAAATGATATAGTTTAGGGGCTTATTTTACCCAAACCATAGTTTAATTATTTAAAACAGAAAAAGACATAGTTAAAGGGATGATTTTTCATTTAAGCCATTTAAGAATGTTTTGTTCCATAACAAAGCCATTGATAGAAGCATGCAAAACCAAATGTTTCGGATGCTGCTGAATGATGATAGCCTGCTGGTAGAGTTGAGAAATTATGTTCATCAAAAATGGTTAACCGAGTAACACAGGAGAGAATCAACCGGCCGCGTCAGCATGTAGGGCTAATTTCAATGATAGATTCATGACACCAGTTTTCGGTGGAAGGGGATTTCTTACTTTTGTGCAATTCAATATACACACATTATTACTATAGCTTAATTTGTTTTTTTTTTAATTTAAATTTTAAAATAAATAAATTTTAATTTGATTAGCTTTAGCGGTTTGCATATCACAATTCAATTTAAACTACAAATATTATTTAAGTAATGAATTTCAGCTCTTGTTCAAAATAAATAATACATTTTCTCATGTAACAGGATAAAAAATACTTTGGAAATTAAGTTAATAATTTTATATTATTATTTAATTTAGTTCAAATTGAAAATATTAAATTAATATGTTGTTATTTGAATTAACGAAGTTGAAAATTAAAATAGAAATTGAATAAAATTTTAAGATAATAAAATTATTTTGATTTTATGGAATTAGAATTGAATTATGTAAAAATTATTTGATGGTAGAAAATTAATATTATCATAATTAAATTATTTAATTATGGAGTAAAATTAATTATAATCTATTTTAATAATTAGATATTTAAATTTTAGGTTTAAATTTTTAATTATTTCATTTAATTACAATAAAGTCCAAAAGTGGACTCGGATTGCCTAAAGCTAACAGTTTGTGCCAAAATCAAAGCTAATTGAATTGCAATTAAGACGATAGACTGAGGACGGTGGTCGGTGGAATTTAATGACGGATAATTTTGGTCGGATTTAGATGTTAAATTGATACTTTAACTACGAGGACCGACGATAGACGGAGGACGGTGGTGTGGAATTTAATAATGAATAATTTTGGTCGGATTTAGATGTTAAATTGATACTTTAGAACCGATGATAGAATGAGGATAGTGGTGAGTGGAATTTGATGATGTATAATTTTGGTCGGATTGAGATGTTAAATTGATACGTTAATTACGAGGATCGATGATAGACTAAGGGTGTTTAACGTCTTAATGATCAAAACGTTATAAAACAATGTTAGTGACCAAAATATTATTTTTTAAAATTTAAGGAGTAAAAATAAATATTAATGAAACGGAAGTGGTTATTGTGATAGTTTACCCATATTCAAATATTGTCTTTTTAAACTAGACCCAACCCAATAGGTTAAATGACAACACTTATTCTTGCCCTTCAGCAACACAACCATTGTCGAAATAAAAAGTTTCCACTACTTGTGTGCGGGATAATGATGGTCATGGGTCACTTAAGTTGGAGTTTTGGTGAATTCGCTTCCGACCCAAAAGTTTAACACAAGTATACAAATTCAACCCAACATTTTTTGATGTCCCACATGACTCGACTCACAATTCTAAAGTAAAAAATCAGAACCCGACTCGACATAAATAAAAAAATTATTATTATTTTTGTTATTATCCAGTAAAAGAGAGGGTATTGAAAATATACATATAGAGATGTTGCATTATAATAATCATTCTATTTTTATTAGACAAATAAAGGGACAAAGCGGCTATTTAGTCAACCATATTATCCTAAAATCTAACCTTAAACCCTAAATTCTAACCATGAACTCTAAATTATAAACCCTACTCTAAAACACAAACTCTAAACCTTAAACTAAAACCCTAAAATTAAAGCAATTGTGGAAATAAAAAGTTTCCGCCACTTGTGTACGGGATAAGGATGGTCATGGATCACTTAGGTTGAATTTTTGGTCAATTCGCACCCGACCCAAAAGTTTAACACATACATACAAACCCGACCCAACATTCTTTGATGTCTCACCTGACCCGACCTTGAATTCTAGAGCAAAAACTAAAATCCGACTCGACATAAATAAAAAAAATATCAAATTTTTTTGTTATTATTCAATAAAAGAGGGAGTATTGAAAATATACAAATAGAAATGTAACATTATAATAATCATTCCATTTTTATTAGACAAAACAGAGATAATTGAAATATATATATATAAAAAGGGATATTGTATCAATTATACCTAAATATTTAGAATAAAATTGGACTATCATTTTGGGTCGAATTTTTCACCTTAAACTCAAACCTACCCGACTTCATCCTCAAAAAATTAGACCCAAACTCAACCAAACTCGAAATTTTCTTTAAAACCCGACCCTATAAAATCAGGTTGAGTCAAAACTCGTCGGGTATAGATGAAATGACCATCCTAATATGGGATAATAATCCATAGTTTATTATCTCCTCTTTTAAATTGATTTACTTTCTTTCTGATTGACCCTGAAATTCTTATAAAAAAAAAAACCCATGATTCTGTTGTCAACATAAGCCGCCACTTCAATTAAAAATCAAGCTAACTTAATTAATCGAGGATAAATTTTATAGATTTTATAGATTGTTAATTACAACTAGAACAGATAATAAAACGCAAGAAGAATCAATGACTTGGTCTCTCATGGTTCGATATAATTTCCTGGGATCATCACCAGGCTCGTAATGCACAAGCTGCATCAAGGAGTTTCTCATATCGCTCAAGACATGGAGATGGAGTCCGACCAACAATTGGAGCAATTGTTCTCCAGCTTTGCAAGATGAACCAAATTTTCATCCTCTTCCCTACTCCACTCGGTCACCATTTATCACAAAACCCCAATTTGAGCAGCCAAACAGCAAACATTATTTGGTTAACTACTCTAAACCACTTAAAAACCAAATTGTTCAAGGTAGAAGCCATTACAAATCGAAATGCTGAAAAGCTTCAATACCCATAACTGATTTGGTTAAATTAAGAAGAAACCCAAATTAGCTACCCAATATTAAACACTATTAGAATTCTATCAACACTCTTTTAAAAAGAACCATCTTATAAACCTAAAAATAACTCAAAAAAAGTAAATGTATATTTAAGGAAATAGGTGTACAAACTATACCTTTTTCCAGTCAGATAGGTGTCGAAAGTATTTTTCAGGCCAAACAGGTGCCTAGCGTTTTCAACGTTACTCAAATAGGTGTTCACCGTCACGTCCGTTAATTTCACCGTTAAGTGACACGTGTCAGTTTCTTAAAATTTCAAAATTATATTTAAAAATAAATAAAACAAAATATTTCCTTTATTTCAAAAAATAGCCCTAAAATTTGAAATCTCTAACACCCAAAACTCAAATCCTGATTTGACATGATTTCGATGCTGATTGTCACGCCACCGCCCACCACATTTGTCGCTGAACCATCACGACCATTTACCCCACCGTCTCGTCGTCGGAAATCGACTGACGTCGTGCGAAACGTCAAAATTGTCGAGTGGTTTGTTCAAATAATTCACGACAAACAACGACCTAACAGACAATGAACGGTGTGTGGGTCATTCGGCGAGGGGAGGACGCTTCAGTCTATCGCCAAAAACGCGACCAACGCTGGTGGTAGTGGTCGGGTTTGGGGTTTAGGGATTTGAGGGATATTTTGAGATTATTTAAAAATTTCAAGATATATTAAAAATTCTAATTTATTTTTAAAAAAATAAAATTAAGAAAATATTTAATACTGTCATGTGTCATGTTCTTATTGGCTAACGAATTTTTTTAACGGACCGTCACGACAAGCACCTATTTGAGAAACGTTGAAAATGTTAGGCATCTATTTGGCCCGAAAAATACTTTAGACACCTATCTGGAAAAAAGGGTATATTTTGGGCACTTATTTGCCTCTAAGCTTTAGTTTAACTATTACTTTAAAATCAAAGACAGACTCATGACTTTAGGTTAGGAAACGAACATATAAACTTCTGAGGACGAATTTATAAAATTGTAAAGGGTAAAAATAAATTTTAATAGAAAATACATAAAATATTTTTTACAAATTCTAAATTATATATAAATTTTAAATTTCTAAGGGAACCACCACCCACCAGATAAAAATCTTATGCCCCTTTTCGGTGCCCCTACTTACGCCCTAACACTAGAAAATACTACAAAATTAAATTCCAAACCCTAACCCTAAATTCTAAATTATAAATTCTACACTTTATACCTTAAAACATACACCCTACTCTAAATTTTTTAAACCTTAACCAAAAACTTAAACCTAATTTTAAGCATGAGGCATAAGTAAAAATACCAAAAAGTGCAGAGAATTTCCATCCCCACCCATCAAGCCCGCTTAGTTCATCCCTACTTTGTAGGATATCCATATCTTTGAATCAATTCTTTTGCACCTAGTTATGGTTGTATGTTATTTTCATTTACGCAACATATTAATGTCAAGTTGAATGACATTAACATGTCTTTCTTGTAAAGAAAATCTTAGAGTAAACTTACGTTTAGTAACTATATATTTTTGGTCACCACCGATTTCAAAAAAAAAAGTTTTGGTATTTATATTTTCGTTTTTTAAATATTTAATCATTTGAGTGTTAATTGCAGTTAGACAAGTGATGACGTGCGGACTTGATACAATAAAAAGAAGAATAAATTACCTATATAGTCACTAAATATTATTACCCTCCTATTTTGACTACCGCAAAAAAAAATAATTTATATAATTACACATTTAGAACTCTATATTTATATTTTTTGTATTTCTTCTATATTTATATTTATATTTATATTTTTTGTATTTCTTCTCCCTCTATATCGCACTCATTTTTTCTTTAAAAAAATACATCTTAATAACCGCCGCCTTCAATATCTCATCCTCGTGTTCTTCCATACTCCTTTTATCATAATCCTCATTTTCGCTCACTTTTTTCTCCACTTGCCTCGCCTTGAAATATTTTAGTTGAAATAAACAAATTACGAACCTTAGCTTCTTTAATTGACAAACTCGGAATCGGAAGCAAGTGAAAACCAGAAAGGATATAAATCTTATAAATTGTTATTTGACCCCTTCAGTTTTATGTAATTAGATTATGACCCTTATAGATAGGTGTTGATTATCTATGGGCCGTCAACCTACTGAATTGGACATTTGGACAATTCACAAATTAAGTTTGGGTCAAACTAGCTTAGCATAATTTAGCCCCATCCATTCCAAATTTTTATAGGATGTCGAGACTTGTGTTTTTAGACACTTTTTGATATTTAACTAAGAAATTATATTACGAGAATAAATTTAAAATTTAAGCATAGGTATAGTATTTTTTAGTATTTTTTAAGATGTAATATTAAATTTAAATTTATTCATTCTCTTATTTAATATTAAATTGTTATCCTTATATAAAATATCATGAGGTGAAGGATAGAGGAAATCGAATTCTCTCAAATTTCTTAGCAGACATCTTTCTTTTTCTCTTTTGTGAGTTTGCTAATTGAAATCTCCGCATTTGTAAATGTGGACAGGTTTTTTATCTAAGTAGTAAAATAACTCTGGCGCAAAATTATAAAAATATAAAATTTAGTTTAAATCATCCACCCTGATACGAGTTGGTTAATCAAGGGTTAGTTAATTAAGAGTTGAGTCTCTTCAATCCTTAAAGTTATCGAATATATATTAAATTCAATCTATCTTTACTAGAGACCAATCAATCACAACAGAAAATAACACCACAACTTCATTCCTCGTCCTCATTATCTTCTTCTTCTCCATTATCAAGCTAAAATGGGCATATTCCTTCTTCATAGGCATTGTAGGAACAATATCTTATAACAAAAATAAATAATTACAAAAAGAAAAAAAAAACCTTGATGTTGCATATTTAGTATAAATGGTAATGGTTATCGTTACTCTCATTTAATCAAATAAATGTGGTCCTGATTTTAACTTTAGACCCATTATAAATTCGACATGACAATATTATTGGTTACAATCAAACAAAATGAGAATTTAGTTTATATATATATATATAATTTTAGTCCACGTCATATTGGAAATCATTGGAGCTTAACAAATTATAAATTTCATTATCATAAAACCTTGGATTACAGATAGTAATATATTATTTGGCGTGCCTTAAGCATGTTTTTCTTACTTATTATAATTGTATAATGGTTGAGAGTGTGCATGTATATTTATAATATTAGGTATAAATGATTATATTCTAATTATTAGTTTAATTTAGATCAATTTAAAGCCAAGTTATACCTAGGCCTAGCAACTAGCAAGCATGATGGTGCAAGCTTTTAGGTTAAGTAGAAATAACAAAAAAAATCTATAAACACGAATATTTTAAAACTCAATTATTAACATTAAATTAATTTTGTATTAGTAGTTAAATTCATGCCCAAATTTGTCCATGGTTCATACTATATGTGCAATGTGAATTGGAACGAAATGCCTTAAAAAGTGATTGATTGATATTCGGCATGGGCATATTTTAGTCTGTTAATTAAATTAAATCTAAATTACCAGTGGCGTCTGGAAGGGGAGTAGCATAGGGGTGGGAATTGTCGGGTATCCGGGATTTGGGTACCCGGTTCGTCCGGGTACCTCTTTAAATGGCCCGTGTCCCGGCCCATTAAATCCGGGTACCCGGGATTCGGGTACCCGGGTAATCGGGTTCATATTTTTTTTATTTTTTTTATTTTAGAATTAAAAAAATCATATGTTAAACACAAAAATATTTAAAAAAAATTAAACTTAAAAGAATATAATACAAACATAGAAAAAACATAGGGATTTAAACTTAATTTTAGAGTGAAAATATTAAGAAACATAAAATAAAAATATAATTTTAAATATAAAAAAATATATATTAAATTTTATCGGGTCGGGTCGGGTACCCGGTAAGGGAAAACTCTCGGCCCGTGTCCCGGCCCGTGTCCCGGGAAATTTACCGGGTCGGGTACCCGGCCCGGTCGGGTAATTTTTTTTCGGGAATTACCCGGTATTTTTGTTTCGGGTAATCGGGTTTTCGGGTCGGGTCAATCGGGTCGGGTATTTTCTCCCACCCCTAGAGTAGCATAAGCGACCGCTCAAGGCCCCCACCTTCTACCTTCATAATTTTACAGATTTTTTAAGTGGTAATCTATTAAGTTAGTGATTGTCTCCTATTTTTTAGTTGTATGTATGATCGAATAAATATATATATATTAAACCCACGTGAGACCACATCAATATATATATATATATATATTAATTTTTTAATATATATATATATATATATATATATATTGTTGTATTATTTATTTTAAACCCCCACCCGTGGGCCTCACCGCATCTTTCAAATTCCTATCCTTATTTTAAATCCAAAACTTATCCTCACCTTTATCTTATTTAAAAAAAATTAACCATGGATCCCACAAATATCCTATGTGCTGATTACCCTTATCTTTATCTCTCACCCCTTTTTCAAACAAAATTTAATTAATTTTTTTACCCCACCAATCCTTATCCCTATATTTTCCTTTTTAATTTTTTAAACCTCATGGGCCCGCATTCTTCTATCAATATCTTATTAAATAAAAATATTTTAAAAACTTCATCCCCACGTGATTTTTTCCAAACCTAGCAAACTAAAATTTTCACGCACAACCGCCTCTCCCCCCTCCTTCACATTCATCTTCATCGACCTTTCAACCAACCTCCATGGTGAACGACAACAACAAGCAAATGTACCTTCTCTGATAGAACTCGAGTCGTCACCCATTCATGCCGCGATCATCATTAGAACGGAGAGTTTCCTATTCCTTCTATTTTATTTTCTTTTGTATTTTGGGACAAAATGACTTAAGTGAGGGGGTGAACATCTTGTCAAATTCCTTTCTTGCTTGTCCGATAGTTTGCCTCATAATTTTACTTGCTAGCTCTTGTTCTTTAGATTCGCCTTGTTCCTTTGGTTGCCGTATGATTTTGAAAATCTTAACTTGTTAGAAACTTTGGAATTGCATGATGGATTATAACTTGAATAACATTTTTTATTATCCTTTTAACATTCTATAACTAGTTAATTTAAAAAATCTGTGAAGGATATTCTTTTGCTCTTTGTCCTTTTAAGTGTGCCAAGCTAATCTTAGCATTCTAAATCTTGTGTTTGAGTATCTGTCCAAGTTATATGCATGAATTTGATGGTAAACAAAAAAATGAAAAAAAAAAGAACAAGAAAAAAAAAACTAGAGGTGCCTATCACTATCTCTAACAAGTAAAGGAATAAAAAGCTAGAAGTGTCTACCACTGGTTCTAGCAAAGAAAAATAAAGTTTATGCCTCTTGTTCATCTTGTAGTTGAGATTGGATTTCATCACAAGTCTATTAATGCTCTGATTAGTTTTGCTACACTTGATGCACTTTGAGTAGCTTGAATAATTCCTTGTATGAGTTCTTAATTTAATTGGTTGTAGGATGTTTTTTGTCTAATATTTTTTGCTTTTTTTGCTATGGTCCATGTGCATCTTGAATTTCTTTAGTGTCGAGATAACTAACTCATATTGTAGACAAGGAAACTTTGTGAACCTAAAAGTGAGAATTTGGTCTTAATCTTTGATACTTGAGGGCAAGCATCGGATAAGTGAGGGGGAATTTGATGAGTGACTAGATTGGTTATTGTTTTTGCTATAATTTTGATGGAATAAATGACTTATGATTCTGAAATGTGGGTTGTTCTATGTTTTTTCGTGCAGGATCGTGTAGCTGGAAATCAGACTGGAAAAAGCCAAAATCTGCAAAAGTTATGGATTTGTGGTTAGATTCATAGGCATGAACTGGGGCATGAATGCTGACTGGATGCCACGTCAGCACCTTCTAGAAGCTGACGTCAGCAGGAGTGATAACCTATCAGCCGCGCATCAGATAGCCTATCAAGTGGATTTTAAATTTCAAACTTTGATATTATCTTATGTATTTATTTTGAATTATTTTGGGATTTATCTTTTTAGGGTTTTAGTTTTTTAGATACTATAAATACCTCACTTTTGGGTGAGATCAAATCATCACTTACTCATTGTTTTCTCCTACTTTTGAGTTGAATACAATTCTCTTCCTCCATTTTCTTTTTATTCCCTTCGTGAAAAAAAATTAAGTATGGTTTCATTACAAACTATGCTTAGCTAAATCACCATAGCCAAGAGCAACGCCAAAACCCAACTTACCTCGTGAGATTAGAAACGTTCTTCAAACCTTCAACATCTTTCTTGATTCTCGGAAAAATAAGTTAGGCAATCGGCTTGACCTTTAAGCGTCATGTTTGCTTCATCCCGGAAAGTGCACGTCGTGGTGAAGTCATCCTAATCTACCGTTGGGGACAAGAAAAGGCTTGAAGCTGATTTAATTGCCTAAGAACAAACTTAGTGACGGTCCACTAAGGGGAATTAAGATCGGACTTGATTCTCGTTGAGGCAACTGTCCGAGCACGGGCTTCTTCAGCACTAAGCGCATCGTTTATTAGCATCGATTGTCGTGGCTAATCAACTTAACACTTAGTTTCAAGGATTGCCCTCGGAACGGAGTTTACCTTAGAGAAGCAAGTTACAAGGGTTGAGCCTTGTAGACTATAACCGTCAAGAGCTTGAAGTAAAATCCCTTTCAGTTATCAAAAGGAGTTGTGGCGAAGTGAAGATTGAGGCTAACTCTATCCATAATTATCTTCAATCATATCTTTATTTTATTTATTTTAGGCATTCAATTAAACTCTCTAAAATCCCTCTTTTTGGTTACTTGCAGATTTCCTGGTTAAAGGTCAAAAGCGATTAATATTGGAAATTATCTAGTCTCAGTGGATCGACCCTTACTCTCTCTCTCTCTAGTATTTATTTTAATTATTTCTTTGAGTTTAAGAAAATTATTTTGACACTATATGACGCGTGTCATTCGTATCTGTCGCGCGCCGTTGTATGTCCTCTCCTTTTCCCCTATTTTAATCACACTCAAAGTCCTTGTCTGTTTGGCTTTATGACTCAAAATTTTGTATGTTTTGTTTTGGATTTTTTGAGTGATGTTTCTATTTTTTTATGTTATTTTTATGGGTAATGTATTTTTAGTGTTGTTGCTTGTGAGCATTATGAATTTGAAATTTTGATTAATTTCCGTGAGATAAATTTTATTGTTGAAAACTGAAATCTTTAGCTTTTATTGTAGAGCAGGTGAAAGTTTAAATTTTGTAAATTCCCAGACTAGTTGAAGTAGATTTGGCAAGTTAAATTTACACGCTGGTAAAATTTATGAAAAAGGAAAAAAATTGATGGAGGAAAGAAAAGTAGAGGAAACAAATTTTATTTCAAAGTAAAATAAAATTAATAATAAATAAATTACTAAAAAGAAAATCTCCAACATAAATTTGTTTCAAATTAAAATCTAAATCTTTGTAGCGGGTCTTAAAAATTCATTTAAAAAGATTTTATTTAAATAAAAATAAAAAATAATAAAAAATAGTGGTGTGTATCAATTTATATCATTATTAGTGTATATCAATGTTTATCATTCACTGTAAATTCATTCATTTGGCAAATATTGATTATAACATTGATTAAGGTTTAATTCCCTATGACATTTGTGTATTTGAGATTTTGTGCCACCGTATAATTGGATAGAAAAATATTAAATTAAAAATTAGAGGTAAATTCCACCAATCAGGTGGTAAAACATATTATCATCTTATTAGAGAAATTAAATTTTTGAAATAAATTTAAATTAAGAGTAAACTAATAGAATATATATGTAATGAGGACTAAATGTACAATTATATATAGAGAAAACTACAAGCGTGATCATTAAACTATACCCGTTTTTTTTTATTTTGGTCATCCAACTAATTTTTTCGTAAAAAACACACCTAACATTACATTCTTTTCTTATTTTAGTTACTGACCATTAAAAAATTAACGATAATGGTCACGTAAATTTTTTAAATATTCTTTTAATTATGTCTCTCTCCTCCGCGCATTGTTTTTATTTGATCAATCATAACCCAATGGGTAATTGGGTATAGTTGACCCTTTTTATGTTTTAACTTAAGTCCAGCCCAAATGACCAATAGCTTAAATTATCTCTATTTAAACTCTTCTTCCTCCGTTCTCAGCAATACAGCAGCCATCTAGCTTCATCAAATCAGGTTCTTCTCTCTTTTTATTCTCTTATTTTCTCTTCCTAACTTTGAAATCCAATTTTAGTTTAGATGAATCCGCCGCTTGTCTGTTTTTTTTTAATCTTAGATCGGTACACTAAATCCCTAATCTCCTGATTCACTCCTCTCAGTCTGAGTTCTTCAATTCACCAGTCGGCACTCGGCAGTCACTCCTCAAGGCCCAAACCTAATGTACTATTTTCTTAGTCTTTTCTCTTTCTGTTATATTTGGTAGTTTTACCTATGATTTTCAAAAGAAAACTTTTGAAATTTGTTTTTTTTCAACTTTAAATATCTGTAAAGGAATCGGGAAATTATTGTTTGAAACAGATAATGTGCCATGGCCAATTAGTCAAATTATTGTTAGATTCACTTATTGCTTGTAAATTAAAAAAGAATATTAAATATTCAAATACCGTTTTTTAAACCAAATTCAGCCTAATAGGTTAAATACAACAACTTTTTAACATGTTCTTTCTTTCATCAACACAGACCTTATAGGTTCTTCTCTTGTTTTATCACATTTTATTTTTCTGTATATTAAAATTTGTTTCTGTTTCAGCCGTAAACAATGGCGGGGAAAGTGAATAATGCAACACTGAAACGGATAGTTAAGGAATGCAAGGAGATGAAGCATGTTAATCTTTCATCTGGTCTGGAGTTGATGTTGATTGATCAGACTCTGTGGTGGGATGTATACTGTTTTAGAAAAGCTTTTCAAAAATATGAATAAGCAACAAGATATGTTGGAGAAGCTTATTGAGTTGCGTTCTAGGAAAATTGAATTTGATGAACAATCTGCAGAAGAATTTGCAAAGATGGTTGTGAAGAGACTTTATGAGAAATCTGATGAGAAAGCCATTCGGCCAAGCTTGAGAAAAATTGAAATTGATGAGCAGTCTGAAGAATTTGCAAATATGGTTGTAAACAAGTTTTTAAAGAAATTGGATGAGAATGGCACAAGGAGAGAAATCATCCAATCAATTCAGCGGAGCAGGAATAATGGCACAAGGAGAGAAATCATCCCATCAATTCAGCCATTTTCTCCCACCAACGGGGCAGGCATAGTCTCTTCCTTTTTGACTGCCATTAAAGGTTTCTTTAACTGATTACCGGCACGGTTTCTATATGTATGATAAAAAAAAATAAGTTTATTCTTGTGACAAAACTTATTAGTATTATTTCAACAATGTGATAAGTTTAAATTAGATTTGATTCTTTCTTTTATCCTCTTCCGAAAATTAGATTTGCTAATGTTTTTTTACTGCATTTTCAAGACCTACCAGCGCTCTGTGAAACGAGAAATTATTACATGGTCCCGGACCACCACGTCATCCATGGTCCCTATCCACTAAAAATAAGCCACATAATTTTCTTTTTTCCATGTCATTATTTTATTTATAATCAACTTCTATGTAACCACCCACTCCCTATTTACATGGCTTAAAAAGATGAAGATTCATCCTTGGAAAAAATGACATGGAAAAAAATAAATTATGTGGCTGATTTTTAGTGGGAGGGACCATGGATGACGTGGTGGTCCGGGACCATGCAATAATTTTTCCTGTGAAACACCCATACATTTAGAGATGAGTTTGTGAGGCAAAATAGTTTATCATTTAAAGAAAAATACAAAAACTGGAATGATCTGTTTATTCCCCTAATTTTTACTCTAAGAAGCATATCTCTGACTATGTTGCTCTGACTTTTACTTCTTTAAATCTCTTGCATGAATTCATAATATTCAAGGAATATAGACATGGAAAATTTTACAAACGTCGACACCGCTGAACACCATCATCTAAATAATAATTATTTTAAAAAATTCAATTCAATTATCTTTATATATTATAATTTTATTTTTTTAATAAGGGTAAACTATATATTCAGTATCTCACTTATTTCCGTATTTTTATTGAACCCTCATTATTTAAATATTATTTCAATTTGACCCTATTTTTTTATAAAGAAATAATTTAGCCCTTAACCCTCAACCTAAAACCCTAAACTATTAAACCTTATACCCTAAAACTTATACCATTAAAAATGATTTCACCATCATCGGTTCAATTCAATTCAATGAATTGTTGAATTCTCTTAAAAAAATTCACTTAAATTACTTTTTATATATATCAAAATTAAATTAATTTTATATCCACAAACCATGCATTAACATTAACATTATCTACAAGTGTTCAGAACACTCACATGCACGGTCTGAATTGTAATTTCGAGTCTAAGTCGAGTTAAATCGAAATTTTATATCGTTTGGTAAAATAATTTGAGACTTTGAATAAAATTTGACGTACGTAAAATTCAAATGAAAAATCAAGTCTCTTGATACAGGACTTGATGATGGAGATCGGTGATGCTATACACGAAAGCATCGCTTATCGTTTAAGATGATTCGATAAATCTAGAAACAAGGATGAAACTGTATGATGCTTGGGAGCGGCCGTTACACCCTAACTATTTTGTCAAATGGTAATTCAGGTATTGTAAGTTTAAATATTAGTCAAATTTATTCTCGACCCCCTAATTTTTGAGTTTAAATATTTGTAGATCCATATTTTTTGAAGTTATATGATTCAACCATTTAATGTTTGATTCTAATTTTTGTGATTTGTCCCTGTTTAGAGATAAATGAAAAAGAATCTAAGAGAGGGATAATAGTGTATCGAAGTAATTATTTTAAAAAATTCCATTAAATTATTTTTTATAATATGATAGTGTTAATTCTAGGAGGTTCGATTTTAATTAATTTTGATATATATAAAAAATAATTTAATTGAATTTTTTAGGAGAATTCAACAATTCATTGAATTGAATTGAATAGATGATGGTGAAATTATTTTTAATGGTATATGGTTTAGGGTATATGTTTAAGAGTTTAAGGGTTTAAGAGTTTAATAATTTAGGGTTTTAGGTTGAGGGTTAAATTATTTTTTATAAAGAATAGGGTCAAATTAAAATAATATTTAAATAATGAGGGTTCAATAGAAATACGGAAATAGGTGAGGTACTAAATATATAGTTTACCCTTATTAAAAAATAAAATTTTAATATATATATATACAAAATAATTTAATTGAATTTTTAAAATAATTATTAATTGTATGATGGGTCCTTGAAATTTTAAATATTTATTAATTAATTTAATGGTGTTCAACATTAATGGTGTCCAACGGTGTTCGTCGCATGTGGTAGACTCATCCTATAGACATTCATATATAAATTTTAGTCAGTCAAGTAACTATCCCACCGGTGTCTTAGTTGTTTTGGTTTTAACTTCGCTCAGAAATTAGAACGGTCTATGTTTAGGGTTTGTAACTTTTAATTACAACAATATTTTCTCTCACGCTCGAAATTAGATTATATTTTAGAGTATACAATGTGTCTTACCACTACATCCAATATGTACTTACTACCTTTCTTGGACAGGCCTTTCCCATTTGATAAATGTCCCCATTATTGGATTTTTCTACCATGCGGCAGCCTAATATGCGGCTAATATACGGCGTTACCGAAAACATGATTGTGTATATAATGTAACCGGTAAAGCGGTACCGGATATGTGGATATGAAATGATCTTTCCGGTAAAAACCACTAAAAAATGATAAAATAATGGTAACCGGCAAATTTAAGTAAAAGGTCAAACATAATAAAACCGGTAGCGTCTAATTTGTTATAAGGTATATAATGTATTCGGTAACGCGGTACCGGATATGTTGATTTCGAAAAGTATCCATACTTTTGAAAAGTTTATCGAAACTTTTTATAAATGGTACCGGATATGTTGAATTCGAAAGTTTCCATACTTTTGAAAAGTTTATCGAAACTTTTTATCAATGGTACCGGATATGTTGAATTCGAAAGTTTCCATACTTTTGAAAAGTTTAACGAAACTTTTTATCAATTGTATCGGATATGTTGAATTCGAAAGTTTGCATACTTTTGAAAAACATTGGAACTGGTTCAATTGTGGGTCGATAGTATGGATACTTAAATGAAACATATGGATACTTATATTAAATGTTTGGATACTTCTATGAGAGGTAGAAATACTATCGAAAAAGTATGGAAACTTTATAAAAATTATGGAAACTTCTATTAAATCGTTTATATGAATTAGAATCAAGAAAATACTAGTGCATCAGATAGAAAGGAAAAGATTACAAAATGAAAAGATTACAAAACGATATGGCAACGGAAATAAAAAGAAATTGAGAAGAAACAAAAGATTGATCTTTGAACTGCACATAAATATTAGACAATCAATCTTTTCTTTATTCTGAATTCATTGTCCCTTCAAGCCTCCTCCCTTCAAGTCCCCCTGCCACCCATGGAACTTGTTCCAGCACCAGCTTGCTGTCCAACCATCTCTGCATATGGTCGCATCTCAAACTTGACCTTTTGGTTGCCTAATGAACAAAATTTTTTTGCATAAGTATGAGCAGAAGAGTATCTTGTTATTAATAATAGAAGAAAATGATAGAGAAAACCTTGGAGATGGCGGTTGAAGATGTGTATGTCTTCTTTTTCAGCCATGTAACCATATAGTTGGCGTTGGCTGGATGGAGGGGATAGAGCATGACGTTGCCAAGCATCTAACCCGAAACCTTGGGCAGCAAACTGGTTATGCAGACGCTGAGCATCTAGATAACCTCTTGCCGTGCTCTCAAAAATCAAAAGGCTCATCCCACGATGGCCTTGTGGACCATATGAATGGCGAGCCTTGGCAACAGCACCATAGGAACTGAAAGCGTTGAGAAGGTCTTGGTTTCCCATGCCAATCCACTGAAGCAAAAAATTAAAGAAATAAGAAGTTAAGTATTATAATAGTAATGAAAACATAATTCAGAAGTTATATAACTACCTTCCCATCTCCATCTGTATGATGTTGTGTGTTCCTAATCATCACCATGGGTGGCCAGAGTATTTGGTGATGAGCTTCCTGGTGGCTTGAAGGCGGGGGGAGACAATAGCAGCATCATTACTCAGACCACGCCATTGGCCTGAAGCGTGACGTTGAGGTTGAGGTTGAGGAGTGGCCGAAGCACACCTTC
Organism: Hibiscus trionum; assembly: GCA_030270665.1. Taxonomy (NCBI): domain Eukaryota; kingdom Viridiplantae; phylum Streptophyta; class Magnoliopsida; order Malvales; family Malvaceae; genus Hibiscus; species Hibiscus trionum. The sequence continues at coordinate 76,925,165 of BSYR01000003.1, read as the reverse complement.
TTCGTAATTCCTCGTCCAACGTCTGAGCAAGGAGGCGATGGATTTTCAGCTTATCTCCTTTTTTGGTTTTTGCATGGGTGAGTAGGGACTGAAGGCCAGAAAACGACTTAGAGGCACCAGGACCTCCGTGGCATGCTGGACACCGCCATGGAGTAGTAGGGTCGTTGATAGAGTTCATTCGATCGAAGGCCTCGAAGAAACTCCTGAAGAATTTGCTGGATTTGAATGCCTCGTGGCTTAGTTGTTCGTCATTATCAGAATCAGAATCAATATAGAAATCATCATCACTGTTTGATGATGTGTCGAATTCAATCTTCCTCTTTGCGAAAGACTGAGGATTTTTACCCGAACTTCTGCTTGAACTCATTTTATAATAGAAGATTGTGAAAGAGAACTGATTATAAAAGCAAAGGAAAGGGTTGAGTAGATAAAATTGAAGATGTTGTGAAGAGCAAAATAGAGGAGTTGTTAATTTATAGGCAATTTCCGTTTGGGAGGGAAAGTGATAATGCATGAGACTGAAAAGGCAGAGATTCGTTCGTTCTCCTCGTTTCCCGGGTTATAGAAATAAATGAGGAGAAGGTACATGAACAGAAACGGTGCATGTGATACATTGGAAAGACGCGATCTTCCTGGTAGAATCAGATCCGTTCTTCTCCTCATTTCCCGGGGTTATAGAAGTAAATGTGGAGAAGTAGTAGCAGTAAACGGTGCATGTGTGATACAGGGAGGTAGAAGTGAAAAGACACGATACTGAAAAGGAAGAATCAGATTCGTTGTGGGGATTAAGGGTTTCAGCTTTATACAGGAGGAGCAGTAAACGGTGCATGTGATACAAGTGAGAAATGACATAACATTGGAATGCAAAGTTGTAGAAGTGTATAATGAAAACGGTAATAATAAACCGGATACATTGATGTAATGAATAAAGAATACAGTAAAAATATACCGGGAACATGAATGTTTTTGCAAACTTATCGATAATTCCATTAAAACATGGAAAAAAGTTTCGAAAATCTTGTTCCCATTAAGCTATGGGAAGCCTTTAGTTTTTGTTAATTATCGATATTTGTGTAAAAGCATCGATATTTTCGAAGGATATTCGTACCGGAACATTGATTTTCTTTCAAAAGTATCGGGTTTTTTATTAATAGTGTGTAAATTGTATCGAAAACTTTTTCTTCCAGTAAGCTATGGGAATCCTTTGTTTCTTAAAGTATCGGTATTTGTATCGTAACGTTAAGAAACTATCGATATTTTCGAGCAGATTCGCTAATGTATGATGGAATTTAACAACAGTACCGAAACATTTTCAGAAAAGGGGAATAATGTATCGAAATTTTATTTGGAGCCAGTGGACAAGTAAGGGATAAAGGATGAAATAAGACGTCATATAACATAATTGGAAGATAATTTCAGAAGTTTATTGTTAATCTGAATCATCGTAGTCAGTGGACACGTCTGAACTTAGGTTTAGTTCTTCGATCAGCTGTTGTTTTCTTTGTCTACGCGTGTACATAAAAAGTTGCAGCTCATCCGCAGCTGCATCAACATCCGGTGAAGACGGTGCGCGTTCAGTGTTTGGATCAGGTTGTACGGGTGCAGACGAACTACCTTCGCCGGCGTTGACGTCGTCAAACTTAACATGTAAATGGACGTCTATAGCTCCGACGGAATTGAGGCGGTCATACATGTTACGAACGTCTGTTTCGTTCGTAAGCTTCATAACGTAGTGTGTTTTGTTTGCTGACGGTGTTGGGATTCGACATTCCATGGAAGAAATTTGTTTGTGGCCGTGTTTACTAACCTCGATTGTTGTCAACTGTATTAAATCTTTCAGTGACATTTTGGTGGTGATTGTTGACTGAAAAAAAGTATGGAGAAAATAAAATGTTGCCTGAAATTTGGCCATAAGGTGAGCAAAGATTGGGCTCGGTGTTTAGAGAGAATTTGGAATGAGTAAGTGATGGTGGAATTCGTGGGTATTTATAGGAAAGCAAAACACCACATAAGTAAATTTAACTGGAATGAAAACTTTAATTCGCATTTCATTTAACAATACTTTCTTTTTACAATAGTATAGAAACATATTTAGTAAGTTGGAATAATGTTGCCTGAAAGTATCGATAATTTTTATCGTCCTGTACAGAAAGAATCGAAATTTTTGACCAGATTTGGTAACGTATCAGGGAATTTAACAACGGTATCGAAACATTTGCAGAAAGGGGAAAATTGTATCGAAACTTTATTTACAGTACCTATGAGAATTCATTGTTTCTGAAAGTATCGATAAATTTTATCGTGAAGGAAAGAAAGATTCGATATTTTCGCGCAGATTTGGTAATGTATCATGGAATTTTACAACAGGATCGAAACTTTTTCAGTAGAGGGAAAAAATGTATCGATAATAAAATAGAATTTATTGCACGTTAACTTTGTAGGAAGGAAGAAATAAATTGCTCTAAATGCTTTCAACCACCATCAACCACCACCACCTACCGAATTTAGTACCTGAAAATGAAAGCAACACAACAGAAGTCCTGTGCAGGAAAAGTTTGGACCACTTCAACCGATCGTGTTTAAGAAAATGGAAGATATTCCATCCAACGATGTTAATTGTAGCGGGAATTTGCAAGATGAGAAGTTGACCGTTGATGATTCGGAACGGTTGGTAGGTCACCTCTTTTCTTCACGTGAGGAAGCTTGGAATTTTTACAAGGAATACGCAATGAAACAAGGTTTTAGTGCACGTCGAGGAACATCACAGCTGGATGGCGAAGGGAATGTGAAGACACAAGAATTTTGTTGTTCAAAACAAGGGTTTAGGTGTTCGAAGGTCGAAAATGTTAATCGTCGACGTGCACATACGCCAGTCACACGAACAGGATGCAAGGCCAAAATCGTTGTCACAGCAACAAAAACAAAAGATCAGTGGGTTCTAAGTAAGTCTTTCCACGAACATAATCATGCATTGTGCACACCTCTTATGACACCATTTATGCGTTCAAATAGAGGTGTGACTGAGGCTGATATGGCTGAGGCAACAGCGTTGAAACATGTTGGTGTTGGGACATCAAAGGTAATGAAATATTTCATGAATCAGGCAGGGGGATTTCGTAATGTTGGAATTACTAGTAAAGACCTGTACAATGCACTTGATAGAGGTAAAGCAAAGGAGCTTGTCAATGGGGATGTGAATGCACTCCTTAATTACTTTGAGTACAAGAAAGATGATGATCCAGGGTTTTTTATGACATACTCCACAGATGAATCAGGGGCATTGCAGCATCTTATTTGGTCTGATTCAACATCGAGATCAGATTACACTTGCTTCGGTGATGTTATTGCCTTCGACACAACTTACAAAGGTAATTACTATGCACGACCAATTTTGCCTATTGTCGGTGTCAATCATCACCATAGCACAATAGTTTTTTCTACTGCGATCATAGCTGACGAAACGACTCAATCGTTCGAGTGGGTGCTGCGAAATTTTCTACAAGCCATGCTGAATAAAGCGCCTCTTTCAGTTGTGACAGACGGGGATAGGGCAATGCAGAGGGCTATCAAATGTGTTTTCCCTTATGCTAAGCACAGATTATGTTCCTGGCATCTATCTCGCAATGTACAAGCTAACATTGGTGACAGCAAATTTAGCACAATATTTAATAGATGTATGAGTTCGTGGTGGACAACCAGCGAATTTGATAGAGAATGGTCAAGGGTGATTTCCGAATTCAACGTCGAAAACCATCCATGGGTGATAGAGAAGGGAAATACTCGGAACTTATGGGCTCAAGCATATCAAACGGGTCATTTTTTTGCCAATTTGCGATCCACACAAAGAAGCGAGTCCTTGAATGATGCACTCGGACGTGCCCTGATACAGAAGAAGACATATGTAGACGTAGTTCGTACAATTGAACAAAATTTAATTCGCCAAATTTGTATCAACGAGTTGGAAGCAGATTGCTTAAGTTCGCAGACAACGCCCTACCAGATCACCAAACTCACAGACCTAGAAAGCCATGCTGGTCAAATTTATACGCGAGCATCATTTGGTTTCTTCCAAGACGAACTTCAAGAGGAGACTTTGTACCGGATTGACGAAAAAATTCAGTCCTTATCAGATGACTCTCTACATTTTGTTCTGTCAAAGTACAAGGAAAAGAACATTAGATTTGACGTATCTTTTGATGTTGTCTCGGAATCCGTCACATGCTCGTGTAGGAAGTTTGAGACTGTAGGAATTCCATGTTGCCATCAACTGCATGTTCTGAAGCACTTGGATTACACATGTATTCCAAAGTCGTTGATTCTAACTCGATGGACGAAGGAGGCGAAGGCTGCTGCACCAAGTTTCCTTGACTTCAATGTAGCACCTGAAGTTATGCAAATGGCACGGTTCGCGGCCCTACGTACAACGTCAAGTCGTTTGTGCTACATTGCATCAAAGACAGATGCATCTTTCATAACCGCAAGAGATGAGATGAAAAGACTAACTGCCGAATTTGAACACTCGTTCGGTTTGAAAGATTCAAGTAAACGAAGAAATGTTGATAATGGAGTTCGCGTTGGCGACCCTAAACGAAGACAAGGAAAGAGAAAAGTTGTCCAAAAGAAGATCGTCCAGAAGAAAAGTAGGAGTTGCTCTTTCTGCAATAATGAGGGACATAACAGAGTAACGTGTCCTAAATTAAAGCTGGGTCTGGATTCTTTTACACAACCTACCTCGACTGACTTGTTTGCTAACGATGCGGAATGGTCCTACGGCCCCTCAGATGAGGATTATAATGTAAGTTACTATATCTATTCTACAACATATTGTCTGCAAGTGTTTGTTTATGGTTAATTTTAATATCAATCACTTCTGTATGTCTCAGAGCAACGAGGACATTTGGAATACAGCAAGTTCCCATCAACAGACATGGTGATTGCATACAACATTATGATATAACATTCAAATGTGTAAAGAGTTATTTTTTACAAATTCGGGTACAATACTCTGGTCATTCGCCAACTTTTCCAAAAATTCTCGGATGCTTCCGCCCTTTTCTGTGGATATATAAAAATAACCCAAATTAGCAGACTCTCCTGTCAACATCTTCAATATATAAATAAACCAATGGAATTAGTCACATATGTAACTGTAATACCTAACGCATTGTCGTTGGAAGATGATTGGTTATAGGGAGGCGGACATATGTAGCTGTATTCCTATAAAGAAAAGATAAATTAACAAAATAATAGCATATTACGTTATTAATAAATTGAATGTAAAAAAATATTACTCACTGGATTATGCCTCATTTTCTCGGAAGAATCATCCACCAACAGTGTATTCTCCTCTTTGAATTGAGGATACTCATTCCAAACTTGATGCAAGTCTTTGCAGAAGGTGTATTCCTCTTCCTCTATGCACTTTGATTGATCCTGTTAATAGTAACTTGTAAAGCACCAAAATGTAAGAATCATAACAAATTCAATTACCAATATGTAAGAAGCATCTTACCCAGATGAAAAAATATCGTTCTTTTTGTACGGGTATTTTGTTAAGAGCAAGGTCAATGTTATGCCTGCAATCGTGAACAATTACCACGATAAACTTCAAATTATTTAAGAGGTCAACGTTAAATGTTAACAATTTGGATCATAACGGTGCTTACCTCAACTTAGATGACCATATTCCAACAACAAAATTATCTAAACAAAATTGCATAAATTCTTCTACACCTGGCCTCAGTTTAACATCTACAACATGAAAGGAAATTAAACATAATTGTTTTCTTTATAGCCGTAAGCAGATTTACAGAAATTTAATTACCTCTGGGAGTTTGTTTTGTATAATATGCAAGGACTCCGTTGACATCAAAAATGACAAGTTTTTTGTTCTGTGTTACAGAAATAATATATCTGCTGGGGTCTTCACTGTCATCCTCATCTGAACTGCGTACATCTTCATCATTCTCCTCTTCAGGCACCGTATTATCCTCTTCACGCACCACTGGATTGTCCACTTCTGTTATAAGCATGTCAATAGTCAAATAACCGAATGTCAATTGTAAATTGAAAGGTTATTTTACCTATGGGTTTGTATTTGCTTTGAAGCCATTGATTACGGAAGTTGGAGAAGTCAGCACGAACTGAGGAAATATCTGCTCGCATTTGGCCGATTTGGTGATTAATCTCGCCAAAACGAGCATCCATTTGCTCGCGGAAATGAACAATGTAATCCATCACTGACTTCATGGTAATGACCCCTTCGATCTCATTTTCTTGCATCCGCTCGTGCTGTTCTGCTTCAACGTTCTCCACTTGGTCGTTGCCTTGTTCTGCCCCAATTAGACATTTGTTTATCCAACCGACGTTTTCAATAAAATCGTATCCCGCTTTTGTAAAGGTAATCATGTCGATCTTCCTGGATAGTCGAAGAGGGCAGTCAAGATTGAATTGCACTCCTTCCTTCCTCAATATATGGCAAATTATGCATCCATATGGTAGTGAGGTTGTAATGGAAGCACCCTTCTTCACTATATGTAGCATTGTCTCATATATCAGTTTTGCTATGTTTGGAGCGGTTCTTGATTCATATTTAGACAACCACCAGTAATCAATATCTCGAATTTCTGAATATTTCCCACCGGACGGCCGAAGAAACCAACTGACAAGAAAGTGGAACAATCTGGCCTCCGCACCAAGGCGAGTGGGAGTATTTCGATCCACACGTTTCATGGTAGGATCTAAAACATGTTCATCGAAATCTCCTACATTCTTCACTCCTATACCAGCAGCAATAGATGACGCATCTATATATATGTCCTTACCCATGACATGAGTTGTAAATCCTAATATTTTTCCCGTACCAGGATGCGGGTCTAATTTTGCATTACTATAGAAAACTCTAACAAGATTGGGGTAATATTTTGGTTCTACACCAAGCAGTTCAAGCCACCCCCAATCTGTAAATGTATCTTTAAACCCAAATTTGTTTTTCTCATCGAAGAAGAAGTTCAAGTCAATAACACGTTCTGGACGAATCTTCCTTGTTTTGAAATTGCTATCATATGTCAGTTTGTCATCGGTGCTTCTAAAGTTTTGCGATTCAAAAGACAAATTTTCTTCAGAAGAACTTGAACTTACTTGAGTAGCAGACCTTGATTTCGAAGATGACTTTGTCTTCGAAGCAGAATCTCTCTTCCGTTTGAGTGCCCATTTTTTGGGTGCCATTACAACTGTTATATGCAGAAGATGATCGGTTACTCCATAATCGTGCAAAACCCTAACCCTAAAGTACGAAAAGTCAGTCACTTTTACTAACCTGTAAATATGATCGTAGTAATCGTCCTCCTCGGTGTTGATTTTACCCAAGTCGTCGTTGGAGTTGAAGAGATCTCTGCAATAGTTTCGATAAAATTCCTAAATGGATGTTTGATTTAAGTTAAGTGCTGGTTTAAATAGAAATCCCGCCTAAATTTCCGATTAAGATTATAAGTATCGATAATTTAATAACAAAGGAAACAAAGTATCGATTTTTTCGGGGATTGTTATTATAAGGATACATATATTTCGTATAAAAGTGTCGATATTTTTACTCATTGCGACAGAAAAGTATCGACACTTACGGTCCAGTAAGCTAAGCAAGTCCTTCTGTGTCAAAAAGTTTCGATAATATAATAATGAAGGAAAAAAAGTATCGATTTTGTCGGGGATTGTTACTCTAAGGATACATATATTTCGTATAAAAGTTTCGATATTTTTACTCATTGCGACAGAAAAGTATCGACACTTTAAGTCTAGTAAGCTAAGCAAGTCCGTCTGTGTCAAAAAGTTTCGATAATTTAATAATGAAGGAAAAAAAGTATCGATTTTGTCGGGGATTGTTACTCTAAGGATACATATATTTCGTATAAAAGTTTCGATATTATTACTCATTGCGGCAGAAAAGTTTCGATAATTTAATTCCAGTAAGCTAAGCAAGTCCGTCTGTGTCAAAAGGTTTCGATAATTTAATAATGAAGGGAAAAAATATCGATTTAGTCGGGGATTGTTAATCTAAGGATACATATATTTCGTATAAAAGTTTCGACATGTTTACAAGAGTATCGACAATTGTTTCCTAAAGGAAAATAAGTATGATATTTTTACAAGAGTAAGCTAATATGTTAACATAATTTACAACAAACTAACTATGATATCATCATTTACATAGTGGGAAAAAGTATGGTAACATAATTATCTTTTCATACGTCCCAGGCAAGCAGTTGTGAACTTCGCTCTCTTTCTATTACAATCGTGATTTATGAGATCGTTTAAAACTCTCGGACGATCAAAATCCCCAACAACCTACATTCAAATTAGGAGTCAATGTCAGTCCCAAATTTTTTTAAAAATGAAGTCCTTTTCCGACCACTTACCAAATCATCCGGTGACCTCCCTTCAGAAATAGCTTCCATCCACATGACCACATACATTCCGCAATCATCTCCGTTCGTTTGCAGCTTCGGCTTACGGACCACGAATTTTAAATCCCTCGGTGGGACCTTAATCTTCCCAAATTGGGCACAAAACGCCTCGTCCTCACTAAATTTCTGTAAACATTCCAACTGCGTAAAAAAAATAAATACAATTAGATTACGAAGAATTTATGCATTATAAATTACAAAATGTATCGACACATACTGTTTTCTTTGTTTGCTCCACTCTAGTCTTGTGCCGGGGAGATCTATGTAGACTATCAAGAAACGATGCTACACCATCAACCATATCCAACACCAAGAGACACCAATGAGTATTCGAATCATTTATTGGCATGAAGATCTACAACAATTGTCACACAAGATATTAGAACATTTATTGTTATTATTTAAATACTTAACAACATGTACGCAAAAATATCTTACCATGTCACAATCGGTGATTTTATTATAGCCCATCAATGTTCTAGAATAGAAGTTTATAAGAAACGGCGCATTTTGACCGTCCATTATGAACGAGCTATGCATTTTAAAAAACAATCTCCAGTGATTGACCAGCCATGACCAAATAGGACACGAAAATGTGTAAAAATGTAACTTACCACAAATTCGGATGGTAGATAGCAAATCTTCCGCTTCATGGTAGGATTCCTCATCGAATCGTAACCCAATAACCAGCCTTTCAAATTAATAATCGGACTTATTAGCCATTCCCCGGGTTTTAAGCAGCCAAGCTCGCCTACTGTGCAGTGTTCGAGCCCGTAATCTACGATAACATCTCTATAGAAGCAATTTTTTGTATTAATTTTTTCACCACATTTATTTAAATATCTATCACTCGCAAAGCAATATATATAACTTACGATGGTTCTAACAATCCACTATTCCATACATAATCACACATCGCAGCCTCGACGTCATCAATTCCACTTGGTATTTTGACTTTTGTAACCTACGATATATCAATAGATATTAGCCGCAACACAATAATCAAAATGGATGTCATTTGTATTATTCATTTTACCTTTTTACTCTTCTGCTTCTTTGGTGCAGGACACCCTGAATCGAGCTCTACATGTATTGCATGACCCGGTGTCCTCGTATCTTCATGGTGGACCTCTCTTATATTTTCCTCCACCCTCTTACTCAATTCTTCGACATTTTCTTCATCATTTTTTATAAGTTCATCATATTTTGCCTCAACATAACTCCTCTTTTTGTTTATTTCACGACTTAAATGTATCCCCTCATCCAATTCTTCCTTGAATTCAGGACTTAAATGTATCCCCTCATCCAATTCTTCCTTGAATTCAGGACTTAAATGTATCCCCTCATCCAATTTTTTGTTTATTTCAGGAATTAAATCTATCCCCTCCTCCAATTTTTTTTCCACCGTTTCAATCACCCCCTTTAACTCACCCCTCAATTCCACCACTTCTTTAACAACACCATTACACTTTTCCCCTACTTCCCCCTTTAAGCTCTCAATAGCCTGTTCGATTCTGGATTGTCTTTGCAAACAATCAGAAACGAGTTTTTTAACCTCCGCCAACTCAGCAATCAATATGTCAAATTTACTTCCCCCTTCATTCACTTTCAACTTATATTCTACCTTCTCCTCTTCCTCCTCTTCCTCCTCGCCAACCTTCACAAATAAAGTACATTATTAGAGCATCTTTCTTTTGTAAGTCCTTAGTAATCTATAAATACTGAAATTACCATTACCTTCTTTTTCGATAATTCCAACTTTAACTTTGACATAACTCGAACAACTTTTTCCTTGCCCCAGGCAGTGATGCGTGCCACTCCAGTTTTTCGGAATGTCGGCACAGAAGAAGAATCTGACCAAAAATCATACAATGCAACCTGCATTTTGTATAAACTTTATCATTTTCTATAATAACTACTTACAAAGTTTTCTAAACCAATAAAAATATTCAACTCGTTTACCTCTAAGACAGCAATGCATCCTTTGAGGTATGAGGGGTTTTTGGACTTTTGAAAAGTCTTGATTGCATCAATTATTTTGTCATACACATATGAAGCCCAATTTAATTCACCTCTAAACCCGGAGTCGCACAATAACTTCATACTATCCTTGCTCGGGGATGAATCACCCGTTGGACAAAGGAATACTCCGACAATGTACAATAGTACACGGGCCTTAAGATCATCCCCTTCATACTTGCCGCTTTTTATTTCGTCCTCAAGTGTAGCAAATGACACATTAGACGTTAGGCCATACTTCTGCACAAGTAATTTCCAATCCTCCCTGTTTATAACTTCATCCACACTCTGGCCTTTATTTTGTAGCCTCAATACGGCTTCAACAATTCGGACACTAAAATGAAATGAATATTCTCCGTATCGCACATCACACTTCTGCAAATCAAAATCTCCCATCAACAACCGACACAATTCCCTCCGAATTGGTCGGTCCTGAATCCCAATAAGAGATCCAAACCCCATTTCTTCCAACAGATTTGATTTACCCTTCGCTTTCAACTCCTCTACTATGTGGTGCACTCGTTTTATGCTACACCTAGTCGACACTTCCTATGTAAATAATATTCATATAATGTCAGAGTTTTTATATATCATTTATCAAAATATTTACAACTATAATGAATACCTTCTTCTTCTTCTTCTTCGCCTCATAGTTTTCTCTAGCATTTATGGACAACATGTTGAATGGTTGCTTCTCAGTTGCACTCATCGTGTACCATTTCTTCACCACCACGTCTCTCACCTGCAAATTATGCATAAACCATAAACAATCAAAATATTCAACCTCCAATATATTCACTATAATTTCAATTTACATACCGAACCGACATTGTAAGTCCCACAATCCCTCATCCTCTGCAATTCTTCAATACTGTCATGATAGGAAAGTTTAAATGTTCTTAAATACTTTCATCCAATAACAATTTACAGATTAATTATTTCACAATTTCTACTTACTAGAAGTACAGAAATCCACCCTTTGGTCTCTTCGGATTTTCCTCCCTATCTACTCTCTCCGCCTCCATTTTAATCATTCCAGTCTCATCTTGAACAACATCTTCATGATCCTTAGAACCCATCTCGCTTCAGTTTTCTGACAAAAGTATCGATATATAATTTCTACCGACATTATTACTTTCTACCGATAAGTTCTCAGAACAAAGTTCCGATATTTATTTCGTAAATATATTTACACAATTTCGACCTATATCGATCCGAATTCCGATTTTACTTCAACATCACTAAACCCAAAACATTATCCCCAACTACCCAATACTACATTACCAAAAAATTAGGGTTTCAACAACATACCTTTTACTTCAAAGTCCCCAAACCCTATACCTATCCTTTCGATTCTGATACAACAAATTAGGCTTTCTGTAAATGCAACCAAACTCGGGTCGATTTCACAGCAACCAAACTCGGGTCGATTTCAAATACTCTCCTCTCTTAGGTTTTCTGTAAATGCAAGCAATACAAAGGATACTTTTAACCGGTTATATCATTATGATATATATGATCGATACAATTCTCAAAAGTTTCGATACGTTTTTGAATTGTGTCGATTCTTTCGACACCAAACAATAAATCCGGTAAAGATTTACCGGTTACATTATATGAATTAATAATGTAATCGGTTATGTTTTACCGGTTAGATTATATGAATTAAATATCGATTCTTTTCTGCACGCTCTTAATTAAATATCGATATTTTCGACATTTTTTTTCAACCACGGTTACGTTGGTGTTCAAAAAGTTTCGATAATGATTTATAAAGTATGGATACTTTCGAAATAATATATCCGGTTAGATTTACCGGTTAGATTATATGAATTAAATATCGATTCTTTTCTGCACGCTCTAAATTAAATATCGATTTTTTCGACATTTTTTTTCAACCACGGTTACGTTGGTGTTCAAAAAGTTTCGATAATGATTTATAAAGTATGGATACTTTCGAAATAATATATCCGGTTAGATTTACCGGTTAGATTATATGAATTAAATATCGATTCTTTTCTGCACGCTCTTAATTAAATATCGATTTTTTCGACATATTTTTTCAACCACGGTTACGTTGGTGTTCAAAATGTTTCGATAATGATTTATAAAGTATGGATACTTTCGAAATAAACAACAAATTAGGCGCTACCGAATATATTGAAATTCTGATCAACATAACCGGTAATTTTACCGGTTTTGTTATAGTCCAAATGTCCGAGTGCCCATCCGCTCCAACTTAACAACAGATTCGGCGCTACCGATTATATTGATATTCGGATCAACATAATCGGTAACTTTTACCGGAAACATGATCTTTAACCGGTCACCGCCCTAGCCGGTTACGCCGTATATTAGCCGCATACTAGGCGCCGTACCGCAGAACCTCCCCCCATTATTGGTCAAACTCCTTTCATCATCTTTTGAAGTTAGCACCATGAACTCTTTGAACGCCCTCTTCTTCTCTGTAAGGTAGATTCGTCGTTTCTTGCTTCACAGTTGCTCCCTCTAGGACTGGTGTTTCTGGCTCGAGTCTCTGACCATCTTTAGCTATTTTCGCCTTCCCTTATCCCCTACTCTTGTTTGTTTCCTCGCTTCATTGCCTACCGTCTGCGAACTTTCCCCTCTTACCTAACAACGCTTTCCCACCAAAATACACGTTCCACTCCTTTCTTCTCATGGCAACACAATACGAGAGCTTAACCACAAAACCCATGACCCAACACTCCCCTGACCTAGACAACCCCATTAATGGCAGTTTAGAGTATCTGGATTTAAATGAGGATGGTGAAGTCAACTTCACCATTAAAAATCATGCCTTGGTAGGTAAGATTCTCCCGGATGTGGCGGCTAAGCATCTCACCATCAATGCCATTCTCTGGAAAGCTTGGAAGTGCCCGGATTTAGAATGTCACGATCTGGGGAAAAATAGTTTCCTCTTCGTTTTTCAATCCCTAGAAGACTGACTCGGAATCTTAAGAAATCGTCCATGGGCCGTCCAAGATCGTCTCCTAGTTCTGAAGGTGTGGCGGCTGGAAGTTGCCTTTGAAGAACTTGACTTTGCTACGGAAGAATTTTGGATCCAAGTGCATAATCTCCATATCACCCTAATCACTCCGGAAAACAAAAAGAAGATCGGGAACCTCTTCCTGTGATGCTATGGGTCAAACTTCGACAAGAACAATAAGGTGAAGTGGGATGAACATCTGAATCTTAGGGTAGCCATTCGGGTGGAAGATCCACTAAAGACTGAGGACGGTGGTCGGTGGAATTGAATGACGGATAATTTTGGTCGGATTTAGATGCTAAATTGATACTTTAACTATGAGGACCGACGATAGACGGAGGACGGTGGTGTGGAATTTAATGATGGATAATTTTGGGAACTTAGGCTGCTTCACAGGTCTATCTTCATCAACAACATCATAAAATTCTGGAGTCGGCCTCTTTTCAAAGGGAATTTCTGCATTGTAATCAGTTCCTTTTCTTTTCCTCTTCTTCCTTGTATCAATTCCAGCAGCCTTAAGTTCCCTCCTTTTCTGCAAAGATGCAAGTCAAGCTGTTTCTCCCTAGCTTTCCTCTTCGCCTTCTTACCCCTGGTATTAGCTAACCGAGCACGTGCTTCAGAAAGCATTTCCTTCTCATCCTCATCCATATCAACAGGCTTTGATTCAGGGTTAGGGTCAATCTCTCTCGGACGTGCAGGCTAAGACCTCACATTTTGAATAAACACCAATCACCGGCGCTCTACTCCGATCTTACATTATCAAATTAAAAATAAATAATGCAATATTGGTAGACGAAATTGAATTTTAGAACAGATATGTAGATTTAAATTTATGTTCATGTCCAAACAAGATTTTGATTGGACAGGTAAATTTATCTTACGCTACAAAAATCCCACAGGTAAAATTACCTACAGTTACTTATCACTTTTTTCTTCTACCTGAAAGAATGGTGGATAGAATTAAAGCCGGATGTGCTTCACGATACCAATATTTACAGAGACGGGAAAATGTGGGAAATCGGCTCTTAAATCTTGAATCGGATGACCAAAAATTTCAATCATCTTGGGCAGCGGCTGTGAATCTCTTCTTTGAGGAGTCGAGACACGAGGTCGACATTCATGGCTGGCCTTTTGTCACTTAAAATGCTACAGAGTGAATGTAATTCTTCGGAGTTTGCCTTCTTGAATAGACCTCTGAGTAGTGTGTCAACTTCCCCGGGCAAGAAATTGCTCCGAGGAATCCCTGCATTATTTTGTTCCCCGGATGTTCTCAGTGCGTTGCCACCATTAGCAGGAGGGTGAGAATGTTGTAGAAACTGCACTTGAGGCCGTGAATAAGGCCGAGAGTCCCAATACTCCGTACAAACTCGATTGCGATCCATTGCCTCAATGGCCTAGTTTATGTTAGGCATACGAGAAATGAGTTACTTCATATGTCCAAGGAAAATTTTAAGTCATTAATAGACAATTCATCAAGGGAGGGGGAGAAGCAGTTAAAACAACTGAAAATTTTTCGTATCACTGGAAACCAGCTAACTTCTATATTTGATGTTAAAATTTGTCAGTATCCGAGGCGGAAAAGTCAGATTGTATTGGGATGGCTAAACTTTTGAAAACCAACAATAAAATGGTGCGAAAATGGAGGTAGAGGAAACAAAAACATAATCTACTAACCTGAACAATTTCAGGTGAAGAAAAACCGAACATCTCAAAGCCATCAAGGCTGCCGGGAGGCTGCAATGGTGGGAGGTTGGTCTTTCCTTGTCTATGTTGCTTCGCTATCTCTTGATTCACTTTCTCCCTCACCATCTCCCAGCATCTGGTAGCTGATACATGAATGAATACTTCACTGGGACAGTGCTCCACAGATACCTGAAACCAAATCAACATTAAGGTCACGCATGCTTAAAAACACCATGACAACATTCTCCGACATTATATAACACAGGTTGAAGCATAAAAAGGTAAAGGGGGTGTAGGTACAGAAACATAGTTGACAGAACAAAATTTTCAAATACCATGAACAGAGGTCCATCCTTCTCTGCGTCCAAAATTTCTGAGATATAGTAAGCCATATTTGTTGGATCTAAAACACTAATATACCTAACCCGGCTCTTAAATCCTGCATTCACAAGAACAAATGAGTAAATACATTTGGCCGTCCATACTTAGCATATTGACATGTATCAGCTTTAATAAACAACAATGCAACAAACCTTTTGGGAAAATGGCCTGGCTGTTACACCATAACTTCCCAGAGAGCACAGCTCCAAATTCCAAAGGCTCAACATTACAGTTGATCCTACGCACTACCTTAGCAATGCGAGGACCTTTCTGCCGGACGTTTCTGTCCAGATTAGTTTGAGAGCAAGACAGCCCTCCTACATTACTTCTTGTATTGTCAATTAAATTTGCCGAGGCAATGGCTCCCACCTTCTCATGTTTATCTTTGTCAACTTTTTCACCGCCCAAAGGCAGCAGATGCTGAAGGTTGCTTTCAACAATCGATGGTTTATTCTTGTTATCATCCATCCCTGTGGTATTAAAAGAATCCTGAACACCTTTACCAGATTCTATAGTGGCAGATTCTAAATGACAAGAAATATTCTGGTGATTAGATCCTACAGATGTGGTACTGTTTTCAGCATGCTCATCTTTCACGTGAGAAGAATCAGATGAGCAACTAGTCCTCTGTGCATCAGGGGAATGGGCATCCTTTTGATTTATCACAGCAGCATCAGTTAGAGGGGTAGTTAAGATAGCCTCATTCTTGTAATTACATGTGCTCGCTTTTTCATCAGATGGTGCCAGCCTCAAGGAGGCTTCCGAAAGCTCTGTGACAGAATGTTCTTTTCGTCTTTCTGAAACTGATTTCTCAGATTCACCACCTTCATCATCACTAAGAAGAATGGTATTATTATCTCGTGGAGCTGAAGGCTTCTTCACTCTACTTGCCACAGTAGTTTGGCCTCCAGGAATGCTTAAGCTTGAAGCAGAAAGAACCGATTCCCCTTTCTTCAACTTAGAATTTGGATCGTTTGATGGTAATGCAGCCTCTGATAGTTTATTTCTTTGTAGCAATAACATCTGAGCAGAAATTTGAGATAAAATCGAGGGTTTGTTTTTCGACATATTTTCTTCAGGTAATTCTTTGGAAGAAATGACTGATGGTTTTGGCACTTCTTTAGGCACTCCTAGGGTATGGGATAACCTGCCACCTATATTGTCCTTGGTTACATATGAACTCAAAGCCAACCCAAGGTCTAGTCTTGCCCACCTATATACTGCACTTAGTTTTCCTTCCACTGCTTCAACAAGGATATTTAATTCATTTATATCATATCGAAATAGAAAAATTGTGGCACCTCTGGCACATGAACAGAACTGCTTTGCGTGTCTCAAGCATGCATATCTATCAGGGGAGCAATGACAACCTGCTGCAGAAAGGTGCAGATCGAAAAAACATATACTGCATTCTCTCTCGCTCGTAGCATCGAAATTGCTCTCCATTTTCAGAGCCTGAGAGGAACTGCAAAGAATTTCCCTGCTTAGACGCTCCATCTCAACCCGTCTCTGTAGGCAATAAATGTATATAAAGTCTGTCAAAATCAACCCAAGTTAATATAAGCATTGCTTATATGCTAATAAGTTTACTAAATAAACATTACAAGACTCTAGTAAATGTGAATTCTATTTATGAATTTGAATTGAAATTAAATTAAGTAAAAGATATAATTTCTTTTATCAACACAAACTTGACTTCAAGTAGTTTTGCAATTGAATACTAAATCCATATCCAGGGTAAACTAATATTTTGTACAAAAATGAATTTTACACATGCACAAACGGCATTATGAGGTTGTGTCTGTGCGCATATGCAATAAACATGGAAGTATACATGCATGAATCTATCTGCATGCATTTGTGCATAAATATTTAGAGCTCATAATCACAAGCTTCTTACATTACAGATTTGGGATCAATGATTCTCTAGAGATCAGACCAATCCTAAACCACTTAAAAGAATTATCAAACATTAAATTTGAATCAGTCACAAAAATCTAGCTTAAGAAAAAAATTTACACAGTTCAAATCCAGATCATGTACAGAAATTCTGAAATGACTAAATAAAAATTCATAAAATCATACCCAATATATCAGCCCAAAGACAAATAACGGACATAACTTACCTTGAGAGTTTTAGCTAAAACTCCATCCTGTCCACATAAACCTTTCCACCTTAAGTTATCAGAAGTATACTTTTTCAATAAACTGAGCTCCCAGTGGGCTTTGACTGCTTCCCTTGCAGCTCCAAGCAACAATTTATCATGCGAAATGGAAGTTTTCCTTCCCTGTTCACGGTATAGCTCAATAGCAATCTGTCCGTGTGGCAACCAGTCAACAGGAGCTACATTTACTGCTTCTGCACAATTAAAACCACAGTTGAACCCTGCATGATATGCTCTAGGGAATGTGAGAATAAACTCTCCAGCATTCTGAACACATCGATAGACGGGTACCCCGTCAGATTTTAGTACGGAAGGGGACAGCTGGGTGACCTGCATGAAAGAATGACATTCAGTGCATAATTGGTATCGTCCAGAACTATTACAGTAATTAAGCTGGGAAATGAGGTGCACTTATTATGAATCCACTACATTTGCAGACATATCAATCTGTTATGCATCCACTCCATTTACTTTTATGTGGTCTATTCGGATAGTGAACCAAAGCATTACCAAAACTAGTTCAGGCTTAGAATCGACCTTACCAAGCCACTAGCAAACAGATTGATCCAAGTAAACATGCTATCTTTTCTTTTCTTTTCTTTTTTTTTTGGGGTGGGGGGGGGGGGGGGGGGGGCTTAGTAAAACATGCTGATACATTTGGCTTCTTATTACCATTTGACACACTCCAAACAGTTAGATAAAGTCACCCTTAGCTACAATTACATATAAACACTATCGGAGATCTTTTAGCTTACCAGTTTGTGAAGCAAGTCAGGTTGTTCATCAAAAAGATCAGGCAAATGCTTTTTCATAGCCTCCTCTAGTTTTGGAGCATCCTTTCCGGGGACACCATACCATATTTTTGGAGCACCCCAATGCATGTAATTCAGTGAGTATAGGTGGTGATCTTCAACATGCTAGTCCCATCCACATAAAACAAATGGGAAAAAATAGAAATATTAGCACCCTCAGATCATCCTTATATTGTCGTGGAAGTAATGGCCTTAAATGTGACTTCAATAACTCAAAAGTTCAACAGAACCATTTGTTGGCTAACACCTAGAAAAACATAAAACTATACCCACAAATTTCTGCACAGTGTGCCAAGCCGCATAATATTTTGTTAAGGGTTTCTTCCATTATTACGGTAACAAATTCATCCAGGGTTTCACATCAGCACCATCCTGGAATCACTTTCAGGCATACCAACCTCTTAACTATTCTTATGATGCCAAATTGCAGGCACGCGATTTATGCAAGGATCAAATGGGGTATAAAGTCACCCAAACAAAATAAATAGACATGAATTTCATTTTTCACAAGCTAGACTAACATAAATTATCAAAGAAAACAAGAGCCAACTCATGCAAGGGGAAAGGAAGTATATAATCATAGAAGTCTTACCCAACAAAAGGCTAGGCTAACAAAAAATATCAGACCCGATTTCGACTCATGCAAGGAGAAAGGAAGTTTATAGACATATAATTCTTACCCAACAAAAGGATGAAAAGCACATTCCTACATACAACCAGGGAACCAGAACCCCCGAAATATCACTTGTTTCATAGTTGAGAACAGATCCAGGAAGCCTGGGGAAGTTATTCAAGTTCCAGCCAGATTTTACGTACTTCTCACTGGATGCAAATCCAACTTGACTGGCCTTATTAGGAAACCCACTGCCAAAAACCCCAGTTTCCAGATCAGCCCCATATAAGACCTGAAAAATAAAAGGAGTATAAGAATTAGCAACTCCCCTTCACATAAAGAGAAAGAAAGAACAGAGCAGAGCAGAGCAGAGCAGATAAGAAAACAACTGGAGTTTTATTGGTCTAGTTGGAATGTAAAAAAACAGTTTGCTGGTGTGAGGTTTTCTAAAACACTTTATAAGAATGAAATTATTTGAACTAACTATGAACAATTTTCTTTTGTCCACTTGAAACTTCATTGACTTTGTCTATCAGCTTCTCCTAGTGACACTTTCTAAAACACTCATTTCAGCTTTTAGAAAAGCTTTAATAAAAGTTTTCTCAAACTCATTTTTGGTCCAACCATAGCTTCCTGGAGCAGGAAAGTGGCTTCAATAGCTCAGGCTATTCATCTCTAAGTAAATTAATCAACAGAAAGGAAAGGAGAAAATTTTCCAAATTCACAAATCTTGCCTCTATTTCCTCAGTTGCTTTCTCCACTATGCGCCAGTATTCACCCTCAATATTCTCAACTGAAGGTTCATGGTTCTCTGGAAGAATGGTCATTTTACCTTTCATATCGACATCATTTTCCTTCCTCCTAAAGTACTGAGCCTTGAAATCATCAGCATATTTCTGAAACTTATCCAGAGTAAACTCTGGACCAGGTTCAAACCCAAACCTCTCTACTTCACAAAATACAGAATCAGAAGACCATGAGATATTTCCATTATCAGATTCAGACCCACAGTCTACATCCATTCTCATGCATCTTCTCCTTTTCCTCCTCATACTGTTATTAACTTTTGACATTTTTTTCATTGAACCACGATTCTGAAGCTTGTCAACCCTCTGCACACGAGTAGCAAATCTAGAATTTTCCCATATATTCTTTTCTTTAAGAGGACAAGGAGGCTTCCAAGAAGATGGAGGAACAATGCGACAGAGTCCAAATTGTTCCGCTTTTGGTCGTATGCTAGCTATATACTTCAAAGTGTCTTCAAACTCCTGGGGGAACATTAAAAAACCAGATAAGATATTTACTTCTCTAATGCCGAACTGCAGATTTGACCAGTAACAACTATAGGAGGCAAATTATGATATTCAAGTAACTCAAATATTGTAAGCAACATTAAATACCTTTTCTGTTGGGTAGAACACAGGTGCATCCACAATGCCTGGTCTGCATGCCTCTTCTGGATGCCATCTTGCAGTTACCTGTTCCACCACTTTACATATCAATGAAATAATATTTGAAGACAATGGTTAAAAAGGGAGAATAGCATATCAATCATACAATCCGAATTGCATTGTCCAGCTCCTTCATAGCACTTCATTACCAGTTATTGTCACTTTACGCTACATTACAATTAGCCATCATTTAATCCTGCCAAAAACTTAACTACAAGGCATTTCCAAGTAATTCTTACATCTACAATGTTGCTACAATACAGGATAAATATAACTACAGTATTGTAGAAAAATGACAATAGAGGAGCGGTGCTGCTGTCTGAGGCAGATGATGAAACATGTAAAAAGTATACGAAACTAGGAAAGAACAAAAGAAGAAAAAACTAACCTTTTGGCAATCATTACACTCTGGACATCCACGGATAACGCCTTTAGGAAGATTATGTCTCAATCTTTGATTCTGCAAAAATGAATGACATATATGAAACTACGAAGATGTAGCATTGTCGTAAAATGATGATAGCACATTGTTTTGCTAAAATTTCCAACACCAGCATCTGAAGCTATAAAACAAACAACTTTTTCAAAACCCAAAGAAAAGAAAAGAAAAAAGAAGGTTCAACAAAATATATAACAAGAAAGAACGCAGAAGTTTCAACAAACAAATTACAAGAAAAGAAGAAACTAACTAGGTCAAGCTTTCCACACTCAGGCTCATCTTCTGGACTGCAATCATATATACCATAGTTTATCCAAGGTCTTCGCCTCAGAGATCGTGTGATCTTTGTGCTTTCATTATTTCCCAATTCAGTTTCCTTTGAGGCAGAACTGGCATCAGAACTACTTGCGGTAGCAGAGGCATAACAATACTTCACATTATCACTCTCGAGTTTTACAGAATCTTGTGCCCCCCTTGTTAAGGTAAAAGATGCATATGACTCAAAACCCGGCGGAACTGGGGGAATATCATCGTTCTCTTCTTTAACACAAACTCTCATAAGTTCTGTCCCCATCTGTATTGCTACACAACAAAGAAAGACACTTCAAACACTATATTCTGTATCTGGAATAGGAACAGTTGAATACAAAACAGCCCTACCTTAAAATTTAAAGAATCAATTCAGCAGCCCAACATCCAAGCTATAATTCTGAACTGCTGTAAAAAGAATTTTTATCTACACAGAAATATAAAGAAAGTATTAAGAAAACAAATAGATGAAACATGATTCAAAAGCTTTATTCAATCAAACCATTATGTTCTCGTGAACTCAGCATAAAATATGTCAACACTGCAATAATTGTTACAAGAAATTTTCAGGTTGCCCCCAGAAAACCACAATTCAGCTGCTAGAGAAAGAGAGGGGACAAATAAGCTTTAGTAAGTATCACTTCCGCTAAAGTATATGCTGCAAGGCCCAACACTTCGATGCATGAAAAATCATATTTCGTTCCACTCATGCGTGCACCAATCCCCAAATCCTAGAATCATGCCGTAGATAATAGCCGAAATGGAAACACAAATATAATTTTGTATCTAAACACCAAAAAGCGGTGATGCATTCGATAAAACTCCTGATCGAATTACAGATGTAGCCTGATTAGGTGAAGCAACAAGACTATCGCCTTCTCATTTTTTATATAATTGATTAAAACCAGGGAAGCGATGGTGAAGTTGAAATCTAAGTGATTTGATTACTTTCAAAATCATGATCCCTCAAATGTTAATGTTGCAATCAAATTTCTGAAAACCCTGCTTCTAGAAAGTTCTATATAACATGAAAATAACAGATTGCAGGATCTTCTGGGATCAGAAAATTTTTCAACTGTAACATCCAAACATTCATATGCAACAAATAAGATTGAACATCAACTTCAGGAACATATTTATCAACTTTTTACATAGAATAAAATCAAGAGACAAACAAAACATCGTGTATTACTTTGATTTGATTTTATAATTGTCCAGCTAAATCCATGATTATCATCCATTACTTTCTCAATTGATTAAAAAAAACTCTAAACTCTAAAAGATCACAAACATTGATTTGATCAAAAAAATAAGAAAATTTTAAATAAAATAATATAAATTTTAATATAACAAATCCCTTAAAATTCTAATTTACTATTTTAAAGCTATCATCAGACAAAAAAATGTCAGCAAAAAATTCCCAAAAATACATGTAAAAAACTAGATAACTTCAAAACAAAATGGAGCTTACATGATCCAAAATATATCTGTAATCTGGCTTCATTTCAGCAGCTCAAAAAAACTTCTTTTGACTACACAATTCTCAGGGGGGGGGGGGAGAAAAAATCATGAAAATATTTCTAAATTTGAAACCATAATAAAAATAAAAAATATAGTGGAAACAAATTAAAAAGTTGAATCTGATTTCAAACAGATCTAAACCTAACCCTAAACCTAAAACACTAAATAGCAAAACAGAAAAAAAAAATCAAAATCAACAGGAAAAAAAAGATGTTAATATTTTTATCATATAATAAAATAATTTCTAAAATTTATACTTTTACAAGGGTGCCCCAGAAATCAAAACATATGACCATCAAAACCCCTACCTTCAAGATAAAATCTGAACAAAGAAGAATTCCATGAGAATGGAGTGAAGATGATGAGGAAGATTAATTAATTGATCAATACAGGAAATAATAGAATTATTTTTTTTATAAAAAAAAAAAAGTAAATTTGTATAGGCCAAATAATAAATTTGTTCCAGTTTTTTTGTTGTGTTTTTATGAAGCAATTGAAAGCATAAACGGCAATTACTTTTCGGAGAGGGGTAATTTGGGGAAATGGAGGAGGATAAGGTGATATTTTTTTTCTTTTTGGAAATAAATTTTTAAAAGAAATAATTGATCAAAATTACCTGTGGGCTGTTTCTTTTGTTTCTGCGGACGCCGTATGGAATGAATAATAAAGGGTTTCTTTTTTTTTTCACAGTTCTCACACTGGCATCAACTAATGCATGGACCGACCATTTCTACACGCTTTATTTATTTATTTATTTATTTATGTTTTAATTTAAAAGGTATTCTTTGATATACTTAACCAATGACTCCAGTAAAAAAGCATATAATATTTATTTCAAGAGACTTTGAATAAATGTAAAACATTTATGTGTGTGAAAGGTATATGTTTTATCAAAGAATTAATAAAAAAATATAAATAATACTATTATATAATCTCATCAATATATTAAAAAGTATTAGCCGATATAAATATAGTTTAATTGATATTGTTGATGGTATAATATACAAAATGGCGTGTGATTAAGCATATTTAAGCGATTAATATCATCTTATTTATAGGTGGGGAGGAGTCTTAATAGTATGGGCATTTTACAGTGAAATTTTAATAAAATAAAAATATTAGGATAAAGTTTGTAAATAATCATTAAATTATCTTAACGTATTTTTTTTGCTAATTTTTTAAAAAATATAAAATAATCGTTAAACTTTGTAAATATTATTAAATGATCATTCAATTATTTAATTATTACAAAATAGCCATTGAATTATTCAAATATTACAACATTTATTTCTTATAAAATGATGGTTATTAAATGTTACACTACATTTTTACATTAATTTTAATAGATTTTGTTTCTAGAAAATTTATCAAAATTATTTTTTCAAAATATATTATTTAATATCGCACGGATAACAATACATATGATTTATAAAATAATATGGAGGTTATAAATATTTCATTTATCTTCTTAATGTGTAATCCTAATGGGCAAAGTATATATGATTTATATATATATACATGATTTAAATTTTAATCTAATATGTTCACTCATATTACTTTTGGTCAAAAAAATGTTCATCATATAACTAACTGAAATAATTTAAATATTACAAAAGTGAGTTATTTTTCTCTTTCCCTCTTAAATTTTTAGAAAATAATTTTAATAGATTGTGATGGTGGCCTTATTCTCCCTCTTTATCACCAACATTCTGATAATTTTTTTTCAATATTTTCATTCATTTTTTTTTTACGTTCATTCATTGTTAATGTCGATCTAATCGACGTTATAAATAATTTATATATACATAATTTAAATTTTAATTTAATATGTTCACTCATATTACTTTTTGTCAAAAAAAATGTTCATCATATAATTAACTGAAATAATTTAATTACTACAAAAGTGAGTTATTTTTCTCTTTCCCTCTTAAATTTTTAGAAAATAGTTTTAGTAGATTGTGATGGTGGCCTTATTCTCTCTCTTTATCCACCAAAACATTCTGATAATTTTTTTTCTTTTTTTATTTTTTCTTCAATGTTTTCATTCACTTCTTACGTTCATTTATTATTTATGTAGATCTAATCGAGGCTATAAATTATTTATATATGCATAATTTAAATTTTAATATAATATGTTCTCATATTACTTTTGGTTAGAAAAATGTTCATCATATAATTAACTGAAATAATTTAATTACTACAAAAGTGAATTATTTTTCTCTTTCTCTCTTAAATTTTTAGAAATTAATTTTAGTCAGATTGTGATGGTGGCCTTATTATCCCACTTTATCACCAATATTTTGATAATTTTCTTTTTTATTTTTTCTTCAATATTTTCATTTATTTCTTAAGTTTATTTATCGTTAATGTTGATCTAATCGACGTTGTAGATGATTTGACCACAAACGATCTATATTCTACATATTTAAGATTTTATTTTTCTTTATTTGATAAATCTACACATTTTCTTATAAGATTTTTACTTTTATTAGTCTATTTTTCTTTGGCTTAATACAACTTTCCCCCTAAAGTATACTCGATTTCTCAACTTGCCCCCTAAACTTCATTTTGCCCATTTTCTCCCCTTAAACAATTCGCCGTTACCCATTTTGCCTCATTCTGTTACCTCTTTCCGTTAAAAAAATTCAGCCAATAATATCATGCCATGTCATCAACAGATTGACTAAGTCAATCCGTCTGGTTTTATTTAAAGGGTAAATGACATGTCAAGTCTGTCAGGTTTGTTTTTTGTTCAATTTAGTCACTGAAAAGTCTATTTTTACCTTAAATTGACCCCTATTTGTTTCTAATTTTTATAATTTAGTCCATTATTTGTTATTATTAATAATATTATTTTATTAAAATGTTAATATTTAATAAAAATAAATAAAAAAAATATTTTAATACTAAATTAGTAATTTTTTAGATTCGAATTACAATTATATTCTAATTATTAATTCTAATTTCACTATATTTGAATTATAGTTTTTGAGTAAATTTAAATTATATTTGAATCATGTTCGTATTATATTCGAATCATATTCAAATTATATTTGAATCATCTTCTAATTATATTCGAATTATTAATTCGAATTTTTCTATATTCGAAATATATTTCTTGAGAAAAATTCAAATTATATTAGAATTATATTTGAACCATGTCTATATTATATTTGAATCATATTAAAATTATTTTCGAAATATAATTTGAATATGATATTTCGAATGTAATTTGAATATGATTCGAATATAATATGAACATGATTCGAATATAATTCTAATATAATTACATGTTTTTTCAACTATTATATTCGAATCATGTTTAACAGGTAATTATATTCGTATCATGTTCGTATTATATTCAAATCATGCTCGTATTATATTCGAATCATATTTAGAATATAATTTGAATATGATTCGAATATAATATGAACATGATACGAATATAATTACCTATTAAACATGATACGAATATAATTACCTGTTAAACATGATTCAAATATAATTACCTGTTAAACATGATTAGAATATAATTACCTGTTAAACATGATTCGAATATAATAGTTCAAAAACATGTAATTATATTAGAATTATATTCGAATCCTATTCAAATTGCATTCGAAATATCATATTCAAATTATATTTCGAAAATAATTTTAATATGATTCGGATATAATATGAACATAATACGAATATAATTACATGTTAAACATGATTCGAATATACTATGAACATGATTCGAATATAATAGTTGAAAAACATGTAATTATATTAGAATTATATTCGAATCATGTTCATATTATATTCGAATCATATTCGAATTACATTCGAAATATCATATTCAAATTATATTTTGAAAATAATTTTAATATGATTCGAATATAATATAGACATGGTTCAAATATAATTCTAATATAATTTGAATTTTTCTCAAAAAATATATTTCGAATATAGCAAAATTCGAATTCATAATTCGAATATAATGAGAAGATGATTCAAATATAATTTGAATATGATTCGAATATAATACGAACATGATTCGAATAATTTAAATTTTACTCAAAAACTATAATTCAAATATAGTGAAATTAGAATTAATAATTAGAATATAATTGTAATTTGAATCTAAAAAATTACTAATTTAGTATTAAAATATTTGTTTTTATTAAATATTAACATTTTAATAAAATAATATTATTAATAATAACAAATAATGGACTAAATTATAAAAATTAGAAACAAATAGGGGTTAATTTAAGGTAAAAATAGACTTTTCAGTGACTAAATTGAACAAAAAACAAACCTGACAGACTTGACATGTCTTTTACCCTTTAAATAAAACCAAACGGATTGACTAAGTCAATCCGTTGATGACGTGGCAGGATGTTATTGGTTGAAATTTTTTTAACGAAAAAAGATAACGAAATAGGGCAAAATGGGTAACGGCGAATTGTTTAAGGGAAAAAAATGGGCAAAATGAAGTTTAGGGGCAAGTTGGGAAATCGGGTATACTTTAAGGGGGAAAGTTGTATTAAGTCTTTTTCTTTTGGTATTAGTTTTGTTATTGCTTCTCCAGTCGATGCATATGTTGTTCTTTTCCAACATATCTATTTTACAGAATTCGATGGGATGCTATTTAGGCAATTCAATGCTTTGTTGCAGTAGTTTTATCTTGAACAAACTATTTAAATTGTGAAGTTATTCCTATAGTATTTTTTGTATTAAATACAAAGATCTTGCTTCTTAAGGCAAAAATCGAGATTCGAACTCATGCAAGATGGGACAACAGGAACATATTGATCACTCAACCAATTGATAAATCTCTATCCTCGTAGTATTTTTATAAATAAAAAATATTATAATATGCCTCGTTAAATTCCCTAAACCTAATCATATAAAAATATTGCACATGATAATTACTACATAACCTTACAAGAAAATCTTGAAAATAGTACACTTGGTCATTTTTTCTACCAAACAGTTCCCTTCCCTGGACACATGCCTCATCGTAACCGACCATTGGCGGCTCATCAAAGCAACTATATGTGAAACAAGAGGAAAAAAAAAAACATCATACACATCCTCAGAATTATGAATTGATTGAATCGAATCTAAGTAATCTGATTCTAACAGTAACCTTAGAATTCATAATGACTACGCAGACAAGAAACCTTCATTGATTCCCCAAAAAGTTCTACTTCAATGGCTGAACAAACACTTTGATAATATCAGTATTCAAAAGGGCTTAAGTTTGATTGTTTAGAATAAGTTAATTGACTTTGGAATAAACAAATTTTAAAATTTTCGATCATAATATTATTGCTTTTACTTTGTGCCGGACCTAGGCAGTCGGTTCTCCCAACACGATGTCGCTGAAAAATGTCGAACGGCGTAGCCGTCGAACGTCGTTTTCGCGTTCAACGTTCGACTGACACGCCATTCGGCATTTTCGACGGCGTCATATAGGAAAAATGACTGTCTAAGTCCAGCGACCAAAGGGGTGTGTTCAAGGGCGATAATCGGCGGCGGCGATTTAGAGGTTTTGGTTTGGGAAACTTTAGGGATTTTTTGGACCGTTTTGTAAAAACTGAAAAATTTTAGGGTTTTTTGAAAAATTTGGATTTTTCCTTCAAAAAAAATTACAGCCGCATGTCAAATATTGATTGGTTAATAAATTTTTTTAACACCCCCTTAATAGTCATGCACCTAAAATTGGAACGACGTAAATTTAAGGCACTTATTTTTAGCAAAAAATACTTTAAACGCCTAAAGTTCAAAAAATATATACTTTAAGCGCTTATTTTTCATTTAACCCTTTTATTATTAAATTAATTAATCTAATTCCATTAAATAAAGCAATCAATCGCCTTAAATTGCGACAATTAATTTTAACAATAATTTGACCCATAATACATTAAATCCGATGTGATGGGACGATGAAATGAAAAACCGAAAATTTGAACCGACTCGATATGATTATAACTTGTGACCCAACTATATCACGGGTTATGTAAAGCCTAACAAAGTACTTAATATTTGAATTTTGAACCCCCAAAATGAAAAACAAAAAACAAAGTACTTAATACAGTTCTATTAAAAAAAGTACTTAATTGATTAGTTTAGGTCTGGTTATGGATTTAACTTCCGCACTTGTAAAAAATATAATTTTGACCATAAACTCTAAACTTTAAATTAAAAAAATTGATGTTAGTTATTTTGTTCTTTTGCTAGTATCGATGTGAGAAATTTTGTTATTTTGTATAAAAAATCAAAAAATGTAAAATATAAATAAATATATTTAAATTGTAAAATTTCTAAAAATTCATTAAAAATGATCAAGGACAAATTGTAATTTTTTCATATGTTGATTTAATTTACAAAGAATTGAAAATTTAAAAACTAAAAAAAAGTTAAAAAGATTTTTTTTTAAAAAAATAGAATGGCCAATAATGTCATCAGTACATTAGTTTAAATTACAATGAGATTATATTATGGTTCGATCCATTTTTTAAACATTATTTTAGAACTATAACTATTTTAAAAATTCTATTACTGTTTATTATATCCATATGTCTCATTCAGATATGTGTTCTTTACTATTTTAAGGTTTTAATTTATAGTGAGCATTCGATCGAGTCGAGCTGAGTAAAAAAATTGAGTTAGTCAAGTTGAGAAGTCTTATTTTATGAATCAAACTTTATTTGAAATTTTTTATTCGATTCAAGTTTATGAAAGTCAAGTCTAGTTGTCGAGTTTCTGTACAATTTCAATTATTTACAATGTTATAGTTCGGATTGATTCCAATTTAAACCACTTTCTCTAGTCATATAAGATATGTATATATATTTCGTCATATTATTTTTCACATGTGTAAGTAAGATTTGTAATATTATTTAATAAAAAAATATCATCTAAAATTATAAAATATATATATATATATTTATAATGTTATTTTCAAATAATGAATTTTTTAAGATAAAGTATTGATGGGAGTGCAAAGGAGGAAAGAAATTGGTGAGAATAAAGAATTTGCAAAAAAATACAATTAAAGGACTAAATTGAATAAAATGCAAAGTTAAGATACTAGATTGCAAAAAGAATAATTTTTTGGGTTAAGAATATGAATTGAAGTTATATATATGTTATATAGTGGTAGTGAGCATGTGGTATACCGATATAAAAAATATATATATGAAAAAATATATTACTTAAAATGGACCTAAAATGAGTATCCTATAACGATTTAGGAGCATGTAGTTCAAATTTAGTTAAAATAAACTTAAAATAAAAAATAAATTGAAAAAAAAAAGAAAATAGAAGACTAAATTACAAAAATAGTAAAATACATTTTTTTAGTTAGAAAAATCAAACTCAAAATTTGTGTGAGTTATTCAACTCAAATAACTTAAAGACATCAAATAACTTGACATTATGAAAGATGGTTTTTTTAAACCGAGTCGAATTTTATTTACTCCTAATTTTAACATCATAATTTATCATTTAATCAAATCTCTAATGGTTTCATTTTTAATAACATGCACGTTCTATGTGATTTTATTTGTTTAGTTTCTAATTCATAGGTTTAAAATTCATACTTTGCATATGGATGGCCATTTGAACCATACACGGCAGGTTTCAACATGACCTAATTTTATAGAGTCGGATTTTTTTAAAAAAAAAATTAGGTTTGAATCGGATTCATGTTTGATTTTTTGAAGATGATGTTAAGTCGAATTTTAGTTTAAGGTGAGAAATACCCGACCCGAAATAATAGTTTAATTTATTCTAAATAGTTAGATATAATTGCTACAATGTCTCTTTATATATATATATATATATATATATATATATATATATATATATATATTAATTATCTCCCTATTTGTCTAGTAAAAATGAAGTAATTATTATAATGCTCCATCTCTATTTGTATTTTTTTTTCAATTAACTCTCTATTTTATCGAATAATAATGAAAATCGATATTTTTTATTTATGTCGGGCCGGGTTAGGTTCGAATTTTTACTCTAGAATTCGGGTTCGGGTTAGGTGAAACATCGTGAAATGTCAGGTCAGGTTTGAATAGAGGTGTTAAAATTTTAAGTCGGGTGCGAATCTACCAGAAACCCGACCCGACCCGCCCCAACCCAAACCATGGCCATCTCTAACTATACATGTGATTTTATGTATTTATTTTATAACTATTGAAAATAAAATAATTAAGATCGATTAACAAAATTTAAATATATCGACTATTTTGGTGATTACTTAAAAAATCTATTTTGACAATTAAAAGATTACACCAATAAGCTTCAAATTTAATTAAAGTCCATCGTGTTTTTTTTTTCATATTGTATACACAAATAACTATATTTATTCAATATTAAATTAAATAAATGGTTTTTATTTATTAAAATGTTTAAAATTAAACTAAAATCAAAGTTTCATGTGTATAACTGAACAAAAATTAAAGTGCATGTCTTACATTGTGTTTGGAAACGCTAGTACACCCCATGGCGCATCGAAAAAATTATCCGGCGATTATCTCCAAAGATCCATATACGAGTAACGAATTCGGGGTGAAAATGATGAAATATTACCTTTATAAATTTGGAAATCTGCAGGGAGTATAGGAGAATCCAAATCGTTTCAATCATAGGGTGTGACCCTTGTAGGTTCATGTAACGTTAGCAGTAATATCTAGAACAATTCTAATATTACCAGCAGTGAGTGGCATCTAGCAATACATCATTGCTACCTAAGTTACATGAAGTGATGGTTCGACTTAACCTTTTTTTGATTAAATTCTTTTATGTATTATATCTTTTTGTTCTCATATCTAGATCGTACACAAGTCATGGATTAATCACACTTATATAGTCCATCTAATATTTCTTGATATATTGAGTAGACTATATAAACGAATAACTATGATATCCCATATCAATTTATTCGAACATGACCATACATTTTCTAGTCTCACTCAATCAAGTGGCATATGATATTACTCATATTATGTAGGAGGGACAAATCATTTCTTGGCCAACTATATTCCGCTACATGGATTGTGACATATCCAATATTAATCTTTATAGTGTAGTCAATTACGACACACGTTTGACCGTATCAAAATATGTCACTCGCGATGTTGGAATAATGATGATCTCAAGTCAGATGATCATACATGTAGTTATCACCATGAGCAATGTCGTGTCTGTCACATAATAATCCAAGAAACATGCTCATAGCAGGTCAGTCCAATATGTCGTTCTCTAACACATACTTATATATTGATTTTGACATCTCTATGTCAATGACAACACTTTGTCATCAATCAACTACATATTAGTCTTGATATATTATTGTTGTTCATGCCCAAAATAATACTTGACTAAGGACATTAAAAAAAAACTATATTATTCTAAGGACTTTATTATAATTCAGTTTATTTATAGATGCACAAAATAAGATTGAAATAATAATAATAATAATTTTATATTAATAAACAAGATAAAATAAGTATGTCTTTTTACAATCATCTCATGATTGGTCTTTGGGCATACTCCAACACATTGTACATTTGATAAAAAGTTCATGTACAATTTTAATATTTATTCTTTAAGCAAGGCAAGAGATTTCAACCATGATAGTGAATTGAGCAAATTAAATTGAAAGAGGCGACCTTATAATAAACCTTGCAATATCTAATTTAAATTAATCGGTCAATAAATAAAATACCTATAATTATAAGAAAAATAGAATATTCCAACTTTAAAATAAATAGATGCAACCAACGGGCAACGTGGAGCCACGTATAGATTAGGGGTCAATTGACCCCACTTGATTTGTTGTGGTATGAGATTTTTAAAGAGTTAAATGGGGTTTTCAAGTAGTTAGTATAAAATTTTTCATGGAAATATTAGAATTGACCCCAATTGATTTGTTTGGGTATGGAGTCAACAATATTTCTTTTGTGGTGGTATGAGAATTCTCGTACCTCATACCTTATTTTGACCCCACTAAATGAAAATCCTAACTCTATCACTGCCAACGAGGTTGGTCAAAGTGGTAAGCAACTTGATATCACTTAAACAAATTTTGAGTTTGAGGCCTTATGTATTCAAAAAATTCTCGTTGAAAAACTCAACCGCTAGGTATGAGATGCGTATTAGTTTAGACTACTCAAAAAAAATCTTGAAAATTGAGAGAGAGAAAAATAAATGCATAACAATAAACATGTGACCATAATTTTGTAAACAGAAAAAAAAAAGCAGCCGATAAATAAAAAAATAATTAAATCAAAACATAACGATAAGTTTTAATATTAAAACACAACGTAATCTTTTTTCATATACAAAACACAATACAATCTTAAATTATCGCGTAGGGAATAAAATATTGAACAAAAGAAACACGTGGCGAATAAAATAAAGAGCTCTAAAATCAGATTATGATAATTGATAATGTAGTTTAGTTTGATAAAAAAAAGGATTAGCAAGCAAAAGTAACGTGTACGAAATGACAAATATCGCTAAATGGAATGACCAAAAAGAAAGAAAAACTACTACTACTAATAATAGGTCTAAAAGTACTTTTAAATTATTTGATAGATAAATTACAGTAGTGGTCTCTTTTATTTTCAATCTGTTTAATTTTAGCCATCAATTGTAAAAAAATAACGTTTAGATCACTTATGTTATCAGTTTATTATATTTTGATCATTAAGTTGTTAATTCAGGCTACATTAGTAGCGTGACACACCAACAAAAAAAATAATTTTTAACTTTTTTTTCATCGTATTAAAAGAACAAAAAACTCTCAACCTCTTTTTCTCCAAAAACTCTCTTCCTTTCCTAATTCAGACCCTACATTTATTGTCATTTTTGTCTTCAACCGTCGTTCATTTTTCGCCGACCATCTCCCTGCTACCAACACCCTTGAATTGTTAGAATGCCCTGTTAGAGAAGAAGGAAGACATGAAAAAGAGAGAAATTTAAAAACTTTTAACTCTGAAAATAATAATTTATTTTTATTGTCGGAAGTCTAGATCGCAATAATTGTTACTATAACAATGGTAAGAAATAAAACTAAGGAAAAGAAAATTTGTGCTTCTTGTTCTTAATATGAAAAAACATATACCTAATAGGACGTATACAAATGTTAAGTAAGTTTCTTCATATATTAGCTTTGGTAGATGTATACAATTGTTTGGTGAGTTTTATAAATTATTTTTCAAATGTAAGACTAATATTTTTCTGGTTTCGTCTCTATCTCCAATGTCATAAATTTATTGTAATCTTTTAAAGACATCCCAAATCCAGCTTCTTTTACTGTACAACTTTTAAGATTACGTGAAAAGTCTTATATCCAAAGACGGAGACTTATACGATGTTGGAGAGACTCTTGCCCCTCAAGGCAGAAAAATTTCCTTTTAAGTTATATTATAATTAATTTGTCCCTAACTTCTAGACATTTATATTTTTTTTACCACTCTTAATATTATTTTTTTGGTAATTATATGTATGTCCGTCTTACGGTTTATGTTCAGGGTACGTGGCTGTCCCTCCCAACAATATCGTCTCCAAAGTTCGAACTCACATCCTCTCCTTAGGGGTGCAATGTGTCTTACCAATGCACCCAACCCTTGTTGGTAATATTAATTTTGTTCCTACTTACATTCCCAAGCTCGTATGATCCCGAGTGACACCTCCTACGAGAAATTATATCATAAGCTCGGCTCGCCACGCTATTCATGGTCCAACCAATAAAAAACATCTATTTTATTAATTTTTCTATATAATTTTTTTACCGAGTGAATCTTCACTCAGATTTACTGTAAATTAAATTAAAAAAATAATTTTTACCAATTATAGATTCACTTGAGAAAAAATGACATGAAAAAAATTAATGAAATAAATACTTTTTATTATTTTGGACCATAAATAACATAACGAACCGAGCCTATAATATAATTTCTCCAACTCCTACATACGCGTCTTTACCTGCGCATTTCACCGCTCCATCCGAATTGCCGCAATGTGGGTATCTCCATTTGATCATGCGGCAAACTTTGTCCCTATTGCATCAATGAGTTATTTAAGTTAACGGTTTTACACTATCAACGGCTGTGAAACCACCGCACGTCCTCTAATTACAGTTTTTATTTTTAATTGGTTCATAAATTTTTAAACATTTCGATTTCATTCTCAAATTATAATCTCTTCTTAAATTGGTTATCAAACTTTTAAATATTCTAATTTTATCGTTAAATTATCAGAACATGCTAATTATATATTATGTTAATAAAATTATTATAAAAATTGTTAATTTTCATATAAGCATTAATGTGATGTGACATAAACAATAATTTAAGGATGCGATTTAGACATTTAAAAGTTTAAAGATCAATTTAGAATGTGGGTCATAATTTGGGAATGAAACTGAAACATTGAAAAACTGGGGACCAACTTA
This sequence comes from Hibiscus trionum, assembly GCA_030270665.1. Lineage (NCBI taxonomy): Eukaryota > Viridiplantae > Streptophyta > Magnoliopsida > Malvales > Malvaceae > Hibiscus > Hibiscus trionum. The sequence continues at coordinate 76,889,834 of BSYR01000003.1, read as the reverse complement.
GTATATAAGCCATAGTTCAGAAATAAAATTAAAACATTCAAAAGTTTAGAATATAAACCATAGTTTAAAAACATGCGATGCAATTAACTCTTTTAAAAATAAAAAATAATAAATTTTGAGATTATTTTATTATTATTTTAGTTTAATAAAATGGTGTGAGTTTATCAGCATGATTGATTAGAGGCGTTCATGATTAAAGATCAGATTTGGACTAAATCAACCAATAATATTAACACAATTTATGCTCTGTTTTAATCCGCTCATAATTTCTTTTTAATTTTATTTTCCATGAAAGTTAGAGCCTCAGCTATATTTTTTTCATTCCTATTTTAAAGCTTAATATTACTGTTTAAATCTTTTCAAATTTTAGATGAAATTTTAAATTTGAACAAATAATCCGACCCGTGAACAAATCTAAACCGGCCCAACTGAGTTTAGCTCTTCATGATTTGAACCCGGTAAAGCCTGAACCCAAGTTTGGGCTTAGCCTTCTTCACCGCAAAACGACAGCGTTTTAAGGACAGGTTGGCCTCCTAAAATTGAAAGGCAAAAAACATTATTAAATCATTGTCGCTTTTATCTTGGATCCCTAATCTTTCGCTCTTCTAAATTACCGATTCTCCCCCAATTTTTCATCTAAAACCCTAAATCCCCAATTTCAGCCATGTCGATTCCACCCTCTTCCGCCACAAATCCTGCTTCCTCATCCTCTTCTCAATTCACTTACCAAACGACGACGAATCCTCCCTATTTTCCTTTGCCGTTTCATCTCCAGCAACAGGCTCAACCTTATGCCACCGCAGCCCAGTCCGTTCCGGCCGCCCCAGCCTCTGCCTACCCTGCACCCGTCGCTCCCGTCCCCGGCGTCTATTCTCTCCCTCAATACCAACAGGTCAGTAGGACAATAAACTATAAATATTATTTTAATTTTTTATTTGTAAATTTGGGACTCATGGAATTTACGAGTTATGCTGGTTTTGAATTTGTTCACCTGCTTTTTTTTCTAACTTATGGTTTATATTGTTATTGAGAATTGAATTCAAAATTCCAACGAGAACGAGAAGTTGCATTGGGTTGGTTGAATGAAGAGTTGATTTTTTTTACGAAGAAATTCAATTTTTAGTTCAAATTTGCGATCATTATATTTGAGATAGTGTTGCTTTTGGAAATTTACTTATTTTTAAGCTGAGCTAGTTTATTGTTCTTTATATTAATGTTGGAGAAACTATAAAAAAAAACCCTTTTTTATTTTAAAGCTGTGAGATCGAGTACCCATTCACCTCATCACCTGTGTAATATTTTATAGTATATTTGGACAGGCCCAACAGTTATTTCAAAGGGATGCTCAAATAGTTACCCCTGAAGCATTAGAGAGCGTAAAAGCTGCTCTTGCAAGCAGTGAAATTGAGCACAAAGCAGAAACTAAAAAGAAAGCAATCCCTCGGAAAGCTGCTGGTCAGTCATGGGAGGATCCAACGCTTGCAGAGTGGCCAGAAAGTATTAACTATCGGCTTTCATATTCATTTATCTTGTGATTTTTATTTGTTCGTTTACATGTTCTTTTTTTCATTCATGTCCTATTTCTGTTGGTAATATGCAGATGACTTTCGCTTATTTTGTGGTGATCTTGGTAATGAGGTGAATGATGATGTTCTTTCAAAAGCTTTTGCACGGTTTCCATCATTTAACATGGCTAAAGTGAGTTTCCATTGACTTGATATTTAAATTTTTCCTTTTTATTGGCATATTTTGCCCTGTGTCTATCAACTCTTTGCATTTCCTGTTCAGATTTTTTTATGAAGTGCACAAAGCAGTTATATGTTTGTGTTTAAGGTGGGTATTGCCTTGAAGCTGCATGTCTGCAAATTAATGGAATGATCCAGTTTATTTTATTAGTATTTGTTTATACTGTCAAAATTGTAGACATCGATATCAGATGTAGACTGCTGGGACATGACTTACTGGGCTTGAGTATGGTATATTTGACCTGACTTATGGAGTAGTTTGAGTCATAGCAAGCTGAATTGAATTTTGAACAAGTCTGAATGAGGTCAGTCAACCTATTAAACTGTTTAAGTTGTATACCCACCTCCTGTTTAGCCTAAATGGGGGACACGGGAAGTGCATGCTTTTCCCTTTATCTGTTAATTTTTGTTGTATGACATTGAACTTGAGAGAGCCTCATTCTTTTTTGTCCATGAATTACTATTCCGCATTCCAACAATGTTTAAAACTGCTCATGTTTTCACTGGTCTTCTGATTCGAATATTGTGGCACATTTGAGAATTGTCAGTGTTGCCTATGCACTGGTCTTAACTCTTAATCATGCTAAGAAGAATGATAAGATACGGATTTTGTGAGTATGCTCATTTTGAGTTGTCGAGTTTTTGGCACACAACACTCTGCTCTGATGATTTTAACTTTATTTTTGGGTCATTTAGTTTGATAATCAGCCCTTATGGCATTACCTTGCAGTATCTTGTTTCTTGTGTCTCTATCGAAGGGTGTGACATGCATTTTTATCATGCTTGTGGTTACCCTGTTTGTTCTTACAAACATCAGCGAGGGATACATGGTTTCTTAAAAACGACTTGATATCTAAGATATTTGTATGATATGTTATCTCTCTTTCAGGTTGTTAGAGACAAAAGAACGGGCAAAACAAAGGGATATGGGTTTGTTAGCTTTGCTAACCCTTCAGACCTAGCCGCTGCACTTAAAGAGATGAATGGTGGGTACTTCTATCATCATAGCCAAATCTGGAGGCTTCCTTAGTGTTCATATATGTCTGTACCCTAAGAGTGTAAACTTTTCAGATGATGTGTTGCAGGTAAATATGTTGGAAATCGACCAATTAAGCTTCGGAAGAGTAACTGGAAGGAGAGGACAGATCAGGAAGCCCTTGTGAGACAGAAGGTACAAATACACTTCCATTTGTTTCTTTTGTGTCATTTCGGATTCTAACTCTGCGTGTCTGTTATGATTCATTGGCAGAACCATTATCAGAAAAAGCCGAAGCCACAAAAGAGAGGGATATTACACAAGTGAGCAGGAAGCTCCGATGAAGCTTTTCGCCTTCTTTTTCTCAGATCAGAACGAGTGTGTTACTACTTGGCAATTCTAAGGAATACTCAAGTTGTTCCACAAAACTGATCCAAAATTGCCCCTAACCGAGAGTGTTCCACCCTTTTTTATCTCTTCCAACAACTGATTACTTCTCTCTACCATATTTTTGTTTTCGTCAAACTCATTGCCAAATATCACTTTATTCCAACATATAATTGGAAATTGCAAGGTTCAATCTTGTTCATGATTAGCAAAATACCTTGGGTTACTCAAATGAATATTTTATCCATGCTTTGATGGCCATCGCATGGAATTCATGGAACTTTTCCGACTTGATCATCATCCGCTATATTATATTATCAATGTCCAATTACACAAATAAAATGCATGACCATTATTTTTATTTTTCTCGTTTACATAAGGAGCACAAACTAGACATGGCAAACTTACCCTATGTATTCTATACTTGAGTCGATTTACTTGAACTGAGATTCACATGTACTTGAATATGATGGTTTGAACATAATTCGAACTTGAAATATATCGAATCGAATCAAAATTGATTTGAATGTTTGTTAAACCGGAAGCAACCCATACAGTTAGGGATGGCAAATACACGTAATTTAACGGATTTTGCATCACACTTGCCCTGGTTGGAAGGTTATGTGTATGAGTTTGGTGAATAATAGGATTACTCTATCTGTAGAAAAAATCCTGATAGAAATTCCTTTAATAAAAAATCATAGGTTTATATGTGATGAAAAATTTAGACTTCTAAAATTAGAAAACATCAATCAAATAGACACTAATCATTGGTTATTTAAAATATTATCTATTGAGAATAATAAATATTTATGGATAAAATTATTTCCTAGTAATATATCCCATCTATGAATTCAGTTTCATTTATGCAAATATTTATGGATAAATTTATTTCCATTTAAATTTCTAAAGAATATTTATGGATAAAATTGTTTCCTAGTAATATATTATGATATCAACCTAGTAATATATCCACATGCATGTGAGGAAAACATAAAAGTCCTCTGATGAATCAAAATCGTTAACTGCTTTTAGTGCACCTAGTGGTCATTATCAATGAAAAGCCTTTTGAATTATGTAATTCACCACAGATCTTCCAAAGATGGATGTACTTAATCTTTATTAAGTATAATAAATTTTGTATAGTTTATATAGATGCTATATTAGTATTTTTAGAAACATTGGATCTACATAGAAAACACTTATATATTATTTCCCAAGAATTCATAAAACATGAAATTATATTAAGTTCTAAAAAATAGAGTTAGAAAAAAATAGAAATAGAATTTCTAGGATTAAAATTATCTTCAAATGGTCTTAAACTCCAAAATCATATTATTATTAAAATAAAAATATTTCTTAAAAATATTGAAGATAAAAAATAACTTCAACAATTTCTAGGGATAGTTTACTATGGTAGAATTTTTTTTCAAAATTGTCTGAAAAAATAAACATGTAACACTCGTGTTTTGGGGTTAGGAGTTAGTCGGGTTAGTTGGTTCGAGTCGGTAAAATTAATTTTTAAAAACCAATTGACCTTGGCTTGAGCCAATTGAGTTTTAAATAAAAAGGATGGATCATTTTGGTAATTTAACCAAAACAAATAAAAGGTAGACAACCTTTTTGATTTAAAAAGAAAAAAAATGTTATCATCTTTCCCATTCTTCTTCCTTCACCGTGGAAACCCCACCAAACCCTCCAAAATCCCAAATTTGTATTTCCATCAAATTGCTCCATCAATTCAAGGGCGTTTTTGAAGGTAATCACATATTTGAACTCTCCTCTTCATCCTCTACATTTACATAGCTTTATATTTCGAAACTACCCACTTTTGTGATTTTCAAGTTTAAAGAAAGAATGGATTTTTATTGAGTTTTTCAATTGATTTTGATTTATTAAGTTGGGTTTTGGTTTAATCTCATAAAAATACACATAATATGTTAAAATGGATGGTTTTTGGTGAAAACCCGAAATGGGTTTTTGTGGCCATTTTTGAAGTGTCTAAAACTTGAATTTTGGTGAGTTTTAGAGTTAGGTTGAAGGGCTGATGGTTTAAAGATGTTAGGAAGGTGTTTTGGGACCATTTAGATGTCATTTGGGTGTTTGAAAACATGATTTTCTGCTGGGTAAAATAGGAGCACAAAAATGGGAATTTTGGTGATTGTTTGGGTTGGAAATTGTTGAAGTTTGACTTGTACTTATGGGTTGAAGTTTGGGGCTGAAACTTAGTATTGACTTGTGAGTAATGGATGTGTTTTGATTGACTAGAAACAAGAGAGGACATTGGAGAAGCTTCGGGCTCAAATTCGAAAACTTGGATGCTTGGTAGGCTTGTCGGCTTGTGCTAATGGAGTAGTCAGTGAGTGGTTAAATATTTTAAATGGTTTTCAAGTGATGGTTCAAGCATGTGGACTAGGTTGGGATTGGTAGACCCACCTAGAGTTGGGATTAGAGTGGTAGCCTAATCCCAAGCTTTAGTTAGAGACCTTGATTGATCTTTAAAGTGTTGATTTATGCCTCGTGTTTAATCATGTTTATGGTGGATATGTATATGTTGTTATACGTGTATGTTGAGGCATGGCTTGTTGCATGGTTAAATGCATGTTGATGATAAATATGATGGGGATATACATGTGTATGAAACATGATGTGATATTTGTATTAATGATATACATGTGGTGTTGACATGTGAAATGATATTATGAGGTGATTGTATGATTCGAGGATCGTGGTGAGTACATGCTATGCATGGGAATGTGGTTTGTGCATGCCGGTGAGTCATGGTGAGTACGTGCTAAGTACGGAAGTTGTTATGGAATGATATTGTGAAAGATTAATGAAATGTGTAGTATTGGCACTAGTATGCTTGGGTACAAATGATCGATCATTAGGATGTTTAGTGTGCACACGTGAGTCAAAATGCGCGCGTGGTCTTGATGATAGTAGTCATCAAGATGGAGTACGAGTTCGCCCGAAAATCTTCTTATATATGTTAGTCGGTGATGAATGAAATCCCATCGACGGGCGTGAGGATGAGTGGAATCCCCTCCGCGTGAAATGGGCGTGAGGATGAGTGGAATCCCCTCCGCGAGAAACGGTGATGAGTGTAATCCCACCGTCAGATATTGTTGTTGTTGGATGTGAGATCCAATGGTTATCCGCGTATTCGAGTCATAGCTAGGTGCCAATACGGATTGTGGTTTATGTTGCCAATATGTGATTATTTGTGAGCCAATGTGATTTGGGATGTGTTGCTAACATGGTTTAATATGTGTGATTACATATGTTGTGGATTTAAACATGTTGGGCATGGCATGATATTGAATATATGTTCATGCATCATGTGTAGATTGGCTTATGTGGATCAAAGGTAAGATCATGCATTATACCTTGGTTGTAAGCTCGTGCTTGGACCCTGCATTGTCGAAGGTTTGTTTTATGAGCATACCCTCACTAAGCTTTTATGCTTACGCTCCTTTTTGTTCGACAATGTAGATCGGTAGCTTGTGGGTGGCAAGGGCAAGGAAAGGCCTCCAAGTGTTGCTTACGGTTAGCTCAAGTATGATCTTTAAATGGTAGGATGTAATAGTGAAGCAATGGGATAAATGTCGTTGTTTGAGCCTTTGAAGTATGTTATGTTGGTTGTTAGGAGCATGCTAGACCCCTTTTTATATGTTGTATTGATTTAACTTTTGGGTTGTATGCCTTGCTTGTAAACCATGTTGAATTTGCTTATCTTATTTTATCTAAGTGTTGGTCTTGTTGAAGTTTATTGCCCTTGTGTAAATCCTTGTTATGCATAACGAATCGTTGATGTTTGACTTTACATGTATATTGTGTGCTAAGCATGAGTTTTAGGTTATCTATCATCTAGATTGGTTGAGTATTGAGTCTTGAGTGTTTTGGTGAAGTTTTGGGGCTGCCTAGTATCTTAAACCAGCAAAAATCTGTCTTCCCGCAGCCCGTGTATCGAAACGGTTGGTCTCGTTTTGATACGGCCTCATGTTTCAGGCCAAGTGTTTCGATACGCCTTGGGTCCGTTCTGGAACGATTTTGCTACTGGAATTCTAAGAAATTGCCGATAATTTGCAGTTTCGAAACGGGTCCAGATGTATCGGAACGGTCCATATATCGTTGACCACGAGAAGTTGACCGTTGGGGGTGTTTCGAAACGGTTGACCTCCGTTCCGATACGGCCTTCTCGTGTGGACTTGGGGTTGTTGACCAAGTCAAGGTGTTTCGATACACCTCAAGGGTGTTTCGAAACGGCCTGCCTAACAACTTAAAATTGGACTGTTTACTTGTTGATTTGAATCTTGTCGCATGTCTTTCCTGATTTATTCCGCTGTCGTGATCACATAGGATTTGAATGTGCCTTTAGAGAAGATTAAAGTAAAAGAATTTTTAGGGTTACTAACCGAGGTGGAATCCTCAGCGAGTTTCGCATCGGTTTTCCCAGTGTGACCCACTCGGACCGGTCATCCGGCCAGACCGGGACGAGGGGGTTACAAAACATATATATGAAAAAAATAAAAATAAATAACACTTTTACATGGACTAAACAAGATTCCGAAATAATGAGAAAACTAAAATCTGAAATTACAAGTATACCAAAAGTTTATCTTCCTAAACAAAGAGATAAATTAATATTAGAAATAGATGCCTCAGAAAAATGTTGGGGTTGTATATTAAAAGCTAGAACCATAGATAATCAAGAAATGATATGTGAGTATGGTTCAGGAAAATTTAAACCAAATGAAAGTAATTACGTAATTTTTGAAAAAGGATTGTTAGTCATAAAAAATGGTATACAATTTTTTATATATATTTAGCACCGGGAAATTTTATAATAAAGACCGATAACCAAACGGTTAAATAATTTCTCACTAATAAAAAATTAGAAACAGTACCTAGAAGAATTCGATGGTATAATGAATTATACATTAAAGGTACTGGCAATATTATTGCTGATTATCTTAGCAGGCCTGATGGATAGAGACAAAAAACCTCTGAAATCAATTGGAGAATGGACTATTGTTCGAAAGAAACCCAATAAATGGATTCAACATCATTCTAAACAAGGATTCACGAAAGCACAAAATTCGGTAATATATTATCCTAACTCATGATATTATATTCCTTATCAATGATAAGACAATCAATTAGAAATATGGCACAAATGACAACACTACCCGCAGTAAAAGGGGTGAGCAAAACTCAACTCGACACGAAAAAACCGAATAACTCGACTCGACTCGAGGCAAAAATACTCGACTCGTCTTGACTAGACTCGAAATTTCATAAACTCGAATAACTCGAAAAAATTTCAAATAAAGTTTGAGTTGTAAAATGGAAATTCGAATAACTCGAAATTTTTAATAATTAGTGGATTTATTTTTAAGTTCGAGACGAGTCACTCTATTTTTTATGATATATACATACTGATATATAAAAAAATGAAGAATTATTGTCACATGTGAAAAAATATATATATACGCATATCTTATATGATTAGAGAAAGGAGTTTAAATTGGAATAAAACCATATTATAACATGATAAATAATTACAGTTAAATTTTTATAGGAACTCGAAAACTCGACTCGAATCGAAAAAATTTCAAATAAAGTTTGAGTTGTAAAATATGACTCGTCAACTCGAATAACTCGAAATTTTTTGAATCGACTCGATCGAACGCTCACCCCTAACTGTAAACCTATTGCATTATCCTCAGAATTCTCAATGGGCTCAAGATCCCAACTCAATATATCAAACTAGTTATGCTTAGATCATAAAAAAAAACTGAAGAGTTGTTAAAACCACAACAAACTCAAATTAAAGATTTTTATTACCCTGTGTTAGATTTAAATTTATACAACTTAAACGACGTATGGAAAAACCATATCACCAATCAAAGAGCAAACTTTAGAAGAACTCTTACGAAACTTTATGAAAATTCAGTCAAAGAAACAATTAAAGAAAATAAGATTCAAGATCTACTACTGAAATCTATATTATATAGAGATTGAGAAGAACTTAAATTTAGTTTTCTGAAAATGTAGGAGATAAACAATCTTTTTGATATTTGCTAATATTTTCTCGATAAAGGGATAACAAATCCTACCTTAGTAAAAATATTCAGGTTATGCTTATGTAATAAATCTAGATTTATTCTTCCTATTGAACTATTTTTTAAAATAAGTAAAGCTATTTGCAACCAGCAAGATCAATTTAATTTTTTTTAATATTTTCTACAAGCATATGTTTTTGAAAACTTTATAAAGGAAAAATACTCAGTGATAAAACATAGACTTGATCATGAACCATTTGATATAAGCAATATTAAGTGGGGATTTGTGAAGGAAATTATAGTGTATAATTTTTCTTTTCATCTACTAAAAGATTTTTCAGCCTTTATAAAATTCAAGATATACAGTAAAGTAAAATATCTTTACTACTGTTAATATTACCATTTTGAAATAAGTAGTATGATTGGAATAGATGAAAGAGAAAAATTCTATCATCCACCATCACCACCATCATCGCTATCTGGTATCAGAGTAAACTTTAGCTAATGAAAAACCTTTCCTCAAAGCCAAAACAAAAAGTCATACTTGAAGTCAAAACTAGTGGCATATGTGGATGCCAAAAAGTTATACCTGGCGCCAAAAAAAGAGAAACCTTATCTCAAAGTCAAGAATTGCAATGATAACCCTCCTCATGCTCCTCGCCGCCACCACCATTTCTGGCTTAACCACTAAAGAACTGGATGCCGCCCTCGTAACCCTCCGCTCAAGAGGCTACACCATCTTTTTGAATGCCATAATCACCTCATCTCTCCAAATTCACCTCCTCTCGTTCTAAAATTATTCAATTTTCACTCTCTTTGCACCGTTTAATTCCCTCCTTTACTCCCTCAAACTAATCTCCTCCGCCCGACTCTACACCGTAGCACTCTTCCTCCACGTCTCCCCGCATTTACTCTCATTTTCTGACCTCCTAGCCCTCTCTCGTGCCACCTTCATTGACACCCTCATATTTGACCGTAAATTGTTTGTGGAACGTACTAGGTTCACCTGCAATGGCCCCACTTTAGAAATCGTTACAATTGACGGGGATATGGTATCGGCCCCAAATTTTTTTATCAGATCTCACATCGCAGTCCACAACTCGATGTGATTCTCGTACGCCAGCTCTTGGCCAGAGAAGTTAATTACACCGACAGTAATACTACTGTTGCTGAGCCACCAAAATTTTCTCACCAAAACTCGCCGACCATCTCACAATATCTAATCATCTTATACAACACCATATTCATTGTTGGATTAGTTGCTGGATTATTTGTTTGGGCACGACCCCATCTGGGTGGATTCTTAGAATTTTTCTACTATTGTTGAACTTTTTAGGTTTCATATTTGATGCACTCTACATGTCAAGCCCACTATTCTATGTGGATAGATTGGGAACGGCTAATGTGATCATATCGATTTTTTTATAATCTTACTCTTTTTATTGGACTTTTTTAGAAAAAGATGTCACTGATCTTCAAATGATGATATAATGCAGTTTGTTGTATCATGTATTTTGTTATATTGTGGAATTAACCAATTAATTCACTTGGACCCTCTTTTACTCCCCTATCTCCGCAATACCGTTGGCTATATCTATTACATTATTGATATTACAAGTGTTTAGACCCGCCCAATCACATATTAAGTGTGGAGCCGCACTCTATGACTTTTTTAACCTTCTAAAATCAAAAGAATTCAATAGTGCAGAGTTACATTATATATATATATTAAGGTGTGATTGTTCTCCACCGGAGCTGCCCCCACCAGAGCCACCTACGGCCACAGACACTGCTGCTGTTGCCACCTCCACTGCCCCTACCACTACCCCGCCCCGCCACCCCCACCTCGCTGAGCCACCTACGACCATAGACACTGCTGCTGTTGCCACCCCCACTGCCCCTACCACCACCCCACCCCCACTGAAATATCATACAACAAATGAGATTAAACCCTGACTTGTCGGTGATGGAGCACTCCGAACCGCACTGCCCCCTCCCAAAAAAAGATACAGTTGCTTGATTCCTCCTCCAACAGGATACAAGATGCTCAAATTTCCACACAACAATTTAAATAATAAAGGTAGATTTCGTATAATTTTCGATGTTGGTTGTGGTGTGCCAATGGAAGCTTATATCAATTCTTATTCTGATAATGATCAGAGAGCCAAGGGAAGTGGTTTGGCTCTGTTTCCAGCCAGATTAACATCTCCTCTAAAGCTTGCTGATACTTTCAGAAATTTGATGGACATTAAAGCACAAATGGTATCGTTTGCGTCTTCTCTAAAAGACAAGAACTTTTGGGTGATGAATGCCATCCTCAAGGATGGACCGAACACGTTTATGTTGATATATGACAGAGGTCTCATTGGCACGTACCCTCGTACCAGCGATTTACTCCGCACTTGGACACTATTTTCGGATCTTTTGAAAAAAGGCTGCAGTTCAAATGAAATTTTACTCGAGATGGATTATATTCTCCGTCCCATTGGTTTTATAATTACTCTTGAGAAACAACTATTGATAGAAACAGTGGTAACGACAGATTCAGAATAGGAAGACAAAGATGCTGTCATTCAAAAGAAACTGCGCCTGATCCTATTGGCTTAATAACCATTCAGCCTCACTGGTCTGTTTTACATGAGAATCCCGGAATCTCTTAGGTATTATGTAGTTCTTTCTTGTGGGTTTCTATCTTTTCTTGGGTTGTTATGCCCACCCCACCTTTTCATCTATTCTCTGATTTCCCGCACCTTCATTTTCTTATGGCGATCGACGAAGGGAGGTTAATCAGTTATTTTTTACTCTTTTTTTTTATCTCATTTGGTTTTTATTACATGTTTTCTTGCTTTTACTCTTTTTGGGGCTTTATTGTACTTTTATTTTTTTTCTTTCAATAAGTAAGCAACCGATTATTTTTCAAAAAAATCATACCTGTTGTGGGTAGTGGGTAGGTGATGAATTTGAGACCTTACCCGGCGCATATTCACCCAACCACTATCCATTATATGAATAAGATTATTTTAATGAAAATGCTATATATATATATATATATATATATATATATATATAAGGTGGCGTATGTGGATGAATATGTTTGTTATCATATAAATATTTCGAAGAATTTTTGAACATAACAAGCAATCCCAATGGAAAAGCGGATGATCATCCTTGTAACCACCTTAATATTATTAAAAAAGAATTTTGAAATAATTAATGAAGTTAAAAACCAAGTTTATGAAATCTACCTTAGATTTTATGCATATACAGTGAGTTCGAAAAACCACCAAAAATAATTTATATAAATAACTAGAAAGTAGTCCATACATTATTGTAATTGCGAGTAAACCTAGTTTTGTTTAAAAACAGAGACCAATTTCTATCTATGTTTTAAAATATACAATTTTTATGTGACTGGATGTAAGAAAAACATAGCAGCAAACTGCTCCTAATACTAATCGACAACGACTTTAAAAATTCATCATAAATTGTACAAGTCGAATTAGAAGTTGTAATCACTAATTTTGTCTGGGTGTTAACCCGTTTTTATATTTTACAATAATGGGCTTTCTTTATCTACTTTAACTATATGATATGATTAAAACCAAAACAAACAAAAAATATTATTAATATTATTCGTACATGTTAGTGATAGGTAGTTATTATTATTATCATCCATTTGAAAAAATCCTAAATATTATTAGCATAGTATATTGTTTCCCTTATGTTATCTTCCCATTTAATAATAATAATAATAATAATAATAATAATAAGGAAAATATTTTGATGCACAAGCTTGTGTAAACTTTAGTTTACACAAGCCCTTTAATTTTAGGGTTTAGGGTTTAAGATTTTAAGTTAGGGTTTAGGGGTTTAGTATGTAGGGTATATAATTTAAGGTTTATGGTTAGAATTTAGAGTTTAGGGTTTAAGGCTTAGGGTTTAGCTTTTAGGTTGCTAGGGTTTGTGATTTAAATTTTAAATTTTATAAAAGGGTTGTGTAAAAATTTTTTACACAGCTTGTGCATCAAAATAAAACCCTAATAATAATTATTATTATTATTATTATTATTATTATTATTAAAATCAAGGTCAAATCCCCTTTCAAAAAATTAAAGTAAAAAAATATTACTATAAACTTGTAAATAACAGCCCAATTACATAAATAAACCAATTCATATATATTGAGTTCAAAGCATTAAGGCCCAACTTATTAAAAGTGTCCATTACATAAAAACAAAAAAAATTACATATTATATTACATGGCCCGTTTCTGGCACAACCTAATCAAACCTAAAACCATAATTGCTCTCTTTTGTTCTTGTGTAGCCGCCGCATCCTGAACCGACAGATCTGGAAGGGAGATCCAACGATTCAAAATACCCCAATGAAGGAAATCCTAGGCCCCCCCAAATCTTTCAACGCCACATCAATCATGGCCGTCAGATCCAAGAGCACACCAACGACCAAGATGAACGCGGGGAAACTTCCAGAATGGCCACGCGCAACCTTTGGTGTCGCTCACGCGCGTGTGCGACCCATGCGCTCTTTACGGCTCTCCGAATTCCGCACCGACTCCTCAACCCCAAGTCGCGCCGATTCTTCAGCCGCCAAGCCGCGCCGTCTTCACTGGTCCCCCCTCTACCTCGAACGACCATCACATGCAAGGAAATGTCAAGAGAAAATTAGCAGATAACCAACATGGTAGGGGGAAAAAACACAAAAATCAGAGCCGACATCTACAGAAAACAAGGTGAATCCGGCCAAAAGAGAGCAGAGCAACCAATAGCAAATTTAGGTCTTATTTATTTATGCCTAAAGATTGTAATTTTCGAGCTATAAAAACCGAAACAAACATTGTAAAAAGGAAGTTTTTCGAACGGGAAAATTTCAGAGAATCAATAGAAGCAAAAACCTCAAGTTTTTAGAGGTATATCTTCTTTTTTTTCTTTTCGAAGCATAACATATATAAAAAAGCTTTAGAGTTTCGTTTTACCTTTCACGGGCGTTTGTCCCCTTGACATTTTCGAATCCCATCGGTGATAAACCCCTCGGCCTTCGTTAAGGGGCCGTATGTGGTGAACCGTTTGGGGTTTTGAGATTGAAAATGGTTGTCGAGATAAAAAAAAAGAGGTCTTTTCAGTTATGTTTTCCATAAAAGAAAGGGCCTCATCGTTTTCACAGGGTAGGACAGATTTGGGTTTACAAAGAAAAGTGATTTCGAAAGATATTTTTTTAGGTTTCCGACGTCGGCTAACAGCAACCAGAACGGCGACACGTGGCAAGGGCTCTCGGGATTTTAGAGAAAATGAGAGGGGGCATTATATTCGTATTAAGGGAGAAATATGGCAATAAAAGGTGTTTCTCTTTGGGGGTAGGGGGTAAACGCGTTTTTATAGTGTTTTAAGTTTTTAAAATTAGTTTATTTGCTTCTTAAACCCTTCCGCCCTAGGCTAATCACCCCGCGGCCCTTCCGCATTTCAAAACCCTTTCCGCGATCCCTCCATCTTTTCAGAAGTTTTTAATCTCGTCTCTATTTTGATTTTAGTCGAATTTTAAATGGTTTAATGCGGTTTTGCCCCTTTAAATTTCTTTTCTTTTTAATTTAGTCCTAATTCCAATATTTACCCCCCTTAATCATGCAGATTTTAATTCCTGCCCTGCGGTTTATGTTCTTTAATTTCCAGTCCTTAATTTTTAATGTTTAGTGTACTTGTTAGTTATTCTTGCTTAATTATTTGTATGTGTTGTGGCCTTGTTATGTGTTTACCATGTGTTTGTGTATAGTATATAGTTCATATATAAAATATGGTTTATAAATATAATATATATACCCTTCGTAATATGAATATAATATAAGGTTTTTATATGATATATAATTTTTACATAATATAAGGTATACATATAACATATAGTTTTAATATACTATATAGTGTATATATATAGCATAATATAGGGTTTTCTCATGTAACTTAGTTTTTATGTAATATGTAGATTTAAAATATACACTTTAATATATGGTTTTAATGTGTACATAGTATAGTTTGCTTATATTTTAATGTAATGTTCATACATGACATGCATTTTAAATTGTCATTCATGTGACTTTTAATACTATAATTTGCATGATAATTAATTTAAATCTTAAAAAGGAGGTATTTATTAATTTCGATATTTACGTCGTAACAGTCCTATTTTAATGGATATTGGTAAAATATTTGAATTAATTCTCACCGTCCGAAGGTAAACATTAATTTAAAATTGAGAACATCATGTCATCATAGCTAAATGTTTGCATCATGCATAAAGGTGACGTACAAAAGTTGAACCATAAATTAACACGACAGTCGACCTTATTCGTTGTCGGTTTAATCTATGGTCTGATGTATCGTCATCCTTACTAATTAAATGTCCGATTAATTTGAACTCACCAATTTGATAAAGCTCGTACAATTAAGGTTAATTTTCAATCAAGAACCTCTGATTAAATTCATTTTAAATTTCAGCAATTTCCATCAATTAAAAGCAACAAATATTTTGGTACCAATTTCCGGGCGTGATGGGGGTGTTAACCCTTCCCCACACGTAACCAACTCTCGAACCCTTTCAAATGAATCTCTGGTTTTTTTGGTGTCCGACCTACCTTAGTGGCCAGTGGCGACTCCAAGTCTTTCATTGTTTTTCAAAACTCAAATTTTCAAAAAGAAACTCCCCATTTAATCGATTTTCTAAAAATGAGAGACACTTTAAAGTTAAAGTAGTTTTCAAACAACGTTATTTCAGCTTGGGGACTTTGCTGGGGATAATTTTTGTTTTTTTACAAAACAAAGAAAGATTTAAGCCAAGAAAATAATTGTTGCTTTTAATGATGGACATTTTTAAAATTTAATTTGACTTTAGTGAGGTTGATTCTCTCTTGAAAATGTGACTTAGATTGTACGAGTTTTGATAATTGGTGGTCTTTGAGTTAATATTTCATTTAATTTCTAAGGAATCACTGACATTTGTTGCACCATGGTCATCGAGCTCAATACCTGAGCTACATCCCTTAAGTGGGAGTGAAACGCCACATACCCGTGTTAGCATCCCTCCACGGGTCGGTAATTCACTTTCGGAACCCACACCTTTGACACATGAGCAACCCTCCACGTCATTAGGTTGTTCTTTTCCTCGGATCGAATCCAATTCGCAAGCTTGTAATGGGCCAAAATTGGAGTTCTTGTTACCTTAGTAGGTGATAAACCTAAAACCTTAATTGCTCTTTTTTGTTCTTGTTCAGCCGCCGCATCCTGAACCGATGGATCTAGAGAGGAGATCCAACGGTCCAAAATACCCTAATGAAGGAAACTCTAGGAGCCCCCAAATCTTTCAGCGCCGCATCAATCATGGCCGTCGGATCCAAGAGCACACCAACGGCCAAGATGAACGCGGGAAACTTCCAGAATGGCCACGCGCCACACGCGCGACCTTTGGTGTCGCTCACGCGCGCGTACGACCCACGCGCTCTTTACGGCTCTCCAAATTTCGCACCGACTCCTCAACCCCAAGTCGCGTCGATTCTTCAGCCGCCAAGCCGCGCCGTCTTCATTGGTCCCCTCCTCTACCTCAAATGACCATCACATGCAAGGAAATGCCAAGAGAAAATTAGTAGATAACCAACATGGTAGGGGCCAAAAAACACAAAAAATCAGAGCCGACATATACAGGAAACAAGATGAATCCGGCCAAAAGAGAGCATAGCAACCAATATCAATTTTAGGTCTTATTTATTTATGCTTAAATGTTGTAATTTTTGGGCTATAAAAATCGAAACAAATAGTGTAAAAAGGAAGTTTTTCAAATGAGGGAAATTTCAGAGAATCAATAGAAGCAAAAACTTCAAGTTTTCAGAGGTATATCTTCTCTTTTTTTTTTTTCTTTTCGAAGCATAGCATATATAAAAAAGCTTTAGGGTTTCGTTTTACCTTTCACGGCCGTTTGTCCCCTCGACGTTTTTGAATCCCATCAGTGATAAACCCCTCGGCCTTCGTTAAGGGGCCATATGTGGTGAACCGTTTGGGGTTTCGAGATTGAAAAAAGGGTTGTCGAGATAAAAAAATAGGTCTTTTCAGTTATGTTTTCCATAAAAGAAATGGTCTCATCGTTTTCACATGGTAAGACAGATTTGGGTTTACAAAGAAAAGTGGTTTCGAAAGGTATTTTTTTAGGTTTCCGACGCCGGCTAACGACAACTAGAACGGTGAGGTGCGGCAAGGGCTCTCGAGATTTCAGAGAAAATGAGAGGGGGGATTATATTCGTATTAAGGGGGAAATATGACAAAAAAGGTGTTTTTTTTTGGGGGGGGGGGGGGGGTTAAACGCGTTTTTATAGTGTTTTAAGTTTTTAAAATTGGTTTATTTGCTTCTTAAACTCTTTCGCCCTAGGCTAATCACCTCGCGACCCTTCCGCATTTTAAAATCCTCTCTGCGATTTCTCCAACTTTTCATAAGTTTTTAATCTCGTCCATGTTTTGATTTTAGTCGAATTTCGAATGGTTTAATGCGGTTTTGCGCCTTTAAATTTCTTTTCTGTTTAATTTAGTCCTAATTCCAATATTTACCCCTTTAATCATGCATATTTTAATTCATGCCCTGCGGTTTATGTTCTTTAATTCTCAGTCCTTAATTTCTAATGTTTAGTGTACTTGTTAGTTATTCTTGCTTAATTATTTGTACGTGTTGTGGCATTGATATGTATTTACCATGTGTTTGTGTATAATATATAGTTCATATATAAAATATGGTTTATAAATATAATATATATAGCCTTGGTAATATGAATATAACATAAAATTCTTATATGATATATATTTTTACATGATATAAGGTATACATATAACATAAAAGTTTTAATATACTATATAGTTTACATATATAGAATACTATAGGGTTTTCTCATGTCACGTAGTTTTTATGTAATATGTAGATTTAAAATATATACTTTAATATATGGTTTTATGTGTACATAGTATAGTTTGTTTATATTTTAATGTAACGTTCATACGTGACATGCATTTTAAATTGTCATTCATGTAACTTTTAATACTATAATTTGCATGATAATTAATTTAAATCTTAAAAAGAAGGTATCTATTAATTTTGATATTTACGCCGTACCAGTCTTATTTTAATGGATGTTGGTCAAATATTCTAATTAATTCTCACCGTTCGAAGGTAAACATTAATTTAAAATTGAGAATATCATGACATCATAGCTAAATGTTTGCATCATGCATAAATGTGACGTACGAAAGTTGAACCATAAATTAACATGGCAGTCGGCCTTATTCGATGTCGATTTAATCTATGGTCTGATGTACCGTCATCCTTACTAATTAAACGTCTGATTAATTTGAACTCACCAATTTGATAAAGCTCATGCAATTAAGGTTAATTTTCAATCAAGAACCCCTAATTAAATTCATTTTAAATTTCAGCAATTTCCATCAATTAAAAGCAATAAATGTTTTTGTACCGATTTCCGGGCGTGATGGGTGTGCTAACCCTACCCCACACGTAACCAACTCTCGAACCCTTTCAAATGAATCTTTGATTTTTGTAGTGTCCGACCTACCTTAGTGGCCGGCGGCGATTCCAAGTCTTTCATTGTTTACTGAAACTCGAATTTTCAAAAAGAAACTCCCCATTTAATCGATTTTCTAAAAATGTGGGATACTTTAAAGTTAAAATAGTTTTCAGAAAAATATTATTACAGAAGTATCACCTTATATTGTTAGAAAGACATTTAAGTCTAGGTTTTTTTTGAACAAATATAACAAAGTTTTGAGCTATATATTCTGAGATAAGTGGATTTCATTAAAGGTAGTAAAGGCTGCTATAAGAGAGTATGGATTGGGTGGTGGCCGGTGGGTACCTTAACTTAGCTGAGTAGTGACTGCGGGGTGGATTTGAGAATGTACCCACATTGGTGGCTATAGTTTTGAAAATTGTACTCGTCGTGGATGGTGAATATGTGATGGATATAAAATTTTTAGGTGGGTATAGATATGAGGAGGAGATATCTGCACCCACCCGCCCTATTTGTCATCCCTACCCATACTCAATTTGACCCGAATTGAAATTAACGCAAATCGAAAACAATCCAAATAGAAAGCAACCCGAAATTACTTTGTTCAAATATATATATTTTTATTCTCCTTTTGAATTATATTACTAATTAATAACAACCTTTAGTTATAGTTTATCATCTTTTCTCCTTTAAAATACATCTTCATATTCTGACTCAAACTGAAAACCTATCGATTTGATATTGGCCCGACCTAATAAAATAACTGATTTGATATTGATATGTCCCGAAAATTTAACCGAATCAATATTGGCCGACTCGAAAATCAACTGATCTGATATTAACACAACTCGATACTTAATCCGGCTAGAAATAACATAAAACTAATCTAAATCAGCTCAAACATAAACTAAAACTAACTCAAACCGAAATTCACTGGAATTGATCCGAACTACCTGATTGTAACCGCTAATAAGAACGCCCCAATGCATTGTAGAACCTACACTTTCCAAATAATTTTCCAACACTCATCCTATGAACTCCTAACATTTGTATCTATTGTTTGATAGCTGAGCCTGATTATAGTAATCCAAATTGTGTCAACTGGTTAACTTAGATTAATATAATAAGTGTGTTTTAAACATATTTTTTATTAAAGAAAGAAATTTTAAACATTATTATTATTATTATTATTATTATTATTATTTAAAGGCAAATTACATAAATAGTCATCGAATTTTTAGGGCGGATTCATTTTGGTCGTAGTATTTTTAAAATATTTAATAAGGTCACCCAACTTGTTGAACTTATTTTGATTTTGATATAACTTAAAAAGAAATTTTATTGTAAAAATTTGTAAAGTAATTTTAAAGAAATAAATTTGTCTTAAGGTTTTGATCCTTGATTTCAAAAGTCACAAGTCTTAAATTTCAAAACCTATCCTAAATTAAGGGGGAGTTAGAATATCTTCAAAACTTTCAAAATTCTTAAAAATTCTAACTTTGGTTTTGTTATATCAAAAAGGGGGAGATTGTAAAACTAAAATTGATTTTGATATAACATAAAAATTTAAGGACCAAATTGCAAAACAAATAAATTTTTAAGAACTCTTTAAAGGTTCAAATATTAACAAAAATGTTTTGCATAAAATATTGTTTGAAGATTGGATCTCAAAACATTAAGTTTTCTCAAACCTTTTTCATGTTTTTTCAAAACCAAATTATGCAAAAATGGCCTTGCGTATCGATACACTCACCGTATCGATACACTTGAAACTTACTGAAATTCTGAATGAACATAGCGTATCGATACGCACTTCATACGTATCGATACAGTGTTCATCTGGGCAACCGTACCGATACGCTTAATAACCGTATCGATACGCCAAGCATAATTGTTTGAAAAATTGTTTTGACCGTTATGACGTATCGATACTCTTGGTCACAGTATCGATACACATTGATGCAACAAATTAAATGGTTTTACAGAGAGTTTGGACCGTATCGATACGACCCCCGTATCGATACGCTTTGATGCATCAAACTTAAACAGAAAGTTTGGACCGTATCGATACGCCTAAGTGTATCGATACACTATGTTTTCAGGCACAACGGCTAGTTGGAATTTAAACTAGCGTATCGATACAGCCTTGTCGTGTATCGATACGCGGTGCTGGGGAGCTGCCTTAATAGCTGGAAAAATGTTCCCAACGGCTCCAAAGACCTCCCAAAGGCTCCTAACGGCTATAGACTCAAACAACACTATAAATACAGCTTTGGATCAATATTGAAGCATCAAGAAAGATCAAGAAACATCAAGAAAGCATATACAAGCATTCAAGCTTCCAAGAGTTTATTTTGAGCTAATTCTTTCAATCTTTCTTGAAAAACACTAGAGTGTTCTTCATTGTAATTCTTGTTCTAGTGTTTATTCGGGTGTGTGAGAGAGCTTAAATTTTGCAAACACTTTCCTAGTGAGGATTTTCTAGTTTGCTCATTTGTATCCAACTTTGGGATAGGATTCAATAGACTTTGGGGTATAAGTCTATTGAAGTGTGTAAGGTTACTCCTTGTCCTTAAAGGAAAGACAAATTAGTGAATTTGTGGGAAATCCTTAGTGTGGACGCTAAGGTAGTGGATGTAGACTTTGGTTAGAAAGTCGAACCACTCTAAATCGCTTTGCAATTTTTATCTTTGCAATTAGCTTCCGCCGCAATTTTCAAAAATCCAATTCACCCCCCCTCTTGGTTTTATTCGATCGATTGCCACGCTCAACAATTGGCATCAGAGCATTGGTTCATTAGAAGGTCTTACAACCTCTTGAAAAAGATCCAAGAAGTGTGCAATCATCTACAAAGTCATCCATGGCATCCACCTCAAATGTTGTAGCTTGGGGAGATTCTCAACCCACCAACAAGCCTCCCTTCTTCAATGGAGTAAACTATGCCTATTGGAAAAACCGCATGAAGCTCTTCATCCAAGCTTATGATCTTGAAGCTTGGAAAATCATCATGAGAGGATACATAGCACCAACGAGCAATATTGAATCATGGAGCGTTGAAGAAGACAAGGGATTCTCAACAAATGCAAAAGCTATGCATCTCATCTTTTGTGCCCTTGGCCCGGACGAGTATGGAAGGGTGTCATCTTGTTCCAATGCAAAAGAAATTTGGGACAAACTTGAAGTTACACATGAAGGTACAAATCAAGTGAAGGAGACCAAAATCGGGCTCCTCAATCTAAGTTATGAGAACTTCAAGATGGACCCCGAGGAAGACATCAAAACCATGTCCGATCGATTCTCCGTGATCGTAAATGGTTTAAAAGGTTATGGCGAAGTAATCCCCGAAGATAAACTTGTGAGGAAGATGATCTACTCTCTTCCCAATTCATGGGATTCAAAGAAAACGGCCATAATAGAAGCAAAGGACCTCAAAGTTCTCAAATTAGATGAGCTTATTGGTTCCTTGCTTACCCACGAAATGATGTCAACGGGCAAGGAAGAAAAGAAGAACGAAGTGGAGAAAAAGAAAGTTGGTCTTGCTCTTAAAGCATCCAAAAAGGATGATGATTCAAGTGAAGAAGATGAAGAAAAAGAAATGGCTATGTTTGCCAAAAGATTCAAAAACTTCATGTTGACCAACAAAGGAAGAAGATTTCAAAGAGAAGAGGGCTTCAAAAGCAACAAAGGGAGAGATCCTCTAACTTGCTATGAGTGCAACAAACCGGGACATATCAGAATCGATTGTCCTCAACTAAATAAAAATAGCTATGAGAGGAAGAAGCACAAGGCTCACGTAGCTACTTGGAGCGATGACTCTTCCGACGAGGACGAGGATGAAGTAGCCAACTTGTGTCTTATGGCTATCGAGGATGACTCAATGGTAACCTCTAATTCATCTTATTCATTTGATTATACTTTTGATGAATTACAAGAGGTTTATAATGAATTAGCCTTAGAATATGAGAAGTTGATTTTGAAAAATAGAAAAATTACTTCAAAATTGAAAAATGAAAACGAATCTCTCTCTAAGACTAATAAGGAATTTGAAAGCAAGTTCGAAGAAATGCAAGTCCAAATAAATGATTTTGAAAAGAAAAATCAAGACTTGCAAAACTTACTTTCAAAGGTCCATGAAGATCATCAAAAGGAACTTGATGATCTTAAAGCTTCTTTCAACAAAGTTGGGACAAAATTAGTTGAAAAATGTGAAAATTCAAGACCCAACTATGTTAGAAAGAAATATCATGGGTATAGACAAAGATCACCTAATCGAAAAAAGATTAGGAGCATTTGGGTTCCAAAAGAACTCATTGCTAACAAAGAT
This sequence comes from Hibiscus trionum, assembly GCA_030270665.1. Lineage (NCBI taxonomy): Eukaryota > Viridiplantae > Streptophyta > Magnoliopsida > Malvales > Malvaceae > Hibiscus > Hibiscus trionum. The sequence continues at coordinate 76,866,769 of BSYR01000003.1, read as the reverse complement.
TTTGATCTATTGTCAAAATGGATACCCAAAGGGACTAAAATACTAGGAACTAACTCTTATGGACCCAAAAGAGTTTGGGTACCAAAACATACATAGTTCCCTTTTGTAGGTGTGTTGGAGCCATGATATGCAAATTTAAAGAAACTCGAAAGCTCTAGACACACAAAATGGAAGGACACTTGAAGAAGCTCAATCGACATATCTTGGTTCAAGTGGTAACATTTTTATGCAAAATTTACTCTTACATGTTGATTTAAATATTTTGTATTGAAACATGTTTGAGGTTCCCCATATGTTGCATGAATGCTTTTGGTAAGGGGGAGTTATGTTTTGCATGTTTGCTTGATTTTTTGACCCTATATGTTTATGTATGTCTTTTGGTCTTAAAATTAGCAAATTTTATGTGCTTAAATGTTTAAATTCTTTTTAAGTGACATTAGTTAAGATAGTCACTTTTCAATCCAACTATAAGCGTAAAATTCTTTGTTTTTGGTTCAAACATGGTCTTTGATGTTAATAATTATCATAGTAATATTAGAATGCGACTCGGAACTAAATTGAGGCAAAAATCTGAAATTTTAGGACAAAAGTTTCGAAACCTTCATTAAAACTGGCCTTTGTTCGGACGGGTTTTTGAGCATAAAAACATATTTTTTCTCAAACCCTAACTCTTATTTTCTCTTCTTCAAACGGCCAAACACCCAAATTCTCTCAAAATCCTCAAAACCTTTGCTCAAATCTACAAGTTTCAATCAATCTTTTGAGGTAATTTTCATTAAAAACTTCAATTTCTTTAAGTTTTTTTTGAGAATTTTAGGGTTATAAAATTTTTAGGGAATCATGTTTTTAGAAATTTTTTAGAACAATGTGGGTTGATATTTTTGTTACATATGTCATGTTTTTGCAGGAGGTATCACCCATTCTTGGTTAATCTCTTGTTTAAACTCCTTTAGACTCTTGCCCACAAAGTGTTTGATAAAATTCCCCAACCAAAATTTTTGAACCAAAACCATGCCTCCTAGAGTTATTCTCCCTAGAACAAATTCTCCTAGAGCTAAGCGTCAACGCAATGAAATCGGTCAAAATTCCGGTTCTAATCCTAATCCTCAATTTGAGGATCTTTGCTTTAGGAATCCCGAAAAAAATTTAGAGAGATATCAAGGTATTTATGAAAATAAAAAGGTTAGAGAAGAAAGAACTATTGATTTTGATTTTCTTACTTCTCCAGATTTTAACTTTGATCTCTTTGAACTATTTGCCGATTGGAGCATGACATGCACGATGTCCATATTTTTTTTCACAAATGCCTCAGGATGATGTTTAGTTTATATTTGCATTCTATATGACTTTATGATGTTATTGGTACATTTTTAGACTTATTTTGATTTACGCTTTAGTCTTTGTTTTTAAGACATATTATGTTCTTTGATTGAATATTTCTATGAATTTTATTTTGTTGGATTATAAATCTTGGATAATATGCTTTATGAATGATATGCTTGATGGATGATATGCTATTGAATTATTGATCTATTAACGCTTTTGTTGCTTGTGTAGCCACTTATCCTTTTTTGCTATAACAAAAAGGGGGAGAAGATTAAGAGAGCAAATTTGTTTTATCCAAATATTTCATATGTCTTTAAAATTACAATTTTAAATTTTTTATGAAGACATTTATTAAGGGGGAGCTTATGAAAAAGATTTGAAATATTAAACAAATTATTTCAAAAACAAATTTTTACAAAATGTTTTGTTATATCAAAAAGGGGGAGATTGTTGAACTTATTTTGATTTTGATATAACTTAAAAAGAAATTTTATTGTAAAAATTTGTAAAGTAATTTTAAAGAAATAAATTTGTCTTAAGGTTTTGATCCTTGATTTCAAAAGTCACAAGTCTTAAATTTCAAAACCTATCCTAAATTAAGGGGGAGTTAGAATATCTTCAAAACTTTCAAAATTCTTAAAAATTCTAACTTTGGTTTTGTTATATCAAAAAGGGGGAGATTGTAAAACTAAAATTGATTTTGATATAACATAAAAATTTAAGGACCAAATTGCAAAACAAATAAATTTTTAAGAACTCTTTAAAGGTTCAAATATTAACAAAAATGTTTTGCATAAAATATTGTTTGAAGATTGGATCTCAAAACATTAAGTTTTCTCAAACCTTTTTCATGTTTTTTCAAAACCAAATTATGCAAAAATGGCCTTGCGTATCGATACACTCACCGTATCGATACACTTGAAACTTACTGAAATTCTGAATGAACATAGCGTATCGATACGCACTTCATACGTATCGATACAGTGTTCATCTGGGCAACCGTACCGATACGCTTAATAACCGTATCGATACGCCAAGCATAATTGTTTGAAAAATTGTTTTGACCGTTATGACGTATCGATACTCTTGGTCACAGTATCGATACACATTGATGCAACAAATTAAATGGTTTTACAGAGAGTTTGGACCGTATCGATACGACCCCCGTATCGATACGCTTTGATGCATCAAACTTAAACAGAAAGTTTGGACCGTATCGATACGCCTAAGTGTATCGATACACTATGTTTTCAGGCACAACGGCTAGTTGGAATTTAAACTAGCGTATCGATACAGCCTTGTCGTGTATCGATACGCGGTGCTGGGGAGCTGCCTTAATAGCTGGAAAAATGTTCCCAACGGCTCCAAAGACCTCCCAAAGGCTCCTAACGGCTATAGACTCAAACAACACTATAAATACAGCTTTGGATCAATATTGAAGCATCAAGAAAGATCAAGAAACATCAAGAAAGCATATACAAGCATTCAAGCTTCCAAGAGTTTATTTTGAGCTAATTCTTTCAATCTTTCTTGAAAAACACTAGAGTGTTCTTCATTGTAATTCTTGTTCTAGTGTTTATTCGGGTGTGTGAGAGAGCTTAAATTTTGCAAACACTTTCCTAGTGAGGATTTTCTAGTTTGCTCATTTGTATCCAACTTTGGGATAGGATTCAATAGACTTTGGGGTATAAGTCTATTGAAGTGTGTAAGGTTACTCCTTGTCCTTAAAGGAAAGACAAATTAGTGAATTTGTGGGAAATCCTTAGTGTGGACGCTAAGGTAGTGGATGTAGACTTTGGTTAGAAAGTCGAACCACTCTAAATCGCTTTGCAATTTTTATCTTTGCAATTAGCTTCCGCCGCAATTTTCAAAAATCCAATTCACCCCCCCTCTTGGTTTTATTCGATCGATTGCCACGCTCAACACAACTTTTAGTTCAATTTTAATATAGTCACTGAACTTTTAGTTCGCTTTCAATATGGTCCCTCTCGTCACTTTTCGTTAGAAGCTACGTTAGATTTTGTTTTTCCTTAATAAAAAATGGGTAAACTACATCAATCATCACCCAACTTTCTCCTCACTCCTATTTTGGTCACTAGAGTTTAAAATTTTTCAATTTAATAACTTAACTTTCGAATTGTTCATATTTTGGCCACCCTCAAATGACATGTTATAGAAATAGAAAAATTCGATTAATCCTTAAAAATTATTTTGGTTAATTCGTAAATTCATATTATTCAATTCTCGATCTTATATTGTACCAATTAAATCAGATAATCGATTAACTAGTTAACTGAAATATTTGATTCTAGAAATGATTTTTTAATCTGTTTATTAAAATATCAAATATGATAATATGGTAAATTTAATAACTGTTCGGCTGTGATAAAAATGTAAAAATAACTAGAAAGTCAAAAATTGAAAGATCACACCTATTAATCCTACTCAGAGCCAAAACTTTTTTTTTAAAATCAGAAGGTATCAAAATCACTAGATTATAAGATATTGTAATGCATAAAATTTAAAAATATTGTATATAATAGATCAGATCGGTTAATCAATTTTGTTTAAAATTGTGAACCATAACCGAATCGAAATAATTTATTTTAAAAATTTATACCGAAATCGAGTTTGATTAATCCTTAAAAATTATTTTGGTTAATTGCTAAATTCATATGATTCAATTCTCGGTCTTATATTGTACCAATTAAATCGAATAATCGATTGACCGGTTAATTGGAATATTTGATTTGAGTAATAATTTTTTTACTTTGCTTATTAAAATATCAAATATGGTAATATGATAAATTTAATAAACAAAGTAAAAAAATCATTACCTGAATTTTTTTAAGGATTATTCGAATTTTTTTATTTGTATAACTATGTCATTTGAGAGTGGCCAAAATATGAACAATTCGAAAGTTAAGTTATTAAATTGAAAATTGTTAAACTATAGTGACCAAAATAAGTGTGAGAAGAAAGTTGAGTGATGATTGGTGTAATATACTCATTTTATTAAAGAAAAAACAAAAAATGACGTCAACTTCTAAGGGAAGGTAACAGGAAGGATCGTATTAAAATCAAATTAAAAATTAAGTGATTTCATCGAATATTTTAAAAGTACAATGACCAAAATAAATCTTCCTTAAAATTTCAGTGACCATTTATATAGTTTATCTATTATTTAAATAAAGTTAGTCATTTGGATGGGCCGAGCTTGTAAAATGTTTCGGAACGAAGTTCGATTCGATTTGACTCAGGAACACTTCCAACTCGAACCGAAGATTCTGAGGTCCGAAGTCCGATAATCTATGGGGCTGATGAAAGGTCCTGAATCATAAATGGGCTTACAAAAATGTACTTAAAGTGTAATTATACCACTAATTGAACCCTAGAAATTGACGTCACGCCTTAAACCTCATAAACAGAACTCATTAGCTGAAAATGAAAACGTTGCCTTGTCAGTGTGCAGAAACAAAGTTGCCAACGATTACAAGTTTCTTTTTCTTCAATTTAAAGCCTTGACCTAGTATCCAGGTATTCTTTTAATTCTGGGTTTATTTTTAAAATTTTTGGTGGGATTATTAAAGGTCTTTTGAATTCAATGAAGGTGAAATGGTCAATGGCTTGAATTATAGGAAATATGTAGTTGAATTCGAGGCTTTTGCATTTGTTTTTATTTTCTTTTTTGGCTTGCAGTTGTGGCGTTTTTTCTCATTTCGATGAGCGGGGAAAGCAAGGGAATTGCTTGCCAAATAAAAAAAATCCTGAAATCCTGAAATAAGGGAATTTATTTGTTCTTTTTCTGCTGGGAATTAATTTTAGTTTGAGTTTGATTGAAGTAAAGAAAGAAAGCAAAAATATTTATGTTTTTCCAACTATATTGACAATTAAGTGATTAAAGTTTTTATATTCGTTGGATAGAAGACCATGATGGGGCATGTCATTGCTCCTCAGAATTCTCCGGTTGAGATTTTCCATTTTCATGGTTTGCAATGGGGTTTGAAACAAGCCGGCCCGGATTGTAGCTCTCTGAAGCACTCGAAAGTAAACGTATCTACTTCTCATTTAGCTTGTTTAATCGAATATAGTCGTCGAAGCAACTCTTACTTGCCATGGAAGGTAGCTAGTGGTTCAGAAAGAGCGGTGGTGTCTTTACGGTGTAAAGGGCTGCAGAGAAGTGTTTGTATTGACAGAGATGGATTTGATCAGGATGAATGGAGGAGTTCTGAAGATCATAAGATGTGTATTAATGGAAAATTGGAAGAGAGAATGGTTTCAAAAAAGCTTCCGGATTCTTTGATGTCGGATTTAGATAGAGCTTTTGTTAGAAATGATGAGGAAACCAACAATGATATTCTTCAGAAGTTCTGCAGCGATGGGAGATTGAAGAGTGCATTGCGGTTGATAGAAGTTATGGCACGAGAGAGTCAAATTCCTCATTTCCCTTCTTGCATAAACTTAATAAGGGGATTTCTAAAAGTGGACGAACTTGAAAAAGCTGCCAAAATTCTTCGAATTATGATAATGTCTGGTGGGATTCCTGACAATATTACTTATAACATGATGGTTCGCGGGCTTTGTAAGAGGAGACGGATAAGATCTGCTATTGACCTTTTGGAAGACATGAGCTTGAGCGGTTGCCCTCCAGATGTGATCACGTACAATACAATAATCCGCTGCATGTTCGATAATGGGATGTTTGATCAGGCTATTGGGTTCTGGAAGAATCAACTGAGAAAGGGATGTCCTCCGTATCTAATCACCTATACAATTCTCGTTGAGCTCGTCTGCAAGCATTGTGGAACTGTGCAGGCAATGGAAGTATTACATGATATGGCCATAGCAGGCTGTTATCCAGACATTGTTACCTTCAATTCACTGGTTAATCTTGCTTGTAAACAGGGGAAATACGAGGACGCTGCTTTGGTCATATATAATATTATATCTCATGGCATGGAGCCAAATGTTATAACTTACAATACTGTTATCCATTCTCTCTGTAGTCATGGGTGTTGGGATGAAGTCGATGAGATACTGGCAATCATGAAGGAAACCGGTCATCCTCCAACTGTGGTCACATACAATTTTTTGCTCAACGGTTTGTGTAAATATGGATTTTTGGACCGAGCCATCAACTTATTTGATCAAATGTTCTCCCAAAATTGCTCTCCGAACATCGTTACTTATAATATTCTTCTCGATGCTCTTTCGAAAGAAGGAATGGTGAAAGAGGCTTTTCAATTACTTCAATTTTTAAGTAGGAGCAGCTGCTCCCCTGGCTTGATTACTTATAACACTGTGATAGATGGATTGGCTAGAAGTGGTGCAATTGAGAAAGCAATGGGATTATATAATCAGATGTTGGGAGATGGGATTGACCCCGATGACATAACTCATCGCTGTTTAGTTTGGGGATTTTGCCGGTCAGGTCAAGCTGAGGGAGCTGTGGAGATACTAAAGGTAATGGCGGAGAGGAAACACATGATCGGAGATAGTGGTTATAAAACGGTGATCCATAGGTTATGTAGAAATGGGAACATAGATTTGGCAATACAGGTTCTCGAAATGATGGTCTCGAGTCGGAATACACCAGAAGAGACCACTTATTTGACTATAATAAGAGGTATAGCTGATGCCGGAATGAAACAGGAAGCTAGCAAGTTGTATCAAAAGTTGATGGACTAGAGGGTTCTCAGAGAAAGGACACTGTTGGGTTAAAGACTTTGTGCACGGAGACAAATTCTGTGGACTCGGTAGCCAACATTTCGGGAACACCATTCTGTTTAAACTTGTTTCGATTTCGAAGCTAAAAGCCTGTAATCTCGCATTAGCATGTGGTCAATGTGGTAGGTTGTTTACCCCCTATGAATTAGTACAATCACAAAAATTTCTCTACACTTGGTTTTGAGCTTTTGCTTCATTTATTTTTATCCTTGTGTTCTCTTTAAGTAGACTGTTACCTTGGTGGTTAGATATGTCTCACCTAAGAGCTTGAAATGGAATTATCATTTCTTTTACTTCCATATGATTTTTTCACATTTGTTCATCATTTTCATTGAAATTAATCTAAAAAGTGTTGGCTGGAATAGAGAATTCATGATCCCAAGCTTACATTTAAGTTTTTTGTGCTGATATAGAAGCTTGAAGTTGAGCATAAATAAATAGCTAAAAGAAAAGTGTTTACTATTTGACAGATTTGCTATTTGGTGTTATTCTATAGCCTTGTGCTGCAGATAGGTTGATTGCTTATCATACTCAAAGCTTAGCCTATTAAGAAGTGCCATTCAATAGGTCTAAAGTTCGATCCTAGTATTTGCAATATCTTCTCTTATTCTCATGCCGAGACGTCGGCCGCTTAACACGGAGAAACTTTCCTCATGTAATATAGCTGCTTTAGGCTCTCCTAAGTCCTAAGATCTCCAATAACCTAGGTTGGACTTTATGATACATTTCAAATTTTACTTATAGTTCTTTCAAGATGAGGCTGTTGTTATTTACTTAAACAATCTTGCTCAAAGTTGTCTTTTCTCCAGGTTTACTAAGCACGTTTCTGAAGGGAACATAACATTAATAGAAAAGCTTCTATGAAACAAGTATAACAAGGTTAAAGGGGCTTACTTTTCAGAATCTGAAAGAGCAAACTCTTTATAAACATCAAGCAAAGGAAAAGTTTTGTTCAAACGTTTGAATGTATCTTCGGAAATTGCTTCCATTCTGACCAGAGCATTGGCCAATTCCATGGCTTGAGAACGCCATCCGGCAAAACCAATCCCTTCGGTCAACAATACGTAAGTTGTTTCGTTCGGCTGGCATCCCTTCTCCACCATAGCTGCCAACACTTCAATGGCATCGTCGATGCGATGTACTTTGCATAAACCGAGAAGAACGATATTGTAACTGATAACCGTTGGTTGGATCCTACTTCTTCCCATGTCTACCAGCAACTCAATAGCTTCATCTACCATCCCGTCTCTGCATAAACACGAGACGAGTGAATTGTAAGTAATCTCGTCTGGATCGATTCTTTTACTTAGCATCTCCAATATCATTTCCAAGGCCTTGAATTTGTCCCCTGTGCTCCAAAGTGCAGTGAACATTGTGTTGTACGAGCTCACGTTTGGAGGACAACCCACTTCACTTAGCTTCTCGAAAATTTCCAAAGCCTGATCAGCTTTTCCATTCTTGCAGAGAGTAGATAAGATCGTGTTGTAGTTGACAATATCCGGCAAGCAACCATCAGAGATCATATAATCCAGAAACTCGATCGCCAAATCTAATCTCCCTTCTTTGCAGAATGCAGAAATCAATGGATCATAACTGTAAGCATCAGGCGTCAAACCCCTTTCTTTCATCATCTTCAATACATTTACGGCTTCCTCGACCTTCCCTTCACGACAAAGACAGCTGATCAAGATGCTATAAGTGACAACGTTCGGTTCGCAACCTTTGGAAACCATTTCCGTCACGAGTTTCTCACCTTCAACCCACTTCCCCTGGTTCAAAAGAGCTCTTAACAAGATGTTGTATGAAATAACATCTGGTTTACAACCCCTAGCATTTAAGCTCCTAACAAACTCAAAAGCGCTGTCCACCATCCCATCTTTACACATTCCTCTTATAATTGCATTGTAAGTGAACATGTCAGGTCTAAGTCCAGTGGCCAACATTTCATCCAAAAGTTTCATAGCTTCATCGATTCCACCTTGAAGTATCGTCGCCTCGATCAAAATCGTGTAGGTGATAACAGAAGGCTTACAATTATCTTTCAACAACTGGTTCAAAACCTTATAAGCCGAATCGAGTTTCCCTCTACTACACAAGCTACCGATCATGATATTATACGTAACAACATCGGGCGAAAACCCTCTACTCCTCATTCGATCGAGCACTTTGTTAGCGAAATCGAGACGGTTCATCTTACAAAACCCGCTAATCAACGCATTGTAAGCAAAAACATCAGGCTCCCCATATTTCTCCAGGATCTCCATCACCCTGATAGCTTTCTCAATGTTCCTTCCATTGAAGAAGCCTTTGATCATCTTTGTACAAAGGACAACATCGGGTTTGTAACCTTTACCGACCATGCATTCGAGAAAGTAAAAGGCTTCATTGTACTTGCCTGCCTTGCATGACCTGTTGAGCAGTTTCATCAAATGGGATTCCTTAAAATCAAAAGACAAGAGATGGGTTGGTTTTGTTTCAGCAGAAAACCAGAGTTTTTGATTGTTTCTGGACTTTCTAAAGCTATCTTTAAAACTCTCATGGCTCAAGCAACAACTCAGCAATGAAGATGAATTTGAAGCTGGTTTTAGTTGTTGTGGACTAAAGGGTAGGCCTGGAGGAATCAACTCGGTTGAAAACAGAACTGTCATTTGATGAATCAAGACTTTATGTTGTGGTGTTTATTGTTTAATGTTGAAGGAAGATCATTTTTAAGAGTTACCTGTAAAAATGAAGGGAGAAAAAGGTGATAAAACTGAACTGTTTTTGGGGGTTGAAATCATGTGCAAGTGGTTTAATGGTGTTCGTTGCTTGAACATTGTGTACACAGATTTTCAGTTGGATTTCGAGATATAGCTTATGGATAAGGAATCTGGCTTGGTTATCGGGTTGGATTCGGATACTGTTTGACCCGGGAAGCCCACTGTTCTTATTGGTATATGTTTTCCATTTCCTCCATAAATCCTGGGCTGAAATCTGCCTCAATCAGTCAAGGGATGGCAACCAACGGGTACCTTAAACTTAAGAACAGTGGGCTTTCCGATTCATAATTATTGAATCGAATCTTCAATCCGAATACCTTATGAGTACACGTAGGGTGCAAAACTTGATTTAATTTGAGAAAATTGGTTCTTTCGACTCGACTAAAAATTTCATAAATTCGACTTGAATCGAAAAAAATTTAAATAAAGTTTGGATTGTAAAATTAAAATTTGAATAACTTAGATTTTTAGTAATTAGTGGATGAATTTTTTAAGTTCCAGTCGAGTCTTTAAGTTCTTCTTGATACATATAACACATATGAAAAAATATAAAGAAATATATGCCATATATATATATATATATATGTATATATGTATGTATGTATATATGTGTGTGTTGTATATGGATTAAGAAAGTTGTTTAAATTACAATCAATCTGTATTATAATATTGTAAATAATTACAATTAAATTTGTACATAAACTCAACTCGAAACGAATCAATAAAGTTTCAAACAAAATTTGAGTAAAATATGACTTGTAAACTAGACTAACTCGAAATTTTTTAATTCGACTCGATCGAATGCTCACTCCGTACACATATTTCATTTACACCCATAAAATCGAATATTACCAATTTCATCTTAAAGAAAAATTTAGATTAGTGTGTAATATTTTAATTTTATTAAGGAAAAGTTAACAATACCTTTAATCAAATTGACTTGAATTAGAATTACATTGGTTTAAATCAATTTGATTCGTCTATTTTACATAGTTTTAAAAACTATTGAGTTTCTGTTATGAATATTTATCTATGTGGATGTCTATCATAATTAGAACTTTATCTAAGGAGTTTGATTTATTTATTATTAGGAATATTATCTCTATTAATTAGAGTTTAATGTATTATGTACTTCTTATGCCTATAAATAGATGATTCATTGAAGGCATTGTATACACAAGTCTATATTTGAGAATAATACAAATCTCCCTCTTTCTCTCATCTCTTTCCTCTTTTATTCTTGTTCGTTGTTCTTCGTTATTTTATTCACAACACGTTATCAGCACGAGACTCTAATCAACTGAGGTCGAGTTCGAATTTAAGATGAACCGAAGATTTATGTACTTCTATTCTCATGAGATGGATCTCGAACGGTGGTGCGCATATAATAACTTCTCTTTAGCAAGATGACTCAAATATGTAGCGATGAATTTTGTTCCATCGATTGCACGGTATACTGCCAATTTTTTGTGTGTGTTATTTTTACTATTGGTAAACTGCATCTATACACTTGGAAATATTTATGGGTTATCATTTTATACCTTAACTATTCCTAGCGAAATTAAAAGGTAGGTTAATTCATATGCTTATTTTATATAAGGTTATTTAAGGTTATTTATATTTTTATATAAAGTTATAACATATATCCTGTTTGAAAAGTTATAAAAGGTTATAAACATATACAATGTTTTAAAATTAAAAAAAGACGGAAAATAACAATTTGTTCTTCTACAATCTTTGATTTATTGGTTTATCTATGATTATTTTATCTGTAATTTTTTATAGATGTATATGAATTATTTTATGAATATATTATTATATTTATTTTATTCTATTGATAGGATTTGATATTATTTTTAACCATGTTTTTGAGTTTTACATGTGTTTAAATGAATTGGAAAGAGACATGATATAAAGAGATTATGAGAAGATGTCTCGATCATTCACTATGTCTCCATCGTCCTCGAGAAGAAAAACATTATCGATAAACTCTATTTTATTTTATTTTATTTTCCTTTAAACTATATTTTTAAAGTGCGATATATTATGGTGATTTTGAATCTGCAAGAGACTGTTATAAAGTTTATATTTGCTCGAAAGTAATTTTTCTTCTTCGTCAAAAAACTCGACCATAGACTTCTCCCAATTTCAAGTTACGAAAATTCGTCTTGATCCAAAAGTTTTATGGGAGGCATTGCCTGAAGTGAATGCAAGCCATGGTGTTTATTCCATGCGATTATCAATGATGGGGCATTCCCTGAAGTGAATGCAAGCATGATGTTTATTCCATGCAATTATTGGAACTGTTCCATTCCCTGAAGTGAATGTGAACATGGTAAATCATTATTCAATTAGAGACATAATTTCGATATAATCCAAGTATATTGGCTGGACATCCCGTTCTGTGAAGCTACTAGTCTCAAAGGAGGTTTTTAAAGGACCTTGTGGACAGGTTTAACAATACCGCGTACGAGGATTAAATCTTTGTTCTCTATGAAAAGAATATGTTTTAAAGACCCACTGACTCTACTCCATTCCCTGAAGTGAATGTGAGATTATATTATGGAAGGAATAAAAACCACATATGAAGTTGTGGTCGTGGTCGAGGCTATGAATATAGACATGAAAAATATGGTCATTTTAAGAATATTTCTACCCACTGGTAGTGAGGTTATAAGGATGACAAGAGTGATAAAGATCATTTTATTGAAGTAAAATTCTTCTTATTACCAATGTGATGTTATAAACCATTGATCTTGTACGTGTTGTACGTTGAAAAATCAAGAATCATTGAATGGTAAAGGAAAAAAATTGAAGCAAATTTTGTTTGCGAAACATGACGAAGATGATACTGGTCCAACTTTATTTGGACATTGTTGGTCCAACTCTTTTGGACGTAACCCTCGAAAGGAATAAATCATCTTCTAATTATTCTCATAACTTTGAAGAGAATTATTTATTTATTTTTATGTTTATTTATTTTACACACATTAATTATTTACGTTTTACATTTATATTTATATATTATGATATTTATTTATCTTGTTTAACATAATTACTTGTCAAATACAATCTATGGTGACGATTTATGCTCAACATAAGCATAAAATATATTTTTTCCATTTAAATACAAGGAAATAATGTGAGTACTATATCTCAAAGTACTGAAAATATTCATGCTCTAGAAAAGCAATAAATTCTTGAGAGAAAACACATTATCAAAACTGCAGAATTGCGAATATTGCAATAATTACCGCTAATGCTAATAATATCGTCACCACTATAAGTGGAAATTTTAAGAGAGCAATATGAGTTCGCAAAATATCCCTTTGAGAATTATAGATAACATATGTTATCAATTGGCATTTGAAATAAGCCAATATGGATATAAGTTCTGGTAGCCAAAAAGTCAATTGAAAGCTCTAGAAGAGCTATATATTGCTACCAAAAGATAATTTCAATTGAAAGCTCCGAAAGAGCTAAATATATTCATATTTAAAGGAACAATTTTGATGGTCGTACTAGACATGTACGAGTGAGATTGAATTACATGTTATGGTAAACAAGAAGTTTACAAATTCAGAAATATATACACACACATATAGTTGGCATGATCGGTTAGACCATCCTGATCAATAATGGTGCAGAAATTATTGAGATTTACATGCACATGTATTAAAAGAACATGTAGTTCCTGTGGTGCTTATTCTCAAAGGAATGAATTAAATTTCACTTATTAAAGAACGTGAAGTTCTTGTGTTACTTAAAGGAATTGATTAAATTCCACTTACTAAAAGAACCTAAAGTTCTTGTGTGGTTTGTTCTCAAAGTATATAGATGATCCCACTTACCAAAAGAATTAGAACTTAAAGTTCTTGTACTGAAGTTGAGACTGTATGTCTTGCATATCTGAACGAAATATGGGCCCATATATCCACAAATGTGGAAAGTTTTATATGATTTTAGTAGATGCATCTACATTGTTTTATCGACTTACAACCAGAAGTTTGTGAGATTGATTCTAAAAAGATTCAGATTATGCAATTAGACTATTCGTCTTGAAAAGCTAGTGGGTTTATATTTTAGGCTATATCGGTTGTTACAAAGCCTATTGATTATGAAAAATACGGTTTAACAAATTTTTAATTGGATGCCTCCTATTTAATAGCTAAACTGTGAGAACAAAACATCTATTATTTATATGGTATTTCCATATAGCAACACTTATACGCATCAAGCCAACGAGTTATAATAAACTTCTCATTATGATTTGACTTTTGGTCAGAAGTCATATTTCCTATTTTTGAATTTTTGAATGTGCGATATATTGTTGAATTGCTCCACCATAACGCACAAAATGGGCAAGTAAAAAGGGTTGAGAATATATATTGAGTACGAGTCTCCTTTTATGTTTAAATTCTAAACATTAATTGAAGAATCATTTATTAGATGATTTTTCTCAACATCAGGGGGAGAGAATAATCAGCTGGATAAAGAAAGAAATGAATTATCATTATTTAAATCCTCGAATATGAACTAAAAGTTCATAAGATAATTCATCTTATTTCATGTCAACTGCAGACATATTTACTGACCCAATAAAAGTAATTAAGTCTCATATATCAGCTGAAATGCTCTAAGTTTAAATTACATGTTAGAGCAAGTGGATGTAAATCATGTTTGAAGCATGATAGTTGAAATGGTTCCAATGATCAAAATTTTCGTAAATGAAAAGTATTATGAGATGGTCATATATTGGAGGCGGGTGCTCCTAAAGAGACCCAAGACATAACTAATAATAAAACTCTTGAAGAGTTTCATGTACCTGAAATAAAGATTGAAATCTTGAAGAGATCTCGATAAGTTATGTCATTACGAGAATGGAACCAAAAAATTGAAAAGTTGTCGACAACGATTTTACAAATAGTTTTAAATAGAATACTTCTGTAGAAGTAAAGAAAGAAATCGAAGATCTTGTATAAAATCTATCCAGAACTATAGATATTGAATTGGTCTATGTTGAAAGACGCTTTGAACTTCTAAAATAGAAGTATTTGAACCAGCAGTCCAAACACCTAAAGGTGTAATGCAAGTGAGGCACAAATAAGTAGTCGTAAATACGACTTGAAATATGATTTATGAAAAGTTTTAATTACTTCATGGTGGATGCAATTACTTTGGCAGTTATGAAAAAATTTGCATACGTCTAATTATTTGTGGATCCATATTTATCCTTGAAAGATTTAAAATGCTAGAAGCATTTAGAAATTTCCGAGAAAATTTATTTAGACATGTCTCATGAATATTTTGGCGCATTTGGTATAATCGCCTTAGTGAATACTAATTGAGAAAATACTATAAGAATGATAATATTTCCTTATGTACTTTATAAAGGAGTTTGGATCAAGATCCATTATGATAATTTTAGAACTCCTAAAGAGCTTCAAATTGGAAACTCATGAAGTACTTTCAATACAAGTACTTGAATCTTGACATCAAGTTTATCTCGACCTGAAGATCGAGCATTTTTATATATTTCTTTTTGTCTATGAATAGACATAAGCTTAAAGAATCTTAAAGAAGATTCAATATGAATAGAGCATATCTATTGAGTATCCCAATAGTTGTAAGATTGTTAGATGTGAATAAATATAATTATATCGTTTCTTGATTTTGAAGCACCATATATTAGTTGATCAAGCAATATCCATGGATATACAAAGATCATTACATTTAGATCTTCAAACATTCGTTGATGCCTCCTCAAATGTCGTAGAAATAATTGTTATGCACGAGGCAAGCCAAAAATGTGTTTGGCTAAGACCATTGACCCAACATATCCAAAAGATATGTGGATTTACTTTTACAAGATATGACAAAAGCTACCTTGTGTGAAGATAATGCAAGATGTATATCTCAGTTTGAAAGTGGATACATCATGGAACATATTACTCCAAAATTTCATCCCTCACGATCTTTAGAAAAGTAATATTCAAGATTGAATTATGAAGATTCAAAGATCTTTTGTGATGTTTTCATGAGGGGGAGTAAATACGCGTTGCACTATTTTTCCCTTAACCGAGGTTTTGTCCCAATGAGTTTTCCTGGTAAGATTTTTAATGAGGCAACATGTTATGCGTATTAAAGATGTGTGTACTCTTTTTCCTTCACTAATGAATTTTTTTCCCACTGGGTTTTTATCTTAGTAAGGTTTTAACGAGGCACATTATCTTCATAGACATCCAAGGGGGAGTGTTATGAATATTTATCTATGTGGATGTCTATCATAATTAGAACTTTATCTAAGGAATTTGATTTATTTATTATTAGGAATATTATCTCTATTAATTAGAGTTTAATGTATTATGTATTTCTTATGCCTATAAATAGATGATTCATTAAAGACATTGTATACACAAGTCTATATTTGAGAATAATATAAATCTCCTTCTTTCTCTCATCTCTTTCCTCTTTTATTCTTATTCGTTGTTCTTCGTTATTTTATTCACAACAATTTCATAATTTTTTAGAATAAAAAATCAAATTAAATAATATGTAATTAATCATTAAAAAACAAATTTATAGCTCTGAATTAATTTTTGATTCTCTTGAATATTTTTGGCCTAATGAAATTTTTGGTTCTCAAACTTTAAAAAATCGTTTTAACCTTTAAACTTTGTTGTCTTTTTTAACCACATACATTTAATTTATTTTCATTAAATTAAACTAACAACAAAAACAATAGACATATTAAGTCAACATCAATTATTTTATCCTCTTGTCAATACTAATATTCGTTATTTTGTCATTTTATTAAAAATAAAAAATAGAAACAATAAAACATATTTAAAAATGATAAATTTGTAAAAAAATAAAAAAAAAAAGTTAAAGGAGTTATAAAAATGGTCCTAAAGACAACATAACTAACATCAACTTTACAAATTATCACTTTTTTGTTAACTAGTTCAATTTGACAAAATAAAATTAAAAGTTTGAGGGTCAAAAGAAGAGAGGAAAAAAGTTTAAAGACTAAAATAACTTTTCTTTTGAAATTTTTAGGACCGAAAATGGCCATTAAACCAATTGTTTTTGGTCAGCTCTAGTTTCTCCACGTTACATTCTGGTGACTTACAATATGGATAATGGCAATGAGTGGTCCTCAATCCTCCAACACCAGATTCCATGGCAAACAAATTAACCGATCGAATCAAATCCTTGGTTGGTTTTTTATTAAGAAATTACAAAAAAAAAATTGCATTTTCTTTTGGGGCAGAAACAAGAATGTCCATATCGTAATTAAAAATACATTTCCTAAGTCTTACTCAACATTTATTACTTACGTACCAACAATTTTTTTAAAAAAAATATCACTTGAGCTGATTTCAAGCAAACAGAAGCCCAGATTTCATTTACATTTACTGCACTATATTACTGTGAGCAATGGGGAAGATAGAAAACTTTGGATACTGTAAAAAAACAACACAAAGGTCAATCGAAAGCTGAAAGTTTTCGTACCTGCTCGGCATACTCCGGTTTCGATTGCAGTTGTTTTCAATGTTACTCGAACTCTTCATTTCAATATCTGTGTTCTAAACCATGCGAGCACGAGTACGAGTACATGTGATTCTCTAAATATGTGGGGGGTAAAACCTTCAAAACATCAAATGTGCCTGTACCTGATACTTGTCCCTAACTCCGGGTAACTTCGGTTGCTTCTTCTTTTTCCGGATACATGTTTCTTTCAAGGACCTAGGCAGAGTAGGAATGGTCAGCCATTTCTTAGATCTATAATAGCTTACCTTGTCTTCAGGGAATTCGGATCTCCACAAAAGCTGGAAAACATGACCATATTGCACCCTTGGAAGTTGAAATCACCATACCATTATTGTCATCTTCTTGTCAATAGGACAGACACTCATCAAACATTAGAAAAAGTGCAATTCCAGACTAATTTTCAGTACCACAATCCAATTTGAGCATATAAGTTCACCAAAACCAAATAAAACAGCCATGGACATATGCTATAAAATAAGTTATATTTACCGAAGAGTTAATTCGGTCTGCAAAATCTCATAGGAAAGAACTTCCTGAACATGTCTCATGTAATATGTTCTTCAAGTTTCCAGATTTCAGCTTCATTTTCAGTTCAATCTCCATGTTATTTAAGCTAAATTGCTACTGTTACCTTCATCAACCGTAAAGAGTAAAGTGCCGACTGCTTGTGCTTTTAGAGAATTGAATCTTGAATGGTTGAGCAGGAATCCAGGAGACACAATTCATTGTCCAAAAAGATATCGATTTCACTATCCTTGCTGGTTTTCTGCTCGGAATGGCACAAAATAACAACAGAAGTTATCAAATGCCATATCGAATGAAGGGGAAGGAAACGATGATGAAGTCATCGAGCTTGTGAATGATGAACAATACAAACTTAAACTCAAGGATTGAAAGAATAGACGACTCGGACACTGCACAAATAACTAGAACAGATAAGTGTCATCTGCCACAAATAGACTGTATTCGATCTAAACAAGGCGATGAAATTACAAAGAACAAGTGATTAAATCCGTCCGGAAACCCCTTAAACCTTTTCTAAAACTAATGACATTACCCAGATAACTCTTCCATAAGATATATAAACGGTTATTAATGGCAATGCCTATGCGAATTCACCGTGTATGTTGTTAATTCTTTCTTGTTGATAAAGATGACAAAAGATAGTGTGCATTTGCATGAATCTGCCATAGAAATGCACATTCACAACTCTGTAGTTTTCGACTCACCTTATTGTTTACAGCAGGAATTCCCTGAAAATTCGAAGCACTAGCTGCTGCAAATTGAGGTATACAGAGATAGTCAGTTGCATGAAAAAGCGTTAAATCATTATTGATTTAATCCAGGGAAAATAGAATATGTTCTGGTAACCCTAATTAAAATTTCAAATAGTTCTTCTAACTAAATTAACGCGAACAGAAATTATTCTCTATGTTAAAAATATATTCTGCATATATTCCTGAAATTTTTGAGTATAATCTAACAACTAAAATGATATATTAAACAAATGGAGAACGATCTAACTTCTCAAACAATGTGAATCACTCACATGAGAGGATCAGATTCCAGCATCGCCTGGAATTGTTTCGGCGGATCTATGAATGATCATCCATCGTTAATTCTTGATCCAAACGATTTTTCGTTCATTTTCTCGATTTTCTAGCTTCCCTGTTTTGAGCTTTCTGGCGGAACTAACTCCTTTGCTTCTGATTGGTTACCGGGAAAATCAAAAGGGGACAAGAAAAAGAAGAAAGAAAACAAACAATGATTCTAATGCCACGTAATGAACTATTAAGCACGTGTTGGTCACGTGCTTGCTCGAGCCGCTCGCCTTCTTAAGTATTAACCGCGCACAAAACAGAAGGAAATTGTGTACCAAAAAAAAAAAAAAAGATAAAAAAGGAAGAAAAAAAAGTTTCCAGAGAAACAGAGAAAATCCCCTTTTCTCATTCTCCTTCTTAATCTTAATCGAAAATCTTTGCTTGATTTCTTTGTCTCTCCTTCTTCCCGCTTCCTTTTCCTCTTATCATTTGATAATCTCATTGTTTTAATTCCATTTTATTGATTTTTTTTTTCTTACGGAAACTGTTCACCTTTTTTTTTTCAAGCAATGTGGGTTCATTGACCCAATAATTTCCGCCTTCTATGTCTCCCATTTTGAGCCGATTTTTCCATGAAATCGTCTGATTATAAATTTGTATTTGATTTTTTGATTATTTTTTGCTGAATAATCAAGTAAATTGACAATGGATCGTGTAGTCGGTGGAAAATTCAAAATGGGACGGAAGATCGGAGCTGGATCTTTCGGCGAGCTTTTCCTCGGTAAATCTGTTTCTCTTTTTTATTTCCTCTTTAATTTTTTTTACCTTTTAAATTGAAGTAATAATTAATCTGATTTGCTGGGAATTTCTTTTGATAGGGGTCAATATACAGACAGGGGAAGAAGTTGCGATTAAGATGGTATGAGCCTTGTGTTTTTGGAATTAAAATTTAGTACAGATTTGATTAGCTTAATTTTTTGTTAGTAGTTTACTGATTTTAGATATTGATATCTCATCTCCCGGATATAAGAAATTTCTAGGGAATAGTTTTAAATTTCGAGTCTAGCTACTTGTATTTGCAATATCAATGCATTCAGTTGGATTTTGAATATTCGGTGTGTGGAAATGAGTTAAATTAAGCCATCATAATGTGTGGATTTTGAAAACGCGGGTTTAAGGGATTTATTGGATCAGAACATATGTTGCCCGATGATAAAGTTTTGAGTTGGTTGCTAGATTGGATTGAGTGGATGCTAAAATATTGTGCTTTGAACTTGTGATGTGTCGGGAAATGCTGATCAGAACAGAGATTTGGATTAAAAGATAGTATATTAAATTTTGGAATAGGGCCTTTTTGGGCAGTTTTAAGCTTTGTATTTCTCAAAACTGTGTAAGCTCCATGTCTGTCAATATTTGTATTTTTTCCCTTTTGACACCAAATATATCCGTCTAAAGTTGGACGTGTGGTACATAGGCCGAAATTTATGAAAATGGATCTAGACAGTGTTTTTGCTTCATAGAAGTACTTTAGATATCACTACAGTGCATGTATTGTAGAATGAAAAGTGCCATTTTCTTGACATATTGTGAGAAGTGAATTCAGAATGTGTCTGTCAATTCCCTACCTTAATCTCATCGGATTGATCACCGTGAATCGTGATATATTTTTTGCCGACATATTTAGGAACCTGTGAAGACCAAGCACCCTCAGCTTCACTATGAGTCAAAGTTGTACATGCTTCTTCAAGGAGGAAGTAAGATTTTGTTATTTTCTGTGTTGATTATAAATAAGTATAATGAGAAAAAATGATCTTGATTTAAAAAAGATTAGCTAAAGTTCATTGTTCTTTTTCTTTATTGTTTTTGATGAAGCGGGGATTCCCCGCCTCAATTGGTTTGGAGTTGAAGGCGACTTCAGTATTATGGTTATCGAGCTTTTGGGGCCAAGCCTCGAGGACTTGTTCAACTACTGTAATCGAAAGCTCTCTTTGAAGACAGTTTTAATGCTCGCAGATCAGTTGGTATGTTTACCTGTCTTACTGGAGAAATCGTTTTTCTGTCTCAGTTTAGCATCAAGTGTGACAAATTCTCCTATTTCTATTACCCTTCAGATCAACAGAGTTGAATATATGCACACAAGGGGATTTCTTCACCGTGATATAAAACCTGACAACTTTCTAATGGGTTTGGGACGAAAAGCAAATCAGGTACTTCAGCTAAATGCTTTCAGTTTCTGGTTAGATTGTGGAGTGCAGTCATTTGACATTTTATCATACTTCATGGTTCACACTCATAATTGTGGCAGTTAATAGTTTCAGACTACAGTAAGAGAGTTAAAAAAGAAAATTATCATGTTTTCAGAGTAAAAGCTAATCCTTTTTTTGCGTAAACTCTGAGCTTCAATAGTTCAATATCTGATACAGTAGTAACTGAGAAGTTTAAAGAGAGGACATGTGCAAGATCTTGTATTACGAATGCATCAGTGTGATTTTTCTTTTGTGAAATTTTCACATAAGCATTTTTGCATCTTAAATATGACGCAACTATTGAATTCAATGAAGAGTTAATTTAAGATATTGATATAACATGTATTCAAGTAAAATTTTATCATTGTATCCTCTTACAGAATTGATTGTGTTTCTTTGTGTTGATCTTTATTCAAATATTATTGCATGTCGATGCCTTAGGTCAGTTTCTGATATGTATTGAATTTTGCTTCAGTTTCTCTTGCCTGTATCAATAGTTGATACCTGTATATTCCAAAATGTTATTGTAGCTGTATTTATTTGTTATGCAAAGGGCCATTAACTAAATGTCTCGACTTGCCACTAACCATCACATTGATTTTGTAACAGGTGTATGTGATTGATTACGGCCTTGCTAAAAAGTACAGGGATCTTCAAACTCATAAACACATACCATATAGGTATGCATTTACCATTGTTGCTTATCCATAGTAGTCTTACAATGAGTCCTTGTTTCCAGCAGTTCCATTTATCTAGTATGTTTATCAGCTGTATGTAACATGTTTTTCTATCTGAAAGGTAGATACTTGTAAATTAATTGCTTATGGGTGATGATTCTCATTGAAAATGATAGCATCTAGCTAAACAAGCTAGAAAAGGAGGGTACCAGCCTACCAGGGTACTTTGGAAGTTCTTGAACAGTTGTGGTCTGCTTTTACTTGCATTCTTTATGTTCAATTGCTTACAGGCTACTTTAAATTGTCCAAACAGTGATCACATTTTGACTAGCATCTAGGATTTGTTTCAATTGTTTATTTGAGTGGTTGTTTATCTACTTATACTTGGTGTTCAATATTTACTTTGAATTTGCTATTTTTACAGAGAGAACAAGAATCTTACTGGCACAGCTCGATATGCAAGTGTTAACACTCACCTTGGAGTTGGTGGGTAAAGTGCCAGATTAGTTATCTTCTTGTTTCTGCCTGTTCATGTTAGACATGATGTAAATTGTGCATTCTAATTGTTTCTCAATTCATGTGCAGAGCAAAGCAGAAGAGATGATTTGGAATCACTTGGTTATGTGCTAATGTATTTCTTACAGGGAAGGTTATAACAATATAAACACTATTCTTTTGTGTGTTCTAAATTTGATGTAAATA
The DNA here is from genome assembly GCA_030270665.1 of Hibiscus trionum. Lineage (NCBI taxonomy): Eukaryota > Viridiplantae > Streptophyta > Magnoliopsida > Malvales > Malvaceae > Hibiscus > Hibiscus trionum. The sequence continues at coordinate 76,844,237 of BSYR01000003.1, read as the reverse complement.
CTATTTCTCTTTATTCACGTTCTTAAAATTTTTGTATTGCTGGAATCAGCCTTCCATGGCAGGGCCTTAAAGCAGGGACAAAAAAGCAGAAGTATGATAGAATCAGTGAAAAGAAGATGTTAACTCCTGTTGAGGTATTATAAGTTTCAACTTGTCACTTGCATGTAGGATACTATGCTTATAGATTAATGCATGGTGAATTCATATTGAATTCTGAAAAGGCAAGGCCGGTGCCCTTACCCTGTCAATACACTTCCCTTATTTGTGACTAATCACTCAAAATATGCAAATCCTTCCTTTAGGTACTTTGCAAGTCATATCCATCTGAATTTGAAACATACTTCCATTATTGTCGTTCATTACGCTTTGAAGACAAACCAGATTATTCATACTTGAAGAAGCTTTTCCGTGACTTATTTATTCGAGAAGGTAAGAAAGAACCAAGCATCATGTTTCATGTTCAAAATACTTCCATCATATCTCAGTTAATACTAATGGAAGGGAGCTGTTTGTATCTTTTGTAATGCTCAAAAATATTTGTAATGTCTCGAATACCCTAGTCTATGTGCGTCTTAACACGAGCACTACCATTCAAGAATGATTGTTTTGAAATTTTAACATTTGTGCACTGTAGTGGAAGCAACTAGAAAATGGGTTGTTTTTCTGTAAACTTGATGACCTACCTTTCTGGTTTCTTCTGGTCTTGTCAGTCATTCAACTGTACAAGAAACTCTCCATAGATCGGTGTCGATGTGTAGACATAGCTTGTACCCAAATATCAGTTACTAACTCATGCACCTTCAAATAGGATAAGGATTTTGTATACCGTCTCTCAAAATGCATTTTTAGCATGTCGTGAACACTGTTTTTGCAAAATCGATAGCGTGTCTGTCTTCTCAATTTTGTTTCTGGCTGAAGTTAGCTTTCATGTTTTCAAGAAGTTGCAAAATATTTCTTCGAAGGCTGGTGGAAGGGAGTTTTGACCTGAGTTGGTTTTGTTGACAGGATATCAGTTTGACTATGTATATGACTGGACCATACTCAAGTATCCCCAGCTGACTGGTAGCCATAAACAACGGGTCAGTGAGTGTCACTGTTCAGCTGTACATCTATCCTATCACAGATTATTCTTATTTGCTTTGTTGTATCTTTTCAGCCATCAAGTGGAAAAGCTGCTGTAAACACTGGAACAACTGCAGAAAGAACAAAGAAGCCATCAGGTGTGCACCGTTCTCTTGAGAGGTTGTAGGGAGGGGGATATACAGTTGTGTTGTAATTAAAATATTTAGAATGCCTAGCATGTATCTGGATTTCTTGATAACCTTGCCGTTTTACAGCCAAGTGCTTGAGCGTGTTTGTGGGCTGTTACTTCATGAAAGAAAAATGTTTTCCCTGTATTAAGCGGATGCTAATCGATTTCCCCCTCTTTTTCTTCCATGTTTTTTACTGTAGCACGAGAAACCCGGGATAGAGTTCCAGGTGTTGCTGAGGCATTTACTAGGAAAAATGCTTCAGGCAGTGGACATCTCAGTGATCATTCGAAACAGAAAGTATCAGAGAAGGCATCACCAGCAAAGGATATGGTATGTGCATCAGAGTGCCATAAAATTTTGCTGTATTTACTCTCCCTTATTGTTTTTCTTGCCCATTTCCTATATGGATCTGGGTCTATTTCATGGAATATATTCGATACTTCTGTCTATGGCGTTGGATATGAGGATGCATATGGAGTTTAATCATCTTTTATTCCGAAGGCTAATATGAACTTCTATCATTGTTTTCCAGGATAATGATTCTGGAAGGGCACGGACTTCTTCTACCCGCCCTAGCAGCTTGTCCAAGAGGGCTGTTGCCTCGAGCAGCCGGCAAACCTCTTCGTTAGGGCTCAGCGATAGTCGATCAAGTTGGCTTCTTTCAGGTAGCAGTCGCCTCTCCACAAGCCAGAGAGTCCATTCAGGGTCTGAGCAAAAATCGTCTCTCTCCCGAGCTACTACCTCAAAAGGCGTCCGGGAAGATCAGAATCAGAATCAGAATCAAAGCACTGAGCACCGTTCGAGGTTTATGGAGAAGAGGAAGGTGTGAATGTTTCATTTGGCAAGAGAGAGAGAGTACTTCTTCTCGGTATAGTCCTCACATTCCCATCTCAATCAGAACGAATAACGAATTCTCGCATGCATCATGGGGTGTAGTCGCTGCTAAATTCCATATTTTTTGATGGAATGTCATATTATATAATATATTATATGATCATCTTACTGGTTGTCAAGCTATGTTGTTGTAGAGTTAATGAAGAGAGATACTAAGGTTTTCGAACCAGGCTTTATTTTCCTGTTAAATATTTCTTCATGGTAAAAGCTATGTTGGCAGTTCCAGTTCCTATTTTCTGACTTTGTCTTAATCTATTAGGGGGTATTCATTATGTAATTTCAGTATTTGTAACTCTTTATCTGTTCTTAAGTTGCGACTCTTTTGAGTAAAATAAATAAGGGAAGAGATTTTATTTTTTATTTTTTATTTTTAGGATCTGGGTTTGTTATTCTTTTACTTTTTAGGATTTTGAGTGCCTGGTATGTAAATTTACAAATTTGTAGAATTTTTTTGGTAAATTACATAAATGATCTCTCGACTATACTCCAATTATCTTTTGCGTCATCCGACTATTAGAAGTAACTAATTAGTCCATCGACTAATTGTAATTAACAAATAGGTCTAATTCTGTTAAAAAAATAAACGGCTGATGATGTGTCAGTTAATAAAATCTATATAATAATAGATTTAACCCTCAACCTTTACATTTTATTTTAATTTGGGCCTAAATTTAAAATTTTAGCTCTCAACTTTAAATATTAGAATATTTCAGCCACTTAAATCTTAAACTTCATCATCTTCCCTCTTAAAAATTATCCATAGTGCAATTCCCTTAAATCCTAAACATTTCAGTCTGTTAAATCCTAATTTTACTCGAATTTCAGTCAAGCACAAATATCCCTTAAATGAACTGATAAGAAGCCATAACCAAGCACACTTATGTCATAAAAAGAACATGAAACCAAAGACAATTGTTGATCGAGTGAGACAAAAGGTTATATACTCGGGTTTTATTAGGTTTTCTTATTCGAATTCTTCATGGTTATGTGTGTACAAAACCAAAAGTATAACATAAAGAGCAATATTCCACAAAGGAGAGCGGAGGCAACAACTAAAACAATTAGGATTCTCTTGTTCATATTCTGGTGGTGCGCTACTTTTAGGGGTGCTTATCGAGCGAGTCGATCGCGAGTAGGGTAATGCTCGATCTGTGTTCGTTAAAAAATTTTATCGCTCGACTCAACTCGTTGCTCGTTAAGCTTGTTAAAATTGTGCTCGACTCGTGCTCGTTAAAAAAAATTGTTGCTCAACTCGACTTATTGCTCGTTAAGCTCACTAAAAATTTTACCTTATTTTCTAACTGAAAGTAAAATTTAATAGGGTAAACTACTGTAGGGGTCACTTTCGTTTCTCGTTTGTACAGATTTAGTCACCACTTTTGAAAAGTGTCAATAAGTGGTCATCTACGTTTTCGATGTGTAAAGACTTGGTCACTCCGACGTTATAGTCCGTTAGTCCCCTAACGGATTGGGAATTAATTAACGAAAAAACAAGGGTAAATTACTGCAATAGCCATTAAAATTTATCTCATGTACATTTTTTCTCCTCAATTTAAAAAAGTAAACATTATAGTCACTAATAAAAATGTTTCTTTATAATTTCACCCTTAAATTTTTAAAAATTCATTTTTCAATCCTAAAACTTTACAATCAATTAGTACAATAATATTATAAATGCTTAGATGAAAAATAGGTGCCCAAATTGCTTCTATTTAATAACTCGAACTTAAAAATTTAGTCCACTAACTACTAAAAAATTTGAGTTATTGGAATTTCTATTTTATAATTCAAACTTTATTTTGAATTTTTGAGTCGAGTTTATGAAATTATGAGTCGAGTATTTTCACATCAAACCAAAAAATTTAATTTTTTCAAGTCAAGTCGAGTGTTGCACTTCCCTACATACAAACACGGATTAAAATTAAAAATTATATTTCTTTTACTTCACTAGCTATTGAAATTCGGAATTTCTGTTTTTGATTCTTTGTTGGATCATGTCTGCTCCAGCATAATAATAAAATGAATAAACGAATTTCAATAGCTAGTGAAGTAAAAGAAATATAATTTTTAATTTTAATCCGTGTTTGTATGTAGGGAAGTGCAACACTCGACTTGACTTGAAAAAATTAATTTTTTTGGTTTGATGTGAAAATACTCGACTCATAATTTCATAAACTCGACTCAAAAATTTCAAAATAAAGTTTGAATTATAAAATAGAAATTCCAATAACTTGAATTTTTTAGTAGTTAATGGACTAAATTTTTAAGTTCGAGTTATTAAATAGGAGCAATTTGGGCACCTATTTTTCATCTAAGCATTTATAATATTATTGTACTAATTGATTGTAAAGTTTTAGGATTGAAAAATGAATTTTTAAAAATTTAAGGGTGAAATTATAAAGAAACATTTTTATTAGTGACTATAATGTTTACTTTTTTAAATTGAGGAGAAAAAATGTACATGAGATAAATTTTAATGGCTATTGCAGTAATTTACTCTTGTTTTTTCGTTAATTAATTCCCAATCCGTTAGGGGACTAACAGACTATAACGTCGGAGTGACCAAGTCTTTACACATCGAAAACGTAGATGACCACTTATTGGCACTTTTCAAAAGTGGTGACTAAATCTGTACAAACGAGAAACGAAAGTGACCCCTGCAGTAGTTTACCCAATTTAATAATACTATATGAAGCTTAATACTAACATAAGTTAACAAAAAAAATCAAAATAATGTATAAAACACTTTCAAAGTCTAAATCCAAACTAACAATCCACAAATACACCAAACTAGCATTTTAAAACTAAAACCACAATTTCACAAATTCACAAAACAACCGTATTAAAAAACTAAAGTAACAATCTACAAGTACATCAAACTAAAGTAATTACTAAAAAAATATTTTAAAAAATTAACGAGCTACTCGTTAACTTATCGAGTCGAATTAGACTTTCCTCGACTCAACTCGTTAAGGTCTCGAGTCGAGTCAACTCGAGTCAAGCGTTTATTAAATTTTGTCGAGTTCAAGTAGCTTACAAAATGCTCAACTCGTTAAGCATTCTTAGCTACTTTAACCATTGTCTGTCTTACTTGACCAATAATATATATATATATAAGAAAATACAAAAAAAACAAAATTTTTGTTTGCAGAAAGAAACAGAACAAATTGCTGGTTTCTAAGCCAAATATGTTAATTTCTTAAAATTTTAAGTGGTCTGAATGTGGCAAATACTCGAAAACAAGAGAAATCTTAAACATGTGAGATTTGTAAAGTTTAAATACTTGAAAAAACAACTTCTATTGTTGTTGTTTAGAACGAAAAACGTAGGAAGGGAGAGAGAAAACAATGGAGACTGGTTTGATTTTGGAAGGAATTACAAGTGATAGCAAAGATAACGAACATTGACACTTAGGAAGGAATAAATATGGGAGAAAATTTATGTCTTGATTTCTAGTCTGAAAAATTTTGTTGTTCCACTTTTGAAACATGTAAGTAAATGGGGACAAAAAGTAATTTTTGCTGCAATCAAACTAGGAACAAGGGAAAAAGATATCGAATTTATATTTTTTGAGCTTTTAAATCAATTTTGAAGTGAAAATGAATTAAAGAATTAAAAGAGGAGAAATAAAAAAGAAGCTGGATTAAATTGATAGATTATTAAAATTATATAAGTTAATTTTTTAGAATTTGGGTCAAATTAAAATAAGTGTAGAACTTGTGGGTTAATTATGTAATTGTATCAATTTATATTAACTGACACGTCATCAGTCGTTAAATTTTTAACAGTGTTGGACCAATTTGTTATTTTTTAGTTGGGGGACCAATTTGTAATTTTTTATAACCGTAAGATACAAAAGATAATTAGAACATAGTAGGAGGACCATTTATGTAGTTTACCCTATTTTTTTCTTCAAAGTTTAAGTTTTATGAGTTTTGATTAATTTGGTTCAAGTTCCATCACGTGTGCATTGTATAAATTAATTTGATTTAAGTTTGACATTTATTTATAGGCAGGCACGGACCTAGAACTTTAGGTTAGGGGTGAACCTATAAAATTTTAGGGGACGAACTTATAAAAGTTTAGGGGGGCGAAAATATATTTTTAATAGAAAATACATAAAAAAAATTAATTTTTTTCTAAATCATATATAATTTTCAAAATTTTAAGGGAGACGATTGCCCCTAGCACCACCTCGGTCCATCCCTGCTTATAGCTTATTAAGATATAAGTCTATATATATTGACTGTCGCTCCTTTAGTTACCCAGGAGTCTCAATGAGATAGCTGGTTGTTTTGTTTGTCCAGTATTAACGAAAAAAAGAAGTAAAATATCAAAGTTTTGAAACTTCAATTATAATTACTTTAAATAATTTAAATAATTAAATTTTATAAAAAAATATATTTCAACATTATTTGATTAAAGGTTTACAAATATATTTGTTATATATTTTTTATAGGTGGAATATTTAATATTTTGTTAGTGTAAAAAAAGTATACAAGTATATCTAATTTTAATCTAAAATCTAGATTTTAAATTTTTAACCTTAAAATTCTAATCCCAAAATATAAACTATAAACCCTTAAATAATATTGTTTGTGGAAATTTTGTTTTGCACCACTAGTGTACATAATAATAATTTTTTTTTATAAGAGTAAATTTTTGATGCACCGCTAGTGAAATTTTTTTTACAAGCGAGTTTCTAAACCTGCTACGTCCCTTTAAGGGCCCTTAAACTCTATCTCTTAAATTATAAACCCTAAACTCTAACCTTTAAATTAAAAAATCTATTCTCAAACCTTAAAATTAGTCACAAACCTTAAACCCCTAACATCTAAACCATAAAAACTAGACGCATGTGAAAATCAAATTTCCACTACAAGTACATAGAATATTTTTCTACATTAAATATATATTTTTTAGGGTAAAATACATAAATAGTCCCCCGACTATGCTCTAATTATCTTTTGCATCCTCCGATTATCAGAAGTTACAAACTGGTCCCCTGACTTAAAAAAATAACAAATTGATCCAGTGCCGTTAAAAATTTAACGGCTGGTGACATGGCAGTTAACAAAAATTGGCATAATAACACATTTAGTCCTTAACTTTTACACTTTGTTTAACTTTGCCCTAATTCTAAAAAAAATGACCCTTAACATTTCAAAATTCTATCAATTTAATCCATTTTTTCTCTCCACACAATCCTTTATATAGCCTAATTTGGTTTCCTCAGTTGTGAAGCAGTATTTATTTGCATGTTTACACGATTAGTCATCTGAGGAATTACCTCAATCCATAAATACTCAGTATATAACTTGGTTCAATATTCTTTAATGAAGATAAAGGCATAAATAGGGTTGTGAAAAACTGACCCGACCTGGTAACCTGCCTGAAACCCGGTCGAGTCAGAACCTGGTTTAACCCGAGAATTCAAAGACCGAACCCGACCTGCACCCGACCGAAACGAACCCGAACCCGAATTTGACCTGTAATTGTAGAAACCGAACCCGAACTGCACCCGACCGAAGTGAACCCGAACCCGAAATTGACCTGTTACTGTAGTAACCGAACCCGACCTGCACCCGACCGAAACGAACCCGAACCCGAGACTAACCTGCCAGATAACCGATTTAACCCGACCTGTTTGAACCCGACCTGAAATGAACCCGACCTGTTTTGAACCCGACCTATTTTGAACCCGACCTGTTTTGAACCTGAACTGTTATTGACCTGAACTGTTCTTGACCTGAACTGATATTGATCTGAACTGATATTGACCTGAACTGATATTGACCTGAACTGATATTGACCTGAACTAATACTATTATTTGATTTGCTAATAATGATAATTATCTGACATTTAAAGAAGTTATATTTAATGAATATAAAATAATGTCAAGTATTGAAAAATTTTAAAATTAATAATAATTTCAAGTATTAATAAATTAACTAACTTAACTTCAATTAAAAGATAAATTGAATTAATAATAATTCTAAGTATTAATAAATTGTATTTCTAATTAACTTTATTATTTTCCAAGGTGGTCAGATGATGACTTCATCACTGACATCATCTCCAACTATCAATAGGCTGGTGACAGCTAAGATGGAAGAAAGCACAATTTGTGGCATTTTGTCTCGGCCAATGGATGAGTGCCACGTGTCCATTGAATTGTAAATTTAGGCGGGAATGGTTTTGTTGGGTTAGATTTATCCGAAAATGGGTTGTAAATGTGATAAAATGGGCGGGAAATAGCTGTATCAGATATGATTTGGGGCCTTAGAATGTAATTTGGGCGTTAGAAATAAGAATTGACATTTTGGACTGTTTTTTTTTATAATTTTTGGATTTATTATATTTATTTATTTAATATAAAAAAAAATAACTTCAAAGATAAACTATTATACTTAATTAACTTAAGTGGAATGAATAACTATTATTAAATTAAAATTTTATACTTAATAAAATTAAGTTAAATGAGTAAAAATTATTAAATTAAATCTATATTCTTAATTAAAATAAGATGACTTAAATTTTTTATTATAGAAATAAATTAATGCTAAATAATTAACTTGCATTCATTTTAATTGAAGTTAAGTTAGTTATTAAATTAACTTAACTTAAGATTAAAAATAAATTTAATTAACTTGCATTCATTTTAAGTTAAGTTAGTTATTAAATTAACTTAACTTGCATTCTGATAAACTACTTAATCTACTTAAGTTGAATGAATAACCATTATAAAATTATTTTTTTATACTTAACTAAATATAATGCATGTAAGTTGTGGTTTAGGGTTTTAGGATTATTTTAATTAATTTAGGGTTTCATGATTATTTTAATTAATTTAGGGTTTAGAATATTACTTATGCTTTAGGGTTTAATGCTTAGGGTTAAGAATAAGACATTAGGGGTTTAAACCCTAACCAAACCCTAATATTTAATCAATGAACCATAGTCCCTAATCATAAACCCTAAACAATAACCACTACCCTCTAAACCATAAAACCATAATATTTAATCTATAGCTCATAGTCCGTAATCCTAGATCGAGGGTTTAGTGGTTAGGGTTAATTACTTATGCTTTAGGGTTTAATGCTTAGGGTTTAGAATAAGACATTAGGGGTTTAAACCCTAACCAAACCCTAATATTTAATCAATGAACCATAGTTCCTAATCCTAAACCCTAAACAATAACAACTACCCTCTAAATCATAAAACCCTAATATTTAATCTATAGCTAATAGTCCGTAATCCTAGATCGAGGGTTTAGTGGTTAGGGTTAATTACTTATGCTTTAGGGTTTAGAATTAGACATTAGGGGTTTACACACCAAACCCTAATATTTAATCAATGAACCATAGTCCCTAATCCTAAACCCTAAACCCTATACATTTAATTACAAATAATAATAATAATAATAATAATAATAATAATAATAATCATAAAACTAATAATAATAATAAGCATAGTAATATATAATAATAATAATAATAATAATAATAATAATAATAATAATAATAATAATAATAATAATAATAATAATAATAATTGTATTTAAGTATATAATAATAATAATAATAATAATAGTAATAATAATAATAATATTACTAATCATAGTAATAATAATAATAATAATAATAATAATAAAAACTAATAATAATAATAATAATAAGCATAGTAAATATATAATAATAATAATAATTGTATTTAAGTATATAATAATAATAATAATCCCTAACCACTAAACCCTAAACACTAAACTCTAAACACTAAAAACAAAAACCATAATCCATCAGTATATATATATTACATGTACGTATGTACGTATCATTTTATGAACAGTAAACCCTAAACCCTAAACCCTAAAAACCATAATCCATTAATATATATATATAATACATGTAGGTATGTTTGTATTAATTTAAGATCAATAAACCCTAAACCCTAAACCCTAAAAACCATAATCCATCAATATATATAATACATGTAGGTATGTTTGTATTAATTTAAGATCAATAAACCCTAAACCCTAAACCTTAAACCCTAAAAATCATAATCCATCAATATATATATAATTAATGTAGGCATGTTTGTATTAATTTAAGATCAGTAAACCCTAAACCCTAAAAACCATAATCCATCAATATATATATAATATATGTAGGTATGTTTGTATTAATTTAAGATCAGTAAACCCTAAACCCTAAGCCCTAAACCCTAACCCTAAACCCTAAAAACCATAATCCATCAATATATATATATAATTAATGTAGGCATGTTTGTATTAATTTAAGATCAGTAAACCCTAAACCCTAAACCTTAAAAATCATAATCCATCAATATATATATAATTAATGTAGGCATGTTTGTATTAATTTAAGATCAGTAAACCCTAAACCCTAAACCCTAAAAATAAAAATCATAATCCGTCAATATATATAATACACATAACACAATAAACCATAAACCCGAAGGAACCCGACCTAAAATGAACCCGACCTGAAATGAACCTGACCTGAAACAAAACCGACCTGAAAAGAACCCGACCTGAAACGAAACTGACCTGAAACGAACCCGACCTAAAACGAAACCGACCTGAAATGAACCCGACCTGAAACGAAACCGACCTGAAACGAAACCGACCTGAAATGAACCCGACCTGAAACGAAACCGACCTGAAATGAACCCGACCTGAAACGAAACCGACCTGAAATCAGCCTGTCAATTAACCGTTTTGGCCCGACCTGAAATGAACCGACCTGAAATGAACCCGACCTGAAAGGAACCCGACCCGAAATGAACCCGACCTGAATTGAACCCGACCTGAAATGAACCCGACCCGAAATGAACCCGAACCCGAACCGAATCGAGTCAAAACAAAAAATGACCCGAAATGACCTGTAACCGATTTGACCCGACCTGACAGAGCCCGACCTGAAACCCAACTGTTGACCTGTTTTTACATCCCTAGGCATAAAGCATAACATCAAGCTACAAGGCTGGCTCATACCAATACCATTTGATCTTTTTTTTTTCTTGTCGTGCCTCACATGGTTGCAATGTGAATAAACATTTACTCCTCTGTTTTTGGTATAACATTGTTTCAGGTTACTGTGCTTACAATATATTTGTTCCTCTATGGATGTTTGTATTTGGTTATGAGTGGAATGGAAAAAGAGATTCTGGAGAATTCAATCATGAATCAGAACAAGTCCCTAGAAGCGGCTTTAGTTCCTCAGTCACTCTTTCAAATGGGTTTGTTGTTGGTCCTGCCTATGCTAATGGAAATTAGCTTGGAGAAAGGGTTTCGCACTGCTCTGGCAGACTTTATCATCATGCAGCTGCAGCTAGCCTCTGTATTCTTTACGTTTCAGCTTGGAACAAAAGCCCATTATTTTGGAAGAACAATCTTGCATGGAGGTTCTAAATATCGAGCTACTGTGCGCGGATTTGTTGTTTTTCATGCCAAGTTTGCTGAAAACTATAGGTTGTACTCACGAAGTCATTTTGTGAAAGGATTTGAGCTTGGTATACTACTGGTCATATACGAAGTTTATGGCGTATCATATCGCAGTTCAAGTATTTATTTGTTTATTACCTGCTCAATCTGGTTCTTGGTTGGATCCTAGCTATTTGCTCCCTTTGTCTTTAACCTTTCTGGCTTTGACTGGCAAAAGACGGTGGATGATTGGACAGATTGGAAGCGCTGGATGGGATTTCGGGGAGGTATTGGTATTCAGCCTGCAAAATGTTGGGAATCATGGTGGGAAAGAGAACATGAGCACCTTAAATACACAAATATACGAGGAATGGTGCTTGAGATTATTCTTGCACTTCGTTTCTTTGTCTATCAATATGGAATTGTCTACCATCTTAATATTGCTCATCACAGTAGGAGTTGGCGGGTAAATTATGCTATTTTAACTAATATAGTTTTTGAAGACATTTGCACGGGTCTTCTTGTTTAGGATTGTGTGGAGAGAAAAAAATGGATTAAATTGATAGAATTTTGAAATGTTAAGGGTCATTTTTTTTGAATTAGGGCAAAGTTAAACAAAGTGTAAAAGTTGAGGACTAAATGTGTTATTATGCCAATTTTTGTTAACTGCCACGTCACCAGCCGTTAAATTTTTAACGGCACTGGATCAATTTGTTATTTTTTTTAAGTCAGGAGACCAGTTTGTAACTTCTGATAGTCGGGGGATGCAAAAGATAATTGGAGCATAGTCGGGGGACTATTTATGTAGTTTACCCTATTTTTAAATAGCTATATTAAATATATTTAAACTTTAAAGTTAAAATCTCAAAAATCTAAAATATTAATTATGGCCCGCTAAAACTTTATTAATTTTTAATTAATGAGAGCCAACAACTAGTTTAATGATTCTAATGAAAAAAATGTCATCTTATAAGACTTGTGTTTAAACACCTAGGTATGCAATACATATGCATTGTCAAAAAGATTAAAAAATACGAGTACATAAGACATCTTAAATTATATTTAATTGAATAATAATTATTTGAGATAATTAAATAAAATTAAATGATAATTTTGTGTAAATTAGATCTAAATTTTTTTAGGGTAAACTACTTCAATGACCACCGAACTAATTGGGGTACTTATTTTGACCATCGAACTACCGGACTCGTCAATCAAACCATCAAATTTATTAAATTGGCCTATTTTGACCGTCACCGTAAAATAATTAATGGAGGGGTGACGAAGAGGTGACATGGCAGTTAATGAAAATTTATAAAATTACATATTTAGTCATTGTTATTGACCTATTATATCAATTTGGTCCTAATTTTAATTTAATTTAATTAACCAACCAATCAAATGGCGACAAATGTCCTGTCTATTTTTAAGTTTTGATTTATTTAATTTAATAGATTTAATCAACCAACCAGATGGTGACACATGTAACCATCTGATTGGCTGTAAAGTGTAACACCCGAGTTTGGAGGTCGGGTGAAAATAATATTAAAATAATATTTCGGGTTTTCCCTTTTCGTTTTAAAAATTTATTTAATATGTTGGATCCAATTTTAATTTGAAACCCAAAATTTCCATGGATTTTGGAATAGTGGATGATGGTCATCGCATTAATGGCATTCTTGTAATTTCAAGGCCTTTGAAAAATAAAACTCATTTTCATTTAAAACACCCATTTAACTCATCTTCTTCCCCCTCTTCAAACTTTTCCCACGACAAAAACCCCTTCCCCATTGGAGTTACTATTCCATTATCCTTCTTGCTTGTTGTTGGATATTTTTCAAAGGTAAACCCATTTTTGGCTTGTCCTTATCATTCTCTACAAGTTCATACCTTTATTTTTGTAAAAGCTCATGGTTTTTACATTTTGAGATTTTGGGGTTTTAGATTAAAAATGTCATCTTTATCAACTTTAACTTAAGATTTTGATTTGTGGATGTTATATAAGTTGTTTACTATCTAAAAGGTCCAACATACTCGGTTTTTACTTGGTTTTATGTTGATTCCCGAAATTGGGTTTTATGGAGGTTTTAGAGAGTTCAAAGGTTGAGTTTTAGGGGTGTTTGATGTGGGAAATTGTTGGCTGATGGTTGGTTGTTAGTTAAGGGTTGTTTTTGAAGCTTTTGGTAGTGTTAAAGGTGTTTGAATCAATGGTTTTTGGCTGTGCTTTAGGGCTGCTCGGGAATGAGGATTTTGGGGTTGTCTTTAGCTTGAAATCATGTGTTTTGTGCTTGATTTGTGTTCCAGGTTGCTACATTGATTTGTGGACTGATTTGTAGTTGTTTTGTTTGTGTTGGGACGGTTAGAAGCAAGGAATTGTGTTGGTGAAGCCTCGAGATCGAATCCGGAACCGTTGGGAGCTTGATCGGCTAGAGTGGTTGAGCTTGGATTAGTCGGTGAGTGGTTAATGATTTCAACTTGGTTTAAATTGGTTTTCAAACGTCGGTTCAAGCATGTGGACCTAGGTTGGACTTGGTAAATCCACCTAGAGTTGGGATTAGATTGGTAGTCTAATCCCAAGCTTTAGTTAGAGACTTTGGTTGAACTTTAAATGTTGAGTATGTCTCATGTTTAATTGTGGTTATTGTGGTTGTGTATAATGTGTTATATATGTGTGTTGAGGCATGATATTTGATGCATTGTTATATGTATGTGGTTATGGAATGTGGTTGTGCATGATGGTAAATCATGGTGAATATGTGCTAAGCACGGAAATTGGTAAGAAAATTGTGTTGTGAAAGGTTGTGAAATGTGTTAGTATTGGCACTAGTATGCTTGGGTACAATGATCGATCATTAGGATGTTTAGTTTGCACACGGGAGTCTAAATGCGTGCGTGGTCTTGGTGATGGTAGTCATCAAGATGGAGTACGGGTTCGCCCGGAAATCTTCATGTATATGTTAGTCGGTGATGAGTGGAATCCCATCGACGGGGCGTGAGGATGAGTGGAATCCCCTCCACGAGAAACAGTGATGCGTGTAATCCCACCGTAAGGTAAATGTTGAGTTGTTGGATGTGAGTTCCAACGGTTATCCGTGTATTCGGGTCATAGCTAGGTGTTAATACGGATTGTGGAATGTGTTGCTAATATGTTGGATACTTGTATTTCCATGTGTTGAGTTTATGAATTGTTGAGCATGGCATGATGTTGAGATTATGTTCATGCATCATTTATATTCTGGCTCATGCGGTTCAAAGGTAAGAACTCATGCATTCTACCTTGGTTGTGTTGCTCGTGCTTGGACCATGCATTGTCGAGGTTTGTTTTATGAGCTTACCCTCACTAAGCTTTATGCTTACGCTCTTTTTTGTTCGACAATGCAGATCTATAGTCCGTGGGTTGCTTGTGCAAGGAGAGGGCCTCCAAGTGTGCTAGTAGAGCTTTTGCTATCCTCAAGTATGAACTATTTAAAGTTATGTATGTAATAGACAAGCAATGGGATTTGAGCTTTTGTTGTATGTTGATGTTATGTGTTAGGAGCATGTTTAGACTCCTTAATATGTTGATGTTAGTATGGCTTGTGGATGCCATGTCTTGTTTTGTAAACCATGCTGTATTGCTTACCTTGGATGCTTATGTGGTTGTTGGCTCTAAGGCATGAAATCCTTTAAATGCTACGTATGAATCTTTTGTTGAATTGATGCTTCTCTTATTGTATGGCTTTTAAATGTATGTTGAGTGCTAAGCATGCTTGTTATAGGGTGCCTTGCATCTAGAGTTAATGCATGTTGGTTGCGGGAGGTCTTAGTTGGTGTTTGGGGCAGCCTTGTGCCATAAACCAGCTAAAACTAGTCTGCTCGCAGCAGGCGTATCTAAATGGTTGGTCTCGTTTCGATACGGTCCTCTTGTTTCTGGCCAGGCGTTTCGATACGCGGGAGGGGCGTTTCGATACAATTTTGCTACTGGAAATCTGAGATTTTGACGAGAAATTGAGGGTATCGAAATGGTCCTAGGCGTTTCGGAACGGTCTTCATAGCGTTGACCACGAGAAGTTGACCGTTGAGGGCGTATCGATACGGTCCACCACCGTTTCGATACGGTCTCCTCGGGTTGACTCTGGCCAGATGACCTAGTCAAGGCGTATCGATACACTCTTAGTGTGTATCGATACGGCCTGCAGTTTAAGTTAAAATGGGCTGTTTTTGGTATGTTGTTTGGGTTGATCGCCTCGCTTGTTGCCTCCGCTGTTGTTGTTTCACATAGGACATAATAATGCATCTAGACAAGATAATAAAAAAAGGAAAAAGTTTTCTAGGGTCGGTAACCGAAGTGGAGCCTTAGCGGGTTTCGCCTCGGTTATCCCCGTGTGGCCCGCTCAGACCGGTCAGTCGCCCGGACCGGGACGAGGGGGTTACACTTGTTGGTATCAGAGCCTGAGGTTTCCGAGACCTTGGGCAGGTAAGTGAGGTAAGTTAAGTTCTTGAATTGTAATTGTACGGTGTTTGCTTGCCATGTAAGCATGTTTGCTTGTTTAACAAGTATGCTTTGGTGTTTGCTTTTTTGATCGTGTATGTATGTTGTTTGAAGCATGTTGAGTAGAGTCTCATTGCTTCTATTACATCGAAAAAATGAATTTTGAGTGAGGGAACATACTTGAGCCATTTGGACCCTTGCCCTTGCTAACCCTATGTCTGTATGTTGTTGTTGTTGTGTTGTAGTTGTTATCTGTGAGCGCGTATGTCGAGGCCTAGAGGTAGACCGAGGATGGTTCGTCAGGAACCTCGTGTTGCGGCTTCTGTAGATGAGCCGGTGGCTGGAGTAGAGGCTCCTGTGGAAGAGCCTACTGTTGGAGTTGGAGCTCCACCACCACCACCACCTCCTCTGCCTGGTGAGGGAGGCGAGGCTGGAGTTGAGGGAGCGGGACCTCAGGTTGGTCAGGGTGGCCAAGGTCCTGCGAGGATAGACATGGCTCCGCTAGTTCAAGCTATAGCGGGAGCGTTTCAGGCTGCAGTTGCCGGAGCTCAGAATGTAGCTCAGCCGAGAGGTGATGATGTTAGCTTACCCTTAGAAAGGCTTCGTAGCCTAGGAGCTGATGAGTTCAGGGGATCTACGCCTGAGAGATCAGAGTTTTGGTTGGAGAAGACAGTCCGCATTCTAGCTCAGATGGGATGTGTTGGTGCTCGTAAGTTGGGTTGTGTAGTTTCGTTGCTTCAGGGTGATGCCTACACCTGGTGGGTCACCATTACTTCCGGTATGCCTGAGGCCGAGATCAGTTGGAACTTCTTTGAGTCTGCCTTCAGGAAGAGGTATTTGGGGCCGAGATATCTGGATGAGAAGAAGCAGGAGTTTATGGCTCTTGTTCAGGGAGACGCATCAGTGACTGGTTATGAGATTCGCTTTGTCCGAATGAGTTAGTATGCTCCAGAGTTGGTTCCCACTGAGAGGGAATGTTGTGATCGGTTCATATATGAGCTTTATGAGGAAGTTAAGATGTACACCTTAGCCACAAATTATTCTGATTTTGATGTCTTGGTCGCTAGGGCCAAGGACATCGAATTACACAAATGTGATAGCAGGTAATTTTGAGTTACAGTCCATGTCTTTGCTTTCCTTAGTTGATTCGGGATCTACGCATTCTTACATTTTGAGTGAGCATGCAAAGAAGTTAGACATACCTGTTGAGATTTTAGACGTAGGGATGCCTGTGACTAGTTCCTTCGGTGAGACAATTGTAGTTAGACGGATGTATATGAGGTGTCCGTTGAAGATTCAGGGTCATGTATTTTCTGTTGATATGATGGAACTTTCGTTCTATGGTTTTGATATTATTTTGGGTATGGATTGGTTGGTTGAGCACGAAGCTAGTGTAGATTTTGAGACGAAGAGAATTTCGTTGAAGCTTTCCGATGACTACGAGGTAGTGGTAGTAGGCGAGAACGTTAAGTTCTTGTCGAATGTTGTGTCAGTTGAAGGTATCCGTGTTGATCCGACGAAGATTGAAGCTATTGTTGGGTGGAAACAACCTAAGTCAGTGACTGAGATTAGGAGTTTCCTAGGACTAGCCGGTTACTATAGGAGGTTCGTTGATGGTTTCTCTAGAGTAGCTGCTCCGTTGACTAATTTGTTGCAAAAAGGAGTTAAGTTTGAGTGGTTAGATGTGAGACAGAAGGTATTTGAGAAATTGAAAGAAGCTTTGACGAATGCTCTAGTGTTAGTACAACCAGTTTCAGGGAAAAAGTTCGCGATCTATAACGATGCTTCCTACGTAGGTTTAGGGTGTGTTCTGATGCAAGAAATGAGAGTTGTTGCTTATGCTTCGAGACAGTTGAAGGTGCACGAGAAGAACTATCCTACGCATGACATTGAGTTGGCAGCAGTTGTGTTTGCGTTGAAGATTTGGCGTCACTACTTGTACGGTGAGAAGTGCACGGTTTACACTGATCATAAAAGCTTAAAGTATTTGATGACTTAGAGAGAGTTGAATTTGAGACAGAGAAGGTGGCTTGAACTGTTGAAGGACTATGATTTGACTATCGAGTACCATCCGTGTAAGGCAAATGTAGTAGCCGATGCGTTGAGCAGAAAAGTTGTAGTTGAGTTGCGAGCTATGTTTGCTAGATTGAGTGTATCAGGGGATGGTGGTTTGATTACCGAGTTGCAAGTGAAGCCTTCTTTGATTCAGATGATTAGAGAGAAATAGTTGCAAGATGTGTCTTTAGTTTCTCATGTTCAGGACATAGCCGAAGGTAGGCTGACCGAGTATAGTTTCAGTGATGAGAATGTGTTGTGTTTCAGAGACAGAGTTTTAGTACCTGAAGATGTTGAATTGAGACGTGTGATTCTGAGCGAAGCACATTCGAGTCCTTTTTCTATGTATTCGGGTAGTACTAAAATGTACCGAGATCTGAAGTGTGATTATTTCTGGGTTGGTTTGAAGAAGGATGTAGCCGAGTATGTGAGCCGTTGCATGGTTTGTTAGAGAGTAAAGGCAGAACATCAGGTTCCTTCAGGTTTGTTACATCCTTTGAAGATTCCGAAATGAAAATGGGAAAGAATCACTATGGACTTTGTGTCAGGGTTGCTGTTGTCTCATTCGAAGAAGAATTCTGTTTGGGTGATAGTTGATAGATTCACTAAGTGTGCCCATTTCTTAGTAGTGAACACCACATATTCTTTAGATAAGTTGGCAAATTTGTATATCCACGAGATTGTGAGACTTCATGGAGTTCCGAACTCTATTGTATCAGACAGAGATTCAAGGTTCACAGCGAGGTTCTGGAGTTGTTTGCATAGTGCCTTAGGTAGTCATTTTCATTTCAGTACTTCGTATCATCCGCAGTCAGATGGATAGTCAGAGCGAGTGATACAGATTTTAGAGGATATGTTTCGTTGTTGTGTAATTGACTTCCAGGGTTCTTGGGAGAAGCATTTACCCTTAGTTGAGTTTGCTTACAACAACAGTTATCAGGCTAGTATACAGATGGCTCCTTATGAGGCATTGTATGGTAGACGATGTAGGACTCCGATCTGTTGGGCTGAAACGGGTCAGAAACTTTTACCTATGCCAGATTTGCTTAAGGGGACTACTGAAAAAGTGAAATTGATTTGTGACCGTTTGAAAGCAGCTTCCGATCCTCAGAAATCTTACGCAGATTTGAAGAGAAAAGAGATTGAGTTTTCAGTGGGTGAGAAGGTGTTTCTGAAAGTATCTCCGTGGAAGAAGGTAATGCGATTTGGCCGGAAAGGCAAGTTGAGTCTGAGGTTTATCGGTCCGTATGAGATAGTTGAGCGGATTGGGCCAGTAGCTTACCGTTTGAGATTGCCTTCAGAGTTAGAGAAGATCCATGATGTTTTCCATGTGTCGATGCTTAGGAGATATAAATCAGATCCGTCTCATGTTATGCCTATTGAGGAGATAGAACTGAATCCGGATTTGTCCTACAATGAAGAACTAGTTGAGATACTTGCTTCTGATAGCAAGGTGTTGCATGGCAAGACCATAGAGTTGGTCAAGGTGTTGTGGAGACATAGAGGTGTGGAAGAGGCCACGTGGGAGAGGAAAGCTGATATACTTGAGCAGTTTCCGTACGTGTTTCCGTCAGGTAATTTCGGGGACGGAATTCCTTAAGTGGGAGAGAGTTGTAACACCCGGGTTTGGGGGTCGGGTGAAAATAATATTAAAATAATGTTTCGGGTTTTCCCTTTTTGTTTTAAAAATTCATTTAATATGTTGGATCCAATTTTAATTTGAAACCCAAAATTTCCATGGATTTTGGAATAGTGGAGGATGACCATCTCATTAATGGCATTCTTGTAATTTCAAGGCCTTTGAAAAATAAAACTCATTTTTATTTAAAACACCCATTTAACTCATCTTCTTCCCCCTCTTCAAACTTTTCCCACGACAAAAACCCCTTCCCCATTGGAGTTACTATTCCATCATCCTTCTTGATTGTTGTTGGAGATTTTTCAAAGGTAAACCCATTTTTGGCTTGTCCTTATCATTCTCTACAAGTTCATACATTTATTTTCGTAAAAGCTCATGTTTTTTACATTTCGAGATTTTGGGGTTTTATATTAAAAATGTCATCTTTATCAACTTTAACTTAAGATTTTGATTTGTAGATGTTATATAAGTTGTTTACTATCTAAAATGTCCAACATACTCGATTTTTACTTGGTTTTATGTTGATTCCCGAAATTGGGTTTTAGGGAGGTTTTAGAGAGTTCAAAGGTTGAGTTTTAGGGGTGTTTGATGTGGGAAATTGTTGGCTGATGGTTGGTTGTTAGTTAAGGGTTGTTTTGGAAGCTTTTGGGAGTGTTAAAGGTGTTTGAATCAATGGTTTTTGGCTGTGCTTTAGGGCTGCTCGGGAATGAGGATTTTGAGGTTGTCTTTAGCTTGAAATCACGTGTTTTGTGCTTGGTTTGTGTTCCGGGTTGCTACATTGATTTGTGGACTGATTTGTAGTTGTTTTGTTTGTGTTGGGACGGTTAGAAGCAAGGAATTGTGTTGATGAAGCCTCGGGATCGATCCGGAACCGTTGAGAGCTTGATCGGCTAGAGTGGTTGAGCTCGGATTAGTCGGTGAGTGGTTAATGATTTTAACTTGGTTTAAATTGGTTTTCAAACGTCGGTTCAAGCATGTGGACCTAGGTTGGACTTGGTAAATCCACCTAGAGTTGGGATTAGATTGGTAGTCTAATCCCAAGCTTTAGTTAGAGACTTTGGTTGAACTTTAAATGTTGAGTATGCCTCATGTTTAATTGTGGTTATTGTGGTTGTGTATAATGTGTTATACATGTGTGTTGAGGCATGATATTTGATGCATTGTTATATGCATGTGGTTATGGAATGTGGTTGTGCATGATGGTAAATCATGGTGAATACGTGCTAAGCACGGAAATTGGTAAGAAAATTGTATTGTGAAAGGTTGTGAAATGTGTTAGTATTGGCACTAGTATGCTTGAGTACAATGATCGATCATTAAGATGTTTAGTGTGCACACGAGAGTCTAAATGCGCGCGTGGTCTTGGTGATGGTAGTCATCAAGATGGAGTACGGGTTCGCCCGAAAATCTTCATATATATGTTAGTCGGTGATGAGTGGAATCCCATCGACGGGGCGTGAGGATGAGTGTAATCCCCTCCGCGAGAAACGGTGATGAGTGTAATCCCACTGTAAGGTAAATGTTGAGTTGTTGGATGTGAGTTCCAACGGTTATCCGTGTATTCGGGTCATAGCTAGGTGTCAATACGGATTGTGGAATGTGTTGCTAATATGTTGGATACATGTATTTCCATGTGTTGAGTTTATGAATTGTTGAGCATGACATGATGTTGAGATTATGTTCATGCATCATTTATATTCTGGCTCATGCGGTTCAAAGGTAAGAACTCATGTATTCTACCTTGGTTGTGTTGCTCGTGCTTGGATCCTGCGTTGTCGAGGTTTGTTTTATGAGCTTACCCTCACTAAGCTTTATTCTTACGCTCTCTTTTATTCGACAATGCAGATCTATAGTCTGTGGGTTGCTTGTGCAAGGAGAGGGCCTCCAAGTGTGCCAGTAGAGCTTTCGCTAGCCTCAAGTATGAACTATTTAAAGTTATGGATGTAATAGACAAGCAATGGGATTTGAGCTTTTGTTGTACGTTGATGTTATGTGTTAGGAGCATGTTTAGACTCCTTAATATGTTGATGTTAGTATGGCTTGTGGATGCCATGTCTTGTTTTGTAAACCATGCTTTATTGCTTACCTTGGATGCTTATGTGGTTGTTGGCTCTAAGGCATGAAATCCTTTAAATGCTATGTATGAATCCTTTGTTGAATTGATGCTTCTCTTATTGTATGACTTTTAAATGTATGTTGAGTGCTAAGCATGCTTGTTATAGGTTGCCTTGCATCTAGAGTTAATGCATGTTGGTTGCGGGAGCTCCTAAAACACGTAGCATTTCCCATTGCTAGACTACTACATTATTTAATAAACCATACTTGAGCAAACTACCACACGCTTGGACGCCCTTTTCCTGCTCCTTGCTAACTCCAAGCTAAAGATCTGCATTGTCGGAAAAAGGAGAGCGTAAGCATAAAGCTTAGTGAGCAGAGCTCTAAAACATAACAACAACAATGCAGAGTTCAAAGCTTCCTTTAAAAGTAAAGGCCAACACATACAAGTCATCCAACAACCTAATCCATTTACTAACATACAAGTTCAACCAAAGGTCAACAACATAGACATTTCACTTCATGGTATGCACAAACATAACCAAACTTACACATACGGTGGGACTACACATCACCGTTTTAACTAGTGGATTTCCAATGGGACTACACATCAAAGTACTATCCCACTAATCACTACCGGTGGGACTACACATCACCGGAGCAACGACAACACACGTAATTTACACAAACACAACCAGCATACAAGTACAGTGGGACTACACATCACCGTTTCAACTAGTGGGTTTCCAATGGGACTACACATCAAATGAATACCCAACCAGTGACTACCGGTGGGACTACACATCACCAGAGTCTTATACTTTTGCTACCGGCGGGACTACACATCACCGGAGCAACGACAACCATGCAACACAACACACAAATCACCATCACACAACATGTACTCACTATATCATGCACAACCACACAAGCTGCAACAAAATCCACAACTAGGCACCAAATTGCTACAATCAACCTTAACAAACACAAATGGTCTTACTCACCATTTCCGTGCACAACCTGTACCAACTTACACTTATCTTACAAGGCATATAAACAACACCATAATTACCATCACACATAAGTAATGAAAACAAACGGTAAAAGGGGAAATTAAAGAGGCAATTCACAACAACTTACTCTTGAATTTAAACTTGACTTTTCAAGCCCAAACAAAACTCTTCAAAACCAACTTTGAACCAAAACGATACTTGAAAACATTTTCACATCCACATGCTTAAACCAACTTTTGAAATCAATTTAAAACATTAACCACTCACCTCACTTCCTTAAGCAAATCAAGCAAAGCCGACTCAAACCTCCATGACTTCTGATATCGATCCCGAGACTTTACCAACGATATTCCTTGCTCCTAATCATTTCAACACAAGTAAATTAACCTCAAATCAGTCCACAACACAACGTAGCAAACCCGGAATGAAATTCAAACATCAACCACTTGTTCTTCAAACCAAGAACAACCCCTAAAAAGCCATTCCCGAGCAGCCCTTTAGCACAGTCCAAAACCGATGATTCCAACACATTTAACACTTCCAATTGCTTCCAAAACGACCCCCAACCAATACCCTAACATCAACCCTCAATTTCCAACACAAACCACACCCAAAACTCAACTAAAAACCCTCCTAAAAACCCTCCAAAACACAAAACCGGGAAACTTAACAAAACTCTTTAAAAATCATATATATTGAACCGTTTGGTTCATAAACTTCATATCTATCACTGTTAAATCAAAATCTCAAGTTAAACACCATAAAACTACCATTTCTATTCAAATCTCCCAAAAATCCAAATTCTAAAACATGGATGAAAATGAAAACTACTTGTACTTTTGAAGAGAGGAAGTTGAGAGCAAGTCAAAAACGTAATTACCTTTCAAAACCGAGCCAAAACGAGTTAGAAAGGAGATGAAATAGTATTTGTAAAGGGAGAGATGTTTTTGGCGTTGGAATGAAATGGAAGGGAGAGGAAGAAGATGATGAATCATCCTTTATTTTATAATTGTTTAAATTTAATGTTCAAAGACCAAAATGCCCTTAGAGAAAAAGGGAAACCACAATAGGTGTCATCCATGGCTTTTGGGCTCAATTTAAAATTGGTCCAAATCTTAAAACCCGAGGCCCAAACCATTACTTTATTAAATAAAATATTAGAATCGAAACCCGAGACAATACTAAAATATTATTTTCACCTAGCCCCTAAACCCGGGCGTTACACCGTTGCAGTCTGATGCAGCACCCGTATCGAAACGCTCTTTGCCGTTTTGAAACACCCGTATCGAAACGCCTTTCCCCGTATTGAAACGATCTGTATTTAAATGTTAGTTGGGAAATAGCCGTTGGGGTTTATGACCGTTGTGGTCGATGGCACGTAGGCGTATCGAAACGGCATAGCCCGTATCGAAACGCTTGGCAAAAATCCTCTTCCAGAAAAGACCCGTTTCGAAACCCGTTTCGAAACGTTTTGTCATTGGAAGACCCCGTATCGAAACACCTAGGGGTGTTTCGAAACGCCTGGAAGGTTTTGTTTAGTTTGGCTTTGAAAACATGTAAAAAACCTTTGAAAATATCCCCTAAACATAGTTTCAAGTTATTTGGACTTTAGAAATAGTTTTGAATTCTTTTTAACTTAGTCCAAAATATTTTTCAATTATTATATCAAAACATTAGTTCTACAATTTTATTCCACACCAAGCACATGGAAAACTATTGCTCCAGCCACTGAGATAAATTCACTGATATGATATAGGATACTAACACAATTTATTAAACAATTATTTTGTTGGTAAAAACTAAAGAAAATTTAAAGAAGAAAGAAAAAATTGTAAAGAGGTTCAAACCGGGGACCAAGGCAAGTAAATCTCATGTCTTTACCACTGCGCCAAACTACTTTTAGTGATATATACTGCACACTTTTATATACATATCTTATAATGCAGTTAGGAAAAAAATAAAAATATTTGAATTTTTTTTCATATTTACAATTAATTAAATATTTATTACAATATTACATATTCGATTTAAAAAATATTTGATTTAAAATATTAAATCAAATTTTCAAATATTTTTTTCATATTTAAATTAAATCGAATAATTATTAAAATATTCGATTTAAAAAACATTCGGTTTAAAAAATATTTGATTTAAAAGAAAAGAAATTTGATTTAATTTAAATATGAAAAAATATTCAAATATTATAAATCAAATATTTTTTAAATTAATTATTTAATAATTTTTAGATTTAAATTAAATCGAATGTTTGTTTAATTATACACATTTCAAGTGATCTAGGTTCGAGTCTCCTTTCAACTATTTTTACTTCCTTTTCCTAACTGCATTATAAGATATGTATATAAAAGTGTGCAGTATATATTAGTAAGAGTTACTTGGCGCAGTGGTAACATCATAGTATTTACTTGCTTTAGTCCCAGGTTTGAACCCCTAAATTGTATTAGTATTCTATATTAGATTAGTGAACTTGGCTTAGCCGTTAGAGTAATGGTTCCCATGCACTTGGCATGGGATGAAATTCCCATAAGAGCATCTCCTTTCTATTTTATTTTTTCACATTCTTTATGGCCAATCAGATGGTGACACGTGTCACCATCTGATTGGTTGATTAAATGAGACATGTGTCGTCATTTGATTGGTTGGTTAATTTTATTTAATTAAATTAAAATTAAGACCAAATTGATATAATAGTTAAATAACAATGACTAAATGTATAATTTTTATAGTTTTTTGTTAACTATCATGTCACTCTTTTCTTAATTTTTTAACAGCAATGGTTAAAATAGGTCAATTTAATAAGTTTAATGATCTGATTAACGAGTTCAATAGTCAAAATAAGTATCCAATTAATTTGGTGGCCACTGTTGTAGTTTACCCAAACTTTTATTACATACCTATTTTTTATGGATTTTGCTATTGACAGCCCTAAGGGCTGTCAATAAGAACTCTATAAATTCTTATAATTAATGCTTGTTTTGCTTTGTAATTAATGTTTGTTTTGCTTTATAATAAATGGTTGTTTTGCTTTGTAATGAAATCTAGTAAAATGTAATTAAATACATTCCTAAAAAATCATGTTTAATTAATTTTAGGTTGTTTAATGTAATTAATACTCACTTAAAATAATTTATTGTTTAGGGTTTAGGGTTTGGATTTAGGGTTAGGGTTTATGGCTTATGATTTAAGTTTTAGAGTTTGATGTTTAGGGTTTAGGGATTATGGATTATGGTTTAGGGATTAGTGTTTGAGTTCAGGGTTCAGGGTTTATGGCTTATGGTTTAAGTTTTAGGGTTTGATGTTTAGGGTTTAGGGTTTGGGTTTGAGGTTTCAGGTTTATAATTTAGGGTTTAAGTTTGAGGTTTGGAGTTTGAATTTAAGGTTTTATTATTTAATTAAATTAAAAAATTTAAATTAATAAAACAAAACTTTTAGGAATGTAATTAATTACTTTATACTATATTTTTTTAAAAAAATTAATAAACATTAATTACAAGAATCTATAGTATTCTTATTGACAGCCTTAAGCTGTCAATAGCATAACCCATTTTTTATTGGGGGATTGCACAGAAAGGAGGCAATTTTTGGCTAATAAGCCACTTTTGGGATGAATTTTAGGGATATAGGGTTCTTTTGTCGAAATTTGGCAAAATAGGCCAAAAGCCACAGTGCCACATGGACCATGCCACCTGCTGCCGGCGACGTCTGGACAACGCCACCTCCTGCTGGCGAGGTACTGTTGGAGGCAGGCTTGGCAGCGTGGGCGGCTCAGCTCCTCAGCTCCCTGACGTGCCTGCATGGCACATGCATGAACAGCACCTCGCCATTTGCAAATGGCGAGGTGCTGTTCATGCATGTGCCATGCAGGCACGTCAGGCTTTATCCATGTGCATTTGTCATGCATTTGCAGATAGGGTTAGGGTCAGAGATAGGGATGGTTTTAGGGTATAGGGTTAGGGTCAGAGATGGGGGTCGTATTTGAAAATTATATATATATATATATATATTTAACATAATATTTAAATTTAAATTTTTTAATAAACAAAATATAAAAAAATCATTGAATTCAGATTGTACCGATTGACCGGAACAATTTACAAACCAATTTTGCACACCCTAATTTAATTTTAAAATTAAAATATGCCATGCATTTGCAGATAGGGTTGGCTTTAGGGTTAGGGTCAGAGATAGGGATGGGTTTAGGGTATAGGGTTTAGTAGTTGGTTATAATATGATTTTTATATAGTATTTGAAATTATTGTAAATATTTTCAAATGTTTTAAGAAAGATACTAAGATGGGGGGTCGTATTTGAAAATTATATATATATATATATTTAACATATTATTAAAATTTAAATTTTTTAATAAACAAAGTAAAAAAAAATCATTAAATGCAGATTGTACCGAATATTTCGGTTAACCGAATAGACGGACGTGCCTAAACCCTATTTAATTTACCGTACATACACTAGCCTGACTTGCCAGTATGTAGGGGACATGCAAAGCAAAAGGCGATGGCGGAACTTAAAAGAAATATTTCGGGTTCGCAACCTATTGATTGAATACGAAAATTAAAAAAAAAATACATAAATATCAAAATGCAATCGAAATTAAAAGAAATACATATACCATTAAATATTCCGGGCTCACAAATTACAAATAAATAAAATTAAAACAAAACCCTATTTTCGCGTCCTCCCCCTCCTAGTGGATAATTCTTGCCGGTGTAGAGGGCCTGTTTGTGAGTACCGCGGAGCAGGTTGAACCTGTCTACGAGCTCTTGGACTACGAGCTATTGGATTAGGAGCCAGCTCATCGTCATCGAAGAATTGCTCATCCGTTATTTGCATAGTATGTGGTGTAGCAAATATTTCTTCAGGATTAAATGATGGGCTGCTAATGGTAGTTGTTGACAACCTAGATGCCATACTACCAACACCAAAACCTTCCCCATATACATATGATTGAGGATGCTGAAATTGTGGTACGTATCCTTCATCATCATTGTAAGCCGGCTGAGAAGATGAGCTACCACCGGTTGCAAAATTAAAAGGTGATTGCTGCGGAACATGACCAAATCCAAATGTTTGATGACTTTGTTAAAATGGGGTTTGTTCCGAAACATTACCAAATGGTGGTTGCTCCCAATAATTACTGCTTACATGTCTCGGGGGGGAGTCAGATCGCGCCCACGAAGAAGTCCAACCTCGGTTGGTTGCTCCCGAAATTCCTTCCAAGTTTGGTTCGTCTGTTGATTGCTGAGAGCTCTGACCAAACTCGGTTGAGAGGCGAACCTGTCTTGAGCAATGCGGGTTTTCAAGCCATCTATTTGCATCTTCGACAGATGCTATAAACGGTTTCCCATTTGTCGAAAACCATGAATAGTATTCTGTATTAAATTCAAAATCGCTGGCTTGAATTGGACTCAAATCATTAGCCCACCGCTCCCATCTTTCCTCCCACAATTCAATGAAATCGGCTTGCTTCACAATCCAATTCTCATTGAATCTACCTCTATGAACGGTGTGAATTTTTTCTCGTGGAGCTCTTGGAATGGGTTGATGGAAGTTAAACTGCCTCAACACTCTGTCAGCACATTGAAACTCAACAATAGAAAAATGGATCAAAGGCACAATCGCACCCCAGAATCCTGCACATTCAAGCACATTAGGTGGTAGGCAAGCCCTGACGTCGTCATTCGCGTACGACTGCCAAATAAACTGTAAAAAAATTATTAATATGAATTCATTCACAATGAAATATATAATTTTTCTTTGAAAATTAAAATGTACAATATACAAAATAAGAACAAATAATAAATTAAATTATATTAAATGAGAACAATTAATATATTAAAATAAATTAATTCAGATACCAGATCTTTTCCTATTGTTTGGATCTTTAATCTCGTCTCTCTGACAGTGTTGTGAACCACTCCCGCATTCTTCAACGGATGCCTCCATCTGTAAAGATATATTGAAATTATATTTCGAAGTCATTGAATATAAATTTTATATCAATAAATATTTATATACAACTGCAATCACATTATTACCTTCCAGCAAGCGGAAACTCCATATCTACCGGTACAGAAAAAATGGGCGTTAGATAAGGCAGCCTGTACCACGCCCAGGACTGCAGTAATACTTGACATCCACCCATATCTGAATTTGCCTTTTCACCATGCATAATTATGACCTTGCACATTTCATGGTACAAAAATGCTAATACTGCAGAGCCCCAACTATATGTAGCAGATGTGTCCAAATTACCCAAGAACTGCAGGTATTGTGTGTGAACCATATTACCAGATGTATCTGGCATCAACACACCACCAATAAGTTGCAGTATATAAGCTCGAGCTGCACACTCAAGTTCTTGATGACCAGATTCATCGGTCACAATAAATTCTTACTGCAACCATGATACTCTGACGCGTAGCCCGTCCACACAGCTCTGAGGAGGAGCTTTGCCCAGGTATTGCATGCAAAGCTCATATGTATTGTAATTATTTTGTCCAACCAATGGTGTCCCATTTGTTGGAATACCAAGTTGTACCGCAACATCCTTGTAACACCCGGGTTTGGGGGCCGGGAGAAAATAATATTAAAATATTGTTTTCGGGTTTCGGTTTTTAAAATTAAAATAATAAATTAATATTTGGGTTTCGCATTCTCAAAACGAATTATTTTATGTTGGACTTAAGTTGTTTTGGAATCAATTTCATGGATTTTAAACATGGATGAGATATGCCATCTCATTAAGGGCAAAGGTGTAATTAAAGGGTCTCCTATTTTTAAAACCCCTTTAATTTAAAAGACCACTTTAATTCCTATCTTCATCTTCTTCTTTCCTCTCCTTCACGCCAAAAACCCCCTCCCTCTCCAAATCTCCATTTCCTTCATCCCCATGCTCTTTGTTGGTGATTTTTGAAAGGTAAAACCGTTTTTAACTTGTCCTCCTCTTCCTCTTTAAGATGATACCTTTAATTTTCTTAAAGCTCATAGATTTTGAAGTTTAGGGTTTTGAGTTTTTAGGTTAAAAATGCAAACTTTAATGTCTTTAATTTGAGCCTTCGATTTATTGAAGTTATATAAGTTGTTTGCAACCCTTAAGGTCCAACATATGTGAATTTTAAAGTATTTTAACATGATTCCCGAATTTGGGTTTTGGTGGGTTTTTAGGAGGGTTTTTAGTTGAGTTTTGGGTGTAGTTTGTGTTGGAAATTGAGGTTTGATGTTAGGGTAATGGTTAGGGGTTGATTTGGGATTGTTTGTGGGTGCTATGGATGTTGGAAACATGGTTTTTGGACATGGTTTAGGGGCTGCCCGAAATTGCTAAAAATGGGATGTGTTCATGGTTTGCAACATGATAAATTGCATTTGAATTGTTTTCCGGGTTGGTCTTTTGATGTTGGGCTGATTTGGAATTGTTTGAAATGTGTTTGAGGTTGTTTAGAAGCGGGAATTGGTGTTGGGGAAGCTTCGGGAAGAAATCCGGAAACTTGAAGGTGATGCTTGCTTGGTAGTTGAGCTTGGAGTAGAGGTGAGTGGTTATTGTTTTAAATGGTTTTAAACATTGGTTCAAGTATGTGGACCTAGGTTGGGCTTGGTAAACCCACCTAGAGTTGAGGTTAGGGTGGTAGCCTAATCTCAAGCTTAAGTTTAGGGAACTTTGGTTGAACTTCTAATTGTTTGTTATTCCTCTTAATCATATGTGTTTACGGTAGTTATGTATATTGTGTTATACATGTTGTTGAGGCATGGTTTGATGCATTGCTATGCATGTGGATTGGATTGTGAATTATGCATGATGATGATCATGGTGAGTACATGCTAGGCATGGTATTGGGTTGTGAAATACATGTATGTGAGACATGATATTTGATGCTTTGTCATATGCATGTAGCTATGGAAAATGGATTGCGTTTAATGTTGGCACTAGTATGCTTGGGTACAATGATCGATCATTAGGATGAGTGTGCACACAAATTGAGTCAAAACGTACGTGGCCTTGGTGGCGTTAAGGCACCAAGGAGGAGTACGGTGATGTAATATTCCACCGGAAGCTTTTATATATTTCTACGTGATGATGAGTGGAATCCCATCCGTAGGGCATGTGGCGATGAGTGGAATCCCGCACATGCAAGGACCGGTGATGAGTGGAATCCCACCGAGGTAATGTTGTTGTTGGAAATGCGTTCCAACATGTTATCCGCGTATTCGAGTCATAGCTAGGTGCCAATAAGAGAAAGTATGTTTATGCCAATATGAAATTATGCATACATGATAATATGAATTGATATGTGTATCAATGTAATATGAAATGTGAATTTCATTGTGAAACGATATATGATGTGGCTAATACTTTGGGTTATGTATCATTGTATGTTGAACTATTAAGTTGTTGAGCATGGCATGAATTTGGTGGTATGTTCATGCATCACCCATACTTATGGCTCATGTGAATCGAAGGTAAAATCAAGTATAATATCATGATAATTGCTCGTGCTTGGACCCTGCATTGTCGAAGGTTTGTTTTATGAGCTTACCCTCACTAAGCTTTATGCTTACGCTCTCTTCTATTCGACAATGCAGATAAATAGCTTGTGGGTGGCAAGGGCAAGGAAAGGTCTCCAAGTGTTGCTTTTGGTGAGCTCAATGTATGAGTTTTGAGTAAATAAATGTAATAGTTAAGCAATGGGATAGGTTTTGATGATTGAGTTTTGATGTATGTCGATATTGGTTTGATTCTTGGATGCCTTGTTTGAGCTATAATTATCGTTGTTGTTGTATGCCTTGAATGTTTATTGTTTGGTTGCTAAAGCATGAAAACTTACGTGCTTGTATGACCATATATGCATAAGTTGCCCTTTTGTATGAGTGCAAACCTTTCAAGATGTCTTGTTCCTTTTAAGGTCTTTTGTGTTCTTGTGTATGCCAATATTGCATAAATTGCTCTTTAACTAGAATGCTATGTATGAATGCTTTAGTCCCGGTTTGAATGACTCCCTTGGCTTAAATATGTGTGCTTACGTGTTTGTATATGCTTAGGTGAGTCGAGAATTGTATCTAGAGTCGTGATCGAGGTCGTTTAGCTAAAAATTGTGGACTTACAGTGCAGGGCGTATCGATACGCCTAAGGGCTGTATCGATACGGCCTTGCTCAGAGAACACAAATTTGGCTGGGCGTATCGATACATGGGGTGTATCGATACGGTCCCAACTCTCTGAAATCCTGGGGAGTTGTGGAGTGTATGGCGTATCGATACGGTGTCCAAGCGTATCGATACAGTTCAACCTAGTTGACCAAGTGGTGTTGACCGAGAAGGGCGTATCAATACGCTCAATGGCTGTATCGATACGGTCTTCTTATGTTGACCATAGGGTGTTGACCTTGGTCAAGGCGTATCGATACCCTCTGAAGGCGTATCGATACGACCTGCTTAAAAAGGTTAAATGGGTTGTTTTAGGGTGCTGTTTTGGTTGGTCGTTGCTATGGAGTTGTGTTTCCGCTGTCGTGTTTCACATAGGACTTAATAAGGCATTTAGACAAGATTAATTAAAAAAAATTAGGGTTGCTAACCGAGGGGGAACCTTAACGGGTTTCGCTTCGGTTTTCCCCGTGTGACCCACTCGGACCGGTCATTCGTCCAGACCGGGATGAGGGGGTTACATTTGTTGGTATCAGAGCCTAAGGTTACCGAGACCTTGGGCAGGTAAGTGAGGTAAGTTTAAGTTTTGAATTGACCTGCACGGTGTTTGCTTGCTCTGTAAGTATGATTGCTTGTATGACAAGTATGTTGGTTGTTCGTTTAAAAGCATGTTGCTCGTTACCAGTGTATGTTGTGACGTGTGATTGTTTGATTGAGAACGTATGTTGTTTGATCGTACGCATATGTTTACTTGTTTAGCAAGTAAGCCTTGTTATACGCTTGGTTGAGCATGTTTGTGTGTTGATTGGTTGAAACATGTTTAGTAGAGTCCCATTGCTACTATTACATTGAAAAAGAGATTTTAAGTGAGGGAAACATACTTGAGCCACTTGGAAGCCTTGCCTTGCTAACCCAATCTTGTATGTTTTACTGTTGATATTGTTGTTGATTTAATTTCTTTTCGGTAAGTAGAAGTCGTAGTTTCTGAAAGGGTGGACGATGTTGAGGGAGTCCATCGCCTTAGTTAGAGAGGTGTGGTCGTACCGGAATTGAGGTACAATTTGTCCGTTTGAGACGGTGTGTATATGGGTTGATTCTTGTGGATGAGGGACGGCGTGATCAACTCTGGCATCAGTTGGTAAGAAGAAGTGAAGGCCTATGAGTGGGGGTCAGAGTAGTTTGATTGTTTTATCGAATGAGCCCTTGGTACAGTATCAAGTTGTTTCCTCCAGTTGATTCTGAATCCGTATCTCTGTACATTGTTAGCAAGTATGCAAGTGGAACATGCCTGGTGAAGTGTTAGTTGGTGACCGTTAGGGTTCGGCCTACGATTTTAATGCAAGACAGCCGGTCAGTGTTCGTGAGTGGGAGCTAGTTTGTGTGATTGGGTCGGTGTACGTTGAGTTGTTTTCCAGCAAGCGGAAGAGATGAAGTCACTTCCGATATAGTTGAGCCGAGAGGGGAGTCTTGAGATTTGACTCCAGATTGTTTGGTAGGGGTAGAACAAGTCCAGCATGACTGTTTGTATGTGATCAGAATTGAGTCTTGAAGTTACGAGATGCTCTAAGAACAGTTTAGAAGAGTTGGATTTTGTTGAAGAACCAGTCTGAAAACAAGAGGACCGAAGACTATCAGTTGTGTACATGTTAAGTTGCAATTTCTGAGGATACCTTCTTTTGTGTGAACATGTAAGAAATTAGATATCCTAGTTGAGACCTTAGATGTAGGGACATCTGTGACTAGCCTTTGGGAGATAGTAGTGATCAGAAAGATGTACATAAGATGTTGTTGGTGGTTCAGAGTTACTAGTTTCTAGTAGATGTGAAGTGATTGTCTTCCTACGGTTTCGATGTACCTTTTTGTCATGGTTTGGCTTGTAGAGCACAGAATTAGTGTATACATTGAGACAAAGAGAGAATTACCTTGAAGTTGCAGATTTCTGTGTGACTGTAGTAGTAGGTGAGGAGGCGAACTTCTTGTCGAATGTTGATCCAGCTTTGAAGATCGAAGATTGATTGAGTTTAGTTGGTAGGCTTGCTTAGCAAGTGTGATGAATTTGATTTTGAATGAAGATTAGACCACAGAGTGTTAAAATAGCTGTGTCTTCCTAGAAGTGTTTAGAAGAAACGCCCAGTTTGTCTCCTAACAACGAAGAAGAGTTTATTATTGATGTCGTCTCCGAGTTTGCTCGTGTTTTAGTTTGCTCTGTATCTTATGGTTTCTGACATAATTGAGAATGTTGAAGAATTAGCTTCGAGACTTATTAGACCTTAGATTCATTAGGCCTAGTGCATCATCTCAGAGTTCTACAGTGTAAATTGTGAAGAAGAAAGAGTGACAGTACGAGAATGTGTCGAGATTTCAGACAGTTGAAACGAGTGTCAGTGAATAAATAGTATCCGTTTCCGAGTGTCAGTGAATTGTTGATCAGTTAGTGTGTGCTTCAGTCTATTTGAAGATTAATTTGAGATCCGTTTCTACCAGATGAAGGTGAGAAATTTGAAGTACCAAAGACAGCTTTAGGGGCAAGATGTGATCACCTTGAGCTCTGAGTTATGCTATTTTGTTTGACTAGTGTATTAGTTACCTTCATGGAGATGTTGAACAGAATAATTCCCGAGTTCCTTGATCGGTTGTAATAGTTCTCATAGATGACACATGAGCATATTCACGTACTGAAGAAGGTCATGACAAGCTTTGAAGTTAGTGTGGTAGATCCTTTCAGGGAATCAGTTGTATGTCAAGTTATGCAACATGAACTTCGAGTTAATGCATATGTCCTCCTAGGACATGCAGGTCATCCGAGTGTATTAGAGTAAATCCCAAGTAGGCAAAAGAAGACATGAGTTGAGAGAAATTGAAGACTGTGACAGATATCAATAGTTCTTAGGTCTAGCATTGTTACTTTCAGAGAATTGTAAATAGTCTTTTGAAGATAGTTGCCCCATTGATAGATTGCTACCGAAGAATGTTCAGTTGTGTGGTTAGATGCGAGACAATGAGCCCTTGAGAAACCAAAAGAAACTTTGAAGAGAGCTTCGACTTTGAATCAGCTTATATCAGGGAAAAAGTTTGTGAACCATAGTGATGTGTTACGTGTAGGGTTAGGTTGTGTGCTTATGCAAGACAGAAGATAGTGGCTTGTTTATCAAGATAGTTGAAAGACCGAGAAAATAGTTATCTCACACTAGACTTAGAGTTAGTTACAGTGTATTTGATTCGAAGACTTAGAGACAGAGCTTGTATAGTAAGAAATGCACAGTGTGTATGTGCATATCTTCAGAACTTGAAATATTTGAAGACTTAGTAATGGTTGGAACTTGAACAACATGAGTAGATAGAATTGCTTGAAGATTGTGACCTCGAGATTGAGTACTATCTGAAGAGAGTCTACGTAGTAACCGATGTTCTGAGTCATGTTGTTGTTAGATTAATAGTAGAGTTGCGAGCTGTGTTTGCCAGATTCAGTCACCAAGTGATAATGATCTTGCGGCCGAGTTTCATGTTGAACCTATATTGAGTCAGAATGTTTGAAGAGAAACGATTGCAAGACAGATTCTTGGCACCTCACGTGCAAGACATAGTGGAAGGAAGACCGCCAGAATACAGTTTCAGAGATGATAGAGTTTGTATTTTTAGAAATAGAATTGTTGTACTGATTGGCATAGTGTTTTGAGACGCATTGTTTTGGCCGAAGCACACAGTAGTTCATCTGTATTGCATCTGAGTGGTACGAAGACGTATTGTGGGTTGAAGATGAGTACTTCCAGAATGAGTGGGTGAAAAATATGGTTCAGTATGAGAGTAAGTATGTAAAATGCCAGCGTGTCAAGACCGAGTATCAGTTTTCTTCTAGTTTGTTACATTCGTGGAAGATTCTTGGTGAAAGTGGGTAATAGAGATTCAAGATTTCAACTAGAATTTCTTTTTTTTAAAGACGTTTGTATAGTGTTTGGTTACCTGTTGAAGTCAGATGGTCAGTTAGAGAAAGTTATGAGTCAAGTGTTCAAGCAGTGTTGTATGAGATTGTGAATCGGGCTAGTACAGTTGTTTATTTGATGCGGTTACCACCAGGGTTAGAAAGAGGTTTGAGATGTGTTCCGTGTATCTATGATTCAGAAGTGTGAGTTGGATTTGTCCCGTGCTATGTTGTTGAAGAGATCGAGTTGAGTTTTAAATTGACATGCCTTGAAAGAACCAATTGAGATCTTAGCATTAGATAACTATTGTTGTGGGGTAAGTCTACTGAGTTGGTTAGTATGTTGTGATGAGAGAGGAATGTGTGGAGGAGCATGTTTCAGTGACTCTTCCTGTTCGATGAATTTCGGGGACGAAATTCCTTAAGTGGGGGAGAGTTGTAACACCCGGGTTTGGGGGCCGGGAGAAAATAATATTAAAATATTGTTTTCGGGTTTCGGTTTTTAAAATTAAAATAATAAATTAATATTTGGGTTTCGCATTCTCAAAACGAATTATTTTATGTTGGACTTAAGTTGTTTTGGAATCAATTTCATGGATTTTAAACATGGATGAGATATGCCATCTCATTAAGGGCAAATGTGTAATTAAAGGGTCTCCTATTTTTAAAACCCCTTTAATTTAAAAGACCACTTTAATTCCTATCTTCATCTTCTTCTTTCCTCTCCTTCACGCCAAAAACCCCCTCTCTCTCCAAATCTCCATTTCCTTCATCCTCATGCTCTTTGTTGGTGATTTTTGAAAGGTAAAACCGTTTTTAACTTGTCCTCCTCTTCCTCTTTAAGATGATACCTTTAATTTTCTTAAAGCTCATAGATTTTGAAGTTTAGGGTTTTAAGTTTTTAGGTTAAAAATGCAAACTTTAATGTCTTTAATTTGAGCCTTCGATTTATTGAAGTTATATAAGTTGTTTGCAACCCTTAAGGTCCAACATATGTGAATTTTAAAGTATTTTAACATGATTCCCGAATTTGGGTTTTGGTGGGTTTTTAGGAGGGTTTTTAGTTGAGTTTTGGGTGTGGTTTGTGTTGGAAATTGAGGTTTGATGTTAGGGTAATGGTTAGGGGTTGATTTGGGATTGTTTGTGGGTGCTATGGATGTTGGAAACATGGTTTTTGGACATGGTTTAGGGGCTGCCCGAAATTGCTAAAAATGGGATGTGTTCATGGTTTGCAACATGATAAATTGCATTTGAATTGTTTTCCGGGTTGGTCTTTTGATGTTGGGCTGATTTGGAATTGTTTGAAATGTGTTTGAGGTTGTTTAGAAGCGGGAATTGGTGTTGGGGAAGCTTCGGGAAGAAATCCGGAAACTTGAAGGTGATGCTTGCTTGGTAGTTGAGCTTGGAGTAGAGGTGAGTGGTTATTGTTTTAAATGGTTTTAAACATTGGTTCAAGCATGTGGACCTAGGTTGGTCTTGGTAAACCCACCTAGAGTTGAGGTTAGGGTGGTAGCCTAATCTCAAGCTTAAGTTTAGGGAACTTTGGTTGAACTTCTAATTGTTTGTTATGCCTCTTAATCATATGTGTTTACGGTAGTTATGTATATTGTGTTATACATGTTGTTGAGGCATGGTTTGATGCATTGCTATGCATGTGGATTGGATTGTGAATTATGCATGATGATGATCATGGTGAGTACATGCTAGGCATGGTATTGGGTTGTGAAATACATGTATGTGAGACATGATATTTGATGCTTTGTCATATGCATGTAGCTATGGAAAATGGATTGCGTTTAATGTTGGCACTAGTATGCTTGGGTACAATGATCGATCATTAGGATGAGTGTGCACACAAATTGAGTCAAAACGTACGTGGCCTTGGTGGCGTTAAGGCACCAAGGAGGAGTACGGTGATGTAATATTCCACCGGAAGCTTTTATATATTTCTACGTGATGATGAGTGGAATCCCATCCGTAGGGCATGTGGCGATGAGTGGAATCCCGCACATGCAAGGACCGGTGATGAGTGGAATCCCACCGAGGTAATGTTGTTGTTGGAAATGCGTTCCAACATGTTATCCGCGTATTCGAGTCATAGCTAGGTGCCAATAAGAGAAAGTATGTTTATGCCAATATGAAATTATGCATACATGATAATATGAATTGATATGTGTATCAATGTAATATGAAATGTGAATTTCATTGTGAAACGATATATGATGTGGCTAATACTTTGGGTTATGTATCATTGTATGTTGAACTATTAAGTTGTTGAGCATGGCATGAATTTGGTGGTATGTTCATGCATCACCCATACTTATGGCTCATGTGAATCGAAGGTAAAATCAAGTATAATATCATGATAATTGCTCGTGCTTGGACCCTGCATTGTCGAAGGTTTGTTTTATGAGCTTACCCTCACTAAGCTTTATGCTTACGCTCTCTTCTATTCGACAATGCAGATAAATAGCTTGTGGGTGGCAAGGGCAAGGAAAGGTCTCCAAGTGTTGCTTTTGGTGAGCTCAATGTATGAGTTTTGAGTAAATAAATGTAATAGTTAAGCAATGGGATAGGTTTTGATGATTGAGTTTTGATGTATGTCGATATTGGTTTGATTCTTGGATGCCTTGTTTGAGCTATAATTATCGTTGTTGTTGTATGCCTTGAATGTTTATTGTTTGGTTGCTAAAGCATGAAAACTTACGTGCTTGTATGACCATATATGCATAAGTTGCCCTTTTGTATGAGTGCAAACCTTTCAAGATGTCTTGTTCCTTTTAAGGTATTTTGTGTTCTTGTGTATGCCAATATTGCATAAATTGCTCTTTAACTAGAATGCTATGTATGAATGCTTTAGTCCCGGTTTGAATGACTCCCTTGGCTTAAATATGTGTGCTTACGTGTTTGTATATGCTTAGGTGAGTCGAGAATTGCATCTAGAGTCGTGATCGAGGTCGTTTAGCTAAAAATTGTGGACTTACAGTGCAGGGCGTATCGATACGCCTAAGGGCTGTATCGATACGGCCTTGCTCAGAGAACACAAATTTGGCTGGGCGTATCGATACGTGGGGTGTATCGATACGGTCCCAACTCTCTGAAATCCTGGGGAGTTGTGGAGTGTATGGCGTATCGATACGGTTCAACCTAGTTGACCAAGTGGTGTTGACCGAGAAGGGCGTATCTATACGCTCAAGGGCTGTATCGATACGGTCTTCTTATGTTGACCATAGGGTGTTGACCTTGGTCAAGGTGTATCGATACCCTCTGAAGGCGTATCGATACGACCTGCTTAAAAAGGTTAAATGGGTTGTTTTAGGGTGCTGTTTTAGTTGGTCGTTGCTATGGAGTTGTGTTTCCGCTGTCGTGTTTTACATAGGACTTAATAAGGCATTTAGACAAGATTAATTAAAAAAAAAATTAGGGTTGCTAACCGAGGGGGAACCTTAACGGGTTTCGCTTCGGTTTTCCCCGTGTGACCCACTCGGACCGGTCATTCGTCCAGACCGGGATGAGGGGGTTACAATCCTCCAGGGTTATTGTACATTCACCAAATGGAAAATGAAATGTGTGGGTCTCTGGTCTCCACCGTTCAATCAATGCAGTAATCAACCCGGGGATTATCTTAAACCCACGGAGAAAGGTGACATTATAAAAACCAGCTCGCTGTAAGTAATACACTAAACGCTCATCAGGTTCCTTTATCTTCATTCCTCGACGGCGTATCATATGCTCTACATCCTATAATTAATTCATTATAATTTTGAGTTATAATAATTATATAGTAAATATGAAATTTTAAATTACAAAACATTTACTTACTTGCTCTTCGTGAATATTAGACGAAATGTGTTCATGGTCACGGTACAACAAAACTCCTTCAGATGCCATTATCTATTTCTACAGCTAAAAAACAATTAGCATTCGAATATATACAAAAAAATATATATTAACTTCAACATTTCGAATATATACAGCTAATAAACTAACTTTAAAAAATCAGATTACAAAAAATACATGCCCTTACCAGATTCAAAATTCAAAAAACTAGCTTCTTTTGTTCGAAACGACAATCACAACTTTGCCAAATTCTTCACGTACACAATATTTTTTCTCTTCTTCTCTTCACACACCACCCCAACTCAACTCACACACCACCCTAACTATATATATACACATAAATAAAATAATGTAAAAAAAAATTAATTGGGCAAAACTTGCCGCAGCCCGTGAGCAGCAGGCCTGCCAGCCTGCACCTCGCCATATGCAAATGGCGAGGTAGGCCAGCCCACGTGAAGCCGCCCAGCCAGCCCGCACCAGCCACAGCTCGCCTGCAGCAGCTGCGATTGGCTCTCCCAGCCGGTCACCAGGGACCTCGCCAGCAGCAGGTGGCGTGGTCCATGTGGCACTGTGGTTTTTGGCCTATTTTACCAAGTTTCGGCAAAATAACCCTATATCCCCAAAATTCATCCCAAAAGTGGCTTATTAGCCCAAAATTGCCCAGAAAGGATGATCCTTGAAGAGGTGTCCTTCCCCACATGGCCACGTGGGTCCACTAAATTGTTTTAATTTTTCTCGAGAAAATCAGTAAACTCTTTTTCTTTCAAGTAAAAACTCCTTTTCTTCTTCTTCTTCTTCTTAGATGTTTACTAAATCTCTGTAATTTCTTAGCTGATTTACCTCTTGAATCACTCTCTCTTAATTTTTTTTATTTTGTTTTTATAAAAATTGTAAATCACTTTATTGTTTCGTCCCAAATCACTTGTTAACGTCAAAAAGGGAAAAAAAAAATAAGGATAATCGCGTAGCTCGGTTTCCCTGTTTCCATGGAGATCTAGGGTTTCCAATGTTTCCCAGCTCAAAATCGAAGTTCCTCATTCATATTTTTTTAATTACTTGCTAAAAATATAAGTTTCTAAGGCTAGATATGTTGGTTTTATTTTTTTGAAGCTGATTATAGTTGATCTGTGAGGAAACTTTGTTAGCTGTGTTTGGTTATACGAAGAAACGAAAATGGAGGCTGTTTCTGTTGGAGATATAACGTGTTTGGATCCGGAGCTATTGCAGCTCCAGGAGATGTCTCCGTTTGTTCTCCAATCCAATCCTGAATTCACGCAAAAGCTTTTCGAACAGTGGCTTTCGCTCCCCGATGCTTATAAGCTGGTACTTTTCGTTTTTTAGTTTCGAATCTTCGCGGTGTTTGATTTGGTTTCTTTATATCTTGAATTGAAAATGATTAATAGTTATTGTCTTTGCATTTTTCCAATCAGTTCTTTGCTTGATTATTTGATGGTGATTTTTTTGGAAAGAAAATTA
This sequence comes from Hibiscus trionum, assembly GCA_030270665.1. NCBI lineage: Eukaryota > Viridiplantae > Streptophyta > Magnoliopsida > Malvales > Malvaceae > Hibiscus > Hibiscus trionum. The sequence goes on along the minus strand of BSYR01000003.1, from coordinate 76,803,006 downwards.
GTTTAAGCCTATGATAATAAACTATATTTGTAGATATGCATGCGAACCAAGAATAAATTTATGTAATTTAGTGGATTCAATTGATGTGAAAGGAATAATAGACATCCGATTGTTAGTTTTCCAGATATCTTTATGCAGTAGTGTTTATGTGCAAATTGATTTTATGTTGGAGTTTTAACAGTTGTAACAATATTCCAGAATAGCTTTTTGCATGTTCTTGAATGAGAGGAAGGCAGGAAGCCTAGTCTCTTTTGTATTTATATATGGAATGTTTACCCTGTCTTTGAAGCAGAATATTTGAATTCATGTGATTTATTAAAATGTCCTCTGAGCCTATGTGTGGAGTTGACTTCTGTTTACTTTGCCAGGTGACATCATTGGTTAATGATGCAAAGGCGCGTAATCCCTTGAATGTTCCTGGAAATGTTTCCTCTGCAAGTACAGCAACAAGCAGTGCTCTACCTTCCTTGTTTCCTGCTGGCAGTGCTCCTCCCCTTTCACCAAGAAGTGTATCTGGTTCCCCTCGTATAACAAAACAAAGGGCTGGTCCTTCAAACCTGGGTTCTCCACTGAAAGTAGTTAGCGAGCCTGTGAAAGAGTTCATTCCTCAGGTTTGGATCTTGTTTATTTGATATTATAGTTTTCTTTTCCCGATTTCTTGGTTGTGTTTTATCACTTTTATTTGCTCCGTTTTCCTTTCTATTCTGTAATCAACTATAACTTGTTACATTTGTACTTGAGAATACCTACAGTTTTACTTCAAAAATGGCCGGCCGCCTGCAAATGATCTAAAAGAACAATGCATGTTCCGAATCAGTCAGTTCTTCTATGGCCATCAGGATGGGCTGCAGCTGCTTGGTAAGATAAATGCATGTGTTCTTTAACACATATTTCTGGTACTCATCTTATATTCATTTTTTATTTTTTATATGTTTCAGAATTCAAATTAGTGACCAAGGAAATCTGCAAACTGCCTTCATTTTTCTCCTCATCACTTTTCAGAAAAATTGATGTTAATAGCACTGGTGTGGTTACAAGGTATACTTTCTTGTTCATGGAAGTAGAACGGCTATTTTATATCTCAGATCCATCATATTTTTTCAACTGCTAGGATATTTATTTGAAAATTATGAGAAGCTGGTGCTTTCCTTGTAATTGCTTTTCAGCTGTGATATCATTTTCTTCATTTTGAACTGTAGCTTTTACTGAATTTTTATCTGAACTGCTTGCAGAGATGCATTTATTGATTATTGGGTCGATGGCAACATGCTGACCATGGATATAGCAACCCAAGTATATACAATATTAAAGCAACCAGATCTCAAATACCTCACTCAGGTCTTTATGCATTTTCAAGAGCTTAAATCAACAGCAATATTTGTTGATAGTCTAATAGTATATGTTTCAATTTAATTTCTTCTGTACTTTCCAATTTGACAGGATGACTTCAAACCTGTGCTCCGAGAACTATTGGCAACTCATCCAGGGTTGGAATTCTTACAGACGACACCTGAGTTTCAGGAAAGATATGGTTTGTTTTCGATCTGTTTGATATCTTTGGCTGTTTACTCATTTTATTTTATTTTTTGGGTGCTTTTTCACTTTTCGATATCCCCCTCCCTTTTTACAATATCTAAGGCATTTGAACATTGTATAAGTTGCTTCCAAACTAACTCCTACACTAAATGCTGGATATTTGAACTTGCAAAATTCGAATGCATCTATTTTTATGGGAATTTCTACGAATGCAGTTCACCCTGGTTCATTGATGAAGTAGTTCCGTCTCTAATATGTTTGATAATGTATAATGCTATGTTATAAACTATCAATAAAATGAAAATAGCATATTAATAACGCAGGAATGCAAACCTGTTCTTTGATGAACTAGTGTTGAAATTTGCACTTCTCTTGATGGAAGAATAATGTGCATAGAAAACAGGATTCACGTTCTTGTTTAGCATGCCGGTCACTTATCTTCAGTAAGAATGATTGGCGGTGTAGTTCTCATTCTAGTCTTTAGTTTCATTGGCTATGCTTCCATTTTCTAAAATGTATATGTTTAGGATGATGAATTCACACGAGTTCTTATAACAAATCCTTTTTTTAAATTTAATCCAGAGTAATCTTATATTGTTCTGATTATATTAGGACTGATTATTGACAATTTAACGAGCATATGAGAGCGTTGCCATAGAAACATATTGTGTATATTGTGTGACTGAAAGTTACATCAATCACATAGCTTAAACAATATCTGTCTTAACATGCCGGGCCCTTGCCCATTATATAAGCTGTTTACTGTTGCTCAAACAATATCTGTTTTTTCAATTGTCTGCAAGTCTAAATTGGCTCTATTGTTGCCAAATATGTTGCTCATTTTATCCGACGTTGCTTGTTAACATAACTTTTGTTTCACATGGCTAGCTGAAACTGTAATATACAGAATATTTTACTACATAAATAGATCTCAGAATGGTCACCTCACTCTTAGGGAGTTGAAACGTGGAAACTTGATTGATGCCATGCTACATGCTGATGAGGAAGAGGACATTAATAAAGTTTTGAGGTAGGGACTTGGCTTGGAATAAGTTTGTATAATTTCTTCATGCATGCTTATTATATTCCGTCTGATACCAATTATTTTCACGTTTCAATCTTTCTTTCTTCTTTTATATATGTACAGGTATTTTTCATATGAGCACTTTTACGTGATATACTGCAAGTTTTGGGAGCTGGATTCAGATCATGATTTCTTGATTGATAAGGAGAACCTTATCAGATATGGTAACCATGCGCTTACCTACCGGATTGTTGATAGGATATTTTCTCAGGTTTGTCTTAGTCAGATGACATTTTTGTTCCTTGGTCAAAACCACATTCTATATGCAGAAGAAGCTTTCATTTACTTGAACTTTTTCTATTCCACTTTCCTTTTCTATCACTTTTTCTGTTTCATTGATTGACTTAAATCTATTCACAAATTTGGAACTTCCACTCATGTTTTGCTTCCATACCATCTTAGGTTCCAAGAAAGTTTACCAGTAAGTTTGAAGGAAAGATGGGGTATGAAGACTTTGTTTACTTTATCCTTGCAGAGGAGGACAAGTCGTCCGAGCCGAGTCTTGAGTATTGGTATGTATGTGCTCTTTCTCTGTAGAGTCAAGGGTATTATGTTTGATCTTGATCACAGATTATCTATTTTGAAGTTTATCTTCTTAGTGTTGAAGAAAATATACTTCTACTTATCGTATAAATTCACTTGTTTGAAAATGCCCCCAAAATATTTGAATAAGCTTTTTTTTTCACATTCCTCGTCTAAAATTCTGAAAATATTGTCAGAAGCTACTGATTGGGAAATTAGTCTTGATCAAACAAAATATAACTGATGTAAATAATTCATTAGCATCTTTATAAAATATAGATATTCCTTAATATTTTTTGCTGCTGCTGTCTGAGGATGAAAAGTAGCAGTGTGTTTTCATGGGCTGGAGCTTCTGGGATGATCACATTAAGATTGAGTTCCAAGTATTTATTATTATTATTATTGTTTAGTTTTCAATGTGTTTTTTTTTCTTTTGTAGGTTCAAGTGTATAGATTTGGATGGCAATGGAATTCTAACACGTAATGAAATGCAATTCTTTTACGAGGAGCAGTTGCATCGAATGGAATGCCTGGCACAGGAGCCTGTGCTCTTTGAGGACATCTTATGTCAAATAATTGACATGATTAAACCGGAGGTTCGCCATTTTATTCTCTCTCTATTTATTTCCTTGTCTGTTTAATATGGTGCCTATTGGAGTGGGATCATGGAAAATGAATCATAGTGCTAATTTTGTGCTAAGATCTGCTTGTGATTTCAAACTTAGAGATTTCTGTTGGTATGATACAACTGTCTAGATGGCAAGTTTCTGGCAAATTGAGTCTAATCTCTTCTCATGTTCCTCTGGAAGTAGGTATTTCATGGATGCTTCGTAATAGATCATTTAGTGTGATCTAATGAACTAATATTGCGAACTGCTTTTACCATATGTTGGTTTGGGCTTTTAGGAGCCGGGTGTCCATTGAGTGCTCCTTCCTATATACACTGCAAACTAAGATAGAATGTTTTACATGTTCAGCAATTGAAGCTTTCGTATTTGCAGGATGAGAGCTATATCACATTGCGTGACCTGAAAGGTTCTAAACTGTCTGGAAGTGTTTTCAATATCCTTTTTAATCTTAACAAATTCATGGCCTTTGAGACTCGTGATCCATTCCTCATTCGTCAGGTAAATGCAATACTTTTAACTCTTCTTTAATATTGCCATTACCAGGAACTGTATACCATCATACTTCTATGCAAGTTTTGGATAACAGCCTTGTTTATGTCGGAACAAACAGGAGCGTGAGAACCCTACATTGACAGAGTGGGACCGATTTGCACATAGAGAATATATTAGGCTTTCAATGGAAGATGATGTCGAAGATGCCTCTAATGGAAGTGCAGAAGTTTGGGATGAATCACTTGAGGCTCCCTTCTAAGTTGAATAGGGTAAGCTTATCCAGTTCATGTTGTGCTGTTTTGTATTGTCCCAGCTTCTTCTGATGAGAAAAAAAGAAAAGAAAATTAGATGTATAAAAGAATTTAGTACCCAATGCATTGCATGCTGGCTATTTCGCTAGTGCACCAAATCAAAGAATAAAAGCTAAAGTGACAGCAAAATATTTACAATCAAGCAACCTAGAAGTTCGCGCAAACTCGACAACTGTCTGTTCACTACTTGTTTTTCTAACGATCTGTCATACTACAGGTGCACAGAGAAGAGCTCAACACACTTCTTCTATGTTGGGCACCAGAAGGAGAATGTTGCCTTGATGGGAGAGGAAGACACATTGGAAATCATTGGAGGAATACTTTGGGCTTGGCCTTCTGGGACGTACGCTTGATGCACTAGTGAAGGATTTCCAGGCCTTTGCATGCATGATTTGAAAAAGCATGACGAATCATGCAATTGGAGCCAGCTTTTTCTAAACATTTTTTCATATGGACGAGTTTTGCTGGGAGACTAATCGAAATCCAGGTATAAGAAAGCTCGGAACATTTTAATACCCTTTTTTCCGTTGTCGATTTCTAAGATACAAATCTAAGTTCATATTTTCCTCTTTGAGGTCCAGGTTGGTTCATTTTGGTAGTGGTATGGCTTTTGAGTGTAGGATTGTCATGTTAGCTGTCTATTTATGTAGCAATCTTGGTTTGGGTAATGGTTTAATTGTCTAGCAAATAGCAATTTATTTTAGTTTCATTTTGGTTCTTTATCCATTTAGTTGGTATATGAATGAACTTAGGTTAATGTTGTATTTATCTGAAAATTTGCAAATCTGTTTGTAAGTTTGGTTTGAATCGAATATAATAGAGGGAGTTATAATGGACCGACGTGCTACGACTATAGGGCAACGTGCATTCCACATGTGTTGTTTTAATTGTGTTGCATGTCTGTTATGTTGTGTTTAAAGTTATTGGATGTACCGTGTAATTCTCTTCTAAGATCAGTTGGGAAAGGTCATCTTTGTCAATAACATTTTGTTGGTACGAGGTGATTACTGTTTCGCTCGATCTTATAGAAATTACGGTTAGTGTAATATTTTTATTTTAAATTCCAAATTGAAATGAAACTCAACTAGATTTTGTCAAAGGGTGAAAGAAAACAGTTTTTATATACATATATATATATATATATCTCAATTTCATCAATCTCATTAACTAATTAATCCGACTCCCAACCCAATTTATTTTCTATTATAGTAAAAAAAATTTCCCAAAGTCCAAAAGTTAGAGGCATCAAATGTTATATATATGACGTTTTCCATTTATATATTTGAAATGATAAATTGGTTATTATATTGAAACGAAAGCCGTCAACATTGCACTTCACCGGCCCGTATGGTTTTGGGAGCTGCAATAAAGAAAACCAGAGTTATGGAAGTTTTGAGTAGTTAAGTTTCGAATGAAGTTGGAGCTAAGAGCCCTGAATTGGCTTGATTGGTCAGAATGCCTGGCAATGCTGGCTTTGTGTTTTAGTGGACACAGTGCGGGATATGCTTACAGCGATAGCCGTACCTTAGATTTTACTATTTTAGTGGTTTTAGGACGAACTTAAAAATTAAGTCTTTAGTAATAAGTTTTGAAAAAATTGAATTTTAAAAGTGAGTCCCTAATATCAAGTATTATTAGAAAATCAGTATTTAATAATAAATATTTTTTTAGAAAAATATATCCCTAATAATAAATATTGAGAAAAAATTAGACTCCTAATAACAAACATCACAAAAATTAAATTATAAGAGTAATCCCTACTAACAAATATTGAGAAAAAAATTGGGCATGTAATAATTAAATATTAGGGAAAATTTGAACTCTAATAACAAATCTTGAAAAAAATGAATTTTAAGAGTAGCTCAATAATGACAAATACTGAGAAAAAAAAACCCGAACCCTTAATAACAAGTATTGAAACAAGTTATATCTCTAATGTAAGTATTGGAGAAATTTGGACCCTAAAAGTAAATATTAAATTTTTTTTTAAGAGTATGCCTCTAATAACAAGTGTTAATAAAAATTGAGCTCATAATAACAAATGTAAAAACAAAACTGGACCCTTAATAACAAGTATTGAGAAAAAATAGACGCATAATAATAAATGTTAGGAAAAAATGAATTTTAAGAGTAGACCCCTAACAATAAATATTGAGAAAAAATTTAATCCCTAATAATAAGTGTTAAAAAATTGGGCCCCTGATAACAATTATTGAAAAAAATTGAACCATATTAATAAATATTGAAAAAACTAAAATTTAAGAGTAACCCCTAATAATAGATATTAGAAAATTAGATCATAATATCAATATTTAAAAAATATTGGACCCTGACAGGCACCCCTCTCGCCCATGCCCAAGGACGGCTCTGCTTACAGCTAGGAGTGTGCAAAAAAATCTGATCCGATCTAAAATTTTGGATACCCGATCCATTTTTTATGTTTTGGATATCTGAAAATTTCGGATCAGAAATGGATAGATATTTTACATTTGGATCGGGTAACCGATTAATCGAAATTCGAAAATTCAATTTTTTTATAGCTATGAATCTTGTTATATTCGATATTTTTACTTGTTATATATGAAAATTTAAAATTTCTATGAATAGAAATCTTGTTATATTCAATAAAGTGTTGATTGTTATATTTAAAACTCAAAATTTTTATGAATAAGACCACAAAATTAAAAAAATAAAAAACATAAATCAATTCATAATTTCAAATATTTGCATCAGATCGAATCAGATGTTCGAAATGTACACTCCTACATACAGTTAGCAATGGGAACCGGTGGTGAACCATGCTGCTACAATGGCTCCCTTTGCGTTGCATTTCACTTGTTATTGGTGTCTATACTTAGACTCTCTCAATTTAATTACATTATTTTCAATATAATTATCATTATCTAACTTATTGATTGGCTAATCTGAGTCGAGTACTATAGAGGCTTATTATGGAGGCGGTTTTTCCAACTCAATTTACTCCATTCACAAAGACAGAATTCGAAGCTATTACGAGATTTAGTGTCTTATTTCACTGAAGCAACTGATTGTTGGTTGTGTATTTTAATTTATGTTAAAAGAGTTTTAATTTGATACACTTAATTTTATAGTTACATATTTATCTTAAATCTTTTAAGACCGTTAGATTTGTGATAAAACTTAAAAAATAGGGTAAACTACACCAGTGGCCACCGAACTAATTGAAGATACTTATTTTGACCACTAAACTTATTAAATTGACCTATTTTGACAACCGTCGTTAAAAAACTAACGGATGGGTGACGTGACAGTTAATGAAAATTTGTAAAATTATACATTTAGTCCCTATTATTTACCTATAATATCAATTTGATCATAATTTTAATTTAATTAATTAAATTTAATCATCAAATCGAATGACGACACATGTCATCACCCGATTGGATAATTTATTTTAATTTTTAATTATTTTATTTAATATATTTATTTTCATCCGCCACCTGGTTAAAGGAAAATCAAAGAAATAAAGAATATGGTCGATGTGGTTTGAACCTGGGACCTCCAAGGTAAAAATCTATGTTATTACCACTATGTCAAACCACTTCTATTAATACAAATTACACCCTCTTGTATATATCTTGTAATACAGTAATTGTTAGGGAAAAAGAAGTAAAAATGATTGAGAAGGAATTCAAACTTAAGTTATTTGAGATGTGTAAAAAAGTACAAACCACTAGATTAAGTCAATTATTTTATAAGAAATTTAAAATATATTTAAAGTATAGTTAAAGAAATATTTAAAATGAAAACAAATTTATAGTTTTTATATTTTTAGATTAAAATAAATATTTTTTCTTTTCCATATTTAGTTTAATAATTTCATATGTATAAGATTGAAACGTTCTAAAATGTATTTTTTCAATCTCACATTTATGGTTTTCATTTTAATCTAAAAACATAAAAACTATAAATTTGTTTTCATTTTAAATCTTGCTTTAAGTATATTTTAAATATATTTAAAATATTTTATTTTTTTTAAAAGAATTGACTTAATTTAGTGGTTTTTATATTTTTACACATCCCAAATGATCTAAGTTCGAATCCCCTCTCAATTATTTTTACTTCTTTTTCCCTAACAATTAATGTATTATAAGATATATACAAATGGGTGTAATTTGCACCAATAGAAGTGGTTTGACGTAGTGATAATAGCATGGGTTTTTATCTTGGAGGTCCCTGGTTCAAACCACACCAAGCACATTCTTTATTTGTTTGATTTTCCTTTAACCAGGATGTGACACGTGCCACTACACGGTTGGAGGAAAATAAATATATCAAATATTAAATAAAAATTAAAATAAATTGTCCAATCGGGTGATGCATGTGTCGTCATCCGATTCGATAATTAAATTTAATTAAATTAAAATTAGGACCAAATTAATATTATAGGTACATAACAGCGACTAAATGTGTAATTTTATAAATATTTGTTAACTCCTTCGTCACCAATCCGTTAGTTTTTTAACGGCGGTGGTAAAAATATGTCAATTTAATAAATTTGGTGGTCTGATTGATGAGTTTGATAGTCAGTGGTCAAAATAAATATCCCTAATTAGTTCGGTGATCATTGGTGTAGTTTACCCTAATTTATTTTTTTATGTGTTTGTCCAAGTGAAGTGAGCGGTTAATTTCCATGTCGCTTATCATTTTAAATTCCATGTCATAGAAAATGTCAACTAATCAATTCGTTCAAAAAAATCAAACCAAGGGCTTTTGTGAACAAGAATTAAAGGAAAAAAAGGGCATATTCAAATACAAAAAAACACAAGGACTTATTTAACTAAGTTCTTATAGTTCAAGGTCCTTTTCATATACAAGCCAATAAAGAATTTAAATTCCAAAATTGAAAAAAAAGGTTAACTACTGGGATGGTCATTTATGTTTCCCCTAATACAGAGTTGATCACCGGTTTTTAAAAACGACCAGTAAGGTTACTTACGTTTTTGATCTATAAACTTTTGGTCACTGAGACTTTGTTACCGTTAGACTTAAATGAGAGACTGATATGGCACAATAAAAAAGGATAAATTACATAGATAGTCCCGAAACTATTACTTCACTTTTATTTTGACCATTAGAATAAAAATAATTTGTATAATTTCACATTTAATCCTCCATATTTACAAATATTTTTATTTTTCTCCTCTCCACCATCTTCAATATCCTTCACCCCTCCACCATCTTTCAAAATAAAAACTAAAAGTTTAAAAAGAAAAAAAATAAGACTATAAGTAACTTCCTGAGTTGAACATAAAAAAATAATAAAAAAGTGAAGTAAAAATCATTGGATGCTGAAGAAATATGAGTTCCAATTGTTGGCATGGAAAAAGATATGTTTATATTAGTGGATGATGTTCTGCTACTATTAGAAAGAGTTACCTCCGAAAGATGAGAAAGGTCCTCAGAACCGAACAAAGGTAAGGTTTTAAATGTAGATGAATAAGAGCATTCAATTTAAGCTAGTAGGGTAGTTTGTAATGTTTCATTTTCGAAATTTCTTAACTAGTGAAAACATATTTTGTGGAATTCTTAATTTTTTTCTTCCAAATACATGAACTCAACCTTGATGTCTATGAATACATATACTTTATATTCTCTGGAAGCTACTGCTCTGTTCCCATATGCTTTTGTGAGGAAGATAATTCAAGCCCCTGGCCTATCATATGGTTATTGTCTTTTACAGAAACAAAGAATAAAACCTTTACTCCAAACGTGAACTTGCATTTGTTTTTTTATTTTAAGAAAATCATGTTTCGTCTTGTTCCTCGCTCAACAAACCTTTTCATTTAGTGTAGGATGGGATTCAGAAGAAGGATTCAATTAAGCAGGATGAAAGGCATCTTATAGAACTGGATCGCAGGACAGTGGGAATATTTGTTCTTGCTCATATATTTAGGAGAAATAATAACTTGTTGATATTTTCTATTTCTTGTGGAAAGCCGTTATGTGTCCTTATAACTAAGATTGACCACTTATTTATATGCATCTATAATTATAAACAGATGATTCATAAACGGTTTAGAATGTCTTGTTTGGCCAATCAAGTATTGGATTCATACCTCAACAAATGGAGGTTAAATATTTGATAAGAGCTGTTATATAACATTTTCTTATGTTTTTAAAAATGCAAATTTTACTTGAATCTTTTGTTGGATTAAAATCCGCAATTGTGGGCACATATGTAAAATGTATGTTGCTATTATAAAGTATGACACAAAATAAAGTGACCAATTAAGTTAAGCGTGTCATAGGTATTAAAATGTCATGGAAATAAAAGTGTAGATACCGTAAGATATATTTATAATTCAATGAGGGGCAGAGTTATAAATATTTAATAGTTGATTAAATCAACTATATAAAGAGGTAGTGGTCCCCAAGAAATAGGTTAACTTGTTTTTCTCTCCTTCTCCGTCAGAGAGTTTTACTTCAAGAGATAACCTATCTTCTTGGAAGATCAATACCAAAGTTCTTGGGATTTCCACATCAAGATTCAAGATTTTCAATCTATCAATGAATTCAGGTACGCTTCCGCATTCAGATTATTTCGGTTTATTGTTCTTGATCATTTGACATGATAGATCCTGGGTTTAAATTTCATATCTATTATTATTTTGTTCTAACAAGTGGCATCAGAGACTTGTCATGTTGAATCATTGAGAATTTTTTTTTTAAAAAAAAATTCCTTAAGGCTTTATGGATTCGAATTCTTAAAACAATTCCAGGTTCTGACTTTTAGGGTTTTAAGACAATAAGGTATATTTGTTCTTAAAATTTAATATTCAATTATTAGGGTTTTTTTTTCAGACTGTAATTTTATGCGACCATATTTATTATTGATAATTGTGCACAAATCGATAAAAATATAGTGATTTAATTTGGTTCTTATCTCCTTCTATTTATCACTGTTTTTTTTATTTGATTAATGTTTGTTTTGGATTAGATTTATATTTTGCTAATAGTTAGAATTCGATTATGCTTATTTTAACCAAGTGTTAAGCAATTGCTTATCTGTTCCTTGCTGATGGTGCGGTGATTTGACATTAGAACAATTGATATTTCAGTTTCTTGAGTGTTGAATGACAGTGTATATTTGTAAACTCAACTCTTGAAATTTTGTTCAAAATTAGGTTTATTACACGTTAAGGGCATACTTTTTAAATTCAAGTTTGGACAGTTTAGATGCATACTCAACGGTCTTAAATGTTTATGCAAAATTAATTAGGGATATACATTTTGGTTGTTGTACTCTGGTTTCAATTGCTTGGCGTTGAATCACTCACATGTTTATGTTTGTTAGTGATACATTTGGTTTTGATTTTGGAAAGCATGACAAATAATCTAATGGAATTCATATTTGATTCACTCTTTTCAAAAAATTTCCTATTGTGATCGTTAGATTATTATGGATAAATTAAAGTTTCATGCTATCATTGTTGAATTCATTAATATGATACTTTGGTTCTTATTTTTAGTTAAAGATTGGTTGTTTTGAATTCGACTATAATTTTGGTAAATGTATGCTTAACGTTTAAGACATTTTTTAAGGAACAGTCAAAGATTTAGTTTTTTTCGAGTTCTGATAGCCCCATTTAGACAACCTTATTTTGGATTATTTCGGAAACTTAAGTGTTATCAGAAATTTCAGTTTTGACTGTTACAAAATTTTAAATTTGGATATCGAAATATTTATTGTAAATATTTTAAAATAATTAATTGAAACATTAAGTCACCAAAGTGACCTCTATTGTGGAAATTATTTTATTTTAAAATATATAAAGTTTTGTGCATGTAAGTCGGATTATGTTAGTATTAATCGGCCCAAAGGAAGGTTAATAATTAACATTATTACATGTGCAACTGTGGTAATAAACATGTGATAATTATTCAGTTTTATATGTGAGCAATAAATCAGCCCAAAGGAAGATTTCTGTTCGACATGTTCTTATTATCAATGTTTGATTACTATACCAAGATATCACTTGCAAGTTAATGTTTTGTCCAAAGATGAAACATTAATGGAGTGCCGATATCTTGATATGAGGTTTACCTTTATTCAAATTTATTATTATTTTGGTTATCTTTTAATTTGATTGAAAGATAAAAATTAAGACAAACATTTTGAAACAATTAAGTTCATATTTTGGCTTCGGATATCTAATATTTTAATAGATTAATTGAAACATAATGTCACCAAAGTGACCGCTTTTGTGTAGATTAGTTTATTTAAAATATTAAGATGATTATGGGTTTTTGTAATTCATGCGTTTATTAATTGGCCCAAAGGAAAGTTAATATTTGGCATAATTACAACGACAACTGTGGCGATAAATGTGTGACAATTATAAGGTATTTTATGTGAGCAATACGTTAGTCTAAAGATTAGCCTATTGTTTGACATAGTTTATTGTCAATGTTTGATTGCTACAACAAGAGTACCGCTTACAATTAATATTACTGTCCAAAGACTTGATATTAATGTTGTGCTTGGTATCTTGAGGGGAACTAGTCATTATTTTGAATTTATTTGTTTACTTATGAATATTTATGTGAGCTTGTTTCTATTTTATTTACTTATTTTTGTTCTATATTTAGGTAATTTATTTTTGTTGTCATAATATCTGTTAAATACATTCTACACTCGTGTTTAGTGAAACTAATTTCAAGGAATAGAAAAGACACTTACATATAGTATTTTGATTAATGAACATAGACTTTGTACTAAGGAATGAACAACTTGCACCTCTCACTGCGGTAAGCACCCATAAAAGGTATTTTGAGAGGTGAGATCGTTCAAATCGCATGAGTCTAATGATCATAAAGCACAACATTCTAGATGTCTTTAGGAGCACAAATCTAAAGTGAATACTCATACTAAGTGTTTCCTTGACGAAATTAAGAAATGTTTTACCCAAAATATTAAGGTTAAGATGACATCACTTATGCCTTCTTTGATGTCAATCAAGTATAAGGGTTAAGGAAATGTGGGGGAGTACATTGTGAAAATGTTTAATATTGCTTCAAAATCTAAGGCTCATAAGATCAAACTCTCTAACAATTGTTTGTTATTATGATTTTGGCACCGCTTCCTATACAGTTTAACCAATTCAAGTTACAATTATCAAAAGGGAGAAATAGACTCTATTTGGGCTCATTTCTCTGTGTTCAAGAGGAAGAAAACTTGAAGCATTATAAGTGTAAAAGTATTAATTTAATTAGTGCTCATTTAGTTAGTGTCTCTAAAAATAAGGGCAATAAAAGAAAATATTAGAATAAAATTGCTAAGGGTCCTACCCAAAAGAAACGACAATAAGGTACAAAGTGTTGATTCTTTTGTATAAATTAGGACATATGTGAAGTAATTAAACTTCAAAAGTGAACAACTACTTCGGTTATATTGAGTGATCCATGGGCTGTAAATTTTATGATCCCACAATTAAGATTACTTTAAGGAGAGATTTATAAATTTTTTAGGATGTTGAGTTTGGAGGGAGAAATAAGGTTAGATGCATTGTTATTGAGGGAAAATTGAATTATAATTTAATTCATACTATCACTTTTGATGATGTTTAGGTTTTCACACCTATCATTAATCAAGAAGTGAATCAAGTACCTCAACAAAATAATGTTGAACAACTCTCATTCAAGATAAGGTAATTGTTTCAGAAGAACAAACTCAACAACCTTTAAAAAGAATAAGTGTCATTAAAGAGGTCCACGAGAGGAAGATGAAATACTATTCCGGGTTATTATGTTGTATTTCTTTAAGAAAATAAGGTAACAGTGGAATGATAGAAAATGTTCAATCATTTTTTTTATCAGACCATAAAAGTTCGAACTCTCAAAAGTGGATTGATGTCATTCAAGAAGAGTATAATTTTATGCAAGACAATAAAGTTTAGGAACTTGTCTTATTACCTTAAGGTGCAAACCAATTGGTTGTAAATGAATATTTAAAACCAAGAGGGATGCAAATGATAATGTGGATAAGTATAAAGCACGTCTTGTATCTAAAGGATATACTCTAAAAGAAGACATTGATTTTGCAGACTTTCTCTCAAGTTTTATTGAAAGACTCTTTCAGGATAATCACGACGCTTGTTGCTTATTTTAATCTTGAGCTACATAAGATGAATGTTAAGTTTGTGTTTTTTTTTCAATGGCAACATTGAAGAAATTATTTATATGGTACAATCATAGAGTTGTGTCTTATGATACAATATCAATGATATGTAAATTAAAGAAATTCATCTATGATCTTAAGTAAAACTCTCATTAATGAAAATATAAATTTCATTTTGATTATCTCATTTGGTTTTGAGATAAATTTGGTTGGCAATTGTATATACTACAAGTTCAGTGGGAGTAAAACCAAGTGATACTCATATTACTAAAGAAGATAAATTTAGTCTTACTCAATGCCCTAAAAGTAACCTTGAAATTTAGAAAATCTAAAAGATTCTCTATGCATAAGCTATAGAGAATTTAATTTATGCTTAAGTATGTACGCGTTCGGAAATTGTGTACATTGTTGGAATGTTAAACAGATATTTGAGGAATCATATTATGGACCATTGGATAGCAGCCAATGGGGTTATGAGATATCTTCAGAGAACAAAAAATTACTTGCTCACATGTCGGAGTTCTGGTAAGTTAGAGATCATCAGGTTTACAGACTTCGATTCTAATAGAATATTGATGCAAAAGAATTTTGTCACTTGAGCTTCTAATTGTAGATTGAATAGAAAGACCGCTTCAGTTATTTTGTGACAATAAATATGCATTCATTTATTCTATAAACAATAGGAACACTTCAAATTTGAAGCACATAAATATTAAGTTTTTAGTTGTTAAAGAAAATTCAGAGTGGTTGTGTGTCTATAGAGCATGTTGGTACAAACTCCATAATTGCGCGCATATTAAGAAACTGTCACCCTAGGTCTTTCATGAGCACACTACTCATGTGGGTGTAATGTTATTTAAGGATATTCGGTTTTAGTGGGAGTTTGTAATTTTGAAAAATGCTCATTCGGTTTAGACACAATTTCAGTTACTTCAGTTTAAAGTTATTTAAGATTATTTTCTGCAGAAATAAAGTTCTTTTGATTTATGCACACTCTGAATTCAGTAAAGTTTGATCTCACTAAGGTTTAGGAGGACCAGTTGGAAATAGACATGTACGGTTCACATTTCATGTAATTTTCCATGCTACGCATCCATGATTGATCTATGTCATTTAACTATGTATGTATACGTGACCATTGATGGGTCCAGTCATGATTGATATGGCGAAGACCGCTTTGATCCTATATGGATATAGTTGATGGACGAGATTGTTATAAAATATCTATTATATAATAGCAAAAATTTTGAGCTCATAAGGTTGTACATTTATCAGGAAACATATGTTGCCCAAGTGGGAGATTGTTGGATTAAAATCCGCAATTGTGGGCACATATGTAAAATGTATGTTGCTATTATAAAGTATGACACAAAATAAAGTGACCAATTAAGTTAAGCGTGTCATAGGTATTAAAATATCATGGAAATAAAAGTGTAGATACCGTAAGATATATTTATAATTCAATGAGGGGCAGAGTTATAAATATTTAATAGTTGATTAAATCAACTATATAAAGAGGTAGTGGTCCCCAAGAAATAGGTTAACTTGTTTTTCTCTCCTTCCCCGTCAGAGAGTTTTACTTCAAGAGATAACCTATCTTCTTGGAAGATCAATACCAAAGTTCTTGGGATTTCCACATCAAGATTCAAGATTTTCAATCTATCAATGAATTCAGGTACGCTTCCGCATTCAGATTATTTCGGTTTATTGTTCTTGATCATTTGACATGATAGATCCTGGGTTTAAATTTCATATCTATTATGATTTAATTCTAACATCTTTACTTTGTGATAGTAAAGACATTGTTTTAATTTTAAGCAATCACACAACTTATCTTTAAAATTTCTCTTTTTCCGACTAAAATACATTTTCTCTCCTTCACAATTTAGTTTTACTTGTTGTTCTTTTACAAAATTAATTTACCTCTTCTGAACAAAAAGTATTCTTGGAATTGTGCATTTTGTTACATGGGGTGTTATTTTATTTTCTGGTGGATTTTATGGACAAGTTCAAGTGGTAATGCAGTTAATCATGGCTTTGAATTACTTTGCATATGTTTTTTTTGTCAGCATATTAGAGAGGAGAAGAATATGGAAGATGGCGAAGAGGAGAAAAAAATATAAAATTTATAAATATAGAGGATTAAATGTGAAATTATACAAATTATTTTTATTTTAGTGGTCAAAATAGAAGTGAAGTAATAGAGACTATCTAGGTAATTTATCCTTTTTTTTATTTACGTCGTGACCAAAAGTTTATAGATAAAAAATAT
The DNA here is from genome assembly GCA_030270665.1 of Hibiscus trionum. NCBI lineage: Eukaryota > Viridiplantae > Streptophyta > Magnoliopsida > Malvales > Malvaceae > Hibiscus > Hibiscus trionum. The sequence continues at coordinate 76,786,001 of BSYR01000003.1, read as the reverse complement.
AACTGAACTTATCGGTCGTTTTTTAAAATCGGTGACATTAGTAATCATCCGGTAGTTAAAAAAATAATAGGGGAATTGCCAAAGTGGAAACTCTTTTTTTAACTACAATTAGACAGAAAATAGTGTTAAACCCTAAGCCCTTTCCCATTCCCAAAATTTGCAATTTGATTCAGCAGCAGAGATAATGAAGGTGGTTGCTTTAGTCAGCGGTGGCAAAGATAGCTGTTATGCTATGATGAAGTGCATCCAATACGGCCACCAGGTTTTCCTGCTGTTTCCCTATAAATAAATCAACAAAAATTCAGCTAAAAAACTAAAAAGATTTTGGGAATTATAGGTTCTTAAAAGAAAAGGGTTCCCGAAAGAAGTACAAGTTGATGCTTTCCCCCCTTAGAATTTTAAATTTTAATGTTTTTTTTTTTTTTGCAAAAAAGAAAATAGAAAGAAGAAAGTTGACATTTTTATTGGTGTCTTGCTTTAGATTGTCGCTGTGGCTAATTTACTACCGGCTGATGATTCAGTGGACGAGTTGGATAGCTACATGTATCAAACTGTAAGTCTCTGCCAATTATTGTCATTTGATTTCACTTATTTATCTATGTTTGTAAGAAAATGGTAGCAAAATCATGGTACTTCAATTGTTTAATGTCAAGAGTTCATAAAAACATGCATTTTTGCATGAGTTCGGCATGAATATTGAATACTTTTCCCCCCTTTACTGCAGGTAGGGCACCAAATAATTGTAAGCTATGCTGAATGCATGGGAGTGCCATTGTTCCGAAGGCGGATACAGGGATCCACAAGGCAAGCCCTTTAAATGAGTATTGTGGTAAAACCATATGTCTTATTCAGGGAATTTATGATCTTCACTTTGTATCACAATTTACAAAAGCGTTAAAAATGGTATCTTTGTTCGTCATTTCATGATTGCTTGGTTTGTTGTGTACTTCCAGCTTTTCCATATCTGTAGTTATGGTATTTCCTTCAAGTTTGTTTTATCTGTTACCGGACTATTAAACAGTGTTATTAAGAACTTTTAAGGCTTTTCCATGTATCTTTTTGTGTGGGCATATCATGTGATTGCCAGATTGAACCAAGTATGATGCTTCTAGGCAAGTCATACATTTCTCTTTCACTGCGTAATGGTCGGGATACAGCATAGAAAGTTTGTTAATCCATTTTTAAGTAGGCATATCACTAAGAATTTTACTTCATATTTGGTAAAAGTGATCTCCCGATAGGCTGCTTCTTTTATTAGTTAGTTTTCAGCCAAGCACATGCCCTTTTCAACTTGGGAAATGTACATTATACCCATTTTCTTTTCTGAAGCTTTTGGTGACTATTGTAGGCACCAGAAACTTAGCTACCAAAAGACACCTGGTGATGAAGTTGAAGATATGTTTATTTTGTTAAATGAAGTTAAGAAGCAGATACCTTCTGTCACAGCAGTTTCTTCTGGTGCAATTGCATCAGATTATCAAAGGCTAAGAGTAGAAAGTATTTGTTCAAGGTTAGGGCTTGTTTCTTTGGCATTTTTGTGGAAACAAGATCAATCAATGCTTCTCCAAGAAATGGTAATTTTTATTTTGTTAATGTCAATACTTAATAAAAAAATTTGGTAGTTTGTCTCACATATTATTATATGTTCTTTCCTGTTCAGATAACGAATAGCATTATGGCTATCACAGTCAAGGTATGTAGTATATTTGATTTTATCATTCTTATACTATTTGTTTAGAATTCTTGTGACGTCTTTTCTGCTTGTGCTATGTAGATTTATTTTCTAGCTATTTCTTTTATGAGATGCTTCGTCGTATCTATTTTAATTGAAGTATTGTGTTTTTTCTTTTGGATTATCATGTCATAGGTTGCAGCCATGGGGTTGAACCCTTCAAAGCACTTGGGCAAAGAAATAGCATTCTTGCAACCTTATCTGCATAAATTGAAAGAGTTCGTTCATGCTGTTCTTTTAACATACTCTCTTTCTCTCTCTAAAGCATGACTGGAAACTTATAATGGTTTTTTTTTTCGAACTCCCTTTCGGCAGCTTGTATGGAATAAACGTATGTGGTGAGGGAGGGGAATATGAAACTCTGACTCTTGACTGCCCACTCTTCTGTGTAAGCTTTGCTGTTGACCGGTCTACTGGCAAAAATATTTTCCTTATATTTGTTGCTTCCCCAACCCATCGTAATTTATTTTATTTCTTTTCAAGGATTTAATCGAAATTCATGTTCTGAATTAGGGGGGTTTGCATCCCAGTTGCATTTAACAAATTCTTCATGCACTGTTTTTTCCGTTGTAACTATTAAGGTTTAAAATTTCTCAGAATGCTCGAATTGTGCTTGACGAATTCCAAGTTGTACTGCACTCTTCAGATTCCATAGCTCCAGTTGGAGTGCTGCATCCATTGAAATTTCATTTGGAAAGAAAGGCATCCAACTCATCAAGTGGTAATGACAAAACCAATGACCTCTGTTGCGAGAATATCAATTCTGTATCTGAAGTGCAAGGAGAAAACCCAAAAGAATGCAAATCTCCAGATGAGCCTGTTCCTGAAGTTAGCGACTTGATTGAAGTTTCAAGTCATAGGCTTCACATCTCTAAAACAGAAAAAAATAATACATTTTCCATGTGTTGTTGGTTACAAGATCCATCAGGACCTTCAGCAGGTAAAAAGAAAATGACGCTTTGCAGATTTGCTTTTGTCATTCCTTGCTACATATTTTTAACCATTGTTTCCAAATACAACACTACAATTAATAACAGTTTTTGGTTACTATTTGTTTGATAGGTTTGCAGGAAGATCTGAAGCTGATCCTTGGACAAATTGAATTGCAACTCGTAGGATGTGGTTTAGGTTGGAAGCATGTGCTTTATATCCATCTCTACATTTCTGATATGGATCAGTTCACTCAGGCAAATGAGACATATGTGAGATTTATTACCCAGGATAAATGCCCTTTTGGTGTTCCATCACGAAGTACTATTGAACTGCCTTTAATTCAAGCAAGTTTAGGGAGAGCGTATATTGAAGTTCTAGTTGCGAATGATCAGAGCAAACGAGTTTTGCATGTTCAAAGTATTTCATGCTGGGCACCAAGTTGCATTGGACCTTATAGTCAGGTACTCCGAATCATGGCAATTGTCATCGATCAGTAAAGGTTCCTTTTTGTAACATTTTTATACTTCATGCTTTTCCAAGAGAATATTGAAATGATTAGAAGAAATTGTCTGACCATTAAGATACCTTTTTTCCTTCAAACGGTCTGGTTGAATATTATTTTTGATGGGTAGTGAAGCACAGTAATAATTTTCTTTATGCCAAGAGATTGAATTGGGAGCCACGCAGTAATCTTAAATTATTAAGATCCAGTTCATAAATGTTATGCCCTTTTTTTTGGGTGTGGACATGCCTGTTATTTTGACAAACGTGCATTGTTTATATCCTCATGCTGTCTAGTTGACTTTTAACCTGATCAATTTTACTTTTAGGCAACTTTGCACAAGGAGATACTACACATGGCTGGTCAGTTGGGACTTGATCCACCTACAATGACTATTTGTGATGGAGGCTCAACTGCAGAACTGGAGCAGGCACTGCAAAACAGTGAGGCAATAGCAGAATGCTTCAAGTGTTCAATATCTACTTCTGCCATTCTCTTTGTGGTTTACTGCTCAACTAACATTCCATTAGATGAGAGGCCAAAAATTCACGACAAGCTGGATATGTTTGTGAACCAACTTAAGCGGTCTCACTTGGATAAAGATACCAAGCTTGACGTGCTTGATCCTATTTTTCTTTATATTCTAGTTCCAGATCTTCCAAAAAGGTAAACGATCCACACTTCCTGTGAACTTTTCAATGAGTAATAAGTGTGCTGAGAAGGAATTTTTCACCTTGAGTTTGTGTTTGTTTTTCTTACTGGATGAATAATCAAAGACATAATAGTACTATGTATGTGTTGTATCCAACTGAAGGGCATTTCATCGCCTTTTTGTTTCTGATATTGCAGAGCACTTGTAGAAATAAAGCCAGTTCTGTATGTCCCAGATACTGCAGAAACGCCCGAAGAAACTTCCTGTGAACTTTCTAGGGTAGTGGCATCTAGTTCTTTCGGTTTTCAACCTGTAGAATGGCACGATTCATGTATTCAGAAATGTGTCATTCATGGAAAGATATGTGCAGTTGTTTTGTCTATCACAAGTGAAGTTGCTATGAAGATTTGTTCTGGTTCTATGAATGCTGATTGGAGCAACAGCAATAGTCAAAATTCTTTCACAGATAACCAAATGAAAAGAATATCTAGATTTTGCATCTATCTTCTTGACAAAACTGTTCTCGAAAATGGTTTCTCCTGGAATGACACTAAGGTAAGTTTCTTAGGCAAGCTCCAAATTTTCCTTCAACATTGATTGTAAATAGAGTCATATCCTGTTGAACTTTGGTTACGGAAATGCTTTTCATCAGGAAATTTTCATAATGTTAGATTTTGATTATTAGTTCCTGGAGTTCTATCATTTATTTTATTAATTCTCTCCATGTATGTGTTATTTTGTTGCCTTACCGTTTTCATTGTAGTTCCTCACGTTTGTTTCCCTCATTTTTTTCTAGAGTTTGAGACTGTACATCCCACAAAACCTCCATGTTCCTTTGGAGACGATTTCAAGCTTGTTCGAGGACGCTTTCAAGGAACTTGATCAGATGAAGGGTGGTGCCAAAGAAGGTGGGAAACCTATCTTCAATCTTGTTCCGGTCCTAGGTTCCGGAAGATCTGCTGCATGCACAGAAGATACAATCACTTGTGAGCTGTTTGCTCGCAAATATTGATCCTTGAATGGATCAGTCATCGAAGAAACTCCTTGTTGAAGGTTAAAACAGCCACATGCATGAAGAGTTAATGCTTTTGGTCAATTTATATGTAAGATTTCTTGTCTTTACTATCAATTCTTCTTTACATTTATCTAAAGAATCTTGGTAAAGTCAAATTGAAATGTTAATTGCAAGATTTTATGATATACTATGATAGATAATTTATTGTTTATGTCATCTGTCCTTGGTACATTTGCTTTGCCTCAATAAATAATACAAGGCTAAAACAATAGAAAGGACCCTAAACTTTTATCATTTTATTAAGTCCCGTTAATAGGAAATAATTCAAATGCCCCCTTAACCTTTTGAATCCCAAATAAGCCTCTAACCTTTCATTTATACCTAAATATACCTTTTAACATAAATCAACTTTTCAATTGAAGGGCTTATTTAAGACAAGTGAAATAGTTATAGGCTTTTTTAGTAATTTAACCATCCATATAAGAAAGAGTAGTGAAATGATTTTCCAAATTGGGGGCTAACAATTTGAATGTGAGGGTGTCTTCATTTCATCAAAATTAGGTTTTGTCACCCCCAACACCCTACTAATTTGATTGCAAAACATCAAATCATCATTATTAAAAACTTTGACCAAGTCAAGTGTTGATATTTTTGAGGAAACTCTAAGCCAAGACACATCTTCTAATTTGTCTTAATGAGACTGCCATAGTTTTTGTTCTGTTTTGGTAGTTATGAGTAGCTTTCCTGAGGACTATACAAAGGGATGGGTTTCTACTAGCAATTTAGCTATCTTTTGTCCTTTAGTTCTTGGCAAGAAGAAGTTACTAATCAGTCAAGATTGGAGTTCTGTTTATGGATTTCGACATGCTTAATGATTTATATACTATGTTCATGTTTACATGATTGATCTGTTTATAATCATTTTGTGTTTATGCAAAGGAAAGGGTGTTTATATATATATACATGCATACATACATGTGTGTGTGTGTGTGTGTAAACTTTATCCCAATAATTCAAAAGAAATTTAGGAGTTGTCACCAACTGGACAAATTATATCTCAAAAGTACTAGCACAGTTGCTCATCATATCACCCTCATTTCTATAATCAATGGAGAATAGTTTATAGTTATCAATTATGTTGGAATGATGAGTTTGCTTAATTATATTCGATTATATAGATACGGACGTCGATAATAAATGAAGATTCCGAATAACGTAGGTCGGGAATGTACCCTACAACAGGCCATTATTGTTCAGCTATAAACTTGTGAAAATGACATTGGTGAAGAGGGTGAGATTTGGGTCAGATATTGAACCCACAACACATTTGGAATTGTATCCATGGCCATAAGTTATGGTGGTTTTCAGTAAACAAAAAGGCAAAGGAACAAAATTAACAAAATTACAAAGGTTTTTGGTGACTTTTTTTTGGGGAAATCACAGCTCACATGGGGTGAAAGGGGGACCAATGACAGTTTTAAGGGGCAAATCATGATTGTGTTAAGCAAAGAAAGCACATCCCCACAACACATTTTGAGCTCAACAAAGTTCACTGGCATTGAAATCATATGGACCTCAACCTCTATGGTCCACCCCCTCCCAAAAGAAAGAACCCTAACAAAATACTAAAGTTTTTTAGGAAAAAAAAAGAATGGTTTAGCTTTTTTGCAGAAATTGTGTTAGAATTTGGAATCTGCTCAGATCAAACATTAATAAAAGCTAAACAAAGTAAAAGAGAGGCAAATTGTTTGGTTCTTGTATTGTTGTGTCTCATGGGGAACTTATGGATCAGGATCTAAGACTCCATCTTGAAAATTTTGAATTAATTTTTTAAGATAAAGAAATAGATTTAAGTCTCAAATTTATTTAATATCACATCTTAAAAGTAATTGTATAAGAAAAAATATTCCATGCAATGGCAGAGGAAACAAAAAGTTTTTATAAACGGCTTAATTTTGGAGTTTATAGATTAAATTTAGGATTAGAGATTTAATTCGGGATCTTTAAAATTTAAGGATTGTGATTAGAATTTAAGGTTTATAGATTATAATTTAGGGTTTAGGATGATATGTTAGTGATTTGGGTTTTAACCTCTAAACTCTAAATTATAATTATTCATTTTATAAATAAAACATATTAAATTAAATCTGGAATTTAATGTTGGAAATTGGAATATTGTAAGATTTATTCTCAACAAAAAATTTGATGATTATTATGTGTATTTTGCAATAAGTGAAGTTACTTGGATGATTTGGTTGTTGCATTGAATCACAATGAACAATAAAATCTTTGTTCATGTGGGACAAATTTTAGGTCTTCCTTAAAGTAATTAACGCATGAAAACATAGTTTTAGACCTTTTATTAGTAATATAAGAATATATGAAGGCCTACTGTTATTATTGTTGTTGTGGTGAAAAATATTTAATATTTAAAAAAGGTAGAATACATTAATGATCACTAAACTTTAAAATAACTATATGGCCACTGAATTTTTAAAATTTTCATTTTAGTCACTGATGTTGGCTTCTGTTTTTGTTTCCATCAGTCGTGGTTAATTTTCGTTAAAGTTTTCTTTTTTATTTTATTTTATGTTTATATGAAAAGTCGGACCTTAAATTATGTTTTTTAACCCCTAAACAGTTTTTTGGTAAAAAAATTACTTAAAATTTTCTTTTACTTCTTAAATTATCTTTTAGGTCAAACAAGTATCTATGTTTAGAAGTAGAACCACTCTAAAATTGTTTATATTTTCGGTTGCTTCCACTAATTTTTTATTTCACCCCCTCTTGGCTTATTTCGGTTGTCATCATATTTGTAATTGTAGGTGACAAAAAAGCCTTCACAACTCTTGTATACAATCCTCTAAACCCAAAAAACTTCTCATAGAAGTTTTTTCAATTTGAGAAGTTTCACTCTAATCTATTGTTATAATATCTTTTTATCAAATACCTAAATTTGCGAATTTGATTGGTCATCCTCTAAAAGTGATACAAACCTCTAATTTTAGCTTAATACTCTGTTCACCAAACAAAGCCGATATGTATATTATTATTTTAGGCAATAGATCAGTTCATTTAAATCAACTATTACATTCGGTTTGTTTAGATTTACAATGTTTGAATTCAAACTTTAGCATTATTTAAAAAATCTAATACCTCGTATCACCAGATTTATCACTATTTTTTTTCACCACTAGGTTGAGTATTACATTCCATTTGTTTGGATTTATATGGGCATCCTCATATACAATATACTCAAATTCTCGAGGAGATGACGCATAACAATGGAGACCCAAGCTCCTGCCCTTTGCAACACTTGCCATTGCATTTGCTAGACGATTGCCTACCTTTCACCCTTAATAAGCTATTGATTATTAGATTTTATTGTATTTATGATTTCGACGAAAGAAAATATTTTATGTTAGAAATATATATTTTAAAATTTATTTAACAATGATCACAAATAGAGTGATGTAAAATTTTATAATTTTGTTGAATACAAGTTGGATTATTTTATTTAAAGCTTATATAAAGTGTTTGAAAAGACAAAGACACCACCATAATAATATTAATTAGGTTAGCGTTCAAAAAGTCTCTAAATTTCTGGAGAAAAATCAATTCAGTCCCTGATTATTTTTCCTACTCAATTAATCTTCAAACTCAGAAAAAAAAATCGATTTAGATCTTTGACCAATATTAGTTTTTAACTTTAAAGGGTTTTTTTTAAATGTCATGGGTTATGACATGTGGCATTTCTAGGATTTTTTAATTTTTAATTTTAAAAAATTGTAAACAATTATAAAATATTAAATTATCCGTTTTTTAATTTTTTTAAATATTAAATATTATTGTTTTTTAGAACTTTTAATTTTTTTACTCACAATATTGGACATCATAATACGAATGATTAGTGATTAAACTCGTTTCATGAAAACTTTGAGAACAAAAAAATGTAAATATTTTTTAATCATATTTTTTTCTTTTAACCATGAAGTACAGAGAAAAAAGAAAGTAACAATTGTAAATTTGAAGATAGGTTTTGAACAAATGCTTTCTTTGACTTTGCAATGGCTGAGTTTTAGTAGGTCACCATCACGAAATAAAAGCGGGCTTTTCTAAAAACAGGCGGCTTAAAAACAGGCTAAATACAAACCAAGAATAAAACACCATTAGATGGAGCCGGTTTAATATAGGCCGTTGGATTGGAAAAAAAAAACAGGACAAAAGGTTACCCGGTGAACCGGTAACCCTTTTAAACGATGGTATAAGTTGAGTAAAAACGACGAGCGGGAAAAGAAAAACAAAATTTTAGGGCATCGAACCCAAGAGGACGAAGCTGGTTTTTGCATCAACCAAAGAAGAAAATCTTAAGGAAATTTGTCGAGGAGGTTGGGTTTGAGCACGGTTTGTAGGTAAGTTCTTGCTTCTTGCTTCCTTTTTTCGGGTTTTTTTTTTCTATTTCAGCGAAACCACATTGCAAATGGTGAAGGTATTTGTATAAATCGTTCGAATGTGGATTTATTTGTACTTTATAATCAATATTGTATAGGAGATTGGATTGGAAGGAATTTTGGGTGTTTTTTGTTAGTGTTCTGTTTAGGGTTTTTGGAAGAAAAAAAAAAGATAACAATAGTTAGAAGAAGTGTTTAACAGTGGATAAAAAAGATAACCAAAGAATAAGTGTTGAATTCTTTCACTGTGTTCTTGAATAACAAAATAAATAAGGTTGTTCAATTATTAAGTGATGGTTCAGTTAGGTTAGTTAGTGATAAATGTTAGAAATTGTAGTAAAAGGAGAAAGAAATATTGTCGAGGAGATTGGATTTGTAAGAATCATTTAGTTGAAACACATGTATTGGTTATGAATTTTGGCTGAGATGGTTATTGTATTTGGTTAGGGTTCTGGTTTGCATATTCTCTACAGCTATAGTATTGAATGTGTTGGAAGGTATGATTGTTTCTTAAGATCAAATAGTTGATTTGAAGTTGTATGTAAAAAACTGGTTTCAATCTTTGATTATTTTAGGTACACGTTGCAGACAATGAAACATAAGAAGAAGTCTCATGAAGGGGATGCAAAGGCACCTAAGATATGTACATCATATTTCCAATTCTAGTAAGTTGAAGTTGAATGTATATAGAACTGAAAAATTTATTAAATATGAGTTGCATAAGCTAACAGAGAAATTATATTTTACAGTAAAGCAGAATGTAAACGTTTGGAGGGGGAGAAGACAATGAACAACAATGTAAGTGTGTTGTGTAATGGTTTGTTAAGTGTACATGATATTTATATTGGACTAATTGTGAGAGTGATACAGGAAAGAAAAGCATTGGGTTTGAGGTGGAGGCAGATGAGTGAAGATGAAAAGGAGCCTTATCAAAAAATGTTCGAGGAGCAGAAGCAGGCTCTAGCTGAATGGAAAGCCTCCAATGTGAAGAATATTGTAGTACCTGAGGAAGAGGAAGAGAAAAAGGTAAGTGAATTTTTGAAATTATTTATGGAGAAAGAGATGAAATTGTTCTAACATTAGGTATATTTGTGTAAGAGTGAAGTAAATAATGTATTTATGAAATGTTGTAGGAGAAGTCTTCAAGATGTAGCCTCATTAAGCTGTCAGAGGTGTTTGAAGAGATGAGGAAGATGAATATTGAGGGTGTGGTACATGAGTTAGGGTTTGGTCCTTTACTGGAAATAAAACCGAGAGCAATTCATTGCGACCTATGTCGCACTTTAGTAGAGAATTTTGATGTCCAGAGGTCGATCATGGAATTTGATGGACATAAAATTCCAGTGTTGGTGGAAGATGTGGAGGCTGTTTTGGGTTTGAAGAATGAAGGAGTCGAAGTTGAAATTAGAACGAAAAATGTTAATGCAAAAGAAATGGCATCGAAGTACGGAATAAAGAGGGATGCCAAGGTGAATGAACTTGAGGAGGACATACTTAGCGGTAAATTTGAGGGAGACGAGTTGAAAGCTCGCGTTCTTCTTTTCATTTTTGGTGTTTTTATAAGTCCAAATGCGAACAATATGCCTTCCTCGGAACATTTACGGTTGTTGTGCCCAGAGGGGTTGAAAGGAAATCTCAATTGGTGCAAATATGCATACAACAAGTTACTTGATGGAGTAGAGAACTGGAAATTTCGTGGTGGTTTGGCATACATGACCGGATGCATCGCGATATTAGAGATAATATATGTTTAAAAATATGTTTTGTTCGAACGTAGCATTTGTTTCATGGGATTGAGTTTATTGAGGTAGATTATAATGTTTTGATGAATAATAAATGTAGGTGAGGTTATTTGATTTTTGGAGTGGAGTCGCGAGCAGAATAGTTGCTGCCTCTCAAGGTCGCGGTCGCATACATGCATGGGGCAACAAGAAGGCAGTAAAGAAGATTGTAAATAGCCTGAAGGAAGAAAGCCATCCAAAAAGACCCAAGGTAAGTGGGTTAAACCAACCTGGTATTATATAGGATGTTGTGGTTATATGAAATGTTTTACTGATGATGTTTGCAGGTACTTAGGTATGATGATGAGAAAGTGGAAGGGGAAGAAGGGGATCGAAAGAATGGAACAAATGATGTTGTTATGGATATGCTGCAGACTGTACTTGTAGAGTTGGTGGAATAAAAGATAGTCTGCAAGCCCGTGTGGAGAAGGAAAAAGAAATCGAAGAGAGTATAAGGGAATTGAAGGAGGAATGCAAGAGTTTAAATGCGAACATGATAGAATTGCAGAATTCGTTGAGGAAATCTGATGGAGAAATTGTTGTTCATGTTAAAGAAGAAGAAGAAGTGGTTGACAAAGGGCAAGTCAAAGTTTCTGATCCGAACAAAGGAGTTCATATTGAGGAGGACCCAATGATGGAGGACGATGTCGAGTGGTTGAATGAAGAATCCGTTGCTGTACCGAAAACAATGAAAAAGGTATAATAAGTTCATTTGATCAATCTTTCATGAAGTTAAGGATTGAGAGTATTGTTGTTGATTTTGTTTGTGTTAACTTGTAGGGCAAGACAACAGCAATAGCTACTGCAAAGGTTAGTGGCAAATGAATAAGAGTAGGAATTCGAGCTCGGAACATGAATAAAGTCAGCCATTGAATGAAGAATGTTGTGTGACAATGTTTGGTTTAAGTAGGATTTGTGTCCACAATAAATGTTGTGTGTGTATGATTACATTTATTATAGACAAATATGGATGAAATTCTAATGTTATTCAAACTAATTGTTTAGTGGTTGAATAACTAATGAGGTTTTCTAATAAAACTTATATATTTGAACGTGAAGTACTTATTTGTCTTATTAAGTAGATTAAGTATTGAACAACAAATATGTAAGCATTGCAGATACTGACATACGTCCAAGTACCAGAAGGAGTAGGCAAGTCAGCAAAAAACACTTGTGACTATATATGGAAGACGCCATTGCCTGAATCGTAAGCAATCTGAATTTGAAAGTAATCCTCAATGATGTTGTTCTGTTCAATATAATATGTAAGTTTTTTTGTATGGGTGCAGTAAATCAATTGCAGATTTTGGGCACTCATATTTGTCTGTAAGCGATGCAGATACGATACGACCTGGATGGTGGGTGGGTTCAATGGTTAGTAGGTTTGACTATTCCTTTTAAGCATTTTGTATATATGAGAAGAAATTTAGTATGATAGTTGCTATAAGTTTGTGGTTTAGGTTATAGATGCTGTTGGTTTTACCATTGTTGATGAAGATATAAGGAAAAATTCTAAAAGAAGGAGAGGGTACATCCCGTGTACATTGAGTGTAAGTTAAATATTAAAGAATCTTATGTCTATTATGAACAAGTGGATATGGTTTTGTAAGGATACATGGTTAATAATAAATGATCTATTGTAGTCTCAGCTTCTGCAAGGAGTAAATGTTGGAACAATCGCTGAGTATTGGCGTAAGTTTGGCAATCCGTATGGCTTGTTGACGGACTGTAAAGTGGTACGAAGAAGCATTAATAAATAAAACATCTCATGCACTTTCATGTCATCTGTATATTACAATGGAAATCGTTGCTTGTTTCAGCTCTTTATCCCCGTGAATGAGAGCAACACTCATTGGTTTATATGTGTCGTCAATATTGATGCTGGTGTAGTGAAGCTACTGGACAGCTTGCCAAATACCCGAGCCAATGGTGCAAGAGTGTGTATGGCAGAGAACCTGGTAATAATCAAGAACTATGAACTTTTATTCTTCCATTGTTTAAGATGTAACAGAGTATGTAAAAACAGAAAAAATGTTTCTGCATGTAGACCAATAGTCTAAAAGAATGTTTAAAAGATAAGAAGTTTGTCCAAGTGTTTGGCTCACCATCAAGGCCGTTGACCGATCTGTGCGTGATGGTGGAAAAAGTTAAACATCGGGATAATGGGTACAGAGTTGTTATATTCTAGTACTTTGTGTTAATTTTGTTTAACAAATTGGGAAGGATTACTCGTGGTATTATGTTAACATGGATTTGTTTTCTAATAGAGATGATTGTGGTATGTTTTGCATCAGATGGATGCAGCTTTGGAATGAGAAGCATATAGGGGAAGTGGTAAGGGTTTAGGTTAATATTCATTCAACTTTCCTTACTTTGGTCATGTATACTATAATTCTCTTTAATAAAAGCTTAATTTGTTTGTACTTGTCTTAATAGAGCGTTGGAAAATGGGATCGGATGATTCTTTTGTACGAACTTATCAGTCATGATAAGAATAAATTGCGGAGGAATATCAATGTTGTTGTAGGTCAATGGTACATGAAGGCAAACGAACCAAAGGTTCCAAAACATGGCACTTTTAAGCGTCCGAAATGGTAAGGCTTTAGGACTGAATGCTTTGTTTATTATGTATTTGAATGCATTAGGACGTGTTGTTCATTATTGTAATCTAATGCAATTTTGTTTGGTGAAGAACATGTTAGGGGATGGGGCAGTGGTGAGTGGATGGCAATGGATTTTGACTTTTTGTTTTTGGCGTTGCATTGCGTAAAAGAACCCATTTTTTTATGGGTCGTAACCATGTTTGGATGTATATGACATGTGCTGCAAGTATAAATAGGTTAGGTAAGAGTTTTGATGTACACATTTTGAATGTATATTATGCAATTTCAGGGCCACAATGTGGTAAAACGCTTGTACAGAAATTTTGCAATATATGATAAATTTCAGTGGATAAAAGTAGCATATGCACATGATTTCGTAAGTCTGCAGAGGATATCTTTGGTTAGGTTTTACTTACAGTGATTTGAATCACATTTGCATTATGGTTGAGACATGTCTACGTCAAGTTCCGTAGTACCCGTTGGAAGTTGAAGCTTCGGTCTCGGGCATGTGTTCTTATTGTGTCCCTCCATTTTGCAAAATGAACATTGATTCCTCCGTTTTGTGGATGCATTAGTGTTTATTTTCTACTTTCGTTTTGCGTCCTTCGTTTGCGGGTCTCGAACGGTGTTTTGGCTTACCCTATGTGATTAGGAGTCATTGAATGTTACGGACTGGTCAAATTGAGCAGTTAGTCGTAGTAACTCATCTTTTGTGGTTTTGAAACTTTCGTCTGTTTGAGACGCGAGGTAGCACAACCGCGATGAAAGTGAGCGTAGCGATGCAAATCGAGACATTTGTCTTATTTCAGGACAGACTTCGCTGTGAAGATAAGATGGAGCAGATACCTTAGCATTTTTTGTCCACCGCGGTAGTATTAAGCAATTTGGGATGGCGGAGAAGTCATCCAACTTAAGAACGTGCAGTTGATGGCGACATGGAAGGCCGATTGTCTCAAATTTCCGACAACTGCATGTAATGTTATTTGTTGTGACATCAAGCACAACTTCATAGATGGCATATGGATCCTTATACTATGTCAAACGATATGTTCGTGCACCTTCAGTCGTAAGTATCAGATGGAGAGCACGACACAATGTCTCATGTTTGAGTTCCTTTTGAACTTTTTCAAACGATGCCCGTGTGTAGATGTCAGTTGCACTCCCTTCAAGGTCATGCAATTTGGTCATTGGGAAAGGCTTCGAGGAAGAATTTTTGTATTCTCCGTTCAACTCATTTATGCGCATGTCATTTATTCCCTTGTCAATGGCACGGACAACTTCAAGATATGTCTTCTTATGTTTGAGGATAATGTTGAGGACGGAATTCATAGATTCGCAGCGTTGTGTTGAGCGAAGATTTGCGAAGAAATGTCATGTGAGATATGCTTGTGCCCACATACCAACCGTGTGATCCTTCTTCACAACCCAGGGATGCTGCTCCACGTTAAAATCTTTCATAACTGAGCTCCACTGGCGATCGAATTCCTCAATTGTCCACCAAGAGGACTTGCACCGTGTAAAGGCGGATGTAAATTTGGGATCACCTACGTTTACCTGGGCATTTCGAGAAAGATGCCAGGAACATATGCGATGATGTGCACATGGGAACACTGTCTTGATAGCCCTGTGCATCGCCCTATCACCATCCGTGACGACTGAGACAGGAGCTTTGTTAGACATTGCCTGCAAGAACTCAGTAAGGACCCACTCAAATGTGTCTGCAGTCTCGTCTGCTAAAATTGCCACACCGAAGATAATGGTTTGATGGTGGTGATTAACACCAACAATAGGCATTATAGTCCGGCCATACATGTTACCCTTGTACGTTGTGTCAAATGCAATGACATCACCGAAGCATACATAGTCGGACCTGGATGTTGAGTCCGACCAAAAAATATTATGCAACCCCCCTAATGGATCAGTGTTGAACTGCATGTACAATCCTGTATCTTGATCTTTCTTGAAGTCAAAGTATGCAAGAAGGGAATTGACATCACCGTCACGATATTCATCCGCCCTTGCTTTTTTAAGGGAGTTGTACAAGTCTTTCCGAATGAAACCAACATTGTGGAAACCACCCGACTGTTGTGTGAAATAATTCATTACCTTCAACGTTCGAAGGCCAACACTTTTCAAAGCCTGTGCCTCAATTACATCATCGTGAGTAACCTCTCTACCCGACCGAAGATACGGTTGCATTATAGGTGGGCACAACAGGTGATTATGTTCACTGTGACATACTGCTATCTCCCACCTTGATTCTTCTTTGCACTTGACAATCACCTTTGCCTTACAACCAATTCATGTTATATCACGAGGCGCACGTTTCCGGTTGGAGTCATGAACTTTCCGTCTGCGCTGTCCTCCCCGTGAACAACGAAACTCTTGCGTATGTACATTTCCCATACTATCAGTCCTAGTTGTTGCACGACTGACACTGAACCCCTTATTCTTCGCATATAGTCGATAATAGTTTCACGCCTCATCACGAGAGTTAAACACCATACCAACCAAATTATCGGAAGCACCAACTTCATTTGTTGTGCACTCATCTGGTTCACCAATTTGAGCTTCCTCAACTCTTACACCAGACATTTTTACACACGGAAGATGGAAAAAATGGTCTACAACGATATGTTGTTTAATCATTCCTTTATTACTTCTGACGTTGATGATGAAATAATGAGAAGTAGTTGTGGAGAACCTTTAATATCAGCTACCACTTTAAATTGCAATAAGTTGACAGATGGGCTGGTAGGTAATACAATAAATGATATAGCGCCAAACGGTTTCGATACCTTTTTACGGAGGTTTCGATACCCCATTAAAATTCCACAAGAAATTGGCGTATCTGGCAAATCGGCATCGAAACCAAACGTCAAGTATCGAAACCAAAATATAGAAGAATGCAATTGGGCGTCTCTGCCAAAACAGCATCGAAACTACAAGTGGGGATTCAAAACCTGTTTGAAATTGTAAATAGCGGGAAATATAGACTGTAAATGAAAACGTTCCCTCTCATCCATCTCGGAAAACACAATTTTATAACCCTAAACCCTAGAATTTTACGGCTTTTTATTATTTGTTCTTCGATTACCGGCCATATTCGAAACCTGAGACCATTCGTTTCTTCTTCTTCGATTGTTTAGGGTTTTTTCGGATATTCCTACCAAAAACTCTTACATGGCTCCAAAAAACAAACCCAGTAAAGGTAAAAGAGGTCCAATTCAAACAGGTGGTTCTATCCATTCGATTGTAGCGGACGCGCCACAACCTCTAAATATTTTGAGCCATTGTTTCCGTGATCCCGCATGTCTTGAGCGATACCACGAAGTGTACGAGGCGAAGAAGATTAGGAAGGAGCGCACGATTGACTTGGATTTTTTGATGTCCAATGATTATCAATTCAACTTCTGGCCTTTATTTGTGGAATGGGGTTGGATCAGATATCTCGATATTAAACCTCGTGTTTATCAGAACCTGGTGAAGATCTTCTATGCAAATGCTACCCTTCAGCATGAGGCCAGAACCCAACACTGTGTAGCTATCGAGTCCTATCTAATGGGAGTTGAATTTACAATCACTCCGGCAATTATTGCCCAACACCTTGGTGTGGAAGCTACTGGTGAAGAGCAAGAATTCGAGCGTGTCCCCTTGAAGTTCGATGATGACAGCCCAACTCATCTTCATATCCATGAAAGGCTTCTGCATCTAATGACAACTTGGTTCTTCCGGCCATCAGGTGGACGATGCACTCGCATGCGTCATATTGATTATTGGTGGTTGCACCAATTTCGGTCGAAAAAAACCCCGATATAGCTACAATCATCTTCAGATCTATTGCGGAAATCGTTAGCAACCCTTCAAGAGGCTCCCTCATTTATGGATGTGTGCTAAGTCACATATTTGAATGTTTAGGGATCGACACCTCCATAGACCCTGAAATCCCACTACCGAGTAAAATTGATGAAACAACAACTAAGAAGACGGGGTGGACGTTCATTCAGGGTGAATGGGTCCATAAAAGAGATGAAGATGAAGCAAGAATTGCCAGACGAAGTGACGATGTACCCGATGCTCCACCCTCAAATAAAATTGACGCCATGTACGACACACGAAATAACTTGGATGCATTTATCCGCAGTACTACTGCAGAGACTCGTTCCCGATTTGAGAAACTAGAAGCTCGTGTTTATTCATTGGAGCGTGAACGAAATCAGCATGTATTTCGACCGACATCGCCTCAGGATGCAAATGAGCCTGAAGATGGTTAGGCTAGTTTGCATAGTATATGGATTTCTTGTATTACATGAATAAACATTTGTTGAATTTGTTAGACTGCTTCACGAACATTGACTGACAATTGTTACACAACTTTCCATTTACACCTCCATTGCATATCGTGTTGCATTCTGTTTACTTTCGTTGACAAGTTTAGGGTGTGTTCGTGCACGTAACATTGGATTGTTGTATACAGAGAATGTCACAGGTACACCTGCTGAGGAGCAGTATGATGCATATTCTGCACCAGGAGGCCATTATCAGGCCTCTGGCCCAACATAAAATGTCCCATGTACTTCTGCAAAAGAGAACAATGATGCATATGCTGCAGTTCATGATCAGGCATCTGCTCCGGCAGAAGGCCATGCTCAGGCGCGTTCTTCTACGCCTCAAGTGACTCTCACTTACAGGTGAAAGAAGCTTCATCGCCATGGCATAACGCCAAGTAATGAAATAGACTCTAAAATTCAGAGACCCAGGCGTCCTCCACAAATGTATGGCGATTGGTACAGGAACGTAGCACCTACCACGGTGAAGAAGCTTCTTATTCTTGATTACAATGGCGTGCTAGCCAGTGTTAGTAAAGACGGTATTAATTTTGTGACTCACTTTTAATACAACTGCTCATAAATTAGATTAGGAAATTTATGTTTTTCAATTGCAGCTGTGGAACTCAGACCTGGTGCTTTTGAGTTTCTGTCTTCTTGTTTTACTGCGTATGAGGTTGCTATTTGGTCTTCAAGGACAAGGTAATGCGGACATATGCCACCACCATAAATCAATTCAATTACACGATCCTTTAAGATAATTTGTGGATTTACTTTATTTGTGCCTGAACTGTTCATCAATGCAGAGAAAACCTACACTGGGCACTTTGGAGAATTAGTGATCTTAAACCAAAACTTGCCTTCATTTGGGTAACTTCAAAGTTTATCTTCGTTAAAGCATCTAAATAGAATTTGACAAATCTGATGGACTTCATTTGAATATTGCAGGATCAAAGTCACTGCAAAAAACATCCCTCTATTCCAAATGTATATACAAAAAATCTGAGGCGCGTGTGGGATAATATGCCTCAGTATAACGAAGGAAACACGCTGTTGGTTGACGACTCCGAAGCTAAAATGCTTAATAATCCGGTCAGTGAAGAACGCAACTATTTTGCTCCTTACTTTCTGCAATATAGTCAATGAATCTGTAGCAAATAATTATGTTGTCGATTATGTTCATTTTTCAGGAGAACAACTACATTTGTCCTGAATCCTACAAGGGAGAAGATGAGACAACTCATAACGCATTAGGTACAAAACCCTAAAATAACACATATTCATTATAAAAATGAAGCAATGTACTTGCAACCTAATTATGTACTTGCACTTGATCATAGAAATAGGTGGTTCCTGTAACCCCCTTAACCCGGCCTAGACGGTCGACCCGAATTAAGAAGATCACACGGGGAAAACCAAAGTCAACCCGAAAGTCAACCTTGATTAACGACCTTTTTTTTCTTTTTAATCTTGTCTAGATGCACGTTAACCCTAGATATGTTCACAAGATAATCATATTCAGACATCATAACAATTAGAGAACATTCAGGGTCCCAATTGCACAAATTACAACTTAAGGGACCAAAATGTAAATTCTGATAATTATAAGGACTTAACCCAAATTAAAGTTACCAGCTTGAAATTAATCATCTTTCATGTTTCTTTGCCAAATTTCAGCTCAAACGGACATCTCAAACTCATACAATTGCAATAACAAGTTTCAGGACCAAAACGCAAACATTTCAGAACATTCAACCAACAATTTCAGTGCCCAACGGTCGAGTGTTTCGGAACAGGGAAGGCCCGTTCCGAAACGCGGGACCGTTCCGAAACGCGGGACCGTTCCGAAACTGGTACCGAAACATGGCCTGGCAGAGGCCAAACCGTTCCGGAACAGTGCCTCCCGTTTCGGAACGCCCAGGCCATTTCAGGCCCCCGTTCCGATACGGTAGCGCCTGTTCCGAAACAGGATGCCCAGATTGCAGAAAATTTGCTGGTTTATCATGCAATTGACTTAACAAACATACTCCAAAAGCAACCAAATTATACCAGCAAGTCATTCAACATTCAAGGAACATAATTGTATCAACCAAACATCAACATGACAACAATTATGAAAAACCCCAAATCTATAGGCATGCTTCCTACTTAGCAAATCATTCAAGCATCAAAAACCAAAACCATCTCATAAAGGCCAATTACAAGCTCCAACATTAATAACATCATTAAACCAACTTAGGGAGTCCAAAACATCTCCCAAAACAACAACATAGGTTCCCATTGCCAAATGCCAAAAGCTAATAGTGTTTAAGAAACCTTCACCATACTTGAGCTTAGTTCACCACTTGGATTCTTCACCACCTTGCTGCCCTCAATGCACTTTAATGCTCTGCATTATTGGTTTAAGAAAAGAGAGAGAGCGTAAGCAAAAGCTTAGTGAGGAATGCTCATTTAAAACCACACAATAATGTATTTACAAAACACATTTATAACCCTTAAATCCAATCATCATTTGCACATGCTCATAAGCATTTAAAACAAGCAATACATGCTTCAAGTTCATAACATGTCATATTGGCAACAAGTGATACATTCAACATAAGATCCACACATGGACTTTTAAACACCATTGTGATCTTACACTTTCCAATGACCACACATGGACTTTTAAACACCATTGTGTCCTTAACCCCATGGACTTTTAAACACCATGACAAGGACCACACAAGGACTTTTAAACACCTTTGTGTCCTTAACAAGAATCTCCCAAGGACTTTTAAACACCTTAGAGTTCTTAGATAACAAGGCTTACACAAGGAATTTTAACCACCTTGAACCTTAACCAAGAACCAACCATGGACTTTTAAACACCATGTTGTTCTTAAATAAACAAGGCTTACACAAGGAATTTTAACCACCTTGAACCTTAACCAAGAACCAACCATGGACTTTTAAACACCATGTTGTTCTTAAATAAACAAGGCTCACACAAGGACTTTTAACCACCTTTGTGACCTTAACCATCACTTGCCAATGTGCATCATTACAACAATATTCCACTGTTTTAAAGCATTTAACAAAGCCATAGACATCATGCATCATTATGCATCAAAACCACATTTAACAATGTTCAAAAACAAGAATCTCTTACCTTGAGCATTCTTCAATACATGGCTTATAAAATCAGCAACTAACATGCTAAAAGATGCTTTCAAAACAGAATTTAAAACATGCAAACAACCACATTGCATACAACCAATCCATGGTTCATCATCAAGAAAGTTTTCCGTAAACTTACTCTTGAGCTTAGCTAAGTTGCTTAGACTTAAACTAAGCTCCCAAACCTTCAAAACATTGGTTTCAAAGCTGAAATCCAAAATCCACTCACCGATTCCGTTTCGCCTCTTGCCGAAACACAAATCAAGCTCCCGGATCACCACCTCTAGGATCCAAAGATGACTCCCCTGTTTTAAACACATCAAAACAGTAGATTAATGCATCATCATGCATTAATATCCTCAATGAAAGCACCTAAACCCGCTGCTCTCAACCACACTCCATTTTCGGCTACCAAACACAACCGAAAATGCCTCCAAACAACTTCACAACACTACCCAGCCAAGATCCAACAAATCTAAACATCCTTAAACATCATTTAACATCCAAAAAGGATCTAACAACATCCTTATACCTCCAGCTATAACAGATCCACAAGATCTCTCCAAAAACAACCAAGAACACAAGCTAAACTTAGGAATTTCAACCTATCCGGGATTGCAGTGATTAAACCTCAAATCCTTATCAATTTAACATTCATTTAACATCAATTTAACACCTCAAAACACAACCCAATCAGATCATACGAAATTTCATTAAAACCAATCAAATCTTGCATTTAAAAGCCAAAATCAAGAACAAATCAATAAATCCTTTTATAAAACACAAATTAAGGATTGAGAACTTGGGAATTTCAGTAAAGAACTGAGAGTTTAGAGGAGAAGGACATTCTTACCTCCAAACTTGAGTTTTCTCCTTCTTGGAACCAAAATCTTGAAAATCTAATTAGCAAATGGTGAGGTTTTATTGTAGAGATGATTAGCAATCAAAAGAGAATTGAAAAGGTATATTAGGTGACAAAATCAGAGAGAAAAGCTCTGGAGAAAAGGTGTTTGGTTTGAGAGAAAATGAGAGAAAATGAAATTGGAAGATTTGAGAAAAAAGTTAGTTATGGCCAAAAATATCTTCCCTCCACTTTTGTTTTATTTAAAAACCTTTAATTAATCATATAATATCTTTAAAAATCTGGAGAAAACTCCCATTGGGTAAATATCTCCTTAAAGATTCAAAGTTTCAATCCTTTTTAAAACAGTCACACAGTTTTCAAAAATTACATTTTGGTCACTAGCCAAAATGTCACCCTTCCAAACCTCATTTTAAAAAATTGATTTCACAGTTCACTTATATATATTAAAAGAGGATTTTAAGACATTTTTCCATATTTTTAATGCAACCCGAACTAGGTTTTCCTAAATTCACTCTTATATATTCGAACCGTGATCCGACCGAACCGGTCCGAATCCCAAAACTCCTAAGCCCAAAACCGAGGCGTTACAGTTCCATTCGGGTATATTTACAAAACTTGGTCGCAACAGACAATGTACAGGAGTACGTGAAGCATCATCCGTTTTTGGATTAAATGCAGCTGAAACCGTGGATGGCAATTGAATTAACCAAGTTTTCTCTTCTAATCTCCTCTGTATTATATGTGTGATCGTCTTTTGTATCTCTGTAATTACAACATACAATGTTATATATTCAGAAATCTTATTGGCAAAAATTTTGTACTTATTACATGATACATTTACAGTTTTGTACAAAAAACAACATCATGTACAAACACAACGCATTTATGTACAACTCTTATTGTAAAAAAGGTCTACACAGTGTATGTGAAGATATGTGTATAGAGCACCGAAACCCCTTAAGGCGGTTTCGAAACCAAAAGGCACCGAAACCCCTTACGTATGGGTTCGATGCCCCAACGAAAACATAGCACCGAAACCCCTTATCTGTAGATTCGATACCACCTACACAACATGTACAACGAATACGCATTTCTGTACAATTGCTACAAGTACTATGTGTATACAGTACCGAAACCCCATAATTTGGTTTCGAAACCAGTAAAAGGAATCTGCCTTTTCAGTGTTCTGTCTTTTCACTGTCATCACCTGTACCGTTGCGTGTTACCCAAAAATAATGCTGGTTTCGATACCCCCAGAACGAGTCAGGTTTTTTCAGTTGCTGTCATCACCTGCTTCAATGAATAGACATCTCATGAGGCATTTTTAACCCTAAACAATTACATGAAAGGGCTAATATTTTATGTATAATCGCAGAACTTTATAGCTGGCTTGTACGAACAAGGTAGTAACTTTTTCTACACTTCAAACAAGCACCGAAACCCCTTTGAGGTGGTTTGGATGCCCCTCAAAATGATGTACTTTGCATTTGGTTAACAATTTATGTATGTACACATTTCCTAACAATTAAATGACCCAACTTGAACCTTCGTGAAACTGTGTAATAAAGTCATGTATATACCGATTTCTTTTGGAATCTTGTACCAATCTATGTACATTTTGCTACTAATAACTGTATGTAGTTCTGAAACCCCTTCAGATGGTTTCGAACCTAATAAAAGGAATCTTGCTTTTTCATTGTTCTATCTTTTCACTATAATCACATGATCCGTTTCATCTTCCTCATCGTGTTTACAGCTGCTTTCGAAACCAAGCATAACGATTCAGCCTTTTCAGATTTCTGTCTTCTAATTAATGAAGGGGTTCATGTTCATGTACCTAGTTCAATGAACAGACACACATCGTGCCTTCTTAAGAAGTAGGTACCCCTCCATAGAACCAAATACTTTTTCGAAACCAAGCAAAACGATTCAGCCTTTTCACTTTTCCACTTTCCCTCCCAACTGAATTTCCCTATAAATTTACAACTCTTCTCTATACTCTTTACAACATCAACAATTCCCTATACTCATCTCAACCCTTCTTTCTTTATATTCTCTTCCTAACCAAATACTTTAAACTTCTTTCCTTTAAAATGAGTTCAAGCAGATCTTCCAAAAACATTCCTCACCAATTCTCCAAGAGGAAACTAGAATTTGAGTCTGACTCAAATTCTGATGATGATTTATATTTCGATTCTGATGACGAGGAACAACCAAGCAATGAAACTCTCCGACGAAGCAAATGGTTCAGGAGCTTTTTCCAGGCCATTGCTACAATGCTGAGCATCACTGACCCTTGTACAAAATGGTTTTGTCCAGCCTGCCAAGGAGGTCCTGGTGCCTCTCAGAAGTTTACTGGCATTCACTCCCTCCTGCCACATGCCAGAACGAAAGGTGGACCAAAGCTCAGGCTCCATCGCCATTTTGCTAAGCTCTTGGATGAGGAATTGCTTACAAGGGGCACTTCTTCTATTCCTCAAGGTCAAGCTTCTGGCCAATGGACTGCTTTGAGAGATGATCCGACTGCTGTTAATACTGCCTGCCCCCTGCCTGCAAACAACGAGGTTCATGATCACCAAATACTCTGGTCGCCCATGGTCATGATAATGAACACAAGGCTGGAAAAGGATGATGCTGGGAAGGTAGTTATTTAACAAATTTGAATTATGTTTTCAATATTATTACAATTGCTTCACTTCTAATCTCTTGCATTTTATGCTTTAGTGGACTGGTATGGGAAACCAACAGCTGTAGAACTATTTAAGTTCCTATGATACTATTGCCAAGCCTCGCCATTCATACGGACCCGATGGCCATCGTGGGATGAGCCTTTTGATTTTTCAGAGCACGACAAGAGGTTATCTCGACGCTCAGCATCTGCATAACAAGTTTGATGTCCAAGGTTTCGATAGAAAAGCTTGGGAACAATTTCAAGGCATCTTCTATGGTCCAGGCACAGCGCACCAACTTTATGGTTACATGCCTACCAAAGAGGACATAGACTACTTCAACCGCCACCACTCTCAAGGTTGTCTCTATCATCAGTTTCTTCTTTTCTACAAGATTCACTTCTTCTCATACTAATGCATACATGTTTTGTTCATTAGGCAACAATAGGGTCAGATATGAGATCCGATCTTATGCAGAGATGGTTGGTCAGCACCAACCAGAGGCTGGTTCCAGTGCCATGGGTGGCAGCGGGCATGTAGGTCGTTTCCCGGGGCATGAATGATGACTGAGGAGGATTTATTATGTTTCTTTTTTTTAAATGTCTAATGTATTTGAAAAACGTTGTTTGGATTGGAATGCATTTTATTTCTTTCATAAAATTTCTTCATCTTTCATACCAAACCAAGTGTTAATTTTCACTCATAAGGTTAAAGACCTTCAAATATTTTCGCGCTTAACCAGCACCGAAACCCTATATACGAGGTTTCGATGCTACACAAAAGACTAACTTTTGACCATTCTGCAAAACCAAAACCGAACCCACATTTACCTGGTTTCGATGCCATTATCATACATTCTACGAAAGTATGTTTTTGGGTATGAATATTTGTATGTACTCATTTCCTTACAAACAAATTGGACATTTCGACGACCCTGGGAAATTTTGTGTAATAAAAAAAGTATACGTACAGAGTTCTACCCACCATTTTGTAATAAATAAGGTATATAACATTTCCTCAAACCAATTTCTACTATTTTGTGTACATTGGGTACTATTACGTGTATATTCACAACTCCTTACATAACTTGTAAGAAAATATGCTTTACGGGTAAGAAATTGTGTATGTACACATTTCCTACAAGTAAATGACCCATTTTCAACCTTCGTAACTATGTAATATATAAGGTATATACCGTTTCATCTTACACATTTGTTCTAATTCCTGTACAATTTGTCCTATTAAGAGTATATACACAAATCGTAACAAAACTTGTAAAATATTATGTTTTTCGGGTAAGAATTTATGTATGTACACATTTCCCTACAAGTACAAGTCCATTTTCAACCTTCGTCAAACCGTGTAAAAGAAAATGTATATACCTTTTCCTCTTACAAATTATACCAATTTTTGTATATTTGGTAGTAATATATGTATATACACAGTTCCATACCACTATTGTACCAAAATATGCTTTTCGGGTAAGAAATTTTGTATGTACACATTTCCTTACAAGTTAAAGTCATTTTCCAACCTTCGTCAAACCGTGTAAAATAAAAGGTATATACCTTTTCCTCTTACAAATTTGTAACAATTTTTGTATATTTGCTAGTAATATATGTATATACACAGTTCCATACAAATATTGTACCAAAGTATGCTTTCAGGTCAAAATTTGTGTATGTACACATTTCCTTAATAATCCATTCTAAAAATTCGTGCATGTGTTATAAAATGGTATATACATTCTTCTATTACAAAAATGTATTAATTTGTGTACCGCATCATGTAACAATTTGTGTACCGGTAAACAATGCATCATGTAATAAAACTGTATATACATTCTTCTATTACAATATTGTACCAATTTGTGTACCGCTTCATGTAACAATTTGTGTACCGCTGGATACCCGGTAAACAGGTCAGCCGTTCTTTAGCCTGTATTTAAAGGTTGTTCCCTAGAATCCCCCGACAATCAGACCAAATATAGAATAATGAAAAAAATAAGCCAAAGTTAAAAAATTACCTAACGTTCGACTGAATAGTCATTTTGACCCATATTTTTTTGAATCAATTTAACACCAATTTTTATTTTGGGTCAGAATGCCCCATTTGCGGATAAAAACTGTTAGTCAACTAACGATAAACAATTTGAAATTTCTTGCCAGAGTGATGTGTCAGAAGAAAAAAAATATTTTATATTTTATATAATTTTATAAAAGTATTTTTTGACTGATGTATCATTCTGTAAAGTCAATATATTTATCTATATGACATTGCTATCGTGACATGCACTGTCATGTAGTTTTGTCACGTCATTTAAAGATGTTTATCGTCAGTTGACTAACAATTTTCATCTGTAGAAGGGTCATTTTGACCTTAAATAAAATATTAAAAGTTAAATTAATTAAAAAATATAAAATAAAATAATTATTCAGTCAAATGTTATGTGACATTTTTTGATATTACGAATAAAAATTATATACTATTTTGTTCGCGGCAACATTATGAAAGTAGTGGTTTTGAACGTAATTAAACCTAAAGTAATTTATGATTTAAAGCTTAAAAAAATATGAAAATTTAAACACTGTATAATGTTTGTATTTTATGCTTTAAATAAACATAAGCAAATGTGTTAAAATTGAAAATAGAAAGGCGAAAGCAAACGTAGTGTGTTAATTTTAATCAAATTTTATAATTAGAATGCTTTAAAATATAAATAACTATGTACATGATGTGTTAATACTATAGTCGATTTTTTTAAGTATAACAAAAAATATATTATGATACTATGCATTACAAAGTTCACCCTCAACATAGAGGTTCAAGTCACAAAGTTGGTGTATCGAATTGAGTAGAAATATTTGAATAGTTTATAGAAAATAAGTCTAAATTTGTATTATTCAAATTAGACTCAAATTTCTTATTTAGTTTATAAATAATTTCAATTATAACAGAAAATAAGTGGTTTATATTTCAAATAGTGAAAAAATATTACAAATATTATGTAAGAATTATAATTGTTTTTTTATTTATTTGAAAAGTTATTTTTAGAAATATTTACATAAAAGACTTTGAATTTTTTTGCTCAAATAAAAATACTTTGAAAATATATTAAATGAATGTAAAAAAACTTAAAATAATTTAATTTTATCAAAATAAAATAAGACGAAACAAGAAAATTAATATGAAAAAATCGAAAACTGAATCGATCCAAATCAAATTAAAATAAACAGTTCAAAAAAATCTAATTAACATGACGAAACCGAACTCGTCTCTAATTGAAAATGTAATCTTGAAACGTGTGGTTGTGTGAGTTTGTATAAAAAACAATTAATCATATAAAACCATTTTAATTATAGAAAATGTTTAATTTGTTTTTTAGGTAAATGTGTGTACTTCTCAATTAATCATGGAAAATGTATATTTGTTACCAGAACTTGACTTCAAGGTTCATTTTGGTATTTAATTTTTTTTTTGTTGAATAAGTTTATTATGTGTCATGACTTGGTGATGTCGTTTGGTTCAAATTGATACATAAACTTAATTTTTTGGTTTAAATAATTATAAATTATTTAACTTAAGTACCAATTTGGAATATATAGCCTAACTTAGGTGTCAATTTGAACCAAAATATGAACTTTAACACCTAATTAGAAAAAAAAACTTAGACACAAATTGATTTTTTTTAACAAACCCAAATTGAATTCTAAAATTAAATTTAGATACCAAACTGTATATTTAGCCAATAAACAACGCGTCTATGTGAGTATTGATGCCATGCATGGCTCTACCTTGTTTTATAATACACTATATTAGATTAGGTTTTTTCTTTGAATTGATATTAGATTAGGTTTTTAAATCATACTTTTAGTTTTAATTAACATGATTTATTTATTATGAATATGATACTATTTTGCATATTCAATTGACAATTATTAAACTTAACATTTAAGAAACAAATTTAATGATTATTACAAGGCATTAATTCTATGTTATATACTATTTTTCACATGGATGTATGTATACTCAATTGACAATGACTAAACTTAATATTTACAAAAACAAATTTAATGATTATTAACACGGGATTAATTATATGTACTCACCAACATTTTCTTTTGTTAAATTTCTTTATTGTAATTAATTCAATGATGTTATTGATGTGTTTAATTAATGCTAAACATAAAAGGAAATCAATGGTAAACTAATAAACCTTATTAAAAATTAATGTTTATAATAAAAAAAATTATGCCACGCTCGACGAGCACTGATGAGCATCACAAAATCACAAGCACCGATGAGCACCATTAATTTAATTTTTAAGATTAAAAATTTGAAGGACATGCCGTATAATTATAAATTATTTAAAAATTGAAAGATAAATTAATTAAAATATATTATATTATTTTTAATTTTCTTTTAAACATAGATCAAAATACTTATTTACCCCTAAATTACAAAACCCTAATTTTTTTTCATTTAAAATTCAAGTCGCCGTTGTTGCTGCTATCGTTGTCGCCGCCACTACCTCCTGTATCAAATAGTTGACCCTAAGATTACAACTTTTACCGGACCTGGCATTAAAGGTTTATCCTAACCGATTAAGATTTATCCTAATCGAACTGTATCAAAATATACACATGGGCATAAATTCTTTTATGCTATTTACAACTTTTATCAGACCTGGCATAAAGGTTTATCCTAATCGATTAGGATTTATCCTAATCGAACTTTATCAAAATATACACATGGGCATAATTTTTTTACGTTATTCAAATGTTGTTCATCGGTGGGGAACGACGGCTATGCAGGAGGCAACGACGGCGATGACAGGAGGTAGCGGCGGAGACAACGGCGGCAGCTCGAATTTTAAATAAACAAAAATTAGGGTTTTGGAATTTAGGGGTAGATAGGTATTTTGATCTATGTTTAAAAGAAAATTAAAAATAAAATAATATATTTTAATTAATTTATCTTTTAATTTTTAGATAATTTATAATTATATGACGAGTCCTTTAAATTTTTAATCTTTATACTTTGAATTAATAGTGCTCATCTGTGCTCGTTGTTAATGGTGCTCATCGGTACTCGTCGAGCGTGAAAGACCCATCCTTATAATAATTTAAGTAAGAAAATGTGAATGACTCCATTAAAAGCTATGGGTTAAAGTTATTGGACAAAATCTTCGTCGGTGTTTTTTCTATGCTCAACATTAAAAAAATAAATTCTAAATCATGACCTTAAATTTTAAATCTTAAACCTTAACAAATACACCATACCCCTAATTTTCTAAACCCTAACCTTAACCCATAATTCTAAACCTATTTTTTTAATGTGAGGGCATACATAGAAGCATAAAAAAGGATAGAGGATTTCTATTCTAAAGTTATTATGTTTAGATTAAAGAAAATTCTAGCACGGATGACGCATACCGCTTAACACCATTAACGCAATACACTGTTGAACATTATTAATTTTTTAATTACTTTTAAAATTTCAAAGTCTCGACATGCATTTATCAAATTTCAAAATAAAATCAGAAGAAATTATTTCATGAACCATTCTCGCTATCTCGTCCATGGTCCTACCCAATTAAATAAAACCACAACATTTTTATTTTTCGTATAATATCTTCTTATAAATTAAAATTTACAAATCACCATCTTCTTCTTCATACCTCATTATACATCCACAATGTCAAGATTCAAACTTTATTATGAGACCGACTAATTTAATTATTTCATTTAATAAGTAAAAATATATGGTTAAAATATTTTAAAATTAAATTACATACAACGATTTAAATCAAATCTGGGGATTATTCCATTTAATAGGTAAAATTTCTTTAATTAACTATAGGTTTTATTTTAAAAATCTCAAAATATGAACTTTTTAAAATGTAGGAAACTAATATTTTTAATTACATTAAAGCATGAACTTTTTTTTGAAATAGCCACTGAATTTTCATTAAACCATAGAAAAATTCAATTACAACGCAATCAATAAGAAGAAATTTTGGGTTAAAATAACCCAAAAAATTCTTACAACTCAAAAACAATGAAAACGAAAATTTCTATGGAAATATGCATACCAACGAAAATTCAAAAGCTTCCTGAATCTCCTTGTCTCTGTCCAAACGAGACGCATAAAGAAGGAAGGAGTGGTGCGCGATCCATTCTGTCAGGCAAAAGGTACCGCTACCTAGGACTGATTTTGTCGGCAAACAACCATCAACGAGTGGGGATAAAACATTCCAAGTGACCACCGACAACACCATGAATCAGAAACTAGCGCCGAGTGAATCTCTGTGCGAACAACAATCGAACGCTAGGGTATGCTGAAACCTGCCACGAAGACAGATGAACCAAACCAAAAAAATAAAACAAAATCATGTCACAAAGACAGAAGAAGAAGCGTGTCACTAGGACAGAGAAAAAGCGTGCTACAGAAGCAGAGATTCTTATTGAAATAAAAACAAGAAAACTGATAAAATCGGTGGCCGACAACCAATACAAAAATTGATTGCCGACCACCGATTAAAGAGATTGAACAAAAAGAAAAGCGGCTAGAATTGAAACAAGTTTGAGAGAGGAGCGGCTAGGGTTTTTTGAGGGAGAGTTTTTTGAGCGGCTAGGGTTTCAGGCTTAAAGCATGAACTTTTTAGTTAACTATATGTTTTATTTTTGCATGAACCAACTTGTCTTAATGGTTAATGAAATGGTTGTTTTCTTAGAGATTATGGGTTCAAGCACCCGTAGCTGTAGCAGGGTGATTGAGCATGCATTTTTATAAAGATTTTTTTACCATTAACAATTATAAAAATCTTCAAATAACTTAAATTTAACATTTTCTATTTTAATTTTTCACCCTCATGTATTTACACTGCGGCATTTGTAAGCTAATACTTTTTTTTCTTTTAATTCTCACACATTTATATTTATATTTTAATTTAATAATTAATTAAATTTATTAAAAATAATTATATAAAAAATAAATTAATATATAGATCCTTCAAATATGCTTAGTAATGTTATATTAAAAAATTATTTTTCATAATCTAATTAATATTAATAGATATAAAATATCCTAAGTAATGGGTTTTTGGCTTGATGGTTTATGTGTAATGTTTCGGTTCTCACTGTGTTGTACTCTTTTCGTCTATTTAAAATTAGGGAGGTTTTTAACGAGGCACACAGTGTAGGTTTAAGGTATGAATGATTCAACCTTTAATAAAACCTTATTTGTCGAGTAAAAATGTGATACAAAATATTGATAACTACTAAACTATTTAAACAATTATCGGCTATAATTATTTCCTTATATGTCATTTTACTTGTTTAAATAATCAAATAACTATCAACTATCAGTTAATTTTACCAAATAATTTTATACAATCAGCTAATACAATCCGCTAGTCAAACCAGCTAATGCAATCAGCTATCCGCTATCAGCTAAATGCCAAACAAGATCTATATAATTTGTTTGATTTTAAAAACATAAAAATTCATAAATTCTCAAATATTTTTTAAATTAGATAATATATATATATA
Source organism: Hibiscus trionum (assembly GCA_030270665.1). Lineage (NCBI taxonomy): Eukaryota > Viridiplantae > Streptophyta > Magnoliopsida > Malvales > Malvaceae > Hibiscus > Hibiscus trionum. Next base: position 76,753,758 of record BSYR01000003.1, on the reverse strand, counting down.
TATATATTATTTGATTTTTGTCACGTGACATTATCTTATTGTATTGTCTAATATTCTCTAAGATTATCGCGGTATTATTATGAAATAACGTTTAAAGTGAAAATGATAATTGTGAAAAACGTTTCCTTCTGTTATTTTAATAAAGCTTTAATTAATTGTAAAGTTTTGATATACAAATTGTGTACAATTTATTTTACTCAAGTATGTATATTTATATTATAAAACTAAAATTCTAAATATTTAATCCTAAACTTTAAAATTATGCCCTAAACTCTAATTATATACCTTAAATTTTAAATACTAACCTTAAATTATAAACCCTAAAATATAACCTCTAAACTTTAAACCATAAACTAAACTCCTAACCCTAAAATAAAAAAATTAGTTTATACGGTTATATAAAAAAAATCCTTATTTTTTTTAAATTGTTGGATTTTTTTAATGAATTTGAGAACTGGAAATTGTTGGAATTTTTTTAAATGAATTTGAGAATTGCTCCGGGAAAAATAACTGCCGTGAATGGCAGGAATAGTAATTTCACACCAAATCGAGGGGCATTTAGCGTTCTAAAACGGCAAGAGAAAAGGAAAAGAGAAGAAGTTAAGGGACGCGACCTGAAAATATACAGAAAGAAAATGGATAGACAGAAAATCAAAATAGATTCATCCATTTCTTTTTAGAGCAGAAAAGCAAAAGATTTTCCAGAGATAGATCTGAGTTAAGCAGTTAACCTGGTACAGGACTGAGTCGACTCTTGGTGTGGAGTCGAGTCTTTGCTTCAAAGATTCAGATCGTGAACCGTTGGATCCTGCATATTCAAATTGACGTTAACCGTTCGATTAACCTGCTCTCTTTCTCTCTGTGAAGTTTGAACTTTCACGAAGCCGAATTGGAAGAGAAAGGAAAACCTAATCGATCCGGTTCGGTTTCGGCTATTATTTGGATGCTGGCAAGCTTCCTCAGGTTTGGCTTTTCTTATTTTTTATATTTTGTTTACTTTCTTTTTTCTTGTTTGGTTGCATAGAAAATGAGCGAGAATGAACGGAGAAGGAAGGGACATAAATTAATATTTTTGGTGGTTATTTAAAAACATGAGAAGTTTAATTTAGTGTAAACTGAAAATATCTATGATTTTCTTTTTGCGTAATTTATTAATTCTTGGTGTTAAAATAAGCAAACGTTTTTGGTGCTAATATGGAAATTTTACTTATTGAAGCTCTTTTTTTTGTTTATTTCTTGTTTTCGGGATCTCGTTTACAGATTTGAACTCCGTGGAAGCTTTAACTTCTCTGTAAACTGAATTGAAGTATAAAAAACGGACGTCATTTGAGCTAATGTAAAGAGGTTACCGCATTGCCAGTTATTCTTTTAGCTTGTGGTAGTATTGAAGTTGAATAGCAAAGCTTAAAAGCCCTAATTCGTAGTTGTGGTGCCTAAGAAAAATTTAAATCGTTTATCTTAAAATATAGTGTTTTGGAGAATTTGAGATTAAGTTGGGAGTGGATTTTTGTTAATTGTTAATATTTTCGATGATAGGGTTATTGGAGATGGAGGAAAAGGTAGTCTAGTAATATAAATCTAAAGAGAGAGTCGAGTATAATGGAGGATCTTTCCAAGTATGCCCATAGTCCTGCCCATTTAGCTGTTGCCCGCCGTGACTATCCCGGGCTCAAGCGCATTATCTCGACACTCCCTCGGCTTGCCAAGGCTGGCGAGGTTAATACTGAAGCTGAATCCCTTGAGGCTGAGGGACGGGCTGATGCTGTCTCAGCTATCATAGATCGTCGTGATGTCCCAGGTAGGGAGACTCCGCTGCATTTAGCAGTGCGATTGAGAGATCCAATCTCAGCGGATATTTTGATGGTAGCTGGAGCAGATTGGAGTCTTCAGAATGAGCAGGGTTGGAGTGCTTTGCAAGAAGCTGTTTGCACAAGGGAAGAGGCAATTGCTATGATCATTGCTCGACACTATCAGCCACTTGCCTGGGCAAAATGGTGCCGTAGGCTACCCAGGATTGTTGCCTCGGCAGCTCGTATCCGTGACTTTTACATGGAGATGTCTTTTCATTTTGAAAGTTCAGTCATTCCGTTTATTGGACGCATTGCACCATCGGACACCTATCGCATTTGGAAGCGTGGTTCAAATCTCCGTGCTGATATGACACTTGCTGGATTTGATGGGTTCCGTATTCAAAGATCGGACCAAACATTCCTCTTTCTAGGGGAAGGCTATACTTCTGAGGATGGGAATCTTTCGCTTTCTCCAGGCTCTTTGATTGTCCTTTCTCATAAGGAAAAAGAAGTTACAAATGCCCTAGAGGGGGCTGGTGCACAACCAACCGAATCAGAAGTTGCTCATGAAGTGCAATTGATGTCTCAAACTAATATGTATAGGCCTGGTATTGATGTCACTCAGGCTGAACTTGTGCCTCATTTGAACTGGAGGCGACAAGAGAGAAGTGAGATGGTTGGAAACTGGAAGGCTAAAATTTATGATATGCTTCATGTGACAGTCAGTGTGAAGTCAAGGAGGGTTCCAGGTGCAATGACTGACGATGAGCTTTTTTCTGTGGATGATGAAGAAAGGATGGCTAATGGCGGTGAAAATGACGAGTATGATGATGTATTGACAGCTGAGGAAAGGGTGCAGTTGAATTCAGCACTTCGTATGGGAAATTCAGATGGCTTTGATGATGATGAGCATGGAGTTGTTGACTGCCAAGAGAATGGATCAGGAGGTTCCTATGAAAATTGTGAATCAAACGGTGTTGCTAAGGAGAAGAAGAGCTGGTTTGGCTGGAACAAGAAAGGCTCAAAGAATAGTGATGATCCTGATGATTCAAAGATTGGGAAGTTCTCAAAATTGGCTCCTGAAGGTAGCAATCTGAGACAAGCTGATAGTCGTAGATCATCATCTGAATTTGCAAAGGAAGATGCTGCGGATGGCAAGAAGGGTAAAGATAAAATCAGCAAGAAGAAGAAGAAGAAGAAAGGGGGTAATAGTGAAGCTAAACTTGAGAGTGAGTACAAGAAGGGTTTGAGACCTGTTTTGTGGTTAACACCAGATTTCCCATTAAAGACAGAGGAACTCCTGCCTTTACTTGATATATTAGCCAACAAGGTCAAGGCTATAAGGAGATTAAGGGAGCTTTTGACAACTAAGCTGCCTTCGGGCACATTTCCTGTCAAGGTAATTTAAGCTATATAAAGCCAACAACGCAAACATTTATCTGATTTTATGGTAAACATTTAGTTTAGGTTTCAATTGTATGCATAAATCACGCTTTTATTTTTGTGTCTGAAATTTTCTCTATTTAATTTGTTGTTTTGTGGTTGGAAGAGAGGAAGTTATGGTAAAAGATACTGAAGTAGAATTCAGCTTCACCGTTGCGAAGAGTGGTAGTAATGTCTGAAAATAAACAGCCATCAATATCATTAGGCAGGAAAAAAATGTACTAGGTTAGAGCAAATTCTCAAATTGCTACAAAGACACTTTGCTGGCCATATTTTACTTGTCTCCTGTGATCTAATCACCTCATTTTCTTCACGTCAATTCTGGAAAACATAAGGAATGAGTCTGTTAGTGGTATCCTTGGTCCTATGGTGCTTAAAACCCAATTACATTTAGTAATGATAGGAAATTAACTTGAATAAGTGCTGAAGTAGGGGGTTGCTTTGTGTTAACTAGTGAATTGAGGTCCAGTTGTGCAATAGATTGTGGGATTATTGTTATTTGAGAATTACATTCTTATTTACATGCACATCAGAAGTCATTCTTATATTATTAATGGTTTACTATATTTTTTTTCTGGTTGAAAATCTTTGGTAGGATGGTTTGGCAATTGCTCATGTGAACCTGTGTTGTTGGTGTTTGTTTCTGATAATAGAAAGCTGAGATAGTTTTTGTGTATAGGTTGTGGGGAAATAAAATACATCTGGTGGGAATATTCTCTTTAACCTTCTTTCTTTCTGTTGGATCTACAATTCCTGCAACTGTCATAACGCATTAGTGCTTGATGGCTGATGCTTTTGGTCCCTAGCTGTAGTCACTAGGTGAAGATAGGTATTAAGATTTAAGAGAGTGTCTTTGTCATTTAATATTTCAAAAATGACTGGGGGATTGAAACTATAAATTATCCTTGAAGAATGTGCAGAAGAATATTTTTAAGGTTCTGAGGTTTAAGGTATATTGGAATTGGACCTATAAAGTTCTGAAGGTGAAGCCACTTTTATGATTGATATTTTTGTTTGCCATATGCTGGAATCTGCCCAGAACTCTACATTAAAATATGTAATTATGATTCAGACTTTACAAAGCTTGGTTTTGGTAATTATTTACATTTCTACCTTTGTATTTCTAGTTTAGGAGGCCACCTTTTTGACAGTGAACCACATGCTATGTGCATTATAGCGAGGCTGCAAAATACCCCATTTCTTCTTTTGCCAGTTCTATTGTCATTATTTTGAACACTTATATCATTGATATTAACTTTGAAAATGGCCCTTGTAAGATCTTCATTCTAATGTTCATGTGGAAACTGCTGTGCAAGTACTGTAGAAAGTGGAGTCTGATGAGCGTGATATGCTCTTTAACAATTTGTGTTGGGCCGGTTCCTGTAAAATATTTATGTTTCAAAAAGCTTTCTATTTAAGTTTTGAATGAACTCACATTGATATCTCATACATACCCTATTCTAGGTTGCCATTCCTATTGTCCCAACTATTCGAGTCCTTGTCACTTTCACTAAATTCGAGGAGCTTCAGCCGATGGAGGAGTTCGCAACCCCTCCTTCGAGCCCAGTTCATTTCCAGGATGCCAAGTCAAAAGAGTCAGAGGGTTCAACATCATGGATTTCGTGGATGAGAGGGACTCGTGGTGGCCAGTCAAGTGATAGTGATAGTAACCGGTATAAGGATGAGGTTGATCCTTTCCACATACCATCCGACTATACCTGGGTTGATGCTAACGAGAAGAAACGTCGCATGAAAGCGAAGAAAGCCAAAAGCAAGAAGCACAAAAGGCCTGCCGCAGCCAAAGGTGGGGATGTAGGCCAGCAGGTGAATGAAGAGGTGGAAGAATAATTACACGATCCCAATTGTTTTACCCTTTTAGTGACATCTACAACAGATTGAGGAGGTAAGTCTCCTCCCTACACCCGTCTGACATTCGCCAAATGAGGCAGTTGATTTGCTGAATGATTGGTAGGGGAATCACTTTGATTAAAGAAGAGGCTTCTGTTGTTTTGTTGTGTGATTTGAAATTGGAGAGGGACTAAAATCTCCTAGTTTCTTTACTAGCTTTGTTTCAGTTTTAGTTTTTATTGGACATTAAATCTTTGTATCTAAGTTCTTGGTCCTCAAAGTTTCATTTTTGTGATTGTTGTGGATTGTTTGTTCTCTTTTCCCCCACCTTTTGGTTCACATAAAGGTAAAGGGTTGACAAGGATTTCAAGCTTGAAACATCGAGTGATACTCGTTTGTGGATATTCAGATTTAGGTGTAAGTGTCGATTATCTTAATATCAACAACTACGAGTCGAAATAAAATAAATGCTCATTTAAAGCTGGGACAAGCTATATTTACATATGTAGTCGTAGTCAGTGATCTCTTGTTCATTTAAATGTGCAAAGAGGCACAACATTATTTGCAAAATGGCATGTATGAACAAAATTAATAGCTATAGGTTGTTTATCTATTATATGCATGCCTACACTCAATCTCTGGTTCACAGGTTTCTCTACCAGAACCTATCCTTATTGACGCTTAAATATCCGGCCATTACTTTCCCTCCGGTGTTCCTCATGCCATCTATGAGAAAGCACCATGTCGATCCCAATGCACCAATAAAAAAGTCCGATTCGACTGCCATCAAGAAATTAACGAGAGGATAGTTTGTGCTGGTTTTCCTTCCAAGACTTGCCTCGTATGCAGCCATTGATGCATTTCCGACTTGGCGTTTGACATTTGTGTAGTAGAAGTTCCAATGAGGGTATGATTTCGTTTTATCGATCACTTCCTGAGGTTTAGTTATTCATTTGTGATATTAGATAGATTGCAAATAATTGTTCTATGGGTATAAATGTTGGGAGATGCTTACCTGCATTTCGGTGGAGAGCCAAATGTTGTTGAGATGCGGAAATCGCATCCGAATACGGTGAGCAAGCCCCATATATTGTTCGAATTCAACCACTTTCATTTCGCATGCCTTGTCTCCCATTCTTACATGCATACTTAGCAATGGCCTAGGAACCCAAGGTCTGTGATTTGACCACACAAATTCTTCGATATCTGACTTCGGCTTGTTCGTAATCACCTGCCAATCGAAGCTCAAGTGAGGAATAGTCTCCAGGGCAGTTTAAAACGAAAATGTGTTTGGCATGCATTGCAATGGTTCATCAAAGTAGGTGCTCATGATTCAGCTCTTTCTAGCAAGATTTTCAGTTACATACAAGTTACATTACTTGAACTATTTGGATACGGATATGTATCCAACATGGTTCAGAAGAACATTCCCCCGTTCCTTCGTTTGAATCAAAACATATAGCATCAGGCTTGAGATGGGAAGTGGCTCAACTCAGTGTAAACGACGTAAGTCGAAGTCAAATCCGAAAAAAGGCAAAGGCTTAGATGAACAAACCTTTGGCCACTCTCTGTCAATACTTGCAAGAACCATTTTTGCAGCTTCTTTCCCAAATGCAGCATGCCGAGCGATGTTCAATAAACCGCAAGTGTACTCTGTTTGAAATCGCATTAGATATCGAACAGCCTGTTTAAGTCGAAGAATGAATATCAGATTATCTTCGCAACACGGCGTTCTCATACGAAAGAAGGTCGTCACGTTTTCAATTCAACGTTTACCAAGTCCAGATAACACAGACATACCTGCGCTCTCCACCATCTTCGATCCATCTTATGGTGAACGGCGATTAAACTTCCGTTTATATCTGTTGTAGGCTGCAAATAACTCCAAGGATCACCCCAAACCCTGATCAAATAGTTAAATCATTGATCGAAGATACACTAATGTTTTCCGAGTTAACGTTATACGAAATACAGGTAACCAAATTGCAACTGCTTTGAAGTATACCTTGGAATCTTCCCTGTCCATATTTCCTTTGATTTATAATTATCTTTTCCTTTTACGATTCCCTTTTCCCATGCCTCTTTGTTCTTCGTAAGCTCAAAGGCACGGTCTCGGCATTCCCGGGATGTCTCTAGGAAGAAGTAGCAAGACCAACTACTGCTCGATGCTGTAATCCACAACATCATAGTAGAGCAATGCTGTTATTAAGATAATTCTTCCAGTTCCCAGAAAATGTTACATATCTAGCAATGAATCGTTACGGGTCATACCTTTACAACCATCGTGGTCGGCTCGATTGTAGTGTCCGGTAACAAGTACCCTTTTCTCCTTAATTGCAATGGCAAGAAGGCCGGCCATACCGGCAAGCTGAGCACCGATGCCAAAGCCCGGTAATACTTCCCAGTCAGCCACGAGAAATCTTATGTTAGGGTCATTGCAGTTTATTGGATGTTGATGGATCCAAATGTCACGCTGCACTTTCCGGGTAAGAGGATAGTTTTCTTCATCTGATCCCACAATCTGAAAATAAAATATCCCAATTTTCGGAATCAAACGAGGCCAAAACATATCATAATGTGACATATGCAATCACGATAAACATAATACGAACGAACACATATGCAAGCATCTACGGACTATGTACAAAGGAACATACCCATGGAGGATGAGCACCATCTGAGACTGGCTGATGGTTAAGGCTTCTTGCATTCTCATCGGTTGCAGTTGCAGGATACATGTTTAATGAACCCTTCCAAGTTGTCCAAGGAGGAAATTTCCCGGCTCCCGAACGTTCGTCAAGACGCTTATTCACTTGTGCACTTAATTTACAGTTCTCCAAATGTGGGGCATTCGGTAAACTTGACTTACCGAGTCCGAATCGTTGCAAGAACTCGTTTTCTTCTGGTTGCCTATCAGCTAGTAAAGCACCCCATGCTTCTGTCAAAAAAGAAACTCTCTCGTCATCATCGCTCTCTGGTTCCCTCGGCTTCGAATCCACCCATCTCTCGGTTTCTTTTACCTTAAAATTGCAATCCGAACTTGAAATAACATCTGCATTTCAATACAAGAATACACATCGATGTTAAAACAAACATCAACATATGTTCGGACATGAATATGCTTGAAAAAGTGTCGGATACGAGTAAGTATCCGATATTAACCCGAAATTCGAATAACATCTAACAAAGTACAAAAGTTGAGATGGTGGCTTCTAGCTAAAGCATGTTTAAGTGAATAGAATTAAAGAAACTAGTCATGATTATCTACAAACTTAGTCAAAAGCCATCAACCAAAGAAGTAAACAACAAAATTGTGCAACAAGAAATGCCAAACTTTTAGTTTGCTTCAACAACACCCTTAGATCATCAAACAGGCAAATTTTGACTAAATTTCACTGGGAAAAGCTTATGAATTCATATCATCATCTGGGAAAACTAAGAACTTTAAGCCATTAGCACAGAATATATTCAAATGAAAACTAAGAATTCGAACTTACTGATAATCTCTGAGCTTGAATTCCATGGAGAAATCCCCATTGATAGAGATGAAAATGAAATCCCAGTAAACCCAAAAGTACCAACAGATGTAAGAACAGCCAAAAACAAAGAAGTCAAGCAGATTCCACAGAGAAAACCCACCACACAAATCTGACATGGAAATGAATTCCCCATCTGCAGGGCTTTCTGTGAAACAACTCTTTCCATGAACTTCTGGTTTGTTGGCTCCATTAATCTTGTTTTAGCTATGAACTTAAAAATTCACATGAAAGTGTTTGATGGTCTTAAAATAAACATGGTGATGATGTTTTCATATGAAACAACAGATGCTTGACAAAGTTGCTTTAGGTTTCAACCAATCAAAGCAAAACAGAAAAAAGTAGCAGAAAGAAACACATTCACTAATCTGTCACTCTCATATCATATATATCCTCAACTTCTTCATTAAATAACCTCTTGCTTTTGGCCTTGGTGGTCCATTGCTATCTCTCTCCTTTCAGCTGCAGAAATCAATTCAGAATTTACATTCTTGAACAGAAAATAGGAAGAAAATTCAACAACTTACAGTCAGCAGGCAAAATCTTAACAGATTATTAGAAAACCGAGAAAGAAGGGAGTGATGGAATTCAAAACAGAAGTTTTAAAACAACAAAAAAAAAGAAAAGAAAAGGAAACTAAACTATAAAGATAAACCTTGAAATTTAATACTAGTATTTAAAAAAACGTAAACAAGAAGATAAAATAGCATGCAAAAGGACACATGCCACAAAAGATGACTAGAAAACAAAACGAATGACTCAAGATAAGAATCTTTCAATAAAAGCCATTTTCCCCAGAACCAAACACCCCCAGATGAAAAGAAAAGCCAACAGTAATAACAAGTGTGGTCATTTTTATTTACAAAAGAAGATACATTTTAAGCAAAACCCAGGAAGAAAAGAACAAAAACTTAGCATTGGGAAACCAACCATGTTATCGGTTTCTCAAAGTACATAAACTCAGAAACAGACATGTCACACAAACTCATCATATACTCTGACAATTCTCCACAGGTTAAAGTGGTGTCAATTTGTGTTTTATTTTTGGTTAGAATTTTGTGCCATTGAAACTGATGATTGAAGAACTCAAACCAGTGTCAGTTTTGATTCTATATTCAGAGAGTGGATTTGGAAGTGTAACAAATAATATTAAAGAAAGCAAATAGGTTGAAGAATATAATATAAATTAAAATATCCTTTTATTATTTCAAAATTTACTCCATACTTTATTTTTTTTTGAAATTAAGTCCATAAATTGTTGTTTTTATTCAATAATCTTGGTCTTTTTGGTTTAATTTTATTGTTAGTGGTTGAACTAACCGCTATAAAAGAAGGTAAAATATTTTTTTAGTCTCACCCGTGTACAGTTTTTTGGGTCAATTGACTCATAATCTTTAAAAATAAATGAAAAATAACCATTGAGTGAACAATACAATTTTTGGTCTTTTGCGTTTGAGATCTTTTTAAGGGTCAAATTAATAAAAACCGTAAAAATAAAAGTTTTAGGTAGTTATTTTACTTTTTTATATAATTTTTAGGTAATTATTAAGAGTAAAATTGATTTTTTAAAAGTATCAAGATCTTCAAATAAAAACTAATATAAGATTCATTCGCAAAAAAACAAAATCTAAGAATTAAGTTTTAAATTCTAAAATAGTATAAAAATCTTTGACATATTTAAATCTAGAATATATTCTAGAAAATAAAATAGCAAAAAACCCGGTCCGGTTCCCACATTTCAATGAGAGGGGACCCCTACCCCCAGCACAGTGACTTTACTTGTTACATTATAATCAGGCAATGGAAAGCTACAAAATACATCAATTATCATGCCACTGTTGCCTTTCTTTTCATCTTGAAAGCTACGTCCAATTAAATTTATGCCTATTTTTTGTATTTCTTTGTAAATACTTTTAGATTGTGATTTTTTTTTTTCAAAATTTTTTGAGGCTAAAATTTCATCCAATGTTATTTTTAAAAAAGAATTAGGAACAAAAATTTATAAGTAATGCTAAACATATAATTTTTGAATGAAAAAGTACGCATGAAAAAGTACTTTTTAATTTAAATGTAGTTAAAATTTGATTTAGTATTAAAATAAATGTCTAAATTATTTTATTTTTCTTTTTAAGTGTTTAAATTATTTTTACTTTTTTAGGTGCTTAAATTATTTTATTTTTCTCTTTTAGGTGCCTAAACTTTTTTTTTGCACTTATTAAGTACCCAAACTATCAAATTTTTTTGTCATCATTTTTGGGTCAAAGTAGGTGCCTGAATTTGACATTTAAAATGGAGAAAATGATAGTTTAGGCATCTAAAAGGGCTAAAAATATTTAGACAACCAAAAGAGAAAAACATGATAATTTTGGTACTTATTTCGACATTAAGCTTCAAAATTCCAATGTTTACGTTTGAAGAGTGTTTTTAGAGAGTCACGATTGCAATTGTAATATTCATTTGTTATCTTATGATGCGATTAATTTATATTATATAAACACATAATTTTTTTATCAAAACATAATTATATGATTAGTAAATTGTTGGAGCTTTGAAGATTTTAAATTGCATCCTATTTTTTAAAATAAAAAATATTTTAAGTTTTATATATTTCCATGAAACATGTACAATCACTACAAGTATACAAATTTATTTTTTAGTTAAAAATATTTTTATATTCTATCATAATTTAAGCTAATATTTTCATGTATTATAATATTTAAAAATTTAAATATATTTGAATATATATTTTTTAACCTACAATATCATGTCTAAAATGATCACATATCTTCTTGAAAATACATTTTTGCTAACAATGACAAACATTTAAGTCTTAACTCAATCTTTTCAAAAATACTTTCTCATTTTACTTTCTAAAAACAATACTAAACTAATAATAATAACTAAGTTTAACTAAAATTACATATGATTTTGTTAGTTTTATGTCGTTAATGAAATTTATAACAATTGACTTTGATTGATTTTAATATATTATTTATTTTAAATTCATTTTTAATATATATTTTTTTAGATTTTCTTGACACTATTGTTTTAATTCAGCCCAAACCAATTATGTAAACGAAATCTTTATGAAAAAATAACTGATCCATTTTATTAATGAAAACGTGGTAATCGGCATGATTTCGATTATTTATACGGATTGTATATGGATCAGATATAATAAAGATATATTATGAAGTGATTTTTTAAATTTAATTTATTATAATATTATGATTTAAATTTTTGATTTTGTTTAAAAAATACAACGCATCATTTTGATGCACTACTAATGTTAAAATTATAGGATTTATATGTCGACTTTTTATAAATGAATTAGGCAAAAAAAGAAAAAAATTATTGGGGTTTAATATGAGGCTACTTTTTGTTAGAAAAATAATGTTAAAATAATATCATCATTTCATGTGCACTGATTAAATATGATGGAATTTAGAGTAGATAAGGCAGGTGAATAATTCAATTATTGTTGTATAAACAAGGAAGTTTTGCTTTAATTGATATATAAGCAAAACGAAAATGATGAATTGAAAATAAGATATGATTTACTTTTTCAGTCTCACTAAAATTACTCCATCCGTCCCATAATTTTTGTCCTTTATTGATTTTTTTAGGTTAATTTTTTTCAATTTTGACTCATAATTATTTAAAATGTATCATTGATAAAAATATAAAAAAATATATTTTAAAAATCTCTAATCGAGTAGTTTTCAAATATATATATATATATATATATATATATATATATATATATATATTTATTTATAGGAATATTGGCCTCGTTAAAAACCCCCTTCATACGAAGCATTTCCGAGGGAAACGCTTGTAGAGGAAGGAGGAAAAGAGTGCCATAGAACTTTTATTGAATAAAAATCAGAAAACAGTCCTGAATTCATACAACCAAGATCTCCTTTGGTACTATCCTATGCCCTGTTTAGCAAGGCAATCCGCTTTAACATTCGCAGTTCTAGGAACCCATCTAACCATACAATTTAAGCTTAGTACTAAACTGGCAATGTTCTCCACCAACCTGTAAAACATAGAAGGGTAACCCACTCTATTGTTAATCTATTTGATCGCCTCGGAACAGTCGCTTTCAAGAATGAGCATGCTGCCCTGGCACTCCTTCAGATTCTTAGCCATTAAAAGACCCCGCTTCATCGCCTGCAATTCCGCAAACAGAGGTGAACCACCGGCAACTGACTCAGAAAAGGATGCGATCAGGGCACCATTCGAAGAAGAAATAATACCTCAAATCCCCCTTGTTAAGTTGCTTCGATACGACCCCATCAACATTAATCTTCATAAATCCTTTCGGAGGGGGTTGCCAACCTAAAGGTTTGTTCTTCACATTAAGCTGCTGTCTGCTATCATTTCCTAACGCCAAATCGTTCATCAATGCATCCAAAGGGATGCAACATGCCTTATTAAAGGCCTTAAACCAGCACGCTGCTCTGTACCTGGCAAGAAAATAAATTAACGCAGCGTCGAATTTACCGTTTCTGAAGACAATGTCATTCCTCAACCTCCAGATAGTCCATAGGGTAGCAACAGGAATGAAAAACCAGATCGAGCTGTCGAACCTGCCAACACAACAATCAAACCAAATATGAAGAAAAGAGGAGATGGAGCTCGGGACAACCAAAGCCAAGTTCCACAATCCAGATAATTTCATCCACAAAACCCAGATGTAACGGCAATGTAGGAAAATATGTTCAACAGACTCCATACAATCGTTACAAAAAGAACACCTTCTGTCCGCACCACTTAGCACCCCTCTTCGGATCAAATTCCCTTTTACTGGTATTCCGTTCTTCAATACTCTCCACAAAAAGAACTCAATTTTAGGGGGGGCGAACCCTCTCCACACAAGCTTTCTCCACTCAACATTATCGTTCTGACATGAATAGAAAAGTTTCCGGAAAGACTTGACAGTAAAAACCCCACTACCTTCGCCGTTCCAAGTCAGCGTATCTTGATTGGTTCCTGCGGACGAAAAATTGTTTAAGCACCCCATCAACGCATTCCATTGTCCCAATTCCCAATCAAAAGGTTGCCGTCTAAGAGGAATGACCCAACTCCAGGTTTGTTGATCCTTTTTTCCATAATCTGCGATCACACACTCTCTGTTTATCGCAAGGGCGCAAATACGAGGAAACTCAGTTTTTAAAGGCCTCTCTCCCAACCATCTATCCTTCCAGAAACGGATCGAACGACCCTCACCAACCAAGATTTTCGCAATGTTCTGGAAGCATAACCCCACAGAATCGGATTTGAAAAACGAAGCTTTAATTCCTTTCCAGGTCCACGACTCTAGCCTGTGTATTTTCGGATTAATAACCACTTCCGAACTAGCCATATTCACTTTTGCGCACACCACCCTCTTCCAAACATTTTCTGAACCACCAGCATACTTAAATATCCACTTGCCCAGCAGAGCTCGGTTCAGAATACTCAGATCGCACACGCCAAGTCCCCCCAACTCTAGAGGTTTGCAGATGGAGCTCCAATTCACCCAATGCATTTTCGTCTTTTCTGAAGCACCCCTCCACAGAAATCTAGCCATAATGCCATTTAACATCTTTTGCACTTCAACCGGCATTTTAAAGAATGACATGTAATATGTTGGTAAGGAAGCTAACACTGATTTGATTAGTACTAGCCTGCCCGAGAAGGATAAATTACAACATTTCCAACCAGATAAAGCATTATGGAATTTACTAATCACAGGCTCCCACAGAGCCCTGGAATTCCTCTTTGGACCGAGAGGGAGGCCTAAATAATCAGCCGGGAACGTTCCCACTTTGCAACCCAACACAGCCGCCCAGTCAGCAATAGAATTTAATTCGATGCCAACACCAAATAACCGACATTTACCCATATTAAGCTGTAGACCGGCGGCTAGCTCAACAATTCTTAAAACTCTTCTAATATTTTTTACATGACCGATGGAAGCGCCACAAAAGAAGATTAAGTCGTCCGCGAATTGTAGGTGCGAGAGCGACACTGCCTCATCACCTCTCCCAATTTGAAAGGCTTGAAACAAACCAATATTTGTAGCTTTCTTAATCAAAAGTGACAAGGCTTCCCCAATGACGTTGAATAGCATCGGGGAAAGGGGCACCCTTGTCGAAGACCACGCCCGAGAGAGAAACAAGGGGTAGGAGATCCATTCACCAGTACCGAAATCTTTGCGGACGAGATGCATTTGAAGATCCATTTACGCCATCTCTCCCCGAAGCCCATCTTTTCTAAGATTAGCATCAAGAAGTCCCAGTCAACCGAATCGTAGGCTCGTTTAAAATCTGTTTTGAAAACCACGCCTTTCAAACCCATCTTCTGTATGTAGTCTACCGCTTCATTTGCAATTAGCGAACAATCCATAATCTGCCTCCCCGCAACAAAGGCAAATTGAGAGTCATTGATAACCGAGCTTAACACACCTTTGAGCCTCCTCGATAGCACCTTTGAGAGGATTTTGTATATACTGCTCACAAGACTGATTGGGCGGTAGTCGTTAAGGCTTTCCGGACTAGAGGTTTTTGGAATAAGGGTAATGAAAGAGTGGTTAATACCCTCATCCCACTCGACTCCCTCATAGAAATCATCAAAAAATTTCATGATTTTCGGTTTTAGCAAGACCGAGTACTTTTTAAAAAACGCCATGTTGAAGCCATCCGGACCCGGGGCTTTTGAAATTTCCATAAAAGATATCGCTCCCCACACTTCCTCTTCCGAAAATTTTTTCTCCAAAAGACCCACTTCCTCTGTCGAGAGACGAGAAAAGTCCAAATCTACATCTCGGACTCTAAGAGTGTCTCCCACCTTGTACAAGTTCGACAAAAAATCATAGATGCCCTCTTTTATTTTTCCTGGGTCTGAAGTCTTTACCCCCTTTAGCACAATTGAACTAATTTGATTCCTGTTCTTCCTATTGGTTGCCATCAAATGAAAATATCGCGTATTGCGATCGCCTTCGGAAAACCATTTTGCCCTCGAAAACTGTAACCATAGTCGTTCCTCCTTTTGGAG
Organism: Hibiscus trionum; assembly: GCA_030270665.1. Taxonomy (NCBI): domain Eukaryota; kingdom Viridiplantae; phylum Streptophyta; class Magnoliopsida; order Malvales; family Malvaceae; genus Hibiscus; species Hibiscus trionum. The sequence continues at coordinate 76,738,097 of BSYR01000003.1, read as the reverse complement.
AAGATTCCAAAGCTCCCCTTTAAGTTCAGTTAGCAGTCCCTGGGCGTTGACCGGTCCCATTCCATTTTGGATGCACTGGTTTAAATTCAGAATTTTAGTTTCCAAGTCTGAAATACACCTGCAAAGATCTTCTTTTCCCATACGAGGAAAACCTTTAATTCCCACTTTGGCTCTCCTAAGCAAACCCAGTATGCCCGCATTAGCCGAATCACTACTAGACTCACGAACAGCATTCTCAATCACTTCATCAAATCCATTTTCCTCCAATAGGTAGTTAAAGAATCTAAACGGCTTAGGCCCCCATTCCACTTTCATCTCGGCTAAGAGCAAGGCATTGTGATCCGAAAGGGAATTTGGAAGCAAGTGCTGTGAGATGGTTGGAAAAAGCTGAAGGAAAGAAGAACTAACCAAGAATCTGTCCAATCGAACAAAAGTTGGCGGGTCTCTATTGTTCGACCACGTATACCTGCCTCCATTCAGCGGAAGACCCATTAACTGAGATTCTTGCACGAAGTTTCTGAACAAATTCATACTCGAGGCGTTCCAGGAAAAGCCATCTTTCTCATCCGCCTCAAGATACGCGTTGAAGTCACCACCAAGGCACCAAACAATGTCGACTTCTGCTAACATGGCCAAGAGTTCTTCAAAGAATATCAATTTCTCAGCCTCCACTGAAGGCCCGTATACATTCACAAAACCGCACCGCCTCTGCACAGATACAACCTCACCAATTACGGCAACAAACCTATTCCTGACAACATGTACCGGATTCCTTAGAAAATCTGACCTCCATGCTAAAAACAAGCCACAAGCGGACCCTATAGATGAAGCACTAATAAATTCCATATTTCCATGGCAGCCCAACTTACGCACACCACAAATGTCAATATGTTGTAACTTTGTTTCTTGGAGCATCACTACACTCGGGCTCTTCTCCTTAACCACCCTTCGCACCATTCGACTTTTTTTGCTCCTCCTTAATCCCCTCACATTCTAGCATACAATAGACAAACCCATTGAAAAGGGAAGATGAAGACAACCTAAGCAGAGACATACCTAGCCCATGGCCTTAAGACCCGCCCTGCCGTTCCAAATTGGCTACCTTTTCCACCAAAGCCTTCTGCCTACCCACGAAGGAAACCCCCAACATTTCGCTGACACCCCACACCGCCAGTGCTTCTTCGATGTACTCGAGATGGACTAAATCATGAGTCGAGCTGGCAGAGGAATAACCAATCGATCTTTCCTTCTCTAAATTCTCAATTGAGTCTCTCACCCTTCTTCTCAAATTTCTTCTATAGGCTGCATTTAGGGAGGAAGGGTTCTCTTTGAATGATAAAGACACACATAAGGGGTGCGAGTTTACCGCACAGTTCCGTACCGACAAAAGAATTAGCTCCTGACATAACCCCCTACTCACGGCAGGTAGATTATCCCTGCCATCCAGAGAAACCCCACCCCTGAAATCACGAAGAGGGAAAATGTTGCCGGGCTCAAGCGAATCGCTCACATATTCCTGAAGAATTTCGTTATTTTGACTACCCAGAACTGATTGGGTTTGGGGCCTGTTATTATTCGGTGCAACCCATAACTCCTCATGATGGGTAGTGCCTATGATTGGGCTCAACAGTAAGGGGCCCAACTCAGAGCTCACTGGAACCGCCTGCTGCACCTTATCCCCCTTGCCCTCATCTGAAAACACCCCGCACGTGATGATCGTGTCTTTTGCATGTACCTCTTTAACTGCCTCCCTATTTTCTGTAACCACTGTATATGTATCAACCTCAGGAAAGCCCACACCATTATTGTAGCGTTGTTCCAAGGAGCATGTTGGGTCCTGAACCGTCATATTTTGGCCAGATTGTGGCCCCGGCCGTTGAAGGTCGTCACCGCCCAAAGGCTCCTCCGGCCACTCATCAGCGAACTGCATACACGGGTCGTCCACCACCTCGTTTTCACCGAAAAAAGAAAATTGCTCTCCCATTTTGATTTCCATTATAAACTCACGACCAGTGACCACCATCTTAATAAAATAGGGGATATCGAATTGACTTGGGCAGCGAATGACCAGTCTTGCAACACTCAAATCTTTTTTTTCTCTAGTAGATTCATGGATGGAAATCAATCTCCCCCATCTGTTTGCTAACTTTGTAAAGAAATCATTAGACCAACAAAGAAGCGGCACTCCCCTTATTGAGACCGAGACTAGTGTCATCGGAATTCCATTTATGAATATCGAATCATCAAGATAATCAAACCAAAAAGCCAGCTCTTCCTTTTTTTCCCTCCAAACTGACTCTTTAACTGTTGTCGACTCGAAGGATATTAGGACTGAATTTTTCATGCAACCCCACACAGCTAGTTTCACCTTTATCCCATCACTTTCGAGGGCTTTTTGAACGAACTCGCAATCAAAGTTATCCTTAAGCACCCCAACTGCAGATGCTTTGATCCAATCTGGAGTCTCATTAGGAATGAAGAAGTTCAACGAACCGCCACCTTTTCCATTACTATCATCAGAGCTATTATCCATGGAAGCATCATTTCCAACCTCAGCTTTCCTGGCCGATTTACTAAGGAGGGCCTCCTTATAGGATTTGCCTTGCGTCTGGAAGTTCCTTGGCCTCCAACCCTCATTTCTGGCTTCCCCTGACCTGACTTTTGTCGACTTTGAGTACTGCCCGAACCTCGTAGGAGATGGAAATTTTGCAACCGACACCAGCACCTTGATTCCATCTATCATGGTGTTGTGGAAAACTCTTATCACCTCCAGCATATCCTTTTCACTGCTCATGGAGACAAAAGCGAAATTCCTATTTTTGTACTTGGGTTTGTTTAAGGTCGAATGGATGAAAACTCTTTTTACTTTTTCATAGTAATTGAATAACTCCCATAGAGCGCCCCTCGAAACCCTCTTGCTTAGATTATCAACGAACACCTTCCACTCACCCCCAACAGGCGATCGACTAAAACCCTGATCCCTCCTCTGTGGCGCCGACTCTCTTTCTCCTTGCTGCTGCTCCATGATGGGGTATGGTTTTCAAATATATATTTTATAAAATTTAATTATTTAAAATATTTAATATAATAATAGTCAAAATTTAAAATTTTTAACTTTCAAAAAGACACGGACATTTTTTATGGGACGGAGGGAGTACTATGTATTGATATTTTTTTATATATTTTTAATTTTAACTACAATTTATTCAAATATTTTAATTAATTAAAATTTATAAAATATACATTTAAAGACAACATGATTGAAAATTTTAAATTTTTTTTCATATTTTTATAATAATAAATTTTAAATTATAAAAAATAAAATTAAAAAGATTTGACTAAATAAATGTTAACATGTGACAGTTTTAGTAAAACGAAAAAAATAATTACTTTCAAAATTTATAATTAATATAATCAGTGGTGTAGTATTAATAATAATCTAAAATCTTAATTAATCATGTGTAGTTGGAGTAATATTATTGGCCTCCAAACCAGAGCCCTTGATTATGTTTTAATCTTTAAAGTAAAGTCAAAACAAGTGGGATCCACAGTAGTAGATTACAACTCCAGCAATTTCCTTTACTTTTATCATAGTCTAGTAAAAAGAAAAAGAAAAATACATTGATTATTGTTTGGTTTAGTGAGACGAGACATATATATATATTTTAAGTAAGGTTAAAGTTTAAATTTTGATATTTTGAATAGAACAAAATAAATTAAAAAATCGATCTCATAAATAATATTATAATACTAAATTTAAATTAATCCATCAATATATCATATATTGATGATTGTAAAAACATGCATTATAAAAGTATATTTTCAAATTAAAATTAGTATGGTAAATTAATTAATTTTTTTCAGAATTGAGATGGATAGATATTTGAAAAAAATATTATTAAAATAATTTAAGAATATGTTTTAATAATTTAATTAAAAATAATTTAATACTAATGTTAATTTAGAGAATGCATATTAATATAATATAATATAATTTAAGAATACATTGATATAATATAATTTAAGAATATTAATATAATGTAATTAAAGAGCATATTTATACTAATTTAAAAAATATATTAAATGTAATTAATTTCAATATCAATTTCATCTAAAATTTTGTCAACTACTTAACACCTATAATGTTCGGTAAAGTCAGGGTGGCAATCGGGTGGGGAATAACCGAAAATCATGGGGATCCGAACCGATGGGTATAGGGAATAACTGAAATCCTTACCCATGGGGACGGGGATGGGAAAGTTTTATAACCGGAGCTCAAATGGGAATGTGGACGGAGATTTCTGTATCCGAACCGTGGGGATAACCGAACCGTACTCGTATAAATCATCGTGGGGATCCCTAAAAATATCCGCAAGAATCCCAAAAATATATGTGGGGATCCCGATATTTTACGAAGTTTGATGGCCATAAGGGTAATTTACCTATGTTTCATCAAAAATCTATTCTCACCTGAGCATGGCCGGCTAGAGTAAGTTTGAAAATTCTTTGTAAATTCTATAAAAATAATTAGAATGTTATCTATACATTGTTGTAAATATGATTTAGTCCAGTTTTGTTTAAAATACACGGTGATTGATTTAGATATCTATTCTAAATTATATGAATATTTGAATGTTGAAAGATCATAAAAATTTGGAGCATATTTCTTAAAAAAAATTAGTAATGAATTTGAAAAATCACCAAAAATTCTACAAGTTAAATTAGGAAGTGAGCGTTATATTTATATAATCTGTAACACCCGGGTTTAGGGGTCGGAAGAAAATAATATTTAAATAATATTATTGGGTCTCGGTTTTTAATTTAAATAATATCATATATTATTTGGACCCTGTGTCCTTCTTTATTTTCAAATAAACATTTTTGTGTTGGGCTAATTTGAAATGAAACTAAAGTTTTATGGATTTTAAAGTAAAGAAGAGTTGCCATCTCATTAATGGCACTATTGTAATTTCAAGCCCTTGGAAATTAAAAACCCCTTATTAATTTAAAACACCAAAAATTTCTCTTCTTCCTTCTTCCTTCTCCATTCTCACGACAAATAGGGGAAGTTTCTCCAAGTTCCATCCAACCTTCTTTTCTCCTTCATTTTGGCCCGAAATTGAAAGGTAAATACATCCCCATCTTGTCCTCATCTTCCTCTCTTCAAAAGTACAAGTAGATTTCATTTTCATCCATGTTTTAGAAATTGTGTTTTTGGAAGATTTGAACAAAAATGGTAGCTTTATTGTGTTTAACTTAAAGTTTTGATTTATTAATGTTAGATATGTTGTTTGTGAATCAAATAGTCCAACATATATGATTTTTAGAGTATTTCAAATGAATTCCCGAAATTGGGTAAAAATGGGTTTTTTGAAGGGTTTTGGGTGATTTTTGGGGGTTGTTTTAGGTGGAAATTGATAGCCCAATGGTAGTGCTATGGTTAGGGGTTGATTTGGGGTCATTTGTGGGTGCAACGGGTGTTGGAAACATGGATTTTGGAAGGGGTATGTGGGCTGTCCGAAATTGCAAAGTATGGGGTTTGGTCATGGCTTGCAACGTTGTAAATTGTGATTGAGTTGTATTCCGGGTTGGTCTTTTGATGTTGGGCTGATTTGGAATTGCTTGAATTGTGTTTGAGGTTGTTTGGAAGCGGGAATTTGTGTTGGAGAAGCCTCGGGAAGAAATCCGGAAATTTGAGAGAGGTTGCTTGCTTGGCTTGGAGCTTGGAAGCTTAGGTGAGTGGTTAATGTTTTTAAAATGGTTTAAAGTGATTGGTTCAAGCTTGTGAACTAGGTTGGGCTTGGTAGACCCACCTAGAGTTGGGATTAGGGTGGTAGCCTAATCCCAAACTTTAGTTAGAGACCTTGGTTGATCTTTAAGGTGTTGAATTATGCCTCATGTTTGATCATGCTTATGGTGGTTATGCTTATGTTGTTATACATGTATGTGGAGGCATGGCTTAATGCATTGTTTCATGCATGTTGATGATAAATGTGATAGAGATATACATATGTATAAAATATGATGTGATGTTTGTGTTATTGATATGCATGTAGTGTTGACATGTGTAATGATGTTATGAGGTGAATGTATGATCCGAGGATCATGGTGAGTACATGCTAGGCATGAAAAATGTGGTTTGTGCTTGACGGTGAGTCATGGTGAGTACGTGCTAAGCACGGAAGTTGTTATGGTTTGATATTATGAATGATTAATGAAATGTGTAGTATTGGCACTAGTATGCTTGGGTACAAATGATCGATCATTAGGATGTTAGTGTGTACACATGAGTCAAAAGTCGCGCGTGGCCTTGGTGGCGTTGAGTCACCAAGGAGGAGTACAGGTACGCCCGGAAATTGTATTTACATTAGTCGGTGATGAGTGGAATCCCATCGACGGGCGTGAGGATGAGTGGAATCCCCTCCGCGTGAGATGAGGCGTGAGGATGAGTGGAATCCCCTCCGCGTGAACGGTGATGAGTGGAATCCCACCGCCAGGTAATGGTTGTGTTGTTGGATGTGAGTTCCAACGGTTATCCGTGTATTCGAGTCATAGCTAGGTGCCAATACGGATTGTAGTTTATGTTGCCATTATGTGGTTAATTGTGAGCCAATGTGATTTGGGATGTGTTGCTAACATGATTTAATATATGTGATTTCATGTATTGTGGTTTTGAACATGTTGAGCATGACATGATATTGAGTATATGTTCATGCATCATCTATGATCATGGCTCGTGTGGACCGGAGATATGAACATGCATTTTATCTCAGTTGTAGCTCGTGCTTGGACCCTGCATTGTCGAGGTTTGTTTTTAAAGAGCTTACCCTCACTAAGCTTTTATGCTTACGCTCTCTTTTGTTCGACAATGCAGATAAATAGCTTGAGGGTGGCAAAGGCAAGGAAAGGTCTCCAAGTGTTGCTTTTGGTGAGCTCAATGTATGGATTTTAAGTAATAGAGTGTAATAGTTAAGCAATGGGATAGGAATTGTTGATTCGGGTCTTGATGTATGTCTATGGTTGACTTGATTTGTAAGCATGATATATCTTGCCGAATGCTTGTATGTGTTTGAGTATGTTAAATCTAGGATGTATGCCTCTAGACTTTGTTTGATGGTTTTGTGTGCCTATAGGGGTCCTATGGGACCTTCATACTTGTTGAAATACCCTTAAATCTGAATTTTAAAAGGCTGCAGAGAGCCCGCGTTTCGATACGGGCTGGGTCGTTTCGGAACGGGTAAGGCTTCAGGGACCCCGTATCGGAACGCGTTTCGATACGGTATGGCCTTTGAAACCCCTGTTCCGATACGCGTTTCGGAACGTTTTGGCTACTGGAATTCTGAGAAATTCACGAGATGAAGGTGTATCGAAACGGGTATAAGGGTTTCGAAACGGTCAAAATCTCGTTGACCACGAGAAGTTGACCGTTGAGAGCGTTTCGAAACGGTTGACCGCCGGTTCGATACGACCCCTTGTAAAGGCTCTAGGACAGTTGACCTGGTCAATGCGTTTCGATACGCCTCAAGGGCGTTTCGAAACGGCTTGTTTAAAAGATTAAGATTGGGCTGTTTAACTGTTGTTTTGGGTTCGAATGTTTGTCTCATGTATTTTATTCCGCTGTTTGATCACATAGGGTTTATTATCCATTTAGACAAGATTTTAAAATAAAAAAAAATAGGGTTGCTAACCGAGGGGGAACCTTAACGGGTTTCGCTTCGGTTTTCCCCGTGTGGCCCACTCGGACCGGTCAACCGGGCAGACCAGGACGAGGGGGTTACATTTGTTGGTATCAGAGCCTAAGGTTTCCGAGACCTTGGGCAGGTAAGTGAGGTAAGTTGTGTTTTATGATTGATATACACGGTGTTTGCTTGCCTTGTAAGTATGATTGCTTGTGTGACAAGTATGTTGATTGTTCGTTTAAAAGCATGTTGCTCTTTACCCGTGCATATTGTGATGTGTGATTGTTTGATTGAGAATGTATGTTGTTTGATCGTACGCATGCGTTGCTTGTTTAGCAAGTATGCCTTGTTATATGCTTGGTTAAGCATGTATGTGTGCTGATTTGCTTGAAACATGTTGAGTAGAGTCCCATTGCTTCTATTACATCGGAAAAAGGATTTTAAGTGAGGGAAATCATACTTGAGCCACTTGGACCTTTCCTTTGCTAACCCAACTTGTATGTTAAATTGTTGATTGATTTATTGCTTTTAGTAAGTTTAGGGCCAATGTGTGTGGGCCGTGAATCGGTAAGTGGAAATTGTGGTTTTTGAATGGGGATGATGTAGAGGAAGTTCCTTGCTATAGTTAGGGGAGTATAGTTGTACCGGAGTTGAGGAACAATTTGTTTGCTCGAGTTCGTGTGTATGTGAGTTGATTCTTGTTGGTGAGAGACGATGGGATCGATTCTGGCATTAGTTGGTGAAAAGAAGTGAAGACCTATGAGTTGGAGTCAGGTGGTATCTAGGTTATAGTGGATAAGCCCTTGGTACAGTTTTGAGTTTGTCTCTGCCGATTGGTTCTGAGTTCGTACTTCCGTATGTTGTTACCAAGCATGCAAGTTTGAATGTGCTCGATGAGGTGTCAGAGGTAGGTATGAGTACCTTAGTTCTTTTGGCGAGATCTAGGTAGGGGTCTCGTGTGAGTAACCTGAATTTCAGAAGTGTTAGTTGGTGACCGTTGGGGTTCAGCCTACGATTTCGATGCAAGACAGCCGGTCAGTGTCCGTGAGTGGGATCTAGTTTGTGTTATTGGGTCAGTGTACGTTGAGTTGTCTTCCAGCAAACGGAAGAGATGAAGTTACTTCCGATATAGTTGAGCCGAGAAGGGAGTATTGAGCTTTGACTCCATGTTGTTTGTTAGAGGTGGAACAAGCCCAGCATGACTGCTTGTGTGTGTGATCAGAATGGAATCTTGAAGTTACGAGATGCTCTAAGGACAGTTTAAAAGAGTTAGATATTGTTGAAGAACCAGTCTGAGAACAAGAGGACAAAAGACTATCAGTTGTGTACATGTTAAGTTGCAATTTCTGCGAATACCTCCTTTGTGTGAGCATGTAAGAAATTAGATATCCTTGTTGAGACCTTAGATGTAGGGACACATGTGACTAGCCTTTTGAGAGATAGTAGCGATCAGAAATATGTACAGAGGATGTTTGTTGGTGGTTCAGAGTTACTAGTTCTAGCAGATGTGAAATAATCATCTTCCTCCAGTTTTGATATACCCTTCGACAAGGTTTGGCTTGAAGAGCATAGAATTAGTGTATACATTGAGACAAAGAGGGAGTTGCTTTGGAGACGCAGATTTTTGTGAGGCTGTAGTGGTAAGTGAGGATGTGAACTTCTTGTTGAATGTTGATCCAGTTTAGAGATCAAAGGTTGATTGAGTTTAGTTGGTAGGCTTGCTTAGCAAGTGTGGTGAATTTGATTTTTGAATGAAGAATAGACCGCAAAGTGTTAGGATAGTTTGTGTTCTCTTCTCCTATAAGTATTTGGAAGAATTGCCGGTTTACCTCTTGTTAAAGGAGAAGAGTTTGTTATTGAGACCGTTTTCGAGGTTGCTTTCGTTTTGTTGCTCTGTAACTTGTGATTTTCGGAAGAATTGAGAATGTTGAAGAATCAACTTTGAGATTTGTTAGACCTTAGACTCATTAGGCCTAGTGCATCATCTCAGAGTTCTACAGTGCAATTTGTGAAGAAGAAAGAGTGACAGTACGAGAATGTGTTCAGATTGCATACAGTCGAAACAAGTGACAGTGGATGATTAGTATCCGTTTCCGAGTGTCAGTGATTTGTTGGTCAGTTAGTGTGTGCTTCAGTCTATTTGAAGATTAGTTCGAGATCCATTTACCACCAGTTGGAAGTGAGAAAGGTTGAAGTACCGAAGACATCTTTAGGGGCAAGATGTGATCACCTCGAGCTCTAAGTTATGCCGTTTTGTCTGACTAGTGTATTAGTTACCTTCCTAGAGATGTTGAACAGAATATTTTCCTGAGTTTCTTGATCAGTTGTAGTAGTTCTCATAGGTGACACATGTGTATATTCACGTACCAAAGAAGACCATGGCAAGTTTTGAAGTTAGTGTGGTAGATTCTATTAGAGAATCAGTGGTATGCCAAGTTGAGCGAACGTGAACTCCGAGTTAATGAAGATGTTCTTCTAGGACATGTAGATCAGCCGAGTGTGTTAGAGTAAATCCCTAGTAGGCAAAAGAAGATATGAGTTGGAAGAAATCGAAGACTGTGACAGATATCTATAGTTACTAGGTCTAGCATTGTTACTCTCAGAGAATTGTAAATAGTCTTTTGAAGATAGTTGCTCCATTGATAGATTGCTACAGAAGAATGCTCAATTGTGAGGTTAGATAAGAGACAATAGGCCCTTGAGAAACCGAAAGAAACTTTGAAGAGAGCTTCGACCTTGAATTAGTCTATATAAAAAAAAAAGAGTTTGCGAACCATAGTGATGTGTTACATGTAGAGATAGGTTGCGTGCTTATGCAAGACAGAAGATTGTGGCTTGTTCATCAAGCTAGTTGGAAGATTGTGAGAAGAGTTATCCGATATGAGACATAAAGTTAATTACAGTTGTAATTGCTTCGAAGACTTAGAGACAAAGCTTGTATAGCAAGAATGCACAGTGAGTATGTACGAATCATCAGAACTTGAAATATTTGAAGACTTAGGAAGGGTGAAAACTTGAACAACATGAAATGTTAGAACCGCTTGAAGATTGTAATATCAAGATTGAGTACCATCCGAAGATAGCCTCCGTAGTGACCGATGTTCCGAGTTGTAATTGTTGTTAGATTAGTAGTTGGGTTGCGAGTTGTATTTGCCGAATGCCAGTATTCTTGTGGCCGCGTTTCATGTTGAGCCTACGCTGAGTCAGAATGTTTGAAGAGAAACAGTTGCAAGACAGATTCTTGGCACCTCACGTGCGAGGTATAGTAGAAGGAAGACCTTCAGAATATAGTTTCAGAGATGATAGAGTTTTGTATTTCAGAGACAGAATAGTTGTACAGATTGACATAGTGTTTTGAGACATATTGATTTGACCGAAGCACACAGTAGTTCATTTGTATTGCATCTGAGTAGTATGAAGACATATTGTGGGTTGAAGATGAGTACTTCCAGATTGAGTGGGTGAACAATGTGGTTCAGTGTGAGAGTAAGTATGTAAATTTCCAGCGTGTCAAGACCGAGTTCAGTTTCTTCTAGTTTGCCACATCTGTGGAAGATTCGTAATGAAGGTGGATAATAGAGATCTGAAATTTCTGCTAGATTATTTTGAAGACGTTTGCATAGTGTCTGGTTATCCGTTGAAGGCAGATGTTCAGTTAGAGAAGGTTATGATCCAAGTGTTCATACAGTGCTGCCTGAGATTGTGAATCAGACTAGTTCAGTTGTTTAATTGTTGCGGTTACCACCAAAGTTAGAAAGAGGTTTGTGATGTGTTTGTGAACCTATAATTCGGGAGTGTGAGTCAGACATGTTCCGTGCTATGTTTGTTGAAGAGATTGAGTTGAGTTTGAAATTGGCATGCCTTGAAGAATCAGTTGAGATCTTAGTGTAAGATAGCAAGTGTTGTGTGGTAAGTCTTTCGAGTTGGTTAGTACGTTGTGGTGAGAGGGGAAAGCGTGGAGGAGCATGTTTCAGTGGCTCTTCCTGTTCGATAAATTTCGGGGACGAAATTTCCTTAAGTGGGGGAGAGTTGTAACACCCGGGTTTAGGGGTCGGAAGAAAATAATATTTAAATAATATTATTGGGTCTCGGTTTTTAATTTAAATAATATCATATATTATTTGGACCCTGTGTCCTTCTTTATTTTCAAATAAACATTTTTGTGTTGGGCTAATTTGAAATGAAACTAAAGTTTTATGAATTTTAAAGTAAAGAAGAGTTGCCATCTCATTAATGGCACTATTGTAATTTCAAGCCCTTGGAAATTAAAAACCCCTTATTAATTTAAAACACCAAAAATTTCTCTTCTTCCTTCTTCCTTCTCCATTCTCACGACAAAGAGGGGAAGTTTCTCCAAGTTCCATCCAACCTTCTTTTCTCCTTCATTTTGGCCCGAAATTGAAAGGTAAATACATCCCCATCTTGTCCTCATCTTCCTCTCTTCAAAAGTACAAGTAGATTTCATTTTCATCCATGTTTTAGAAATTGTGTTTTTGGAAGATTTGAACAAAAATGGTAGCTTTATTGTGTTTAACTTAAAGTTTTGATTTATTAATGTTAGATATGTTGTTTGTGAATCAAATAGTCCAACATATATGATTTTTAGAGTATTTCAAATGAATTCCCGAAATTGGGTAAAAATGGGTTTTTTGACGGGTTTTGGGTGATTTTTGGGGGTTGTTTTAGGTGGAAATTGATAGCCCAATGGTAGTGCTATGGTTAGGGGTTGATTTGGGGTCATTTGTGGGTGCAACGGGTGTTGGAAACATGGATTTTGGAAGGGGTATGTGGGCTGTCCGAAATTGCAAAGTATGGGGTTTGGTCATGGCTTGCAACGTTGTAAATTGTGATTGAGTTGTATTCCGGGTTGGTCTTTTGATGTTGGGCTGATTTGGAATTGCTTGAATTGTGTTTGAGGTTGTTTGGAAGCGGGAATTTGTGTTGGAGAAGCCTCGGGAAGAAATCCGGAAATTTGAGAGAGGTTGCTTGCTTGGCTTGGAGCTTGGAAGCTTAGGTGAGTGGTTAATGTTTTTAAAATGGTTTAAAGTGATTGGTTCAAGCTTGTGAACTATGTTGGGCTTGGTAGACCCACCTAGAGTTGGGATTAGGGTGGTAGCCTAATCCCAAACTTTAGTTAGAGACCTTGGTTGATCTTTAAGGTGTTGAATTATGCCTCATGTTTGATCATGTTTATGGTGGTTATGCTTATGTTGTTATACATGTATGTGGAGGCATGGCTTAATGCATTGTTTCATGCATGTTGATGATAAATGTGATAGAGATATACATATGTATAAAATATGATGTGATGTTTGTGTTATTGATATGCATGTAGTGTTGACATGTGTAATGATGTTATGAGCTGAATGTATGATCCGAGGATCATGGTGAGTACATGCTAGGCATGAAAAATGTGGTTTGTGCTTGACGGTGAGTCATGGTGAGTACGTGCTAAGCACGGAAGTTGTTATGGTTTGATATTATGAATGATTAATGAAATGTGTAGTATTGGCACTAGTATGCTTGGGTACAAATGATCGATCATTAGGATGTTAGTGTGTACACATGAGTCAAAAGTCGCGCGTGGCCTTGGTGGCGTTGAGTCACCAAGGAGGAGTACGGGTACGCCCGGAAATTGTATTTACATTAGTCGGTGATGAGTGGAATCCCATCGACGGGCGTGAGGATGAGTGGAATCCCCTCCGCGTGAGATGAGGCGTGAGGATGAGTGGAATCCCCTCCGCGTGAACGGTGATGAGTGGAATCCCACCGCCAGGTAATGGTTGTGTTGTTGGATGTGAGTTCCAACGGTTATCCGTGTATTCGAGTCATAGCTAGGTGCCAATACGGATTGTAGTTTATGTTGCCATTATGTGGTTAATTGTGAGCCAATGTGATTTGGGATGTGTTGCTAACATGATTTAATATATGTGATTTCATGTATTGTGGTTTTGAACATGTTGAGCATGACATGATATTGAGTATATGTTCATGCATCATCTATGATCATGGCTCGTGTGGACCGGAGATATGAACATGCATTTTATCTCAGTTGTAGCTCGTGCTTGGACCCTGCATTGTCGAGGTTTGTTTTTAAAGAGCTTACCCTCACTAAGCTTTTATGCTTACGCTCTCTTTTGTTCGACAATGCAGATAAATAGCTTGAGGGTGGCAAAGGCAAGGAAAGGTCTCCAAGTGTTGCTTTTGGTGAGCTCAATGTATGGATTTTAAGTAATAGAGTGTAATAGTTAAGCAATGGGATAGGAATTGTTGATTCGGGTCTTGATGTATGTCTATGGTTGACTTGATTTGTAAGCATGATATATCTTGCCGAATGCTTGTATGTGTTTGAGTATGTTAAATCTAGGATGTATGCCTCTAGACTTTGTTTGATGGTTTTGTGTGCCTATAGGGGTCCTATGGGACCTTCATACTTGTTGAAATACCCTTAAATCTGAATTTCAAAAGGCTGCAGAGAGCCCGCGTTTCGATACGGGCTGGGTCGTTTCGGAACGGGTAAGGCTTCAGGGACCCCGTATCGGAACGCGTTTCGATACGGTATGGCCTTTGAAACCCCTATTCCGATACGCGTTTCAGAACGTTTTGGCTACTGGAATTCTGAGAAATTCACGAGATGAAGGTGTATCGAAACGGGTATAAGGGTTTCGAAACGGTCAAAATCTCGTTGACCACGAGAAGTTGACCGTTGAGAGCGTTTCGAAACGGTTGACCGCCGTTTCGATACGACCCCTTGTAAAGGCTCTAGGACAGTTGACCTGGTCAAGGCGTTTCGATACGCCTCAAGGGCGTTTCGAAACGGCTTGTTTAAAAGATTAAGATTGGGCTGTTTAACTGTTGTTTTGGGTTCGAATGTTTGTCTCATGTATTTTATTCCGCTGTTTGATCACATAGGGTTTAATATCCATTTAGACAAGATTTTAAAATGAAAAAAAATAGGGTTGCTAACCGAGGGGGAACCTTAACGGGTTTCGCTTCGGTTTTCCCCGTGTGGCCCACTCGGACCGGTCAACCGGGCAGACCGGGACGAGGGGGTTACATAATCACACGAACGTCTAGATTTGTTTAAAACAATCAGTTATTGATTTTGAGTTACATGTTAGGAATTATTAATTTTTGAGTAAGCAAATGTTAGAAGAAAAGACCATAGATTGTTTCGAAAAACAACAATAACAGTGACTTCGAAAATTCACCATAAATCGTACGAGTAAAACTAGAAGAAGCAATTTATATGATTGGAAAAATTATCGAATCTAGTTTCTTTTAGAACAAACATACCATTATTTGAAACTATAGATTATTAATCACATATTTTCTTTTAAAGGTAGTGCAAGATACCGTGTTTCAAACGGTTAATATTTAAGTCATGTTTTATAGTTTTGAAATTATTTGTTTGTTGTTTGATAAAACTAAATTTGTCTTTTTATGTTTGTAATTTTGGAGATTTAATGTTGAATATTTGTTTATAAATTAATTTATATTTTTTAGGTATGGGGATTAACCGAAAACCGCAAAAATTTGTAAGGGATGGGTATGGGGACGAAAAAAACCCCGAAATATTTAATAGGAATTCCCCAAAATCGTACCCGCAAGTGTTGGGGG
The DNA here is from genome assembly GCA_030270665.1 of Hibiscus trionum. Classification (NCBI taxonomy): domain Eukaryota; kingdom Viridiplantae; phylum Streptophyta; class Magnoliopsida; order Malvales; family Malvaceae; genus Hibiscus; species Hibiscus trionum. The sequence continues at coordinate 76,722,798 of BSYR01000003.1, read as the reverse complement.
CGGAGTGGAGAATGCAAAACTGTCCCCGATCCGCCCCGTTGCCACCCCTACCTGACTTGCATTCATATTGAAGAATATTGATTTATTAAATAGAAATAAATAAAACTTTATGAATGTTTTATACCTTCATAACATAATAAAACTTAAAAACAAATAATAATCAATTTTAAATTAAATAAAAATTTAATGAATTAAACTGAACAAAAATAAAATTGAAGAGATTTGACAGGTGATTTACCTTTTTTTCATTAAAGTAAGACAAACATAAGTGTTAAGTAGTATGATCTTATTAGTCAGTTTTTTTAGTGGTTTATAATGAGATGAGTAACGCAATTAAACATTAAGAAACCTTAAGAGACAGTACATTCTAAAAAATATTTAAAGAATTACTCAATAAAAATATAGTTTTAAAAAATAAACAATGTTTTAAGTTAACCTTTATAACACAGAGTTTATTTTTGTCTATTTATTTATTTTTATAGTTTGATTCCTAAATCCAATGAATGTCCTATCTTATAGGTTAAGCTTACAATAAAGTGCATTAATCTCTGGATTGACTCACCTAAAACTGTGGCACAAAAACTATGCTAGATCTGATAAATTAAAAATATATAAATTTAATAATTATAAAAATAATGTAATAAACATTACACGACATTGCATACTAAACCATGAATCCTCCTTTTATCTTGTAAGTTGTAACTATAAGTATAATCTTATTAGAACAAATTAAAAGTTTGATTAAGCCTTCCATAAAAAAAAATTTGATTAGAGTATGCGATGACAGCCTGATAGTCAGAGCATGCGATGACAGCCTGATAGTCAGAGCATGCGATGATAGCCTGATAGTCAGAGCATGCGATGACAACTTGGTAGTCAGAGCACGCTCACCTGCTCCACTTTATTTTTCTTAGGTCCCAAGTTCAAGACCCCTCCTTCACCTAGATTTTCTCCCTCCCCTCTAGGTTGAAATAGAATATGATTTTCAAAAAAAAGTTTGATTAAGATACATTGATTAATCGAACACCGATTGGCTGGAAATTATTAAATGAACTTATTTAATTATATAACACATGTTATTTTAATGATTTTTTTACTTTCATTTTTATATAATTTTTAACTAAAACAAATTAACAATTATTTTTTGAAAGCTAAGGTGATTACAAGTAGTATCTATTCTGAATATACTCTCAACCATTTGGTAATGCATGCTCAATCACCCTGATGCAGTTATTGATGTTCAAACCCGTGACCTCTAAGAACAACAATCGTTCCCTTAACCACTGAGGCAAGTTGATTCGTGCATTTAACATTTATTATTTGATGTTTGAACGTGAGACTAATAGATATAAATATAAATCATTATGCCAATTGAGTGTAGCTTAATTAATATTGTCGTTGGTACAATATATAATAGGACATATGCAGAGTCGTCCCTGGGCATGGGCGAGAGGGGTGCCCGCCCAGGGCCCAATTTTTTATTTTATAATATTGACATTATAATTAATTTTTTTAATATTTATTAGTAGAGGTTTACTCTTAAATTTTATTTTTTAATATTTGATATTAGAGCCCAATTTTTTTTGAGTAATTGTTATTAGAAATTTAGGTGCCCAATTTTTTAACACTTGTTATTGGTGACTCAATTTTTCTAATTTTTTTAATAGGGTCGACTTTTACAATTTAATTTTTCTTAATATTTGTTATTAGGGGTGCAATATTTTGAACATTTGTTATTATTAGCTCAATTTTTATCAATTTTTTTTGTTGAAATAACAATTTTTATCAATACTTGTTATTATGAGTCTACTCTTAAAATTCATTTTTTTGAAATGTTTATTATTAGGGTCCAATTTTTCTCTAATACTTATGTTGAATTGATCGAACAATTACAAATGGCCAAGAGGGGGTGAATTGGCAATTAAAATTTTGGTGGAAAGAAATGAGTGAAAGAAAATTGACACAAGTAGTTAGAGTGGTTCAAGTTCTCCAAATGAACTCTACATCCACTACCTTAGTTCCACTAAGGATTTTCAACCAATTCACTACTTGAATTCTTCCCCTTTTCTTGGATGAGGAGGTAACCTTACAAATTCGATTAAGCTTTCTACCCAAAGCTTAACCCACTCAAATTACAAAGAGAAGTTGTGGTAAACTCAAATGATTCCTCTCAAAGGATAATTGTCTACCCAATTACAATTTCAATCACCCCAAACTCAGAATACAAATAGACAATTGAAAGACACTAGAGTTGGGTACAAAAATTTGACTTTGAATAGCTCAAGGGTTTGGATTTTTGCTTTGATGATGCTTGTGTGTTGAATGGTTGTTGCTGACCTTCAAAGGACTTCAATTTATACCTCCTCTATTAATTCTAGCCGTTTGGGTGGTTGGGAACTTGAATAGAGCCGTTGGGACCCTCTCTCACCACCATAAATGCACTTTTGCAGCTAACCGTATCGGTACTCGGGGAGCCGTATCGATACATGTCTCAGAAAAGAAAGAGTCGTTGTGCACAATAAATAGGGGGTATCGAAACGCACGTATGCGTATCGATACGGGGGATCGAAACGGCTAAGACCGTATCGATACCTTTTTCTCGACATAGCTCACTGTTGATTTTCATTTCGATACGGGGGTTTACCGTATCGATACGGGTCAACTACCATTTTAAAATTTGGTTACCTAACCAACTGACACCAAAGGTCAAAATATTTAAACCGACTTGATTTTAAAATTCATTAAAACCGTATCGATACGGGTGAAGTCGTATCGGTACGCCATTCAAACTCTTTTAGGCTTTTACGAAGGAGCGTATCGATACAGATTGTATCTGTTTCGATACGATGTTTCGATACGATTAAGTGCGTATCGAAACGAGTTTCGACAGTGGCCAACTTTCTAAAAAAGGTATCGATACGGCTGGAAGCGTATCGATACACCTGGACGGTTTTCAATAGTTTGGCCTTAGAACACTTAGAAAATATTTTGAGTTTGAGTTTTTCAAATCAGTTTTAAAGCGTTGGTGATTTAAAACTTATTAAGGGACTTATAAAACAATTTTAAGTTTTTCAAATTGATCCTTAAAGATTTAATTATATCAAAATCAGACATAGGTTTCACAACTTACATTAGAGGTCTATTTTTCAATACTTGTTATTAGGGACTATATTTTTTCCCAATATTTGTTATTAGTAGTTCAATTTTTTTTTCTCAAAATTTATTATTATAGGGCTTAATTTTCCCCAATATTTGTTATTAGGCATATAGTCTTAAAATTTATTTCCCCTAATACTTGTTATTAGAGAGCTATTTTTTTTCTAACACTTGTTTTGACCCAATTTTTCTCTCCCGATATTTGTTACTAGGGATCTACTCTTAAAATTAAATTTTTTAATATTTATTATTAGTAATCTACTTTTTTCTCAATACTTTTTATTAGGGCATATATTTTTTTTAAAATAATATTTGTTATTAGAGACTCATTTTGCTAATACTTGATATTAAGGATCTACTTTCAAAATTCAATTTTTTGAATACTTATTATTAGGGGCTTGATTTTTATGTTCGCCCTAAGGCCACTAAAATCTCAGAAACGGCTCTGGACCTATGATAGAGTATGTTTAAGCGCTTAATATATTTCAATTTATGGGTGGAGAGGGATCTCGGTAGTATAGACATTGTACATTGAATGTTAAATATATATATAAATCAAATTTTAAATTAAATAGAGAGATATTACATTCTCATATCAAAATTTAAACCATATAGAATAAGACAGACGAGAATATACATAAATCATTTACTACTTCACTTAAGTTATTCGTTGAGTAAATTTTAATAAAAATGTTTTTTATTTAAAATATTTCCTTTTCACTCACATGTGATAAAATTTATTAATGTATATATTTGACAAAACATCACATATAAATTCATAAATTATAGAAACCAACGAGTGTTACCAGTAAAAAAGATGATGATGTTCAACTTAAGAGACTCGAGTTTAAGCAGCTTTGTTTACAAGGTATATATAAACTATCAAACAATTAAAAAATATAAACATATACTACATTACAATCACCTTAAAATTATTAAAAAAATTATAAATTATATAACACAGTTATATGTGATAAATATCCTAATTCATCTCATAAATCATAACCAATGACGTGTCTACATAAACGTTATATATTTATTTTTTTATTAAATTAATATGATCCGTAAATCACGTGTCAATTTAATTATGTCAAATGAAGAGTTAATTTAAAGGAGTCGAATTAGTTTTCTTTGGATGATAATTGCAACTATGATGAAATTCATTATTATTATTGCTGTTGTTCAATGTTAAAATTTATTGTGTATTTAATTTTATTATTTTTCAGAAACTATTGTCATTTATATGTATTTTTATTCTCTGAAGTAAAAAGTACAGGAGAACTTAATCGTAATTACAATTATAAACAATGCATTCGGATAATTATATTAGAATCCATTATTACAATAACTTGATGAGTATCCCCTTGTGTCCTTGTGGCAAAGGTAGATGTTCATCATCCCTTGTGACTTGGGTTTAAGCACCAATAATGTATTCTCATACCGAAATTCGAACTCATCCAAGATGAGACAATATGAACATCTTTAACTACAAAAATCAATTAGTAGACCTCTCCATTTAACCGATTTTCGTTAGTATTTAAGATTTTTAACTTGAACTCGTAAAATTGAAAAACAAAAATAATTATGAAAATAGAAAACAAATTCCTTAAATAAAGGTTCCTACAAATATAGTAACAATAATTGAAAGAAATAGTTTTGAGTTCATAGAGATAGGTCCATTATTATTGCCTTTACCCCACAAATCCCATAATTATTTGAATGCTTCCCTTTAAAGCACAAACAAACAACAAAAATTGAAATATAAAGAACTCTCAACAGAAGTGAAAGCCATTTTCCTTTTAGAGCACTCAAATCTCTTAAAAGCCCAACAGTTGCATTAATCTCAGTGCCAATTGCCCAATCTCTGCCTTCACTTTAAAGGTCTAATTCTGCTTCCAGCACCTGAACTCTTTAGACCTTCAAAGTTTAGTATGTTTATTTTGGTATAATATCAAAACCCGCTCCTAACGTTTGACTGGATAGTCACTTTAGTCTCTACTCTTTTTTTTAAATCTCTTTTAACCTTTAACATTTCATTTGAGCAAAGTAGTCATTTCTTAGATGAAAATCGTTAGTAACTAACTGTTAACATCACGAAATGACATGGTAAACCTGCATAACATTGCATGCTGAAATGACATTTGTTCTATGGACAAAGGTGCTGACTTGACAAGATTACACGACGGTAAATTTTTTTTATGCAATTATACAAAATAGAAAGTTATTTTTTTAGCTGACGTGACATCATGTCAAGTCATATCAAGGCGTTGACTATTAATTGTAAAACAATTTTCATCAACAAATGAGTCATTTTGATTCAAAATAAAGTGTTGGACGTTAAATTGTTTCAAAGTAAAGAATATAGGCCAAAATGATTATCTGTCAAACGTTAGAGATTTTTTTTTGTCATTATTCCTTTTATTTTTTGGTATAACCACCTGTATCTGATCAATAGGTCGACTATTATCAAGACCTATTATGGGACGATCCTCTCAACTTAATATATTCCATTTATTATGTCAAAATTTAAACTCTTGACCTTGCTTAAGACCTACACCTCATTTAAACTCTCAATAGATAACACTGTTAACTTATTTTATTAAAATTTGAATACATGCAGATGCTTTCATTTCAGTTGAACCTTAGTTTCTACCTAAAATATTTAAATGTTAAAATACCACATTTAAATTTGATGGGAATTCATTCACAATAGCATCAATTGGAACTAAATATTAGAGGGATTAAACTTATAGAAATTCGAAGAGTACAGGGACTGAGGAATAATTAGACCCAGTTTAAATGAAGCCTATACGAATCCCCCAGGCCCCAGCAGTAACGGTCATATTTTTCAAGTCTTTATCTTCTTCAAATTCATTTGACCTGTTTCCTAGTGTTTTTTTTTTTCCATTGATTTTCTCTTCTCTTTCACTCTCCAAGAAGACGGTTTTCTTGACCAGAGCGTTGAAAAAGAGAAAATAAAGTGAACTTTTCTAAAGAAGTCAATCGGGCTAATAATGGGTTGCTCTTTCTTTGCTTGTTTTTCTGCTTCCAAGAACAGAAAACACCAGCATTTGGTCGATGGGGTTTCCTCTGTTGATCAGGTTAGCTTTCTCATCACTTTCACGATATATAATTCTTGGGGTTTTATTTATTTTTTGAATGAATTTGTTCAATCCAGAAACCCCAAGCCAATGAAGCTGTTCGATCTAGCAAGGAAGAAGGTTTTTGGAAACCCTTTAACCCCATTATTGTGAAAAAGTAAGTAATGGCAGGTCCAGTTTCAGGCCTTTGTTTTTATTGATTATTCATGTTTGTTTCTGCATGTTTTGATTTGCTTGTTTTCTCAATTCAATTAGAGAGAAGCTAGGGGAGCTTTTGAACAACAATCGTAAACATCAGGTAGCTTTTGATTTGAATGTTGAATCATCTGATAAGTTGTTGGAAAATGAGGGAAATAAGGGGACTGAAGGAACAGTTAAAGGAAGTGGATCTTCTGTTTTGGATTCGAGTGCTTCAGCAGTGGTTTGTAAGTTTCAAAACAATAGATATCAGAACAGTGAGGAAAGTGGCGATGAATTGAAAGATTTGGGTTTAGAAATAATGGAAGTTAATGAGGATGGAATTGGAAAGGCTGAAAATGAGCTACGATTGGAGATAGAAGAGTCGTCCGATTCGTTGTTTTCGTTGTCGATAGAGTCTAGGAAATGTGTTTGTGAAGTTGAACCAGATGAGAAGGAAGTTAGTAGTCCAATGCCGATTGTGTTAAATCGAAATGCCGAAGATAAGGGTGGTGAGTGTGTGCAATCAGTTTTGAATCCTGTTGAAAATCTTGCTCAATGGAAAGGAGTGAAAGCGAAAGCAGGCATACCATTGAAGGAGGAAGAAAAGGAGAACATTAATGTGGAGCAAGGTTCCGATATACCGATTAGTCCGGAGTCAAATTTAAAGCTCGGAACTTCGAGTTCAAGACTATGTTCCGATGGCAAGAAGCTGGAAAGGCAAGAAATTGCTGTTGATACAAGTCTTTCTAGCTGGTTAGTGGGACCTGAAAACACACCAAATTCGAAGGGTAGTACTAGTTCAGTTGTGAATTCAGCAGCATCCCGGATGACAAATTCACCTAGAAGCTATGAAGATAGGCCTATTTTAGGAGCATTAACACTGGAAGAGCTTAAACAACATTCTGCACCTACTTCTAGAAAGTGCAGTAGCCGGAGTCCGGATGAAACACCTATCATCGGGACTGTTGGGAGCTATTGGAATCATACCGGCCAGATAGTAGATGCTGATTCAAGCTCTCCACACAAAGGAACACCGAGAACAAAGTGCAGAAACATTCAGGTATACAGATTGAGATTTTCATTGATTTTCGTATATACATGTTGGAAGGATAAAATACTTTGGTTGTGCAGGAAGAGAGACCGAAATGGAATGCTATACCATTTGAGGCAAGGTTGGAGAGAGCTTTGGATACAGGGACTGCAGGAGTATAGCATGTCTCTGCTGTATTCTCATGAATGTTTCTGTTGATAAGCATTCTTGTTGCTTGATTTGTTTTTATTGTGTGAGAGTATTAGTTTAGGCTGTCTGCATAATTTTGCATGGAAATAACAGTGTAGCTTTGACACCAAGTTCAAAGATCTGAGCTGTTTGAATGTCATCAGAATATTGATTTCCTCTACCAATGAATCTGATTATTGAACTATTTTACTGCTAATGGATCCCAAACATCATCAAATCAATCCAGTACCAAGATTGCCATTGCACCCTAATGCAAGTACTCTACTCAGGCAAGAACATGTTTAATGAGGTACATGTTAAAGATGAAATTAAAGATTTACTGTAAATGGGTTTATTTTGTTGTACAAATAGTGTTTATACGGTGACTGACCATGGATGGATGTTTGTAGTTTCAAAAGCTACCTAAATGTTTTCGTTGTGTCCGTCTTGGCTCTCGTTGTCCTTTGGCAGCTTTACTTTTACCAATGATTTTGGTTGTTGAAAATGTATAAAAATGAATTAATCTCCATAGTCCATATGCTATATCCAGCAAGGATATCACATATCATGGAAGAGTCGCCTTATCTGGTCGATGTCTGATGGCATTAATGTGACTGGGCAGCGCTTATACTGCGACAATGAAATACAACACAAATCAAAATAAGTGCTTCAAGCTTAAAAAGAAAAAAAAATCCACTAGCAGAAAAGAACTAAAGATTAAAATCAACATGGATAATCTAATTTTATGTATACACGAATCTGTTCACTGAACCTTGCAGAATCTTAGCTTAGCTTATAACAAATCCGACTTTTATAAACTAGTAAAAAAAAAAAAACTAAATCTGTAAATGCATGAAAACTTTGGTTTTAAGAAGTGGGTGTCCTAGAAGTTGGATAATAGAGAAATTGCTTCTCATTAACAACTAAATAAAACATATTCTTTTGCTTAGAAAAGCCAAAGATTGAATATATCTCCACAGTTCAAACAGATGAAAAAAGGATTTGAACTGTGGAAAAAAATCATTTGGTTCACCAAATATGGTGTGAAGGCTGTACCTGAGAAACATACTTGTGTATGCAAGCATAACAGAAGACAAATCCTGAAACTGTAACTACTGATGGATTCGCACGCTTCTGTGAGCACAATGGACAGATTGTTCTATCAGGTGGCAAGGGAATCCCATCTTTGGCGACCTGCATAGATGAGAAGTGAAATATTTAGTTGAGCAACAGGGTGACAAAAGCTTGCCCTTCTTTCTTCTATTTTCTGATTGATATTTGATAAAATAGAAAATGCTGCCAAAATCATCAAATGGTTGCATAGTTTATGATCATGCAATAAATAAAACAATGCCACCATATCCTAGGTGAATATCCCTGATTTATATCCATCAATTTATACAATGAAACATATGTAAATAAACAAGCTCATAAATCATTCTCCACTTTCTTAAAAGATATATGATCTACAAAATAATGAGTTGTTTTGCGTGCCGGTGTGTGTATGTGAGGAGGCAGAGAGGTGAATTTCTCACCTTTGGGGGTGGCGGCGGCGGCGGAGGCGGATAGACAGTAGGAGCTGACATTCTCTCCTCAGCAGATTGATACCACCATTCCATCATCTGTGATTATTGGAAAGGAAGTCGTAGCAAATTCCATTACTATTTCCAGAAATAAAGTTGAATGTTACATGAAAATACAGGTTTCAAGAAAAAAATAGCAAAACATAGTTAACACACAAATATTAACTTTGAAACAGATGACAACTTTAAGAATGGTAAGATTTTATTGATATTACTTATTAAACCTCAATGGTAGCACCTAGTTTTATTTTATTACTAAGTTAAATATAAATCCAGGAAACTGGATGAAGGTTAAAGAAACACTACATGAGTTTAAGAAAAGTATCTATAATATTATGAGTCATCATGACATACGAGTAGGGCTCACTGTTTTGGACTAAAGCAAATAAGACATTGATTGGTTTAGTTTAGTTTGGTCCAGCTATTGCAGATTTTTGCTCAGAAAAATGTAATATTCATAAATATTTTGCATATATTATGATTTTCAGATATAGTTATTGTTAGTTAATGAATATAGCATCCCTCAACCCTAAAGGGTAATAAATTTGATAACCAGTAAACTACACTTACTTTAAAGATAAATACTGCAGCAATTAAACCGGTTTGCGCATAGTCCAGCACCACATATGCACATTTAAGCAAAGCTCCTTGTACTGCCTGCAGGAATTATATTGTCTAATGAGTATGCTAACTTTAACATTAGCTAAAGTAAGATGAGCAATTTTGGTAAAAAAAAATCTTAACGATGTGAACTAAAACATCTAGAGAAACATACTTTAACCCACGGAGGCCCCCGAAGCCTCTCACGTTCGCGACTTCGAATTTTGGAAATTCTAGAGGAAGTATCCATCTACCTTGACATCAAAATAAGTATACTGAGTATGTGTGCATATATAGTACAAATAAGAACAAACTGCAGAAGTGTGCATGTTATGCAGTGTACAGGGTGTGGAAAAAGATGAAGCAACAAAAATACTGCACCATGTATATTAGTGTAATAAAACATGCAGACTGAGAACAGAGATTATTGTTGAATCTGATACCAATTCTTGTCCAGTTGCTCGACAAACATGAATCCCAAGTGCATGTAATCCAACAGAATAGAACCCAGTTGCATCCAGCAGATATAAAAGTTGATAAGTAAATGTTAGTCCTGCAGCACAAAAGTTAAGATTAGATTAATTACTGTACATATCTTGAGATCCAACCAAAGCTGGTCTAGAACAGATAATGGTCATTCAAAGGTCTTTCAAGGAATCATATAAATATGATTGACGAAAATCAGAAAGCCTACAATATGGAGACACACATGAGAGCTCCATGGTCGGCAACCACAACTTAAATTTTTAACTTATTAACTGGTGATCACAACATATCATTGCTCACACCTAGCCTTCTCAATCACAAGTTCCACTTTAGGTCATGGGAGACCATGAACAATGATTAGATTAATAAATTGCCTGCATTATTGAAAACATGGATATAAAATGATAACTTAGATCTGAACACACCTTCAGTGGTAGCATGTACCCATGGATAACATAAGCCTATAATTTTTTGAATATTCTTCGACAATCGTGTTCTTATTGTTGCTTCTGCTTCTGTTGATGTTGTTGAAGCAATAGAGGCCTCCCCTTCAACAAAGTAGTCAACATCTTCAACTCTTTCATCAACAGGACCCCATAAACTTGCTTGAAGCCTGGCTTCCCTTTCTTTGTTATAAATTGAGTGCAATTTTGACTTAAGGTATGGCAAAACAACCTAGAAAGACATAGCAAACCATAGGTTACTACTGCATCCAACAAAGGTTGTTGGAGGGAACTGGTGATAGAATTCTACCAAAAATACAACTGAGAGAACTCTTTGACGCTTTTCTAGATTAGAGTGTTGGATCCCATCACCAGTCTTTGATCGGATGTCAGCCTGTTTTGTTCTTATTTTTGCAGCTCGCCTCCGCAAGCCATATAGAGATTCAGCAAAAGAAGCATCTGTATAAGAATGTTATATTAGAAAAATGAGTCTCATTGAGTCCAACATACATCTTCCAACTGCAACTAACAAATTAAATTAAAATTTACTCCCCAACACTGCAAGCAACATATAATGGGCATTACTATAAGCTTCCAAAGTAAGAAACAGCCTAGAAAGATGTTGAATTTCATAAAGAGCTATCAATGATAGTTTCTCTACTTTCTCATATACATAAAATGACCATGTTTTCTCAGGAAAAAGAAAGAAAAAGGGGAAAAAACCATGTGCTGGTACCTCCTTTCACAAACAAGCTGGTTAGTTCTAGGCTTCTGGTTAAGGATCATTAATGTTGAGTAACGGAAAGAAGTGTCCTGTATGCTAGATCCAATGATGATCTGCTACAACTCATTTTGGACAAGTGAGATCATGGAGCACAGTCGAGCCATGAAATTTAAGTTCTCCATAGCACATTGAAAAAACCAGAATGAACTACTTTACCACAAATTTCCATACATACTCAGAGTTAAATCAGAGTGAGCATTAAAGTTTAGGAGAACACATGTAATTTGGAAGGAAACTAAAATGGGGTACATAAAACACTATCTAGAATGTGGAAATACAAAGATTCAAATACATGCTGAGCAAAAATACTAAGAAAAGAGAATTAAGTAATAAAGAAACTAAAAGAAGATCGAAATTCGAAGCAGAAGGAAACCTGTAGTTCGTAAACTATGCGTCTCAAGAACCAACATCAGCAAAGTGAAGAATTCATCTTCATAATCTAACACCTTATGCAGAATTGGTCTTCTCAATGCCAATACCTATCAATACACAAATAAACCTCGAAATCTATAATCTCCAGTAGCTATAATAACAGTAATTAAATCCATACAAAAACTGTAGTCATTGAAGCGATCTGGAAAATAAAAAACTGTAATCAATCTACAAACTTACACTAAACAATAAGAAAAGAAGGTATTTTGAAACAAACTGAAGCTTGTTCCCTAGTCATATAACTAAAACAATCAAATTATTCCATTCATATGAACGAAAACTCAAGATTGACCCACTAATTGGATAGGCAAATTTTATAGAAAAACTGAACAATTTTGAGAAATCAAGCAGGAAAACTAAAATGGGTATTCCATACATATATAAAAATGTTTTTTTTTCATACGTAAAGACAAACAGATAGAAGCTGACCCCAATTGAGTAAGTAAGGGCTGCACGGAGACTAGCTGGGAGTTGCTGAGCTGCAGCCATTTCAAAGAAGGTGGGACGAGTCCCTTGTCCTCCCACTTGAAACAACATCTTCTTCTTCTTCTTTCGCTGCTACTAATCTCTTCGCCTGAAAATTTCCAGCTTCGGGTATTTTGATTTGTGGCTCCGGCAGTTTCTTTTTTGTTGAAGAATAAGTTACTAATTTAGTTTCTTTTTCTTTTGATGCAGTTGTCTTCAGATGACAAAGTTTTCGAATTTCAAGGTCTTGGGTTCAGCTTCTGCACGTTAGGATGAGAATTTATTTATCATTTTCAATATATTAATCTTTATAAATTTTGGTATTTATTCGTCTAAATTTTAATTTCATATTTAGGGTTCATTGCGTTGACCGTTTGAATATATATATTTCTATAGCATTATCTAACTATTTGGTGCTCAGCATTTTCTACAATTATTTTTCATTTTTATATTAAAGAAAAAAACAGTTATGAAATTTAATACCTCAAAACATTGTTCAACAAGATAATGCAAACTAGTAGACTCTCGCGGTAAATTTTGTTTAAAATTTGTGGCAATTCGAAATAATATAAAATTTAATTCACGATAATATGTGATTCATAATATATCTTTAATATCGAAAACATCATATCGAGACATTGCTTACATGTCCAATCTACATAGAATTCTTCTTTTGTACATTTTTTACATGGAATTCCAAGACTCTTTTCTATGATCATGACATATAGCCTATGATTCTTTCGAAACGAAATAATTTATTACATCTTGTCAAATGTTAGAGACATACACATGAAGGTTATTTATCAGATTTGAAGTCTAACAATACTGCTATTTCTCAGTTCTGGCTCGTTTCAGGACTGGGAAATCGGACTCGTCAACGTTTTTCTCTACAGGGTGAGTCGATTCTGTTTCTAGTGCCTTCTGCTTCATGCTTACGGCTGCAGAGCTTTTTTCATTCTTACTACTAGCATTTCCTGGATCAATCCCAGTTCTTGAGTGATCTTGCTCTAAAGCTTCTGAATCTGATTTATCATTGTTGCATGGCGGATGATTTGAGCCTGGTAATGGTGCGGGAGCGTCATCCAAGGCAGAAGAGGGCGCCCCACCTTTTTCGTTCTCCACCTTCTTTTGTTTCTCGAACATCATTTGCAGATACCTTCCTTGTTCTTCGATTCGCAGCTGCAAATTTCTCTGAATCTGGAGAAAAAATGTAGCCCGCGTTAGACAACATACGTAATCATATAAGCGCATAACCCTGGATGGATGCAAGTTGTACTATCTGCAGCAACTCAATCAGAAAGGGTTCAACATGACTTGTTTGGAAAACTAAAAATGGGGCATGTTCAGAAAATAAAAATATTCCACATAAAAATGTTAAAGTAGCCGATTATAAAAAAAAAAACTCTGATACGCTAACGTTGTGAGCTTGGAAAAGAAGTTATTATATAAGCAAGAAGCCATAGCTGTGCTTTGAGTTAGCCTGCAGAATTTGCTACTGAAACGAATTAATGCTTAGTTACCAGTAGCATACCTCAAGTTGTTCATGGAGCTGCTTCTGGACTTCCATCTGCATCCGAAGTGCTTCAGTAATTCCTATACTCCTGTTACAAAAAATAACAAGGCCAAAATCATACGGATGTTCTCGAACCTTCTTCCAGGAAAGTGAGCCGAATAGTTAGTACTAAATTGCACTGAGCTAAAATGGTAATCTTTTTTAAGTTCTCGTTGGAGTTTTGGGCGAAAGAAAGGTTCTTAGTTTGACTTCCATTCCAAATGTCATATGTCACAATATAAACAAGAGGCAAACCAAGCTACCAATCAAATGGATGATAGGCCAAATAAGCTCTTAAGTCTTAACTATAACACTACATGAGATTAGAACAACTTATTCTGATAAATTTGCAAATTGTTCTTTAAAGCATAAGACGAGAAAAATAACACTTCAGTAGAAGAAAATTCAAAAGAAAAATGGTAGATGAACTTTACTCCAAGATACTGGGGAACAGAAGGTTACTTACGTCTTCAAGTCTATCGATTTCATTTTTTCAATTGAAGTAACTTTTTTCTCTGATGTTCCTGCAACGAGAAGCAAATAATACATTTTAATCGGTTGCCTTATGTGCTATTGCTTGCGCATTGAAAATTGAAAGAGATACAAAGAAGTATTATGAAAATACTGCGCAACGTAGTTGCAAGTATTATAGTTGTCTTACCTTCTGATGATTCTGGCATGTATCTGGCGGTTCTATATTTCTAGATTCCGAAAAAGAAAATGTTCAAGTAAACATATAAGATTGTCTGGAAAGGTAGCTAAAAGGATCAATAAAATGAGATTACGTTCAAACCTGCAGATGACTTTTAACATGATAGATTGTTAAGCCTTCTACATTCATCAGCTTTAAGATGCCTTTCGGAGTAGCTCCTGTAAGTTTAAATTATATGCCAAATTCCAAAATTAGCAAAAGATGTAAATAGATTATTTCCAACACACTAATGAGGTGAAGATACATACGTTCGCTGCCACCCAGCAGATTAACAGCTTCAAGAAAAGCCTCGTGAAGCTCAGGTGTCCAGCGCATACGAGGCTTTGTTGGAGGAGCAGTGGATGATGGGTAAGCATTGCTCGAAAATTCTCCATGCGGTGCATGTTGATTCTGATGAAACTGAGGCTGTTGCTTCGACACCTGATACATTTTAATAATTTTCTGATAAAACCGAAAGATATGAAAAACTCAAAAAAGGTACAGGTCATCAGATCATTCATATTGATATTCTAATAAGAAAATTAATATCAAACAAAGCTGCTGATGGCACATCAATAATTTAGGTAGCAAGATCGAATCATCTTTGGAATGTTAAAAGTTATAAATTAGTTTGACACTATAGCAACAGTGGCAAAATTGTATCCGGTTGTGAGAAACGTAAAACAAGTAAATTCCAAGGAATAAACCAAGGCTCTACCAAAGAGATTTAAGAATGGACATCATAAGTTGCCCGAGACATTTCTACACCAACCGCATCTGCCAAAATTTAGGAACAAACCTTTATTTTGGAGTCTACGACATTGGTATCATCAAGAATCTTACTCCAGTCAGGATCCAGAACATTGATAAAACCATCCGTCCACTCGTGCCAATCAGTTTTCTTATCGTGATCCTCAGATGCCATGACACCAGTGCCGTTTTCCACCAGTTGATTTGGAGCTGGAGCAGCAGCATTTTCAGGCAAATCCAGAAACTTTTGAAGCTGGTCTAAACTCCAAGAAGCATCCTCATTTCCCTGTGTGTGATTCAGAGAAGCTGCAGACTGCGGAAAAGAAGAATCGACCAGCGGTAAAGATGCTAAACCCATTGACGACTGAGAAATGAATGTGGAATTTTGAGAACTTTGAACTTTTGCTAGAGCTGAGGCATGCATATCACTGGTGGCTATGGAAGGGGATGAAGACGAAGTTGGCAATGTGGTGTACTTGTCTTTGAAAGGAGAAGTGAGAGCCGGAAGAGGTGAAGACATAGCAGCATAGACCTAGGTTCCTGATTGTCAGCTGTTTTATAACTAAATATCAACAACCTGAATAAACAAGCAAGATGCCTGTTAAAGCAGCATATGAAGAAATTCAACAATCTTTAATTCAATAGCTCTAAACTTATTTTGCAGATATATTCATGAAATGAATCATTGGTTATAATTAAGAAGGCTGAATAACATTTATCCTAAGGTTAATACCTTTCTAAATTCTTCGAGCATTATTTGACTCCGTATGAATTGAACTTACTACCAAATAAGAAATCCAAAGAAATGATAATTGGACAGAGAAGAAGGCAGTGGAGCTTCAACATCACCCAGAATTTAATGGACTCGGCATTTGAAAGATGTAAAATTTGCCCATTCAATATTTAATTAAGTTTCCTGCAGACAACTTTTCACTTTATAATAAAGGCATCCAGACAAATACATGCCTCTAAAATATTTTTCCTAGAAACAATAAATAAAAGCAAAACCATGTTCATTTGCAGATCATGAACCATTACAAAATGATTTCTAGTACATACAATAAACGGGCAAAATCATGCCAACATAACGGCAGTTTCACTTCACTTGGGTCTGGCTGCCACCCTTTTAACGGTACAACTCTAGTCACCCTTCACAAGTATAACTTACAAATGTCTAGGAAAGCAGTAAACAAAGAAAGAAATAGTGGATAGGACCCCAACCCCCACTACGGCACAACCCAAAACGAAAACATCACATTGGTTTTTCTTATAAATTTGAATCTTTTCCCATTTTTGCAACTAATCCACTAGTTCAACACCAATAAGCCAAAGCCACAAAAGAAAATCATAGGAGGAAAGAAATACAGTCGTTTTTTTGTCGACCATAAAAAGAAGGCAACGAACAAACTCAGCAACAGCTCCCAATATGATGGCCAACAAGTTGATACATCTAAAAATGGAAGAATCACAGAAAAGAAAACTTTTTGACCAACAAATTGACATCTCTAAAATTGATAGCAGCAACATCCTAAACAAGCAAATAAAATGATTTTCAACAATTGAATTCATTTCAAGATAAAGTCAAACAACAATCATATGAAAAAACCTATTTATTGAAGAAAGAAAGGAAAAAGGTTAAAAAGACTATGAAAGTCTGAAGCAGGAAGACAATAAACAAAGCTGGAATATCAGGTTAATCGCCAATATCATTTAGCTCTGCAAACTCAAACTGAGTAACAAGAAAACCAACAAGTAAAATCATATGAACACCATCACCTTTCCCTTATGGCTGTTCCACTCAATAAAATTGTAGACAAAACCGGAGAAATCAACCCATGAAGCAAATAATAGATAACATAAAACAAACCAGACCGACCCAACAACACAACAAAGCCAGCAAGTCTACCTGGAATCAATCAGAAGAAGAAACAACAACCCATTTCATAACTAAGAAGAATCAAAATTAAAAAAAGAAGAAGCAGTTTTGAGGATTGGGTGTGTAAGGTTAATCTCAGTTATGGTCAACAAATACAAATAAATAAAAAATCAAAAGAGAAGTATCAAAGAATCTTACTTAGAAATGGGGTTGAAAATCAAGAATGAATCAGTGAGAAGTTGATGATTGGATGGAAAAAAGCCAACGTTTTTTAGACCCAAAATCCGAATAAACAAAACAGAGAAAGGGTGGAGAAATATTCTTTATTGATCAAGCAAACGTGGTCGCTTCGGTTTTGTTTTTCTTCTCGGTTTCCACCAGGACACGAATTTTATTACAAGTAGGAAAAGTACTCCCATGCTTTTTTGTCTTTCTATTTGTTTGGGAAAAGCACACATACGCCCCCTTAGTTTTCGTAGGTTTTACAAATAACACCCTATAATTCTATTGACTATTCAAAATTCAATCCCATTACAATCTTAAGCTTTAAACCATAATTAATAAATTATATTTCTTTATGAGTATATTAAAAACTATTACTATGATATTTTGGGGTGAATTTCTATTGTAACCTTTATAACAAAGAAGCCGAAATTCACAAGGTTTTATTAGTAAGAAGAAGAAAAAATCAAAGGGGTTTAAGCATAGTTGGTCATGTTGTTTTTTTTTTGTTGGCGTGTGAGTTATTGTAATTTGTAAAGGCTGCGGGCATAAACTAGTGGGTGTTTTGTCAATGGCATACTCTTTTGTTTTTGGCAAATCCACCACTTACGATTTGTTGAGTATTTTATTTGGAATTTGGTCAAATTAATGGTACTGTTTAACAAATAAGTTTCATTAATCCAACTTTGAGAGGTTAGAAATCTGGATTCTAACAAAAGTTTCTGGTTTTTTTTTTCTATTATACTACAATTCTTCGATGCTATATGGTAGACATCCAGTTTATTATCTATTTGCCCATTAGTACCATGTTTCCTCTGTGGTTGTTTCTTCTCGATGCTATATGGTAGACATCCAGTTTATTATCTATTTGCCCCGTGACACAAAGCATCATGAACTTACACTTTATACTTGGAATTACCTCGAGTATCTTTGAACAAGTCCCGGAGACAGAGCATCGAGATCGTACGCCCAATGCCACTTACTGTAGTGTTGCAACACATTTTTTGGGTATTCAAATTTTATCAATCGAGGTGACTCAGCACACAATAACAACACGATCCCTAGGATCTCTTATTATTGCTAATTATAACATATCACCCTTTTAGTTACCAAGTTGTTACACATTACGAGAGAGTACAAGAGTGAAATCTCAATTATTAAGTTAATTATATCTTAATACCTCATAAGAAAGGCATTGATACCTATTTTATAATTTTCTGACCCTCTCAGCTCAAATTGAACATTTTCGGGTAGAATGTATGCATCTATGCGTACCGATACGGCTCATCGCGTAATGATACTAAAATTAGTCACCGAAATCCTTAGAGGCTATGTAACACCATGAGTTTTGGCATGTTAAAAAATGAAGTGAAAATGATATATGTGCTACCATGGGCTGTTAAACCTCGAACCTTGGGCATGTAAACCAAAGGCCTTAACCAGCTAAGCTAAGCCATCTTTTAGTCCTTGTTTCCACCAGCTTTTATTTAAATTATGTTAAGTGGGTATACCAAAATTAAATAAACCTAACCAACCCCCAGCTTGTCATTAATGTTTTAGATCTAAGAAAATATCAGTCTTTTCCCCAAACATTTTCAACTTCTCTTGCCGGCCACCATCCCGATCTCTGTCACCACCCAGCCGTGGCGTGCACCGCCACCGCCGATTGAGACGACGCTTTCGGCCGAACCCGATGTCGTCAGCCACGCGTAGTGAAACGTTGTTGTTCATTGCGAATTTTGGATTGAAGGCTCGACGAAACCCTCACCTCACCTCAGATTTCTTTGATTTCCGGCCACCCTCAACGTCCGTTTGAGGCACGACCGTCAAATCCAGTTTCCCCATGTTTTGACTGACAAAACTCCTCTAATCGACCGCCTGCTCGATATCGATAAATGCGTCATCAGAGCTTCGATATTTCTGGTGACCATATCGCATTTCAGGTAAATTTTTGCCCGATTTTCAGTATTCTTTGGTTGTTTTTGAGTTGGGTTGAATTGGTGATATGAAAAGCTTTATTTTCCGGTAGTTTGCTGACCATTGGGGTCTTCGGTGACACTCTCCGATGACCGACTGGTGATTTGAAGATTAAAAAGGTAAAAATCGGTTTGAACCGGTCCAACCAGTAAATCGGTCTGAACCGGCCCAACCCGGTCTGAGCCCAAACTCGAACCGAGCCCAGACCCGTCCGCCCAACCCGTCTGTCCAACCCGTTAACCCGTTGACCGAGTCAAACCTTTCGAGTCAACTTAGTGAGCCAACCCGTTCGAGTCAACTCAATGAGTCAACTCGCCCGAGTTGACTCAGTCGAGTCAACCCAGTTGACCTGTGACGTCAACATTGATTGGATCGCTGACGTCAACGTTGACTTTGACTGCTGATGTCAGAGTTGACTTTGACCCCAAAAGTCAAATTTTCCGGAAACTCATATTTTATGTTTTTCGACGTCCTGAGTCCGATTTTGAAGTCTGTTTCGCAAAATTCTGATCCGAAGGCCTCCGAATCTGACCTTGAACCTGAGAGTGCTTATGTATTTAATTAATTGGTTAAGAGCTTTGTGAATAAGGTTTGATCTTGGGATTTGTGTATTTGAAGGTACTCATAGTTCTTGGAATACGAATTGTTAAGGGATGTCAAATCCGGGTTCAAGGATGTTCGAATGTCGTTCACAGATCGATCGTTGTAGCTCGGAGCCAAGGTAATACATTACTACCTTCTGCATGCTTCCAAAACTTGTTGGTATTCGGTTAATGCTTGCACGACCATGATCGAGCATGCGATTAATTCTGCTAACGTCAATCAATTAAGAAATAAGAATATTAATAGCCAAGACAAATATTCGAATAAGAGGTTTGATAAATCGAAAGGACTTTCGAGTTCAGTAAACGATTAATAAAATCAATTGATCTCTAGGTCTGATTATTTTGGCTAATGAATTACGAAAATACCCTTGATGTATGAAAATGACTAAAATACCTATATTAAAGAAAGTGGTCTGAGAATCTACACCAGATCCGGTAAAACAAATGATCATTCTAAAAATCTTGAAATTTTACTTGGGAAGTTATAGTAGCGAGGCTTCACCTTTGAGACTGTAAATTGCTCAGATTCTTTTAGAGATTGAATAATCTTTGAAGACATTTGCGAGAAAATAATTGTATGTTTGGATTAGTCAAAGCCGCGTAAATTGCCGAATTGATCGAGATGACTGAAATGTTTGGAAATACCGATAAGGCTGAATCGATCAGAATATCCATAATGACCAAAAAGAATAATCTATCCTCGGTACCAATTGTCAAATTAATCAAAATGATGGATTTACCCTCGAGAACTTTAATGGATGAGTAGTTGGAAGAACTGAATGGCTCAAGATAATTGAAACACCTTCGGACATCGAGGTGACTGAAAATACCTCTAAGACTTGGATTGAGAAATATCAATAAAATCAAGCTAATGCAATAGCCCTGGAAATGGTAATGCACGACCCTTGTGGTTGGTCGTTCCGGGAACTATTGTGACGTTGGAAGAATACCATACAAGAGCATGTTCGAGTTATTTGGAGAAAATACCTAGGTTAATGGTAAGAGCAACCTGTTCTTCGTGTGTATTTGATGTCATGGATCGAGTTCAGGTGCAACACACATGTTCGGATACTTGGAAAATACCAGTTTAATACATGCTCGATTTTCCCATTGTACGTTAGTGGTTGCTTGGTGAAGACGAGCTTTTCGTTATATGATATAGTCAGTTTTGATAAGTGAGTACTTAAGGTGTATCGACCCGGTCAAATAATAAACACTGCAATGATGGTTTGCGATTAGTTCGAAGGGACTCGAAAACTTGATAAGCAACTAGAAATCTCTGAACTCCGTACGTCACTGCTTATACCTTGTTGGTCTAATTACCAGACTACATTCGAAGGTTAGAATGACCAAAATACCCTCATAGACTTTAATGATCAAATCACTCTCGATATATCTGAATTCTCAGTGATCCTGATGCTTCAACTTTGATGTCTGGTTTGAGTCATTGTTACTGAACTCCCTTTCGTGGGACCTCGCTTTGAAATCAGTCCAAATTTGTCAAATGTCATCTTTCTAATATTTATCAAGTACCTCTGAGAAATGAATTGGGTCATAAAACGCGTACCATGTATCTGTAAATACTTTTGTTCTAAACCAAGACCATATGTTTAAAATTTAAAAGTATGACACTTTTATACGAAAGGAAAGCAATTCCCTGGTTTATGTCCTCTGATATGGAAATATATCTGATATATGACATTGAAAACAAAATAATAATAATAATAATAATAATAATAATAATATAAATTTGACATCTGACTTCTGGTATAAAAATAGATCTGATATCTATTTTCTGTAATACTGTCTTATGAATATAAACTGACATCATCTGGAGTATATTATTTGGGATATGAATGAAGATATGTAGGCTCAGCGTTGGTAAGTCCTTCTAGACCTAAGCTCCTACGCCCAATAGGCCTAGGGTAAGCCTTTCTGTAAGCTCCTACGCCTGACGGGCCTAGTGTAAGTCTTTCTGGACCTAAGGCATTCCCTTAGGTAGGCTCCTACGCCTGACAGGCCTAGGGTAAGTCTTCCTGGACCTAAGACATTTCCTTAGGTAGGCTCATACGCCTCAGGCCTAGGGTAAGACCTTCTGTATGCAGTTTAGGGGGAATTGCATTTTGGAGTTCGGTTGGAGGGTAGTTAAGTAAATTAGTAAAACTTTCTGACCTATTCTGAAACATACCCTACTAAATTAATGTATCAAAGATGAACTCTCAGTAAACTTACAATTCGCGCTTAATGAACCACTCTGAACTCATTGATTCAACTTTTGGAATTCGAATCTATTCTGAATCTCCAACTTTAGACTCATCTCCTAAGATTCAGGTGATCAAATAAAGAACAACTTTGTTACATTCTGGTATAATGCTCCCCTGAAATCTCGAATCGTAATTTGAGCTTACCGTTGCCCAGTTCTTCATAACAATGTAAAGCTTGCCATATACCTACTTGTGCTTTTAGCATCTCCTGGTAGTTTGTATTACTGAGCTTTCTGAAGCTCACGTTGTTTTTACCATCACAGGTTAAAAGATCGACCATGTTGCAGGTATCAACGTCGGTATGAGAGTTTCTTTGGCTTTGCTTGCGGAGTACGACACCTGTGTAATTAGGGGGCATGTATGTCACGTTTTGATTTATATTCGAGTATGAAACTTGTATTAACAACTTTTATCACAGTTTTGTTTCATTGTCTGAATATTTTCTAAAATTGTATTTTAATTCAAAACTTGATTTATAATTTTAAATGGTTTAGCAATTTGTTTATTTGAAATTTTAACGTGGGTCGCTCCGGTGATCCTAATGTGACTTCCTAGGATCCGTATTAACGCATAGGTGGGTCTAGGGGGTTACAAGCTACCCAATATTGATTCTCGAGCATGAGCATCAATACAAAACCTCGGGTACTAGTACACACTTCCGCGTACCAATACGATTTTTGCTTACTAAAATCTTAACCATAATTTGGGTACCGGTACGGGCCTACCCATACTGATACGGCTTGAATAACGTACTGGTACAGTTTGAACACTGTACAATACCATACTCTTAGTTCATCAATATTCATCATTTAGAACACGAGTACCAGTACAAACACCTCGCGCATCAGTATTCGAGCTTAGAATTCGTATTCTGAAGCTCAGAAATCATTTTCAACACCCACAAACACCCCTAACAAGACCCTACAACGGTCCTACAAGTTATGAGAGATATTTAAGGCGATTTCCTACCATTTATACACATTAATAACCAAAATCTAGAATTAAGCCATCATTCATTTCTTTTATACCAAAACACCAAATCAACCATACAAAGCATCGTCCTTAGGAAATGCATGAAACAAAAGAATTAGAGGTGTACCAATCTTATTTCTACAGCTGCAAATAAAGCTCCTAACCCAAATCTTCAAACTTTCTTCTTCCGTTGGACTTTAGAAGCTTCTTGCACTTCTTTCACTTCACCAAAATGTTCTAAATCAGATTACAACGTTGCAAAAAGATATAGGAGAGGTGAAAGAAGAATTTAATAACTAAAAACATGGCTAAATCTTTCTTTAAGTTAACTTTTTCCAAACCCCCACTAAAATCTAATTTCTCATCTTACCATCATAACTAGTGATCCTTACTTTGTTTGATAGATCTTTGAATACCGGTTCTAATACCTCAAATCTATAATCCGAAATTAACACTTAAAATGATAAAGATTGGACATTTGTCTTGGAGGTTCTTTTAAAAGGAAGATGGAGAGAGAGAAGTGGTGTAGTTATGAAGATGATGTTCCCATGCTATACTCAAACAAAAGACGTCTTAAAGGTTTCCAGCCTTGATTCAAACTATGGGAAATTTACAACGTAAATCCCTCCAATTTCATCATTGCCATGTTATGGTCACCACCTGTAACCCCCTCGTCCCGGCCTGGTCGGATGACCGGTTCGAGTGGGCCATACGGGGAAAATCGAAGCGAAACCCGTTAAGGTTCCCCCTCGGTTAGCAACCCTATTTTTTTTTCATTAATTAATCTTGTCTAAATGCCTTATTAAGCCCTATGTGAAACACGACAGCGGAAACACAAACACCGTAGCAACGGCCAACCAAAACAGCACATTTTCCCCTTTTAAACAGGTCGTATCGATACGCCTTCAGAGGGTATCGATACGCCTTGACCAAGGTCAACACCCTATGGTCAACATAAGAGGACCGTATCGATACTGCCCTCGAGAGTATCGATACGCCCTTCTCGGTCAACACCACTTGGTCAACTAGGTTGAACCGTATCGATACGCTTGGACACCGTATCGATACGCCTTACACTCCATAACTCCCCAAGATTTCAGAGAGTTGGGACCGTATCGATACACCCCATGTATCGATACGCCCAACCAAATCTGTGTTCTCCGAGCAAGGCCGTATCGATACAGCCCTTAGGCGTATCGATACGCCCTGCACTGTAAAACCACAAATGTTAGCTAAACGACCTCAAACACGACTCTAGATGCCATTTTCGACTCACCTAAGCATATACAAACATGTAAGCTCACATAATTAAGTCAAGGGAATCAATCAAACATTGACTAAAACACTCATAAATAGCATTCTAGTTAAAGAACAATTCATGCAATATTGGCATGCATAAGAACACAAGGGACCTTAAAAGGGACAAGACATCATGAAAGGCTTGCACACATACACAAGGCAACCTAAACATTCTAAAACATACCATCACACATCAAAGCATTCAACATAGCAACGCATCCATACAAAAGCAAGATATTAAGGAGTCTAAACATGTTCCTAGCATCCAACATCAACCACAAAGCATTACACATCCCATTGCTTAAACTATTACACGTTTAACATTGAAATCCATACTTGATGAAATCAAGCCAAAACCACACTTGGAGGCCCTCCGCTTACCCGAGCAACCCACGAACTAAGGATCTGCAATGTTGAACAAAGAGAGCGTAAGCAGTGATGCTTAGTGAGGGTAAGCTCTAAAAACAAACCTCAACATTGCAGGGTCCGAGCACGATCTAGCCAAGGTAACCACAATCATACCAAGGGTCCACAAGATAAAATGCATGAACAACATATCACATATATGCCATAACCATGAGCTCAACACTACCATACATGTAATCACATTTAAACATTCAATCAGCTCATATATCTCAACACATTGATACACATATCAATCAACATTGGCACCTAGTTAAGACTCAAATACACGGATAACCGTTGGACTCACATCCAACAACACAACCATTACCTGACGGTGGGATTACACTAATCACCGGTCTCGCGGAGGGGATTCCACTCATCCTCACGCCCCGTCGATGGGATTCCACTCATCACCGACAATATTTAAATACCATTTCCGGGCGTACCCGTACTCCTCCTTGGTGACTCAACGCCACCAAGGCCACGCGCGACTTTGACTCATGTGTACACACTAACATCCTAATGATCGATCATTTGTATTTAAGTTTACTAGTGCCAATATTTACTCGCTTCACATTACTCATTTCAACAACCTTGTGCTTAGCACGTATTCACCAACAACCATCATCATGCATGTCTCAAGCATCACAAGTTCAAATCTCATTTCACATGTATAAAGCAATATACATAGACATTCATACCACAATTCATACGAGACATACACAACCATATAACGAGTTCAACCAAAGGCTCTAGATCAAGTTTAGGATTAGGCTACCACCCTAATCCTAACTCTAGGTAGGTCTACCAAACCCAACCTAGTCCACATACTCGAACCAACCAATTTAAAACCGTTTAAAACAATTAACCACTCACCTAAGCTTCCAAGCTCAAAGACCAAGCAAGCGACTCTTCTTCAATTTCCCGGATTCTCTTCCGATGCTTCACCGATGCCCAAACTTGACTCTAATCAATCCCAAACACAAACAAAACATCCACAATCAATATCTTGTCATCGAAATTAACCCGGATTACCATTTCCAAGCATTCAACACCCAAAATTAGACCAAAAACAGGATTTTCGAGCAGCCCTTAACACCCACTGAAAACTCTCATTTCAAGCACCCAAACAATCATCAATTGCACCCAAAATGATCCTCATATGTCATACTACCTACAGCCCCCAAAACCCAACATCAAACAGCCCCAAAACATACCTTAAAACCCTCCAAAAACCCCCTTGAAACACAATTCCGAAAATTTCCCCAAATCATTTGAAATTTATATATGTTATACCATTTGGTCTCTATATACTATAACTAAGCATATTAAATCAGATTACTCCATTTAACTACATAAAGTTCTCATTTTTTTTATTCAAAACATTCAAAACCTCCATTTCTAAAAACTCCATGAAAATGAAAAAGAAGAGTACTTTCCCGAAGGGGAGGATGAGGGGAAGTCAAAAATACTCTTACCTTTCAAAACGGAGTTGAAATGAGGAGTAGAGGTGATGGAACAGTGATTCTCCAAGGAGAGAAGAAGGTAACGGTGGTTTTTTTTTTGAAAGGGTGAAGGGAAGAAGATGAGAAGGGTGGGTGTTTATTTGACATGTGATAATTTTTGAAGCTCAAAAGACTTGTTTGCCCTTAATGAAATGGGGCATTTACAAGGGAGGTAAATTCATGGTTGAATGTGGTTTAATCTTAAAACGTGATTAACCCAAATTGATAAATTTTGAAAACAACTCGAAATATTATTTAGAGCATAAAACCGAGCCCAAAATAATATTAAAATATTATTTTCACCTAACCCCTAAACCCGGGTGTTACACCACCCAAGCCCACTAAACTAATAGAGAGCCCACAAAGCTTTTCTTAAGCACCCAATGTACCCAAAACCTTGACCCAAACACCCAGAAGCCTAAAGTTCAGGTGAAACAAATTTATGGATTTAAAATTTGGGTAGTTATATTAAATACAAGGGTAAAATACACACAGTCACTAAACTTTAGTAAAAAATATAAAATGGTAACTAAACTTTCAAAAATTACAAAATAGCAATTAAACTTTATGTTTTATAACAAAATAGTAACTAGACGTTAAATCCCGTTAAGTGTCTGTTATAAAATTTGATATAATAACACATTTAGTCCTTCATATTTATACATTCAATCAATTTAGTCCTAATTCGAAACAATTCATTAAATTTAACCCTCATTATTTACGCATTCTTTCAATTTGGTCCTTAAAGCAAAATTCTAAAGTATGGTAACATCATAAATAATTACAATTAAATTTTTTTAGGAACTCGAAAACTTGACTCAACTCGAATCGAAAAAAATTCAAATAAAGTTTGAGCTGTAAAATATGACGCGTCACCTCGAATAACTCGAATTTTTTTGACTCGACTCGATCAAACGCTCACCTCTATCTTAAGATATGACGCGTCAACTCGAATAACTCGAAATATTCAAATATTTTAAATCAAATTTTTTCTTTTAAATCGAATATTTTTAAAATAGAATATTTAATATTTTCATATTTAAATCACATCGATTATTTAATAACTTTAAATATTCGATTTAAAAGAAAAAATTGATTTAAAATATTCGAATATTTAATTAAATTTTTATAGGAACACGAAAACTCGACTCGAATCGAAAAAAATTCAAATAAAGTTTGAGTTGTAAAATATGACGCGTCAACTCGAATAACTCGAAATTTTTTGACTCGACTCGATCGAACGCTCACCTCTATCTTAAGATATGACGTGTCAACTCGAATAACTCGAAATATTCTAATATTTTAAATCATTTTTTCTTTTAAATCGAATATTTTTTAAAATAGAATATTTAATATTTTCATATTTAAATCACATCGAATATTTAATAACTACTTTAAATATTCGATTTAATTTAAAAATATACGATTTAAAAGAAAAAAATTGATTTAAAATATTCAATTATTTAATTAAATTTTTATAGGAACTCGAAAACTCGACTCAAATCGAATCGAAATTTTTTTAAATAAAGTTTGAGTTGTAAAATATGACGCGTCAACTCGAATAACTCGAAATTTTTTGACTCGACTTGATCGAACGTTCACTTCTATCTTAAGATATGACGCATCAACTCGAATAACTCAAAATATTTGAATATTTTAAATCATTTTTTCTTTTAAATCACATCGAATATTTAATAACTACTTTAAATATTCGATTTAATTTAAAAATATTCGATTTACAAGAAAAAAATTGATTTAAAATATTCGAATATTTAAAGTAGTTATTAAATATTTGAATATTTAAAAGAAAAATATTTAAAGTAATTATTAAATATTCGAATATTTTAAATCAATTTTTTCTTTTAAATAGAATCTTTTTAAATTCAATTGAATATTTAAAGTAGTTATTAAATATTCGATGTGATTTAAATATTAAAATAATAAATATTCTATTTTAAAAAATATTTGATTTAAAAGAAAAAATGATTTAAAATATTTGAATATTTCGAGTTATTCGAGTTGACGTGTCATATTTTACAACTCAAATTTTATTTGAAATTTTTCGAGTCGAGTTTTCAAGTTCCTATAAAAATTTAATTGTAATTCTTTATCATGTTACCATACTTTGGAATTTTACTTTAAGGACCAAATTGAAAGAATGCATAAATAATGAGGGCTAAATTTAGTGAATTGTTTCTAATTAGGATTAAATTGATTGAATGTATAATATAAATGACTAAATGTGTTATTATACCAAATTTTATAACAGACATTTAACGTGATTTAACGTCTAGTTACCATTTTGAAAATTTGATTACGATTTTATTTTTTTTACTAAAGATAAGTGATCGTCAGTATACTTTACCCTAAATACAATAAAGAGTAAGATTTTGGAATCAAAACAAGTTGCAGTAGATATAGTGAGCTCTAAACCACTCGAAGTTAGATTATCTCTAACGTAGTGGAAACTATTTTCCAAGAAATAAAAACGACATAGAAAGTCAAGTCCATTCCCCGTGAATTGGATTAGGTATTTAGGTCAACACCACCTTAGTGACCAATTTAAGGCTGGTAAGCATGGAACAAGTCCACCTCTTCATATAATTCCATTCTACTTTTTATCTGAAGACGAGATTTCAAATGCATACATCGTTCTTTGGTTGGCACAATTCTATTTATTTTCTTACCATTTTTAATGTTTTTTTTTTCGTTAATTGAATGGACACATCTATACATGTTAGCACTTAATTTCTTAAAAATTAAGATATCGACCATGAAATAATATACACGACCAAAGGTATGGTCGATATGTCAATTTCTAGAATGCCCATCGAGCACGTATGGATGTGTCCTGTCAATTGGGAAGGAGGATTACATTGGAAAATAGTAAGGGAATCGATAGAATCGTGTCAAGACCCTCAACTCTAGGCTTATTTTCCATCTCTCTCCCCACTTAAAACACGGTAAATCTTGAAACAACTAGACATCCAATCCTACAAAGAAAAGCATAAAATCTTCAACCATGTCTGAAAAGAGCAAAAACACAAGCAGATCCCCAATGCGCTCTAAGTTTGGTATGTTGGTGTCTTTCTGCAGTTTTCTATTTGTAACACATACTATGTATGTTGAGGCAGCATCTTCTTATAAGCCCACAGATACCAGAACCCTAGACTGTTCTTCAATTCATGAACCATCCTTCATAGACAGGAATAATGTCTGTTCCTTTAACGTTCCTGGGACAAAGCTACAGCCTTGCGTCTATAAGAAACAAATTACATATGCATTTAATGTATCTCCAGGTCCCAAGTTTATTCGCCTTTATTTCAACCCATTCTCATATTCAGGCTTTAATATTTCCAAAGCATTGTTCTCTGTCACTGCTGCTCAGTTCACTCTTCTCAAAACATCCACTGCTTCATACTCTGAATTCCGGTCCGATAATGGTTACAGTGTGAAGGAATTCTGTATCAACGTGGATGAGCAGGGGCTAAATGTAACATTCACCCCGTCACCGGATGTTTCTGATGCATATGCATTTGTGAACAAGATTGAGGTCCTCTCCATGCCTTCAAATCTTTACATCCGACAAGTAGTTTTGCTGCCCTTGATCGGACAACCTCCTTCTCTGTATTATATCAAGAACTCGACGGCTCTCGAGATGATGTACCGACTGAACGTAGGCGGAGATTTGATCCCCGAGCAAGATGATACTGGCATGTTTCGCCAATGGATACCCGATGCAAGCTTCTTGACGACCGATAAAAGTAACATGGAATTATATGCCTCGGATGCATATAGATACCGGATGCCAACGGGTATCCTTTCCTCAGATGTTCAAATCAAGAGAAGTTCGTCGGTGCCGGCATACGTTGCTCCCGATCAAGTTTATGCTTCGGCAAGGAGAGTTGCAGATGCAGATGATGGAAGCAATCAAAATGGAGCTACATGGTTACTGCCAATCGACTCTGGTTTCTATTACCTTGTTAGACTCCATTTTTGTGAGATCTCAACTGATATTAAGCGTGTTGGTCAAAGAGTTTTCCATGTCTATATTAAGGATCAAACGGCTGAAGCTCAGGCAGATATATTTAACTGGACTCAAGGAATTGGTGTTCCGGTTTATAGAGATTACATCGTAAACTTTTCCGAATCTACCACGAGGAGAACAAATCTGTCGCTTTACATACAAAACAGCAATGGTTCAATCGTAACATCCTGGCCAGCGATCTTAAACGGGGTAGAAATTTTCAAGTTGTCCGATTTCAACAACTCTCTTGCAGGACCATTTTCATTTGAAATGGTGAACTATCCATCGACAAAAGATGGTGGAAATTATTTAGCTCTTGAAATTTCCGGCCGAACCGTGATCAGCTCTCTTGTTCTAGCTACTCTATTGCAATTACTCTCTGCTTGTTGGAAAAAACTGAGAAAGACTTTGATGTTGCAGTCACAATCACCTGATCACCATTTCCGGAGCTTCTCATTTCATGAGGTAAAGTTAGCCACCAACAACTTCTCTGCCGCTTTACTTCTTGGGGCAGGGGGTTTCGGGAATGTTTACAAGGGATATATTAATATTAGTGGTGGAACCAATATTGTCGCAATAAAACGCGCCACTCCAGGTTCTCGCCAAGGGCTGAATGAGTTCCAAACCGAAATTCTTCTGCTGTCACAGTTCCGGCACTGCCACTTAGTCTCGTTGATCGGATGTTGCAAGGAAAAAAAGGAAATGATACTCGTTTATGATTACATGGCAAATGGAACCTTACGGGATCATCTATACAAGACCAAGAATCCTCCACTTCCATGGACGCTAAGGCTCGGAATCTGTATCGGTGCAGCTCGAGGGTTGCATTACCTTCACACGAGTGCAAAGCACAGCATTATACACCGTGATGTGAAGAGCGCCAATATACTGTTAGATCAGAATTGGGTGGCCAAGGTTTCGGATTTCGGACTATCAAAAATTGGCCCCAACATGCTGACTCAATCAAAAACGCATGTTTCTACATTGGTGAAGGGCAGCTTTGGGTACTTGGATCCAGAGTATTACAAGCGTCAGAAGTTAACTGAGAAATCAGATGTGTACTCCTTTGGGGTAGTATTGTTCGAGGTACTATGTGCTAGGCCTGCTGTTCTACAAGGAGTAGAGAACATGGAGGAAGAGCAAGAGAAGATAAGTTTAGCTGAGTGGGTATTGCATTGTTACAAATCAGGGACGCTTGATGAGATTATTGACCCGTATCTGCAAGGAAAAGTAGACCCGACATGTTTCACAACATTCACAAACATTGCAAGGAAATGTTTGTGTGATAGGGGTAGTGAAAGGCCAACAATGGGTGAGGTGCTGTCGAATTTGGAGCGGGCGTGGCTGCAGCAGGAGGAGAGTGCTTGTTTACAAGACAATGGCAAGTACAGCGCCAGCGGTACTGTTGCTGATGAATTATCTGTGATCGTAGATGTTCGTGGAGTAGCTTTAGACGGTGGTTCAGATCCCAATCTTGGAGTTGAGTTCTCAGAGATCATAGCTCCGACTGGACGTTAAAAATTCTGAAACCAAAAAGCTCCTTGGTACAAAAAAGTTTACTTTGCGGTAGAGATGATAAAACCCCTAGTGGTTTAGAGTAGAGTTCTCCTATTGATTTGAATATTAATTTATGCATGGATGTATGTAATATATATAAGCTATTTCATTAAGTTTTTTTAGTATTCTGTTGTGATTATATGACAGTATATGTTGTTTACTCTTAGATTTTTGAAAACACGCATACACCGTGTACATTACGTTGATCGAACTTGAGTCACTTAGGAGGAACAACATCATCTTTTACCAATGAGTTAACTATTCCATTAAGTTATGAAGCTTGAATTGTCTGAACAAAAAAAGAGCATATGCATCAGAAACATCCGGTGAAGGGGTGAATGTTTCATTTAGCACCTCATGGTCATCCACGTCGATACAGAATTCCTTCACTGGACCGGCATTTAGCGTATGAATCAGTGGATGTTTTCAGAAGAGTGAATTGAGCAGCACTGACAGAGAACAATACTTGGGACCTGGAGACACAGGAAATGCATATGTGATCTGTTTCCTGTCAACTGAGGAACAGTCAAAGGTTCTGGTATCTGTGGGCTTATAAGAAGATGCTGTCTCAACAGAGATAGTATGTGTTACATATAAAAGACTGCAGAAAGACACCAACATGCCAAACTTAGAGGGCATTGGGGATCTGGTTGTGTTTTTGCTCTTTTCAGACATGGTTGAAGATTTTATGCGCATCAGATACACTTGCAGGTTTTCTTTGTAGGATTGGATGTCTAGTTGTTTCAGGATTTACTGTGTTTTAATTAGGGAGAGAGTCCATAACAGTGACTGGAATTGCATTGTCCATAATTTCAAAGTACAAAGCAATAAAGGTGATACAGAGATGGAAATTAAGCCAAGAGTTGGTCATCTTGGCACGATTCTATCAATTTCCTTACTGTTTTCCAATGTAATTTTCTTCACATCCATACGTGCTCTTTCGGCTTCTCGATACATCAATTTTTAGGAAGCCGAGTAGAGAGCACGCAGGGATGTGTCCATTCAATTTGCGAAAAAAATTATATTGGAAAATAGTAAGGAAATTGATAGAATTGTGCCAGCCAATGAACGATGAATGCATTTGAAGTCTCTTCTTCAGATAAAAAGTAAAATGGAATTATATGAAGAGATGGACCTGTTCCATGCTTAGCAGCCTTATAATGGTCGCTGGGTAGAGTTGACCTAATCCATTTCATGAAAACATATTATACTTTTACTTGTTGGGTGGAAAAATTATTATACTGTTCCGGCTCACCACGTCATCTATGATCCATTCTCTAAAAATTGAGTAATTATTAGATGGATCCGGCTCACCGCGTCATCTGTGGTCTTAGCCAATAAACTTCATCCATGTCATTTTATCTTCCAAATAACCACCCATTTTTTATTGACATGTAGGAAAAAAGTGAAGATCCACCTTGAAAAAATGAGATGGAAAAATATTATTGGCTGGGACCATGGATGACATGGTGAGTCAGACCCATCTAATAATTTTTTCCTAAAAACCGGCCAACTAATTTCTTTTTTAACATGTTATTTTTTTCAAAATGAATATTCACTTTTTTATATTATGTAAATAGTAAATAGTTGGTTACTTAAAGTTAACTATGAATGAATTAGTGACATAAAAAAATTAGTTTACTGATTTTTAGTGGACGAGAACTATAAATGACGTGGTGAGCCGAGTACATAAAATAATTTCTCATTTTCATGGGTGGAGTGGACTTGACTTTAGCTTCATGGTCGTTTTTATTTCTTGGAAAATAGTTTCCCCTGCTAAGAGATAATCTAACTTCGAGTGATTTAGATCTCACTACTACTGCAACTTGTTTTGATTCCAAAATCTTAACTTCCATCAACTTTAATGACATTTTTTATTTTCAATTTTTTTTAAAATATCATTTTAGTTCTTAATTTTTATTGCTTCATTTGGCTTTTGAATTTTTTATTTTATTTTATTGTAAAGTTTAATTTTGACAAAAAAAAAGTAATAACTCAGGTGGGCGACGCATGTCGATCTGAATTAATCTGGGCAAAATCTTAAAAACCGGAAGAAAAACCAAAAAAAAATTAATACATATACTATTTTTAATAATTTTTAAAGGTTTTTAAAATATAATTTTTTTGTAAATAAAACCAAATATAAAAAATTACTATTACAAAAAGATAAAACAACTGATGTCACTTTAACATGTCATGTATTTATTTATTTTATCAGTTAGTTTAATTTAACAAATAAAATAAAAAATAGAAAATAATTTAAATGACTTTTTCTAAAAAGTTCAAAAACATAAAGTATCATTAAGCCTTTGAATTATGAATAAACGTTTAGATTTATTCTCTAAAATCTGAATCAATGTTATGCCGGGGTTAGAAGGATGCCATAATAAAAATATTTTTTAACATGAATAAATAAATATTTTTTGAAACATTGAATATTATATATCGATAAATTACATAATTTTTAAAGATTTGTTATGATTGAGTTGTGGTGATATCAATTTGTCAATGAATTATCGTTGTTATATGTATTTTAGTATTTGTGTCGGTCAGTGACGGATCTAAAAAATATTTTGAAGGTAGACACACATACATTAATAATATAATTTTTTTTGAAGATAAAAATAGTAATAATATTTTAATTATAATAAGAAATCATACAAAAAGTATAACTAAATATAAAATTCACAACTATACTCTTCTAAGCCTTATTTTTTGATATCGTTTTATGATCTTTGACCATTTTTTAATACCATATTTGCATTTAAGACCACTCCCTAAGACACTTGCTACTTCATTCACTCACCCTTGATAATATATTGTCTATTTTTCATATCTGGTTCATGAAAAACAATACATCAGTATGGATCTTGTGACATTCGACTTGTTAAATTTAATTAATATTTACAATTATCATGTTAAATTTAATCAATACTTTAAATCTATATTTGTAATTAATTGTTTGGCCTTTTGAATGTATGAATACAATCGTCTAGTAAACTAATGGTCTTAAAAAATTTCAAATATATAAAGGACAATCCCTAAAATTAAAATTCTTACAATTTCTAAAATCACGTAAAAAATGAAAAATACTTGGAAAAACAAAACCGAAATATGAAGAAAAAAAATCTAAAACTAAAAAAATTCATTAGATCCAAAATCAACAAATAAAACAAATTAGCAGAATAAAAGATGGATTTTCATTGGAAAATTCTACGACGTGTGACGAACACTGCTAAACACCACTAATGTTGAACACCGCTGAATACCATTAAATTAATTAATAAAGATTTAAAATTTCAAAGACCCATCATACAATTAATAATTATTTTAAAAAATTCAATTAAATTATTTTTATATATTAAAATTTTATTTCTTTAATAAGGGTAAACTATATATTTAGTACCTCACCTATTTCTGTATTTCTATTAAACCCTCATTATTTAAATATTATTTCAATTTGACTATATTCTTTATAAAAAAATAATTTAACCCTTAACCCTAAACTATTAAACCTTAAACTCTCAAACCTATACCCTAAACCATATACCATTAAAAATAATTTCACCATCATCGATTCAATTCAATGAATTGTTGAATTCTCCTAAAAAATCAATTAAATTATTTTTTGTATATATCAAAATTAATTAAACTCAAATCTCCAAGAATTAACACTATCATCTTATTTGAGATGAAGAGGTCATCACCATTAATCATAATTAATTCAATTTCACTAAATCTCTTTCTCCTAGAAATAGTTGGAAACTTTCAATTAAACATACAGTAAGAAAGGACAACAACATTTGGACGTAAGGATCAAATGAAGTTCACGGGAAAATACAATTAAACATCAAGAAAGGGCAACAACATTTGGATGTAAAAATCAAATATAACTTCTCGAAGATGAAAAGTATAAAAAAACGAACTTTTACTTTGTTTTCTAAAGGCAAACGCATGATTTTGTGATTTCACTTTTACCTTTAAATTTGATTCAATGAGTTGAATTAATTATAATTATCTTCATCTCAAATAAGATGATAGTGTTAATTCTAGGAGATTCGAGTTTAATTAATTTTGATATATATAAAAAATAATTTAATTTAATTTTTAAGAGAATTCGACAAT
Source organism: Hibiscus trionum (assembly GCA_030270665.1). NCBI lineage: Eukaryota > Viridiplantae > Streptophyta > Magnoliopsida > Malvales > Malvaceae > Hibiscus > Hibiscus trionum. The sequence continues at coordinate 76,686,522 of BSYR01000003.1, read as the reverse complement.
TCATTGAATTGAATCGATGATGGTGAAATTATTTTTAATGGTATATGGATTAGGGTATAGGTTTAAGAGTTTAAGGGTTTAAAGTTTAATAGTTTAGGGTTTTAGGTTGAGGGTTAAGGGTTGAATTTTTTTATAAAGAATAGGGTCAAATTGAAATAATATTTAAATAACAAGGGTTCAATAAAAATACGGAAATAGGTGAGGTACTAAATATATAGTTTACCCTTATTAAAAAAATAAAATTTTAATGTATATAAAAATAATTTAATTTTTAAAAATAATTATTAATTGTATGTTGGGTTCTTAAAATTTTAAATCTTTATTAATTAATTTAATAGTGTTCAGCGGTGTTCAACATTAGTGGGGTTCAGCGGTGTTTGTCGCACGTGGTAGACTCATCCATTTTCATATAACATTAAAAACAATTAGAATTACATAGACCTATATTTAAAAGGATTAATATCCTATACACAGGCGGTGGAAACTTTCAGTTTCCACAAACGCCTTAGTTTTTGGGTATAGAGAGTTAGTTTAGGATATAGGGTTTAGGGTTTAGGTGTAGGGGTTTAGAATTTAGGGGTAGTTGTTTCAATTTAAGTTTTAGGGTTATAATTTAGGGTTTACAAGTTAGGGTTTAGTTTTTAGGGTAAGATGGTGAGGATTTAGGTTTTAATTTATAAACCCTAAATTATAACCCTAAATCTTAAATTGAAACAACTATCCCTAAATTCTAACCCCTTATACCTAAACCCTTAAACCCTAAACTAACTCCATATACCCTAAAACTAAGGCGCTTGTGGAAACTTTCAGTTTCCACCGCCTGTCAATAGAATATTTATTGTTGAGATTTAGGGGGCTCGATTTCTTCAACCGTTCTTGCTCGCCAAGTGTGGAGAAGTTGAATAATTTGGGTGTAAGTGTGGGAAGGAAAAGATATACAATATACACAAGGATTTATAGTGGTTCAACCTTCTAACCAAGGTCTACATCCACTACCTTAGCTTCCCACTAAGGATTTCCAAACAAATTCACTAAGAATTTCGTCCCCTTTTCTCGGATTAGGAGGAAACCGTTACAATGATCAAGCTTTCTAACCAAAGCTTGATCAAACACTCTCTTACAAGAGAAAGACTTAGCAAACTAGAAATCCCACTAATAGATATGTGTTTGCAATACTAAGCACTCACCCAAAACCTAAACACTTGAGCAAATATTACAATGTTAAGCTCACAAGTGTTGTCTAAGCAAGAAATATACAATTTAAGCTCTAGACAAATTTTGACATCATAATGTTGTAACAATTGAAGCATTAACCATTACAAGATGCTTGGAGGTCCCTTTTATACTCCTTGATGAGTTTGTAGATGTTACTAGCAGTTGGGATTGAATTGGAGCCGTTGGAGCCTTTATTTCCCACCATAAATGCAGTTCTGCAGCTTGGCGTATCGATACTCTTCAAACCGTATCGATACGGTCCCGATAAGAAATTAGCCGTTGGGCTTCTTCAGCTTATGCGTATCGATACGCTTACCTAGCGTATCGGTACGGTCCTGCAAATTAAAGACCGTTGGGGTAGTTAGGCGTATCGGTACGCGACTAGCCGTTGGGCTATTTCAAAACACACCGTATCGATACGGCTAAGCGTATCGGTACAGGTTTTGGCTACTGGAAAAATTATGTAGTTGAAACCCTAAGGCGTATCGGTACGGTACCAGACCGTATCGGTACGGACACTTGAAAAGCTTGGTTTTGACTACTTTAAATGTACTTTAAATCATTCCAAAGCCTTGTAAAACCCTTAAACATATTTTCAAGTTGTTTTGACTAAAAACGTATTTTAAATTCTTTTCAATTTAGTCCAAAACATTTTTCAAATATTATATCAAAACACTTAGTTCTACAATCTCTCCCTTTTTGATATAATAAAACCAACTTGAAAAATTGTTTGGGATTCTCTCCCCCTTTGTATTTTAAAAATTGAATAAGAGACTTCAAATTTAAATTTGATTAAGGCTCCCCCTTATTCTCTTGAAAAACTTGAAAATTCAATTTTTCAAAACCATTTCTCCCCCTTTTTGTTATATCAAAAAGAATTTAAAAAGACATTGAGCTCAAAATAACTTATGAGGTAAAAAGAAAAATAGACACACTTAAAATTTGGTTTAAAAATTGGCTCCCCTTACTCAAAGCATCATAAGAATGTTAGTTCAACATATATGATCATAATCTAGTTGAAATGAAAATAAATCAAATTAAATAAATAAAGCAACTAGATTTTTTTACCAACACTTGAACCCAAGGGAGGATGTGAAGCCTTCCTTCTTCAAGTGTTCTTCCTTAGTGTGCATGGAGCTCCCCCTCAATTTTTGACTTGTTGATCACTCTCCATCACACCTAGCAAAAACAATAAAGTAATTTTTGGTATCCAAATTGCTTTGGATCCATAGACATTAGTAGCACAAAATTTAGTCCCCTTAGGAATCCATTTTTCAATTTCATCCCTTTTAGTTGAAGTGGTTAGTCCTTTTGGGACCCAAACACTTCTAAAACATTTTCCATTTATGAATCTAGGGGCACTAGATTGTCTTACATAAAAATTTGATTTTCCAAAATCATTTTTCTTTTGAAGTTCTTTGGAAATCAAATCTTTTTCCTTCTTAAGATCATCAACTTCCTTTTGATGATCTTTTTCCATCGTTTGAAGCAAGTTTTGTAAGTCTAAAACTTTAAGCTCAAAATCTTTAATTTTTGCTTCAAACTCTAAATTGGTTTTAGAAAGCAAATCATTTTTGGTTTTCAATTTTGAAATCAATTTCTTGTTTTTCGAAAATGAAGCCTTGAACTCAAAAACCAATTCATCATAGGCTTTTTGTAACTCATCAAAAGAATATGAATTTGAACTAGATGAGTTAGAAGTTACCTCCCCCTCATTAAGGGCCATCAAGCATAGGTGGGCTACCTCATCATCGGTGGAGTCCTCATCACTCCATGTGGCCATATATGCTTGTTTTGAAGATGATCCCCTCTTTTTGGATTTGTGGGAGTCTTTCATCTTCTTCCTCGATTCATGCTTGGATTTTTCTATTTCGCTCTTCATGAACCGGGTGAATTTGTTGAAGAGATAGGTCATCTCTTCATCTTCACTTTCCCCCTCACTTGAATCTACATGATGGCATGTGGAGGACTTGAGAGCAACGACACTTGCATTGATGCCTAGCTCCATGATCTTCTTCTTCCCCATCGCTCTAATCTCTTCTTTCTTCTTCTCCTCTTCTTTGTTTTTCTTCATTATTTGATGAGTGAGAAGTGACCCCATGAGTTCATCGAGCTTCAAGGTTTTGAGATTCTTGGCTTCGATGATGGCGGTCCTCTTTGAGTCCCATGACTCAGGAAGGGAGTAGATGAGCTTTCGAACAAGCTTTTCCTCCGGGATGACTTCTCCATAGCCTTTGAGATCATTGGTGATAGTGGAGAATCTATCAAACATCTTCTCGATGTTCTCTTCCGGATCCATCTTAAAGTTCTCATACTCTAAGGTTAGGAGTCCAATCTTGGTCTCCTTGACTTCACTGGTTCCCTCGTATGTGACTTCAAGCTTGTCACATACCTCTTTGGCACTCTCACAAGAAGACATCTTCTTATAAATGGTTGGGCCAAATGCACAAAAGAGCATGTGCAAGGCTTTGCAATTAAGTTCCATCTTCTTGCGATCGTCGACACTCCATTCCGCTTTGCTTCCTTGAGGCACGAACGGACCATCTTCAATTATGTCCCATAGCTTGTAGTCTCTTGACTTCAAAAGAATTTCAATTTTGTCTTCCAATGGGTATAGTGATTTCCGTCGAAGAAGGGCGGTTTGTCGATTGATTGTGCCATTGAGCCGGTTGAGTAAAATGTTGATCGAGCTTGCCGGATCTTCTCAATAGGATGTTAATCCTCTTCGATTGAGCCAAGCTCTGATACCAATTGTTGAGATTTAGGGGGCTCAATTTCTTCAACCGTTCTTGCTCGCCAAGTGTGGAGAAGTTGGATAATTTAGGTGTAAGTGTGGGAAGGAAAAGATAGACAATATACACAAGGATTTATAGTGGTTCAACCTTCTATCCAAGGTCTACATCCACTACCTTAGCTTCCCACTAAGGATTTCCAAACAAATTCACTAAGAATTCCGTCCCCTTTTCTCGGATTAGGAGGAAACCGTTACAACGATCAAGCTTTCTAACCAAAGCTTGATCAAACACTCTCTTACAAGAGAAAGACTTGGCAAACTAGAAATCTCTCTAATAGGTATGTGTTTACAATACTAAGCACTCACCCAAAACCTAATCACTTGAGCAAATATTACAATGTTAAGCTCACAAGTGTTGTCTAAGCAAGAAATATACAATTTAAGCTCTAGACAAATTTTGACATCATAATGTTGTAACAATTGAAGCATTAACCATTACAAGATGCTTGGAGGTCCCTGTTGAGTGGATCACACGATAGATAATAACCAAGAGGGGGGGGTGAATTGGAATTTTAGAGATGTAGTAAGAGAAATTGCAAATCAAAAATTAATCGACACGGGATTTAAAGTGGTTCAAGTTCACCAACTGAACTCTACATCCACTACCTTAGTCTCACCAAGGATTTGCAACAATTCCACTAATTGTTCGTCCCCTTTTTCTAGGACAAGGAGGCAACCTTTACAATTTCGGTTAATTTTTCTACCCAAAAATTAACCCAATTCTCACACAAAAGAACAAAGAAATTTGATGGCTAATAAAGTATCTCTCAATACAAATGATAGCCCAATATCAAGCACTCAACCCAATTGAACAAAATATGAATGAAAAATACAATTGGGGTTTTTAGACAAATAATGGGATTTTAACACAAATGCTTGGATTTGATGATAGGATGTATTCTTGAGGTTCAATGTTGATTGCTGGAGCTTCTTGGGGTCTTTTTATAGCCTCTTGTTGATTTCCAACTGTTGTGGGTGATGGGCTAAAGATTAGAGCCGTTGGGATGCTTTTCTCACAACTTTACAGCACACAGCAGCCTACCGTTTCGGAACGGGGTCAACCTGTTTCGGAACGGATTTCAAATAATATAGCCGTTGGAGCGTCTACGAGAGCCCGTTTCGAAACGCCCTGAGGATGTTTCGAAACGTTTTGCCACTGCCAAAGGGGTGTTTCGAAACGGCCTTATCCCGTTTCGGAACATTTTGCCACTGTCAAAGGGGTGTTTCGAAACGGACTTAGCCCGTTTCGGAATGCCCTGTTTATTTTCAAATTTTAGTTTAAACCGTTGCCCTTTGTTCTTATGAATGAAGAACAGTTTCGAAACGAGTCATATCGTTTCGAAACGCCTTGACCCGTTCCGATACGCGTTGCGGAACAGGTGCACATCGAACTGAAAGTGTTTCGAAACGCCTGGGGCCGTTTCGAAACGGGGCTGGAAAATTCACTGTTTTGACTTCGAAATACTTAAAAAAAAATATTTGTAAACCTTTGGTTTTAACTCAGGATATAGTCTTAAATTCATTAAGGGTATTTTGAGGACTTAAAAATTGGTTTGATATTTTTCAAATTAGTCCTTAGGTTTTTGGTTATATCAAAATTAAAGCATATGTTTTACAATCTCCCCCTTTTTGATATAACAAAACCAAAGTTAGAATTTTTTTAAGAATTTTGAAAGTTTTGAAGATATTCTAACTCCCCCTTAATTTAAGATAGGTTTTGAAGTTTAAAACTTGTGTCTTGAAATCCAAGATGTAGAGTTTAACAAAACCTTAACAAAAATTTGAAAATTTTGTTTGGTGGCATGGCAAGGCAATTCTCTTAAATTTCTTCTCCCCCTTTTTGTTAGATCAAAAAGAAACAAAGAAAGCTCATAAAGAAGATTAGTACCAATAAGCAATAATAAGCAATCATAATAAATATCATCAAAATATCCAAAACATAAAACAATAAGTTCATAATAAAATCCCAAAATAAAAGATCATAAGCATAGGTTCCTAAAACATGAGAAAACATAAAGAAGCAAACTCAATCCTAAATGCATAGATAATATAATATGATATGATATGAATATCCTAGGCCTCGTCATCATCATCCTCATCATCATCATCGTTCTTGGCTTGAGAACGGTGATATTTTGTCCATTCTCCATAAAGAGTAGAGAAGGAAAGATCAAGGTTGGCATTGGAAGTCTCAAGGGATTGAAGACGATCCTCGACGTTCTTCAACCGATTGCCCATAGTTTCAAAGCCCGAAGAAATACGAGTATCCATAGTGTCAAAACGAGAATCCAAGGCATTGAAACGCTCGGTAAGGAAAGCCGTGAGAGCATCTTGGTTTCCCATTTGAACTTGAGGTGGAGGAGCAACGGGAGGAGGAACCGCTTCTCTATCAATTCTTTGCCAATAACCATCCAAATATGTGAATCCGGACTTTCGAAGAGAGGACTCACCAATTTTGGTCTTGCTAGGTTCCGGAGAGTCATAGGTACAATCAATACCAAGATGATCGAAGAGGAAACTCAAGACAATGCCGTAAGTGAAAGATGTCAACTCATTGGTGTCAATAAGCTTGATATTATTGACAATCTCAGCGAAAATAATTTTGGGCACATTTGGGCGCTCACCTCTTCGGAAACATTCAAGCCAAAAGTGATCTTTTTCCCGGATGTGGGAGTATTTTCCTCCGGATGGTCGAATGAACCAAGAAACCATCAAATGAAGGACACGATCGTGCACATCTAAATGAAGGGCTTTCCCGGTGAAGGTGCCAAAGTGACGTTCATCTTCAAGACCCTCATTTTTGAGTTTAAGGGCAGACTCCAAAAGAGCAATATTAATAACAAACTTTTGCCCCAATAAAGATGACTCAATTCCTACTATCTCGGTTTTGGTTTCATCGTAAAGGAAACGAGCATTAGAGTAGAAAAGGAGTACCAAGTTTTTGTAGCAAACATCCTCGATGCTCAAGAAGAAAAGAAGGTCCCACTCATCCAAACGTCCAAGATACCGAAAGAGGAATCGCTCGGAATTGAGGAAATCTAGATCAATGACCCTTTCTTTACGAACCGCGAGATTTTTGACGTAGGAGAAGCGAGTACGATGCTGCTGAGTTTTAAGAGTTTTCTGAAAGAGTTGAGTGATATTTGGACGAATGCTCGATTCACCGGTTTGAACGGCTTTGCGCTTTTTGTTCGATTGATCCGCCATCTTAGTTTGGAATTTTGGATGATTTGAATGAAATCTTTGCACAAGATTGATGAAGCTTGCTTAGATATGTGTTTTAGAGAAAAATCCCTCACAATTTTGTGAAAAACAAAGGGTTTGAGAGGGTATTTATAGAAGGGGGTCGGTTAGGGTTTTTAGGGTTTTAAGAGTTTGAGTTTAAATAAAATTTTGAGTCATTAAAAGCCCTAAATAAGGCATTCCGCGAGGCCGTTTCGGAACGGTCAAGACCGTTTCAGAACGGGGCGGCTAGGGTTTTGACCCTTCTTAAACTTATCGACAGATCGTTTCGAAACGGGATGACCGTTTCGAAACACGTTTGACCCGTATCGGAACGGGTTCCGATACACCCATACATCGAACCAAAACCGTTTCGAAACGCCTAGGGCCGTTTCGAAACGCCCTTCTCTCAGGACAGATTTTAAGGCACCCGTATCGAAACAGGGGGTCCCGTTTCGATACACCTGGGCCTGGAAGTGCAGATGAGGCTCTAAAAGTGCAGAAAAGTGAAATTCTAAGAGGCCAAACATGCATAAATGTTATGAATGAGCATGCAAAACATATTTAGGCATAAACATACTCCCCCTAACTATATGCATGGAAAAAATTTGGAGTCTAAACATATAAACATGGTATTTCACAAGATCAAGCATATTTAAATTTAAAAAGAAGTTCTAAAAGGTCAAGATAGGCTAGTTAGACCTAACTCTCTCCTAAGGCACCAAAAACGCTCTTTATCTAATGGTTTTGTAAAAATATCTGCTAATTGATTCAAGGTGTCTACATACTCTATAACCACATCTTTCTTAAGGACATGATCTCTAATGAAATGATGCCTTATTTCTATATGTTTGGTTCTAGAGTGTTGGATGGGATTTTTTGTTAAACATATTGCACTAGTATTATCACATTTTAGGGGTATGGTTTCTATTTTTACACCATAATCCAAGAGTTGTTGCTTCATCCAAAGAACTTGAGCACAACAACTTCCTAAGGATATGTACTCGGCTTCGGTGGTAGATAAGGCTACACTATTTTGTTTCTTAGAGAACCAAGATATGAGCATACTACCTAGGAATTGACAAGTTCCCGAAGTACTTTTCCTATCAATTTTCCAACCCCCATAATCCGCATCCGAATAAGCATGTAGGTTAAAGGTAGAGACTCTAGGGTACCAAAGACCTAAACAAGGAGTGTCTCTTAGATACCTAAAGATCCTCTTTACGGCTATAAGGTGAGACTCTCTAGGACTAGCTTGAAACCTAGCACACAAGCAAACACTAAACAATATATCCGGTCTACTTGCGGTAAGGTAAAGCAAAGATCCAATCATAGAACGATAAAGCTTAGAGTCAATACACTTACCTCCTTCATCTTTGTCAAGCTTTGTAGATGAGCTCATAGGAGTGGCTTGAGGCTTTGTGTTCTCCAAGCCAAACTTGTTGAGCATATCCTTTATGTATTTTGCTTGATTTATGAAGGTGTCATCCTTCTTTTGTTTGATTTGGAGTCCCAAAAAGAACGAGAGCTCCCCCATCATGCTCATCTCGAATTCACCTTGCATTAACTTAGCAAATTCTTGACAATGACATTCATTAGTAGAACCAAAAATAATATCATCAACATAAATTTGAACTACTAAAATGTCATTGTTATATCTTTTTATGAAGAGTGTTGTATCCACTTTTCCTTTTTCAAAACCCTTTTTAATTAAGAAAGTTGAAAGTCTCTCATACCAAGCTCTTGGAGCTTGTTTTAAACCATAGAGAGCTTTTGTAAGTTTAAACACATGGTTTGGAAATTTTGAATCCTCAAAACCTGGTGGTTGTTCAACATATACCTCTTCATTTATAAAACCATTTAAAAATGCGCTTTTAACATCCATTTGAAAAAGCTTGAAATTATGATAACATGCATATGCAAGCAACATCCTAATGGCTTCCATTCTAGCTACGGGTGCATAGGTTTCATCAAAATCTATTCCCTCTTCTTGAGTGTAACCTTGTGCTACAAGTCTAGCTTTATTTCTCACAATGTTACCACTCTCATCTAGTTTGTTCCTAAAGACCCATTTAGTTCCTATTGTAGATTGATTACTAGGCCTATCAACTAATGTCCAAACATTACTTCTCTCAAATTGATTTAACTCTTCTTGCATAGCCATAATCCAAAAATCATCTTTCAATGCTTCTTTGATATTTTTAGGCTCTATGCATGAGATAAATGCAATATAATTCATTAATCTAAGAGAAGAACGAGTGGTTACCCCCTTGGATGGATCACCCAAGATTTCACCATTTTTGACATAGTTCAACTCCCTTGGATAGCTAACTTCCTTTTCCTCAATAGCCAAGTCCTTCAAGGCTTCAAGAGGTGGATCTTGTGTGTCTTCTTCTTTTGGTTGAATCTCATCCTTCTTTGAAGTTTGACCTCCATCAAAGGTATTTATGATTCCTACATTATCATCATCACAAGAATCCTTCCTAGGAAGGGGATTATCATCGAATACAACATGAATAGATTCTTCTACTACTAAAGTTCTTTTGTTAAATACTCGATAGGCTTTAGAGGTTAAAGAGTAACCTATAAAAATTGCTTCATCACTTTTTGCATCAAATTTACCTAAATTATCTTTTCCATTATTTAAAACAAAACATTTGCATCCAAAAGGGTGGAAGTAGCTAATATTAGGCTTTTTAGATTTTATAATCTCATAAGGTGTTTTCTTTAAAATTGGCCTAATAGTTACTCGATTTATAATATAACAAGCTGTGTTTGTGGCTTCCGCCCAAAAATATTTTGGTAAATTATTTTCACAAAGCATAGTTCTAGCCATTTCTTGTAAAGTTCTATTTTTCCTCTCAACTACCCCATTTTGTTGAGGAGTTCGAGGAGCTGAAAAATTATGGCTAATACCATTTTCATTTAAAAAATCTTCAAATCCTAAATTTTGAAATTCGGTTCCATGATCACTTCTAATATGTGAAATTTTAAGTTCAAGATCATTTTGAATTAATTTTGAAAATGTGATGAATTTTTCCAAAGCCTCATCCTTAGTACTTAAAAAGAGAACCCAAGTGAATCTAGAAAAATCATCAACTAGTACAAAAGCATATGATTTGCCACCCAAGCTCATAGTCCTAATTGGCCCAAATAAATCCATGTGGATTAGTTGTAAACATCTACTAGTAGAAATGTCATTAATGGATTTAAAAGAAGATCTATGTTGTTTACCCTTTGAGCATGCATCACAAATTTTATCGTTCGAAAATTTTATCTTGGGTAAACCTTTAACTAGGTTTAGAGAGACTAGTTTTTCTAAAACACTTGTGCTAGCATGTCCTAGCTTCCTATGCCACAACCATGCATCATTTTCATTTTGAGCAACTAAGCATTCATGAGATGTATGAATGTCATCTAGATGCACCATGTATATATTCCCTATGCGATGACCTATGAGCATAATATTATTAGTTTTAATGTCTACGATTTTACAACCGGTTTTATCAAACAAAACATTAAAACCTTTATCACATAGTTGACTTATGCTCAATAAATTATGTTTAAGACCATTGACATATAAAACATTTTCAATGAGAATAGTAGAGTGATTACCTATGGAGCCAATACCTTCAATGTGGCCTTTGGAGTTGTCACCAAATGTTACTACTCCTCCACTTTTTGGCTTTAGATCCATGAGTCGACTCTTGTCTCTGGTCATGTGTCTCGAGCATCCACTATCAAGGTACCATGAGTTTTGACTTTGTGCTTTGGCCTTGTAGCAATGCTCCCCCTACAAACAAAGATATTTAAACTTTTGTTTTTGGTACCCAAATCATTTTGGGTCCATGTGTGTTAGTTCCTAAAACTTTGGTTCCCTTAGGAATCCAAGGTGACATAGCAATAATATTATTAGATTTAACAAGTTCCTTAGGAACCCATACATTTCTAATTCTTTTAACTTTACTATGTCTAGGATAGTTACCTTGTTTGTAGTAGTTAGTCTTTTTCTTAGATTGGTGTGCTCTAGAGGATTTTCCTACTTCATGCTTGACACTACCAACATTTTTTAAAGACTTTTTGAGCTCATTTAGCTCATTCAACACCTTTTGGTGTTCACAATTATTTTGAGATAAAAGATTATTAAGATCAACATTTTCATCTTGAAAATATTTAAGTTCACCTTTTAATCCTAATATCTTTTTCTCAAGTTTAGAATTAGTTTGAGTAAGTGAGCTATTTTTATCATTTAATTCTAGAATAATTTTTCTATTTCTAACAACCGACTCCTTATACTTCTCAACTAATTCATCATATACCTCTTGTAACTCATCATAAGCATCATTTAATTCTTCATATGAAAAATCTAAAGTAGATGAGTTAGAGGTTACCAAGGAGGAATCTTCCTCAAGTGCCATGAGGCAAAGGTTTGCCACTTCTTGTTCGTCATCCTCCGATGACTCCTCATCACTCCAAGTAGCAAGCTTGGCTTTGAGCTTTTTCCTCTGCTCAAAGCCCTTCTTCTTGAGTTGAGGGCACTCCGAACGTATGTGGCCGGGTTGTTTGCACTCGAAGCAAGTGATTGGATCCCTTCCTTCTTCTTTGTTCTTGCTTTTAAAGTCCATCTTCCTTTGGATTTTTCTTCCTCGGTTGGACCTCATAAAGCGTGAGAATCGTTTGGCTATCATAGCCAATTCTTCAAGCTCATCCTCATCACTAGATGAACTTTCATCAAGTTGGGAAGTTTTAGCCTTGAGAGCTATTCCCATTTTCTTCTTTTTCTCCCCTTCAAGCTTCTCCATTCTTTTTTCTTCTTTCTTTTTCTCATCTTCCCTTCCTTGCTTCATGATCTCGTGAGTAAGAAGAGAGCCTACAAGTTCATCAAGCTTTAGAGTTTTTAAATTCTTTGCTTCGATGATAGCGGTTCTCTTCCCATCCCAAGATTCGGGAAGTGAATAGAGTAGCTTTCGGACAAGCTTGTCTTCTGGTATAACTTCTCCATATCCCTTTAAACCATTTACAATTGTGGAGAACCGATCAAACATCTTTGACACCGTCTCATCGAATTCCATCTTGAAATTTTCATAACTAAGATTGAGAATTCCAATCTTAGTTTCTTTGACATCGTTGGTGCCTTCATAGGTGGTTTCAAGAGTGTCCCACACTTCTTTGGCACTTTCAATTGAAGAGACCTTTGAGTAGATGTCCGGGCCGAAAGCACAAAATAGCATGTGAAGAGCTTTGTCATTTACTTGAATTTTTTTTCTTTCCTCTTCACTCATTTCCGTTCTCCTTTTTAGCACCATCTTGCCTTCATTATCTTGCTTCAATGGAATATATGGTCCATCCTCAATGACATCCCATACAAGATAGTCACTTGATTTAATGAATAGACGCATTTTATTTTTCCAAAAGGAGTAGTTCTCACCATTGAAGAAAGGAGGCTTTGTGGTGGATTGTGAGTCGTACATGCCGGGAGCGGAGGTTGAAGCCATCTCTTGATATTTTGATGATGATCACACTTCTTCCAAGGATCTCCTCTTGTGGTTGTTAATCCTCAAAGAGTTAAGCTCTGATGCCAATTGTTGAGTGGATCACACGATAGATAATAACTAAGAGGGGGGGGGTGAATTGGAATTTTAGAGATGTAGTAAGAGAAATTGCAAATCAAAAATTAATCGACACGGGATTTAAAGTGGTTCAAGTTCACCAACTGAACTCTACATCCACTACCTTAGTCTCACCAAGGATTTGCAACAATTCCACTAATTGTTCGTCCCCTTTTTCTAGGACAAGGAGGCAACCTTTACAATTTCGGTTAATTTTTCTACCCAAAAATTAACCCAATTCTCACACAAAAGAACAAAGAAATTTGATGGCTAATAAAGTATATCTCAATACAAATGATAGCCCAATATCAAGCACTCAACCCAATTGAACAAAATATGAATGAAAAATACAATTGGGGTTTTTAGACAAATAATGGGATTTTAACACAAATGCTTGGATTTGATGATAGGATGTATTCTTGAGGTTCAATGTTGATTGCTGGAGCTTCTTGGGGTCTTTTTATAGCCTCTTGTTGATTTCCAACCGTTGTGGGTGATGGGCTAAAGATTAGAGCCGTTGGGGTGCTTTTCTCACAACTTTACAGCACACAGCAGCCTACCGTTTCGGAACGGGGTCAACCTGTTTCGGAACGGATTTCAAATAATATAGCCGTTGGAGCGTCTACGAGAGCCCGTTTCAAAACGCCCTGAGGATGTTTCGAAACATTTTGCCACTGCCAAAGGGGTGTTTCGAAACGGCCTTATCCCGTTTCGGAACATTTTGCCACTGTCAAAGGGGTGTTTCGAAACGGCCTTAGCCCGTTTCGGAACGCCCTGTTTATTTTCAAATTTTAGTTTAAACCGTTGCCCTTTGTTCTTATGAATGAAGAACAGTTTCGAAACGAGTCATATCGTTTCGAAACGCCTTGACCCGTTCCGATACGCGTTGCGGAACAGGTGCACATCGAACTGAAAGTGTTTCGAAACGCCTGGGGCCGTTTCGAAACGGGGCTGGAAAATTCACTGTTTTGACTTCGAAATACTTAAAAAAAAAATATTTGTAAACCTTTGGTTTTAACTCAGGATATAGTCTTAAATTCATTAAGGGTATTTTGAGGACTTAAAAATTGGTTTGATATTTTTCAAATTAGTCCTTAGGTTTTTGGTTATATCAAAATTAAAGCATATGTTTTACAGTCCCTTTTATACTCCTTGAGATGAGTTTGTAGCCGTTACTAGTCGTTGGGATTGAATTGGAGCCGTTGGAGCCTTTATTTCCCACCATAAATGCAGTTCTGCAGCTTGGCGCATCGATACTCTTCAAACCGTATCGATACGGTCCCGATAAGGAATTAGCCGTTGGGCTTCTTCAGCTTATGCGTATCGATACGCTTGCCTAGCGTATCGGTATGGTCCTGCAAATTAAAGATAGTTGGGAAAATGACCGTTGGGGTAGTTAGGCGTATCGGTACGCGATACACCCGTATCGGTACGCGACTAGCCGTTGGGCTATTTCAAAACACACCGTATCGATACGGCTAAGCGTATCGGTACGGGTTTTGGCTACTGGAAAAATCATGTAGTTGAAACCCTAAGGCGTATCGGTACGGTACCAGACCGTATCGGTACGGACACTTGAAAAGCTTGATTTTGACTACTTTAAATGTATTTTAAATCATTCCAAAGCCTTGTAAAACCCTTAAACATATTTTCAAGTTGTTTTTGACTAAAAACATATTTTAAATTCTTTTTAATTTAGTCCAAAATATTTTTCAAATATTATATCAAAACACTTAATTCTACATTTATCCTATGTAAAAACCCAAACAAAAACATCTTTTACAATTTCTAAAAACATTAAAAAATAATAAAACAAAATTGCTCACCGTATATATTTATGGTTGGAGATATCGTTTGTCACTTTGCCGAAAAATCTTAAAAAATAATTTTAATTTTTTCTTCAAATTTGCTCTCTTTTTTCTACTAGCTTTTAGTGCTAATTTCTCACTCTTTTTTTCTTTTGCAAGTTTTTTGTCTCTAAATCGAAGATTAATCCTCTCCATGATTCGTGTTTGGTCATATCTTATTTATGTAGAAGTGGCAAACGAGTCATTCGGTTCGGTTTCAGTTTGGGTCATTTCGGATCTGACTATATTTCAGTTTTGGTTCGGGTCTGATTCGGATTTAGTTTGCGTCTATGGTGATTTCGGTTCGGGTATCAGGTTAAGACTTCGGGTCAGTTGATTTCGGGTCGGTTATTTTCGGGTCTGTTGATTTCAGGTCATGTCAATATCGAGTTAATAGAAGATTAATCGGTTTTAGTCGGGTTTTCAGGCCGTGTTAGGTTTTTCCACCATATATATGCTTTTATATAACTTGTATATTTGGCTTTTTAGTGAGTTGTGTGACAATTCACATCTCATCTTTATTTATTTATTTTTAATATATTTTCTTTATTTCAGGTTGTCTTCGGTTCGGGTTGCTTTCGATTCAGGTGAAATCGGTTCGGGTTCATTCGGTTCGGTTGAAAATCGGTTCGAGTCTATTTAGTTCGATTGAAAATCGGTTCATGTCCATTTTCGGTTCAACAGAAATTTAGTACGGTTCGGTACGGTTTATTTCGAGTTTCGAATCAAATTCGAGCCATCATGTACGGGTTAATTTTAAATCTCGGTTCGAGTCTCGAGTCAAGTTTATCAGATCTATTTTTAAGTGTCTACTTTGTGCACTAGGATGATTTTAAGAGAAATCCTCTAATAAATCTATTATTATTTTATAGACACTTCTTGTAATTTTATGATATTTCCTCTTAATTTAATTAAACTAACTGATATTATTTCAAAAATATCATCATTTAAAAATTTAAAATTGGAATAAAATTCACAAATAGTCATTGAACTTTGATAATTATTCAATTTGCTAACAAAACTTTTAATTTCTTTAACGTTACAGTTAATCTTTTAGTTTTATTCTAATTTAACCACTGACTTATTAATAACCGTTAAAAGACACCAGAAAAAACAAAATTTCGAGAATAAAAAAAACTGAATAAGGAAACAAAAGAAGCTGGATTCTTCCATTCACCATTCATTTTCTGTTCACCATCTCCACATCTTATTCTTTGTTTCATTCTATCATCTCCACAGTTTGACCACAATTCTTTGTTAGGTTTTGGTAGAGTTAGGCTAGGTTGATCCCAATTCAGACTCTGACCCAATTTAGATCGGGTCATATCATGTTTGGATCAAAATAATTTGGGTCTAAGTCGATTAATTATCAGGTTAATTCAAGATCGGATAAACTTTGGGTCGAGTCATCTCGAGTATTGAGTCAAGTTCAGGTCGAGTCACGTCAATTTCGGATCAAGTTCAAGTCGTATTATATCGGTTCAGACAAAGTTCAGGCCGGATCAAGTCGATTTTGGATAAAATTTTAGTCACAAATCGCAACTCTCTTAAGTCACAAGTATATATTAGAACTTCGTTTTCATGTCTGCACGCTAGAGTTGGTTTGTTGTCTGTATTCGAGTATTTTATTCATTTGATGCAAATTGCGTGGATGGTCGGCGGTGAAATTTGGTGACAAAGTTCGGAAGATCAACTTAAATTTCTTAAAAATTTAGAGGTTTAAATTAATTTTTTTTAAAAATCTAGAGTCTAACTAAATTTTACTGTAGCGGTATTATTGTAGACTTTTTTGAGTTAAGTCGTGGATATCTTGATTGCTCGCACTATTATATGGGGGGTGTACTTGCTCTTTTGCTAGTGAGGCAATTGGTGTTCCTCGGTGGTTAGTAACGTTTATAGGTGAGTCAATTCAGTGTTTATCAAGAGGAGGTTTAGGTGTTATGAAGTGTCTTATTTTAAGTTGTTCAAGAAATTAAATTTAAGAGGTTTTTACTGTTAATATATTGTAATAAATAGTGAAGTGAAAATGATTTTTTATTAAAATAAATATTTAGTAAATTTTGAACTAAAATACATTAAGTCAATTAGTCAATCTCTTTAAGTTAATTATTTGCATGTCGAGTCAATATCAATTCAGGTCAACTACAGGTCGGGTTAATTAACAAGTCGTGTCAATTATAGGTCGGGCCAATTAATATGTTGGATCAACAACAAGACAAGTTATATAAAAATTTTATCAGATTAATTTCAGGTTCGAATTCGGCTATCACATTATCATATTTAATTCGGTTCAGGTTATTCTCAGATTGGGTTCAAATCTAAAATAATTCGTCTAATTCGAATTTGGATCGTTTTTAAGTTGGGTTCGAATTTAAAATAATAGGGTCCAACTTGAATTTGGGTCAGCATCAGGTTAAATTCGAGTCATTACCACCTCAAGTCATAACAAATTCAGACTTGAATCAGTTTCAACCGAATTTTCATGTTGGATCAAATTTTCACACCCCGTTGTCTTACATATCTAGCTGCCGGGAGTTTGGGGTGACACCGCACCCCTCATGCATGCTTGTTTATCCTCTAATAAAGGAACATTGTTTTAAGGCTTTATTGAAAAAAAAAATTAATATGCAGGGCAAATGAAATTAACATACAAAAGAAAAGAACGATCAAAAGTATCAATGTCACGCATGATGCAAAATAATATGTTAAAATAGGTTTTAAAGGGTTAAAGTATGTTAGAAATTATTGTATTATACTAAAAAGTTCATTTTAGTCCTTTTATTATAAACAAGAACATTTTACTCCTTCTACAATAAAAAGATATTTTAGTCTTTGTACATTTAAGAAGGGGATATTTTGGTCTAAAATATTAAAATTATAGTTAATCGGTTTAAATATTTTGGTTTAAACAACCTTTAAGTCCTTGTCAAATTTAAAATTAAGCAAATTGATCCCAAAACGATAATTTATTCGATTAGTTTTTTTAAAATAAAATAAACCCCCCAAAATTATATAACTGTAATATTTTTCATAATTTTCATTTTTTTGAAAAATTTAGAGAAATCTTAATTTCTATTATGATTTTTGTATTTCTTTTTCAATTGACCCTTACTCTCACTACAAATCTAAACATTCTAAAAAATCCAATATACATTTTTCAGTTAAATATTTAAATTGTTTTTTTTACGTTTTGGCTTGAATTTTAATATTATTGAAAGTTAAGACAAAAGAGTCTGAAGTTAGAATGTAACTCCCTCGATCCGGCCTAGCCACCAGACCCCATCGAACGGGTTTCACGGGGAAAACCGAAGAGAAACCCGTTAAGGCTTCACTCTAATTAGCAACCCTAGAAATTTTTTTTAAGATCATCTTGTCTAAATGCCTTTACACATCTTATGTGAGGAGACACGCAGCGAAAAAGCAAACACGAATATGAATCGAGCAAAACGGACATTCAAAGGATGATTTTTTTTAATGATTTAATACAAGCTATATCGATACACCCAGGGCCCGTATCGATACGCCTTTAATGATCAAACTCCCCAAAGTCAACTCAAAGAGGCCGTATCGATACCCTTCAGGGTTGGTATCGATACGCCCTTAATGGTCAACCTCCCAAAGTCAACTTCAATGACCGTATCGGTACGCCTAAGGCCCGTATCGATACCCCAATTTCTCGTCAAAATCTCATATTTCCAGAGGCCAAACTGGGTATCGGTACGCCCTCGCATATCGGTACGCCTTGCTTACAACAGGGGACCGTATCGGTACAGCCCTTGAGCGTATCGATACGCCCTACCCTGAAAGACTGGTTTTTACAAATAAAAGCATAAGGGAACCAGCCCAAGACGCACTAAACAAGCATTCATTATGCATACAACCACACATGCAACACAAGGCATCCATAGATACACATATAAAGCAAGATAAACATTTAACGAGGCAACAATCAACATGATAAGGTTTATAAGGGAAACATCCATGTTTAACATTCTCCAACAAGGTCAAAAGCTAAACCAAAACATGTTTCAACCGAAAATGAGGCATCACAAGCCAAACACCACCAACCGAACTTGTCTAAGCAAAAAGACATGCCAATAACCCCTTAAAACAAAAAGGTTTTATCCCATTGCTTAATGCTAATTATTGAAGTCTAAAAAAACCATACTTGAGCAAACCAAACTCTCTTAGATTCCCCCTTGTTCCCCGAGCTGCTCCGTAGGTCTAAGGGCATGCATTGTTGGGAAAAGGAGCGTAAGCATTTAAGCTTAGTGAGCGGTGCTCAAAACGGTAGCTACAACAATGCAATTTTAAAACATAGTTTGCTTGAAACCAAAATCATTTCCAAATCGTTTCCCATGCTTGAACACATAACAGCATGCTTTTATCATCACGTGCATTTATCGAATACAACCACAAGCCTTAAGCTTACCTCATGCTTGTTCTCATAACACAAGCAAATCAACCAACTACATGTATAAGACTAAATGGAAAGAACAATGCAACATGCTTAACATGAGAACGTGGAGCACCATGGGTATATTGACATTCATCACTTTTACTCGGATATGCGGATAGTTCTCAAACACACTAGACACTTCCGGTGGAATCTCACATCACCGTACTCACTCGTCTAGTAAAACATAGCTTCTGGTGGAATCTCACACCACTGTACTCTTCCTTAGTGGAATCTAGCATCACTAAGGCCACGCGCGACTTTAACCTCGAGTGCACTTACATCCTATTGGTCGACCAACTATATCCGAAAACAAGATTTCTCATGTCAATACCCACCAAACCATCACTTACCTTGTGTTCTCAAGGTCACCACCATAACCAACATGGAAACCAAATAAGGCAACCACAAGCATAACACATGGATATACAAGGCAACATGAACTATGAGAATCATTCAAATGCATTGATGATAATATCGAATATAAGGATTAAAACACTTAAAACTTACTCTTGAGCATATATTGGCTTATCAAGCTCAATCTAAACTCCCAAATCACATCCTTAACCAAGTTAAGGCTTAGAAAAACAGTTCCACTCACCGGTACAACCCAAGCGATAGTCGAAACACCAATTTCAAGCCTCCGAACTACCCGGTCTCGCGTCCGAAGTGTTCAATCCAACTTCCTCTGGTTTTAGGCAACCCAAAACAGTACATTAGGATGCTATTAAACATGTAAACCAGCAACAACCAGGAATCCAACTTCTTGCAACCAAAAACACATTGATCCAAACCCAAACTTTACCCAAATCTCACCAAATTCGTTCTAACAAAACCTCAAGCTGAACCTATCATTTTCAAACATCTAAACACATCAAATATCATCTAAAAACATCCCCCAACAGCTAATGAACCATCAGCCCTGAAATTAACCCAAAGTCAAGCCAAAAACTCTACCTTTTCAACCCAAAAATCTCATTTTTTGACCCATTTCGAATTTCTCCATATTTAGCCAATATTCTAATATGTTTAACCACTCAAAACTTAGATTAAAGCACATGTATAACCATGGAAAACCAAACCCACGAAAATCAAATGAAAATACTCACTTTTCCAAACCAAAATCCAAAATGAATTTTAATAGGTTTAGAAGAAAGATTTCAATGAGAACAAGTCAAATAAGTGAAAATCAAAGTAAAGAAGTAGTTACCTTGAAAGCTTGCTTGAAGAAGAGTTGGAACCAATGTAATAGTGAAAATGAGTTTTTTTTTTAAAGAAGAAGATAACGTGAAAATGGCTTTTGGAAGATGATGATATTTTCAAAATCTTTTTCTTTAATTTCAAAATCCCCTTTTTACCCTCTCTTCTTTAAAAGCCTTAAAATTTGTTTATTAAAGATGTTTTTCCAAAGATTGGTTTAACCCGAACCGGTTTAACCAAACCCGGTCATCTCCCGGGCCCTAAACTCAAGCATTACATAGAATGTGAATTAATTTTGCATTTAAATTTTATAAGTGTTTTAAATTTTTTGTAAAATTTCACAAAAAAATGTTTTTTATCCGCAACGTGCGATTTATTAAAGAAAGAAATCATTCATCAATTATCGTATGCTTCGTTAAAATTCTCCCTAACTTAAAATAAAAGAAAAGAGTACAAGCACAACAATTTAGAAACAAATACTCATGCTTCACCTAATCAAATACACCAGCACCAGACAAACTACAAACACTCAGTCCTACCATAACACATGCAACTCCCATATGACGTACATCACTTAAGAAACATGTCCTCACAAACGCCACTTAAAGAGAAGAAGATCCGAGCTAGAGGCGCACTATCAACATTCCATAATCCTCTAACCAAACTGCAACAAGAAAAGAGATCCCAAACCACCATGAGAGAACCAGGGACGGACCTAAGACTTTAGATTAGGGGGCAAACTTATAAATTTTTAGGGGGCGAACTTATAAAAGTTTAAGGGGGCGAAAATATATTTTTGATAGAAAATACATACAAAAATTCTAAAAAAAATTTAAATCATATATGATTTTCAAAATTTTAGAGGGGGGCGGTTACCCCCACCAGGCCCCAGCACCCCTTAGTCCATCCCTAGAGAGAACTAAACATATAGAGATGGATGATTCCGTGTTCTCACTGTCACCGGTTAAATAAAAAAATGTTGGGTTATATTTCCTTTTTATTACTAACTATTTTGGAATAATGCATGGTTAGAGTGTGTGCGAAATCGAGGTTGTTGAGAGTTCCGAGGCTGGCTAGTGTCGATAGAAGTGCAAGAAAACGAAATGAATTTTAACAACAATCAGTTTTTATTTCATGCAAGAGTGGTAGGTGTAGATCAGTTGGAATAAAATATTATTTTTAAAAAAAAAATTTAAACTACCTATAGAAGCACAACAAGTTTAAATAAAATATTATAATTTAACTTAATTTTTTGCATTAACGAATGATTAGCAAATTCTAATTAGAACTCATCGTGCATGCTACTATTAGGAACCCAACGATTAAGAACTCACTTTGCATCTTCAATAGTGAAGAACGAAAAAAAAAGTCATAATATTAGAAACCAACTTTGATATTTCGCTCCATAAATTGCAAAAAAGAATGATAGCATTATCTTATATATATAGGCTTAGCTAGAGTGTAAGCATTTGTTCTCCTATCAATGTAAA
Organism: Hibiscus trionum; assembly: GCA_030270665.1. NCBI lineage: Eukaryota > Viridiplantae > Streptophyta > Magnoliopsida > Malvales > Malvaceae > Hibiscus > Hibiscus trionum. The sequence goes on along the minus strand of BSYR01000003.1, from coordinate 76,664,689 downwards.
ATTCTTGAAGCTAAAATATAGTAGCAAATTCTTTAGCTCTAAGAATCTCATATTGATAAGAAACAAAAGGCTTACACTCTAATTAGGCCTATATATAACAAATGGAAACATCTATTTTTGTAAATGATGAAGCTAAATATCAAAGTTGATTCCAAATAGTTTAAATATTTTTTTTTTTCGTTCTTCAATACATTAAAGATGTGAAGTGGGTTTCTAATATTTTTTTTTATTTTCATCCTTTAATAAAAAAAATTGATTTTAAAAAATTTAATTGCAGCATGCATGCACGGCGAGTTTCAATTAGGATATACTAATAATCTTTTAACTAATTAATTAAATTAAAACATAAAAAAATTAAACTTACCATGCTTCTATGGCGAGTTAAAAAAAATTAAAAATAATAACAATATAGGGCGAACACAGAGTTTTATTAGTAACCAAAGCAGCGATGCATGGTTTCATGATAGATAAAAGACAATCATACAAACCAAAAAGAAACATAGAAGCAGACCATTCATGTAGTAGACTAGAGTTGGTCCGATTTATTCAACATTCATAGATAGTCTCATATTCTTGTTGGAACTAAGACCACTTATATACACAGTCCAAAACCAGCTGCTGCTATCATAGCACAGTGGGAGCCGCTGCAACATCTGGAACTATAAGGGGTGCAGGGAGTACCGATGGGTGAGCAGTCTCCATTTGATCTCTTAATGTTGTAGTCGGCGATGATAGAGAAGAGCATATCTTTGTAACGAGCAGCCGTAACAGTGGGAGCCATTGTCACCAGAAGTAGCACTGCCGTTGCAACCAAAAGTAAAGCAAATTTCTTGCCTTCCATTTCTTGCAGCAACTAATTAGGTTGGAAGTGTAGAGTATAAGGTATGGATGATTCTATGTTCTCACTCAATACTCCTTTATATAGTCAAGTTGATGGGTCTAGATTGATTAAAATATAATGTGGTTTCGTATAAAATATGTTCTTTACAGGTTGTTGAGATTTGATCAAAATATATAGGTTGATTTCAATATATATATATATATATATATAGTTGATTTCAAAGTTTAAAGGTTGGAAATTGAAATAAAGTTGGTTGCATAGAGTCCACATTATTATTATTATTATTATTTAATGTCATGTATTGTACTGTTAGTTTTTATTTCTGTAAAAATAAAAAGGTACCATTAGTTTGTAATTAGTATAAGTTTTAGTAGGTTTTAAGGTAACTATTAATGTTTTAATAATAGTTTAGTTTTTTATTTTTAATAAGAAGAAAATTTTCAAATATACCTATAAATAATTCTTGTATTGTTCTTGTTCTTCACATCTCATTTTTCTCGTCATTTCAAGCCATCTATCGTCAGTTGACTGATAGTTTTCACCTGCAGAGGGGTCATTTTCACCCAAATAAAACGTTGAATGTTGAATTGCTCAAAAAAATAGTAAACTGCTCAAATGACCATTCAACTATGAGATTGGTCTCGATTTAATTATTATACTTTTAATTGTGGTAATATGACCATTTAACTATGTGAGTAATCTCAATGTAACCTTATATCGTTAAAACTTAACGGAGTGGAGTTACATATAATAAAATCTATACTCATCTCCATCTAATTAAATTTAAAGTGAGATGGGTCTCCTGAAACCTGTCCACTGACACCTCTGTGCATGGCGAGAGTGTTTGTGAAATCGACGTTGTTGAGAGTTCCGAAATTGGTAAATTAAAAATTGGCAACAGTGCTGGGTGTCAATTAGATTAAAAGACAGCAATTGCCCATTTCATGCAAGAAGCGATGGAATTTAATGCATTGATCTGACCCTAAATCTTAATTTAAAACTTAATTTAATGCATTTCATGCAAGACGTTTTTAATATATATATATATATATATGAGATATGATCCGTTTATACAGTGTAAAACTCTTTAATTTGTATACATTTTTTGGACCGTTAGATGAGTGAAACGAATGGATGAGATAAACAATAAATATGTGAAGATTATCACTTGAAAAAAGAGAGTAAGGAGTTAATCTGAGCTATCCATTTCTCACATCTAACGATCCAGAAAACGTATAAAACTTAAAGAATTTTACATTGTGTAAGTTAATCCTAAATATATATATATATTGGTTTGATTAATAATTCTATATTTATTTAGATATGGGGAAAGCAAACCTGTCCACTGACATCCTTGTGCATGGTGAGAGTGCGTGTCAATTAGATTAAAGGACAGCAATTGCACATTTCATGTAGGGATCCCAATGGGGGAGGTCGGGCTGGGTTTTGATCGACCCGAACCCGACCCAAAATATTAAAATCTCAACCCGATCCGACCTTCATATAAATTTATTCCGGACCTGACCCGATACTATATAATAAAAGTAAAACTCGATTATGATCCAATCCTAAAATTTTAATAAAAAACCTGATTAAACCCGATCCGACTCGAAGAAAATTAATAAAAATATTAAATATAAATATATATTTATAAATAAATCGAGTCGGGCGGGTCGAAGAATTCTCACCTTAAACCCGAACCCGAACCCGACCCGATTCAAAATTCTTTAAAACTCGACCCGACCCAATACTTAAAAATTCAAAAAAAATCTGACCCTACCAAATCTGATCGGGTCAGAACCCCTGATTTCGAGTTTTTTTTTTTGCCATCCCTAATTTCATGCAAGAAGAGATGGAATTTAATGCATTGCTCAAACCCAAAATTTGTATGCATTGATCAGGCATAGCGCAGGGAAACCGAATGTAGAACAGGAGGAAATGTGTGTTAAACTTTATAGGTTTACGTAATAAAAGTATAAAACTATCTTTAAGAATTAGAATTTTAAAATATTTAATATATATGATCTAACATAATTAAGCAGGGTTAATTACCCCATTTATACATGAAGTGTACCGGATTGTCACTTTCATACATAATATTTTAAAATTTTTGACGACTGACAGCAAAAGGACGTGAGTGGCCTACGGAACTGGGTCGAAATGCGACAACGCTCACTCTGGTGATGATGGTGACGATCAATGACGAGCAGTGACCGAGATCAACCAAAATAACTCTTGGGTTTTTTGGTTTTTAACAAACGTTCTAACCATTTCTCTAAATCATATATGATTTTCAAAATTTTAGGAGGGGCGATTGCCCCACCAACGCCCCTCGGTCCATCCCTAGAGAGAAGTAAACATATAGAGATGGATGATTCCGTGTTCTCACTGTCACCGGTTAAATAGAAAAATGTTGGGTTATATTTTCTTTGTATTGCTACTATTTTGGAATAATGCATGGATAGAGTGTGTGCGAAAACGAGGTTGTTGAGAGTTCCGAGCCTGGATAGTGTCGATAGAAGTGCAAGAAAACGAGATGGATTTTAACAACAATCAATTTTTATTTCATGCAAGAGTGGTAGGTGTAGATCAGTTGGAATAAAATATTATTTTTTTTTTAAAAAAAATTAAACTTCCTATAGAAACACAACAAGTTTAAATAAAATATTATGTTTTAACTTAATTAATCGCATTAACGAATGATTAGCAAATTTTAATTGAAACTTACCGTGCATGCTACTATTAGGAACCCAACAATTAAGAACTCACTTTGCATCTTCAATAGTGAAGAACGAAAAATAAAAAAAAGTCATATTATTAGGAACCAACTTTGATATTTCGCTCCATAAATTGCAAAAAAGAATGATAGCATTATCTTATATATATAGGCTTAGTTAGAGTGTAAGCATTTGTTCTCCTATCAATGTGAAATTCTTGAAGCTAAAATTTAGTAGCAAACTCTTTAGCTCTAAGAATCTCATATTGATAAGAAACAAAAGGCTTACACTCTAACTAGGCCTATATATAACAAATGGAAACATCTATTTTTGTAAATGATGAAGCTAAATATCAAAGTTGATTCCAAATAGTTTAATTTTCTTTTATTTTCGTTCTTCAATACATTAAAGATGTGAAGTGGGTTTCTAATAGTTTTTTTTTTCATTTTCGTACTTTAATAAAAAAGTTTGATTTTAAAAAATTTAATTGCAACTTGCCATGCATGCACGACGAGTTTCAATTAGGATATACTGGTAATCTTTAACTAATTAATTAAATTAAAACACGAAATTTTTTTGAGCTTACCGTGCTTTTACGGCGAGTTAAAAAAATTTAAAAATAATAACAATATAGGGCGAACACAGAGTTTTATTAGTAACCAAAGCAGCGATGCATGGTTTCATGATAGATAAAAGACAAGCATACAAACCAAAAAGAAACATACAAGCAGACCATTCATGTATGTTAAATCCATATTGAGGGAAAAGGATTATTATTATTTCATATATCAAATGCTCACCGTTTACAATGTATTTATAGTAGACCAAATAAGTCTGTTTACAATCTAACCATACTAACAACTGACTAACAACTAGGCTAACTAATTAACCAATTCAACTAATTCATAACACTCCCCCTCAAGTTGGTAGTTTGAAAATATTTCTAACACCTAACTTGCAAATTAAGAAATTATGTTGTTGTGTTCCCAAGGCTTTGGTCATAACATCCGCAAGCTGAAGCCCTGAAGATACATGCTCTGTTTGAAGAACTCCTTCTTGTATCTTGTCTCTCACAAAGTGGCAATCCACTTCTATGTGTTTAGTTCTTTCATGAAACACAGGATTTGCAGCAATTTGTAAGGCAGCTTTGCTATCACAGTAAAGAATCGTTGGCTTTTCTTCTTTCTCACCAAGTTCTTGCAACATTCCTTTCAGCCAAACTATCTCAGCCACTGTCATTGCCATGCTTCTATATTCTGCTTCTGCAGATGAACGAGCAATTGTATTTTGCTTCTTTGATTTCTAGGAAATCAATGATTCTCCAAACTTGATGCAAAAACCAGTGATGAATCTACGGGTCATCAAACAAGAAGCCCAATCTGCATCACAATATGCCTTCAGCTGATGTTCACCATCTGCTCTTAATAAAATTCCTTGCCCTGGTGCCTTCTTGATATATCTCACCACCCTCATTGCAGCTTCTAGATGTGACTTCTTTGACTTCTGCATGAATTGGCTGAGGTGATGAACAGAATACATAATATCTGGTCTCGTGTGAGTCAGATAAATTAATCTTCCAATTAATCTTTGAAACAATTGCTTCTCGGATTCCAGTACCACATCTTCATTACTTTCTTGTAGTTCTGAATCATAATCTGCAGAAGTAAGTTTCAAATGTTGTTCCATAGGTGTTTCAGCTACCTTTGCTTCTCCAAGACCAGTATCTTTGATTAGTTCCAAAGCATATTTCCTTTGGTTTAAGAGGATGCCTTCTGTAGATCGAAGTAACTCAAAACCAAGGAAGAACTTCAAATCACCAAGATCCTTCATCTTGAAATTAGAATGTAGAATAGTTTTAAGCTCTGTGACTAATTCTTCATCATTCCCAGTTATCAAAAGATCATCCACATAAATAAGAAGGATGACTAACTTGGTTCCTTGCTTCTTAGTAAATAAGGAATAATCAAACTTACTTTGCAAGTAACCAGCAAGGATTAAAGCATCTGTTAATTTTTTGTTCCATTGCCTAGATGCTTGTTTTAATCCATACAAAGACTTCTGCAGTCTACATACACGCTTCTCCCCCTGACTGCAGAAACCCTCAGGTAAGGACATGTATACCTCTTCAAGAAGATCACCCTGAAGGAATGCATTGTATACATCCATCTGGAAAAGAGGCCACTGATTCATGGAAGCAAGAGTTAAGACCATGCGCACAGTAACCAGCTTAGCAACTGGGCTAAATGTGTCACTGTAATCCACCCCCTCTTTTTGAGTGTAGCCCTTAGCAACCAAACGAGCCTTATATCTCTCAACAGTACCCGAGGCATTAAGCTTGATCCGATAAACCCACTTGCAGCCAATGGGAACCTTTCCTTGGGGCAGAGGGACTAAAGACCAAGTGTTATTTGACTCCAAAGCCTGAATTTCCTCTTTCATGGCATCAACCCAAAGAGGATCTTTAACGGCTTGAGAATAAGTAGAAGGTTCAATAAGAGAAGAAGAAGAAGAAATAAAAGCTTGAGTAGAAGAAGGCAAATGAGAATAAGAAAGAAAAGAAGAAAGAGAATACTGGCCTGAAGAAGAAAAGGACTGATCAGAAGAAGATTGATAAGAGGCAGTGTAGTCATTGAACCAATGAGGAGATTTGGAAACACGAGAAGACCTTCGAAGAACATTATCTTGAAAAACAGAAGTAGAACTACTAGGAACAACCATAGAAGGACCCAGGTCACTTGATGAAGCTATATCAGAAGATAAATGCTCAGGAACAGAAGAAGGAGGATTAGAAGTAACATTATGAGGAGTAGGTGTAAAACCTATGTTTGATTTTGATATAACTAGATCTTTAAGGATCAAATTGAAGAACTTAAAATTGTTTGTACAAATCCCTTAACAAGTTTTTGAAACCCCAAAGACTTTAAATTAATTTATTAGAACTCAAACTCAAATATTTTCTAAGTGTTCCAAGGCAAAAATAGTGAAAAACGTCAACCAGTATCGATACCCATCAAGGAGTATCGATACCTTTTTTAGCAAAGTTTGCCTCTGTCGGAACAAGTATCGAAACGGCAAACCCTAGTATCGATACTCTATGAAATCAGTATCGATACGGATGAACCAGTATCGATACCATTTTATAATTATTAATTTCAAAGTCGGTTTAAAAATATAACCGTTGAGATTTTTAAACGGTCACTAAACCGGTATCGATACCCCTAACCCTAGTATCGATACCCCATTTGACAGTGAGCTATGTCGAGAAAAAGGTATCGATACAGCCTGTGCTGTTTCGATACCCAGTACCGATACGCCAAGAACGCGTATCGATACCCCTTTATTATTTGTACACAACGGCTATTTTCTTGTGAGACAGGTATCGATACCCCACTATAGAGTATCGATACTCATAGCTGGAAAAGTGCAAGAAAGTGGAGAAAAAGCATCCCAACGGCTATAATCTTAAAATCAACACTCACAACGGTTGGAAATCATCAAGAGGCTATAAAAAGACCCCAAGAAGCTTCAGCAACATATTATTGAACCTCAAGAAGATATCAAAACATCAAATCCAAGCATTTGTGCAAAAATCCTACTTTGTCTAGAAATCCCAATTGTATCCTTCATTTCTATTTTGTTCGATTGGGTTGAGTGCTTGATATTGGGCTATCATTTGTATTGAGAGATACCTTATTAGCCACCAAATTTCTTTGTTCTATTGTGTGAGGATTGGGTTAATTTTTGGGTAGAAAAATTAACCGAAATTGTAAAGGTTGCCTCCTTGTCCTGGGAAAAGGGGACGAACAATTTAGTGGAAATTGTTGGAAATCCTTGGTGAGACTAAGGTAGTGGATGTAGAGTTCGGTTGGTGAACTTGAACCACTCTAAATTCCCGTGTCAATATTTTTAAGTTGCAATTTCCGTTACAACATCGTTAAAATTCCAATTCACCCCCCCTCTTGGTTATTATCATTCGTGTGATCCACTCAACAATTGGCATCAGAGCTTAACTCTTTGAGGATTAACAACCGCAAGAGGAGATCCTTGGAAGAAGTGTGATCATCATCAAAATATCAAGAGATGGCATCAACCTCCGCTCCCGGCATGTACGACTCACAATCCACCACAAAGCCTCCTTTCTTCAATGGTGAGAACTACTCATTTTGGAAAAATAAAATGCGTCTATTTATTAAATCAAGTGACTACCTTGTGTGGGATGTCATTGAGGATGGACCATATATTCCATTGAAGCAAGATGTTGATGGCAAGATGGTGCTTAAAAGAAGAACGGAAATGAGTGAAGAGGAAAGGAAAAAGATCCAAGTAAATGATAAAGCTCTTCACATGCTATTTTGTGCTTTCGGTCCGGACATCTACTCAAAGGTCTCATCAATTGAAAGTGCCAAAGAAGTGTGGGACACTCTTGAAACCACCTATGAAGGCACCAACGATGTCAAAGAAACTAAGATTGGAATTCTCAATCTTAGTTATGAAAATTTCAAGATGGAATTTGATGAGACGGTGTCAAAGATGTTTGATCGATTCTCCACAATTGTGAATGGTCTAAAGGGCTATAGAGAAATTATACCGGAAGACAAGCTTGTCCGAAAGCTACTCTATTCACTTCCCGAATCTTGGGATGGGAAGAGAACCGCTATCATCGAAGCAAAGAATTTAAAAACTCTAAAGCTTGATGAACTTGTAGGTTCTCTCCTTACTCACGAAATCATGAAGCAAGGAAGGGAAGATGAGAAAAAGAAAGAAGAAAAAAGAATGGAGAAGCTTGAAGGGGAGAAAAAGAAGAAAATAGGAATAGCTCTCAAAGCTAAAACTTCCCAACTTGATGAAAGTTCATCTAGTGATGAGGATGAACTTGAAGAATTGGCTATGATAGCCAAACGATTCTCACGCCTTATGAGGTCCAACCGAGGAAGAAGAATCCAAAGGAAAATGGACTTTAAAGGCAAGAACAAAGAAGAAGGAAGGGATCCAATCACTTGCTTCGAGTGCGGACAACCCGGCCACATACGTTCGGAGTGCCCTCAACTCAAGAAGAAGGGCTTTGAGAAGAAGAAAAAGCTCAAAGCTAAGCTTGCTACTTGGAGTGATGAGGAGTCATCGGAGGATGACGAACAAGAAGTGGCGAACCTCTGCCTCATGGCACTTGAGGAAGATTCCTCCTTGGTAACCTCTAACTCATCTACTTTAGATTTTTCATATGAAGAATTAAATGATGCTTATGATGAGTTACAAGAGGTATATGATGAATTAATTGAGAAGTATAGGGAGTCGGTTATTAGGAATAGAAAAACTATTATAGAATTAAAAGAGAAAAATGACTCACTTACTCAAACTAATTCTAAAATAGAGAAAAAGATATTAGGATTAGAAGATGAACTTAAATTCTTTCAAAAAGAAAATATTGATCTTAATAATCTTTTATCTCAAAATAATTGTGAACACCAAAAGGTGTTAAGTGAGCTAAATGAGCTCAAAAAGTCTTTAAAAATTAATGGTAGTGTTAAACATGACATAGGAAAATCCTCTAGAACACACCAATATAAGAAAAAGACTAACTACTACAAACAAGATAACTATCCTAGACATAGAAAAGTTAAGAGAATTAGAAATGTATGGGTTCCTAAGGAACTTGTTAAATCTAATGATATTATTGCTATGTCACCTTGGATTCCTAAGGGAACCAAAGTTTTAGGAACTAACACACATGGACCCAAAATGATTTGGGTACCAAAAACAAAAGTTTAAATATCTTTGTTTGTAGGGAGAGCATTGCTACAAGGCCAAAGCACAAAGTCAAAACTCATGGTACCTTGATAGTGGATGCTCGAGACACATGACCGGAGACAAGAGTCGACTCATGGATCTAAAACCAAAAAGTGGAGGAGTAGTAACATTTGGTGACAACTCCAAAGGCCACATTGAAGGTATTGGCTCCATTGGTAATCACTCTACTACTCTCATTGAAAATGTTTTATATGTCAATGGTCTTAAACATAATTTATTGAGCATAAGTCAATTATGTGATAAAGGTTTTAATGTTATATTTGATAAAACCGGTTGTAAAATTGTAGACATTAAAACTAATAATATTATGCTCATAGGTCATCGCATAGGGAATATATACATGGTGCATCTAGATGACATTCATACATCTCATGCATGCTTAGTTGCTCAAAACGAAAATGATGCATGGTTGTGGCATAGGAAGCTAGGACATGCTAGCACAAGTGTTTTAGAAAAACTAGTCTCTCTAAACCTAGTTAAAGGTTTACCCAAGATAAAATTTTCAAACAATAAAATTTGTGATGCATGCTCAAAGGGTAAACAACATAGATCTTCCTTTAAATCCATTAATGACATTTCTACTAGTAGATGTTTACAACTAATCCATATGGATTTATTTGGGCCAATTAGGACTATGAGCTTGGGTGGCAAATCATATGCTTTTGTATTAGTTGATGATTTTTCTAGATTCACTTGGGTTCTCTTTTTAAGTACTAAGGATGAGGCTTTGGAAAAATTCATCACATTTTCAAAATTAATTCAAAATGATCTTGAACTTAAAATTTCACATATTAGAAGTGATCATGGAACCGAATTTCAAAATTTAGGATTTGAAGATTTTTTAAATGAAAATGGTATTAGCCATAATTTTTCAGCTCCTCGAACTCCTCAACAAAATGGGGTAGTTGAGAGGAAAAATAGAACTTTACAAGAAATGGCTAGAACTATGCTTTGCGAAAATAATTTACCAAAATATTTTTGGGCGGAAGCAACAAACACGGCTTGTTATATTATAAATCGTGTAACCATTAGGCCGATTTTAAAGAAAACACCTTATGAGATTTTAAAATCTAAAAAGCCTAATATTAGCTACTTCCACCCTTTTGGATGTAAATGTTTTGTTTTAAATAATGGAAAAGATAATTTAGGTAAATTTGATGCAAAAAGTGATGAAGCTATTTTTATAGGTTACTCTTTAACCTCTAAAGCCTATCGAGTATTTAACAAAAGAACTTTAGTCGTAGAAGAATCTATTCATGTTGTATTCGATGATAATCCCCTTCCTAGGAAGGATTCTTGTGATGATGATAATGTAGGAATCATAAATACCTTTGATGGAGGTCAAACTTCAAAGAAGGATGAGATTCAACCAAAAGAAGAAGACACGCAAGATCCACCTCTTGAAGCCTTGAAGGACTTGGCTATTGAGGAAAAGGAAGTTAGCTATCCAAGGGAGTTAAACTATGTCAAAGATGGTGAAATCTTGGGTGATCCATCCAAGGGGGTAACCACTCGTTCTTCTCTTAGATTAATGAATCATATTGCATTTATCTCATGCATAGAGCCTAAAAATATCAAAGAAGCTTTAAAAGATGATTTTTGGATTATGGCTATGCAAGAAGAGTTAAATCAATTTGAGAGAAGCAATGTTTGGACATTAGTTGATAGGCCTAGTAATCAATCTACAATAGGAACTAAATGGGTCTTTAGGAACAAACTAGATGAGAGTGGTAACATTGTGAGAAATAAAGCTAGACTTGTAGCACAAGGTTACACTCAAGAGGAGGGAATAGATTTTGATGAAACCTATGCACCCGTAGCTAGAATGGAAGCCATTAGGATGTTGCTTGCATATGCATGTTATCATAATTTCAAGCTTTTTCAAATGGACGTTAAAAGCGCATTTTTAAATGGTTTTATAAATGAAGAAGTGTATGTAGAACAACCACCGGGTTTTGAAGACTCAAAATTTCCAAATCATGTTTTCAAACTTACAAAAGCACTTTATGGTTTAAAACAAGCTCCAAGAGCTTGGTATGAAAGGCTTTCAAATTTTTTGATTGAAAAAGGATTTGAAAAAGGTAAGGTGGACACTACACTCTTTATAAAAATGTATAAAAATGACATTTTAGTAGTTCAAATTTATGTTGATGATATTATATTTGGATCTACTAATGAATGTTATTGTCAAGAGTTTGCTAAGTTAATGCAAGGTGAATTTGAGATGAGCATGATGGGGGAGCTCTCATTCTTTTTGGGACTCCAAATCAAACAAATGAAGGATGGCACCTTCATAAATCAAGCAAAATACATAAAGGATATGCTCAACAAGTTTGGCTTGGAGAACACAAAGCCTCAAGCCACTCCTATGAGCTCATCTACGAAGCTTGACAAAGATGAAGGAGGTAAGTGTGTTGACTCTAAGCTTTATCGTTCTATGATTGGATCGTTGCTTTACCTTACCGCAAGTAGACCGGATATACTGTTTAGTGTTTGCTTGTGTGCTAGGTTTCAAGCTAGTCCTAGAGAGTCTCACCTTATAGCTGTTAAGAGAATCTTTAGATACCTTAGAGACACTCCTTGTTTAGGACTTTGGTATCCTAGAGTCTCAACCTTCAACCTTCATGCTTACTCGGATGCGGATTATGGGGGTTGCAAAATCGATAGGAAAAGTACATCGGGAACTTGTCAATTCTTAGGTAGTATGCTCATATCTTGGTTCTCTAAGAAACAAAATAGTGTAGCTTTATCTACCACCGAAGCCGAGTACATATCCTTAGGAAGTTGTTGTGCTCAAGTTCTTTGGATGAAGCAACAACTCTTAGATTATGGTGTAAAAATAGAAACCATACCCCTTAAATGTGATAATACAAGTGCAATATGTTTAACGAAAAATCCCATCCAACACTCTAGAACCAAACATATAGAAATAAGGCATCATTTCATTAGAGATCATGTCCTTAAGAAAGATGTGGCTATAGAGTATGTAGACACCTTAAATCAATTAGCGGACATTTTCACAAAACCATTAGATAAAGAGCGTTTTTGGTCCCTTAGGAGAGAGTTGGGTCTAACTAGCCTATCTTGACCTTTAGGACCTCTTTTTAGAATTAAATGTGCTTGATTTTGTGAAATAATCATGTTTATGTGTTTAATCTCCCAATTTCTTCCATGCATATAGTTAGGGGGAGTATGTTTCTGTTAAAATATGCTTAGACCTGTTCATTCATCATTTACATACTTTTAAGAGATGTTAAGTTCATGTCTTTGGTTATTTTTAACCAAATAGGCAAAATTCTGGGCATAAGGTATCGATACTGCCCAATGGGTATCGATACTCGTTCTTCATTTAAATCTCCCAGAATTTCTCATCGCTTCACGCGTATCGATACCGCCTCATGCGTATCGATACCCTCTTCAAACGGTCAAAATTGAGAAAAGACAAGTCTATCCCTGTATCGATACCGTCTAATGAGTATCGATACCTCTTTCAACGGTTATATTTGTGGAAAGACAATTCTATCCTTGTATCGATACCGTCTAATGAGTATCGATACCTCCTTAAACGGTCAAATTTGAGGAAAGACAATTCTATCCCCGTATCGATACCCCCTGAGGAGTATCGATACCCTTTCGCGCTGATGGCATTAAATAGGCTTTTAATGAGATCTAGTTTTACCAAAATTAAAACTCTCTTATATCCTATTAACCCTAAACGTTTTTGGCTATATAAAGGCCTCCTCTCCTTCATATTCTTCACCAAAAATTCAAAAGAAACCCTTGAATCAAAGCTTTTGCTCTCTCTCAAAATTCTCTCTTCAAAAGTTTCTATTATCTATGGCACCAAAAGAGCATTCAAGGAAACGTCAAAGAGTTCTTCTTGCCGGAGACTCTTCAACTCCCGGATCGGTTGCTCGTCCGGATTATGCTACTATCTACAACCAATCCTTTGAAGATTCCGAGGGCCTTCCTTATTTCCGCCAATTCGAAAATTACAAAATTCGTGCGGAGAGAATCGTATCCATCCCCTTCCTCGACTCCGAGCGCTTCAAGTTTGAATATCTTCCGCTTCTTCGTCTTTGGAACTTCATGCATTTTCTCACTATTCCGGGTATTTACTATCGGCTTTTGGTTTTGATTTTCTTCTCTAATGCTAAATGCATTTATCGTAATGGAGAAGTCGTTGCCATTCGATCGTATCTTATGGGGAAACAAATAGTTCTTGATGTCAAGTCTATTTGTGAAGTTTTTAAATTGGAGGATGAAGGTGAAGATAATGAGAATGCCTTAGGGCATGTTCTTAGCGGTTCCGTAACCGTCCTCAATGCTCATGATCGAATCCTACATTTGATGGTATCATGGTGGCTTCGTCCCTCCGGAGGCAAATATTCCACCATCCGTCTATTGGATGATTTTTGGATTCGAAGTTTCCGACAACGAAAACGCCCAAATCTTGCTCGCATCATGTTCAATGAGATTGCTTATCATGTTCAACAACGTGAAACTCCTCTCATTACATCCTTTATCTACGGTACGGCCTTAAGCTATTACTTTGTTCAAAAGGATATTGATTGTTCGTTTGATCTTGCTTCTACTCTTACCGATCCTATCGACGAACATTCTCTTGCTCGAAGCAAATTTCATTATTTTAATGGAAATTGGCTACGTCTTACCGAGCTTCCACCCGAGGCCGCCGCCGCCTTAGAACAACAAGCTCCTCAAGCTCCTCAAGCTCCTCAAGTCCCACAACCCAATATGGATAATCTCATGACATATCTCAATGAACAATTCACCGGGTTGAATACTCGTCTTACCTCTATGGAAACTACATTTGATACGAGGATGACGGGTATGGAGAATCGCCTTACATCCCTCGAAAGCAAGCAAAATTCCTCGAATATTTCCATTGCCGCTTTCCACGATGAATGGCGTAATAGCATGAGGAACAATGACCCTTTAGGAGATGAAGATGACGATGATGAAGACGATGAAGATAATGCCTAGACTTCTATCTTTGCATATCATATCATATCATTTAGGATTTTTTTTTTTTTTTGCACCTATGTTTTATGTTCTTAGGATTAAGATTATTACCTATGCTTTGATTTTTTAGGATTTAGGTTTGCTTATGTTTTGGATTTCTCGTTTTATGATATAATAAGATTATGTTGCTTATCTTTATACTCTTGATATTTGATGCACATTATGCTCTCACAATTCTTTTTGATCTAACAAAAAGGGGGAGAAGATATAGCTCACAAACAAACTTTCAAAATTTTTTTTGGTTTTATCAAACTTACATCAAGGGGGAGTTAAGAATTTTGATTTTGAGAAATTTCTTTGGTCTTAACTAAATTGAAATATCAAGCTTATATTAAGGGGGAGTTAATTTTCAAAAGTTGTCAAAAATTTTAAGTTTTGTTATATCAAAAAGGGGGAGATTGTAAAACCTATGTTTGATTTTGATATAACTAGATCTTTAAGGATCAAATTGAAGAACTTAAAATTGTTTGTACAAATCCCTTAACAAGTTTTTGAAACCCCAAAGACTTTAAATTAATTTATTAGAACTCAAACTCAAATATTTTCTAAGTGTTCCAAGGCAAAAATAGTGAAAAACGTCAACCAGTATCGATACCCATCAAGGAGTATCGATACCTTTTTTAGCAAAGTTTGCCTCTGTCGGAACAAGTATCGAAACGGCAAACCCTAGTATCGATACTCTATGAAATCAGTATCGATACGGATGAACCAGTATCGATACCATTTTATAATTATTAATTTCAAAGTCGGTTTAAAAATATAACCGTTGAGATTTTTAAACGGTCACTAAACCGGTATCGATACCCCTAACCCTAGTATCGATACCCCATTTGACAGTGAGCTATGTCGAGAAAAAGGTATCGATACAGCCTGTGCTGTTTCGATACCCAGTACCGATACGCCAAGAACGCGTATCGATACCCCTTTATTATTTGTACACAACGGCTATTTTCTTGTGAGACAGGTATCGATACCCCACTATAGAGTATCGATACTCATAGCTGGAAAAGTGCAAGAAAGTGGAGAAAAAGCATCCCAACGGCTATAATCTTAAAATCAACACTCACAACGGTTGGAAATCATCAAGAGGCTATAAAAAGACCCCAAGAAGCTTCAGCAACATATTATTGAACCTCAAGAAGATATCAAAACATCAAATCCAAGCATTTGTGCAAAAATCCTACTTTGTCTAGAAATCCCAATTGTATCCTTCATTTCTATTTTGTTCGATTGGGTTGAGTGCTTGATATTGGGCTATCATTTGTATTGAGAGATACCTTATTAGCCACCAAATTTCTTTGTTCTATTGTGTGAGGATTGGGTTAATTTTTGGGTAGAAAAATTAACCGAAATTGTAAAGGTTGCCTCCTTGTCCTGGGAAAAGGGGACGAACAATTTAGTGGAAATTGTTGGAAATCCTTGGTGAGACTAAGGTAGTGGATGTAGAGTTCGGTTGGTGAACTTGAACCACTCTAAATTCCCGTGTCAATATTTTTAAGTTGCAATTTCCGTTACAACATCGTTAAAATTCCAATTCACCCCCCCTCTTGGTTATTATCATTCGTGTGATCCACTCAACAGTAGGATCATGAAAAGAATCATCACAAGTAGTAGGAGCAGGAGAAGTATGATCAGCAGGAGGAGATAAATGTAAAAAATCATGATCAGAAACAAAAGGCTGATTAGGAAAAAAAGAACTAGAAGAAGTAAAAGAAGAATGAAAGGGGAAGATGTGTTCAAAAAACTGAACATCCCTATTGACAAAGAAGGATTTAGTGAGAAGATTAAAAAGCAGATAGCCCTTTTGAGTAGGAGAATACCCCATAAAAACAGATGGGATAGCTTTAGGGGAAAATTTATCATTGTAATTAGGTTGAGAAGCATAGCATAAGCAACCAAAAATCCTCAAATGATTAAAAGTAGGTGGTTTGTGATGAAGAAGCTCAAAAGGAGATTTCCAAAGAAGAATGGAAGAAGGAAGACGATTGATAAGGTAGCATGCTGTCAGAACACACTCACCCCAAAACTTAACAGGAACATTAGAGTGAAATCTAAGAGCCCGGGCAACTTCTAATAAGTGTCGGTGTTTTCTTTCAGCCACCCCATTTTGTTGGGGTGAATGAACACAAGAAGATTGGTGAATGATACCTAAAGATTGAAAAAGAGCAGAACACTCAGAATTGAAGAACTCTGAGCCATTGTCACTACGAATGATTTTAACAGAAGCAGCAAATTGATTTTTAACTAAGAGTAAGAAGGTTTTAATCTTAAGAGGAGCATCAGATTTAAGCTTCATCAAGAAAACCCAAGTCATACGCGTGTTGTCATCAACTATAGTAAGAAAAAACCTATAACCACTATGGGTAAAAACTCTATAGGGACCCCATAAGTCTAAGTGTAACAAATGAAAAGGAGTATCTGACCTAGAATGACTAACAAGAAAAGGTAACCTACACTGTTTTGCTAAAGGACAAACATGACAATCATGAATAACAGAACTATCAAGAGAAAATTCAGAAAATAAAGGCAGTTTATGTAAAGTAGTAGAAGAAGCATGACCCAATCGGGCATGCCAAATACGAGTTTTATTAACAACTGAAACATTACAGTGAGACTTATCAAAAAAAGAAGAAGAAACAGAACTCAAACCAGACTTGGATTCAAAGACATACAGATCTCCTGACTTCCTACCAATCCCCTTCATCACACCAGTGGAGAGATCCTGAAAGATGCAAAAGTCAGGATAAAAAATAATGGCACAATGAAGCTCAACAGATAACTTTGAAACAGAAAGAAGATTATGCGTGAAATGAGGAACAAACAAAACATTGTGAAGAGTATGATTAGAATTAAAAACATACGAGCCAGTATGAGAAACAGGGGCAGTTTTACCATTCGGTAGATGAACCAATCGAGAAGATGCACAGGAAATAGGGTTTACCAGACAATGAAGATCAAATACCATATGGTCAGTTGCCCCGGTGTCCAAAATCCAGGTGATGGAATCAGAAGCAGGTAATCTTCCAGAAACAATACCTGCAAAATTGGCAAAGGGCTCGGATGAAGGAGAATCTTTGCGCAGAAGGCCAAGAATCTGATTGTACTGATCGGAAGTAAGAACCGGAGCAGAAGAAAGAACGGCAGAAGCAGAGGACTCCGGAGAGATCATAGAAGGAGCCGAAACAGAGTCACCATCGATTGTGAGAGCTGCCTGTGGACCACGACGTTTGGTGAATTTGAAGTCCGGAGGAAACCCAATCAATCTATAGCATTGATCACGCTTGTGACCCTTGAGTTTGCAAAAATCACACACACCAGAAAAACGAGGGCCACCAGAACCGGAACGACGAGCACTAGAGGAGTAAAGAGCAACAGATTCAGAAAGAGGGGAAATACCAGAAAAATACGAACGTTGAGCCTCTTCTTGAACAATGAGAGAATAGGCTTGATTAACCAAGGGAAGAGGCTTCATAATAAGGATTTGACTGCGAAGAGCGGAGTAAGATTCGTTGAGCCCCATGAGGAATTGGAAGAGACGTTGCTGAGCAAGATGGTCAAGGCTTTGTTGAGAAGCTGAACAGGTGCAAGAAGAAACAGGGACCAAAGCGGCGTACTCATCCCAGAGCAGTTTCAGACGGGTATAATACTCAGAAATGGATGATTCACCTTGAGTCAGAACGACAATCTCACGATGTAAAACGAAGATGCGCGAACCATCAACCTTACTGAACCTTTCTTTGAGATCCTTCCAAGCATCGACGGCCGCGGAGGTAAACACCAGACCATCAGAGAGATCCGGAGAGACGGTGTTAAGAATCCAAGATAACACGATCGCATTGCAGCGATCCCACTGGGCACGAAGTGACTCAGCATAGCTCTCACGTTTGCAGCTCCCATCAATGAAACCCAATTTGTTTTTGGCTAAGAGGGCAATACGCATCGAGCGGCTCCATAAACTGTAATTGACGACACCGGTGAGCTGATGAGATACGAGCAAGCTCCCCGGCGTATCGGAGGGATGCAAGCTCACCGTTTACAATGTATTTATACAAGACCAAATAAGTCTGTTTACAATCTAACCATACTAACAACTGACTAACAACTAGGCTAACTAATTAACCAATTCAACTAATTCATAACAATGTAGTAGGCTAGAGTTGGTCCGATTTATTCAACATTCATAGATAGTCTCATATTCTTGTTGGAACTAAGACCCCTTATGCACACAATCCTAAAACACCTGTTAACGTAGTACAGTGGCCGCTGCAACATGGTGAAGGACTAAGAGCGAGGCAGGGAGCACCGCTGGGTGCGCAGTCTCCATTTGATTTCTTAATGTTGTAGTCGGCGATGATAGAGAAGAGCATATCTTCATGACGAGCAGCCGTAACAGTTGGAGCCACGGTCACCAGAAGTAGCACTGCCGTTGCAACCAAAAGTAAAGCAAATTTCTTGCCTTCCATTTCTTGCAGCAACTAATTAGGTTGGAAGTGTAGAGTATAAGGTATGGATGATTCTATGTTCTCACTCAATACTCCTTTATATAGTCAAGTTGATGGGTCTAGATTGATTAAAATATAATGTGGTTTCGTATAAAATATGTTCCTTATAGGTTGTTGAGACTTGATCATATATATATATATATATATAGGTTGTTGAAAGTTCTGAAGCAGGCTAGTGTCGAGAGAGGTGCAAGACCAAGGCCGTCTTTGGGCCAGGGCAATAAGGTCGATGGCTTAGAGCCCCGCCTTGTTTATGGGTACACTCAAATATATTAGCTGAAGAATTAAGGCGAGTTTAAAGAATTTTAAAGGTTCACTACAATAATTATATATATATATTATATTGTTGATTTCAAAGTTTCAAGGTTGGAAATTGAAATAAAATTGGTTGCATGGGGTTCACATTATTATTATTATTTAATGTCATGTATTGTACCGTTAGTTTTTATTTCTGCACAAAAAAAAAGGTACCGCTAGTTTGTAATTAGTATAGGTTTTAGTAGGTTTTAAGGTAACATTAAGGTTTTAATAATAGTTTAGTTTTTTATTTTAAATAAGAAGAAAATTTTTAAATAGACCTATAAATAATCCTTGTATTGTTCTTGTTCTTCACATCTCATTTTTCTTGTCATTTCAAGCCATCTATCGTCAGTTGACTGATAGTTTTTATCCGTAGAGGGGTCATTTTTACCCAAATAAAACGTTGAATGTTAAATTGCCAAAAAAAGAATAGTAAACTGCTCAAATGGTCACTCAACTATGAGATTAGTCTCGATTTAATTATTATACTTTTAATTATAGTAATATGACCATTTAACTATGTGAGTAATCTCAATGTAATCTTATATCATTAAAATTTAATGGAGAGAGTGGAGTAACATATAATAAAATCTATACTCATCTCCATCTAATTAAATGTAAAGTGAGATGGGTCTCCTGAAACCTGTATACTGACACCTCTGTGCATGGCGAGAGTGTTTGTGAAATCGACGTTGTTGAGAGTTCCGAAATTGGTCAATTAAAAATTGGCAACAGTGCTGGGTGTGAGGTGTCAATTAGATTAAAATACGGCAATTGCCCATTTCATGCAAGAAACGATGGAATTTAATGCATTGATCTGACTCTAAATCTTAATTTAAAACTTCAAACTTATTTTTTTCGAACATAAATAAGAACATTAAAAAAAGCCGAGAATTTCTATTTGGATTAACTCGCCCCTAATGCATGCTTGTCAAGTAAGAAAAAAAATCAGTGGCAAAACTTGAAGTAAGAATTTGAGGAGGGCAACTTAAACTTTTAAAAACTTAAAGTATTATATTAAAATTTTCATATATTTTTAGGGTTTAAATAATTTTTTTAATAATTTTGAGATATTTAATAAGAACTTTTAAAATTTGTTAGATGAGATTTAATTAAAAATATTCAAGTTTTTTAAGTTTAATATGAATTTTTAAAAATCTTGAGGGGACCAAATTAATATTTTAAAAAAATTTAGGGGCCAAATTTCAATTTCTCAAAATTTTGGGGCATGTCAATCCATAATCCCCACTGAGATACTCCCTTGGAAAAAAACAAGAGTAAACTACTCAGTTGACCACTGAACTATTTGTGCATACCTATTTTGACCATCAAACTAGGCAACTTGTTAATTAGACTACCAAACTTTTAAATTGGTCCTATTTTTACTACCGCCATTAAAAAACTATCGAAAGGGTGATGGAGGGGTGACATGCAGAGTGAAGAAGAAGGTGTTAATTTTCATCCTTATTTTACAGGTTACGAATTAAATAAACATGTTGATAGAATTTTTCGTAGAAGTGGCTCTAGCTCGGTAGTTTGAGTGTGGTAATTTAACCCAAATGTTATGGGTTTGATCCCCCTTGGGTGCAAACCTTTATTTTATCTATTTCCCTTTAATCTCATGGCGACACGTGTTACCTTGTAATTGGAGTGAAATATTAAATTAAATAAATTAAAATTAATAGTAAAATCATCTAATTAGATGGTGACATGTGTCATCATCGTATTGGAGCCTTAAAATTTTGAATTAAATGAAAATTATGACCAAATTGATATAATAGGTAAATAAAAAATATCAAATGTGTAATTTTACAAATTTTCGTCAACTGTCATGTCAC
This sequence comes from Hibiscus trionum, assembly GCA_030270665.1. NCBI lineage: Eukaryota > Viridiplantae > Streptophyta > Magnoliopsida > Malvales > Malvaceae > Hibiscus > Hibiscus trionum. The sequence continues at coordinate 76,643,643 of BSYR01000003.1, read as the reverse complement.
CTCTTCGTTATTTTTTAACGACGATGGTCAAAATATGACCAATTTAAAAATTTGGTGGTCTAATTGATGAATTACCTAGTTCGATGTCAAAATAGGTACGCCCAAATAGTTCGGTGGTCACCTGAGTAATATACCCACAAAAAAACAAAGGTCGACCCTGGCTTGTTATAGAAAGCTAAAAAAACCAGACCCAAAATAAAAGTTTGTTGAAGTTTATAGGTTTATGTAATAAAAGTATAAAACTGTCATTAAGATTTAGAATTTGAAAATATTAAATATATGTGATCTAATTTAATTAAGTAATTATTTCATCAATATAATTATGTGTTATCGAATAGAAAAAAGGTCTTAAACTTTTATTCATCAAGATAAATTGTTTTAATAAAAATATAATTAGATATTTTATTAGAAATTAAAACAAAATTACTAAAATTAATAGTAAATTGATAACTAATATCGAGATATATTTTTTTTTGGATAAGTGTTGAAATTTTATTTATCCAAGATAAGAAAAAACCAATACAGTATACTTATGCATGCTCCTTAGGCAACATCCCATAGGGAATTCCCTAAGCAGCACAAAGGTCTCTATTTACAGTATCTATCCGAATAGTCCTATTCTGAATTCTAATACAAAGAGTTTCTTTTATACAATCTATCAAAGCATCAAACTCTTTACTTACACCTTGAAATCGTCGTTTGTTTCTTTCCTCCTATATGTAATATATGTACGAGCACCAAGCAACTTTAAGAACATAAACGAGCATGAATTTGCCCTTCATACGAGTACACATACAACTCAATTCCCCCTCCTAATCGTGCATCTCTCTGCGCAGTCCACATCTTGCAAGAACAGTGGACTAGATCTTCTTAGAGTATGAACAATCAACAAACAAATGGTTTCTGGATTCACAAGCATCCCTACATAGCACACATTGATCACATTGCTCTGCAGGGACTATATCCATGTGCTTCAACCTGTCCAATGTTGACAATCTGTCCAAAATGGTTATCCAAGCCCTTATCGCATGCTTTGGGACATGTCCCCCAAACCACACTAGTCTATGCCAAGCCACCTTAGGGCTATCCTCACGAACCACATCCCAAAACTGTCCTTGCTTTTACAACACCCGCATTCATCGAGTCCAACAAGATGGGTCTGAGCTTGAGCATTTTCCGCAAACACCAGCTATGTTGTGGTTTACTTACAGTAGAGCACAAATCATTTCCTTTAAAAATATATGCACGAACCCAAGCAACCCATAGGGAACCTTCATCAGCAAGCATGTCTTTCAATAACAGGGTAATACAGGCTTTTTTCCATCCTTGTAGGTCCTTTATCCCCAGGCCACCTTCACTCCTAGGCTTACAAATAGCTTTCCAACTTACTCTTGCTCCTCCAGCAGCCACATCCTTACCTTTTCAAAAGAAACGCATGCATAATCTCTCGAGCTTTTGAATAACACTCTTTGGAAGTAAAACTTGTCTGCACTAGTAATTGGCCACACTAAAAATGACATTGCGAATGAGTTGTAATCTCCCAGCAAAACTCAGCAATCTGGAGGACCAATGTCCAAGTCTTGCCTTGATCCCTTCAGGAAGGCTAGCACAGTCTTTGTCCGATAGCTTCCGAGTAACTAGAGGTATGCCCAGATACCTCACTGGTAGATGGCCTATCTTGAATCATGTTACCATCCCCATTTCATTCTGTTGGTCACTAGTAACTCTTGCAGCAAAGAGCTCTAACTTGGCAGCATTCAATCGAAGTCCAAAAAAATCATAAAACTTTTCCAGCACACACTGAATTCCAATCAAAGAATCTAATTTCCCCTTGCAGAAAATTAAAAAGTCGTCAGCAAAACAAAGATGAGTGATCCTCACTTTCTTACATTTAGGATGGTATTGAAAAAAATTATTTGCAGCAGCTAAATCAAGCATATGAGAGAGCACGTTCATAACAAGAACAAAGAGGTAAGGAGACAAAGGATCCCCTTGCCTCACACCTCTCCTTCCTTTAAAGAAGCCAACCAAACTACCATTCAGATTAATAGAAAATCTGCTGCCAGAGTACCAAGCTCTAATCCAACCTCTAAAATGCTCATGCAAGTTCACAGCTTCTAAAATCTTGTCAAAAAAATCCCATCTTAAAGAGTCAAAGGCCTTCTAAAGGTCCACCTTAAGGGCACATTTAGGAGATATTAGGGCTCTTCCATAACTTTTTACAAGCTCTTGTGCTAATAAGGTATTGTCAGTAATGCTCATACCTTTAATAAAAGCAGACTGATTTTTAGTAATAAGATGTGGCAAGACAACAGTCAATCTCCCAACAAGGATTTTAGTAATAGCTTTGTAAGTGACAGAACATCACGAGATAGGTCTGAATTCTTTTTCTTTGCATGCATTTGGGGTTTTGGGAACCAAAGTAATTGCAGTAGCATTAAAAGCAGGCAACAATTTTGAAGTTGCAAAGAAATACCTCACTGCTGCAATGCAATCATCCCCAACGATATTCCAGGCCACCTTAAAGAATCAAGGTGTGAACCCATCAGGGCCAGAGGCCTTGTCCTTCCCCTGCGTGAAGATTGCATTCTTTATTTCATCATCTGTGATGTCTCTGATCAAGATTCCCTGCTCCTCATCCGGCACAGTTACCTGCAGGATTTCTTTTAAATCCGCAACACTACAACCACTAACCTCCAGATCAACTCTACCAATTTGCCCTGTAAAAAACTGGACAAATTCTTCAGCAATGCTGTCAAAAGAATCAAGCTTGTTACCCATTTCATCATGCAAGAAACTTATAGTACTTTTTTTCCTTTTCACAGCAACCATACTATGAAAAAATTTAGTCCCTTGATCACCATCATTAAGCCATCTAACTTTTTCTTTCTGCTGATAGAACTGAGATTCAGCTTTCTCAAGATTCAGCAACTCTTCCTGGGCTAACTTCTCAGCTACAACATTTACTTGCTGCACATGTAATCTCAGATTTAATTGTTGCAGACTTTCCAACTGCTTTCTCTTCTCATGAACCTTGTTCGAAATATCAGGAAAATGAGCTTGGTTTAAAGTCTTCAGACAAGCCTTAAGACGTTTGAGCTTGGCAAACAAGGCCTGCAAAGGATTACCCTCCACTGGTTCTTTCCAAGAATGACCAACAATCCTTCCAAAGTCAGGGTGCTCAGACCAGAAATTGAAAAATTTAAAAGGCTTAGGTCTCTGCACTGTGTCCCCTACATTCATACTAACCACTGCTGGACAATGGTCTGAAATCCCAGGAACCTGAAACTCAACTCCAGATAGAGGAACCTCAATACACCAACAAGGGTTAATCATAACCCTATCAAGTTTCCTTGCCAAAAACCCCTCTTCACGCTTATTTGACCAGGTAAAATCAGCACCAGTATAAGGGTGATCAATTAATCCTACATCACTAATACAATTTTAAAAATCTGCCATGTCTGATGAACAATGAGGTCCCAGAATGTCAAAATCAGAACTCTCCTCGGCCCTTAGGGTAATGTTAAAATCTCCACCCACAATCCAAGGCTGGTCCCCAACAAGAGATGCAACTTGTTTAATTTGCTCCCACATGTTACGTCTCTGCACTCCTCCATTACTTCCATACACAGCTGAAAGAATGACAAGCCTTCCTTCAATGTGCCCTTTCACAGTCACCATTTGATCATCAGTTTGCAAGAGAGTAAAATCAGACCCCTTTTGCATAAAATCCAAATTCTCCCTAAATCAGCATACTGATAGTTGTTAAAACAAACCCAGTCATTAGAGTATTTGGCAAACATTCCACTGAAATTTCTTGCACGAACTCTCGTTTCATTCAAGCAAATCACAATGGTACTTAACTTGTCCAGATGCTGGAAAACATTTCTCTGTTTATGGGCATTATTGAAGCCTGTAACATTCCAAAATACTGTAGTCATCAGATTGCTTTGTGAGTCCCTCCCTGTGACCCCCTATACTTGAGCTTATCCACCTTCTTAGCTTTCATCTCATGCAAGAGATTAGCAACTCCTAGAGAGGCAATTCTTGGCTTCCTAGGGTTCCTCATCATTCGATATATCAGTCAGAATCTCAAATTTGTTCCTAGAGCCACAAAGCACACTTTTATTCTTAGTCTTTACACGCACATGGCTTACCAGGGGTGGGAATTCATCAGTTGTTAGCGTCACACCCCCAACAATTACTTTAGTCATAGTGTCACAAGGAGCCTCATCACCAATGGCTAACTCAACATTAACAGTGAGATCATCAGTGGCCTTAGCCGAAGCTAGCTCAACACTGATTTTCTCAGAGTTAATGACCTCAGCCATAGGAGATAGCTCAGCACTTGACCCTTCTTTTACCTCTACTGCATTCATTAAATCCTCATTATTAGTAGCTAGTTCAACAAACTGAACTGTGTCAGTGGTAGACATTGCAGGGGTAACAGATGCAGCCCCTTATTTAACTCTCCACTCAGTAGCTGACTTCCTCACAGTATCAACAGTTTCACCTTTGGTTTGCAGACCAATGCCCTTACCATCTTCCTTAACTGTGCAGGCAGAATTGGAGTGGCCAAATACATGACAATTAAAAAAGCAAACAGGCATCCATGGAAATTTCACCCTTACATAGACTAAAATTTTGTCCGGAAGCATAACAGGTATTGTTCGTGGGAGCTTTGATCTAGCAGTAACCTCAACACATACTTTGGCGAACTCCAATCTCTCTCGTGCAGCAGTTACAGTGTCCATATACAATGGCACACCTAACGCACTCGCATTGTAGCTTAAGCCTCGCCGGGAAAAAAGTTCCAAAGGAACGTTATAGAGTTTAACCCAAATTGGCATTCGCGAAAGGTCAAAATTCAGGCGTTTTAGGTTAGGTTCCCATTTCCTAAGCACTAGAAGTTTATGTTGAACATGCCATGGTTCATTTTCAAGGACCCAGTCTCGCGCCGCAACATTAGCAAACGAAAACACATAGAGGTTGGATCCAGCAAGACTTACCTTAGTTAGGGCAGATTTTCCCCAAATCGATTCCACCATTGTCTTCATCGCATTAAAATTTGGGGCCGGACCAATGAATTGGCCAACAAGAGAGTGTTTCCAATCGGCAATCCCTTCCTCATAAAGCTCAGGAGGTGGAGCAATGGTGATCGAATCGTCAGTTTGCATCGGAGGGAAGTATTCCAGCGTTTGCTCATTTCCTCCACCAAAAAGAAATTTTCTCCAATCCACCGTAGCCATTCCAAATCAGCTATAGCAAACAAGATCAGACGAAAGCATGTAGAAGACGCTCTGAATCAGCAGCTAATTGAGCCAGAAACGATCCAAAACGTGAAAAGAGACGGAGGTTCTCGCAGGCGGTTAGACCCGCTAACGTGCACCTGAAGAGAGAACTCTCATTCTAGCGTCACTAAATGTTTTAAGAGTTTTCCATGTACTGCAAATATAATTATAAACACTTTTATGCGGTTAAAATCACATGTACTGCAAATATGCAAATTAACTTTTTGAATTCTCCATTTTTTTGAAAATTAAAATTAAATATTTTAAGAGTAAATTACTTAGCAAGTCACTAATTGTTTTTAGAGTTTTCATTCATCTAGTATTTAAACTTCTTGAAACATACTAATTTTTTTAGGTATCCATAAAAACAACGAGTTACTCGTGAACTTATTGAGTCGAGTGTTGACCGAATCGAACTCGAACTGTTTGCGAGCTGCTCAACCCAATTAACACCAGAGTACAAGATTATATCCAAAGACTATCCCACCTCTAACGATGAGATTAATTTTTGTCATCATCCCAACTTTACCACCTTTTGAAATCCATCTCCATCTCATTGAAATTTGAAAGTGAAGTGAAATAGTTTCCGCGAAACCTGCCCACTGACATCCCTGTGCACGGTGAGAGTGTGTGTAAAAACGAGGTTGCTGAGAGTTCCGAAATAGGGTAGCTGTCGAGAGGGGTGCAACCCACTATGTTCACATTTCATGCAAGAAATATATGGAATTTTAACATATTCTAAAGAGAAAACCCAAAGCAATGTGCACAGAAAGACATATGCCACTGCAACATTGAGCAGGAGCATTAATGAGGCAGGCAGCACCCGAGGGTGAGCAGATTCCATGCATTGTTGAGGCATCAAAAATAGTACTAAAAGATTTGATGTCTTACTTAGCTAGCTGCTGGGAGTGCGGGTTCAGCCATGGTTACTAAGGTCGAACCTACCTGGATTTAGAAAGCTAACAAATAATCAAACCCAAAATACTATTCAAACTAACATGCTTGTTTTTGTCGCCATTTGCACTCTCATGGGTTCAACCATGGTTGCTAAGGCACCAGCTCCAAGCCTCACCTCAAGACATTATCAATTCTAATATTTCTTTTTCCTTTTCCTCTTCTGAATTAGGGTTATTAGTTCAAATTAATTCAGGGAGCCAGACAGAGACCCTCACTTTCTTTTTTTGATACTCCATTTGCTTCATTAAAATTGTCTATTTTGTGTTTTTAAAATTATCACATTAAAAAATTCAATAACTTTTAGTAAACACATTTTCATTTATACCCTTTTTTTTACTTTCCAAGAAAATAAAATTTTGCTTTTTAAGAATGAAATTGTCGTTTCAATTATTTTACAATACATTTCTTACACAATTTCTCCCCCTAAAACTACGTGTAACGTCAATAAGAGACAATTTTAAGGGACGGAGGGAGTATTAGTTTGGATTTCCCCAAAATGAATCAAAACTCCACACATTGTGTTTATCGTCATTGTGTCAAGCTGCGATTGAATCATCGTCCGTCGCCATTTTGGACATCAAAATAACGCTCTTCTTTCGCTTTGTCGACCTAGATTTGTGAAAATGTTTTTCAAAATTCACTTAATTCATGAAAAGTGATTATCCTAAAGACTTTGTACTAAATTATAGTTTAAAAGATTCGTTAAAGGTTAATTTTCCTGAAGTTTAAGATTTTAGGGATTAAATTGATACAAAATTAGAATGATGAGAGTTAATTTTGTAAAATTAGGAGTGAATTAAAGTAAAATGTAAAAGTAGAGGGACTATTTATGCAATTTACACAAAGTTTTACAATTCGGACATACTAATGTATAGCAATATAACAATATAGGGAAAACCCATAGTTTTATTAGTAACAAAAGCAAGAAGCAGCGACGCATGATTTCGTGAAAGAAAAAAAAGAAAAGAAACAAAGAAGCAGTAGCCAGTAGCAGAGCATTGATTCAGTATTTATTAAAAGTTTCATATTCTTGTTGGAACTAAGACCCCTTATGCACACAGCACACTTTCCCATAGTAAAACGTTCACGAATACATTCGCTACTGCAACAATCAATAGGAAAATCAACGAAGCAGTAACCACCCGAGGGTACGCAGTCTTCATTTCGTTTCCTAATGTTGTCGTCGGTGATGATAGAGAAGAGCATATCTTCATGGCTAGTGTCGATAGAAGTACAAGAAAACGAGATGGATTTTAACAACAATCAGTTTTTATTTCATGCAAGAGTGGTAGGTGTCAATCAGATTGAAGGACAACAATGGTTCATTTCATGGGGTAAAGACCAAAATAGCAACCCTACATTCTAATATTACCAAATTAGCACCTAAAATTCTATATTTCCTAGACTAGCAGTGATTTCGCAGTCGAATAAAATATTATTTTTTCAAAAACAATTTAAACTCTCAATAGAAGCACAACAAGTCCGAATAAAATATTATGTTATAACTTAATTAATCGCATTAACGAGTGATTAACAAATTCTAAGTGGAACTCACCGTGCATGCTAGACGAGTACCACTTAAATATTTTACGAACCTAGATAAAACAAAACTATTAAGAACCCAACAATTAAGAACTCACTTTGCATCTTAAATATAGCGAAGAACAAAAAATAAAAAAAGTTGAAATATAAGGAACCAACTTTGATATTTCACACCATAAATTGCAAAAATGAATGATAACATTAACTTATATATATAGGCTTAGCTAGAGTGTAAGCCTTTGTTCTCCTATCATTGTGGGATTCTTGAAGCTAAAATATAGTAGCAAACTCTTTCGTTCTAAGAATCTCATATTGATAAGAAACAAAAGGCTTACACTCTAGCTAGGCCTATGTATAACTAATGGCAACATCTATTTTTGTAAATGATGAAACTAAATATCAAAGTTGATTCTCAATAGTTTAATTTTTTTTCGTTCTTCAATACATTAAATATGTGAAGTGGGTTTTTAATATATTTTTTTCATTTTCGTCTTTTAATAAAATGGTTTAATTTTAAAAAATTTAATTGCAACTTGCCATGCATGCGCGGCGAGTTTCAATTAGGATATACTAATTAATAATCTTTTAACTAATTAATTAAATTAAAACACGATTTTTTTTGAACTTACCGTACTTTTACGGCGAGTTAAAAAAATTTAAAAATAATAACAATATAGGGCGAACACATAGTTTTATTAGTAACCAAAGCAGCTATGCATGGTTTCATGATGGATAAAAGACAAGCATACAAACCAAAAAGAAACATTGAAGCAGACCATTCATGTAGTAGACTAGAGTTGGTCCGATTTATTAAACATTCATAGATAGTCTCATATTCTTGTTGGAACTAAGACCACTTATATACACAGTCCAAAACCAGCTGCTGCTATCATAGCACAGTGGGAGCCGCTGCAACATCTGGAACTATAAGGGGTGCAGGGAGTACCGATGGGTGAGCAGTCTCCATTTGATTTCTTAATGTTGTAGTCGGCGATGATAGAGAAGAGCATATCTTCATGACGAGCAGCCGTAACAGTTGGAGCCACGGTCACCAGAATTAGCACTGCCGTTGCAACCAAAAGTAAAGCAAATTTCTTGCCTTCCATTTCTTGCAGCAACTAATTAGGTTGGAAGTGTAGAGTATAAGGTATGGATGATTCTATGTTCTCACTCAATACTCCTTTATATAGTCAAGTTGATGGTTCTAGATTGATTAAAATATAATGTGGTTTCGTATAAAATATGTTCCTTATAGGTTGTTGAGATTTGATAAAAATATATATATATATATATATATATATATATATATATATATATATATATATATAGAGGTTGTTGAGAGTTCCGACTTCCGACAATGAACAGGCTGTTCACATTAGAATTGATTGAATCGAGATAGTGGGAGGTGTCAATTAGATTTAAAAACAACAGATTTTCAATTAATGCAAGTACCATCGATGAAAAGATCGATTTTAATATATTAGCTTTGTCAAACCTATGCATTAGGGGCATATGTTAAAGTGTACTTAATAACATTAATTAAGTAAATGATTTTAATATATTAGATTTGCAGCGGCTGACTCGAGCTGAGTTGACTCAGCGGCTGACTCGGATTGAGTAGACCTGAGTACCTGACAGATGGGTTGGGCGTCGGGTTCGGGTACGGGTTGGGTCAGACTCGGGTTGGACCGGTTCAGACCGGGTTGGGCCGGTTCACTCACCCAAAAACCTCTGGTGGCCGAACGGTGGTTGGACGATGGCCGGAATGGTCACCGGAGACCCTATAAGCCTCGATTTCGTCGGAAAAACAGAGAGGAAAGCATTGTTAGTTTGAACCATATGATACATGTTGAGATAAAACCGGAATCAAGTCGAAAATGCACCGAATCTTACCCAAAACGAAGGTGAATAGTCGAAATACTCGTTGCTCTGATGAGGCCTTTGCCGACGGCGGATGGGTGATCAATCATAGGGGTTTTGCTCGCCTCAACGCCGTGAACACAGAACCGAGGTCCGTTTCTCGAACGGTCGACGTGGGTGGCCGGAAAAAAAGCAAGAGACAAAGGGTGCGAAAAACAGTTTCCGTCGAACATTCAAGCCGTTCTTCTCGTCGAACGACGACGATGCAGCGCGAGTGGCGCACAGGGACGAGATCGGAGTACGACGGCGATTACACCGACAGTGGCGGTGACGTCCACGACGGGGCGGTGACGGAGATCGGAGCCGGTGCCGGATGTAAAAACCCTCTCTCCCTCTTTCCCTATTTCGATGGTAAAACAAAAAGATGGTAGATGAAGGGTCAATTCAGATATTAAATTAGATTTATTATACTCCTTAAAATTAACTCAAAAGTACTTCAAGGTAACACTTGATAGAAATGAGCTCCTGGCTCAATAGTTCAGCACCTAGATGGATATGGGTGAGGTCGTGGGTTCAACCCCATCAACCTCATTTTAAGATTTACACATTTTCCATTCTTTTTTTCTTCTTTTTTTTTTGCATCCTTATCTTATAACTTTAATTAAATAAATCAGGGTGTTACACTCACTTTCATACATAATGTTTTAAAATTTTCGATTTCATACATGGTGTTTTTTACCGTTAACGGGTTCACCTACTTTCGTCACGAAAAGTGACGTGGAACCTTGTGACTACTAACAAAATGACATGTGGTACTTTAAAAATATATTTTTAGTTTTTTTAAATAAACCTCACCCCCTATTTTTCTCGTCTGATCCAACTATACAACAGGTTCACGGTGGGGAAAATTTCGGTGACGGTTCGACGAACGAAGCACAATGTTCAGTTTGGGGGCACTCGGGAATTAAATGACTGGGCGGTGTTGTACACAGACGGCGCATGGCGCTCGGACGATAGAAAAACAGTGAGGTAAAACTCTTGGGTTTTTGACGAGCTTAGAAGTCGATTTCCACAACGACCGACAGCAAAAGGACGTGAGTGGCCTACGGAACTAGGTCGAAATGCGACATCACTCACTCTGGTGATGATGGTGACGACCAATGACGAGCAGTGGCCGAGATCAACCAAAATAACTCTTGGATTTTTGGGTTTTTAACAAACGTTCGAACCATTTTCTACGACGAACGGCAAAGTTGTTACGTGAGTGGTGATCAGGGTGTGGTTGGAGCAAGGTGGCGCTTCAGATGGCGAGGGCGGTGACAGTCACCGACCAACGGTGGCGTAGATCGGATGCCGGCAGAGGTGGTTGGGGAAGAAAGCTCTGAAATTTTAAAAAATAAGGGGAAATGGTTTTATTTTTTAAAGTGCCTCATGTCATTTTATTAATGGTCACAGAGTTCCACGTCACTTTCCGTGACAAAAGTGGGTGAACCCATTAACGGTAAAAAACACCATGTATGAAACCAAAATTTTTAAAACATTATGTATGAAAGTGAGAATTCGGTACACTTCATATATGAATGGGGTAATTAACCCAATTAAGTATTATTTCATAAATATATTTTTTGTGTTATCAGAAGATTTTAAAACTTTTATTAATCAAGATAAATTGTTAATGCAAAATCCCCCTCCACCCAAAAAAAAATTATTCCTCACTTTCAAATATTTATGTTTTGTCTATAGTTTCACACCCATGCCAACTCAACCCCCACCATCTACATATTTTCTCCCAAAAGCCAAACGAAAATTCACATTTATCTTCCATAATTTCTCAAAGTTAAAATCAACATCCACCACTTAGGCAGTCAATTTCTTCACCGAGAACTTTCCACTTCTATCCTGGTTCCACACAATTCTGTCTTCCACTTCCTGGACCAGCTTCACAGTTTCAATTTTCCTTTTAATTTCATCTACCTGCCTTACTTCACAATCATCCCATTTAATACCAGTTAATAAACCTGTAACCGCCAAACTTTTTACAGTTTCACCTTTCCTAGTTGCAATACGATACAGCCTCGGATAGCTATCCCTTAGAGTTTTGTCTTCCCAAAATAAAGCTGAATTGCCATCTAAAATTTTCAAAACATCTTTCTTCCAATTTCAAACTATCCCCTTCCATACAACCAAGACTGTTTTCTTTTCCCATACTTGGCATCAATCAATTTTCTCCACAAAGCATTCTTTTCTATCGCGAATCTTCATCCCCATTTGGGGACGAGATACATTCCCAAATCCAGCACCTCCATGTCTCCCTAAAACCCATCCTTTGTAGAATCATATCCAAAAACTCCCATCTCACACAGTCGTATGCTTTCGAAAAGTCCAGCTTAAGCACCACTCCCCGATGGAATATCTGTCTTCCATGTACAAAAGCACATTGCGTGTCCCCAATCAGCTTATCTATAACAACTTTCAAACGCCTAGACAACACCTTAGCTATGATTTTATAAACAGATCCAACTAGGCTTATTGGCCTAAAGTCTGATATATCAAGGCTGTTCTTCTTCTTTGGAATGAGGGTGATGAAAGTCGAGCATACATTCGAACCGAGCTTCCCGCATCGATAGAATTTAACAAATACATTCAACAAACAGATCCTTTTTAATTTCACTCCAGCAGCTCTTGAAGAAACTCTTGTTGTACCCGTCTGGTCCAGGTGCTTTCGTTTCATCACATGACCAAACTGCATCCTTTATTTCTTCTAAGGAATTAATTGACAATTTTATCTCTATCAATTGAAATGTTGTCATTCGAGTTTACGAGGAATTAATTAAGTTTGAAGTCAACATTAAAATTGAACTATTTTAGTTAATTTATTTCTTATACTGAATTGAGCTCGTACTTTTAAAATAATTCAGTTTTAATTTAAAATCCACGTTGCCACATCCCACTGGCATCCCTGTGCATGGTGAGAATGTGTGTAAATTCTACTTTGCCACAGAAATGTGTACAGAAAGACATATGCCACTGCAACATTGTCCAGGAGCATTAATGAAGCAGGCAGCACCCGAGGGTGAGCAGTTTTCATCTGGTTTTCTAATGTCAGCCCACTAAAATTTCAAAAATAAATTAAAAGATTTGGCGTCTTACATAGCTAGCTGCCCTCATGCATGCTTGTCACTTGTCAGTCAACGTGTGAAAAACACAAAGGTCGAACCTAGTTGGATTTAGAAAGCTAACAAATAATCAAACCCAAAATAGTATTCAAACTATTATGCTTGGCGTTTTCGCCATTTGCACTTGCAGTTTCATGGGTTCAACCATGGTTGCTAAGGCACCGCACCAGCTCCAAGCCTCACCTCAAGACATTATCAATTCTTTTTTTTTTTCTCTTTTCCTCTTCTGAATTAGAGTTTTTAGTTTAAATTAATCTAGTTTCATTAAAGTTGTCACTTTTGTGTTTTAAAATTGTCTCATATAAATTGTTCCATTGAAAAATTCAATAATTTTTACTAGACACATTTCCCTTTATACATTTTTTTAGTTTTCAAGAAAACAAAATTTAGCTTTTTAAGAATGAATTTGTCGTTTCAATTATTTTACAATACTCTCATGGTCCGGTGCAACACCAACCGAAAATGTTACAAGACACGAAATTTTAAACCGAAAATATTACATTTTTTGATAACATTTTAGGTTGGTAATTAAATATAGAAACTTAGCTTCGAGTATTGATACTAATCACTTCTGATAATATTTTAAGTTTTTGTAAGTAACGAAACTGTCGTGAGACACCAACTTAAAATGTTATAAAAAAAATGTAACATTTTTATCTTAAATTTCATGTTTTGAAATATTTTCAGTTGATGCCGCACCGCAGACCTACCCTATTAGTTTGGATTTCCCGAAAATGAACCAAAACTCCACACATTGTGTTTATCATCATTGTGTCAAGATGTGATTGAATCATCGTTCGTCGCCATTTTAGACATTAAAATAACGCTCTTATCTCGCTTTGTCGACATGGACCCGAACCCGACCTAAAAATTTAAAACCTCAAACCGACCCGACCTTCATATAAATTTATCTCAGACCTGACACGATCCGATATAATAAAAATATAATTCGATCATGATCCAACCCCGAAATTTTAATAAAAAACCTGATTAAACCCGACCCGACCCGAAGAAAATTAATAAAAATATTAAATATAATAAATATGAATATATATTTATAAATAAATCGGGTCGGGTGGGTCGAAGAATTCTCACCCTAAACCCAACCCGATTCATGATTCTTTAAAACCCGACCCAATACTTAAAAATTCAAACAAAAAAATCGACCCTACCAAATCGAATCGGTCAGAACCCCCGGTTTCGAGGTTTTTTTTTTTTTGCCATCCCTAATTTCATGCAAGAAGAGATGGAATTTAATGCATTGATCAAACCCAAAATTTGTATGCATTGATTAGGCATTGCGCTGGGAAACCGAATGTAGAACAGAAGGAAATGAGTGTTAAACTTTATAGGTTTACGTAATAAAAGTATAAAACTATCTTTAAGATTTAGAATTTTAAAATATTTAATATATATGATCTAACATAATTAAGCAGGGTTAATTATCTCATTTATACATGAAGTATACCAGATTCTTACTTTCATACATATTGTTTTAAAATTCTCGGTTTCATACATGGTATTTTTTTACCGTTAACAGGTTCACCTACTTCCGTCACGAAAAGTGACGTGGAACCCTGTGACCACTAACAAAATGACACGTGGTACTTTAAAAAAATATTTAAATTTTTTTAAAAAATAAACCTCATCCCCATATTTTTCTCGTATGATCCAACTATACACGAACGGAGGACAATGTTCAGTCTGCGAGCACTCAGAGAACTAAATGACGGGGCGGTGCTGTACACAGACGGCGCATGACGCTTGGACGATAGAAAATAGTGAGGTAAAACTCTTGGGTTTTTGACGAGCTTAGAAGTCGATTTTCACGACGACCGACAGCGAAAGGACGTGAGTGGCCCACAGAGCTGGGTCGAAATGCGACAACACTCACTCTGGTGATGATGGTGACGACCAATGGCGAGCAGTGGCCGAGATCAACCAAAATAACTCTTGAGTTTTTAACAAACGTTCGAACCACTTTCTACGACGAACGACAAAACTATTGTGTGAGTGGTGGTCAGGGTGTGGTTGGAGCAAGGTGGCGCTTCAGATGGCGAGGGTGGTGACAGTCACCGACCAGCGGTGGCGTAGATCGGATGCATGCAGAGGTAGTTGGGGAAGAAAGCTATGAAATTTTAAAAAATAGGAGGAAATGGATTTATTTTTTAAAAGTTAAAAAATATTTTTTAAAGTGTCACGTGTCATTTTATTAGTGGTCACAGAGTTCCATGTCACTTTCCGTGACGAAAGTGGGTGAACCCATTAACGGTAAAAAATACCATGTATGAAATCGAGAATTTTAAAACATTATGTATGAAAGTGAGAATTCGGTACAGTTCGTATATGAATGGGGTAATTAACCCAATTAAGTATTATTTCATAAATATATTTTTGTGTTAAAAAATATTATTTTTCACCTTTGACCTCTTATATAAATTTTTAAAAATTAGTTAATTTATGAATTTACTTCTTCACTTTCAAATATTTATGTTTTGTCCCCAATCTTAAATTTTTGCTCCATCCCTGTAGACATGTTTGTGTAAAATAAATGGAAAATTCTACAACGTGCGACGAATACCGTTGAACACCACTAATGTTGAACACCGTTGAACACCATTAAATTAATTAACAACGATTTAAAATTTCAATGACACATCATACAATTAATAATTATTTTAAAAAATTCAATTAAATTATTTTTATATATTAAAATTTTATTTTTTAACAAGGGTAAACTATATATTTAGTACATTACCTATTTCCGTATTTCTATTGAACCTTTATTATTTAAATATTATTTCAATTTGACCATATTCTTTATAAAAAATAATTTAACCCTTAACCCTCAACCTAAAACCCTAAACTATTAAATCTTAAACCCTTAAACTCTTAAATATATCAAAATTTATTAATAATGTCAAGAAAATTATAAAACATAATTATTTATCAATTTTTTAAATAAGCATGCGATGTTAATGAAACAACATATCAAAACAAATAAAAATATTAAAAATTCGGTTGCACACGTTTTTCATAAAGACAATTGGTTGGTCGATGGATGGTCAAGATTTTAAGGAGAAGAGATCTTCTTTGTTATCGTTTCTTCTTTCCACCGGATAAGGTTTTAGTTTCTTTTTTGTTAATGAAATGATATTTAAATATATATTCATTTCCATATAGGTTTAAGAGTTTAAGGGTTTAAGGTTTAATAATTTAGGGTTTTAGGTTGAGGGTTAAGGGTTAAATTATTTTTTTATAAAGAATAGGGTCAAATTAAAATAATATTATTTTTTTATAAAGAATAGGTACTAAATATATAGTTTACCCTTATTAAAAAATAAAATTTTAATATATATAAAAAATAATTTAATTGAATTTTTAAAGTAATTATTAATTATTTGATGGGTCCTTGAAATTTTAAATCTTTATTAATTAATTTAATGGTGTTCAACAGTGTTCAGCATTAGTGGTGTTCAGCGGTGTTCGTCGCACGTGGTAGACTCATCCAAAATAAATATACACTAGTTGTCAATGCATTAAATATTAACACATAAAAAGAATCATATAAATTTGAACAAAACTTCGATAAGTGAAACCTTTTATCATTCAAATATACTAATCGTATGTTTTATCTAATGTGTATTAACAACATAACAATATAGGGCAAACCCGTAGTTTTATTTGTAGCAAAAGCAACAAGTCGATAGATAAAAAAGCAAGCATACAAACGGAAAAGAAACATACAAGCAGTAGCAGACCATTGAGTCAGTAGACTTGGTCCGATTTATTCAACATTCATAGATAGTCTCATTCATATTCTTGTTAGGACTAAGACCCCTTATGCACACAATGTCTCACCAGTACGTAGGGTAACACATCTTCCACTGCAACATTCACTAGGAAAACTAGTGGAGCAGTGAGCAGGCTTGGGCAAGCAATTTTCATCTGGTTTCCTAATGTCATCGTCGGTGATGATAGAGAAGGGCATATCTTTATAACGAGCAGCCGTAACAGTTGGAGCCACTGTCACCAAAAGCACCACTGCCATTGCAACCAAAAGTAAAGCAAACTTCTTGCCTTCCATTTCTTGCGGCAGCTAATTAGATTGGTAGTGTGGAATATAAAGTATGGATGAGTCCATGTTCTCACTCAACAGGCCTTTATATAGTCAAGGAGATGGGTCTACATGGAATACAATGTGATTTCAAATTAAATATGTGTACCTAATTCAGATGTTGGTATTTGTACATTATTCCAAAAGTTTTAGATTTGATTTAGAACCGAGTTTGAGTAACATAGGACAGTAATTGAAAATTTTATCTCTATCAATTGAAATGTTGTCATTCGAGTTTACGAGAAATTAATTAATTTTGAAGTCAACATTAAAATTGAACTATTTTAGTTAATTTATTTCTTATAGTGAATTGAGCTCGTACTTTTAAAATAATTCAGTTTTAATTTAAAATCTACGTTGCCACATCCCACTGGCATCCCTGTGCATGGTGAGAATGTGTGTAAATTCTACTTTGCCACATAAATGTGTACAGAAAGACATATGCCACTGCAACATTGTCCAGGAGCATTAATGAAGCAGGCAGTACCCGAGGGTGAGCAGTTTTCATCTGGTTTTCTAATGTCAACCCACTAAAATTTCAAAAATAAATTAAAAGATTTGGCGTCTTACATAGCTAGCTGCCCTCATGCATGCTTGTCACTTGTCAGTCAATGTGTGAAAAACACAAAGGTCGAACCTAGTTGGATTTAGAAAGCTAACAAATAATCAAACCCAAAATAGTATTCAAACTATCATGCTTGGTGCTTTCGCCATTTGCACTTGCAGTCTCATGGGTTCAACCATGGTTGCTAAGGCACCGCACCAGCTCCAAGCCTCACCTCAAGACATTATCAATTCTATTTTTTTTTTCTCTTTTCCTCTTCTGAATTAGAGTTATTAGTTCAAATTAATCTAGTTTTATTAAAATTGTCACTTTTGCGTTTTAAAATTGTCTCATTTAAATTGTTCCATTGAAAAATTCAATAATTTTTATTAGACACATTTCCCTTTATAATGTAACACCCGGGTTTGGGGGCCGGGAGAAAATAATATTAAAAATATTGTTTCGGATTTCGGTTTTTATAATTAAAATAATAAATTAACATTTGGGCTCCGTATTTTCAAAACGAATTATTTTATGTTGGACTTAAGTTGTTTTGGAACCAATTTCATGGATTTTAAACATGGATGAGATATGCCATCTCATTAATGGCAAAGGTGTAATTAAAGGGTCTCCTATTTTTAAAACCCCTTTAATTTAAAAGACCACTTTAATTTCCTATCTTCATCTTCTTCTTTCCTCTCCTTCACGTCAAAAACCCCCTCCCTCTCCAAATCTCCATTCCTTCATCCCCATGCCCTTTGTTGGTGATTTTTGAAAGGTAAAACCGTTTCTAACTTGTTCTCCTCTTCCCCTTTAAGATGGTACCTTTAATTTTCATAAAGCTCATGGATTTTGAAATTTAGGGTTTTGGGTTTTTAAGCTAAAAATGCAAACTTTAATGTCTTTAATTTGAGCTTTCAATTTGTTGAAGTTGTATATGTTGTTTACTACCTATAAGGTCCAACATAGTTAATTTTTACATAGTTTTATGTTGAATCCCGAAATTGGGTATAAATGGGTTTTTTTTGAAGGGTTTTGGTTGAGTTTTGGGGGTTGTTCTAGGTGGGATTTGATAGCCCGATGGTAGTACTATGGTTAGGGATTGATTTGGGGTCATTTGTGGGTGCAACGGGTGTTGGAAACATGGATTTTGGAAGGGGTATGTGGGCTGTCCGAAATTGCAAAGTATGGGGTTTGGTCATGGCTTGCGACGTTGTAAATTGAATTTGAATTGTGTTCCGGGTTGGTCTTTTGATGTTGGACTGATTTGGAATTGTTTGAAATGTGTTTGAGGTTGTTTAGAAGCGGGAATTCGTGTTGGAAAAGCTTCGGGAAGAAATCCAGAAATTTGAGGGAGGTTGCTTGCTTGGCTTGGAACTTGGAAGCTTAGGTGAGTGGTTAAATGTTTTTAAAATGGTTTTGTGTATTTGGTTCAAGCATGTGAACCTAGGATGGGCTTGGTAAACCCACCTAGAGTTGGGATTAGAGTGGTAGCCTAATCCCAAGCTTTGATTAGAGACTTTGGTTGCACTCTTTAATGGTTGTATATGTCTCGTGTTAAATCGTGATAGTGTTGGTTATATATATGTTGTATACATGTATGTTGAGGCATGTGGGATGCATTGTTGTATGCATGTTGATGATAGATATGATATGGTTATTCACGTGTGCAAAATATGATGTGATATGGTTGTTAATGATGTACATGTGTGTTGTCATGTGAAATGAGATTATGAGGTGATTGCTTGATCCGAGGATCATGGTGAGTACATGCTAGGCATGGAAATGTGGTTTGTGCATGATAGTAAGTCATGGTGAGTACGTGCTAAGCACGGAAGTTGTTAAATAATGGTATTGTGGAATGTATTAGTATTGGCACTAGTATGCTTGGGTACAAATGATCGATCATTAGGATGTTAGTGTGTACACATGAGTCAAAAGTCGCGCGTGACCTTGGTGGCGTTGAGTCACCAAGGAGGAGTACGAGTACGCCCGGAATTTGTATTTACATTAGTCGGTGATGAGTGGAATCCCATCGACGGGGCGTGAGGATGAGTGGAATCCCCTCCGCATGAAACGGGGCGTGAGGATGAGTGGAATCCCCTCCGCATGAAATGAGGCGTGAGGATGAGTGGAATCCTCTCCGCGTGAACGGTGATGAGTGGAATCCCACCGTCAGGTAATGGTTGTGTTGTTGGATGTGAGTTCCAACGGTTATCCGCGTATTCGAGTCATAGCTAGGTGCCAATACGGATTGTGGTTTATGTTGCCAATATGTGATTAATTGTGATTTGGGATGTGTTGCTAACATGGTTAAATATATGTGATTTCATATGTTATGGATTCAAACATGTTGAGCATGACATGATTTGATTATATGTTCATGCATCAATTGAAATTATGGTTCGCGTGGACCGGAGGTAAAATTATGCATTTGATCTTGGTTGTAGCTCGTGCTTGGACCCTGCATTGTCGAAGGTTTGTTTTATGAGCTTACCCTCACTAAGCTTTTATGCTTACGCTCTCTTTTGTTCGACAATGCAGATCAATAGCTCGAGGGTAGCAAAGGCAAGGAAAGGTCTCCAAGTGTTGCTTTGGTGAGCTCAATGTATGAATTTTAAGTGATAGAATGTAATAGTTAAGCAATGGGATAGGTATTGTTGTTTGAGTTTGGGTGAATGTTGATGATTGATTTGGCCTTGGTTTGTAAAACATGTTATGCCTTGATGTATGCTTGTGTGTGGTGGCATGTCTAAAGACGTTTAGGTTGCCTTGTTATAGTGCAAACCTCTTTATGCTTATCTTGCGCCTTTTAAGGCCTTTGAGTCCCATGTATGACCTTATATGTTAAATTGTCTTTTGAGATGCCATGTATGGATGCTTAGGTTGTGTTGGAGTGCTTAAGTTGCTTGATTGTATGTGCATCACCTTGTGTTGATTTGTGCCTTTTGGCCTCATGTTAAAGCATGCTTTTATGGTTGGTTTGCCTTAGGATTGATGATAGTGTGTTGGTTGAAGTTTTAGAGGGATTTAAGGGCCTCCTTGTGCCTTAAATCAGCTCAAACCTGCAAGTTCGTAGCAGGGGTATCGATACGGTTGGTCTGGTATCGATACCGCCTTCTTGTTTCAGGCCTCGTGTATCGATACTCGAGGGCGCGTATCGATACCATTTTGGTCACTGGAGCTACTGTCCATTTCGGTATCGATACGGGCCTCTGGGGTATCGATACCGTCATCTTGGCGTTGACCGTGGGAAGTCAACCGTTGGGGAGGGTATCGATACACTCCTTGGGTGTATCGATACGGTCTCTACGGGTTGACTTTGACCAGTTGACCTAGTCAAGGGGGTATCGATACACCCCTTAAGGGTATCGATACCGCCTGCAGTTTAAGGTTTAAAATGGGCTTTTAAATGATAGTTTGGGTTCGTTTGATTGCTTCGTAAATGTTGTTCCGCTGTATGATCACTTAGGATGTAACTCTCATCTAGACAAGATTTAAAATGAAAAAAAATAGGGTTGCTAACCGATGGAGAGTTCCTTAGGGAGTTTTCACTCGGTTTTCCCCGTGTGACCCACTCGGACCGGTCATCCGGCCAGACCGGGACGAGGGGGTTACATTTGTTGGTATCAGAGCCTAAGGTTACCGAGACCTTGGGCAGGTAAGTGAAGTAAGTTGTGTTTTATGATTGAAATTGCACGGTGTTTGCTTGCCATGTAAGCATGTTGCTTGTTATCCGTGAATGCTGTGATGTGCGCATGTTTGATTGAGAATATATGTTGTTTGATAGTACGCATGTGTTTGCTTGTTTAGCAAGTAAGCCTTGTTATATGCTTGTTTGAGCATGTATGTGTGTTGAGTTGTTTGAAACATGCTTAGTAGAGTCTCATTGCTACTATTACATCGGAAAAGAGATTTTAAGTGAGGAAATCATACTTGAGCCACTTGGAAGCCTTGCCTTGCTAACCCAATCTTGTATGTTTTACTGTTGATGTTGTTGTTTATTTAAATTGCTTTTCGGTAAATAGAAGTTGTAGTTTCTGAAAAGGGTGGACTATGTTGAGGGAGTCCATCACCTTAGTTATGGAGGTATGGTCGTACCGGGATTGAGGTACAACTCGTTCGTTTGAGACGGTGTATGTGGTTGATTCTTGTGGATGAGGGACGATGTGATCAACTCTAGCATCAGTTGGTAAGAAGAAGTGAAGGCATATGAGTGGGAGTTAGAGTGGTGTCGATGTTTTAACAGATAAGCCTTTGGTATAGTATTAAGTTAGTTTCCTCCAGTTGATTCTCAATCCGTGCTTTTGTATATCGTTAGCAAGTATGCAAGTTGAACATGCCTGGTGAAGTGTTAGTTGGTGACCGTTGGGGTTTGGCCTATGATTTTAATACAAGACAGCCGGTCAGTGTCCGTGAGTGGGAGCTAGTTTGTGTGATTGGATCAGTGTACGTTGAATTGTTTTCCAGCAAGCGGAAGAGATGAAGTCACTTCCGATACAGTTGAGCCGAGAAGGGAGTCTTGAGCTTTGACTCCAGGTTGTTTGGTAGGGGTAGAACAAGTCCAGTTAGACTGTTTGTGTGTGATCAGAATTGAGTCTTGAAGTTTCGAGATGCTCTAAGAATAGTTTAGAAGAGTCAGATTCTGTTGAAGAACCAGTCTGAAAACAAGAGGACCGAAGACTATCAGTTGTGTACATGTGAAGTTGCAATTTCTGCGAATACCTCCTTTTGCGTGAGCATGTAAGAAATTAGATAAGTTTGTTGAGACCTTATGTCACATCCCAAAAACCGGTCTAGTCGGAATTAAATTCCGGTGACCGAGTATTTTATATCAATTGTATAATTTATTCGATCTTATTTAGAGTATTCGAATTAAAATATGATTTATTATTATTATTATTAAAAAAAATAAAGATACAAAAGTGGTGTAAATTAGGTAACCACTAAACAAAAGTGGTGTAAATTAGATAATCACTAAATTAGTGGTCATGCCACCAATGTTATATAATTGAAGGGAAATGGAAAAAAGTGCCATCCAAATTAGTATAAATAGGGAGATATATAATTTATTCGATTTTATTTAGATTATTGGAGATAATTTATGAATCAGGGTCAAGTTCCGGCAATCGAGTATTTTACTTCGATTATAAGTTGGTTTGATCTTGTTTCTAAAAATAAATAATAAGTATTATTATTATTATTATTATTATTATTATTATTAAAAAGAGAAAATGATGGGACCCACGGCAATTCCAAATTGAAGGAATTCACCGTGGAATTCACCATTTAAATCATATATAGGATTATTAAAGAATAAAAAGGGGACTGTTTTGTGGAAATTGATAAATTGAGGACTTACATGTCCTATTTTTGAGGTTGCTGGATTATAAAAATAATTTTATAAGATTAGTGTAAATTTGGTTAAAAGCTCAAGATTAATGGTGTAGTGAAACATAGGTTATAAATACACTAAAGTCACAAATTAAGCATAGACAGATTAGGTTTCTGAAAATGCCTTATGTTCAAGTAATAAACTGTATTAATAGGGAAATGATAAAATTATATGCCATACATAGTTATAAAGGTGTGTTTATAAACTTTCTAGAATGGTAAAGAACTCCTTATTTGGAGTTGTGAGTAAAAAGATATGAATTTTTGAGTAAGTAAAGGTCATAAAAACAGGGTAACAGTTTGCCCCTAAATCTGCATCAACAACAATTTTAGAAATTCATTATAAATTGTATAAGAGGAATTAAAAGTTATAATTTATATGGTTTAAAAGGTTATTCAGTCTAGTTTCGTTTAAAACAAACGAAATCAGATTTTGAATTATAGAACATTTTATATAAATATTTCTTTGAGGAGAATGCAAGCTGCCTAATGTACTAAATGATATATTTCTTTAATGTTTGGTTAGAAAAGATGTAGAAATGAAGGAAACCACAAAGTTGGAGAATAAGGAAAATGTCTCTAAGCTTGGATTGAGGTGAGTGTGGATGCATTTGTCTCGGGTGACGCGGTGTCATTTCGATCATTGTTTTTATGTTCTGATATGTGAGTGTGGATGCATTTGTCTCGGGTGACGCGGTGTCATTCCGATCTTTGTTTCTTTGTTCTGATATGTGGGTATAGTCGTGTCAGGGGTAGGCTCGGTGCCTTCCTATTGCATTAATTATGAATTTATTTGCATCTGGTAAGTACCCTGCATTATTTGGATATGCTCAAAAATGACTATGATATGCTACATGTATGTGAAAATAATATGAAATGCTATCTGATATGCAGCTACGGCTCATCTTGTTATTTAATATGATATGATCTGAAAATCATAGAACATGTAATGAATTTAATAATGATTGGTAAAATTTAAAATGATAAGGAAGAATGATTAAAGGCAAGAATATTGACCTAAATGTGTATTGCTTGTTAGATAAGCATGCTTAGCATAAAAATGATTAGTTGCTATGATGTGTTGATTGCTTGAGCTATGTGAAATGAGACTAAATGATAAGCTTTGCTACTGATTGTTGATGATTATAAAATGAAAATGATCTCATGTGCTTGCTGGAATTTTAGATTACCATGATGCTTGATTGATTATATGTGTATGCCTATTGAAGTAGTTAAATGCCTTTGAAATTATGAATGATTGGCAAGTGAATGATCTTGTTAATAAAGAAAGATAAGTAAAGTCCTTGGTTTGATTAGTGTCTATAGGTAGAAGGGCATGCCTTAGAGTCGTTGAGCTCCCCTGATCTTTGTTACATGATGGTGGTTAGTCACCTATAAACCTGATAAGGTGGTTAGTCACCTTGATAATTGAATGGTGGTAAGTCACCATTGATGCCTATGCATCCCCTGTTATATGTTGAAATGAGAAATGGATACTTTGTGTATCTAATGTTACATGTTACATGAAGACTCGATTACCTTGTTCATTAATCATCCAAGGCAAAACATTTAAAAAGTTACATGACTTGAAAGATAAGTACTTAAATGATAAGTACCAATGAAATGAAATTGATATGCCTACTTGTCTTGTATATGCTAATGCTTTTAAATGATGCTTGTTGTTGTATATGATAATGTTTGATCGATACTTGTTGTATAAATGAATATAAAAGTATGATGTTTATGTTGCATCAATGGTTACTTGAAATGGTTACAAGATTAGCATGACCCCTGCGCAAGAATGACACGCACAAATCAAGAAATGGTACCAATATATTATGTGTTTGATACATTATGCTATGTTATGCTCATGATATGATATTATGTTTTGTTATGAATATGAAGTATGCCATGTTATTGCATAATTAGCATGACATTCATTTTTGGAAGCATGTTACATGACATAATATGATCATTCATTGTCATTGGCTACCTCACTTAGACTATGTAAGTCTAATGCATTCATTGCATAACATTTCAGGTTAAGGAAAGTAACAGATCGAGATCGAGATTAGTTGGAAGGTTGACAAGTCACTACAATTAAAGAGTAATGTGTTTTGTCCTTATGAACTCCTAGTATGGTGGCAAAGTAGTTAAAGTAATTATACTAATCTTGTGGGCCTACTATTGTGAAATTTTGCCTATGTTTTATATAAGGTTTTAAAGCTATATAGACTATTAAGTTAGTAATAAAATTGACATAATTGGTAGTAAAACATTGATTAAAGGACTCTATGATTTTTGTGAGTTGTTAGGCTCATTGAAATATGTAAAGAAATTTAGTAAGATAATTAAAAAAAGAAGTGGATTTGAATACTTTACAAAATAGTCACTGAACATTACCTAGTCTAATCAGATAGGTAAATGACCTTCGTTAGTAATGAGATTTCACAGGCTAATAACTAGTAAGTTTAATTTCAGTATAATATCACGAATTTCAGATAAGAACCCCCAATTTGTAAAAATTACAATTAGTCCCTGAGTTTGAAAAGGTTTAAAATTGACCCCAATTCAAATAAGTTGTTAAAAAGTTAAGTGTTAAGTCTTAAAAGAGATTAATAAAATATGTTTAAATGATTTTTGAACTTTGGAATAAGTTCTGATCTCTAATATGTTATGTCACTAAAAGATTTATGTCTCCGATCTCCGTATTGTTTTTCGGTAGCACTCTCTGACCCGGTTCTCTACCAGGCCGGGAAGGGGGTGTTACACCTTAGATGTAGGGACACATGTGACTAGCCTCTTTGGGAGATAGTAGTGATCAGAAAGATGTACAGAAGATGTTTGTTAGTGGTTTAGAGTTACTAGTTCTAGCAGATGTGAAATAATCGTCTTCCTACGGTTTTGATGTATCTTTTGACAAGGTTCAGCTTGAAGAGCACATAGTTAGTGTGTACATTGAGACAAAGAGAGAGTTGCCTTGAAATTGTAGATTTTTGTGTGACTGTAGTGGTAGGTGAGGATGTGAGCTTCTTATTGAATGTTGATCCAGTATTAGAGATCAAAGGTTGATTGAGTTTAGTTGGTAGGCTTGCTTAGCAAGTGTGATGAATTTGATTTTGAATGAAGAGTGGACCGCAAAATGCTAGAATAATTTGTGATTCTTCCTAGAAGTGTTTAGAAGAAACGCCCGGTTTGTCTCCTAACAGAGAAGAAGAGTTTATTATTGATGTCGTCTCCGAGTTGCTCGTGTTTTAGTTTGCTCTGTATCTTATGGTTTCCGACAGAATTGAGAATGTTGAAGAATTAGCTTCGAGACTTGTTAGACCTTAGACTCATTAGGCCTTGTGCATCATCTCAGAGTTCTACAGTGCAATTTGTGAAGAAGAGAGAAGACCATACAAAAATGTGATCAGATTACATACAATCGAAACAAGTGTCAGTGATTTGTTGATCAGTTAGTGTGTGCTCCAGTCAAATTGAAGATTAATTTGGATTCGATTATTACCAGTTGAAAGTGAGAGAAGTTGAAGTTTTGAAGACAACTTTTGAGGCAAGATGTGACCGTTTTGAGTTCCGAGTTATGCTGTTTTGTTTGACTAGTGTGGTGGTTACTATTATAGAGATGTTGAGCAGAATATTTTCCTAAGTTTCTTGATCAGTTTGTAGTAGTTCTCATAGATGATACATGAGTATATTCAAGTACCGAAGAAGACCATGACAAGCTTTTGAAGTTAGTGTGGTAGGTTCTATTAGAGAATTAATTGTCTACCAAGTTGTACAACGTGAACTTCGAGTTAATGAAGATGTTCTCCTAGGACATGTAGATCAGCCGAGAGTGTTAGAGTAAATCCCAAGTAGGCAAAAGAAGATATGAGTTGGAAGAAATTGAAGACTGTGACAGATATCTATAGTTCCTAGGTCTAGCATTGTTACTATCGGAGAATTGTGAATAGTCTTTCGAAGATAGCTACTCCTTTGACAGATTGCTACATAAGAATGGCTAGTTGTGTGGCCAGATGCGAGACAACGAGCCCTTGAGAAACTGAAAGAAACTTTGAAGAGAGCTTCGACTTTGATCCCGCCTATACTAGAGAAAGAGCTTGCGAACCATAGTGATGTGTTACGTGTAGAGTTAGGTTGTGTGCTTATGCAAGACAGAAGATTGTGGCTTGTTCATCGAGCTAGTTGGAAGATTGTGAGAAGAGTTATCCGATACGAGACATAGAGTTAATTACAGTTGTATTTGCTTCGAAGACTTAGAGACAAAGCTTGTATAGCAAGAATGTACAGTGAGTATGTACGTATCATCAGAACTTGAAATATTTGAAGACTTAGGAAGGGTGAAAACTTGAACAGCATGAAATGTTAGAACCACTTGAAGATTGTAATATCAAGATTGAGTACCATCCGAAGATAGCCTCTGTAGTGACCGATGTTCCGAGTTGTGATTGTTGTTAGATTGGTAGTTGGGTTGCGAGTTGTATTTGCCGAATTCAGTTACCGAATGCCAGTATTCTTGTGGCCGCGTTTCATGTTGAGCCTACGCTGAGTCAGAATGTTTGAAGAGAAACAGTTGCAAGACAGATTCTTGGCACCTCACGTGCGAGGCATAGTAGAAGGAAGACCTTCAGAATACAATTTCAGAGATGATAGAGTTTTGTGTTTCAGAGACAGAATAGTTGTACAGATTGACATAGTGTTTTGAGACGTATTGTTTTGGCCGAAGCACACGGTAGTTCATGTATATTGCTTCTGAGTAGTATGAAGACGTATTGTGGGTCGAAGACGAGTGTTTCTAGATTGAGTGGATGAATGATGTGGTTCGGTATAAGAGTCAGGGTATAGTTTGCCAGTGTGTCAAGACCGAGGATCAGTTTTCTCCTAAATTGTTTTGAAGACGTCTGCGCAGTGTTTGGTTAATTGATGAAGTCGGATGATCAGTTAGAGAGAGAGTCATCGGTCAATTTTGAACAGTGCTGCATGAGTTTGTGAATTGGGCTGGTTCTGTTGTTTATTTGTTGCGGTTACCACCAGAGTTAGAAAGAGGTTTGTAAAGGGGTTCTGTGTATCTATGACTCGTGAGTGTGAGTTGGATTTGTTTCATGCTTTGTTGTAGAGGAGATTGAGTTGAGTTTGAAATTTGCATGCCTTGAAGAATCAGTTGAGATCTTAGTGTCAGATAGCAAATGTTGTGTGGTAAGTCATTCGAGTTGGTTAATATGGTGTTGAGAAGACAAGGAAAGTGTGGAGTAACATGTTTTAGTGGCTCCTCATGTTCGATAAATTTCGGGGACGAAATTTCCTTAAGTGGGGGAGAGTTGTAACACCCGGGTTTGGGGGCCGGGAGAAAATAATATTAAAAATATTGTTTCGGGTTTTGGTTTTTATAATTAAAATAATAAATTAACATTTGGGCTTCGTATTTTCAAAACTAATTATTTTATGTTGGACTTAAGTTGTTTTGGAACCAATTTCATGGATTTTAAACATGGATGAGATATGCCATCTCATTAATGGCAAAGGTGTAATTAAAGGGTCTCCTATTTTTAAAACCCCTTTAATTTCCTATTTTCATCTTCTTCTTTCCTCTCCTTCACGTCAAAAACCCCCTCCCTCTCCAAATCTCCATTGCTTCATCCCCATGCCCTTTGTTGGTGATTTTTGAAAGGTAAAACCGTTTCTAACTTGTTCTCCTCTTCCCCTTTAAGATGGTACCTTTAATTTTCATAAAGCTCATGGATTTTGAAATTTAGGGTTTTGGGTTTTTAAGCTAAAAATGCAAACTTTAATGTCTTTAATTTGAGCTTTCGATTTGTTGAAGTTGTATATGTTGTTTACTACCTATAAGGTCCAACATAGTTAATTTTTACATAGTTTTATGTTGAATCCCGAAATTGGGTATAAATGGGTTTTTTTTGAAGGGTTTTGGTTGAGTTTTGGGGGTTGTTCTAGGTGGGATTTGATAGCCCGATGGTAGTACTATGGTTAGGGATTGATTTGGGGTCATTTGTGGGTGCAACGGGTGTTGGAAACATGGATTTTGGAAGGGGTATGTGGGCTGTCCGAAATTGCAAAGTATGGGGTTTGGTCATGGCTTGCGACGTTGTAAATTGAATTTGAATTGTGTTCCGGGTTGGTCTTTTGATGTTGGACTGATTTGGAATTGTTTGAAATGTGTTTGAGGTTGTTTAGAAGCGGGAATTCGTGTTGGAAAAGCTTCGGGAAGAAATCCGGAAATTTGAGGGAGGTTGCTTGCTTGGCTTGGAACTTGGAAGCTTAGGTAAGTGGTTAAATGTTTTTAAAATGGTTTTGTGTATTTGGTTCAAGCATGTGAACCTAGGATGGGCTTGGTAAACCCACCTAGAGTTGGGATTAGAGTGGTAGCCTAATCCCAAGCTTTGATTAGAGACTTTGGTTGCACTCTTTAATGGTTGTATATGCCTCGTGTTAAATCGTGATAGTGTTGGTTATATATATGTTGTATACATGTATGTTGAGGTATGTGGGATGCAGTGTTGTATGCATGTTGATGATAGATATGATATGTTTATTCAC
The DNA here is from genome assembly GCA_030270665.1 of Hibiscus trionum. Taxonomy (NCBI): domain Eukaryota; kingdom Viridiplantae; phylum Streptophyta; class Magnoliopsida; order Malvales; family Malvaceae; genus Hibiscus; species Hibiscus trionum. Next base: position 76,614,204 of record BSYR01000003.1, on the reverse strand, counting down.
GTGTGCAAAATATGATGTGATATGGTTGTTAATGATGTACATGTGTGTTGTCATGTGAAATGAGATTATGAGGTGATTGCTTGATCCGAGGATCATGGTGAGTACATGCTAGGCATGGAAATGTGGTTTGTGCATGATAGTAAGTCATGGTGAGTACGTGCTAAGCACGGAAGTTGTTAAATAATGGTATTGTGGAATGTATTAGTATTGGCACTAGTATGCTTGGGTACAAATGATCGATCATTAGGATGTTAGTGTGTACACATGAGTCAAAAGTCGCGTGTGGCCTTGGTGGCGTTGAGTCACCAAGGAGGAGTACGGGTACGCCCGGAATTTGTATTTACATTATTCGGTGATGAGTGGAATCCCATCGACGGGGCGTGAGGATGAGTGGAATCCCCTCCGCATGAAACGGGGCGTGAGGATGAGTGGAATCCCCTCCGCATGAAATGAGGCGTGAGGATGAGTGGAATCCCCTCCGCGTGAACGGTGGTGAGTGGAATCCCACCGTCAGGTAATGGTTGTGTTGTTGGATGTGAGTTCCAACGGTTATCCGCGTATTCGAGTCATAGCTAGGTGCCAATACAGATTGTGGTTTATGTTGCCAATATGTGATTAATTGTGATTTGGGATGTGTTGCTAACATGGTTAAATATATGTGATTTCATATGTTGTGGATTCAAACATGTTGAGCATGACATGATTTGATTATATGTTCATGCATCAATTGAAATTATGGTTCGCGTGGACCGGAGGTAAAATCATGCATTTGATCTTGGTTGTAGCTCGTGCTTGGACCCTGCATTGTCGAAGGTTTGTTTTATGAGCTTACCCTCACTAAGCTTTTATGCTTACGCTCTCTTTTGTTCGACAATGCAGATCAATAGCTCGAGGGTAGCAAGGGCAAGGAAAGGTCTCCAAATGTTGCTTTGGTGAGCTCAATGTATGAATTTTAAGTGATAGAATGTAATAGTTAAGCAATGGGATAGGTATTGTTGTTTGAGTTTGGGTGAATGTTGATGATTGATTTGGCCTTGGTTTGTAAAACATGTTATGCCTTGATGTATGCTTGTGTGTGGTGGCATGTCTAAAGACATTTAGGTTGCCTTGTTATAGTGCAAATCTCTTTATGCTTATCTTGCACCTTTTAAGGCCTTTGAGTCCCATGTATGACCTTATATGTTAAATTGTCTTTTGAGATGCCATGTATGGATGCTTAGGTTGTGTTGGAGTGCTTAAGTTGCTTGATTGTATGTGCATCACCTTGTGTTGATTTGTGCCTTTTGGCCTCATGTTAAAGCATGCTTTTATGGTTGGTTTGCCTTAGGATTGATGATAGTGTGTTGGTTGAAGTTTCAGAGGGATTTAAGGGCCTCCTTGTGCCTTAAATCAGCTCAAACATGCAAGTTCGTAGCAGGGGTATCGATACGGTTGGTCTGGTATCGATACCGCCTTCTTGTTTCAGGCCTCGTGTATCGATACTCGAGGGCGCGTATCGATACCATTTTGGTCACTGGAGCTACTGTCCATTTCGGTATCGATACGGGCCTCTGGGGTATCGATACCGTCATCTTGGCGTTGATCGTGGGAAGTCAACCGTTGGGGAGGGTATCGATACACTCCTTGGGTGTATCGATACGGTCTCTACGGGTTGACTTTGACCAGTTGACCTAGTCAAGGGGGTATCGATACACCCCTTAAGGGTATCGATACCGCCTGCAGTTTAAGGTTTAAAATGGGCTTTTAAATGATAGTTTGGGTTCGTTTGATTGCTTCGTAAATGTTGTTCCGCTGTATGATCACTTAGGATGTAACTCTCATCTAGACAAGATTTAAAATGAAAAAAAAATAGGGTTGCTAACCGAGGGAGAGTTCCTTAGGGAGTTTTCACTCGGTTTTCCCCGTGTAGCTCACTCGGACCGGTCATCCGGCCAGACCGGGACGAGGGGGTTACATATACCTTTTTTTAGTTTCCAAGAAAACAAAATTTAGCTTTTTAAGAATGAATTTGTCGTTTCAATTATTTTACAATACACTCATGGTCCGGTGCAACACCAACCGAAAATATTACAAGACACGAAATTTAAAACCGTAAATGTTACACTTTTTGATAACATTTTAGGTTGGTAGTTAAGTATCGAAACTTAGCTTCGAGTATCGATACTAATCACTTCTGATAACATTTTAAGTTTTTTAAGTATCGAAACTGTCGTGAGACACTAACTTAAAATGTTATAAAAAAATAACATTTTTATATTAAGTTCTGTGTTTTGTAACATTTTCAGTTGGTGCCGCACCGCAGACCTACCCTATTAGTTTAGATTTCCCCAAAATAACCAAAACTCCACACATTGTGCTTATCATCATTGTGTCAAGATGCGTTCGAATCATCGTTCGTCGCCATTTTAGACATTAAAATAACGCTCTTCTCACGCTCTGTCGACCTGGATTTGTGAAAATGTTTTTCAAAATGCATAATCAAGCCTTTGAACCCTAGACCTTTTCACTTTCGATCTCTCGCTATGGCCATCAGATTGACTTGGATATGGGGTTAAAGAGACAATGAGAATAGAATTGAATCTTTAGAGTGAACGAGAGAATAGGAATGATGGGAAAATGTTGTTTTTCAATCAAAGTAAATTCACTTCATTCATGAAAAGTGATTACCCTAAAGACTTTATATTAAATTATAGTTTAAAGATTTGTTAAAGGTTGATTTTTATGAAGTTTAAGATTTTAGGGATTAAATTGATACAAAATTAGAATGTTAAGGGTTAATTTTGTAAAAATAGGAGTGAATTAAAAAATTGTAAAAGTGGAGGACTAGATTTCTTATTATGACAAACTCATTAACTGCTGTTAATTTTTTAGCTGCAAAGGATCGATTTGTTAGGGTTTTTTTAAAAAAAAAAAATCAAGTGACCATTTTACAATTTCTCATAGTTGGAGACTAAACAAAAAATTCCTTATAACAAAGGGACTATTTATGTAGTTTACACAAATTTTTATTATCCAGAAACACTAATCATATGTTTTTATCTAATGTGTATAGCAATATAACAATATAGTTAGAGCAAACCCATAGTTTTATTTGTAACGAAAGCAACAAGCAACATACAAACCGTAAAGAAACATACAAGCAGTAGCAGACAATTGATTCGGTAGAGTTGGTCGGATTTATTCAACATTCATAGATACTCTCGTATTCTTGTTGGAACTAAGCCCCCTTATGAACAAAATGCCATAGGAATACATGTGCCAGTGCAACATTGTCCAGAAACAAAAGGTACGCAGGGTGCACCCCTGGGTAAGCAGTTTTCATCTGGTTTCTTAATGTTGTCGTCGGTGTAACACTCTGGTTAAAAAAGAAAAGAAAAGAAAGGGAGGTATGTTACCAAGGGGATTCAAACTTGCATCCCTTGGCATGGATGGTGAGAGACGTAAACATTTGAGCCAAAGTTGATCTTAATTTTAGTCTTCTCTAATTTAATATTAAGATTGGTCTGTTGAGTCTGAACCCACATTAATTAAAAGTTTGACCCCCTCACCTACCAAATTTAATATCCAACCAAAAATATTAGAATTCTCTGTCGACCTTTCAGCTACCCCAACCCTCTCACGGTCCGATCACCGTCACCGCCCCACCGTCACCTTCACCGTGTTCGCCATCGTATCCCGACCCCAGCCTTGTGCCCCACTCGTGGTGAACGGCCGCCGTTCGCCGTGGAAATCATGTCGAAGCCTCGTCGAAACCCCTAGAACCTTAACTGTTTTTCTTTTGTTTTCGGTCGTCACCATCGCCGACTGAGCGCATCGACGGTACAAACGCGATCAGCGTGTGAGGGCGAGCAAAACCCCCTTAACCGTTCACCATATCGACACCAGGAAGAGCCTTATCGACGTCACGATTTTCCGGCCACACCGCTTCTGTTACACGTATTTTTCAGTAAGTTTCTGACCTTATTTGGGTGTTTTTAATTTATGTCATTTAATTCTGTATTTATTCATTTTCATCCCTTGTTTGTTGACTACATTTAAATTTTTTGTGTTTATATTTTATGCTTTTCATTTGCTTCCTATTTTAATTCATAATTTCATGCTAATATATCTTTAACTTTACCATGTAATTTCACATCATTTATTATTTTATTCACTAATTTCCTTAATTTTCAGTAATTCATTGATACTTATATTTATTTATTTATCTATTGTATTTATTTTCTTGTTTGTGTGTCTATGATTTTATCTTACATTTATTTCTTTTTTCATATTTATGTATATATGTGCATAATTATATATGATATACGTAAATATATATATATATATATATATATATATATATATATATATATATATATATATATATATATTACACTATATTAAGTTTTGTTCATAGATACAAATCATAGTAATTATTATTATTATTATTATTAGGGTAAACTATATAAATGACCACCATACTATTAGAAAAGTCGCGATTTGACCACCTTACTTTTTTTCGAAGCAATTAAACCATCAAACTATTTAAATGGTATCAATGTGGCCACCAGCCGTTAAAAATAACAGAAAAGTTAATGGGACTGTTAAATAAAATTGGTATAATTACACATTTGGTCCTTATTATTTACACATTTCATTCAATTTAGTCCTAATTTATATTAATAAAATAAATAAAATAAATAATTAGATAGTGACACGTGTCAACACCTTATTGGAGGACTTTAATTATTTATATTTAATTTAATAAATTTATTTCCCTCCTCCAATCAGGTGGTGACACGTGTCACCACCTGTTTAAAGGAGAAAAAATAACTTCAAGCAAATGCCTAACATGGGAATCGAACCCAGGCACTCATGTTTGAGTAGCAGCGGTATAACCACTACACCAAACTCAATCTTATGCTCAAATCTACTCAATTAGATATATATGTCTTATGTTTTTATATAAGAATAAGCAGGCAAGGAAACAGGAGAACCAACGGATAGGCTGCGTTGGTGATGATGAATGCCATCATTCTTGAAGTCTGGAAGTTGCAAGTTCCCCAACCTTCTCCTTTGCAGTTCAATAGCATGCTGGAGATCAGCTTGCTCTTCGACTACCCTTCTCATCATCATTTCCGGAGAATTGTAGAACATCTTTGCCCCTGCATGTAAAGAGAAATCATGAGCCTCAAAATCTAAAGAGAAAAAGAAAAAATCAGAAAAACAACCATCCCAAGCATCCTCCGATTTCATGCAGAAAAACCACATGAGCTGACAACCCTACAAAAAACTATGTTTGTTTGCTTACCAACACAAGGATCATATGGATCTCTAGAGTCAAGCCCTAAAGGGCTTGAACATGAAGAAAAGTTCTCCCTCTCCAACTGTTGTTGCAGGTATTGCCTCCCGCAATTGTTCCAATATTAGTTATAAATTCATTGCATGATGATGGCCAGAACTAAGAAAAAATACAAGAGAAAATGCCGTACTTGTCAGGAACTTTTTCCTTTTCCTTGTAGGGTTTAACAAGTACACGTGAATCACAAATGTAATGGGGGTTTTCTCTAGCCAAAATGTGCTTCACGGTCTCTGAATGGACAAAACTTACAAAGCCAAACATTCGCTTCTGCTGATATGGAATCCTCACATCTTGCACCGGCCCAAACATGCTTTAAACCATACAATTGAACTGAAGTAAGTTCACAAAATTAAAATTTAAGAAATTTATGAACCTTAGTTCAGAACAAAGAAAACCCCTTTAGCAGTCTTTACATGCACATGAAGCGTTGCGCATGGTTGACATGCACAAGTCGAAAAATGATTTAATTTCCAATTTGATGTTTCCCCTTCCCCACCCCATTGTTTTTCTTTACATGTTTGTGAGTATGATGTTGATGATCATTATAAACCGAAGCGCCATCAAGAATTGGATCTGATGTTGTTGCCACCTTAAGCATCCGGATTCCAGCTTCCAAACGTTCATTTATCCCGGGGAAGAGACTGCATCCTCCAGTCATAAAGATTGAACTGCATCCTCCGGGGAAAATGTATATAGATAAAATTATTAAACAAAAAGGAAAAAGGTTAGAGTTTTGTTTGGTCAGATTACCCAATACGAAAATACGAAACACCATTGTTGATAGCGTTGGAAGTTGATGAAGGAAATCGATTATAATCTGTTTGCCTTTCGATTTTCGATATGAATGACATTTTATAGAGGGTTTTTCTTCTTCGTTTTGTTTTTGTTTTTCTTGAATGCACTGGTGAGAGAGGCAAAAGGGTTTTTCTAGGAAGAAAACATATTTTACCCTTAAAATATAGAAACATAAGACATATATATCTAATTGAGTAAATTTGAGCATAAGATTGAGTTTGGTGCAGTGGTTATGTCGCTGCTAGTCAAACATGAGTGCCTGGGTTTGATTCCCCTGTTAAGCATATGCTTGAATTCATTTTTTCTCCTTTAAACAGGTGGTGACACGTGTCACCACCTGATTGGAGGAGGGAAATAAATTTATTAAATTAAATATAAATAATTAAAGTCCTCCAATAAGGTGTTGACACGTGTCACTATCTAATTAAATGATTTATTTATTTTATTAATATAAATTAGGACTAAATTGAAAGAAATGTGTAAATAATAAGGACCAATTGTGTAATTATACCAATTTTATTTAATAGTCCCGTCAACTTTTCTGTTATTTTTAACGGCTGGTGGCCACATTGATACCATTTAAATAGTTTGATGGTTTAATTGCTTCGAAAACAAGTAAGGTGGTCAAATCGCGACTTTTCTAATAGTATGGTGGTCATTTATGTAGTTTACCCTTATTATTATTATTATTATAACGCCCTGATTTTGGGCTTAGATGTTTTTTCGAGTCGGGTTGAGTCGGTGAAACCGGTGTCGGTTGTTCAAACCGTTAAAAGGTGGTTTAGGGAAATCAAGGTTCAGGATGGGATAAAAATATGATAAAAATTTCTAAAATCCTCTAGTATGCAAGTCACTTGATTTAGATATTAATGATATTAGAGGTCAAGGTTATGACAATGGTTCAAATATGAAAAGAAAAGACCAAAGGGTTCAAAAGAGGTTACTTGAAATAAATCCAAAGGCTTTATATATGCCATGTTCTTGTCATAGTCTTAATCTCACTATATCAGATATGGCACATTCTTGTGTGAATTTTTTTTTTTTTAGAACTGTGCAATACATATACACATTATTTGCAAGTTTTACCAGAAAATAGAAGATTTTAGTTGATAATGTTAAAAGTTTTACAGTGAAATTTTTGTGTAATACTCGATGGGAAAGTCGAATTAGAAGTGTTAAAGCTATTAGATTTCAAGCACCTCAATAAAATTAGTTTTGTTGGCATTGTATAATTCTAGTGGCGAAGATGCCAAGACAAAAAGTGAAGCGGAAAGTTTAGCTAATTCTCTTGCAAGTTTTGAGTTCTTACATAGCTTAGTAATTTGGTATGAGATTTTATTTATTATTAATAAAGTGAGTAAGAAATTGCAATCTAAATCCATTAGAACTACAATTAATGAAGTAAAAAAGTGTAACATCATTCTTTGAGAAATATAGAAGTGAAGGGTTTGAGTCTTGCATGAACATTATCAAAAGTATTGCATTTGATATGAATATAGAACCAACACTTTCAATAAAACAACATATGTTTAGGAGAAGACAATTTGACGAAAATAATAATGGAGAAGAAGTACAATCACCCTGAGGAATCTTTTAGAGTAAATTATTTTCTTGTGATTGTTGATTTGGCTATAACTTTTTTGAAGAATGGATTTGAACAATTAGAGTTATTTGACAATATTTTTGGATTTTTATTTGATTCCAAAAGGTTAAAATCTTTAGATAATGATGAACTAAAAAAATCTTGCACAAACTTTAGGACTACTTTTTCTCATAATGATTTGTCTGATATTAATGCAGATGATCTTTTTTTTCAGAATTGAAAGTGTTACAAGTGACTTTGCCAAATGAGTTAATGTCAGCATTGGAAATTCTCAAGTTTGTCAAAATTGCGGATTGTTATCCAAATATTTCAATAGCTTATCGAATCCTCTTAACTATGCCGGTGACAGTTGCATCTGCTGAAAGAAGTTTTTCGAAGTTAAAATTGTTGAAAATCTATTTGAGATCGTCAATGTCACAAGAAAGATTGAATGGTCTAGCAATTTTATGTATTGAGAAAAATATGTTAGAACATATTGATGTAGACACTATTATTAATGATTTTACATCTAGAAATGCTCGTAGAAGTTGTTTTGTGTAACTTGTTCGGTGTTTAATAAAATTTCTTAATGTTTTTCATTTGATAATTATTGAGCGTAGTAAAAAAATATAATTTACAAACAAATTTATTTATTTTTTATACTCTCCGAATTATTTTTTTATTACTTGTTATTAAGGGCCAAACTTTTAGATTTACTCCTGGCCACTAAAATCTCAAAAACGGCTCTAGTTCCTCGCCTCACATGCATCGCAATAATACTCTTCTAAATCATCTTCGACGAATGAATCTTTAAGAGTCAAAAGATGGACGTGGCTTTTCGATTAAACGATTTGAGGTAAGGGTACACATTCCAAGTGAAAATTGATGCAACATTCCAGACAACGATACAAGGATCGTCCGCTGCAAGTTCCACCACAGTGGCTACAAGAGAATCCGGCGTAGAGATCAATCGAGTCGGTGTATATGGCGAAGAACCGATGAAATTCTGTCCCGAAATAGTAAAGATCGTGCACGTGAGACTCGCCTTTCAGAGTCCGACTTAAAGAACCAGCGCAGGCGATATGGAAGTTGAGGTGACAATCTTTACAGCCATAGTTGTATACAGACGGTAAAAGCTTTAGTCCACAAGCATGGCACCTTCCGTATCTCGTGTAGCTCAGAATCGGAATGTGATGCGAATGAATCAGGACTCTAGTCTCCTGTGGTAACTTAAGACAAGATTCATGGAGAATCCAACCACATCTGATGCAATTGTATGTTGGACCGAAGATTTGCAGACGACAAAAATTGCATCGCCTTTGGTACATAGCGTCGTTGAAGTTGCAAAAGATTAGCTTGTGCTTGTGGCTGAAATGGAACAACTCGGTTTCCCTTTCGGACTCTTTCGATTTTGAGCTTCCACTTCGAGGGGTCGTTCGAGTGGCGCATTTCAAATCGAGCTTGAAATCACACTTCTCACAAAGATAAATGAAGCCTAGAGAAAAATCATTACACTCATCACATATAATATAATCCAACATGTAAGGAGATCCGGCATAGAGGGTGAGATGATGTGTGGGATGAAGAATGTGTTGTATCTCGTTGGGCAACTTAGCACAACTTCCGTGTAGACGATAACCACGAAAGAAAAGGGGGCAATTTTCACAAATGTAGCCTGGACCACTGAGTTCCAAACGATAAGCATTGCAGTACTGTTGTTCGAACTTTCCGATTTCCTCGCACAACTTCAATGGATGTTCGTGAATCCTCTGTTGGTGAAGTTTCAGCCTGGTGCAGTAAACATTCATTTGCCATTATCGGAAAATAGGAAAAAAATGAGTAGATATAAACAACTAAAGCGAAGGGTCTAACCTTATTGAGCACGCATTCAATATGAGCAATATATGTGCATTTCTCGCAGTAATAAACTTCATGTGTCGGATTTCATTCTTTCTCACAAATATCACAGTAGTATTCTCCGACCTCGTCCTCCCTGATCGGTTTCGAAAAGACGACGGGATGCCTGTGATATCTATGTTTAAAAAAAGAAGGAATTGGAACACATTTGAGGTGGAAATTAATATTGCATTGCACACACCGATAAAGACTATCGGAACAAAGCTGACGGCACGACTTGCATTCGAAATGATACTTGAGAATCGGATCCCTGAAGCTGAGACTAAAATAAGTGAGACAATGGTTGTGGCTCTCATATTTAAGGGTGGGGAAGAGTTTTGCACAGTGAAAATCAAGGTTGAAATTGCACTCTCGGCAACAATAGCTCGATGTGGAACCTGTACGCTGTCGAACAATTTGCATACAAGCATCAGAGGTCATGTTGCCGTCAAACTGCTAGCGAAGAGGGTGTGATGGATGGAAAGGATGGTTCAGTGTTTTCGGTACCTTATCGACACAAAATCGATGAAGGAAGAACCCATATTCTTTACAACCATGGAAGACACCAGTTAGAGGCTTGTCACACGAACTACAATTATAACCATGTTCACCTACATTGTTATAATTGTATAGGATCATCGGATCGGAGTGGCAATAATGCTGAATTATTTGTCTATCCATGTCTGCATTCGATCTCTGCTTCATCTTCATAGCTTGATGATCGGTACTTGCGAAAGCGCATACTAAATCGAGCTCGAAGTCGCAACGACAGCAGCCGTAATTGGTGCCCGAAGAAATTTTGAAGCAAATATCGCAAGTGAATTCCCAAGACGTACCTGACCAATAATACAAGACGGTGGTGCGAGTGAAGAGGATGTGTGATCTCACGAGGCAGATGTTGAAGGGCTTTGGCGCAGGATTCGTGCAACCAAAGTTCTCAGCTTAGACAAGCATAGGCTGCACCAGAGATTGTTTTGCTGCATTTATCACACCATTTATCATCGGTCTCATCAAAATAATGATAGTCCATGGAATGCTCATGGCTTGCAAGTTTGATCTCCATATCTCAATCAAAGGATAAGATGAAAAGAAGAAAAAATGGATAGATATTTGGTTTGTAATATATATATATATATGAGATAGAGTCCGTTTACACAGTGTAAAACTCTTTGAGTTTTATACGTCTTTTGGACCGTTGGATGAGTGAAACGAATGGATGAGATTAACAATAAATATGTGAAGATTATTACTTGGAAAAAAAGAGTAAGGAGTTAATTTGAGTCATCCATTCCTCTCATTTAACGATCCAGAAAACGTGTAAAACTTAAAGCTTTATACATTGTGTAAGTTAATCATAACTCTCTCTCTCCCTCTCTCCCTCCCTCTCTCTCGACAATTTAAGTTAGATAATTTTAAAATTTAAAGGGATAAATTTAGTGTGATAAATTTAACAAGGTAATTATCTATTTTTTTTAAATTGTCTAAAAGTAATTATAATGTAGTATCTGTTCATACATATTCTTAACTCTTTTGACAATACACATACATTTTTTAAACAAAATAATTTAAATGTGTCTCTCATCATCCGCTATTAAAGTAATACTTAAATTGTTCTTTTCAAGTAACGAGCAAATCCTTCTAGTATTTTACACGGTAAAGGAGGATATATTATTACTTTATTGTTAGATAGAAAATAGGCAAAAGATATATTTGCATCAAGAAAGGCGACAAACATAAAATAATATTACTTACTTGCGTAATGGAAAGCATGCCGAGTGTTAGGTCACTATAAAGGTCGATTCCTCTTAATTTCTTCTTGAATAAAGATATATTGATTGTTTACACCAACGAATTTAAAAAGAAAATTAGATTGTATTTGTCGGATAAATTTTAAAAATATACTGAATTTTAATTTGATTAATATAATTGTTATTGTATCATTTAATGAGTTGAAATTCAGCCCATTGCTTTTCAATGCATTAATCATTGTCATGTATATAGGACTCATTTTCTGATTTGTAGATATTTTTATAAATGGTAATAAATGATGACAAGTTTGTAGTGGGTAATAATGGATGAGAATTTGGCCTACAATCAAGAGACCAAATGTTCGAACGTGCTTAAATGTGTAATATTTTCTAATTTATATATCTGACATATTCTTTTAGATAAAAAAAATGTTCTTTTTCAGTATTCTTTTCCATATTCAAACACTAAGGGGAATTGAACCTGGATCATTAAGGAAAGAAAACAACGCTCCTGCCATTGGGTTAAGCATGTTTATGATACATGGAATACCAAATATAATATATGTGGTATATGTGTTATCCGATTCGAGAAAGGAAATTATAAGTCATGTTATTGGTAATAGTAGGATTCAAATCTGAGAATCATTGGTGAAAATGACAAAGGTTTACCACTAGGCCAGACATGAATTTGTGATATGAAATACTAACTATAATATATGAGTTATTCGATTGTAATGGTTATAAAAGAGAAATATATGTGATTTTAGGGGCTCGAACATGACACATTTATGATGCATAAGAACGTATAACTCAATTAAATATAATTTTATAATTATTTTTTATTATATTATGTTCGTTATTCTTTTAATTTTTTAACTTAATTAGTAATTATTAAAATTTTTCCTGGAATTGATTTTTTAACATAATTAATAATTTTAATATTTATTAAAAATTAATTAAATTATTATATATAATTATATTAAAAATTAAAATTTTAAAATTATATTTAATTAGGTTATATGTTTTTATGCAACATAAGTTTGTCATGTTCAAGTCCCATAAAATCACATTTATTTCTTTTTTATAAACATTACAATCGAATAACTCATATATTATAGGTAGTATTTTATATCACAAATTCATGTCTGGCTTAGTGGTAAACATTTTCCACTTCCACCAAGGATTCCTAGGTTTGAATCTTACCATTGCCAATTACATTGCTTTTAATTTTTTTTTCTCCAATCAGATAACACATATACCACATATATTATATTTGGTATTCCCTATACTAGAAACATGCTTAGCCCAATGGCAAGAGCGTTGCTTTCTTTCCTTAATGACCTATGTTTGATTCCCCTTGGGTCCAACTTTCACTATTTTATTTTTCTTACTCTAATTGGTGGTGACACGTGTCACTACTTGATTAGGGAAGGAAAATAAATCTAATAAATCTAATAAAAATAGATAAATCCCTCAAATAAGGTGGTGTCACCACCTAATTGAATAATTAATTTATTTTATTAGATTAAAATTAGGACTAAATTGAATGATTGTATAAATAAAGGGGACTAAATATGTAATTATACCAATTATTTTAACAGTCCCGTTAATTTTTCGTTTTTTAACGGAAGGTGGCTACATTAGAACCAATTAAATAGTTATGTGGTATATTTAATACAATTAAAAATACAGTGATTAAATCGACACCAACCCCATAGTTCGGTGGTCATTAGTATAATTTACCTTTTTTTATGTCAGCTGGGGATGGATTTTAATCTTACCTCTTTACATGGTTTGAATCATCTTCATTCCTCGAGTGACTATAAAGGCATTCTCTCCAAGTCTTGTCAATCTAATCTCTATATATGAATACAACATTTATCCTTTTGTGTGAGGTAAAAGATCTTAAATGACTCGTACTGATTTGTAAAAGTGTTCAATATAAAGTGCACCAAAAAAGATTCTGACATTTTCAATCGTAAGTGCTTTTGGTCGAATTATTAAAGCTATCATCTTGTTGAATCATCATGTACATTTTTCACGTGTGTGAGCTTCATTGATACAAATTTCACGATTAGGGTGTTTGGGTTTTTTTTATAGAAATCTTGAACTGTTTTTCAATAATTTTGAACATTCTAATATTTTTTTAGTTGTTCCACGAGCATCAACATAAATCTTACTCTTTATAAACTTGATACTTAAGTGATTAAATCGCTCTCATTTTTCATACATAATAAGATCAGTATGGGTGTTAGTTTTAGTTGTATATGACTTAACTTTTCTTATCCAATAGCCAATAGTCAATATCTAAGCACTCGAGATGAAGAAGAATATCGTCTTTCTGTGACTTAAAATTCTCACCGGTTAATTCAATGATATTTACTCTATTATCATTATCAGACATATTCAAACGTTTTAAAACTATACAAATAAATTCACAAACATGTTTAGCAAAATTTTAAAGCAAACATAATCTGTCAGTTTGCATTGATGAATCTAGTGATATATACCGACCTGCTGGTTATCGATCGCCGATGTTTATTATTTCATTTGTTTTTTCATATTATGTTTTTTTTTTAATTTTTATTAAAGTTCTCTGCACTCTTGTGGCACGTTTTTTCTCTGCCTTTGTAACGTTTTCTTTTATTTTTGTGGTACGTTTTTTCTGCCGTTTGGCATGGTTTTCGCATAAGTAGCGATCGTTTGGTACTCATACAAAGATCTTCACGACACTTGTTTTTTTTATTTAGGTTTATCAGTGGTCATAGCAAGATTGATCCCATTTGGCTGTTGTTTGTCGATGTAATCTGAACTGTGTAGTGGAACAATCTGTCTGATAATTTGGTTCGCTCTCACTAATTTTTCATATCGTAAAGTGTAACCCCCTAGACCCGCCTATGCGTTACAACGGATCCTAGGAAGTCACATTAGGGTCACAAGAGCGACCCACAGTAAAAATACATGCAGAAAAAAAACATTTTTGCTCAAAACATTTATTAAACTGTAAAATCAAATTCTGTTTAAAATAACATTTCAACAAGTCATTTAAATTTTTAACAGAAATTTCAAAAAGTGCTTTACAGACTCTATCATAAAACAATACATGACATACATGCCCACTAACTATACAGTACCGTACTCCAGAGGCAACGCCGAGGGAACTCCGAACACTAATGTCAAACATTATACCAAGCTATAATCTTTTAACATGCGATGGTAAAACAACGTGAGCTTGGAAAAGCTCAGTAATACAGAACTACCAAAAGATGCTATAAGCTCATACAGATATATGGTAGGCATAACATTTTCATGATGATCCAAGCAGTAACAGTCCTCTTTTCCTTTCCGTTATTTCAGGGTAACGTTATACTTGAGATTAATGGTACTTGTTATTTATTCAATCATCGAGTAACAAACGGGAATTATACAAGCTGATAGTTTACGAAGATGGAAACAACGAGTTTAAAGTGTGTCTCAATAGGTGCATATCAAATAGACATAAATGCATACCAATCATATCATGAGAACACATAACAATTCAATGCAAATGTTCAAGTACATACAAGGGTTTACTAGTAACTACCCTCCAACCTTACACCAATATGCAGTCCCCCAAAACTACATCCATAAGGACTTACCCTAGGCCCGATGGGCATAGATGCCACCTAAGGGGCTGCCTTAGGTCCATAAGGATTTACCCGTGCTAAAGCATCGGCACCTACTCAAGGGAAGACCTTAAGTCCATAAGGATTTACCAGCTAGATCAGGGTTGCACCTGCAGAAACTTCATAACATAACCCAACAGTATACCCCAAATAGTAATCGGTGTTCAGATTCCAGACATGAGTAACAGAATACATGTGACAAACATTCTATTCAGAGTATCAGAAACGGAAGATTCATGCTTTTGACAGATAAATGGGTATACCATTGAGCAGAGCAGACATTTTCATCATTCATCATGCAAACAGATTGTACCATCATAGGTCAAGCTAACAGATCATACTATGAAGTTCATCAGACAGTCAGGCAATACCGTCACAGATCAAGCAATCACATAACAAGTATACAGATTGAGCAGACATACATCAAATAGGTAGAGAATGTCATCATATATCCAGTTCATCATTTCATCACATTTTCCAACATAGTGATGCAATCTCAATAATAATTGAAATGTTCATCAAACATAATATTATTCATGATTAAATCATTATACAATCCATTCAACAGAATATATCACACATGGAACACACTAGGAAGGACAGATCATTTCTTGGAGATACTTGGCATTTACGGAAGGGGACACATTAACTTTTGACAATTTGAACGGATTTCTGAAACGTAGCCCCTATTAAAAGGGGTTCATACTAACGGTTTAACCCAGATATTCAGGAGGTGATACATCAATATCTTTGAGAGTTTAGACGCATCATGAGTTATTTAGTCATTTAAGCCTACAAGGGCATTATGGTCATTTTATCACATATGGACATTTTGGTAATTTATACCAATAAGGCATAAACAGTCGCTCAGTAAATTCTATTTGCTCATCAGGCTTCCAATCAGGCATTCGGAGATTTCTATGTCAAGATCTTTCACGATATCGGATACATTCAAGGCTATCTTAATTACTTTGGCCAACGAGGGCATTTTAGTCTTTTAACTATCAGGGGTGATTTTGTAATTTAGCTCAATAATGATAAAATGACGATTTACAATATTTAATATATATTTGAATGGTTGCTTTCATAATTTACCACAGAACTTGCCACAGAGTAGCCGAACTTATATTTTGTGAGGAAAACTTCCAACCATATATTAATATCAAGAGTGATTAACATACATGAGTGTGCTTCCTAACACTTAGGGGCACTTTAGCCCTTAAAGTCTTATTAGATTTCATCAAATGCATAACTGTCTATTTAACTCAATAGGGCTTTTCAGTCATTTTGGAAATTGGGATAAATCCACCATTTTTGTCAAATTTTACTAGTTAGAACCTCCATCGTTTACGTACTCAGTAGAGATTAAGTCGTTTTGATCTCTTCGGCCCTTACAGACGGTTTACTCATTTTAGAACTTAAGGGTAAAATTGCAATTCTGATTAATTAAGAATTTCGGTGCTCGAAGGCACTACAGTCTTTTTGGTCATCACGGTCATTCCAATTAATTCATCCATTACTGTCGTAAGGATCAGCTCAAGAATACAACGATAATTCCAGTAAATTCACCTTCATGTGTTATATAGAGCTCAGGGGAAAATCCAAGTTTCTTTTAGTATCATACGCATTTGAATAATGATGCCGAAGTTTTTTCCAATAGAACATACATCTTAGGTAGGGTAATTTTTCAATCAATTCGAATGTAGAATTCGGGTCACTTCCTTTATTAGGGGCAGTTTAGTCATTCTTATACCTCAAGGGAATTTTTGTAATCTCATATCCAATATCATTTACTCCATATTATGGGCATTGAATCTTAGACACCATTGATCGAGTTGTAGATTTAATTGTATTATTTATTACTATTAACTTTTGATACTTCTGGTATATTAGTATTCTTATTCGAATATTTTGGTTTTAATAATTTTCATACTTATTTCTCGTATCTAATTTGGCTTAAGCAGAGTTTACAAAACACTTCATCATAAGCATGCATGCGTTAACCGGATATCGACATGTACATAAAGCATACAAATGGTAGTAATGTATTACCTTAACTCCGAGCTACATCAGTCGATTTATGATACGACATTCGAATACCCTCGAACCCGAATTTGACATTCCTCAGCATTGTGTATCCAAGGAACCGATAATACCTTCAATTACACAAATTCCAAGATCAGACCTTACTCACAAGCTCTTAACCGATTAATTACGTACATAAACAAGTCCGGGTTCAAGGTCAGATTCGGAGGCTTTTGGATCGGAATTTAGCAAAACGGGCTTCAAAAACAGACTCAGGACGTCGAAAAACATAGGATAGAAGTTTTCGAAAAATTTGACTTTTTGGTCTACGGTCAAAGTCAACGCTGACGTCAACAGGTCAACGCTGATGTCAGCATGTCAATGGTCAAAGGGGTCAGAGTCAATGCTGACGTCAGCAGGTCAACGGGCTGAGGTCAATTGAGTTGACTCGACTAACTCACTGTGTTGACTCGAGCTGAGTTGACTTAGAGGCTGACTCGGACTGAGTTGACTCGGTGGGTCGACTCGGTCGAGTCGGGTCAAACAGGAACGAGTCGGGTTCATACTCGAGTTTGGGTCAGATTAGGCTTGGGCTTGGGCTTATCCACAACTGGGCTCAAACCGGGTTCAAGCCCACTTACCCTAACCCAGTTGTCGGTCGGTCGCCGAAAAAGGTTGTCGGAGGCCTGAAATGGTGCAATTTCACCTAAAAAATATAGATCTTCAATTAACCACTTGAACCAAACCACACAAACACGAAAACAGATCGAAAATTCATCGGAAACTACCTAACAAAGAACTGAGATTGTCGAGAATGACGAAGCGCCGAGGAGGCTTCTATCGACGTCGGATGGACAATCAATCATAGGGGTTTTGCTCGCCTTGGGACAAGGAGTTCGACGGTGGCCTTGGCGTGGCGAACGGACGGCGGACGGTGACAAATCGTTGGGAAACAGAAGGTCGCACTTAGGGTTTTTGTCAAACTTTTGAACCAATCTTCACAACAGACGGCGGCGCTAACGCGCGAGTGGTGGTTAGGACTGGAATCGCGGCGTGCTGCCGATCACTACGAGGCTGGCGGTGAGAACCACGACAAGGCGGTGGCCGAGATCGGGCGGTGAACGGTGCAGGTTCGGTGAGGGGGAGGGATTTTTTGGGGATATTTCAAGCGTCTCTTCAAATTCCAAGATAACCCTTCGGCAAGTAGGGTGCCGGTTGGGTCTTTAACCCGTTTTGAAATGCTACCCAAGATTATCTTTAATATTGGGCTAGGTAACCCTTAACACAAAGACCATTTGGCTCAAATGGTTAACATATGGGTTTACCAAGCATAGGTTATGGGTTCAAAACCCCAGGATAGCAACTCTTATTTTCATTTTCTTTTTTCTCTCTTTTTTTTTACCAAATTCACTACAAGCTAAATAAAACATAGTGTTACATAAAGCGTCTAGTTTGAATAAGGACAAGGAAATTCATAAAGGTTTCTGGGTTCTTTAATAATGTATGTTAATCTCAAGGAAGTGTTGATTTTTTTTATACTTTGGGTTTCCTATTTTATTTTTATGAGTTTTTTGGTGGACCTAGTCTCCATTTTTTTTCTCTTTGAACGTTTTGTATTTGTGATATCTCTTGTATCAAATTATCCTTAAAATTGCTGCGATATTGCCGCCGTACGTTAGTAATTGTGAGGATGGGTTTGGTTGGGAAGGGAGTGAAATGAGGCTTTTTACATTAAAGGTTGCGTATGAAAGTAGACAACCGAAGTTCTTTGGGCCTTTGAATCAAATTTGGGGAGCTATTGCCGGGTATAAAGGTAGTCCGCGAGTTAGAATGTTCTTGTGGCTTGTGGCTCATGGGCGTATTCTAACAAATGAAGAGAGAGTGAGGCGTCATATGGTAAGTGACATGAGTTGTGGTATTTGTGGTGCTGAAGTGGAATCTCTGGATCATATATTTCGATGGTGTCCAAAGGCGATTAACGTTTGGATGGGGTTGGTTAAGCAAGAGCGATGGGTGGAATTTTTCTCTTTAAATTTTTGGGATTGGTTTCGGAAAAATACGCTTTATCCTGATCATTTTGCTAGGAATGAGGTTGAGGGACGTGTGAGCTTTGGTGTCGCGTTGTGGGTGTTGTGGACGTCGAGGAATAGGGCTATCTTCGATCCAGTGCTTGTTGCGCGTGAGACGAGGGGAGAGATGTGTGCTCGCATGATCGCTGAAGCAGTGGGCGATGCTGCTGTGCGCGCCGGAGTGGACAGTGAGGCCTTGTGCGTACGCAAGATTGCTGGGGTGAACACGCGTCGAGCAGCAGGGGTGGTGGACAGTGTGGAGCGTCGATGGCAGTCTCCTGCTGATGGTTATGTGGCGCTCAGCGTCGATGGTGTTGTTGCTCAGCTGGAGACCTTTGCGTCGTGTGGTGGTGTTATTAGGAATAGCGAAGGTGTGTGGGAATTTGGGTTTGCCAAGTCGATTGGGATGTGTTCGGTTATGGAAGCGGAGTTATGGGGAGTGTATGAGGGGTTGCGACATGCTTGGCATCTTGGTTTCCGACGGGTTCAGGTTGATATGGATAATTTGGAGGCGGTTCGTCTTTTAAATGATAAGGATGATGGCGGTGTGTATGGACCATTGCGGCATCAAATTATAGAGCAACTTCGGTGGGGTTGGGATCTTCAGATTAGGCATATTTATCGGGAAGCGAATAGGGTGGCGAATTGGTTGGCGAAGCTTATGCGAGATGGTTCTTTAGATTATCGGGAATTTCTGAGGATGCCTGCGGATCTTGTGCGGTTGTACCATGAGGATATGGCTCATGTTGGTTCTTAAATTTGGTTTTAGCAATCCTTGTGTCTTGTAGTCCTTTTGTTGTTATTTCCATGTGTACTCTTTTCCTCCGACTAGGTTTAGGGGGGGGGGGTTTAATGAGGCACATGGAAATATTTCTCGTATGTTTTTATCCTTAATGAAAGCATAAAATTTGATCAAAAAAATTCATATAATACTACTTATAATACTCAATTTTGGAAATTTTATGTTAAAAATCGAATTATTTTAGAGTTCAAAGTTCAAGGATTTAGGTTGTAGGATTTAGAATTTAAGGTTAGTGTTTAGAATCTAAGGTATATGGTTTAAGGTTTAGAATTTAGTGTTTTAGGGTTAGGAATTTAAGATTTGAGTTTTATAGTGTAAATATTCAGGCTTGTGTAAATTTAGTTTTGCACAGCTTGTGTATCAAAAACTTACCCCAATCCAGTTACCTAATGTTTCTTAACAAAATATATTTGCATAAAAGTTTGTAAAAAATATTAAAGAGAGATGTTCAAAATTTAGTTCAAAGAAAACTCATGACAACAACATTTTTGAGAATTCTACAAACTTTTAAAACGGATAAGGCAGATATAATGAAGCTTTCTCGAATACCAAATATAAGCAAAAGTATGCACTAAGCATTCAAAAGATTGATAATAAGGTACCTCTGGTCATTGTCAAATAGAACACAGTTCAATTAAGGCGTTGGGCTAATAATTTCTATAATAAGTAGTTAAAAATTCTCAGTTAAATTAATTTAATGTATAAAAAATTTAAATAAATCATTTAATGGGAATTTTGAGTCAACTTGTAACAGAGAACCCAACCTTTAAGTATATCATTTAATTTAAAAAAAAATATTCAAATAATTTCAAGGAATTCTGGAGTAGAGTAACTCTTCTTTTGGTTACATAATAAATTTAGTAGTGGATTAATATAGAGAGAGATAAAAAAGCCCAAGTCGCAGCCCAAGATAACCAAAAACAAATAGTCGCATATAACATTCTCTAAGCAATTCATTCACGGCAACTAAAGTTTCTTACCTTTATAAAAGTTGATATTTGATAAGAGGCGGATGATAATAGAGTCGGTGGAGCTTTGGCCTCCCAAAGTTTTAAAATTTATTATTTAGTTCTCAGTGTTTTGAAAATTTTAATTTGACTTATTTAAAATTTTAAAATATATTTTCATGTTTTAATTTTTTGAATATTTTTAATCAGGTATCACCCTTAAAATTCTAAAAAACTTCTCCTAAATTATTTTATTTTAAAAATTTTAGTTCGACCCTAAATTTAAAAAAAATTAAATTAAACCCATCAAAATATTTGAAAATTTTAATTTAAACATTCAATTATTTTTTAAAAAAAATTAAGTAAACCTCCTCAAACTCTAACCCCAAGATCTACCCCTGACCTCAAATTTTAAATTGAGAAGACCGTCCCTATAATTCATCTATACAATACTCTATTTGAATTAATCGACTAATATATCATATACCAATAAAAATCAACTTCAAACGCCCAAAACCCAAACATTGGTCAACTTTGGAAAATGTAAATAATATTCACGGAAAATGAGACGTCTAAGACTTATTATTTAGTTTGGAAAGTAGTCATTTTCTATGGTGGTCCAATGGAGCTTAGATCTCACATGAAGTAGTGTAGTATTCACTCGTATTCTTAAAGAACGTACATCACATGAAAACAAAACAAACAAAATGAAATTATTATATGAATATTTCTAGTATCCCATGACCAAACAGGCTAAAAAACAAAGGCAACAATAACATTACAGCTTTCTATTCATATTATATTACAGTCTTGAAGGGATCATATCCTTGTCCTCATATGCAACATCAAAAACACAAGGAAACCAAAGACAAGGAAATTAAGAAACAAACGTAAGTTGTCTTGTTTTTTTTAACACCAAGATCACAATCCCAGAATGTGATAACTCGATTTGTACGACTTAGATTCAACGAGAACGACGATTAATTAACCCGTAGTTAGGTGTTCTTCTAGGCCTCGGAATATAAACTAGTGATTCCGAAACTGCACAAGTTCTTTTACAAGAGGAGTAAAGATTAATGAATCCAAACCTGTCACTGATGCTCCTTGTTACCTTAATTCCAGTCCAGATATTGCTTGCGGATTCCTCGTTGTTATCTTCCTTGGAACATTCGACCATCGCAGCGAGAAATGGATCCTTTCGGAGATTCGAGGCGGCAGCATCGGATGCTTTTTTCCGGGCTAGAATGTCCTCGAAATTGTTCTTTTTCGAGGCCGGTGGAGTTGCTGGGGGAGGTAATGGCAGCAATTTTGTGAACTCATTTTTCTTGTAATTTTGTACCTTCTTAGGAACCCCTGGCGAATGCTCCCAAGAAAATGGTACACCCGAAAATCGGAGCGGTGTAGCAGGACTGAGGGGCGAATCCACCGGAAAATACAAAGATCCGAGTGAAGATGACGATGACGACGACGACGACGAAGAAGGTGTTCGTCTGGAGGAATGGTATTTGGCTGCCGGAACTATTGTGTTGTAATCTTTTGGTGCCATTTGTTCACGGCCAGTCTGAGTCTGAGTTGATGCGGAATCCATAGTTGTAGAGTAAACGGGAGATGGGGACCAATTTGTGTTTATATGATGCCTTTAAATTTCTTTTCCTCTTTACATTATTTGACCTTGTTTGCATATATTTATATAGATTTGTATACAGTTGTTGCTTTTAATTCAATCATTAGTTTTCTTACATATAAAAAGCATTTCCCTTGTTTTCCTTTTTGCTTTTATCTTTGTAAAAAGTAATACAAATGCCAATAGTCCCATGTGGGTAAGACCTAAATTCCTATGTACTTTTCTGGTATATTTATGTATATTTTAATATTAAAAAATTTAAATTTAAATTTTAACTCTAAATTATAAATTCTAAATCTTTAAGTCTTAGAAATTAAACTTTATACTTAACCCATAAACTCTAATTCTAAACACTAATCTTAAACATTAATCCTAAACACTATATTCTATTTTTTAATGTTGGAGTATACATGAGGCACCAAAGAGAGACGAGAAATTTCTATTATGAGATTAATGGTACTAACATCCTAATTATTAAAAAAAGACAATGTTTTTTTGTTCTTTGATTTTATCAATTTATTTATTTTAATTTTAATTTTTTATTATATTTTTCTGTCTTTAAACTTTTATTTTTTTTTAAATTAATCAAACGCGAGGGAACCATATTGTTATTTTTCATAATTAAAATGTTGAATCAGGTATTTAGTTCTTTTCTGTCACGTAATAAAAAAATACTAAAAATTAATATCAACATTTCAGTAAAAACAAGTTAACTATTTAAAAAAATTGATGAAGTAAAGAAAAAATAAAAGAAATAAAATAATTGACATCAATTTATATATAAAAAAGTTAGGAGGTTAAAGGTGAAAAATGATTGAATTGATAAAATCGAGGGACCATATCGTCGTACCAAAAATAAAAATATTAATTGCAAAAACAACCCCATGGCATTGATGGGAAAGGGGTAAGGAGATATAAAAAGGACTGGGGACACGGGGAATTGAATTGTGGTGGTGGTGATAAATCTGTAGCTCTATGTAGGAAGTGGTTGAGTAATGTTGTTTATGTAGCTGACCCGATTCATGGGACCCTGAACCGGTGCTAAATCAATATTATTGTTTGTTTATTGAAAGATGAACCTACATATTTAAGAAATACTTTCCACACACACATATTTATTTATTTTTGGGTCCTATTTATTGAAATCCGGCCATTGCAAATGCAAATACAAAATTAAATCCTACCTTCAATGAGAGAAATATTTAATCAAACTTGTTTTAAAAAGCAATACCATTTTGGGTTTTTGAATCTAGGTTTTGATAATCTCATATAGAGAATTATTAGCTGTTGAATGTGTTGGAAGCGTTGGTGGACACCCGATATAGTTCAATTAATATTATTTCGAACCAAACCAAATTACAATTTTCTTGCTGCTGCAAGTTTACCAATACTACACGCACACCTTTTATTTGTTTTACACTCAATTCACTTGTTTTTTCACATCCATATTACACACAAACTCACTCATATTTATACTAGTCTAAACCGACATAGGGAATTCCCTAGACACTAATTAAATATTATTA
Organism: Hibiscus trionum; assembly: GCA_030270665.1. NCBI lineage: Eukaryota > Viridiplantae > Streptophyta > Magnoliopsida > Malvales > Malvaceae > Hibiscus > Hibiscus trionum. Next base: position 76,590,184 of record BSYR01000003.1, on the reverse strand, counting down.
TAATTAGTCCTAGATTCTTCTACTCTTGCCGCCTTTAGCATTTCCTTAATTGTTAAGGAATCTTGAATGTTCTCCCTGCTGCCACACTAGGAGATTGGAAGCTTCATGATATTGCTAGTACATTGCTTGCAATTTCTACTTGAATCAAGAAGCTTCCACACACACCCCTTGTCTTGCCGACATAGTCACTTAAATTGGGTTTGATTTCTAACACTCCCCCTCAAACCCAACTTTTATTCCGAGCTTTTCTTTGAGCCTGTGAAATGTATCAATTTTCAATGGCTTCGTAAAAATGTCTGCTAATTGATCTTCAGTTCTACAGTAGACTAACTCTACGTTTTTGTTCTTCACCTGCTCTCGTATAAAGTGATACTTCGTATCGATATGCTTGCTTCGACTATGGGAGACAGGATTTTTCGCGAGAGATATAGTTGACTTGTTGTCAACATAAATTGTTGTTGGTCCCTCTTGTGCAAAATTTAGTTCGTCCAAAATATTCTTCAACCAAATTGCTTGACATGTGCACGCTGCAGCGGCTATGTATTCTGCTTCACATGTCGAGAGAGCTACCGTTTGTTGCTTCTTTGATGACCATGAAAATGCTGCGGAGCCGATATGAAATAGATATCCAGAAGTACTCTTTCGATCATCTATATCTCCCCCGTAATCACTGTCGGAATATCCAACTAATTTCGAATTTGGTGAATGTTTATAGAATAATCCATGATCCGACGTACCTTTGATATATCTCAAAATTCTCTTTGCTGCCATCCAATGATCTTGTTTTGGCTTCTCCATGAATCTGCTTACCAGTCCCACAGCATATGTTATGTCTGGTCGTGTGATAGTTAGATATCTTAAACTTCCAACGAGGCTTTTAAACAACGTCGGATTCACCGGCTCTCTTGTTGAATCAACACTTAGTTTCGTGCCCGTTTCAGCTGGAGTGGCTACCGGCTTGCAATCCTTCATTCTGAAATTACTTAAGATTTGCTCCGCGTACTTCTTTTGGGATAAGAAAATTCCTTCCACCGTTTGCTTTACCTCAACTCCAAGAAAGTATGACATCTCGCCAATATCTGTCATTTCAAATTCTTTAGTCATAGCTTTCTTGAAATCTTGAAACATACCTGGGTTATTTCCAGTGAAGATCATGTCGTCCACGTATAAGCACACGATCATGATATCACCATCTTCATTTTTCTTTGTATATAAGGTATGTTCATACGGACTTTTTATGAACCCATTCGCCTGAAAATATTCATCTATTCTTGTGTTCCATGCTCTCGGCGCTTGCTTCAATCCATATAAGGCTTTCTTCAAGCGGTAGACCTTATCTTCATGTCCTTGTTTAATGTACCCAGGTAGTTGCTCGATATAAACTTCTTCTTCTAGGTAGCCATTTAGAAATGCCGACTTCACATCCATTTGATAAATCTTCCATTTGTTTTGTGCTGCAACTGCTGTGAGAAGTCTGATAGTGTCGATCCTTGCCACTGGAGCGAATACTTCATCATAGTCTATTCCTTGTCTTTGCTTGTAGCCTTTGGCAACTAGTCTCGCCTTGTATTTCTCTACTTGTCCTTCTTTATTGGTCTTCGTCTTGTACACCCATTTGACTCCAATTGGATTCTGTCCTTCTGGTAGACTTGTGAGCTCCCATGTATCATTTCTTTCTATCGATGCAATTTCTTCATTCATGGCATTCTTCCACTTGTCATCTTCAATTGCTTCTTCATATGTTATTGGATCACTGCTTGCAAGTAAACAAAAAAGTGAAATATTTTGAGTTTCATAATCTTTGTACCTTTCTGGAACTCTTCTCTCTCTTGTAGATCTTCGAACTTCTGTCGGTTGTACTTCAAGATTTTCTGTTTCGATGTTATTTCTTGATGAAAAAGGTTCAATCAAATTTTGTTGAGGACCTTGATCATCACCTTGTTCATCTTGGTTGATGAAGTCGTCATCATCTTGATCTTCGTTAAAAAACAGTCCTTCATTTTTCTTTTCCTCTGAGCTCCAAATCCAATGTTCTGCTTCATCGAACTCAACATCTCTTGAGATTATCAACTTTTTAGTTAGAGGATTATATAGCCTGTAAGCCTTGCTCCGTTCATCGTAGCCGATGAAGATGCATTTTTCTCCTCTATCATCGAGCTTCTTTCTTATCTGCTCAGGTATATGGGCATATGCGATGCATCCAAAAATCTTGAGGTGCCCAATTCCTGGTTTTTTACCGTTCCATGCTTCGTTCGGCGTCATGTTCCTCACACTCTTTGTTGGGCAACGATTTAACAGATAAACTGCACATCGAACTGCTTCAGCCCAAAAATTTCTTGGTAGATGTTTGCCCTTTACCATGCTCCTTGCCATGTCAAGAATAGTGCGATTCTTTCTTTCTGCAACTCCATTTTGTTGAGGCGTGTATCTAACTGTCAACTGGTGAACTATGCCATGCTTCTTGCAGAAGTCTTCAAATAACTTTACTGTATACTCGCCTCCTCTATCAGATCTGAGTATTTTTAAGTATTGACCGCTTTGTTTTTCCGCCATTGCTTTGAATTCTTTAAATTTATCCAATGCTTCTGACTTTTGTTTAAGAACATATATCCAACATTTTCTGCTATAATCGTCAATAAAGGTCAGGTAGTACCTGTTTCCTCCAAGTGATGGGATATCAAACGGGCCGGCTATGTCAGTGTGGACGATCTCCAATGGTCTTCTGGCTCTCCATGATTTGCCAACTTCAAAGCTTTGCCTGTGTTGTTTTCCTTTGATGCAGGCCTCGCACAGTTGATTTGGAGGTTTGATTTCTGGCAATCCATTCACCATCTTTGCTTTTGATAATAACTTCAAGCCAGTAAATCCAAGATGTCCATACCTCAAGTGCCACAGCCACGAATCGTCCTTGATTGCAGTCTTCATACACTTTGCTTCTCCTGACTCGATGTCAATAGTAAAGAGACGATTCCGCGTCATATTGACTTGGGCAACCAATTCTCCGTTTTTATTCTTGATTGAAAGTGAGCGATTCTTCATCTGCACTTCATATCCTTTTTCTAGAAGTTGGCCAAGACTGATGATGTTGCTTTTCATAGCTGGTACATAGTAGACGTTTGATATGTATTTCTTTTCTCCATTTTTCTGAGTAATCATGACTTTGCCTTTGCCTCTAACCTCTGTGTGCGAGTCGTCACCAAAAGTTACTCGTCCACGGATCGTTTCATCCAACGCCACAAAAAACTCCTTTCGACCACACATATGATTACTGGCACAATTATCGAGATACCAAATATTTTCCTTTGATTCTTCATTTCCTTTATAAGTGAGGAATACATGAGATTCTTCGGTGTTTTCTTCTTCAGCTGTTGCTACATTAATTCTTTCTTCATGCTTTAGAGCTGATCTACACTCGTAACTATAATGACCATACTTATTACAATTATAACATTGTACCTGATATTTATCTCCTTGTTGATATCGGCCTCTTCCTCGACCTCTATATCCTCGTCCACAACTTGGTGATTGGTAATTTTCATTTGCTTGGTTGCTAACATATGAACGACCGCCACGTCCACGTGTTCCTCGTCCACGATATCCATCATAGTTTCCTCTGCCTCGTGTGTAGCTGCTGCTAGTTCCGCTTTCGTTGACGTGCAACTTGCTTTGTAGAACTTGCTCCAGATTTTCGGTCTCTTCATTCAGCTTCATTTTCTGCTCATGGGCTTGAAGTGATCCCACAAGCTCATCGATACTCATTTGTGTTAAATCTTTTGATTCCTCAATTGCCACGACCACATAATCAAATTTTCGTACCAATGATCGTAGGATTTTCTCCATCACTCTGACCTCACCGAGTGCTTCGCCATTTCTTTTCATTTTATTTGCTACGGCTTTCACACGGCTAACATAGTCATCTATGCTTTCCGTGGTTTTCATTTTTAGCATCTCAAACTCGGCTCTGAGTGATTGAAGACGTACCTTTTTTGCTTTCTCAACTCCTTGAAGTGATTTTTGCAGAGTTTCCCATGTTTGTTTCGCGGTTGTTGCTTCTGCAATTTTTTCAAAGTTGGACTCATCTACTGCTTGGAAAATGTAATATAACGCCCTTTGGTCTCTTTTACGAGCATCCCTTAGTGCTCTCTTCTCTTCGTTGGTTAGAGCTGCTTCTGCTGCTGCATTTTCTGGCTCCACATATCCTTTTACGACCATGTCCCAACAATCTTGCGAACCGAGTAGCGCCTTCATTTGAATACTCCAGTTGCCATAATTTGTCTTTGTTAATCTCGGGATTTGTGGCTGAATCATATGCTCCATCTTCTTGTGGCGTGAACTCGAACTCGAACTTGGCTCGGATACCACTTGTTGGAAGCGTTGGTGGACACCCGATATAGTTCAATTAATATTATTTCGAACCAAACCAAATTACAATTTTCTTGCTGCTGCAAGTTTACCAATACTACACGCACACCTTTTATTTGTTTTACACTCAATTCACTTGTTTTTTCACATCCATATTACACACAAACTCACTCATATTTATACTAGTCTAAACTGACATAGGGAATTCCCTAGACACTAATTAAATATTATTATAATTAGTCCTAGATTCTTCTACTCTTGCCGCCTTTAGCATTTCCTTAATTGTTAAGGAATCTTGAATGTTCTCCCTGCTGCCACACTAGGAGATTGGAAGCTTCATGATATTGCTAGTACATTGCTTGCAATTTCTACTTGAATCAAGAAGCTTCCACACACACCCCTTGTCTTGCCGACATAGTCACTTAAATTGGGTTTGATTTCTAACAGAATGGAAGGGAATTAAGGGAGAAATTTACATTTCTAATATGAATAAAAAATTTCTGTCCTTAATTATATCCTTTTTATGCTTCATACTAAAAATATAAAAAATTAAATTTTAAACTTTAACTCTAAATTTCACATTTATAAACCTTAAACCCTACCCCTAAAAGATACACCCTACATCTTAAAAAATACATTTTATCCCTAATTTTCTAAACCCTAACTATAAATTTTAATTTTAAATCATACATTCACTTTTTTAAAATAAAAACACCAAAGAATCATAGTTAATGGGCAGACAGTTTCCATCCTTATAACCTGACAGAAACATTTGCTCACAATGTCTGCACTAAATATACTATTTCTAAAATTGGTTCTAGATTTTATTTTACAAAAGTTGTTTGATTTTTTTAGATATTAATATATAACCACGATCTTCTTAGTTCATTTGATTGTTTCTTTAAACAAGAAATTGAATTTTATTAAATACAAAAATAAATAAACAAACACAACACACTTAAGTCATAAAAAAAAATTAGAGACCAAATTTATCGAGGAAATTTTTAAAGAAAAAAAATTAAAATATGTAACTCAAAGAGAGTGAAGAAAAATATTGAACATTTACTTGTATTTATTCATTTTTTCTTAATTCTTATTAAATAGATATATTTACATTCTCAGGATTAATGTATGAATTCGAACTCATTCAAACTGGAACAATATGAACATTATTAGTAACTCGACCAATTAATGTATCTCATTTTTTCTTAGTCTTAAATAACACACCTTACAAAAAAATTACTCTATTTAATAGGATAAAAGCACTAAATTTAACTGCGTTAAAAAAATTACAGAAATTGAATTGCCTTTTGCAATTTCCCCTCTACTTCACCAAATTTAACTACCAGCAAAAAATAAAAAAAATGGTCTTTCTTTTCCAAGTAAAACACGATGCTGTCACCACCTTTACAAGTAAAATTTAAGCCATGCATGTTTTGCTTATGGTCTATCTTCAAAAATCTGCAAACGAATTAATTAAGAGTGTTAATGTACAGTTTAAGCAACAAAGAAAGCTCATAATCCTCAATTAATCATTACAGAATATTTCGTTAGTCTTACAATATTAAAGCTTTTCTATGTTATCGAATACGAATATTTTAAGAAAAGAATAACATAGATGTTGGTTTTTCAAGATTTATACATACCATCCTCTTTCTTCCCTAGTCTGTTTAGAGCCATGAAGAATACGTAGCCAATGAACAAAGCTGCTCCCCCGCCCACCACAATTGCTACCAATTTGCCTGTATTATTGTTATTATTTCGACCTTCTCTTCCTGCCAAAAGTATCAAAGAATTAATGCACGAGTTCAAAGACAGATGTATTATTTTATGTTAGGTGTGAATCTAAAAATTTTAGGGACAAATTTATAAAATTTTAGAAGGACGAAAATATATTTTCAATAAAAATCATGGTTACCTTTATTTAAGTTATCAGGTATTCCATCTGGGTAATAACCATAGCTAATAAAACAACTGTCCAAATAAATTTGCCCTGAAAATGAGCTGCCGCACTCTTCTTGAGCAATCTCAGCTGCAACACGCACACATTCACCACAATCACAAGCCCCCAAATCCCCTTCACATTGCGCAATCACCTGCATCAGTTCATAGTTCTCTTTACAATATCCATCCCCGTCTGTCACACCACTCTCCACAGCTGCAAACGCCGCATCCCTCGCCTCTTCGAACCCGATAACCGCCACCTTTTTCTCGTCGCAAATCTTGTGAAGCAACTCGAATTTGGAACGTTCCTCGATGAACTCATCGGCCTCGTAGCGAACGTAGCAGCCGTGGAGCTGAATCCGAGCCGAAACGGACTTATCGCACCAAGTGTCGGACATTTCAGGAAGTGAGGTCATGCATTTGTAGCAGTCATTGTTGCTCAGGTCACCTCTGCATTGAAAGAGGCCTGAAATGCCATTGTCGTCATCTCCTGCGGTAGTTTTGTAGAACTTTTCACGGTATGATTTCGATATAAGATCTTCGAAAAAGGAATGAAGAGATTCAGAATGAGACATGGTTGAATCTGTAACTAGTTTGCTGGTGCAGTTTTTGTATACCAATGTACTATAATCTGAAGTGGTTTCAGCAATTGGTAGGATTATTACCTGTGAAAGGGCTAAAAGGGTTAGTGTTTGTGACAGAAGAGACATTGATTTCAAAGTTGAACCCCATGATTCCATATGGGAATTTGGATGTTCAGGCTGGTTTTTGTACTTCTGTTGTGTTTCAGACAACATATGTAGGTGTTTTCTTCAACGAAAAGAATGATAGAAAGATGAAACAGGTGTTTGAATATCAACAGATTGCATAGTTGAGTGTTGGTTAAAATGGTTATGGAAAGTGACAATGGGGGGTTGGATTTTGGTTCTGTTATCCTTCCTACCTTTATCTAACCATGGAAACTTGTTGATTGGATAAACTCTTCCATTTCTGCCTTTTGCTTGTTTTGATTAACCTCAAAAATTTTAATTTATCAAATTATTATTTTTAAAGAAAATGGTGATTAGATTATTAAGTTTTTCACGATATTGTAGCAGTATACAATACATATATCTCATTATCAACGTGGCATAACTTTTTGTCGTGATAGTCTATATCACCTACATAGTTTTTAAATTTTAGAATTATAAACTTTGTTGACTTGATATAATATCACATCACTAATTATAATGTAGCAGTTTTTTTTCTTTGTCTAATCAGCTGAGATGTTAATTTCGGTGTTGAACATCGTCCGCTGGTGTTTTATATTATTTTAGTTTTTTCTATTTAATATATAAATTATTATTTATACACTAGCGGTAGAAAGCGGGATTATTTAAGGGTTTAAGGTTCTAATTTAGAGTTTAGATGTTAGAGGTTTAAGTTGTATGGTTTAGAATTTAGGATTCATTGTTAGAATTTAGGGTTCAAGATTTAGGGTTTATGGTTAGATTTTTAGGGTTTAAAGGTTAGAATTTTATATTTTAGATATATGCTTGAAAATAGGCATGTTTGTTTAAACTTTTTTTACACTGACAGTGTATCAAATATTAATCCTTGATATATTTGTTTTGTTTTCTTTTTCATCACACATTTTTTAGTATTCTTCTCTGACTCTGTGGTATATTTTCTCTGTCTTATGACACATTTTTATGGTTATTTTTACATGTGTTTGGTGTCCGTGCGGTAACCATCAAAGAACTTGTTTCTTATTCATTTGTCGGTGGTGGTTGCCGATGTAATATGTAGCAGATCGTCGTCTTTAGGAATAGGCGTGAAAGGCGGTTGTCGATTTTTGAGATTTCATCTAGTTTGTGTTTTGACAACTCTCCATTAACTCTTCTTATAATAAAGTATCTGATCTGATCAGTGCAGCGCTTATCTTTTCTTCTTAAGCTTATCGTTTTTTTGTTGTTGAAATTTTTAAAATCTCTAATAAGTTATGTTCTTGTCTTTCTTTTGTTCACAACAAAATTGTCTAGTTTATGTGTCAAAAAATTGTAAGAATAAAATACATATATTATGAATAAATTAGTTGGATTTTAATATAATATATTATATATATTTGAAAAGTATAAAAAAATCTTGAATTTGTTGAGTTTATAAATTCTTTAGAAATTTTATTTTTAACTAGATATACATTTTTTTAATATTAACTAGATGTACATGAATTGGAGACATAATTATGAATAGTATATTTATATTTAATACCACTTATTTTTTATAACCATGTAATTCAAGGACATAGTTAAAAAAAATTTGACGATGCTGCGGGTAAAGTTGTCTGACGTCAGAATCAATAGAGATCTAAAAAGTATTTATTTTAAAATTTAAAAGAATTAATATTTAATTTGACAATTATTTAAATAAATATGGACCGAAACTGTCGTTAGATAAAAAAAAATGGGGCACAAAATATCTCTCATTCTTTAATAGCTTCGTATATCATCTTTGAAATAGACGCATGTAAAAGGGATTACATGGGTGACTGCTTGTCTTTTTTGGCTGTTTGTCAAGAGTCCTACAAAGCATGGTGAGGATAATATGCATCCGGGTGATTGTTGGGTAGGAGTGTTCAAAAATACTCGACTCGATTGATCCGACCCGGTAATTTTTTGCGGGATACTGGCCGGAAGTTTTTTCTTATCGGGTACTCGACCCGATAATTTTTAATATATTTTTTATATTTTAAATTATATTTTTATTTTAAATTTCTTAATATTTTTACTCTAAAACTAAATTTAAATCCCTAAATTCTTTCTATGTTTGTATTATATATTTTAAGTTTTAAGTTTAAAACTTTTTAAACATATTTTCGTGTTTAATATGCGATTTTTTTTAATTGTAAAATTAAAAAAAAAAAATCGAGTATCCGGTATTTAATTTTTCGGGTACCCGAATATAACGGGCCGAAACACAGGCCGATAAAGTAGGTATCCGGATGAATCAGGTACCCAATTTTTTAGGTACCAAAAACCGGGTACCCGACAATGAACACCCCTAAGTGTTGGGTGTGCTTTAAGTTGATTTGATGACTAGCTTATAGCGGATTGCTTGGGTACGGTTGTTTTTCTGTATTTATGGTTGGAAGTTCTATCAATAGTTTATGTATGGTGTGGTGTTGTAGCAGGCATAAGAGATTCGATGTTATCTGTGCAATTTGTTACTTTTGTTATCTTGATCGCCCTTGTGCGCTCTTTTCCCCCTTTTAATGCAAAGGATTTTTTTAATGAAGTATATGATGATTATAATTTATATATGACTTTTTATCTAATAAAATATTCATTCCCGAGCAAACAAAAAAAACATTAAAATCATTTCAAAAAGTAATAATCACTTTATATTATATTAATTTGTCGACTAATTTGAATTCTGATATTACATATAACGTTACGAAAAGTCGAAATAATATTGGAGATTGTGAGGCACATGCATTATTTTGTAACGCTCACAAGCTCACTCTCTCCTTAACGCTTAATCGCCACAGTTCCCTTGTGTGTCAGTCATGCAACAAATAGAGACAATGAAGGCAGGTACAAAGCTTCCGACTATAAATCAAAACCCTATGCCTATTCATTTACACAAACCCCAATCCCCCAACCACTTAGCCAAATCCGCCATTGTTTTCTCTCTTTCTTTTTCTCATGGCTAGCAATTTCTTCGAACAAAAGCCCTTCAACCCACCCTTTGAAATCATAGCCAGGAAAACCAAAACCATCAACGTTAAGTACAAAGAGTGCAGGCGTAACCATGCACCTCAACTCGGCATCAATGTCGTTGATGGTTGCGGAGAATTCGCTCCAAAAGCAATGTCGCCGGGAATGAGACATATCATCGATCTTGATTGTGAAGCGTGCGGTTGTCACCGGAATTTTCATCGCAAAGAGGTGACGAGAAAAATTAGCCTAACGTTTATTGAAAATGAAGAAGCTGATTTAGTTGGTTGTCACAATGAGCAAAAAGAAGTGGAAAATGAAGGGTTCAATGGGAAAGTGAAGAAACCTAAATCGTCTAAAGGTGGTCAGAAATAAGGCCATTATTTAGGCTATTGTTAAGTTTTTCTTTTATGTCTTTTTTTGTACTTTAATGTAGCTTTTCCTCATGGTTGTTTGCTACTTCTCTAATCTTTATGCTCATATGGTATTTTGTTCGTAGTATTTAACTCGGATGTGTACTTCAATCCTCCATAAACTATCATGCAAAAAAAAAAAACAAAGCAATGTAGGATATTGATTGAGGATAACCCATGCATCATTGATGAATAAACAACATGACATGTCATCAAAAGAAATAAAAAATAGGGAATGACTTATAAACATGAGAAATTATTAGTTGGGTTCAACTCACCAGGTCATTCATAGTCCATCCATCCATCAATTTTGAAGTAATTTTCAAGTAATTAACCACTCTTTATTTACATGTAGGAAAGAGATGAAGATTCGCGTTAAAAAAAATAAGATTGAACTTTATTCACTGAGACCACGGTTGACATGGTGAGTCTGGTTCATCTAATAATTTTTCTATAAACACGGAGGAAGCCGAGAAAAATATATATATAAACCAACATGATAATTGAACTTGATTTTATGATTTAAATTAGTATTTTATGATTTTTTTAGTCCAACTTAATATATGAACTTAACTTTGTCACATTTTGGTACCGAACTATAAAA